>OX387187.1:2077508-4609465 GCA_947561395.2 Buxus sempervirens | reverse complement strand
CTCTCTCTCTCTCTCTCCCTCCTGCAATCACCCAAATTCAATCAAATAAATAATAATAATAATTTGCAAATTAAAAAAAAATTTTGAAACTTGCCCTTTCCATTACAATATTAATACCAAGCCAAAAACACCCTATTTTATGACATTTGATCGTTCAAAATTAATTCATCTACAAACCTGATTAGAAAAAACAAAAAAAAAACAAAAATTTGTTCACAACCATGGTTTGATGCTTTGAAATCCATCTCCAAACCATCAAGCTCCATTGCGAAAACACCAATAACGCCAAAATTAGTCATGATAATAAAGAGACTAAATACACGTGCTCCAGTTGCTTTAAACATACATGTCCATGACCAGGTGTTAAGAATACTCATCTAAGATTCATCGATCATTGTTAGAGCCCTCCTGAAAAGTATTTTAATGTACTAAATAAAAAATATAGTAAAACCTAAAGTTAAACTAATAGTCTATTAATAGCTAATAATAATGATTACCTCATTTGATCACCTCCCTGGTTCATTAGGAGACTCTTGTCGGCTAAAATGTTCACCAACCTACATAAAAAGATGCTAAGATATTATTTGACTATCAAAGTTTCATAATGTTTTGACTAAACAAGTCGTTCACAATATAAACTATTATCTAAATTCGGTTAAGCTTTCTATAATTTTTTTTTATTTTTCCTTTAAAATTAGTCACCTTGAAATCAATAATGTGCATTTTGACCTGAGTTCTCCGACCAGAAAGTCCCAGATTTTAATACAACATGTGTCATAAGGCATCTAATTTCATTTCAAAAACTTTGATTGGACAATCACAAGCAGTCAAATTTCATTCCAAGACTTCATCCATTGTTTTATAATAGATCTTATGCTTCAAAAGAAGGTTCCCAAGACTTTGCTCTCACATCCAAGGTTCAATACCCTGCACCTAAGAATTGGCATATTTGACCTAAGAAATGGCTCCTTAACACTTTCAAATGCAAGACACATCATAACATGGGCAAAACACTTGACTCAAAGCTAGAATGACAGACGCGGACTGTTATTTTTTCTTCCCAAGTACATTTTTTAACACTTGATTTTAACTTCTGCCTCTAAGCCATAATCAGATCTCCTGTAATCACCCCATGGATGATTAATTTCCTCGAGCTGATGACAGTCTTCTATGGTCTTTCCACAGGCATCCAAACAGATTGGTCAAGAGGGTAACATCCCACTTTTTAGTTGTTCAAATGTGGTGGAATTTGTTGTAACCTCCTTTGATTGTAGATGTAGTGGAAAGTAAAAGTAGAGGATTTCAGTTTCTCTTTAAGTACTGGCTAATCTAAAATATAAAACTTATGAAGTTCCAGGAACATAGTGATGGGAGAGGGTTTAGTTAATCAGGGACGGAGGCTCCTAATTAGTGAAAATTCTTTGGCTACAAGAGTCCTTATAGCAAAGTATTATCTAATCCCTAATTTTTAAAGCAAAAGATATTTATGATTATTAATACACCATAGCGTCTCAACTCTAGAAAACTGGTAGTGGATGGCAAGTTGGAAATGGTGAATAGACAAGATTTGGAGCCATAAGTGGCTACTCAGAACATCTACTCTTCAATTAGTTTCTCTAATTAGATCAATATCCACAGGTGCTGTAGTAAGTTTAATCATTGACTAAAACAAAAAAAAAAGACGAGTATTGATTTTATCAGATAAGTTTTGTTCCTTATGCTAATGGTAGATAATTCATAGCTATCATAATAAAATATGGTAGCATTCATGTCAAATCTGTTAGTTATCTTGTGAGGTCTTTATCGACAAATACAATTTAGGACAAGGTTCTGAAAAATCTCAATATAGGGATGCTCACATCAAATGCATGCCAATAAATTCCTTCAAAGGTCAACATTTTTCAGTTGAGCCATGGGTCATCACAAAACAAAAAACAATAGAGATCAAATTTAAAAGGTTCAATCAACACGTTTTCTGAAAAAGTATATCATTACAGATTCTATACATCATTGTATATCCTCTTCTATTTTTCAATAAATCTCACACCAAAAAAAAAGTCAAATCAAAATATAGTTTTTTTCCATATTTATCAACTTGTTTGAGGGAAAGCAAGAACCAGAAGCCTATTATGTAATCTTCATCGGAGATCTCAACCAAACCAAGGAATCAGAGAGACAACTGTGCAAAACTCTGATTCAGTGTATCTAGGGTGTGCCTTAATCGGAACTTGCAATCGGAACTACAAGCACATAACATGATGTTTTTAAGTAAACAATAGGAATAAAAAACTTACAGATGTTTTTAAGCTATGTAGATCGATGGCATTGCATCCAAATAAGAACTCAACTTCTTTGTTGAATAACACTAATGATGTTTGGTTTGAGAAATCTTTCACATCAATCCTCACAAGGTACTTAAAATGAAATTTATTTTTGTGGTGATTAAAAATTATTACAAAGCCTAAGATCGATAAGTGAAATATGGTAATACCTCAGTGTATTATCAGGATTTTTGATATTACATTCATGACAGAAGTTGTCTTCTTTAGTTACCTTAACATTTTTTCCTACAAGTTGTGTAAATTGAATACCATAATGAGTCTTGTGCATGGATACGAATTATGGTTGCCTTAATAGTATATATCATTGGCTGCATGTCAAAGAATACAAATTTCAGAAATTGCATAACTTGAAACATAAATGTGGATAGAATTGGGCCCTTTTAAACCGCTAAGGACATGTATGGGTTAATTCAAACAAGAATTCAGGATGTTATGATTTTATTTTATTTTATTTTTTTGAAATTTCAGATTATAAAAGAACCATTCTCATACTAAGGCTATACCTGAGAAGATATAAAATGCAAAGGAAAATAATTTTATAGCATTTGGATGAAAAGGAAATTACTAAACCACCTGGATTTGAAGCTCTTGCCGTATCAACAACAGTCTTCCCTTTCTCAGTCAATTTTGGGCGACCACTTGTGCTACGATTTTCTCTTCAACATTACAAAAAAGTCGACTTTTACCGGCGGTAGACTCCCGCCGATAAAATTCAAATTACTGTCGTTAAAGATTTCCGCGGCAGTAAACCCTCCCGCTGCTTAATACCGAGCCGCTAAACTAATCAGCGACGCCCACAATGGCGGTAGCAAGATTACCGCCAGTATTTCAGCGAAATAGCCGACGGGGATTTAGGGGCGGTAATTACCACCGTTAAAACAAGTTTTACCGGCAGCTTTTTCCGCTGCATAATAAGAAATTTTTAACATCGGAAACATTTACCGCCGCTAAAATCCTCACGTGCTTCCATAGGCCTTTAGCAGCGGTACTTACCGTCGCTAATACTTTGTATAGAAATACGATTCAGGTTTTTAGTAGCGGTAATTAACGCCGCTTAAAACTTTTGAGATTTAGAGGCGGTAATTACCGCCGCTAAAAGCCTTTACCTGCATATACAAAAATTATAATTAGTGCCATGAAAATCCTGTAAAATACCTCATTTCATAGCAAATTTTATAACAAATAGAACAAAAGAATTACAAAAAAGAAAGTGAATTAAAAGAGATTCTAATAAAAGTAAAGTACTCCAAACATTCATGTCATATAAATTAAACTAAATAATAGTAAATTGATGGTTTCCATTAACAAGTGATATTGCAACTCATATCAATTTAATAGCCCTGCATGAAAATAGCAATGAATCATGCGTCAGTAAAATTATAAGTAGACAAATCAATTTAGCCAAAAAAAAAAATATATATATATATATATAAATATATAACCGAAGCTATCTTGTGTTACTCACCTCAAATAATAAAAATGTCTAGTTAAAATCCCGAGGAGGACTATCATTTGCAGAAGTTTCGCCAGGAGACTATAAATTGTAACAAAGATCATTAAGTGTGGTATTTAAATATAAAGATGATATGAATTTGTTCTATATGTATTTTTGTAAGGCCTTTATATAATACCTGTGTTTGACGGTTACTCATCATTGAGTTTCTAAATTCTGCAAATTCTCTGGCATTCTGTGCAACAGTTGCTTCAATTGTTTGTCGTTGTCGCATCTCCTCTTCTAGCCGCTCTTCCATACGTTGCAATTGTTCTCGCATCCTATTAAACTCATCCATATCGACATACCGAAATGACGTACTCGAGGATGCACTACCCCACAGCCTAGTGGGCGTGTGGCCTAACCCACAACACCGCACCCTGCCATGTGTGTCATGCCCCATGACTTGAGTATATACATCATCTCAGGCTATCGAATCCGGCGTGCCTTGTTCCATGATAGTTCGCATTTGATCCTGAAAAAAATATTTATGCAATCATTGAGTTATCAAAATAGATGCTAGTAAAGTTAATCGTATGCTACAATTATACCTACAATAAGAGGAAATAACTTACTATCTTGTCAGCCGCTTCATCATTGATTGAAGTGCCATCTTTTTGAGTATGTGTTCTTATAAAAGTCTCAGCACGGCCCGCTAATCCCTAATGAAAAAATATGGTGTTAATTCATCATAAATCATTTAAACATCCACAAGCAGAAATTAATACAATTGACCCGATTAAAAAGATGAAGAAATATAAAAACAAAGAACACATGTAGAGATAAATAAAGAAAAAATAATAAAAATTTTTACAGCATCTCCCCTAAAAATAGAGCATTGTCCAGACCAAATTGGTCTAAAATAAAGCCATTCAACCTGAAAAACAAAAAAAGAATGCAAAACGTAGCATTCATATACAATCCTCATTCACATAAACATTTAATCTTATCATACAAGAAAATAGAAAAGCTACTATACAACTTAGAAGAGATAAGAAAGCAATGAAATAAGATTGTACACTATGAAAACTGATCATCAAGTTGATGAGGTGACCAGATTTATAATAGTATATCAAGACATTCATAAGTGGCCATTTGTTATACCTGTTCATTTCTGACCCTAGCAAAGCTCTTTGTCCCAACCGTATGATTAAGGGTCTGGTTGGCACGATTAGTTTTATTCCTTGCTGATGCGTTCTGCAACATATAATCATACAAAGTCAATAAACAAGGATGCAATAGCTTTAGAAGACACATTAAATAATTAACAAATTACCTGGGCGCTTTGTGAGTTCCAGTACTCTACTATAAATGCCCATTGCTCCTCTACCACATCTGGTGGGCGATGATTTATACGTTCAGCATTTGTTTCGTATGGATCGTAATGGTTCAACTTCAAATCGGACTTATAGTCCCTCCATTTTTTATTAATTGATTGCATGATAACATCCCGTAATCTATCTTCAACCTCAAACTTTTCCTACGGTGCATAACAAATTGAAATTTAAAAGTTAATACCAATTAGCTAAATATGTGGACATTTTGAGCAATGAACTACATTAAAATTTAGATTATTTACCTTTATAAGCGACCACGCTTGGTCCTTCTCCCTATCTGTGCCTTCTCGCCAGCCAAAGCGATTCAGGGATATAACACGTCCATCGCGTGCCAATGTCCCACAAAAACTAGCCAATTTGGAGGCATTTGGTCCAATTGGCTGCCCCAATTCATCTCATCGATGTTAAACTTTTCTCCAGGTCGAAGTTTTAGTATATCAAGGCATCTAGTAGGGCCTCTACCCCTCCTAGCTGGCCCACCCTCTGCCATCTAATAAAATACACTATATGCTGTAGAAAATAAAATCATACAAGTCAATAACAATTTGATTCATCATAAAGGGCTATTGTTTGTTAGTTAGTTTAATAGAAGAAAATAGTGTGTCGTATTCAAGACAAAAAATGAGAATGAACAGGATCACTACAATTCAAATACAATTCATTCATGGTCATCATCAGAATCCGATCCCTATTCGTCATGAACAGGATCACTAGAAGATGCGAGATGTTCTCTACTCGTATGAGAATGAGCATCAACTGTTGTGCCAGGTATGTCTTCCCTTGCCCAACTCAACCCATCAACATCTTCTTCATTATTTGTTACAAGTTGGGTAGCATATGGCTCGCAATCAATGGGTTGATTATCATTCATGATCAATTCAAACAAGTCCCTTGGCTTAGTCCTCACAACAACATTCCACTCTTCATCGATTGGATCCACCACAAAGAAAACTTGTTCAACTTGAGATGTGAACAAAAACAGATCATCCATGACATGTTGACCAGTATATAATAACTGTTTGAAGTTCACAAGCGTAAATCCTAACTCATCTGTCTTAATGCCTCTTGCTTGTGTCATGATATCAACACAATCACACTTAAATAGCACATGTCTAAGCTGCTCTGAATATGCCAATTCGACCACATCAATTAGACGCCCGTAAAAAGACATATAACTTGTTATTGGATTTTTATCTTTCGTACTAGCGTAGTTAGTAGTGCTTGTTTTTACCACAACACCGCTATTCTGACTCTTTGAGGATTTCTCTTTCTCCATCGTGCAAAAACGATATCCATTACTTATGTATCTCTTGAATTTTTTTGCCATTGATTGTGACCCCTTTGACAACAACATAATGTCCTCGGAGACGGCACTATTTGATGCTTTTAGTGTCTCGACCTATAAATAAGGGGCCAAGTAGGTTAAGAAATGCAATATTAAACAACACATGTGGAGCTATAACTCTATAAATGAAATAAGGTTTCTTACATGTTCTTTAAACCACCACATGAATTCATTATTATGTTTCTTTTGTATGTCATGTTCCCTTGCCCTTGGAGTTAACATCTTAAGAAGGCTTAGATGGCGCCTGTAATGTAAAATACAATGATTAATTCAAAGAATATGAAAATATTGTAATATAGAAACAAATGGATGAGGTAAGCAAGTAACTTCTTACATTTGAAAACTTGCAACCCTATCGTCATTGAAAAGCACATAATGATGCGCTTGTGCCCACTCAATATTGGATAGTTTATATGGTTGGGCACTTCCAATTGCAGTTTCATCATAGTTTCTTTGCGGCCGATTAGTTCTTGATTCTACGTTAGGTAAGTATCGGGAACATAATATCATACATTCTTCCGCAATATACCCTTCTACAATTGACCCCTCTGGTTGTGCTCGATTGCGCACATATGACTTTAGGGTGTACAAGTACCTATTATGAAAAACAAAAAATCTTGATAATCAAGATGATTCGACAGCGAAATACAAGGAAACACATTTAATAAGGCTGTTGTAATACGTACCTTTCAATTGGATACATCCAACGATATTGGACAGGCCCCCCTTCCATAGCTTCTGCAGCTAAGTGAATTGGCAAATGCACCATAATATCAAAGAACGATGGGGGCAAAATCCTCTCCATATAGCATAATACTTGTGTAATACTATCTTGAAGGCACTTCAAGTCATCAACTTCACAAACTTTGAAGCACAATTGATGAAAAAAGTTGCTCAACTCTATCAATACGGATGCTACATTCTTCGGCAACACTTTCCGAATAGCAAGAGACAATAGTTGATGCAGCAACACATGGAAATCATGATTTTTAAGACCAAATGTCTTCTGTTCTTTACTACTCACCCGTTTAGCAATGTTGGACGAATAACCATCTTGAACCTTTATACTTTTCAGCACTTTGCAAAATATATCTTGTTCTCGTTTGTCTAGTGAGAAGCATGCAGCCGGCAAACATGCTTTCTTTCTATCTGGTAACATCTGTGGATGAAGTGCCTGTTTAATACCCATGTCAACCAAATCCAAGCGCGCCTTAAAGTTGTCCTTCGTTTTTCCATCAATATTTAACAATGTGCCAAGTATACTATCACAAACATTCTTCTCAATATGCCTCACGTCCAAATTATGTTTCTGTGAGACATGGGAAAAAATCAATTTCCATTGACTTCCTCAATCATCACACGGTATTGAATTAAACAAAGAGTCACCACCATTCTGTTTAGGTGTGAATGGACACCAAAATATTAAATAAGCACAAAAGGCAATTTTTAGGGTAAAAATAACCCTCCTAAAAAAACAACCAGAGATGGGTAAGGGGATTAGGTTATGAACAGGGGAAGGTATTAGGCACCCCTATTCATCCACACAAGGTGGTTGCCAGGTTTTGTTCATGTTAAAATAAAGGAAAAACTTGCTATAAAAATAATAAAAAATCACAAAAAAACAAAAATATATGGTTTTCTCATATGAATAGTCTGATTGATCCAGAACTTTCAAATATGATCATACCATTCCTAGGGTTTCATGATCAAAATAAAATTGAGATAAAATCAAATAAAATCAATTTAAAGTGAAAAATCCAAAAATCTGGCTTCAAGTCAAATTCTAGAAATCTAGAAAAATATGATTTTTATAAAATATTTCAAAATTGAACTTGAATAGTCCAGGACATAGGTAGAGCCTAAATTTCACATTAAATCCAGAAATCAAAACCAAAAATACCCACGTTGATGAAGAACATCAAAAGGGGAGAATTTAGACTGTAGGGTCTTCTTTCAATAAGGAAAAACGATTTAAAAACCATATCATGAAACCCTAGAGTTTATTTTCAGGCTTTTGGATCCAGATCTACCATATTGATCATGATAAATCCAGGATCCTATCCTAAAATCACAAAAATCACGAAAACAGTGTTGTAGGTGCAAATATGTGGAAAATCCAAATTTTATAAAAAAAAAGTGGGGATCTCATGTTATAAACATCATAGACATCATGGATTCATTCAGATTCATCATAAAAACAATTAAAACATGATCAAGATACTTAAAGCAGCCATATCTCACAGATTAAAGCACATGGGGGTCTACCCTACGGATCCACCTGTTCTCTTTTCCCCTAAATCTCTCTTCACGTTTTACGGCTAGAGAGGATTCTTGAGGTACTTGGAGGTAGGTTTGGTTATACAAATACAATCAGAGGCTTTATTCTAGAAAAAAGGAGAAAAACAGATATGGGGTTCTATTCTAGGGATCCACCTGTTCTCTTTTCCCCTAGCTCTCTCTTCACGTTTTACGGCTAGAGAGACTCTTGAGGTACTTAGAGACAAGTTTAGGAATACAAGTACAAAAGATGGCCTTATTCTACAGCAATAGAGATGATCCTATTACATCTAGAATTGAAGACAGAAAATAAAAGGAAAAAGGTACTTACCTGGATTGAGCAAGCAAAGCAGCAGGGGTTCCTCTTCTTCTCTTGGAGCTTTTTTAGACTTCAAATTTTCGTGGCCTTTTGCTTGAGGAAAGGCCCTCTATTTATAGGCAAACACAGGGGTATGGTTGGTGCAAGGTTTGGCAAGATAGAGTTTCAGTTTGAGTTAAACACAAGATCATGCCAATCCTTTATCCACAAGGATAAATGAGATAATTCGAACAGATAAATAAGAGAATTCACTTATCCAAGAGAGATATTTGGGTGCAGATAAGGCTCAAAAATCAAAAAGGTAAAATTCGCACAAAGACCCCCGTGCCCGTATATATATTACGGGCGCGCCCTGCCCGTATTATTAATACGGGCACGCCGTGACCGTATATCAACTGCAGGTATGACCAGTCCGTAAACAAAATACGGTCATGACCAGTTTCAAATCCCAATTAATATTTTCAATTATTTTCTCATTTTTAGTGCAATTTGGGGTGTCTACAGCTGCCCCCTCTTTGCTGGTGATTGGAACCAATTACCAGCAGAGAGTAAAAAGACCCACCAATTGCACTTTTTGAGATCTTTGTCTAACTAATTGTATTTTGCAATGATTAAATGGATGATTTTGGTAAAAAGAATTCATTGCGGAAGATTTGCTAAAAAGTCCCTCAGCTTAAGGGGCAAATCCTCCTCTCTCCTCTCCCTGAGCACTCGTGGCTATGAAGTGAGATTTGAGACAAAATTTTTAAACAAAAGTGGGTAAGGCGGCAATCCTTGCAACTTACAACTAATATAAACATTAATCTCCTGAAAATTGTGGAGAAAATGATGAAAAAGACAATTTTTCTGGGTGGCCTACCGTTGTAGCACAATGAACAGTAAAGAACAGACACAACTCAAAATTACACATTTGAAAAACATCTCATTAATTGAACTTGCTTTGGTCAAACAAAGAAATGATAAAAACATGGATTCGAAGATAGCCAATGAAACTCCTGCTTGAAGTCTGATGGGGTGGCGTCTCTTCCTTATCTCAGATTTCTTAGAGCTCTCGTGGCTATGAAAAGAAATCTGAGACAAGCATATTTTGAAAAGAATGTGGATTTAAAATTGACCACTGCAAACTCAATTGATTTTGATGTTTTTCACTTTTTGAATTTTCCTGATTGATTTTCTTATTTGATATACTTGGGTGCCATTTGATGCCCGAACCTGTGCTTGAATATTTTGCAACTTGCTTTTGCTTCTTTATCTTCTTGCTCTCTCAATAACAATGTATGTGCCCTTACTGCCCATAACCTATCTTCATGCTTGTTAATTGCCCAAGTGAATGCCCTCTTCTTTATTGATGGATTTGAGAACCATAATCTGATGATCTAATCTCATGCCCTTACAACTCATGATCTGTCTTTCATGCCTTCTTGCTGCCCCAGTAAAATCCTTCTTCATGATTGAAGAATTGGGAACCCTTGTTTAACGAAGAAAACATGCCATTGCTTGGAAGCCTTTTTTTTCTTTCAAATTCAAAGACTAAAGCTTGATTACTTCTTCTAGATGTTGGAATTCATTCCAATGAAAACCCAGAAGGAAAGACACTGAGCATGCCCCGGTTTTGATTGTTTGAAGAAGTATTTGCCCCTCAGTAGAGATGATCCTCTTTTTTCCTTTTTCTCTTTTTTTTTCTTTTTTTTTTCTTTTTCTCTTTTTTTTTTTCTCTCTCTCTCTCTTTTTTAACCTTTGCCAAAAAGAAACCCTAATAGAAGAATGCAAATGCAAACATAAGAAAATAGGTTTTATACTAGTGGCCTCAGAATTCTCTAATGCTTGCAAAACCAATGTTTATGAAAAGATATAGATTCTCATCATAGGCCAAAAACATATTTTTTTTGCTTTTTGTTTTTTTATATTTTTTTGAAAAAATGATCCAATCACTTATTAGCATATAGTCCAAAAGAATTAAAATCAAGTTGAATAATGAGAAGATTATTTTAGAAAATGAAGAAAGACCAAAATAAGCCTTTAGAATCATTCCCATGATCATCGGCTTGTCAATTGATGCTCTAGATATGACAGCTCTTTCAATCTGACTATTTTGCCCCAGTCTAGAAAGACATTTTCCTTCATCCAATTGAAGAGCAATTGTTTCTCCATTGTATCCATGATATGAGAATTTATGACTTCAACTTCAGCAATAATTTCCTAATGGCAATTTTGATGGCCATCAACTTGTTCACAGATGATTCATATCATAGTTCTGATTATGTTGCTTCAATCTTGAAAAGAGAATTTTCCTCAATCACTTGAAGAGTGACTGTATCTCAAAATAACCACCAACATGAGGACTTCACCTGGATCTATACCAATTTTGGACTTTCCTCTCTGATGATTTCCTTCTTATAGATAGCTGATTATTTGCCATGTAGCACCCTTCCGGGCTTTCACTACATTTTCTCCATTTTTTCCTTTTTCTTTTTCTTTCTTTTTTTTTCTTTTTTTATTTATCCTTCATCACCAACAACCATGTAGTCAAAACTGCCTTAATTCAAAATTTCTTAATCAAAGAGGACTTATGAATGGGACGAAACGAAGGCTTGGTGTTAGTTTAGAAAGAAAAGGAATAAAAGGCTCAAATACCCTATGATCAAATGGGTTAACTGAAATTGTAATTTTTAAGGCATTTCTTCCCTTGGAATGAATACAAAATTGCCCCAGTAATGAAATTCTTCCCTCAATTTGATTTTTTCATTTGAAACTTATGCTCCAGTAGAACTTCTTTTTTCCATTCTTTTCTTCACAATTTTGAAGACATTCTCCAAATAGCATTTGATTATCTTTTTTCTTCCCTTTTTTTTTTGTTCTTTTTTTTCATTTTTTTTCATTTCTTTGCCCCATTTTCTGAAAACATATTCAAAATCCCTTTTAAACTTCAATAATTGTCCCTTCATTCCCTTTTTTATGCCTTAATAAATTTGCCCCAGTGTGGGGTTACAATTCTCAGTTTAGGTTACTTGGAAAAATGTATCAAGTTCAAAGGGTCTAACTAGGGATTTCAAAATTTTTGGGGATTTAAGAAAGAAAGGCCTCTTATCATTTTAAGAAAAGTTTGAATTTTAAACTTGGTAGAGTTGCACTACATGACTGGCTCAGGATTTTTTCTTCTTTTTTTTTTCTTCTTAATCACCTTCTATCAACATGAAAGCCTCTTTAAATAGAACTTCTTTTATGAACAAGTTCTTCACCTTTTGATCAATCTTATGAATTTGGATTCTTTCCATCAAATGATGCCCAATTCTATTTCCAACGAAAAGGTCAGATCTTCTCCCATATTTTCAAGTGCAAAGCCCCAAAATTTCTTCAAACAATATTATCAATCTCCCTTTGAACGAATCAGCAAGTGGTGCGATCCTTTTCTGAATTATAATGAATATACTTCAAATCTTCTTCTATATTTTCTATTGAAGACTGTGGGTCATCTTTGGTTCCAAAGGCCATAAAATTGGTCACTTCTTAATTTTGCAGAATATTCTTCTCATGACACTTAAAAAGATTTGAATTTTCACATAAAATGTCTTTTTCTTTGATTTTGGTCTCAAAATTGAGCCTAATGTCAAAGTCATATTCAACTCAATGAAATTCAATAAGAGATATGATTCATAAGTAAAACAAGACCTTATTGAAAACTTTTTTTTCTTTTTTTTTTTTTTAGAAAATGTTAAAGGGAAAATCTTTTTTTTTTTTTTTTGAAGAGCCTTTATTGACATCATTTCCTGAGAACAAGGCTCTTTAGGATCCTCAGGAAATGTGCATTCTTTTTATAGGGGTTTCTTTTCAAAGAACGTGGGAGTTCGAAAACTACCCCTGTTCTCAAAGGCAAAAGTCGACTTTTCTCCCTTTTTCAGATAATTTCTTTCTCTTGCTGAGTAAGGCAAGCCTTCCTGCTCATAACCAGGAGCATTTATTTTAAGATAAACCCTGACCGTTGGACCAATAGGAGTGATAAGCTAAGAAGGGTCAAATCTTCTTTCTCTAGAGAAAATTGCCCCTATTGCATTTGAGTTGCCTGCCCCATTGTTATCAGTAGGTGGGATGGGTGTAACTGAATTGAATGATAAGGAGTTATTATCCAATAAATCCTGAATTTCATGCTTTAGGGCCAAGCAACGATCTGTGGTATGCCCTGGAGTGCTCATATGACAATCACAGATTGCAGATGAATCATAATTCTTCCCCTTGCTTGCATGAGGATTTGGCAACTTCAAAGCCACATAACCCTTCTGAAGTAAAGTAGGCAAAAGCTCAGATGGTCTCATAGGCAGTTTAGAAAATTCCCTTCTCTTCCTTACTTCTGTTTCCTCCTTCACAGGCTGTGCAGAAGGGACATTAATTTGGATAGGCAGCAAAGGAACTTGATGGGTTGGCTTGATAGGAGGTGGACAGACATTGATTTGAAACGGTTCCCTGGGAAGTTGCACCATATTCACTTCTCCTTCTCTCCTTTCTTCATTCCTTATTCTTCCATTACCATTCTCCTTTTTCTGTGTAGAGAAAGTGGTGGAAGCTTCCTGGTTCAACACTGCAGAATAATCAGCTATTTTCCCAGACTTGATCCCATCTTCAATTCTGTCTGCCACTTGCACTAGGGCAGAAAAGTTGGTAGTAGTTTGACCCACCAAGTGACTGTAAAACGGTTGCCCCAGTGTGCTAATGAATGTAGAAATCATTTCTGGTTCCAACATGGGTGGCTTGACCTGAGAGGCAGTCTCCTTCCATCTTTTGGCATATTGCCTTACAGATTCGTCCTTACTTTTGCTCATTCGCATTACATCATACCTATCTGGCACGATATTTGAATTGAACCTGTATTGAGCTAGGAAGGCATCTGCTAGGTCCTTCCATCTTCTGATCTTTCAATGATCCAAGGTGGCAAACCACCTCAAATTAGTTCCAGTTAAGCTCATTTGGAAGAGCTGAATCAAAACGCCATCATCCCGACCGAATTGGCATAGGGCACCACAGTACAACTTCAGATGGCTCATGGGGCAGCCCGTGCCATCATACTTATCTAGGTCTGGGCACTTGAACTTGGCTGGTAGGTTAACATTAGGGTATAGGCACAAGTCTTCAAAGTTGGTGCCCCCAAAGGTATTCACCCCTTTTACCTTTCTCAGTTCGTCTTGGATCATTTCCAGTCTGTGCATGAATTTCTTTTCCATTTCTTCCCTTATCCTTTCTTTTTCCTTTTCTTTGTCCGATTCAATTGTCTCATCCCTGATCAGTATAGGTTCAGGGGTGGGTTCATAAATGGGTTCAGGAATAGGTGGAACCGGAGGTGGAATATTGATTTGGGGTAGAGGTGCTGGAATGGAAGTGGATGCTTGGTTCTAGGCTTGTACTTGTTGGGCCTGCACCGATAGTATGTTCTCTAGCATTTGGGCTAGTCCTGCCACCTGCTCCTGAAGCAGGGCTACATCTGGGTGAGGAGCATCAGCTTCATTTTCAATAGGCTTCATGGTGTGAGCTCTTGATCTGGTTACAAGAGCTATGGTTGCAAGTGTACTTGGTACCTGGAAAAATAAAGAGAAAATATTAGTGCCAATTTAATCTCATTCACATGCCTATGTATGCCCATGTGCAAGCTGGGTGAACACAAGTTTGGATTTGTTTCTTTCTTTATTTGCTTCTTTTTTTTTTTTTTGAATTGTTGGAATATTCTAGGGCTTCCAACAGGTCCCACAAAAAGAGAAAAAGATCTGAAATTCAAAGGCTTTTAGAGGCCCAGGGATATTTTTGGAAAAAGTCTGAAATTCAAAGGCTTTCAGAGGCCCAGGGATATTTTTGGAAAAAGTCTGAAATTCAAAGGCTTTCAGAGGCCCAGGGATATTTTTTGCAAAAGATCTGAAATTCAAAGGCTTTCAGAGGCCTAGGGGTATTTTTGAAAAAGGTCTAAAATTCAAAGGCTTTCAGAGGCCTAGGGGTATTTTTGAAAAAGGTCTGAAATTCAAAGGCTTTCAGAGGCCCAGAGATTTTTGAGAAAGGTCTGAAATTCAAAGGCTTTCAGAGGCCCGAGGAAAAAGATCTGAAATTCAAAGGCTTTCAGAGGCCCAAAGGATATGTGTCTATAATTCAGAGGCTTATAGACGGCCCAAAGAGATGGATGTTTGAAATTCAGAGGCTTTCAAATGGCCCAAAAAGATTGATGTTTGAAATTCAGAAGTTTTCAAATGGCCCAAAAAGATTGTGTCTAAAATTCAGAGGCTTTTCGACAGCCCAAAGAAATGATTTGTCTAAAATTCAGAGGCTTTTAGATGGCCCAAAGAAATGATTTGTCTAAAATTCAGAGGCTTTTAGACGGCCCAAAGGATATGATTGTCTAAAATTCAGAGGCTTTTAGATGGCCCAAAGAAATGATTTGTCTAAAATTCAGAGGCTTTTAGATGGCCCAAAGAAATGATTTGTCTAAAATTCAGAGGCTTTTAGACGGCCCAAAGGATATGTGTCTATAATTCAGAGGCTTATCGACGCCCAAAAAAATGATTTGTCTAAAATTCAGAGGCTTTTAGACTGCCCAAGCAAAGGTTTGTTGGAATATTCTAGGGCTTCCAACAGGTCCCGAAAAGAATGAGAAATGTCTAACATTCAGAGGCTTTTAGACGGCCCAGAGATTTTTTTGAGAAAAAGTCTGAAATTCAAAGGCTTTCAGAGGCCCAAGGAGTTTTTGAGAAAAAGTCTGAAATTCAAAGGCTCTCAGAGACCCAAGGAGTTTTTGAGAAAAAGTCTGAAATTCAAAGGCTTTCAGAGGCCCAAAGAGTTTGTCTCCCACATTTGTTTTTATTCATTTATTATTATTTTTTGAAGCATTTTATTCAAACTCATTTCCCTTTATCATTATTTAAAAGTTAAAGGAAAGACTTTAGTGGGAAAAACTGATTAAAATTGAATTTTCCGCGAAATTCGTATATACAGTACGGTCCGGCTCTGCCCGTATTCAAATTACGAGCTAGCCGCGACCGTATGAAATCCACGAGCGAACCACGCCCATATAACTAATACGGACGAGCCCAGCCCGTGTATCAAATACGGTTTTACGGAGCTCCTTTATGTTTTCTCAGTTTTTTCACGGTTTGATCACTTTAATTGCTCATCCAAACATACGGTTCACCCAGTGCAGGGCTTCTAAACTGTCCCAAAGTGGACTTTGACCTTTTTGCTAAAACACATGTTTAGGAAGGCACGTGTACCCTCCAAATTGACACCATACTCAAGAATTTGGTACCCTTTTGTTGCCTCTTGTATGATCATTGGGTAGGATTGATTCTAAACAGAGTTAGAAACTCTTCTTATGGGCTGCACCAATTTTAGCAAACATGCATATTTTGGGACCAATTTTATCCCAAACCAATGGGCACCATGACACCCCTATGACATGAAAACAATGTAGAAAAATAGGATTAACTTGTTACCTTGTTTACCTTCAAGGTAAACAAAGCCCCTACGCATTATGCCCTGGTTTGTAAGCCATGCAAACGGCCTTCCCACAATTACAAGCCCATATTCCCACGTAATTGTGTACTTTAGCCAAAAACGTGTAACTCCGCCTTCAAGCGTAGGGGCTTTGGGTTTTGGCTTAATGGCAACTTAGCACTCAAGCCTAGTGATGACTAGAATCCCAAATCCACGTTATCATCACATCATTAGCTCAAAGTTCTAAGGTGAATGTTTTCACTTTCGCTTTCCGAAGTATCGACCTCGTTGCGCCAAGCTACACACATTTGGGTTCAACTTCCTATAGGTTAAGGGTAGGCTGTGTAAAAAATAAAAGGTGCACAGTGCATTGTAAAAATAAGGTGCATTCACAACGTCCCAAACCCTTGCCACTCTTTTCGTAGCCATGCATAAACAAACCAAGGCATAATATGAAAGCATATTTAAAGTAAACAAATACACATAACAATCCTATAGCACCTAAAACATGCTCATAAAAATCATCCAATCATGCAAACATATGATCATGTTATACACCCAAAAACGCATCATGAAGATCATGTTGAAAATTAAAACATGCTATCATAAAAATATAGCAAGAAATAAACATGGTTCAGTAAAACGAACCTCCCCTACGCATGTTTGTAGAAACAATCCTATAAATCAAAATTAAGCATGTTTATACTCCCATGGATTCTTAAGCAATAATTCAGATTTAAAACATACCCAAGATGCTTAAGAACACAAAATAGCAAGCAAATAAAAAAAATCAAAACATGAACAAACACCAAAAGGCTGAAATCCTCAAGTCCCCAGCAGAGTCGCCAGTTGTGAGACATAGGAAAAAATCAATTTCCATTGACTTCCTCAATCATCACACGGGAATGAATTAAACAAAGAGTCGCCACCATTCTGTTTAGATGTGAATGAACACCAAAATATTAAATAAGCACAAAAGGCAATTTTTAGGGTAAAAATAACCCTCCTAAAAAAACAACCAGAGATGGGTAAGAGGATTAGGTTATGAACAGGGGAAGGTGTTAGGCACCCCTATTCATCCACACAAGGTGGTTGCCAGGTTTTGTTCATGTTAAAATAAAGGAAAAACTTGCTATAAAAATCATAAAAAATTACAAAAAAACAAAAATATATGGTTTTCTCATATGAATAGTCTGATTGATCCAGAACTTTCAAATATGATCATACCATTCCTAGGGTTTCATGATCAAAATAAAATTGAGATAAAATCAAATAAAATCAATTTAAAGTGAAAAATCCAAAAATCTGGCTTCAAGTCAAATTCTAGAAATCTAGAAAAATATGATTTTTATAAAATATTTCAAAATTGAACTTGAATAGTCTAGGACATAGGTAGAGCCCAAATTTCACATTAAATCCAGAAATCAAACCAAAAATACCCACGTTGATGAAAAACATCAAAAAGGGAGAATTTAGACCGTAGGGTCTTCTCTCAATAAGGAAAAACGATTTAAAAACCACATCATGAAAACCTAGAGTTTATTTTCAGGCTTTTGGATCCAGATCTACCATATTGATCATGATAAATCTAGGATCCTAGCCTAAAATCACAAAAATCACGAAAACAGTGCTGTAGGTGCAAATATGTGGAAAATCCAAATTTTATAAAAAAGTGGGGATCTTATGCTATAAACATTATAGACATCATGGATTCATTCAGATTCATCATAAAAACAATTAAAACATTATCAAGATATTTAAAACAGCCATATCTCACAGATTAGAGCACATGGGGGTCTACCCTACGGATCCACCTGTTCTCTTTTCCCCTAAATCTCTCTTCACGTTTTACGGCTAGAGAGGATTCTTGAGGTACTTGGAGGTAGGTTTGGTTATACAAATACAATCAGAGGCTTTATTCTAGAAAAAAGGAGAAAAACAGATATGGGGTTCTATTCTAGGGATCCACCTGTTCTCTTTTCCCCTAGCTCTCTCTTCACGTTTTACGGCTAGAGAGACTCTTGAGGTACTTAGAGACAAGTTTAGGAATACAAGTACAAAAGATGGCCTTATTCTACAGCAATAGAGATGATCCTATTACATCTAGAATTGAAGACAGAAAATAAAAGGAAAAAGGTACTTACCTGGATTGAGCAAGCAAAGCAGCAGGGGTTCCTCTTCTTCTCTTGGAGCTTTTTTAGACTTCAAATTTTCGTGGCCTTTTGCTTGAGGAAAGGCCCTCTATTTATAGGCAAACACAGGGGTATGGTTGGTGCAAGGTTTGGCAAGATAGAGTTTCAGTTTGAGTTAAACACAAGATCATGCCAATCCATTATCCACAAGGATAAATGAGATAATTCGAACAGATAAATAAGAGAATTCGCTTATCCAAGAGAGATATTTGGGTGCAGATAAGGCTCAAAAATCAAAAAGGTAAAATTCACACAAAGACCCCCGAGCCCATATACATATTACGGGCGCGCCCTGCCCGTATTATTAATACGGGCACGCCGTGACCGTATATCAACTGCAGGTATGACCAGTCCGTAAACAAAATACGGTCATGACCAGTTTCAAATCCCAATTAATATTTTCAATTATTTTCTCATTTTTAGTGCAATTTGGGGTGTCTACAGTTTCAACAGAATATCCCTCCAATATGGCAATTCAAAAAATATGCTCTTTTTCTTCCAATTAAAGGGCATCGCTCCTTTACTAGTGTTTTTAGAGTACTTCTTACTGGTATGCTTCCCAAATACATGTAAACTGCCTGTTAAGTGATCGAGAATATCCCACCTGATTAATGCTGTTGGAGCTTCCCTTGTCTCTATGGTACCATCGAAGGATTGTTTCTACTTTCGAAACTTATGATCAAGAGGTAGGAATCGACGATGACCCATATAACAGTGCTTCCGGCTATGACGCAAATACTTAGAACACGTGTTTTTATGACAAGAAGGGCATGCAAGTTTTCCTTTAGTGCTCCAACCCGAAAGCATAGCATACCTAGGGAAATCACTAATCGTCCAAATTAACCTTCCACGCAGAGTGAAGACCTCCTTTCTTGACGCATCATATATCTCAACCCCAGAAACCCATAGGTCTTTTAACTCTTCTATAAGAGGGCGCAAGTACATATCAATATCATTTCCCAGCCCCCTTCGGCCCTGGTATGTAGCACCCCAGATCTGGGTCTGCCCTATCACAGCACCAACCCGTACCCGAGACCTACTTATGGGCCCAAAAGAATCTGATAAACCCAATTAACGTAGGCATTTACAATGTAATCATCAGAGTGCATAAGATAAAGAAGCATGGAATTAAAATTTTCCATATAATAAAAGATCATCCGTGTAATAACTCCAAATTACAACATTGGGGTACACAAAAAGGCAACTAAGATCTCTCCATCAGTAACTCTCTCATGAGCATTCATATACAAAAAGGATAATCTAAAGATAACTCCCAAGTTTACAAATCCCAAAAAGAATAATTACATTCCCATTGATAGCCTCTAGGAACTAAATACAATAACATAAAGAGAACCCCTACTACGGATAGTAAAAGTCCTCGAGCCTGCGCTCAAGCTCACCCTCAATAGCTGCCCCCGTTCGTGGCTCACCAAACAGATCTGAAAACAAATCAGGTAAAACCAAACGCGTGAGACTTAAAGTCCCAATAAGCAGCAAACATGCATGGATGGAAGCAATTGATACAATTCATGGATCATCATGTATAGAAGCAGTTTAGGCAATTCATATAACATCATGAATAAATACATTTCATGCTATTTATATTCTCAAGTAAAGTAACTAAACAATGTAACACATAAAAGTTAACTAACAAACCTGGTAGGACTGATAATGTAAACCAACCCTGTAGAGCAAACCTTTCTCAGCAGTTACTAGGACCAATGTCAAGTGGGACTGTTACTAGAACCAATGTCAAGTGTCATGTGGGACTACTTGTCCACGGATGAAGGCTAAGTGGGACTACTCGTCCATGGATGAATGCTAATTGGGACTACTCGTCCATGGATGAATGTTAATTATCAAATAATATTCACAATGCGTAAGAAATAACTAATAAGCACTTCACATCCAAAACCAAATCACAGTAGAGTACATACACCATAAAATCCACAAATTACGTATTTGAGGAGTTAGTCTTAGGATCCCTAATAAGGACACCATGCCAAAAATCAACGGATTCCGAGATAAAAAGTTTCGGACCTAAAAATATTCTAAGTCTGGTTAAAAACGTTGATTTTTCGGTGTATAATTTTATAGACCAATCTACAAGGAATTTCAGGCTCAAATCCTGGTTGTGGTCTATTGGAGGGTAAAGAAATCTTCTAGAATTTTCTGGGCTTCTGAATCACTCGTTTGGGTATCAAACTCAAAAAGTGGCCTTTTTTGAAAATCTAGAAAACTGGAAATTGAGGCACAAACTGGAAAGTTGACTTTTTATTGGTTGGGAATTGGGCCTTGGGAGAATTTTTATTTGTTCTAAATGAGGGTAAAACCTTATTTACATGTAAAGACTTAAGTAAATGGAGCAATAAATACACAGGACATTTACTTAAATGACTTTTATGTAATAAGGGTGTTGTACAAGAGGCTTGGGTTGTTTGGGAAAGGGTTGGAGAGAAAAAGGGTGAAGAGTTCTGAAAAACAGGCTTCAACGTGCGGACGTTGAGGTTTGGATGTTCAGGCGTTGAGGTTAAAACAAAGGCAGCGCGCACGCGTTAAGGATTGACGTTTGCGCGCTAAGATTTAAAACTTCCTGACATGCGCGCGTTCCCTTTGAGCGTTCGCGCGCTAAGGCTCTGGATTAATCGCCCAGGTTAATCCTGAGCCACGATTTGAATAACAAAGGCTGGGTTTTTAGGGTCTTGGCTCAGGATTAATCGCCAATATCCAGGATTAATCGCCACCTCGGGTTTTCCAACTTTTTGGCTATTTTCAACACAAAACTCATGCAACTCATTCCTAACCCTTCCAAAATAAAATGGGATGATCATACATCATCCCAACATACTTAAAACACCTTCCAAAACAGGGATTCAACTCAAACCCTCATAAACACAAATCCAACACATAAATCATCATTCAAAATACCAAATCTCAACCCTAATCCGAAATATAATCAGTAAAGTTGGCAATTCATGGCAAATCAATAGAAAAACTAAACAAGATTATCATACAACCAAAACCCTACGAATTTTAGAAATAAAAACCCTCATACAAGGTCATTTCATCAAATAGACCAAACCCTAGAGAGAGAGAATACGAAAATCCGATAAATTCATTTTAGTTTGAAGGGTTTGCTACTTACCTGTTTAATGGAGAAGCACTACTTCCCTTCAAGCTTTCTTCTTCTTATCCAAGTCTTCAACCAAGCTCCCACAACTTTCTCTCTTGTTCTATACGTCCAAGACAAGAGAGAGTGTCTCAAAATACTTAGAATTGAAATTAGGGCATCCTTTTATATGCCCAAGTTTTGGGTCTTTCAAATCTGCCCCTAAACAAGGCTTTTATTCAACTAAAACCCTTAGGGGGTACCTTAGTGTTAAGTAGGGGTGTACCTTAGTGATAAGTGGAGGGTGCCTTAGTGTTAATTGAAGGGTTACCCAAGTGTTTTAAGGGGTTTTCCTTAGCTATTTCAAAGGCATACTCTAGGGATGTTTGGGGGTACCTTAGTTATACCAGATTGGATACCCTGGTGGGAAGTGGGGGTACCTTAGTGTTATTGAGAGGGTACCTTAGTGTTTCAAGGGATTTACCTTAGTCATTCTAAGGGTAAACTTTAGATAAGCTTAAGGGGGTGTACCTCAGTTATATTGAGGGGGTAATTAACTATAGAAAGGGTGTACCTTAGTTATATGAGGGGGGTACCTTGGCTATATAAGGGGTTATACCTTAGGCAAAACAATGGGGGTTACCTTACTTATATAAGGGTTACTTTAGTTAGACAAAGGGGTACTTTTGCTATATAGGGGTTGTACCCTAGGTAAAACAGTCGGGGGGGGGGGGGGGGTACCTTACTTATATGAGAGGAGTACATCTAGGAAATATAAAGGGTGTACCCTAGGTAATATAGGGGATGTACCTTAGGTATGTTAGAGGTACTTCAGTTATATAAAGAGGGTACCTCAGCTATATAAAGGAATATACCTTAGCTAAACAAGGGAGTACTTCAAGTAAGACAGTAGGGTACCTTAGTTAAAATAAAGGGATACCTTAGGCAATACAAGGAAGGTACCTTAGGTATAATTAGACGGTACTTTAGGTATGCGAATGGGGTACCTTGAGCAAAACAGTGGGGTACCTTACCCAATACGAGTGAGGTGCCTGTGCGCACCTGATTTCGGCTGCACGACAAGGCGCACGCAAAACGATGTGTGCCTCGGGATTTGTTTGGAGTCGCCACTGCCTGATGGGGTGCAGGCAGACACCTGGGTGCCTAAGTTCTTCTACTAAGGCTTGGTCTGCGGCTTGAGATTCTAAGTAGGTTCTCGGTTGCGGTCTGGGGAAGTCCGTAGACACCCCAGTCCACCCCGTCAAGTGGCGGGTCCCATAGGATTCCCTAGTTTGAGTCAACTCTGGTCTCTCACTCACCCGATTCCTAATCCAGCATTCAATTTTGGTTTAAGTCTGGCGGGACCGCCAAAGTGGTGTGGGTCCCTTTACTTGATTTTATCTTCTTATTATTGAATGAAGTGAGTTTGATTGGGTGGGCCCCATTGGAAGGCCCGCGAATTCATTGGTGGGCTTGGTTGAGCCCACGTGTCCCCTGGTGGGCCTCGGTCTAACCTGAGAGGCCCTTTGGGCTTGGTTCAAATGGATTTGATTTTATTTTGAAATTCAAGTTTGATTAAATTTGATTTCCATGCAAAGAATGAGTCTGGATTGCTTTGTGGGCCCGTAAGTGGGCCCCACTATTGGTTGCCAAACAATTTAATTTATCTTTGATTATCCGTGCCAAAATGGGCCAGGCCTTGGGCTTGGGGCCCTTTACCTGGGCTTGGGCTTGAAAGCCCAAGGCTTCTTGAGTTAGGGTTTTGAAAACCCTATCCTTGTTTTGCTCAATGGGCTTAGTGGGCCCGACAGGCCTTGCCCTTGGTCTCGGCCAAACCATGCCTAAATCTAAACATGCATGCCTCAAGATGGGCTTTGGCGGGCCTCCAATGGGTCTGGCCCACTCAACTCTTTTAATTATCTTGTTTAAGCACAAGTAAGTTTGTCGGGCTTGGTGGGCCTCGTTGGAATGCCCACCGGAACTCAATTTGGACCGGGTCAATCCATGGCCCATATTGGGTTTCCGGGTGACCCGGAAACCCTTCTGGTTCATCCGGATTGATCAAACAAACCAAAAAAAACAGCACAATATCAGAAAATGGCAAAAAAAATGGTATTCTGGCAGTGTAGCCGGCTTGAGATGCCGGTTACACAGAGCTCAGTGTATCCGGCATCTTTTGCCAGCTACGAATTGGTTCCTGTTGATCCGGCCTGAGTTGCCGGATCAACGTACAGAAGCTAAATTTTCGGATTCTTGCTTTGGGGTTGGTTTTCTGGGCCTTCTAGGGTGCTCTAGGGGTTATGTGGGCTCCTGTGTGAGCCCACAGTGGTTCTGGAGATGAGGAATCACCTCATTTGGTCACTTTTGGGGACTTTGGGTTCATGCAAGACAAAGGAAAAGGACCCAGGCTTATCCCCCATTCCTCTTGGGATTTTTACAGCAGTAAGGTGGGGGCTTAAGTGCCCCTACCTTGGTTCTTCATCCATCACAAAAGCAGTAAGCAAGCGAGTCAAATACCAACCTACCAAATAAGACTAAAAGACATTTCCTAAGACATGATCAAAGTATCCACACCCTAGAAACAATGTGTGTGTGTGCTTGCATGAGTAGAGACCAAGTGGCAGACAAAAGAAATAACCGCTTAGCAGGATTCTCACATGAAAGTGCATGCGAGGAGTCTCGTGGGGGGTGTGCCTAACTATTTATGCAAGAAAGAGGGCATGCTTATGACTCATGAGCATGAACAAGGAGGGGAGTAGGAGACATGCATGCCACCTCAACCAGTAATTAAAGACACTAAAGGGACATGGTATAGCACACATACTAAATAACATACACACACAACCTAATCCCAACCATCATGCCATATTAACAATCTCATACTCCAAGCAAGCACGCAATAGTCTAAGCAATACCACCTAGAGAAGGGAGATGAGGGGAGGTTATGGGGTACAAAAGAGTTGAACTTACAGGGAACAAACTCCCCCAGTCGAATGAGATAAATCAGTAGCAAGAGGGTGTTCTAAAGACCAAAAGGAACATTCATGCAAATGGCCTCTTCCTTCCTCAAAGCTGATCGTACCCTCCCCTTACCATGGGAGGTTACATCCGTGGTAGAAATGAAGGGAAAATAGTGGAAATCTATGTTGAAGAAGGCATGATAGCAAGAGTAGAGCACACCCTTTTTTATGTCCTTAAAACATCTCCATTATCACATATGTAAAATTACAAGTGGTAGGGAACATTACCTAGGGGTTAAAGAACCCTAGAGACGTGTGGATCAAGCTCCTTGAAACACCACCCAAACTGGAGAGGCCCCTTCTCACACCGAGAGTAGCCACTTCTCCTTCTCTTAGTTCTTGAGTGAAGAAGAGAAGAGAGAGTAAGGAGGGGTATGATGGTCAAGCAAGGAGGTGGTTGGGTTTGGGAAGCAAGGAGGGGCAAAGGAGGAGGTTCTTGGCCCAGGGGAGGTGGGGAAGGAAGAGTGGAAACCAGCAAAAAATGAGCCAACCCCGGAAATGGGGCTGCTGTTGCCTTTTTATAGAAAACTTAATGTATCCGGCATTTAATGCCGGATACACTACACTTCCTTTGTCTCCGGCATAATATGCCAGATACAAAACATAATAATTTCGAAAATTAAATGCCGCCGCGAATTTGTCGGCGAATCGGCACGAATCTCGCCGAGCAAATCTTTGTATCCGACATTTGAGTCCGGATATGAAGAGGAGCAAGTGTATCCGGCATATTTGGCCGGATACAAATCAAAAAATTACGGATTTGCCCCTTGACTTGACCGATTCGACCGATTTGACACTTTTGGATATCTACGGATTGCCCCCGTGCGAATTTTGGTTTAGTCCCTGGGATATTTGATGATTTTTGGATATTTAAGATTTAGTCCCTGAGATATTTTGCTGCGTTGGCCGCCACGTGTGCAGCTCCTACGCCACGTGTGCAGTTTCCGGTTTTTCCGCTCAGAAACTTCGACAGCTTATATCTCCCTCATCCGAACTCCGATTTGAGCAAACTCAGTTGCGTTAGACTCGTATCGGAGCCCTCTATCCAATGACATAGGGCTAAGCACCTGGTTCGGGGTTCGAGAAAAAGTCAACTTTCGGCTCACCCTCAAGTTTGACCTGCCCGCAGAACCTTCATCCGGACTCCGATTCCAGCAAACTCAATTGCGTTGGAACCGTGTCGGGATTCTCTATCTAATGAGATAAAACAAGATGGCCAATTTCACTTGATCAAAAGGTCAAATTTTGACCCCTCAGGGTTTGACTTTTTTAGCCGGGTTTTGCATTTTCAGCACTTCCAGGGGTGCAAAAATAAGGTTATTACAGCAGTCCCTCTTTGCCGGAGTCACCTTGGGGACGAACGGCAAAGAAAAAAGAAGAACCTTGTTTTTGTGCCCAGCATTTCTGTCAATGTGATTGATGAGCTTAAATCCTCTTGATGTTTTCAATGAAAGGGAAGCGCCCAATGGCTTCAACTAAGATTTCGAAGTTTGCTCACCCACTTCAAGCTTCTGGGAGCAACTTCTGATTGTGATTCAGATTAAAAAGGATGGGGTTGGACTTAAGCTCACCAACCTGTTTCGACGTTGATGCAAGCACTCAACAATTTTCTTTTTCTCTTGTTTGTTCCATTAAAGCTTTTAGGTGGTTTCAGACTTCTGATTGGGATTTGATTTCAGATTTTAGATTTTTAGACTCAACTTTTGAGGACAGTTTTTTTTTTTTTAGGGTTTGGATTAGGGACTAGAAGGAACGAAGAAGGAAGAGATGCTCTTGGCGAGGAGGTGCTCTCAGCGCTGCTCAGTGCCTCAAGGGGGCTCACACACCTGTCCTATTCTATTTACAAAAGTGGGAAATGAAAAATTTACAAATGGGGCCAACTTGCCCAAAAAGTTCTTCATTGGGCTCTTCTTTCTTCTGCCATTTCCTTCTTTTGGCAGGGGCATCTGTCTGACTTTGATCAGATTTTTCTCTACGAGGTTCCTTTCTTCAGAGATTTTGACTCCTGCTCTTGTCCTTTCAGGAAGGAGGCCATCATTTAGGTCAGTATTGGGACTTCTTCAGAAGTGACCGCTCCATTGGGGATTTGTGGAAGCCTTCTTGGATTTGTCTTTCTTGTGTAAAACCAGCCTCTTCAGACTGGGCACGGTCTTGACACGTTTCCTTAGGTTTCTCGAGAGTTCCACTAGGGAATGAATCTGTTGGGGGACAACGGAGGTCTTCGCAATTCCCCTGCCGGCGGGCTATTGCCTTGGCCTTCCTCTTTTTGCCTTTCTTCTGCTTTCGGTTTCAAGGTGATTCCGGACTTTTCCTGGTTCTTTTGCATTGCCTGGGCCTACAAAATTCTTACAAAGCAGTGAGGTATCTGAAATTTGAACAGAGGTAAGCACCCACGGCTTACTTGCTTTTAATGTGTGTGCCAGTGCACATGACCGAAATGACACAATTTTCAAAAGTTTTTTTTTTTTTAAGAAATTTGCACAAGTGATTTTAAAAGAGAGGTGGGACCAGTGACCATGGTGAACTGCCTTGTTAGCTTGAGGTGTTTCGGGACGGTGTGCTCAACACGCAACCCATGAGATTCTCGACTTGTGCCACCAGAGGTTCAAAAGATGAGGGGTGTTTCAAGGAGTGCTCCCCATTTCCCAGTTTTTGTTTTGCTCTCACCTTGACCCAAGTTTTCAGGGTGGTTTCAGGATTTTGTAATTGAAAGTTTTTCCCTTTTTCTTTTCCCTTGGATTAGTGCCAGTCCCGGTTTACGGGTTTTGGCCAACTTGTACATCATGTCTCATAGATCAGAGAGGTCTTTACATTAGGACGAAACATTGGCTTGGTTTTAGATCCGAGAAATGAAGGGATATGAGGCCCAAATTCTTATCTTTTCATTTTCAGGTTTTGCTCTGTGACTTGCCAAAGCTCGTTCTTCTTTTTAGATTCCTTCATCATAGATCTGTATGAATCCCATTGTCACATTTTCTGCAATCAGAAAGGACTTTTTGATAGGACGAAACGAAGGCTGAGGTTTTTAGTTTATGAAAGAAAGGGAATATGGCTCAAAGTTTCTTTGTAAATGGGTCGAGTCATGTTCCACCATTTTCTTGACTGCTTGGGCTTCGCCAATACCTTTTTGCTTTCCTTCATTTTTCTTTGTGAGGTCTTTTGTGACCTTCGTTTTTTTCCTTTGGCATTTTTGCCTTTATTTTCCTTTGCTCTGGGATTATCTTAGCTTTTTGCTTTGATTTGGAAGTCCCAGTGTATTTCCTGCTTTCTTTTTCTCTTCTTTGTTTCTGCTCATTCAGGTCTTCTCTTCTTTACCCAGCGCCAAATTTAGGGCTCATGACTCAGTGGGTTAGTAGAAAGAAGATTAGGCTCAAATGGTTTGTCCAGAGATATGATTTTGCAAACTGGGGAAATAAAGCAAGGATGGCCTTTCATCCTTTTGTAGAAGTTGTGACAACTTGAAATGTTCTTGCAAATTCACTCGAAAATCCATTTATCCTTTTTATTTTCTTTTGTAGCTTTGCCCCAGTGTGGGGTGGTTAGACACAACACGGGTATTTGAATAATACGATTGAGCTCAAAATGTTTTGACTAGCTATTAGCACCTGATTTTTGCACCCAAAAAAAAATGAAGAAAATGAAATTTTCAATTAAAAAGTCAAACCCTGAGGGGGCCAAAAAATTGACCTTTGATTCAAGTGAATTTGACCATCAAACTTCATCTCATTAAAAAGAGCATTTTGACACGGTTCCAACGCAACTAAGTTTGCTGGAATCGGAGCCCGGATGAGAAAGTTATGAGTTGGTAAAACTTTTGGGGAGCGAAAAGTTGACTTTTTGCTCGACCCAAATTCAGCTGCCAAACTTGATCCCATTGGATAGGTGGTTCCGAGCCGGTTCCAACGACACTAAGTTTGCTGAAATCGAACACCGGACGAAGAAGTTATGAGCAAATGAAGTTTTAGAAAAACTGCCCATGTGGCAAAAAGGCAGCAAAAAATGGAATAAACCAATAAAATAAATGTATTTATTAATATTTTAATAAAAGGAATCTCGCTTTTCAATAAAATAGTCAAAGAAATCGAATGAAATCTTACCAAAAACCAAATTGAATAAAGATTCGAAATCCAAACATTTTAAAAACGTGCTGGACCGTATTTCAATTACGGGCAAGGCATGCCCGTATTTGAAATACGGGCGAGCTTCTAGAAGGGGACGCGTGTCGCTGTACGGCGGGACACGTGTCCCGTACGGCCGATTTTGCGAGATTTGAAAATGTGCGTTTTTCGCCCATATTTGAATTACGGGCAAGGCACACCCGTATTTCAAGTACGGGCACGAGAATTTTGGCTATAAATAGGGGGCCAGCCCCCCCCCCCCCCCCCCCCCATTTGTGCAAGCCAACCCCCAAGGCCTTCACCCTCTCTCTTCCTTGCTGTTACCACGTCCAACCTCTATCCAAATGCTGCCAGCCCAATCCCTAACACCAAAATACCCCTGAAATGCTGCCAAACCTTCTCATTTCACCCTGCAAGTATAAATAACCCATTGAACCTCAGTCAAAACCTCATTTGGAAGCTCACTAGGACGCGGAAGCGCTGCCAAATTCTCTGGAGAACCACAGCAAATCAAGAAGGTATTTGTATGATAAAAAGCTCTTTTAGTATTTCATTTTATGTCAATACAAATCTTTCTTTCATTTTTTAGTTTCTTTACATTATACTAACCTGTTCATTGAAGCTTTCAATGGTTAAGGGATGTCTCATGCATCCCTACATGGAGAGGAAGGAGAATAAGTCCATAAAAAGAGCAAGAGATGTGCTAATTAAAAGGATTAAATTTCCTAAACATAATATGTAACTTTGAAAGGGATTTGCCCTCTTTGAACAATCCAATGTATCCCTACCCAATTCTCCTACTTCCTTTCTGCTAAGCATCACATAGTATGCTGGAAAAAGATGGGAACAAGAGAAGAAGAGTGAAGATTTTTAGCTCATTATCAAATACTTTAAAAGAAGGGTGTTCGGAGCAAATAAAGCAAATGCATTGCTACAGAAGAGGTTGAAGACTCCAACAGGCGTTGCAGAAAGCTCCAAAGAGGCCACGGAATTGATCCCAAGCAGAATCGACACCAAAAATACAAATTTGGCTATGCCCGTAAACTCAGTACGGTTCGGGCATACCCGTGTTTACTATACGGGCGAGCCCAAACCGTATAGCAAACACGGGCAAATTTTAAAATAACATAAAAAATCAATTTGGTGACCCGGTTGGACCCAAATCCGACCCGGAATGAATTAACCCGATCATTTTTAATAAATTGGACTTTTCTAAGTCCATTTTGGACCATGGGCCCAGATGGGCCCACCAAGACCACCCTGGGCCCACTTGAGTGGCCCACACTTTGACTGGCCATACCAGGCCTGTTTTCAATAAACAGGCCCAGGCCTGTTTTCAATAAACAGGCCCAGGCCCCTTGACCCTTGGCTAATGGACCCATTCCAAGCCCATCAAGCCCAAATGAATTGTAAATAAATAAAGTTTAAATAAATAACCGAATGGGTTACTCAATAACCCTACTGGGCCCCAGGACCAATCAGGGCAACCCACGGGTCTTCCAACGGGACCAGGGTCCGACCCATTTCACTTAGATAAATAAAAAAGATAAAATCAAAATAAAAAGGGGCCCAAACCATCAGAAGGTCCCGCCAGACCAAACAAGGTAGCATGCTGGTCTAGGAAGGGTAAAACTGACTCAAAAACCAGGGAGACTCGAGGGACCTGTCAAACCGACCAGGCGGGCCGGGGTGTCTTAAGACTTCCCCGGACGTAATCGAGGACTTAGCTAGAACTCTGAAAAGCCACAGACTAGACTAAGACCCGGATAGGGCAAAACCGTGTCTGCCTGCACCTCTCAGGCAGTGGCGACTCCGAATGTCCCAAGGCACGCATGAACCAACGTGCGCCCCATGTGCGATCTAGATTTAGGTACGCACAGCTTAGCGACTCCACTGGGGACCCCTCAACCCAGCTGGACCCTGGTTATCAAATGAGTCAACTAGGAGGATATAAGTCAACTTAGGAAGTACTTTCTGTCCAACCATAGTAAAGTATGGAACACATGTAATTACATGATATTGGGGGATCCTGTCAAAGGGACGAGATAATTGCCTAAGGAAAGTGGAATTTAAGTGGTTCCCTGTGACCCTCCACTTACCTGGGGATCTACCCAGACATTGTATTGCTTATTGTTCTATACTCTTACTATAAATACGAAATTAAGGAACCCTTTGTTGGCCCTTATTCGAGAATCACCCGAATAGACACAGCACTTAACCCCATTGCACATACAAGCACCTTACTACATCGTGAATGAATTTTTAGCTGCGTGGGGTGACATGCACGAGGGAGTTTGCATGGATGATCCGAACTGAATGATGTCTGCACTCTGTGAATGTTCTTCTTAATCAAAACCTAGATCTCTCTAGCAGCCACCCTTCTTCAATCGAAAAACTTACTTTTGGGTATTAGCCCTACGCTCCCGTGGCTTGCCGGGGAAAGCAGGGTAAACCCATCTCCCCAGGTTTCTGGATTTCTTAGCGCCACTGGTTTCTTACCATGGTACACGAGGGGTCTGGTACTTGGCTCAGACCCTTGTAGGCAAATGCCTCGGGCTGGGTATCCTTCCCCACCTATTGATTCTGAAAAACCTTGATACTCTGAATGTGAATGGATCTGAATCTGAATGTGAATGCTAGAACAAAATAAGGAAAAATCAATTTAAAACCTAAAAGTCCATCAGGGGCAACAACCCCGTCCTTCTGCATCAGACTGAGTGAGACCTAGACCATGGGCTGCCTTAGCCCTAATTTAGGAAACCAACCCAATTTGATCAGGGGTCTAACCCCAGATCCATGCATTTGAGTCCTGTGAACCGTGGGCCTCGACCCATTGAGTCCGCTGGAAGCACTCTAAGTCTTATTTGGCCTTTTGAGCAGATGAGAGCCGGCCAGATCAGACAATCAGACAAAAACAAGCCAAAACAGGGGCAGAAAAGCCCTAGATTTAGGATTTCAGCCAACCTGCCAAGAAGCAAACTTGTACCCTCCTTTTGGTTTCCCAACAACCCTAAAGGTGATTTTCTTTACAAAATTATTTTTGTAAATTTCACCCTCAATGGCAAGTTGTAAACATTTTTGTTGTGATCTGACACCCAAAAGCAGATGAAAGAACATATGAAAGATAAAAGGCTGATCAGGACTTAGGAGTGCTTCCTTACACAAGTATGTCTAGGAGTCGTGCCTTAACAGACACCAACCCTTCTAGGACCGTACACACACCTGTGGGTTTTTTTTTTAGCATTTAACTTTCATTTTACCTGTGTATATATTTGTTCTTGCATTAAACATGTGCACTTCGAGATCATTTACACCAACCTGTTTAGCCGAACTATTTTCAAAAATGCATAAAAATTTCCGGGCATGCATTGAACCGTCTTCTGAGGTGCACATCAAAATTACTTTTCAAAGCACACAACAAAGTGGCCTTCGGGCCTACATTGAATCGTCTCCATGACGAACATTAACATTGTCTTTTGCTATGCACAGTAAAACCGTCATTCGTGGTTATATTGAGCTAGCTGTTTAGACATAAATCAAATCACCCATCTTGCGGCGTAAATTCTCCATGCCATGATATTAATTGTCCAGGACACGTTTTCAAAGAAGTTTTTAGTCACCGCCCATTAAGGCACGGATATGATTTCTTGAGGTTTGCACTCATAAAGCACGTGTTGCACGGTTTTGAAAACCATCAAACACGATATGATCTCCAGAGTCTCAATCTCTGAAAGATTGAATTGCAAGTTTTTTCAACATCGCAATTTTTAGGAAAAACTCTTGATTGGATATGGCACTGTCACACACTGTTCACAGTAATGTTTTGTCGAATTTGTGATTTTCATGCATGAATCGTCCCATATTTGTTTTCACTCATCGTGACACCAGAGCACCACTCACAGTGTAAATGATCTCGTCACACACAACACCTTGTTCATAAGTTGAAAAGAAATTGATTGAGATCTTTAATGAACAGGTACTATTCAGGTACTTCACATTAAAAGCACTACCCAGAACGCTGCATTTACATTGAAAAAAGGACTGCAATGAATTCTTCTGAGGCTCCAACTTCGTCATCCTCACAACCAAGAACTGAAGAACAGCAAGTCATGATGGATCTAAGTCAACAAGTAGCCATGACACATGCCACGGGGGTTCAAGTACCAGAAATCCAACAGGGACAACCACCCCAGCCAAACCTCATGACAGTTGATCTGCCACCATGGGACACCCAATTCCCACATCCGGCAGCAATAGCCACCCAACCTCCACAACAAGAACCATGCATGCCTGTCCAGCTGGGGCAGGAAGAGCAAGACCAGAACAGGGTACAGAAGGCCCAACTTGAGGAAATGTTGGCTGCAATAAAGGAAGACAGCAAGGCCCAAATAGTTTCAATAAGAGAAGAGCTCTTGAAACAACTCCAGCCCAACCCAGTACGAGAGGAAACCACACTAGAAAGCTTATGTCTTTTCCCAGACATCCATCTGCGAGCAAAGTTCCGATGTCCTGACCTGCATAAATTCGATGGCACTAGCTGTCCTTTGATACACCTGCGATCGTATGTTGGTGACATGTGCCAATATGTGAAAGAAGAAAAGATAATGGTTCAGTTCTTCCAGAGATCGCTAACTGGGGCGGCATATTCTTGGTTCCTAAGTCTAGACAAGCAGAAGGTCAAGACATGGAACGACCTTGCTGTTGTATTCATCCAACAGTACCATTTGAACAGTCCGACGGTTCAAACCCAGGCAGAATTACAGAGATTGTCAAAGGGAAATAGCGAGTCTGTGAGAGACTACACTAAAAGATGGATAAAACTAGCAAATATGGTTCAACCCCCTCTCCTTGAACAAGAACAGACTTCTCTGTTCATTTCATCACTAGGGCAGCCATACTTTACAATGCTGTTGGGACAGTGTGCTGCAAGTTTCGCCGATCTGATGATGGCTGAAGGGATCGAAGATGCAGTTAAGGCTGGGAAAGTAAGAGCTTCCATAATGGAATCCTCCTAAAGAATAGGAGAAGACATAAGATATGAGGGAACGATCAACCATGTCCGATCTGCTAAGCGCAAGAGAGGAGGTGATCACCGTTGTGCAAATGTCACCCCGGCTCGGATGAAGGAGCCCTTGACTAAAGAAGAAAGAAAGAACCGTGTGTTCACACAGCTCCCATATTCCCTGGCTGAGTTGTTGCCTACCTTGCTGCAAAAAGGACACCTAAAGCAGGTTCTGCCAAATCCAAGAGCACCAGCAAGTATAGGGTATGACCCATCCAAGACATGCGATTACCATAAAGGAACACCGGGGCATGATACTGACGAATGTTGGAGCCTCCGTCATGCAGTCCAAGATCTCCTTGAAGCTGGGGAACTCAAAATTGATCCTCCGCCAAATTGAAAAAAAATAAAAATAAAAATAAAGAAAAAGAAAATTAAAAAAGAAAAAAAAAAGGGGGAAAAGATTGAAAAGAAAAGATTGAAAAAAAAAAAAAAAAAGATCATCTCTATGCAACCTAGCATTTCATGGATTTTGGTTTCTGATGCTTGTTTCTTCTGGCAGGAACCCCTTCGGTAGTCAAAATGGACCACACCTCAGAGACAAGTCATAATGCGGCCCAACAAATATCCATCATAGTGGCCTCTCTATGGAGCCTACTATGAATGATAATAATCAGAGAAGAAACATGGAACAAATGCCGGGAAGCATTAGGAGAAGAAAATTTTGAATTGCGATCTCGAGTAAGAGACCTTGAAGGAGAGATCAAGAGAATGAAAGGAAAGATACCCTTGAACAGTCAGGAAGTAAGCCGTCCACCAACCATAGTAGGTAGTCAACTGCAGAAAGAAAAAGGGAAAGCTGTGGCAGCAGATGTTCCTCAAGTCATGAAAAAGCAGAATCCTTTAGATGATTCCCCAAGGAGAACAAAAGAGGAAGTAGAGGCCAGAATGAGGAGGGTTTTCACTCCTTTACCATATGCACCGGCAGAATTGCTTCCAACGCTATTGAAGGAGGGGTATGCACAGATTAAGTCCCTGAACCCCCGAATGATTCGGTCCAGAAACTACAACGCTGCAGAACAATGTGAGTACCATTCTGGTGCTCCAGGACATCACACAAACCGGTGTTGGGATCTGAGGCATGATATTCAAGATCTAATCAACCAGGGATTCTTGAAGGAACTGCTTGAGCAACCAGAGTCTGCTAAAGGACAAGACATCTCTGACAAATTGGCACAGGTCCGAATGTCTGAATCAACCATCTTCCTGCAGGAAAAAGAAGATGATATGAAAAAGGAGGGCGATGAGAGCACCTGAAGACTTCCTTCCATGGCATGCAACTAAATTCCAAGAATGCTGATTCGCATCAGCCACCTTTTTGCATAATTTGCTATTTTACGTTTATGCTTTCTTTTAATTTCCGAACTTGATAACATGCTTCTTTTTTTTGCAAGCTAATGAAATCTTTTGGGAAATCACCAAAGTGTTGAGCCACACCAAGACAAGACTGTGATCTCAGGACAAACTTGAACAATCAAATTTGACAGATGAAATGTGTTGAATAGCACAAACTGTGTGGGTCTCAACATAGCCAAAGGATCCCCCACTTGCACCACATTTGAACCCTACCTTGCCAAACAGTGGGGCAAGCCGAAAGAAAAAAAGAGGAAGAAGGGGCAAGGTGCCCATACCAGTTAAGGGTCACTGACATGATCCAGGATCAACGATCCCAATGACATGATGAGAGGCCATTTTTTGCTGAAATACTTCAAACAAATTCCGCTAGTCAGACGTGATTGAGCTTGATCGTCTCATTTCTAACCCATGTTATGTCTAGCCACCCCAATCTGGGGCAAAGTCAAAAAGAAAAATGAATAAAGATTAAAATGTTTCTTGAGCCAGTTAATTGTGCAAAGACAAGTATGTGTTAAATTCTCTGTAAAAGGATGGAAAGCCATCCTTGATTTCTTCAGAAATCATCTGACACAAGATGAAACCCTAGCAAAACACTTTGGGCCTAATAAATTCCTTTATTGACCCTACCATGTCCTGTCTTCAAAATTGGGGCACAGAGCTTCACGAAATTGGGGACACAAGAAAGACCAAGGTGAAGATAGGGTAAAGGGAAAAGCACCCAAAGAACAGAAAGAAGTGGAAAAACCTAGAAAACAAGAATGTGAAGAAAGAACTGGGGTAATTCCTTTTGAGAAAAGAAAGAAAAAAAAAGAAAAGAAAAACAAAAGCTGGGGCAAACCCCATAAGCAAAAGTCAAGGATTGGGGCAAAGAACCCAAGAAAGGAAAGGAAAGAAAAAAACAAAGATGGAAAAAAGGTAAAGAAGCTACACAAAGCTGAAGGGACAAGAGGTGAAGCAAGCCCTAACCAAGAAAAGTGGACAGGACATGGCTCTTACCCTACTCACAAATTTTGAGCTTTTATATCATTTCTTCAGGACCCATAAACCCAGCCTATGTTTCGAAGTCCTTTCTGATTACAGAGAATGTGACACTAACTCCCAGACAAACTGGCAATGACAGAATCAAAGGAACAAAAGAACTTTGGCTAGACATAATGGTTACACATAGAATGAAGTTATATAGGATTTGAACCTATTTATCCTTCATTTCTAAACACTGGAACCAAAGCCTACATTTCGTCCAACTAATAAGTCCTCTCTGATCGTTGGATCATGATCAATGAAAATTGACAGGGACCTCAGACTGGGGCAAGGCACCAACCCAAATAAGGGAACCAATGAGAGAGAAACTATTTCAAAACCCCCAACTAAGGGTGGGAAAAAGGAAAAAACAAGAGAGAAAATTAAAAGAGCTGGGGAAGGGCAGTGCCAAAGAAACCCCCTGAACCAAAACAATTCCCCTCATTCCAACTTGGGGCATGCCATTGAAGGCAAAAATGTTGAGACCTGTACAGGGAATGCCGAGAAGCACCATTTCATAAGTCTAAATGAGAGTGTCAGGTGACTGACCCAAAGATTACTAGTCTTGTCATGGACCCACTTTGAAAAGAGGGAACTCCAAACACTTGGTGAATTCTCAAAAGATTTTAATTGCCTGGATCTTGCACATAATTTTGATGATAAACAAATTCTTATTAACTAAATTTCACTTGAACTTTTGCAGGTACTGACAAAACTTGAAACAGACAGAGAAAGCCATCACAGGTGATATCAAAACAAAATTTGCCACCATGTATTCTCACATGGGGCACAGGAACAAATTCGTCACCATGTATTCACACATGGGGCGCAAGAAAAGTCATCACAATGTATTCACACGTTGGATGCCAAAGCAAAATCCGTCACCTTGTATTCACACATGGGGCGCAGAAAAGTCATCACAATGTATTCACACATTGGATGCCATCACAGCGTATTCACACGTTGGATGTAAAAGCAAAATCCGTCACCTTGTATTCACACATGGGGCGCAGAAAAGTCATCACAATGTATTCACACATTGGATGCCATCACAGCGTATTCACACGTTGGATGTAAAAGCAAAATCCGTCACCATGTATTCACACATGGGGTACAGAAAAGTCATCACAATGTATTCACACATTGGATGCCATCACAGCGTATTCACACGTTGGATGTAAATCAAAATTCGTCACCATGTATTCACACATGGGGCACAGAAAAAGCCATCACGATGTATTCACACATTAGATGCCATCACAGCGTATTCACACGTTGGATGTAAAATCAGAATCATCACCATGTACTCACACATGGGATGTAAAATGAATCGTCACCATGTACTCACACATGGGGCACAAACAGAATCGGCACCATGTATTCACACATGGAACGTAGAAAAGCCACTCCAGCATATTCACACGCTGATGAAAAAACAAAACCGTCACAATGTATTCACACATTGGACGTAGAAGAAATTGGAATCAAAACCACTAACGGATAAGTCAGAAATTGGTGGGGGAATGTCCCAGCATAGTTTGTGATATCAGAGCTGTTGATACGTAAATTTGAAATTGATAGAGACAACATAAAAAAAAAAGAAAAAGAAGAAATGGATTGAGAAAAGAAAGAAAGAAAAAGAAAAAGAAGAAGAAAAGAAAAGAAAAGAAGAGAAGGGGACTAAGACAAAATGAACAAAATGTCTCCTACAAAAAGTCACCATGTATTCACACATGGGACACAAAGAAAGTCATCACAATGTATCCACACATTGGTTGACAAAAGTTTGTGAAGCCACCGACAAGTAAGTCAACTTCGAATATAATTGAGACAAAAAAGGACAGAGACAAAAGTCACCATGTATTCACACATGGGACGCAAAGAAAGTCATCACAATGTATCCACACATTGGTTGACAAAAGTTTGTGAAGCCACAGACAAGTAAGTCAACTTCGAATATAATTGAGACAAAAAAGGACAGAGACAAAAGTCACCATGTATTCACACATGGGACGCAAAGAAAGTCATCACAATGTATCCACACATTGGTTGACAAAAGTTTGTGAAGCCACCGACAAGTAAGTCAGCTTCGAATATAATTGAGACAAAAAAGGACAGAGACGAAAGTAACCATGTATTCACACATGGGACGCAAAAAGAGTCATCACAATGTATCCACACATTGGTTGACAAAAGTTTGTGAAGCCACCGACAAGTAAGTCAGCTTTGAATAGAATCAAGACAAAACAAGACAAGGACAAGAGTCACCATGTATTCACACATGGGACACAAAAAGAGTCATCACAATGTATCCACACATTGGTTGACAAAAGTTTGTGAAGCCACCGACAAGTAAGTCAGCTTTGAATATAATCAAGACAAAAAGACAGAGAAATTCGTCACCATGTATTCTCACATGGGACACAGACAAAATTCGTCACCGTTTATCCACACATGGGACGCAGAAAGAGTCATCATAATCTATTCACACATTAATTGACCAAAGTTTGTGGTACCAACGCCACTAGTGATTAAACTGAAGGCTAGCTAAGGCACACCTGGGTGTTGTTTTTCAACTCACCCCCTGCGGAGACTTTACATGGTCCAACCCTGAGATACTGAGTTCAAACCAACCAGTTTAACTTTGGGTTCCCTTTCCCAGCCGTTTGGCTAAAATAGACCTGTTTAACCTCGGGTTCCCTTTCCCAGCCGTTTGGCTAAAATAGACTTGGTTAACCATGGGTTCTCTCTCCCAGCCGTTTGGCTAAAATAGACCAAACTTAACCATGGGTTCACTTTCCCAGCCGTTTGGCTAAAATAGACTAGTTTAACCTCGGGTTCCGTTTGGCTAAAATAGAATTAACCATGGGTTCACTTTCCCAGCCATTTGGCTAAAATAGACTAGTTTAACCTCGGGTTCCCTTTCCCAGCCGTTTGGCTAAAATAGACAATTTTAACTTTGGGTTCCCTTTCCCAGCCGTTTGGCTAAAATAGAACTGTTTAACCTCGGGTTCCCTTTCCCAACCATTTGGCTAAAATAAACTTGGTTAACCATGGGTTCTCTCTCCCAGCCGTTTGGCTAAAATAGAGCAAACTTAACCATGGGTTCACTTTCCCAGCCGTTTGGCTAAAATAGACTAGTTTAATCTCGGGTTCCCTTTCCCAGCCGTTTGGCTAAAATAGACTTAACCATGGATTCACTTTCCCAGCCGTTTGACTAAAATAGACTTGTTTAACTTGGGTTCACTTTCCCAGCCATTTGGCTAAAATAGACTAGTTTAACCTCGGGTTCCCTTTCCCAGCCGTTTGGCTAAAATAGACCATTTTAACTTTGGGTTCCCTTTCCCAGCCGTTTGGCTAAAATAGACCTGTTTAACCTCGGGTTCCCTTTCCCTGCCATTCGGCTAAAATAGACCAGTTTAACTTTGGGTTCTCTCTCCCAGCCGTTTGGCTAAAACATACCAGTCTAAATCGAGTTTCCTTTCCCAGCCGTTTGGCTAAAACAGACCAGTTTAACTTTGGGTTATCTCTCCCAGCCGTTTGGCTAAAACAGACCAGTCTAAACCGAGTTCCCTTTCCCAGCCGGTTGGCTAAAACATATCAGTCTAAGGTTCTCTTTCCCAGCCGTTTGGCTAAAATAGATCAGGTCCAGGGTTCTCTCCCCCAATCATTCCAAATGATTAAAACAGATCAACCTTATAAAATTGTCTTTGGGTTCTCTTCCCCAACTGTTTTAGGACAGTTAAAATAGATCTATAATCAGGTACCAAAATAGCTTTCCAAATCCCATACCTGTTAAAATCCTGAAAAGGCACAAGTCCCCAGGGGAGTACCACTACTCAAGCTCTTCAAAAGAACCCCACGGAGTTGCTTGATTAATTGAAGATTACATCAATCCCCAGCAGATCAAGCACTAATGTTTTGTTCCTTGTACAGGTTCAAACAGGGAAGAAATAAGATATAAGATGAACATGAGAAAGGACACTTTCTTCCCCATCGGAGGTCTCTTCCCTTTCATCCCCAGCGGAGCTCAGAAGAAAGAAGACCGTCAAGATTCTTAGACCCTCCAACAAAACTTCAAGAACAAAGAGAAGCATTGCAATAATCCCCAGGGAGTCGTCTAGGCAGATCATATTCCCACCAGACCCCCAATGGAGCAGCTCATGAGTGGGAAGAGAAGATTTAATGCCTCGACAAGGAAAGAACCTAGCAAGGAGAAGCAACAAGGAAAAGCAATAATGGGCCAATTCGCCCCTTCTTGTAAATTTTGATTCTCACTTTTGTAAATAGCATAGGCTAGAGTAGGTGTGTGGTCTCCGAGATGATGGATAGCAGCGCGAAAGCTTCCTCCCGTCCTTCCACCTACACTCCCAAACCCATATCTTGGCCTATGTCAAAAAAAACTGAAAGAATCAAGAAGAAATCAAAATTGAAGTTACTAAAAGCTTTAACGAAACAAACAAGAAGAAAAGAACATTGTTAAGTGCCTTGCATCAACACCGAAACAGGCTGATGAGCTCAGATTTAATCCTATCTTTCTTTTTCAAAAACAAAGAACTAAGGACCAGCCCTATTCAAACCCGAAAGAGGGTATAGGGATTCCGAAGTCAGGAAGTGATACCAGACATCTGACACTTCCCTTTCATTAAAAACAATTCAGTGATTGAGCTCGTCGACCATGTCGACAGAAATGCAAGGTGCAAAAATAAGGTTCTTTTACTTCTTTGCCGTTCATCCCCCAAGGTGACTCCAGCAAAGAGGGCAGCTGTTAGCACCTGATTTTTGCACCCCAAAAAAAATGAAGAAAATGAAATTTTCAATTAAAAAGTCAAACCCTGAGGGGGCCAAAAAATTGAATTTTGATTCAAGTGAATTTGATCATCAAACTTCATCTCATTAAAAAGAGCATTTTGACACAGTTCCAACGCAACTAAGTTTGCTGGAATCGGAGCCCGGATGAGAAAGTTATGAGTTGGTAAAACTTTTGGGGAGCGAAAAGTTGACTTTTTGCTCGACCCCAATTCAGCTGCCAAACTTGATCCCATTGGATAGGTGGTTCCGAGCCGGTTCCAACGACACTAAGTTTGCTGAAATCGAACACCGGACGAAGAAGTTATGAGCAATTGAAGTTTTAGAAAAACTGCCCATGTGGCAAAAAGGCCGCAAAAAATGGAATAAACCAATAAAATAAATGTATTTATTAATATTTTAATAAAAGGAATCTCGCTTTTCAATAAAATAGTCAAAGAAATCGAATGAAAGCTTACCAAAAACCAAATTGAATAAAGATTCGAAATCCAAACATTTTAAAAACGTGCTGGACCGTATTTCAATTACGGGCAAGGCATGCCCGTATTTGAAATACGGGCGAGCTTCTAGAAGGGGACGCGTGTCGCTGTACGGCGGGACACGCGTCCCGTACGGCCGATTTTGCGAGATTTGAAAATGTGCGTTTTTCGCCCATATTTGAATTACGGGCAAGGCACACCCGTATTTCAAGTACGGGCACGAGAATTTTGGCTATAAATTGGGGGCCAGCCCCCCCCCCCCCCCCCCATTTGTGCAAGCCAACCCCCAAGGCCTTCACCCTCTCTCTTCCTTGCTGTTACCACGTCCAACCTCTATCCAAATGCTGCCAGCCCAATCCCTAACACCAAAATACCCCTGAAATGCTGCCAAACCTTCTCATTTCACCCTGCAAGTATAAATAACCCATTGAACCTCAGTCAAAACCTCATTTGGAAGCTCACTAGGACGCGGAAGCGCTGCCAAATTCTCTGGAGAACCACAGCAAATCAAGAAGGTATTTGTATGATAAAAAGCTCTTTTAGTATTTCATTTTATGTCAATACAAATCTTTCTTTCATTTTTTAGTTTCTTTACATTATACTAACCTGTTCATTGAAGCTTTCAATGGTTAAGGGATGTCTCATGCATCCCTACATGGAGAGGAAGGAGAATAAGTCCATAAAAAGAGCAAGAGATGTGCTAATTAAAAGGATTAAATTTCCTAAACATAATATGTAACTTTGAAAGGGATTTGCCCTCTTTGAACAATCCAATGTATCCCTACCCAATTCTCCTACTTCCTTTCTGCTAAGCATCACATAGTATGCTGGAAAAAGATGGGAACAAGAGAAGAAGAGTGAAGATTTTTAGCTCATTATCAAATACTTTAAAAGAAGGGTGTTCGGAGCAAATAAAGCAAATGCATTGCTACAGAAGAGGTTGAAGACTCCAACAGGCGTTGCAGAAAGCTCCAAAGAGGCCACGGAATTGATCCCAAGCAGAATCGACACCAAAAATACAAATTTGGCTATGCCCGTAAACTCAGTACGGTTCGGGCGTACCCGTGTTTACTATACGGGCGAGCCCAAACCGTATAGCAAACACGGGCAAATTTTAAAATAACATAAAAAATCAATTTGGTGACCCGGTTGGACCCAAATCCGACCCGGAATGAATTAACCCGATCATTTTTAATAAATTGGACTTTTCTAAGTCCATTTTGGACCATGGGCCCAGATGGGCCCACCAAGACCACCCTGGGCCCACTTGAGTGGCCCACACTTTGACTGGCCATACCAGGCCTGTTTTCAATAAACAGGCCCAGGCCCCTTGACCCTTGGCTAATGGACCCATTCCAAGCCCATCAAGCCCAAATGAATTGTAAATAAATAAAGTTTAAATAAATAACCAAATGGGTTACCCAATAACCCTACTGGGCCCCAGGCCCAATCATGGCAACCCACGGGTCTTCCAACGGGACCAGGGTCCGACCCATTTCACTTAGATAAATAAAAAAGATAAAATCAAAATAAAAAGGGGCCCAAACCATCAGAAGGTCCCGCCAGACCAAACAAGGTAGCATGCTGGTCTAGGAAGGGTAAAACTGACTCAAAAACCAGGGAGACCCGAGGGACCTGTCAAACCGATGGGGCGGTCCGGGGTGTCTTAAGACTTCCCCGGACGTAACCGAGGACTTAGCTAGAACTCTGAAAAGCTGCAAACCAGACTAAGACCCGGATAGGGCAAAACTGTGTCTGCCTGCACCTCTCAAGCAGTGGCGACTCCGAATGTCCCGAGGCACGCATGAACCAACGTGCTCCCCGTGTGCGATCTAGATTTAGGTGCGCACACTAGCGATTCTCGCAATTCAGGATATATGAAGGATGGCCTCTCCTCCTTTCTCAGAGACATGATGTTAAAGCTGGCCTCGACCCTTAACTGGTTCTTGCACTTTCACTTTCTTTCTTTCTTTCCTCTCAAGGGTCGCTCCACCCTATTGCAAAGATAGGTTGTTGGAGGGAAATTATGATCTAGATCAGGAAATGATTGCCTTTGGCTCAGTCAAGGTTCTCATGGGACAGTATACTGCATTTGAGCAACCCGACATTCTTTCCATGATCATGGTCATTTCCAAAAAGGGTGTGGTCTCAGAGCAGTGTCATCACTGACCACTCACTTGTATTTTTTTCAACAAGGTATTTTCTTTTCTTTTTGTGTTTTTCAAAAGGTTCTTTACAAAGCTTGCATGAAAGTAAAAAGCATTTAAAATTTTATAACACGACCACTCCTACCAGGGATGTATGGTGTAAAAAATAGAGTTCAACTTATCATGGTCATGGTAGACTTGAAGATTTTGGATTTCGAGATTGCTCTTTGCCCTACAGTTTTACCAACTTGTTCAGTTAGTGCCACTTGACGACGCTTGATTGTGGTTAGGGAGAGGATCCATGAAGATGGCCGAGGGAGGAGTCGATACTGGGGGATCGACTGAGATACGCTTGTTGTCAATCAAGTCCTGGGCATCGTGTTTCAGTTCCCAGCAGCGATTGGTATGATGTCCAGGGGCTCCAATGTGGTAGTCGCAATACTCATTGGGGTTATAGGAGCGACCGTTGGACGGTTGCTGAGTTGGCTGCTTCTTCTGTAAGTACCCTTTCTTCAATAGGGTTGGCAGCAATTCTGACAGGGGATAAGGTAGGGGTGTGAACACCCTGCTCAACCTCGCTTGGAATTCATCCTTGGTTCACCTCGGCCGACCTGCGGATTGTGCCCCCTGGCCACTATTCTAATTCTCCCTCCTGTCAGGTGCCGAGAAGTGGAGGGGCCTGTTCTGCAGGACATAGTTGACATTCTCGTCCTCTCTCTTTCTGTCCATGCCCCTTCCACTGACAGGGGTCCTTCTCTGCTCAATTGCAAAGCCAGCCACTCTGCCAGACTTCACCCCATCTTCTATTCTGTCTGCTACCACTACCAGATCAGCAAAACTCACAGCAAACTGCCCCAGTAGCAAAGTGTAGTACGGCTGCCCCAGCGTTGAGATGAATAGTGTCACCATTTCTTTTTCCAACATGGGTGGTTGAACCATTCCGGCCATTTCTCGCCATCTTTTTGCATACTCACGCATGGATTCAGTACCTTTTGTGGAGGGAGGGCAAGTGGGGGGAATACATGAGCTGGTGGTGGGGCTTGTGCCTGCCCTTGCAATTCATGTGGCAATGGTTGTGGCTCTCCTGCTGGCTGTGGCATCTGTCTGAGGAGGTTTTGGAGCATCTGAGTGACTTGCCCCATTTGTTGGGTGAACTGCCCCATCTGTTGAGTCAGGTTCATGACTACTGGCTCATCCTCAATTCTGCGTTGAGGCAGTTGTGGTGCAGGAGGTTGTGGTGCTGGAGGAGGTGGTGCGGGTGGTTCTTCCGGATTCATTCTTACGCGGGACCTTAGCAGGTATGGGCTTCGACTAGCAATGGCTGCAATGTCCTCCAGTCCCTATTAAAAAAGAACAAAAACAAAGATAGGTTAGTTGTTTCAAAAATGGTCTATTTTCACATAGATTTCTGGTTGTGCATTACGTTAGGGCTGTAAACGAAAACAAAGAATCTTGGCACTGCGGACAGTGTTGCAGCCGTGGAAGGCAACCACCGTGAATGGCTATGCTATGTATGAAAGAAAGAATCTTGACACTGCGAACAGTGTTGCAGCCGTGGAAGGCAACCGCCGTGAATGGCTATGCTATGTATGAAAGAAAGAATCTTGACACTGCGAACAGTGCTGCAGCCGTGGAAGGCAACCGCCGTGTATGGCTTCCTTGGAAAGCTGTGCTATCCCGTGTATGAGAAGGGTAGCTCAAGGGAAATGCTGTGTATAGCTTATTGTGAGCTGTGCTATGTCAAACACGAGAAGGGTAGCCCAAGGGTGCTCATCTTGAAAGCTGTGCTATCCCACGCACGAGAAGGGTAGCCGAAGCTGTGCTATCCCGCACATGAGAAGGGTAGCCCAAGGGTGGTCATCTTGAAAGCTGTGCTATCCCGCACACGAGAAGGGTAGCCGAAGCTGTGCTATCCCGTACACGAAAAGGGTAGCCCAAGGGTGGTCATCTTGAAAGCTGTGCTATCCCGCGCATGAGAAGGGTAGCCGAAGCTGTGCTATCTCGTACACGAGAAGGGTAGCCCAAGGGTGGATGCCGTGATTAGGGCCTTCTTGAAAGCTGTGCTATCCCGCGCACGAGAAGGGTAGCCGAAGCTGTGCTATCCCGTACACGAGAAGGGTAGCCCAAGGGTGGTTTGTGAGCTGTGCTATCCTGTGTATAGGAAGGGTAGCTCGAGGGTGAGCTGTGCTATCCCGTGAATGGGAAGGGTAGCTCAGGGGGAATGCTGCGCTATCTTGCATATGAGAAGGGTAGTCTGAGCTGTGCTATCCCATATACAAGAAGGGTAGCTGAATGCCGTGAATGGCTTATTGCGAGCTGTGCTATCCCGTGTATGGGAAGGGTAGCTCAAGAGAAATGCTGTGCTATCTTGCATATGAGAAGGGTAGCCTAAGCTGTGCTATCCCATATACAAGAAGGGTAGCTGAATGCCGTGAATGGCTTATTGCGAGCTGTGCTATCCCGTGTATGGGAAGGGTAGCTCAAGAGTGAGTGCCGTGTATGGCAAAATGCATTTGGAAATTTTTGACGGTGTCGTGAATGACACAGTGATTTTTGAAATCTTGGTTGTGGCGCCATGAATGGAACCATGGTTTTTTTTTTTGGAAAAGCTTCATGATTTATGTCGTGGATGGCACAATGGTTTTGAAAATTTAAGGACTGTGCTGCAAATGGCAAATTTTGAAATGCTGTGAGACAACAAAGCTGGGGAACTGAGTGCAGTGGTTCCGAATGTCATGCCGTGGATGGCATTATTCATGAAAAAACAGCTTAGTGTATGCCCTGAGGCACCTTGATGTACGCCTGGCGGCGAATTGGTTTTGAAAGTTCTTTTTGTGCATTTTTCAAAGCAGAAAAAGTGTTGCTGCGGGAACAGGTGCAAATGATCTATGCATGTGCAGGAAGGTGAGGGCAAGTGCTGTGTGGCTTACCGTCCATAGAGACAAATAAAATTAAAATGTGTGTGCAGCCCTAAAAGGGGTTGGTGCCAGTGAAGGCACGACTCCTAGACGTACTTGTGTAAGGAAACACATTTAAATCCAAATCAGTCTTTTCATCTGTTCTGAAGAGTCTCTGTTGTCTGACTGAATAGCTATTTACAACTTGCCATCAAGGGCGAGCAAAGCTAGAAAAGGGTTCGATCCCAGGGTTGTTGGGAACCCTAGGAAAGGGTACAATTGATTTCATATGGGTAGGTTGAAAGATCTTAGATCTAGGGTTTCATTTCCCCTGTTCCGATATGGCTTGCTTTCATCTGCTTTTTCCTGATCTTGTCGGCTTTTGTTTGCTTAAAGACTGATCCGGGCTAGTGCGCTTCCTACGGACTCAATGGGTCAGGGCCCACAACTCTCAGGACTCGATGCATGGATCTGGGGTGGTTCCCCTGATCAAAGTAGGCAAGCTTCATAATTTGGGGCTGAGGTAGCCCTGAGTCTAAGGTCCACTCAGATAATGCAAAAGGAGTCGGGGGTTGCTGCCCCTGATGGACTCTTGAGTTTTAAATTGGTTTTATTCATCATTCAAGCACATTGATGTCCTGCAAGGTTTTCAGAAATAATAGGTGGGGAAAGGATACCCAGCCCGAGACATCAGCCTACAAGGGTCTGGACCAAGTACTAGATCCTTGCGTACCACAGCATGAAGCCAGTGGCGCTAAGGAATCCAGAAACTTGGGGAGATGGGTTTACCCTGCTTTCCCTGGCAAGCCTCGGAAGCGTAGGGCTAATACCACCCCAAAAGTACGTTTCTCGATTTAAGAAGGGTGGCTGCTAGAAAGATCTAGGTTTTGGTGAAGAAGAGCAGTATTTCATCAAATCATTCAAAGCGGATCATTCATGCAGACCCCCTCGTGCATGTCACCCCATGCAGTTAAAAGATCATTCACGGTGTAGTGAAGTGCTCGTGTGTGCAGTGGGGCAAAGTGCTGTGTCTATTTGGGTGATTCTCAGATAATGAGCTGATAAAGGGTTCCTTAATGTCACTTTTATAGTGAGAGTACAGAACAACATGCAATACGACGTCTGGGTGGATCCCCAGGTAAGTGGGCGGGTCACATTGGTCCCTGTTAAAAACCACTTACCTTAGGCGATTATCATGTCCGTTTGACAGGATCCCCCAATATCACGTAATTGCATAAGTTCCGTAAATCACTAAGGTTGGACAACAAGTACTTTCTAAACCAGCTTATATCCTCCTAAGTTGACTCATTTTCTAACCAGGGTCCGATTGGGTTGAGGGGTCCCCAGCAGAGTCGCCAAGCTGTGCGCACGTCCCGGCGAGGCGCCGCACGGAATGCGTTGGGGTTTCGAGGTATCGGAGTCGCCACTGCCTGAGATGTGCAGGCAGACACTTGGGTGCCTATACAGGTCTAAGATTTGCTGGTCTGCGTCTTTTTTAGAGATTCGGGCAAGTTCTCGGTTACGGTCCGGGGAAGTCCGAAAACACCCCGGTCCGCCCCGTCAAATGACGGGTCCCTTGGGTTTCCCTGGTTCTGAGTCAACTTAGTCTCACCCTGATCCTAGCCCAGCATGTATCAGATTAAGTCTGGTAGGGACCTTTGCAGGTGTAAGTCCCTTTTATTCATTTTTATCTTTTTATCCATTAAAGTGAAGTGGGTCGGAGGAGGGCCCCGTTGGAAGGCCCACATTGGATCAATTTGGACTGTCAAATCCAAGGTCTATTTTGGGTTTTTGGGGTTGCTTGAAATTATGTGGGCCCCTGTGTGGGCCTACAGTGGTGCAATACTTAAAAAAAAACCTTGTTGATCTCCTACCAATCAAACCAAAAAAAAATGAAATGAAATGACAACATATTAAGAAAGGATTAAGGGGACTTAATAGGGATACATTAGAATTTGAAGATGAGGAAGGGAACATGCTCCCTTTTTGAAAATAAAGAGAATGCCTTTGAATCACACTTTACCCCATACCATCGAATCATCTTTCTGTCATGGTGACTTCTTTGTATGTAGGAAAAGGGGAGAAAAATCCAACACATTTGCTAGAACAAAAGTTAGTGATTCCTGAAGAATTTCATTGATAAAAGTAGTTCATCTTTTTATATTTGCAATGAAAACTTACCAGAAGCTTACCTAGGATTGCTTGAAGGTGTTGAATCCCTTTGAAGCTCTTCCGGCAGCGTAACAGCTCTATTTCAAGTTTGGGGGAAAGAACTTTAGGCTTCTTTTGGGTTTGGAATGAAGGAGGGATGATGGAGAGGTTTTTTGGTATATTTGGACAGAACTTGGGGGCTTTGGCAAGGTTATAAAGAGGCTTTGGACAGCATAACGGCTCTACTTCAAGCTCAAAAGGTGATTTCTAAACCTATCTTTGGTTTGCAAGAAAATAAAAGAGATTTGGGTTTGACAAGGGTTGGCTGTAGCAGGGGTTTAGACAGGGAAGAGAGAGGGCAGAGAGGGGGCTAGCTTACTTGAGGGGAGATCAAGGAGGAAGAGAGAAAGGGGAGAAGAGAGGGGGCTTTTTTTCTCCTCCAAAGAATGGGGGGTAGCCCTCCTTTTATAATGAAAAAAATGAACCAAAAGTAAATTATAATCATACTTTTTGACCAAATTTTAATTTTATATTTAAATGTAACTAAAACTTAAATAACTTTTAATCTTATCTTGGACACCTCATGGGGGACACGTATCCCCCATGTGCAAAATGCTTAATATTTTATTATTTCCTAATATCTTTTATTTTCTAATTATCTAAATTACAAGATATTTTTAGATTTTCTTATTATTTTATTTAGATCTTTTTGGTTTTTGAGCACATGCATGCTTTGATTTTTTATTTTCTTTTTTCTTTATTTTAAACCTCTTAATTAGGTGTTGTATGAATATATTATTATTTTAATTGAAGATTCTTTTTTTCTTTTTTGCTGTTTTTGCCACATGTGCAGATTTTCTGAAACTTTGACTGCTCATATTTCTTTCATCTGGTATCCGATTTCAGCAAACTCAGTGGCGTTGGAATCAACTCGAGATTCCCTATCCACTGAACTGGAGTTTAGCAGCAAATTCGGGTTTTTTAGCAGAAGTGCAAATTCGCGTCCCGGAGCCAGTTTTGCTCATATCTCCTTATCCGGGACTCCGATTCCAGCAAACTCAGTTGCGTTGGAGTCGTGTCGATGCGCTCTTTCTGCTGATGTCAAATTGAGCAGCTAATTCGGAGTTTTGCAGAAAGCCGATTTCTGCTATTTCCAGATTTGACCAGCTCATAACTTCTTCATTCGGACTCCGATTTGAGCAAACTCAGTGGCGTTAGAACCGTATCGGAATCCTCTTTCCAATGGTATGAAGTTTGGTGGTCAATTTACACCCGATCAAAAAGTCAACTTTTTGAGCCCTTCAGGTTTGACTTTTTCAATTAGGGTTTTATTCTTTCATTTTCGGGGGTGCAAAAATGAGGTGCTGACAGCTGCCCCTCTTTGCCGGAGTCACCTTGGGGATGAACGGCAAAGAATAAAAAGAACCTCATTTTTGTGCCTTGCATTTCTGTCGACATGGCCGATATTGATGCAAGATGTTCAGCAAGGTTCTTTTCTTCTTGTTTGTTCCAGTAAAGCTTTTAAGTGTTTTTTAGCTTTGGCTTTCTTTTTTTGCAGATTTAGGAATTTTTTTTTTTTGAAGAAATCCTAATTTTGTATTGTTCACTTCCTTCTGAGAGAGCTCTGGAGATGAGTTTTGATTTGAAGGACAAAGCACATTAACGCGAGCTGGTTACGCGTGTGGTACTTTTCCCATTTCCGGTTCTTAGAAATAGGTGGTGATTATCACCTTTTCTAGATTCTGGTTCTTGGGAATAGGTGGTGATTAGCACCTTTTCCGGCTTTTGGAGTGCCCGTGCATTGCTTTAATGTCGGCACATTAGTTTTGAGTTTTTTTGGGTGATTGAGCTTCTCTCAGACTTCAGTGAAGATACAATTTTTAGATTTCATTGTAAATTTTAAGTTTTTTTTTTTTGTTTTGGTTTTTGTTTTTGTTTTTTTATGTTTTTTATGTTTTTTTTTTTTTTTTTTTTTTTGTTTTGTTTTTTTTTGTTTTTTTTTTTTTTGTTTTTTGTTTTTCTGTTTTTTTTTTTTTTTGTTTTTTTTTGTTTTTTTTTTTTGGGGTTGGCCAGAAGGTTGGTAATGGAGTGGGACAGAAGGAGAAGGTGGAAGGAGAAGGAGGAGTTGCTGCTGTCAATGCTGTCCGGTGCCTTAAGGGAGCTCACCAACCTATCCTATTCTATTTACAAAAGTGGGAAAAAAAATTACAAAATGATGCTAATTAGCCTAGCAACTCTTCATTTTGCTCTTTCCTACGAGTCTTGAAAGGTTCCCTGCTTCTTTTTGCTTTTGCAGGTGTCATCGCTTGGAGAGTTCTTCCATTAGCCTCTTTATGATGAGGTAGAGGTTTCCCAATTAAAAAATGATTCCATTGGGGATTGGTAGGAGCCTCTATCTTTCCTTTCTTTGCAAGACCAACCTCTTCAGACTGGGCGTGGCCTTGACATGCTGTTTGGGGGCTCTTGAAGAGAACTCTGCTGAAGAATGGATTCCGTGGGGAATAAGGATTCAAGGCACTTCTTGACGTCCTTCGGATTCTCTGACCTACGCAATCCTGCAAAATTCTTACAAAATGATGAAGCTTCTGGAATTAAGAAGGTAAGCAGCAAAAATGGATTCCTCTTTCTTCTTCTTCTTTTTTTTTTAACAAGTGCTTTTAAAGAAAGGCAGGACCAATGACCACAGTAGATTGCCTTGTTAGCTTGAGATGTTTTGGGAAGGGTGCTTGACACGCATTCCCATGAGATTTTTGACTTGCATCGGCAATGGTATAAAAAGGGTATTGCGAGGGGTGTTTTCCCTTTCCCGGTTTTGGTTTCTCTCACCTTAACCAAAATTTTTTTTTTTTTTTGGGTGATCTCAAGATCTTGCAATTGAGGGTTTCCCTTTGCCTTTTCCCTTGCGATTAGTGCCTGCCCCAGTTTGAAGGTCTTCGGCAGATCTTTGCACATCATGTCTCCTAGATCAGGGAGGTCTTGAAATTAGGATGAAACATAGGCTTGGTTTTGAGTCTGAGAAATGATGGGTTAGAAGGCTCAAGTTCTTATCTTCTCATTCCCAGGTTTACTTTGTGTCTTGTCAAAGCTCGTTTTTCTTTTTAGATTCCTTCATCCTTGATCTGTACGAATTTAAATGTCACATTCTCTGTAATCAGAAAGGACTTTTGGATAGGACGAAACGAAGGCCAAGGTTTTAGTTTATGAAAGAAAGGGAATATGGCTCAAAGTTCTTTTGTAAATGGGTTGAGTCATGTCCTTTTCTTGACTATTTGGACTTTGATAGTGTCAATTCCACTTTATTTCTTTTTTTTTTTTCTTTTTGAGGCTTTTTATGACCTTCGCTTTCTCTTGCTTTTTCACTTTTGCCTTTGGGGTCTTTCTCTACTTCTTGATTTGATTAGCATGCCCCAGTGTGCTTTCTGATTTTTTTGCACACTTCCATCCTTTCTTCTTTCCTTCTTTGTCGTAAAAACACTATATTTAGGGTTCATGACTCAGTAGGTTAGAGAAAGGAAATTAGGCTCAAGGAGTTTGACTAGGGATATAACTTTGAAAATTTGAGAAAGCAAAGATGGCCTTTCATCATTTTACAGAGATTGTGACACCTTGGTCGAATTGTTCCATACAAATTCATTCAGGAATCTATTCATCCTCTTTGTTCCTTTTCAGCTTTGCCCCAATGTGGGGTGGCTAGACACAACATGGGTATTTGAATAATACGATCAGGCTCAAAGTGTTTTGACTAGCGGTTTTAAAAAATTTAGGATGTTTGAAGGAAGGCCTCTCATCCTTTCCTAAAGACATGACATGGGGCCAGCCGTGACCCTTAGCTGGTTTAGACATCTTTTGTCTTTTTCTTTTCTTCTCTTTCCTCTCTAGGGTTGTTTTGCCCCCAGTGCAAGGATGGGTTGAAGGAAAATCAAGGCAATGATTAGGAAGAGATTGCCTTTTGGCTCAGTCAAGGTTCTCATGGGAGCAGTGCACTGCACCCAGCTGACAACACCTTAGAGCAACTCGGCATCTTTCCATGATCATGGTCGTGCCAAAAGGTATGGTCTCAGAGCGATGTCATCATCGACCAAACACTTGCATCTTTTTTCAAAAGTTTTTTTTTATTTCTTTTTTTTTTAAACAGGGTTTTGACAAAAGCCATGCACGAAAGTAAAAGTATATAAATATTTACAAAATAACTAGCTACCAGGAGTGGTTAATGCAAAAAGTAAATTTCAAACTTATCCTGGTAGTGGAGGTTGCGCCTTGTAATTCTGCCTCATTTCCCAGCTGTCCCGCTGGAGGATGCCTTGTTGTGGTCTGGAAGAGGGTCCAGGTTTATGGCTGTGGGTGGAGTTTTGACCGGAGCAGGAGGGTCTACAGTGATCTTCTTGGCATCGATCAGGTCCTGAATTGCATGTCGGAGTGCCCAACATTGATTAGTGCCATGCCCCGGTGACCCCATGTGATATTCACAGATTGCCTTAGGGTCATAGTTTCTACCCAATGCTGCGTTTGGGTTAGGAGATATCACCCTTAGGTAGCCCTTCTTCAGTAGTGTGGGAAGAAGCTCTGCTGGCGTATAGGGAAGTGGTGAAAACACCCTGTTCCTTCTTTCTTCCCTTTGCTCTCTTGTTGGTCCTGCAGGCCTTGTGTCACTCGAATGGTTCCCTCTTTGCAGGTGAAATGGTTGTTGCCCCTGCGCCGTGTCAACACTTGCCACTTCTTTCTGGCCCTCGGTTTTCCTGCCTCCATTTGTTGGCCTTCTTGCTGTGGTGCCAGGTGCACCTGCCTCTATCAACCCAGCCTTGATGCCGCCCTCAACTCTGTCGGCGATCTGGACTAAGGCGCTAAAGCTTGTCGCTTGCTGGCCAATCAAGTGGGAGTAGTAAGGTTGCCCTAAGGTGGAGATGAATAAAGTGGCCATCTCCTCTTCTGTTAGTGGGGGGCGTACCAACATCGCATGTTCACGCCACCTTCGGGCGTATTCCCTAACTGTTTCTCCAATCTTCTTACTCATCCTCATGAGTTCCATCCTTGTGGGCACCACTTCAGAGTTGAACTTGAATTGCTCTGTGAATAGGTGTGCCAAATCTGGCCAGGTACGAATCTGTGCTGGGTTCAAAGTGGAAAACCATCGGTGTGCCTGCCCAGTCAAGGATCTCTGGAACAGCTGTATCATCAGCTGCTCGTCTCGGTTATAACCAATCATGGCCCCACAGTAGGCTCTCAGATGTGCAGTTGGACACCCTGTCCCATTAAACTTCTCGAAGTCTGGGCACTTGAATTTTGGTGGGAGTTGTATGTCTGGGAAGAAGCAGAAATTGTCTACTGTCATCTGCCCGGGTACTGTCCCTTTTTTCAACTCTCGTACTTCTGCCCTGAGGTCATTAATCTCAGTCCTGACTTCAGGCGGGATGACCCTTGCTTCATTTCTTTGCCCGTGCCACTCTTCTTCTTCTTCATGGATTATCTCAGGGACATGTGGGAGACACAATGCCTCTTCCTGATGTGGCGGTTGACCTTGTGGAGCGACAGGAGGTGGTATTTGTGGAGGGAGGGCAAGTGGGGGGAATACATGAGCTGGTGGTGGGGCTTGTGCCTGCCCTTGCAATTCATGTGGCAATGGTTGTGGCTCTCCTGCTGGCTGTGGCATCTGTCTGAGGAGGTTTTGGAGCATCTGAGTGACTTGCCCCATTTGTTGGGTGAACTGCCCCATCTGTTGAGTCAGGTTCATGACTACTGGCTCATCCTCAATTCTGCGTTGAGGCAGTTGTGGTGCAGGAGGTTGTGGTGCTGGAGGAGGTGGTGCGGGTGGTTCTTCCGGATTCATTCTTACGCGGGACCTTAGCAGGTATGGGCTTCGACTAGCAATGGCTGCAATGTCCTCCAGTCCCTATTAAAAAAGAACAAAAACAAAGATAGGTTAGTTGTTTCAAAAATGGTCTATTTTCACATAGATTTCTGGTTGTGCATAACGTTAGGGCTGTAAACGAAAACAAAGAATCTTGGCACTGCGGACAGTGTTGCAGCCGTGGAAGGCAACCACCGTGAATGGCTATGCTATGTATGAAAGAAAGAATCTTGACACTGCGAACAGTGTTGCAGCCGTGGAAGGCAACCGCCGTGAATGGCTATGCTATGTATGAAAGAAAGAATCTTGACACTGCGAACAGTGCTGCAGCCGTGGAAGGCAACCGCCGTGTATGGCTTCCTTGGAAAGCTGTGCTATCCCGTGTATGAGAAGGGTAGCTCAAGGGAAATGCTGTGTATAGCTTATTGTGAGCTGTGCTATGTCAAACACGAGAAGGGTAGCCCAAGGGTGCTCATCTTGAAAGCTGTGCTATCCCACGCACGAGAAGGGTAGCCGAAGCTGTGCTATCCCGCACATGAGAAGGGTAGCCCAAGGGTGGTCATCTTGAAAGCTGTGCTATCCCGCACACGAGAAGGGTAGCCGAAGCTGTGCTATCCCGTACACGAAAAGGGTAGCCCAAGGGTGGTCATCTTGAAAGCTGTGCTATCCCGCGCATGAGAAGGGTAGCCGAAGCTATGCTATCTCGTACACGAGAAGGGTAGCCCAAGGGTGGATGCCGTGATTAGGGCCTTCTTGAAAGCTGTGCTATCCCGCGCACGAGAAGGGTAGCCGAAGCTGTGCTATCCCGTACACGAGAAGGGTAGCCCAAGGGTGGTTTGTGAGCTGTGCTATCCTGTGTATAGGAAGGGTAGCTCGAGGGTGAGCTGTGCTATCCCGTGAATGGGAAGGGTAGCTCAGGGGGAATGCTGCGCTATCTTGCATATGAGAAGGGTAGTCTGAGCTGTGCTATCCCATATACAAGAAGGGTAGCTGAATGCCGTGAATGGCTTATTGCGAGCTGTGCTATCCCGTGTATGGGAAGGGTAGCTCAAGAGAAATGCTGTGCTATCTTGCATATGAGAAGGGTAGCCTAAGCTGTGCTATCCCATATACAAGAAGGGTAGCTGAATGCCGTGAATGGCTTATTGCGAGCTGTGCTATCCCGTGTATGGGAAGGGTAGCTCAAGAGTGAGTGTCGTGTATGGCAAAATGCATTTGGAAATTTTTGACGGTGTCGTGAATGACACAGTGATTTTTGAAATCTTGGTTGTGGCGCCATGAATGGAACCATGGTTTTTTTTTTTGGAAAAGCTTCATGATTTATGTCGTGGATGGCACAATGGTTTTGAAAATTTAAGGACTGTGCTGCAAATGGCAAATTTTGAAATGCTGTGAGACAACAAAGCTGGGGAACTGAGTGCAGTGGTTCCGAATGTCATGCCATGGATGGCATTATTCATGAAAAAACAGCTTAGTGTATGCCCTGAGGCACCTTGATGTACGCCTGGCGGCGAATTGGTTTTGAAAGTTCTTTTTGTGCATTTTTCAAAGCAGAAAAAGTGTTGCTGCGGGAACAGGTGCAAATGATCTATGCATGTGCAGGAAGGTGAGGGCAAGTGCTGTGTGGCTTACCGTCCATAGAGACAAATAAAATTAAAATGTGTGTGCAGCCCTAAAAGGGGTTGGTGCCAGTGAAGGCACGACTCCTAGACGTACTTGTGTAAGGAAACACATTTAAATCCAAATCAGTCTTTTCATCTGTTCTGAAGAGTCTCTGTTGTCTGACTGAATAGCTATTTACAACTTGCCATCAAGGGCGAGCAAAGCTAGAAAAGGGTTCGATCCCAGGGTTGTTGGGAACCCTAGGAAAGGGTACAATTGATTTCATATGGGTAGGTTGAAAGATCTTAGATCTAGGGTTTCATTTCCCCTGTTCCGATATGGCTTGCTTTCATCTGCTTTTTCCTGATCTTGTCGGCTTTTGTTTGCTTAAAGACTGATCCGGGCTAGTGCGCTTCCTACGGACTCAATGGGTCAGGGCCCACAACTCTCAGGACTCGATGCATGGATCTGGGGTGGTTCCCCTGATCAAAGTAGGCAAGCTTCATAATTTGGGGCTGAGGTAGCCCTGAGTCTAAGGTCCACTCAGATAATGCAAAAGGAGTCGGGGGTTGCTGCCCCTGATGGACTCTTGAGTTTTAAATTGGTTTTATTCATCATTCAAGCACATTGATGTCCTGCAAGGTTTTCAGAAATAATAGGTGGGGAAAGGATACCCAGCCCGAGACATCAGCCTACAAGGGTCTGGACCAAGTACTAGATCCTTGCGTACCACAGCATGAAGCCAGTGGCGCTAAGGAATCCAGAAACTTGGGGAGATGGGTTTACCCTGCTTTCCCTGGCAAGCCTCGGAAGCGTAGGGCTAATACCACCCCAAAAGTACGTTTCTCGATTTAAGAAGGGTGGCTGCTAGAAAGATCTAGGTTTTGGTGAAGAAGAGCAGTATTTCATCAAATCATTCAAAGCGGATCATTCATGCAGACCCCCTCGTGCATGTCACCCCATGCAGTTAAAAGATCATTCACGGTGTAGTGAAGTGCTCGTGTGTGCAGTGGGGCAAAGTGCTGTGTCTATTTGGGTGATTCTCAGATAATGAGCTGATAAAGGGTTCCTTAATGTCACTTTTATAGTGAGAGTACAGAACAACATGCAATACGACGTCTGGGTGGATCCCCAGGTAAGTGGGCGGGTCACATTGGTCCCTGTTAAAAACCACTTACCTTAGGCGATTATCATGTCCGTTTGACAGGATCCCCCAATATCACGTAATTGCATAAGTTCCGTAAATCACTAAGGTTGGACAACAAGTACTTTCTAAACCAGCTTATATCCTCCTAAGTTGACTCATTTTCTAACCAGGGTCCGATTGGGTTGAGGGGTCCCCAGCAGAGTCGCCAAGCTGTGCGCACGTCCCGGCGAGGCGCCGCACGGAATGCGTTGGGGTTTCGAGGTATCGGAGTCGCCACTGCCTGAGATGTGCAGGCAGACACTTGGGTGCCTATACAGGTCTAAGATTTGCTGGTCTGCGTCTTTTTTAGAAATTCGGGCAAGTTCTCGGTTACGGTCCGGGGAAGTCCGAAAACACCCCGGTCCGCCCCGTCAAATGACGGGTCCCTTGGGTTTCCCTGGTTCTGAGTCAACTTAGTCTCACCCTGATCCTAGCCCAGCATGTATCAGATTAAGTCTGGTAGGGACCTTTGCAGGTGTAAGTCCCTTTTATTCATTTTTATCTTTTTATCCATTAAAGTGAAGTGGGTCGGAGGAGGGCCCCGTTGGAAGGCCCACATTGGATCAATTTGGACTGTCAAATCCAAGGTCTATTTTGGGTTTTTGGGGTTGCTTGAAATTATGTGGGCCCCTGTGTGGGCCTACAGTGGTGCAATACTTAAAAAAAAAACCTTGTTGATCTCCTACCAATCAAACCAAAAAAAAATGAAATGAAATGACAACATATTAAGAAAGGATTAAGGGGACTTAATAGGTATACATTAGAATTTGAAGATGAGGAAGGGAACATGCTCCCTTTTTGAAAATAAAGAGAATGCCTTTGAATCACACTTTACCCCATACCATCGAATCATCTTTCTGTCATGGTGACTTCTTTGTATGTAGGAAAAGGGGAGAAAAATCCAACACATTTGCTAGAACAAAAGTTAGTGATTCCTGAAGAATTTCATTGATAAAAGTAGTTCATCTTTTTATATTTGCAATGAAAACTTACCAGAAGCTTACCTAGGATTGCTTGAAGGTGTTGAATCCCTTTGAAGCTCTTCCGGCAGCGTAACAGCTCTATTTCAAGTTTGGGGGAAAGAACTTTAGGCTTCTTTTGGGTTTGGAATGAAGGGGGGATGATGGAGAGGTTTTTTGGTATATTTGGACAGAACTTGGGGGCTTTGGCAAGGTTATAAAGAGGCTTTGGACAGCATAACGGCTCTACTTCAAGCTCAAAAGGTGATTTCTAAACCTATCTTTGGTTTGCAAGAAAATAAAAGAGATTTGGGTTTGACAAGGGTTGGCTGTAGCAGGGGTTTAGACAGGGAAGAGAGAGGGCAGAGAGGGGGCTAGCTTACTTGAGGGGAGATCAAGGAGGAAGAGAGAAAGGGGAGAAGAGAGGGGGCTTTTTTTCTCCTCCAAAGAATGGGGGGTAGCCCTCCTTTTATAATGAAAAAAATGAACCAAAAGTAAATTATAATCATACTTTTTGACCAAATTTTAATTTTATATTTAAATGTAACTAAAACTTAAATAACTTTTAATCTTATCTTGGACACCTCATGGGGGACACGTATCCCCCATGTGCAAAATGCTTAATATTTTATTATTTCCTAATATCTTTTATTTTCTAATTATCTAAATTACAAGATATTTTTAGATTTTCTTATTATTTTATTTAGATCTTTTTGGTCTTTGAGCACATGCATGCTTTGATTTTTTATTTTCTTTTTTCTTTATTTTAAACCTCTTAATTAGGTGTTGTATGAATATATTATTATTTTAATTGAAGATTCTTTTTTTCTTTTTTGCTGTTTTTGCCACATGTGCAGATTTTCTGAAACTTTGACTGCTCATATTTCTTTCATCTGGTATCCGATTTCAGCAAACTCAGTGGCGTTGGAATCAGCTCGAGATTCCCTATCCACTGAACTGGAGTTTAGCAGCAAATTCGGGTTTTTTAGCAGAAGTGCAAATTCGCGTCCCGGAGCCAGTTTTGCTCATATCTCCTTATCCGGGACTCCGATTCCAGCAAACTCAGTTGCGTTGGAGTCGTGTCGATGCGCTCTTTCTGCTGATGTCAAATTGAGCAGCTAATTCGGAGTTTTGCAGAAAGCCGATTTCTGCTATTTCCAGATTTGACCAGCTCATAACTTCTTCATTCGGACTCCGATTTGAGCAAACTCAGTGGCGTTAGAACCGTATCGGAATCCTCTTTCCAATGGTATGAAGTTTGGTGGTCAATTTACACCCGATCAAAAAGTCAACTTTTTGAGCCCTTCAGGTTTGACTTTTTCAATTAGGGTTTTATTCTTTCATTTTCGGGGGTGCAAAAATGAGGTGCTGACAGTAAGACAATGGGCACCCACTTCCATCGAACTTCATAAAGTCTGGGCACCTGAACTTTGGCAGAAGTTGCAGATTAGGGGAGAATCCTAGTCTTTCCAATGAGGCTTCCTTTGGTATAGGACCTTGGTTCACAATCCGCATCTGTTCTTTAGCATTTGCACATCCGCTTGCACCTGGGTCGAGATACCTGATGCTTCCCGTGCTCGGTACCACTCTTCTTCGTCGTGCCCCATTCCTTGTGGTATTACTTGCTGCGGTGGTACGGCCAAGGGTGCCGGAATCGGTAAGGGCTGCTCTGGTTGGCCTGGCAAACGATGTGGGATTTGTGGTTCTGGCGGCTGTAGGTTCAACTGTGGGAGAACGGGTGATGGCTGCTCTAGTTGTGGCTGTTGCACCGGAGGTGCCGGCTGCTGTGGCAGAGGTACCGGCAGTGGCGGCTGTATAAGCTGCTGTGGCGCTTGCATGCTCTCCATTTGCTGCATCATGGCAGTCATCATAGTGGTCATGTTGGCCATCTGCTAATTAAGGCCAGCGATCACAGGGTGACCTTCCAGGTCCTCTTGCCCATGAGGCGGGAGAGGTGGCGCTTGCTCGAGTCCTTCGGCAGGATCCATCCGTAATCTTCTTCTTGAACGTAGGAGGTAGGGGCTGCGATACGCAATCTTGGTACCTTGGGGAAAACAGACAAGTCAGTACAAGGAATGCATACTACAATGAAATATAATGCATGTCTTTGCTGATCATTTGTGCTGACTTTTCTTTATTTAATTCCCTTTTTAACTGCCACTTCAGAGGTTAGGGAAAAGTCCCTGTTTTGATTTTGGGAACTGCAAGAGTTGATTTCTAAAAAATTTCAGAAACTGCAAGGGTTGATTTCCAAAGATTGGTACATTTCAATGGGACAGTCCCTGTATTTGATCTCCGGGAACTTCAGGAGTTGATTTCTGCGGGGTAAGTAATTTCTACCCAATTTGGGGAAATGCAAAATGGTTTCCGAAGCAGCAGAAGCACAAAATGACTTCTACTGAGATTTGGGGAAGCGCGAAATGGCTTCGAATTTTGGGGGAAGCACGAAATGGTTCCAAATTCGGGGAAGCACGAAATGGCTTCGAATTAGTGGAAGCACGAAATGGCTTCAGAGTTGAAACACAAAATGGCTTCAGATTGGGGGAGGCGCGAAATGGCTTCAGATTTAGGAAACACGAAATGGTTTCAAGTTTGGAAACACGAAATGGTTTCAAATTAGGAAGCGCGAAATGGCTTCGGATTTGGGAAACACGAAATGGTTTCAAGTTTAGGAAACACGAAATGGTTTCAAATTAGGGGAAGCACGAAATGGCTTCGGATTTGGGAAACACGAAATGGTTTCAAGTTTGGAAACACGAAATGGTTTCAAATTAGGAAGTGCGAAATGGCTTCGGATTTGGGAAACACGAAATGGTTTCAAGTTTAGGAAACACGAAATGTTTTCAAATTAGGGGAAGCACGAAATAGCTTCAGATTTGGGAAACACGAAATGGTTTCAAGTTTGGAAACACGAAATGGTTTCAAATTAGGAAACGTGAAATGGCTTCGGATTTGGGAAACATGAAATGGTTTCAAGTTTAGGAAACACGAAATGGTTTCAAATTAGGGAAAGCACGAAATGGCTTCAGATTTGGGAAACACGAAATGGTTTCAGTTTGGAAACACAAAATGGTTTCAGATTTGGAAACACAAAATGGTTTCAAAGTAGCAGGAGCACGAAATGGCTTTGGATTGGGAAACACGAAATGGTTTCAGATTAGCTGAAGCACGAAATGGCTTCAAATTTGGGGGAAGCACGAAATAGCTTTAGAGTAGTGGAAGCACGAAATGGCTTCGACTACCATTTTGCCACCCAGGGGCGAGGGGAAGAGTCCCTGATTTTTTTTTCTTTTTTTTGGGGGGGGGGGGGGGGGGTAGTCCCGGTTTGGGAAGAAGTCCCGGTTTTTGGGGAGAAGTCCCGGATTTCGGGAGAGTCCCCGTTTGGAGGAGTCCCTGCTTTTTGGGGAAATACGAAATGATTTCCTATGGCTGCAGCAGCACAAAGTGGCCTTGACTGAAATTTGACATTTTGACATATTTGGTCTTTACTTGGATTTGAAATTTCTTCTTTCTTCTTTTCATCATTTTTCTTTGTCCTTTCAATTTGGCTGATGGCCATCAGCAAGGGTCAGGCTCCTCCTTGATTTCCCTTGACTTGTTATTTTGGGCTAAGTCATAGCCAATGATTTTTCTGATTAAGCTGAAGCTGATTGAGGCACAAGGAATTGGAGCAAGTCCCAGTGTAACTTTGATCTTTGGAAAATTTTGCATTATTTCCGTCGGAAATGATTTAATCAAAATATGCTTATTCAAATGATCTTGAAGTGTGTGCACTCAATGCATGAAGATGCTGGCACAAAATCAAAATGAAGGCTTAAATGATATTACCATTCAAAAAATCCAGTATCAAAAAATGAATATGAAAATTACACCAAAAAGGTGTGTGCCCAGTTCTTAAAAAGGTTGGTGCCTTGCGGGGCACGACTCCTAGACACACTTGTGTATGAAAGCATGTCTGAGTCCCGGTCTGCTTTCTTTCATTTGTTCTTTCATCTGCCTTTACCTTTAGGTGCCAGACCCAAAAGAAATTACAATTTGCCAACGAAGGCGAAAACTTACATGATATTCACAAAGAATCTACAAAGGATTCATCCTTAGGGCTGTTGGGAGCCAAAAGGAAGGATACAAACTTGCTTCAAGGTGGGTAAGCCAAATTCACAAATCTAGGGTTTGGTGCCCCTACTCTGATCTGGCCTGCTTTCATCTGATTGTCTGATCTAGCCGGCTTTCATCTTCTCGAGAGGCCGATCCGGACTCAGAGTGCTTCCAGCGGACTCAATGGGTCGAGGCCCACAGCTCGCAGGACTCCATGCATGGATCTGGGGTGGTTCCCCTGATCAAAATTTGGTTGGCTTCCTAAATTAAGGCCAAGGTAGCCCATGATCTAGGGTTTACTCCATTTGATGCAAAAAGTGGGGGTTGCTGCCCCTGATGGACTCTTGGGTTTTAATTTGAGTTTTTCTTCTTACTTCATCATTCACATCACACTCCCTCACAATCACAAGCGCGTGGTTCATTCAGAAACGCTAGGTGGGGAAGGATACCCAGCCCAAGACATAAGCCTACAAGGGTTTGGACCAGTACTGGATCCTCGCGTGCCACGGCAAGAAACTTGTGGTGCTAATGGACTCCAGAAAACTGGGGGGATGGGTTTACCCTGCTTTCCCCGGCAAACCACGAGAGCCTAGGTGCTAATACCATCCCAAAGATCAGTTCATAGGAATCAGAAGGGTAGGCTGCTAGAGAGATCTAGGTTTGGGAAAAGAAGATGCAATATCCGCTCTCATTCATTCAGGGTCGGATCATCCACGCATCCTCCCTCGTGCGTGTTACCCCACGCAGTTTATCACAAAACTGGAAAATAAATCCATCCACGGTGTGGTGGTGTGCCCGTATGTGCATTTGGGCTGAGTGCGGTGTCTAACCGAGTGAGAATTGACTGGATTTTGTTGATAAAGGAATTTTTACCGTCTCGTATAGTAAGGTGCAGAATTGGCACGCAATACGAGGTTCCAGGAGAGTCCCCAGGTAAGTGGAGGGTCATAGGGGACCGCTTAAATTCCACTTTCCTTATACAATTATCTCGTCCTTGTGACAAGACTCTCCAGAATACGCAATTGCGTGTATTCCACATCTTACTAAGCAAGGATGAAAAAACCCAAAAATCGACTAAATCCCTCTTAGGTTGACTCATTCTAACCAAGGGTTCTATTGGGCTGAGCAGTCCCCAGCGGAGTCGCCAGGCTGTGCGCACCTGATTTCGGCCGCACTACGAGGCGCACGCAAAACGATGCGTGCCTCGGGATTTGTTTGGAGTCACCACTGCCTAATGGGGTGCACGTAGACACCTAGGTGCCTAAGTTCTTCTACTAAGGCTTGGTCTGCGGCTTGAGATTCTAAGTAGGTTCTCGGTTGCGGTCTGGGGAAGTCCGTAGACACCCCAGTCCACCCCGTCAAGTGACGGGTCCCATAGGATTCCCTAGTTTGAGTCAACTCTGGTCTCTCACTCACTCGATTCCTAATCCAGCATTCAATTTTGGTTTAAGTCTGGCGGGACCGCCAAAGTGGTGTGGGTCCCTTTACTTGACTTTATCTTCTTATTATTGAATGAAGTGAGTCTGATTGGGTGGGCCTCGTTGGAAGGCCCGCGGATTCATTGGTGGGCTTGGTTGAGCCCACGTGTCCCCTGGTGGGCCTCGGTCTAACCTGAGAGGCCTTTGGGCTTGGTTCAAATGGATTTGATTTTATTTTGAAATTCAAGTTTGATTAAATTTGATTTCCATGCAAAGAATGAGTCTGGATTGTTTTGTGGGCCCGTAAGTGGGCCCCACTATTGGTTGCCAAATGATTTAATTTATCTTTGATTATCCGTGCCAAAGTGGGCCAGGCCTTGGGCTTGGGGCCCTTTACCTGGGCTTGGGCTTGAAAGCCCAAGGCTTCTTGAATTAGGGTTTTGGAAACCCTATCCTTGTTTTGCTCAATGGGCTTAGTGGGCCCGACAGGCCTTGCCCTTGGTCTCGGCCAAACCATGCCTAAATCCAAACATGCATGCCTCAAGATGGGCTTTGGCGGGCCTCCAATGGGTCTAGCCCACTCAACTCTTTTAATTATCTTGTTTAAGCACAAGTAAGTTTGTCAGGCTTGGTGGGCCCCGTTGGAATGCCCACCGGAACTCAATTTGGACCAGGTCGGTCCATGGCCCATATTGGGTTTTCTGGTGACCTGGAAACCCTTCTGGTTCATCTGGATTGATCAAACAAACCAAAAAAAACAGCACAATATCAGAAAATGGCAAAAAAAATGGTATTATGGCAGTGTAGCCGGCCTGAGATGCCGGTTACACATAGAGCTCAGTGTATCCGGCATCTTTTGCCGGCTACGAATTGGTTCCTGTTGATCCGGCCTGAGTTGCCGGATCAACCTACAGAAGCTAAATTTTTGGATTCTTGCTTTGGGGTTGGTTTTCTGGGCCTTCTAGGGTGCTCTAGGGGTTATGTGGGCTCCTGTGTGAGCCCACAGTGGTTCTGGAGATGAGGAATCACCTCATTTGGTCACTTTTGGGGACTTTGGGTTCATGGAAGACAAAGGAAAAGGACCCGGGCTTATCCCCCATTCCTCTTGGGATTTTTACAGCAGTAAGGTGGGGGCTTAAGTGCCCCTACCTTGGTTCTTCATCCATCACAAAAGCAGTAAGCAAGCGAGTCAAATACCAACCTACCAAATAAGACTAAAAGACATTTCCTAAGACATGATCAAAGTATCCACACCCTAGAAACAATGTGTGTGTGTGCTTGCATGAGTAGAGACCGAGTGGCAGACAAAAGAAATAACCGCTTAGCAGGATTCTCGCATGAAAGTGCGTGCGAGGAGTCTCGTGGGGGGTGTGCCTAACTATTTATGCAAGAAAGAGGGCATGCTTATGACTCATGAGCATGAACAAGGAGGGGAGTAGGAGACATGCATGCCACCTCAACCAGTAATTAAAGACACTAAAGGGACATGGTATAGCTATAACGCCCCGGATCCATGTTGTTCAATAAAGATATAACACGTCTCACGGAGGTTAGGCAAGGATCGTTAATCAATTTATGATCGCTGGATAATCATATAGCTATAACCTGACAGAGTGCACATTTCCATTTATGCAAAATTGTAACATTTAAACTGAACTAGAATCGTATGGTTCAACCCCAATTAAACTTTAATACATCTCAATTAATTCAAAGTTCTCAAATTCAGAACAGATAACCTACTAGTCTAAGGAAGGTAATAGTAATCCTCCTCCCTTATAAGCCTCAGCAGGATCTACCCTAGTAATCGCCTCACCACGAGTATCTGAAAAACAAACAAGACAAACAACGGAGTGAGATACGAATATCTCAGCGAGTAGCACATGCATGCAGAAATAGTTGATCACAATTTAAACTATGCATCAACAAACACTTAATACGGTTAAACAACCAACATCAATTCTCAAATTGAAATCAAGACTTGTTCTAATCAAACAAATCACATCTCAGTTAAGTAGGGCAACACATCGATTGGTCAATGTCATGACTATCGTTTAGTTGATAAATTAAACATGCCAAGTAGACACTCCACACCTCCATGTACACAGTTCTGGCCTACTCAGGGTTTCGGATACTCTGAAATGACGGCCTACTCAGGGTTTCGTCATCCAATGCAGGCCTACTCCCCGGGTTTCTGCATTGACAACCAGGCCTACTCAGGTTTCTGGCTGCTCTACACCGGTCGTGGCAACACACAAGGCCATGCAATTCCAACAACCAACAATAACATCACATTAATAAGCTTAAACATCTGGATCCAGGACAAGCTAGACCAAAACAGTAAAACATCGTATAATCTCCATACCAATATCAAAGAAAAACCATTCATTCCACATCATGTAAAACCCATCACAGTTCATCACTTGTCCCTCTGGACCAAGCAGTATCTCAAGTACTTTCAGCATTTTCTCATTTTCGTAACACATGCCATTCGGAAACAAAACTCAATTCATTCATACCAAGGAAATCCTCACAACACATTTACAGTTTCCAAACACGTGAAACCAGAATAGAATAACTCCTCAATCAAAACAGTGTATAAAACAGAGTGAATGTAACTGGTAACTCTTAGTGGTTTGGCATCCAGCACAACACTCATAAATAACCTAAATTCAACTTGGAAGCTTTTAAGAAGTTAACTAAATTTTCCTCTAATAATTTCATAGGCAAAGTAGATCCCAAAGTTCCCAAACAAGTGAATACTGAAGTGGTTTAACCCCTAAGACACCCAATTACTCTTGGCTAATTCAGATTTCCATTTCAGTAAGTAAAATAGGGTAGGCGCTCACTTCCTGAGGTGGGCGCCAGGTGGACGTCGGTCGGCGGTAAGAAAATTTGGGTAAAAGGTTGCTTCCGCTCACTCGACGCTAGGTGAGCGCGAGATAGGCGCGAGCTGAACGCCAGGTTCGCGCGAGCCGAGCGGCCGGATTTCGGGTGCACGCGAGCTGAGCGCCAGGTTCGCGCGAGCTCGGCGGTAAGTCGAATTTTAACTGGCATCTAGCTAAGAGGTGAGCGGCAGTGGGCGCCGGGTTCGCGGATACCCCTGCGATTTCCAGTTCTCTGTAAATTCGAGATCTATATCTCTGGCTGGTTTGTTTCGGTCTGTTATTGCTCCAATACCCTCCTAGTACTCCCAGAAGACTTCCCAAACATTTTTGGATTTAATCTAACTACATTTAATTTCAAGATAAATTTCGGTCTCCGACTCTGTTTCAGGTCATTCCAGAAAACCAGAAGAAAACCAGAAAACTCATACATCACTTAAAATACAAACCATGCATAAGAATAAGCCCATGAAAACATCAAACACAAAACCCAGTTGTAAATCAGTGCTACTCACCTGAATGCTGAATGCGCTTATTCCCGAATATATCAAAACCTCGGCCGATCACCACTCCGGCCACGCACGCGAATACAGAACCTACCCAACAATTCGTCTCGAGCAGAGAGAAAGAACCCACTCAACTCCAACTCCGAAACCCTCCTTTTAGCCCTTGCGATACTTGTTCTTCACGAGCACAGAACCCTAGTCGCCACACTCTCCAGCCGATTCTCCTGAGCTCCTGAGTATTAGACTAACAACAATATTTCCGTAAGTACATACGCGTATTTCCTTTAAACCCAAAACCCTACTTTCCCTATTTGTACATTTACCTTGCGAGATACATACGCCGCTCGATCAACCCTTTTAACCCCTTGATCCTATGCATGCTCGCCCACCGGAAACACTACATGTTCCGCATCCACTTACATTAATAAGCACACAACTATAATTTAATAATAATAATGATAATAATACGATTTTTTAGAAAAATGGCTATATAACGCCTGTACATACAAGTATGGGCTAAGCCCTCAAACCACAAAATCACCTGATAAACACAGTTATATATATAAGAATAAATAAATAAACAAACAATAAAACTTACCAAAAATCAGGGTCTTACAATACCACACATACTAAATAACATACACACACAACCTAATCCCAACCATCATGCCATATTAACAATCTCATACTCCAAGCAAGCACGCAATAGTCTAAGCAATACCACCTAGAGAAGGGAGATGAGGGGAGGTTATAGGGTACAAAAGAGTTGAACTTACGGGGAACAAACTCCCCCAGTCGAATGAGATAAATCAGTAGCAAGAGGGTGTTCTAAAGACCGAAAGGAACATTCATGAAAATGGCCTCTTCCTTCCTCAAAGCTGATCGTACCCCCCCCCCCCTTACCATGGGAGGTTACATCCGTGGTAGAAATGAAGGGAAAATAGTGGAAATCTATGTTGAAGAAGGCATGATAGCAAGAGTAGAGCACACCCTTTTTTATGTCCTTAAAACATCTCCATTATCACATATGTAAAATTACAAGTGGTAGGGAACATTACCTGGGGTTTAAAGAACCCTAGAGACGTGTGGATCAAGCTCCTTGAAACACCACCCGAACTGGAGAGGCCCCTTCTCACACCGAGAGTAGCCTCTTCTCCTTCTCTTAGTTCTTGAGTGAAGAAGAGAAGAGAGAGTAAGGAGGGGTAAGATGGTCAAGCAAGGAGGTGGTTGGGTTTGGGAAGCAAGGAGGGGCAAAGGAGGAGGTTCTTGGCCCAGGGGATGTGGGGGAGGAAGAGTGGAAACCAGCAAAAAAGGAGCCAACCCCGGAAATGGGGCTGTTGTTGCCTTTTTATAGAAAACTTAATGTATCCGGCATTTAATGCCGGATACACTACGCTTCCTTTGTATCCGGCATAATATGCCGGATACACTGCACTTCCTTTGTATCTGGCATAATATGCCGGATACAAAACATAATAATTTCGAAAATTAAATGCCGCCGCGAATTTGTCGGCGAATCGGCGCAAATCTTGCCGAGCAAATCTTTGTATCCGACATTTGAGTCCGGATATGAAGAGGAGCAAGTGTATCCGGCATATTTGGCCGGATACAAATCGAAAAATTACGGATTTGCCCCTCGACTTGACCGATTTGACACTTTTGGATATCTACGGATTGCCCCCTGCTAATTTTGGTTTAGTCCCTGGGATATTTGATGATTTTTGGATATTTAAGATTTAGTCCCTGAGATATTTTGCTGCGTTGGCTGCCACGTGTGCAGTTTCCGGTTTTTCCGCTCAGAAACTTCGACAGCTTATATCTCCCTCATCCGAACTCCGATTTGAGCAAACTCAGTTGCGTTAGACTTGTATCGGAGCCCTCTATCCAATGACATAGGGCTAAGCACCTGGTTCGGGGTTCGAAAAAAAGTCAACTTTCGGCTCACCCTCAAGTTTGACCGACCCGCAGAACCTTCATCCGAACTCCGATTCCAACAAACTCAGTTGCGTTGGAACCGTGCGGGATTCTCTATCTAATGAGATAAAGCAAGGTGGCCAATTTTCACTTGATCAAAAGGTGAAATTTCGACCCCTCAGGGTTTGACTTTTTTAGCCGGGTTTTGCATTTTCAGCACTTCCAGGGGTGCAAAAATAAGGTGTTTACAGTGCCTTAGGTAATATAAGGGGTACTTTAGGTATACATGTGGGGATACCTTAGACAAACACAGTGGTACATTAGGCAAACACAAGGGGATACCTTAGGCAGACACAGGGGTACCTTAGGCAAACACAGGGGTACCTTAGGCAAACACAGGGGTACCTTAAGCAAACACAAGGGGATACCTTAGGCAAACACAGGGGTACCTTAGGCAATTAAAGTTGGGTACCTTATGTGAAACAATGGGATACCTTGGGCATACAATGGAAGTACCTTGGGTAATACTTAGGTGTACCTTAGGGATATAAGTGGGGTACCCTAGGTATAATTGGGGGGTACTTTAAGCAACACCTGTGTGGTACCTTGGGTAATGTATAGGTGTACTTCTAGTGTTATTCGGGAGGGTACCTGGGGTATACTTTGAAGGTACTTTAAGTATACTTGGGAGATACTTTGTGGTACCCTTAACTCTAATTTTTCAAAATTTTATTTCCAATTCACTAGATCTAATTGGAGGATACCTTAACCAATTGTAGTTAAGACATAACACTAACTAAGCTTACCTTAATAACTTTAACAAAGTTCGATTTGATTTCCCTAAATCCTCAAATATAATCCACATCTACCTCATCTTCATAATACAAATACTTACTTAGTCTAATAATCATACTTTATATAATTAAGCTTAATAATTAAGGTATAATCCGGGACGGGGTTTTACATGGTATGAGTAAAGAAAGGATCATGTTTGGTTGTTTCATGCACAACCACAGTGGCAAGTTATATGGAATCAAAATAACTGGCCACGTGCTGTGGGTGATACTCATTGTTCTAAATGGATTGAAGCCGTCAGATGCTAAGCCCAGTCTAACATTACGAGGATCAGAACTGAACTCGCTATTCATAACATCAAAATATTTCCAAGTCATAGAATCTGCAGGATGCCTTAACTTGTCATCATCAGTACGACCATCCACATGCCATCTCATATCATCGGCAATCTTGGAAGACATATACAATCTTTGAAGACGCGGCTTCAAAGGAAAGTGCCTTAATATCTTTGCTGCCTTTTTCTTTCCCTTTTTATTGGAATGACTGTTTTCGGATTTCCACCATCTAGAAGTACCGCAAATATCACACTTTTGTTTTTCACTAGTTTCATTCCAATATAGCATACAGTCATTTGGGCATGCATCTATTTTGTTATAATTAAGACCCAGATCCGATATCATCGTCTTTACCTGTGAACTTGTTTCTGGCAATTTTGACACAAATGGAATGTCTCTCTCAACAACTCAAGCGTCAAAGTCAATGACTTATTGCTCCATCCACTTAGGCACTTTATATGAAATAGTTTAACAATGAACGACAATTTCTTATGGCTTTTACACCCCGGGTATAACTCTTCTCCAGCATCATGGAACAGTTTATCAAACTGTGGATTATCCTCTTTTGGGGTATCATCTGATGGCCTATGTGAAGAACTCGTAGATACATCCATTTCATCTTGCACCCCATAAGCTTCTTCAACCATGAGCCTAACTTCATCACCCACAAATTGTGCATCATCTACGATGGGATTAACATTGGGGGGGGGGGTTGTGAATCGAGAATATCCTCCCCATGATAGTACCATTTTGTGTAGTTTTGATCAAATCCATTGCAAATCATGTGTTAGTATGCGACTTCTTGACTTTGATACAACACATTATTACATTTCGGACAAGGACACTTCAACAACCCATTAATAGTTGCCCCGCGAAAACATGCGAATTTGATGAAATCCAAGACTCCATCTTCATAATCTTGACTAGCCCTATTCCATCCATAGTAAACGTAATCTATTTAGTTAATAAATATAGATACACACCCTTCATCAAAACATTAAGAAATTAACATAATAAACACCTAGATCTTCTCATCCACCTTCAATCCATTTATTAGTATGTTGTGAAAGAATTTACCCGTCACTTTTGAATAAGATTACTTTCTGAAAAACATACTCTATAAATGAATCTTGCTAATAGCAAATGGTACTTATGTTAGTTTTAAAATTTATGCTTAGTTTTACCCATTTAGGAATACCAAGTACATTACTTGTTTGTCATAAGATTCATATATTTCTCCACGAATTTCGGCAGCATCTCTGCGCAGTTCTTCAAATACATAAAGTTTTCTGACGCAAAGTCAATAAAACTATGTATTTGAAGAACAAAGAGATGAAACCAAAATTATAATTAGAGATATATATAAATCACATGTCAACAAGTAACATACTTGATATTCCCAAACTGTCAATCTGACAATCCAAGATGTTACATGTGCAAATCTATGCCTTCATATTTAAATACTAAGAGTTATTGCAAAGATGCAATATCTTCAAAGTACACAAAATAGGATGGGCATAGTTACACATGTAACCTCTCAGACGGGTATTTGAATTGTTCCCACTTTTTTTATTAGATAAATAAATATAAAAACAATAACCAGGTTAACCCAAAAATAGAATAAAGAACTACTAATCATAATATCAATGCTATTAAACAGCATTAGAACAGAAATATCAAAACAAGAAACTTAAAGAGATAAATAAGGAAAAAAAATACAAATTTCGGCAGCATCTCCCCTAAAAATAGAGCATTGTCAATACCAAATTGGTCTAAAATAATAATGGTTTAATCTGGACAAAAGAAGAGTTGAAATATTGCATTCATATACAATCCAAAAAGAGCATCCACATCCGTATCTACGACAATATTTATCATAAGAAAATAATCAAATAAATGGCTTAGATACTTCATTGCCAATAGGTAAATTCACAATCTGACACAACCCTTAATCGGCTAAAACCCCTCAGGTAAATTCAGCAGTTCAATGTTCATACTACCAATCAGTTTGTGTCCCACCTTAGATTGGCTTTTAGGCCTTCCTTCTTCTTCATTTTTTTTTTCTCTTTTAGAAAAGTAGAAGGTACCCTTGTAACAAAATGATTAGACAAACTTTTCCAGAATTAAATTATCTAGACTTCCAGTATGTTGTTGACAAAAGATTTCACTTATTGAAGCCTTTAATCAGCATCTATATATATATATATATATATATATGAAGACTCACTTTCCAGTTTCAATTGAATGTGAAAAAAGATAGCAATACAGATAGGATGGAATCTTATAAAGGGGAGTGTCATAATCTGTTCCAACTCATCAACTTGTTCAAACCCTAAGTATTTGAGCAGGTTAGGGTTTATATTTTTGGCCAGTTGATACACAATAGATTGGCTATTTTAGCCACTAACGAACAGGTTGGGCTTAGGTTGATTGAACTTGTTCAACCCATTAGATTGTAACATGTGTGGTTCAGGTTCAAGCTCAAGTTCACATTTATATGCTTCCATCAAATCCCAAGAAGGTTTTCAGGCTGTAAATGCTGCCATCAATCGTATAGAACTAGGTATAACTAATTTCCTTCCAAAAACCATTTAATATATGTGGTGACAAATAGCCAATTCAGAGAATTTTGCATTGTAGGAAAATTAAAGCAATAATGAAAGGAAAAAGTAATAAGAGGAACATTACAACTGATTTGCTAGGTTTTCAACGAAAGTAATTCTTGAGAATCAAATTTCATGGAAGAAAAGGGGCTCATTAAGATCCATTTGAACCATAAGTGGAAATCTCAATGGTTTGATTCAATTCTTAGTCTCATTTCGAGTTGTTAAATCCTTGCTGCGAACCTGGCTAAAGTGAACAAGTAAAATCCATTAGGAAAATAGATTTTAATGAGAGTTTGGGCTTTCTCTGTTGTTTTCTCTAATAAATTAAGGTTTTAACATGTAATTTGAATAAAAGCCAGTTGAAATTCAATTGGTATGACAATGACGGCTTCAAACGGGGTGAGCCCAGATTAAGGAAAAAAGTTTTGGTCCTTTCGATTTCTTTTCGTTGGATTGCAATCCCTTGAACAAAAACCTCTAATGCTGATTTTTCATGTGCTAGCGGGTGGCACGTCCTCTTGGTTAGACTTTGTATTGGAACCCTGTTGGTTTGTACATAAATCCATTTCCAAATGCAAGTTCAAATTGCCGGCCACCACAACTTCATGCATTTTACGAATGTACATGATAAAATCATACATAACCATAGTGCATCAATAATCACAGTAAAATAAAAAAGGGATTTTTATTCTGATTTTTCAGTTGAGAATCTACCAGGCCGTGCCCATTCAACTTGGCGAGAACATACCTACGAAGACAACGGCTTGGCAACGGAGAACGGCGACTTGACCACGGAGAACAGCGGCTTGACCATGGAGAACGGCGATTGGCGACTTGACCACGGAGAACGGCTATTGGCGACGGAGAACGGCGCCGGCGGCTTGACCACGGAGAACGGCGACAGCAATTGGCAACGGCGACGAGCGAACGGCGGCGAGCGAACAAAACCCCGGCAACAGGAAACTTTCGTGCAGAGAAGAAAACCCCAATCGCGCGAATTGGGGATTTATAGCCTTTTAGCGGCAGTAATTAGTCACCGCCGCTAAAAACCCATTTCACGCGACCGGGAGTATAGCCTTTTAGCGGCGGTAATTAGTTACCGTCGCTAAAAACCCATTTCGCGCAATCGGAAGTATAACCTTTTAGCGGCGGTAATTAGTTACCGCTGCTAAAGACCCATTTGGATTGGGAGTATAACCTTTTAGCGGCAGTAACTTATTACCGCAGCTAAAAACCCATTTCGCGCGATCGAGAGGATAACCTTTTAGCAGCAGTAATTACCGCCACGAAAAATATATATTTTAATTTAAGAAAACATAACAAATAATTTTTTATCCGGCGGTAGTTGGCATTATTACCAGCAACACTACCGTCGGTAAAAACACGCGCCAAAACTTCGCGCGAAAATTGATGTTCGCCCCATTCTTTTTAGCGGCGGTAGAAATTTACCGCCGCCAAAGACTTGTTTCAACGGCGATATACTTTCTCCCGCTGCGTAAATGTATTTATGGGCTTTTAGTGGCGATAATTGGCTACCGCCGCTAAAGCCCCGCTTTTTTGTAGTGCAAACTCTTTTCTAATACCATCATTTGCCCAGAAAAAAAAAAAGTAGTAAGTCGTAAGACTGGTAACAATAGTAAAAAGAAAAAAAATTAAGGTTAAGAGCAGATATTTTTATAAAAATATGATTGAACAAATCTTCTGGCCCTTGAATCACTGACCGTGTTAGAGAGGCGGCATTCTGCAGAAGATCCTCCCCTGCTCCGATCACCAGAAGGACAAATTAAAATACCCTTGCAACCTACTAGGATGCATAAAATATTTGGTTGTATAATTTGGGAAAAAATACATGATCGAAGACTGTAAGATCATCGATTCAAAGCAAATTCAAGGAAAAGTAAATCCAAAAGGGGAAATGAGAATAATAGCAAGCTCCATATGAATCGAAACTGAAATAAAAAAGCTCTTAAATAATGAAAAGCTCTTAAATAACGAAAATTTCAGACTAGGGCACCAACCGGTTTGAGGATGATATCAACTAGAAAGGAGATGCAAGATCAAGCTGCAATTCCATCTAATGCCTGACCATGGCGATCAACGGCGCGCTGCTATCATCAAACTTTTGAATGTAACATCTAATGCCTTCGGATCGTCCATGCCCTTCGTAATATATCCCGACCACACCGTATCATGCGCTCGTAAGTTTCGACCCACAGCCTAAAAACAAAAAATCCTCAGTCAACTAAATCCATAAAAGATCGCATCATCTCGGAGTTTGGATGAGGTGAAGGAAGCCGATTAGGATTAGGACAGAGTCGAGCGAGATGAGGATTAGGGCAGATAGGTTTTTAAAAAGAGAAATTTTCTCTTTGATGACAAGGCCTTTTCGAAGTGTTGAGTGTTGAAGGGCAGATAGGAAAAATCGAGCGGACTAGAGAAGATGACTTCACAGGAGACTGGTTATCGAGCAGATTGGAGAAGAGACTCGCAAGAGGCTTTTGCAAGGAGACTGGGTAGGGGAAAAATCGGACTGGTTAGGGCATATTTGAAATATTGAATATTTGACTTTTAGCGGCGGTCTATAAAAAGACCGCTACTAAAAGTGCATTAACCTCCGCCGCTGTAGCCCTCCTTTTTTGTAGTGAAAATGGGCTAAATTATGTACATGTAAATAGATATTTGAGCCTACGAAAAGCCTAATAAATAAAATTTTGAATGAAAAATAAAATTAATCAGATTACAACAATATATAAGTTAAATTTGACTAGATTGATAAGAGTACAACTCTACAAAGCTTGAAAGTATCTTTTAAAGCAAATCGGTTTATGGTTGAATTTCTTGACCAGGGATAAAAATGGGTAGGGTTAAATCGTACCATACTTAACTAAGTTGTATCTTAGTTTTAAAAAATAAAAAATAAAAAGAAACCTATACCCGACAGTATTCATTGGTATCAGTTGGGTATAATAAGATGCAAAGCCTTTGGAATATCTCGTTGTTTAGAGTCTTTATTATAAATGTTTGTAACTTGAACCTCTAAAATAAATTAGAAATAAAAAACCTCCAAGTTAACTAAACAAGGAATAGAATGTATGTTGAGTAAAATAAATCTCCAAATTAGGTAAATAATAAAAGAAAGTATTTTTGTGTGCAAAGTAAAAATAAGATTTTAGAGTATTAATAAGAATACATATCTATTTATAGGATTTTAAGATTGTTTAAGATTGGCAAATCATGAACAAGTTAGCCAAACATTTGCCCTTTTTTTAAACTATTATTTTTCAAGTTAAAAAGTCATATTTTCCTTAAATTGTACGAAAACTAGGATTTAAAAAAAAATTAACAAAAAAGAAAAAAAGGACGGCCTAGAAAAATGCTTCATAGACATTAAATAGGCCACTCCACCATCTATGGCCCATGGCCATGAACATCAGAGGCCCACATTGACCAACTGCGCGTCTGGCCCTAGCTAGGCCGATACGGGGCCAATCCATGGCCGACAGACGAAAGCATAATTTGAAAGAGAATGATGCTCCTTAAATGGCATAGCCTCATAAACCCATTTATGGTGCGTAGCTACAGTCCAAAGGTTTAGGTGAAACAGACCATAACCATTGTTTCCGCACTAATAATATAACTTGCACCAGACAGCCAATAAAGCAGCTAAAGTCTGTAACTTGCCGAAAGGGATAAATATGGTGTCTTTGCAGTCAAATGGTTGGTTGAGTTAAAACAATGGGCATACCCAACGCCATCAATGTTTTATAGGTGTGTGGCAGAAAAAAATTTGAAATGGCTGCGATTAATCCACATACCCACAAGGAAATTTGTGGCTTCGAGTGAAGTCCTTTAATCATAAATGGAGAGCTAATTGGTTGAAGCCATTGACTTGGTTTGTGTTTCTTAAGTTAATTTGCCTGCTAAAATAATTCCGGGAACCTTCTTCTATCATTCAATCCCACGTTAATTGACCACTAGATTTGCCATTTTCCTACCTTTCTTCCCAAGGCATTTCCTCCTATACCTAACCATACTGCTGGGATGGGACCGTCTACAATTTTGGGCTGATGTTTCACCTGTATATCCCCTGGTTTGGTTAGTGTTTTTCACATTTTGTAAAGAGAAATTTGGTTTTTAGTGATTTTTTTTAAATAATTCTGATTGAGTCACAAAATTCTTAATAATTGAAAATTAGTGATACTTTTTGAAATAATTATGAATCAGTATCATTTTACTGTTAAGAAGAACTTTTTCCAAAAATGCCCTAAACATACTTGTAAAAAATTTTGTTTATTATTAAGTTTTAACCTTTTTTCCAAAAATATCCTCAATATGCATGTAAAAAAATTCGTTTATTATCAAGTTTTAATAAGGTTAAGAAGTGTTTTGAGTGCATTTTTGGAAGAAGTCCAACATTAAAATGACACTCATTCTCAACTACTTTTAAAAAGTATCACTAATTTCTAAAATTACCAAGAATTTGGCATTTGAATCAGGGTTATTTTTACAAAAGTAACACTAAAAACCAACTTCCCATTTTGTAAATGCTTTATTTGGGCCCACCTAAAAAGACACCAACTAGAACCATCCCACTGCTGTTAACACCAAGAACCAATGCAGCCTAAAATTATATATGGTTTTACCCCCAGCGGTATCGTACTAAAAATCCTGCAACTTTGTTACAATAAGTTTGTGTTTTGTATCAAAAATTAAATAAAAAACCAAATACATGGAGGTTTGTTAAATTTTTTAATTTGAATAGAATATACTTGTGGTATAATTAGGAACCCTATCCCACATTACCATATATATACACTAAAGCAGAGTACAAAAACATCACCTTCTCTCTTTTCCACGTGGACATCCCTTTCTTTCTCCAATGGCCCTTTTGGGCCCCACATCAAAATATTTTTTTAAAATAAATATTTTTTAAAAATATATATATCTTACCACCTGTAGACACTCCAAAATTGCACGATTTTTGATAAATCTTGAAGGAGAGAAATATCTTATTCAAATTTTTAATTCTTAACATTGGGTTTGAAATCCTTAACCCATTTGAATCCAAAACCACAAAGGAAAATGCCCAAATTCAATCTTTTACGCAAAGTCAAACTTTTCCGGTTGAATTTTGTTGACTTTTAACCTAAAAATGGAATATTTTTTAAGATTTCAAGATAATTTTTCCTGGTAATCAGGTTTTTAGTATAAATGAATTTTTTTGAGCTTTTAAATCTTGACAAATACCTTAGTATTAATATGTTGAACTAGAAAGTTAACTTTTTATTCACTTGGAATTTGGGTCTGGAACTATTTTTAATGGATTCAAAGGGGGGGGGGTGTTTTTCTTATTTCCATCTTAATAACTCATGTTAAATAATTGATCTCCTACAAGAAAAATGAGCCACCTCTTCTTTATTTTTTATTTTTTATTTTTAACTATTTAACCAGAATCAATAACTTCCCTTATGTTATCTTATGTCTGTGCACCTCACTAGCATCTTAACACACCAATTTGATATCCCATGCGCTTTTCTCCTACACTCATGTAAGTTCATTATTCTTATTAAAAGAAAAGAAAAACCTTGTAAACGTCAAAGCGAACTAACGGGTGAAGGAAAATGCAAAACGTATATCATCGATAGGACACCTACCTTGCATTATCATATTCTATACATCACCCCCCTTCAATATCTTAGCAGTTGCTTTGTGACCAAGGTCCATGTCATACGATGAATGCCAACTATGACAGTGACAACTGTGAGACATGGGAAAAATCACCGGAATGATCATCCCTCCGTCAACACACGGGCTCAACGCAAAAATTAGGAGAGTCGCCACCATTCATGATTTTGGGGTGAGAATGGACACCAAAGAGTTCAAAAATAAGCAAAAAAGAGACAAAAGAAACATTCTAGGATAAAAATAGTCCTACTTGAAAATCAAATCCAGAGATGGGTAAGGGGATTAGATTATGAACGGGGGAAGGTGTTAGGCACCCCCATTCATTCACACGAAGTGGTTGCCAAGTGTATGTTCATGCTAAAAATAAAATAAGAAGCTTACTAAAAATCATGAAAAAGCCTTGAAAAAGAAACAAGTGTATGATATATTCACATGGAGATCCAAATGGATTTTAGATCTCCTCTTATGTCAATATCACTTCTGGAGTATTTCAAAAAGATGGAAATCAAAGTAGAGGTTGCATAAAACTAAGTTGCATCAAATCCGGGAAGTTTGGTAAAAGTAAGGCAATTTCTCTTGAAATCATTCAAATCCAATTCTAAATTGAACCAAACCAAATTCATTTGAAAGATTAGGGTAAATAAGAGTCTCATGCAAAATTTCACTTCATTCCGATGAAAAATCTAGGAGTTATGCTCCTTTGAAGTTGCTACTGGGGATTTTTAAAAGTGGTAAGTGGGCAACTTTGGAAAATTGTCTAGAAAAATCCACTACATAAAAGTCAAGGAAATTTGGTGTGATTGAAGTTTGTATGGCCATCTTTCAAAATAAACTAGCCTCATACAAAAATCCCTTCGGATGTGCCTTGGGTGGTCTCCCGAACAGGCCTCGAAGATCACAGATTTACCCAGAAAAGTACAAATGAACAGTTCTGAGTAAATCGGCTACCAATAATTCAAATGGAATCCAAAAATTATGAAACCAACTGGATTTGAAAATAGACTCATAAAGGAGTACTCAGAAACAAAAATCACTCGAATCGGACTTAAAACGAACACATGGCGGTCCGTCGAAGTGACAAGTTTTGTATTTGAACCTGAACTGTCTACTTAACTTCGACAGAGAGGTGTCAAAAATCCGTTCGATGGAAATTTATGAAATTTAGTGGACATAAACTAGACAGCCTCACCTTTCCCATGGTTCTAGAATCGCTCCAAAATTCATCCGGACGATGAAGTTATGAGCGTCCGAAGTCAGGGTACAGGTGCTGTCCAATTAGGCCATTTTTGAAGAAAATCAAATCCGAAAATTTATAAAGTGTGTGAGATTCATGTGAGATGAATCCAAAACCTTTGAAAAACATTTAAAAACACTCCAGAATTTGATTGAGGCCATTTATTGGAGATTTATTACAATGAATGTAATAAATCCCCAAATGTGAGCCTATTCACCAAAAAAGTGTAATATGTGTGCAAGAGTGAAAAACCAAGTAAGATTAATACAACCACATATCATGCATATAGATTCAACAAAATAGGTTCTAGCATAGCCTAGGGTTCCGTTCCATTATCGTTTCCCTCTGTTCTCTCTCCCCGTTAAACACGGATCTTCGAAATAATCAAGGGTACTTTGATTATAGAACGGTTTTCAATCATTCAAAAGCCTTATGCTACATGGGTTCTAGCACTAGGGTCAATCCCCAGTCTCGTTTCTCCTAGATCCGCCTTCACGTTTTACGGCTAGGGGAGTCTTGAGATACTTTGAGCCGGGGAAGGATTTCCATACATACAAACAAGGCTTTACACTACAGAAAGGTAGAAGAAGAGATCTAGATCTAGGAATGTAAAGACAGAAAATAAAAAGAAAAGTTGAGGCTTACCTGAGTTCTGGAGGCGATTCCGCAGCGGTTTTCTTCTTCTCCTGGAGTTCTTCTTTGCGAGAATTCAAAACAAGAGTTGAGTGCCATTTGCTTGAGGAGGAGCCTCCTATTTATAGGCAAAGGCTAGGGTTAGGGTTGGTGAGAATGGTAGACACAACATAATGTCTATAGCCCACCAACCTTAACCCTAAGGTTATTTCCGAGATTTCCCTTCATTTAATGAAGGACATGATGGTAAAATGTGAAAACTCTCGGAAAACCCTAATTTTGAGCAAAACTTGCTTATCCGGTATATTAGGCCGGATACACAAAGACCTTAAGGTATCCGGTATATAATACCGGATACACTAAGCACTGCTGTATCCGGTATTTGTCACCGGATACACAGAGGACCACTTGTATCCGCCCTGAGTTGCCGGATACAGGTAAAAATTCATTTTCTTCAATTTCTGTGCTGGCTTTCAAGGAGATAATGATTTTTTATGATTATTTGTGCAATTTGGGGTGTCTACAACAACATAACAGCTAAGCCTAATGTTTTTTAAGGCATAACAGCTAAGCCTAATGTTTTTTTTAAGGCCAAAAGGCATCATGTATACCTCTAGTCATCTTCTCTTAGGCCTCAATAATTAAACAGGCTCCATGTTTGTCCCCACGTTAAGCAAACCCCTCCAATTAACGTGAGGGGTTTGGTTCATCCACAAAGGACAGATCAATTGAAAATGGATCCAAACAGGCAAGTGATTTTGGACCTTCAATGAGAGACCACTTGGATTCGGATTTATCTTAGCAAAGTAATAACCCTCTTCATCTACCCCGGGAAATCTGCCAACAACTAAACATATAAATTCATGAACACCCAGGACGATATGAACTTATTAGTCAAAGGTCTTAAATGTCACGCCTTAACAGGCGATAGGTATCCAAATTCTCTCCCAGCAAAACAAAGCCTTCTCAAGTTATATAAGATACCAAAATAGACTTAAGTTACTGACAACACAACCCATAAAGCCGAAACTAATATTGACATAGATCTATGCTCTCTATAGCATTAGATCTCAATTTTCTCCTTAAATTGAGTTTTCTACACACCCACTTGATTTTGTCAAAATAGGCATAGATCTTAGATCTACTATGCTCAATATAGTAGATCTGAGATCAGAAGCCTTAGAGCAACTTCTCAGGACTTTTTGAGTTGATTTTAATTTATTTTTATCTTCTAGAGAAGACTACATGATCTAATCTCTTTGATTTGAGCAAATTTTCATTAATTTGGGTTAATTTGGCTCTCACTCTGTGAGACATGGGAAAAAATCAATTTAATGATTTCCTGATCATCACACGGGATTAAATTAAACAAAGAGTCGCCACCATTCAATTTAGGTGTGAATGGACACCAAAATATTAAATAAGCACAAAAGGCAAATTTTAGGGCAAAATATCCCTCCTAAAAAAAAACTAGATATGGGTAAGGGGATTAAGTTATGAATAGGGGAAGGTGTTAGGCACCCCTATTCATCCACACAAGGTGGTTGCCAGGCATTGTTCATGTTTTTCAAAGATAAAAGGCTTGCTATAAAAATAAGGAAAAATCACAAAAAGCAAAATTGTATGGTTTTTTCATATGAATATTCTGATTGATCCAGAACTTTCAAATATGATCATACCATTCCTAGGGTTTCATGATCAAACTAAAATCAAGATAAAATCAAATAAAATCAATTTAAAGTGAAAAATCCAAAAATCTGGCTTCAAGTCAAATTCTAGAAATCTGGAAAAATATGATTTTTATAAAATATTTCAAAATTGAACCTGAATAGTCTAGGACATAGGTAAAGCCTAAATTTCACATTAAATCAGAAAATAAAAACCAAAAATACCCACGTTGATGAAAAACATCAAAAGGGGAGAATTTAGACCGTAGGGTCTTCTCTCAATAATGAAAAACAATTTTAAAAACCATATCATGAAACCCTAGAAGTTATTTTCAGGCTTCTAGATTCAGATCTACCATATTGATCATGATAGATCCAAGATCATAGCCAAAAACAACAAAAATCACGAAAACAGTGCTGTAGGTGCAAAAGTGGTGAAAATCCAATTTTTAGAAAAAATAAGGATCTCATGCTATAAACATCATAGATTCATGTTATTCATTCAGATATATCATATAAAGCATTAAAACATGATCAGGATATTTAAAACAGCCACATCTCACAGATTAGAGCACATGGGGGTCTACCCTACGGATCCACCTGTTCCCCTTTCCCCTAGTTCTCTCTTCACGTTTTACGGTTAGAGAGACTCTTGAGGTACTTAGAGATAGGTTTGGTTACACAAACACAATCACAGGCCTTATTTTATGAAAAAAAGAAAAAAACAGATATGGGGTTCTATTCTAGGGATCCACCTGTTCCCATTTCCCCTAGTTCTCTCTTCACGTTTTACGGCTAGAGAGACTCTTGAGGTACTTAGAGACAAGTTTAGGAATACGAAAATAGATATGGCCTTATTCTACAGCAATAGAGATGATCCTATTACTTCTAGAATTGAAGACAGAAAATAAAAAGGGATAGGGGACTTACCTGGATTGAGCAGGCAGGCAGCAGGAGTTCTTTCTCTTCTCTTGGAGCTTCTTAAATTTCCTTGGACTCAAAATTTCGTGGCCCTTAGCTAGAGGAGAGAGCCTCTATTTATATACAAGCACAGGGGCAAGGCTGGTCCAGAAGGATATATCCTGATCCTCAGGATAGAGTGAAAATTGGAGATAATGCCCATCCATAGCCAACCAAGGTGGCTTCAGCGAATAAAATACGTAATTCGCTCATTTAAAGATATATTGGACTAAAGATAAAGCTCGGAAATCGAGAGAAGGACAAAACTCGCACGAGTCTTTAGTGACCGTAAATGCACTACGGTCCAACGGTGACCGTATAGTTTCCACGGACGCGGCTGACCGTAGAGAATTTTCGGGCACGACCGGCCCGTGAATGAAATACGGGCAAAGCCTGTTTATTCAATTTTTATGCATTTTTGACATGTTTTAAGCTCTAATTACATGTTTTTATTATTTTCTCATTCTGTAGTGCAATTTGGGGTGTCTACACACTCTCCAAATCATGAGAGATCTGAGTCAAATCCATACCCTAAATATTTTTGGGTTGTTTTCAAGTCATTTGAAGTCTTTTCAAATCAAATCATGTGGATCAAGCACACACACACTTGGTTTTGTCTTTATTTTTACTCAATTCTACAGATCTGGACAGAACCTGTACCTTGTCTTGGGTCATTCATAACTTCATCATATGGATGAATTTTTGAATTATTCTAGAGGCAGTGAAGAAGTCTAGTTTTAATCCTGTAAAATTTGAACAATTTATATTAAGCCGATTTTTCAAACCATTTAATTGAAGTTGATGAGTCAGATCAGAGCAGATTGCTAAAATTGTCACTTTGATTGAGAACCAAAGGCTCATTTCAACTCCAATTTGAGTGATTTCAATTTCTGAGTCTTTATTTATGAGTCTATTTTCAACTCAATTGGTTTCATAATTTTTCACTTTGATTTGAGCTCTGTGTGCTTGATTGACTCTGTATTGTTGAGTAGCAGATTACAGAGTCAATCTGTGATCCTCTAAGCATATTCGAAATGGCACACAAGCTACAAATGGATGAAGGTTTGAGTGAAGCCTATTCCATTCGAAAGATGGCACTTCGTACTTCTTTCACACCAATATTCAATGATTTATATGGAGCTAATCTCCACGAATAGGCTTTCAAAGTTTGCTACTCACCATTTTTGCTGTTTTACAATAGCAACTTTGAACAAGTATATCTTCTTTACTTTTAATCGGATTTGATTAAATTTTTAATAAATCTTATACTTCATTCAATCTTTCAAATGGCTTTGGTTTCACTTAATTTGAGTTTGAATTGAATGATTTATGGTTGATAGAAATTTTCAGCTCAAACAGCATGACCTTGTGTTGATTTTTCCAGATTTGCTTTAATTTGTTTTTCTTCAACTTTTATTTTGATTTTTACCTTAATCATGAAGTCCTAACGGTGATACTTTCTCAGAGAGAGCCCACAATCCATTGGACACCTCATGAGGAAAATCGTACACATGTTTGTTTACTTTACATGTTTCTTTGAGTGATCTTTGTTTGCAAGCAATTATTAAACATGAATAGCATATGGCAACCACTTTGTGTGAATGATTAGGGGTGCCTAACACCTTTCCCTACTCATAACCTAACCCCTTTACCCAATCTCTGGATTAAACCTCAAAGTAGAGATACTTTAGCTCTATTTTCATTTTTATGCTCACTTTGGTGTCCATTCACACATTTAACTTAAATGGTGGTGACTCCATGTTTTGTATGATTCTGTGTGATGATTAGGAGGTCACGTAGGTGATTTTCCATGGTCTCACACCACCACATGTACATTATATCTTTCTCCAATATTACCTTTAACTAAATTAAGATTATATAATTAATCCTTGTCTTTTCAAGGTCCAATAAACCTATAACTATCTTTAACAAACTGATAAGGATTAAGGAGACCTAATGCTCACGTGATAGAGGTTATTATTCCCATCATGGAGACTAATTCTTGATTATTTCCAAAAAATATCATTAATTTATAATTATAAAAAAGTAACCCATTATTTAAATTAAATATATGTATACTCATTCTCAATTTTCAGCCAAATCAAGATTTCATCTAACAATATATTTCTATTGTCTAAATTTTTAAATCAAAAACATATTTTTTGTCATATTTAAAAAGTACATTTTCACTAAAAAAAAAAGGACTTTACTAGCAGCAAATAAAAAACAGCCGGTAAAATATTGAATCATGCCAATAAAAGATTTAATGACATAAGGAATTGTTGCCATTAAAATCTTAGACTATAAATAAACTACTGGCATGCTTATACATGGTAAGAAAATGTCCAACTATTATATTTACTAATTGTAGCGGTTATTTTAAATTATTTAGAAACAACATATTTAAATATATATGTATATGTATATCTATATATATATATATATATATATATATATATATATATATATATATATATATATATATATATATATATATATATATATATATATATAGATATATATATATATATCTATAGATATATATCCAATTACAATCCAATCAACCTCAAAGTTTGATAAATATTTTAATTTGAACCGAGCAATGCCCATTTTGGCGAAAAGTGACTTGTGTTGATGAAGGGAACAAAATCATAACTGACCTATGTCGACAACATACTTCCCTTTCGATGATGATGATGATGAAGGGAACAAAATCATAACTGACCGATGTTGACGACATACTTCCCTTTCGATTCTCCTTTCATTCCTTGGAAAATCCAGTAACACATATGGCTTCTTATTCTATTCCAACTTTATCCTTCTACTATTTCATCATTTCTGAGAAAAAAAAAATAGCAAGAGACGAAGGAAAGGGTCACAGTATATCTGGTAGTCTCATTAAAGGAAGAACCAACAACTACTCCTTTTCTCCATCTCTTAGGTCTTATCTATTTTCCGGACTCGCATCCTCTGCAGTGGAGGCTGCATACAGGCTCTCACATGCAGAGGGTGGGTCCCACCATTCATTGGAGGGCCCCACCATTCATTTGGGGGGCCCCACAGCCTTCATGTGAGAGGTTGTATGCAGCGGAGGCTGCATACGATGTCCATCCCTATTTTCCTCTCTTTATCTTATCCTTTTATTTAATAAAAATTAAATTAGAAACATCTGCATTGCTTTTTCTTTTTTCTTATTTACTTATTTAAATAAAATAATGGTTTTTGCATCAATATCAATTTTTGGTTAGATATTGCTACTATTTATCATTATAAAGCAAAAAAAATTTATTTTGCTTGACATAAGAAGCAACTACTTATTGATCTCTATTTTTTTTTTTTTTTTTTTGTTTTAATTTGCTTCATTGCTTCAAATACTAGCCGTGCACCCACCACCAACACCTCCATTCACCCACCCACCCTACCACCATCACCCATCACCCCTGATACCACTACATCACCACCCTCACTTCCACCACGACCCACCCACACTCACATGCCAACAAATTCCTACCCACTACCACAACAATCCATCACCACCACCACTACTGCCCCAGTGCAAACTACTGCTGGTACCACCACCAGCCAACACAACCCCATCACCACCATTTCCACTTCCGCCACCTTCCACCTGCCACCACATCACCATCACCTACCTCACTACTCACGATGCCTTACAATGCCCACACCATTGCACCGCACCCAACATCACCAACTGATTTATTCTTGTTGGAATAATAGCAGTAAAAGTTGTACTAAATAGTATCTTGATTCACTCTAAATAGAAGTAAATTGACTGACTAGAATTTATGAACAGCGCGACAGGGATGAGGCACGAACAATGTTGCTCTCTTAAAGATGTTTTGCACCTTTGCGGTGGATTTCTAGTGAAGTAGGTAGAGCCATAGAGCACGACATCCCCATGATACAACAAACCAGCCACACACTATAGGTCTCCTCTATTCTACAAGGACAAGGAAGACGAATCGCAACCATATACCTTTCTTTGCCAAGAAATAAAACAGAAAAGAGTGAAAGTAGAGAAGAACGTTAATTGTTAACGTTCTAAAACTACTTTGCTGCAACTTAATTAATTAACATTCTAATCTTAATTAATTAAAAAATGTAAATAAATAAAATATTTGCAAAAGGTTAACTAGATTCGTGTGTGCAAACTGAACGGAGCCGAGTCACATGTGTGCATTGTGCGGGTGCAAACAACGCATTTAGGTTTTCTGGAGCCGGACTCTTGATTTCCGCTTAAGTGGCTTTGGGCACGCGAGGGCTACCTACTTATCTACCACAAAGCATCATATCCTAGATTCAAAAAGCCCTACTAAAAAACCTTTTGGATTTTTTTTTAATTATAATGAATTAACAATTCCTACCATAATAATACATTTTGTAATAATTTTAGCTAAGAAGCAACTTCTATGTTTTTTCTATGTTACCAAACATTTTTCAGCCCTTTGGTTTTTTTACCACAACAGAGATAAACCAAACCGTTTTGCTTCAAGAAAAGATTATCCATTAAGCAAAATCAATCTACTCCTTTTCTTGTCTTTTTCAACAATTTTGGAGAAGCACCTCCAAACACGGCCTAAAAGATCTCGAGTGACGATGGTATACGTATCAACCAACTTACACGTGTATTAATATATACCTTATGCATGCTGAATTATCGTCCACGTCCCACGTCTGGGCTGATTTCTGAACATCTCATTAAACCTGGTGGTCTGAGTACAGATTGAAGATGCTTTTTCTCCCGTTTTTATCGCAAATATGTCTTGTGGGACACTCCAATAATACAAGTGAACTGTTAATTAAAAAGAAAAAGAGAAGAAGTTAAGTAGAGTTAATGGCGGCTGGTGCGCGGTTAGACGTAGCATTCTAAGGGCGCATTGATATATGCCGGATCGCAATCGATAAGTAGGTAGTTCATCACCTCCTCGTTGCTTTGGAAGTTCTCCAAACTGTCATTCCGCATCTCCTCTCGCTCTTTCAACAGAAAAACAGAATTCTTGAGTGTTAGCTCTTTGTTTTCTTCTTCTCACTCCTCCTTCTAACGATATATTACAGGCAGAGGATATGGAGAAGTACCATGCCGGAAATATCAGTTTTCCGGCGAAAGTGGAAGTGGGTCACTCGGTGATCAACCTTGACAACATCGTGATGGAGTCGAAATCGAATTCTGTGATGAACAGTTGTAATAGGTTGGATTCATGTAAAGGCCCCAATGATGGAAAACATACCCATCAGACACCCTTTTGTGGATGGGTTAATTCACTCACACCTCGCCAAATGGACTCACTCGCTGCTGTATGTGACACCCTTTTGCCGTCTATCGACATTATCGACACCGCCGGCACTGCCAGTGACGACACTGTATCCACCTTCTACAGGACCTCTGCATCCATGGCTGGAACCCCAGAACATGTAAGACTGATGAATTAAAGATACCTTATATATACTATAGTAGTATGCTAGATTTTAGCCCAACATCTCAAACAATCCCCTCTGGCACCTACGACCACAAGCCAATTCCTGCCAACTCGAGACTTGACCAACCCTTGCAACAACAGAATGCCTTCTTAAGACCCCTAGTGGGATTCAAACCCACAACCTTCCAGGGTCCCTTCTTGCACCTAGGCCTTCTTAGGACCCTTGGTGAGACCCAAAACGACAACATTCTGAGGTTCCTCTTTGCACTAGTGAACCATAAGCTAACGACACACCTACTAGAGCTGAGTTCCGATACTAATTGTTAGGATCAAGCGCTAAACACTAAACTAATATCTTAAATTATTGGTTAGAGCGTAACTTTATTTCCTTACTCTGTAGCAGGATGTAGACTTTAGCCCAACATTGCAACAGAGTTCAAGTAAGTTGGAATTATTTGATTGATTTTCTGATCTGTGGATGTAATAGGTTGGAGGGTTTATCAGCGAGAGACTGAGACATCCAAAGCTGCTGCTACTGCATTTTGTGTTATGGTTCTTATCGACGTGGTTTGGGACGTTTATATTTTGTGGAAGAGCGAGCTTGTCCGGTGAATTCCCTTATTTTCAGAGACTCTCAAAGGTGTCTCAGAGCAAAAGAGAAGAGATAATGTTGTCATGGTCTTTCAACTCTTTTTACCTCATTAGGTTAATGTTCAAGTCGTTCAAGTATCTCGTGCTTCTCATGTACTTCACTCAGGTACGTAACCAAACACTACCCTTTAGATTCATTAGTTAATTTGGGCTTGAGTTAAGTTACGCTCAATTTTGAGCTGGAAGTTGGAATTGGACTGCATTAAGGCTGAAGTTTTTGTTTAGTTAATCTAAACCGCAGCAAGCTTATTTTAAGCCCAACCCATACAACATTTTTAGTTTTAATTAAACAACCGTTGCATTTAAAAGCTTAAGTTGATAAGATCAAAGGGTCCAAATACGATTTGTCAACACTCCTCAACACATATACTTTTGATACAAATAAATGCCAAGGAAAATTCATCCCAGATATACCCTTTATACAAATAAATGCTAAGGCAAATCATCCCAAGAGTCGAATACAAAAACTCCTGTTCTGAATCTTCTGATGAAAGAACTATGCAACCGCTGTCTAAAAAATTAATGCTGCATGTAATTTGCCATTTTTTCCCCTTTTCTAAATTAAATAATACTAGAAAATAATAAAGCAACTTGCAAGCTATGTAATTAGACTATTTTGTTATCAAAGTTTAAGAGAGGATATATATAGCTCTAGAGGGCTCCATGCTTTGGTCCAGATTGTACGAAAACACGTGTATATGTGTCAAGCTTCGTACGCAGACTTATATAGTACCCTATATGGTATATCGGCCTTTTGCATGCATTATCTTTTTTTTTTTTTTTTTTGTGGTAATGTTTTGCATGCATTATCTACTAGCTAGGGTTGTAAAAACACATTTAAAACGAAAAGGGGGTGGTCATGATTCGTACCGGTATATATGTACGGTTGTTCCCCGGCGGTATCGACCCGTACCCACCGGTACTTTTTTTTTTTTGATAATGATACCCACCGGTACTTCTTATAGTCATGTACATCTATATCCAAGCTTTAATTTCCCTTTTTTTTTTCTTCTGGTGGGATCCAAGCTTTAATATTTTTTTTTTGGTAAGATCCAAGCTTTAATTTCACCTTCCCAGTACAAGACAAATTCATTTAATGATTCTTTTATTCATATTTTTTTAAACGTCTATCCTTTTTTCTTTTTTTCTCTTTTTGGTGTATTAATAAGGATCATTTAATGATCAAGAAAGTCTCTCTCTTTTCTTTTTTTTTCCTGACTTTACCGAGAAGAAAAAAAAACAGGTTACTTTACTAATCTTCTTTTAATTTATCTTCTTATTCAAGCAGCAACTTAGCTTCTTTAATTTTTTTTTTTTTCTCTTCTTCTTTAGTTCTTCATAATTGAATTCATTTTCTTCTTCTTCTTTTAGTCCGTGTTTGAAACCTTGGATTCTCAGGAAAAAAAGAAAAGAAAATGATTTGATGAAAAAATTTGTCTGAAAATATTTTTTTTTTCTCTTTCTTTTATCCCAAAATCCAACGTAGAGATTTTTAAAGAAAAGAAAGTACCATCACCAACCCCTATTATTCTACCCAAAAAAAATCACCTACCATTACTAACACCACCCATCATACCCCACCACCACACACCACCACCACAACTTCACCACCATCATCAACCATCCCACGTCCACCACTCTTACCACCATCATCCCACCACCACCACCACCCTCCACCACCGACCACCACCACCCTACCACGGCCCACCATTGCGCACCACCCCACCCTCACCCATCACCCCACCACCACCACCCTACCATTGCCCATTGTTACCCACCACCCCACTAGTAGTCCCACTACAACCCCACCACCACTCACCCACACACCCCACCACCACCACCACTACCTATGCACTCATCATCTTAATAAAATATGTTTTCCTTTTCTTCCTTTTCTCATCGCATCCAAACACTTGAAAAGGAAAGAAACTTTTTTTTTTCTTTTTCTTTTCTTATTTAGGATTCCTTTTATTATTCATCCCCAAATACAGGTTCCAAACAATTAGATCGTTGAGAGAGAGTAGGTATCTATAATAGCAACTAATTTATAATTATGATGAAATGATACTAGCTAAATGCATGTAGGTAAGTACCTTATGGAAAATTGAAGGATTGGAAAAAAAATCTATTTTTTAAGTTTTACATATGCATTTGTAGCTAAGTGTGACATTTTCAAACCGATAATGATGCACATAAAGACGCATTTGCAAATAATGCGTCGCAACACCGCCTGGTTGCAATGAGAAGTGAGTAAAGGTTCTCATGTCAAGTTGGACGAATGCGAGTAAAGAATCTACTCAAAGAGAGTAAGATTTGCTTAGATACTTAGAATATAAGAAACTTAACAGGGAAAAAACTAGCTTAGTAAACACTATGAAGAGGAGAAGGATAAATATAATGTATTTACAAGAAACTAACTGAAAAGAGGATAAGGCCAAGGAGGTTAATAAGTATAAACTTTGGTACTCAAATAAAGATAATAATAGAAATGGATTAGGAATAATGGTAGATAAGAATATGAAATACAATATTGTTTGTGTTATGGGAACTAGTCATAGATAACCTTTAAGTTAGTCATAGATCAAGAAGTTGTAAATATTATTAGCCTTTATGCTTCTCACATAGGTTTAGACGAAAGCATCAAAAAAACTTTTTTTGGGAGAAACGAATGGGTTGATACAAGGCATACCTAAAAGTGAAAGGATATTTATAGAAGGGAATTTAAATAGTCATATAGGAGATGAGAATGATGGTTATAATAGAATCCATGGAGAAAGAGGCTTTGGTCAAAGGAATGAGATGGGAAGATTAGTCCCTTACTTTAGCAAATACCTTTTTCCAAAAGAGAATTGAACATTTGGTGACTTCTACGAGTGGATCAACTTGGAGTCAATTGACTTTTTTCTTCTTAGAAGGACTAAAGTACTAACTACTTGTAAAGACTGCAAGGTTATTCCAGGCAAGAGTTTAACTTCACAATATATGTTAATGGTGATAGATATTTTGTCTTAAAAAGTGGGAGAAAAACAAATACACTAAAACAAATCCCAAAAAAAGGTGGAAGTTGAAATGAGAGAATTTAATAATTTTTAAGAATAAATTAATGAAAAATGTCAATTGGGACCTTATGGGTAGGATGTGGAATAAAATGGCCAATTGCATCACAATACTTGGAAAAGAAATATTAGGAGAATCACGGAATAGTATTCTAGCTCATAGGAAAACTTGGTGGTGAAATAATATAGTCCAAGAAGCTACAAAAGAGATAAGACTTTATTTTAAAATTTGGCAAAAGAGTGAAACTGAGGAAAACTTAGAAAGATATAAAAATGTTAAAAAAAAGGAAACAAAAAGAAAAGTTAGTGAAGCTAAAAACCATGCCTATGACAACTTATATCATAAGTTAAGTATTGAAGAAGGTGAAAACTTATTTATAAATTAGCAAGATTTAGAGAGAGGAAAACGACGGACTTAGATCAGGGTAGATATATTAAAAGTGAAAATTCAAGAGTTTTGGTAAGATATGAGGATAATTAAGAAATGTGGAAATAATATTTGATAAAATTATTAAATGGAGACAGTACACAAAGATCTGGTTTCTGCATGGATGATTGCAGTAATGGAGCAATAGAGCAAACCTATATACGTAGAGCTAATTAAAGTTGTAGAAGTTAAAGATGCTCTACTCAAAATGAGAATAGGAAAAGCCTTGGGCCCATATGGCATCCTTATATAGGTGTGGAAATACATGGGAGATATTAGTGTATTTTGGTTGACTAAATTATTTAATGAAATTTTAAGGATCGAGAAAAAGCCAAATGATTGTAAGACTAGTATAATAATACCAATATATAAGAATAATGGAGATGTACAGGAGTGTACAAATTACCATGGTATTAAAATCATGAGTTGTACTAAGAAATTGTCAGAAAGAGTGATTGAACATAAATTAAGGCAAATAACTAGAGTGACAGAAAACCAATTTGGATTTATTCTTGGAAGATCCACCACCAAAGCTATATTTTTACTTAGACAATTAAAAAAGTCAAGAGGAAACAAAAAAAAAGAAGGATTTGCATGTGGTATTCATTGATTTAAAAAATGCTTATGATAGGGTTACAAGAGAATTAATTGAGTGGACGTTGTATAAAATTGATGTACCAATGAAATATATCAATGTAATGAAAGATATGTATGAGGGAGCCTTAATTAAAGTGAGAATTATTGAAGGAGAAACAACTAATTTTTCGATTATGATAGGTTTGCGTTAAAAGTCAACTAGCCCTTATCTTTTCTCCTTAGTTATGATGAGTTGACGAGCCATTCAAGATAAAGTGCCTTGGTGTATGTTATTTGCAGATGATGTAGTATTTGGTAGGTTATACTAGAGAAGAAGTAAATATTAAACTAGAATTATGGAGAGATACTTTAGAATCAAAGAGTTTTAAAATAAGTCGTGCAAAAACTGAATATATGAAATGCTCTTTTAGTAAAAATAACAATATAACTAATGAAAATATTAGAATTGACAATCAGGATATCTCTTTTAGTAATAAATCAAGTATCCTGGATTAATTATACAAAAATATGATGAAATTGATGAAGATGTTGCACATAGGATTAGAGCTGGTTGGTTTAAGTGGACGGGTGCTTTCAGGGTTTTGTGTTTTAAGCATGTTCCACTTAAATTAGAGGGTAAGTTCTATAAGACCACAATTAGACTAGTTATGTTGTATGGGGCAAAATGTTAGGTTGCAGAGAATCAACATGTCCAAAAGATGAGGGTTATCTAGATGAAGATGCTAAGACGGACTTATGGCAAAACTAAGAGAAATAAAATAAGGAATGAAGACATTCGGAAGTTGTTAGGCATAGGATGCGTTAGGGATCAAATGAAGGAGTATAGGTTAAAGTAGTTTGGTCACATGAAGCGGAAACTAAGAGATGCACCTGAAAGAAGACGTAAGAGTATGCATATGGAAGGGCCTAAGCAAGTAAGAGGCAGACCTAAAAAGACATTGATGGAACCAATAAAACATGACTTACAAAAACATAGATTAACTGAAGATATGACTTTTAATAAAGTGGGATGAATAGACAAGATTCGTATCACCTACACCAGTGTAATGTGAACTGACTTATGATGATGATAATAATGATGTGCATAAAATACCTTCCAACATAAGTGACAAGGAAAAGTTTCAACAAAAAAGAGAGAGAAATTAGATAATAAATAGAATAAATGGTAAAAGTAGAGGACTAGAAGTCACCATGAACCACTTTTATGGGCCATATCTTCTTCATATAAATGTGATATGAAGAACCAGCGTCAAAAGCCTTCAATCCCTAAGCTTACTTGTACATCAAGAAAAAGTTAAAGGCCTCGTTTGCCATCATTCTAAATTTGGGATTGAGTTCCATAAGGAATGGGTTTTTGAGAGAGAATGCGTTTGAAGTTTGTTAACCTTTATTCATTCTATGCTATAAATATTACAAGTTTGTGAGCCATCTAACTAAACATAGAAGATTACATTTGCGTTTGGTTTTGCTTTTCAAAAAAAAATTTTAAGCTTTTGAAAGAAAAAAATTACTTCTGAATAGCAGTAAGTTTTGTTAGTTATTTGTAAATTGCTTTTCTGCTTCTTAACTAATTAACTTAAAGCAAAATAGTTAATTTTTTGTTTTCTTTTTGCTTTTAAGAGAAAGCAATAAATCACTGCTTCCCTTTTCTTTTCTTTTTTTTTTTTTTTTGTTATCTTCTTTGAAATCATATGGGAAATATCTCTTTTGCTTTTATCTTCAGAAGTCCAAGATAATAAAAAGAAGGGAGAATGAGTTGTGGGACTTGAAGGTAATGTTTGGTCTAATCCATTCGGTATTCATTAAGAAGCAAAATAAAGAAAGACACAATAGAGGATCTATCTTTGCAAACCATTCCTATAGGTCAAGCCCATGCCTTACCATATGAAAGGTTCATCTAGAAATAAAAAAACAGATAAAAGTAGAATGAAATTAAATGTTTTAGGTGGGAAGGTTAGGACAGTAGGGGATCCTTAAATGTCTGATATTGCGTCGTACAGCAAGAAAGGAAATTTTGATGTCTCCAAGACCTCCAAGTGCACATAGTTTTTATTTGAAACTAACAAACACGCACGGTCATGATTAAGACCGATAGGGAAAGAGCATGGGCCATGACTGTGCCAGCTCGTAGCATATGGACCCTACTTTTGGGAGCACGTAAAGGGATCAAAGTAATGAGGTTTATAGACTGCTACATTTCAACAACTGTAAGGCTATGTTTGGCTCTATGGAAAGAAATGGTAAAAATAAAATAAAAGAATATTTTACTTTCTTTTCCTTTGTTTTCCTCTCCTTTTGAGAGGAAAATATTGAGAACCTTTTAGTAAAAAAATGAGGCTCTTTCAGAAAGTCTTTCTGATGGAATCACATTTTCCTATGAACCAAACACAGAAAATTCATTAATTTTCCGTTGCTTTCTTATAGATTCCGTCCATCCAAATACAGCTTAAGGATTTCGGATTCAAGGGATTTTGTGTGTGTAAAGGTCATGTGAGTTCTTGTTGTCAACGTGCCTTCTATTCAGTAAATACAAGTTTTTCACTGAATCCTTATCCCCAACACTGCACAACAAGCTCTACGGTGAGCTTGCCAAGGGGTTGCAGTTTGTGACCAAGAGAGGGTTTTATACTCAGGAACCCTATTCCCAAAGATTTAGTAAAGGAATTCCTATCTTCCATGACGTAGGAATCTGTCTAACAACGTAAATCATGTGTCTTTGTCTACTTAATTTGATTTATTGTTTAATTTTTACTTTCATTTTTGCCACAGTTCTTTACATATTTGATGTGTTTTTCTATTTATCCTTGAGTTTCCAACATGGAATCTGACTAATTTTGCAGTTAGATGAGAAGAATGAGAACCATTCATGGAAAGCAATTGGCTACTGTGGTCCTGATCCTGACTTCATAACCCAGACTCAAGATAGAAAAACAACCAAACGAAGAGGTCATGACAAAGCAGAAGAGCTACAGGAATATCCTAGTGGACCCCTTGTTAAAGGCCTCGTCAATATACAACAACCAACAGAAGTTCTAGCAGAAACTCTGCGAGGATTTGGTTTTCCTGTTGCAGTTCATGAGTGTTGCCGCAACAAAACATCATCCTTATCAATACCTTCTTTAACCATTCGATGCGACGCCGTCATAGTAGGTTCAGGCAGTGGTGGAGGTGTGGTGGCTGGTGTTCTTGCCCAGTCAGGCTACAAAGTACTACTTTTAGAGAAAGGGAGTTACCATGCAAGAGGCAATCTTTCACTACTTGAAGGGCCTGCTATGGATCAAATGTACTTAAATGGTGGAGTGCTTCCCACTGATGACATGGGAACTCTCATCCTCGCAGGCTCTAATGTTGGTGGAGGCTCTACTATCAACTGGTCAGCTTCTATTCGAACTCCAAAGCATGTAATGAGGGAATGGAGTAATCAGTATGAGCTTGAGCTATTTGAAAGTAGGCTATATAAGGAAGCCATGGATATTGTCTGTGAGAAGATGGGTGTACAATCCAATATTTGCAAAGAAAACCTAAATAATGCAGTACTGAGAAGAGGGTGCCATGAATTAGGATATCCCGTGATTAACATCCCTCAAAACTCTCCATCGGATCACTATTGTGGATGGTGTTGTTTTGGGTGCAAAGATGGAAGAAAGAAGGGAACATCAGAGTCATGGCTTGTTGACATGGTGAATTCAGGGAATGGTGTAGTTCTCCCGGGGTGTGAAGCCTTGAAAGTCTTATATGAGAGGAAAGGGGGGAAGACTGGAAAGATTGCAACTGGGGTTGCTTTTGAAATTGAAAATGGCAGAGAGAAGGAGGTCTGTGTCATCAAGTCAAAGGTGACAATAGTTGCATGTGGTGCTTTGGGCACACCAACATTATTGAAAAGAAGTGGCTTGAAGAATGCTCATATTGGACATCACTTGCATCTTCATCCAGTGGCAATGGCTTGGGGCTACTTTCCTAATGCAACTTCTGATGGGTGGCTAAAAGAAGAGAAAAAGAGCTATGAAGGGGGTATAATGACAGCAATGTCGACTGCTGTCGCAAATTTTGAGGGCTCAGGATATGGGGCATTGATACAGACACCAGCCTTGCACCCTGGTATGTTTTCAGTGGTCATGCCATGGCTATCAGGATTCAACATCAAGGAGAGGATGTGTAAGTTCTCAAGAACAGCCCATATTTTTGCTTTGGCAAGGGATAAAGGGTCGGGTAAGATTTCATCACCAAGCTCAGTGAGTTACCAAATGGATGCTTCTGATGAAAAGAACCTGCAGAGGGGGCTGGAGAAGATACTAAGGATATTTGCAATGGCTGGGGCTGAGGAAATTGGAACTCATCACTGCAAGGGGAAGACATTCAATGTGAAGAAAGCAAGCTCGCACGAATTCGAGAGGTTCGTGAAAGAAGAGAGTACAAGGAAATTGAGGGACTTATCAACACCAATATGCTCAGCACATCAAATGGGAAGCTGTCGAATGGGGGTGGATCCAAAGAAATCAGTGGTGAATCAGAGAGGGGAGACATGGGAGGTGGAGGGTCTATTTGTCGCGGACACAAGTGTCTTTCCTACAGCATTAGGTGTGAATCCAATGGTTACAGTTCAGACCATTGCTTATTGCATTTCACAGTCTGTTCTTGAAGATCTTAGGAGGAAAAGGACATTTGTTACTGAAACTTAAAAATTGTTTACCCCAATGGATATTTAATTACATATATTGATAGGGGATTCAATGGGAACATCTAATATCTATTGTAATTACATTTTTTTTTAATATATAGCATATTTTGCTGATCAGTGAGCTAGATCTAGCATTCCCTTGGAACTGAACAAACCCCAAAGCAATAAATGTAAGAAAGGGGGTTTAATACTGGTATACCTCACTAGGTTCTTCAACATGAAGGGATGGTGTGGTCAAACAATGGTGACCCGTCTATTACGGTTTTCAATTGGAGTGGATTAGAATAAAGATCATTGAAAAAAGTAGTCCAAGACAGCATGATCACCCCAAAGCAACCAAATCAAATGTCAATAAGTCATTCAACTTTATATACCCATACATACCTGGATAATATCAAGTCAATATTTCTAACAATCCATTAGACAACCATCATGGATTGCAAATGATCTATTTGAACATAACTGGATCTGCAAATCACAATCCAATGCACATTTCAGATTTTTTAGGTCCACACAATCAGGAAAGCATTTGTTATAAAAACATGGACAAACCGCAGTACATGAAATAGAAGCACAGCTATGAATTAATTACCATGACCTTCCAGCAACTGAAATAATAAGATAACTGAAAAAAAAATTCAGAATTTTACCAGCCGTTTAAGACCACCAGTAAAGTCTTAAAAGCCGCCATTAGTCTCTTGGGGTCCGTTGTCGGTGCGCCACTGATTAGAGTGCCGTAAAACCTTTTAGCCGTGGTCTTTTACGTTTTTTGTGGGGGTTAATGCCCAGTTGTCCTATCAATAGATGGGGCAAAAAAAAACATAACATAAACATCAAGATGAGATTTCAGTATAACATACTTGGCTATCTTCTCGAGGTTAATGCCCAGTTGTCCTATCAATGCAAGAGAACATAAGTTCAATTAGCATTGACCCAAAGTCCCAGGCAAGGCAACTTTCAATTCAGACCTTAGGGAAAAAAAAGGGAGTTAAGGTGTAGTTCTTTTCCGTTTATAAAAAAAAATCAGTACTTGATTCATTGAAACAGTCTTCATAAATTTACCAGCAATAAGAAAACTTAAAAATGTAAACTTGCTCCATTGAAACAGTCTTCATAAATTTACCAACAATCACAAACCTTGGTAGTTTTCTCAAGTGGGTCCAATCTTACTGCATCATTGAACTGGGTTGATTTCAAAGTCAATGGTTAAAATTATCATAAAATTACAAATTAAGAGAGAGAGAGAGAGAGAGAGAGAGAGAGAGAGAGAGAGAGAGAGAGAACCATAAATTATAAAAAAAAAAATACTTCGTATTTCAGAAGGGGCATTCCGAGAATCGAACTCGGGACCTCTCGCACCCAAAGCGAGAATCATACCACTAGACCAAATGGCCGATTATGATTACTTATATTTTATTATTTATCTATTTAATGGTTCTAATGAGTAGCTATACAAATCTAATATGGATCAGAATTTACGAGACGATACACTACCTGAGCACGGACCATTGTGAGGGCCTCGCACCAAGTAGGGTTAAGTTTCCCCTGAACAAGAGATTTATTCGATATAGATAATAAATAAATGAATGACAAAAATAAGCCTTAAGAGATAAATTTACCTCCAGATTGGGAGACAAGTTCAACCACCATTGTATACACTACAATCTCCGTGACACCTAAGATCCAACCTCTGAAACATTAATAACATAAGAAAAAAGTCGTATGGAGGGGAAAAGAAATTCAGGATGAAGATAAAGATAACTTATGTACTTGGACCTCTTGATAAGATCCAATAAAAAAATTAACGAGAAAAGAACAGATCATGCACTTGGACTTTCATCAATAAAGAATAGATTTCAGAACAAACCCATAAACATCCATCAAAAGCGATTACCATTATTTAACCATTTGTTATCAGTTAATTCATCATATAAAAGACATCTTCATTATCAAATGAAAAAAAAAATGTTGATTCCACATATATCTAATTATTAGGTCCACTTATCTTACAGATCAAAGTTGTGGGGGGGGGTGTTATTTTATTTGGAACAATTGGAATGATAAGGATTAACATTATATTGAACAGAACAAAGAAAAGGAGAAGATAACAATTCTAAATTGCTAGCCGATCACATTTTCTATATCTGCACAATTATCTAATTCTGTAATGTCTACCAACCACAGTAGAACATTGCAGAAACAACCAAATCGTGAGGGCATCTTACAGAAGAAAAAGATTTTCAAGAACTTTTAGCTACTGCATTCATACTAAACAACCCACCTATCACAGTTTACAGCTAAAATATATCAACTTAGGATAATTGCAATTAGGGGTAAATCCAGCTTAGAAGCAAAAAAAAACATTTCACCTGCTTTCGGGTGAACTGTTTCAAACATTTCAAGATAAGGACCTACTCATTCTTCCACATCTATGATCATTAGAAACCGAAGATGAAAAGTCGTTTGCAATTAACAGATGATGGCGCTTGTGGTAATTCCCCTTTTTGAATGAGGAATCACGAGCGAACAATGAAATGAGGAATCAGTCTGATTCAGAACTCAAGAATTTCTTACAATCTCCAAAGAACAAATAGGAATCACGGAATTGGAGAAGAATTCATACAAATGAAAATCAGAAAGTATTCGTTGAGTCCATAGACAGAGAGAAGAGCATTGAGAATGCAAAACCAAAAAATCGATCAAGTAACGATCAGACGATAGAAAATATAAACTAGATGATATAGAGTGCAAATAAATAAAAAAACTGATAAACCAGAACGATCGAAACAAACATCAAGCATTACTATCAAATAAAGAGTGTAGATCGATCGAGAAGGCGAACAGAACAGAAGGAGGGAGGGGGAGAGAGAGAGAGAGAGCAGAGCAGATCGGTCGAGAAGGCGAGCAGAACGGAACAAAACCTAGCCTGACTGGAAGTTCGGAATATTTATGAAGCGAGAAAAGGGGGGATGGCAACGGCGCGGTTTTTTCCGATACCAACGTAACCAACACAAACCGCCCTTTTGGGTTAGTAACGGGGCGGGTCAGGGTTGACCCAGTTGAAATATAAAATGAAGAAAAAAATGTTTCTTAAATAGAATATATTTATTTTATATAGATAATAATATGAAAAAGAATATTTTAAACATATTAAAATCGTAATATATTAAGGTTGGGTTCATGGCATGGGTTGGGCTAAACCTTGTAAAATCCTAGATTTTTATTAATTAAGATAAAATAAATTAATTAATCAATACTATTAATATTGCAAGGAATTAGGAATTGGTTCAATTCGAAAAGTTGCAAGGTGACCCAGAGAACTTGGAGAATTAAATATAAGGTGAGTTTGTATTTTAGTTTTAAGATTATTATTATTAATATAATTATTATTATGAGTTATGTATTAAATAATTAATAAGTAGTTAAGAGAAATATAACTAAATTATATTTATTGAGCTGGCCGAATTTTTCATGGGAATAGTGTGGTCGACTAAGACCAATTTTATGGGAATAGTGTAGTTGACTCCGAGTTACGTAGTGAAAACCGTAACTCATCTCTGAAGGGTTAATATTTCACACAAGATCGATATATCAAAGTGAAGGAAAACATGAATAAAGCAATAAACTACATAATCAGAATCAACTACAATCCCAAGCTCAATTATAAAATACCATATCTCATGTCTAACTCACATGTTCCAAGCATTTACCCATAGAGTAACGTCCTCTCCAATATTTGAAAACAGAACAAAACAAAACGGAATGAGATACGAATATCCCAGTAAGTAACACATGCATGCTCAAATACATTTTATACAGTTCTAAAACTTGAATTAGCTACAAAATATATATCAGTGACGATATCACGAATAATCCGAATAATTCAACGATAATTCATCAATCAATGTGAGATAAACCCAACTAATACAACATGTCAAACAAATCTGTAGTATCAAATCAGAAATTGATAAATCACAACAGGACTCATAAAATAAGACTGCCTTTAACTAGAGTAATATCAATATCCACTGTGCCACCTCCCGGCTTATGTGCGAAGCCGAATACACGATCATCGTCTTATTGCAGGAGATCCCAACCAGTACAGCGAAGGGTTGGCAAATACTATCTAATCATAGTCCGAGTACACGATAAAATGAGGAAAAGCCGCAGCCCACCAGTACAGAGAAGGCCTCATCGAGTACATGATGGAAACGCGTGCACGAACAAAGAATTACAACTAGCAGAGAACAATCCTTCTCACTATCTAGCTCCTAAATGGATCCATATTGAGTTATGCCTACTAGACTCTAAAACATAACCAAACACAATGTCCAGCAAGCACAACTCATCTTAATCATAGTCATATTATCCCGAGTACACGAGTCATCTCTGAGTACACAGAGGCATCAACATCCCAACTATATGGGGCATCCCCGAGTACACGAAGGTATAACATCTACCCAAGTACATGGAGGAAAAACCAAATCCAATCCAAATCCCAATCTTTTGCAATATTTTTAAAACCCAATTCCATAGAATTATCTTATAAAACCAAATCAATGCAAATCTTTCCATAAACATATTATTCCAGAATAATTCAAGGTAAGAATCAAATGCTAATAGTTCGAGTGTGACCAGATTAGTAAAACTAGTAATTAATTACCACAACTTAGTTAAAACAACTAAATTTTTATAAGAATTTATCTATAATCTCACTAGTGTAATTAAAACTCCAATACCTTTTATTTATATCAACACTTTTACCATAAATGAGGAAATATGAAGTCAATTATTTAATAAAGATATTTTACTATGAAATTACCTTTGGAACAGCTTAAGTTTAATCTCAAAGATATATTACAAATGCCAAAGTTAGCATGAGACTATTACTTCGAAATTTTATAATCAAATACTTGTAAACATATTATTACATAGTATTCACATTCTTTCATTTTAATAAAATTCCCCCTCACTTCCAAAATTAACTACCCCTTCATTTATTAAATTTTCTTTGTTCACCCCTTTAATTTTATTAAGAATAAATCCATGAATAAAAATCAGCAAGTAATTGCAATAATTAAATTTCATCTTCTACGATCGCCTAGCATGGGCGCCTGGGCGCCTAGCCTGGGCGTCCATATGCTTTTCTGAAGGATGGATCGCCTAGGCGATGTACTGGGCACCAATACAAGTTTTCCTAGGTTTGGTCGCCTAGTCTAGGCGCCCTGGCTGGGAGATCCCAGATACTCGAACACTTAACTTGCGTCAATCTAAAGTTCTTCAATTCTGAGTTGAATGTCTTCGTTCAACCATTTTCCAATGTATTCTTCATTATCTTAACAACTCAACCATATACATTTGACTTTAATTGAAATGAAATTAACACTGATTTCAGTATATCCGCCATTAATGTTTCAGAACAAAGACTATATTACGTTTGATCCAAGATACAGTTCATCTCTTAAATTCAATCAATAAAACAATTTCTAAAGGTGCTACTTACCTCTGAAATGGAATTCGAACCCAATCGCTTCCCAAGTTTCAGATTTTGAGCTCAAACAATGAATTGGCAAATCACCTTACTCCGTTTCTGCAGTAATGCATTTAAAACATTAGCACTTCTCTCAAATCCGATTCCTAACCCTATCAACTCTTAATTCTAACGAAAAATGTAGGTTACAATGCATCTAACCTGATCTCTTTCTGGAATCAGCAATATCTGCCACTTCGATCCTCAAGTGATAGCCGAATCCTCTCTCCTTGAGTCTGATCCTCAAATCTAATGAATTTCCTCTGCAATCCCTTCTTCTCCTTCAAACGCTAGATCTCTATCTTCCTTCTCAGAAACTCTGGAACACTCGAATAACTAACCAGCTATCCGAATGAGCGAACAACCACCCTCCTTATATAGTTGCTGCCAATGCCTTTGTTTAAAGTCTGATCTGATGCTTGCCACTCCAGCCAACTTCCTGCATGAGTACGATTAACACATCTTGTTTCTATGCTCGCTACACTACTGAACCACCAACAATTCAGCCAATGAAATATTAACAATGCCTCTTACCTATTTAAATATAATTTCCCCGACCGGTTCACCCGAAATCTCCAATTCAAACCTTATTTCTCCTTTTTCTGCAAAATTTTCCACTTATAAATTATTTTAATTTACAAATATGAAATTTTAATTATATTAAAATTTGGGATTTTACAGAAGGAAATAGCCGCAAGTCTCTTCCATAAGTGAGTTCCAAGCTCTGATTTTCGTGCTCTTGCTAACCAGATTAGAAGGAGAAGAAGAAGTGATTTTGTGTGGATTAAGGTAAGAGAATTGATTGAAAATCATGTTTTCATGTTCTATATGGGTGGTTTAAGTTCTGAAATATTGTATTTGATCTAGACAAGAAAGAGAAGTTGTTGTATTCATTTAGAATTGTTAGGAGCTGATTTCTAGAGTTGTTGGTGAAGATTTAATCCAAGAAGAGAGGTAAGTAGCCCCTTACAACTTGCATAAACAGATATACTTTGGTTTATCGAAGAACATATTTAAACGAGAGATTTTCTGGTTGTTTGTGAATGATTTGTTACGAAAACTTGTGGATTGATGTATTTGATCATCTGGAATAGTTTAGAGTGTTTTGAAGATAAAAACCCAAGATTTGGAAGTGATTCAAGGTGTTAAAATTCGGGAAAAACAAATATCAAGTTTGAAAAATCACGAATTCTGGAAATTTACAAAATACAAAGGACGCCTGCAATGACGCTCGAGCGTCACCCCAAGCACCATGTTGTATAGAGCGGACGCTCGTCACCACTCGAGCGCCACTCAAGGCACCCCCGCCTGTGTTTTTTTAAGTTCTAAAACCCGAGAGTTGACAAAATTTGGTAAACCGAGCGCCCGGGAGATCGCTTGAGTGTGATCCCGAGCAGGCAAAACTAGGAATGTTGATTTTGTATGAGCGCCTGCAAGAGCACCCAACACCGCTCGAGTGCTCTTGACAGTAAATCTGTATTTCTGAAAATTGTCTAGTTTTTAATTATAAATTTGTTTTTATTGAATTCCAACTTATGTACCAATAATATTAGAGTGTTAAGAGATTGTTTGCACTGGCCGTTGATTAAATTGAATTTTAATAAAGATTTTGTGTACGTTCTACAGAAATAGCTTTTATTTGAGTTTATCGTTTCAAACTCTTTTCTTTTAAACTTTATTTGATTTTATTAGTTTGTACACTTGTATTTTACCTACCTAAAGATGTTTTCAGTATTTCTATGCCAAAATTATTGTTATTTTCCTCCGTGTATCTCGGAGTGGCTCTTCTCACTCATGTAGCTTGAGTTTGAGATTTGGATTTCCTCCATATATCTTGGAGTTGTCTTGTGGATTACTAATATTGTTTACGGTATCAAAATTGATTGTTTTTGGTTTGCCACTATGTGAGACATGGGAAAAAATAAAAAATCCTTTGACTTCCTCATCATCACACGGGATTAAAATAAAACAAAGAGTCGCCACCATTCAATTTAGGTGTGAATGGACACCAAAATATTAAATAAGTACAAAAGGCAACTTTAGGGTAAAAATAACCCTCTTAAAAAAACAACCAGAGATGGGTAAGGGGATTAGGTTATGAACAGGGGAAGGTGTTAGGCACCCCTATTCATCGACACAAGGTGGTTGCCAGGTATTGTTCATGTTTTACAAAGAAAAAAGGGCTTGCTATAAAATTCACGAAAAATCACAAAAAAGACAAAAATATATGGTTATTTCATATGAATAGTATGATTGATCCAGAACTTTCAAATATGATCATACCATTCCTAGGGTTTCATGATCAAAATAAAATTTGAGATAAAATCAATTTAAAGTGAAAAATCCAAAAATCTGGCTTCAAGTCAAATTCTAGAAATCTAGAAAAATATGATTTTTATAAAATATTTCAAAATTGAACCTGAATAGTCCAGGATATAGGTAGAGCCCAAATTTCACATTAAATCAAGAAATAAAAACCAAAAATACCCACGTTGATGAAGAACATCAAAAGGGGAGAATTTAGACCGTAGGGTCTTCTCTCAAAAGTGAAAAACGATTCAAAAACCACATCATGAAACCCTAGAAGTTATTTTCAGGCTTTTGGATTCAGATCTACCATATTGATCATGATAAATCCAAGATCTTAGCCTAAAATCACAAAAATCACGAAAACAGTGCTGTAGGTGCAAAAGTGGTGAAAATCCAAATTTTATAAAAAAAAGTGGGGATCTCATGCTATAAACATCATGGATTCATGTAATTCATTCAGATTCATCATAAAAAGCATTAAAACATGATCAAGATATTCAAAGCAGCCATATCTCACAGATTAGAGCACATGGGGGTCTACCCTACGGATACACCTGTTTTCTTTTCCCCTAGCTCTCTCTTCACGTTTTACGGCTAGAGAGGATTCTTGAGGTACTTGGAGATAGGTTTGGGTATACAAACACAATCAGAGGCTTTATTCTAGAAAAAAGGAGAAAAACATATATGGGGTTCTATTCTAGGGATCCACTTGTTCTCTTTTCCCCTAGCTCTTTCTTCACGTTTTACGGCTAGAGAGACTCTTGAGGTACTTAGAGGCAAGTTTAGGAATACTAGATACAAAAGATGGCCTTATTCTATAGCAATAGAGAAGATCCTATTACTTCTAGAATTGAAGACAGAAAATAAAAGGGAAAAGGGACTTACCTGAATTGAGCAAGCAAAGCAGCAGGGGTTCCTCTTCTTCTCTTGGAGCTTTTTAAACTTCAAATTTTCGTGGCCTTTTGCTTGAGGAAAGGCCCACTATTTATAGGCAAACCCAGGGGTATGGTTGGTCCAAGGTTTGGCAAGATAGAGTTTCAGTTTGAGTTAAATACAAGATCATGCCCATCCTTTATCCACAAAGATATTTCGCACGAATAAAATAAATAAGTTGCTCATTTAAAGGGATATTGGACCAAGGATAAGGCTCAGAAATCGAGAGAAGATCAGAACTCGCACGAGTCTAGAGTGCCCGTAAATGATTTACGGTCCAACGATGTCCGTATATTTACTACGGGCGCTGCGTGCCCGTATTCAAAATTCGGGCCTGCTTAGCCCGTAGTGGCAATACGGTCCAGGCTCTAATTATTTATTTTCATGCATTTTTGGCCTGTTTTAAATTGCAATTAATGTTTTCATTATTTTCTCATTTTGTAGTGCAATTTGGGGTGTCTACACACTATTGAGTGGGCTTAGCTCTTACATGGATCCATTGTAACGCCCCGGATCCGTGTTTTTCATTAAAGATATAACACGTCTCATAGAGGGTTAGGTAAGGATCTCAATAACGGTGATCACTGGATAATCACACACAATTTATATCACATCAGAGTGCACAAATAAAATTCTCATCCAAGCAATCTATAAAATCTTCAAATACATCAAATGGTTCCAATTTACTACCTTATTACAATTCCCACAATTTCAATTGAACAGAGTTTAAGACTAAATAACCTACGAGTCTAAGAATTGTAGTAATAATCCTCCTCCCTATAGGTGTCAGTCGGATCTACCCCAGTAGGCGCCTCACCACGAAGATCTGAAAAACAAAACAACAAGAGGGATGAGATACGAATATCTCAGCGAGTGACACATGCATGCAGAAATAGTTAACATAGTTATAAGACATACTTCGATAAATAACCAACAATTTAAACAACATATTTCCGATAACAACACAAAAAGGGTCAATGTCATGCATACTGTTACATTGATTAATTTACATGCTAAGTAGACACTCCACACCTCCATGTACACAGTTCCGGCCTACTCAGGGTATCAGACACTCTGAAATGACGGCCTACTCAGGGTATCGTCATCCAATGCCGGCCTACTCCGGGTATCGGCACTGACAACCAGGCCTACTCAGGGTATCTGGCTGCTCTACACTGGTCGTGGCAACATACAAGGCTATGCAATCACACCAATAAACACATACCATCACATTACTAAGCTTAACAAGGATCCATGGGAAGCTAAACCCAAAACCGATAATAACCAAATAAAACTCCGCATTCGGTACACACACGTCACAAGTTGTTCCAACCAGAACAGTAATTCCTCACAAGTGTTTCAACCAGAACAGTAATTCCTCACAAGTGTTCCAACCAGAACATCAACTCACACAAGTGTTCCAACCAGAACATCAATTCACAAGTAAATAATCTTTACAACACATTTCAAAAATTGCCATTAAGAAAAACAGGATTTAATAAAATCTCAACCAAGTACAGTGTTTAACCAAAGAGAACTAAAATAGAATCTCCTAGTGTTTTGGTATCCAGAACATCACCTACAATTAGCCCTACATTTTCCTTGGAAGCTCCTATGAATTTCCAGAATTTAGCTTTAATATTCTCATAGGTAATATTGTCTCTAGAGTCCTAAACAAGTAATTTCTTAAGTGCTTGAAACCTCCTATCATCAAAACCTAGCTTGGTTTAGTCAAACATATCATTCGGCAAAGAAGAGGGACCATGCGCTCACCTCCTGCGCTAGGCGCGAGGTGGGCGGATAGTCGATGGTCTAAAATTTTGGGTATGCGCCTACTCGATATCAAGTGAGCGCGAGGTGAGCGGGAAGTGGGCGTGAAGTGGGCGCGAAATGGGCGCATCGGGTTTTAGTGCGCGCGAGCTGAGCGCCAAGTGGGCAGGAGCTCGGCAGGTAGTGTAATTTAACCTTGCGCCTACTACCCGAAGTGGGCGCAAGTGAGCGCCAAGTGGGCGGATACCCCCTGTATTTTTCAAGTCTCTGTTAAATCCAGATCTCCAACTCTGGCCGAACTTTTTCGGTCTGTAACCATTCCTTTAGTCTCCTAATATCCCCAGAACACATTCAAACTAGTTTTGGAATTAATCTAACACACTTCTTATTTATCCCCATTCAATTCTAAAGAAACAATCCCTCGGACTATCTCCGTCCAGAAAAACCAATGAAACTCATTCCACAACCATATGCATTCGAATTAAAACTACGAATAATACAAAACCCAGGTTTTAAAACAGTGCCACTCACCTTATACGCTTCCAAGTCTTGGCAACAGAAACCCCCGAAGAGCAATCCCCAACCGACAGTTCATTCGTTTGGTTGCTATAGTCGCCCAGATATTCTCTTGAAGGAAAAGCCCTTCTGAACTTCTTGATCACAAACACCAACCGGCAGGAACTTCCCTAGCTCTTCTCTCCCAACGAACTTCCCCAACTCTTCTCTCCCAAAGAAACCTAAGAAAATCGCCGCAGCCGCAATCGCCAATCGCCAATCCTCAGTATATGCGTATTAAGAGGACAACCCAAAAACCTAATTTTATTAAAGTATAAATACCTTCCGTAAATAAAGTTGCCGCTCGACGAACTTTGAAATCTTTGATCTGGTGTGTGCTCGACCACCGAAACTCCTACATCCACACACCTTATTAGTTTAATTTATTATGATTATTATTTATTTTTCCCATAAAATCATGAAAATTTATCGGGGTTTTACATCCATAGAGTAGCTAGTATGTGAAATGTTATTAGAGTTCAGATTCTGGGTCATAGGCCCATCATCTTGAGGATGGTACCGCTCCTGGATTGGTTGGTTGCTACGTTACCCACTCCTAGATTGGTTGGGCCATACATGCTAACTCACTTCGGCATCAGTTGAGTTCTTCCGTTGGATGTTGAATAACCTGACCGGTAGTGGCTGGTTAACCTGTAAATCGGTTAGGTAGCATATTGGCATAGCTTATCGTTTCTCTATTCTCTATTTCATGAGTCCTACAAGACTTATCGTGAATGATTGTTTTTGGAGATTAAATTGTTGGATTAATCTGATTATTCGTTTGTATATTTAGAACTGTATAAATGTTTCTTTTCTACATGGCTACTTGCTGAGATTTTATTATCTCACATTGTTTTATCGGATTTGTTTTCAGATTATCTTGGTGAGGACGTTGCGAAACCTGATTCGAAAGGGGACTATTCTGCTTACAAAGAAGAAGATTATTTTACTGTGTAGGATTAGGGATATTTATTATTTTGATGTTCATTTGAGTAGGAGATTTATAGAGTTGATCATGGGTTATTTTAGAGTACTGTAGTTAAACCCATACTAGACAGTTTTAATTGATGGTTGATGTTGATCGGTGCTTATGACTGGATACTTTGATTTATGTAATCCACGCTTTTATTTAGATTTCATATTTTTCTTCCGCACTCTGATTATGAATAAAGTTCAAGTTTAATTATTGTCTAGTTTAGCATGCTTTTGGGCCACTGTTACTTTAACACTCCAGGTTTGGATACGAGATCCGGATTCGGGGGCATTACAGTACCCCTAAACTAATTTAAGAATACCAAACCCTAACCATTAGGGATGGGCGAGGCGAATTACCCATTTAACCTGCTCCATTGTCATCCCTAAAAGAGAGAGAGAGAGAGAGAGAGAGAGAGAGAGAGAGAGAGAGAGAGAGAGAGAGAGTAGAATAGATTGGAGACTTCGTGAATAGAACAGGCGACGAGAATAATTAGTTGTAAACTATTTTAGAGATTTTTAGTTGTTCTTCCAAAACCCATGGAATAAAATACCATCATTACTAGCGGACTGCCTGTGCATCATTGTATCTAGAATTGAATACTTGAAGTTCCTTATTCATTTGTAACTGTTTTCTTGAGTTTATTTCAACTTGTACAATAGAATAAATTATCTAAATGGCAAACAGTCATCTACTGCGATTTTCGGGTCTCTGTTATTTCGAGATCTCTATGTCTGGCCGATTTGTTTCGGTCTGTAATTGTTCCAATACACTCCCAATGTTCCCAGAATACTTCCCAACCAGTTTTGAATTTAATCTAAACACATTTAATTTCAAGTTGAATTTCAATCTCATGTTCGGACTCATGGTATTCCAGAAAACCCAGAAAACTCACAATAACACCCATGCAATTCAAAATACATCACGAATAAACTAAAACCTCAGTTGTAAATCAGTGCTACTCACTCTTATATGCTTAATTCCAGAACAACAGCTTATTCCACAACCACGGCCGATCACGACTCCGTGCGGATGCAAAGGTAGCCGAACGAATCCTCTGCTCGCGAGATAAATAACCCACAGAACTCCGACTCCAATAACCTCCTAGTAGCTCTTGCGATTCTTGTTCTTCACAGGCATAACCCTAATCGCCACACCAGCCGCAAATCGCCAAGTCGCCCAGTTCTCCAGATAACGAGAGTAACGAAAGTATTGCCAAAAGTATGATACGAGTATTCTAAAAACCCAAAGACCTAACTTTCCCTTTTGGTATATTTACCTCATACGCTACATATGCATTGCCGCTCGACCACCCTTTTAAAGTCCTTGCTCCTGTGCATGCTCGCCCACTGAAACCCTACATATTCCGGCCACTTAAGTTAACAAGCGCCCAAGCTATATTTTAATAATAATAAAAAAATAAAAAAACTCTACCAAAAATCAGGGTCTTACATTCTCCCTTCCTACGAAAAATTTCGTCCTCGAAATTTACCTCAAGGAGGAACAAATAATTCCGGATACTTCTTCTTCATCTCTTCCTCACCTTCCCAAGTGCATTCTTCCATAGTATGATTCTGCCATAGCACTTTCACTAAGGGAACAACCTTGGTGCGAAGAATCTGCTCACGACGGTCTAAGATCTGAACTGGCCTCTCTTCGTATGTCAGATCTTCTCGGATCACTAAAGGCTCAGGGTTTATCACATGACTAGGATCCGCTAGGTATTGCCGCAACATGGATATATGAAATACGTCATGGACTCCCGCCAAATGATCTGGCAAAGCTAATTTATAAGCTACAGGGTTGATCTCCTTCACAATCTCAAACGGCCCAATAAAGCGTGGAGACAGCTTCCCTTTCTTCCCAAATCTCAAGATACCTTTGGAAGGCGATATCTTCAAGAACACTTGGTCTCCCGCTTCAAATTTCAGCTCACGTCGTCGGGTATCTGAATAACTTTTCTGACGACTCTGTGCAGTCGACAACCGCTGTCTAATCAACTTCACCTTTTCCATACTGTCTTGTCTAATCTCAGGCCCAAGGTACTGTTTCTCTCCTACCTCCACCCAACACACGGGAGATCTACAAATCCTGCCATAAAGTGCCTCATAGGGTGCCATCTGTATACTAGCCTGATAGCTATTGTTGTAGGCAAATTCGGCTAAGTGTAAATACTTACTCCAATTGCCACCCCAGTCCAGGACACAACATCTCAACATGTCCTCCAAAGTCTGAATAGTTCTCTCTGACTGACCATCGGTCTGTGGGTGGAAACTAGTACTAAAGCTCAACTTAGTTCCCATGGCCTCCTGGAAACACTGCCAAAAATGCGAGGTGAACCGAGAATCCCTATCCGATACAATGGACACTGGAACCCCATGCAACCGGACTATCTCTCGAGTATACAGCTCAACCAATGATGCTAAAGTCTGAGTGGTCTGGTAAGGCAAAAAGTGAGCTGATTTGGTCAGTCTATCCACAATCACCCATACGCCATTGTGGTTCTTAGCTGTAGGCGGTAGCCCACTCACAAAATCCATCGATATATGTTCCCATTTCCACTAGGGAACCGGCAAAGGTCGCATCAAACCTGGAGGTCTCCTATGTTCTGCCTTCACTTGTTGACAAGTAAGGCATTTTGCTACATATTCCGCAATGTCCTTCTTCATGCCTGACCACCAATATACTGCCTTTAGATTCTTGTACATCTTGGTACTCCCAGGGTGAATTGCATATTTGGACCTATGACTCTCGTCTAGGATCAATCCCTTGACTTCAGCATTATTTGGAACGCAAGTCCGCCCTCGAAATCTCACCAATCCATCCCGAACATCAAAATCTTTCGTGGCCTCATCATCCTTCTCTACTAACCCTTTGATGCGTAACAAATCAGAATCTGCCAACTGACCCTTCCGTATACGCTGAATCAACTCTGGCTCTGCTTGAACTCGTGCCATGATCAATCCATGCCCATGAGTGTTAAACTCCCCAGGCCAATCTACAACCGTATCAACAAGAGTGCACTGACTAGCCATGAAAGTAGCTAGTGTGGCCACCTCATCTTGGGAAACAACCCTACGACTCAATGCATCTGCCACCACATTAGCCTTGCCCGGATGGTAATGAAGTGTGAAATCATAATCCTTTAGAAGATCCATCCATCTCCTTTGCCTCATATTCAGCTCTCTCTGGGAAAATATATATCTCAAGCTCTTGTGATCTGAGAATATCTCGAATTGGGCTCCCATCAAATAGTGCCTCCACAACTTAAGTGCAAATACAATCGCTGCCAACTCTAGATCGTGCGTAGGATAATTCTTCTCATGAGTGCATAGCAACCTTGAAGCATAGGCTACCACACGCCTCTGCTGCATCAAAACACAGCCCAACCCTACTCGAGAAGCATCACAATAGATCGAAAACCCCTCACTCATTGATGGTACAATCAGCACTGGAGCTGAAGACAGTTTGCCCTTCAATTCTTGGAAGCTAGCCTCACACTTGTCGTCCCACTCAAACTTCACAGCCTTCTTAGTGAGGTTAGATAAAGGTGCCGCCACTCGGGAAAAGTTCTTGATGAACCTTCTATAATAACCCGCCATTCCCAAGAAACTCCGTACCTCAGTCACCGACGAAGGTTTAGGCCAATCTGCCACAGCCTGAACCTTAGCTGGATCCACTGCTATCCCATCTCCCGAAATCACATGTCCCAAGAAACTCACTTCTCTTAACCAAAATTGGCACTTGCTGAACTTGGCATACAATCTGTGCTCTCTCAATGTCTGCAATACAGTTCGGAGGTGCCGTACATGATCTTCTCTACTTCGAGAATACACTAGAATATCGTCAATGAACACAACCACAAAGCTGTCCAAGTGGGTGTGAAATACCCGATTCATCAGGTTCGTGAAAACAGCTGGGGCGTTAGTCAGCCCAAAAGGCATAACCAGAAACTCGTAGTGCCCATATCGAGTACGGAAAGCCGTCTTCTCTATATCCTCTGGGGCTACTCTCAACTGGTGGTATCCAGATCTTAGGTCGATCTTAGAAAACCAAGACGCTCCCCTCAACTGGTCGAACAAGTCGTCAATCCGAGGCAATGGATACTTATTCTTGATAGTGACTTGATTCAACTGGCGATAATCTATACACATCCGCATCGACCCGTCCTTCTTCTGGACAAACAGGACTGGTGCACCCCATGGTGACACACTGGGTCTAATAAAGCCCTTTGCTTCCAGTTCATCCAACTGTTTCTTCATCTCGTGATTTTCAGGTTGTGACATTCTGTATGGCGGTTTGGATACAGGTGCCGTACCAGGTGTAACGCCCCGGAACCGGGTTACGTAATGAAACCGTAACTCGTCCCCGAGGAGTTAGCTTTTCACGCAGGATCGCTATCAGAGTGAAGGACAACATGAAAGTAAACACTAATACAATCAGAGTCAGCTAAAGTTTTTTTTTTTTTCCCCAACTCACCTGAAACAAGCATATACCTGCCTGTATCGTCCTCTTTGAGATCTGTAAACAAAACAAAACAGTGAGATACGACTATCTCAGCAAGTAGCAATGCATGCACAAAATATAGTTCTAACAGTACTAAAACATGCACAATTAAACATACTCGATGATTAACCATGGGTAATCCGTCTAATCTCGAAATACATCGTCAATTACAATCTTTGTCCAAAACAGATTCGGAAAAACATTATATATTGGGACTCGTGAAGTTTGTCTATTTTGTATGGCTAAGCACTAGAGTTCCAGACAATCCAGTCTAACACTGCAACAGCTCAAACATCCAATATCGTCGCCCTCATGGCGGAAAAACTCAAGTGACCTCACCATCATGGTGGAAACGGAGTTGCTGCAGCGCTTCCCTCATGGAAGGCCTCTCCATCATGGAGGAAACGCATGAAGGAACCCCAGACTTAAATCCAAACAAAATTTACAAATTCACTACAACTAGACTGTGGATCCACATTAAGTCTCGCCCTTAATATTTTGGCAAAATTCTCATATATCGTGCAATTTAACATAAAACCATGTTTTTAGTGGAAGAAGACATTTTATAATTCGCAATACAAATTTTCAATTCAAATAATCACTAAAGCCATCCATCAGTAAAAATTTACAGCAATTGGCCCATACCTTAGAAACACTTACAATTTCATCAAATGGAATCAACTGAACATATGAAGCATCCAGGATAAAAAAAAAACACTTTAGATTAGAATACAAGTTCAGCAATATCAATATAAGGTTAAATCAGTTCCTTAATTTCCAAATAACCATTCCTCTTAAATTAGAAGTTCAATTCTGCTAACACTTTACTAATTAAGTCTAACATTTTTATATCATATATACTGGTCATAATAAAAATCCAGATGAAGTAGTGACATAGGTTTGACACAAATTAAGTTCAAAGGAGTCTCCCTATATGCTGCAGAAAATGAAATCTTGAACTTGCTATCATCTTTCTTAACCATCCTTTAATTAACATGATAATTAATTTTCCATAAGCTTCATAACAGTAGCTGTAGCAAATTCATAACCTTCCTTTAGTACGACTCATCCCAACATTCATCTTGACTCATAGTATATCATGACCTCCTTAGGATTCTAACAACCTTACATATTAGTTCTTATATTTCAACTTCTCAACTACTTCCAATCCTTTAAAAAAAACAATTGTCCAGAAAATTCAGAAATGGGAAAAGAATTTAACTATATCACTAACCACAACAAGAGTACACCAATAGTATCTGCCGAACCCTATACTTGCATTTACTATCTTTAACCACCACAAGACTTTCAAAATCTGATTTATCCAATGGAAATCCTAAATTTATTTCACCAAAGTTTTCCCATGTTTTCTGAAGTGATAAACAATTTTGATCAATTCATTTAAATAGGTGATAGAGGTTGGAAGTATCACAATTCTAAAATACAAACAGCAGCACCTTACCCTTAACTTTGCACTGGTGCTGACCTGCAGAACTTGGCACCAGTTAATTTCAATATTACCTCTTTGCTGAAATTAAAATCCGTCCAATTACCCACTGTTGGGTTCCTCCATATACATTTGATTTTCAGAATTTTACTCAAGGTTCCTACAGCCCCTTACTGGTTTTTATGGAGGTTGTACTAAAAAGGTTGAAAGGATAGAAACCTTACATTCTTAACTCCACAACAGCAGCCGTCCACTTCTGTAGGTTCAGTAGAACAAAATTACTAAGCTAGAACAAGGCTTCACTCAAACCAAATAGCTGCACCATACACCTAAATTGGTGCTGGGCATTGACCTCACCAGGACAGCAACCATTGACGCCAAGTTAAACCAAATTAGTGCTGGCATTGACCTGACTAGGACAGCAACCATTGACGCCAAGTTAAACCAAATTAGTGCTGGGCATTGACCTCACTAGGACATCAACCATCGACTCCAAGTTAATGCTGGGCATTGACCTCACTATCACTAGGACAGCAACCATTGACTCCAAGTTAAACCAAGTTAATGCTGGGCATTGACCTCACTATCACTAGGACAGCAACCATTGACTCCAAGTTAAACCAAGTTACTGCTGGGCATTGACCTCACTATCACTAGGACAGCAACCATTGACGCCCAGTTAAACCAAATTTACTGAGATGGAACAAGGCTCCATTTAAAACCCCACACCAGTAAATTTTCCTCAAGACTTCAGCATTGGACGTTAATTTTAAGAACTGTTGGTAAACATATTTCCATAAGAACTAAACCCCATTACTTCAACCAAGCCATTATCACATGATGAAAAACAAACTAACAACTATAATATACCCATTCAAAATTTATCTAGTTAGACAAAAGATTAACTCAGATCAACATTATTCTATGAACAGATTTCTGGTAATTCTCTGGTTTCATCAAATCTGAAATCCGAAATTGAACTACACATGCAAGTAAATGTTTTGGAAGAAACCACTTGCCTCTGGATGATGATTCAACCTCCACAGAAAACTCTTGCTGATCTCAATTTTTCAGCAACTAAAAATCCTCCGACAAATGAAAATTCTGATTTGAATCTAGAACTTGGACGGATTTTCTCAATCCAGATCAGACGCGCTCCTCACTAAAACAAAGTTTTCTTCAATCGAAATCTTCATACCAGCTTGACCAACTCTTTCTTTTAAAGATCCAATCTTCTTTCTCCAGCACCCAAATCCTAGCTCCTGATGCTTAGGCTTCTCCAGTAATGAACAGTCGAAACTGTTCTAAGCGCTTGGAGAGCCAAGATATACTTACGTTTCACAAAACTCTTCAACTCCCTACCTTCTCTTCGCCGAAGCGCCGCTCCACCGAAAAACCTACACCTTCACCCCACCATCCTTTGATTCATTAATTTTCCACCTAGATAAATACATCAACACTTAATTGACTCTACCAAAATTCACTTTATACTATTTTATTAATTATTACAATATAATCTAATTACCATTTACTAGATTTACATAATCACCGATTTGTTCTGAAATTCCCAAAACACCCTCGTGACACTCCACCTTAAACCAATAAATTAAAATATAATAATAATAATTATTATTATTATTTTATAATTAGAATTTCCACCCAAATTCACCCGAGAATTCCAGTTTAACCACTTAATCTCTTTTTTTTTTAGAACTTTCCATCACTTAAATAAGTTAATGATCCCAAAATCAAAATTTTAATTATTACTAAAAATTCGGGGTTTTACATAAGAGTCGTATACTGAACTCAACCTCTCTAGGTGGCGGTAATCTCGGTAAATCGTCTGGGAATATGTCATCAAACTCTGATGCTACAGGCACACTAGAAAGACTAAGTGCCATAGACTCTGTCTCCTCAACCTCAATGGATACTACCAGACTGATCCGCGTTCTCAACCCTTCACAGCGGAAACAGTGCACTGGCTGATCTGGCTGACACACCATAATGGTACCCCTATAGCAATCTATGCTCACATGGTGTCGAAAAAGCCAATCAATGCCTAAAATCACATCAAACTCCCCGAATTTCAGCTCTACCAAGTCCCCTGGCAATTCCAAAGAACCCAACCTGATCATGCAATCCCTAAATACGGTCTGTACTCTAGTGGATTCCCCCAATGGTGTATGTACAAGTAACTCAGACTCGAGTGTGGAAGGAACCAAACCAATACGGCATGCACAAAGAGGAGTAATGAAAGACCTAGAAGCATCCGAATCAAATAAGCATATGGCTGATCTACCATGAATGAAAAGAATACGTCCAACCAACTGTGGCGCCTCTGGCTCCTCCTCACGAGCCTCCTCAACATGCCCCTCCTCAGGCTCATCCTCCTGAGCTGCTACTGCATAAACTCTAGTCTGCTGAGGGCGTGGGGGTGGTGCCTGCTGCCTCTAAGGTGCCTGTGGCCTCTGCAGTGCCCGCTGCCTCTGATATCCCCCACTGCTCTGACCCTGAAATCCCGGCGGTGCTGGTAGTGCTGGCACGGGTCTAGAATACTGAAATCTCAAAGCCTCGGCCGACCGGATATCCGTAGGTGCAGTAAGGGCTGGCTTGAGTAACTGGTAAGTATTCGGGTGTGGACAATCAGCAACCCGATACCCATGCTGGCCACATCTGAAGCATGCGCCTGGCGGTGACACGCATGGACCTGGGATGTGAAATCGGCCGCAACTGAAGCAACCTCCCAAACCTCTCCTATTCCTCTGTCCATAATCGATCCTCGGTCTCTTGTCCCTATCCGGGACCCTCCGTGTCTCTGTGCCGCTTGGCTGTGCTCTAACTCTGCCCTGCTCAGTCCCTGAATCTCTAATCTCTCTCTCAACCCGCAAAGCTCTCCCTACCAAATCAGAGTATTTGGTGCACATCAGCACCGAGACCATGCGCCTGATGTTTGCCCTCAGTCCTCTCTCGAAATGCTGGGCGCGCCTCTGCTCATCATGCACTATATGGTGAGCGAATTGAGAAAGAACAGGGAACCGAGCCTCATACTGTGCTACGGTCAAGGATCCCTGAGAGATATCCATGAACTCTCTCTCCTTCTGCAACCTCACCTCTGCTGAGAAATACTGCTCATAGAAGACCTGCCTGAACTGGTCCCAAGTCATCTGTATCCCATCTACCACTTGTCTCCACAATGACTGCCACCAATGCTGAACCTCGCCCTCTAGGGTGAAGGTAGCCAGTCTCACCCTCCTGTCCTCCGGACAGTCCATAGTGTCAAACATGCGCTCCACTCTGGCCACCCAGCTCTCTGCCTCCAACGGATCTGGAACTCCATAAAATGGTGGGGTAGTCAGCTTCCTGAATTGATCGATGTCCCTCAAAGACAACTCCTCTCTCACCCGTTGCTGATCCACTGCAGCTCCATGACCATTTCGCTGGCCATTTCCATTCCCAGTTTGACTCATCCTTTCCTCCTTCTCCATCGCAAGAAGGTGGGCAAGTGAGCCAACCGCAGCCCAAATGTCCTCCACTGGTGGTGGGGCTCCCCGTGGTGGTGCAGGTGGCTGCTCCTGTGGCATATCCTCCTTTGGACAATCCACAGCCCTCGCACGTCTGCCTCTACCGGCCATGTATACCTGTAAGCACAAAATACCACATTAGTTAGGAACTCTCTTCTAATCCTCATGGTTATATCTAACGTACGCACAATATTTCCCCAGGGTTTTCTATGGTCATACTACCTAGGAACCTCAAATTTTCCAGCTTGAGTCTCTGATACCATCTCTGTAACGCCCCGGATCCGTGTTGTTCAATAAAGATATAACACGTCTCACGGAGGTTAGGCAAGGTTCGTTAATCAATTATGATCGCTGGATAATCATCTAACTATAACCTGTCAGAGTGCACAATTTGATTCATCCAAGAATGTAACATTTAGAACTTAACTAGAATCATATGGTTCAACTCCAAATAGACCTTAATACACCTCAAACATTCAAATTACTCAAATTCGGAACAAGATAACCTACAAGTCTAAGGAAGGTAATAGTAGTCTTCCTCCCTATAAGCCTCAGACGGATCTACCCCAGTAGTCGCCTCACCACGAGTATTTGAAAACAAAACAAAAACAACAGAGTGAGATACGAATATCTCAGCGAGTAGCACATGCATGCAGAAATAGTTAATCACAGTTCAAAACTATGCATCGATAAACATTCCGTACGATTAAACAACTATCATCAATTTCAAGTTCAAACCAAAACCCATTTCATCAGTCAAATCACATCTCAGTTAAGCACGGCAACACATCGATTGGTCAATGTCATGACTATCGTTTAGTTGATAAATTAAACATGCCAAGTAGACACTCCACACCTCCATGTACACAGTTCCGGCCTACTCAGGGTTTCGGAAACTCTGAAATGACGGCCTACTCAGGGTTTCGTCATCCAATGCAGGCCTACTCCCTGGGTTTCTGCATTGACAACCAGGCCTACTCAGGGTTTCTGGCTGCTCTACACCGGTCGTGGTAACACACAAGGCCATGCAATTCAAACAACCAACAATAACATTACATTACTAAGCTTAGACTCTGGATCCAGGACAAGCTAAACCAAAGCAGTAAAACATCGTATAATCTCAATTCCAACATCAAAGTAAAACCATTCATTCCACATCATGTATATCTCATCACAGTTCATCACCTGTCCCTCTGGACCAAGCCGTATCTCAATACTTTCAGTATTTTCTCATTTCCGCAACCCATGCCATTTGAATACAAAACACAGTTATTTATACCAAGACAATACATTCAGAATTTTCCAAACAAGTGAAACCAGAAGTCAATAATTTCTCAATCAGAACAGTGCATAAATTCGAGGAGAAAACAAACTAGGAACTCCTAGTGTTTTGGTATCCCGCACAACATATACAAATAACCTAAACTCAACCTTAGAAGCCTTTAAGAATTTGCCACTAGAATTCCCCTAGGAATTTAATAAGAGAGGCAAGATCCAAGGTTCCCAAACAAGTGATTTGTTAAGTGGTATAAACCTCAAGACATCAAAATCCCCCTTGGTTCAATCAAGAATCAATTTCGGTAAGTTAAATTGGGTATGCGCTCACTTCAGGAAGTGAGCGCCAGTCGGCGGATAGGAAACAGACAAAATTTGACTATGCGCTCACTCGACGCTAAGTGAGCGCGAGCTAAGCAAAAGAAGGGCGCGAGATGGGCGCCGGCTTCGCGCGAGACTCGCGCATGGTTTTTAAGTGCGCGCGAGCTGAGCGCCAAGTGGGCACCAGCTCGGCGGATAGTAGTGTTTCAATAGGCGCCTACCTTCTAAGTGAGCGCGAGTGGGCGCCAACTCGGCGGATACCCACTGCGATTTTCGGGTCTCTGTTATTTCGAGATCTCTATGTCTGGCCGATTTGTTTCGGTCTGTAATTGTTCCAATACACTCCCAATGTTCCCAGAATACTTCCCAACCAGTTTTGAATTTAATCTAAACACATTTAATTTCAAGTTGAATTTCAATCTCATGTTCGGACTCATGGTATTCCAGAAAACCCAGAAAACTCACAATAACACCCATGCAATTCAAAATACATCACGAATAAACTAAAACCTCAGTTGTAAATCAGTGCTACTCACTCTTATATGCTTAATCCCAGAACAACAGCTTATTCCACAACCACGGCCGATCACGACTCCGTGCGGATGCAAAGGTAGCCGAACGAATCCTCTGCTCGCGAGATAAATAACCCACAGAACTCCGACTCCAATAACCTCCTAGTAGCTCTTGCGATTCTTGTTCTTCACAGGCATAACCCTAATCGCCACACCAGCCGCAAATCGCCAAGTCGCCCAGTTCTCCAGATAACGAGAGTAACGAAAGTATTGCCAAAAGTATGATACAAGTATTCTAAAAACCCAAAGACCTAACTTTCCCTTTTGGTATATTTACCTCATACGCTACATACGCATTGCCGCTCGACCACCCTTTTGAAGTCCTTGCTCCTGTGCATGCTCGCCCACTGAAACCCTACATATTCCGGCCACTTAAGTTAACAAGCGCCCAAGCTATATTTTAATAATAATAAAAAAATAAAAAAACTCTACCAAAAATCAGGGTCTTACACAGGGCCAGGTGGGTCCTTCTGGTGCACAGGACCAGGCGGGTCCATCTCATACCCAGGTTAATTCTTTCACCTCTTTCCATTCCTGTTCTTATGTCTGTTATCCTGTTCTGACTAAAATTCCCTTTCTTATTTTCAGGACGATACAGTCGGCCCTTCTTCACCTGTTTCATCAGTGCCTATGCACCTTCGTGGTGAGGTTTTCTCTGTGGCACGGGTGGAGTTTGTGATCTCTCCTAGATCGGTAGAGGCACCTGCAGCAGAGCCTGAGGTTGCACCTGCTGTTTAGAATGTGCCAAAGTCTGCTCCAGCCCCAGAGACCGCTCCTGATGCGTCTGCTGATATGGATATGGAGTCGGCCAGGGATGCCGCTGTGGTGGAGCCTACCGAGGAGGCTGTTGTGATAGAGGAGGCTACTGTTGATCCTGTAGAGCATGGTCCTAATACTGATGCTCCTGGGACGTCCATTCCTGCTGATCCCACCACGGAGCCTGCTGTGACAGAGGAGATGCCTGCTACCGCCGATCCTGCGACTGAGCCTGTCCCTACGGATTCTGATACCGAGTCTACGGGATATGTAGATACTTCAGGGTACGTTCCTCCCGATCATCCCACTGCTGGCCTTGTGCCTTTATATATGTGGCATGATATTCAGTCTATTTTGAGCAGGATGACCTGTAGTACAGCTCGTCACATTGTGCAACATGTTTTTGAGCGCTGGCGATCTTCAGGCCGTGGTCGAGGCAGAGGACGTAACCGTGGCCGTAGGGGTGGACCTGTATAGACATTAGATTAGGACATCACATGTATTTGTATTTTGACAAACTGATGTACACTTTTATATCTATACTATATATAATGGGAATTGCCCCCTTGGGAAGTGTGCCTAACAAAATGGCCATCTTTCCACAAGCGCCCTCGCTCACTGTTTGCCAAGAGGCCCAACACTCCATTAATAAAGGGATACATTGGTCAAAACTGCCCCACAACAGCTAAAACCTCACATTCTGTTCTAAAAACTATTCCCTCCCACGTCGTCTCCTACTCTCTGACTACCATGCGATGCAGCCCTTCCCGAAGAAAACTACGTATCTTCCATCTCAGTGAATAAACCCTACTCCTCATCATTTGAGCCCTGCACAGAATCCTCATATATGCTTCCCATTTTCCCACATATCGACCTCATTTTCCGAATCGAGATTGCTCACAAAGCCTACTTTCCAAGTTAAATGTACCTGTCATGGCTTCCTCCTCAGCAGATATCTACATTTCGCTTGAAAGTCCCAAACGAACACCACCACTGTTACCGACTGCACACTCACCATCGAATCTATTGACATCCGCCGTTGCCCAATCCCTGCCACCTCCGATCGCTTATAGATCATACTCCTGATAGGTGTGGCACACCATCTCTATTCCAAAATCTATATCAATTGATGTTTTCCTTATGTTTATTCCACCATTAATATACCGGTGTTAATTTCGGTGTCCAATACTTCTATTTTTAAATTTAACTCCCGTTAATTTTTTGGTGAGGAAGATCCGATAGTTTTATTCGACCGTTGTTGATACTGTTCGTAAATTGGGGGTTTTCTTTTTCTATTTTTAAATTTTACATATGTTTAATTTGTTGTTTAGAAGGTTACATTCTGCTGAATCGATTGTTTCTGATGAAGGACTTCAAATCATATATTTCGATTAAATTTTAATCATCGCTTTGTTTAGTTTGACCTTCAATGTGTTGGGTTTTTCTTTAATGGGTTATCGGTTCCAATGTCTATGTTGATTGTTTTCTTTCTTCGTTTTATTTGACCATGTGTTTCTTCGATACCTGTCATGGTCTCCAATTCTGAGATATGTATTGGGTTGGCTTTAATGGGTTATTTCCTGGTAGACTTTTTAATTTTCTTTATAATTATGAAGATGAGAATATGAATGCTTATACATTTACTTTTCTCTGTCCCTAGATATTACGGAATACCTACATTGGGAGTCAAAATATAGGAGAGTCCAGATACATTATTAGGGACTGATAAAATCAAAAAATGCATAGGGTGACATGGAAAACCAGTTGGAAAAGAAATTAAAATAAAGTATAATAAAGTAGCTAACATGAATACTATAGGAGAAAGATATCCTCATGCCAATTATATTTGCTCTACAACATTTGCTTTGTATTCTTAAACTATTTCTCATTATGCTGTTCTTAATTCCTTTAGTGTACTTTATGTTGTTCTTCATGCTCTCTTTTGGTATGTAAAAGTCACACTGTACGTTTTAAACATGTCAGCCATTTTTTGGTTTTCCTTGAATCAAAGGATTCCAAATCCCAATTTAGTGCACTTTAAACTATGTGCTCTGTATTCATTAACGATTTAAATTTTGAAATGTGTATCTTTATTCATTCGACAGTCTTTAGTATTTCCTTCTAATATAATGGTTGCTGGCAGCACTATATCCTTGAGTTCAACGGAAAAGTATTCTAGCTAAAGGTGATGTATTCGATGGAGTTGCATATTATGTGAACATGGGATTACTAAGTCATTATACCCAACACAAGTGAAAAATGGTATGCAAATTTCACACCATTTCTCGTTCAATTTCACACTACACAGATGCTGTATTTCAAGCAAAAGAGTATGCTAATCTGTATGCTCTCTTTTGTACAAAAAAAAAAAAAAAAAATTTAAAGTTCTTTGAATGGTTGATTCCATGCACATATTTTGTCTATCTTATAATTAGAGATTCAAGGTTTCAAGTAGTGTAAAGTGTTCCTATTGATCTTTTGGGTCTTGCATGAATTTTGTCTATGCTTCAAATTGCAATCAACCATTTCACTTTATCTTCCATAGTTATTTTTTTCCATATATATTTAATTTTAAAATGTGTATCTTTATTCATGCGACAGTCTTTAGTATTTCCTTCTAATATAATGGTTGCTGGCACTACATCCTTGAGTTCAACGAGAAAAAGTATTCTAGCTAAAGGTGATGTATTCGATGGAGTTGCAGATTACGTGAACATGGGATTACTAAGTCATTATACCCAACACAAGTGAAAATCTCTTGCTACTGTTCTTAACCAATTTATCTCCTTGCCATTACATGTAGGGAGAGCTCTATCAATGAAAAGGAAGAGTCTTCGCCTTGAAAGATGAGTAATAGGTTGCACATATTTGATTGCCTAACAGTGACTCACCTCGCTTAGAAATGGCTAGAGCTTTTGGGGACTTCTGCCTTAAGGATATTGGTTTGGAAGTGGGTGCTGCCCTGGTTCATGGTAGTGTTCTTGAACATCTGGTTACTTTAAAAGACTGATGGAATTGTACCTACAACTTCATCAATTGATAGAAAGCTACCTGAGAGGAGCCAGTCTACAAGAAGCCATGTTTAGTGTATTTCAATTGCGGAGGATGAGGAATGGTCATCCCTTGAAGGTGTTACCAATGTAAATAGACTGTTAAACCTTCCTAGATTCTTGACCAACGATAAAAGAGCAGCCAGCTAGAGAAAGCGGTTCTAAAACATCGAGGGCTGTTAGCTCCCATTTCTATGCTTTGGTTCTTTACTCAGAGCAAAACCACAAGAATACTGTTAGAATGATAAATTCATTGTCACTCGTGGCAACCACGCTTCAAATGGATGATGGATGGCACACAATTTGCCTGCTCCTATGGCTCATGTTTATGAAACCATCAGTAGCAAAAATTCCTATGGGGTTTGATGTCCAAATTGATGAAAGTGGAGAATGGCCTAATTCGTTTGTTCTCTGGTGCTTCTCTATCCATGGTAGGCCCTTGAGGACTTTGTATCAAAAACTATTTTGCTTTTTGTTTAAAGTTATATAAAACAATTTCCTCATATGTTGTTTAAGCAATTGACCACTGTGCTGTGAATACCCCTAGACCCCAAGAATATCTACCATTTCATTCAAAAAGAGTTTTCAGGAAACAATAAATTTAATTGTTCATGTCTACGTTGTTTGTCTATTAGGAGATATAGAGTTCGATTGTTGCAAACGGATTTCACCCACTTCTAAATTATGCACATGCACTCCGCTAGTGTTGTTTAAGCAATTGACCACTGTGCTGTGAATACCCCTAAACCCCAAGAATATCTACCGTTTCATTCAAAAAGAGTTTTCAGGAAACAATAAATTTAATTGTTCATGTCTACGTTGTTCGTCTATTAGGAGATATAGAGTTCGATTGTTGCAAACGGATTTCACCCACTTCTGAATTATGTACGTGCAGTACTGCACGTGCACTCCGCTAGTATATATAAAAGAAGTTTAATTCATTTTCCTTCATATATGATCTTTTATTTTTCATTTCCAGCCTTTTCTTGCATGATATATGTTAAAGCAGGGACAAGTGAAGCCTAGGGAAGCAATGAAATTGAAATTTCCCATTTTTTTGCATTTTTCCAAATAAACCGTATTTTAAATGCGGGCAAGCAGTGCTCGTAAATTGAATGCGGGCACGCAGTGCCCGTAATTTCATTACGGGCATGCCTTGCCCATATTCTAAATACGGATTTTATTGGATTTTCGATTTTTCTATATAAACTAATGGGGCATGTCATTGTGACTCTTTAATAGTTTGGAAACTCCCTGAGCTTTTCGTTTTTTGCTTTCCTTGGCTTCTTTGATGCTTCCATGGCTTCCCTCGGCCCTTTCTCTTCTGTCGATGGATCTCCTCCTGCAAGACAACCTGTTAGATCAAAACCTCCTAATTTCACCAGGTACAATGTTGTGGATTCCTTCTATGATAGATGGGTTAACTCTATGACCCTTGATGAGGAAATTCGTTGGGATTCCATCCACTTAGGCCACATCCTACACATCCCTAAAATTCCCTTTAAGTGGGAAATCATTGAAGCTTTGATTGGACACTGGGTTACCTGAATTAAATCTCTTCCGTTTTCATGACAAAGAGATGACTCCTACCATAGAAGAAATTGAAACCATCCTTGTCCTAAGGTTTTCTGAAAAAGTTGTGAACCCGCCCCTAAAGCCTAGCTACAAAAAAGAGGCCTCCACATTCTTGGGTATAGGGAAGAAGGACTTAGGAAATTCTGATACACTGTTGACCTTGTCCAAGACTTTTTTGACTGAAAAACTTCTAAGGGGTAAGGACAAGGATGCCCAGTTTAATGCTTTGACTTTGATAGTGGTCAACCAGTTGCTCTTTCCATGGGGTGACGACTAGGTTGACTTGGCTCTTATCTCAGTTATCTGCCAGGTTAGGGAACGTGAGAGATTGGCCCCTATGATCTTGGCAGAGATATACCAGGCCCTGACTGACTGCTATTTCAGAAAGAAGAAACGCTTCCTTGCCTGCACCCCTATCCTACAGGTAAAAAAGGAAATAAATACTACTTTTTTTTTTCTTCTTCTTCTTTTTCTTTCTTCTTTTTTTTTTTCCTTTCTTTTTTTTTTCTTTTTTTTTTTCTCTTTTCTTTTGACATAAATTGAAATACTCCCCTTTTTTGCAGCTTTGGTTACTTAACCACCTGAATCAGGTTGAAGAGATAACTTGCCGCTTCTTTCCAAGATTGAAAGTTCCTGTTTTGATGAGCAACAGGGGGTGTCCTAACATCCAAGGTGGTAAGCAAGGTTGGTTCACTTTCTTGGTTACTCTTCAGGATGATCAGGTGAGATGGCCTGGCACTTATCAGCCCAATCTAGAGACAGTGATCAGCTTAAGAGATAGGAACTTTCTGGTTCTAGCAGGCTTGAAATCTGCTGTTCTTTATCTTCCCTTGAGGGTTCTTTGGCAGTTTGGAGCGACCTAGGGGATTATGATCCCAACTGGCTATGAGAGCTTCATAGGGCCACTTACACCAGCCACCATGGGGCTAAATGCTCGGTTAATGAATGAGTGGTCCTATGTTCGCTTTCTGCAGGTCTAGTCTTTTCTGAGTCCCATGTGAAGGACTATCATTTCTGGATCAAAGAGCAAGTGCAGAGTCATGCCCCAGTACCAGAAGATCCTCCTGCAGTTCTTCCCCCTACTTATGAGGACATCCTGGAGTCTGAAAGGGCAACCCATAAGCAGCTTCAACAAATATGGGTACGAGAAGCACAAGAGCTCAGGATAAAGGGTATTGATCTAGAGGGGCAACTTGAAGAGCAAAAGTCTTGCCGCATTGCTATGGAGAAGAAACTTGAGGAACAAAGACAGGCTTGTCGCTTTGAAGTCCGAGTGATGCGGAAGAAATATCAGGATTCCCTAGCTGACATTAGGGCATTGAAGATCAAACAATCACTTTCAGATGAGGTCATCTCCTTTTTTAGCGATCCTGATGCAGAGGGAGCTTCTGGAATCATTGCAACTCAGGAGGAAAGACAATAGATTTAATTCAAAAATAGGTTTTATATTATTGGCTTCAAAATTCTCAGATGCTTGTAAAAACAGACGTTTTATGAAAAGTATTTGATTTCTCATCACTGGCCAAAGTATAGTTTTTTTTTGAAAGCTAATCCAAAACACTTAATCACATATAATTAAAGGAATTAAAATCAGGTTGAATAATGAAAAGGGTAGTCCAAGCAATAGGGAGAGACCAAATCTGTCTATCCTGTGACCTTTAGAATCCTCCCCTAATGGCTTTTCCTCCATAACTGACCCTGCTAATCTGCTCAGTTTCTAGTGCTCATGCTGATTTCAAACTTGGACCACATGATCAACTCAACCTTTGATTCTTTTTTTTTTATTTCTTTTTTATTTCTTTTTGCCCCTATTGCCCCTAGTGCCAATTACGATTTTCACTAGGGCCGGCTTCTGCATTCTGTCATCACCAATCTTACTTTGAAAGTTGAATGAATATACTAAAATCACCGAGAGCTTAAGAATAGGACGAAACAAAGGCTAAGCTCGGTTTATGAAAGAAAAGGTATTAAAGGCTCAAAATTTTCTAAGTGTGAAAATATGTCAACTGGACTTACAGTCATGATGAATTTAATCCCATTTCCTTTTTTTTTGTATTTGGCTTTCATTTGCCACTATTTTTCTTCCCTTTATTTTTTTTCTCTTTTTGCCCCTATTGGTTTTGCCTCTATTGGCCTTGCCCCAGCATAAGACTGTAAGTCTAGTTTAGGTTTATAAAAAAAAAAAAAAAACGAACAGGCTCGAATTGGCTTGACTAGGGATGAAAATTTTGGGAAATATAGAAATATGGCCTTGGATCATTTTCTAGTAATATTCATTCAAGAAAAATATCTCTTTACTACATTAGAGTTAATTGGCTCAGGAAAATATTTCCTATCCATTTCTGTTAAGATGAGAGCACCCCCTGATAGGACCTTCTTGACCACATAAGGCCTCTCCCAATTTGGTTTGAATTTTCCACGAGGGTCTTCCAAAAAGGGTAAGATTTTCTTTAATACTAAATTTCCTTCTTGGAAAGTTCTGGGCTTCACCTTCTTATTGTAAGCCCTGGCCATTCTCTTCTGATACAATTGGCCATGACAAAGTGCTTTTAACCGCTTTTCCTCTATTAAATTGAGTTGATCATGTCTTGACTGTATCCATTCAACTTCTTCTAATTTAGCTTCCATTAGCACTCTTAATGAAGGGATTTGTACTTCCACTGGTAAAACTGCTTCCATCCCATATACTAAGGAATACGGGATTGCCCCAGTAGAAGTCCGAATTGAGGTTCTGTAAGCATGTAGAGCAAGTGGCAGCATTTCATGCCAATCTTTGAAACTCACTACCATCTTCTGAATGATCTTCTTTATGTTCTTATTCGCTGCTTCCACTGCCCCATTCATCTTTGGTCTGTACGGAGCTGACTTGTGGTGGGTGATTTGAAATTGCTCACACATCTTACTCATGTCCTTGTTCTTAATATTTGAAGCATTGTCTGATACTATGGAATTTGGCAAACCATAGCGACAAATGATGTTGTGCTTCAAGAATTTCAGAACATGGCTACTTGTGATATTTGCATATGAAGCTGCTTCTACCCACTTGGTGAAATAACCGATTGCTACAAGTATAAACCTGTGTCCATTTGATGCCTTTGGAGAGATCATTCCAATGACGTCTATACCCTACATGGAGAAGGGCCATGGAGATGTCATGTTGTGCAATTCACTTAGGGGTGCATTCTTGTTATCAGCATACACTTGGCATAAATGACACCTTTTGACATGTATATAGCAATCGTGCTCCATCGTCGACCAGTAATATCTCAATCGCAGAATCTTCTTGGCAAGCATGTGCCCGTTCATATGGGGTCCGCAAACTCCTCCATGTACAGTTTCAACTAACCTTTCTAACTCGGTCTTGGCAACACATCTGAGCAGGATATCATTGTGTGATCTTTTGTACAACTGCCCACCACTTAGTAAAAACTGATCTGCCAACCTCTGTATTGTTCGTTTCTCTATAGAAGTGACATTTTCTGGCAAACTCCAATCATTTAGGAAGTTCTTAATATCTTGAAACCATGGTACTTCTTCTTCTGGAGTTTCTTCTAGAACAAGGCAATAAGCAGGTTCATCTCTGACTTCAATTTTCAGTGGTCTAATATCAATACCTTCTGGCATACTTACCATTGAAGCCAATGTTGCTAAAGCATCTGTGAATTGGATCTTGGCCCTTGGCATATAGTTGAAGGAAATTCGAGTAAATTTAGTGCTTATTTCTTCCAAATACTGGTGATAGGGGATCAGTTTGTGATCCTTGGTTTTCCATTCACCAGTTGTTTGGAAGATGATAAGACTCGAATCTCCATATACGTCAAGTTCCTCCACTTCATGGTCTAAGGCTGCTTGTAATCCAATTATGAATGCTTCATATTCTGCAATATTGTGCATTGGAACCTCAACTTTACTGCAATTGGGATGTGTGCCCCATCTGGCTTGATCAAAACTGCCCCTATTCCATTTCTGTTCATATTGGCAGCCCCATCAAAGAACATTTGCCAAGAGCTTTCACCTTCTTCTTTTTCAGTGAACAGAATTGCCTCATAAGGAAAATTAGTCTTCAAGGGTTGGTATTCTGGTAAAGGGTGTGCAGCTAAGTGATCAGCAATGGCTTGACCCTTAATGGCCTTCTGAGTGATGTATATGAGATCAAATTCAGAGAGTAACAACTGCCACTTTGTTGTTCTACCAGTTAAAGCTGGTTTCTTAAACAGACACTTCAGAGGATCCATTCGGGATATTAGTAATGTGGAGTGACTAAGGAAGTAGTGCCTCAGTCTCTGAGTTGCCCACACTAAGGCACAACAGGTCTTTTCCAAAAGGGAATACTTTCTTCATATTTTGTAAACTTCTTGCTTAGGTAGTAAATCGCCCTTTCCTTTCTGCCTGTGTCGTCATGCTGCCCCAAGACACACCCCATTGACGTCTCCAAAACTGACAAGTATAAAATAAATGGTCTTCCTGGAATTGGTGGTACTAGCACAGGTGCGTTCAATAAATATTCCTTTATTGTGTCAAAGGCTTCTTGGCAATCGTCATTTCAGACCGTCGGGTTATTCTTTCTTAGAAGCTTGAAAATTGGTTCACAAATAGCAGTGAACTGTGCTATAAACCGGCTTATGTACTGAATCCTTCCAAGAAAACCACGAACTTCCTTCTCCATTCTAGGTGATGGCATTTCAATGATTGCTTTAGCCTTAGCTAGGTCAATCTCAATTCCCCTTCTACTTACAATAAATCCCAACAATTTTCTTGATGTAGCCCCAAAGACACATTTTGCAGGGTTAAGCCTTAGACTATATTTCCTGAGCCGGTCAAACACCTTCTTCAAGTTGATCAAGTGGTCTTCTTCTTCACATGATTTGGCTATCATATCATCCACATAGACCTCCATCTCCTTATGGATCATATCATGGAATAAGGCTGTCATGGCCCGTTGGTAGGTTGCTCCAGCGTTCTTAAGCCCAAATGGCATGACAGTGTAGTGGAAGGTACCTCAAGGTGTAATGAAGGCTGTTTTCTCTTGATCTTCTTTAGCCATCTTAATTTGATTATACCCAGAAAAACCGTCCATGAATGAAAACAGGCTATGTACAGTCGTGTTGTCCACCAAGATGTCGATGTGTGGAAGTGGAAAATCATCTTTTGGGCTTGCCTTATTCAAGTCTCTATAGTCTACGCACATTCTGACCTTTCCAATCCTTCTTTGGTACTGGCACTATATTTGCAAGCCATTCAGGGTACGTGGAGACCGCCAAGAATCCCGCTTGGAATTGTTTAACCACTTCATCTTTGACCTTCAAGGTCCATTCAGGTTTCAACTTTCTCAGTTTCTGTTTAACTGGCTTAATATCTGGCAGAATTGGTAGCCTGTGCACAACCATGTCCATGTCTAATCTTGGCATATCCCGATACGACCATGCAAATACATCTTCATAATCAGCCAAGAACCGTATCATTTCATCACGCTGTGCCTCAGATAGGCATACCCCAATCTTCACTATTTTTGGGTCATCTTCGGTCCCTAGGTTTATTGATATGGTCTCTTCAATATTGGGTTGGACCCCCTTTTCATGACGCTCCAATTGATATGTGATTTCTTTTGGAGGGTCGCCTTCTTCGTCCTCGGTCTCTTCCTCGACCTCCATTAGGTCAAAGTCGAGCTCGAGGTCGAAGTCATACTCAACCTGATCCAATTCCGTTTGCTTATATGGTTCATAAGTGGTTTGGACCTTTTTGAAAAATTTAATTTTTCTAGAAAAAATTGAAAAATCTTTTGTTGTTTTTTGAGAGCCTTCTAAAAAATCTTTTCCTGAAGACGAAGGCTCATTATAACCTTCAGGAAAAGGGCATTCCACTAATGGAGTTTTTTTTGGAAGCTATGTCTGTTTGCCAAACAAACGCAGCTTCAAAAGTAAGGGGAGTTTCCTCCCAATTGTTCAAAACAAAAGAATTTGGGGCAGGGGTACAGGCCTGCTCCTCAAGCATAGGGTCCGCATCCGAAATCACCAGTACTGGGTGAGTTGCATCGCATACTTCTTCTGTAGGGCTTGTCCCAGATGGAACTTCTACTGCAGCCCAGTCAATGAAGGGTAGCTCCTCTGCTCCTTCTTCTTGGTTGCCTTCAGTCATGGGAAAAAAAGGCTCCAACGTCCTCATAAAAATCATGCTCTTGTTTTTCCCGTGGCTCAGGCTCACCCAATGCTTGTGGAGGTGAAGGTAGAACATATGGTTGCAAGGTTGGGAACCTGGGTTTCTGGAATGGGTTGATGTTATAGTATGGGGGTTTGGATTGATCCTGGGGAGGAGACAGTTGAATCATATGAGAAAGTTTAGGAAAAGTTTCCCTGATGTGAGGGAATTTCATGTCTTCCATCTGTCTCTGTCTTTTCCAATTCCTTGGCTTGGACCCCAGTCCTGCTCTATGGACCATCTTCTTAACCTTTACTGGTTCTATCCTTCCTTGCAGGCTAACCCCCAGACCTTTTCCAGGGTGGAAATTGTACTTTTTCAGCACATTCTTGACCATTTTCTCAGCACAAGTCATTTTCTCTTTTTTTTTCCTAATACCCTCCAGGTATAAAATTAACAGTTTCAAACTGGAAAGAGTGAAATGTCATCTTGTCAGCAGTCATTTCCATGTTTATGTAGGGTACATCAGGGGACCACATGGGAGGAACCAAATTTTCAGCTAGGACCGTAATCACCTTTTGCCCTTTAATATATTTGACTCTTTGGTGGAGGGTAGATGGTATAGCCTTAGCTGTATGAATCCACAACCTTCCTAGGAGAAGGTTGAAGGCTGCAGGTATATCCATCACTTCAAATGTGATGTTAAAAATATACGGTCCAATAGTGACCGGCAGTTCAACCTCCCATAGGGAGTGTGTTTTAGAGCTGTCAAAGGCTCTTATGATTCTCCCATTTTGTTTAATTTTATTTTGCTCTAGACCGAGCTTTACAAAGGTAATTAACGGGCAGACATTCAGAGCCGACCCATTATCAATCAAAACTCGGGCTATCATGCAACCCTTACTGAGCACAGCTATGTGCAAAGGATCAACATGATGGTACCCTGATGGGCTGATCTCTGTTTCAGAAAAAGTTATGACATTATGGGATAAAATCTGCCTAACCATCTGGCCTAGTTGATCTGGTTCAATGTTTTTAGGCACGTGTGCCCCCTGAAGTACCCTTAAAAAGGAGTCCCTATGTTTTTCAGAATTTAACAATAATCCCAGAATTGAGATCTGGGCAGGGACTTTGTTCAACTGCTCAACAACATTGAACTCGCTCTTTTTTATGATTTTAATGAGGTCAGCAGCCTCACTGTCAATTACCTGGGGGCATCATCCCCTACCTTAGCCTTTCCTTTATTTTTCTCTTTCTCAGCTTCTTCCTTCCCATTTTCTTTTTGTTTCTCTCCTTCACCTATGCATTTTTCTGACCTCATCATGAGGTTTACTTCTTTCTTGCTTTCTCCCTCAATTTCAGGAAATGTGGTGGTGTAGCCTTCACTGTAGTTCCATGGTACAGTTGATTCAGAGTAAGAAGGCTTTGGGAAATTTATCACAAGGGGAGGAAGCTTGGTCCTGGATATAGAAGTCTGAGTAGGAGGAACATCTACAACCAATGGTGGACACTGTTTTGGTTGAGGGGTTGCAGAAGTGACTGATGCATTGAGATGGTCACAGTTTATGACCAATGGTGGTTTTGATAGAGCGGGTGAAGAATGGGTGGATGGATTGCAATTGATTACCAGAAGTGGCTTTGCAATATTTAATTGGGCCATGAGGGAGGAGGCCCGGTCCAAAGCAAAGCTAATGCTCTCAGTAGCACGATCATTTCTTTTTGAAATCACATTTACTTCTTGATCACTATTTCTTCTGTCAAAATAAACTTTGACCGTCGTTCCTATTGGAGCAATTAACTGGGATGGGTCAAAGGTTATTTCATCAGAAGAAATGACCCCTATGACTTAGATGGGCCTGCCTCATGATGTTGAGGCAGAGGGTTTTGGCCAATGTCTGTTCTGGGAGGATTGGGAGCCCCTGTATTGAAAGATAGGGTATTCTGGTCAAGCAAATCCTGAATGGCGTGTTTCAAAGGCCAACACTTGTCAGTAGGGTGCCCCGGTGCACCCATGTGGAAATCACAAGTGGTGGAGGGGTCAAAATTTCTCCCCTTGGACGCATTCGGATTGGGTTCTCTTAAAGTAATATACCCTGCTTGCAATAAAGTAGGTAGCAATTGAGACAGATGCATTGGAATAGGGGTGAAAACCTTATTTCTCCTTGCTACAAATATAGGCATCCCTTTCTTCCTTAGTAAAAGCCCTCTTTTGGTCTGAGGGTACTGCTGGAACATTAACCCTCATAGGGGCCTGGGTAGATGGAGTAGGAAAAAGGATTGGGTATATTGATTTGTATGGGCTTGTTAGGGCCTGATGGTTGCTGTACCATGTTTACCTTCCTATCCTTCCTATTCCCATTCTTCTTCATGCCATTCCCCTTCTTACGATTGGAGTCCTGTTGACTAACCATAGTAGAATGATCAATTATTTTACCTGATCTAATCCCATCTTCGATTCGGTCAGCCACTTGTACTAAAGCCACAAAATTAGTGGTGGTCTGATGGCTATAGAATGGTTGGCCCAATGTATTGATGAAGGTAGAAATCATCTCTTGCTCCAGCATAGGTGGCCTAACCTGAGAGGCTGTCTCCCTCCATCTCTTGGCATACTGCCTTACAGATTCGTCCTTGCCTTTGCTCATCCTCATTACATCGTACCTGTCTGGCATGATCTCTGAATTAAACTGGTACTGAGCTAAGAAGGCATCTACTAGGTCCTTCCATCTTCTAATCTTTCCATGGTCTAAGGTGGCAAACCACCTCAAAGCTGTTCCAGTCAAGCTCCTTTGAAAGAGCTGAATCAGTATGCCTTCATCCCGCCCAAACTGGCATAGGGCACCGTAGTACAACTTCAGATGACTCATGGGGCAGCCAGTGCCATCATATTTGTCTAGGTCTGGGCATTTGAACTTGGCTGGTAGGTTCACGTTGGGGTATAGGCACAAGTCTTCAAAATTGGTGCCCCTAAAGTTGTTCTCCCCTTTAACCTTCCTCAGTTTATCTTGGATCATCTCTAGTCTGTGCATGAATTTCTTTTCCATTTCATCCCTCATCCTTTCCTTTTCCTTTGCTTTTTCCGATTCCACTGTCTCATCCCTGATCAGTACAGGTTCAGGGGTGGGTTCATAAATGGGTTCAGGAATAGGTTAAACCGGAGGTGGAATATTGATTTGGGGTGGAGGTGATGGGTTGGAAGTGGATGCTTGGTTCTGGGCTTGCACTTGTTGGGCCTGCACCGATAGTATGTTCTCTAGCATTCGGGCTAGTCTTGCCACCTGCTCCTGAAGCAAGGCTACATCTGGGTGAGGAGCATCAACTTCATTTTCAATGGGATTCATGGTACGAGCTCTTGATCTGGTTACAGGAGCTATGGTTGCAAGTGTACTTGGTAACTGGAAAAAAATAAATGACACAAATATCAGTGCCAATTTAATCTCATTCACATACCTATGAATGCCTATGTGCAAGCTGGGTGAACATGAGTTTGCATTTGTTTCTTTATTTACTTCTTTTTTTTTTAGAATTGTTGGAATATTCCAGGGCTTCCAACAGGTCCCACAAAAAGAGAAAAAGATTTGAAATTCAAAGGCTTTCAAAGGCCCAGGGATATTTTTGGAAAAAGTTTGAAATTCAAAGGCTTTCAGAGGCCCAGGGATATTTTTGCAAAAGGTCTGAAATTCAAAGGCTTTCAGAGGTCCAGGGGTATTTTTGAAAAAGGTCTGAAATTCAAAGGCTTTCAGAGGCCCAGAGATTTTTGAGAAAGGTCTGAAATTCAAAGGCTTTCAGAGGCCCGAGGAAAAAGATCTGAAATTTAAAGGCTTTTAGAGGCCTGAGGAAAAAGATCTGAAATTCAAAGGCTTTTAGAGGCCCAAAGATTTTTGAGAAAAAATCTGAAATTCAAAGGCTTTCAGAAGCCCAAGGATATTGTTTGAGAAAGGTCTGAAATTCAAAGGCTTTCAGAGGCCCAAGGATTTTCTGAAATTCAAAGGCTTTCAGAGGCCTAAAGATTTAAAATTCAAAGGCTTTCAGAGGCCCAAAGAAAAAGATCTGAAATTCAAAGGCTTTCAGAGGCCCAAAGATTTTTTGAGAAAAAGTCTGAAATTCAAAGGCTTTTAGAAGCCCAAAGATTTTTTGAGAAAAAAATTTGAAATTCAAAGGCTTTCAGAGGCCCAGAGATTTTTTTTAAAGCATTTTATTCAAACTCATTTCCCTTTATCATCATTTAAAGGTTAAAGGAACAGGATTTAGTGGGAAAAACTATTTAAAATTGAATTTTCCGTGAAAACCGCATATAGAATACAGTCCGGCCTTGCCCGCATTTAAATTGCGAGCAAGCCGTGACTGTATAGTGAACACGGGTGAGCCCAGCCCGTGTAAGAAATGCGGTTTACGGAGCTCTTTTCTGTTTTTTCAGTTTTTACATGATTTGATCACTTTGATTGCTCATCCAAACCTACGGTTCACCCTTGCTAGGCTTCTAAACTGTCCCAAAGTGGACTTTGACCTATTTGCAAAAATACATGTTTAGGAGGGCACATGTTCCCTCCAAATTGACACCATATTCAGGGGTATGGTACCCTTTGGTTGCCTCTTGTATGAACATTGGGTAGGATTGATTCTGAACAGAGTTAAAAACTCTTCCTATGGGCTACACCAATTTTAGGATATATGCCTATTTGGGACCAATTTTATCCCAAACCGATGGACACCATGACACCCCTATGACATGCAAATAATGCAAAAATTAAGGTTACCTTGTTACCTTGTTTACCTTCAATATGGCATCCGCATTATGCCTTGGCTTGCGAACCATGCAAACGGCCTTCCCACAATTACAAAACCATATCCCCACGTAATTGTGTATTTTAGCCAAAAACGTGTATCTCTACCTTCAAGCGTAGGGGTTTTGGGTTTTGGCTTAATGACAACTTAGCACTCAAGCCTAGTGATGACCAGAATCAGATCACAAATCCACGTTATCATTACATCATTGGCCCAAAGTTCTAAGGTGAATGTTTTCATTTTCGATTTCCGAAGTATCGACCTCATTGCGCCAAGCTACACACATTCGGGTTCAACTTCCTATAGGTTATAGGTAGGTCGTGTAGAAAAATAAAATGTGCACAGTGCATATGTAAAATTTGGGTACATTCACAACGTCCCAAACCCTTGTCACTCTTTTCGTAGCCATGCATATACAAACCAAGGCATAATATGAAAGCACTTTCAAAGTAAACAAATACAAGGAAACAAAGTAACCCTATAGCACCTAAAACATGCTCACAAGAATCACCCCAAACATGTAAACATATGATCATGTTATACAACCAAAATAAATCACGGAGAACATGCTAAAAATCAAAATATGCTATTATTAAAATACAGCAAGAAATCAGCATGGTTTAGCAAAACGAACCTCCCCTACGCATGTTTTTAGAAACAATCCTATAGATCAGAATTGAACATGTTTCTTCCCTCATGAATTCTTAAGCAATAATTCAAATATAAAACTTACCAAGCATGCTTAAGAACACCAAATAGCCAGCAAAACAATAAAACAAATCAAACATGTTAAAAAACACAAAATAGCAAGCAAAACCAAAACATCAAAAACATGAACAAAACACTAAAAGGCTGAAATCCACAACTCCCCAGCAGAGTCGCCAGTTGTGAGACATGGGAAAAATCAATTCAATGACCTCCTCATCATCACACGGGATTGGTTAAAAACATAGAGTCCCCACCATTCTGTTTAGGCGTGAATGAACACCAAAATATCAAATAAGCACAAAAGGCAAAATTTAGGGTAAAAATAACCCTATTAAAAAAACAACCAGAGATGGGTAAGGGGATTAGGTTATGAACAGGGGAAGGTATTAGGCACCCCTATTCATCCACAAAAAGTGGTTGCCAGGTATTGTTCATGTTTTTCAAATGAAAAAAGGCTTGTAACAAAAATCATAAAAATCACAAAAAGATAAAAGTGTATGGTTTTTTCATATGAATAGCCCGATTGATTCAGAACTTTCAAATATGATCATACCATTCCTAGGGTTTCATGATAAAAATAAAATTGAAATAAAATCAAATAAAACCAATCTAAAGTGAAAACTTCAAAAATCTGGCTTCAAGTTAAATTCTAGAAATCTAGAAAAATATGATTTTTATAAAATATTGTAGAATTGACCTTGAACAGTCCAGGACATAGATATAACCCAAATTTCACATTAAATCAAGAAATCAAAACCAAAAATACCCACGTTGATGAAGAACATCAAAAGGGGAGAACTAAGACCGTAGGGTTTTCTCTTAAACGTGAAAAAGGACTCAAAAACCACATCATGAAACCCTAGAGGTTATTTTCAGGCTTTTGGATCCAGATCTATCATATAGATCATGATAGATCCAGGATCTTAGCCTAATATCACAAAAATCACGAAAACAGTGCTGTAGGTACAAAAGTGGTGAAAAATCCAAATTTTAGAAAAAAGATAGGATTTCATGCTATAAACATCATGGATTCATATGATTCATTCAGATTCAAAATAAAATCATTAAAACATGATCAGGATATTCAAAGCAGCCATATCTCACAGATTAGAGCACATGGGGGTCTACCCTACGGATCCACCTATTATCTTTTTCCCTAGCTCTCTCTTCACGTTTTATGGCTAGAGAGGATTCTTAAGGTACTTGGAGATAGGTTTGGTGATACAAACATAATCAAAGGCTTTATTCTAAAAGAAAGGAGAAAAACAGATATGAGGTTCTATTCTAGGGATCCACCTGTTCCCTTTTCCCCTAGCTCTCTCTTCACGTTTTACGACTAGAGAGACTCTTGAGGTACTTAGAGACAAGTTTAGGAATACAAGTACAAGATGGCCTTATTCTATAACAATGGAGAAGATCCTATTATCTCTAGAATTGAAAACAGAAAATAAAAGGGAAAAGGGACTTACCTGGATTGAGCAAGCAGAGCAGCAGGGATTCCTCTCTTCTCTTGGAGCTCCTTGGACTTCAAATTTTCGTGGCCCTTTGCTTAAGGATCTCACCTCTATTTATAAGCAAACTCAGGGGTATGGCTGGTCCAGAAGGATATACCAGGATCCCACTAGATTGGGTGAAAAATAGGGATAATGCCCATCCATGGCCAACAAGGATATTTTGAACGAATAAATAAACAAATTCGCTTACCAAGAGATATATTAGACTGAAGATAAGGCTCAGAAATCGAGCAAAGATCAAATTCGCACAAATCTAATGCGCCCGTAAATGTATTGCGGGCAAGTGGTGTCCGCATTTGCATTACGGGCGCTGCGTGCCCGTATACAAAATTTGGGCGTGACTAGCCCGCAGGTACAATATAAGCACTACTTAAATGATTAACTTTTGTGCATTTTTGACCTGTTTTAAATCCCAATTAATATTTTCAATTATTTTCTCATTTTGTAGTGCAATTTGGGGTGTCTACAGCCGCTTAGATAATTTATTCTATTATAAAATTTTAAATAAACTCAGGAAAACAGTCATAGAGGAATAAGTAGCTCCAAGTATTCAATTCTAGATACAATGCCCGTGCAATCCCGCTAGTTAGGAAGCAATATGTCAAGTCATAAGAGTAGTAGATTTGTTTGACAATTCAAATCAATATGTCTATCCATGCAATGAAAGATGTCCAACTAATTACAGCACTACTTTTATTATTATTAAATTTTTTTGGTGAAAAGTTTTAACTATTTGCATTCCATATATATATATATATATATAAATAAAAGAAATAATTGAATAGCTCGTTAGGAAGCAACAAACTCAAAATTGAAGACAATAACAAAGCCAACATCATAAAATTGTCGTGTCCCAAATAGTTGGGGTCAACACCATGAATTCAATATTCACATCCCATTCCATCAAGAACTCATTTTTCATTGAATTTATGTGCATCTAAATCGTATTTGATCTGCTCAATTCTAAGTCTTTCTTGGTCTGTATGCAATTTAAATCCTTCAACATCAACACTCGTGCACTTTTCCATAATTGCCATTTTAGGCTTATGAATTATAAGTCGAAGCCATGTTAGCATAGTTTATGGAGTTTGTAGACACCCCAAATTAAACTACAATTGAGAAAATAAAGAAAAATATTAAATTGGGATTTGAAACAGGTCAAAAAAGTGTAAAAACTGGTCAAAACTGCAATGACCGCAATTTATCTGCGGTCTGGTTGTGACCGCATTATATCTACGGTCATGCCGTGAGTCAAGGCACAACCGCATTATATATGCGGTTTCGGGGTTTTTTGAGCGAATTCGTCATTTTCGATTTCTGAGCCTTATTTACACTCAAACATCTCTCTAGGAGATTCGAATCCTCTTTTTTACTCTCCGTGGTTTAATTGTTTTCTTGATTTTTGTTATATTTGGCTAGGATTCTGGATCTACCATGATCTATATGGTAGATCTGAAATCAAAAGCCTGAGAGTAACCTCTAAGGTTTCAAGAGGTGTTTTTCTCAGTTGTTTTAATCTTGGAGAGAAGATTCTATGGTCTAAACTCTCCCTTTTGATGTTTTTATCATCATGGGTGTATCTTCCTTATATCTCTCAACTAATGAGAGATCTGGATCAGATCTATACCCCAAAGAACTTTATTCTTCAATGTTTTAATCAAGAGATTTCAATTTAGCTTTTCAACCTTTTAATGGTTTAGCCTAAAGCTAGTTTTTCAGGTTTCACTTTAGGTTGGTTTTCTTTGATTTTTATCTCAATTTTATTTAATCATGAAACCCTTAGAATGGTATGATCATATTGAAGGTTCTAAATTAATCGGGCTATTCATATGAAAAACCATACACTTTTGTGTAGACACCCCAAATTGCATTACAGAATGAGAAAATAATAAAAACATGTAATTAGAGCTTAAAACAGGTAAAAAATGCATAAAAATTGACAAAACTAACTTTGCCCGTATTTCATTCACGGGCCGGTCGCGCCCGAGGTCACTCTACGGTCAGGCGCGCCCGTAGTGACAATACGGTCATCGTTGGACCGTAATGCATTTACGGTCACTAAAGACTCGTGCGAGTTTTATCCTTCTCTCGATTTCCGAGCTTTATCTTTAGTCCAATATATCTTTAAATGAGCGAATTACGTATTTTATTCGCTGAAGCCACCTTGGTTGGCTATGGATGGGCATTATCTTTGTATTTCACTCTATCTTAAGGACTAGGATATATCCTTCTGGACCAACCTTGCCCCTGTGCTTGCCTATAAATAGAGGTGAGATTCTCAAGCTGAGGGCCACGAAATTTTGAAGAATCAAGGAGCTCCAAGAGAAGAAGAGGAACCCCTGCTGCTTTGCCTGCTCAATCCAGGTAAGTCCCTTTTCCCTTTTATTTTCTGTCTTCAATTCTAGATGTAATAGGATCATCTCTATTACTGTAGAATAAGGCCATCTTTTGTATCTAGTATTCCTAAACTTGCCTCCAAGTACCTCAAGAGTCTCTCTAGCCGTAAAACGTGAAGAGAGAGCTAGGGGAAAAGAGAACAGGTGGATCCTTAGAATAGAACCCCATATGTGTTTTTTCTCCTTTTTTATAGAATAAAGCCTCTGATTGTGTTCGTGTAACCAAACCTATCTCCAAGTACCACAAGAATCTTCTCTAACCGTAAAACGTGAAGAGAGAGCTAGGGGAAAAGAGAACAGGTGGATCCGTAGGGTAGACCCCCATGTGCTCTAATCTGTGAGATGTGGCTGTTTTGAATATCCTGATCATGTTTTAATGGTTTTTATGATATATCTGAATGAATCACATGAATCCATGATGTTTATAGCATGAGATCCTCACTTTTTTATAAAATTTGGATTTTCCACATATTTGCACCTACAACACTGTTTTCGTGATTTTTGTGGTTTTAGGCTAGGATCTTGGATTTATCATGATCAATATGATAGATCTGGATCCAGAAGCCTGAAAATAAATTCTAGGGTTTCATGATATGGTTTTTAAATCGTTTTTCATTATTGAGAGAAGACCCTACGGTCTAAGTTCTCCCCTTTTGATGTTCTTCATCAACGTGGGTATTTTTGGTTTTGATTTCTGGATTTAATGTGAAATATGGGCTTTATCTATGTCCTGGATCATTCAAGTTCAATTTTGAAATATTTTATAAAAATCATATTTTTCTAGATTTCTAGAATTTGACTTGAAGCCAGATTTTTTGATTTTCACTTTAAATTGATTTTATTTGATTTTATCTCAATTTTATTTTGATCATGAAACCCTACGAATGGTATGATCATATTTGAAAGTTCTGGATCAATCAGACTATTCATATGAAAAAACCATATATTTTTGTCTTTTTTGTGATTTTTCATGATTTTTATAGCAAGCCTTTTTCCTTTATTTAAACATGAACAATACCTGGCAACCACCTTGTGTGGATGAATAAGGGTGCCTAACACCTTCCCCTGTTCATAACCTAATCCCCTTACCCATCTCTGGTTGTTTTTTTAGGAGGGTTATTTTTACCCTAAAATTGCCTTTTGTGCTTATTTTATATTTTAGTGTCCATTCACACCTAAATTGAATGGTGGCGACTCTTTGTTTTATTCAATCCCGTGTGATGATAGAGGAAGTCATTGGAGATAATTTTTCCATGTCTCACAACTGGCGACTCTGCTGGGGAATTGAGGATTTGAGCCTTTTGGTGTTTGTTCATGTTTTTGATATTTTGATTTGCTTGCTATTTTGTGTTCTTAAGCATGTGGAGTATGTTTTAAATCTGAATTATTGCTTAAGAATCCATGGGGGTAGAAACATGCTTAATTTTGATTTATAGGATTGTTTCTACAAACATGCGTAGGGGAGGTCCGTTTTGCTGAACCATGTTTATTTCTTGCTATAATAGCATGTTTTAATTTTCAGCATGATCTCCATGATGATTTTTGGTGTATAACATGATCATATGTTTGCATGATTAGATGATTTTTTATGAGCATGTTTTAGGATTGCTGTATTTACTTGTTTATTTCAAATATGCTTTCCTATTATGCCTTGGTTTGTTTATGCATGGCTACGAAAAGAGTGGCAAGGGTTTGGGACGTTGTGAATGCACCTTATTTTTATAATGCACTGTGCACCTTTTATTTTTTTTACACAGCCTACCCTTAACCTATAGGAAGTTGAACCCGAATGTGTGTAACTTGGCGCAACGAGGTCGATACTTTAGAAAGCGAAAGTGAAAACATTCACCTTAGAACTTTGAGCTAATGATGTGATGATAACGTGGATCTGGGATTCTGGTCATCACTAGGCTTGAGTGCTAAGTTGTCATTAAGCCAAAACCCAAAACCCCTACGCTTGAAGGTGGAGTTACACGTTTTTGGCTAAAATACACAATTACGTGAGGATATGGGCTTGTAATTGTGGGAAGGCCGTTTGCATGGCTTACAAACCAGGGCATAATGCGGATGCCATATTGAAGGTAAACAAGGTAACAAGGTAATCCTATTGTTTTGCATTATTATCATGTCATAGGGGTGTCATGGTACCCATTGGTTCGGGATAAAATTGGTCCCAAAATATGCATGTTTTCTGAAATTGGTGCAGCCCATAGGAAGAGTTTCTAACTCTGTTTAGAATCAATCCTACCCAATGTTCATGCAAGAGTCAACAAAAGGGTACCAAATTCTTGAGTATGGTGTCAATTTGGAGTGTACATGTGCCCTCCCAAACATGTGTTTTTGCAAATAGGTCAAAGTCCACTTTGAGACAGCTTAGAAGCCTTGCACTGGGTGAACCGTACGTTTGGATGAGCAATTAAAGTGATCAAACCATGAAAAAACTGAGAAAACATAAAAGAGCTTCGTAAAACCGTGTTTAATACACGGGCTGGGCTCGTCCGTATTAGTTATATGGGCGGTGCTTGCCCGTGAATTTCATACGGTCATGGCTTGCTCATAATTTAAATACGGGCAGGGCTGGACCGTACTGTATATACGGTTTTCGCGGAAAATTCAATTTTGATCAGTCTTTCCCACTAAATCTTATTCCTTTAACCTTTAAATAATGATAAAGGGAAATAGGTTTGAATAAAATGCTTCAAAAAATAATAATAATAATAATAATAATTAAATAAATAAGTGTAAGGAGAGAATCCTTTTGGGCCTCTGAAAGCCTTTGAATTTCAGACTTTTTCTCAAAAACTCCTTGGGCCTCTGAAAGCCTTTGAATTTCAGATCTTTTGGGCCTTTGAAAGCCTTTGAATTTCAGACCTTTTTCTTTTGGGGCTCTGAAAGCTTTTGAATTTCAGATCTTTTAGGGCTCTGAAAGCCTTTGAATTTCAGATCTTTTGGGCCTCTGAAAGCCTTTGAATTTCAGACCTTTTTCTTTTGGGCCTCTGAAAGCCTTTGAATTTCAGATCTTTTGGGCCTCTGAAAGCCTTTGAATTTCAGACCTTTTTCTTTTGGGCCTCTAAAAGCCTTTGAATTTTAGATCTTTTGGGCCTCTGAAAGCCTTTGAATTTCAGACCTTTTTCTTTTGAGCCTCTGAAAGCCTTTGAATTTCAGATCTTTTGGGCCTTTGAAAGCCTTTGAATTTCAGATCTTTTGGGCCTCTGAAAGCCTTTGAATTTCAGACCTTTGTCTTTTGGGCCTCTGAAAGCCTTTGAATTTCAGATCTTTTGGGCCTCTGAAAGCCTTTGAATTTCAGACCTTTCTCCTTTGGGCCTCTGAAAGCCTTTGAATTTCAGACTTTTATCAAAAATCTTTGGGCCTCTGAAAGCCTTTGAATTTCAGATCTTTGGGCCTTTGAAAGCCTTTGAATTTCAGACTTTTATCAAAAATCTTTGGGCCTCTGAAAGCCTTTGAATTTTAGACCTTTTCTAAAAATATCCCTGGGCCTCTGAAAGCCTTTGAATTTCAGACCTTTTCTAAAAATATCCCTGGGCCTCTGAAAGCCTTTGAATTTCATACCCTTTCCAAAAATATCTCTGGGCCTCTGAAAGCCTTTGAATTTCAGATCATTTTCTCTCTACTATAGGACCTACTGGAAGCCCTAGAATATTCCAACAATTCAATTCAATTCAGAAAAAAAAAACAAAAAAAAAGAAGCAAATAAAGAAAAAATCCAAACTCGTGTTCACCCAGCTTGCACATAGGCATTCCTAGGCATGTGAATGAGATTAATTGGGCACTGATATTTTTTCCTTTATTTTGTGACCAGGTACTAATACACTTAACTGTTAATTTTATACCTGGGGGGTATCAGGAAAAAGAAGGAAAATTGACCTGTGCTGAGAAGATGGTCAAGAATGTGCTCGAAAAGTACAACTTTCACCCTGGAAAAGGTCTGGGGGTTAACCTGCAAGGAAGGATAGAACCGATAAAGGTTAAGAAGATGGTTCATAGAGCAGGATTGGGGTCCAAGCCAAGGAAATGGAGAAGTCAGAAGGAAATAGAAGACATAAAATTCCCGCACATCAGGGAAACTTTTCCTAAGCTTTCTCACATGATTCAGTTGTCTCCTGAGGATTAGTCCAAACCCCCATACTATAACATCAATCCATTCCAGAAACCCAAGTCCTCAACCGTGCAACCATATGTTCCACCTCCACCTCCACAAGCATTGGGTGGGCCTGGGCCACATACAGAACAGAAGCAGGACTTTTCTGAGGACGTGGGAGCATTCTTTGCCATGACAGAAGGCAACCAAGAAAAAGTAGCAGAGGAGCTACCTTTTATCGATTGGGCTGCAGTAGAAGTTCCATCTGGAACTAGCCCTACGGAAGAAACAAGCGATGCAATTCACCCAGTATTGGTGATTTCAGATGCGGACCCTGAGCTTGAGGAGCAGGCTTGTATCCCTGCCCCAGATTCTTTTATTCTGAATAATTGGGAGGAAACTCCCCTTACTTTTGAAGCTGCGTTTGTTTGGCAAACAGACATGGCTCCCAAAAAAAACTCCATTAGTGGAATGCCCTTTTCCTGAAGGTTTCAATGAGCCTTCGTCTTCAGGGGAAGATTTTGTAGAAGGCTCTCAAAAAACACAAAAAGATTTTTCAATTTTTTCTAGAAAAGATAAAGTTTTCAAAGAGGAACAAACCATTTATGAACCATATAAGCAAATGGAATTGGATTAGGATGAGTATGACTTCGACCTTGAGCTCGACTTTGACCTAATGGGGGTTGAGGAAGAGACCGAGGACGAAGAAGGCGACCCTCCAAAAGAAATCACATATCAATTGGAGCGTCATGAAAAGGGGGTCCAACCCAATATTGAAGAGACCATATCAATAAACCTAGGGACCGAAGATGACCCAAGAATAGTGAAGATTGGGATGTGTCTATCTGAGGTACAGTGGGATGAAATGATACAATTCTTAGCTGATTATGAAGATGTATTTGCATGGTCGTATCGGGATATGCCAAGTTTAGACACGGACATGGTTGTGCACAGGCTACCCATTCTACCAGATGCCAAGCCAGTTAAGCAGAAACTGAGAAGGTTAAAACCTGAATGGACATTGAAGGTTAAAGATGAAGTGGTTAAGCAATTCAAAGCTGGATTCTTAGCGGTCTCCACTTACCCTGAATGGCTTGCAAATATAATGCTAGTACCAAAGAAGGATGGAAAGGTCAGAATGTGTGTAGACTACAGAGACTTGAATAAGGCAAGTCCGAAGGATGATTTTCCACTTCTACACATAGACATCTTGGTGGACAACACTGCTGTACATTGCTTATTCTCATTCATGGATGGCTTCTCGGGGTACAATCAGATTAAGATGGCGAAGGAGGATCAAGAAAAAATAGCCTTCATTACACCTTGGGGTACCTTCCACTACACTGTTATGCCATTTGGGCTTAAGAATGCAGGGGCAACCTACCAGCGGGCCATGACAGCCTTATTCCATGATATGATCCATAAAGAGATGGAGGTCTATGTGGATGATATAATAGCCAAATCATGTGAAGAAGAAGACCACTTGATCAACTTGAAGAAGGTGTTTGACCGGCTCAGGAAATACAGTCTAAGGCTTAACCCTGCGAAATGTGTCTTTGGGGCTACATCAGGAAAATTATTGGGCTTTATAGTAAGTAGAAGGGGAATTGAGATAAACCCAGCTAAAGCTAAAGCAATCATCGAAATGCCATCACCTAGAACGGAGAGGGAAGTTCGTGGTTTTCTTGGAAGGATTCAGTACATAAGCCGGTTCATAGCACAACTCATAGCTATCTGTGAACAGCTTCTAAGAAAGAACAACCCGACAGTCTGGAATGACGATTGCCAAGAAGCCTTTGACACAATAAAGGAATATTTGTTGAACCCACTTGTACTAGTACCACCAACTCCAGGAAGACCATTGATTTTATACTTGTCGGTTTTGGAGACGTCAATGGGGTGTGTCTTAGGACAGCATGACGATACAGGCAGAAAGGAAAGGGCGATTTACTACTTAAGCAAGAAATTTACAGAATATGAAGTAAAGTATTCCCCTTTGGAAAAGACTTGTTGCGCATTAGTGTGGGCAACTCAAAGACTGAGGCATTATTTCCTTAGTCACTCCACTTTATTGATATCCCGAATGGACCCTATGAAGTATCTATTTGAGAAACCAGCTTTAACTGGCAGAACAGCAAAGTGGCAGTTGTTACTCTCTGAATTTGACCTCACCTATATCACACAAAAAGCCATTAAAGGTCAAGCCATAGCTGATCACCTAGCCGCACACCCTTTACCAGAATACCAACCTTTGAAGACTAATTTCCCTGATGAAGCAATCTTGTTTACTGAAGAAGAAGGAGGGGAAAGCTCTTGGCAAATGTTTTTTGATGGGGCCGCCAATATGAATGGAAATGGAATAGGGGCTGTGTTGATCAAGCCAGATGGGGCACACATCCCAATCGCGGTGAAGTTAAGGTTCCAATGCACAAACAATATAGCAGAGTATGAAGCATGCATAATTGGGTTGCAAGCTGCCTTAGACCATAAAGTAGAGGAACTTGACGTATATGGGGATTCGAGTCTTATCATCTTCCAAACAACTGGTGAATGGAAAACCAAGGATCACAAATTTATCCCCTATCACCAGTATTTGGAAGAAATAAGCACCAAATTTTCTCGGATTTCCTTTAATTATATGCCAAGGGCCAAAAACTAGTTTGCGGATGCGCTAGCAACATTGGCTTCAATGGTCAGTATGCTGGAAGGTGTTGATATTAGACCACTGGAAATTGAAGTCAGAGATGAACCAGCTTATTGCCTTGTTCTAGAAGAAACCCCAGAAGAAGAAGTACCATGGTTTCAAGATATTAAGAACTTCCTAAATGATCGGAGTTTGCCAGAAAATGTCACTTCTACAGAAAAAAGAACAATACAGAGGTTGGCAGGACAGTTCTTACTAAGTGGTGGGCAGTTATACAAAAGATCACACAATGATATACTACTTAGATGTGTCGCCAAGACCGAGTCAGAAAGGTTAGTTGAAACGGTACATGGAGGAGTGTGTGGACCCCATATGAATGGGCATATGCTTGCCAAGAAGATTCTGCGATTGGGATATTACTGGTCAACAATGGAGCATGATTGCTATATACATGTCAAAAGGTGTCATTTATGCCAAGTGTATGCGGATAACAAGAATGCACCCCAAGTGAATTACACAACATGACATCTCCATGGCCCTTCTCCATGTGGGGTATAGACGTAATTGGAATGATCTCTCCAAAGGCATCAAATGGACACAGGTTTATACTTGTAGCAATTGATTACTTCACCAAGTGGGTAGAGGCAGCTTCATATGCAAACATTACAAGTAACCACGTTTTGAAATTCTTGAAGCACAATATCATTTGTCGCTACGGTTTGCCAAGTGCCATAGTATCAGACAATGCTTCAAACCTTAAGAACAAGGACATGAGAAAGATGTGTGAACAGTTTCAAATTACCCACCACAAGTCAGCTCCGTATAGACCAAAGATGAATGGGGCAGTGGAAGCTGCAAATAAAAATATAAAGAAGAACATTCAGAAGATGGTAGTGAGTTTTAAAGATTGGCATGAAATGCTGCCACTTGCTTTACATGCTTACAGAACCTCGATTCGAACTTCTACAGGGGCAACCCCGTACTCTTTAGTATATGGAATGGAAGCAGTTTTACCAGTGGAAGTAGAAATACCTTCACTAAGAGTGCTAATGGAAGCTGAATTAGAAGAAGCTGAATGGATACAATCAAGACATGATCAACTCAATCTAATAGAGGAAAAACAATTAAAAGCGCTTTGTCATGGCCAATTGTATCAGAAGAGAATGGCCAGGGCTTACAATAAGAAGGTGAAGCCCAGAACTTTCCAAGAAGGAAATTTAGTATTGAAGAAAATCTTACCCTTTTTGGAAGACCCTCGTGGAAAGTTCAAACCAAATTGGGAAGGACCTTATGTGGTCAAAAAGATCCTATCAGGTGGTGCTCTCATCTTAGCAGAAATGGATGGGAAAGATTTTCCTGAGCCAATTAACTCTGATGCAGTAAAGAGATATTTTCCATGAATGAATATTACTAGGAAATGATCTGAGGCCATTGTTCCTTATATCCCAAAATTTGCATCCCTAGTCAAGCCAATTTGAGCTTGTTCGTCTTCTTTGTTAAACCTAAATTGGACTTACAGTCTTATACTGGGGCAAAGCCAATAGGGGCAAAGCCAATAGGGGCAGAAAGAAAAAAAAAAGAAGAAAAATAGGGGCAAATGAAAGCCAAATACAAAAGAAGGGGAATGGGATTGAATTCATCATGACTGTAAGTCCGGTTGACCCATTTTCACACTTAGAAAATTTTGAGCCTTTAATACCTTTTCTTTCATAAACCGAGCTTAGCCTTTGTTTCGTCCTATTATTAAGCCCTCGGTGATTTTAGTATATTCATTCAACTTTCAGAGTAAGATTGGTGATGACGGAATGCAGAAGCCGACCCTAGTGAAAACCGTAATTGGCACTAGGGGCAATAAGGGCAATAAGAAAAAAAGAAGAGAATAGAAAAAGGAAAAAAAAGAGAAAAAAAATCAAAGGTTGAGTTGATCATGTGGTCCAAATATAATCAGCATAAGCACTGGAAACTGGGCAGATTAGCAGGGTCAATCATGAAGGTAAAGCCATTAGGGGATGATTCTAAAGGTCATGGGGTAGACAGATTTGGTCTCTCCCTATTGCTTGGACTACACTTTTCATTATTCAACCTGATTTTAATTCCTTTAATTATATGTGATTAAGTGTTTAGGATCAGCTTTCAAAAAAAAAAAAAAAACTATACTTTGGCCAGTGATGAGAAATCAAATACTTTTTCATAAAACTTCTGTTTTTACAAGCATCTGAGAATTCTGAGGCCAATAATATAAAACCTATTTTTGAATTAAATCTATTATCTTTCCACTAATGGAGTTTGCTTTTGTATAAAAGTAAAAAAAAAAAAAAAAAAGAAGAAAAAAAAATATAAAAGAATCTAATCCCTACTCCCTAACTGCTCCTCAAGTTCCCTAATCCTAGCTGCGTGAGTTGCAATGATTCCAGAAGCACCCTCTGCATCAGGATCACTCAAAAAGGAGATGACCTCATCTGAAAAAGAATGCTTGATCTTCAATGCCCTAAGGTCGGCCAAGGAATCCTGATATTTCTTCCGCATCACTCGGACTTCAAAGCGACGAGCCTGCCTTTGTTCTTCAAATTTCTTCTCCATGGCAAGGCGGCCAGACTTCTGCTCTTCAAGCTTTCTCTCCAGAACAAGGACTTTTATCCTAAGTTCTTGAGCCTCCCGTACCCATATTTGTTGAAGCCGCTTATGGGTTGCCCTTTCTGACTCCAGAATATCCTCATAAGTAGGGGGAAGAACTGCAGGAGGGTCCTTTGGTACTGGGGCATGACTCTGCACCTGCTCTTTGATCCAGAAATTATAGTCCTTCACATGGGACTCAGAAAAGACAGGACCCCACAGAAAGCGAACATAGGACCACTCATTCATTAATTGAGCATTTAGCCCCATGGTGGCTGATGTAAGTGGCCCTACAAGGCTCTCATAGCCAGTTGGGATCATAATACCCTGGGTGGCTCCAAACTGTCGAAGAACCCTCAAGGGAAGATAGAGAATAGCAGATTTCAAGCCTGCCAAGACCAAAAAGTTCCTATCTCTGAAACTGATCACTGTCTCTGGATTGGGTTGATAAGTGCCAGGCCATCTCACTTGATCATCCTGGAGAGTACCCAAGAAAGTGAACCATCCCTGCTTGCCGCCTTGGATATTAGGACAACCCCTGTGGCTCATCAGAACAGGAACTTTCAACCTTGGAAAGAAGCGGCGAGTTATCTCTTCAACTTGGCTCAGGTGGTCAAGCAACCAAAGCTGCAGAAAAGGGGAGTATTTCAATTTATTTCCAAAAAGAAAAAAAAGAAAAGAAAAAAAAGGAAAAAAGAAAAAAAAAGAGAAGAAAAAAAAAAGAAGAAGAAGAAAAGAAAAAAGAAAGAAAAAAAGAAAAGAAAAAATATATATATATTTACTTGTAGGATAGGGGCGCAGGCAAGGAAGCGTTTCTTCTTTCTGAAATAGCAGTCAGTAAGGGCCTGGTATATCTCTGCTAAGATCATAGGGGCCAACCTCTCACGTTCCTTAACCTGGCAGATAACTGAGATGAGAGCCAAGTCAACCTGGTCATCACCCCGTGGAAAAAGCAGCTGATTGACCACTACCAAAGTCAATGCATTAAACCTAGAATCCTTGTCCCCACTCCTTAGAAGTTTTTCAGTCAAAAAGGTCTTGGACAAGGTCAATAGGGTATCAGAATTCTCTAAGTCTTTCTTCCCTATACCCAGGAATGTAGAAGCCTCCTTTTTGTAACTAGGCTTTAGGGGCGGGTTCACAACCTTTTCAGAAAATTTTAAGCCAAGGATGGTTTCAATCTCTTCTATGGTAGGAGTCATCTCTTTGTCATCAAAACAGAAGAGATTCAGTTCAGGAACCCAGTGTCCAATCAAAGCTTCAATGATTTCCCACTTGAAGGGAATTTTAGGGATGTGAAGGATATGCCCTAAGTGGATGGAATCCCAACGAATCTCCTCATCAAGGGTCATGGAGTTAACCCATCTGTCATAAAAAGAATCTACCACATTATACCTGGTGAGATTAGGAGGTTTGGATCTAACATATTGTTTTACAGGAGGAGATTCTACGACAGAAGAGAACGGTGCAGGGGAAGCCATGGAAGCACCAAAGAAGCCAAGGAAAGCGAGAAAAGACGTGCTCAGGGAGTTTTCAAACTATTAAAAGTGTCACAATGACGTCCCCCATGAGTTTATATAGAAAAAATCGTAAGGCAGTAAAATCCGTAATAATAATACGAGCATAGCATGCCCGTATAAAGAATACGGACACACTTGACCGTGTAAAATTCACGGGCAGAGTGCGCCCGTAGTAATTTTACGGGCACGGCTTGCTCGTAGTATAAGTACGGTCCTGCCAAAAAAATGCAAAAAAATGGGAATTTTTAATTTCTTTGATTCCCTAAGCTTCACCTGTCCCTGCTTTAACATTCATCATGCAATAAATATTGAAAAGAAAGAAGAAAAGAACACAAATGAATGAAAATTAAAATCCTTTTATATATATGAGAATGTTTACATCACTTTTGTCAAAGATACAAATGTATATGAAAAATCCTAATCTACTGTCTATGCAGGTCCGCCCCTACGGCCATGGCCTCGTCCTCTGCCCCGACCACTGCCTGAAGATTGCCTGCGCTCAAAGACATGCCGCACAATATTGCGGGAAGTGCTACGAGTCATCCTACTCAAAACAGACTGAATATCATACCACATATATAAAGGCACAAGGCCAGCAGTGGGATGATCAGGAGGGACGTACCCTGAAGTATCTACATATCCCGTATGTGCGCGCGTGGGAAACGCGGCACGGGAAAATTCGGAGTCGCCACCGCCTGATGGGGTGCAAGCGGACACCTGGGTGCCTAATCTTGCCTATTAGGGCTTTTTGGTCTGCGGCTTGAGATTCTAAGTCTGTTCTCGGTTGTGGTTCGGGGAAGTCCGTAGACACCCCGGTCCACCCCGTCGGATGACGGGTCCCGTGGGTTCCCTGGTTTGAGTCAGCTTACATTGGTCTCACCTGATTCCTAATCCGATATGCAATTTGGTTAAGTCTAGCGGGACCACCTGAGTGGTGTGGGTCCCTTTAGTTGCTTTTATCTTGATTACTTAGGTGATTTGAGTCTGGTTGGGTGGGCCCCGTTGGAAGGCCCACGGTATCCTTGGTGGGCTTAGTCAAGCCCGTGTGCCCTTGTGGGCCTTGGCCTATCCTAGGAGGCCCTTTGGGCTTTGGTTGGTGCATTGATTTTACTTTAGATTCAGATTTGAAGGTTAAGTGTTTTTTATGCGCAAGTGGGCCGGACTGGTTTGTGGGCCCCTTAGGTGGGCCCACATGGTGGCCAAGTATTTTTTATTGGATTTGTCTTTTTAATGTTGCCAAAGTGATTCGGACACTGGGCTTGGGGCCCGTAGTCCAAATCTGGGCTTGTAAGCCCAAGTTACCGGAAGTTAGGGTTTGCACCCTTCCTTGGTTCGGTGGGTGGGCTTTGGTGGGCCCGGTAGGCCCTTGCCCTTGGTCTCGGCCAAACCACGCAATTCATGCATCAATTTCACATAACAAGGCTCGGGTGGGCCGCATTGGGTTTGGCCCGCCCGGTTCAAATTGTTCATTTTACTTAAGTTATTTTAATGGCATGCTTTGGTGTTTATTGGGCTTGGTGGGCCCCGTTGGAAGGCCCACTGGAAGTCAAGTTGGACCGGGAGTCCAAGTCCCATGTCGGGTTTCCGGGTGACCCAGAAACCCTTTTTGGCTCATTTGGCTTGATTCAGGAATGCCACCTATGTCTAGCAAACGTTACAGAATATACATCACAGAAACAGATCAAAATTGATATTTATCAAGGAGAGACTGGCTCATTATACTGGGTCCAAGGGGAGGGATTTATCAGGGTAAAGGGCATTTTCGGGATTTTATTTAAGGCAAAGGGCATTTTCGGGATTTTTAAGGGTAAAGGGCATTTTCGGGATTTTTTAAGGGTAAAGGGCATTTTCGGGATTTTATTTAAGGTAAAGGGCATTTTTGGGATTTTTCAGGGTAAAGGGCATTTTCGGGATTTTATTTAAGGCAAAGGGCATTTTCGGGATTTTTTAAGGGTAAAGGGCATTTTCGGGATTTTATTTAAGGTAAAGGGCATTTTCGGGATTTTTTTAAGGTAAAGGTGAAGTGGGCGCACCCAAAAATCGAGGTGAGCGCGAGGTGAGCACGAGGTGAGCGCGAGGTGAGCGCGAGGTGAGCACGAGGTGAGCGCATCCAATTTTAGGTGAGCACGAGGTGAGCACGAGGTGAGCGCGAGGTGAGCGCATCCAATTTTAGGTGAGCACGAGGTGAGCGCGAGGCGAGCGCATCCAATTTTAGGTGAGCATGAGGTGAGCGCGAGGTGAGCGCGAGGTGAGCGGACCCAAGCTAGGTGAGCGCGAGCTCAGCGCGAGATGAGCGTGAGCTCAGCGCGAGGTGAGCGGACCCAAGCTAGGTGAGCGCCAGCTCAGCGCGAGATGAGCGTGAGCTCAGCGCGAGGTGAGCGGACCCAAGCTAGGTGAGCGCGAGCTCAGCGCGAGATGAGCGTGAGCTCAGCGCGAGGTGAGCGGACCCAAGCTAGGTGAGCGCGAGCTCAGCGCGAGATGAGCGTGAGCTCAGTGCGAGGTGAGCGGACCCAAGCTAGGTGAGCGCGAGCTCAGCGCGAGGTGAGCGGACCCAAGCTAGGTGAGCGCGAGGTGAGCGTGAGCTCAGCGCAGACCCTGAGTCTCTGTTTTTTCTCTCCAAACTCTATTTCCGACTGGTTTTAAGCTCTGTAACTGGTTTCTGGGGATCCTTAGAACCCCAGCAGACCTCTAACATACCTGGGAGTTAATCTAACCTAAGTTGTGAGGATCAAACCTCTTTGAAAACCTACAAATCCGAACAAAACACTAACAGAACTTAATAAAATCATCCGGAAACAGACACTAACAACACCATGAATTAACATAACCCGAATAAGGAAGAAGGGAACGGGGGGCTTTATCGGGATACATTAGATCTTCGCAGGAACATACTCCTTTAAGATGAAACCAATAACAAAAGCAAGCAGGCAAAATGAATCCGAAGCAGGCAAAAGACCAGATCTGGTCCCGGGAGAGACTTATCTTTCTAAACATGGCCAAATGAATCTAATCTTAGATATGCTGTGTAAAAAATACAAGAGAGAACATTACCTTGAATGTTTCGAGACCCTAGAGGGGGGAAGCATCTCCTTGAAGCACAAATGGTTGCCAGAGCAGTTACTCTCCACACCCACAGCGAGGTCTCCTTCGGGTTTGATGAGGAAGAAGAGGAAGAGAGGAACGGGGTCTTCAAAAGCCGAACCAAGAATCCCGAAAGAAACAGGCAACCTTAAAGAATGCCCGGCCAACAAATCTCCAACCACAAGAAGGTTGAACCAAAAAAATGCCGAACCCCTGCAAATGAAGGCTGCTGGAGCTTTTATAGAAGGAAAAATGGGCATCCGCCCACCTTGGCGCCCAGCTCGCGTCGAGCTCCTGTCGCTCGACGCGAGCGACAAAATCATTAAAACATTAAATGCGGCCGCGGGTTTGTTTAAAAAATCCGAAAATTAAGATATGGTCCCTGGGATATTTTTGTTTAATATTATTTTATTCATATATTTTCAAATATTTTCAGATTGGTCCCTAGGATATTTCGTATGTTTGGATATTTACGGATTTAATCCCCGAGATATTTCCCTGCGCAACTCGCCACGTGTGCAGCTTTTTGCCACGTGCGCAGATTGCCGGTTTTGCTGCACGGGAATTTCATCAGCTCATATTTCCTTCATCCGGACTCCGATCTGGGCAAACTTAGTTTCATTAGAATCGTATCGGAGCCCTCCATCCCATGACCTAGGGGTAGGCCTCCGGATCGGATTTTAGCAGAAAGTCAACTTTTGGCTCTGCTCAAGTTTGACCGCCCGCAGAACCTTCATCCGGACCCCGATTCCTGCAAACTTAGTTGCGTTGGAACCGTGTCGAGATTCTCTATCCAATGACCTAGGGGTAGGCCTCTGGATCGGATTTTAGCAGAAAGTCAACTTTTGGCTCTGCTCAAGTTTGACTGCCCGCAGAACCTTCATCCGGACCCCGATTCCTGCAAACTCAGTTGCGTTGGAACCGTGTCGAGATTCTCTATCCAATGATATAAAGCAAGGTACTTGGCACGGAATTCGAGGAAAAGTCAACTCTCGGCTTTTCCTTAAGTTTGACCGCCCGCAGAACCTTCATCCGGACCCCGATTCCTGCAAACCCAGTTGCGTTGGACTCGTGTCGGGATTCTCTATCCAATGGTATAAAGCAAGGTGGCCAATTTTCACTTGATCAAAAAGTCAACTTTTCACCCCTTAGGGTTTGACTTTCTGTCCAGGGTTTGTATTTTTTTTTTTTGGGAGCGCAAAAATGAGGTGCTTACACCGTAGACTCGGGATCAGAATTAGTACGGGAAGAATCCACAGAAGGATCAGCAGCAGCAGGCGTTTCCTCTACAGCCTCCATAGCAGGACCAGCAGGAGCAGATGTCCCAGGAACATCAGCATCAGGACCAGGCTCTACAGGATCAGCTGTAGCCTCCTCCATCACCACGGCCTCCACAGCAGGCTCTACCACAGCGGCGTCCATAGCCGAATCCATATCTACATCCGCAGATGCATCAGGAGCAGTCTCAGGAACTGGGGCAGACTCTGGCACATCCTCAGTAGCAGGTACAATAACAGCCTCGATCTCAGGCTCTGCTATAGGTGCCTCTGCCGGACTGGGAGAAGTCACGAACTCCACCGTGCCACAGAAAATACCTCATCCCGAAAATGCATGGGTATAGGTGAAGCCGGTGAAGAAGGGCCGGCTGTGTCCTCCTGAAAATAAGAGAAGAAATTTTAGTCAGAACCAGATAAACAGTTATAATAGCAGGAATGGAAATAAAAGAAGAAAATAACCTGAGTATGAGATGGACCCGCCTGGTCCTGTGCATCAGATGGACCCTCCTGGCCCTGTGCTCTGGCTAGCTGCCCCCGGAGGTCTGAGATCGTGATATAGAGGGCGTCCCGCTCAGCAATTGCAGCATCTCGCTGGCGCTCTAGATCAGCATATCGAGACCGGATCTCTGCCAACTGAGCCTCCTGAAATAGAAAAGAAAGGGTCAGAAAATGTCAAGATCAAATAAAAATAGAAAGGTGAAAAGGAAGAAGGCATACCGTAGTGTCATAAGCCCTAATCACTACCCCTCCAATCTCAGTGACTCCGCCACGAACAGGCATAGGTGGCATAAGGCACCAAACTGAAGCTCGCCTGAACTAGGCATCATAGTCACCCTCCTCTAATAATGTCTCTGCCTCAGTCCAATCTAGGAACTGGGCAGGATCTACAAGCATAGGAGGGTAGGAAGGAGTAGTATCTGGTGGGATGGTAGGAATCCGCGGCTTTCCTACATGCTGAAAGAAGAAGCGCTCGCCGCAGTACCAGATGCTACCCATCTGACCAATAAAGAACTGGTATCTCTGTCGTCTTTGGTCAGGGACAAATGCATCATCTCTGGCTGCATGCAGGGCCAGCACCTCATGAATGTCCTCCATCCTGGGGACAAATAGCTGAAAAACAGAATGGGATATTAGATATGTGATTCAGGAAGAAAAGGAAAGAAAAAAGAAGAGGAATTAATGAAGATTACCTCAGACCGATACAGCCTGTCCAGGTGAGCACGGGCGGACCTAGGACGACTCTTTTCAGAGTCGTGCTCTACATGACACCATCTACGTGCCATGGGATACGTCTCCTCAGACATCGTAGAGGTAGGACGGAAATAGGGTATATAAACCCTAGCAAAGAACTGCAGAAAGAAGAAAAGATCAGAAGAATAGAAAAAAAAAGAAAAAAGAAAGAAAGAGAGAGAAAAAGAAGGAAATAAGATTCACCTGCCAAAAGGGCCAGAAGAACCTGCACCCAACTCCAGCCCCTCTGGAAGTAGAGAGGCCGCTCACTGATCGGCGCAGACCGGCCAAAATAGTACCAAAAATGAGCGGGCCCCATGCATACCTCCTTGCTCGATGCAGATCTCCCAGTAAGCTCAGAAAATAAGGACTAACCGAAGTCGTGTCCTCAGGAAAGAAGCAAGATCCCATCATGTACAGAAAAAGGAATCGGAAGGCGTTTGGGAAAACATGATCACCGGAGGCAAGCTGGCCAAACTGCCTCGCCCTGAAAGTCTCTCTCAACCATGTCAGAGACAATCTCGCTCTCCCTCTATCCCAGGCCTCAGGAGGCAGCACGATATACCCAAGGTAAGCAGCGACCTCATCAGCCTCTGGCATCGCCATCTCAGGAATGATATCACCAATCATCCTAATCCCGGTGTGCGCGAGTCGGAAACGCGGCACGGGGAAATTCGGAGTCGCCACCGCCTGATGGGGTGCAGGCGGACACCTGGGTGCCTAAGTTCTTCTACTAAGGCTTTTGGTCTGCGGCTTGAGATTCTAAGTCTGTTCTCGGTTGCGGTCTAGGGAAGTCCGTAGACACCCCAGTCCACCCCGTCAAGTGACGGGTCCCATAAGTTTCCCTGGTTTGAGTCAACTCTGGTCTCTCACTCACCCGATTCCTATTCCAGCATTCAATTTTGGTTAAGCCTGGTGAGACCGCCAAAGTGGTGTGGGTCCCTTTACTTGATTTTATCTTCTTATTATTGAATGAAGTGAGTCTGGTTGGGTGGGCCCCGTTAGAAGGCCCACGGATCCCTTGGTGGGCTTGGTTGAGCCCACGTGTCCCTTGGTGGGCCTCAGTCTAGCCTGAGAGGCCCTTTGGGCTTTGGTTCAAGTGAATTGATTTTACTTTAAGTTTAAGCTTGATTATTTAAGTGGATCTCCATGCCAAAGCGGGCTGGGATTGCTTTGTGGGACCTTGAGCGGGCCCCACAGTTGCTTGCCAAATAATTTGAGATTTATCTTGCTTAAGTTTCCAAAGTGGGCCAGGATTTGGGCTTGAGGCCCTTTACCTGGGCTTGGGCTTGAAAGCCCAAGACTTCCTGAGTTAGGGTTTTGAAACCCTGACCTTGGTTGGGTTCATGGGCTTAGTGGGCCCGATAGGCCCTACCCGTGGTCTCAGCCAAACCACATCCTACTTTAATCATGCATGGCCCAATTAGGGCTTGGGTGGGCCTCGAGTGGTCTGGCCCACTCAAATCTTTTATTTATCTTAGTTAAGCAAAAATGAATTGGTCGGGCTTGGTGGGCCCCGTTGGAAGGCCCACCGGAAATCAATTTGGACCGGGTCGGTCCATGGCCCATTTTGGGTTTCCGGGTGACCCAGAAACCCTGTTGGTTTATCCGGTTCGGTTCGGAAATGCCACTCATATCTAGCAAAAGTTACAGCATATAAGTCACAGGAACATATCAAAATCAACATTTATCAAGGAGAGATTAGCTCATTATGCTGGGTCCAAGGGGAGGTACCCGGGGCCCCTGTGGGCGACCAAGGTACGAGTTGGACGCGCAGCGAACAAAGGAAGTGGAGGGTGTGGGGGGCGAAGTGCCCCCTGCGGTACAGTAAAGGGTATTTTCGGAAATTTTCAAAAATACAGCAATTCGGCCTGTTTTAGGGGTATGCGCTCACTTCCTGAAGTGAGCGCCAGTAGGCGCTAAGAACCCGGCAAAATTTGGACCTGGCGCTCACTTGATACTAAGTGAGCGCGAGCTGGGCGCGAAGTGAGCGCGAGCTGAGCGCGAGATGGGCGCCAGAATTACACATGGTTTTAAGTGAGCGCGAGCTGAGCGCCAAGTGGGCGCCAGCTCGGCGGGCAATGAAATAAAAGGGGCGCCTACTTCCTAAGTGAGCGCAAGTGAGCGCCAAGTGGGCGGCTGCTCACTGCGATTTTCATCTCTCTGTTTCTTCGAGATATCCATCTCTGGCCGATTTTTTCCGGCCTGTGATTGATCCACTAGTCTCCTAATATGCCCAGGACACTTCCCAACTAGTTTTGGATTTAATCTAAACACATTTTTTTGAGGATCAAACCTCCTTGCAAACCTTCAAATCCGAACCCCCAAACACTTAACAGAACATGCGAGGAAGGGAACTGGGGGCTTTATGGGATACAACAGAGAGGGAAAACTCATAGGGGAACATGCTCCCCCTTCGAATCAATCAAACAAGTAATAGCAGTGAAGAACAAAAAATGCTGGAAAACAGGATATCGCAATGAACTTATTTATTTTGGATGAGAGTTCGTCGGGAACATTACCTGGGTGTTTCAACACCTATCCGAAGTGGGTGGAGCCTCCTTGTGCGAGCAGCCGCTGGAGCAACACCTCTCCACGCCCACAACAAGATCTCCTTAGGGTTTGATGTCCTTCGGGTTTGATGAGGAAGAAGAGGAAGAGAGGAATGAGGGGGGGGGGGGGGTCTGGTTTTTTTTCTTTGGGGAAGATAATGGTCAAGGCCACCTTCGAATGTCTCCAAAAAAATGTCCAACCTCTACTCTCCAAACCAAAAATCCGAACCCAAAATCCGAACCCCTGCAAATGAAGGGGGATGCTGCTTTTATAGAAGGAGAAATGGGCATCCGCCCACTTTGGCGCCCAGCTCGCGCCCACTTGCTGTCGCTGGGCGCGAGCGACAAAATCATTAAATCATTAAATGCCGCCGTGGGTTTGTTTAAAAAATCTGAAAATTAAGATATAGTCCCTGAGATATTTAGGTTTAATATTATTTTATTCAGATATTTTCAGATACTTTCAGATTGGTCCCTGGGATATTTTGAATGTTTGGATATTTACGGATTTGATCCCCGAGATATTTTCCTGCGCAACTCACCACGTGTGCAGCTTTTTGCCACGTGCGCAGATTGCCGGTTTTGCTGCTCGGGAATTTTGTCAGCTCATATTTTCTTCATCCGGGCTCCGATCTGGGCAAACTCAGTTGCGTTAGAATCTTATCGGAGCCCTCTATCCAATGGCATGGGGGTAAGCACCTGGATCGGATTTTAGCAGAAAGTCAACTTTTGGCTTCGCCCAAGTTTGACTGCCCGCAGAACCTTCATCCGGACTCCGATTCCTGCAAACTCAGTTGCGCTGAGTTTGTAGGAATCGTGTCGAGATCCTCTATCCAATGATATAAAGCAAGGACTCTGGATTGGATTTTGGCAGAAAGTCAACTTTTGGCTTCGCCCAAGTTTGACCGCCCGCAGAACCTTCATCCGGACTCCGATTCTTGCAAACTCAGTTGCGTTGGAATCGTGTCGAGATTCTCTATCCAATGATATAAAGCAAGGTGGCCAAATATCACTTAATCAAAAAGTCAACTTTTGTCCCCTCGGGGTTTGACTTTCTGCCAGGGTTTTGAGCTGTTTTGCTGTCTTTTAGCACTTTTTTTTGTTTTCTTATTTTCTTTTCTTTTCTTTTTTTTTCTTTTTTGGTTTGATCAAAATTTGGGTGCTTACACCCGGTGATAAGGGTGAAGTCAGAAGGCCGGATCCCGATCTCAATATCTGGGAAGTGGAAGCTCAAAGTCTCCGGGAAGAATCTCTCAAGCAATGCAGCAATGAGGGTCCGATCCATGCGCACGTCCGGAATGGTAATAAACATGCCAAATCCATATAAGCCTAACTCCCGACGGTAGGCTGAACTGCAGGCTCCCAAAAATCTAATAAAACTGGCCCAGCTCCCTCTATAATGGGACATAGGATACTCCAAAGGGATATCCGCCCTAATACACGTTGAGGGATGAGTCCTTAAGCCATGCAAAAGATAAGTATCCCTAATCTGGGCAGCCACCTCCTCAGGGATCTCAACCCTGGTCCTGGCCTCATATCTGCCACGGCCTCCTCTACGGCCCTCATCATGGCCTGCATCTCTGCCTCCACCTCAGCCTGCTACGGCTCCTATCTCGGCCTGAAGCCTCAACGGCCGGTTAAAGAAGCAATTGAAAAGGAAAGGATCAAGGGGATGTTTTTGTAAAAGAATATTGAATTCAGAAGAGTTAGAATATACCTCTGGGGTCGCCTCACGCGAATCCCCAAAAGGGAGATCAGGAATGTCTAAATCAGAATCCCTCTCGGCCCTCGAAGAAGTGGCCACATCAGAATGATCTCGCCTAACTCTCGAAGAGGAAGGCTCATCTGCAGGATCTCTGGAAGCTGACCTAAGGCGGGCCGTCTACGGTTCAAATCAGGGAGTTGGTTAATTATTCTTGTTAAAATTTAATTGCTTAATTTTCATTCTAACCAAGATTAATTAATTTGCAGGAAAAAGAAAAACCAAGATTAATTAATTTGCAGGAAAAAGAAAAATGGAAAATGAAAGAAAATACTTCAGAAACTCCCAATCAAATTAGAAGTCAACTGAAGGAGTTTAATTTTCTGTTTGGAGAAATTTTAGTGTGATATTTACTTATCTTTATCTCAATCAGGAAAATATATAAAAATTATATATAGGAAGTTTTAGGCTTCTTGTATATTCTCTTTATATAAGAAAAAAAAAAGAAGAAAAAATGTGAATGAAGATGTTAAGGATTGATTTTAATTTTCTCTTTTGTTTTCAGGACGTAAATTCAAGCCTATTTGAGTTGGGATTGTGGTAACATCAATACTCATTAAGTTTAGGCTTATTCAATTATAGATTCAGAAATCTATCATGGTTGTCAGTTGGATTGAGGATCGGCTTGGTGGAGTCAAAATCATTGGCCTAGCAGCTCCTAAAGTATAGATCCAAGCAAGTCAAAATCAAGTTTCTAAAAATGCATGGGTGAGCAATTATCTAGTAGCCCATGGTCAAAGCAAAGTTTCAAGCAATAGCCCGGAAGTTGGACTTGAGCATACAAAAGTCTGCTAGCATGCAAAATACAGCACCAATAAAAACATGATTGCTCCATATTAGCACAACAGTCCAAAAACTGAAGAATGCAGAAAATTGAACATGAATTGAGCATTTATATTTGCAGAGGACAAATGAGAAAAATACTGGTTGAATGGATATAGAAGCATCAGCATATGTAGTATATTTTCAAAAAAAAAAAAAAAAAATCAGAATGATGCAACAAGTGAACATATCCAGTAATTTGAAGACTTCTTCAAAGCATCATATATTCAGAGTCAAAGAATCATTCAGTGTTATGTAACAGAGGAAAAAGTTTGAGAATTTGTTCACCAAGGAACCCCAGATCAAAATTGATAGCTTGGGAATAATTATTGGCCAAACAGAAAAACCAGATTCAAAACAAAGGAAACAAGTTAAGTAAAGATTCATTTCTGGTTGCAGATACAGATTTCCAGATACTAAATGTAGAATTGGGGATTATTTTCAAACCACAAACAGCAAATCAAATTTGTGCACGAACCAAACTTGATGCTATTAATGATTGAGTTTACTAGAAGAGAGGTTCGGTCACTTACCTGTTTCGACCGAAATAGGAAATTTTGATAAACCTCAAGAGATGATGACGACTGTTTGGAAAGGATCGGAAGCACACTAAGAATCTTCACAGCCGAACGGTGGTCACCAGAAATGATTCTTGAGTCACCGGAAATGATAGTGGCCGCCGGAGGTAACAGTGGTTGCCGGAGAAGGAGAAGGTCGTTAGAGAAGATGGGAAATACCATCGGAATCAAAAACCGTAGAGGAAGATACGGTCGAGGAGTTAGGGCAAAGTGCGGACAGAAATGAGGAAGAAGTCGCGGTAGCGAGGTTAAGAAGGAGAGTAAAATTCGTAAAATCAGTACGGGCTTCAGACGACCGTGAAGGTAACACGGTCCCGTTCGCCCGTGATCAACCTACGGGCAGCATTGGTCCGTGATACAAATATGGGCGAAGCCAAAAATTGCATATTTTATTATTTTCTCCACAATTTTCAAAAGATCAATGTCTATATTAGTTGTAAGTTGCAAGGATTGCCACCATACTCACTTTTGTTTAGAAATTTTGTCTCAAATCTCACTTCAAAGCTACGAGAGCTCAGTGAGAGGAGAGAGGAGGATTTGGCCCTTAAGCTGAGGGATTTCTAGCAAATCTTCCACAATCAATTCTTTTTTTCAAAAATCACCCATTTAATCCTTTCAAAGTGCAATTGATTAGACAAAATCTCAGAAAGTGCAATTGGTGGGTCTTTTTTGCTCTCTGCTTGTAATTGGTTCCAATTACCAGCAAAGAGGGGGCAGCTGTAGACACCCCAAATTGCACTACAGAATGAGAAAATAATAAAAACATGTAATTAGAGCTTAAAACAGGTCAAAAATTCATAAAAATTGACAAAACTAGCTTTGCCCGTATTTCATTCACGGGCCGGTCGCGCCCGAGGTCACTCTACGGTCAGGCGCGCCCGTAGTGACAATACGGTCATCGTTGGACCGTAATGCATTTACGGTCACTAAAGACTCGTGCGAGTTTTATCCTTCTCTCGATTTCCGAGCTTTATCTTTAGTCCAATATATCTTTAAATGAGTGAATTACGTATTTTATTCACTGAAGCCACCTTGGTTGGCTATGGATGGGCACTATCTTTGTATTTCACTCTATCTTAAGGACCAGGATATATCCTTCTGGACCAACCTTGCCCCTGTGCTTGCCTATAAATAGAGGTGAGATTCTCAAGCTGAGGGCCACGAAATTTTGAAGAATCAAGGAGCTCCAAGAGAAGAAGAGGAACCCCTGCTGCTTTGCCTGCTCAATCCAGGTAAGTCCCTTTTCCCTTTTATTTTCTGTCTTCAATTCTAGATGTAATAGGATCATCTCTATTGCTGTAGAATAAGGCCATCTTTTGTATCTAGTATTCCTAAACTTGCCTCCAAGTACCTCAAGAGTCTCTCTAGCCGTAAAACGTGAAGAGAGAGCTAGGGGAAAAGAGAACAGGTGGATCCTTAGAATAGAACCCCATATGTGTTTTTTCTCCTTTTTTATAGAATAAAGCCTCTGATTGTGTTTGTGTAACCAAACCTATCTCCAAGTACCTCAAGAATCTTCTCTAACCATAAAACGTGAAGAGAGAGCTAGGGGAAAAGAGAATAGGTGGATCCGTAGGGTAGACCCCCATGTGCTCTAATCTGTGAGATGTGGCTGTTTTGAATATCCTGATCATGTTTTAATGGTTTTTATGATATATCTGAATGAATCACATGAATCCATGATGTTTATAGCATGAGATCCTCACTTTTTTATAAAATTTGGATTTTCCACATATTTGCACCTACAGCACTGTTTTCGTGATTTTTGTGGTTTTAGGCTAGGATCTTGGATTTATCATGATCAATATGATAGATCTGGATCCAGAAGCCTGAAAATAAATTCTAGGGTTTCATGATATGGTTTTTAAATCGTTTTTCATTATTGAGAGAAGACCCTACGGTCTAAGTTCTCCCCTTTTGATGTTCTTCATCAACGTGGGTATTTTTGGTTTTGATTTCTGGATTTAATGTGAAATATGGGCTTTATCTATGTCCTGGATCATTCAAGTTCAATTTTGAAATATTTTATAAAAATCATATTTTTCTAGATTTCTAGAATTTGACTTGAAGCCAGATTTTTGGATTTTCACTTTAAATTGATTTTATTTGATTTTATCTCAATTTTATTTTGATCATGAAACCCTAGGAATGGTATGATCATATTTGAAAGTTCTGGATCAATCAGACTATTCATATGAAAAAACCATATATTTTTGTCTTTTTTTGTGATTTTTCATGATTTTTATAGCAAGCCTTTTTCCTTTATTTAAACATGAACAATACCTGGCAACCACCTTGTGTGGATGAATAGGGGTGCCTAACACCTTCCCCTGTTCATAACCTAATCCCCTTACCCATCTCTGGTTGTTTTTTTAGGAGGGTTATTTTTACCCTAAAATTGCCTTTTGTGCTTATTTTATATTTTAGTGTCCATTCACACCTAAATTGAATGGTGGCGACTCTTTGTTTAATTCAATCCCGTGTGATGATAGAGGAAGTCATTGGAGATGATGATTTTTTCCATGTCTCACATTTTGTCACTTTTATGATTTTTTTTTATTTAAGCAAGCTTTCTTTGTTTTTAACATGAACAATACTTGGCAACCACATTATGTGGATGAATAGGGGGGCCTAATACCTTCCCCTATTCATAACCTAATCCCCTTACCCATCTTTGGTTGTTTTTTTTTATTTGTATTTTAAAATAGAGTTATTTTTACTCTAGTTTTTGTCCTTATTTGATTTGATGGTTTTGGTGTCCATTCACACCTAAATAGAATGGTGGCAACTCCTCTTTTTATGAATCCCGTGTGATGATTAGAAAGTCATTAAATTGATTTTCCATGTCTCATAACTGGCGACTCTACTGGGGACTTGTGGATTTCAGCCTTTTGGTGTATTTGTTCATGTTTTTGTGTTTTGATTGGCTTGCTATTTTGTGTTCTTAAGCATGTTTGATATGTTTAAATCTGATTTATTATTTAAAAGCTCATGGGGGTAGAAACATGCTTAATTTTGATTTATAGGATTGTTTCTAGAAACATGCGTAGGGAGGGTTTGTTTGCTAAACCATGCTTGTTTCTTGCTGTATTTTCATGATAACATGTTTTAATTTTCAGCATGTTCTCCATGATGTATTATTTGGTTGTATAACATGATCACATGTTTGCATGTTTGGGTGATTTTTGTGAGCATGTTTAGGTGCGATAGGATTACTTTGTTTACTTGTGTTTATTTGCTTTAGATATGTTTCCTATTACGCCTTGGTTTGTATATATGCATGACTGTGAAAAAGAGTGGCAAGGGGCTGGGACGTTATGAATGCACCCAATATTTATAAATGCACTATGCACATTTTTATTTTTTTTACACAGCCTACCTATAACCTATAGGAAGTTGAACGCGAATGTGTGTAGCTTGACGCAACGAGGTCGTTACTTCAGAAAGCAAAAGTGAAAACATTCACCTTAGAACTTTGAGTCAATGATGTGATGACAATGTGGATCTTTGATTGTGGTCATCACTAGACTTGAGATCTAAGTTGCCATTAAGCCAAAACCCAAAACCCCTACGATTGAAGGTGGAGATACACATTTTTAGCTAAAGTATACAATTAAGATGGGGAAATGGGTTTGTAATTGAGGGAAGGCCGTTTGCATGGTTCATAAGCCAAGGAATAATGTGGATGCCATATTGAACGTAAACAAGGTAACAAGGTAACCTTAAGTTTAGCATTACTTTCATGTCATGTAAGTGTCATGGTGTTTATATGTTTGGGATGAAGGTTTTCCCAATAAGGACTTAAGATTGGTGTAGCCTATAAGAAGAGTTTTTAACTTTTCTCAAAATTGATCCTACCCAAAGTTCATACAAGAGGCAACCAAAGGTACCAAAGTTTTGAGTATGGTGTCTAATGTTGAAGGGAACATGTGCCCTCATGTATTTTTGGAAATAGGGTCAAAGTCCACTTTGGGACAGTTTAGAAGCCTTGCAAGGGTGAACCGTATGTTTGAATGAACATTCAAAGTGATCAAATCATGTAAAAAATGGAAAAAATGAAAAAAGTCTGTAAACCGCATTTTCTATGCGGATTGGACTTGACTGCATTTGTTATGCGGTCAAGGCTTGACCGCAATTTAAGTGTGGTCAAGTCCAGACCGCATTAAGTATGCGGTTTTTGCGGAAAAGCCAATTTTTGCAATTTTTCCACCAAATCTTGTTCCTTTAACCTTTAAGTGATACAAACAATTAATAAACACTTCAATAAGGATAAGGGGCATCCAAATTCTTCTAAACTCATTCAAATCAAAAGGTTAAGCTCATTTTAGGAAATTTACCTAATTTGAACATGTAACTTAACCCAATAGATGAAGATGATAATGGAAAATGAGCTTGAATAAAATATTTCAAAAAAGAAATAAAAATGTGAAACAAAATTTCTTGAAGATTCAAAATATCCCTGGGCCTCTGAAAGCCTTTGAATTTTAGATTTTTTTAAAAAAAAAATCCTTTGGCCTTTTAAAGCCTTTGAATTTCAGACTTTATTTCAAAAAAAAAAAAAAATCCTTGGGCTTCTAAAAGCCTTTGAATTTCAGACCTTTTTCAAAAATCCTCGGGCCTTTGAAAGCCTTTGAATTTCAGACATTTTTCAAAATATCCCTGGGCCTCTGAAAGCCTTTGAATTTCATATCATTTTCAAAATATCCATGGGCCTCTGAAAGCCTTTGAATTTCATATTTTTAAACCGCATAAGCCCTTGGAAGTTTGAGTAATTCCAAGACACTACATGATTTGATTTGTCTAAAAGCTTTTATTTTTAGATAATTCGTATCCTTGTGGGACCTGTTGGAAGCCTTAAAAAGATTCCAACACCTCTTTGGTTGGTCTTTTTCGTACCAATCAATTCTTTTTGTGGGACCTGTTGGAAGCTCTAAAATATTCCAACACCTCTTTGGTTGGTCCTTTTCGTACCAATCAATTCTTTTTATGGGATCTTTGGAAGCATTAAAATATTCCAACACCTCTTTGGTTGGTCTTTTTCGTATCAATCAATTTTTTGTGGGACCTTTGAAAGCCCTAAAATATTCTAATAATCCTTTGATTGGTCTTTTTCGTACCAATCAATTCTTTTTGTGGGACCTTTGGAAGCCCTAAAATATTCCAATGATCCTTTGGTTCGTCTTTTTCATACCAATCAATTCTTCTTGTGGGACTAGTTGGAAGCCCTAGAATATTCCAACGCTTCTAAAATATTCCAATAATTCCTTTGGATGGTCTTTTTCGTACCAACCAATTCATAGGCCTCTAGAAGCCTGAGTAATTCTAGAAACCTTTGCTTGGGCCGTCTAAAAGCCTCTAATTTTAGACAAATCATTTCTTTGGGCTGTCTATAAGCCTTTGAATTATAGACACATATCCTTTGGGCCATCTAAAAGCCTCTGAATTTTAGACACAACTTTTTTGAGCCATCTAAAAGCCTTTGAATTTTAGACACATATCTTTGGGTCATCTATAAGCCTCTGAATTATAGAGACATATCCTTTTTGGGCCGTCAAAAAGCCTCTGAATTTTAGACATTTCTCATTCTTTGTGGAACCTGTTGGAAGCCCTAAAATATTCCAACAACTCTTTGGTTGGTTTTTTTTCGTACCAATCATTTCATACCTTGTGGGATATGTTGGAAGCCCTAGAATATTCCAACAACTCAAAAATAATAATAAGATAAAAAAAGGGGGAAGAAATCTAAACTCATGTTTACCTAACCTGCCTACATGCATTCATAGGTGTATGAATGAGATTAAATTGGTGCAGATATCTTTCTTTATTTTTCTTTTTCTAGGTACCAGTATATTTGCAACCATTGCTCCCGTGACCAGATCAAGATCTCGCACCATGAATTCTACTGAAAATCAAACCACTATTCCTGCTTAAGACTTTGCTCAACTGCAAAAGCAAGTGACGGGGCTCGCCCAACTGCTAGAAAACTTACTGGCAGCCCAGTCCCAGCAAGCCCAGAACCAAGCATCCACTTCCAACCAAGCACCTCCACCTCAAACCAATATTCCACCTCCGGTTCAACCTATTCCTGAACCCATTTTTGAACCCACCCCTGAACCTATACTGATCAGGGAGGAGACGGTTGAATCAGAAAAAGAAAAAGAAAAGAGAGGATGAGGGATGAGATGGAAAGGAAATTCATGCACAGGTTGGAGATGATCCAGGATGAACTGAGGGAGGTGAAAGGGGTAAATAACTTTGGGGGCACCAACTTTGAAGACTTGTGCCTATAACCAGATGTTAACCTACTGGCCAAGTTCAAGTGCCTAGACTTGGACACTTACAATGGCACTGGCTGCCCCATGAGCCACTTGAAGTTGTACTGCGGGGCCCTATGCCAGTTTGGTCAGGATGATGGCATACTGATTCAACTCTTCCAAAGGAGCTTAACTGGAACTGTTTTGAGGTGGTTTGCTACCTTAGACCATGGAAGGATCAGAAGGTGGAAGGATCTAGCAGATGCCTTCTTAGCCCAGTACAAGTTCAATTCGGAGATTGTGCCAGATAGGTATGACGTGATGAGGATGAGTAAAGGAAGGGATGAATCTGTAAGGCAGTATGCCAAAAGATGGAGGGAGACTGCTTCTTAGGTCAGGCCACCTATGCTGGAGACAGAAATGATCTCCACTTTCATCAGCACACTGGGCCAACCATTCTATAGCCACTTGGTGGGTCAGACCACCACTAATTTTGCTGCCTTGGTACAAGTGGCCGACCGAATTGAGGATGGGATTAGGTTGGGTAAAATAATTGACCATTCTGCCATGGTCTCAGCAAGACCCCAATCTAAAGAGGGGAAATGGTATAAAAAAGAATGGGAACAAGAAAGAGGGGGAGGTGAACATGGTACAACAACCATCTGTCCCCAACAAGCCCATACAAATCAATGTGTCCACTCTGCCTACCCAGCAAGCCCCCATGAGAGTTAATGTTCCAGCAGCACCCTTAGACCAAAAGAAGGTTTTTAATAAGGAGGAAAGGGATGCTTCGATGGCAGCAAGAAGGAATAGGGTTTTTACCTTTCCAATGTCCCCTTCCTAACTGTTACCCACCTTGTTGCAAGCATGGTATGTCACTTTGAGAGAGCCGAATCCAAATGCATCAAAGGGAAGAAATTTTGATCTTTCTACCACTTGTGATTACCACATGGGTGCACCAGGGCACCCTACTGACAAGTGTTGGCCATTGAAACACGTCATTCAGGATTTGATTGACCAAAATTCCCTGTATTTCAATACAGGGGCTCCTAATCCTCCCAGATCAGATATTGGTCAAAACCCTTTGCCTCAGCATCATGGGGCAGGCTCGTCTAATGTTATAGGGGCCATATCCTCTAATGAAATAACCTTTGACCCATTTCAGTTAATTGCTCCCATAGGGACAACGGTCAAAGTTTATTTTGACGAAGGAAATAAGGACATAGAAGTAAACGTGATTTCAAAAAAGAACGATCGTGCTGCTGAGAACATTAGTTCTTCTTTGAACCGAGTCTCATCTCTCATGGCCCAAATGAATATAGCCAAACCACCTTTGGTTATCAATTGCAGTCCATCCACCTTTTCTTCACCTAATCCGTCAAAACCGTCATTGGTCATTAACTGTGACCATCTCATTGCGTCAGTTACTTCTTCATTCCCTCAACCAAAGCAACTTCCACCCTTGGTTGTGGATGTTCCTCCTACTCAGACTTCCTCATCCAAGTCCAAGCTTCCTCCCCTCGTGATAAATGTCTTAAAGCCTTCTTATTCTGAAGCAGCTGTACCATGGAATTATAGTGAAGGCTTCACAACCACAATTCCGGTAGTTGAGGGAGAAAACAAGAAAGAATTAAACCTCATGATAAGATTAGGGAAATGTGTAGGAGAGGGAGAGAAACAGAAGGAAACCAGGAAAGAGAAGAAAGAAGGTGAAGAAGAGAAAACAAATGGAAAGGCCAAGGTAGGGGAAGATACCCCTTAGGTAATTGACAGTGAGGCTGCTGACTTCATCAAAATAATTATAAAGAGTGAGTTCAATGTTGTTGATCAGTTGAACAAGGTCCATGCCCAAATTTCAATATTGGGATTATTGCTGAATTTTGAAAAGCATAGGGACTCTCTGTTAAGGGTACTTCAGGGTGCAAATATGCTTAAAAATATTGAACCAGACCAACTTGATAGGATGGTTGGGCAAATTTCATCTCACAATGTCATATCTTTTTCAGAGACTGAAATTAGGTCAACAGGGTACCATCATGTTGATCCTTTGCACATAGCTGTACTTTGTAAGGGTTGCATGGTAGTCCGGGTTTTAATAGATAATGGGTTGGCTTTGAATGTCTGCCCATTAATAACATTTGTAAAGCTCGGTCTGGAGCAAAATAAAATCAAGCAAAATGGGAGAATCATAAGAGCTTTTGATAGCTCTAAAACACATTCCCTAAGGGAGGTTGAACTGCCGGTCACTATTGGATCGTATATCTTTAATATCACATTTGAGGTGATAGATATACTGACGGCCTTTAATCTACTTCTAGGAAGGCCGTGGATTCATACAGCTAGGCCATACCATCTACCCTCCACCAAAGAGTGAAATACATACGAAGGCAAAAGGTGATTACGGTTCTAGCTGAGAATTTGGTTCCTCCCATGGTGTCCCTTGATGTACCCTACATAAACATTGAGATGACTACAGACAAGATTGCATTTCACTCTTTTCAATTCGAGACTGTCAATTTCATACCTGGAGGATATCAGGAAAAAGAAGATAAAATGACCAGTGTCGAGAGAATGGTGAAGAAAGTGATGAGAAAATACAATTTCCATCCAGGGAAATGTCTGGGGGTTAACCTGCAAGGAAGGTTGGAGCCAATAAATGTTAAGAAGCTTACCGCTAGAGCAAGATTAGGGTCTAAACCAGGGTGTTGGAAAAGACAGAAGCAGATGGAAGAAGGGAATGGAGAGAGAAAATGTCACAAGAAATTCCTTCATTTAAGGGAAACTTTTCCTAAGCTTGCTCACATGATCCAACTATCTCCACCTCAGGATTAGTCCAAACCTCCATACCGTAACATTAACCCATTCCAGAAACCCTATATCCCAACCTTGCAACCATATGTCCCACCTTCACCTTCCCAAGCATTGGGTGAGCTTGGGCCGTGGTAAGAACAGAAGTGGGATTTTTCTGAGGATGTTGGAGCCTTCTTTGCCATGATTGAAGGCAAAAGAGAAGAAGGAATAGATGAGCTACCCTTCATCGACTGGGTTGCAATAAAAGTTTCAGATGAGGTCATATCTGGGTCGAGCCTTACAGCAGAGGCGGGCGATGCAATTCACCCAATAATGGTGGTCTCGAATACGAACTCTGAATTTTGGGAGCAGGCTTGTGTTATTACACCTGCTCCAGATTTTTTTATTTTGAACAATTGGAAGGAAACTCCCCTTACTTTTGAAGCTGCGTTTGTTTGGCAAACAGACACGGCCTCCAAAAAAAACTCCATTAGTGGAATGCCCTTTTCCTGAAGGTTTTAATGAGCCTTCATCTTCAGGAAAAGATTTTTTTGAAGGCTCTCAAAAAAACCAAAAAGATTTTTTCATTTCTTCTAAAAAATCTAAATTTTTTAAAAAGGTCCAAACCATTTATGAACCATATAAGCAAAATGAATTGGATCAGGTTGATTATGACTTCGACTTTGACTTAATGGGGATTGAAGAAGAGACCGAGGTCGAAGAAGAAGACCCTCCAAAATAAATTACATATCAGTTAGAGCGTCATGAAAAGGGTGTTCAACCTAATATTGAGGAGACCATCTCAATAAATCTAGGGGCCGAAGATGACCCAAAAATAGTGAAGATTGGGGCATGCCTATCTGAGGAGCAGCGTGATGAAATGTCACAGTTCTTGGCAGATTACAAAGATGTGTTCGCTTGGTTGTATTGGGATATGCCAGGATTGGACACTGACATAGTTGTGCACAAGCTACCAATTCTACCAAAGGTTAAGCCGGTTAAGTAGAAGTTGAGAAGGTTGAAACCTGAATGGACATTGAAGGTCAAAGATGAAGTGGTTAAGCAATTCCGAGCTGGATTTGTAAGATCCCGAATTTTCCTAAATATAAAAGTAAAATAATAATTAATATTCTTGAGGATTATTATTGATGGAAATAATCTATTAATGTAGGAGATATTGCTATTAGTGGAGATCAAGAGTTTGGCGCAGATTCGACCGTCTGATCGTGGGATATCATGGTAAGATGAATATTTTAAGTTGTTAAATTCTGATTGGATAGCGCATGGTGGTTGATGCTTGTGTGTTACATGGAATCGTAGGTATTTAATTGTAGAGAGTATTTGACCTAGGAGAATATGGTTAGTAGCCTCTTCGTATCTCATTGTATTCGCTTGGAGTATTGCGGCTGTGAGCGACCGAAACCGAGAACGACTAGAAGAGAAGAAGAAGAAGAAGAAGGAGAAGAAAAGGGAGAGAGAGAGACCACAGTTCGGGAGTTTCCCATTGTCTCAGAGTGTTTGTGTCTTTGAAGAAGAGTTGATTACTGCTGGTTAGAGGAGAACGCACGATAGAGGTAGGAAACACTGTTTTTAACGCTCGTGTTGTATTCACGATTGGTTTGATCCCTACTGCATGTTTTTGTATTATATAATTATGTATTTAGTTTGATAACAACCTTATAAGTATGCTAGAATCATCTTGGACATGAAAAATCAAGTTTTTAAACACTGTATGTTTCATTTTTGGGAGACTGCCGAGCTTACTGTGCTCAGCGATCCTCGGCGCTCCCAGGTGCTCGTTGAAAAAAATAGACCGCTTACTGACTGATCGTCGGCGTTCGATTTTGAACTACCACCTACCCTAGACCGCCTGAGCGATCCTAGGCGGTCCTGAGCGCTCTGTGCAAAAAATGCAGATTTTCGTATTTTGAACCCCTGATTCAATTCTAAATTATTTTAAATAAATTTTAACCTTTAAATAAGATGTTTTAAGACCAAAATAAATTACCAATTCCCTGTTTTACAAAAGGATAAAAATAGGAAGGTATTTAGGGTAATTAGTGGCCAAGCTTTGTAAATAGCAAGAAACCTAAGTTTTGGAAGAACTGAAGTTGTAAACTTGAATTAATTAATTAAGTGACATGTAAATTTATACTGTTAACTAGAATATGATATATAGGATTTCCAAATCAGATTTGAACCCAGTTAACCCAATAAGGAAGGAAATTACAGATATAACCATTATATGCCGCTAGACACTATTACTTACAGAAATATTAGTCCTTAGGGATTGTTGGTGTCTAGTGGGCATAGCTGGTTATGGATCTATAGTTTTGGCTAGATAGCTAAGGGATATTTCATTTGGGTTGAGTTACTCCCTGTTGTGAACGCGCTTCCTTTGCAAGTTGGTTTGCTTTGGAGGATCCTATGTCTGGAGGGACACCCCGGTGCTCCGCTGGTGATTCCTTGTACATGTGGATAAGCGACCATCTCCATGTATTGATTCTGGTGCTGCATGCTGGTGGTATTTTCCAACTCGGTTGAGTTCGTGTGCAATAAGTCGATGACTACGGCTCTTATCTAAGGTGATCTTCACAGGTTTGAGTATCATTAGTAGCATCGCCCATAAGCTACACGGTGGTATAGCATATGGTTGAGAGTCATCTCAAACGTGTATCTTTCTTTGTGAGTCCTACAATGATACTGAGATCACAAACACTTATTTCTGATGTTGTTCACATGCAGGATGCATGTATTGGATGTTATGGTTGGATGTGACTGTTTAGTACATCTCGGATTTATATTGGATTCTATTATTGATTTCTGAATCATGATCTTGATATACTTTATCCGTTTACAAATACTTAAACTATTTTACATGCTGATTTGTGTTCCATGATCGATATAAATGTTTATACGAGCCTGTTTACTCGAGACTGCTTATTCGAGCATGAAAATCTATTTTATTGATTATGAACTGTTTATAGCATGCATGTGTTGTCTACTGAGATATTCGTATCTCACCCTACTTCCTTATGTTATTTTTCAGCTGATACGCGAGAGGGGGATCATAGTGGTGATTACCAGAGTAATCTTGTGGAATATTCATCATAGGATTACTATTATCCCGACTTGATCTGAGGTCGAGGAGAGAGGATTATGTTCAGTTTCTTGACAATTTATTTTATTTATTTGGTTGATGTATCTGAGAGATTAGAACCTTTTGATTATTACTAGACTTAAATGATCATTTAGATTGGATGGTTTAATTGGATTTTTATGAAGATATTAGACTATACTTCCGTACATTGATGCTCCGTACTCTGATAGTTTATTAATAAATGATTTATTTAATTCTTTAGTCTGGTTAATTATTGATGATTATATGATATGGGCCAATAGCATCTCGAATTCGGTTGTTGAGCTGGATTCGGGTTTTTATAGTAGCGAACTGGATTCGGGTCAGGTGCCGGTTTGCATTGACTCTGGTTTAGGGCGTTACAGGATTTTTGGCAGTCTGCATGTACCCGAATGGCTCGCAAATATAGTGCCAGTACCAAAGAAGGATGGGAAAGTCAAGATGTGTGTGGATTATAGAGATCTAAACAAGGCAAGCCCAAAGGATGATTTTCCACTTCCGCACATCGACATCTTGGTTAACAACACTGCTATACATAGCCTGTTCTCATTCATGGACGGTTTCTCTGGGTACAATCAAATAAAGATGGCTAAGGAAGATTAGGAGAAAATAGCATTCATCACACCTTGGGGTACTTTCCACTACACGGTCATGCTGTTTGGGCTTAAGAACACCAGGGCAACCTACCAGCTGGCCATGATAGCATTATTCCACAATATGAACCATAAGGAGATGGAGGTCTATGTGGATGATATGAAAGCCAAATCATGTGAAGAAGAAGACCACTTGATCAACTTGAAGAAGGTGTTTGACAAACTCAGGAAATACAGTCTACGGCTTAACCCAGCAAAATGCGTCTTTGGGGCTACATCAGGGAAATTACTGGGATTTATAGTGAGCAGAAGTGTAAAACCACAGTTTTAGCGAGTATTTATTTAAAAGATTAATTAATAAGCTTAATTAAAATATTGTGAGTGGAGATTTCGGGCTATCGAGTAGCAAAGGGTAATTTGAAATTTTTATTTAAATTAAGTATGTAAGTATGTAAAATATAATTAATGGTGATTAAAATTATTAAATCCAAACTAATATTATTGTTAACATTAATGGAGGGTAAATATAAAATTTCGAAGGTTAAGTTAGGGCGAGCAATAAATCAATTTGGTTAAGTGTGGACCTCTGTATAAATAGGTTGCTAGGTTAAAAATTTTAGATCGGGGGAAAGAAACCAGAAGCCAAGCTCTGATAACTGGATGGCGAGAGGAAGGAGAAATATTCCAAGGGTGTTACGTAGGGCTGAGCTTAGATCTAATTAGATCTGGATGCTACTATGGACCTGAGGTCATAGGGCATTAAATCTTTCTTCTCGAAGGTGATTAGCAGAAAGGTTGGAAGCTAGAAGAAATTTCTCAATAAACCTGTGAGTAGCATCGTTTTAATCTGTGTTTTGGGTTTTGATTCCTGAGATTAGCCGAACTGCATGTTTGTGGAATATCTTAGTTTCGGACTTGAGTTTTTTGATGAGATTTTGAAGAGTGATATGAAACGTATTAGATTAATTTCGATTTAAGTTTAAACGTCGATTGAAGATAGTAGAAGTATAGAAACACTGTCGCAAAGGCTTGAAACTAGGACAGTCATAGGTATTTTGAGTTAACAGTGAGTGAAAACATCATCGTGAAATACAGGGAAGTGTTCGCTGGGTTGCCGCCAAGCTTTTCTCCTCAGCGGCAGCTCAGCGCATATGAAAAATCAGGTTCGCCGACCTGGTGCCAACTGAGCCGAGGTCAGCACACCTTCTCTTTTTCCAGGGAATGTGTGACTAGCCATTTTGAACCCATTTTTGATACTTTGAGGCTTAAACCTCTTAGCCAAAAACTAGATTAGGATGTTAGATGTATTTTAATCTGCCCCCAAACATTCGGAGATCTTTGGGTAAATTAGTGGTGGGTTTTATGAGTTTCCAAAGTGATATTCGAAGGACTGTTGTAGTCTTATTACTGTTCTTGATACCTGAGTTAGTATTATAGTTCTATCCACGCTTTACAAATATTTTTCTGGTTTGTGAACTTGGTTTAACTTGAGTTTTAATGGATTGCAAGGTGTTGAACCGGATTATAAAAATTGTCTTTGTGTTAGTAAATGATTATACTATTGGTATGGATTTGTGTTTTTGGGTTAGAATGTTTACTGAAGTTCAATGAGTTATGTTTCTGGTCCGGAGTGACCTGTGTTGAGCTGTATTGTATTATACATGATGATGGTAATGGTTGGTCTAATATGTTGACAGTGGTGAGTTTATGCGATTGTTTTCTATTTTGGTTTATCTTCACCTGGATCCATGTCTAAGCTTAGTAATGTGATGGTATTGTTTGTTGGTGTAATTTCATGGCCTTACGTGTTGCCCCGACCGGTATAGAGCAGCCAAAAACCCCGAGTAGGCCTGGTTGTCAATGTCGAAACCCTGAGTAGGCTAACATTGAATGACGAAACCCTGAATAGGCTGTCATTTCAGAGTATCCGAAACCCTGAGTAGACCAGAACAGTGTACATAGAGGTATGGATGTCTCCTTGGTATATGATTGGAAACTGTTATTGGGATGTTGGTTTTCAACTTCGGAGATTATCTCTATTGACTATTTGTGCTGGTTATTTATCGTGGCATGTTTATAACTGAGGATAACTATTTTCGCATGCATATGCTACTCACTGAGATATTCGTATCTCATTCCGTTGTTTTCATTTTGTTTTCAGATACTCTTAGAGTGAGATATTCGTATCTCATTCCGTTGTTTTCATTTTGTTTTCAGATACTCTTGGAGAGCTCGATACTTGCGGGTAGTTACTTGGACATGTGAGTTTATTTCAGTTTGGAATTATTTTAGTGCACTCTATTATATAGTTATTGTTATATTCATGTTTTTCCTTCACTTTGATATTGCGATCCTGTGTTACATGCTAACCTTTGGAGACGTGTTACGGTTTAACTACGTAACTCGGATTTGGGGTGTTACAAGAAGAGGAAATGAGATCGACCCAGCTAAAGCAAAATCAATCATTGAAATGCCATCACCTAGAACGGAGAAGGAGGTTTGTGGTTTTCTTGGAAGGATTCAGTACATAAGCTGGTTTATAGCACAACTCACTGCTATCTGTGAACCGATTTTCAAGCTTCTGAGAAAGAATAACCCGACAGTCTGGAATGACGATTGCCAACAGGCCTTTGATACAATAAAGGAATATTTATTGAATCCACTTGTGCTAGTGCCACCAACTCTAGGAAGACCACTGATTCTGTACTTGTCAATTTTGGAGACGTCAATGGGGTGTGTCTTGGGGCAGCATGACGAGACAGGCAGAAAGGAAAGGGGGATTTACTATCTAAGTAAAAAGTTCACGGAATATGAAGCAAAGTATTCCCCTTTGGAAAAGACTTGTTGTGCTTTAGTGTGGGCAACTCAGAGACTGAGGCATTATTTCCTTTGTCATTCCACATTATTGATATCCCGAATGGATCCTTTGAAGTATCTATTTAAGAAACCAGTACGAACTGGCAGAACGGCAAAGTGGCAGCTGTTGCTCTCCAAATTTGACCTCACATACATCACTCAGAAGGTGATTAAAGGTCAAGCCATTACTAATCACCTAGCTGCACATCTTTTACTAGAATACCAACCTCTTAAAACAAATTTCCCTGATGAGGCGATTCTATTTACGGAAGAAGAGGAAAGTGAAAGCTCTTAGCAAATGTTCTTCGATGGGGCCGCCAACATGAACAGAAATGGAATAGGGGCAGTTTTGGTCAAGCCGGATGGGTCATATATCCCAATCGCAGTGAAGTTGAGATTCCAATGCACAAACAATATTGCAGAGTATGAAGCATGCATAATTGGGTTGCAAGCTGTTCTAGACCATGAAGTGGAGGAACTTGATGTATACGGGAATTTGAGTCTTATCATCTTCCAAACAACTGGTGAATGGAAAACCAAGGATCACAAATTGATCCCCTATCATCAGTATTTGGAAGAAATAAGCACCAAATTTACTTGAATTTCCTTCAACTATATGCCAAGGGCCAAAAATCAATTTGCGGATGCTCTAGCAACATTGGCTTCAATGGTTAGCATACAAGAATGTGTAGATATCAAACCACTAGAAATTGAAGTTAGAGATGAACCTACATAATGTCTTGTTCTAGAAGGAGCACCTGAAAAAGAAGTACCATGGTTTCAAGACATCAAGAATTTCTTGAACGATCGAAGTCTGCCAGAAAATGTCACTTCTACTGAGAAAAGGACAATACAGAGATTAGCAGGATAGTTCCTACTAAGTTGTGGACAGTTGTACAAGAGATCACATAATGATATTCTACTCAGATGTGTTGCCAAGACTGAGTCAGAAAGATTAATTGAAACTGTACATGGAGGAGTCTGTGGGCCCCATATGAATGGGCATATGCTTGCAAAGAAGATTCTGTGATTGGGATACTACTAGTCGACGATGGAGCACGATTGCTATACACATGTCGAAAGGTGTCATTTGTGCCAACTATATGCTGATAACAAGAATGCACCTCCAAGTGAGTTGCACAACATGACATCACTGTGGCCCTTCTCTATGTGGGGCATAGACGTCATTGGAATGATCTCTCCAAAGGCATCAAATGGACACAGGTTTATACTTGTAGCAATCGATTATTTCACCAAGTGGGTAGAAGCAGCTTCGTATGCAAATATCACAAGTAGCCATGTTCTTAAGTTTTTGAAGCACAACATCATTTGTCACTATGGTTTGCAAAGTGCCATAGTATCAGACAATGCTTCGAATATTAAGAACAAAGATATGAGGAAGATGTGTGAGCAGTTTCAAATTACCCATCACAAGTCAGCTCCGTACAGATCAAAGATGAAAGGGGCAGTAGAAGCAGCAAATAAGAATATAAAGAAAATCATTTAGAAAATAGTAGTGAGTTTCAGAAATTGGTATGAAATGCTGCCGCTTGCTCTACATGCCTATAAAACCTCAATCCGGACTTCTACTGGGGCAACCCCGTATTCCTTAGTCTAGGAGATGGAAGCAGTTTTACCAGTGGAAGTGAAAATCCCTTCACTGAGAGTGTTAATGGAAGCTGAATTAGAAGAAGCTGAATGGATACAGTCAAGACATGATCAACTCAATTTGATGGAGGAAAAGCGTTTGAAGGTGCTTTGTCATGGCCAATTGTATCAGAAGAGAATGGCCAAGGCTTACAATAAGAAGGTGAAGCCTAGAACTTTCCAAGAAGGAAATTTAGTATTAAAGAAAATCCTACCTTTTTTGGAAGACCCTCGTGGAAAATTCAAACCAAATTGGGAAGGGCCTTATATTGTCAAAAAGGTCCTATCAAGGGGTGCTTTCATCTTAACAGAAATGGATGGGAAAGATTTTCCTGAGCCAATTAACTCTGATGCAGTAAAGAGGTATTTTCCTTGATTGAATATTACTAGGAAATGATCTGAGGCCATTTTTCTTTATTTCCCAAAATTTTAATCCCTAGTCTAGACAATTTGAGCGTGTTCGTCTCTTTGATAAACCTAAACTGGACTTACAGTCTTATACTGGGGCAAAACAAATTGGGGCAAAGCCAATTGGGGCAAAGATAAAAGAAAAAAAGAAGAATAAAAGAAGAGCAAAAAAGCAAAGAATAGTGGCAAATGAAAGCCAAGTACAAAAAGGAAAGAAAAGAATACACTTTGGGGAATGGGGTCAAATTCATCACAACTGTAAGTCCGGTTGACCTATTTTCACATTTGGAAAATTTTGAGCCTTTAATACCTTTTCTTTCATTAACCGAGCTTAGCCTTTGTTTCATCCTATTCTTAAGCTCTCGGTGATTTTAGTATATCAATTCAAATTTTTAGAATAAGATTGGTGATGACAGAATGCAGTAGCCGGCCTTAGTGAAAAACTATAATTGGCGCTAGGGCAATATTAGCAAAAGAAAAGAAAAAAAAGGAAAAAAAAACAGAGGTTGAGTTGATCATGTTGTCCAAGTTTGAAATCAGCATGAGCACTGGAAACTGAGCAGATCGGGAATAGCGGGGTCAATCATGGAGGAAAAGTCATTTGGGGATGATTCTAAAGGTCACAAGATAGATGGATTTGATCTCTCCCTATTGCTTGGATTACCCTTTTCATTATTCAACCGGATTTTAATTCCTTTAATTATATGTGATTAAGTGTTTTGGATCAAATTTAAAAAATAAAAAAATAATAAGAAAGGAAAACTATTGTAACGCCTCGGATCCGTGTTGTTCATTAAAGATATAACACGTCTCACAGAGGGTTAGGTAAGGATCTCAATAACGGTGATCGCTGGATAATCACACAACAATTTATATCACATCAGAGTGCACAATTAAAATTCTCATCCAAGCAATCTATAGAATCTTCAAATACATCAAATGGTTCCAATTTACTACCTTATTACAATTCCCACAAATTCAATTGAACAGAGTTTAAGACTGAATAACCTACTAGTCTAAGGATTGTAGTAATAATCCTCCTCCCTATAAGTGTCAGTCGGATCTACCCCAGTAGGCGCCTCACCACGAAGATTTGAAAAACAAAACAACAACGAGGGATGAGATACGAATATCTCAGCGAATGACACATGCATGCAGAAATAGTTCACACAGTTATAAGACATGCTTCGATAAATAACCAACAAATTAAACAACAGATTTCCGATAACAACACAAAAAGGTCAATGTCATGCATATTGTTACATTGATTAATTTACATGCCAAGTAGACACTCCACACCTCCATGTACACAGTTCCGGCCTACTCAGGGTATCAGACACTCTGAAATGAAGGCCTACTCAGGGTATCGTCATCCAATGCCGGCCTACTCCGGGTATCGGCACTGACAACCAGGCCTACTCAGGGTATCTGGCTGCTCTACACTGGTCGTGGCAACACACAAGGCCATGCAATTACACCAATAAACAAATACCATCACATTACTAAGCTTAACAAGGATCCAAGGGAAGCTAAACCAAAAACCTATAAATAACCAAATAAACTCCGCATTCAGTAAACCCACATTTATTTCAAAACCGTGTATCCCAATACATACATCACAAGTTGTTCCAACCAGAACAGTAACTCCTCACAAGTGTTCCAACTAGAACAGTAACTCCTCACAAGTGTTCCAACCAGAACTACAACTCACACAAGAAAATAGTCTTTACAATTCATTTCAAAACTTGCCAATAAGTAAAGCCAGGATTTAATAAATTCTCAACCAAGTACAGTGTTTAACCAAAGAGAACTAAAATAGGAATTCCTAGTGTTTGGTATCCAAAACATCACCTACAGATAGCCCTAAATTTGCCTTGGAAGCTCCTAAGAATTTCCAGAATTTATCTTTAATATTCTCATAGGTAATATTGTTTCTAGAGTCCTAAACATGTGATTTGTCGAGTGCTTGAAACCTCTTATCATCAAAATCCAACTTGGTTTACTCAAACATGCAATTCGGCCAAGAAATGGACCATGCGCTGACCTCCTGCGCTAGGCGCGAGGTCGGCGGGAGGTCGATGGTCGAAATTTTTGGGTATGCGCCTACTTCAAGTCGAGTGAGCACGAGCTAGGCACGAAGTGGGCGGGAGGTTCGCGCGAGATGCCCGTATTGCGTTTAAGTGCGCGCAAGCTGAGTGCCAAGTGGTCGCAAGCTCGGCGGATAGTTTAATTTAACCTTGCGCCTATTACCCGAAGTGGGCGCCAGTGAGCACCAAGTGGGCGGATAGAAAACTAAAATTTCGAGTCTCTGTTATTTCCAGATCTACAACTCTGGCCGAACTTTTTTGGTCTGTGACTACTTCTTTAGTCTCCTAATATCCCCAGAACACATTCAAACTAGTTTTGGAATTAATCTAACACAATTTTTATTTATCCTCATCTAGTTCTAAAGAGACAACCCTCGGACTATCTCCGTCCAGAAAAACCAATGAATATCTCATTCCATAAACATATGCATTCGGATTAAACCTACGAGTAATACAAAACCCAGGTTTTAAAAACAGTGCCACTCACGTTATACGCTTCCAAGTCTTGGCAATAGCAACCCCTCGTAGAGCAAACCCCAACCAACCATTTGTTCGTCTGGTTGCTATAGTCGCCCAGATGTTCTCTTGATCACAAGAAGAAAAGCCCTCCTGAACTTCTTGATCACGAACACTAAACGGCCGGAACTTCCCCAGATCTTCTTCTTTCCCAAGAAACCTAGGGCAAAATTGCCGCAGCTGCAATTGCCAATCCTCAATACGAGTTTAAGCGTATTAAGAGCAAAACCCAAAACCTAATTTTTTCTAGAGTATAAATATCTTCCGTAATTAGTTTGCCGCTCGACGAACTTTCAAAACCTCTGATTTGGTGTGTGCTCGCCCACAAAAACTCCTACAACCACACACCTTATTAGTTTAATTTATTATTATTATTATTTGTTTTTCCCATAAAATCATGAAAAATCATCGGGGTTTTACATTCTCCCCCCGACAAAAATTTCGTCCTCGAAATTTACCTCAAGAGGAAACGAATAACTCTGGATACTTCTTTCTCATCTGTTCCTCGACTTCCCAAGTGCATTCTTCCATGGAATGGTTTTGCCACAACACTTTTACCAAGGGTATCACTTTGGTGCAAAGGATCTGCTCACGTCGATCCAAAATTTGTACTGGCTTCTCTTGATACGTCAAATCCTCCCGAATCACCAAGGGTTCGGAATCTATCACATGACTGGGATCAGAGATATACTTACGTAGCATAGAAATGTGAAATACGTCATGCACCCCTTCCAAGTGGCCTGGTAAAGCCAAACGATATGCTGCTGGGTTAATCTCCTTCACTATCTCATATGGACCAATGAACCTCAGTGATAATTTCCCTTTCTTCCCAAATCTTCTAATGCCTTTGGATGGGGAAATCTTTAAAAAGACCATATCTCCCACTTCGAATCTCAGCTCTCGCCGTCTAGTATCTGCATAACTCTTCTGACGACTTTGTGCAGTTAATATTCGTTGCTTGATGAGTTTTAATTTTTCCATACTATCTTGAATAATTTCTGGCCCAAAATACTGTTTCTCCCCAATCTCAACCCAACATACTGGTGATCTGCACACCCTACCATACAAAGCCTCATACGGTGCCATCTGGATGCTAGCTTGGTAGCTATTATTGTAGGCGAACTCCACCAGATGGAAATACTTGCTCCAGCTGCCACCCCAATCGAAGACACAACACCTCAACATGTCCTCCAAAGTCTGGATAGTCCTCTCGAACTGACCATCAGTCTGCGGATGAAAACTGGTACTGAAACTCAACTTGGTACCCATGGCCTCCTGGAAACACTGCGAAAAGTGAGATGTGAAATGGGAATCCCTATCTAACACAATAGACACTGGAACCCCATGCAACCGAACTATCTCCCGTGTGTATAGCTCAACCAATGACGCTAGATTCTGAGTAGTCAAGTAAGGCAAGAAGTGAGCTGATTTGGTCAGCCTATCAACAATTACCCATACATCGTTGTGATTTTTGGCTGTAGGTGGTAACCCATTCACAAAATCCATTGTGATATGCTCCCATTTCCACTCAGGCACTGGTAACGGTCTCATCAATCCTGGAGGTCTACGATGTTCTGCTTTTACTTGCTGACATATAAGACATTTAGCTACAAATTCGGCAATGTATTTCTTCATACCCGACCACCAATATACCCCCTTCAAGTTCCGATACATCTTGGTGCCACCAGGGTGAACTGCATATCTAGACCTGTGACTCTCATCAAGTATCACTCCTCTGATCTCATCGTCATTCGGAACACAAATACAACCCTTAAATTTTAGCAGTCCATCCCTGATCTCAAATTCTCTAGCTGTCTCATCACCCTTTGATACTAACTCCCTGGTATGTGTCAACTCTGTATCAGTCAACTGTCTATCACGAATCTTCTGTATCAACTCAGGCTCCACCTGAACTCGTGACAAAATCAAACCATGACCGTGGGTGCTAAACTCTCCTGGCCAGTCTACCACTGTATCAACTAGAGTGCACTGGCTAGCCATAAAAGTAGCTAATGTGGCCACCCCTTCCTGAGAAACAATCCTACGGCTCAAAGCATCTGCCACCACATTTGCCTTACCAGGGTGGTAATGAAGAGTAAAATCATAGTCCTTTAGGAGGTCCATCCATCTCCTTTATCTCATATTCAACTCCCTCTGAGAAAATATATACCTCAAGCTCTTGTGATCTGAGAATATCTCAAATTGAGCTCCCATCAAGTAGTGCCTCCATAACTTGAGTGCAAACATGATCGCTGCCAACTCCAGATCATGGGTAGGATAATTCTTTTCATGCGGACGTAGTAACCTCGAAGCATATGCTACTGCCCGCCTCTGCTGCATCAAAACACAGCCCAATCCTACTCGTGAAGCATCACAATAAATAGAAAATCCTTCGCTCACTGATGGAACAATCAGAACTGGAGCTGTAGACAGTTTACCTTTCAACTCCTGAAAGCTGGTCTCACACTTATCACTCCATTCAAACTTCACTGCCTTCTTAGTGAGATTGGATAAAGGTGCTGCCACTCTGGAAAAATTCTCTATGAATCTCCGGTAATATCCAGCCATCCCCAAGAAACTCCGGATCTCTGTCACAGATGAAGGTCTAGGCCACTTTGCAACAGCCTGCACTTTAGCTGGATCCACTGCTATACCGTTCCCAGAAATCATGTGCCCCAAGAAACTCACCTCTCTCAACCAGAACTGGCACTTACTGAACTTTGCGTACAATCGGTGTTCTCTCAATGTCTGCAACACTGTCCTGAGGTGCTGCATGTGATCCTCTCTACTCTGGGAATACACCAAAATGTCGTCAATAAACACGACCACGAAATTGTCCAAGGAAGGATGAAATACCCAATTCATCAGGTTCATGAAGACAACCAGGGCATTAGTCAGCCCAAATGGCATAACCAGAAACTCGTAATGCCCATACCGTGTGCGGAAAGCCGTCTTCTCTATATCATCAGGTGCTACTCTCAACTGATGGTATCCAGATCTAAGATCGATCTTAGAAAACCAAGACGCTCCCCTCAACTGGTCGAACAAATCGTCAATCCGAGGCAATGGATACTTATTCTTAATGGTGACCTGGTTCAACTGGCGGTAATCTATACACATCCGCATCGACCCGTCCTTCTTCTGGACAAACAGGACTGGTGCACCCCATGGTGACACACTGGGTCTAATAAAACCCTTTGCTTCCAGCTCATCCAACTGCTTCTTCATCTCTTGGTTCTCAGGTTGTGACATTCGGTATGGAGGTTTGGACACCGGTGCCGTACCAGGTAAGAGTCGTATACTGAACTCGACCTCTCTAGATGGTGGTAATCCCGGCAAGTCCTCAGGGAATATGTCCTCAAACTCTAATGCCACAGGCACACTAGAGATACTAGGTGCCTCAGACTCTGTCTCCTCGACTTCAATGGAAGCAACCAAACTGATCCATGTACTTAGTCCCTCACACCGGAAACAGTGCATAGGCTGATCGGGTTGACATACCATAATAGTACCCCGATGACAATCTATACTCACATGATGCCTAAACAGCCAATCAATGCCCAAAATCACATCGAACTCCCCAAAACTCAACTCCACCAAGTCCCCTGGCAACTCCAAGGAACCTAACCGGATCATGCAATCTCTAAATACAGTCTGTGCTCTAGTTGTCTCTCCCAATGGTGTGTGTACAAGCAACTCAGACTCAAGTGTGGCAGGAATCAGACCAATACGAAAAGCACAAGGAGGAGTAATAAAAGATCTAGAGGCACCCGAATGAAACAAACATATAGCCGATCTACCATGTATGAAAAGAATACCTCCAACAAGCTGTGGTGCATTCGGCTCCTCCTCTAGAGCCTCCTCAGTAAGTTCCACCTCCGGCTCATCCTCCTGAGCTGCTACAGCATACACCCTCGTCTGCTGCTGAGGACGTGGGGGTGGTGCCTGCTGCCTCTGTGGTGCCTGTCTACCCTGATATCCATTGCTACCCTGACCCTGTGACCTTGGCGGTGCTGGTAACGCTGGTACTGGTCTGGGATACTGGAATCGTGGAGCATCAGCTGACCGGTTGTCTCCAGAAGCTGTGTTAACGATCTTAAGCAGCTGATATGTGACCGGATGTGGGCATCCTGCCACCCGGTGACCGTGCTGACCACATCTGAAACATGCTCCTGGTGGTGCTACACAGGGACCCGGAATATGGAATCTGCCACAACTGAAACAGCCTCCATAACCCCTCCTGTCTCTCTCTCCATAAGACCCAAAACCTCCGGTATCAAGCCTTGGCCTTTTGTCCCTGTCTGGAATCCTCCGTTGCTCTGGAACACTAGGCTGCACTCTCCCTCTGCTCTGCTCTGCCCCCGAATCTCGAATCTCCCTCTCAACCCGTAGTGCTCTCCCAACCAAATTAGAATACCTAGTGTACATCAATATTGAGACCATACGCCTGATATCAGCCCTCAACCCTCTCTCGAAATGCTGAGTGCATCTCTGCTCGTCATGTACGATGTGGTGCGCAAATTGAGAAAGAATCGCGAATCGGGCCTCACACTGCGCCATGGTTAGAGAACCCTGAGAGACGTTCATGAACTCTCTCTCCTTCTGCAGCCTCACCTCAGCAGAGAAATACTGCTCGTAGAAAACCTGCCTAAATTGGTCCCAAGTCATCTGAATCCCCTCTGCAGTCCGCCTCTTCAAAGACTGCCACCAGTGTTGGGCCTCGCCCTCTAGCGTGAAAGTAGCTAATCGCACCTTCCTGTCCTCTGGGCAATCCATTGTATCGAACATACGCTCCACCCTGGCCACCCAACTCTCTGCCTCTAAGGGATTTGGAACTCCATGGAAAGGTGGGGCGGTCAACTTCCTGAACTGATCAATGTCCCTCAAGGACAACTCCTCTCCCCTCTGCTACTGATCCACATCTGCTCCATGACCATTTCTGTGGCCATTTCCGTTCCCATTTCCAGTGTGACTCATCCTCTCCTCCCTCTCCAATGCAAGGAGGTTGGCAAGTGAGCCAACATCAGCCCAAATATCCTCTACCGCAGGTGGAGCTCCTCGTGGAGGTGTAGGTGGTTGCTCCTGCGGTATATCCTTCTCTGGATATTCCATAGCTCTCGTGCGTCTGCCTCTGCCAGACATGATTTCTTGTAAACAAAAAACACGACATTAGTTAGGAACTCTCTTCTAAACCTCATGGTTCTATCTAGCGTACACAAATTATTTCCCCCAGGGTTTCCTAAGGTCATACTACCTAGGACCCTCTACTTCAAGCTTTAAGGTCTCTGATACCATATCTGTAACGCCCAGGATCCATGTTGTTCAATAAAGATATAACACGTCTCACAGAGGGTTAGGTAAGGATCTCAATAACGGTGATCGCTGGATAATCACACAACAATTTATATCACATCAGAGTGCACAATTAAAATTCTCATCCAAGCAATCTATAGAATCTTCAAATACATCAAATGGTTCCAATTTACTACCTTATTACAATTCCCACAAATTCAATTGAACAGAGTTTAAGACTGAATAACCTACTAGTCTAAGGATTGTAGTAATAATCCTCCTCCCTATAAGTGTCAGTCGGATCTACCCCAGTAGGCGCCTCACCACGAAGATTTGAAAAACAAAACAACAACGAGGGATGAGATACGAATATCTCAGCGAATGACACATGCATGCAGAAATAGTTCACACAGTTATAAGACATGCTTCGATAAATAACCAACAAATTAAACAACAGATTTCCGATAACAACACAAAAAGGTCAATGTCATGCATATTGTTACATTGATTAATTTACATGCCAAGTAGACACTCCACACCTCCATGTACACAGTTCCGGCCTACTCAGGGTATCAGACACTCTGAAATGAAGGCCTACTCAGGGTATCGTCATCCAATGCCGGCCTACTCCGGGTATCGGCACTGACAACCAGGCCTACTCAGGGTATCTGGCTGCTCTACACTGGTCGTGGCAACACACAAGGCCATGCAATTACACCAATAAACAAATACCATCACATTACTAAGTTTAACAAGGATCCAAGGGAAGCTAAACCAAAAACCTATAAATAACCAAATAAACTCCGCATTCAGTAAACCCACATTTATTTCAAAACCGTGTATCCCAATACACACATCACAATTTGTTCCAACCAGAACAGTAACTCCTCACAAGTGTTCCAACCAGAACTTCAACTCACACAAGAAAATAGTCTTTACAATTCATTTCAAAACTTGCCAATAAGTAAAGCCAGGATTTAATAAATTCTCAACCAAGTACAGTGTTTAACCAAAGAGAACAAAAATAGGAACTCCTAGTGTTTGGTATCCAAAACATCACCTACAGATAACCCTAAATTTGCCTTGGAAGCTCCTAAGAATTTCCAGAATTTATCTTTAATATTCTCATAGGTAATATTGTTTCTAGGGTCCTAAACATGTGATTTGTCGAGTGCTTGAAACCTCTTATCATCAAAATCCAACTTGGTTTACTCAAACATGCAATTCGGCCAAGAAATGGACCATGCGCTGACCTCCTACGCTAGGGGCAAGGTCGGCGGGAGGTCGATGGTCGAAATTTTTGGGTATGCGCCCACTTCAAGTCGAGTGAGCGCGATCTAGGCGCGAAGTGGGCGGGAGGTTCGCGCGAGATGCGCGTATCGAGTTTAAGTGCGCGCGAGCTGAGCGCCAAGTGGGCGCAAGCTCAGTGGATAGTTTAATTTAACCTTACGCCTACTACCCGAAGTGGGCACTAGTGAGCGCCAAGTGGGCGGATAGGAAACTAAAATTTCGAGTCTCTGTTATTTCCAGATCTACAACTCTGGCTGAACTTGTTCGGTCTGTAACTACTTCTTTAGTCTCCTAGTATCCCCAGAACACATTCAAACTAGTTTTGGAATTAATCTAACACAATTTTTATTTATCCTCATCCAGTTCTAAAGAGACAACCCTCGGACTATCTCCGTCCAGAAAAACCAATGAATATCTCATTCCACAAACATATGCAATAGGATTAAACCTACGATTAATACAAAACCCAGGTTTTAAAACAATGCCACTCACCTTATACGCTTCCAAGTCTTGGCAACAGCAACCCCTCGTAGAGCAAACCCCAACCAACCGTTCGTTCGTTTGGTTGTTATAGTCGCCCAGATGTTCTCTTGATCACAAGAAGAAAAGCCCTCCTGAACTTCTTGATCACGAACACTAAACAGCCGGAACTTCCCCAGATCTTCTTCTCTCCCAAGAAACCTAGGGCAAAATTGCCGCAGCCGCAATCACCAATCCTCAATACGAGTTTAAGCGTATTAAGAGCAAAACCCAAAACCTAATTTTTTCTAGAGTATAAATACCTTCCGTAAGTAGTTTGCCGCTCGACGAACTTTCAAAACCTCTGATTTGGTGTGTGCTCGCCCACCGAAACTCCTACATCCACACACCTTATTAGTTTAATTTATTATTATTATTATTTGTTTTTCCCATAAAATCATGAAAAATCATCGGGGTTTTACAACTATACTTTGGCCAGTGATGAGAAATCAAATACTTTTCATAAAACCTATTTTTTTACAAGCATCTGAGAATTCTGAGGCCAATAATATAAAAGTTATTTTTGAATTAAATCCTTTGTCTTTCCACTATTCGAGTTTGCTTTTGTACAAAGGTATGGAAAAAAGAAAAGAAAAAATGCAATAAAAAGAAGCTAATCCCTATCTCCTAGCCGCTCCTTAAGCTCCCGAATCCGAGCCGCCTGAGTTGCAACGATCCCAGATACTCCCTCTACAGTCAGATTGCTCAGAAAAGATATAACTTCATCTGAAAATGTCTGCCTGATCCTCATGACCTTAAGGCTAGCTAAAGCATCCTGATATTTCTTCCGCATCACTTGGACCTCAAAACGACGGGCCTGCCTCTGCTCCTTAAGTTGCTCTTCCAGAGCAGTATGACGTGACACTTGCTCCTCAAGTTGCTAGATCTTCATATCCCTAAGGCTAGCCAGGGAATCCTGATACTTTTGCCGCATCACTCGAACTTCAAAGCGACGAGCCTGTCTCTGTTCCTTAAGTTTCTTCTCCATAGCAATGTGGCAAGATACCTGCTCTTCAAGTTGCCTCTCCAGATCAATACCTCTTATCCTAAGTTCCTGGGCCTCTCGTACACATATTTGTTGAAGCCGCTTGTGAGATGCTCTTTCAGACTCCAGGATGTCTTCATAAGTAGGTGGAAGAACTGCAGGAGGATCCTTTGGTATTGGGGCATGACTCTGAACCTGCTCTCTGATCCAGAACAGATAATCTTTTACATGTGATTCAGAGAAAACTGTGTAAAACCCCGAATTTTCAGCAAATAAATAAATAATAATTAAATACGAAAATTTGGAAAGTCAATAAATTTGTCAAAATAAAATAGAGAATAAATTTAGGAATTTTGGAGGAAATCGAATGCGTAGATGTGAAGATATTAAAAGAAGGGTATTTCGGTCAATTCACATTAATTATCGGTAAATAATTAAATACATTAATTAAAATTGTTATTAGACTTGAGAAATAATAATAGATTTAAGTTGGGGTGTAAATTGTCTATTAACAATGATATTTATAGCTTAATAATTGGGATAATGACATATTAGTAATTATGTTGGATTTGGAGCCTTAAGTTGAGGAGATGAGGAATTTATTTTATAGATGATCCCATTGATAGCGGAGATCAGGAGTTTGGCGCAGATCTAACTGCTAGATCATGAGATACCAAGGTAAGAGTGGATTAAAGGTTATTATTAAGTCTGGTTGATGAATAGGTATAGAACTTGATGGTAGTGCGATGCATGGGATCATAGAGAATAAAATAGGGTTTAATAATATTAGTTGCATTTGTATGGTGTCTTTGGCGTTGGCGTTTGGAGGTTGCGGTTGAAGAGAAGAAGAACGAAAGAGAAAGAGGGAGGCCGAGAGGAGAAGAGGAAGAAGAAGAAGAGAAGAAGGAGAAGCCAGAGAGAGAACTTTATCTCCGGAGAACTCAGGCTGTTGCAAAAGTAAAGATCAAAGCCACACAGAAGAAAGAGGAGGAAGAAGGTATCTTGAGCAAACAGAGGTAGGTGACACACCCTTTTCATCATTGGTTTACCGGGTCTTTGTTAAAGTTTACTCGAACGAATGCATGATTTCTGTTTGAACAAAATATTATACCTCTGTTTGATTTTGAGCATCTAAACTACATGCCGATTTAATATTTGTTCGATTAAATCCAATCACGTTTAGAAGGTTTTTATAGTTGATTTGTGAAGTGTTGGAAGTGATTTGAGGGAAGAAATTGAGTTAGAAGTTGAAAAACCAAAACTGCCGCATGTTCGGAACGCGTTCTGTGCAGAAATTTTGCTGAGCGCCTAGGACCGCCCAGGATTGCCTACCTGTCCAGGGTAGGCGCTCTATGTAATTTTGGCTGAGCGCTCAGGACAGGTCAGGACCGCCCAGGACCGCCTACCTGCGCAATAGCATGCGACTAAGCCTTTTTGAGTGTATTTTCGGATTTTAACCATTTGTTTGACTTCAACTGAGTTAAACTAAGTTCATTTAGCATCTAAACACTGTTAGAAACCTATGGAGGAACCAATTGAGGGTAGGAATTAGGAGATAACCAGAATTTACATCAATTTCAGGAAGATATTAGCAAAAGCAATTTTAGGGATCGGAGATGGTTATTAGGGAAATTCTTTGTACTAACTTTTACTTTATTGTACTAATCTAAAACTTAAGAACTCTCTATTGTCCTTTGACCATCGCCAAACCATAATAATTCCTAATGCCTAATCCATGGTAAATTAATTTATATACGTAAATCCTCCACCACTAAATTCAAACCTTAATAACTCTTGATGCTTTGACCAAACCTTAATTAGCTCCTATTACTTTAAGGCGACCCCACCTCACCATTAATCAATTGGAATTCTATATTAATATAATTAATACATTAATTGACCCACACCTTAGCGTGTGTTAAGGGTCCAATATCCAATGTAAATGAAACAGTTGCTTAACACTGAATCGGGTATCAGGTAGGCATGCTAATCTATATTGAGTGAAATATTATGATAAATAAACTAAGGAACTGATTTTGGGTTAGGACTTCGGATTAAAAATTGAACATGAACTACCTTATAGAATTTGGAGAATGAACCCTATATACCTTTAGGTCTCGTTAGTTACTTAAATTGACTTACTTTAATTTCTCACTACTAAAATAGCAAGTACCTTATTATTCTAAGTGATCACTCCTAAATTTTACATAAACTACTTTATAAATGGCAAGTATCTTATTACCACTAAACCTTATCCCTAAATTACTTAATGACCTTACATAACCTTTAATTATCACATAGCTAGAACTATCATTATGAGTACCAACTATGAACTAATTTTGGGAACACCAAATAGTTAAGAATAAATTGTTTTACACAACAATATAAGTTGGATTGTGGATTAAGTGCTAGGTTGGCAAAAAGGAATATTATTACCACCTGCGGATGAGATGTGACCTCCTGTTGGGGGAGATGTAGTCCAGATTGGATTGCATCCCACAGGGGAGATGTATGTGATGACCACCTGCGGGTGAGATGTGACCTCCTGTTGGGGGAGATGTGGTTCAGATTTGATTGCATCCCACAGGGGAGATATGTGGCCACCTGCGGGTGAGATGAGACCTCTTGTGGGGGAGATGTAATCACGATGTGATTGCATTCCACAAGGGAGATATGTGATTACCACCTACAGGTGAGATGTGACCACCTGCGGGTGAGATGTGTTAACTCCTGCGGGGAAACCTCTTGTGGGGGAGATGTAATCACGAGGTGATTGCATCCCACAAGGGAGATGTGTATGTGACCACTTGCGAGTGAGATGTGACCTCCTGTTGGGGGAGATGTAGTTCGGATTGGATTGCATCCCATAGGGGTGATATGTGATTACCTCTTACGGGAGAGATGCTTACCTCATGTGGGGGAGATGTGATTACTACGTGATTACATGCTACATGGGAGATTATTGTTGAGAATTTGTTTGACATCCTACAGTTGAAACAATGAACGGTGAGGCTTACATATGAATTAAATATGAATGACATGATTGAATAGTATAGATATAACTTGATTAGAATGACTTTAAATTGGAATTGGAATATGGATAAAAGGTGGAAGCATGCTTGGGAAGACACTAATTGGAATATATTGGAAACCCTATGGAAATGAGTCATATTTCATTGACATTCTATTTGAAATGAATTTACATAATAAGCCTTTTGTATTTCGAGTATGGATTGATGTTCTTTTCATACCGTGATTACTCGTTTATCTTATCGACCGTGTTTACTCGCTTATCTTATCGAGCATGAAATTTGTGTTACTTTCCTTATGTATAAATTGTTTTCCTTTAATGCATAGTGTTACCTACTGAGATATTCGTATCTCACCCCTGCTTTAAAATGTTTTGTTTTCAGGTCATCTTGGAGAGGACACCACGGGTTAGATTGATAGTGGGCTTAAAGTCTAGAAAATCCTGAAGACAAGTGTAGTAAATTTTATATAGTTGTAGTTATTCTCTTGAATTAATAATAGATGACCTAGTAGGATTTATGAGTTAGTTAAACTTGTAGTTGCTTTCATTTGATTACTTGATGTAATAGAAAGATTCAATTTCTAATGAATTATTTAAGCTTCATATCACTCTGATAAATCTTAGTTCTTTATTTCTTTATCTTTTGAACTGATTGTAATGTACCACAAGTTAATGCCTTGATCCGAGTAAAAACAAAATGATGACCCGGATTCTAGGTGTTACAAACTGGGCCCGTAGAAAATGAGCATAGGACCACTCCTTCATTAACCGAGCATTTAGCCCCATGGTGGCTGGTGTAAGTGGCCCAAGGAAGTCTTCATATCCATTTGGGATCATAATCCCCTGGGTCGCTTTAAACTGCCGAAGAACCCTCAAAGGAAGATAGAGAACAGCAGATCTCAAGCCTACTAGAACCAGGAAGTTCCTATCTCTGAAGTTGATCACCGTTTCTGCAATGGGCTGATAAGTGCCAAGCCATCACACCTGATCATCTTGGAGAGTACCCAAGAAAGTGAACCAACTCTGCTTGCCGCCTTAGATGTTAGGACACTCTCGGTTGCTCGTCAAAACAAGAGCTTTCATTCATGTAGAAAAGCGGCGATCTATCATCTCAATCTGATTTAGGTGGTCAAGTAACCAAAGCTGCAGAAAGGGGAAGTATTTTAATTTAATTCCAATAAATTCAACTTCACAAATAAGTTGAAAAAAAAGAGATTTTACCTGTATGATAAGGGCACATGCAAGGAAATGCTTCTTCTTCCTGAAATAACAGTCAGTCAAGGCTTGATATATCTCTGCCAAGATCATAAGGGCTAATGTCTCACGTTACCTAACTTGGCAGAAAACTGAGATGAGAGCCAAGTCAACCTGATCATCACCTCGTGGAAAGAGCAATTGGTTGACTACTATCAAAGTCAAGGCATTAAACTGGGCCTGCTTATTTTCACCCCTTAGAAGCCTTTCAGTCAAAAATGTCTTGGATAGGGTCAACAGTGCATCAGATTGCCCTAGGTCCTTCTTCCCTATACCCAAAAAGGTGGATGCTTCCTTTTTGTAGCTAGGCTTAGGGGGCGGGTTCACCACTTTTTCAGAAAATTTTAGGCCAAGGATTGTTTCAATTTCCTCAATGGTGGGAGTCATCTCTTTGTCATCAAAGTGAAAAAGATTTAATTGAGGTTCCCAATGTCCAATCATAGCCTCAATGATTTCCCATTTAAAAGGAATTTTAGGGATGTGCAAGATATGACCTAAGTGAATGGAATCCTACTGGATCTCTTCTTCAAGGGTCATGGAGTTAACCCACCTATCATAGAAAGAATCCACAAGATTATACCTAGTGAGATTAGGAGGCTTTGTTTTGATCTAATCGGTTGTCTTGCAGGAGGAGCTTCATCGGCAGAGGAGGATGGTGCAAAAGATGCCATGGAATCACCAAAGAAGTCAAGGGAAGCAAAAAACGGAGTGCCTAGGGTGTTTTCGAGCTATTAAAAACGTCACAATGACGTTCCCCAAGTGTTTATATAGAAAAATCGAAAACACAGCAAAAACCGCATTTAGTATGCTGTCATGCTGTGACCATATAACAAATGTTATTAAGCTGTGACAGCATAACAAATGCGGTCAAATGTGACCACAAAGAAAATGCAGTCACTACGTGACCGCAATATAAATACAGTTTTTCGGAAAACATTCAAAAAAATGGGGAATTTCAATTTTAACGCTTTCCCAAGCTTCACATGTCCCTGCTTTAACATATATCATGCAATAGAGGCAAGAAATAAAAGAGAAAAGAATATAAATGAAGAAAAATGAACCAAATCTCTTTATATATGAATGAAAGTTACATCGTTTTTGTACAAAATGTATACATGTGATATCCTAATCTACTCTCCCTCTCCAGGTCCATCCCCACAGCCACGTCCTCTGCCACGTCCACTACCTCGAGATCGCTGGCGCCCAAAGACGAGTGGCACTAGACAGCAAGCGGTACAACGTTCATCCTGCCCAAAATACATTGAACATCATACATAATACTCAAAGGCACAAGGCCGGCAGTCGGGTGCTATGGAGGAACATACCCTGAGTCATCTGAAGCAGCCGATGCAGACCCGGGGGTATCCGCATCTCCGGCAGGCTCGGCAGGAACAGGCTCAATCGCAGGCTCTGCACTCGCACTCGTACTCACACTAGCACAGGCTCAGAGGAAGGAACAAACGCCTCAGGAGCATCGGCATCAGGCCTCAGGTCTGTAGACACCCCAAAATTGCATGATTTTTGATAAATCTTGAAGGAGAGAAATATTTTATTGGAAATTTCAATTCTTAGCATTGGGTTTGAGATCCTTAATCCATTTGAATCCAAAACCACAAAGGAAAGGGCCCAAATTCAATCTTTTGCGCAAAGTAAAACTTTTTCCAGTTGAATTTTGTTGACTTTTGACCCCAAAAAATGAAATATTTTTTAAGGCAAGATTTCAAGATAATTTTTCCCTGTAATCAGGTTTTTAGCCATGTTATTGCATAAATGAATTTTTTGAGATTTTAAATCTTGATGAATGCCTTGATTTTAACATGTTGAATCTTTTTACCGGACCTGAAAAACCAGAATTTTGCCTGGAACTGGAAAGTTGACTTTCTATTCACTTGGAATTTGGGCCTGGAACTATTTTTAATGGATTCAAATGGGGGGGTGTTTTCTTATTTACATGTAATATCTTAAGTAAATGGAGATTGCCTGTGCAGGTAAGGGTCAGTGCCATGCAAAAGCTGTGCAGAGAAGCATTTTTCTTTGTATCCGATATTATATGTCGGATACAAGCCTTTTTCCTTATATCCGATGGATAATGTCGGATACAAGCCTTTTTCTTTGTATCCTATGTATAATGTCGGATACAAACATTATTGTTTATATCCGACCTGAGTTGCCAGATACAAGTGTTTTGCTGCCAACTTCGAAAATTCTGAGAGTTTTCACTTTTTTACTGTTTTAAATATCTCTATGAGTGGGAATTCTCGAAAATAGCCTTAGGGTTTAAGTTGGGGGATTGTAGACATAATTTTGTGTCTACCATTAGGGCACCCCTTGCCTTAGCCTTTGCCTATAAATAGGAGGCTTCTCCTCAAGCAAAAGGCCAAGAGTTGGAGATTGAAGAGCTCCAAGTGAAGAAGGGAGCCTCTGCCCCATTGCTTTCAGAACCCAGGTAAGCACTAACCCTCTTTTAATTTTCTGTTTTTAAATTCTAGGATTAGTTCTCTTCTTCTACCTATCTGTAGAATAATGGCCTACTGTTTGTGCTTGAAACCCCTTCCCCTACTCAAAGTACCTCGAGATTCTCTTTAGCCGTAAAACATGAAGAGAGACCTAGGGGAAACGAGAATGAGAATTGACGCTTAGTCATAGAACCCTCTTGAATGGCCTATTGTTGTGTGAAACCCCATTCTTTACTCAAAGTACCCCAAGATTATTTCTAGTTGAAAAAGGTGAAGAGAGAACTAAGGGAAACGAGAATAGGAACGGAACCCTAGACATAGAACCCCATTTGAGTAATGTACTTTTAATGCTATATGTTGTGATGTATTGATTTAAAGAGATGATTTTCACACATGCACACATCGCATTTGTTTTGTCGAAATAGGCTTATATTTTAGATCTATCATACTCGTTATGGTAGATCTGAAATGAATGGCCCCAAACATTTCTTGGACATTTCTGAATGGTTTTCAAATGAATACAAGCAAGTTTCTCCTTGGATATAGAAGACCCCTCGGTCTAATCTCTCTGTTTTGGGCACTTTTGCTCCATTTGGGGATTTTGGTATATTCTCTCCAATCAAAGAGAATGGTGAGCCAAATTCGTACCCTATTTCCTTCTGGAGGTTTTTTAATACTTTTTCAAATGATTTTGGTTTGGATTGCACGGATTACACACACTTGATCACTGTTTTGGGTTGATTTTACTTAAAAATGTCAAAACTGGACAGCATCTGTACCCTAACTTCGGACACTCATAACTTCATCATCCGGATGAATTTTGGAGTGATTCTAAAGACATGTGAAAGGTGGGATTGTCTGGTTTGTGGAGTGGTTTTTTGACACCATTCGATCAAAGTCGACAGGTTAGTTTAGGCCAGATTGCTGAACCTGTCACTTTGAATGAGCACCATCTGCTCGATTTAAGTCCGATTTAAGTGATTTTGATTTCTGTGTTTTACTTTATGAGTAGGCTTTCAAATCCAATTGGTTTAAAAAAATTTTGCTTTCATTTGTGTCTTGTGTGACTGATTTACCCAGAACTGCCCTATAGCATAATTCTGTGCTGATTTGTGATCCTCTGGGAATGTTCAGGAGGTCACCCAAGGCACATCCAGATGAAGTTTGTATGGGGCTAGTTTCATTTGAAAGATGGCACTACATACTCCATTCATGCAAATTTTCAAGGATTTATATGGAGCCAATCTCCCCAAATGGATTTCCAAAGTTGCCCACTTGTTGCTTTTATCGATTTACAACAGCAGATTTCAAATGAGTATAACTCTTAGGATTTTAATCGGATCTACTTGAAAATTTTCCTGAATCCTTTATTTATCATAATCTTTCAAATGGATTTGGTTTGATTCAATTTGAATTTGATTTGAATGATCTATGGTCAAATGGCTCCATATTTTACCGAGTTTTCCGGATTTGCCTCAACTTGCTTGTATTCAAGTTTTATTTTGATTTGCAATAAATGGTGATGTCCTCGAAGTGATACTTCCATAAAAGAAAGTCTAAGATTCATTGGACTTCTCATGTGGAGGGATCATACATGTGTTTAATCCTTTTCAAGCCTTTTTGATTATTTTAATTAGCAAGATTTCTTTATTTTGAGCATGAACAACACTTGGCAACCACATTGTGTGGGTGAATGGGGGTGCCTAACACCTTCCCCTATTCATAATCTAATCCCCTTATCCATCTCTGGATTTTTTATTTTAAAGTGGAATTCTTTTTAATCCAAATTTGCCTTTGTGCTTGTTTTGATGATTTTGGTGTCCATTAACACCTAAAAAGAATGGTGGTGACTCTCCCATTTTGTTGTGCCCGTGTGATGATCGAGGAAGTCATTGAATTGATTTTCCATGTCTCACAACTGGCGACTCTGCTCGGGACTTGTGGATTTAAGCCATGATTGGTGTACTTGTTCATGCTTTTTCTTTATTTTTTGAACGCTTGCTGTTTTGCCTATTTTATTGGTGCATGTTGATGTATTTCAAATCTGATTTGTATGACTAGAAGGTTCATAAGGATAATGGCATGTGTGTATTATTTGATTTTGCCTAGAATCATGTTTAAGGTCTTTATCTTGTCATACATGTTTATTTGTTGAATTTTATAACATGCTTTGCTTTGGGGATATAATGCTACATTTTGAGCATGAAAATGAAAAGCATGAATTCAGTAAACTCAGTGGGCATTTTTGGGGGTTTCCAAGCATGTTTTCCCCAATTAAAACACTTATTGTACCCTATTTGTAGTTGCTGGATTTTTAGGCTTTGATGTGGATGTGAATAATGCATTTTGAGCATGAAAATGAAGAGCATCAATTCAGTAAATTCAGTGGGCATTTTTGGGGGTTTCCAAGCATGTTTTCCCCAATTAAAACACTTCTTGTACCCTATTTTTAGTTGCTGGTTTTTTAGGCTTTAATGTGGATGTGAATAATGCACTTTGAGCATGAAAATGAAGAGCATGAAACCTAGGAACTCAGTGGGCATTTTTGGGGGTTTCCAAGCATGTTTTCCCTAATAAAACACTTCTTGTACCATGTTATTAGTTGCTGGATTTTTAGGCTTTGAGCTGGGTAGGAATAATGCAATTTGAGCATCAAAATGAAGAGCATGAAATCTGGAAATTTAGAGGATGCTTTTGGGTTTCAAGCATGTTTGTCATGGTTTAATTGTTGTTTGTACAATATGAAAACATGTTTGTGTGATACTTTTTGGGAATATGATAGTCATGAGCATATTTGGGTGTTTTTATCTTGCTTGCTTGTGTTTTTACTGTCAATATAATGTCATATTTGCCTTGGCTTGAAAATGTATGCATGGCTGCGAAAAAGAGTGGCAAGGGGCTAGGACGTTGTGAATGTACCTTAAATTTCAAATGCACTTGAGCACTTTAAACTTTTCGCACAGCCTACCCATTACCTATAGGAAGTTGAACCCGAATGTGTGTAACTTGGCGCAACGAGGTCGATACTTCAGAAAGCGAAAGTGAAAACATTCACCTTAGAATTTGAGTCAATGATGTGATGACAATGGGATCTGTGATTCGATTCCGGGCATCACTAGACTTGAAATCTAAGTTGCCAATAAGCCAAAACCCAAAAACCATATGCTTGAAGGTGGAGAAACACTTTTTCAGCTAAAGTAAACAATTACGTTTGGGGAATTGGGTATAATTGAGGGAAGGCCATTTGCATGTTTCACATGCCAAGGTATAATATGAGAACCATATTGAAGGTAACACAATGTGGCAAGGTAAATGCATTTTTTTTATCACCTTCATATCATGTAAAGTAAAACCCATGGTGTCCATATGCTTGGGATGACATTATTCCCAATAAAGTCTGTACCTTAGGATGGAGTACCCTATAGGAAGAGTTCTATACTCTTTCCAGAAGTGATCCTACCCCAAATCCATGTAGGAGTCAACCAAATGTATAAAATCTTTGAACATGGTGTCTAATTTTGAGGGAGCATGTACCCTCATGAACATTCACACATTTTTTTGCAAATATAGTGTCAAAGTCCAATTTGGGACTGTACATAGAGGCCAAGTCAAGATGAACATTAAGTGGGAGTAAAGATAACCTAATGTGTACAAATCTGGGGAACAAATTAGTCAAAAAAGGGCTATTTCGGCATTATCTGACAACTTAGGTCGGTAAAGCAATATGGCATTCGTATTCGATATTTAATGTCGGCAACAAGGTTTTATGTGTGTTTCCGACTATTTATGTCGGATACAATAAATCATACCTTTATCTGACCTGATATACCGGATACAATTCAGAAACTTCCAAATCAAATTTTTACCCGAATTCTTTTGAAAATAAAATGCCTAAAACATCTATGGGCACCTCAATGGGAGTATGGGAAGATAATTTAAATGTTCAAATGATTCATCAAACGATTTAACTTAATATTGAAGCTCAAATTTATCCTTTCCCTCAAGATACAAAAGGGAAAGCAAGGTGTCATATTTCTTGATACCAATTCATCTCAAACAAGTTTCAATCAAACTTTTGAATTTGAAAACAGAGGAAATTTTGCAAATCAATTGAATTTTTGTGGGACACTTGGAAGCCCTAGAATATTCCAAAAAACCTTTGGTTGGTCTTTTTCGTACCAATCAACTCAAAACTTTGTGGGACCTTTGGAAGCCCTAGAATATTCCATAAAACCTTTGGTTGGTCTTTTTCGTACCAATCAATTGAATTTTTGTGGGACACTTAGAAGCCTTAGAATATTCCATAAAACCTTTAGTTGGTCTTTTTCGTACCAATCAACTCAAAATCTTGTGGGACCTTTGGAAGCCCTAAAATATTCCAACAATCCTAAAAAAAAAAATAGAAAAATATAAAAAATTAGAAAAAAAAAACAAATAAAACCGGACTTGTGTTCACCTACCTTACGTATCTACATTTATGGGTGTGTGACTAGGATTAAAATGGAGCTGACATATTTCTTTGTTTTTCCTTACCCAGGTACACATACTTGCAACCATTGCTCCCGTAACCAGATCAAAAGCACGCACCATGAATCCTGAAGAGAATCAAGCCACCATCCCCGTTCAGGATTTTGCTCAATTACAAGAGCAAGTGGTTGGACTGGCCAAGATTCTAGGAGACCTACTGGTGGCTCAAGCCCAACAAGCCCAAGCCCAAAACCAAGCCTCTACTTCCCATCAAGCACCGCCACCTCAAACCTACGTTCCACCCCTAGCTCAACCTATACTTGAATCTATTTTTGAACCAGTCCCTGAACCTATTCTGATAAGGGAAAATACTATAAAATATGAGAAAGAGATAGAAAAGGAGAGAGCAAGGGAGGAGATGGAAAGGAAACTTCTACATAAGATAGAGAGGATTCAAGAAGAACTCAAAGGGGTGAAGGAGGAAAACAGTTATGGAGGTACCACCTTCAATGACCTGTGCATATACCCGGATGTATACCTACCGACAAAATTCAAATGCCCGGACTTTGATAAATATGATGGCACGGGCTGCCCAATGAACCACCTGAAGTTATACTGCGGGGCTTTGTGCCAGTTTGGCTGGGATGACGGCATACTGATCCAACTCTTCCAGAGGAGTTTGACGGGAGCGGCTCTGAGGTGGTTTGCCGCAATGGACCATGGAAGGATAAGAAGGTGGAAGGACTTGACCGACACTTTTCTGGACCAATATAAGTTTAACTCGGAGATCGTGCCAGACCGGTACGACATGATGAGGATGAGCAAGGGAAAAGAGGAATCAGTAAGGCAATATGCCTAGAGGTGGAGAGAGGCTGCCTCCCAAGTCAGGCCACCTATGTTGGAGCCTGAGATGATCTCAACATTCGTAAGTACACTGGGGCAGCCCTTCTACAATCACCTAGTGGGTCAAATTACCACCAATTTTGCAGCCTTGGTACAAGTTGTAAAACCCCGAATTTTCCCAAATATTAAAATAAAATAATAATTAATATTCTTGAGGATTATTATGGATGGAAATAATTTATTATTGTAGGTGATATTATATGTAAAACCCCGAATTTTCCTTAAATAATAAATTAAATTAATAAATGATATTAGTGAGAGTTATAATTGATAGAAATAATTTATTTTTGTAGGGGATGATCTAATTAGTGGAGATCTAGAATAAGACGCAGATTTGACCGTCCGGTCATGAGATATCGAGATATGTATTCTGATTGGGCGTGTGTATGGAATTTGGTGTATGTGAGATACATGGGATCGGAGAGTATAAGTATTAGTTTAATAACCTAAATCATATACGCTCGTATTTCGTTTGTCTTCGACAGTCGCAAGTGACAAACCGGACTGAAGGAGAAGAAGAAGAAGAGGAGGAGGAAAGGTCTGGTTTTGAGTTCTTCATCGTCCAGAGTGTTGCTGGGTGATAGAGAATCGTTGTTGAGAGAAGAGAGGAAGAGGAACGTTCGTTCAAGAGGTAGGTGACACCGTTTACCTTCGTTTTTGTATTTACATGTGATTAATCGACAAAAGCATGTTTTTATGATATATAATGATGTATATATGTTGATAATCATGTTATATATATATGTTAGAATGAGTTTAGACGAGAAAAATCATGATTTGGAACTGATTTTGATCGTTTTCGAATGACCGCCGACCTCGACTGTTCTCGGCGATCATAGGCGCTCGTTATAAATTTCAGACCGCCGTAGACCGCTTGAAGACGTATCGTCGGAGTTCAATTTTGAACTACCGCCGACCACAGACTGCTGGGCGATCCTGAGTGATCCTAAGTGCTCTGTTCAGATTTTGCAGATTTTCATAATTTCACACCCTGATTCAATTCCAAACTATTTTTAGACAATTTTAATGATTAAATAAGATGTTTTAAGACCAAAATAAACTATCTAATTCCCTGTTTTATAGAAAAATAAATTAGGGAGATATTTAGGACATTAGTTGCCAAACTTTGAAAGAAATGGAGAAACCTAGTTTTTGGAAAACCTAACTTGTATTTAATTACTAGAACATCTTCTAAATGACACTATAAACCAGAAAACTGTATATAGAGAATTCAGAACTCAGATGACCAAATATTGAAGTAATTGACAGATTTAACCTTTATATGCTGCTAGGCACCAACCCTTATAGAAATATTATATTTTAGGGAATTTTGGAGTCTAGTGGGCATAACTGGTTATGAATCCATAGTTGTAGCTAGGTAGCTGAGGGATATGTCATTTGGGTTGAGTTACTCCTATATGCGACGCACTTCCTTTGCAAGTTAGTTTGTCTGGGAAGGTCCTATGTCTGGAGGGACACCCCGGTGAGCCGCTGGTGATTCCCTGTACATGTGGATAAGCGACCATCTCCATGTATTGATTCTGGTGCTGCATGCTAGTGGTACATGCCAACTCTGATGGGTACGTGTGCAATAAGTCAGTGACTATGGCTCTTGTCTAAGCTGCGCTGCATAGGACTTGAGTATCATTAGTAGCATTGCTCCTAAGTCGCACGGTGGTATAGCAATTGGTTGAGAATCATCTCAAAAGGTTTATCTATCTTTGTGAGTCCTACAATGACACTGAAATCACAATACTTGATATTATTATTGAATACATGCTGGAGGCATGTGATTGGGATATTGATCGGATGTTACTGCTTAGTGCATCCTAGCAAAGTGTGAATCATGTTATTGATCTTGATATTGGATTCTTATATTAAAACTTGCTGAAATTCATTTCTAGAACTGTTTATCAAACTATTTTGTATTCATGAATGATATGAATGATTATACGAGCCTGATTAGTCGATATTGCTTAATCGTGCATGAACTGTTACTTTACTTATATGAACTGTTTAATCATGCATGTGTTACCTACTGGGATATTCGTATCTCACCTTACTTTTATTTCATTTTTCAGCTGATATGCGAGAGGGGGATGTTAGTGATTTCCAGGGAGAGATAGCTGAGTATACACCGGAGGATTACTACTATCCGGATCTTGTTTGAGGTGGATGAATGACATAGACTTAGCACTTTTGATTAGATTATTATTCATTTGGATTTGATGTATTAGGGAGATGAGAGAGAGATAGTAACAAGTTTATTTTACCAAACTTTGATATTAATGATTGATGATCAAAATATATGTTATTTGAGGATTTTAAACTCCACTTCCGCACATACTTGTTTCCGCAACTCTGATAGTATAATAAGTTGAATGGATTTTAATTCTTTGGTCTGGTATATTATTGATGATGTATTTGATATGGGCCAGTAACACCTCGGATTTGGTTGTTGAATTAAATGCGGGTTGTTACAGTAGCGAACCGGGTTCGGGTCGGGTGCCGGTTTGCACTGACCTGGGTTCGGGGCGTTACATTTTAATTAGTGGAGATCAGGAGTTCGGACCATCTAATCGTGAGATATCGCGGTAAGATTTATATTCTAATTCAAATGTGTTTTGATTGGGCGATGTGCATTGAGTTTGTTGTGTGTGCGTTGCGTGGGATAGAAGGTATATATATAAGCTTGTAAAATCCCAAATTTTAATAACATTAAAATTTAGATTTTATGTTTTTAAAACTTATTTAATTAGTGGAGAACTTGTAAAACCCCGATTATTTTCAGGATTTATGGAAAAAAAATTAATAATCATAAATATTTAAACTAATAAGGTGTGTAGATGTAGGAGTTTTGGTGGGCGAGCACACACCAGATCAGAGTTTAAAGTTTGTCAAGCGACAAGCGTATTTGCGGAAGGTATAAATACCTTAAGAAATTAGGTTTTGGGTTTTTGCTCTAGTATACTCTACTGAGAGGTTTGGCGGCCGCGGCGTTTGTTTAGGGTTCTTTGAGAGAAAGGAGTTGGGGAAGTTTTGTGGGAGAGACGAGCTGGGGAAGACTTCCTGCCAGTAGGTATTTGTTAACAAGAAGCTCGGAAGGGTTTTTCTTCCTTCAGAGAACCTCTGTTCGACCATAGCAAGCAATCGGCTGAACTGCTGATTTGGGGATTTTCTGGGTTGCTGTTGCCAAGACTTGGAAGCATAAAAGGTGAGTGGCACTGTTTTAAAACCTGGTTTATGTTATTCGTAGATTTTGTTTCAATGAATGCATGGTTATCGAATGAATTATTCATTGAGTTTCTGGGCGAAGACAGTCCGAAGGGTTTTTGTATCACAAATTGGGGATAATTGAAAAGTATGTTTGATTAAATTCAAATTAGGTTTGAATGCGTTCTGGGGGTATTAGGAGACTAGAGAAGTGGTTACAGACAGAAAAAGATCGGCCAGAGTTGGAGATCTGGAAATAACAGAGAGTCGGAAATCACAGTGGGTATCCGCCCACTTGGCGCCCACTTCGGGAAGTAGGCGCATGGAAAAATAGACTTGGTGCCTTTCTCGCGCCTATCTCGCGCCCTTCTCGCGCCCACTTACCATCGAGAGAGCGCATACCCCAAATTTGACCCTCGACATATCCGCCCACCTGCGCCCACTCAAGTTAAGTAAGCGCACCTACCCGAATTGTTGAAAATAGCCCCCTTAATTACATGAAAGACATTTAAGTAAATGGAGCAAAGCCATTTTTCCCCAAGGATAGTGAATATAGGTATTAAAAGTTATTTGATTAAATTTTAGTGAAAGGTATTTTGACTCCTTGCATGACCCCAAGTCGCGTAACCGTCCAAGGCCGCTGCTGTGTGCGAAAGGCCGTTATAGGTGTAAAACGTTGACAGTCCGGGGGAAGGAATACCAATTACTAAGGTTGAAGTCGAATGACCAAAATACCCTTATGAATTATCTAAGGAGAACTATGTCTCAGAGAAGCTTAAATACGGGTCAAACAATAAACGTAGAGGAAAACAATTTAGCAAATATAGAAAAAGATTTAAATAATTGGACAATTCCCAAGGTACCAATAGACCAAGTTTATAAGAAAGGTAGTTTTAAATTTATTTCAGATTATACAATCAAAACTCAAGAACAAACAATCTCTCTTACAAATGAACATGAAAGAATCAATCTTTTAAACAATAAAACCTTAGAAAAACATAGACAAAAATATAATTATTTACATATAGGAATGGTTCAAATAGCAATCAAACCATTAACAAGACAAGGTTTAAATACTGCAATATTACTATGTTTAAGAGATTGTAGACATAATCAATACAAAGATTCCCTATTAGGTATAATAGAATCAAGTTTGTATAATGGACCAATTTATTTCAATTGTTTCCCAGATTTCTCAATAAGTCTTACAGATCCAGGTATTCTTCAATCTTTAGTTTTAAATATCAAGTCCACAGGTTATGATATGCTTCCGGGATCTCTCCCATTTGCAATCATATATAGGATCCATTACAAGGCCATGACTACAATGGCAAATCCCTTAGTCAAAATTGCAAGTCCAAAAGGAGAAACTCTTCTCCTTCAAAGCAATTCCTGTGATTCAAATGTTATAGTTCCAAGGACAATTAAGTGGAATGAAGTTAACTTTCCCAGAGAATGGAATTTTCAATCAGCTGTTACTCCTCCCAAAAGAGAAAATAGCCATTTAGATAATATAGTTCAGCATGATGATGGTAGTGTAGAAATAAGATTTTCCAAACTAAGTTTTAGGAATCCAGACCTAGGACAATCTAGCCGAAGTAATCTAGATAGCAGAATTCCAATTTTTGCAAATCCCAATTTTGAATTAGGTCAATCAAGTCGTAGAGTCCCATCCTTTACTAGTCCAAGAAAATCGTGTTCTTCAATTCCTTCTACAATTAATTTATCAGGAATCAAGACACAAGCAAACATAGTTAAACCAACATACAAAACCAATGAACCAGAAGAAACAGACAAATAGTCTGATGAACAAAATCTGTCCCCAACTTATTCTCAAATGCAAGATCCACAAACACACCCTAGTTGCGATATGATAGAAAAACAATTTACGATAGACAAAGATTATCTTAGGAAAGATTTTTATTCTCCAGACAATGAATCAAAAAGAAAACAATTTTTCAAAAATTATGATAAAAAATTAAGAGATCATTTTCAATCAAAATATTATAAATATTTAGAATTAATTCAAGAAAATATGTATTTCTTTGATTGGTTAGAATCTGATCTAACAGTCTTAGACAAACCAATAACAGTTTGGAAAAATACAGAAGATAAATCCATAGCTTCTGTACATCCTCCACAAGATCAAATTAGATTTAATAATAAACAAACAGAAATCATAGCTGCTCCTTACAAGATTAAAGATAGTAACAAGGATGCCCAAGTTACGAACAAAGGTATAAACAAAATTATAGAACAAAATAATTTTACAAACAAATGTTTATATACAATAGGAAATCAAGTTGATAGAATAGAAACAATTATTCAAAAGCAAGATATTACAATTCCTTCGTCATCAAAAAATACTCCGATTTTCAAACCAATAGAAATTCCAAAAGAATTAAATAAACAATTAGAAATTAGAGAATTTGATCAAGAAATTGATAAGAGACTTAGAGATCTCTTATACGATAATACAGTAGTTCCAGATACACAAGAAATTACACAAGAAGTTCCTGTACCTCAAACTCCTCTTAGGATTAGACCAGGATCAAGTAGTCAACAAAGACAAGTTGGTATAATAGAAAAATCAAATGATTTAGAGATTAACAAGATGAATTGGAAAAATACTAGGAATTATTACCCTAGACCTAGTTTTCCAGACATGCAATTAGAAGAAAAGAATCAATTCACTCAAGCTTCATTTCATCCCAATACAATCTATGAATGGAACATAGATGGCAAGTCAGAGCACTTGATCATCGAAACACTCCAACAGATGACAATGGTAAGCACTGCTTACAAAATCAAACAAGAAAATGTATCTGAACAAGCAATTGCCCAAGCTTTGATAGCTGGGTTTACAGGTCAATTAAAACATTGGTGGGATAATTATCTCGCTGATATTGAAAGAGCCAATATTTTAAATTCTGTTAAGATAGATGAAAATTTCGAACCAATTAAAACTGAGGATGATCAAGAAATTCCCAATCCAGTAGAAACTTTAATTTATACAATCATGAAAATGTACATAGGAGATCCTTCAAAATTGAAAGATAACTCCTCTGAAATTTTATTAAATCTTAGATGTAGGAAATTACAAGATTTCAAATGGTACAAGGATATGTTCTTATCCAAAGTACTTCTTAGGGAAGACTGCAGCCAAGCTTTCTGGAAAGAAAAGTTCTTATCCGGATTGCCACAGGCTCTGTCTGCAAAAATCAAGTCCAAATTAGCTGAACAATTTAAAGGTTCAATTCCATATGATAGGTTAACTTACGGAGATTTAATCTCCACAATCAATTCTGAAGCCTTAGCAATCTGTACTGAGATTCAATTAAAAAACAAACTCAAGAAAGATAGTCTAACAACAAGAAAAGAATTAGGTAGTTTTTGTGAACAATTTGGTTTCGAGAAAATCCAATCACCTTCAACAAAACCAAGAAAGAGTTACAAGTCACATAAAACATATAAGTCAAAACCACACAAATCTAAATTTAGGAAATATAATAAATATCACAAAAAGGAAATCAAGAACGATGAAAAAGATAAGCCAAGTTCATCAAGAAAACCTTCAAGAACATTTAGGAAAAATTTTAGTAAAGATAAAACTTGTTACAAATGTGGAAAAGTAGGACATTTCGCAAACAAGTGTAGAGTAAAACAAAAAATTAATGAATTAGAAATAACCAATGAATTAAAAGAACAATTACAAAAAATTCTTTTAATCAATTCAGAATCAGAACAATCAGATACTGATTACGAAACATCAAGTGAAGAATATGTCAATCAAATCCAAGAGGATGATTACAATTCCGAATCTGATGAAGAATCTAGTTCTGAGTCAGAATCAGAATGTGAAAAACCAAAACAATGTGTAGGAAAATGTTGTAATAAACCAAGTCTTTTTGTTTTAAGCAAAGAACAAAATATATTATTAGATTTAGTTGATGAAATACAAAATCCTGAAGAGAAAAAATTAATTTTACAAAAACTTAAACAATCACTCAATAAACCTGACAAAAATAATTTAGAAAAACAAATCGCTGACAAAACAAGAAATCCATACAATTTCAAAGAAATAGTTGATAGATTCAAAAAAGAATCAAAAGAAGATATATCAGTTCAAGATTTAAAACATGAAATCAATCAAATTAAATTAGAATTAAAAGAATTAAAATCAATCACAAATAATTTACAAGCACAAGTAAATATTCAAAACCAACTTACTTTCAATCAAATGAAAACAATTCATGAAAATAAGAATAATGAAGCATCTACCTCTCAGGAAACAGAAGACGTAGATGAAACAGAAAGATTTATAGAATTAATTTCACAAATCAATTTTAGAAAATGGTTAATTAGAATCAATCTAATCGTCAATAACGAATTCAAATTAGATATAATTGCCTTAGTCGATAGTGGTGCTGATCTCAATTGTATTCAGGAAGGTATTATACCATCCAAATACTTTGAGAAAACCAAAGAAAGACTCCATACGGCAAGTGGAGCTGGAATGAAAATCAATTATAAACTATCAAATGTACACATATGCAATGACAATATTTGCTTCAAAACTCCATTTATTTTAATTAGTGATCTTAGTAAACAAGTCATTTTAGGTACTCCATTCTTAGCATTAATCCAACCATTCACTGTCACGAATGATGGTTTAGAAACAATATGTGAAGATAGAACAATTAATTTCCGTTTTATCACTAGGCAAAGAACAAAAGAAATAGATATTTTAAAACAATTATCAATATCTCCAGAAGCCAATATAATTCAAAGAAAAGAGAAACAAATCATGTTTCTAAAAGAAGAAATAGAAAATAAAAATATAGATAAACAATTAAATAATCCAAGTTTAATTCAGCAAATAGATAATTTCAAACAAAAATTAGAAAGAGAAGTATGTTCTGATATTCCGAATGCCTTCTGGCATAGGAAGAAACACACAGTCTCTTTACCTTATATTCCAGAATTTCAAGAAAACAAAATCCCTACTAAAGCTAGACCAATTCAAATGTCCCAAGAGTTACTTCAATTTTGTAAACAAGAAATTAATGATTTACTTAAGAAAAATATTATTAGGCCAAGTAAATCTCCTTGGAGCTGTTCTGCGTTCTATGTTAACAAGAACTCAGAAATCGAACGAGGAACTCCAAGATTAGTAATCAATTATAAACCATTAAATGATGCCTTACAATGGATAAGGTATCCAATTCCCAATAAACAAGATTTAATTCAAAGATTACATAATGCAAGAGTTTTTTCGAAATTCGACATGAAGTCTGGATTCTGGCAAATCCAGATAGCAGAGCAAGATCGATACAAGACAGCATTTACAGTTCCATTTGGACATTACGAATGGAATGTTATGCCGTTCGGTCTAAAGAATGCTCCTTCAGAATTTCAAAAAATTATGAATGATATATTTAATCCTTATGATAAATTTACAATTATTTACATTGATGATGTCTTAGTCTATTCCTCATCAATATCTCAACATTGGAAACATTTAAACCAATTTTACAATATAATAAAACAAAATGGATTGGTAATTTCCAAACCCAAGATTGTTTTATTTCAAACTAGGATTAAATTTTTAGGTCACATTATTCATCAAGGAACAATTCGCCCTATTGAGAGATCACTCTCATTCGGAGACAAATTTCCTGATGAAATAAAAGATAAAAAACAATTACAAAGATTTTTAGGAAGTTTAAATTATGTAACAGACTTTTTCCCCAATTTAAGTCAATCAGTTAAATTACTGAGAAAAAGACTCAAAAAGACCCCAGGACCATGGACTCCTGAGCATACAGCAATTGTTCAATATATCAAGAAACAAGTTAGGCATTTGCCATGTTTAACTTTATCCAATCCTGATGCTTTCAAAATAGTTGAAACAGATGCATCAGATATAGGGTACGGAGGTATCCTCAAACAAAAAATAGATAACAAAGAACAATTAGTAAAGTTTACAAGTGGAACTTGGAATCCAACTCAATCTAATTACTCTACAATCAAAAAAGAGATTTTATCAATGGTTTTATGTATTTCAAAATTTCAATCGGATTTACTCAATCAAAATTTTCTTTTACGAGTTGATTGTAAAGCAGCAAAAAGTGTTTTACAAAAAGATGTCAAGAATTTAGCTTCAAAGCAAATTTTTGCCAGATGGCAAGCTATACTTAGTATATTTGATTTTGATATTGAGTTTATTAAAGGAGAACAAAATTCCCTTCCTGACTTCTTAACCCGTGAATTCCTTCAGGGCCAAGATGCCAAGGAAACTTCAAACCATCGCTCCTAGACTCAATCCAGTCACCAGGGCCCAACAAGCAAGACAAGCCCAAGAATCCAAGCCCATTCAAAATATTAGTTCATCAACAGAACCTCAATATACAACCCCACAATCTTATGGACAATTTGCTCAGAACCCCAATCCAACTCCTAGTCAATCATCTAGTCAAGCCCAAAGTTTAGTTCGTCATATCCAAGCACAACCTCCTCCAGTTTTATCTCCAATTAGCCAAGCTAGTAGTCCAATCCCTAGAAACCCAACACCAAGACTTCCATGGGCCGACAGAATGCGGCAAGAAGAAGATAAACTTAGAATGCAATTACTTCAGATTGAACAAGCCAAGGAACTCGAACTGGGTTCTCCTCCATTCAAAGAAGTAGTCAAGAGAAAAGGTAAACAAATTGCCAATCCAACAGCAGCAAGCCAAATTGTGGTGACCAGACCTGGTCCCGCACCTTTACAATCAAAATCAATTTCTACAAAAACATTTTCAACAAATCAATCAAACTATTTGTTAAAATCAAACAATTTTCCTGTTTGCACAATCGAAGAAGAGTTCTACCATCCGGACCCGGATAGGTGTGCCTTCAATTATTTTCACAATCACAATCTTTCAAATGAAAATGAATTTCCAACAGGATTTTCAAATAAGAATCAAAAGTTTTATGAATTTATTTTAGTTGATACAGGTTCTGTACTTATCAAACATTACCCTTCTCAAGGGCCTGAACCTTTCATTACCCATTCCACCTGTCAATTAGTCCAAGTTCAAACTCTCTCTTCATGGGGAGACCATCCTTTAACCCCAAGAAAATTTAGTCAACCTTTTAGCCCACAATATTTCAATTATTGGGATTATTGCCAAGCCTGGCATAATACCTTCTTCCTTAGACCAAGTAACCATTCATGGCTCTTTTTCTTCAAGAAAAACCAATTTGTAGACACGGTCCCGGCCTGGTTCTTGACATGGTGGTCTTATTTTGGCCCCATTCCTGAAAATGTGCCCGAACCATTTGATCAAGGATTTTTTCTTTTTTCCCAACAATACAGAAACACCATACCTCATCTTGCAAATTTCCCAATCCTTTTCCATTTCTTTCTCAATTTTAAATTAGCATGGATCCTGAGCTGGGATTACACCATCATCAAGGACAATGTAACCTTTCCAAATTTATCAAGACAATTCCGAACAAAATGGTGGGACAAGTACGATGGCAATAATATTACTGTAGGACAGATCAAGCAATATTTACTAGGACAAGCTCAAGCTCAAGATCAAGTAAAGCCCAAGGCACCTGATCCAGATCAAGAACAATTTCTAATGACCAAGTCTCAAATCCAAGCAGGTTTAGCAGGAGCAATGACAAAAGCACAATATAAGGATTTTCTCAAGGACGCCCTTCTGGCCGTAGATTCTCAAGCTGATGATCAAGATGATGACGAAACACCTAAGGAAGATGAATCCGTTGGTGATTTCGATCCTGATGATATGTAGACAAGTCAAGATTACTGTAGACAAGTCAAGTTTACTGTAGACAAGTCAAGATTACTGTAGCAATCACTGTAGCAAGATCACTGTTCACTGTAGCGGAACAACTGTTCACTATAGCGGGACACTATTCAAGTTTACTATTCGGATGTCAAGTTTTATTTTGGAGTCCGGAGCCCTCCTTCGTCTATAAAAGGAGACTCCTTCCTTCATTCTTACCCATCTTCGAATCTTAGGATCTTCAGACCTTCTACATCCTTCATATCTTCCATCTTCTTTCTTTTTTCAATATCAAGATCAAGCACTTTCAAAGCCAAGGATCAAGTCGATCTCCTTAGCCTTGTAAGTTCAAACTTTTAGTTTCAATCTATCAATTCTTTATCCTTTATTCAAGTCAATCTCATCTCCTACCTTTCGTCAAGTCTTAGTTTCAATTATTGTTCTCCAATAGTATGTATTTTCAATTATAACAGTAGATCTTCAAGTGTAACCGTAGTTTTCAAGAATATTATGTACTTCTTCATATGATTCAATAAATATCAAGTTTATTTCTTCAAATATTACACTTGTTAGCACACACGCCAAGTAGATCTCGTGGTTGGTGCTACGGCTGTGGTTCCACAGATCTGCTCACGACGGACGGCTCAGCCGCCGGTTTTTTAATTTCTTTTCAAGATATAATCTATTAAACAAATCAATCCTTCAAGATCAGTTCATGGCTGGCCCTGCCGCCTTGACTCTTTAATTTCAATCCGATTTAGAACAAGGGTCGTCTAGTAGGCACTGCAGCCTCTGCTAGACACTACCGAAACAGTAGAAAGGTACCAAGTATCTCTACGGAGAAAAAGGTTACCCTGACATCTCTCTGTATGTCAGAGAAAGTATACTGGAGCTAATCGGCTCATTGATCTTTTAGAGTATCAATTGATCAGATCTATTGATCTGTTTAGTTTAATTAATCAATCAACTTTTATTTCTGCTTAACAATATATTTCCGCTGTTTATTTCTATTTCTTCTTTGTTTTATTGTATACCAAAGCTTTTATTAGTGCGATCCAAGTGCGAGTGGTATCAAAGCCATTTTTCCCCAAGGATAGTGAATATAGGTATTAAAAGTTATTTGATTAAATTTTAGTGAAAGGTATTTTGACTCCTTGCATGACCCCAAGTCGCGTAACCGTCCAAGGCCGCTGCTGTGTGCGAAAGGCCGTTATAGGTGTAAAACGTTGACAGTCCGGGGGAAGGAATACCAATTACTAAGGTTGAAGTCGAATGACCAAAATACCCTTATGAATTATCTAAGGAGAACTATGTCTCAGAGAAGCTTAAATACGGGTCAAACAATAAACGTAGAGGAAAACAATTTAGCAAATATAGAAAAAGATTTAAATAATTGGACAATTCCCAAGGTACCAATAGACCAAGTTTATAAGAAAGGTAGTTTTAAATTTATTTCAGATTATACAATCAAAACTCAAGAACAAACAATCTCTCTTACAAATGAACATGAAAGAATCAATCTTTTAAACAATAAAACCTTAGAAAAACATAGACAAAAATATAATTATTTACATATAGGAATGGTTCAAATAGCAATCAAACCATTAACAAGACAAGGTTTAAATACTGCAATATTACTATGTTTAAGAGATTGTAGACATAATCAATACAAAGATTCCCTATTAGGTATAATAGAATCAAGTTTGTATAATGGACCAATTTATTTCAATTGTTTCCCAGATTTCTCAATAAGTCTTACAGATCCAGGTATTCTTCAATTTTTAGTTTTAAATATCAAGTCCACAGGTTATGATATGCTTCCGGGATCTCTCCCATTTGCAATCATATATAGGATCCATTACAAGGCCATGACTACAATGGCAAATCCCTTAGTCAAAATTGCAAGTCCAAAAGGAGAAACTCTTCTCCTTCAAAGCAATTCCTGTGATTCAAATGTTATAGTTCCAAGGACAATTAAGTGGAATGAAGTTAACTTTCCCAGAGAATGGAATTTTCAATCAGCTGTTACTCCTCCCAAAAGAGAAAATAGCCATTTAGATAATATAGTTCAGCATGATGATGGTAGTGTAGAAATAAGATTTTCCAAACTAAGTTTTAGGAATCCAGACCTAGGACAATCTAGCCGAAGTAATCTAGATAGCAGAATTCCAATTTTTGCAAATCCCAATTTTGAATTAGGTCAATCAAGTCGTAGAGTCCCATCCTTTACTAGTCCAAGAAAATCGTGTTCTTCAATTCCTTCTACAATTAATTTATCAGGAATCAAGACACAAGCAAACATAGTTAAACCAACATACAAAACCAATGAACCAGAAGAAACAGACAAATAGTCTGATGAACAAAATCTGTCCCCAACTTATTCTCAAATGCAAGATCCACAAACACACCCTAGTTGCGATATGATAGAAAAACAATTTACGATAGACAAAGATTATCTTAGGAAAGATTTTTATTCTCCAGACAATGAATCAAAAAGAAAACAATTTTTCAAAAATTATGATAAAAAATTAAGAGATCATTTTCAATCAAAATATTATAAATATTTAGAATCAATTCAAGAAAATATGTATTTCTTTGATTGGTTAGAATCTGATCTAACAGTCTTAGACAAACCAATAACAGTTTGGAAAAATACAGAAGATAAATCCATAGCTTCTGTACATCCTCCACAAGATCAAATTAGATTTAATAATAAACAAACAGAAATCATAGCTGCTCCTTACAAGATTAAAGATAGTAACAAGGATGCCCAAGTTACGAACAAAGGTATAAACAAAATTATAGAACAAAATAATTTTACAAACAAATGTTTATATACAATAGGAAATCAAGTTGATAGAATAGAAACAATTATTCAAAAGCAAGATATTACAATTCCTTCGTCATCAAAAAATACTCCAATTTTCAAACCAATAGAAATTCCAAAAGAATTAAATAAACAATTAGAAATTAGAGAATTTGATCAAGAAATTGATAAGAGACTTAGAGATCTCTTATACGATAATACAGTAGTTCCAGATACACAAGAAATTACACAAGAAGTTCCTGTACCTCAAACTCCTCTTAGGATTAGACCAGGTTCAAGTAGTCAACAAAGACAAGTTGGTATAATAGAAAAATCAAATGATTTAGAGATTAACAAGATGAATTGGAAAAATACTAGGAATTATTACCCTAGACCTAGTTTTCCAGACATGCAATTAGAAGAAAAGAATCAATTCACTCAAGCTTCATTTCATCCCAATACAATCTATGAATGGAACATAGATGGCAAGTCTGAGCACTTGATCATCGAAACACTCCAACACATGACAATGGTAAGCACTGCTTACAAAATCAAACAAGAAAATGTATCCGAACAAGCAATTGCCCAAGCTTTGATAGCTGGGTTTACAGGTCAATTAAAACATTGGTGGGATAATTATCTCGCTGATATAGAAAGAGCCAATATTTTAAATTCTGTTAAGATAGATGAAAATTATGAACCAATTAAAACAGAAGATGATCAAGAAATTCCCAATCCAGTAGAAACTTTAATTTATACAATCATGAAAATGTACATAGGAGATCCTTCAAAATTGAAAGATAACTCCTCTGAAATTTTATTAAATCTTAGATGTAGGAAATTACAAGATTTCAAATGGTACAAGGATATGTTCTTATCCAAAGTACTTCTTAGGGAAGACTGCAGCCAAGCTTTCTGGAAAGAAAAGTTCTTATCCGGATTGCCACAGGCTCTGTCTGCAAAAATCAAGTCCAAATTAGCTGAACAATTTAAAGGTTCAATTCCATATGATAGGTTAACTTACGGAGATTTAATCTCCACAATCAATTCTGAAGCCTTAGCAATCTGTACTGAGATTCAATTAAAAAACAAACTCAAGAAAGATAGTCTAACAACAAGAAAAGAATTAGGTAGTTTTTGTGAACAATTTGGTTTCGAGAAAATCCAATCACCTTCAACAAAACCAAGAAAGAGTTACAAGTCACATAAAACATATAAGTCAAAACCACACAAATCTAAATTTAGGAAATATAATAAATATCACAAAAAGGAAATCAAGAACGATGAAAAAGATAAGCCAAGTTCATCAAGAAAACCTTCAAGAACATTTAGGAAAAATTTTAGTAAAGATAAAACTTGTTACAAATGTGGAAAAGTAGGACATTTCGCAAACAAGTGTAGAGTAAAACAAAAAATTAATGAATTAGAAATAACCAATGAATTAAAAGAACAATTACAAAAAATTCTTTTAATCAATTCAGAATCAGAACAATCAGATACTGATTACGAAACATCAAGTGAAGAATATGTCAATCAAATCCAAGAGGATGATTACAATTCCGAATCTGATGAAGAATCTAGTTCTGAGTCAGAATCAGAATGTGAAAAACCAAAACAATGTGTAGGAAAATGTTGTAATAAACCAAGTCTTTTTGTTTTAAGCAAAGAACAAAATATATTATTAGATTTAGTTGATGAAATACAAAATCCTGAAGAGAAAAAATTAATTTTACAAAAACTTAAACAATCACTCAATAAACCTGACAAAAATAATTTAGAAAAACAAATCGCTGACAAAACAAGAAATCCATACAATTTCAAAGAAATAGTTGATAGATTCAAAAAAGAATCAAAAGAAGATATATCAGTTCAAGATTTAAAACATGAAATCAATCAACTTAAATTAGAATTAAAAGAATTAAAATCAATCACAAATAATTTACAAGCACAAGTAAATATTCAAAACCAACTTACTTTCAATCAAATGAAAACAATTCATGAAAATAAGAATAATGAAGCATCTACCTCTCAGGAAACAGAAGACGTAGATGAAACAGAAAGATTTATAGAATTAATTTCACAAATCAATTTTAGAAAATGGTTAATTAGAATCAATCTAATCGTCAATAACGAATTCAAATTAGATATAATTGCTTTAGTCGATAGTGGTGCTGATCTCAATTGTATTCAGGAAGGTATTATACCATCCAAATACTTTGAGAAAACCAAAGAAAGACTCCATACGGCAAGTGGAGCTGGAATGAAAATCAATTATAAACTATCAAATGTACACATATGCAATGACAATATTTGCTTCAAAACTCCATTTATTTTAATTAGTGATCTTAGTAAACAAGTCATTTTAGGTACTCCATTCTTAGCATTAATCCAACCATTCACTGTCACGAATGATGGTTTAGAAACAATATGTGAAGATAGAACAATTAATTTCCGTTTTATCACTAGGCAAAAAACAAAAGAAATAGATATTTTAAAACAATTATCAATATCTCCAGAAGCCAATATAATTCAAAGAAAAGAGAAACAAATCATGTTTCTAAAAGAAGAAATAGAAAATAAAAATATAGATAAACAATTAAATAATCCAAGTTTAATTCAGCAAATAGATAATTTCAAACAAAAATTAGAAAGAGAAGTATGTTCTGATATTCCGAATGCCTTCTGGCATAGGAAGAAACACACAGTCTCTTTACCTTATATTCCAGAATTTCAAGAAAACAAAATCCCTACTAAAGCTAGACCAATTCAAATGTCCCAAGAGTTACTTCAATTTTGTAAACAAGAAATTAATGATTTACTTAAGAAAAATATTATTAGGCCAAGTAAATCTCCTTGGAGCTGTTCTGCGTTCTATGTTAACAAGAACTCAGAAATCGAACGAGGAACTCCAAGATTAGTAATCAATTATAAACCATTAAATGATGCCTTACAATGGATAAGGTATCCAATTCCCAATAAACAAGATTTAATTCAAAGATTACATAATGCAAGAGTTTTTTCGAAATTCGACATGAAGTCTGGATTCTGGCAAATCCAGATAGCAGAGCAAGATCGATACAAGACAGCATTTACAGTTCCATTTGGACATTACGAATGGAATGTTATGCCGTTCGGTCTAAAGAATGCTCCTTCAGAATTTCAAAAAATTATGAATGATATATTTAATCCTTATGATAAATTTACAATTATTTACATTGATGATGTCTTAGTCTATTCCTCATCAATATCTCAACATTGGAAACATTTAAACCAATTTTACAATATAATAAAACAAAATGGATTGGTAATTTCCAAACCCAAGATTGTTTTATTTCAAACTAGGATTAAATTTTTAGGTCACATTATTCATCAAGGAACAATTCGCCCTATTGAGAGATCACTCTCATTCGGAGACAAATTTCCTGATGAAATAAAAGATAAAAAACAATTACAAAGATTTTTAGGAAGTTTAAATTATGTAACAGACTTTTTCCCCAATTTAAGTCAATCAGTTAAATTACTGAGAAAAAGACTCAAAAAGACCCCAGGACCATGGACTCCTGAGCATACAGCAATTGTTCAATATATCAAGAAACAAGTTAGGCATTTGCCATGTTTAACTTTATCCAATCCTGATGCTTTCAAAATAGTTGAAACAGATGCATCAGATATAGGGTACGGAGGTATCCTCAAACAAAAAATAGATAACAAAGAACAATTAGTAAAGTTTACAAGTGGAACTTGGAATCCAACTCAATCTAATTACTCTACAATCAAAAAAGAGATTTTATCAATGGTTTTATGTATTTCAAAATTTCAATCGGATTTACTCAATCAAAATTTTCTTTTACGAGTTGATTGTAAAGCAGCAAAAAGTGTTTTACAAAAAGATGTCAAGAATTTAGCTTCAAAGCAAATTTTTGCCAGATGGCAAGCTATACTTAGTATATTTGATTTTGATATTGAGTTTATTAAAGGAGAACAAAATTCCCTTCCTGACTTCTTAACCCGTGAATTCCTTCAGGGCCAAGATGCCAAGGAAACTTCAAACCATCGCTCCTAGACTCAATCCAGTCACCAGGGCCCAACAAGCAAGACAAGCCCAAGAATCCAAGCCCATTCAAAATATTAGTTCATCAACAGAACCTCAATATACAACCCCACAATCTTATGGACAATTTGCTCAGAACCCCAATCCAACTCCTAGTCAATCATCTAGTCAAGCCCAAAGTTTAGTTCGTCATATCCAAGCACAACCTCCTCCAGTTTTATCTCCAATTAGCCAAGCTAGTAGTCCAATCCCTAGAAACCCAACACCAAGACTTCCATGGGCCGACAGAATGCGGCAAGAAGAAGATAAACTTAGAATGCAATTACTTCAGATTGAACAAGCCAAGGAACTCGAACTGGGTTCTCCTCCATTCAAAGAAGTAGTCAAGAGAAAAGGTAAACAAATTGCCAATCCAACAGCAGCAAGCCAAATTGTGGTGACCAGACCTGGTCCCGCACCTTTACAATCAAAATCAATTTCTACAAAAACATTTTCAACAAATCAATCAAACTATTTGTTAAAATCAAACAATTTTCCTGTTTGCACAATCGAAGAAGAGTTCTACCATCCGGACCCGGATAGGTGTGCCTTCAATTATTTTCACAATCACAATCTTTCAAATGAAAATGAATTTCCAACAGGATTTTCAAATAAGAATCAAAAGTTTTATGAATTTATTTTAGTTGATACAGGTTCTGTACTTATCAAACATTACCCTTCTCAAGGGCCTGAACCTTTCATTACCCATTCCACCTGTCAATTAGTCCAAGTTCAAACTCTCTCTTCATGGGGAGACCATCCTTTAACCCCAAGAAAATTTAGTCAACCTTTTAGCCCACAATATTTCAATTATTGGGATTATTGCCAAGCCTGGCATAATACCTTCTTCCTTAGACCAAGTAACCATTCATGGCTCTTTTTCTTCAAGAAAAACCAATTTGTAGACACGGTCCCGGCTTGGTTCTTGACATGGTGGTCTTATTTTGGCCCCATTCCTGAAAATGTGCCCGAACCATTTGATCAAGGATTTTTTCTTTTTTCCCAACAATACAGAAACACCATACCTCATCTTGCAAATTTCCCAATCCTTTTCCATTTCTTTCTCAATTTTAAATTAGCATGGATCCTGAGCTGGGATTACACCATCATCAAGGACAATGTAACCTTTCCAAATTTATCAAGACAATTCCGAACAAAATGGTGGGACAAGTACGATGGCAATAATATTACTGTAGGACAGATCAAGCAATATTTACTAGGACAAGCTCAAGCTCAAGATCAAGTAAAGCCCAAGGCACCTGATCCAGATCAAGAACAATTTCTAATGACCAAGTCTCAAATCCAAGCAGGTTTAGCAGGAGCAATGACAAAAGCACAATATAAGGATTTTCTCAAGGACGCCCTTCTGGCCGTAGATTCTCAAGCTGATGATCAAGATGATGACGAAACACCTAAGGAAGATGAATCCGTTGGTGATTTCGATCCTGATGATATGTAGACAAGTCAAGATTACTGTAGACAAGTCAAGTTTACTGTAGACAAGTCAAGATTACTGTAGCAATCACTGTAGCAAGATCACTGTTCACTGTAGCGGAACAACTGTTCACTATAGCGGGACACTATTCAAGTTTACTATTCGGATGTCAAGTTTTATTTTGGAGTCCGGAGCCCTCCTTCGTCTATAAAAGGAGACTCCTTCCTTCATTCTTACCCATCTTCGAATCTTAGGATCTTCAGACCTTCTACATCCTTCATATCTTCCATCTTCTTTCTTTTTTCAATATCAAGATCAAGCACTTTCAAAGCCAAGGATCAAGTCGATCTCCTTAGCCTTGTAAGTTCAAACTTTTAGTTTCAATCTATCAATTCTTTATCCTTTATTCAAGTCAATCTCATCTCCTACCTTTCGTCAAGTCTTAGTTTCAATTATTGTTCTCCAATAGTATGTATTTTCAATTATAACAGTAGATCTTCAAGTGTAACCGTAGTTTTCAAGAATATTATGTACTTCTTCATATGATTCAATAAATATCAAGTTTATTTCTTCAAATATTACACTTGTTAGCACACACGCCAAGTAGATCTCGTGGTTGGTGCTACGGCTGTGGTTCCACAGATCTGCTCACGACGGACGGCTCAGCCGCCGGTTTTTTAATTTCTTTTCAAGATATAATCTATTAAACAAATCAATCCTTCAAGATCAGTTCATGGCTGGCCCTGCCGCCTTGACTCTTTAATTTCAATCCGATTTAGAACAAGGGTCGTCTAGTAGGCACTGCAGCCTCTGCTAGACACTACCGAAACAGTAGAAAGGTACCAAGTATCTCTACGGAGAAAAAGGTTACCCTGACATCTCTCTATATGTCAGAGAAAGTATACTGGAGCTAATCGGCTCATTGATCTTTTAGAGTATCAATTGATCAGATCTATTGATCTGTTTAGTTTAAACAATCAATCAACTTTTATTTCTGTTTAACAAGTTATTTCCGCTGTTTATTTTTATTTTCTTCTTTGTTTTATTGTATACCAAAGCTTTTATTAGTGCGATCCAAGTGCGAGTGGATCGCACTAATAAATTGTTTTATTGCTCCATTTACTTAAGTCTTTACATGTAAATAAGGTTTTACCCCCCATTTGGAACCAATAAAAATACTTCCAAGGTCTAATTCCCAGCCAATAAAAAGTCAACTTTCCAGTTCATGCCTAAATCTCGGTTTTTATTAAAAAGCCCGGTTTGGGTCTAATACCCAGATGAGTGATTCAGGAGCCCATAAAATTCTAGGAGATGTGTTTACCCTTCAATAGACTACAACCAATATTTGAGCCCAAAACTCCTTGTAGATTTGTCTAGAAAAATTATATACCAAAAGTCAACGTTTTTAACTAGACTTAGAATATTTTGAGGTCCGAAACTTTTTGTCTCAGAATTGATTGCTTTTTGGTATGGTGACCTTATAGGAGATCCTAAGATTATTCCACTCATCCAAAATGTGTTTTGAGGTCTTTACAACATTCGTTTTGATTGATTTGGATTATGAAAGCGAAATTGAGAATCTAGGAGATGTTTTGCTGATTTATGTTTAATCGAAGTTTGGATGCTGAAATCATTTCTGTATAATGTACTGCTTTATTCTGAAAAGTCAGTTTTGAAACCATATTGTTTTGCTGAAATACATGTACACTGTTATGCTAGTTCACCTTTGAATGCACGGTGCACTTCAGGAATGATTTACTTGAATATTGTTTTATATCGGTGGCCGGTTTAGAATCATATCTTATACTTTTCTAGTTGGAACACTTGTGGGGAATTACTGTTCTGGTTGGAACACTTGTGAGAAATTATTGTTCTGGTTGGAACACTTGTGAGGAATTACTGTTCTGGTTGGAACACTTGTGAGAAATTACTGTTCTGGTTGGAACACTTGTGAGGAATTACTGTTCTGGTTGGAACAACTTGTGATGTGTGTACTGAATGCGGAGTTTTAATTGGTGATTTATCGGTTTTGGTTTAGCTTGTCCTGGATCCAGAGTCTAAGCTTAGTAATGTGATGTGTTTTGTTTTATTGGTGTAATGGCATGGCCATGGAGTGTTGCCACGACCAGTGTAGAGCAGCCAGAAACCCTGAGTAGGCCTGGTTGTCGATGCCAATACCCGGAGCAGGCCGGAATTGAATGACGATACCCTGAGTAGGCCGTCATTTTAGAGTGTCTGAAACCCTGAGTAGGCCGGAACTATGTACATGGAGGTGTGGATGTCGCTCTGGCATGTTGATTAACCAATCTAAGCAACTACATGACATTGACCACTGTGGGGATTTGTTTATTTGGCACCATATGTTTTATACGCTTGTTTATTGGTATTTATGATTCACTGAATGTGGTTTATCAGTTATCTGGTATTAGTATCTTTTCCGCCAGTGTAGAGCAGCATCATGACCCTGAGTGGTATGGTGTTGTCAATGCCGATACCCGGAGTAGGCCGGCATTGGATGACGCTGTCATTTCAATATCTGATACCCTGAGTAGGCCGGATATACATTGGGAGGTGTGGGCATTGGTTATGATGTGACTTTATTGTTGATACGGGTTGGGACCCTAGTTATATCTTTTGAGTTGTTGAGCTATGTTTCCTTCGATATGTTCCTACCTGGTTATACGTGACTTTACGGCTATATGCATGATTGATATCGTCTTTACTGCGTGGTTTATACGATGGTTTTCCTCACGGATGTAAATTGGATCATTGAAGTTTTGTCGGGTTATACGTGTTATCATCGTTGTATATGGTTTGTAATCGTGGCATGTTTTAGAACTGAACAAAATGTATTTGTGCATGCATGTGCTGCTCACTGGGATATTCGTATCTCACCCAGTTGCTTTCGTTTTGTTTTCAGATACTCTTGGAGAGCTCGATACGTGAGGGTAGTTACTTGGACATATGAGTTTTATTTTAGTTTGGGAATATTTTAGCGCACTCTGTTATATAGTTATTGTTGTATTCATGTTTTTCCTTCACTCTAATATTGCGATCCTGTGTTTTAAATTAACCTCCGGGGATGAGTTACGGTGTTATTTCGTGACTCGGATCCGGGGCGTTACAAAGCTAAAATAACCTAATAGAATACGGAAGGTATTCTAATCCTATTCGTTCATATCCCTTAGCCGCAAGGGAGAAAACCCACACTAAGAGCATCTGTGGGAGACCAGAGAAGAGGAAGAAAAGGAGAGAGTTTCTGGTTGGATTCTTCATGCTTTGAAGTGTCTTCGCGTTGGTGTTATTGCTGGTTAGAGGAATGCACATTCAAGAGGTAGGGAGCACTGTTTTATCGAGCGTTTTGTGGTCTCGTACATGTTTAATCTCTATTGCATGTTTTAGTGTTGTATATACATGTATTTAGCTTGGTATTAGTCATATAATTATGTTAGAATCATCTTGGACATGAAAAATCGGATTTTTAAACATTGTATGTTCGTTTTTGGGAGACCGCCGAGCTTACTGTGCTCAGCGATCCTCGGTGCTCCCAGGCGCTCATTGAAAAATTGAGACCACCCGAGACCGCTACCTGGCTTATCGTCGGTGCTCTAATTTAAGCTACCGCCGACCTTTGACCGCCAAGGCAATCCTGAGCAATCCTAGGCGCTCTAGCCAAAAAATGTAATTTTGACAGTTTTTCATCCCTTTTCTCCTCCAACCCTTTTCCAAATAACCCGAGCCTCCTACACAGCACCCTTATTTACCTGAAAGACATTTAAGTAAATATCCCGTGTATTTATCGCTCCATTTACTTAAGTCTTTACATGTAAATAAGGTTTACCCCTAACTAGAATATAACCAGAATTTGAGCCGAAAACTCCTCGTGGATTGGTCTAGAAAAATTATATACCCAAAAGTCAACGTTTTTAACCAGACTTAGAATATTTTTGGGGTCTGAAACTTTTTGTTTCGGAATTGATTGATTTTTGGTATGGTGACCTTATTGGGAATCCTAAGACTATTCCGCTCATCCAAAATGTATTTTGAGAATTTTATGACATTCATAGTCCCAAATCATTATAAAATAGGTTATTTGGATTTCCACCACTTGTAACACTTCTATAAGATTATTCTTAAGGTGTCTCTGAAGGCCAATTATACTAAAAGGTTCATATTAGATATTTAACCACCTTGTTCTATGATTTAGTACAATTTGGGGTTTAAAGAGGATCAAATTCACTTGAAATGATTACAAGGATTCTATATAGGTAATTTCCTTCGCAAAATATACTTGGACTGTGGACTGAATGCCATTATGGCTATAAGAGGTTCGTACCATCTGCGGATGAGATATGTGACCACCTTTAAACTTTAAATAACCTTTAAATTACATTAATCGATCCCACCACTACCATTAACCACTTGAGTCTTCCATTATTAAGATAATACCATAATCAATATGAGTACCAACTAATGAACTGGTTATGGAACAAGACTTTGGATTGCCAATTGAACATGAAAGAACTATGATTATAAACAATATTGGAACGTGAATGATTTGTACAATGGCTTGGTGGCTATAGTTTTATTAATAACCTGCTTGGTGGTAGAGATGTATTGTATATTACCTGCTTGGTGACAGAGATTATAACCCATTTGGTGGCGGAGACCCTGACCTGCTTGGTGGTAGAGATTATTACCCGCTTGGTGGCGAAGACCCAACCTGCTTGGTGGCAGAGATAACCCACTTGGTGGCGGAGACCCAACCTGCTTGGTGGCGGAGACCCAACCTGCTTAGTGGCAGAGATTACCCGCTTGGTGGCGGAGACATTACCCGCTTGGTGGTGGAGACATTACCCCATGCGGGAGAGATTTATTACTTCCTGTGGGGCAGATGTATTTCCGATGGATTGCATCCTATAGGAGAGGTACCTCATGTGGGGGAGATGTGATTATGCGTGATTGGATCCCACATGGAGGATGGGTGTGTGAGTTACCACTGGAAAGTGAGGAAGCTATCTCCTACGGTAGAGGTAGTGATAAGCCTAAATTATATAAATATTGTTATATCCTCTTTCCTAATATTTTTGGATTTTTCTGTAACAATTAATGCTAGTTATTCCTTAATTTATACAATTCTTGGTTACTGTTGCAGATAAGAGAAAAGGGCAAAATTGGGAGATTCTAATGAATTGCGGATGTGCTTGAGAGAGTTTTTTAAAGAGCAGGGCGGTCCTAGAGTTTAAATGTTATAAGGATCCTTTTTTTTGTTGGAAAAAGAAGGATTTATCATAATCATCTTTGTGGAATCCCACATAAAAAGGAAACTGCCAGATTAGAACGACCGTAAGTATTTTGGGCGTAACTTCCTATTCTAACCTCGGATTGATGCAAGTAAGGTGGCGTTGGAAAGCTAATTGAGAGAGGGAGAAAATCGTATTTCAGCAAGAAAGCCAAATTCCGAGTTTTATGAGGTCAAAATCTGGATACAAAAGAAGGAGGATTGCAGAAAAACGGGAGGGACAGTTTTTGATCTTGAAATTTCGTTTTTCTTTGGACGTGTGTTAGAGAAGGAAGGAGCAAAGAAAAGAACATCCAAGCTTGATTCTATCATTGTCTTCATTGTGAATTCTTTAGTTTTAATCATGATTCAATACATTATGTTTAATCTTTCTTTCATTGTTATGAACTAATTTTATTTGCTAGGGTTCCAAAAGGATCCCGAACATGAATCTTTAAGTTCTCTGTTTAATCCAGGTGTATGTTATTTTCTTGTTGGTTATTCTATTCCATGCTTAATACTTCTAATTTGTGTGATCGATAAATTAGTTGCTTAGGAATTCATTACTGAATCGGGAGAGGAGGTTTGAATAATGCCTATGAATAGAATATCATAAATTATATGGGATAGGAATATACCTGTAGAATTTATGCACTCCTTACATAAGAGCCATAGATTTTAAATGAATCTTGATTAATTTTATTCACATAGGAATATAGTGGTGGAATTAATTAAGGTCGGTTTATTAGGACCTTGGGAGAGGCTAGTAACTAATTTTGGGTTCTTGATTATCAACAGAAGTAAATACACTGGATTGAATGAGAATGAGAGTTTTAAAGAGGATTGGGAAGGTGAAATTTTTAGAAACCCTAGGTTTTGTCATCTAGACTTTGTTAACTTGAGTAAAAATTTTCTCTTTAAATAGTTTAATCTTTTACTTTTAATTGTTATTTTAGTTTCTTTTTAATTAATTGGTGGGTTTGTTAGATAAATTTAGTGTTAGATTAATTTCTATAATTGATAGTTTTAATTTTCAATCTCTGTGGGACGATACCTTTCTCATCATTATATTACTTGTTTGCGATATTGTACACTTGCAATTTGAGTGCTTTATAATTCACAACAGGTAGATGCTAGGTGTTCACGTCCTGCGGTAGAGTTATGCTGTCTCCTGCAGGGGATACCTGTAGTCTTAGAGATGTGCATTCTCTTGCGGAGCTTGTGTGGATACTATGTGTTTGCATCCTGCAGTAGAGATAGGTTACTACCTGAAGGTTGGCTTTTATTACTGATATAATGATTGATTCTCCGATTGATGGATTGTTTGAGACATATTTGATAAGATTGGTTATTTAAAAGAAATATTGAAATGTCATAATGGAACAGAACTGCTATGATTTAATGTAAACTGTTAAAATAGAATATTATGGAATCATGAATAAAATGTAGAATTGTTCTTAGGAAGACACTAATTGAAATAAATCAGAAACTATGGGAATGTCAATTATAATACATTGACCTCTAAATTAAACTGAAATGCACATGATTAACTTCTTTTAATTCAGGCACTGATTAAATGTTTGATTTATATCGAGATTATCCGTTTAACTTATGGACCGTAATTACTCGTCTATGTTACCGAGTATGAAACCACTGTTATTTTCCATATATATATATAACTGATTTTCCTCATGCATGTGTTACCTACTGAAATATTCGTATCTCACCCTTACTTTATATTGTATTTTTCAGGTCATCTTCAAGAGGACGCCACGGGTTAGACTGATAGTGGGCTTAAAGTCTAGAAAATCTTGAAGACAAGTGTAGGACTTTTTATATAGTTGTATTTGTTTTATTGGAGTCCTAATAGTTGATTTGGTAGGATATAAAGAGTTAGATAATTTTGTAGTTGCCTTTCATGTGATTAATTGATGTAATAGGATGATTCATGTCCAAATGAATAATTTAAGCTTCCTAGCACTCTGATAAATCTTAGTTCTTTATTTCTTTATCTTTGAACTGATTATAATGTACCACAAGTTAATGCCTTGATCCGAGTCAAAATGAAAAAAAAATGACCCGGATTCGGGGCGTTTACACAAGTGGCTGACCGGATCGAGGAAGGGGTCAGGTCAGGAAAACTCATAGATTACTCTGCTCTTGCCGGACAATCGGATTCCTCCACTTCTCTGGCACAGAAGAAAGAGAATGGGTTTAAGAAGAATGGAGCAAGAAAAGAAGGAAAAGTAAACCTGGTATAGGCCTCTCCTCCCAAGAAACCATTCCACGTCAATATTTCTGCACCCTAGTAGGCCCAGCAGTCATATCAGACCCCGCTCAATGTCAATTTCTCCCCCTCCGTGCCTGCAAACCAGAGGAGGGCTTTTACTAAGGAAGAGAAAGACGCCTGGATGGCAGCAAGGAGGAACAGAGTTTTTACTCCTCTTCCCGTGTCTCTTTCCCAGCTGTTACCGACCGTACTGAAAGATGAATATGTGACCCTGAAGGAACCCAACCCAAATGCATCGAAGGGAAGGAATTTTGATCCTTCAGTCACTTGTGACCTCCACATGGGTGCACCAGGGCACTCTACGGACAGTTGTTGGATTCTGAAGCACGCGGTTTAGGATCTGTTGGACCAAAAAGCCATGTTCTTCAATACTGCTGCGCCTGCTCCTTCGGGTAGCGATATTGGACAGAACCCCCTGCCTTATCACAATGGGGCAGGCCCATCTAACTCAATCACGGCCATCTCCTCCATGAGAAGGGCCTTTGAACCCTCTCAATTGATAGCTCCCGTGGGGACCTCGGTCAAGGTCCATTTCTAAGAAGTGAAAGAGGAGGATGAAGTCAATGTCATCTCCAAGAAGAATGACTGTGCTGCTAAGGATATTAGCTCCTCTCTGAACCAGGTCTCCTCTCTCATGGCCCAGATAAACATTGCAAAGCCTCCTTTGGTCTTTAATTGCAATTCACCCACTTTTTCTCCATCCCAGCCATCAAAAACTCCCTTGGTCATCCAATGTGACCCCACCACTACATCCATTACTTCTTCTGTTCCAAAAACTCCCAAGCAGCTTCTACCTTTGGTAGTAAATGTTCCACCTATCTGTAATGTTCAAAAACCGACTCTTACATCCCGGTCCAAATGCCAACTGCTTGTGATCCATGTCCCTAAACTTGCCTATTCTGAGTCAGCTGTACCATGGAATTATAGCGAGGGGATGATCAAGAACCAGAACCAAGAAGAGGTGACCTCATGACAAGGTCAGGGAGATGTGTAGAAAGAGAAGAAAAAGAAAGAGAACCAGAGGTGGAGAGGGAAAGAAAAGAAACAGAAGAAAATGAAAGGAAAAACAAAAAATAGGGGAGGACACCCCCCGGGAGACAGGAAATGAGGCAGCAGACCTCATCAAAATAATAAAGAATAGTGAATTTAATATTGTCGAACAGTTGAATAAGGTCCCGGCCCAGATTTCAATACTGGGACTTTTGCTGAATTCAGAAAAGCACAAGGACGCATTATTAAGGGTGCTTGAAAGTGCACATGTGTCTAAAGCCATCGATCTGGACCAACTAGGCAAAATGATTGGTCGAATCTTGTCACACAATGTGATAAGTTTCTTGAAAAGTGAAATAAGCCCCAATGGGTGCTATCATGTTGACCCTTTGCACATCATTGTGCTTTATAAGGGCAGTATGGTGGCATGGGTTTTAATCGACAATGGGTCAGCTTTAAATGCTGCCCATTAATCACTTTTACCAAACTTGGTCTGGATCAATCTAAGATCAAACAGAATGGGGGGATCTTGAGGGCTTTCGATAGCTCTAAGACACACTCCCTAGGGGAGATTGAACTGCCGGTCACCATTGGACTGAATATCTTTAACATCACATTTGAAGTGATGGATATCCCAGCAGCTTTCAATCTGCTCCTAGGGAGGCCGTGGATACACTTGACTAGGGAAATACCATCTATTCTTCAACAAACGGTGAAATATATAAGAGGACAAAGGGTGATAACTGTCCTAGTTGAGAATTTGATACCTCCCATAGTGTCACCTGACGTACTTTTTATCAATGTGGATTTAACTGTCAACAAAATTGCATTCCACTCGTTTCAGTTCGAAACAGTCAATTTCATACCTGGGGGTGTGAGAAAAAAGAAGAAAAATGGACTACTGCTGAGAAGATGGTAAAAAAAGTGATGGAAAAATATCACTTCCACCCATGGAAAGGCCTAGGAATTAATTTGCAAGGAATGTTGGAGCCAATCAGGGCAAAGAAGCTTACCCCTAGAGTAGGGTTGGGGTTTAAACCAAGAGGATGGAGAAGGCAGAAGAATGAAGAAGGGAAGAATGCAGAGAAGAGAAGCAGAGGAAAATTCCCTCATTTAAGGGAAAATTTTCCTAAACCCTCATATACGATCCAACCATTTCCTCCCATGGATCAATCCAAGCCTCCGTATCGAAATGTCAATCCCTTCCAAAAGCCATCAGTTCCAACCCTATAGCCCACTTTCTACACTTGAAATAGTAGGCGGGCCTGGGCCACAGCCATAACAGCTGATAGACTTCTCCGAAGATGTCGGGGCTTTCTTCACCATGACTGAGGGCGAGAGGACTGGTGATGATAAGGAGCTGCCGTACATTGATTGGACAGCAGTGAAAATTCCAGATGAGGTTATATCTGGATTGAGCCCCGTGGCAGAAAAGGGTAGTACAACTCATCCGGTGATGATGGCATCAGATTCAGAGCTTAAGGAACATGCTTACACCATTTCAACTGCTCCTGAAAATTTATTTTGAACAATTGGAAGGAAACTCCCCTTACCTTTGAAGCGGCATTTGTTTGGCAAACAGACGAGGCTTCGAAAAAAAAACTCCATTAGTGGAATGCCATTTCCCTGAAGGTCCTAATGAGCCTTCGTCTTTAGGGAAAGTTTTTTAGAAGGCTCACAAAAAACCCAAAAAGATTTTTCTATTTTTTCTAGAAAATTTAATTTTTTCAAAAAGGTCCAAACCATTTATGAACCATACAAGCAAACAGAATTAGATCAGGTTGAATATGACTTCGACCTTGAGCTCGACTTTGACCTAATGGGGTCGAAGAAAAAGACCCTCCAAAGGAAATTGAATATCAGTTGGAGTGTCATGAAAGGGGTGTGCAACCTAATATTGAGGAGACCATTTCAATAAATCTGGGGACCAAAGATGACCCAAAAATAGTGAAAGTTGGGGCATGCCTGTCTAATGAACAACGTGATGCAATGTCACGATTCTTGGCCCATTATAAAGACGTATTTGCATGGTCATATCAGGATATGACGGGATTAGAAACTGACATGGTTGTGCACAGGATACCAATTCTGCCAGGGGTTAAACCAATTAAGCAAAAGCTGAGAAGATTAAATCCATAATGGACCCTGAAGGTCAAAGATGAAGTGGTCAAGCAATTTCAAGTTGGGTTCTTGGCGGTCTCCACGTACCCCAAGTGGCTCGCAAACATAGTGCCAGTACCAAAGAAGGACGGAAAAATTAGGATGTGCGTGGACTACAGAGATTTGAACAGGGCAAGCCCAAAGGACGACTTTCCACTTCCACATATCGACATTCTGGTCGATAATACTAATGTACATAGCCTATTTTCATTCATGGATGGTTTCTCGGGGTATAATCAGATTAAGATGGCTAAGGAAGATTAGGAGAAAACGGCATTCATCACACCTTGGGGCACCTTCCACTACACGGTCATGCCGTTTGGGCTTAAAAACGCTGGGGCAACCTATCAACGGGCCATTACAACACTATTCCATGACATGATTCATAAGGAGATAGAGGTATATGTGGATGATATGATCGCCAAATCATGCAAAGAAGAGGATCATTTGATCAATTTGAAGAAGGTGTTCGATCGACTCAGAAAATACAGTTTACGGTTTAACCCGGCTAAATGCGTCCTTGGAGCTACATTAGGGAAATTACTGGGGTTCATTGTAAGCAAAAAAGGAATTGAAATTGACCCGGCTAAAGCAAGGCAATTATTGAAATGCCATCAACTAGAACGGAAAAGGAAGTTCGTGGTTTTCTTAGAAGGATCCAATACATAACCTGGTTCATAGCATAGCTCACTGCTATCTGTGAACCGATTTTCAAGCTTTTGAGAAAGAATAACCCGACGGTCTGGAATGATGATTGCCAACAAGCCTTTGATACAATAAAGGAATATTTGTTGAATCCACCTGTGCTAGTGCCACCAATGCCAGGAAGACCACTGATTCTCTACTTGTCGGTTTTGGAGACATCAATGGGGTGTGTCTTGGGACATCACGATGAGACTGTTAGAAAGGAAAGGGCAATTTACTATATGAGTAAGAAATTCAAAGAATATGAAGCCAAATACTCCCCTTTGGAAAGGACCTGCTGTGCTTTAGTGTGGGCAACTCAGAGACTGAGGCATTACTTCCTCAGTCACTCCACATTATTTATATCCCAAATGGACCCGCTGAAATACTTATTTGAGAAACCGGCTCTAACTGGCAGGACGGCAAAGTGGCAGTTGTTGCTTTCTGAATTTGAACTCACGGACATCACTCAGAAGGCGATTAAAGGTCAAGCAATTGCAGATCGCCTAGCTGCACATCCTCTACCAGAATACCAACCTTTGAAGACTAACTTTCCTGATGAGGCAATTCTGTTTACTGAAGAAGAGGAAAGTGAAAGCTCTTGGCAGATGTTCTTTGATGGGGCCGCCAACATGAATGGAAATGGAATTGGGGCAGTTTTGGTCAAGCCGAACAGGTCACGCATCCCAATCAAGTTGAGATTTCAATGCACAAACAATATTGCAGAGTATGAAGCATGCATAATTGGGTTGCAAGCCGCCTTAGACCATGAAGTGGAGGAACTTGACGTATACGGAGATTCGAGTCTTATCATCTTCCAAACAACTGGTGAATGGAAAACCAAGGATCACAAATTGATCCCCTATCACCAGTATTTGGAAGAAATAAGCACTAAATTTACTCGAATTTCCTTCAATTATATGCCAAGGGCCAAAAATCAGTTTGCAGATGCTCTAGCAACATTGGATTCAATGGTCAGCATGCCAGAAGGGGTAGATATTAAGCCACTAGAAATTGAAGTCAGAGATGAGCCTGCATATTGTCTTGTTCTAGAAAGAGCACCAAAAGAGGAAGTACCGTGGTTTCAAGACATCAAAAATTTCTTGAATGATCGGAGTCTGCAAGAAAATGTCACTTCTACTGAGAAAAGGACCATACAGAGATTAGCAGGTCAATTCCTACTAAGTAGTGGACAGTTATACAAGAGATCACATAATGATATTCTACTCAGATGTGTTGCCAAGGCTGAGTCAGAAAGATTGATTGAGACTGTACATGGAGGAATCTGTGGACCCCATATGAACGGGCACATGCTTGAAAAGAAGATTCTGCGATTGGGATACTATTGGTCGACTATGGAGCCCAATTGCTGTGTACATGTTAGGAGATGTCATCAATGCTAAATATATGGGGATAACAAGCATGCACCCCCAAGTGAGTTGCATAATATAACATCACCATGGCCCTTCTCTATGTGGGGCATAGATGTCATTAGCATGATTTCTCCTAAGGCATCGAATGGGCATAGATTTATCCTGGTGGCAATCAACTATTTCACCAAGTGGGTAGAAGCGGCCTCATATGTGAATATTACAAGTAGCCATGTTCTTAAGTTTTTGAAGCACAACATTATTTGCCGCTATGGCCTGCCAAATGCCACAGTATCAAACAACGGTTCGAATATTAAGAACAAGGATATGAAGAAGATGTGTGAGCAATTCCAGATTACCCATCACAAGTCCGCTCTGTACAGACCAAAGATGAATGGGGCAATAGAAGCAGCAAATAAGAATATAAAAAAATCATTCAGAAGATGGTAGTGAGTTACAAAGATTGGCATGAAATGCTACCGCTTGCTCTACATGCCTACAGGACCTCAATACGAACTTCTACTGGAGCAACCCTGTACTCCCTAGTCTATGGAATGGAAGCAGTTTTACCCGTGGAAGTTGAAATCCCATCACTGAGAGTGCTAATGGAAGCAGAATTGGAAGAAGCTGAATGGATACAGTCAAGACATAATCAACTCAATCTGATAGAGGAAAAGCATTTGAAGGCGCTTTGTTATGGCCAATTGTATCAGAAGAGGATATCCAGGACTTACAATAAGAAAGTAAAGCCCAGAACTTTCCAAGAGGGAAACTTGGTCTTAAAGAAAATTTTAGCATTTTTGGAAGACCCTTGTGGTAAGTTCAAGCCAAATTGGGAAGGGCTTTATGTTGTCAAGAAGGTCCTATCAGGGGGTGCACTCATCTTAACAAAAATGGATGGAAAAGATTTTCTTGAGCCAATTAACTCTGATGCAGTAAAGAGGTATTTTCCTTGAATGAATATTACTAGGAAATGATCCGGGGCCATTTTTCTTTATTTCCCAAAAACTTTAATCCCTAGTTTAACAAAGTCGAGCTTGTTCGTTTCTTTGATAAACCTAAACTGGTACTTACAGTGGTATACTGGGGCAAAGCCAATTGGGGCAAAAACAAAAGAAAAAGGGATAGAAAAAGAAAAAAGAAATGGCAAATGAAAGCCAAGTGCAAAAAAAAAAAGAAATGAGAAAAGTGTGGGGAATTAAGGTTATCTGCATCATGACTGTAAGTCCAGTTGACCTATTTTCATGGTTGGAAAATTTTGAGCCTTTAATACCTTTTCTTTCATAAACCAAGCCTAGCCTTTGTTTCGTCCTATTATTAAGCCCTCGGTGATTTTAGTATATTTATTCAAATTTCAAAGTAAGATTTGTAATGACGGAATGCAGAAGCCGGTCCTAGTGAAAAGCGTAACTGGCGCTAGGGGCAATATTGGCAAGAAGAAAAGAAAAAAGAAAAAGAAAAAAATGGAATTAGAGGTTGAGTTGATCATGTTATCCAAGCTTAAAGCAGTATGAGCACTGAAGATAGAACAAATCGGGAATAATGGGGTCAATTCTGGAAAAAAAGGCATTTGGGGATGACTCTAAAGGTCCTAGGATAGACAGATCTGATCCCTCCTTATTGCTTGAATTACCCCTTTCATTATTCAATTTGATTTCAATTCTTTTAATTGTGTGTGATTAAGTGTTTTGGACCAAAATTCAAAAAATAATAAAATACAAAAAAAACAAAAAAAAAAATTATATCTTGGCCTATGATGAGCATCTATGTCTTATCATATAAACATTGATTTTGCAAGCATTAGAGAATTCTTAAGCCACTAGTATAAAACCTATTTTTGTATTTGCATTCTTTTATTAGAGTTTCTTTTTGCAAAGGTTAAAAAAAAAGAAGAAAGAGAAAAAGAAGAAAAAAAATAAAAAAAATAAAAAAAGAAGAAAAAAAAGAAAGAGAAAGAAAAAAAAACGAAAAAAAAGGATCATCTCTGCTGAGGGGCAAATACTACTTCAAGCAATCAAAACCAGGGCATGCTCAGCGTCTTTCCCTCTTGGTTTTCATTGAAATAAATTACAGCTTCTGGCAAAAGCAATCAAGCCTTAGTCTTCGGATTTGAAAAAAAAAAAAGAAGCTTCAAAGCAGTTACATGTTTTCTCCTTTAAACAAGGGTTTCCAATTCTGAAGAAGGATTTTACTGGGGCAGTAAGAAGGCATGAAGATGAGATCACGGGTAGTAAGGGTATGAGGTTAGATCAGCAGATCATGATCCATCAATCAAGAATAGCCATTCACTTGGGCAGTTGAAAATAATGAAGGCAGGTTATGGGCAGCAAGGGCATATACATCATTATTAAGATAGCAAGAAGATGAAGAAGCAAAAGCAAGTTGTAGAATATTCAAGCACAGGTTTGGGCATCAAATGGCACCCAGGTAAATCAAATAAGAAAATCAATCAGGAAAATTCAATAAATTATTTCCTTCCTTATTGTTGAGTTGTAAAGTGAAAAACATAAAAAACAATTGAATTTGTAGAGGTCAATTTTAATCCACTTTTTTCAAAATTTGCTTGTCTCAGATTTCTTTTCATAGCCACGAGAGCTCCAAGAAATCTGAGATAAGGAAGAGACGCCACCCCTTCAGACTTCAAGCAGGGGTTTCATTGGCTATCTTCAAATCCATGTTTTTATCACTCATTTTTTTGACCAAAGCAAGTTCAATTAATGAGGTGTCTTTCAAACGTGCAATTTTGAGTTGTGTCTATTCTTTGCTGTTTATTGTACTACAATTCCAACAAAGAGGGGCAGTTGTAGACACCCCAAAATTGCACGATTTTTCATAAATCTTGAAGGATAGAAATATTTTATTGGAATTTTCAATTCTTAGCATTGGGTTTGAGATCCTTAATCCATTTGAATCCAAAACCACAAAGGAAAGGGCCCAAATTCAATCTTTTGCGCAAAGTCAAACTTTTTCCAATTGAATTTTGTTGACTTTTGACCCCAAAAAATGAAATATTTTTTAAGGCAAGATTTCAAGATAATTTTTCCCGGTAATCAGGGTTTTAGCCATGTTATTGCATAAATGAATTTTTTGAGATTTTAAATCTTGACGAATACCTTGGTTTTAACATGTTGAATCTTTTTACCGGACCTAAAAAACCGGAATTTTGCCTGGAACTAGAAAGTTGACTTTCTATTCACTTGGAATTTGGGCCTAGAACTATTTTTAATGGATTCAAATGGGGGGTGTTTGCTTAACTATTTTTATTTCTATTCACTTGTAATATCTCAAGTAAATGGAGATTAAAAAATACAAGAACATTTACTTAAATGATATTACATGTAAATAAGTATTGCCTGTGCAGGTAGGGGTTAGTGCCATGCAAAAGCTGTGCAGAGAAGCATTTTTCTTTGCATCCGATATTATATGTCGGATAAAAGCCTTTTTCTTTATATCCGATAGATAATGTCGGATACAAGTGTTTTGCTGCCAACTTTGAAAATTCCGAGAGTTTTCACTTTTTTACTGTTTTACATATCTCTGTGAGTGAGAATTCTCGAAAATAGCTTTAGGGTTTAAGTTGGGGGGTTGTAGACATAATTTTGTGTCTACCATTAGGGCACCCCTTGCCCTAGCCTTTTCCTATAAATAGGAGGCTTCTCTTCAAGCAAAAGGCCAAGAGTTGGAGATTGAAGAGCTCCAAGTGAAGAAGGGAACCTCTGCCCCATTGCTTTCAGAACCTAGGTAAGCCCTAACCCTATTTTAATTTTCTGTTTTTAAATTCTAGGGTTAGTTCTCTTCTTCTACCTTTCTGTAGAATAATGGCCTACTGTTTGTGCTTGAAACCCCTTTCCCTACTCAAAGTACCTCGAGATTCTCTCTAGCCGTAAAACGTGAAGAGAGACCTAGGGGAAACGAGAATGAGAATTGACCCTTAGTCATAGAACCCTCTTGAATGGGCTATTGTTGTGTGAAACCTCATTCCCTACTCAAAGTACCCCAAGATTATTTCTAGCCGAAAAAGGCGAAGAGAGAACTAAGGGAAATGAGAATGGGAACGAAACCCTAGGCATAGAACCCCATTTGATTAATGTACTTTTAATGATATATGTTGTGATGAATTGATTTAAAGAGATGATTTTCACACATGCACACATCGCACTCGTTTTGTCGAAATAGGCTTATATTTGGGATATATCATACTTGTTATGGTAGATCTGAAATGAATGGCCCCAAACATTTCTTGGACATTTCTGAATGGTTTTTAAATGAATACAAGCAAGTTTCTCCTTGGATATAGAAGACCCCTTGGTCTAATCTCTCTGTTTTGGGCACTTTTGCTCCATTTTGGGGGTTTTGGTAAATTCTGTCCAATCAAAGTGAATGGTGAGCCAAATTTATACCCTATTTCCTTATAGAGGTTTTTTAATACTTTTTCAAATGATTTTGGTTTGGATTGCATGGATTACACACACTTCATCACTGTTTTGGGTTGATTTTACTTAAAAATGTCAAAACTGGACAGCATTTGTACCCTAACTTTAGACACTCATAACTTCATCATCCAGATGAATTTTGGAGTGATTCCAAAGACATGTGAAAGGTGGGATTGTTTGGTTTGTGTCTGCAAAAATTCGGCGATTTTTATGGAGTGGTTTTTTGACACCATTCGATCAAAGTTGACAGGTCAGTTTAGGCCAGATTTATGAACCTATCACTTTGAATGAGCACCATCTGCTCGATTTAAGTCCGATTTAAGTGATTTTGATTTTTGTGTTTTTCTTTATTAGTAGGCTTTCAAATCCAATTGGTTTCAAAAAATTTTGCTTTCATTTGTGTCTTGTGTGACTGATTTACCCAGAACTGCCCTATAGCATAATTTTGTGCTGATCTGTGATCCTTTGGGCATGTTCGGGAGGTCACCCAAGGCACATCCGGATGAAGTTTGTATGGGGCTAGTTTCATTTGAAAGATGGCACTACATACTTCATTCATGCAAATTTTCAAGGATTTATATGGAGCCAATCTCCCCAAATGGATTTCCAAAGTTGCCCACTTGTTGCTTTTATCGATTTACAACAGCAAATTTCAAATGAGCATAACTCTTAGGATTTTAATTAAATCTACTTGAAAATTTTCCTGAATCCTTTATTTATCATAATCTTTCAAATGGATTTGGTTTGATTCAATTTGAATTTGATTTGAATGATCTATGGTCAAATGGCTCCATCTTTTACCGAGTTTTCCGGATTTGCCTCAACTTGCTTGTATTTAAGTTTTATTTTGATTTGCAATAAATGGTGATGTCCTCGAAGTGATACTTCCATAAAAGAAAGTCTAAGATTCATTGGACTTCTCATGTGGAGGTATCATACATGTGTTTAATCCTTTTCAAGCCTTTTTGATTATTTTAATTAGCAAGCTTTCTTTATTTTGAGTATGAACAACACTTGGCAACCACATTGTGTGGGTGAATGGGGGTGCCTAACACCTTCCCCTGTTCATAATCTAATCCCTTTATCCATCTCTGAATTTTTTATTTTAAAGTGGAATTCTTTTTAATCTAGATTTGCCTTTGTGCTTGTTTTGATGATTTTGGTGTCCATTCACACCTAAAAAGAATTGTGGCTACTCTCCCATTTTGTTGAGCCCGTGTGATGATTCAGGAAGTCATTGAATTGATTTTCCATATCTCACAAAGTCCACCACAGGCTCGATAGGAGCCTCCTCTATCACAACAGTCTCCTCGGCAAGCTCCATCTCAACAGTCACATCTGGGGCAGACTCGAGAATGTCCTCAGCAATAGGAGCGGTGTCAGATGTAGTACCAACCTCTATCTCCGGCTCTGCTGCTGGCACCTCTGCGACTCGAGGAGAGGTAACGAGTGTGAGATATGGAAAAATCAAATCCAATGACTTCCTAATCATCACACGGGATTAAATAAAACAAAGAGTCGCCACCATTCAATGTAGGTGTGAATGGACACCAAAATTAAAAATAAGCACAAAAGGCAATTTTAGGGTAAAAATAATCCTCCTAAAAAAAAACCATAGATGGGTACGGGGATTAGGTTATGAACAGGGGAAGGTGTTAGGCACCCCTATTCATCCACACAAGGTGGTTGCCAGGCATTGTTCATGTTTTTTCAAAGGAAAAAAGGCTTGCTATAAAATTCATGAAAAATCACAGAAAAGACAAAAATATATGGTTTTTTCATATGAATAGTCTGATTGATCTAGAACTCTCAAATATGATCATACCATTCCTAGGGTTTCATGATCAAAATAAAATTGAGATAAAATCAAATAAAATCAATTTAAAGTGAAAAATCCAAAAATCTGGCTTCAAGTCAAATTCTAGAAATCTAGAAAAATATGATTTTTATAAAATATTTCAAAATTGAACTTGAACAGTCTAGGACATAAATATAGCCCAAATTTCACATTAAATCAAGAAATAAAAACCCAAAATACCCATGTTGATGAAGAACATCAAAAGGGGAGAATTTAGACCGTAGGGTCTTCTCTCAATAATGAAAAAGGATTCAAAAACAACATCATGAAACCCTAGAAGTTACTTTCAGGCTTTTGGATTCAGATCTATCATATTGATCATGATAAATCCAAGATCCTAGCCTAAAATCACAAAATTCACAAAAACAGTGCTATAGGTGCAAAAGTGGCAAAAATCCAAATTTTATAAAAAAGTGGGGATCTCATGCTATAAACATCATGGATTCATATGATTGATTCAAATTCAACATAAAAACTATTAAAACATGATCAGCCACATCTCACATATTAGAGCACATGGGGGTTCTACCCTACGGATCCACTTGTTCTCTTTTCCCCTAGCTCTCTCTTCACGTTTTACAGCTAGAGAGGATTCTTGAGGTACTTGGAGATAGGTTTGGGTATACAAACACAATCAGAGGCCTTATTCTAGAAAAGGAGAAAAACAGATATGGGGTTCTATTCTAGGGATCCACCTGTTCTCTTTTCCTCTAGCTCTCTCTAGCTCTCTCTTCACGTTTTACGGCTAGAGAGACTCTTGAGGTACTTAGAGACAAGTTTAGGAATACAAGTACAAAAGATGGCCTTATTCTACAAAAAAGGAGAAAATCCTATTACATCTAGAATTGAAGACAGAAAATAAAAGGGAAAAGGGACTTACCTGGATTGAGCAAGCAGAGCAGCAGGGGTTCTTCTCTTCTCTTGAAGCTTCTTGACTTCAAATTTTCGTGGCCTTTTGCTTGAGGAAAGGCCTTCTATTTATAGGCAAACACAGGGGTATGGTTGGTCCAAGGTTTGGCAAGATAGAGTTTCAGTTTGAGTTAAACACATGATCATGCCCATCCTTTATCCACAAAGATATTTCACACGAATAAAATATATAATTCGCTCATTTAAAGGGATATTGGACTAAAGATAAGGCTCAGAAATTGAGAGAAGAACATAACTCGCACGAGTCTGATGTGCCCGTAAATGATTTACGGTCCAAAGGTGTCCGTATATGTATTACGGGCGCTGCGTGCCCGTATACAAAATTCAAGCGCACTTAGCCCGTAGATACAATACGGTCCAGGCTTAAATTATTCATTTTCATGCATTTTTGGCCTGTTTTAAATTCCAATTAATGTTTTTATTATTTTCTCATTTTGTAATGCAATTTGGGGTGTCTACAACTGCCCCCTCTTTGCTGGTAATTGGAACCAATTACAAGCAGGGAGCAAAAAGACCCATCAATTGCACTTTTTGAGATCTTTGTTTTACTAATTGCATTTTGCAAGGATGAAATGGATGATTTTGGGAAAAAAGAATTCATTGTGGAAGATTTGCTAAAAGTCCCTCAGCTTAAGGGGCAAATCCTCATCTCTCCTCTCACTGAGCACTCGTGGCTATGAAGTGAGATTTGAGATAAAATTTTTAAACAAAAATGGGTAAGATGGCAATCCTTGCAACTTACAACTAATATAAACATTAATCTCCTAAAAAGTGTGGAGAAAATAATAAAATATGCAATTTTCTGGTTCGCCCGTATTTGTATTACGGACAGGTGTTGCCCGTAATTTGAACACGGACGAGTTGGACCGTATTATCTCTACGGGTGCCTGTAGCCCGTACTGTTTTTACGGATTTTGACCTCCTTCTTAATCGTTGCCGTGAACATTCCTTCATTTCTGTCTGCACTTTGCCCTAACTTCTCTTGCGCCCGCACTCTTCTCTCCGATTTTCTTCTTCTTCTTCCAATCTCCGACGACTCCTGTTGTTCTCTGGCCATTCTCTCATTCTCCGGCGACTACTGTTCTTCTCTGGCGACTCTCACATTCAAGCATCCTTTAGCGACAGTGAGCTTTTGCTGTTCACTGCGTTTCATTCCGGTGAGGCACAACTTGATTTCCCTCTTTGAAATCTTACTCCTTTCTCGCTGCTAACAGGTATGTTTCCTTCCAAAATTTAGCATTTTAATTCCATGATTGAGTGGCTTTGCTTCTACTCTTGAACGAACCCAAACATTGCCTCTGATTTGCAGTACCATTTCTACACATAGATGGTTAATTCACCAGTGGCCGAAATCTTCTTTAATTTGCAATTTGAGATGCCGATTGTGATTGTAACCAGGCCATGCATAGCTCTGCTTGTTTTTTGTTTTGGCTCCCACTTGATTAGTAACCAAGTTGCCTCTTGGGCAATGTTCTGTCTATATTGAGAATCCTATTGCCTGTATTATTATGATTTGTACAAATTCTCATTTCTTGCCTAATCCTTGACCGATTTCTTGCAATTGTGCTGATAGACTGTTTGCTTGCTTACTGATCCTTTTTGTACATCCTGTATGATGCTTGCAGCATTTTTTTCTCATCCTGATTTGATTTCTGTTTTGAATTTCTGCTTTGCTCTTGTATACTTTCTGTTGAAATTCTGACTTCCTTTTCCATTGATTATCATGGAGCAATTTGCCATTGTCATTGGCTCATCTTCACTTAGCATGTTGTTTGCATCTGTTCATGCTTTCATATTGGTGTTTTCATTGTATCAGACTCAAACTAATGCCTGATTTTGCTTTGCAACCTTAGCTTGAGTTAACCACTTGTGGGTTTAATATGAACTAATCCTTGATCCATGGGATGTTAGAACATCCTATCCAAATATTCCGACGTGATCATAATACATTTCTGAATTTTCACCTGAACAAACCCAGATCACAATAGACTTGAACTCCTGTTCACAACTTCCTATTAGTTTGCACATGCCTTGATTATCCTGAAACCAAGTAAATCCATAGTCAGACACCTTTAGGAAATACAAAGAAAAAATTAAAACACACTCATTTTTTTTTCATATAAAGAGAACCTACAAGAAGCATGTACTTCTTATATAGTTTCTCTATATAATTTTTAAAGCAAAGACAAATAAAATATTTCTAGAAAAATATAAACTCCTTCAGTTGATTCTTGATTTGATCGGGAGTATCTGAAGCACTTTCTTCCATTCTCCATTTTTTCCTTTTTCCTGCCAATCAATTAAACTTGGTTAAAAAATCAAGCAATAAATTTTTAACAAGAATAATTAAACATCTCCCTGGTTTGAACCGTAGATGGCCCGCCTTCGATCAGCTTCCAGGGATCCTGCAGATGAGCCTTCTTCCTCGAGGGTTAGGCATGATCATGCTGATGTGGCCTCGTCTTCGAGGGCCGAGGGGGATTTTGATTCTGATGTCCCAGATCTCCCTTCTGGGGATTCGTGTGAGGCGACCCCTGAGGTATATTCTAACCTTTCTGAAATTTCTCATTCCTTCACAAAATTCACCTTGATCCTATCTTCTTTCCAATTGCTTCTTTAGCCGGCAGTTGAGATTTCGAGCAGAGACAGGAGCCGGAGCAGGCGCCGAGGTGGAGGCAGAGATGTAGGCCATGATGAGGGCCGTAGGGGAGGCCACAAAGGAGGCCGTGGCAGAGATGAGGCCCGGACCAGAGTTGAGGTCCTTGAGGCGATTGCTGCCCAGATTAGGGATACGGATCTTCTGCATGGCTTGAGGACTCATCCCTCAGCGTGTATTAGAGCAGATATCCCTTTGGAGTATCCCATGTCTCATTATCGTGGGAGCTGGGCTAGCTTTATCAGATTCATTGGAGCTTGTAGTTCGGCCTACCGTCGGGAGTTAGGCTTGTATGGCTTTGGCCTATTCATCACTATTCCTGATGTGCGCCTGGATCGGGCCCTTATTGCGGCGCTGCTTGAGAGGTTCTTCCCCGAGACATTGAGCTTCCATTTTCCGGATATCGAGATTGTGATCAGGCCGTCTGACTTCATGCTTAATCGGGATTAGGATGATCAGTGATGTTATTCCTGAGATGGTGATGCCAGATGCTGATGAGATCGCCTCCTATCTTGGATATATTGTGCTGCCTCCGGAGGCATGGGATAGAGGGAGAGCGAGATTGTCTCTGACTTGGTTGAGAGAGACTTTCCGCGGGGGGGGGGGGGGGGGGGGGGGCAGTTTGGCCAGCTTGCTGCCGGTGATCCAGTTTTTCCGTATGCCTTTCGATTCCTTTTTCTGTACATGATGGGCTCCTGCTTCTTCCGAGAGGACATGACTTCGGTTAGTCCTCACTTTTTGAGTTTATTGGGAGACTTGCAGCGAGCGAGGAGGTATGCATGGGGCCCGCTTATTTTTAGTACTATTCTGGCCGGCCTGCGCCGATCAGTGAGCGGTCTCTCCACTTCTCGAGGAGCCGGGGTTGGGTGCAGATTCTTCTGGACCTTCCTGCAGGTGAAACAATTATTTCTCCTCTCTTTCTTTCTTTTCTTATTCTTTTTTTGACCCTTTTTCTTCTTTTTGCAGTTCTTTGCTAGGGTGTATATCCCCTATTTTCGCCCTACCTCTACGATGCCAGAGGAGACATATCCCATGGCTCGTAGGTGATGTCATGTGGAGCACGACTCTGAAAAGAGTCGTCCTAGGTCTGCCCAGGCCCACCTGGACAGGCTATATCAATCTGAGGTAATCTTTTTTTTCTCTTCTTTTTTCTTTTCTTTTGGATCATTTGTCTAATATCCCTTCTGTTTTTTCAGCTGTTCGTCCCCAGGATGGAGGACATTAATGAGGTGCTGGCCCTGCATGCGGCTAGAGATGATGCTTTTGCCCCTGACCAGAGGCGTCAGAGATATCAGTTCTTCATTGGTCAGTTGGGGAGCATCTGGTATTGCGGCGAGCGCTTCTTCTATCATCATGTTGGAGACCCCCGGATTCCTGCCATCCCTCCAGATACTACCCTCTCTTTTCCTCCTATGCTTGTTTATCCTGCCCAGTTCCTAGATTGGACTGAGGCAGAGACATTATTGGAGGAGGGTGACTATGATGCCTGGTTCAGGCGAGCTTCAGTTGGGTGCCTTATGCCACCTATGCCTGTCCGTGGCGGAGTCACGGAGATTGGAGGGGTAGTGATTAGGGCCTATGATACGACGGTATGTCTTCTTCTTTTTTGATCTTCAATCCATATATTCTATTTGAACTTGGCTTTTTCTGACACTTTCTTTTCTATTACAGGAGGCTCAGTTGGCAGAGATCCAATCTCGGTATGCTGATATAGAGCGCTAGCGAGATGCTGCTATCGCCGAGCGGGATGCCCTCTACATTACCATTTCTGATATCTGGGGACAGCTTGCCAGAGCACAGTGTAAGCACCTCATTTTTGCGCTCCCCGAAAAACCAAAAATGCAAACCCTGGACAGAAAGTCAAACCCTAAGGGGTGAAAAGTTGACTTTTTGATCAAGTGAAAATTGGCCACCTCACCCTAGGTCATTGGATAGAGAATCTCGACACGGTTCCAACGCAACTGAGTTTGCAGGAATCGGGGTCCGGATGAAGATTCTGTGGGCGGTCAAACTTGAGCAGAGCCAAAAGTTGACTTTCTGCTAAAATCCGATCCAGAGGCCTACCCCTAGGTCATTGGATAGAGAATCTCGACGCGGTTCCAACGCAACTGGGTTTGCAGGAATCGGGGTTCAGATGAAGGTTCTGCGGGCGGTCAAACCTGAGCAGAGCCAAAAGTTGACTTTCTGCTAAAATCCGATCCAGAGGCCTACCCCTAGGTCATTGGATAGAGAATCTCGACGCGGTTCCAACGCAACTGGGTTTGTAGGAATCGGGGTCCGGATGAAGGTTCTGCGGGCGGTCAAACTTGAGCAGAGCCAAAAGTTGACTTTTTGCTAAAATCTGATCCAGAGGCCTAACCCTAGGTCATGGGATGGAGGGCTCCGATACGATTCTAATGAAACTAAGTTTGCCTAGATCGGAGTCCGGATGAAGAAAATATGAGCTGATGAAGTTTCCGAGCAGCAAAACCGGCAATCTGCGCACGTGGCAAAAAGCTGCACACGTGGCGAGTTGCGCAGGAAAATATCTCGGGGATCAAATCCGTAAATATCCGAACATTCGAAATATCCCAGGGACTAAATCTGTAAAAATCCGAGAATATCGGATTTTACCAAAAATTGTCAGGGACTAAATCTGAATTTTTTAGATTTTTCGACCGGCGAGCGGCGGCATTAAATGATTTCTCATCATTATGCCGCTCGCGCGGACGTGGCAGCAGGGCATGCGCTCAGCTCAAGCTGAGCGGATACCCTTTTTTAAGTGAGCGGCCCCTTTTTTTTAAGTGGGCGGGTCCTCTTTTTTTTCCTTGGTCTATATAAACCACGCGAAATCTCGCGCAAAGGGTTAGAGGATTTCTAAAAAAAAAACTAAGTGTTCGGATTTTGGAGGGTTCAAAGGTTTTTTTGGTTTTGTTCTCTTCTTCCCTCACCCGAAGCCCCCCTCCCTTCATCCCTGCTTGCCTCCCAAAAAACCCCAAGCGCCTCACCCTCCTTTGGTTCTCCTCCAGTTCAACCTAAACCAGTGGAGGCTTGCTACTGTCGGTGCGGTAAAGAGGAGGCTCCAGCTGCTGTCCGCCTTCGAGGAGGCTCCCCCACTCAGCTCCATAACTCAAGAACCACCAGTTAAACATCCCTGTTACATTGGGTTACACATATATGAATATGCGATGTTTTTTGTAAGCCGGTCTTATTCGGTGGTATGAGGCCACAGCCATGAAAGCTTGCCATGTTTTTTATCTTTTCACTTCCATCTGATGAAAACCACCAAGTAAGGAAGAGGAAGATGCATGTGTTGCTCGCGCCGAAAAGGGAGCATGTTCCCCAAGTTCCCTTCATCCATTGTATCCCTGTAAACCCCCCTCCTCATTCCCTTCTTCGGATGTTAGTGTGCTGCTTGAAGGTCCAGTCTGTGGATGAAAGTGCATGTAATGTCTACATGTTGTTTTCTTTGTTTTTATTGTGCTGGACTTGCTAACATGCTATTTGCTGCTTGTGCACCCTTGAGCATGCTCCCATCACCCCCCTTTTTTTTTGTAAGCTGTTAATGCATCTGTAGCTGTTTGTTTTTTTATCGGGTTTGGTTTTTTTTTCTCTTTAAAGAGATTGGGAGTTGTGGGATGAAGTAGTTAGTTAATTTGAATACAAGTGTGAGTGCCTTCTGGGGAGTGGTTGAAGCCCGGGGGAGTGTTCTGGGCATATTATTCGATTGCATGGTGGTATTGTGAGTTTTCTGTTTTTTGGAATGTCATGAGTCCGAGCTTGAAAGTGATTTACAACTTGAGATAAAATGTGTTTAGATTAAATCCAAAATTAGTTGGGAAGTGTTCTGGGCATGTTAGGAGGCTACTGGAACAGTTACATGCCGAAAAAAATCGGCCAGAGATGGTTATCTCGAAGTAATAGAGAGTTGAAAATCACAGTGAGTAGCCGCCCACTTGGCGCTCACTTAGGATGTAGGCGCCCTTTTAATGTCACTACCCGCCGAGCTGGCGCCCATCTCGCGCCCACTTGGCGCTCAGCTCGCGCTCACTTAAAACCATGTGTAATTCTGGCGCCCATCTCGCGCCCACCTCGCGCTCACCTCCCGCCCAGCTCGCGCTCACTTAGTATCGAGTGAGCGCCAGGTCCGAATTTCGCCCGGTTCTTATCCGCCTACTGGCACTCACCTGGCGCTCACTTCAGGAAGTGAGTGCATACCCCTAAAACATGCCGAATTGCTAGATTTTTGAAAAATTCCGAAAATACCCTCTACTGTACTGCGGGGGGCTTAGCCCCCCGCACCCCCACCCCCTTTCGCCCCCCGCACCCCCCACACCCTTTCTCCAGATACCATGAAGCTGAATGCTTGGTTGATGAGGGAGTGGTCCTATGTTCGCTTCATGCGTGGCCCCGTCTTCTCAGAAGCCCATATGAAGGATTATCTCTTCTGGATCAAGGAGCAGATACAGAGTCAAGCACCAGTACCCGAAGATCCTCCTGCAATCTTGGCTCCTACTTATGAGGATATTTTAGAGTCTGAGAGGGCTTCCCACAAACGACTTCAGCAGATATGGGTACGAGAGGCCCAGGAGCTTAGGATACGGGGCCTTGACATGGAAAGGCAACTTGCAGAGCAGGTATCTCGCCGTCTGGCTATGGAGAAGCAACTTGCGGAGCATAGGCAGGCCCGCTGTCTTGAAGTCTGAGCACTGCGGCAGAAGCATCAGGATGCTTTAGCCAGCCTTAGGAGCATGAGGATTAGGCAGACTCTTTCAAATGAGGTCATTTCCTTCTTGAGTGATCCCGCTGCAGAGGGGGCTTCTGGGGTTATCGCAGCTCAGGCAGCTCGGATTCAGGAGCTTGAGGAGCGGCTAGGAGACAGATATTAGCCTTATTTCCTACACAAATTTTGTCTTTTTTCCTACCTTTGTACAAAAGCAAACTCCAATAGTGGAAAGACAAAGGATTTAATTCAAAATAAAATTTTTATATTATTGGCCTCAGAATGCTCAGATGCTTGTAAAAACAAAGGTTTTATGAAAAGTATTTGATTTATCATCACTGGCCAAAGTATAATTTTTTCTTTTTATCTATATATATATATATATATTTTGAAATTTTGTCCATGCACTTAATCACATATAATTAAAGGAATTAAACCAGGTTAAATAATGAAAAGGGTAGTCCACAAAATAATGAGGGATCAGAACCGTCCATCTTAGGACCTTTAGAGTCATCCCCAAATGCCAAAACTGACCCCATTCTGCTCATGCCAACTTTTCTTCAAGCTCAGATCTCCATGATCAACTCAACCTCTGATTTTTTTTTCTTTTGTTTCTTTTTGCCTTTTTGCCAATATTGCCCCTAGCGCCAGTTACGGTTTTCACTAGGGCCGGCTTCTGCATTCCGTCATCACCAATATTACTCTAACATTTGAATGAGTAAACTAAGATCACTGAGGGCTTAAAAATAGGACGAAATAAAGGCTAGGCTCGGTTTATAAAAGAAAGGGTATTAAAGGCCCAAAAATTTTCAAGTGTGGAAATAGGTCAACCGAACTTACAGTCATGATGAATTTAACCCCATTTCCCAAATTGCATTCTTTGCATCTTTTTTCACACTTGGCTTTTATTATTTTCAGGATGACACAGCCGGCCCTTCTTCACCTGCTTCACTTGTGCCTATGCATCTTCGTGGTGAGGTATTTTCTGTGGCACGGGTGGAGTTCGTGACTTCTCCCAGATCGATAGAGGCACCTGCAGCAGAGCCTGAGGTCGAGACTGAGGTTGCTCCTGATGTGGTGGATGTGCTAGAGTCTACTCTAGCACATGAGTCTGCTCCTGATGCTTCTGTGGATATGGACATGGAGCCGGCCAGGGATGCCACTGTAGTGGAGCCTACCGAGGAGGCTGTGGTGATGGAGGAGGCTGATGCTACTGAGCCTGTGGTAGAGAATGGGGTAGAGACTGCTGCTCCTGATGTTGATGATTCTATGTTTGTTTATACGGATTCTGATAACGAGTCTACGGGATATTTAGATACTTCGGGGTACGTTCCTCTTGATCATCCCACTGCTGGCCTTGTGCCTTTATATATGTGGCATGATATTCAGTTTGTTTTGAGGAGGATGACCTGTAGTACAGCCCGTAACATAGTGCGATATGTTTTTGAGCCCCGGCGATCTTCAGGCCGTGGTTGAGGTAGAGGACGTGGCCGTGGCCGTGGCCATGGCCGTAGGGGTGGACCTGCATAGTCAGTAGATTAGGATTCTTTATGTATATGTATTTTGACAAACTGATGTACCCATTCATATATACATAAAAGAAATTTGATTCATTTTATTCATTTGTGCTCTTTTTTCTTTTATTTCTAGCTTTTCTTGCATGATATGTATTAAAGCAGGGACAGGTGAAACTTAGGAAACCAATGAAATCAAAATTTCCCACTTTTTGGCATTCTTCTGAAGGGACCGTAATTAAGTTACGAGCAAGCCGTGCCCATAATGTTAATACGGGCGCACTCTGCCCGTGGATTTTTCACGGTCACAGTGTGTCCGTATTCTTTATACGGGCATGCCATGCTCGTATTATAATTACGGATTTTACTGCCTTTTCGAATTTTCTATATAAACTCAAGGGGGACGTCATTGTGACACTTTTAAAAGTTTGAAAACTCCCTAAGCCTTCTGTTTTCTGCTTTCCTTGTCTTCTTTGGTGCTTCCATGGCTTCCCTCGCCCCTTTCGCTTCTGTCGATGAATCTCCTCCTGCAAGACAACTTGTTAGATCAAAACCTCCTAATCTCACCAGGTACAATGTTGTGGACTCCTTCTATGATAGGTGGGTTAACTCCATGACCCTTGATGAAGAAATTCGCTGGGATTCTATTCACTTATGGCATATCCTACACATCCCTAAAATTCCTTTTAAGTGGGAAATCATTGAAGCTTTGAATGGACACTGGGTTCCTGAACTGAATCTTTTCCGCTTTGATGACAAAGAGATGACTCCTACCATAGAAGAAATTGAAACCATCCTTGGCCTAAGATTTTCTGAAAAAGTTGTAAACCCTCCCCTAAAGCCTAGCTACAAAAAGGAGGCCTCCACATTCTTGGGTATAGGGAAGAAGGACTTAGGAAATTCTGATACCCTATTGACCTTGTCCAAGACCTTTTTGACTGAAAAACTTCTAAGGAGTGGGGACAAGGATGCTAGGTTTAATGCTTTGACTCTGATAGTGGTCAACCAGTTGCTCTTTCCACGGGGTGATGACCAGGTTGACTTGGCTCTCATCTCAGTTATCTGCCAGGTTAGGGAACGTGAGAGATTGGCTCCTATGATCTTGGCAGAGATATACCAGGCTTTAACTGACTGCTATTTCAGAAAGAAGAAACGCTTCCTTGCCTGCGCCCCTATCCTACAGGTAAAAAAAGAAATAATTTTTTTTCCTTCTTTTTTTTTCTTTTCTTTCTTTTTTCTTTTTTCTTCTTCTTCTTCCCTTTTTCTTTTCCTTCTTTCTTTTATTTTTTTTTCTTCTTCATTTTTTTCTTTCTTTTTTCCATCTTTCTCTTTTTTTTCTTTTTTTTTTTCTCTTGAAATAAATTGAAATTCTCCCCTTTTTGCAACTTTGGTTGCTTGACCACCTGAGTCAAGTTGAAGAGATAACTCGACGCTTCTTTCCAAGGTTGAAAGTTCCTGTTCTGATGAGCCACAGGGGTTGTCCTAATATCCAAGGCGGCAAGCAGGGATGGTTCACTTTCTTGGGTACTCTCTAGGATGATCAAGTGAGATGGCCTGGCACTTATCAGCCCAATCCAGAGACAGTGATCAGCTTCAGAAATAGGAACTTTTTGGTCCTGGCAGGCTTGAAATCTGCTGTTCTTTATCTTCCTTTGAGGGTTCTTCGGTAGTTTGGAGCGACCCAGGGAATTATGATCCCAACTGGCTATGAGGGCCTTGTAGGGCCACTTACATCAGCTACCATGGGGCTAAATGCTCAATTAATGAATGAGTGGTCCTATGTTCACTTTCTGCGGGGTCCAGTCTTTTCTGAGTCCCATGTGAAGGACTATCATTTCTGGATCAAAGAGCAGGTGCAGAGTCATGCCCCAGTACCAGAGGATCTTCCTTCAGTTCTTCACCCTACTTATAAGGACATTCTGGAGTCTGAAAGGGCAACCCACAAGCGGCTTCAACAAATTTGGGTACGAGAAGCACAAGAGCTAAGGATAAAGAGTATTGATCTGGAGAGGCAACTTGAAGAGCAGAGGTCTTGCCGCATTGCCATGGAGAAGAAACTTGAAAAACAAAGGCAAGCTCGTCGCTTTGAAGTCCGAGCGATGCGGAAGAAATATCAGGATTCCTTGGCTACCCTTAGGGTGTTGAAGATCAAGCATTCTTTTTCAGATGAGATCATCTCCTTTTTGAGCGATCTTGATGCGGAGGGAGCTTCTGGAATCATTGCAACTCAGGCAACTAGGATTAGGGAGCTTGAGGAGCAGTTGGGTAGTAGGGATTAGATTCTTTTATCTTTTTTATTTTTTTTTCATACTTTTATATAAAAGCCAACTCCATTAGTGGAAAGACAATAGATTTAATTCAAAAATAGGTTTTATATTATTGGCCTCAGAATTCTCAAATGCTTGTAAAAACAGAAGTTTTATAAAAAAAAAGTATTTGATTTCTCATCACTGGCCAAAGTATAGTTTTTTTGTTTTTTTTGTTTTTTCTGAAAGCTGATCCACGGCACTTAATCACATAAAATCAAAGGAATTAAAATCAGGTTGAATGATGAAAAGGGTAATCCAAGCAATAGGGAGAGACCAAATCTGTCTACCCCGTGGCCTTTAGAATCATCCCCTAATGGCGTTTTCTTCATGACTGACCCTGCTAATCTATTCAGTTTCCAGTACTCATGCTGACTTCAGACTTGGACCACATGATCAACTCAACCTTTGATTCTTGTTTTTTTTTCTCTTTCTTTGTTTTCTTTTTTTTTTCTTTTTGTCCTTATTGCCCCTAGCGCCAATTACGGTTTTCTCTAGGGCCGGCTTCTGCATTCCGTCATCACCAATCTTACTCTGAAAGTTGAATGAATATACTAAAATCACCGAGGGCTTAAGAATAGGACAAAACAAAGGCTAAGCTCGGTTTATGAAAGAAAAGGTATTAAAGGCTCAAAATTTTCTAAGTGTGAAAATTGGTAAACCGGACTTACAATCATGATGAATTCAATCCCATTCCCCTTCTTTTGTATTTGGCTTTCATTTGCCCCTATTTTTTTTCTCTTTTTTTTCTTTCTGCCCCTATTGGCTTTGCCCCTATTGGCCTTGCCCCAGTATAAGATTGTAAGTCCAGTTTAGGTTTAACAAAGAAGACGAAAGGCTCAAATTGGCTTGACTAGGGATGAAAATTTTGGGATATAAGGAAAAATGGCCTCAGATCATTTCCTAGTAATATTCATTTAAGGAAAATATCTCTTTACTGCATCAGAGTTAATTGGCTCAGGAAAAATCCTTCCCATCCATCTCTGTTAAGATGAGAGCACCCCCTGATAGTACCTTCTTGACCACATAAGGTCCTTCCCAATTTGGTTTGAACTTTCCACGAGGATCTTCCAAAAAGGGTAAGATTTTCTTCAATATTAAATTTCCTTCTTGGAAAGTTCTGGGCTTTACCTTCTTATTGTAAGCCCTGGCCATTCTCTTCTGATACAATTGGCCATGACAAAGCGCTTTCAAACGATTTTCCTCTATCAAATTGAGTTGATCATGTCTTGACTGTATCCATTCAGCTTCTTCTAATTTAGCTTCCATTAGGACTCTTAATGAAGGGATTTCTACTTCTACTGGTAAAACCGCTTCCATTCCATATACTAAAGAATACGGGGTTGCCCCTGTAGAAGTCCGAATTGAGGTTCTGTAAGCATGTAGAGCAAGTGGCAGCATTTCATGCCAGTCTTTGGAACTCGCTACCATCTTCTGAATGATCTTCTTTATGTTCTTATTTGCTGCTTCCACTGCCCCATTCATCTTTGGTCTGTAAGGAGCTGACTTGTGGTGGGTGATCTGAAACTGTTCACACATCTTCTTCATGTCTTTGTTCTTAAGGTTTGAAGCATTGTCTGATACTATGGCACTTGGCAAACTGTAGCGACAAATGATATTGTGCTTCAAGAATTTCAGAACGTGGCTACTTGTAATGTTTGCAATTGAAGCTACCTCTACCCACTTCGTGAAGTAATCAATTGCTACAAGTATAAACCTTTGTCCATTTGATGCCTTTGGAGAGATCATTCCAATGACATCTATACCCCACATGGAGTAGGGCCATGGAGATGTCATGTTGTGCAATTCACTTGGGAGTGCATTCTTGTTATCAGCATACACTTGGTATAATGACACCTTTTGACATGTATATAGTAATCGTGCTCCATTGTCGACCAGTAATATCCCAATCGCAGAATCTTCTTGGCAAGCATGTGCCCGTTCATATGGGGTCCACACACTCCTCCATGTACAGTTTCAACTAACCTTTCTGACTCGGTCTTGGCAACACATCTTAGTAGGATATCGTTGTGTGATCTTTTGTACAACTGCCCACCACTTAATAAGAACTGTCCTGCCAACCTCTGTATTGTTCTTTTCTCTGTAGAAGTGATATTTTTTGGCAAACTCCGATCATTTAGGAAGTTCTTAATATCTTGAAACCACGGTACTTCTTCTAGAACAAGGCAATAAACTGGTTCATCTCTGACTTCAATTTCCAGTGGTCTAATATCAACACCTTCTGGCATACTGACCATTGAAGCCAATGTTGCTAAAGCATCCGCAAACTGATTTTTGGCCCTTGGCATATAATTGAAGGAAATTCAAGTGAATTTGGTGCTTATTTCTTCCAAATACTGGTGATAGGGGATCAGTTTGTGATCCTTGGTTTTCCATTCACCGGTTGTCTGGAAGATGATAAGACTCGAATCTCCATATACGTCAAGTTCCTCTACTTCATGATCTGAGGCAGCTTGCAACCCAATTATGCATGCTTCATACTCTGCTATATTATTTGTGCATTGGAACCTTAACTTCACTGCGATTGGGATGTGTGCCCCATCTGGTTTGATCAAAACAGCCCCTATTCCATTTCCATTCATATTGGCAGCCCCATCAAAGAACATTTGCCAAGAGCTTTCCCTTTCTTCTTCTTCAGTAAACAGGATTACCTCATCAGGGAAATTAGTCTTCAAAGGTTGGTATTCTGGTAAAGGGTGTGCAGCTAAGTGATCAGCAATGGCTTGACCCTTAATGGCTTTCTGTGTGATATAGGTGAGGTCAAATTCAGAGAGTAACAACTGCCACTTTGCCGTTCTGCCAGTTAAAGCTGGTTTCTCAAATAGATACTTCAAAGGGTCCATTCGGGATATCAATAAGGTAAAATGACTAAGGAAATAATGTCTCAGTCTTTGAGTTGCCCACACTAAGGCACAACAGGTTTTTTCCAAAGGAGAATACTTTGCTTCATATTCTGTAAATTTCTTGCTTAGGTAGTAAATCGCCCTTTCCTTTCTGCTTGTATCGTCATGCTGTCCCAAGACACACCCCATTGACGTCTCCAAAACTGACAAGTATAAGATCAATGGTCTTCCTGGAGTTGGTGGCACTAGCACAGGTGGGTTCAATAAATACTCCTTTATTGTGTCAAAGGCTTCTTGGCAATCCTCATTCCAGACCGTCGGGTTATTCTTTCTTAGAAGCTTAAAATTGGTTCACAGATAACGGTGAGCTGTGCTATGAACCAGCTTATATACTGAATCCTTCCAAGAAAACCACGAACTTCCTTCTCCGTTGTAGGTGATGGCATTTCAATGATTGCTTTAGCTTTAGCTGGGTCAATCTCAATTCCCTTCCTGCTTACTATAAAGCCCAATAATTTTCCTGATGTAGCCCCGAAGATGCATTTCGCAGGTTAAGCCTTAGACTGTATTTCCTGAGCCGGTCAAACACCTTCTTTAAGTTGATCAGGTGGTCTTCTTCTTCACATGATTTGGCTATCATATCATCCACGTAGACCTCCATTTCCTTATGGATCATGTCATGAAATAAGGCTGTCATGGCCCGTTGGTAGGTTGCCCTAGCGTTTTTAAGCCCAAATGGCATGACAGTTTAGTGAAAGGTACCCCAAGGTGTAATGAAGGCTGTTTTTTCTTGATCCCCCTTAGCCATCTTAATTTGATTATACCCAGAAAACCCATCCTTGAATGAGAACAGGCTATGTACAGCAGTGTTGTCCACCAATATGTCGATGTGTGGAAGTGGAAAATCATCATTTGGGCTTGCCTTATTCAAGTCTCTGTAGTCTACGCACATTCGGACCTTTTCATTCTTCTTTGGCACTGGTACTATATTTGCAAGCCATTTAGGGTATGTGGAGACTGCCAAGAATCCAACTTAGAATTGCTTAACCACTTCATCTTTAACCTTCAATGTCCATTCAGGTTTCAACCTTCTAAGTTTCTGTTTAACTGGCTTGGCATCTGGTAGAATGGGTAGCCTATGCACCACCATGTCTGTGTCTAACCCTGGCATATCCCGATACAACCATGCAAATACATCTTCATAATCAGCCAAAAATTGTATCATTTCTTCACGCTGTACCTCAGATAGGCATACCCCAATATTTACTATTTTTGGGTCATCTTCGGTCCCTAGGTTTATTGATATGGTCTCTTCAATATTGGGTTGGACCCCCTTTTCATGACGCTCCAATTGATATGTGATTTCTTTTGGAGGGTCGTCTTCTTCGTCCTCGGTCTCTTCCTCAACCCCCATTAGGTCAAAGTCGAGCTCGAGGTCGAAGTCATACTCGACCCGATCCAATTCCGTTTGCTTATATGGTTCATAAGTGGTTTGGACCTTTTTGAAAATTTTATCTTTTCTATAAAAAATTGAAAAATCTTTTTGTGTTTTTTGAGAGCCTTCTACAAAATCTTTCCCTAAAGACGAAGGCTCATTAAAACCTTCAGAAAAAGGGCATTCCACTAATGGAGTTTTTTTTTGGAAACCATGTCTGTTTGCCAAACAAACGCGGCTTCAAAAGTAAGGGGAGTTTCCTCCTAATTGTTCAGAATAAAAGAATCTGGGGCAGGGATACAAGCCTGTTCCTCAAGTTCAGGGTCCGCATCCAAAATCACCAGTACTGGGTGAGTTGCATTGCCTGTTTCTTCTATAGGGCTAGTCCCAGAAGGAACTTCTACTGTAGCCCAATCAATAAAAGGTAGCTCCTCTGCTGAATCATGTGAGAAAGCTTAGGAAACGTTTCCCTGATGTGAGGGAATTTCATGTCTTCCATTTACTTCTGTCTTCTCCAGTTCCTTGGCTTGGACCCCAATCCTGCTCTGTGGACCATCTTCTTAACCTTTACTGGTTCTATCCTTCCTTGCAGGTTAACCCCCAGACCTTTTCCAGGGTGGAAGTTGTACTTTTCCAGCACATTCTTGACCATCTTTTCAGCACAGGTCAACTTTCCTTCTTTTTCCTGATACCCCCCAGGTATAAAATTCACAGTTTCAAACTGGAAAGATTGAAATGCCATCTTGTTAGCAGTCATTTCCATGTTTATGTAGGGTACATCAGGAGACCACATGGGACGAACCAAATTTTCGGCCAGGACCGTAATCACCTTTTGCCCTCTGATATATTTGACTCTTTGGTGGAGGGTAGATGGTATAGCCCTAGCTGTATGAATCCACGGCCTTCCTAGGAGTAGGTTGAAGGCTGCAGGTATATCCATCACTTCAAATGTGATGTTAAAAATATACGGTCCAATTGTGACCGGCAGTTCAACCTCCCCTAGGGAGTGTGTTTTGGAGCCATCAAATGCTCTTTTGATTCTTCCATTTTGTTTGATTTTGTTTTGCTCCAGACCGAGCTTAACAAAGGTTATTAATGGGCAGACATTCAGAGCCGACCCATTATCAATCAAGACCCGGGCTATCATGCAACCCTTACTGAGTACAGCTATGTGCAATGGGTCAACATGATGGTACCCTGCTGTGCTGATTTCAGTCTCTGAAAAAGTTATAACATTGTGGGATAAAATCTGCCCAACCATCCGGCCTAGTTGGTCTGGTTCAATGTTTTTAGGCTCATGGGCCCCCTGAAGTATCCTTAACAAGGAGTCCCTATGTTTTCAGAATTTAACAATAGGCCCAGTATTGAGATCTGGGCAGGGACTTTGTTCCACTGCTCGACAACATTGAACTCACTCTTTTTTATGATTTTAATGAGGTCAGCAGCCTCACTACTAGTTACCTGAGGGGCATCTTCCCCTACCTTGGCCTTTCCATTATTTTTCTCTTCTTCCTTTTCTTTCTCTGTCTCCTTTTGCTTTTCTTCCACCCATACACATTTTCCTAACCTCATCATGAGGTTTACTTCTTTCTTGCTTTCTGCCTCAGTTACAGGGAAGGTAGTGGTATAGCCTTCACTGTAGTTCTATGGTACAGCCGATTCAGAGTAGGAAGGCTTAGGGACATTTATCACCAAGGGAGGAAGTTTGGACTTGGATGGTGAAATTTGAGTAAGAGGAACATCTACAACCAATGGTGGACACTGTTTTGGTTGAGGGGTTACAGAAGTAACTGATGCATTAAGATGGTCACAATTTATGACCAATGGTGGTTTTGACTGAATGGGTGAAAAATGGGTGGATGGACTGCAATTGATAACCAAAAGCGGCTTGGCTATATTCATTTTGCCCATGAGGGATGAGACCCGGTCCAGAGAGGAGCTAATGCTCTTAGCAGCACTCTCATTCCCCTTTGAAATCACATTTATTTCTTCATTGCTATTTCTTTTGTCAAAATAAACTTTGACCGTTGTCCCTATTGGAGCAATTAACTGGGATGGGTCAAAGGTTATTTCATCAGAAGAGATGACACCTATAACATTAGATGGGCCTGCCCCATGATGCTGGGGCGGAGGGTTCTGTCCAATATCTATTCTAGGAGGATTGGGAGCCCCTGTATTAAAAGACAGGGTATTCTGGTCAAGCATATCCTGAATGGCATGTTTCAACGGCCAACACTTGTCAGTAGGGTGCCCAGGTGCACCCATGTGGTAATCACAAATGGTGGAGGGGTCAAACTTTCTCCGCTTGGATGCATTCGGATTGGGTTCTCTTAAAGTGAGATACCCTGCTTTCAATAAAGTGGGCAGCAACTGAGAAGGAGTCATTGGAATAGGGGTGAAAACCCTATTTCTCCTTGCTGTGAAATAGGCATCCTTTTCCTCTTTAGTAAAAACCCTCTTTTGGTCTGAGGGTGCTGCTGGAACATTAACCCTCATGGGGGCCTGGGTAGATGGAGCAAATGGAGTAGGAAAATGAGCAGGTATATTGATTTGTATGGGCTTGTTAGGGCCCGATGGTGGCTGCACCATATTCACCTCCCCTTCTTTCTTGTTCCCATTCTTTTTCAGCCCACTTCCTTTCTTTAGGTTGGGGTCTTGCTGATTGACCATAGCAGAGTGGTCAATTATTTTACCCGACCTTATCCCATCTTCGATTCGATCGGCCACTTGTACTAAAGCCGCAAAATTAGTGGTGGTCTGACCCACCAGGTGGCTGTAGAATGGTTGACCCAGCGTACTAATGAAAGTGGAAATCATTTCCTGTTCTAGCATGAGTGGCTTGACCTTGGAGGCAGTCTCCCTCCATCTCTTGGCATACTGCCTCACAGATTCATCCCTTCCCTTGCTCATTCTCATTACATCGTACCTGTCTGGCACGATTTCTGAATTAAACCGGTACTGAGCTAGGAAGGCATCTGCTAGGTCCTTCCATCTTTTGATCTTTCCGTGATCTAAAGTGGCAAACCATCTTAACGCCGTTCCAGTTAGGCTCCTTTGAAAGAGCTGAATCAAGACGCCCTTATCCTGCCCGAACTGGCATAGGGCACCGTAGTACAGCTTCAGATGGCTCATGGGGCAGCCAGTGCCATCATATTTGTCTAGGTCTGGGCACTTGAACTTAGCTGGCAGGTTAACATTAGGGTACAGGCATAAGTCCTCAAAATTGGTGCCCCCGAAGTTGTTCACCCCTTTTACTTCTCTCAGTTCGTCTTGGATCATTTCAAGTCTGTGCATGAACTTCCTTTCAACTTCTTCCCTCATCCTTTCCTTTTCTTTGGCTTTGTCTGATTCCACTGTCTCATCCCTAATCAGTATAGGTTCAGGGGTAGGTTCATAGATGGGTTCAGGAATAGGTTGAACCGGAGGTGGAGGTGCTGGGTTGGAAGTGGATGCTTGATTTTGGGCTTGCACTTGTTGGGCTTGCACCGACAGGATGTTTTCTAGCATTCGGGCCAGTCCTGCCACTTGCTCCTGAAGCAAGAGAATATCTGGGTGAGGAGCATCAGCTTCAGCCTCAATAGGATTCATGGCGCGAGCTCTTGAACTGGTTACAGGAGCTATGATTGCAAGTGTATTAGTACCTGGCAAAAAATAAAGGAAAAAATATCAGTGCCCAATTAATCTCATTCACATGCCTATGTGCAAGCTGGGTGAACACGAGTTTTGATTTTTTCCTTTATTTTCTTCTTTTTTTTTGAATTGAATTGTTGGAATATTCTAGCGCTTCCAACAGGTCCCACAAAAAGAGAAAATGATCTGAAATTCAAAGGCTTTCAGAGGCCTGGGGGTATTTTTGGAAAATGTCTGAAATTCAAAGGCTTTCAGAGGCCCAGGGATATTTTTGGAAAAGGTCTGAAATTCAAAGGCTTTCAGAGGCCCAGGGATTTTTTGATAAAAGTCTGAAATTCAAAGGCTTTCAGAGGCCCAAAAGATCTGAAATTCAAAGGCTTTCAGAGGCCCAAAGATCTGAAATTCAAAGGCTTTCAGAGGCCCAAAAGATCTGAAATTCAAAGGCTTTCAGAGGCCAAAAGGAAGAAGATATGAAATTCAAAGGCTTTCAGAGGCCCAAAAGGAAAAAAGATCTGAAATTCAAAGGCTTTCAGAGGCCCAAAGGGAAAAAAGATCTGAAATTCAAAGGCTTTCAGAGGCCCAAAAGGAAAAAAGATCTGAAACTCAAAGGCTTTCAGAGGCCCAAAAGATCTGAAATTCAAAGGCTTTCAGAGGCCCAAAGGAAAAAGATCTGAAATTCAAAGGCTTTCAGAGGCCCAAAAGATTTGAAATTCAAAGGCTTTCAGAGGCCCAAGGACATTTTGAGAAAAAGTCGGAAATTCAAAGGCTTTTAGAGGCCCGGAGATTTTTTGAGAAAAAGTTTGAAATTCAGAGGCTTTCAGAGGCCCAAGGATTTTTTTGAGAAAAAGTCTGAAATTCAAAGGCTTTCAGAGGCCCAAGGATTTTTTTGAGAAAAAGTCTGAAATTCAAAGCCTTTCAGAGGCCCAAGGATTTTTTTTTTTGAAAAAGTCTGAAATTAAAAGGCTTTCAGAGGCCCAAGGAGTTTTTGAGAAAAAGTCTGAAATTCAAAGGCTTTCAGAGGCCCAAAAGATTTTCTCTCACATTTTTTTTGTTTTTTTTTTCGAAGCATTTTATTCAAACTCATTTCACTTTATCATTATTTAAAGGTTAAAGGAACAAGATTTAGTGGGAAAAACTGATTAAAATTGAATTTTCCGCTAAGACCGTATACATAGTACGGTCCAGCCCTACCTGTATTCAAATTACGAGCAAGCTGTGACCATATGGAAAACACGGGCGAGCCCAGCCTGTATAACCAATACGGGCGAGCCCAACCCGTGTACCAAATGCGGTTTTACGGAACTCTTTTATGTTTTCCCAGTTTTTACATGGTTTGATCACTTTAATTGCTCATCCAAACATACGGTTCACCCATTGCAAGGCTTCTAAACTGTTCCAAAGTGGACCTTGGCCTTTTTGCTAAAACACATGTTTAGGAGGGCACATGTACCCTCCGAATTGACACCATACTCAAGAATTTGGTACCCTTTTGTTGACTCTTGCATGAACCTTGGGTAGGATTGATTCTAAACAGAGTTAGAAACTCTTCCTATGGGCTGTACCAATTTTAGAAAACATGCATATTTTGGGACCAATTTTATCCCGAACCAATGGGCACCATGACACCCGTATGACATGAAAATAATGCAAAACAATAGAATTACCTTGTTACCTTGTTTACGTCAATATGGCATCCGCATTATGCCCTGGTTTGTAAGCCATGCAAACGGCTTTCCCACAATTACAAGCCCATATCCCCACGTAATTGTGTACTCTAGTCAAAAACGTGTAACTCCACCTTCAAGCGTAGGGGCTTTGGGTTTTGGTTTAATGGCAACTTAGCACTCAAGCCTAGTGATGAACAGAATCACAGATCCACGTTATCATCACATCATTAGCCCAAAGTTCTAAGGTGAATGTTTTCACTTTCGCTTTCCGAAGTATCGACCTCGTTGCTCCAAGCTACATACATTCGGGTTCAACTTCCTATAGGTTAAGGGTAGGCTATGTAAAAAAATAAAAGACGCACAGTGCATTGTAAAAATAAGGTGCATTCACAACGTCCCAAACCCTTGCCACTCTTTTCACAGCCATGCATACACAAACCAAGGCATAATAGGAAAACATATATAAAGTAAACAAATACACAAAGCAGTCCCTATAGCACCTAAACATGCTCATAAAAATCATCCAATCATGCAAGCATCTGATCATGTTATACAACCCAGAAATCATAATGGAGATCATGCTGAAAATTAAAACATGCTATTATAAAAATATAGCAAGAAATAAACATGGTTCAGCAAAACGAACCTCCCCTATGCATGTTTGCAGAAACATTCCTATAAATCAAAATTAAGCATGTTTCTACCCCCATGAATTCTTAAGCAATAATTCAGATTTAAAACATACCCAACATGCTTAATAACACAAAATAGCAAGCAAATCCAAAAAATATCAAAAACATGAACTAAAACACCAAAAGGCTCAAATCCTCAAGTCCCCAGCTGAGTCGCCAGTTCTGAGACAAGGAAAAATCAAATCCAATGACTTCCTAATCATCACACGGGATTAAATAAAACAAAGAGTCGCTACCATTCAATTTAGGTGTGAATGGACACCAAAATTAAAAATAAGCACAAAAGGCAATTTTAGGGTAAAAATAACCCTCCTAAAACAAAACAACCACAGATGGGTAAGGGGATTAGGTTATGAACAGGGGAAGGTGTTAGGCACCCCTATTCATCCACACATGGTGGTTGCCAGGTATTGTTCATGTTTTTTCAAAGGAAAAAGGCTTGCTATAAAATTCATGAAAAATCACAGAAAAGATAAAAATATATGGTTTTTTCATATGAATAGTCTGATTGATCTAGAACTCTCAAATATGATCATACCATTCCTAGGGTTTCATGATCAAAATAAAATTGAGATAAAATCAAATAAAATCAATTTAAAGTGAAAAATCCAAAAATCTGGCTTCAAGTCAAATTCTAGAAATCTAGAAAAATATGATTTTTATAAAATATTTCAAAATTGAACTTGAACTGTCCAGGACATAAATATAGCCCAAATTTTACATTAAATCAAGAAATAAAAACCCAAAATACCCATGTTGATGAAGAACATCAAAAGGGAAGAATTTAGACCGTAGGGTCTTCTCTCAATAATGAAAAAGGATTCAAAAACAACATCATGAAACCCTAGAAGTTACTTTTAGGCTTTTGGATTCAGATCTATCATATTGATCATAATAAATCCAAGATCCTAGCCTAAAATCACAAAATTCACGAAAACAGTGCTGTAGGTGCAAAAGTGGCAAAAATCCAAATTTTATAAAAAAAGTTGGGATCTCATGCTATAAACATCATGGATTCATATGATTGATTCAGATTCAACATAAAAACCATTAAAACATGATCAGGATATTCAAAGCAGCCACATCTCACAGATTAGAGCACATGGGGGTTCTACCCTACGGATCCACCTGTTCTCTTTTCTCCTAGCTCTCTCTTCACGTTTTACGGCTAGAGAGGATTCTTGAGGTACTTGGAGATAGTTTTGGGTATACAAACACAATCAGAGGCCTTATTCTAGAAAAGGAGAAAAACAGATATGGGGTTCTATTCTAGGGATCCACCTGTTCTCTTTTCCCCTAGCTCTCTCTTCACGTTTTACGGCTAGAGAGACTCTTGAGGTACTTAGAGACATGTTTAAGAATACAAGTACAAAAGATGGCCTTATTCTACAAAAAAGGAGAAAATCCTATTACATCTAGAATTGAAGACAGAAAATAAAAGGGAAAAGGGACTTACCTGGATTGAGCAAGCAGAGCAGCAGGGGTTCTTCTCTTCTTTTGGAGCTTCTTGACTTTAAATTTTCGTGGCCTTTTGCTTGAGGAAAGGCCTTCTATTTATAGGCAAACACAGGGCTATGGTTGGTCCAAGGTTTGGCAAGATAGAGTTTCAGTTTAAGTTAAACACAAGATCATGCCCATCCTTTATCCACAAAGATATTTCGCACGAATAAAATATATAATTCGCTCATTTAAAGGGATATTGGACTAAAGATAAGGCTCAGAAATCGAGAGAAGAACAGAACTCGCATGAGTCTGATGTACCCGTAAATGATTTACGGTCCAAAGGTGTCCGTATATGTATTACGGGCGCTGCATGCTCGTATACAAAATTAGGGCGTGCTTAACCCGTAGATACAATACGGTCCAGGCTTAAATTATTCATTTTCATGCATTTTTGGCCTGTTTTAAATTCCAATTAATGTTTTCATTATTTTCTCATTTTGTAGTGCAATTTGGGGTGTCTACAACGAGCTCCATTAGTGACACTGAAAATACCTCGCCGCTAGGATGTGTGAACTAAGGTAAAGTGCGAGAGGAAGGACCGGTTGTGTCATCTTGAAAATAAGAAAAAGAATTCTAATCAGAACAGAATAAGCAGATATAAGAAGCAGAAAGTGAAAGAGGTGGAAGAATCGACCTGTGGATGAGATGGACCAGCCTGGCTCTGTGACCTAGCAAGCTGTACTCTGAGATCGGCGATGGTAACGAGGAGGGTATCCGGCTCAGCGATGACGGCATCTCCCTGGCGCTCTATGTCAGTGTACTAAGCTCGGATCTCTGCCAGCTGAGCCTCCTGAAATAAAAGAGAAGATGTTAGAAATCCCAAGTCAGATTAAAGATAAGAACTTAAAAGAGGAAAAGGCATACCGTGGTGTCATAGGCTCGAATCACCACCCCTCCAATCTCTGTAACTCCGCCTCGAACAGGCATGAGTGGCATAAGGCACTCAACTGACACCTGCTTAAACCAAGCATCATAGTCACCCTCCACCAGCAGAGTCTCTACCTCCGTCCAATCTAAGAACTGAGCAGGCTCAATAGGCATAGGAGGAAAGGAAGGGGTAGTATCAAGAGGGATGGCAGAAATCCGGGGCTCTTCATTGTGCTAATAAAAGAAGCGCTTGCCGAAATACCAGATGCTACCCATCTGACCGATGAAGAACTGATAGCGCTGAAACCTCTGGTCAGGGCAAATGTATCATCTGCAATAGCATGCAAGGCAAGTACCTCGGGAATGTCCTCGAACCAGGGAACGGACAGCTGAGAAACAAAAAAATGAATATTAGGCATGTGATTCAGGAAAGAAAGAAGTAATAACTGAAAAAGGCTTACCTCAGTCCTATAAAGTCGATCCAGATGAGCCTGAGCCGACCTAGGTCGACTCTTTTCAGAGTCGGGCTCCACAAGACTCCATCTACGAGCCATCGGGAAAGTCCCCTCTGGCAGCGTAGATGTGGGACGGAAGTAGGGTATATATACCCTAGCAAAAAACTGGAAAAGAAGAAAAAAGAGTCAGAGAAGAAGACAAAGAAAGAATAGAGAAATAGGTATTTCACTTGCAAGAAGGGCCAGAAGAATCTGCACCCAACTCTGGCACCCCAAGAGGTAGAAAGGCCGCTAACGGCTCGGCGTAGGCCAGCCAAGATAGTGCTAAAAATAAGCGAGCCCCAAGCGTACCTCCTTGCCACTGTAAATCTCTCAATAAGCTCAAAAAATGCAGGCTGCCAGAGGTCGTGTCCTCTAGGAAAAAGCAGGAGCCCATCATCAAAAGGAAGATGAAACGGAATGCAAAAGGAAAATTTGTATGGCTGGCGGCAATCTGGCTGAATCCTTTCTCCTGGAAGGTCTCTATCAACCAGGTCAAAGACAATCTAGGTCTCCCTCTATCCCAGGCCTCCGGGGGCACCACCTCATATCCAAGAAGGGCAGCAATCTCCACATCATCTGGCCTCACCATCTCAAGGATAATATCTACAAAAATTCTGATCCCGGTGATGAGAGTGAAATTAGACGGCCGAATCCCAATCTCTATATCTGGAAAATGAAAGCTCAGCGTCTCTAGGAATAATCTCTCGAACATTGCCGTGTTCAAAGCTCGATCCAAGCGCACAGCTGGGATGGTGATGAAGTGGCCGAAACCAAATAGGCCTAACTCCCGGTGGAAGGACGAACTGCAACCTCTAAGAAATCGGGTGAAGCTAGCCCAGCTCCCTCGGTAATGAGATAGAGGATACTCTAAAGGGATATCCACCCTAATACAAGCCGAGGGATGAATCCTCATGCCATGTAGAAGGTCAGTATCCCGAATTTGTGCAGCAATCGCCTTAGGAATATCCACTATAGTCTGAGGCTCCTCTCTGCCACGGCCTCTACCACAGCCCCCATCACGACCTACGCCTTGGCCTCTGCCTTGGCGTCCACCACGACCCTCGCCTCGGCCAGGGGCTTCAGCTACCGGCTAAGGAAACAAGTTGAAAGAGAAAGGATTAGGGGAAAGGATTTAGAGGAAGAAGTTGAATTTTAGAAGGGTTAGAGTATACCTTTGGGGTCGCCTCACGCGAACCCCCAGAAGGAAGATCAGGGACATCGGAATCGGAGTCCCTCTCAGCTCTCGAAATGGAAGCCACATCAGCCGAATCCCTCCGAACCCTAGAAGAAGAGGGCTCATCTAGAGGATCCTTGGGAGCTGAACGAATACGAGCCATCTGCAAATTCAAAACAAGGAGATGATTTGTTATTTCTTTTTGTAAATTTTTATTGTATGTTCTTCATTTTAATCAAGTTTAATTGTTTGTAGGATTAAAAAGTGAAGAGCCAAAAGAGAAAATGCCTCAGAAGTACAACCAAATCAGGATTCTACCAGGTCCTTCAGTGCTCCAAAATTTTGTTTTTAGGAAACTTTATTATTTCTTTTTGGTTGTTAAAAAAAATCACATATAAAAATTATACACAAGAAACATAAATTTCTTATGTATTCTTCTTATATGACAAAAAGAAAAAAAAAGAAAAGAAAAAAAGAAAGAAAAGTGTTTATTAAGGATTAGACACTAAGATTTAAATTTTATAATCCTTTCTTTTGTATTTCTAGATGCCTAATCATATATTTTGTAAGACCTAGAATTTTGAGAAATTGTAATTAAGATTAAATATATTAAATAAGAATAATTAGAGGAATAAAAATTCAATTAAACCAGTTGGTTTGAAGGGCTTGGTTAGTTTAGTGGTTTAATGAAGTTGGTTCAGTTTAAGTGAACCGGTTCATTTGTTCAATGGTTTAAAAAAAAACAAAAAAAAAAAAACAAAAGCAATTTCATGTTTTTGCATTTGGGGGTTTATGTGCTAGGGACGTTAGGGTTAGAAGGAACGTAACGAAAAAAAAAAAAAGAGGAAAGGGAAATCGGAGGAGAAGAAGGAGAGAAGAAGAAAAGAAGAAGAGAAGAAGATGAGCAAGGGGATCGTTCGTGAGGAGTAGACGAAGGGGAGAAGAAAAAGGGAAAAACGTGGAGGAGAAAGGAGAGGAAGAAAAGAAGAGTTTGGGCGATTGGAGCGTGGATTGCTCGAATCAGTAAGTAGCACCTTTTAAAAATTAAGCAAACGATTTCTCTTTGTGGTTTTGGCGAACAGAGATTTCTGATTTTTGGTGTACAACAATTTTTATTTATTGTTTTAATTGCATGCTCATAGGTATCTTAAAACATGAAGTACTTCAATGGATTGTTTATGGATGTTGTTCGATCAAATTTTAGTTAGTGTTTTTCTTATTTCTGTTGGTCGATCAATCACTGTTTGTCTCTGATTAATTACTGTTTGCAACTAAACACTCAACAGAGAACAGTCATGCGAGTAGACATTTGGGTTTCTGTTAATTTCTGTTTCTGTTTCTGTTTTGATCGATTCCTGTTAGGTTACAGTTGGTTACTGTTGGGTTTTTGTTGTTTCTATTGAATTACTGTTAGTTTCTGTTGGGTTACTTTTTGGTTACTATTGGGTTACTGTTGGTTACTGTTGGGTTTCTGTTGTTTCTATTGAATTACTGTTGGTTTCTGTTGGGTTCTGTTGGGTTACTGTTTGGTTACTGTTGGTTTCTATTGGGTTACTGTTGGGTTCTGTTGGGTTACTGTTGATTACTATTGTTTCTGTTTCTGTTGTTGTAAATTGCAGTTTGGTTAGTATATTGTTTTAAGAAGCTAATTTGTCAAGGAATATTGTAACCAACTTTGTTAGATCTAGTTGGTAATGAAGCATGCCTCTTAGGGGTAATTCGTTTAGGATCTTTTAATAATCATGTCGTGGTAAATTGATTAAGAATATGTAGTGAGTGGTTCTGATTGGAGTGCTCAGGATTTCAAATAGGTATTAATGATTTTCAATATGTTTAGATTCTGATTTGGCATGTAAGATGTAATTTAGGTTCTTATTTTAATTTGGCCTAAAAGTTTTAATTTAGGTTCTGATGTTAGGTTCTGATTTGGCAAGTGTAGATAGATTTAGGTTCATTCTGAGGAGTTGTTTGTTTTCTTTTTGAAGGAGTGGTTTTATTAGTAGAAAAAGGTAGGAAATGGGTGTCAGAGAGTATAACTTGCACTAAAATATGGCTCCTGTCTGATGGTTATATGGAAAGAACAATTAGTTGTAAAACTTTGTGAAATTGTTAGTTTGATAAGTGGTTTACAAAGAGGTTATTGGGGTAAGAATGACATGGAATTGCATGAAGATCAATTCACAATTTGAAGTTAAAAGTAGAATCCATTCTGTTATCTAGTTTCCAATCTGTGAAGATTTTGGTGGTTTGCGAGGGCTAGGAATCCTTGCGTAAAAATTCATATTAGTACTCTAATATTTAGTTTATGGTGTTTGTAGTTGAATATGAGTGGTGGTAAGCAACTTGGACCAAAAATTAGGAAATGAAAAATCACCCAAGTGAATCCATTAGCGAGTTGAGATTTCGCGGCAGCTTGTAACCACCTGTAGCAAAACAGCCATAATTTCCTGTAGGAAACTTCGAAATATGAACCGTTTGTTGCGTTGGGAAACAGACTCGTAGATATTTCCAATGATGTATGACACATATACTAATTCCTTATCTACTGGATCAGGTTTAGCATTAAAGTAACTAGTTTAAACTAGTTTTGCAGAGTAAACGGAAATTGAAAAATAATTATGGTAAAACGGTTGTGTTTTATTTTATGCATTCGTTTATGTGCAATACGGAGGGGAGATTCCATTGACCTTCCTTCGTTGATCATTTCCGTCATGCTTGGGGTTTATGAGGATCGTAGGCGATCAGTCGCTTTAACCTACGGTTGTTTGATATCTAGACTCATTTCTGCTTCTCCAGCCGTGTATCCCAGTTTTACTGTCTTGCCTCTTAGTCAGCCTATCGGCAGAGCTACCGCAGGTATCTCCCGTGGTAGGAGGGCTGCGATCACTGCTGCTGTGCCCCGCCCCCTGCTCCTTCGACTTCCCTTTTTCCAGATCCTCCCTCTGCTTCTGCTCTACCCCCTTCTACTGACATTCCCTCTTCTTCTTTCTTTCCCTCCTTTTCTGACTTCACGTCTTCCTCTCATTTTCCCTCTTCCACTGACCTCCCATCCTCTTCTGATGCTCCCCCGGCTCCTACTTCGGACCCTCCTCCCTCCACATTTGAGGGTCTTTCTACGCTAGTTACTACTCTGACAGGTGAGGTGAAGACTCTACAGGAGGTGGTGAGGGCACTGGGCCATCACGTGCTCCACACGGTGAGGAGCGTGGGCAAGATGTCAAGTGCCCAGACAGCGATATAGCAGACCCAGGTGGAGATGCTAGTGTGAGACATGGGAAAAATCACCGGAGTGATCTCCCTTCCGTCAACACACGGGCTCAACGCAAAAATGGGAGAGTCGCCACCATTCAAAATTTTGGGTTGAGAATGGACACCAAAATCATCAAAAATAAGCAAAAAGGGTTAAAAAGCAAATACTAGGGTAAACATAACCCTACTTGAAAATCAACTCTAGAGATGGGTAAGGGGATTAGATTATGAACGGGGGAAGGCGTTAGGCACCCCCATTCACCCACACAAGGTGGTTGCCAAGTGTTTGTTCATGCAAAAAGATAAGAAAGCTTGCTAAAAATCATTAAAAACATTGGAAAAAAATTAAGCCAATGTGTGATATTTTCACATGAGGAATCCACAGGGATTCTAGATCCTCTTTTATGTCAATATCACTTCTGGAATATCACAAAAAGATGGAAATCAAAGCAAAAGTTGTTCAAAACCTAGTTGAGGCAAATCCGGAGAATTTGGTAAAAGTAATGCCATTTGTCTAGAAATCATTCAAATCCCATTTTAAATTGATCCAAAACAAATCCATTTGAAAGATTATGGTAAATAAGGGACTCATGCAAAATTTCAAGTCAATCCGGTTGAAATCCTAGGAGTTATGCTCCTTTAAAGTTGCTGCTGGGGATGATTAAAAGTAACAAGTAGGCAACTTTGGAAAATCACCTAGAAACATCTACTCCATAGAAATCCGCGAAATTTGGTGTTAATGAAGTGTGTATGGCCATATTTCAAAAGAAACTAGTCTCATACAAAAACTCATTCGGATGTGCCTTGGGTGGTCTCCCGAACAGGCCCCGAAGATCACAGATTTACCCAGAAAAGTACCATTGAGCAGTTCTGAGTAAATCTGTTACCAATAATTCAAATGGAGTCAAAAAATTATGAAACCAACTGGATTTGAAAATAGACTCATAAAGGAGTGCCCAGAAACAAAAATCACTCGAATCGGATTTAAAACGAACACATGGCGTCCCGTCGAAGTGACAAGTTCCGTATTTAAACCTGAACTGACCAATCAACTTCGACAGAGAGGTGTCAAAAATCCGCTAGATAAAAATTAATGAAATTTGGTGGACATAAACTAGACAGACTCACCTTTCCCATGGTTCTAGAATCACTCCAAAATTCATCCGGACGATGAAGTTATGAGTGTCCGAAGTCGGGGTACAGTTGCTGTCAAGTAAAGCCCATTTTGAGTAAAACCAATGCAAAAATGTGACAAAGTGTGTGCAATTCGTGCAAGATAAACACAAAACCTTTAAAAATCATCCAAAGACATTCCAGAATTGATTGAGGCCATTTATTTGAGATTTATCATAATGAATGTAATAAATCCCCAAATGTGAGCCTATCCACCAAAATAGTGCTATGTATGTGCAAGTGTGAAAAACCATATAAGAGCAATATAACAACATAGCATGCATACATATTCATCAAAATAAGGTTCTAAAACAGCCTAGGGTTCCGTTCCATTATCGTTTCCATTTGTTCTCTCTCCCCGTTAAACACGGTTCTTCAAGATAATCAAGGGTACTTTGAATATGAAATGGTTTGCAATCAATCAAAAGGCTTTAAGCTACATAGGTTCTAGCACTAGGGTCAATCCCCAGTCTCGTTTCTCCTAGATCCCGCCTTCACGTTTTACGGCTAGGGGGAGTCTCGAGATACTTTGAGCCGGGGAAGGATTTTCACACACATAGAAGGCCTTATTCTACAGAAAGGTAGAAGAAGAGATCTAGATCTAGAAATATAAAGACAGAAAATAAAAGAAAAGTTTGAGGCTTACCTGGGTTCTGGAAGCACTTCCGCAGCGGTTTCCCTCTTCTCTTAGAGTTCTTCTTGGCGAGAATTCAAAACAAGAGTTAATGGCCATTTGCTTAAGGAGGAGCTTCCTATTTATAGGCAAAGGCTAGGGTTAGGGTTGGTGAGAATGGTAGATACAACATAACGTCTATAGCCCACCAACTTTAACCCTAAGGCTATTTCTGAGGTTTCCCCTCATTTAATGAGGGATATGATGGTAAAAGTGAAAAGCTCTCGGAAAACCCTAATTTTGAGCAAAACTTATGTATCCGGTATATCAGGCCGGATACACAAGGGTCTTAGTGTATCCGGTACATAATACCGGATATACTAAGATGTGCTTGTATCCGGTGAACAGTACTGGATACAAAGAGGACTATTTGTATCCGGCCTGAGTTGCCGGATACAGGTAAAAATTCATTTTCTTCAATTTCTGTGCTGGCTTTCAAGGAGATAATGATTTTTTATGATTATTGATCATTTTGACAGTGCAATTTGGGGTGTCTACAACTGCCCCTCTTTGCGGGAGCTGCGAAGCAGTGAGCTGCAAAGATTAGACAAGCCCAAATTGCACTCCCTTAAGCATGATTTGCTTGATTCAATTCAATTTTGTAAAAAAACAATTTTTGAGTGAAGATTTGCTAAAAAGCCCTAACTTTAAGGGGGGATCTCTCCAAGAGTTCTTAAATTCCACTGAGCTCTTGTGGCTGTGAAGTGGATGTTAAGCTCAAACATAGGATTTTTGAAAACTGATTTTTTATCAAACCAAGTTAAAAATTGAGTGGATATCTTCCTTTTTGACCAACACATTTGCCAAAGTTGTCCTAAATTCCACTAAGCTCTCGTGGCTGTGAGGTGGATTTTAAGGCAAAAATAGGATTTTATGGGAAAATAGTAGAATTTGTAGCACAATTTTGCTCTCTCTTTTTTTTCTTTTTGTTTTTCCTTTTTTTTTCTTCTTCTTTTTTTTTCTTTTTTTCTTTTCTTTTTTCCTTTTTCCTTTTCTTTTTTCCCTTTTTTTCATTTCTTTTTCTCTTTTTTCCTTTTTTCCTTTTTTTTTCTTTTTTTCTCTTTTGTATCCGGTATAACATACCGGATATGAATGACCTTGTGTGTATCCAGTCTGAGTTACCGGATACACAGGGTTTATTTAAGTCGCGCGTGACCGCGACTTTTCATTTCTTTTCTTCCTTCTCCGTTTGCAAATGCCGGCTACATTCTTCTCCCCTTCGTCGCCCGACAGTTTTTCTTTCTTCTCCGGCGACATTCTGTAGCTTCGGTGACTGGCATTGGTTCCGGCGACACTCTCCTGCTGCTACGACCGAACCCTAGCTGTCTTCACATCTCATCAGCAATCTTCGACCATCAGCAACTGTTCATTGCTCATCTCTTCCGCACAATTTCCAGGGAGTTCGTCCTTCTCTCAACAATTTGATCTTGCCATTAAGTGCTCGATTTCCCATTCAACAGGTGAGTGATTCCTCGGCCAAAAAATTTCTCTATCGAATGGCCACTTGTTAATTCTCCCATTGTTTCTAATTTTTCTGCCGAAAATTTCTTTCTTGTAAACACTTGTATGCCAAAACTTTTCTGTCTAATGGCCATGCTCATCTTGTAAACATTGAATAGCCTCTTTGTTCCCAATTTCAGACAGTTGAATCCGAGCATGTTTTGATGAATTTTTTTGCTCCTCAAATCTTGCATGATTTCTAGCATTTTTTCCATACACTATGCCGAATTGCCATGTTTGTGATGCTTTGGTGTTTGAATGAATTGTTGTTTGTTTGCAATGGCCTTGGCTGTTTTGGACAAGCCACGATTCTGAATTGCCATGCTTCGATTTTTGTAACGCTGTGACTCTCGCTTGCATTGATTGTAATTTCTGCCGATGAGGAATTTCTGACTGAATTGCTTACTTTAGAGGTTCCTGATAGCTTGTAAATTTGCTTTGACTGTCCATTCTTGAATTGTCTGCTGACGAAGACCCAATTGCATGCTTCTTTGATTGGCACCCTGCTGGCATGATTATCTTGATGCTTTTTCTGAATTGCTGATATGGTATTGCCATTGGCTCTTTTTCGGACTTGATGGCCAATTCTTAATCGAGATTACCTGTTAGTGGTGATCCTCTGCTGAGTAAGCCTTGTAGGTGTTGAAGGATTTCTACTGACCATATAGCATTTTTTTTCTTCGTAATTCTTGATGATTCCTGGGACTGGCTTGTACCCGTCTCGAATCTTTCCACAAACATTTGAACTGAAACAAATAACAAGATTAAGTCAGAATTCCTAGCTTTGAAGAGACCAAGGTCCTAATAAATTTGAATTGAACCTAGACCAAGAGCAAAGTAATATTCCTAACAATCTTGATAAAAGCAAAGTAGGATTCCCGGAAAATTTGAACTGAATTTAGATCAAAAGCAAAGTAGGATACTGAATCTCATAGGGCACTTCCCTGATGTGTGTAGATGGCTAGGAGTCGTTCCCGTGTCTGAGCGGAGGTTGACCCTGCTGACCAGCCTTCCACCTCGCGGGCTCGGACAGAGGCGAGTTCTAGTGCCACTTTTTCTGAGCCATTAGGTGACTCCAGAGAGAGCTTTGCTGAGGTAGGCTTTCAAGTTCTTCTTTTCCTTATTCTATTCTCTTTCCCACACCAATATTCACACCTTTCTCTTGAAATTTAGCCCGTGGTTGTACCTGTTCGAGGTCGAGGCAGAGGCCGAGGCAGAGTTCATGATCCGGCCCTTGAGGGCGAGGGAGGCCGTGGCAGAGGCCGAGGCAGAGGCAGAGCCAGAGGTACGGCTCAGGATGGTGCTGCTGTGGCTCTGTCAGGGGTCTCTGAGGAGCTGAGAGCATCTGTTCATGATACAGAGCTTCTCAGTGGCTTGGATAGCCACCCCTCCATGTGCATCAGGGCAGATGTGCCTCTTCTGTATCATTCCTCCCATTTGCGAGGCATTGGGGGAGATTCAGTGAGTTAGCACAGTCTCTTTCTCCGGCGCTCAGACGCGAGTTTGGGAGGTGCCACCTAGATCATTTCATCAGCATCCCTTCCTTCAGAGCTGATCGTCCACTTATATTCGCCATGATGGAGAGGTATTTTCCGGAGACTCAGTCTTTCCACCTTCCGGACGTGGAGCTAGGGATCCGCCCTTCCGATTTTGTGATGATTACCGGCATTCCTTTGACGGGGCGGACCATCGTCTTGGATCGGCCTTCTGCAGAGGATATTGACCTCCTTCTGGGGTATCCGGACCTACCTCATGCTGCTTGGGATGGGCGGAGTGGTCGCCTCTCTATTCGTTGGTTGAGGGAGAGCCTGGCTCTACATTATGAGGGGAGGCATGAGACCATTTCTGTGGAGGATGCGGCTTTTGTTCCTATCTTCCGACATGTATTCTTGCTGATGCTTGGGAGCTGCTTCTTCCCAGAGGATACTACTAGTGTCAGCTCGCTTTTCTTAGGTGCTTTGAGAGATCTCCGCCAGACCCGCCAACTAGCTTGGGGTCGACTCATTTATGGGACTATCCTGGCTGGGTTGTGCCGAGCGGTTCGAGGCCTGGCATCCCCGAGAGGTGATGGAGTCAACAGCCGGTTCTTCTGGCAGATTCTACAGGTATTGAATTCATCTGTCTGGTTTACTTCCTTAGGCTTTATCCTCTTTATCTCTGACTGATTTTCTTTTGCCAGGTGTTTATGTACACCTATATGACTTTCTTCCGCCCTCCCCGGTACCTGAGGTCACGGATTTTCCTGTGGCTTTGCGGTGGTCGGCCCAGGTTCGAGATGCTGATAGGAGTTAGCCTCGTACTGCTCGGGTGCACTTGGACCGTGCCCGCCGATCTGATGTAAACCCCCCCTCCTTTTTCCTTTTATTTCTTTTCCTGCATCTTGACTGTATCTGACTATTTTTCTTCTTTGCAGCTTCTCCTGGCACGCTTTGATGACGTGGATGTCGGAGTGGCCCGTGAGATGATAGTACAGGATGCTTTTGATAGAGATCGGCGACGTCAGCCCTACCAGTGCTTCCTTGGGAGGCTTGGTAGGGTGATGTACTTGGGAGAGCGCTTGTACTATCAGCACACCGGTGCACTTCGTATCCCCGTTCCTCCTCCTCCTGTGGGTCCCGACACACTCCTATCGGACTTTGATGTGGATCAGTTCGATCATTTCCTGGATGTGGAGGGGCTCACAGTAGATGGGGATTATGACGAGTGGATCCAGAGAGTCTTTATTGGATGCTTGATGGATCGACCCACTCGTGCCGGGGTGACCGAGATCGGCGGGATCTGCATCCGGATCCATGAGGACACGGTAAGCCTTGTAATCTTCATATTTTCATCCACTTTTCTTCCCTTATGCATTTCTGACCCCACTTCTGTTCTTGTTTGTAGGTACACGAGCTGAATACCATCCGGGATCGGTTCGAGAGCCAGCGGGCCGCGATCGATGATATGATCGCTGAGCATGACGCGGTTGTGGCCCAGAGGGATGCCCGGATCAGGGAGTTGGAGGCCCTAGTTGCTGAGCTCCAGGCTAGACAGGTATCTGGTCTTCTTATAATTTCATTTCTTTCATGTTTTTGCTATTCTGCTATTCTGATATTCCGGTTTGACTTTTGCAGGGCCCGGTCCCAGATGACGCTGCTTACGAGCCAGCTCCTCCGGCTGCTGATCTATCTCCAGTTCGGGCTATTGATCCCGTGGATGTCCCCATGGCTGACCCGGTTGAGCCGGATCCTCCTGTTCCTGGTGCAGATATTCCTGGTATGTTCTCTTTTAATTTTCCTCTTTGGTTCCTCTTTATATCTCAATTTTCTGATTTTTTCCTGTGGACCCAGCTACTTCTGCTCATGGTCCTTTTGCTGCTGACGCCGGGCCTTCTGGGGTTGCAGTAATTGAGACTGTCGCGGCTGAGGATTCGGCTGCACCTGAGGTAGCTCCTTTGCCTGCCGAGTCTGTTCCTGCTGGCCCTTCATTCCCTGATCCCGTTCCTGAGGTCCTTGGTAAGTTTCTTTTAGTTTCATCTCTTTGGTTCATTTGGATACCTCAATTTCTGATTTTTTTTTGTTGATCCATATGCTTCTGTTCCGGGTCCCTCTTCCACTGCTACTAGGCCTTCCGGATCTGCGGGAGTGGAGGCTGCTGTGGCTGAGGGCCTAGTTGAGCCGGTTGCTGCTGAGCCAGAGGCCTCTTCTGATTCTGTTCCTGTTCCTTCCCCCGACACATCGGATTACTGTATTGAGTACCAGCTTCAGTCCTTTGTGGGGCGGAGACCACGCTACATGGCGGAGCGACTTTTGGCCTATTATAGGTGCCGACCATCTCGGGGGAGAGGCCGTAGAGGAGGACATGGCCAAGGACGCCGGGGAGATCTTGCACAGGAGTAGCATATGAGGATTTTTTTTTTTGTATTTATACCATCATCCTTTGTACAAAGAGACTTGCATTTATATATGAAAAAAAAAATTTTATTCATTCTCTCTTGTCTTGCACTTCTTTTGTTTTTAATTTTATGCAATTATGACTTGTATACAGGTAAAACAGGTAAAAAATTCGGATTTTCCATCCTTTGCTCTTTTTTTGCTGTTTTTCTTTGTATCCGGCATATCAGGCCGGATACATTGAGTGTTCTTTGTATCCGGTATAATATGCCAGATACACATGGTCCCCTTTGTATCTGGCATATTTAACCGGATATGAATAGAACCCTTTATATCCGGTCTGAGTTACCGGATATATTAAAAGATGCTAAAAATGCAACCAGCCTCGGGATTTGAGCATTTTTTACGAGTTTTTGAGTTTAGAAACCCCCTTTTTCGCCTTTTTCTTCCTCCTCTTGAGTTCTAGCTTGCTCCCATCAACTCCAATGGAATCCGGATCATCTTCTGCCCCATTATAGTCTGTCCACATTGCCTCCCCTACAAAACAACCTTTTAGATCAAAACCCCCAAATCTCACTAGGTACAACCTTGTGGATTCCTTTTATACAAGATGGGTTAACTCTATGACCCTTGATGAGGAGAGGAGACGGGATTCTACTAATCTAGGCCACACCCTGCTCATTCCCAAGGTTCCCTTCAAGTGGGAGATTATAAAGGCCATGATTGGTCATTGGGTACCCGACCTCAACCTTTTCCGTTTTGGGACCCATGAGATGACCCCAACCATTGAGGAGGTGGAAACCATCCTGGGCTTGAGGTTTGTAGAGAAGGTAGTGAACCCGCCTCTTAGGCCCAATTACAAGAAGGAAGCTTCTACATTCTTGGGCATAGGGAAGAAGGACTTAGGGGATTCTGACACCCTTTTGACCCTATCTAAGGCTTTTTTGACTGAGAAGCTTTTGAGGGAGGAGAACAAGGAAGCCCGGTTCAATGCCCTGACCCTGATAGTGGTCAACCAGCTGCTTTTCCCACGAGATGATGATGAGGTGGACTTGGCCTTGATTTCAGTGATATGCCAGGTTAGGGAGAGGGAGAGGTTGGCCCCTATGATTTTGGCTGGGATGTATCAGGCCTTGACTGATTGCTACAATAGGAAGTTGAAACGCTTCCTAGCATGTGCCAAGATCCTGCAGGTAAAAAAAAAATTATTATTATTATTTTTTTTTTTGCTTTTCTTGCTTTCTTTTTTGCTTTTTTGCTTTCTTTTTGCGTTCCTTTTGGTTTTTTTTCTTTTACAATGTGCTGATATATCTCTCCTCCTTTGCAGCTTTGGCTACTTGATCATTTGAGTCAGATTGAGGAAATCAATTGACACTTCTTCCCGAGCTTGAAAGTCCCCATCTTGATGAGCAACCGGGGGTGTCCTGATATTCCAGGGGGCAAACAGGGTTGGTTCACTTTCTTGGGCTCACTTCACGATGACTAGGTGAGGTGGCCTGGTACTTATCAGCCCAATGCAGAGACAGTGATTAGCTTCCGTGACCGCAACTTTTTGATTCTAGCTGGCCTGAGACATGCAGTGCTGTATCTTCCTCTGCGGGTCCTTCGTCAGTTCAGAGCGACCCAGGGGATTACAATCCCAAGTGGGTATGAGAATCATCTTGGGCCCCTTTCTCCAGATACCATGAAGCTGAATGCCTGGTTGATGAGGGAGTGGTCCTATGTTCACTTCATGCGTGGCCCCGTCTTCTCAGAAGCCCATATGAAGGATTATCTCTTCTGGATCAAGGAACAGATACAGAGTCAAGCACCAGTACCCGAAGATTCTCCTGCAATCTTGGCTCCTACTTATGAGGATATTTTAGAGTTTGAGAGGGCTTCCCACAAGCGACTTCAGCAGATATGGGTACGAGAGGCCCAGGAGCTTAGGATACAGGGCCTTGACATGGAAAGGCAACTTGCAGAGCAGGTATCTCGCCGTCTGGCTATGGAGAAGCAACTTGTGGAGCATAGGCAGGCCCGCTGTCTTGAAGTCCGAGCACTGCGGCAGAAGCATCAGGATGCTTTAGCCAGCCTTAGGAGCATGAGGATTAGGCAGACTCTTTCAGATGAGGTCATTTCCTTCTTGAGTGATCCCGCTGCAGAGGGGGCTTCTGGGGTTATCGCAGCTCAGGCAGCTCGGATTCAGGAGCTTGAGGAGCGGCTAGGAGACAGATATTAGCCTTATTTCCTGCACACATTTTGTCTTTTTTCCTACCTTTGTACAAAAGCAAACTCCAATAGTGGAAAGACAAAGGATTTAATTCAAAATAAAATTTTTATATTATTGGCCTCAGAATGCTCAGATGCTTGTAAAAACAAAGATTTTATGAAAAGTATTTGATTTATCATCACTGGCCAAAGTATAATTTTTTCTTTTTATATATATATATATATATATATATATATATTGAAATTTTGTCCATGCACTTAATCACATATAATTAAAGGAATTAAACCAGGTTAAATAATGAAAAGGGTAGTCCACAAAATAATGAGGGATCAGAACCGTCCATCTTAGGACCTTTAGAGTCATCCCCAAATGCCAAAACTGACCCCATTCTGCTCATGCCAACTTTGCTTCAAGCTCAGATCTCCATGATCAACTCAACCTCTGATTTTTTTTTCTTTTGTTTCTTTTTGCCTTTTTGCCAATATTGCCCCTAGCGCCAGTTACGGTTTTCACTAGGGCCGGCTTATGCATTCCGTCATCACCAATATTACTCTAACATTTGAATGAGTAAACTAAGATCACCGAGGGCTTAAAAATAGGACGAAATAAAGGCTAGGCTCGGTTTATGAAAGAAAGGGTATTAAAGGCCCAAAAATTTTCAAGTGTGGAAATAGGTCAACCGAACTTACAGTCATGATGAATTTAACCCCATTTCCCAAATTGCATTCTTTGCATCTTTTTTCACACTTGGCTTTTATTATTTTCAGGATGACACAGCCGGCCCTTCTTCACCTGCTTCACTTGTGCCTATGCATCTTCGTGGTGAGGTATTTTCTGTGGCACGGGTGGAGTTCGTGACTTCTCCCAGATCGATAGAGGCACCTGCAGCAGAGCCTGAGGTCGAGACTGAGGTTGCTCCTGCTGTGGTGGATGTGCCAGAGTCTACTCCAGCACATGAGTCTGCTCCTGATGCTTCTGTGGATATGGACATGGAGCCGGCCAGGGATGCCACTGTAGTGGAGCCTACCGAGGAGGCTGTGGTGATGGAGGAGGCTGATGCTACTGAGCCTGTGGTAGAGAATGGGGTAGAGACTGCTGCTCCTGATGTTGATGATTCTATGTTTGTTTATACGGATTCTGATAACGAGTCTACGGGATATTTAGATACTTCGGGGTACGTTCCTCTTGATCATCCCACTGCTGGCCTTGTGCCTTTATATATGTGGCATGATATTCAGTCTGTTTTGAGCAGGATGACCTGTAGTACAGCCCGTAACATAGTGCGATATGTTTTTGAGCCCCGGCAATCTTCAGGCCGTGGTTGAGGTAGAGGACGTGGCCGTGGCCGTGGCCATGGCCGTAGGGGTGGACCTGCGTAGTCAGTAGATTAGGATTCTTTATGTATATGTATTTTGACAAACTGATGTACCCATTCATATATACATAAAAGAAATTTGATTCATTTTATTCATTTGTGCTCTTTTTTCTTTTATTTCTAGCTTTTCTTGCATGATATGTATTAAAGCAGGGACAGGTGAAACTTAGGAAACCAATGAAATCAAAATTTCCCACTTTTTGGCATTCTTCCGAAGGGACCGTAATTAAGTTACGAGCAAGCCGTGCCCATAATGTTAATACGGGCGCACTCTGCCCGTGGATTTTTCACGGTCACAGTGTGTCCGTATTCTTTATACGGGCATGCCATGCTCGTATTATAATTACGGATTTTACTGCCTTTTCGAATTTTCTATATAAACTCAAGGGGGACGTCATTGTGACACTTTTAAAAGTTTGAAAACTCCCTAAGCCTTCTGTTTTCTGCTTTCCTTGTCTTCTTTGGTGCTTCCATGGCTTCCCTCGCCCCTCTCGCTTCTGTCGATGAATCTCCTCCTGCAAGACAACTTGTTAGATCAAAACCTCCTAATCTCACCAGGTACAATGTTGTGGACTCCTTCTATGATAGGTGGGTTAACTCCATGACCCTTGATGAAGAAATTCGCTGGGATTCTATTCACTTATGGCATATCCTACACATCCCTAAAATTCCCTTTAAGTGGGAAATCATTGAAGCTTTGATTGGACACTGGGTTCCTGAACTGAATCTTTTCCGCTTTGATGACAAAGAGATGACTCCTACCATAGAAGAAATTGAAACCATCCTTGGCCTAAGATTTTCTGAAAAAGTTTTAAACCCTCCCCTAAAGCCTAGCTACAAAAAGGAGGCCTCCACATTCTTGGGTATAGGGAAGAAGGACTTAGGAAATTCTGATACCCTATTGACCTTGTCCAAGACCTTTTTGACTGAAAAACTTCTAAGGAGTGGGGACAAGGATGCTAGGTTTAATGCTTTGACTCTGATAGTGGTCAACCAGTTGCTCTTTCCACGGGGTGATGACCAGGTTGACTTGGCTCTCATCTCAGTTATCTGCCAGGTTAGGGAACGTGAGAGATTGGCTCCTATGATCTTGGCAGAGATATACCAGGCTTTAACTGACTGCTATTTCAGAAAGAAGAAACGCTTCCTTGCCTGCGCCCCTATCCTACAGGTAAAAAAAGAAATAATTTTTTTTCCTTCTTTTTTTTTTCTTTTCTTTCTTTTTTCTTCTTCTTCTTCCCTTTTTCTTTTCCTTCTTTCTTTTCTTTTTTTTTTCTTCTTCATTTTTTTCTTTCTTTTTTCCATCTTTCTCTTTTTTTTCTTTTTTTTTTCTCTTGAAATAAATTGAAATTCTCCCCTTTTTGCAACTTTGGTTGCTTGACCACCTGAGTCAAGTTGAAGAGATAACTCGCCGCTTCTTTCCAAGGTTGAAAGTTCCTGTTCTGATGAGCCACAGGGGTTGTCCTAATATCCAAGGCGGCAAGCAGGGATGGTTCACTTTTTTGGGTACTCTCTAGGATGATCAAGTGAGATGGCCTGGCACTTATCAGCCCAATCCAGAGACAGTGATTAGCTTCAGAAATAGGAACTTTTTGGTCCTGGCAGGCTTGAAATCTGCTGCTCTTTATCTTCCTTTGAGGGTTCTTCGGCAGTTTGGAGCGACCCAGGGAATTATGATCCCAACTGGCTATGAGGGCCTTGTAGGGCCACTTACATCAGCTACCATGGGGCTAAATGCTCAATTAATGAATGAGTGGTCCTATGTTCACTTTCTGCGGGGTCCAGTCTTTTCTGAGTCCCATGTGAAGGACTATCATTTCTGGATCAAAGATCAGGTGCAGAGTCATGCCCCAGTACCAGAGGATCTTCCTTCAGTTCTTCACCCTACTTATAAGGACATTCTGGAGTCTGAAAGGGCAACCCACAAGCGGCTTCAACAAATTTGGGTACGAGAAGCACAAGAGCTCAGGATAAAGAGTATTGATCTGGAGAGGCAACTTGAAGAGCAGAGGTCTTGCCGCATTGCCATGGAGAAGAAACTTGAAAAACAAAGGCAGGCTCGTCGCTTTGAAGTCCGAGCGATGCGGAAGAAATATCAGGATTCCTTGGCTACCCTTAGGGTGTTGAAGATCAAGCATTCTTTTTCAGATGAGATCATCTCCTTTTTGAGCGATCCTGATGCGGAGGGAGCTTCTGGAATCATTGCAACTCAGGCAACTAGGATTAGGGAGCTTGAGGAGCAGTTGGGTAGTAGGGATTAGATTCTTTTATCCTTTTTATTTTTTTTTCATACTTTTATATAAAAGCCAACTCCATTAGTGGAAAGACAATAGATTTAATTCAAAAATAGGTTTTATATTATTGGCCTCAGAATTCTCAGATGCTTGTAAAAACAGAAGTTTTATAAAAAAAGTATTTGATTTCTCATCACTGGCCAAAGTATAGTTTTTTTGTTTTTTTGTTTTTTCTGAAAGCTGATCCACGACACTTAATCACATATAATCAAAGGAATTAAAATCAGGTTGAATGATGAAAAGGGTAATCCAAGCAATAGGGAGAGACCAAATCTGTCTACCCCGTGGCCTTTAGAATCATCCCCTAATGGCGTTTTCTTCATGACTGACCCTGCTAATCTATTCAGTTTCCAGTACTCATGCTGACTTCAGACTTGGACCACATGATCAACTCAACCTTTGATTCTTGTTTTTTTTTCTCTTTCTTTGTTTTCTTTTTTTTTCTTTTTGTCCTTATTGCCCCTAGCGCCAATTACGGTTTTCTCTAGGGCCGGCTTCTGCATTCCGTCATCACCAATCTTACTCTGAAAGTTGAATGAATATACTAAAATCACCGAGGGCTTAAGAATAGGACAAAACAAAGGCTAAGCTCGGTTTATGAAAGAAAAGGTATTAAAGGCTCAAAATTTTCTAAGTGTGAAAATTGGTAAACCGGACTTACAATCATGATGAATTCAATCCCATTCCCCTTCTTTTGTATTTGGCTTTCATTTGCCCATATTTTTTTTCTTTCTGCCCCTATTGGCCTTGCCCCAGTATAAGATTGTAAGTCCAGTTTAGGTTTAACAAAGAAGACGAATAGGCTCAAATTGGCTTGACTAGGGATGAAAATTTTGGGATATAAGGAAAAATGGCCTCAGATCATTTCCTAGTAATATTCATTCAAGAAAAATATCTCTTTACTGCATCAGAGTTAATTGGCTCAGGAAAAATCCTTCCCATCCATCTCTGTTAAGATGAGAGCACCCCCTGATAGTACCTTCTTGACCACATAAGGTCCTTCCCAATTTGGTTTGAACTTTCCACGAGGATCTTCCAAAGAGGGTAAGATTTTCTTCAATATTAAATTTCCTTTTTGGAAAGTTCTGGGCTTTACCTTCTTATTGTAAGCCCTGGCCATTCTCTTCTGATACAATTGGCCATGACAAAGCGCTCTCAAACGATTTTCCTCTATCAAATTGAGTTGATCATGTCTTGACTGTATCCATTCAGCTTCTTCTAATTTAGCTTACATTAGCACTCTTAATGAAGGGATTTCTACTTCTACTGGTAAAACCGCTTCCATTCCATATACTAAAGAATACGGGGTTGCCCCTGTAGAAGTCCGAATCGAGGTTCTGTAAGCATGTAAAGCAAGTGGCAGCATTTCATGCCAGTCTTTGGAACTCACTACCATCTTCTGAATGATCTTCTTTATGTTCTTATTTGCTGCTTCCACTGCCCCATTCATCTTTGGTCTGTAAGGAGCTGACTTGTGGTGGGTGATCTGAAACTGTTCACACATCTTCTTCATGTCTTTGTTCTTAAGGTTTGAAGCATTGTCTGATACTATGGCACTTGGCAAACTGTAGCGACAAATGATATTTTGCTTCAAGAATTTCAGAACGTGGCTACTTGTAATGTTTGCATATGAAGCTGCCTCTACCCACTTCGTGAAGTAATCAATTGCTACAAGTATAAACCTTTGTCCATTTGATGCCTTTGGAGAGATCATTCCAATGACATCTATACCCCACATGGAGAAGGGCCATGGAGATATCATGTTGTGCAATTCACTTGGGAGTGCATTCTTGTTATCAGCATACACTTGGTATAATGACACCCTTTGACATGTATATAGTAATCGTGCTCCATTGTCGACCAGTAATATCCCAATCGCGGAATCTTCTTGGCAAGCATGTGCCCGTTCATATGGGGTCCACACACTCCTCCATGTACAGTTTCAACTAACCTTTCTGACTCGGTCTTGGCAACACATCTTAGTAGGATATCGTTGTGTGATCTTTTGTACAACTGCCCACCACTTAATAAGAACTGTCCTGCCAACCTCTGTATTGTTCTTTTCTCTGTAGAAGTGATATTTTTTGGCAAACTCCGATCATTTAGGAAGTTCTTAATATCTTGAAACCACGGTACTTCTTCTAGAACAAGGCAATAAACTGGTTCATCTCTGACTTCAATTTCCAGTGGTCTAATATCAACACCTTCTGGCATACTGACCATTGAAGCCAATGTTGCTAAAGCATCCGCAAACTGATTTTTGGCCCTTGGCATATAATTGAAGGAAATTCAAGTGAATTTGGTGCTTATTTCTTCCAAATACTGGTGATAGGGGATCAGTTTGTGATCCTTGGTTTTCCATTCACCGGTTGTCTGGAAGATGATAAGACTCGAATCTCCATATACGTCAAGTTCCTCTACTTCATGATCTGAGGCAGCTTGCAACCCAATTATGCATGCTTCATACTCTGCTATATTATTTGTGCATTGGAACCTTAACTTCACTGCGATTGGGATGTGTGCCCCATCTGGTTTGATCAAAACAGCCCCTATTCCATTTCCATTCATATTGGCAGCCCCATCAAAGAACATTTGCCAAGAGCTTTCCCTTTCTTCTTCTTCAGTAAACAGGATTACCTCATCAGGGAAATTAGTCTTCAAAGGTTGGTATTCTAGTAAAGGGTGTGCAGCTAAGTGATCAGCAATGGCTTGACCCTTAATGGCTTTCTGTGTGATATAGGTGAGGTCAAATTCAGAGAGTAACAACTGCCACTTTGCCGTTCTGCCAGTTAAAGCTGGTTTCTCAAATAGATACTTCAAAGGGTCCATTCGGGATATCAATAAGGTAGAATGACTAAGGAAATAATGTCTCAGTCTTTGAGTTGCCCACACTAAGGCACAACAGGTTTTTTCCAAAGAAGAATACTTTGCTTCATATTCTGTAAATTTCTTGCTTAGGTTGTAAATCACCCTTTCCTTTCTGCTTGTATCGTCATGCTGTCCCAAGACACACCCCATTGACGTCTCCAAAACTGACAAGTATAAGATCAATGGTCTTCCTGGAGTTGGTGGCACTAGCACAGGTGGGTTCAATAAATACTCCTTTATTGTGTCAAAGGCTTCTTGGCAATCGTCATTCCAGACCGTCGGGTTATTCTTTCTTAGAAGCTTGAAAATTGGTCACAGATAGCGGTGAGCTGTGCTATGAACCAGCTTATATACTGAATCCTTCCAAGAAAACCACGAACTTCCTTCTCCGTTCTAGGTGATGGCATTTCAATGATTGCTTTAGCTTTAGCTGGGTCAATCTCAATTCCCTTCCTGCTTACTATAAAGCCCAATAATTTTCCTGATGTAGTCCCGAAGACGCATTTCGCAGGGTTAAGCCTTAGACTGTATTTCCTGAGCCGGTCAAACACCTTCTTTAAGTTGATCAGGTGGTCTTCTTCTTCACATGATTTGGCTATCATATCATCCACGTAGACCTCCATCTCCTTATGGATCATGTCATGAAATAAGGCTGTCATGGCCTGTTGGTAGGTTGCCCTGGCGTTTTTAAGCCCAAATGGCATGACAGTTTAGTGAAAGGTACCCCAAGGTGTAATGAAGGCTGTTTTTTCTTGATCCCCCTTAGCCATCTTAATTTGATTATACCCAGAAAACCCATCCTTGAATGAGAACAGGCTATGTACAGCAGTGTTGTCCACCAATATGTCGATGTGTGGAAGTGGAAAATCATCATTTGGGCTTGCCTTATTCAAGTCTCTGTAGTCTACGCACATTCGGACCTTTCCATCCTTCTTTGGCACTGGTACTATATTTGCAAGCCATTTAGGGTATGTGGAGACTGCCAAGAATCCAACTTAGAATTGCTTAACCACTTCATCTTTAACCTTCAATGTCCATTCAGGTTTCAACCTTCTAAGTTTCTGTTTAACTAGCTTGGCATCTGGTAGAATGGGTAGCCTATGCACCACCATGTCTGTGTCTAACTCTAGCATATCCCGATACAACCATGCAAATACATCTTCATAATCAGCCGAAAATTGTATCATTTCTTCACGCTGTACCTCAGATAGGCATACCCCAATCTTTACTATTTTTGGGTCATCTTCGGTCCCTAGGTTTATTGATATGGTCTCTTCAATATTGGGTTGGACCCCCTTTTCATGACGCTCCAATTGATATGTGATTTCTTTTGGAGGGTCGTCTTCTTCGTCCTCGATCTCTTCCTCAACCCCCATTAGGTCAAAGTCGAGCTCGAGGTCGAAGTCATACTCGACCCGATCCAATTCCGTTTGCTTATATGGTTCATAAGTGGTTTGGACCTTTTTGAAAATTTTATCTTTTCTATAAAAAATTGAAAAATCTTTTTGTGTTTTTTGAAAGCCTTCTACAAAATCTTTCCCTGAAGACGAAGGCTCATTAAAACCTTCAGAAAAAGGGCATTCCACTAATGGAGTTTTTTTTTGGAAACCATGTCTGTTTGCCAAACAAACGCGGCTTCAAAAGTAAGGGGAGTTTCCTCCTAATTGTTCAGAATAAAAGAATCTGGGGCAGGGATACAAGCCTGTTCCTTAAGTTCAGGGTCCGCATCCAAAATCACCAGTACTGGGTGAGTTGCATCGCCTGTTTCTTCTGTAGGGCTAGTCCCAGAAGGAACTTCTACTGCAGCCCAATCAATAAAAGGTAGCTCCTCTGCTGAATCATGTGAGAAAGCTTAGGAAACGTTTCCCTGATGTGAGGGAATTTCATGTCTTCCATTTACTTCTGTCTTCTCCAGTTCCTTGGCTTGGACCCCAATCCTGCTCTGTGGACCATCTTCTTAACCTTTACTAGTTCTATCCTTCCTTGCAGGTTAACCCCCAGACCTTTTCCAGTGTGGAAGTTGTACTTTTCCAGCACATTCTTGACCATCCTTTCAGCACAGGTCAACTTTCCTTCTTTTTCCTGATACCCCCCAGGTATAAAATTCACAGTTTCAAACTGAAAAGATTGAAATGCCATCTTGTCAGCAGTCATTTCCATGTTTATGTAGGGTACATCAGGAGACCACATGGGAGGAACCAAATTTTCGGCCAGGACCGTAATCACCTTTTGCCCTCTGATATATTTGACTCTTTGGTGGAGGGTAGATGGTATAGCCCTAGCTGTATGAATCCACGGCCTTCCTAGGAGTAGGTTTAAGGCTGCAGGTATATCCATCACTTCAAATGTGATGTTAAAAATATACGGTCCAATTGTGACCGGCAGTTCAACCTCCCCTAGGGAGTGTGTTTTGGAGCCATCAAATGCTCTTATGATTCTTCCATTTTGTTTGATTTTGTTTTGCTCCAGACTGAGCTTAACAAAGGTTATTAATGGGCAGACATTCAGAGCCGACCCATTATCAATCAAGACCCGGGCTATCATGCAACCCTTACTGAGTATAGTTATGTGCAATGGGTCAACATGATGGTACCCTGCTGTGCTGATTTTAGTCTCTGAAAAAGTTATAACATTGTGGGATAAAATCTGCCCGACCATCCGGCCTAGTTGGTCTGGTGCAATGTTTTTAGGCTCATGGGCCCCCTGAAGTATCCTTAACAAGGAGTCCCTATGTTTTCAGAATTTAACAATAGGCCCAGTATTGAGATCTGGGCAGGGACTTTGTTCCACTGCTCGACAACATTGAACTCACTCTTTTTTATGATTTTAATGAGGTCAGCAGCCTCACTACTAGTTACCTGAGGGGCATCTTCCCCTACCTTGGCCTTTCCTTTATTTTTCTCTTCTTCCTTTTCTTTCTCTGTCTCCTTTTGCTTTTCTTCCACCCTACACATTTTCCTAACCTCATCATGAGGTTTACTTCTTTCTTGTTTTCTGCCTCAGCTACAGGGAAGGTAGTGGTATAGCCTTCACTGTAGTTCCATGGTACAGCCGATTCAGAGTAGGAAGGCTTAGGGACATTTATCACCAAGGGAGGAAGTTTGGACTTGGATGGTGAAATTTGAGTAAGAGGAACGTCTACAAACAATGGTGGACACTGTTTTGGTTGAGGGGTTACAGAAGTAACTGATGCATTAAGATGGTCACAGTTTATGACCAATGGTGGTTTTGACTGAATGGGTGAAAAATTGGTGGATGGACTGCAATTGATAACCAAAGGCAGCTTGGCTATATTCATTTTGGCCATGAGGGATGAGACCCGGTCCAGAGAGGAGCTAATGCTCTTAGCAGCACTCTCATTCCCCTTTGAAATCACATTTATTTCTTCATTGCTATTTCTTTTGCCAAAATAAACTTTGACTGTTGTCCCTATTGGAGCAATTAACTGGGATGGGTCAAAGGTTATTTCATCAGAAGAGATGACACCTATAACATTAAATGGGCCTGCCCCATGATGCTGGGGCGGAGGGTTCTGTCCAATATCTGTTCTAGGAGGATTGGGAGCCCCTGTATTAAAAGACAGGGTATTCTAGTCAAGCATATCCTGAATGGCATGTTTCAACGGCCAACACTTGTCAGTAGGGTGCCCAGGTGCACCCATGTGGTAATCACAAATGGTGGAGGGGTCAAACTTTCTCCCCTTGGATGCATTCGGATTGGGTTCTCTTAAAGTGAGATACCCTGCTTTCAATAAAGTGGGCAGCAACTGAGGAGTCATTGGAATAGGGGTGAAAACCCTATTTCTCCTTGCTGTGAAATAGGCATCCTTTTCCTCTTTAGTAAAAACCCTCTTTTGGTCTGAGGGTGCTGCTGGAACATTAACCCTCATGGGGGCCTGGGTAGATGGAGCAGACGGAGTAGGAAAATGAGCAGGTATATTGATTTGTATGGGCTTGTTAGGGCCCGATGGTGGCTGCACCATATTCACCTCCCCTTCTTTCTTGTTCCCATTCTTTTTCAGCCCACTTCCTTTCTTTAGGTTGGGGTCTTGCTGATTGACCATAGCAGAGTGGTCAATTATTTTACCCGACCTTATCCCATCTTCGATTCGATCGGCCACTTGTACTAAAGCCGCAAAATTAGTGGTGGTCTGAGTCACCAGGTGGCTGTAGAATGGTTGACCCAGCGTACTAATGAAAGTGGAAATCATTTCCTGTTCTAGCATGGGTGGCCTGACCTGGGAGGCAGTCTCCCTCCATCTCTTGGCATACTGCCTCACGGATTCATCCCTTCCCTTGCTCATTCTCATTACATCGTACCTGTCTGGCACGATTTCTGAATTAAACCGGTACTGAGCTAGGAAGGCATCTGCTAGGTCCTTCCATCTTTTGATCTTTCTGTGATTTAAAGTGGCAAACCATCTTAACGCAGTTCCAGTTAGGCTCCTTTGAAAGAGCTGAATCAAAACTCCCTCATCCTGTCCGAACTGGCATAGGGCACCGTAGTACAGCTTCAGATGGCTCATGCGGCAGCCAGTGCCATCATATTTGTCTAGGTCTGGGCACTTGAACTTAGCTGGCAGGTTAACATTAGGGTACAGGCATAAGTCCTCAAAATTGGTGCCCCCGAAGTTGTTCACCCCTTTTACTTCTCTTAGTTCGTCTTGGATCATTTCAAGTCTGTGCATGAACTTCCTTTCAACTTCTTCCCTCATCCTTTCCTTTTCCTTGGCTTTGTCTGATTCCACTGTCTCATCCCTAATCAGTATAGGTTCAGGGGTGGGTTTATAGATGGGTTCAGGAATAGGTTGAACCGGAGGTGGAATGTTGATTTGTGGTGGAGGTGCTGGGTTGGAAGTGGAGGCTTGATTTTGGGCTTGCACTTGTTGGGCCTGCACCGACAGGATGTTTTCTAGCATTCGGGCTAGTCCTGCCACTTGCTCCTGAAGCAAGAGAATATCTGGGTGAGGAGCATCAGCTTCAGCCTCAATAGGATTCATGGCACGAGCTCTTGAACTAGTTACAGGAGCTATGATTGCCAGTGTATTAGTACCTGGCAAAAAATAAAGGAAAAAATATCAGTGCCCAATTAATCTCATTCACATGCCTAGGAATGCCTATGTGCAAGCTGGGTGAACACGAGTTTGGATTTTTTTCTTTATTTGCTTCTTTTTTTTTTGAATTGAATTGTTGGAATATTCTAGCGCTTCCAACAGGTCCCACAAAAAGAGAAAATGATCTGAAATTCAAAGGCTTTAAGAGGCTCGGGGGTATTTTTGGAAAAGGTCTGAAATGCAAAGGCTTTCAGAGGCCCAGGGATATTTTTGTAAAAGGTCTGAAATTCAAAGGCTTTCAGAGGCCCAGGGATTTTTGCTAAAGGTCTGAAATTCAAAGGCTTTCAGAGGCCCAGGGATTTTTTGATAAAAGTCTGAAATTCAAAGGCTTTCAGAGGCCCAAAAGATCTGAAATTCAAAGGCTTTCAGAGGCCCAAAGGAAAAAGATATGAAATTCAAAGGCTTTCAGAGGCCCAAAAGATCTGAAATTCAAAGGCTTTCAGAGGCCCAAAAGGAAAAAAGATCTGAAATTCAAAGGCTTTAAGAGGCCCAAAGGGAAAAAAGATCTGAAATTCAAAGGCTTTCAGAGGCTCAAAAGATCTGAAATTCAAAGGCTTTCAGAGGCTCAAAAGATCTGAAATTCAAAGGCTTTCAGAGGCTCAAAAGATCTAAAATTCAAAGGCTTTCAGAGGCCCAAAAGGAAAAAAGATCTGAAACTCAAAGGCTTTCAGAGGCCCAAAAGTTCTGAAATTCAAAAGCTTTCAGAGGCCCAAAGGAAAAAGATCTGAAATTCAAAGGCTTTCAGAGGCCCAAAAGATTTGAAATTCAAAGGCTTTCAGAGGCCCAAGGACATTTTGAGAAAAAGTCAAAAATTCAAAGGCTTTCAGAGGCCCGGAGATTTTTTGAGAAAAAGTTTGAAATTCAGAGGCTTTCAGAGGCCCAAGGATTTTTTTGAGAAAAAGTCTGAAATTCAAAGGCTTTCAGAGGCCCAAGGATTTTTTTTTTGAAAATGTCTGAAATTCAAAGGCTTTCAGAGGCCCAAGGAGTTTTTGAGAAAAAGTCTGAAATTCAAAGGCTTTCAGAGGCCCAAAGGATTTTCTCTCACATTTTTTTTTGTTTTTTTTTTTCGAAGCATTTTATTCAAACTTATTTCACTTTATCATTATTTAAAGGTTAAAGGAACAAGATTTAGTGGGAAAAAACTGATTAAAATTGAATTTTCCGCTAAGACCGTATACACAGTACGGTCCAGCCCTACCTGTATTCAAATTACGAGCAAGCTGTGACCGTATGGAAAACACGGGCGAGCCCAGCCCGTATAACCAATACGAGTGAGCCCAGCCCGTGTACCAAATGCGGTTTTACGGAACTCTTTTATGTTTTCCTAGTTTTTACATGGTTTGATCACTTTAATTGCTCATCCAAACATACGGTTCACCCATTGCAAGGCTTCTAAACTGTCCCAAAGTGGACCTTGACCTTTTTCCTAAAACACATGTTTAGGATGGCACATGTACCCTCCGAATTGACACCATACTCAAGCATTTGGTACCCTTTTGTTGGCTCTTGCATGAACCTTGGGTAGGATTGATTCTAAACAGAGTTAGAAACTCTTCCTATGGGCTGCACCAATTTTAGAAAACATGCATATTTTGGGACCAATTTTATCCCGAACCAATGGGCACCATGACACCCGTATGACATGAAAATAATGCAAAACAATAGGATTACCTTGTTACCTTGTTTACCTCAATATGGCATCCGCATTATGCCGTAGTTTGTAAGCCATGCAAACGGCTTTCCCACAATTACAAGCCCATATCCCCACGTAATTGTGTACTTTAGTCAAAAACGTGTAACTCCACCTTCAAGCGTAGGGGCTTTGGGTTTTGGTTTAATGGCAACTTAGCACTCAAGCCTAGTGATGACTAGAATCACAGATCCACGTTATCATCACATCATTAGCCCAAAGTTCTAAGGTGAATGTTTTCACTTTCGCTTTCCGAAGTATCGACCTCGTTGCGCCAAGCTACACACATTCGGGTTCAACTTCCTATAGGTTAAGGGTAGGCTATGTAAAAAAATAAAAGATGCACAGTGCATTATAACAATAAGGTGCATTCACAACGTCCCAAACCCTTGCCACTCTTTTCACAGCCATGCATACACAAACCAAGGCATAATAGGAAAACATATATAAAGTAAACAAATACACAAAGCAGTCCCTATAGCACCTAAACATGCTCATAAAAATCATCCAATCATGCAAGCATCTGATCATGTTATACAACCCAAAAATCATCATGGAGATCATGCTGAAAATTAAAACATGCTATTATAAAAATATAGCAAGAAATAAACATGGTTCAGCAAAACGAACCTCCCCTACGCATGTTTGTAGAAACAATCCTATAAATCAAAATTAAGCATGTTTCTACCCCCATGAATTCTTAAGCAATAATTCAGATTTAAAACATACCCAACATGCTTAATAACACAAAATAGCAAGCAAATCCAAAAATATCAAAAACATGAACTAAAACACCAAAAGGCTCAAATCCTCAAGTCCCTAGAAGAGTCGCCAGTTGTGAGACAAGGAAAAATCAAATCCAGTGACTTCCTAATCATCACACGGGATTAAATAAAACAAAGAGTTGCCACCATTCAATTTAGGTGTGAATGGATACCAAAATTAAAAATAAGCACAAAAGGAAATTTTTGGGTAAAAATAACCCTCCTAAAAAAAAACAACCACAGATGGGTAAGGGGATTAGGTTATGAACAGGGGAAGGTGTTAGGCACCCCTATTCATCCACACATGGTGATTGCCAGGTATTGTTCATGTTTTTTCAAAGGAAAAAAGGCTTGCTATAAAATTCATGAAAAATCACAGAAAAGACAAAAATATATGGTTTTTTCATATGAATAGTCTGATTGATCCAGAACTCTCAAATATGATCATACCATTCCTAGGGTTTCATGATCAAAATAAAATTGAGATAAAATCAAATAAAATCAATTTAAAGTGAAAAATCCAAAAATCTGGCTTCAAGTCAAATTCTAGAAATCTAGAAAAATATTATTTTTATAAAATATTTCAAAATTGAACTTGAACAGTCCAGGACATAAATATAGCCTAAATTTCACATGAAATCAAGAAATAAAAACCCAAAATACCCATGTTGATGAAGAACATCAAAAGGGGAGAATTTAGACCGTAGGGTCTTCTCTCAATAATGAAAAAGGATTCAAAAACAACATCATGAAACCCTAGAAGTTACTTTCAGGCTTTTGGATTCAGATCTATCATATTGATCATGATAAATCCAAGATCCTAGCCTAAAATCACAAAATTCACGAAAACAATGCTGTAGGTAAAAAAGTGGCAAAAATCCAAATTTTATAAAAAAGTGGGGATCTCATGCTATAAACATCATGTATTCATATGATTGATTCAGATTCAACATAAAAACCATTAAAACATGATCAGGATATTCAAAGCAGCCACATCTCACATATTAGAGCACATGGGGGTTCTACCCTACGGATCCACCTGTTCTCTTTTCCCCTAGCTCTCTCTTCACGTTTTACGGCTAGAGAGGATTCTTGAGGTACTTGGAGATAGGTTTGGGTATACAAACACAATCAGAGGCCTTATTCTAGAAAAGGAGAAAAACAGATATGGGGTTCTATTCTAGGGATCCACCTGTTCTCTTTTCCCCTAGCTCTCTCTTCACGTTTTACGGCTAGAGAGACTCTTGAGGTACATAGAGACAAGTTTAAGAATACAAGTACAAAAGATGGCCTTATTCTATAAAAAAGGAGAAAATCCTATTACATCTAGAATTGAAGACAGAAAATAAAAGGGAAAAGGGACTTACCTGGATTGAGCAAGCAGATCAGCAGGGGTTCTTCTCTTCTTTTGGAGCTTCTTGACTTCAAATTTTCGTGGCCTTTTGCTTGAGGAAAGGCCTTCTATTTATAGGCAAACACAGGGGTATGGTTGGTCCAAGGTTTGGCAAGATAGAGTTTCAGTTTAAGTTAAACACAAGATCATGCCCATCCTTTATCCACAAAGATATTTCGCACGAATAAAATATATAATTCGCTCATTTAAAGGGATATTGGACTAAAGATAAGGCTTAGAAATTGAGAGAAGAACAGAACTCGCATGAGTCTGATGTGCCCGTAAATGATTTACGGTCCAAAGGTGTCCGTATATGTATTATGGGCGCTGCATGCCCGTATACAAAATTAGGGCGTGCTTAGCCCGTAGATACAATACGGTCCAGGCTTAAATTATTCATTTTCATGCATTTTTGGCCTGTTTTAAATTCCAATTAATGTTTTCATTATTTTCTCATTTTGTAGTGCAATTTGGGGTGTCTACAACGAGCTCCATCAGTGACACTGAAAATACCTCGCCGCTAGGATGTGTGAACTAAGGTGAAGTGCGAGAGGAAGGATCGGTTGTGTCATCTTGAAAATAAGAAAAAGAATTCTAATCATAACAGAATAAGCAGATATAAGAAGCAGAAAGTGAAAGAGGTGGAAGAATCAACCTGTGCATGAGATGGACCAGCCTGGCCCTGTGACCTAGCAAGCTGTACTCTGAGATCAGCGACGGTAACGAGGAGGGTATCCGGCTCAGAGATGACGGCATCTCCCAGGCGCTCTATGTTAGTGTACCGAGCTCGGATCTCTGCCAACTGAGCCTCCTGAAATAAAAGAGAAGATGTTAGAAATCCCAAGTCAGATTAAAGATAAGAAATTAAAAGAGGAAAAGGCATACTGTGGTGTCATAGGCTCGAACCACCACCCCTCCAATCTCTGTAACTCCGCCTCGAACAGGCATGAGTGGCATAAGGCACTCAACTGACACCTGCTTAAACCAAGCATCATAGTCACCCTCCACCAGCAGAGTCTCTGCCTCCGTCCAATCTAAGAACTGAGCAGGCTCAATAGGCATAGGAGGAAAGGAAGGGGTAGTATCAAGAGGGATGGCAGAAATCCGGGGCTCTCCAGTGTGCTAATAAAAGAAGCGCTCGCCGAAATACCAGATGCTACCCATCTGACCGATGAAGAACTGATAGCGCTGACACCTCTGGTCAGGGCAAATGCATCATCTGCAATAGCATGCAAGGCAAGTACCTCGGGAATGTCCTCGAACCAGGGAACGGACAGCTGAGAAACAAAAAAATGAATATTAGGCATGTGATTCAGGAAAGAAAGAAGTAATAACTGAAAAAGGCTTACCTCAGTCCTATAAAGTCAATCCAGATGAGCCCGAGCCGACCTAGGTCGACTCTTTTCAGAGTCGGGCTCCACAAGACTCCATCTACGAGCCATCGGGAAAGTCCCCTCTGTCAGCGTAGATGTGGGACGGAAGTAGGGTATATATACCCTAGCAAAAAACTGCAAAAGAAGAAAAAAGGGTCAGAGAAGAAGACAAAGAAAGAATAGAGAAATAGGTATTTCACCTACAAGAAGGGCTAGAAGAATCTGCACCCAACTCTGGCACCCTAAGAGGTAGAAAGGCCGCTAACGGCTCGGCGTAGGCCAGCCAAGATAGTGCTAAAAATAAGCGAGCCCCAAGCATACCTCCTTGCCCACTGTAAATCTCTCAATAAGCTCAAAAAATGCAGGCTGACAGAGGTTGTGTCCTCTAGGAAAAAGCAGGAGCCCATCATCAAAAGGAAGATGAAACGGAATGCAAAAGGAAAATTTGTATGGCTGGCAGCAATCTGGCTGAATCCTTTCTCCTGGAAGGTCTCTATCAACCAGGTCAAAGACAATCTAGGTCTCCCTTTATCCCAGGCCTCCGGGGGCACCACCTCATATCCAAGAAGGGCAGCAATCTCCACATCATCTGGCCTCACCATCTCAAGGATAATATCTCCAAAAATTCTGATCCCAGTGATGAGAGTGAAATTAGACGGCAGAATCCCAATCTCTATATCTGGAAAATGGAAGCTCAGCGTCTCTAGGAATAATCTCTCGAACATTGCCGTGTTCAAAGCTCGATCCAAGTGCACAGCTGGGATGGTGATGAAGTGGCCGAAACCAAATAGGCCTAACTCCCGGCGGAAGGACGAACTGCAACCTCTAAGAAATCGGGTGAAGCTAGCCCAGCTCCCTTGGTAATGAGATAGAGGATACTCTAAAGGGATATCCGCCCTAATACAAGCCGAGGAATGAATCCTCATGCCATGTAGAAGGTCAGTATCCCGAATCTGTGCAGCAATCGCCTCAGGAATATCCACTATAGTCTGAGGCTCCTCTCTGCCACGGCCTCTGCCACAGCCCCCATCACGACCTACGCCTTGGCCTCTGCCTTGGCGTCCACCACGACCCTCGCCTCGACCAGGGGCTTCAGCTACCGGCTAAGGAAACAAGTTGAAAGAGAAAGGATTAGGGGAAAGGATTTAGAGGAAGAAGTTGAATTTTAGAAGGGTTAGAGTATACCTCTGGGGTCGCCTCACGCGAACCCCCAGAAGGAAGATCAGGGACATCGGAATCGGAGTCCCTCTCAGCTCTTGAAAAAGAAGCCACATCAGCCGAATCCCTCCGAACCCTAGAAGAAGAGGGCTCATCTATAGGATCCTTGGGAGCAGAACGAATACGAGCCATCTGCAAATTCAAAACAAGGAGATGATTTGTTATTTCTTTTTGTAAATTTTTATTGTAGGTTCTTCATTTTAATCAAGTTTAATTGTTTGCAGGATTAAAAAGTGAAGAGCCAAAAGAGAAAATGCCTCAGAAGTACAACCAAATCAGGATTCTACCAGGTCCTTCAGTGCTCCAAAATTTTGTTTTTAGGAAACTTTATTATTTCTTTTTGGTTGTTAAAAAAAAAATCACATATAAAAATTATACACAAGAAACATAAATTTCTTATGTATTCTTCTTATATGACAAAAAGAAAAAAAAAGAAAAGAAAAAAAGAAAGAAAAGTGTTTATTAAGGATTAGACGCTAAGATTTAAATTTTATAATCCTTTCTTTTGTATTTCTAGATGCCTAATCATATATTTTTTAAGACCTAGAATTTTGAGAAATTGTAATTAAGATTAAATATATTAAATAAGAATAATTAGAGGAATAAAAATTCAATTAAACCAGTTGGTTTGAAGGGCTTGGTTAGTTTAGTGGTTTAAGGAAGTTGGTTCAGTTTAAGTGAACCGGTTCATTTGTTCAATGGTTTAAAAAAAACCAAAAAAAAAAACAAAAACAAAAGCAATTTCATGTTTTTGCATTTGGGGGTTTATGTGCTAGGGACATTAGGGTTAGAAGGAACGAAACGAAAAAAAAAAAAAAGAGGAATGGGAAATCGGAGGAGAAGAAGGAGAGAAGAAGAAAAGAAGATGAGCAAGGGGATCGTTCGTGAGGAGTAGATGAAGGGGAGAAGAAAAAGGGAAAAACGTGGAGGAGAAAGGAGAGGAAGAAAAGAAGAGTTTGGGCGATTGGAGCGTGGATTGCTCGAATCAGTAAGTAGCACCTTTTAAAAATTAAGCAAACGATTTCTCTTTGTGGTTTTGGCAAACAGAGATTTCTGATTTTTGGTGTACAGCAATTTTTGTTTATTGTTTTAATTGCATGCTCATAGGTATCTTAAAACATGAAGTACTTCAATGGATTGTTTATGGATGTTGTTTGATCAAATTTTAGTTAGTGTTTTTCTTATTTCTGTTGGTCGATCAATCACTGTTTGTCTATGATTAATTACTGTTTGCAACTAAACGCTCAACAAAGAACAGTCATGCAAGTAGACATTTGGGTTTCTGTTAATTTCTGTTTCTGTTTCTGTTTTGATCGATTCCTGTTAGGTTACAGTTGGTTACTGTTGGGTTTCTGTTGTTTCTATTGAATTACTGTTAGTTTCTGTTGGGTTACTGTTTGGTTACTATTGGTTTCTATTGGGTTACTGTTGGTTACTGTTGGGTTTCTGTTGTTTCTATTGAATTACTGTTGGTTTCTGTTGGGTTACTGTTTGGTTACTGTTGGTTTCTATTGGGTTACTGTTGGGTTCTGTTGGGTTACTGTTGATTACTATTGTTTCTGTTTCTGTTGTTGTAAATTGCAGTTTGGTTAGTATATTGTTTTAAGAAGCTAATTTGTCAAAGAATCTTGTAACCAACTTTGTTAGATCTAGTTGGTAATGAAGCATGCCTGTTAGGGGTAATTCGTTTAGGATCTTTTAATAATCATGTCATGGCAAATTGATTAAGAATATGTAGTGAGTGGTTCTGATTGGAGTGCTCAGGATTTCAAATAGGTATTAATGATTTTCAATATGTTTAGATTCTGATTTGGCATGTAAGATGTAATTTAGGTTCTTATTTTAATTTGGCCTAAAAGTTTTAATTTAGGTTTTGATGTTAGGTTCTGATTTGGCAAGTGTAGATAGATTTAGGTTCATTCTGAGGAGTTGTTTGTTTTCTTTTTGAAGGAGTGGTTTTATTAGTAGAAAAAGGTAGGAAATGGGTGTCAGAGAGTATAACTTGTACTAAAATATGGCTCCTGTCTGATGGTTATATGGAAAGAACAATTAGTTGTAAAACTTTGTGAAATTGTTAGTTTGATAAAAGGTTTACAAAGAGGTTATTGGGGTAAGAATGACATGGAATTGCATGAAGATGATCAATTCACAATTTGAAGTTAAAAGCAGAATCCATTCTGTTATCTGGTTTCCAATCTGTGAAGATTTTGGTGCTTTGCGAGGGGTAGGAATCCTTGCGTAAAAATTCATATTAGTACTCTAATATTTAGTTTATGGTGTTTGTAGTTGAATATGAGTGGTGGTAAGCGACTTGGACCAAAAATTAGGAAATGAAAAATCACCCAAGTGAAGCCATTAGCGAGTTGAGATTTCGCGGCAGCTTGTAACCACCAGTAGCAAAACAGCCATAATTTCCTGTAGGAAACTCCGAAATATGAACCGTTTGTTGCATTGGGAAACAGACTCGCAGATATTTCCAATGATGTATGACACATATACTAATTCCTTATCTACTGGATCAGGTTTAGCATTAAAGTAACTAGTTTAAACTAGTTCTGCAGAGTAAACGGAAATTGTAAAATAATTATGGTAAAACGGTTGTGTTTTATTTTATGCATTCGTTTATGTGCAATACGGAGGGGAGATTCCATTGACCTTCCTTCATTGATCATTTTCGTCATGCTTGGGGTTTATGAGGATCTTAGGCGATCAGTCGCTTTACCCTACGGTTGTTTGATATCTAGACTCATTTCTGCTTCTCCAGCCGTGTATCCCAGTTTTACTGTCTTGCCTCTTAGTCAGCCTATCGGCAGAGCTACCGCAGGTATCTCCCGTGGTAGGAGGGCTGCGATCATAGCTGCCGTGCCCGCCCCCTGCTCCTTCGACTGCCCTTTTTCCAGATCCTCCCTCTGCTTCTGCTCTACCCCCTTCTACTGACATTCCCTCTTCTTCTTTCTTTCCCTCCTTTTCTGACTTCACGTCTTCCTCTCATTTTCCCTCTTCCACTGACCTCCCATCCTCTTCTGATGCTCCCCCGACTCCTACTTCGGACCCTCCTCCCTCCACATTTGAGGGTCTTTCTACGCTAGTTACTACTCTGACAGGTGAGGTGAGGACTCTACAGGAGGTGGTGAGGGCACTGGGCCATCACGTGCTCCACACGGTGAGGAGCGTGGGTGAGATGTCGAGTGCCCAGACAGCGATACAGCAGACCCAGGTGGAGATGCTAGTGTGAGACACGGGAAAAATCACCGGAGTGATCTCCCTTCCGTCTACACATGGGCTCAACGCAAAAATGGGAGAGTCGCCACCATTCAAAATTTTGGGGTGAGAATGGACACCAAAATCATCAAAAATAAGCAAAAAGGGTTAAAAAGCAAATACTAGGGTAAACATAACCCTACTTGAAAATCAACTCCAGAGATGGGTAAGGGGATTAGATTATGAACGGGGGAAGGTGTTAGGCAACCCCATTCACCCACACAAGGTGGTTGCCAAGTGTTTGTTCATGAAAAAAGATAAGAAAGCTTGCTAAAAATCATTAAAAACATTGGAAAAGAATTAAGCCAATGTGTGATATTTTCACATGAGGAATCCACAGGGATTCTAGATCCTCTTTTATGTCAATATCACTTCTGGAATATCACAAAAAGATGGAAATCAAAGCAAAAGTTGTTCAAAACCTAGTTGAGGCAAATCCGGAGAATTTGGTAAAAGTAATGCCATTTGTCTAGAAATCATTCAAATCCCATTTTAAATTGATCCAAACCAAATCCATTTGAAAGATTATGGTAAATAAGGGACTCATGCAAAATTTCAAGTCAATCCGGTTGAAATCCTAGGAGTTATGCTCCTTTAAAGTTGCTGCTGGGGATGATTAAAAGTAACAAGTAGGCAACTTTGGAAAATCACCTAGAAACATCTACTCCATAGAAATCCGCGAAATTTGGTGTTAATGAAGTGTGTATGGCCATCTTTCAAAAGAAACTAGTCTCATACAAAAACTCATTCGGATGTGCCTTGGGTGGTCTCCCGAACAGGCCCCGAAGATCACAGATTTACCCAGAAAAGTGCCATTGAGCAGTTCTGAGTAAATCTGTTACCAATAATTCAAATGGAGTCAACAAAATTATGAAACCAACTGGATTTGAAAATAGACTCATAAAGGAGTGCCCAGAAATAAAAATCACTCGAATCGGATATAAAACGAACACATGGCGTCCCGTCGAAGTAACAAGTTCCGTATTTAAACCTTAACTGACCAATCAACTTCGACAGAGAGGTGTCAAAAATCCGCTAGATAAAAATTAATGAAATTTGGTGGACATAAACTAGACAGACTCACATTTCCCATGGTTCTAGAATCACTCCAAAATTCATCCGGACGATGAAGTTATGAGTGTCCGAAGTCGGGGTACAGTTGCTGTCAAGTAAAGCCCATTTTGAGTAAAACCAATGCAAAAATGTGACAAAGTGTGTGCAATTCGTGCAAGATAAACACAAAACCTTTAAAAATCATCCAAAGATATTCCAAAATTGATTGAGGGCATTTATTTGAGATTTATCACAATGAATGTAATAAATCCCCAAATGTGAGCCTATCCCACCAATATAGTGCTATGTATGTGCAAGTGTGAAAAACCATATAAGAGCAATATAACAACATAGCATGCATACATATTCATCAAAATAAGGTTTTAAAACAGCCTAGGGTTCCGTTCTATTATCGTTTCCCTTTGTTCTCTCTCCCCGTTAAACACGGTTCTTCAAGATAATCAAGGGTACTTTGAATATAAAATGGTTTGCAATCAATCAAAAGGCTTTATGCTACATAGGTTCTAGCACTAGGGTCAATCCCGAGTCTCGTTTCTCCTAGATCCCGCCTTCACGTTTTACGGCTAGGGGGAGTCTCGAGATACTTTGAGCCGGGGAAGGATTTTCACACACATAGAAGGCCTTATTCTACAGAAAGGTAGAAGAAAAGATCTAGATCTAGAAATATAAAGACAGAAAATAAAAGAAAAGTTTGAGGCTTACCTGGGTTCTGGAAGCACTTCCGCAGCAGTTTCCCTCTTCTCTTGGAGTTCTTCTTGGCGAGAATTCAAAACAAGAGTTAATGGCCATTTGCTTAAGGAGGAGCCTCCTATTTATAGGCAAAGGCTAGGGTTAGGGTTGGTGAGAATGGTAGACACAACATAATGTCTATAACCCACCAACCTTAACCCTAAGGCTATTTCCGAGATTTCCCCTCATTTAATGAGGGATATGATGGTAAGAGTGAAAAGCTCTCGGAAAACCCTAATTTTGAGCAAAACTTATGTATCCGGTATATCAGGCCGGATACACAAGGGTCTTAGTGTATCCGGTACATAATACTGGATATACTAAGATGTGCTTGTATTCGCTGAACAGTACCGGATACAAAGAGGACTATTTGTATCCGGCCTGAGTTGCCGGATACAGGTAAAAATTCATTTTCTTCAATTTCTGTACTGGCTTTCAAGGAGATAATGATTTTTGATGATTATTGATCATTTTGACAGTGCAATTTGGGGTGTCTACAGCTAGGGACTATGTCGACCTTGCAGGGACAGGTGCAGTCTATGCATGCCACACACCGCCAGTTATTGCAGTGTTTCCTGGATGATGACATGTCTAGTTTCGAGGCTACTGCAGATGATGATTTTGGCGATACGGGACCTAGAGGTGGTGATGATGGTGGAGTTGGAGGGGACGGAGATGGAACTAGTGCAGCAGAGTCTGGAGACGACGATGTTGATGCGGGAGGGGGTCTGGGTGATGGAGGGGACAATGCAGGACCTTCTAGCTGACATTTCTTATTTCTTGGTGTCTTTGTAGTTTATCTTTATGTCCTATTTTTGGGTTGTACTCCAAACCTTGTACTTAGATTTTATATGTATATATTACTGATCTTTTGTTCACTTCCTGTCTATCTTTAATTCCTCTTACTGTCTTGATGTGAAGGTTCTTTTGCTTTTAGTCACAATTTACACTACAAATTTAATCTTCATCATTAACACAGTTAATCATCTTAATGCCGTATTGTTATATATATACAAATCGTACCATCTTAATAACAACAAATAAATCAGATCTATAGAAGGAATACTCTCAACCTATTCTTCCTACTCCTTGGATTTCTACCTAGCGAACACACCAACCCCCAAAGTCATCCTAGAATTCCTTAATCCTACATCATGTTTCCTTTTTTATAACTCTAATAGTCTCTGATACCATCTGTAATGCCCTAGATCCGAGCACAAGGAAAAACCGTAACTCGTCTCCAGAGGTTATTAAAAATAGCAGGATCGCACTACCAGAGTAAAGAAAACATGAAGTCAATATTATTACGAAACAGAGTGCGCTACAATAACCCCAAAGTAATAACTCACATGGCCCAATACACAACCCGCAATTATCGGCTCTCCATACGTATCTGAAAAACAAACAAAAACAAAAGAATGAGATACGAATATCTCAGCGAGCAGCACATGCATGCACAAATACAATTTACCAGTTGTAAGATATGAGTCAAATAATCACACGAGTAAGCAGGCAATAAGTAGATGGAACCAACGGAAAACCCAAGGCTACCACAATCCAATAATATATTACCAATCTAGATAAAAAAGCCCACAATGGTCAATGTCATGTAATTATTTGATTGGTTAATTAACACGCCAGAGCGACCTCCACACCTCCATGTACACAGTTCCGGCCTACTCAGGGTTTCGGATACTCTGAAATGATGGCATACTCAGGGTTTCGTCATCCAATGCCGGCCTACTCAGGGTTTCTGGCTGCTCTACACCGGTCGTGGCAACACTCCATGGCAATGCCATTACCCCAATAAAACAAAGGCATCACATTACTAAGCTTAGACTCTGGATCCAGGACAAGCTAAACCAAAACCAATAAATAACCAAATAAACTCCGCATTCAGTAAACCCACATTTATTTCAAAACTGTGTATCCCAATACACACATCACAAGTTGTTCCAACCAGAACAGTAACTCCTCACAAGTGTTCCAACCAGAACTTCAAATCACACAAGAAAATAGTCTTTACAATTCATTTCAAAACTTGCCAATAAGTAAAGCCAGGATTTAATAAATTCTCAACCAAGTACAGTGTTTAACCAAAGAGAACTAAAATAGGAACTCTTAGTGTTTGGTATCCAAAACATCACCTACAGATAGCCCTAAATTTTCCTTGGAAGCTCCTAAGAATTTCCAGAATTTATCTTTAATATTCTCATAGGTAATATTGTTTCTAGAGTCTTAAACATGTGATTTGTCGAGTGCTTGAAACCTCTTATCATCAAAATCCAACTTGGTTTACTCAAACATGCAATTCGGCAAAGAAATGGACCATGCGCTGACCTCCTATGCTAGGCGCGAGGTCGGCGGGAGGTCGATGGTCGAAATTCTTGGGTATGCGCCCACTTCAAGTCGAGTGAGCGTGAGCTAGGCGCGAAGTGGGTGGGAGGTTCGCGCGAGATGAGCGTATCGGGTTTAAGTGCGCCCGAGCTGAGCGCCAAGTGGGCGCAAGCTCGGCAGATAGTTTAATTTAACCTTGCGCCTACTACCCGAAGTGGGCGCCAGTGAGCGCCAAGTGGGTGGATAGAAAACTAAAATTTCAAGTCTCTGTTATTTCCAGATCTACAACTCTGGCTGAACTTTTTCGGTCTGTAACTACTTCTTTAGTCTCCTAATATCCCCAGAACACATTCAAACTAGTTTTGGAATTAATCTAACACAATTTTTATTTATCCTCATCCAGTTCTAAAGAGACAACCCTCGGACTATCTCCGTCCAGAAAAACCAATGAATATCTCATTCCACAAACATATGCATTCCGATTAAACCTACGAGTAATACAAAACCCAGGTTTTAAAACAGTGCCACTCACCGGTATTGAGGATCTTCTTCTAGCTTCCAGCCATTTTGATGGAGTCCTCTCGAGACCCAAGCTGTTCGGCCGCCGCCCTAATTACAGGGCAGCAACTTTTCCCTAATCTCCCAAAATTAGAAAATTTTTATTTTAGTCATCTATTTATAGACGTCGCAAGGTTTAACCTAATTCACCCCCCGGTATTTAATTAACCCTCGGGATTCCATATCTACCCCTCATTCAACTTGAGTTTACCCGGATTACTTATTTGCTAATTCCCTATTTACTACAATATTTTTAAGTTCGCAATTAATTACGTAATAATATTCTACCTTATTTTCTTTGCCAACTAATGACCACACTCTCCAGTAAAAAATAAATTTGTGATTAAACCTATCAATAAATCCATGTGTCCCTATATTTATATATATATATATATATATATATATATATATATATATTATTTTATTTACTATTATTATTTTTTTTTCTCAAAACTGGGTTTTACAGGGCTGGGTGGGCCCACTGGAAATCAAATTGGACCGGGGTCCAAATCCCATATTGGGTTTCCGGGTGACCCGGAAACCCTATTGGTTCATTTGGTTCGGTTTGAAGAGGTCACCCACATCCAACAAAATCACAGAAATCACGAAAATCAACCAATCACAAAAATCACATAGTCTGGGTCCAAGGGGAGGGACCTGGAGCCCCTGTGGGTGGAGCGATGTCCCTCCCCGTGCTAAGGAACTGATTGGACACGTGGTGAACAATGGGGTTGGGGGGGTGCAGGGGCGAAGCCCCCCTGCAGTACGGTATGAGCGTATTTTCGGGTTTTCAAAAATACAAGCAATTTGGCATTAAAAGGGGGTGCGTTGACCTCAGGCGCTCGGCGCGAGGTCAGCGCAAGCTCGGCGAAACAAAAAAAACAAGAGAAAAAGATGCCCGGCGCGAGCTCAGCACACACCATTTATGAAACACGACTCTCTGTTTTTTGCTCAAACTCCATGGCTGTCTAGTTTTTTAACCTCTGTAACAGCTTTCTGGTGATCCTTAGGCTCCTGGAAGACATCTAAACACACTTCGAAATTAATCTAACCTAACTTCTCATCATGACTTCAAATCCCTTTGAAAAACAAACAAGCCCGACTGCTATCTGCCGTTCGGCTATTCCCGGGCGACAAATCTAACACATCAATAAAAAATGGGGAAAGAAAAGAAGTCGAGAAAGGAAGTGGGGGGTTTATTTTGGGGTACATGGGATTTAGAGAACAGGGGGAACATGCTCCCCCCTTCAAATCACACAACCAATACAAACAACATACTAGGGAAGGAACGGGAAGCACCGATTCATATATGTTAAACCAATAAACAGGGAGAGTTCACCTTGGGGTTTTAAACCCTTATAGAATATGCGTGAGGCCTCCTCGAAGCACGAATGGTCGCTGGAACCTCCTCCTTCAAGCTCACACAGCAATTTCCTCCTTCGTCTTCGAGCATCAATAGGTGAGGATGAGGACGGGAAGAAGGATCCAAGGAAGGTGGGGAAGATAGAGTCGTCGCCGGCGACCAAATATCTAACTGAAGAGGAGCTAAACTCCCTAGGGGAAGAGAGCCAACCAACGAAAGAAAAGACCCCCACCCAGAAGAAAAAAGCCGAACAAGAAAGAAAAGCCGAACCCTTTGCAAGAGGGTTGCCGCGGCTTTTATAGGAGAAGAAATGGGTGTCCATCGGGTTGGCGCCAAGCTGGCGCCGAGCGCTTTTCGCGCTCACCTTGCTTGCGTGAGCGAGACACAATCATTAAAAAAAATTAATTCGGCCGCGGATTTGTCCGGAAAATCTGAAATTTAAGATCTAGTCCCTGGGATATTTTGAGAAAATATTATTTTATTTAGATATTTTCAGACATTTTCATATTGGTCCCTAGGATCTTTTGAATGTTTTGATATTTACGTATTTGATCCCCGAGATATTTTCCTGCGTTCCTGCCATGTGTGTAGCTCTTTGCCACGTGTGCAGTTTGTTGGTTTCTGCTGTTCGGAAACTTCGACAGCTCGTATCTTCTCCATCCGGACTCCGATCTGGGCAAACTCAGTTGCATTAGAACCATATCGGAGCCCTCTATACAATGGCATGGGGGTAAGCACCTGGATCGGGGTTCAGCAAAAAGTCAACTTTCGGCTCCCCCTCAAGTTTGACCGGCCTGCAGAACCTTCATTTGGACTCCGATTCCAGCAAACTCAATTGCGTTGGAGCCGTGTCAGGATTCTCTATCCATTGAGATAAAGCGAGGTGGTCAATTATCGCTTGATCAAAAAGTCAACTTTTTTCCCCTTAGGGTTTGACTTTTTGCCAGGGTTTTCATTTTCAGCACTTCCAGGGGTGCAAAAATAAGGTGCTTACAAACCCGATACGGGTGGACCTGGTTCCGGGGTGTTACATATTTTTTCTTGGTTTCAGGACAATCAAAGCATGCTTAAACTGGCACGAAGGAGCAAATTTTGAAAACCATTTGCTAGTTCATACTAAGCCTTACAAATGTTTAGTTCAAACTAAGACTTTCAAAGCCAAAGTTAGACATTGGTTTGTATTTGAAAAAGAAGTTCTGAAACACATGATGATCAGGATGTTTACAACATGCAATAAGTTCACCACACAAGCATGCCAAAAGTGGAACATACATAGGTTCAAGGGGAAACCAGTAGCATAAAATTCAAAGAAGAACATATGCTTTTGGATGTGCACAAATGCCAAGGTGAGTTGAAACCATAGACAATCAAATAAGATCAAAATCCCAAGGCAATCAGCAAGTTACAGCAATGAGGTACACAATAATGTGGAGAATCCGTTCATCAAAGATCAAATCTGCTAGCTCAAGAACAAGAAATTGCATGGGGGATGAATTCTCGCAAGCCATCAAAAATCATGCAAGCAATCATACAGAACAAGGAAGTTAGAAGCTAGCAAAATCAACATGTCAACAGTGCAAAGTCAGATGGCATGGCAGTCAAATACACTCAGAGGCCAAAGAGCAAAAAATCAATGGTCATTCACATGCTGCAATTATCGAAGGGAACATGGACAAGAAGGAATCAGTTCAGTGTTAAACAATGCAGTAAAAGGAACTGTTTAAGAATTTGTTCACTCAAGATCAAAATTGATGGCTCTGGAACAAATTTTGGCCAAATCACAGGAGAAATATTTAAAAACCAAGAAGACAAGACAAGCAAGGTAACAGGGTGATCATAGAACAGTCGAATGCATTAGATGGTTACAATCTAAGACAAACATGGCATTCATAAAGATAGATTCGTCACAAATTGCAATAGGGTTTTTCGGCCTACTTGTTTCAGATGAAAGGAGGGAAGAATGTTTACTCCACTGGAGCTCTAAACATCAGTAACGGAAAGTGGTTCAAGGCTTAAAGAAAGCCCTTGATCGATGAAGCTTGAGCACCGTCCCAACAATGCCAGAAATACGGTAGGAGAGGAGGACACTCACTGAGAGCTACAACTACAGCCGTCACCTTGGAAGAAGAGCGATAGAAATAGAGGAAATAAGAACAGTCGCCAAAGCCAGAAAGGACGATGACGCCGGAGAAGAAAGGTGTAGTCGTCAAGGAGGAAGTAAAAACCGAAGAAAGGTGTGCGGTCGTATGGGTTTGAAGAAGAAATGCAAACACAAGAGATAAAATGAAGAAGGCCAATCACGCTCGTTTTTAACACGAGCCCAAGAAAACCGCATTTAAAACGCGGGCTCCAATGTCCACAAAGCTAATGCGGTCATAGCGCGACTGCGATTAAACTGCGGTCATGACTCGACCGCAGTACAAATGCGGGCAACCCAGAAATTTTCATTTTTCATGATTTTCTCCATATTTTTCAGGAGATTAATGTCCATATTAATTGTAAATTGCAAGAATTGCCACTTTATCCACTTTTGTTTTAAAAATTTGTCTCAAATCTCACTTCATAGCCACGAGTGCTCAGTGAGACTAGAGAGGAGGATTTGCCCCTTAAAGTTAGGTACTTTTCAGCAAATCCTCCACACAAATACTTTTTCCAAAATTACCCTTTTAACCCTTGCAAATTGCAATTAGTTGGACAAATCTCAAAAAGTTCAGTTTTTGGGACTTTTTGCTCTCTGCTGGTAATTGGTTCCAATTCTAGCAAAGAGGGGGCAGTTGTAGACACCCCAAATTGCACTACAAGTGAGAAAATAAAGAAAAATATTAAATTGGGATTTGAAACAAGTCAAAAAAAATGTAAAAACTGGTCAAAACTGCAATGACTGCAATTTATCTGCGGTCTGGTCGTGACCGCATTATATCTATGGTCAAGGCATAACCGCATTATATATGCGGTTTCGGGGTTTTTTATAGCGAATTCGTCATTTTTTTATTTCTGAGCCATATTTACACTCAAACCTCTCTCTAGGAGATTCGAATCCCCTTTTTTACCCTCCATGGTTTAATTGATTTACCTCAACTCCTTCTTTGAAACCTAATTGGAACATTCTGGAACCTCATTTTGGCATACCCCTGAGACCAACCATGCCCCTGGGTTTGCCTATAAATAAAGGGCCTCTCCTCAAGCAAAGGGCTGAGAATTTGAAGCTTGAAGAGCTCCAAGTGAAGAAGGGGACCCCTGCTTCCCTGCTTTCTCAATCCAGGTAAGTCCCTTTTTCTCTTTTATTTTCTGTGTTTAATTCTAGAAATAGTCTAATCTTCTCCATTTTTGAAGAATAAGGCCTAGTTTATACTTGTATCCCCAAACCTGCCTCCAAGTACCTCAAGACTCCTGTCTAGCTGTAAAACGTGAAGAGAGAACTAGGGGAAAGGGGAACAGGTGGATTCTTAGAATAGAATCCTATAATCTGTTCTTTTCTATTTTTTGTAGAATAAGGCCTACTTCTTGTTTGTATTCCCAAACCTATCTCCAAGTACCTCAAGACTCCTCTCTAGCCGTAAAACATGAAGAGAGAGCTAGGGGAAAAGAGAACAAGTGGATCCTTAGAATAGAACCCTATAGTCTATTCTTTTCTCTTTTTTGTAGAATAAGGCTATTTGATTGTGTTTGTGTATCCCCAAACCTATTTCCAAGTACCTCAAGACTCCTCTCTAGCAGTAAAACGTGAAGAGAGAGCTAGGGGAAAAGAGAACAGGTGGATCCGTAGGATAGGCCCCTATGTACTATAATCTGTGATATGTGGTTTCTTTTACTATTCTGTTCATGTTTTAAAATTTTTATTATAAATCTGGAGGAATCCTATGGATCCATGTTGTTTATACCATGAGATCCCCATTGCCTCTTACAGTTTTGGTTTTTCGCACACAGTGCACTTATATCACTGTTTTCTTGATTTTTGTTATATTTGACTAGGATTCTAGATCTACTGTGATCTATATGGTAGATCTAAAATCAAAAGCCTGATAGTAACCTCTAGGGTTTCAAGAGGTGTTTTTCTCAGTTGTTTTAATCTTGGAGAGAGGATCCTATGGTTTAAACTCTCCCTTTTAATGTTTTTATCATCATGGGTGTATCTGACTTAGATCTCTCAACTAATGAGAGATCTGGATCAGATCTGTACCCCAAAGAACTTTATTCTTCAATGTTTTAATCAAGAGATTTCAATTTAGTTTTTCAACCTTTTAATGGTTTAGCCTAAAGCTAGTTTTTTAGGTTTTACTTTAGGTTGGTTTTCTTTGATTTTTTTCTCAATTTTATTTTAATCATGAAACCCTTAGAATGGTATGATCATATTGAACATTCTGAATTAATCGGGGTATTCATATGAAAAACCTTACACTTTTGTCACTTTTATGATTTTTTTTTCTTTAAGCAAGCTTTCTTTGTTTTTAACATGAACAATACCTGGCAACCACCTTGTGTGGATGAATAGGGGTGCCTAACACCTTCCCCTGTTCATAACCTAATCCCCTTACTCATCTCTGGTTGTTTTTTTTCTTTTTGTATTTTAAAATAGAGTTATTTTTACTTTAGTTTTTGTCCTTATTTGATTTGATGTTTTTGGTGTCCATTCACACCTAAACAGAATGGTGGCGACCCTCTTTTTTATGAATCCCGTGTGATGATTAGGAAGTCATTAAATTGATTTTCCATGTCTCACAGAGTTATAGCTAATCCTAGATTAGACTGTAAATTAATGTTGATTCTAATGGATAGGATCTTGGGAGTGAATTGGCAACAAACTAATTAATCTTGGGAATTTGGGCAAAAGGTGGCTCCATTCAAACTGAAAACGATGTTTCACGGTGAAAGTTCAAGGTGTTTAAATGAAACTTGGTTGTTATGATTGGTACAAAACATTAAATGAAAGAAATAAAATGAAATGAGCCCATTAGCTTAATTAGAACCCACAAGTTTGAAACTTCTAATAATGGAACTCCAATTCAGAAACACATGGACTTCATATGAAACCAACAACTTTATGTCATATCAATAAACTTAGCATCACTTACCAAACACACTAAGTCCAATTCAATAACATTAGAAGCAAAAGCCAAAATGTTTCTGCAAAATTTAACAGCATATTCGTTAGCCAAAATGAAATAGAGCTTCTAAGAAAGTGGCTAGGCAGTAGACAAATTCCTTGTCTCGGGAGGGTGCTGTTCCTAATCAAGGCAGTGAGATTTCTAATGCCAAGAGTTTGATGGAATTGGCAAACAGAACGTCACCAATTTGATTCTAAATTCTTTCAAAAATGGAAGTTTCAGATGGTTTAGAAGAAAAGTTCACTCATGCTTTTTGTATATGTAATGAAGATGTAGACACCCCAAATTGCACTACAAAATGAGAAAATAATTGAAAACATATGATTGGGATTTGAAACAGGTCAAAAAAGTATAAAATTTAATCAAACATCGAATGCCCGCAATTTCTCTACGGGCTGATCGTGTCCGCGATTGATATATGGGCACAAAGCGCCCGTGTTGAGAATGCAGGTAGCACTTGCCCGCAATGTATATACGGGCACGGGGTTTTTGTGCAAATTTTATCTTTGCTCGATTTCTGAGCCTTATCTGCATCCAAATATCTCTCTGGGATATGCGAGTTCTCTTATTTATTTATTCGAATTATCTTATTTATCCTAGTTGGCTATGGATTGGCATTATCCCTATTTTCAATCCAATTTGGAGGATTTTGGTATATCCCTCTGGACCAACCATGCCCCTGGGTTTGCCTATAAATAGAGGGCAGATTCTCAAGCAAAGGGCCATTAATTTGAAGTCTGAAGAGCTCCAAGTGAAGAAAGGAATCCCTGCTGCTCTGCTTGCTCAATCCATGTAAGTCCCTTTTCCCTTTTATTTTCTGTTTTCAATTCTAAAGATAGTCTGATCTTCTCCATTGCTATAGAATAAAGCCTTCTTATACTTGTATTCCTAAACCTGCCTCCAAGTACCTCAAGAATCCTCTCTAGCCGTAAAACGTGAAGAGAGAGCTAGGGAAAAAGAGAACAGGTGGATCCATAGGATAGACCCCCATGTGCTCTAATCTATGAGATGTGGTTGCTTTTACTATCTGTGAGACACGGGAAAAAAATCACCAAGATGATCATCCCTCTGTCAACACATGGGGCTCAAGGTAAAAAGTTGGGAGAGTCGCCACCATTTAGATTTTGGGTGTGAATGGACACCAAAAGTTTAAAAATAAGCAAAAAGTGATAAAAAGCCAAATTCTAGGGTAAAAATAACCCTACTTGAAAATCAAAATCCAGAGATGGGTAAGGGGATTAGATTATGAATGGGGGAAGGTGTTAGGCACCCCCATTCATCCACACGAAGTGGTAGCCAAGTGTATGTTCATGCAAAAATAAGAAAGCTTGCTAAAATCATAGAAAACCTTGAAAAAGGACCAATGTATGATATTTTACATGAAGATCTAAATGGATTCTAGATCCTCTCTTATGTCAATATCATTTCTGGAATATAACAAAAAGATGGAAATCAAAGTACAAGTTATTCAAAAACAAAATTGAATCAAATCCGGAAAATTCGATGAAAAGTAATGCCATTTGTCTTGAAATCATTCAAATATAATTTTAAATTGAACCAAACTAAATCCATTTGAAAGATTACAGTGAATAAGAGTCTCATGCAAAATTTCACTTCATTCCGATTAAAATCCTAAGATTTATGCTCCTTTAAAGTTGCTGTTGGGGATAATCAAAAAGTGATAAGTGGGCAGCTTTGGAAAATTGTCTAGAAATATCCACTCCGTAAAAATCCACGAAATTTGGTGTGATTAAAGTCTGTATAGTCATCTTTCAAAAGAAACTAGCCTCATACAAAAATCCCTTCGGATGTGCCTTGGGTGATCTCCCGAACAGGCCCCGAAGATCACAGATTTACCCAGAAAAGTGCCATTGAGCAGTTCTGAGTAAATGGGCTACCAATAAATCAAATGGAGTCAAAAAATTATAAAACCAACTGGATTTAAAAATAGACTCATAAAGGAGTGCCCAGAAACAAAAATCACTCGAATCGGATTTAAAACGAACACATGGCGCTCCGTCGAATTGACAAGTTCTGTATTGGAACCTGAACTGTCCAATCAACTTCGACAGAGAGGTGTCAAAACTCCATTTGATAACAATTAATGAAATTTGGTGGACATAAACTAAACAGCCTCACCTTTCCCATGGTTCTAGAATCACTCCAAAATTCATCTGGACGATGAAGTTATGAGCGTCCGAAGTAAGGGTACAGGTGCTGTCCAGTTAGGCCCTTTTTGAGTAAAACCAACTCAAAATTGTGATAAAGTGTGTGCCATTCGTACAAGATGAACACAAATCTTTGAAAAATCATTTAAAGACATTCCAGAATTGATTGAGGCCATTTATTTCAGATTTATCACAATAAATGCAATAAACCCAAAATATGAGCCTATCCCGCCAAAATATTGATATGTATGTGCAAGTGTGAAAAACCAAACCAGATCAATAGCATGCATACATATTCATCAAAATAAGGTTCTAAAACAGCCTAGGGTTCCGTTCCATTATCGTTTCCCTCTGTTCTCTCTCCTCGTTAAACACGGTTCTTCAAGATAATCAAGGGTACTTTGAATATGAAACGGTTTACAATCAATCAAAAGGCTTTATGATACATAGGTTCTAGTACTAAGGTCAATCCCCAGTCTCGTTTCTCCTAGATCCCGCCTTCACGTTTTACGGCTAGGGGGAGTCTCGAGATACTTTGAGCCGGGGAAGGGTTTTCACACACAAAGAAGGCCTTATTCTACAGAAAGGTAGAAGAAGAGATCCAGATCTAGGAATGTAAAGACAGAAAATAAAAAAAAAGTTTGAGGCTTACCTGGGTTCTGGAAGCGATCCCGCAGCGGTTTTCTTCTTCTCTTGGAGTTCTTCTTGGCGAGAATTCAAAACAAGAGTTAATGGCCATTTGCTTAAGGAGGAGCCTCCTATTTATAGGCAAAGGCTAGGGTTAGGGTTGGTGAGATGGTAGACACAACATAAGGTCTATAGCCCACCAACCTTAACCCTAAGGCTATTTCCGATATTTCCCCTCATTTAATGTGGGATATGATGGTAAAAGTGAAAAGCTCTCGGAAAACCCTAATTTTGAGCAAAACTTATGTATCCGGTATATCAGGCCGGATACACAAGGGTCTCAATGTATCCGGTATATAATACCGGATATACTAAGGATTGCTTGTATCCGGTATCTTTCACCGGATACAAAGAAGAACACTTGTATCTGGCCTGAGTTGCCGGATACAAGGAAAAAAGCCTTTTTTCGAATTTTAACACAGGCAATACTTATTTACATGTAATATCGTTTAAGTAAATGTCCTCGTATTTTTTAATCTCCATTTACTTAAGATATTACATGTAAATAAGCAAACACCCCCCCATTTGAATCCATTAAAAATAGATCCAGACCCAAATTCCAAGTGAATAAAAAGTCAACTTTCCAGTTCTAGGCAAAATTCCTATTTTTCAGGTCTGGAAAAAATGTTCAATATGTTAAAACCAAGGTATCCGTCAAGATTTAAAATCTCAAAAAATTCTTTTATGCAATAACATGGCTAAAAACCTGATTACCGGGAAAAATTATCTTGAAATATGGCTTTAAAAAATATTTCATTTTCTGAGGTCAAAAGTCAACAAAATTCAACCGAAAAAAGTTTGACTTTGCACAAAAGATTGAATTTGGGCCTTTTCCTTTTCCGTTTTGGATTCAAATGGGTTAAGTATCTCAAACCCAATGCAAAGAACTGAAAATTCCAATAAAATATTTCTCTCCTTCAAGATTTATCAAAAATCGTGCAATTTTGGGGTGTCTACAACTGCCCCTCTTTGCTGGAGTTGTAGCACAATGAACAGCAAATAATAGACACAACTCAAAATTGCACGTTTGAAAGACACCTTATTAATTGAACTTGCTTTGGTCAAACAAATGAGTGATAAAAAATATGGATTTGAAGATAGCCAATGAAACCCCTGCTGTGTATAGTCTGACGGGGGTGGCGTCTCTTCCTTATCTTAGATTTCTTTGAGCTCTCGTGGCTATGAAAAGAAATCTGAGACAAGCAAATTTTGGAAAGAATGTTGATTTAAAATTTGACCTCTGCAAACTCAATTGCTTTTGATGTTCTTCAACAATAAGGAAGGAAATATTTTATGGAATTTTCCTGATTGATTTTCTTATTTGATTTACCTGAGTGCCATTTGATGCCCAAACCTGTGCTTGAATATTCTACAACTTGCTTTTGCTTCTTCATCTTCTTGCTCTCTCAATAAGGATGTATGTGTCATTGCTGCCCATAGCCTGCCTTCATTCTTTTCAATTGCCCAAGTGAATGCCTCTTCTTGATTGATGGATTTGAAAATTATGATCTGTTGATCTAACCTCATGCCCTTACAAACCATGACCTTTCATTCGTGCCTTCTTACTGCTCCAGTAAAATCCTTCTTCAGAATTGGAAACCTTTGTTTAAAGGAGGAAACATGCAACTGCTTCAAAGCTTCTTCTTTTTTTCTTTCAAATCCGAAGACTAAGGCCTGACTACTTCTTCCAGATGCTGTAATTTATTTTAATGAAAACCCAGAGGGAAAGGCACTGAGCATGCCCCAGTTTTGATTGCTTGAAGTAGTATTTTCCTCTCAGCAGAGATGATTCTCTTTTTTCCTTTTTTTCTTTTCCTTTTTCTTCTCTTTTTTTTTCCTTTTCTTTTCTCTCTTTTTTTTTCTTTTTTTCTTTTTCTCTTTTTCCTTTTTTTTATTTATGCTTTTTTTTTTTTTTTACAATGCTGATATATCTCTCTTTCTTTGCAGCTTTGGCTACTTGATCATTTGAGTCAGATTGAGGAGATCAATCAACACTTCTTCCCTCGCTTGAAGGTTCCTATCTTGATGAGCAACCAAGGATGTCCTAACATTCTAGGGGGTAAACAGGGCTGGTTCACCTTCTTGGGTTCACTCCAGGATGATTAGGTGAGATGGCCTGGTACTTATCAACCCAATGCAGAGATCGTGATCAGCTTCCGAGACCGTAATTTCATAATTCTGGCTGGCCTGAGACATGCGGTGCTTTATCTTCCTTTGCGGCTCCTTCGTCAGTTCAGAGCGACCCAGGGGATTATAATCCCAGGTGGGTATGAAGATCATCTTGGGCCCCTCTCTCCAGCTACCATGAAGCTGAATGCTTGGTTGATGAGGGAGTGGTCATATGTTCGCTTCATGCGTAGCCCCGTCTTCTCAGAAGCCCATGTGAAGGACTATCTCTTCTGGATCAAGGAGCAGATACAGAGTCAGGCTCCAGTACCTGAAGATCCTCCTGCGGTCTTGGCTCCTACTTATGAGGATATTTTAGAGTCTGAGAGAGCTTCCCACAAGCGACTTCAGCAGATATGGGTACGAGAGGCCCAAGAGCTTAGGATACGGGGCCTTGACATGGAAAGGCAACTTGCAGAGCAGGTATCTCGCCGTCTGGCTATGGAGAAGCAACTTGCGGAGCATAGGCAGGCCTGCTGTCTTGAAGTCCGAGCACTGCGGCAGAAGCATCAGGATGCTTTAGCCAGCCTTAGGAGCATGAGGATTAGGCAGACGCTTTCAGATGAGGTCATTTCCTTCTTGAGTGATCCCGCTGCAGAGGGGGCTTCTGGGGTTATCGCAGCTCAGGCAGCTCAGATTCAGGAGCTTGAGGGGCGGCTAGGAGACAGATATTAGCCTTATTTTTTGCACACATTTTTTCTTTTTTCCTACCTTTGTACAAAAGTAACTCCAATAGTGGAAAGACAAAGGATTTAATTCAAAATAAAATTTTTATATTATTGGCCTCAGAATGCTCAGATGCTTGTAAAAACAAAGGTTTTATGAAAAGTATTTGATTTCTCATCACTGGCCAAAGTATAATTTTTCTTTTTTATATATTTTTTATATTTTTGAAATTTGGTCCATGCACTTAATCACCTATACTTAAAGGAATTAGGACCAGGTTAAATAATAAAAAAAAGTAGTCCAGAAAATAATGAGGGATCAGAACCGTCCATCCTAGGCCCTTTAGAGTCATCCCCAAATGCCTTTCCAAAACTGACCCCATTCTGCTCATGTTAACTTTGCTTCAGGCTCAGATCTCCATGATCAACTCAACCTTTGATTTTTTATTTATTTTTTTTTTCTTTTTGCCTTTTTTGCCAATATTGCCCCTAGCGCCAGTTACGGTTTTCACTAGGGCCGGCTTCTGTATTCCGTCATCACCAATCTTACTCTGACATTTGAATGAACAAACTAAGATCACCGAGGGCTTAAAAATAGGACGAAACAAAGTCTAGGTTTGGTTTATGAAAGAAAGGGTATTAAAGGCCCAAACATGTGGAAATAGGTCAACCGAACTTACAGTCATGATGAATTTAACCCTTTTCCTCCAAATTGCATTTTTTGTATCTTTTTTCTTATTTGGCTTTCATTTGCCTTTTTTATTGCTTTTTTCTTTTTTTTTTCTTTTTTCTTTTTTTTTCTTTTTTCCTTAACTTTGCCCCAATTGGCTTTGCCCTAATTTGCTTTGCCCCAGTATAAGATTGTAAATCCGGTTTGGGTTTATCAAAGAAACGAACCGGCTCAATTTGGCTAGACTAGGGATTCAAATTTTGAAGGAAATAAAGAAAAATGGCCTCGGATCATTTCTTAGTAATGTTCACTCAAGGAAAATGCCTTTTTACTGCATCAGAGTTAATTGGCTCAGGAAAATCTGACCCATCCATTTCTGCTAAGATGAGTGCACCCCCTGACAGGACCTTCTTGACGACATAAGGCCCTTCCCAATTGGGCTTGAACTTACCACGAGGGTCTTCCAAAAATGGTAGAATTTTCTTTAGAACTAGGTTTCCTTCTTGGAAAGTTCTAGGCCTTACTTTCCTATTGTAGGCCCGGGCCATTCTTTTCTGGTACAACTGTCCATGACATAGTGCTTTTAACCGCTTTTCTTCTATCAGGTTGAGTTGATCATTTCTTGACTGTATCCATTTAGCTTCTTCCAATTCTGCCTCCATGAGCACTCTAAGTGATGGGATTTCTACTTCCACTGGCAAGACTGCTTCCATTCCGTAGACTAGGGAATACAGGGTTGCCCCGGTTGAGGTTCGAATCGAGGTTCTGTAGGTATGTAGAGCAAGTGGCAGCATTTCATGCCAATCCTTGTAGCTCACTACCATCTTCTGAATGATTTTCTTTATGTTCTTGTTTGCTGCTTCCACTGCCCCATTCATCTTTGGCCTGTACGGAGCTGACTTGTGGTTGGTGATCTGAAACTGCTCACACATTTTCTTCATGTCCTTGTTCTTAATGTTTGAAGCATTATCTGATACTATGGCACTTGGCAGTCCATAGCGATAAATGATATTGTGCTTCAAAAATTTGATAACATGGTTGCTTGTGATGTTCGCATATGAAGCTGCTTCTACCCATTTAGTGAAGTAATCAATCGCCACCAGGATAAATCTGTGCCCGTTCGATGCCTTAGGTGAAATCATGCCGATGACATCTATGCCTCACATAGAGAAGGGCCATGGTGATGTCATGTTGTGCAACTCACCTGGGGGTGCATGCTTGTTATCTGCATATATTTGGCATTGATGGCACCTCCTGACATGTATACAGCAATCATGTTCCATGGTCGTCCAGTAATATCCCAGCCTCAAGATTTTCTTCGCAAGCATGTGTCCGCTCATATGGGGCCCACAAACTCCTCCATGTACAGTTTCAATCAATCTTTCTGATTCAGCCTTGGCAACACATCTGAGCAGAATGTCGTTATGTGACCTCTTGTACACATGTCCACCACTTAGAAGAAATTGACCAGCCAATCTCTGTATTGTCCTCTTCTTAGTAGCAGTGGCATTTTCTGGCAGACTCCGATTGTTCAAGAAAATTTTGATATCTTGAAACCACGGTGCTTCTTCTTCTGGTGCTCCCTCTAGAACGAGATAGTAAGCCAGTTCATCTCTAACCTCAATTTCCAGCGGTCTGATGTCTACTCCTTCTGGTATGCTAACCATGGAAGCCAATGTTGCTAGAGCGTCAACGAACTGATTCTTGGCCCTTGGCATATAGTTGAAGGAAATTCGAGTGAAATTTGTGCTTATTTCTTCCAAGTACTGGTGATAGGGGATCAATTTGTGATCCTTGGTTTTCCACTCACCAGTTGTTTGGAAGATGATAAGACTCGAATCACCGTATACGTCAAGTTCCTCTACTTCATGATCCATGGCGGCTTGCAACCCAATTATGCATGCCTCATATTCTGCAATATTATTGGTGCACTGGAATCTCAGCTTTACTGCAATCGGGATGTGTGAACCATCTGGTTTAACCAAGACTGCCCCTATTCCGTTTCCATTCATATTGGTGGCCCCATCAAAGAACATCTGCCAAGAACTCTCACGGTCGTCCTCTTCAGTGTATAGGATTGCCTCATCGGGAAAGTTGGTCTGCAATGGTTGATATTCTGGCAGAGGATGTGCAGCCAGGTGATCAGCTATGGCTTGACCCTTGATCGCCTTTTGGGTGATGTACGTGAGGTCAAACTCGAACAGTAGCAGTTGCCACTTTGCCGTCCTGCCAGTCAGTGCCAGTTTCTCAAATAAATACTTCAACGGGTCCATCCGGGATATCAATAGTGTGGAGTGACTAAGGAAGTAAGGCCTTAGCCTCTGAGTTGCCCACACTAGAGCACAACAGGTCTTCTCCAATGATGAATACTTGGCTTCATATTCCGTGAATTTGTTACTTAGATAGTAAATGGCCCTTTCTTTTCTACCAGTCTCATCATGCTGCCCCAAGACACATCCCATCGATGTTTCCAACACTGACAAGTACAGGATCAGTGGTCTTCCTGGAGTTGGTGGCACTAGCACAGGTGGGTTCAGTAAATATTCCTTGATCGTATCGAAGGCCTGCTAGCAATCCTCATTCCAGACTGTCGGGTTATCCTTCCTCAGAAGCTTGAAAATTGGTTCACAGATAGCCGTGAGCTGCGCTATGAACCGGCTTATGTACTGAATTCTTCCAAGAAAGCCCCTGACCTCCTTCTCGGTTCTGGGTGCTGGCATTTCAATTATGGCCTTGGCTTTAGCCGGGTTAATTTCAATTCCTCTTCGGCTCACAATAAATCCCAGTAACTTTCCTGATGTAGCCCCAAAGACGCATTTAGCCGAGTTAAGCCGTAGACTATACTTCCTGAGCCGATCAAACACTTTCTTCAGATTGATCAAGTGGTCCTCCTCTTTGCATGATTTGGCAATCATATCATCCACGTAGACCTCCATCTCCTTGTGGATCATGTCACGGAACAGTGCTGTCATGGCCCGCTGGTATGTTTCCCCAGCGTTCTTGAGCCCAAATGGCATGACTATATAGTGGAATGTGCCCCAAGGTGTGATAAATGCTGTTTTCTCTTGATCCTCCTTAGCCATCTTGATCTGATTGTACCCCGAGAAACCATCCATGAAGGAAAACAAGCTATGTATCGTAGTATTATCGACCAGAATGTCGATGTGTGGAAGCGGAAAATCGTCCTTTGGGCTTGCCTTGTTCAAGTCTCTATAGTCCATGCACATTCGAACCTTCCCGTCCTTCTTGGGTACCGGCACTATGTTTGTGAGCCACTTTGGGTACGTAGAGACTGCCAAAAATCCGGCTTGAAACTGCTTGACCACTTCGTCCTTGACCTTCAGAGTCCACTCAGGTTTCAATCTTCTCAGCTTCTGCTTGATTGGATTAAACCCTGGCAAAATTGGCAACTTGTGCACCACCATGTCAGTGTCCAACCCCGGCATGTCCCGATACGACCAAGCAAATACATCCTTGTAATCTGCCAAAAACCGTGACATTTCATTTTGCTGCACATCAGACAAGCATGACCCGATTTTCACAATTTTTGGGTCCTCTTCGGTCCCAAGATTTATGGATATGGTCTCCTCAATATTAGGTTGGAACCCCTTTTCATGACGTTCCAATTGGTATTCAATTTCTTTTGGAACGTCTTCTCCTTCGACCTCGATCTCTTCTTCGATCCTCATGAGGTCAAAGTCGAGCTCGAAGTCGAAGTCATATTCAACTTGGTCCAATTCGGTCTGATTATATGGTTCATAAGTGGTTTGGACCTTTTTGAAAAAATTGAATTTTCTAGAAAAAATAGAAAAATCTTTTTGAGTTTTTTGTGGGCCTTCTAAACATAATTCCCCTGAAGACGAAGGCCCATTAGAACCTTCAGGGAAATGGCATTCCACTATTGGAGTTTTTTTTTGGAAGCCGTGTTAGTTTGCCGAACAAACGCTGCCTCGAAGGTAAGGGGAGTTTCCTCCCAATTATTCAACATAAAATTTTGGGGAGCAGGGGAAATAGGGAAAGCCTGCTCCTCAAGCCCAGCATCCGATGCCATCATCACTGGGTGGGTACTGCCCTTTTCTACTACGGGGCCCAGTCCAGAAATGATCTCCTCCGGAATATTTACTGCGGCCCAGTCAATGAACGGTAGCTCATTGTCACTACCAGTTTTCTCGCCTTCAGTCATGGCGAAGAAAGCCCCCACATCTTCAGAGAAGTCTGTCCGCTGCTCTGGTTGTGGCCCAGGCCCATCCACTGCTCCCAGTATTGGAGATGGGTTGTATGGTTGCAAGGCCGAGACAAAAGGCTTTTGAAATGGGTTGATGTTGTGGTAGGGAGGCTTGGACTGGTCCATGGGAGGAGATATTTGGATTGTATAGAAGGGTTTAGGGAAACTTTCCCTTAGATGAGGGAGTTTTCCTTTGCTTCTTTCCTCTCCTTCTTCATGCTTCATCCTCCTCCATCCTCTGGGCTTGAAGCCCAACCCTACTTTAGGGATCAGTTTTTTAGCCGTGATTGGCTCCACCATCCCCTGCAAATTGATTCCCAGGCCTTTCCCCGGGTGAAAGTGGTATTTCTCCATCACTTTCTTTATCATTTTCTCTGCAGTAGTCCCCTTTCTTTTTTCTTTCTCACACCCCCCCAGGGATGTAATTAACCGTTTCAAATTGAAATGAGTGGAATGCTATCTTGCCGACAGTCAAGTCCACATTGATTAAGGGTACATCAGGTGACACTATGGGCGGCACCAAGTTTTCGGCTAGGACTGTTATCACCCTTTGCCCTTTTACATATTTCACCCTTTGGTGGAGCGTGGATGGTATTTCATCTCTGGTTCTTGCATAGGTGGCCTGATCTGGGAGGCGGCCTCTCTCCACCTCTTGGCATACTGTCGCACCGGCTCATCTTTCCCTTTACTCATCCTCATCATGTCGTACCGGTCTGGCACGATCTCAGAGTTAAACTTGTACTGATCCAGGAACGCATCGGCCAAGTCCTTCCACCTCCTGATTCTTCCATGGTCCACTGTAACGAACCACCTAAGAGCTGACCTGGTCAAACTCCTCTGAAAGAGTTGGATTAATATGCCGTCATCCCGGCCAAATTGGCATAGGGCCCCGCAGTATAATTTTAAGTGGCTCAATGGGCAGCCCGTGCCATCAAATTTGTCGAAGTCCGGGCACCTGAACTTGGCCGGTAGACACACGTCAGGATACATGCACAGATCTTCGAAGATGGTGCCTCCATGGCTGCTTCCCCCCTTCACTTCCTTCAGCTCTGCCTGGATCCTTTCTATCCTGAGCAGCATATTCTTTTCCATCTCATCTCTGGCCTTTTCCTTTTCCAGCTCTTTCTCAGATTCTACTGTATTTTCCCTTATCAGAATGGGTTCAGGGACTGGTTCAGAAATGGGCTCCGGCATGGGTTGAACCGGAGGCGGCATGTAGGCTTGAGGTGGTAGTGCCTGATGGGAAGTAAAGGCTTGATTTTGGGCCTGGGCCTGCTGGGCCTAAGCCACCAGTAAGTCTTCCAGCATCTTGGCCAGACCGGCCACTTGCTCCTGCAGCTGAGCAAAGTCTTGAGCGGGGACAGTAGCTTGGGCTTGGTTCTCTTCAGTGTTCATGGCTTTGGCTTTAGATCTGGTCACGGTAGCAATGGTTGCAAATAATTTTACCTGGATCAGGAAAAACAAAGAAACATGTCAGCTCCCATTTAATCTGAGTCATACACCTATAAATGTAGATAAATGGTTTAGGTGAACACAAGTCCGGATTTATTTGTTTTCTTTTTTGTTTTTGTTATTTTTTTTTTAATTTTTTGGTGTGTTGGAATATTTTAGGGCTTCCAAGGGTCCCGCAGATTTTTGATTTGATTGGTACGAAAAGGACCAACCAAGGGTTTTTATGGAACATTTTAGGGCTTCCAAAGGTCCCATTTTTTTTTTGATTTGATTGATAAAAATAACCAACCAAGGTTTTCTTGGAATATTCTAGGGCTTCCAAGCGTCCCACACATGTTTTGATTTGATTGATAAAAATAACCAACCAAAGGTTTCATGGAATATTCTAGGGCTTCCAAGTGTCCCACAAATGTTTTGATTTGATTGAAAAAAATAACCAACCAAAGGTTTCTTGGAATATTCTAGGGCTTCCATGTAAGACCCTGATTTTTTTTGTTTTGTTTTGTGAGGTTATCAATTATTTATTTATTCAGTTGATATACATAAACTGTGTTTATCAGGTGTTTAGTGTGGTTTGAGGGCTTAGCCCATGCTCGTATGTACAGGCGTTATATAGCCATTTTTCGGAAAAATATTTAGTATTATCGTATGATTATTATTGTATAGTGTCTACGTATTAATTAATTTATTTAATATGTCGATGCCGAGTACGTGGGGTTTTAGTGGGCGAGCGCGCATCGGATAAGAAAAAAAAAAGGAAATGAATCAAACGGCGTATGTCTCGCGGGGTAAAAAAAAAATACCCAAGGGGAAAGTAGGGTTTGGGCTGTAGGAATACGCGTAACTTGCGTAGCTTACGGAGGTAATCTTCGTTAGGGTTAGACCTGGGCGATTTGGCGACTGCGGCGGAAATGGCGATTTGGGGATATTCTCAGGAAGAGAAAGACTCTGGGGGACTACTAGAAGCTCATTCGAGTTGGATTTAGGCGGGTTTTCTCTCTCGTGAGCAGCGAACAGTTCGACTACCATTTCGGCTACCATTTCATCTTCGCGCATTCGGGATCGTGATCGGCCGATTTCGAGAAAGGCTATCATTCTGGGATTAATCGCACACTGTGAGTGGCATTGTTTTACAACCGAGGTTTCGGATTATTTCGTATATTCATTGAATGATATCATGGTGTTGAATTTCATTGGTATTGAGGTTTCTGGGCAACACAGTTACGGAGGGTTTTGGTTTTGCACAGTGAAATTGGGGATAACTGGGAAATCATGTAGATTAAATTCAAATTAGGTTTGGATGTATCCTGGGAATATTAGGAGGCTATATAAGTGGTTACAGACTGAAAAATTACAGCCAGAGATGGATTTCTGGGATTAACAGAGACCTGGAACCGAGAATGACTTACCGCCTAGCTGGCGCTTACCTAGCGCCCACCTAGGAGGTGAGCGCCAAGAAAAGAAGACCCGGCGTCGAGCTAGCGCCCACCCCGCGCCTAGCTCGCGCCCACCTCAAACTCTCGCGCCTATCTCGCGCTTTTCTCTCGCCCGTCTGGCGCCTAGCTAGCACCCACTCGTCCACGGGTGAGCGCAAGCTTCAGTTAAACGAAGGGACTTACCGCCCACCTGGCGCCCACCTGGCGCCCACCTCAGGGAAGTGAGCGCCCAGTGGTTTTCGTGCAGAATCCTAAAATTTCGCAAAAACCAAGGGTGTTCTGGATAATAGGGGTTCTTCAACCACTTAACCAACTAATAGATTTCGACATTAGAGGTAATAAATCTTGCTGGTGAGAACAATGGAGATAGATACTAGTTTTAGTACAAGCTTATGAGGTAGGTGTAGAGAAATATTTCGAGGATGCTCGGGATGTTCACATACTAGGGCTTTATTTTAGTCCTCTTGAAACATGCATTGTTTGGTACCTGATTTGGTTTATTGAACCCCGTTTTGATGGCAAGTTTCGAATGAGGTTGTAATTATTATTTATTTGATTTCTTGTGTGAGTTGATGTTCTGGTTGGAACACTTGTGTGAGTTGATGTTCTGGTTGGAACACTTGTGTGAGTTGATGTTCTGGTTGGAACCACGGGTGATGTGTACTAATGCAGAATTTTAAACAGTTAATTATCGGTTTGGGTTTAGCTTCCCATGGATCCTTGTTAAGCTTAGTAATGTGATGGTATGTGTTTGTTGGTGTAATTGCATGGCCACGTGTGTTGCCACGACCAGTGTAGAGCAGCCAGATACCCTGAGTAGGCCTGGTTGTCAGTGCCGATACCCGGAGTAGGCCGGCGCTGGATGACGATACCCTGAGTAGGCCGTCATTTCAGAGTTTCCGATACCCTGAGTAGGCCGGAACTGTGTACATGGAGGTGTGGAGTGTCTACTTGGCATGTAAATTAATCAATGTAACCATATGCATGGCATTGACCTGGTTTGAGTTGTTATCGAAATTTACGTTGTTATTATCGTTGGTGATTTGTCGAAGCATGTCTTATAACTGTGTTAACTATTTTATGCATGCATGTGTCACTCGCTGGGATATTCGTATCTCATTCCCTCGTTGTTACTTGTTTTTCAGATATTCATGGTGAGGTGCCTACAGGGGTAGATCCGGCTGATACATATAGGGAGGAGGATTATTACTACCGACCTTAGTCCAGCAGGTTGTTCGGTCTTAAACTGTTAAGTTGAATTTTGAGGATTGTAATAAGATAGTAAACTTGGGACCATTTGATGATTTCATAACTTGCCTGGATAGAAATGTTGAATTGTGCACTCTGATATGATATAAAAGGCGGGTGATTATCCAGCGATCACCATTATTGAGATCCTTAACTAACCCCTAGGAGACGTGTTATATCTTTAATGAAGAACACGGATCCGGGGCGTTACAGAGATGGTATCAGAGACTTAAAGCTGGAATTAGAGATTCCTAGGTAGTACGACCTTAGGAGACCCGGGGAAATTTCTGTGTGTACGCTAGGGTGAACCATGAGGTATAGAAGAGAGCTCCTAACTAATATGGTGTTTGTTGATTTCAGGAAATCATGGCTGGCAGAGGCAGAGGCTAACCCCCGAGAGCTCGGGAGGAGGATATACCGCAGGAGCAGCCCCCTGCACCTCCACGAGGAGCTCCACCTGCCGTTGAGGATATCTGGGCTGCAGTTGGCTCCCTTGCCAACCTCCTTGCCTTGGAGAGGGAGGAAAGGATGAGTCACACGGGAAATGGGAATGGGAATGGCCACAGGAATGGTCAGGGAGCAGATGTAGAGCAGCAGCGAAGAGGAGATGAGTTGTCCTTGAGGGACATTGATCAGTTTCGGAAGTTGACCGCCCCACCCTTCCATGGAGTCCCCGATCCCTTGGAGGCAGAGAGATGGGTGGCCAGGGTTGAGCGTATGTTTGATACCATGGACTGCCCAGAGGACCGGAAGGTGTGATTAGCCACTTTCACACTAGAGGGCGAGGCCCAACACTGGTGGCAGTCTTTGAGGAGGCGGACAGCAGAGGGGATCCAGATGACATGGGATCAGTTTAGGCAGGTTTTCTACGAGCAGTATTTCTCAGCTGAGGTGAGGCTACAGAAGGAGAGAGAGTTTATGGACATCTCTCAGGGTTCGTTGACCGTGGCACAGTATGAGTCCCGATTTGCGGTACTTTCTCGATTTGCGCACCACATCGTCCACGATGAGCAGAGACGCACTCAACACTTCGAGAGGGGGTTGAGGGCCGATATCAGGCGTATGGTCTCAGTATTGATGTGCACTAGGTATTCTGACCTAGTCGGGAGAGCACTACGAGTTGAGAGGGAGATCTGCGATTCAGGACCAGAGCAGAGCAGAGGGAGAGCACAGCCTAGCGTTCCCGAGCCACGAAGGATGCCTGACAGGGACAAAAGGCCGAGGCTTGATACTGGAGGTTTTGGGTCTTATGGAGATAGAGATAGGAGGAGTTATGGAGGCTGTTTTAACTGTGGCAGATTCCATATTCCGGGTCCCTGTGTGGCACCACCCGGAACCTGTTTCAGATGTGGTCAGCACGGTCACCGCGTGGCAGGATGCCCACACCCGGCCTCGTACCAACTGCTTAAGACCGTTAACACAGTTCCGGGGGACAACCGGTCAGATACTGCTCCCCGATTCCAGTATCCCAGGCCTACACCAGCATTACCGGCACCGCCGAGATTTCAGGGTCAGAGTAGCAGCGGACATCAGGGCAGGCAGGCACCTCAGGGGCCGCATGCACCACCTATGCACCCACAGCAGCAGCAGACGAGAGTGTATGCTGTGGCAGCCCATGAGGAGGAGGCAGAGAGGGAACTTACAGAGGAGGCTCGGGAGGAGGAGCCGAGCGCACCCCAGCTTGTCGGAGGTATTCTTTTTATACATGGTAGATCGGCCATATGTTTGTTTGATTCGGGTGCCTCTAGATCTTTTATTGCTCCACCTTGTGCGTTTCGTATTGGTTTGGTTCCTGCCACACTTGAGTCTGAGTTGCTTGTACACACACCATTGGGGGAGACAACTAGAGTACAGACTGTGTTTAGAGACTGCATGATCCGACTAGGTTCCTTAGAGTTGCCAGGGGACTTAGCGGAGTTGAGCTTTGGGGAGTTTGATGTGATTTTGGGCATTGATTGGCTGTTTAGGCATCATGTGAATATAGATTGCCATCGGGGTACTGTTATGGTATGTCGACCCGATCAGCCTATACACTGTTTCCGATGTGACGAACTAAGAGCACGGATCAGTTTGGTTGCTTCCATTGAAGTTGAGGAGGCAGAGTCTGGGGCACCTAGTCTCTCTAGTGTGCCTGTGGCATTAGAGTTTGAGGACCTTTTTCCTGAGGACTTGCCGGGCTTACCGCCATCTAGAGAGGTTGAGTTCAGTATACGACTCTTACCTGGTACGGCACCGGTGTCCAAGCCTCCATACCGAATGTCACAACCTGAGAACCAAGAAATGAAGAAGCAGTTAGAGGAACTGGAAGCAAAGGGTTTCATTAGGCCCAGTGTGTCACCATGGGGTGCACCAGTCCTGTTTGTCCAAAAGAAGGACGGGTCGATGCGGATGTGTATAGATTACCGCCAGTTGAATCAGGTCACCATTAAGAATAAGTATCCTTTGCCTGGGATCGACGATTTGTTCGATCAATTGAGGGGAGCGTCATGGTTTTCTAAGATTGACCTCAGATCGGGATACCATCAGTTGAGAGTAGCGCCGGATGATATAGAGAAGACGGCCTTCCGCACCCGATATGGGCATTATGAGTTTTTGGTTATGCCATTTGGGCTGACTAATGCCCCGGCTGTCTTCATGAATCTTATGAATTGTGTATTTCACCCTTACCTAGACAGTTTTGTGGTCGTGTTTATCGACGATATTTTGGTGTATTCCCAGAGTAGAGAGGATCACATGCAGCACCTCAGGGCAGTGCTACAGACATTGAGAGAGCACCGACTGTATGCAAAATTCAGTAAATGTCAGTTCTGGTTGAGGGAGGTGAGTTTCTTAGGGCATGTGATTTCTGGGAATGGTATAGCAGTGGATCCAGCTAAAGTGCAGGCTGTTGCAGAGTGGCCTAGACCTTCATCTGTGACAGAGATTCGGAGTTTCTTGGGGATGGCTGGGTATTACAGGAGATTCATAGAAAATTTCTCACGAGTGGCATCACCTTTATCCAATCTCACTAAAAAGGCAGTGAAGTTTGAATGGAGTGAGAAGTGTGAGACCAGTTTTCAGGAATTGAAGAGTAAACTGTCTACAGCTCCAGTTCTGATTGTTCCATCAGTGAGTGAAGGATTTTCTATATATTGTGATGCTTCACGAGTGGGGCTGGGCTGTGTTTTGATGCAGCAGAGGCGAGTAGTAGCGTATGCTTCGAGGTTACTACGTTCCCATGAGAAGAATTATCCTACCCATGATCTGGAATTGGCAGCGATCGTGTTTGCACTCAAGTTATGGAGGCATTATCTGATGGGAGCTTCATTTGAGATATTCTCAGATCACAAAAGCTTGAGGTATATATTTTCTCAGAGGGAGTTGAATATGAGACAGAGGAGATGGATGGACCTCCTAAAGGACTATGATTTTACCCTTCATTACCACCCTGGTAAAGCTAATGTAGTGGCAGATGCTCTGAGCCGTAGGAGCGTTTCCCAAGAGGAGGTGGCCACATTAGCTAGCTTTATGGTTAGCCAGTGCACTCTAGTTGATACAGTGGTAGACTGGCCAGGAGAGTTCAGCACCCACGGTCATGGGTTGATCTTGTCACGAGTTCAGGTGGAGCTTGAGTTGATACAGCAGATTCGTGATAGGCAGTCGACTGATGCAGAGTTGACACGTACCCGAGAGTTAGTATCCAAGGGGGATGAAGCAGCTAGAGACTTTGAGATCAGGGATGGACTGCTAAAGTTTAAGGGTCGTATGTGTGTTCCAAATGACGAGGAGATCAAAGGAGTGATACTTAATGAGAGTCACAGGTCTAAATATGCAGTTCACCCGGGGGGCACCAAGATGTATCGGAATTTGAAGGGAGTATATTGGTGGTCGGGTATGAAGAAAGACATTGCGGGATTTGTAGCTAAGTGTCTCATATATGTCAGCAAGTAAAAGCAGAACATCGTAGGCCTCCAGGATTGATGAGACCACTACCGGTGCCTGAGTGGAAATGGGAACATGTCACAATGGACTTTGTGAATGGGTTACCACCTACAGCTAAGAATCACAATGGCATATGGGTAATTGTCGATAGGTTGACCAAATCCGCTCATTTCTTGCCTTATTCGACTACTCAAAATCTAGCATCATTGGTTGAATTATATACACGGGAGATAGTCAGGTTACATGGGGTCCCAGTGTCTATTGTGTCAGATAGGGATTCCCGGTTCACATCTCACTTTTGGCAATGTTTCCAAGAGGCCATGGGTACCCAGCTGAGTTTCAGTACTAGTTTCCACCCACAGACCGATGGACAGTCCGAAAGGACTATCCAGACTTTAGAAGATATGTTAAGGTGTTGTGTTTTGGATTGGGGTGGCGGCTGGAGTAAGTATTTGCATCTGGTGGAATTTGCCTACAATAATAGCTATCAAGCTAGCATCCAGATGGCACCGTATGAGGCTTTGTATGGTAGAACATGCAGATCACCAGTATGTTGAGTTGAGATTGGGGAGAAACAGTATTTTGGGCCAGAAATTATTCAAGACAGTATGGAAAAAGTAAAACTCATCAGACAGCGGATATTAACTGCACAAAGCCGTCAGAAAAGTTATGCAGATACTAGACGCCGAGAATTGAGATTCGAAGTGGGAGATATGGTCTTTTTGAAAGTTTCACCATCCAAGGGAATTAGGAGATTTGGGAAGAAAGGAAAACTATCACCCCGGTTTATTGGTCCATATGAGATAGTGAAAGAAATTAACCCAGCAGCATATCGGTTGGCTTTACCGGGCCACTTGGAAGGGGTGCATGATGTGTTTCACATTTCTATGCTACGAAAGTACATATCTGATCCTAGTCATGTGATAGATTCCGAACCTTTAGCGATTCGGGAGGATTTGTCGTATGAAGAAAAGCCAGTGCAGATTTTGGATCGACGTGAGCAGATCCTTCGCACCAAGGTTATACCTTTGGTGAAAGTGTTGTGGCAAAACCATTCCACTGAGGAATGCACTTGGGAAAGCGAGGAAGAGATGAAGAAGAAGTATCCGGACTTAATTGTTCCTTCTTGAAGTAAATTTCGAGGATGAAATTTTTGTAGGAGGGGAGGATGTAAGACCCTGATTTTTCTTTTTTGTTTTGTGAGGTTATCCATTATTTATTTATTCAGTTGATATACATAAACTGTGTTTATCAGGTGTTTAGTGTGGTTTGAGGGCTTAGCCCATGCTCGTATGTACAGGCGTTATATAGCCATTTTTCGGAAAAATATTTAGTATTATCGTATGATTATTATTGTATAGTGTCTACGTATTAATTAATTTATTTAATATGTCGATGCCGAGTACGTGGGGTTTTAGTGGGCGAGCGCGCATCGGATAAGAAAAAAAAAAAGGAAATGAATCAAACGGCGTATTTCTCGCGGGGTAAAAAAAAATACCCAAGGGGAAAGTAGGGTTTGGGTTGTAGGAATACGCGTAACTTGCGTAGCTTACGGAGGTAATCTTCGTTAGAGTTAGACCTGGGCGATTTGGCGACTGCGGCGGAAATGGCGATTTGGGGTTATTCTCAGGAAGAGAAAGACTCTGGGGGACTACTAGAAGCTCATTCGAGTTGGATTTAGGCGGGTTTTCTCTCTCGTGAGCAGCGAACAGTTCGACTACCATTTCGGCTACCATTTCATCTTCGCGCATTCGGGATCGTGATCGGCCGATTTCGAGAAAGGCTATCATTCTGGGATTAATCGCACACTGTGAGTGGCATTGTTTTACAACCGAGGTTTCGGATTATTTCGTATATTCATTGAATGATATCATGGTGTTGAATTTCATTGGTATTGAGGTTTCTGGGCAACACAGTTACGGAGGGTTTTGGTTTTGCACAGTGAAATAGGGGATAACTGGGAAATCATGTAGATTAAATTCAAATTAGGTTTGGATGTATCCTGGGAATATTAGGAGGCTATATAAGTGGTTACAGACTGAAAAATTACAGCCAGAGATGGATTTCTGGGATTAACAGAGACCTGGAACCGAGAATGACTTACCGCCTAGCTGGCGCTTACCTAGCGCCCACCTAGGAGGTGAGCGCCAAGAAAAGAAGACCCGGCGTCGAGCTAGCGCCCACCCCGCGCCTAGCTCGCGCCTACCTCAAACTCTCGCGCCTATCTCGCGCTTTTCTCTCGCCCGTCTGGCGCCTAGCTAGCCCCCACTCGTCCACGGGTGAGCGCAAGCTTCAGTTAAACGAAGGGACTTACCGCCCACCTGGCGCCCACCTGGCGCCCACCTCAGGGAAGTGAGCGCCCAGTGGCTTTCGTGCAGAATCCTAAAATTTCACAAAAACCAAGGGCGTTCTGGATAATAGGGGTTCTTCAACCACTTAACCAACTAATAGATTTCGACATTAGAGGTAATAAATCTTGCTGGTGAGAACAATGGAGATAGATACTAGTTTTAGTACAAGCTTATGAGGTAGGTGTAGAGAAATATTTCGAGGATGCTCGGGATGTTCACATACTAGGGCTTTATTTTAGTCCTCTTGAAACATGCATTGTTTGGTACCTGATTTGGTTTATTGAACCCCGTTTTGATGGCAAGTTTCGAATGAGGTTGTAATTATTATTTATTTGATTTCTTGTGTGAGTTGATGTTCTGGTTGGAACACTTGTGTGAGTTGATGTTCTGGTTGGAACACTTGTGTGAGTTGATGTTCTGGTTGGAACCACGGGTGATGTGTACTAATGCAGAATTTTAAACAGTTAATTATCGGTTTGGGTTTAGCTTCCCATGGATCCTTGTTAAGCTTAGTAATGTGATGGTATGTGTTTGTTGGTGTAATTGCATGGCCACGTGTGTTGCCACGACCAGTGTAGAGCAGCCAGATACCCTGAGTAGGCCTGGTTGTCAGTGCCGATACCCGGAGTAGGCCGGCGCTGGATGACGATACCCTGAGTAGGCCGTCATTTCAGAGTTTCCGATACCCTGAGTAGGCCGGAACTGTGTACATGGAGGTGTGGAGTGTCTACTTGGCATGTAAATTAATCAATGTAACCATATGCATGGCATTGACCTGGTTTGAGTTGTTATCGAAATTTACGTTGTTATTATCGTTGGTGATTTGTCGAAGCATGTCTTATAACTGTGTTAACTATTTTATGCATGCATGTGTCACTCGCTGGGATATTCGTATCTCATTCCCTCGTTGTCACTTGTTTTTCAGATATTCGTGGTGAGGTGCCTACAGGGGTAGATCCGGCTGATACATATAGGGAGGAGGATTATTACTACCGACCTTAGTCCAGCAGGTTGTTCGGTCTTAAACTGTTAAGTTGAATTTTGAGGATTGTAATAAGATAGTAAACTTGGGACCATTTGATGATTTCATAACTTGCCTGGATAGAAATGTTGAATTGTGCACTCTGATATGATATAAAAGGCGGGTGATTATCCAGCGATCACCATTATTGAGATCCTTAACTAACCCCTAGGAGACGTGTTATATCTTTAATGAAGAACACGGATCCGGGGCGTTACATTCCAAGTGTCCCACAAATGTTTTGATTTGATTGATAAAAATAACCAACCAAAGGTTTCTTGGAATATTCTAGGGCTTCCAAGTGTCCCACAAATGTTTTGATTTGATTGGTAAAAATAACCAACCAAAGGTTTCTTGGAATATTCTAGGGCTTCCAAGTGTCCCACAAATGTTTTGATTTGATTGATAAAAATAACCAACCAAAGGTTTCTTTTTTTTATTTTTTTATTTTTTTGAATTTTCTCAGTTTTCAAGTTCAAAAGTTTGACTGACACATGTTTGAATTGAGTTGATATCAAAAAATATGACACCTTAGCTTGCTCTTTGAGTTTCAACATTGTGTTTAATCTTACAAGAATATATTTTTATTTATATATTTTTTTTGAAACATTTTTATATTTTCTTTGGGATACCTAAGGATTATCCACAGTGTTTAGGCATCTTAAGTTTGAAAATTCGGGCTGAAAAAGCCAATTTATGCATTTTCTGCATGTATCCGGTATTAAATACCGGATAAGGATATGTCTTATTGTATCCGGTAACAATGACCGGATACCGCATAATCCTTTGTATCCGGTAATATGTACCGGATACGAAGATAATTGTTTTTAACCGGCCTGAGTTACCGGTTAATGCCGAAATGGCCATTTTTGACTCATTTTTTTCACCAGATTAGGTTTTGTTTTTCATTCCCACTTGATGTTCACCTTAATTTGACCTTCAAAACTTGCCCAAAATTGGGCTTGGACATCATACTTGCAGAATCCCCAAATTCATGAAAAGAAAATGGCTTTACCTTGCCACCTTGTATTACCTTCAATATGGCATTCATAGTGTACCTTGGCCTGTAGAACATGCAAACGGCCTTCCCACATTTACACCCAATTCCCCAAACGCAATTGTGTACTTTTAGCTGAAAACGTGTTCATCCACCTTCAAGCGTATGGTTTTTGGGTTTTGGCTTAATTGGCAATTTAGAATTCAAGTCTAGTGATGCCCGGAATCGAATCACAGATCCCATTGTCATCACATCATTGACTCAAATTCTAAGGTAAATGTTTTCACTTTCACTTTCCGAAGTCACGACCTCGGTGCGCCAAGCTACACACATTCATGGTTCAACTTCCTATAGGTAAAAGGGTAGGTTGTGCAAAGTGTTTATTGTGCTTAAGTGCAATTTAAAATTGTGGTAACATTCACAACGTCCCAGCCCCTTGCCACTCTTTTTCGTAGCCATGCATTCAATTTCAAGCCACGGCACATATGACAATATAATGAAGCTAAATACAAGCAAGCAAGAGCCAAAGCAACCAAATATGCACAAAAACATTACATGCCCAAAAAGTGGTATAAAAACATGTTATTTGGTGCAAACAACAATTTAACCATGGAAGCATGCTTGAAACCCAAAAGCATCCCCTAAAATTCCAGATTTTCATGCTCTTTTTTCATGCTCAAAGTGTACCATTTCTACCCAAGTTGAAGCCTAAAAGTTTAGCACTACTTGACATGGTCCAAAAAGTGTTTCAATTTGGTAAAATATGCTTGAATCTCCCAAATCATACACTAAAATTTCCAGATTTTTTTTATTGCTTTCATGCTCAAAGTGTATCACTTATACCCCCAAATTGATGCCTAAAATTTTTGCACTACTTGACATGATACAAGAAAGGTTTTGATGGTAAAAACATGCTTGAAAACCCCCAAAATATACACTAAAATTTCCAGATTTTGTATTCTTTATCTTTAGTGCTCAACATGCTTCATTCATGCCCAAATCAAAGCCTAGGAATTCAATCACTAAAATATGGCATAAGAAAGGTTTAAATTGGGGAAAACATGCTTGGAACTCTCAACATATACCCATTGAGTTTACTGAATTCATGCACTTCATTTTCATGCTCAAAACATGGCACTAAAAACCTCCCAAGACAAGGTACAAAAATATAATAAGTAGGCATGCACACCAAAATAAGACCATAAACATGATCTTAGGCATAATCCAACCATATGCATATGCCTTTATCCATGTAGATTTCAAAGTATCCCAATCAGATTTCAAGATGCAACAATATGCACAAATAACATAAGTAAAATAGCAAGCATTCACAAGTAAAGAAAGCATGAACAAAACACCCAAAATTGGCTTAAATCCACAGTTCCCCAGCAGAGTCGCCAGTTGTGAGACACGGGAAAAAATCACCAAGATGATCATCCCTCCGTCAACACACAGGGCTCAAGGTAAAAAGTTGGGAGAGTCGCCACCATTCAGATTTTGGGTGTGAATGGACACCAAAAGTTTAAAAATAAGCAAAAAGTGATAAAAAGCCAAATTCTAGGGTAAAAATAACTCTACTTGAAAATCAAATCCAGAGATGGGTAAGGAGATTAGATTATGAACGGGGGAAGGTGTTAGGCACCCCCATTCATCCACACAAAGTGGTAGCCAAGTGTATGTTCATGCAAAAATAAGAAAGTTTGCTAAAATCATAGAAAACCTTGAAAAATGACCAATGTATGATATTTTTACATGAAGATCTAAATGGATTCTAGATCCTCTCTTATGTCAATATCATTTCTGGAATATCACAAAAAGATGGAAATCAAAGTACAAGTTATTCAAAAACCAAATTGAATCAAATCCGGAAAATTCGATGAAAAGTAATGCCATTTGTCTTGAAATCATTCTGTAAGCACCTTATTTTTGCACCCCTGAAATTGCTGAAAATGAAAACCCTGGCAGAAAGTCAAATCCCGAGGGGACAAAAAGTTGACTTTTTGATTAAGTGATATTTAGAGGCCTTGCTTTATATCATTGGATAGAGAATCTCGACACGATTCCAGCGCAACTGAGTTTGCAGGAATCGGAGTCCGGATGAAGGTTCTGCGGGCGGTCAAACTTGGGCGAAGCCAAAAGTTGACTTTCTGCTAAAATCCGATTCAGAGGCCTTGCTTTATATCATTGGATATAGAATCTCGACACGATTCCAGCGCAACTGAGTTTGCAGGAATCGGAGTCCGGATGAAGGTTCTGCGGGCGGTCAAACTTGGGCGAAGCCAAAAGTTGACTTTCTGGTAAAATCCGATCCGGAGGCCTACCCCTAGGTCATGGGATAGAGGGCTCCGATACGATTCTAACGCCACTGAGTTTGCCCAGATCGGAGCCCGGGTGAAGAAAATATGAGCTGGCGAAGTTCCCGAGCAGCAAAACCGACGAACTGCGCACGTGGCAAAAAGCTGCACACGTGGCGAGTTGCGCAGAAACATATCTCGGGGATCAAATCCATAAATATCCAAACATTCAAAATATCCCAGGGACCAATCTGAAAGTATTTGAAAATATCTGAATAAAATAATATTAAACCTAAATATCCCAGGGACCATATCCTAATTTTCAGATTTTTAAAACAAACGAGCGGCGGCATTTATTATTTTGAAATGATTAGGTCGCTCGCGCGAACGTGGCAGGGGGTATGCGCTCACCTTGAGGTGGGCGCCAAACTCGGCGGATACCCTCTGTACTCTTCTATAAAAGCCGCGCAGGGTTTCATTTCCAGGGGTTGGAAAAATTTTGGTTGGGGTTTTTTTTTCTTGGGTTCGGCATTTTTTTTGGGGTTTGGCTGATTTCGAGGTTGGGAAATTTTGGTGGAGAGTTTCGGTTGGACATTTTTCTGGGTTCGGTAATTTGAAGAAAAGACCAGACACACTCGTTTCCTCCCTTCCTTTTCTTCCTCGTCAAACCCGAAGGTAATCCTGTTCTTGGTGTGAGAAAGAGGCCCCAGCTGTAGCTCGTTGGCTCCAAGGGACCCTCCGGCCTACTCTACAAAGACCTGGAACCAAGGTGAGCTCTCCATTTTCTTTTGTTAATATATATGTATAAATCAGGCTTCCCATGCATCTCTAACATCCTGTTTGTCATTGCTTGCTTGATTCGAAGGGGAGCATGTTCCCTCTGATCTCATCTCTTGTATCCCGAATAAAGCCCCCCTGTTCCCTTCTCCCTTATTCATGTTCTGTTAATCCATGATGCTGCTAGTGTTTTAATGTTCTTCTGTTAGTGTTTTGTCTCGGATCTGGGGTTCCGAAGAGATTTGAGTCGGGGTGTTGAAGTTGAGCTGAGTTTGAAGGTATTCTGGGAGTCTAACGATCCCCAGAAATCAGTTACAGAGCATCAAAAACCTGTTTAAAAATAAAGCAGGGAGCATCGGGTGTCCGCTGAGTTCGCGCGAAGCTCACGCCCACTTCGCGCGAAGCTCACGCCCACTTCGCGCGAAGCTCGCGCGAGGCTCGCGCGAAGTTCGCGTGAGCGTTTTTTCTCGCTTCGCGGGTTTTTGGTCCGCTCGGCCCGCGCCGACCTCGCGCCTAGGGCCCGAGGTCGGCGCATACCCCTAAAAGCCTGCCGAAATGCTATATTTTTGAAATTTTCCGAAAATGCCCTTTACTGTACCGCGGGGGGGGGGGGGGGGGGGGGGCTTCGCCCCCCGCACCCCCTTTGTTCGCTGCGCATCCAACTAACAAAGGGGGTTCGCTTCGCCCACAGGGCCCCCGGGTACCTCCCCTTGGACCCAGCACAATGAGCCAGTTTCTTTTCTGACAAAGTGTCCATCTTGTTTTTTTTCTATGATTATTGCTAAATGTGAATGCCATTTCCGAACCGGAAACCCAACATGGGACTTGGACCCTTGGTCCAACTTGGTTTCCAGTGGGCCTTCCAACGGGGCCCACCAAGCCCGACCAATTCATTTTGCTTAACTAAGATAATAAAAGATTTGAGTGGGCCAGACCACTTGAGGCCCACCCAAGCCCTAATTGGGCCATGCATGATTAAAGTAGGATGTGGTTTGGCCGAGACCACGGGTAGGGCCTATCAGGCCCACTAAGCCCATGAACCCGACCAACTTAGGGTTTCCAAACCCTAATTCAGGAAGCCTTGGGCTTTCAAGCCCAAGCCCAGGTAAAGGGCCCCAAGCCCAATGCTTGGCCCATTTTGACACAGATAAGAAAGATAAAATCAAAATCACTTGGCAACCAATTATGGGGCCCACTCAAGGGCCCACAAAGCAATCCCGACCCACTTTTGGCATGAAATCCACTTAACTAATCCAACTTGAACTCTAAAATAAAATCAATTCAAAGTGAGCCAAAGTCCAAAGGGCCACACTTGGCCCACCAAGGAACATGCGGGCCACACTTAGCCCACCAAGGGATACCGTGGACCTTCCAACGGGGCCCACCAGGCCCAGATCATCTTAATTAAAAAGATAAAATCAAGTAAAGGGACCCTCACCACTTTGGAGGTCCCGCCAGACTTAATCAAAATTGCATGCTGGAATAGGAATCGGGTGAGTGAGAGACCAAAGTTGACTCAAACCAGGGAAACCTATGGGACCCGTCACTTGACGGGGTGGATTGGGGTGTCTACGGACTTCCCCAGACCGCAACCGAGCCCCTACTTAGAATCTCAAAGCGACAGACCAAAAGCCTTAGTAGAAAAACTTAGGCACCCAGGTGTCTGCCTACACCCTATCAGGCAGTGGCGACTCCAAACAAACCCCGAGGCACGCGTCATTACGCGTGCGCCTCGTCGTGCGACCGAAATCGGGTGCGCACACATTCAAATACAATTTTAAATTGAACCAAACTAAATCCATTTGAAAGATTACAGTGAATAAGAGTCTCATGCAAAATTTCACTTCATTCCGATTAAAATCCTAAGATTTATGCTCCTTTAAAGTTGCTGTTGGGGATAATCAAAAAGTGATAAGTGGGCAACTTTGGAAAATTGTCTAGAAAAATCCACTCCATAAAAATCCACGAAATTTGGTGTGATTGAAGTCTGTATGGCCATCTTTCAAAAGAAACTAGCCTCATACAAAAATCCCTTCGGATGTGCCTTGGGTGATCTCCCGAACAGGCCCCGAAGATCACAGATTTACCCAGAAAAGTGCCATTGAGCAGTTCTGAGTAAATGGGCTACCAATAAATCAAATGGAGTCAAAAAATTATGAAACCAACTGGATTTAAAAATAGACTCATAAAGGAGTGCCCAGAAACAAAAATCACTCGAATCGGATTTAAAACGAACACATGGCGCTCCGTCGAATTGACAAGTTCTGTATTGGAACCTGAACTGTCCAATCAACTTCGACAGAGAGGTGTCAAAACTCCGTTTGATAACAATTAATGAAATTTGGTGGACATAAACTAAACAGCCTTACCTTTCCCATGGTTCAAGAATTGCTCCAAAATTCATCCGGACGATGAAGTTATGAGCGTCCGAAGTAAGGGTACAGGTGCTGTCCAGTTAGGCCCTTTTTGAGTAAAACCAACTCAAAATTGTGATAAAGTGTGTGCCATTCGTACAAGATGAACACAAATCTTTAAAAAATCATTTAAAGACATTCCAGAATTGATTGAGGCCATTTATTTCAGATTTATCACAATAAATGCAATAAACCCAAAATATGAGCCTATCCCGCCAAAATATTGATATGTATGTGCAAGTGTGAAAAACCAAACCAGATCAATAGCATGCATACATATTCATCAAAATAAGGTTCTAAAACAGCCTAGGGTTCCGTTCCATTATCGTTCCCCTCTGTTCTCTCTCCCCGTTAAACACGGTTCTTCAAGATAATCAAGGGTACTTTGAATATGAAACGGTTTACAATCAATCAAAAGGCTTTATGATACATAGGTTCTAGTACTAAGGTCAATCCCCAGTCTCGTTTCTCCTAGATCCCGCCTTCACGTTTTACGGCTAGGGGGAGTCTCGAGATACTTTGAGCCAGGGAAGGGTTTTCACACACAAAGAAGGCCTTATTCTACAGAAAGGTAGAAGAAGAGATCCAGATCTAGGAATGTAAAGACAGAAAATAAAAAAAAAGTTTGAGGCTTACCTGGGTTCTGGAAGCGATCGCGCAGCGGTTTTCTTCTTCTCTTGGAGTTCTTCTTGGCGAGAATTCAAAACAAGAGTTAATGGCCATTTGCTTAAGGAGGAGCCTCCTATTTATAGGCAAAGGCTAGGGTTAGGGTTGGTGAGATGGTAGACACAACATAAGGTCTATAGCCCACCAACCTTAACCCTAAGGCTATTTCCGAGATTTCCCCTCATTTAATGAGGGATATGATGGTAAAAGTGAAAAGCTCTCGGAAAACCCTAATTTTGAGCAAAACTTATGTATCCGGTATATCAGGCCGGATACACAAGGGTCTTAATGTATCCGGTATATAATACCGGATATACTAAGGATTGCTTGTATCCGGTATCTTTCACCGGATACAAAGAAGAACACTTGTATCCGGCCTGAGTTGCCGGATACAAGGAAAAAAGCCTTTTCTCGAATTTTAACACAGGCAATACTTATTTACATGTAATATCGTTTAAGTAAATGTCCTCGTATTTTTTAATCTCCATTTACTTAAGATATTACATGTAAATAAGCAAACACCCCCCCATTTGAATCCATTAAAAATAGATCCAGACCCAAATTCCAAGTGAATAAAAAGTCAACTTTCCAGTTCTAGGCAAAATTCCTATTTTTCAGGTCTGGAAAAAAGGTTCAATATGTTAAAACCAAGGTATTCGTCAAGATTTAAAATCTCAAAAAATTCTTTTATGCAATAACATGGCTAAAAACCTGATTACCGGGAAAAATTATCTTGAAATCTGGCTTTAAAAAATATTTCATTTTCTGAGGTCAAAAGTCAACAAAATTCAACCGAAAAAAGTTTGACTTTGCACAAAAGATTGAATTTGGGCCTTTTCCTTTTCCGTTTTGGATTCAAATGGGTTAAGTATCTCAAACCCAATGCAAAGAACTGAAAATTCCAATAAAATATTTCTCTCCTTCAAGATTTATCAAAAATCGTGCAATTTTGGGGTGTCTACAACTGCCCCTCTTTGCTGGAGTTGTAGCACAATGAACAGCAAATAATAGACACAACTCAAAATTGCACGTTTGAAAGACACCTCATTAATTGAACTTGCTTTGGTCAAACAAATGAGTGATAAAAAATATGGATTTGAAGATAGCCAATGAAACCCCTACTGTGTATAGTCTGACGGGGGTGGCGTCTCTTCCTTATCTCAGATTTCTTTGAGCTCTCGTGGCTATGAAAAGAAATCTGAGACAAGCAAATTTTGAAAAGAATGTTGATTTAAAATTGACCTCTGCAAACTCAATTGCTTTTGATGTTCTTCAACAATAAGGCAGGAAATATTTTATGGAATTTTCCTGATTGATTTTCTTATTTGATTTACCTGAGTGCCATTTGATGCCCAAACCTGTGCTTGAATATTCTACAACTTGCTTTTGCTTCTTCATCTTCTTGCTCTCTCAATAAGGATGTATGTGTCATTGCTGCCCATAGCCTGCCTTCATTCTTTTCAATTGCCCAAGTGAATGCCTCTTCTTGATTGATGGATTTGAAAATTATGATCTGTTGATCTAACCTCATGCCCTTACAAACCATGACCTTTCATTCATGCCTCTTACTGCTCCAGTAAAATCCTTCTTCAGAATTGGAAACCTTTGTCTAAAGGAGGAAACATGCAACTGCTTCAAACCTTCTTCTTTTTTCTTTCAAATCCGAAGACTAAGGCCTGACTACTTCTTCCAGATGCTGTAATTTATTTTAATGAAAACCCAGAGGGAAAGGCACTGAGCATGCCCCAGTTTTGATTGCTTGAAGTAGTATTTTCCCCTCAGCAGAGATGATTCTCTTTTTTCCTTTTTTTTTTCTTCTTTTTTTCTTTTCCTTTTTCTTCTCTTTTTTTTCCTTTTCTTTTCTTTCTTTTTTTTTCTCTCTTTTTTTTTCTTTTTTTCTTTTTCTCTTTTTCCTTTTTTTATTTATGCTTTTTTTTTTTACAATGCTGATATATCTCTCTTTCTTTGCAGCTTTGGCTACTTGATCATTTGAGTCAGATTGAGGAGATCAATCAACACTTCTTCCCTCGCTTGAAGGTTCCTATCTTGATGAGCAACCAGGGGTGTCCTGACATTCTAGGGGGTAAACAGGGCTGGTTCACCTTCTTGGGTTCACTCCAGGATGATTAGGTGAGATGGCCTGGTACTTATCAACCCAATGCAGAGATCGTGATCAGCTTCCGAGACCGTAATTTCCTGATTTTGGTGATGTTTGGCTAGGATTCTAGATCTACCATGATCAATATGGTAGATCTAAGACCAAAAACCTGAAAGTAACCCGTAGGGTTTCATGATATGATTTTAAAATTGTTTTTGATCTTGGAGAAAGGATCCTATGGTCTAAACTCTCCCTTTTGATGTTTTTTCATCAACATGGGTTGAGTGGGGGTTCTATATCTCCACTATTGAGAGATCTGGATCAGATCTGTACTCCTAGTAACTTTATTCTTCAATGATTTAATCAAGAGATGTCCATCTAGTTTTTCAACCTTTTTATGGTTTAGCTTAAAGCTAGTTTTTTAGGTTTCTCTTTAGATTGGTTTTATCTGATTTTTATCTCAATTTTATTTTAATCATGAAACCCAATGAAACCCTTAGAATGGTATGATCATATTGAATGTTCTAAATTAATCTGGATATTCATATGAAAAACCGTACATTTTTGTTACTTTTATGTTTTGATCCTTATTTAAGCAAGCATTATTTATTTTAACATGAACAATACTTGGCAACCACCTTGTATGGATGAATATGGGTACCTAACACCTTCCCATATTTATAATCTAATCCCCTTACCCATCTCAGGTTGTTTTTATTTTGTTTTTTAAAATAGAGTTATTTTTACTCTAATTTTGCCTTTTTGTGCTTATTTGATGATTTTGGTGTCTATTCACATCTAAACAGAATGGTGGCAACTCTTTGTTTTTAACTAATCCTGTGTGATGATTAGGAAGTTATTAAATTGATTTTCCATGTCTCACAGAAGACAAAAGTTTATTGTTGGTTATTGTAACGCCCTAGATCCGGGTTACATAATAAAACCATAACTCAGCTCCGGAGGTTAATTTTTCACACAAGATCAATATATCAGAGTGAAGGAAAACATGAATGAAACAATAACTAGATAATCAGAGTGCGCTACAATCCCACATTTAAATAATAAATACAACAATATAACTCTAAACTCACATAACCCGAGCAACTACCCGCAGGCATCGTCCTCTCCAAGAGTAGCTGAAAACAAAACAAAAACAAACTGTATGAGATACGAATATCCCAGTGAGCAGCAAATGCATGCACAAAACCATTTAGTTCAATTATAAAACATGCCACGGTAAAAGCATATCAATGATGATAACACATATAAACCGAGTAGTCTGACGAAATTCCAACAATCCAATCGATATAACCGCAAAAATCCATCATATAAACCCAAATAATAACATTGGTATCAAATCTCAAATATAGCCTTGAAATCACGTATAACCAGATAACCATACATCGATGAAATCATAATTTCAAATAACTCAAGGTTTTGAAATACTGGAGTATTTATCATGGGCCACCCCGCACTAATGGAGTATTTTATCATGGGCTACTCCGCACCAGTAAAGTATTTTATCATAGGCTACTTTGCACCAATGGAGTATTTTATCTTGGGCTACTCCGCACCAATAGAGTATTTTATCATGGGCTACTTTACACCAATGGAGTATTTTATCATGGGCTATTCCGCACCAGTAGAGTATTTTATCATGGGCTACTCTGCACCAATGGAGTATTTTATCATGGGCTACTCTGCACCAATGGAGTGTTTTATCATGGGCTACTCCGCACCGATAGAGTATTTTATCCTCGGCTACTCAAGACCAGAACAATATCTTATAGGAATCCAAATGTATTTTCAAAACCAAGGATCAATATTCAAACCAATCTTTTTAAGCAAATAGCTCAAGAAAACCTCTTTTATAAATTCTGTTCAGCGAACTAACCTTTGATAAAACTCAATTTAAACAATATCACGATCTGAAATTCAATAGTAAGACATGGATCACAAAAGTACTTTAAATCAGTAAAGGTTTTGTTCAATTATTTCTATTAGTTCAGATAAAGTTTTCTAAGTTCTTTCCTTAGTATTCATTGCTAATGCTTCATTGTTCACCTAATTGAAGTTGCTATAGCGTTTCTATGTTTTAAACCATTTCAGAATGTAACTAACCCTTAGTTAAGCTCTAGGAAGTATTGGCTCAATAAGAAGATCAGATTTTATTCTTACAAGTAATCAGCAGAAATTTCCTATAGCAAACTCTCTAAGTTTCATACACTTAAGTTTCTTTCCTTCCTTAACATAACTAATACTTCAGCAAGTTTATAATACTTGTTTAGATATACTAGGACAGCAATTAGGGTTAAAAGTTGAATTTAGTATTCCATGAGCTTAGCCACACTAGGCTGTAGCTAAATCAGATGGGAGCCAACCTCAGTCAAGGTCAGTCCTCCTTGGCGTCCATGAACTATCCTCATAATCCAATTTTAATCACTTTAAATTCTCTTAATATTTGTTGGTGTGAATTTGATAGATCAAAATTATTTAAAACCAATATTAACATCTTAATTAAACTTGTAGATAAGTTTTTGAACGATTAAAATCAAGAAATCACCTCAAAATTGATTAGCCGCACTTGATATGCTTTTTAATAGGGTGCGCTGACCTACTATCAGTAGGCGGCACTTAGCGCATCCAACATCTTTAACCACGGCTAAGTACCGCTGACCTCTTGTCAGTCAGCCGTACTCAGCGCACCCACTCTGTTTTTCCGAAAAAACCATATAAACACTGCCAAATCGATTCTAATGAGGACTGAACCTATTTCCACTTCTATACTTCATTCAATTCTCTTATTAACTCCTTAAAAACCTAATTGTGCGCGCCCGATTTCGGTCGCAAGACGAGGCGCACGCAAAACGATGCGTGCCTCGGGATTTGTTTGGAGTCGCCACTGCCTGATGGGGTGCAGGCAGACACCTGGGTGCCTAAGTTTTGTATATTAAGGCTTGGTTTACAGCTTGAGATTCTAAGCAAGTTCTCGGTTGTGGTCTGGGGAAGTCCATAGACACCCCAGTCCACCCCGTCGGTTGACGGGTCCCATAGGATTCCTTGGTTTGAGTCAGCTTTGGTCTCTTACTCACCCGATTCCTATTCCAGCATTCAATTTTGGTTTAAGTCTGGCGGGACCACCAAAGTGGTGTGGCTCCCTTTACTTGATTTTATCTTCTTATTATTGAATGAAGTGAGTCTGATTGGGTGGGCCCCGTTGGAAGGCCCACGGATCCCTCGGTGGGCCAAGTGTGGCCTATATGTCCCCTTGGTGGGCCTCAGTCTAAACCTGAGAGGCCCTTTGAGCTTTTGTTCAGTGAATTAATTTTATTTAAATTCCAAGTTGAAGATTAAATTTAGTTCCATGCAAAAAGTGAGTCTGGATTGACTTGCGGGCCCCTGAGTGGGCCTCGTCCTGGTTGCCAAGTGTCTTGAGTTTATTTTGATTAATCTTTGCCAAAATGGGCCAGGCTCTAGGCTTGGGGCCCTTTACCTGGGCTTGGGTTTGAAAGCCCAAGACTTCTTGAGTTAGGGTTTTAAAACCCTAACCTTGGTTGGTTAATGGTCTTGGTGGGCCCGATAGGCCCTGCCCTTTGCCTCGGCCAAACCATACCTTAATCTAGGCCTGCATGCTTCAATTTGGGCTTTGGTGGGCCTCAAAATGGTTCGGCCCACTTAATTAATTGGGTTTACTTATTTAAGACAAAGTGAGTTTGTTGCGCTTGGTGGGCCCCATTGGAAGGCCCACTATGTATCAAATTGGACCGGAGGTCCAAGTCCCATCTTGGGTTTCCAGTTGACCCGGAAACCCTTCTGGTTCACTCATTTCGATTGGGAAAGTAAAAATTGGCACAAAATCAAGCAAAATGAGAAAAAACGAAATTTGGCAGTGTAGCCGGCCTGAGATGCCGGCTACATGTACAGGCCCATGTGTTCGGCATTCTCCGCCGATTATAAACAGGTCTCTGTTGATCCGACCTGAGTTGTCGGATCAACATACAGAGGCTATTTTTTGGATTTTGACAATGGGGTTGGGTTTCTAGTCTTCCTAAGGTGTTCCAGTGATCGAGTGGGCCCCTATTTGAGCCCACAGTGGCTCAGAGGAGAGGGGAACACCCCATTCGATCTCTTTTGGTTGATTTTACAGCAAGGCAAAGAAAGGGAGAGGCATTGAAGTTGCCTCCTCCCATTTGGACCATATGCAAGGACTAAACAGGGACCAAAGAGTCCCTGTTTTGGTTTCTAATTCCATAAAAAAAAAACAGCAAGCATGTGGAGTTAATACCAACTAAACCAAAGGGGTGCTCCAAACATACCCCGTATCATGGTTCAAGGGTGTGCACACCCCTACTCATACTGAAGGATATATGGCAGTGCTAATGAATGACCTATCATGTATTTGAGGTGAGGAGTGTGTGCTTGGAATGTGTACATGCAGGCAAGAAAGTAAAACACGCAAGAACAAGCATAGGCAAGACAAAAATCAAAGAAGAGAGAACATGCTGTAGAAAAAGAAGGAAAACCAACAGCTGGGCATGAGGATCCACTGGTTTGTTGTGCTTGGAAATGACATACAAGGAGGTGGGTGTGCTGCTACTGTTCCCAGCAGCAGCTCATGTGGGCCGTAACAGTGGTCTATCAAGGGAGGGGATCATGCTTGGGTGCATAAAACAATAAAGTGATGGGGGGAGTGGGAACATGTAGCCATCCCCAACAGCAACAACAAAAAAAAAAAACAGATTAAACAGAAGTATGTGCAGACTTATAACTTCAGGCTTCACACACAGAAAAGAAAACTTAATCCTAACATGCATCTACCCAAGCCGTGTTGACACTTGCAAATAAACGTAGGCAAACAAAACCAAGTTAGCTAAAGAAAGGATGAGAGAGGGGCTTATAAGGGTACATGTGATGAGCACACAAAGATGGAACATTGTAACGCCCTGAACCCGGGTCAGTGCAAACCGGCACCCAACCCGAACCCGGTTCGCTACTGTAACAACCCAAGTCCGGTTCAACAACCAAACTCGAGGTGTTACCACGAAGCTGGGGTCAGATACAAACCAAGATTCATAATAATTTTAAAACTTTACTAATTAATTACATCAGAGTTATGGTGGCCAATAAAAACAATTCTTTATTCAATAATATCAATTCTGTTTACAATAAAGTTTATCTAATCAACATGTGGCATTAATACCAATTATAATTCTACCCATCAAATTAAAACCCCATCTTCGCGATCTCTCCAAGCAACCTGAAAAATAGGGGAAAACGGAGTGAGATTTACATCTCAACAAGTAGTAGGTGCATGCAAGTAAACAGTCTCATTTAGGCAAATAGTCATGAGGTATACGATTAATCAATGATAAGGCGATAAATTCAAATCAACATGGCCAATTCCAAATAAAGCAATAGGATATGCAATCATTCGTAAATACCAGTAAAAAGATGTTATTGATAGATAAATCCGAAGATTAGCGATAAAACATGTATTCATAATTAATGGTCCATCTCACAAATCCAATAGTAACATTCTCCCATGTAGGATGCAAACACGTAGTATTCACATCTCCCCTACATGAGGTTCCTCCCGCAGGAGCTAACACATCTCACCCGCAGGTGGTAATACACACATCTCCCTTGTGGGATGCAATCACATCGTGATTACATCTCCCCCACAAGAGGTCACATCTCTCCCGCAGGAGGTCACATATCTCCCCTGTGGGATGCAATCCAATAAGGATCACATCTCCCCCAACAGGAGGTCTCATCTCACCCGCAGGTGGTCTCTCCCCTGTGGGATGCAATCCAATCAGGATCACATCTCCCCCAACAGGAGGTCTCATCTCTCCCGCAGGAGGTCTCTCCCCTGTGGGATGCAATCCACTCAAGATCACATCTCCCCCAACAGGAGGTCTCATCTCACCCGCAGGTGGTCTCTCCCCTGTGGGATGCAATCCAATCAGGATCACATCTCCCCCAACAGGAGGTCTCATCTCTCCCGCAGGAGGTCTCTCCCCTGTGGGATGTGATCCACTCAAGATCACATCTCCCCCAACAGGAGGTCTCATCTCACCCGCAGGTGGTCATCTCACCCGCAAGTGGTCACACATATATATCTCCCTTGTGGGATGCAATCACATCGTGACTACATCTCCCCCACAAGAGGTCTCTCCCGCAGGAGTTACACTTCTCACCCGCAGGTGGTCATATATCTCATCCGCAGATGGTATAAATCTCTTACTGCCATCCTGGCATTTAATCCACAGTTCAAAATAAAGCTCCTGAACATAAATTCCATTGAAATCAGAATTAAAGTACTTTCCAGAAAATCAGTATTCATATTTAAAGCACACACCGAAGAAATTCAAGTCTTGCTTAGACTTTTCCTTATTAATCCCTTTATTAGAATCCAATTTCTATCTTAACACCTAAAGTAGTCTTTATTTAACTTTTTTGTATTTTTATTCTCCAGCATGTCCTACAGGCTTGAAATAAAGTTTAGAAGATGTTTGTAAGCTATAAGTATCAGTAATATCATTTCTAGCAATATCCATACCCTTTGACCCTTTTATAAACAACCCCTTTCATTGAAACCTTCAATTTATTGGATAATCTTTCCCATTTAATTTTATAATTTTTATACCTTAATTAGGTCCTTATAAAGATGCGAACATGCTTAACTAATCATAAGAATTATTGGATATTTATTCGAATTACAAAATCCCCAAAATCTGCCAATTTTACTTAGAGCGCCTACCTCTACAGGGCTGGGCGATCCTAGGCGCTCGTGCAATTTTTAACAGAATTTTCCAGATTTTCCAATTTCGGATTCTTATGCTTTTGCTTTATGTTTTCCTGGTCTAAATTAATCTTAAAACTTTCTGAAACTTACCTAGAGCCTTCTAGAGTAATTTTTATGAATTAAATACCCTCCTACCTTTATTTGCATAATCCAACTAAACTTTCTTCATTAATTTGATAATTCCATCAAGAACACAAACCATGAAAATATAAGCAACTTGATTCCATGTAAATACAGTTCCGTCTAATCCATGCTAACCATATGAAATCACAGAAATCAAAATCATGCAATTCCTCACGTTTTCCAAGGATTACTACTTGCCTTATACGCTAAATCCTTCTTCTAGTGCACCTTCTAATTCTGGACCAGAATGTTGCTCCCAACCGCACCATGCTAGACTCTTCCAATTAAAATCTCCACCATTCACAATGTAGTTTTATCAGTCACGAACAAAACCTCCGAATTTGAAGGCGATCCACCGTACGGATTTTCCCCGATCGCATTTTGATGGTGGCTGGTCAGACACCTCCATTAGAAACCTCCTTCCTTTCTCTCCCTCTTTTCTCTCCATAAGAAACCCACGAAAATTCACTCTTGTCTAACCTTAGTCTCCTATTTATACTAGGCTTTAGAAATCCTAAACAAACCCTAATTGGCTAATTTAATTTGGGCTAACCAACCATGGTCTAATTAATGTCTAATCCTTCTAATTTAATTCCTACTTTTTCTCCACCTTCTATTTTTCTATTTAAACAATACTAATTAAGTTTCTTATTCTCTAAACTCATGAAAATAACCTATTTTCGTGCAAAATATTTAATTAAACATTTTTATCACCCTAAACCTTATTTTCTCCAAATTAAGGCATGAAATCTCCTGATTACCCTTTTTCCCACTTTTAGGCTTTTATTAATTTCTTTTAATTTCTAACTTGTCAAAATAATTTGTTTCCTTCTATTTTCTAATTCTAATTATTATTTGATGATCTATTTACTAATTACCCTTTTCTGAAAATTACCAAAATACCCTTTTTATTCTTTTAGGCTAATTTCATTAAAATTCTTTCTTTATTTTCAGCTTAGGACTCATTTGAATTAATTATCCTCTAAATCTTCATTTTTATTCTGACTAGGACTTAACTCATATTTTCTTTTATTTATTATTTATTTATTTATTAGGTGAAAAATCGGGGTTTTACAAACATGCTCCCCCATACAAACAACAGCTATACACAAACAAAGAAAAGGAACCACCTGCTGGAAAATAACACTTAAATGGTCATGAACAGCCCCTTTCTCTCCTTTCCGGTTAGACACAAACCCTTCCCTTACCATGGGAGTTAATGTACAACAAGGAAATGAGCCCAACACACCCTAGCATGGGAGAACAGTAGGTATATGGCATAAAATGGGGTGGGAATGCTCATATTTCATTTATTTTCAAATATGTTTAACAAAGGGTGCTAAGGAACCTCACCTTGGGGGTTTCGAACCCTGGAACGTAGTATGAGCACCTCCTTGAAGCACGAAAGGCTACTGGAACCTCTCCTTGTGCCACCAAGAACAGGCACCCTCCTCCTTGCTTAGGCACAATGGAGCAAAAGAAGAGAGGAGATGATGGGAGAGCCTTAGAGAAAATCTCTTTGGGTTTTGGGGAGCAAAAGGAAGGTAAAGTGAGGGGAGAAGAAAGGAGGAAGTGAGAAAGGTGGGAGAGATCCCAACAAAAATGAGCCGACCCCTTCCCCAATGGGCTAAAGTGCCTTTTATATTGCTTGACCAAAATGCAATTACTTTTGCACTTCATCACCAAAGCCTTAATCTTTTCAATTCATGCCCCTTTTTTAAACAAAAGCAATGATTGCTTGGCAAACTTAGCCTCCAAGCAATATTGGACGAATTCTCCACATGGGAGAATTCGTCCAATCTAATTATTTTCTTTTTTTATTTATTTAATTCATTAGATATTTTGCTTTTATTATTATTTTATTAAGGTTTTTGCTTTGGGTTTCAGATGCACATGCATCTTTTAATTTTCTTTTCTTTTTCTTTTATTTTAAATACTTTAATTAGATTTTTAGCAAAAATATTATTTTTTAATTCAAAACTTTTTACTTTGCTGCTCTTTCTTCACTGTTTGCCACGTGTGCAGATTTTCAGAAACTTTAACTGCCCACAACTCTCTCGTTTGACATCCGATTTTAGCAAACTTAGTGGCGTTGGAATCAGTGCGAGATTCCCTATCCACTGAACTTTAGTTTAGCAGCAAATTCGAGTTTTTTAGCAGAAGTGCCGTGTCGCGTCCCGGAGCCAACTTTGCTCATATTTCCTTATCCGGGACTCCGATTCCAACATACTCAGTTGCATTGGAATCGTGTCAAGATGCTCTTTCTGCTGGTATCAAATGGGGTAGCTGATCTGGGGTTTAGCAGAAAGTCAATTTCTGCTTTTCTCAGATTTGACCAGTCCATAACTTCTTCATTTGGACTCCGATTTGAGCAAACTCTATTCCATTAGAAGCGTATCGGAATCCTCTTTCCAATGGTGGGAAGTATGGTGACTGATTTGCACCAGATAAAAAAGTCAACTTTTTGACTTTCTCAAGTTTGACTTTCTCAAGTTTGACTTTTCAATTAAAATTTCATTTTCTGCTTTTTGGGAGGTGCAAAAATGAGGTGCTTACACTAATGATCATCAATTGGATTTAATTTAACATGAAATAACTATATTCATAAGGATTTCACTCGAAATGTACTCACAGGTAAAAACAACTCAGATGCAGTGATTAAACTAGTGTTTCAAATCAAATACATTTGCAATCCGATAGAAAGTAAGTGCTACTTACCTGTGCCGATGAACAACCACTCAAAGCTCACCATCCTCTGATCACAGCACCTCCGGAGGATCACAACCAACGACCAATTGTTCTCTGCTTCCTCACCAACACCATATCTGATCAGATCTGGATTCAATCCTCTCTTATAAGGTTATTTGCACCCTAATTACCAAACGAAATGGCAATTTACCTAATCTCTCAGAAATCTGCACCTAAATGGTCGAATCTCCACCAAAGTGCTTCACTTCCGATTAACTCCGATCTCCTCTAACTCAGACAACCCTCAGAACTTAGCTTCTCTTTAGACTGCCCAATTCGACTAAAGCTCCCTCCGATCAACAAATGAAACCAATAAACTGGGATGAACTGCCTATTAATAGGCTTCGTTGGTGCTCACCAATTAGCTACTTCATAATCTGCCGTGTCACACTTCCACCAAGCTTACTACCTTAGCACCCTTTTAACACATGATTCACTGTATGCTAACCTACACAATTTCTCTACATGGCCAATGTCTTATCTCTCTGATTTAATTCTTGCTTCTCCACCAAATGAATAGCATAGCTCCTATGCTAACTTAATTAAAATCTTAACATATTAATATTATATATTCAGCTAATATTTATAACCATCATTTACCTTAATTCATGACCCTATTTACTTAACATATGAAATTCCCCAAAATACCCCTTTCTCGCTGTACCATCAAACCACTAAAAATCCAACCTATGAAACTTAAATATCTAATTTATCAATTTTAGTAATTCCTCATGTCTAATTTTGAAATTTTACTCTAAATAATTTCCTTCTTCCATTTTCTGAAAATTTCCACCAATTAAATAAATCAACGAACAAAAATCAAAATTTTAATTTTTATTAAAAAATCGGTATTTTAAAATTATTGTGATGGGTATGGTTATTGTGACTAGTACAAAACATTAAATGAAACAAATAAAAAGTGAAAAATATAAATAAGTAGTTGTTTTTGTTTCTTATGTTTAGAGTACCTCTTTAATTCAGAAACTTACATCATATCATCTCTTTTCAAGAAATTGGATCATTTGTATCAGATGATAATTTTATAAAGAGGCCCAAGAAGTAATTGACCATCTACTACTGCATTCCTTACGTTGTTTTGATAAAGCTGATCAAGCCTCATAAGATATCACATTTAGAATGCTAAGATGCCAACTGTGGGCATTGGATGTATTGTTGGGTATAGATCATGAGATACAAAACCTGTCCATAAATAATGACCAAACCAAAAGAACAATGCAAAAAAAGGTGGTTACTACTCTTTGTATAGTTTGTACTAGGGCTACAACTTGGTGTAAGCACCTCATTTTTGCGCCCCCGAAAGAGCCGAAAATGCAAACCCTGGTCAAAAAGTCAAACCCTGATGGGTCAAAAATTTGACCTTTTGATCAAGTAATAAACTTCCACCTTGCTTCATCTCAATGGATAGGGAATTTCGACACGATTCCAACGCAACTGGGTTTGCTGGAATCGGAGTCCGGATGAGGGTTCTGCGGGCGGTCAAACTGGAGGATGAGCCAAAAGTTGACTTTTCCTCGATTCCCGTGCCAAGTACCTTGCCCTATACCATTAGATAGAGAATCTCGACACGGTTCCAACGCAACTGAGTCTGTGGGAATCGGAGTCCGGATGAGGGTTCTGCGGGCGGTCAAACTTGAGGATGAGCCGAAAGTTGACTTTTCCTCGAACCCCGTGCCAAGTGCTTAACCGTATGTCATTGAATAGAGGGCTCCGATAAGAGTTCAACACAATTGAGTTTGCTCAAATCGGAGATCAGATGAAAGAGATATGAGCTGTCGAAGTTTCCGGGCAGCAAAAGCCGGAAACTGTACACGTGGCGCAAGAACTGCACACGTGGCTGCCAACGCAGCGAAATATCTCGGGGACTAAATCTTGAATATCCAAAAATCTCAAGGACTAAACAGAAATTCGTGCGGGGCAATCCGTAGATATCCAAAAGTGTCAAATCGGTCGAATCGGTCAAGTCGAAGGGCAAATCCGTAATTTTTCGATTTGTATCCGGTCAAATATACCGGATACACATACCCTTGTGTATATCCGGACTCCAAGGCCGGATACGAAGATTTGCTCGGCAAGATTCACGCCGATTCTCCGACAAATTCGCGGCGGAAATCAATTTTGCCAATTATTATGTTTTGTATCCGGACTCCAAGTCCAGATACAAAGGAAGCTTAATGTATCCGGACTTGGAGTCCGGATACACATGATGTATAGTGTATCCGGACTCCAAGTCCGGATACATTAAGTTTTTTATAAAAGGGGACATCAGCCCCCTTTCCAAGGGTTGGTTGGTTTTCATTGCTTGTAGACCTCCTTGCCCCTCTATTGCTCATCCGAATCCTCCCTCTCCAACACCCATTGGCCTCCACCACCTTCCGACCACCATCCCAAGGCACCTCCACCCCTTCTCCCCCTTCTTCCTCTTCAAGGTCACCCCAAGAAGAGGAGGCCTTTTGCTGTAGTTGCTGGAGAGGAAGTCTCCAGCCCTTGTTCCACCTCCAAGAGGTGCTTACAACCCCCAACAAGGCTTTCCAACCCCACCCCACCTCAAGAGCATCAGGGCCTCTTGTATTCCCCTTCTTCTCCATCTTTCTATCCAAGACCAAGGTGCCTAAGTGCTGTTGGTGTTGCAAGGGAGTGTTCCAGCTCCACCCACGCCTAAATGAGGTTGAAGCACACCTCAGAAATCAGTTGTACACATCAGGTAAGGTTTCTTATTACCTTGTATCCTACATATGTTAAAATCAGGTTTTTATAAAAATTCTCCTACATTTGTTTCTTTCTTGGCATGGGTTTGTCTCCATGTGCTTTGTGCATGCTTGTGGTTCACTTTTCACGGCATGAAAGCCACCACCGTGGAGAAGTCCACGTAGGTTTTTACAGGAAGTAAGGGAGCCCACATTTTTTTACACTTTTGGTGATAATGGATCCTTGTTGCATGATGTATTTCTTTTTTAGCATTTGGTGAGCCATTGTTCGGCATCTTTTTACTGTTATCCAAGTAGGTTGCTGCTGTGGGCAGCAGCAAACCTCCACTGTCTGCTGCTGTCCCAGCAGGCCTGGAACCCAAGGCCAAACCCAACCCATCAAGGCTTACATGCATGCCTCCATTCCCTCAAAACCCGTGCATTTTCGGCTCCATGTTGCTAACTAGATCCCACTTGTTTAATGCTATACCTTCACCTACAGCAATCTTGTTTTTACATATTATCCTTTGACAAATGCATGTATGATGTACTTTGGTTTCAATAGATTATTGTGAATAGGGGCCCCCATTTTAATTTGCTGTTTTCTTATGTTGGCAAATACAATAAACATGATCCTCTACCCCTCCTACCCACTGTTTTAAATCGGCTTCCATGCTTCCCCCTTTGCATCTTGTCTATTGTTTAATGGTTCAATGGGTATACATCCCACCCCATCCCCTCTACCTTGGCCTACCTGAGTTGCTGCAGGGAACAGCAGAAGGTCCTTGTGCCACTGCTGTTCCCAGCCGATCTGCCGACCCCTATGCAGCCCCCACTGAGCAGGGTAACCCTTCCTTTACCCCTTGCTGATTGAAGCCCCCATGATCCAAGTCAATCGCTGCTGGGAATGGCAGCAGGCCTTTACTGTTTGCTGCCATCTCAGCAGACTTGGAAGCCCCCAAGGTGAGCCCCACAAATGGAGGAACCCCCATGAGCATGCTGGCCCCGTCCTCCTCTTGGTTTACTGATTTTGATCATGTTTAGACCCTTTGTACCAGTAGCTATCCTTGCCAAGTGGACCACCCATTTGCATGTGTAAGCTTAGCCCTTTGGCCACACCCTCACCACAGCACCTCCAAGGCATCTCCCATGCACCCTTCATCCCCTTGGCTACCCTTTCATCTTTGCATATCAATTGCTGTCCCCCTGTCCTTGCTGCTGTGCCATGTTTTGCAATACGTAGTTTTGGGTGATTAATTGGTTAGCATGAGATGCATGTTGGTTTGGCTTTAATTGTTTGAGGATCAATGACATGAAACTATGGAAATTGGGGTACTTAGACCCCCACCTTGTTGCTGTAATTGTAAGAAAGGAAGTAAGAAGGGCAGCAAGCCCCATGCCCTCCAATGCCCCATGTCTTGATGAGAAACCAAAAAAGAGAAGCCAAATGAGGCTTCTCCCTCAAACCTGAGCTAGTGTGGGCCCTCCCAGGGGCCCACCAAACCTTAGAAAGGCCTTAGGAAACCCCTGGAAGCCACCCCAATGGCCAAAGCCCGCAAAAAGGCAATTTTGAGGTGATCCGGCAACTCAGACCGGATCACCTAGGGCCCATGTGTATCCGGCCACTAAGGCCGGATACACCCAGAAAATGTGTTTTTTTGTATGATTGGATGTCTTGCCGAAATTTGGAGCAATTTGAACCAAAAACCACTGAACCAACAGGGTTTCCGGGTCACCCGGAAACCCAACTTGGGACCTGGACCACCGGTCCAAATTGGAAACACTTGTGGGCCTTCCAACGGGGCCCACCAAGCCCGATAAATCGCAAAGCATGTAAATAAGCAAGTTAAATAAAATGAACCGATTGAATCGGATGGGCCAAACCCAATGCGGCCCACCCGAGCCTTGATTTGTGGAATGAGTATACGAATTGCACGGTTTGGCCGAGACCAAGGGCTAGGGCCTATCGGGCCTGCCAAAGCCCATTAACCTAACTAAGGAAGGGTGCAAACCCTAAGCCTCAAGGAACTGGGCTTTTTTAAGCCCAAATTTGGACTACGGGCTCCAAGCCCAACATCCAACCCACCTGGGTGAATTTAAATAAGATAAATTAAAGGCATTTTGGCAACCAACATGGGGGCCCACCCAGGGGCCCGCAAATCAATGCCGGCCCGCTTCTTGCATGGAAAATCACTTAAGTGTCCAACTTGAACAAACTAAATAAAACCAACACACTTAACCAAAGCCCACAGGGCCTCCCTAGGCTTAGATCGAGGCCCACAAGGGCACACGGGCCAACTTAAGCCCATCCAGGACACCAGTTGGGCCTTCCAAAGGGGCCTACCCCATCAGACTCAGATCGCCTAAATCAAGCAAGATAAAAACAACTAAAGGGACCCACACCACTCAGGTGGTCCCGCCAAGACCTAATTCAAAAGCATGCTGGATTAGGAACCGGGTGAGAACCAAAGTAAAAAGCTGACTCAAGATAGGGAACCCCTAGGACCCGTCATCCGACGGGGTGGATTGGGGTGTCTACGGACTTCCCCAGCCCACAACCGAGAACCGACTTAGAATCTCAAGCCGCAGACCAAAAAGCCCTTAATAGACAAGATTAGGCACCCAGGTGTCCGCCTGCACCCCATCAGGCGGTGGCGACTCCGAATTACCCCGTGCCGCGTTTCCCACGTGCGCACAGCCTGGCGACTCTGCTGGGGACCACTCAGCCCAGTAGGACCCTACTTAGGACCGAGTCAGCTCAAGAGGGACTTAGGCGATATTCTAGGAACTTTTGCTACCCCGCTTAGAAAGGTACAGAATACACGTAACTACGTGTTTTGGGGAGTCCTGCCATAAGGACACGATAATTGCCTAAGGCAAGTGGAATTTAAGAGGTCCCCTGTGACCCTCCACTTACCTGGGGATTCTCCCAGGACATCGTAAAACGTGCCAATTCTGCACCTTACTATACGAGGTAGTAGGGATTCCTTTATCACCTAAATCCAGACAAAACTCACCCGTATAGGCACAGCACGCAGCCCAACTGCACACACGGGCACACCACCACACCGTGGATGGATGATTACATAAATTTAAAAATTTTAATTCTCGCATTTGCATGATAAAACTGCGTGGGGTGACACGCACGAGGGAGACTGCGTGGATGATCCGACCTTTGATAGATGAGTGAATCGGATACTGCTACTTCTTTACCAAAACTTAGACCTCTCTAGCAGCCTACCCTTCTTCTTACTATGAACTGATCTTTGGGATGGTATTAGCACCTACGCTCCCGTGGCTTGCCGGGGAAAGCAGGGTAAACCCATCCCCCCAGTTTACCGGAGTCCGTTAGCACCACTGGTTTCTTGCCGTGGCACGCGAGGATCCAGTACTGGTCCAGACCCTTGTAGGCTTATGTCTCGGGCTGGGTATCCTTCCCCACCTAACGTTTCTGAATGAACCTTACGTTGAGCATGAGAGGGTGAGTAGGATGTGAATGACGAATAAAATTGGAATAAAATTCAGAGTCCATCAAGGGCAGCAACCCCCGCTTTTTGCATCAAATGGAGTAAACCCTAGATGCTGGGCTACCTCGGCCCTGGCTTAGGAAACTCACCTAACCATGATCAGGGGAACCACCCCAGATCCATGCATGGAGTCCTGTATACTATGGGCCCCCAACCCATTAGAGTCCGCTGGGAGCACTTTAAGTCCAGATTGGTCTTTTAGAGCAGATGAAAGCCAGCCAGATCAGACAAACAGATGAAAGCATGCCAGATCAGAACATGGGCACTAAACCCTAGATTTAGGGATTTTTAGCCTACCCCACTTTAAAAGCAATTTGTATCCTCCCTTTTGGCTCCCGACAGCCTTAAGGATGAATTCTTTGAAGTTTTTGTAAATATCTTGTAAACCTTCGCCCTCGATGGCAAGTTGTAATTTTTGCTATGGTCTGACACTGAAAGTAGATGAAAGAACAGATGAAAGACAGAAAGACTGATCGGGACTTGAATGTGCTCCTCTACACAAGTATGTCTAGGAGTCGCGCCTTAACTGGCGCCAACCCCTAGGACCACACACCATGCGTGCCTGGGTTAAATTCCGCACTGTTTTGTTTTTGTTTTTTTGGTGAAGCATGATAGAACTGCTAGTGGTTATCCCTTTTGCTTAAAAATTATACATGTCTTAGGACTAACTTAGAGTCTTGGTGTGGAACCTTAATTTGACTCGGAATTTTGATCGGATAGTTGGCATGGCATCTTCATCCTCATCTGAGAGAACCCGTTTCCCTAGGATAGAGAAGTGTGCCTGGGATACCCCCTGGATCCGTTCTTGGACAAGGCAGCTCCAAGGGAGTGAGCAGATTGAATGGGAGCACAAATACCACATGGGACAGACTTTGTCCCTGTTAAATGTGCCGATTAACTGGGATATGATCCAAGCAGCCCTGCTTTTCTGGGATCCCCAGCTTTCAGTGTTTCGATTCGGGGTCAATGAGTTGACTCCCACAATTGAGGAACTTGACCTGTTCCTCCGATTTCGTGACTTAGGAGAACCCGCCAGGCCAAGTCTCAAAGAAAGTTACAAGAATGAAGCTTGTGTTTTCTTTGGCCTCTCAAGGGGAGAATTTCAGACCTTAGGAGGTGACAAATCATTTACTCGGGTCTCTAAAACATTCCTAGCTGAGAAAATGAGAAACAAAAAGCAGGAAAGACCCCGGGCTTGGTTTGACACCTTCACCCTTGTGGTTCTGTCACAAATCTTCTTTCCAACTGGGGGAGACACCATTAATTTGGCCCTCATGGAAATTGTGGATCAACTCAGGGCAGGGTACCGAATCATGCCACTGATCCTAGCTCAACTGTTCCATTCCCTGACTTTGTCCAAAAACGGAACTCGGAGGTTTCAAGGGTGCGCTCCCCTTCTCCACATTTGGCTGCAAGACCACCTGACAGTGTCATCACCTGTCAGTGCATATTACAAGGCAACCGGTGACAACATCCATTGGTTGGCTCAAAGAGAGATCAAACCAGACCTACCCGCTCGTGAGGATTGGTTTAACCACTTTCTCCACCTGAGGGGAGAAACAGACATTAGATGGTGGGGTACATACAACATCCCCTACATCCCCATCATAGCTTTCAAGAAAAGAGAGGGGCTTTCCCTGATAGGACTCACCCATGCCGTGCCGTACTATCCGATCCGGGTTCTGAGACAGTTTGGGAAACCGCAGGGAATCCCGGTCAAGGACGACTTGGGCAGTTTGATTGGTCCACTCACCAAGGGACTAAGGACCCAACTGCTGATGGAGTGGAAGACAATGTGTGTATATCGAGAAGACGTCTTCATCGAATCACATTTTCGAGACTACGAGCAATGGATAGCTCGGGAGTTTGGCCATGACGGCCCCCCACCTCTTCAGCCTATCGCATCAAGCGACATTCCAGTTCCTCCCCCTAACACATATAGGGACAGGGTGGCCGAACTGCAAGAGACTCACTCCCGTATCCATTCAACTTTTGTGGATTCGGAACGGGAGAGTAGGCAGGCCAATACGGCCTTGCAACATGAAATGGAATTAGTGCGCAAGCGCGCTGAGGAGGACAAACATCTGCGGAACAAACTTCTGCGAGCCTTGAGGAGGCAAGACGTGTCCTCCCACTATGATGATGACCAACCTAGCTAGACTTTGGCTTTGTTGTATTTGTTATGAATGATGATGTACTTTGTGCCATGGCGGCACCTTTTGATTAAAGCATGAATTTATTTCCACTTTGCTATATGTTGTTTAAACTTAACAAGACAAGAATTTGAAATAAAAGAATCAATTCCCCCCGATAGGGCAACTTGGTCTCCGACAGACCACCTATTCTCAGATAATTTCAATCTCCCTGGTCGCTGCGACCACCTAGTTTCCTTTAATTGCATCTCTCTCATTGAGATCGCAAAACCCAGCAAGTGTTGAAAAACACCCGAGACTTTGAGCTCAGATCACACCCGTCTGCATCTTTTCAAGATCATGCGGTTTAACCTGTAGGGCACCGAAGCCGCCGACGGATGAGTCGGATATTGGTGGAGGATCGTCCTGGCATAGCCTACCCCTTTTAGTGACACCAAAGCCACCGGTGATTGAATCGGATATTGGCTGCGGAGCGTCCGGGTACTACTAGCCGAATCCTTAGGGCACCGAAGCCGCCGACGGATGAGTCGGATATTGGTGGAGGATCGTCCTGGCATAGCCTACCCCTTTTAGTGACACCAAATCCGCCGGTGATTGAATCGGATATTGGCTGCGGAGCGTCCGGGTACTACTAGCCGAATCCTTAGGGCACCGAAGCCGCCGACGGATGAGTCGGATATTGGTGGAGGAGCGTCCTGGCATAGCCTATCCCTTTTAGTGACACCAAAGCCGCCGGTGAGTGAATCGGATATTGGCTGCGGAGCGTCCGGGTACTACTAGCCGAATCTTTGCATCGCCGAGACCACCGACGAATGAGTCAGGATTTGGTTAAGGCAACCCTGAGTGCTGTTCTTCAGCCCCCTTTCTGAGACCTTGATTGGTCCAACCTTGTGATTCTGAGCTCAAACAAAACCCCTTAAATTGAAGGTTCTCTTTCCTTGCCTAAACAGCTAAAATAGATTAGTTCAACCGGGTTCTCTTTCCCAGTCGCTTCCGAGCGGCTAAAATAGATCAGCTTTCGAAAAAAAAGGGTTCTCTTCCCCAGTCGCTTCCGAGCGACTAAAATAGATCAGCTTTCAAAAGAAAAAAAAAGCAGGGTTCTCTCTCCCAGTCGTCTGCGAGTGACTAAAATAGATTCGGTCATTAGGGTTCTCTTTCCCAGTCGCTTCCGAGTGACTAAAATAGATCAGCTTTCAGAAAAATAGGGTTCTCTCTCCCAGTTACCTACGGGTAGCTAAAATAGATCAGTTGATTCAAAACCAGGTTCTCTTCCCTTGTTGCCCTAGGGCAGCTAAAATAGATCAGTTAGTCCAAATCCAATCAAAAAAATCAGTCCTCCAAATTCATTAAGGTTCTCTTCCCTTGTTACCTACGGGTAGCTAAAATAGATCAGTTAATTCATTAAGGTTCTCTTCCCTTGTTACCTACGGGTAGCTAAAATAGATCAGTCTTCAAATTCATTAAAGGTTCTCTTCCCTTGTTACCTACGGGTAACTAAAATAGATCAGTTGATTCAAAGTTTAGGTTCTCTTCCCTTGCTGCCTTAGGGTAGCTAAAATAGATCAGTTAGTCAAATCATATCATAAAACAAAAAAACAAAAATATAAAATAAATGAATAGATTCAATCAGATAAAATTGTGTAATCAATTTGTGTAAAATTGCACTAATGCCTGCAAATTGTCCCACCAGGTACCAAAAATTGCTTTCAGAAGTCCGTACTTGTTAAGATTGAGGAGAAGGCTCGATATGGAACAGCAAGGAGAACAGACGCCGCCAGGGCAGCATCCGGCAGAGTCCAGTCATGCCCAAGTGGTCAATGAGATGCAGCAAAGGATGGACAGTATGGGTTCCATCATCCAGGAACTGATGACAGAACTGAGGGAATTGAGGTAGGCCCCACCGGCAGCACCAGTTGCCCAGCAGCCGCAGCCACCGTTCCCACCACCGGCAGAAGTGGCGCCACCGCCGCGTCCAGTGAACCCCCCTCCCCTAGCACCACCACCACCACCGGCAGCGCCATTTCATGTGGCACAACAAGATCAATTTTTGCCTATCCATCTGGGACAGGGTGATGAGGACTGGTACAGAACCCAAGAAGTGCAGTTTGAAGAAAAGCTGACAGCAGTGAGGGAAGAGAATAGAACGGAAATGGCCGCCCTCAAGGAGCAACTCAAGCAGCTCCAACCCAGCACAGTGCAGAGTGAGGCTACTCTGGAGAGCCTCTGTTTCTTTTCAGATATCCAACTCCCGGCTAAGTTCAAATGCCCTGAGTTGCACCAGTTCAACGGCACCGGGTGCCCCCTGAACCATCTGAGATCCTATTCTGGTGACATGTGCCAGTATGCCAAGGAAGAGCGGATTATGGTGCAGTTCTTCCAGAAGTCACTAGCAGGGGCCGCTTACTCTTGGTTCCTGAGTCTAGACAAGGCTAAGATCAAGACATGGAATGACCTGGCAGCAGTCTTCATCCAGCAGTACCGCCTGAACAGTCAGATAGTGCAGACAAGGGCAGAATTACAAAGGTTGGCAAAGAAGAGCCAAGAGTCAGTAAGAGAATACGCCAAGCGCTGGAAGGAATTGGCAGCATTAGTACAGCCGCCGTTGCTAGAACAAGAGATGACGTCGTTGTTTATTGCGTCATTAGGCCAACCTTTCTTCACTCTGCTGCTGGGGTAGAGTACGTCGAACTTCAATGACCTCATCTTAACTGCGGATCGGATTGAAGACGCAGTAAGGGCCGGAAAGATAGATGGCAGTGGGCAGAGCGCCGCACCAAGGAGGCCAGTGTCAGGGCAAGCTAGCAGAAACCAGGGGCAAGAGCCTAGGAGGTCAGAACAGCAGGCAGTGAACTATGTATACCCCACACAACCCCACCATTTCTCCCAAGGACCGGAGGCAGTGGCACCCCAAGGAACCGGACAAGCTGCTTACCAAGGGGTAAGAAGAACAAGGGAAGAGATGGAGGCCAGAATGAAGCGGGTTTTCACTCCACTCCCGTATGCGCCGGCAGAGTTGCTGCCTACTTTGCTAAAGAAGGGGTAAGTGCAAGTCAAACCCCCGAACCCTCGTTTGGTCAACGCCAGAAGCTATAACGCTGCAGAGCGATGCGAGTACCACTCTGGTGCTCCAGGGCACCACACCAATCGGTGCTGGGATTTGAGGCACGATATCCAAGACCTGATTGATAGTAAGCGCATCACGGTCGACCCTCCAGCGCCACCTGCCCAGACTCCAGCAGCCGGAGTAACTACCAATCCTCTCCCAGATCACTCAAAGGCCTCCACTAGTAGGACGGCAAATCAAGTGAGCAGTGATCAAGGCACCGAGCAGCTCAACCCTTCCATACTTATCGGACGGCCAGGGCAAACAGTGAGGGTACAGCTGCAAACAGGAACCCCCTCGGCAGCAAGGGCAATTAATGAGAATACAGACGTCTATGTCTGCACGATCGAGGATGAACCTCAAAGCAGTGAGGAAGTCACGGGACCTTGGAACCCGATACAATGTGGATGGATCAGTGATTCCCCATCCCCTCCACGCAGGGAAGGAGTGGGAAGCTCCAGTGGGCTCCAGATCAGGGATAGGCCGCAGATCTCGGACGCTTCAGTAGGTAGTTCAAGGGTGCCGCCCCAGTTATCCACCGGATGGCCGCCAGAGGGCATGTCCGCAACATCGGGGCCACACCCATATCTGGCATACTCTACCGACTCCTCATCACTTGAGTCTAATCCTGCCCCCCTCCCATACAACATGCTTGAGTGGTTCGCTCCCCCTCATGCCGCAGCAGAGGAGGAACCACCATCCACTCCTGAACTCGCGAACTTGCCGAACCCGTACGAGAGCTCGGACGAGTCTGCTGACGCAGACTCAGATGACACGTCCGCAGAAAAGAGTAAGACAGTGAACGTCATTGAAGGAGACGGCAGTGACCCCCCTACAGATTTCCCTCTGGTGCACTTCCACCCATCCGAAGACCAAGAATTCTTCTACCCAACCCCCATCTCTCACCCTAGCCCTTTAACCCTCAACATCCACGACATCATGGACTCGCCTCCACAAGACCCCTTCTACCTTTCATTCGAACCACCTACCCTGAACCTTTCCAAGCTTAACCTGGAACCACCCTCGTACAACGTCGTACCACCACCTTATCCCACCCAATCTTTCCACCATCAAGCCACCTCCGCAACCACCATTGAAGCAGAGAGCGACCGAATCACCCGATCCGGTCGATACGTAAACACCGACCCCCCACCCGCACCAGAGGAGGGAGCAGAAGCAGAAGCAAAAAGGAAAGAAAAAGGGAAGGACATGGTCACAGAATTGCCACCGACCCTCAAAAGAAAGGGAAGGGCCACAGAAGAGGAAGTCACAGATTTGCACCATAGTGTGTTCACTCCAGAGTACGACCTCCTCCAGCAGTTGAACAAGGTGCCCGCCCAAATCTCCATAATGCGACTTCTGATTGATTCAGAAAAGCACAGGGCAGTGTTAATGAAGGTCCTGGGGGACGCACACGTACCAGCAAGCATTGATCCCAAGCAGCTAGGGGCAGTGGTGTCAGTGATCATGGCACCCCAGGCCATCTCCTTCTCTGCAGCAGATCTGCCACCTGAGGGTTGCGACCATGCTGAGCCGCTTTACATCACAGTGAAATGTACTGATCTCATCGTAAAACGTGCCATGATTGACAATGGGTCAGCTTTGAACATATGCCCGATGAGGACATTTCACAGTTTGCAATTGGACCCTTCAATGATCAAGCCAAGTGCTCATAATGTCAGAGGCTTCGACAATGCCAGAAGAGACTCACTAGGAGAGGTCACTTTGGTGATCATAATTGCAGATAGGCCCTTCACCATGGACTTTGAGGTCATGGATATCAATGCCTCATTTTACTTGCTGATCGGGAGGCCTTGGCTGCATCAGGCAGGAGCAGTATCTTCCACACTGCACAGAATGGTCCGGTTCGTGTCAGGCAACGAACTCATAACAGTACATGCTGAGGATCATCGAGAGTTCGAAAGGGTCGGAGTACCCTATGTGGATTATGAGTTGCCCACCGCCCTCAATTTCCAAGCGGTAGAGATGGTACAGGTGAATCGTATCCCTGAATCGGAAAGGGGGCAACGACTCTCGAAAAGGAGGAGAAAGTACATGTTCAGCGCTGCTGACTGCGCAGACTGGGGCCTCCGAGCCGGTGATGGGTTAGGCAAGTATAAGCAGGGAATCAAGGCAGCCATCCAACCTTATGAGCGGACCGCTGGGTTTGGGCTGGGGTTCAGACCACAGCCAGAAGACTACTCTCGACTCCTTGGGAACCGTGCCGAAAGAAAAAGGGCAAGAACTGAAGGAAGAGAGCCCCATTGGCCCATATGCGTGCACGAGAACTTGTACCACCGCTTCTCTAACATGGAGCGTGAAGCGGCCCAGGCTATCGAGAACATAGTCCCCCAAGGGTGGGGAGATGAGTTTCTGGATACCCCTGCCATGGAAGAAGACTACCTGCAAGGATTGGCCCAAACGCTCTGGGAGGAGCCACCGTCTATGGACATAATTGGAGATACTGTAGAAGTAGACCCGTTGGCGCCTGAGGGGTCGCCAGATGGCCTACCGGCACTGGTCGCCTTGGACTCAGTTGATGAAGTTACCATGGCCTTCGCCCCACCAGATGAGCAATTCATCCCTGATGGGGTCCCAATCAACTCTGCAATTGTGGTGGAAGCGCCGTCACCTGCTCCCATTGAGGAATCCAAAGAAGAAGGTCCGATCATGTATGTCTGCATGATGGAAGGGCGAGACAGCTTAGGAGCGCCAACCCGCAGGCCGAGATCGCCTCCTCCACGCCCCTATATCCCGCACCCTGGAACGCGCGATGGTTTGAACCGCATGTTCCGTAGCATGCCCCAAGTGCTAGGGCCAGTACCGGAAGAAGTGTACCATGCAGCTTACGGCAAATGGGCACCACCAGCTTACTCTTCCACAGTGCCAGGGAAACCAACTGGAATACCCATAATGTTTGCACCCTCCAGAGTTGACCCAGCCAACGAAGTCACCATCGCATACGCGCGACCCGAGGACGAGATACCAATGGCAATCGCCCTCAGTGGATCATGGGTAAGGGTATCGTCAGAGTCTGGCCCCCGATCAGAGAGAAGCCAGAACAAGCCGGTAGGAGGCGCAGCACAGGATCCTATTTACATTTCTTCTGACGAGAGCGCCAACATGGTGGTGGTAGGAGAGCCAGAGAAGACGATCGCTATCAACAAGGAAGCCGAGGCATCACTGAAGAACTGGAGCGCCACGCCTTTTGCAATCAGCAAAGCTGCTATCCCAAAGGGGGTTTCTGTCACCTCTGAGATTTCTGTTGTAGCTACTGCTAAAATTTTTAATGAATATCTCAATGCTTCCTACTACTTGCATCTGTTTGAAAACGAAAATAACAAAAATAAGCAACTTGAGCATCGCAATCTTAGTGTCAATCCCGACACACACCTGGAAGATCTGGGGCACGGGATAGGTAATAAGATTGCCATAAGTGAACAAAAAGAACAAAAAGAAATTGAAAAGCCAGTCCAGATGGCAATAATAAATGAAATGCATGAGCCAGTGTCCAATCCTGAATACGAGCAAGAACTCGACACGTCAGATTGGGGCACTCGCCCATCGCAGCAAGAAGATTCAAACATCGTCCCCTGTGAGCCTTTCGAGCATGAGGACGACGATGAATCATGGGAGACCCCGCTCGAAATCCAAATCGCATTGGAAAGGCACGAGAAGGGTCTCCAGGCCAACATTGAGGAAACAGAGTCAATTGACATAGGTGAAATAGCACAACCAAGGATTCTCCAAATTGGTAAAAAGCTGTCACCATTATTGAGAAAATAGATGTTTGATTTTCTTAAATCTTATTCTGACGTGTTTGCATGGTCATACGAGGATATGCCCGGGTTAGACATGGACTTGGTTGTGCATCGGTTACCAACAAAGTCTGAGGCCATACCTGTGAAACAGAAGCTCAGGCGCACGAAGCCGGAGTGGGCCCTGAAGATCAAGGAAGAGGTCACCAAGCAGTTGGATGCCGGATTCTTGCAAGTAACTCACTATCCAGAGTGGTTGGCCAACATCGTGCCGGTTCCCAAGAAAGACGGGAAAGTCAGGATGTGTGTTGACTATAGAGATCTGAATAGAGCAAGTCCGAAGGAGGACTTCCCATTGCCGCACATCGATGTACTGGTAGACAATACAGCAACGCATTCGATGTTCTCTTTCATGGACGGCTTCTCTGGTTACAACCAGATAAGAATGGCACCCGAGGATATGGAGAAAACATCCTTTATCACGCACTGGGGCACTTACTGTTACCGCGTGATGCCGTTCGGACTGAAAAATGCGGGTGCTACATATCAGCGTGCGATGACTCTGTTATTCCATGACATGATACACAAGGAAATGGAGGTGTACGTGGATGACATGATAGCAAAGTCTAAGGAAGAAGAAGACCACTTGGTGAACCTTGGAAAGATGTTCGACAGACTCAGAGAGCACAAACTTCGGCTCAACCCAAACAAGTGTGTGTTTGGAGTGACTTCAGGAAAGCTGCTCGGCTTCATAGTGGGCAAGCGAGGCATTGAGGTCGATCCTGTCAAAGCAAAGGCAATTCTGGAGATGCCTCCTCCGTCGACAGAAAAGGAAGTGAGAGGATTCCTGGGCAGATTGCAGTATATCAGTAGGTTCATTGCGCAGATGACTCCTGTGTGTGAGCCTATATTCAAGCTGCTAAAGAAAGACAACCCTGTGGTTTGGAATGACGACTGTCAAGTAGCGTTTGATAAGATCAAGGCCTACCTGATGAGTCCGCCAACATTGGTCCCACCTGTCCCAGGACGACCCTTGATTATGTATCTGACAGTCTCTGAGACGGCTGTAGGATGTGTGTTAGGACAACACGATGAGAAAGGACGGAAAGAACAAGCAATCTACTACCTAAGCAAGAAATTTACCAACATCGAAGTCAGATACACAGTGCTTGAAAAGACGTGCTGTGCCCTAGTCTGGGCAGCTCAGAAGCTCCGACACTATTTGCTTAGTCACACAGTCCTACTAATCTCCAATCTGGATCCATTGAAGTACATCTTTGAGAAGCCGATCTCCACTGGTAGGGTTGCCAGATGGCAAGTCCTTTTATCTGAGTATGACATTGTCTACACAACTAGGAAGGCAATAAAAGGGCAAGCTGTGGCGGATCACTTGGCAGAACATCCACTACCTGACTACCAACCGCTTCTGACTCACTTCCCAGACGAAGATGTGATGTGTACAGAATCTGCAGATGATACAGAAGAAACCAAGTGGCAGATGTTCTTTGACGGGGCAGTCAATGTAAATGGAAAAGGGATCGGAGTAGTGCTAATCTCCCCAGACGGTGTCCATCACCCGATAGCAGCAAAACTTATGTTTGATTGCACTAGCAACATGGCCGAATATGAAGCATGTGTGTTAGGCTTGCGAGCGGCAATCGAGATGCATATACAAGAGCTAAAAGTATTTGGTGATTCAAGTCTTATCATCTATCAAGTGATGGGAGACTGGAAGACCAGAGATGTGAAGTTGGTACCATACCAAGAGCTGGTCAAGGAATTAGAAGAAGAATTCGAGAGCGTGACATTCGACTACATGCCACGAGACGGGAATCGGTTTGCGGATGCACTAGCTACACTGGCATCAATGGCCACCATCACGGATGACGCATGGGTGCAACCATTGGAGATAGAAATTCGACGCTACCCTATTTACTGCTTCAGTATCGAGAAAAGCACACCCAAAGAAGAGCCTTGGTACGCGGACATCGAAAGGTACATAAGGAACAGAATTTTGCCAGAAGGTGCCTCAGCTGCAGAGAAGCGAACTTTACAGAGGTTGGCAGGGTAATACTTCTACAGTGGAGGTAGGCTGTACAAGAAGTCATACAATGATTCCCTACTGTTATGTGTCAGAGAAGCAGAGGCGCAGAAGTTGATTGAGGAAGTCCATGGATGGTTGTGCGGCGCACACATGAATGGGCACATGCTAGCAAGGAAGATTCTAAGGATGGGCTATTATTGGATGACCATGGAAGCAGACTGCTACGCTCATGTCAGAAAATGCCAGTTATGCCAGATTTATGCCGACAATATCCATGCACCGCCGAATACGTTGTACTCTATGACATCACCTTGGCCGTTTGCCGTCTGGGGGATCGACATGATAGGCCAGGTTCATCCAATGGCTTCAAACGGGCATCGGTTCATCTTAGTGGCAATTGACTATTTTACCAAGTGGGTAGAGGCCATGTCCTTCGTGAATGTGAAGAAATCTCATGTGCTCAAGTTTATCAGAAACAATATAGTCTGTCGCTACGGAGTTCCAGAAGCGATCATCACTGATAATGCAAAGAATCTGAATAATAAGGACATGGAAAAGATGTGTGAAGATCTGAAGATCAGACATCTAAACTCCACGGCATACCGGCCCAAGATGAATGGGGCAGTAGAGGCCGCCAACAAGAACCTGAAGAGGATACTTGAGAAAATGGTAGTCACTTACAGAGACTGGCATGAGAAGCTGCCCTATGCACTGCACGCCTATCGGACGTCGATTAGGACATCAACCGGGGCAACCCCGTTCTCCCTGGTATACGGAATGGAAGCAGTCCTCCCCGTGGAAGCACAGATTCCATCGCTCAGAATTCTGAAGGAAGCTGAAATCAGTGACGTCGAATGGGAAGAATCCAGATTTGACCAGTTGCAATTGTTGGATGAAAAGAGGATTAAGGCTTTGTGCCATGGCCAGCTTTATCAACAGAGAGTGGCGCGAGCCTACAACAAGAAGGTAAAGCCACGGCATTTCAAAGAGGGAGATCTGGTACTGAAGAGAATCTTTCCTCAATAAGAAGACAACAGAGGGAAATTCAAGCCAAACTACGAAGGGCCATTCGTAGTCCACAAGGTTCTGTCCCGAGGAGCACTTATCCTGCAAGAAATGGACGGGGAAATTTTTCCTGAGCCGATAAATGCGGACGCCGTCAAACTGTACTATGCCTAAGATCATTCTGATTGAGAAATGAAGAGAGGCCTTCCTTGACTCTCCTTTAGACTGTAAATCCTTCCAAATACCTTAAATTCCCCCCTAGTTAGACAATTTTGAGCCTTAAAATTCTTTCAACCCATTGCAAGTGTTTTACACATCAAACCGGGGCATTCCTGGCAAAGCAAAAAGAAATAGGGCATTCTTGCCCAGAAAAAAAACTCAAAAAGAAGAGAAAATGCAACAAGAAAAAAGAAAGAAAGAAAAGAAAAGGAAAAGAAACAAAGAAAATGGGAAATGTTTACCCCACCAAAAATATAGAGATACGAATAAGCCAGGGTGTAAGTCCCACCAATAATAAAAGCAGCACACTTTGCAAACCCAAACAATTAAGCTTTTTGAGCCATCTATCCTTTCTTTCATAGCCGAGACCCAGCCTACGTTTCGTCCTATCTCTAAGACCTCTCGGATCTTGAAAGGAATGATCAAGGCAAACAGTTAGGTCTGCGTTCATCAGCAATAACGAAATTCAGAGCTTCCTAAAAAGGCTGGACACAGCGAAAACCCGAAAAAAGGGCGTTGTGTGGTTAGTCAATCAAAAAAAAAAAAAAGAAAGAAAAAAGAAAAAAGAGGAGAATATAGAATAACTGGTCGCATCTGGATTAAGCAGAGCAAGATACAGACGAGAGCAGTGACAGTGGCAGACAGTAAACTGAAAAATTGCACAGATCTGAGGGGTCCGAACCGGCAGGTTGCGCCCGAGTCAAAGACTCCACAGTGGCCTGTGATGACAATGCTCCTGAAAATACCAAGCACTCCAAGTCCCTTCTGACCTTGGGAAATTTCTTTGATATTGCAAACACAGGCACACACTGACACACCTGTTTTCTCTATAATTGTTCTGCTTAACTGTTTTGAGCTCCACGTTGGGCTACTAACCTAAGTTGATAATCTCTAAACCTTGGCAAAGGCCGGTTCCAGCTGCAATGGGCAAAAGGCTCGGAGCAAGAAGAGAATAAGAGAAGTGTTTTGCATTCTCCAGCTATTTCACAATTAACATGTTGTCTTGTCCTACCTTTACAGGTACAGCGAAAGTGAGATGACGAACGTCTTCTCCAAAATCCCCAGTGGAGTTCCTTCAGTAAACGGATAATAATACCCTCCAAAATCCCCAGTGGAAGACCTTCAGCAAACAAGGGACGACATCCTTACATCCCCAGTAGAGTCCTCTCAAGCAATAAGATAATGATACCGGATGACGTAGACTTCTCAAGCCTCGCCCAGTCTGAAGAGGCCGGCTTTGCGAAGAAGAGCGTAAAGAGGACAAAACAAGCTCACGTCAATCCCTGATGGAGCCTCTCGCACTCAACAAGAGCTTGAACGAACATGAAGAATTCGCACCCAAGCAGAGGGAGAAGGCCTTATGAAGGAAAATGACAGCGTGAGGAATCCCCACTTATCCCCAGCGGAGCATCCTTCCCCGGGGAACTCCCACGCTTGTCACTAACAAGGCTCGACCCGAAAGAAGAGGTGATAAGAAAAAAGATTCCTTCCCAATCCCCAACAACAGTCACTCCAAGCTAGGGAGCCTCCACCAAAGGGAAAGCCAACCAGAAAGCACTGCCAAAGAAGGAATGACAAGACATGGAAAAGAATGAGCATAAATAAAGATATCATCGGGCAAGATGGCCCCTTTTGTAATTTTGATTTCACACTTTTGTAAATAGAGTAGAGCAGGTGTGTGGACTCCCTTGAGACACTGGAATGCGCTGGAAGCACCTCCTCACCAACAGCAGCTCCTCCTCCACTCTTCCTTCCTCCTTTCTCCATTCGGTCCACATCTTAACCCAACCTTTGGCCACCAAAAAAAAAAAATGCAAGCAAGCTTCAAGTAAAAGACACAAAATGGATCAGAAGTTTGGAGTCACCTAAAAGCTTTAATGGAACAAACAAGAAGAAAAGAATATTGTCAAGTGTCTGGCATCGACGCCGAAACAGGTTGGCGAGCTCAAGTCCAATCTAATCTCTTTCAAACTTAAGTTAAATGCTGAAGAGTTGCCCTACAAAAACCCGAAAAGCAAAGGGTGAGGAAACTCTGAAGCTAGGAAGTGACGCCACATCATTGGCCGCTTCCCGCTCAAAGTGAAAACTTCAAAGGACTAAAGCTCGTCGACCATGTCGACAGAAATGCCAGGCGCAAAAATGAGATTCTTTTTCTCTTTGCCGTTCATCCACAAGGTGACTCCAGCAAAGAGGGGCAGCTGTAAGCACCTCATTTTTGCGCCCCCGAAAGAGCCGAAAATGCAAACCCTGGTCAAAAAGTCAAACCCTGATGGGTCAAAAATTTGACCTTTTGATCAAGTAATAAACTTCCACCTTGCTTCATCTCAATGGATAGGGAATCTCGACACGATTCCAACGCAACTGGGTTTGCTGGAATCGGAGTCCGGATGAGGGTTCTGCGGGCGGTCAAACTGGAGGATGAGCCAAAAGTTGACTTTTCCTCGATTCCCGTGCCAAGTACCTTGCCCTATACCATTAGATAGAGAATCTCGACACGGTTCCAACGCAACTGAGTCTGTGGGAATCGGAGTCCGGATGAGGGTTCTGCGGGCGGTCAAACTTGAGGATGAGCCGAAAGTTGACTTTTCCTCGAACCCCGTGCCAAGTGCTTAACCCTATGTCATTGAATAGAGGGCTCCGATACGAGTTCAACGCAATTGAGTTTGCTCAAATCGGAGATCAGATGAAAGAGATATGAGCTGTCGAAGTTTCCGGGCAGCAAAAGCCGGAAACTGTACACGTGGCGCAAGAACTGCACAAGTGGCTGCCAACGCAGCGAAATATCTCGGGGACTAAATCTTGAATATCCAAAAATCTCAAGGACTAAACAGAAATTCGTGCGGGGCAATCCGTAGATATCCAAAAGTGTCAAATCGGTCGAATCGGTCAAGTCGAAGGGCAAATCCGTAATTTTTCGATTTGTATCCGGTCAAATATACCGGATACACATACCCTTGTGTATATCCGGACTCCAAGGCCGGATACGAAGATTTGCTCGGCAAGATTCGCGCCGATTCTCCGACAAATTCGCGGCGGAAATCAATTTTGCCAATTATTATGTTTTGTATCCGGACTCCAAGTCCGGATACAAAGGAAGCTTAATGTATCCGGACTTGGAGTCCGGATACACATGATGTATAGTGTATCCGGACTCCAAGTCCGGATACATTAAGTTTTTTATAAAAGGGGACATCAGCCCCCTTTCCAAGGGTTGGTTGGTTTTCATTGCTTGTAGACCTCCTTGCCCCTCTATTGCTCATCCGAATCCTCCCTCTCCAACACCCATTGGCCTCCACCACCTTCCGACCACCATCCCAAGGCACCTCCACCCCTTCTCCCCCTTCTTCCTCTTCAAGGTCACCCCAAGAAGAGGAGGCCTTTTGCTGTAGTTGCTGGAGAGGAAGTCTCCAGCCCTTGTTCCACCTCCAAGAGGTGCTTACAACCCCCAACAAGGCTTTCCAACCCCACCCCACCTCAAGAGCATCAGGGCCTCTTGTATTCCCCTTCTTCTCCATCTTTCTATCCAAGACCAAGGTGCCTAAGTGCTGTTGGTGTTGCAAGGGAGTGTTCCAGCTCCACCCACGCCTAAATGAGGTTGAAGCACACCTCAGAAATCAGTTGTACACATCAGGTAAGGTTTCTTATTACCTTGTATCCTACATATGTTAAAATCAGGTTTTTATAAAAATTCTCCTACATTTGTTTCTTTCTTGGCATGGGTTTGTCTCCATGTGCTTTGTGCATGCTTGTGGTTCACTTTTCACGGCATGAAAGCCACCACCGTGGAGAAGTCCACGTAGGTTTTTACAGGAAGTAAGGGAGCCCACATTTTTTTACACTTTTGGTGATAATGGATCCTTGTTGCATGATGTATTTCTTTTTTAGCATTTGGTGAGCCATTGTTCGGCATCTTTTTACTGTTATCCAAGTAGGTTGCTGCTGTGGGCAGCAGCAAACCTCCACTGTCTGCTGCTGTCCCAGCAGGCCTGGAACCCAAGGCCAAACCCAACCCATCAAGGCTTACATGCATGCCTCCATTCCCTCAAAACCCGTGCATTTTCGGCTCCATGTTGCTAACTAGATCCCACTTGTTTAATGCTATACCTTCACCTACAGCAATCTTGTTTTTACATATTATCCTTTGACAAATGCATGTATGATGTACTTTGGTTTCAATAGATTATTGTGAATAGGGGCCCCCATTTTAATTTGCTGTTTTCTTATGTTGGCAAATACAATAAACATGATCCTCTACCCCTCCTACCCACTGTTTTAAATCGGCTTCCATGCTTCCCCCTTTGCATCTTGTCTATTGTTTAATGGTTCAATGGGTATACATCCCACCCCATCCCCTCTACCTTGGCCTACCTGAGTTGCTGCAGGGAACAGCAGAAGGTCCTTGTGCCACTGCTGTTCCCAGCCGATCTGCCGACCCCTATGCAGCCCCCACTGAGCAGGGTAACCCTTCCTTTACCCCTTGCTGATTGAAGCCCCCATGATCCAAGTCAATCGCTGCTGGGAATGGCAGCAGGCCTTTACTGTTTGCTGCCATCTCAGCAGACTTGGAAGCCCCCAAGGTGAGCCCCATAAATGGAGGAACCCCCATGAGCATGCTGGCCCCGTCCTCCTCTTGGTTTACTGATTTTGATCATGTTTAGACCCTCTGTACCAGTAGCTATCCTTGCCAAGTGGACCACCCATTTGCATGTGTAAGCTTAGCCCTTTGGCCACACCCTCACCACAGCACCTCCAAGGCATCTCCCATGCACCCTTCATCCCCTTGGCTACCCTTTCATCTTTGCATATCAATTGCTGTCCCCCTGTCCTTGCTGCTGTGCCATGTTTTGCAATACGTAGTTTTGGGTGATTAATTGGTTAGCATGAAATGCATGTTGGTTTGGCTTTAATTGTTTGAGGATCAATGACATGAAACTATGGAAATTGGGGTACTTAGACCCCCACCTTGTTGCTGTAATTGTAAGAAAGGAAGTAAGAAGGGCAGCAAGCCCCATGCCCTCCAATGCCCCATGTCTTGATGAGAAACCAAAAAAGAGAAGCCAAATGAGGCTTCTCCCTCAAACCTGAGCTAGTGTGGGCCCTCCCAGGGGCCCACCAAACCTTAGAAAGGCCTTAGGAAACCCCTGGAAGCCACCCCAATGGCCAAAGCCCGCAAAAAGGCAATTTTGAGGTGATCCGGCAACTCAGGCCGGATCACCTAGGGCCCATGTGTATCCGGCCACTAAGGCCGGATACACCCAGAAAATGTGTTTTTTGTATGATTGGATGTCTTGCCGAAATTTGGAGCAATTTGAACCAAAAACCACTGAACCAACAGGGTTTCCGGGTCACCCGGAAACCCAACTTGGGACCTGGACCACCGGTCCAAATTGGAAACACTTGTGGGCCTTCCAACGGGGCCCACCAAGCCCGATAAATCGCAAAGCATGTAAATAAGCAAGTTAAATAAAATGAACCGATTGAATCGGATGGGCCAAACCCAATGCGGCCCACCCGAGCCTTGATTTGTGGAATGAGTATACGAATTGCATGGTTTGGCCGAGACCAAGGGCTAGGGCCTATCGGGCCTGCCAAAGCCCATTAACCTAACTAAGGAAGGGTGCAAACCCTAAGCCTCAAGGAACTGGGCTTTTTTAAGCCCAAATTTGGACTACGGGCCCCAAGCCCAACATCCAACCCACCTGGGTGAATTTAAATAAGATAAATTAAAGGCATTTTGGCAACCAACATGGGGGCCCACCCAGGGGCCCGCAAATCAATGCCGGCCCGCTTCTTGCATGGAAAATCACTTAAGTGTCCAACTTGAACAAACTAAATAAAACCAACACACTTAACCAAAGCCCACAGGGCCTCCCTAGGCTTAGATCGAGGCCCACAAGGGCACACGGGCCAACTTAAGCCCATCCAGGACACCAGTTGGGCCTTCCAAAGGGGCCTACCCCATCAGACTCAGATCGCCTATATCAAGCAAGATAAAAACAACTAAAGGGACCCACACCACTCAGGTGGTCCCGCCAAGACCTAATTCAAAAGCATGCTGGATTAGGAACCGGGTGAGAACCAAAGTAAAAAGCTGACTCAAGATAGGGAACCCCTGGGACCCGTCATCCGACGGGGTGGATTGGGGTGTCTACGGACTTCCCCAGCCCACAACCGAGAACCGACTTAGAATCTCAAGCCGCAGACCAAAAAGCCCTTAATAGACAAGATTAGGCACCCAGGTGTCCGCCTGCACCCCATCAGGCGATGGCGACTCCGAATTACCCCGTGCCGCGTTTCCCACGCGCGCACACTTGGATTGGCTAAAACCGAACTGAACTGATCCAACCCAACTTTGGGTTTGGGTTATATAGTCTTTGGGTAGGTTTTGGTTCTTAAAATAGAGAACCAAATTTGTTTGGTTTGGTTTTGGGTTGAAGGCTCGGGTTAACCAAACCGAATTTCCTAAGTGTAAAACCGAACCGAAATATAATAATATATATAAAATATTCAATAGATAAAGTTGTAATAATAAAATATAACTTATAAATTATAAGTTATAAAATAATGAATAAGATTATTATTTTATAAATCTTTGTAGTTAATTATTAAATTGATTCATGAGCTCAAAAGTGCGATCCAAAACAATTAACATATGACTTGGGATTCTAAGCTCTTTGCTCCATCTTACGTATGCATGTGAACCACTTAAGGGATTGGACTGCATGTAAATGATGATCCTTTAAATTTGTTGTGTGTATTTTTTAAAAATTTTTTTTTTTGGGCAAAAGTGGGTCTCCTAAAAAAAATAAATCAACCTTTAACACAGGTTCTCAGTATAAAAAGGATAAGTTAAATTGATAACTTGAGCCATTAAGTATTTATCCTTCTGGGAAAAACTATTAGATGTCAACTTGCGTTGCACGTTGAGAATGATTTCAAGTTTAAATTATTTTATTTCACGTTTATTATTTAGTTTAATATATGTTATTATTTTTTTTATTTTCTTGAGAACTTATTTTTGGGACTCTAAATATAAGAGAACATTTTTGTGTGATTTTTAATTTAATCTAATTTATAAGGATTTTGAATAATAATAGGATTCACTTTTTGTTTTGATTCATTAATGCGTTAATTAGAAAATTAAATATGACTACTTTATAGTGATATTGACATAAAATAAAATAAAAATTCAATTGTCCAACAAACTAGTATTATGAATAGAAAAATATAAAATAAGAACAAATAATAACTATTTTTTAATAGAAAAAAATAAAGATAAATTTTTTAAGAGAAATAATATAAAAATTAGATATAATTCCAAAAAAGGCAATGAATTCCCTTTTTCTTAAATAGTTGCTCCAATCATATGGGACTTTAAAAATGGATAAAGATTCTAAATAAAAATATTGTAAAATATAAAATTAGATATCTATACTACTATTAAAAGCACGAATTACCTTAAGTATTTTTCGTTTTCATATATCTAAAATAACCTTCTGTAGAATATTTCACTTCAAAAGTACCACTCTCTTTGTTAATTGTACGAACTATTAAAATTATGAACTATCTTAAAAGTTTTTCATTTTCACATACCCAAAATAACCTTCTATAAAATATTTAATTTCAAAAGTACCATTCACTTTTTGCTATTGCAGCAAGTCTCATAAAATCCTACAAATTAGATAAACCCAAGTTATACTAACCTAATTATAGAATTTTAATTAAATAATTTATACTTATACTAAATATTTAATTTCAAAATTATATTTTTTTGTTATTTCAGATAGTTTATATTTAGCTATTCTTCTAGAATATATAACTCCAAAATTCTTATATTATCTAAAATAATTTCATTAAAAAAATAAAATAAAATATTTCAAACAAATTATTGAATATTAAAATAATATTAAATAAAAATATTTTTAATCCAAATAATTTTTACATATATACTTAAAAGAACATTAAAAGAATAATATAATTCTTAATTAAAATTTAAACCTCAAATTATACTAACCTAAAAGAATTTTAATTAATTTAAATTAATTATAATTATTTCGGTGATAATTACTAATTAATAAGAGATTATTCAAATTATTAATTCATATTGTGGAGGAAATCATTAATTTTTCTTAGAGATTTATTCTCCAATAAATATTACCATCATTCATTTCATAATACTTATTTTCCAATACTTATCTAGAATTATTTTACATAAAGGAATTTTTACCTATATTTAAATAATTAATTTCAAATTTACCTTTTTTAGTTATTTCCGTGAGTCTAATAAATCCTACTAAATTAGATAAACCTTAATTATAATAATGTAAGATAATTCTAATTAAATGATATGAACTCAAATTATTAATAACAATGATTTTCACATATTTACTATTTATAGGATATAAAATTTCAAAATAACTTTTAAAAATGACTTTTGATTAAATAAAATAAAGAAAATAAGACAATGACTAAGAAAATTAATCGATAAATTGTCATTAAAATAAAAATATATACTATATAATATAAGAGAGAGGTGGAAATACACTTAAAATATGAATTATAGCTGAGAAATGTTATGTATTTATCAATTTAAAACAGGCTGTTAGAAGAGTTTTATGTTAAATTGATATATCAACATAGAAGTTTTTTATTCAGGATATAATAATTTTAAAATATAAGTAATGATATTAATGCTCACATGCAATGCACGCGTTACAATTACTCATATCGTATTATAAATGCATCTCTAACCATCATGAATTACAAAAGGTAAGAAACTGTAGTAGGAATCCTATCATAAATTGAACCATCTGTCATAACCTACCAAGTTAGAGATGATTGGGTGCCATCTAAATGCTTATTTGGATGTTTAGATGTAGCGCCCCGAATCCGAGTTGTTCATTAAAGATATAACTCGTCTCATAATAACACTATGTGCAACGACCCAGAACCAGGTATGCCTCTCCACACTCTTTCAAAACTCCTCATGATCTGCTATTTTGCCACTCCAGCAATCTCCCCTACATATTCAAGGCTAAATCAATAAATAAACATGAGATGTAATACTAATGTGAGACATGGAAAATCACCTAAAGGACTTCCTCATCATCACACGGGGTTCACAAAAGGTTGGAGTTGCCACCATTCAATTTAAGGTGTGAATGGACACCAAAGTGATCATGAAAAATGAAAATAGAGCCAAAAAGTAGCCCTACTTTATGGTTAAATCCAGAGATTGGATAAGGAGATTAGGTTATGAATAAGGGAAGGTTTTAGGCACCCCTATAAGCCTATTCATCCACACAAGGTGGTTGCCAAATGCCGTTTATGCCCTAAATAGTTGCTTGCAAACAAAATTCAAATAAAAGTCCTTATAAAAGGCACAAATATGTATGGTTTCTCCATATGAGTGGTCCAATTACTTCTGGACTCTCTATACGAATATACCACTTCTAGGGATTCATTAAAAATCAAAATAAACTCAATGGAAACTAAGTTTAAAACCAAACTTGAAAAATCAACTTAAGGTTAAAGATTTAAAAACTCAATCAATCAAAAGTCTTTCAATCAAAAGCCATTTGAAGGTTTTCATGAAATAGTAAAATTCCACTCAAATCCGGTGAAGACCAAAATGAATACATTTTCTGAAAACTACTTGTTAAAAATCATCAAAACAAAGAGCAACCATGCAATATGAATTGAAATCACTCGAAATGTGTTAGAAAACAAATTCATAATCATTTAAGGTACAGATCTGACTTAGATCTCTCATTGACTGAAAAGAGGAAGCCAAATCCTCCCAAGTTGATAACAGAAACACCAAATGAGAGAGATTGGACTGTAAGGTCTTCTCTCAAAGATTGAAGCCATTTGAAACCATTTTTCAAAGCCCTAGAGATTATTTTAAGGCTTTTGATCTCAGATCTATCATATTGATCGTGGTAGATCCAAAATCTAAGCCTATATTAACCAAAAGAAAGAAACTAGTGAAATGGGTGAAGTAGTGTGAGAAATCAGAATTTTTAGGAGGAAAAAAGAGAATCTAATGCTATGAATAGCATAGATCCATGTGATTCCTCCAGATCTGAAACAATATCGTAAAAGTACAACCACACACATAATATCAAAAGCCATACAAAGGATCATCATAAAAAATGGTTATAATCTAGAGATCCATTCCTGTTCTTGTTTCCCCTAGCTCTCTCTTCACGTTTTACGGCTAGAGAGGTGCTTAAGGTACTCAGAGGTAGGTTTGGGGCTACAAGCACAATCAAGTTTCTATACTATAGAAATGTAGAAAATGAGACTACCCTAAGATTAAAAAGAAGAAAAGAAAAGATGAGAGACTTACCTTGATTGCTTGAGAGAGTTGAGAGGCAGGGGTTCCCTTCTTCTCTAAGAGCTCTTCAAGCTTCAATTTTCAACCATTTGCTGGAGGAGAGATCCTCTATTTATAGGCAACGTCAAGGGTATAGGAGGTCACAAGGGTAGGCCAAAGTTTCCTTCTAGATTCTTCCAACTCAATTTTAAGGCATGAGTTGTAGTGAATCCAAAGGATTCAGAGGGCAAATAGGGAAGATCAAGTCTCCCAGAGAGAGGTAGAAAGGGTAAATAAGGCTCAGATCCCAAGCCTTTGCGAAACTGCACAAAATGAACGTGCCCGCATATAAAATGCGGTCATGTTCAATCCGCACTATATATGCGGACAAGACCAAACCGTACTTATAGTGCGGGCGAGCTCTGTCCGCAAACAATATGCAGACAGAACAAAACCACAATATAAGTGCGGACAGAACACCTTTGTACAGCCTTGACCCCTACCTGCATAGGCAATACTTATTTACATGTAATCTCATTTAAGTAAATGTCCTCGTATTTTTTAATCTTCATTTACTTAAGATATTACATGTAAAAAGCAAACACCCCCCCCACCCCCCCCCCCCCCCCCCCCCCCAAAAAAAAATTGAATCCATTAAAAATAGTTCCAGACCCAAATTCCAAGTGAATAAAAAGTCAACTTTCTAGTTCAAGGCTAAATTATGGTTTTTCGGGTCCAGTAAAAAGATTTAACATGTTAATACCAAGGTATTTGTCAAGATTTAAAGGCTCAAAAAATTCATTTATGCAATAAAATTGTTAAAAACCTAATTACCTGGAAAAATTATCTTGAAATCTTGCCTTAAAAAATATTTCATTTTTTGGGGTCAAAAGTCAACAAAATTCAACCGGAAAAGTTTGACTTTGTGCAAAAGATTGAATTTGGGCATTTTCCTTTGTGGTTTTGGATTCAAATGGGTTAAGGATCTCAAACCCAATGCTAAGAATTGAAAATTTCAATAAGATATTCCCCTCCTTCAAGATTTATCAAAAATAGTGCAATTTTGGGGTGTCTACAACAGCCCCTCTTTGCTGGAGTTGTAGCACAATGAACAGCAAAGAATAGATACAACTCAAAATTGCATGTTTGAAAGACATCTCATTAATTGAACTTTATTTGGTCAAACAAAGGAATGATAAAAAGCATGGATTTGAAGATAGCCAATGAAACCCCTACTTGAAGTCTGACGGGGTGGCATCTCTTCCTTATCTCAGATTTCTTGAAGCTCTCGTGGCTATGAAAAGAAATCTGAGACAAGAAAATTTTGATAAGAAGGTGGATTTAAAATTGACCTCTGCAAACTCAATTGCTTTTTATGTTTTCACTTTATAGCTCGACAATAAGGAAGGAAATATTTCATTGAATTTTCTATGGTTTGATTTTTATTGACTTACCTGGGCGCCAAGTGATGCCCACCTGTGCTTGAATATTCTGCAACTTGCTTTTGCTTCTTCATCTTCTTGCTCTCTCAATAATTATGTATGTGCCCTTGCTGCACATAACTTGCCTTCATGCTTTTTAATTGCCCAAGTGAATGCCTTCTTCTTGATTGATGGATTTGAGAATCATAATCTGTTGATCTAACCTCATGCCCTTACTACCCATGATCTCTCCTTCATGCCTTCTTGCTGCCCCAGTAAAATCCTTCTTCATGATTGAAGAATTGGAAACCCTTGTTTAAAGGAGAAAACATGCAACTGCTTCGAAGCTTCTTCTTTTTTTTTTTTTTTTCAAATTTGAAGACTAAGGCTTGACTGCTTCTTCCAGATGTTTTAATTCATTTCAATGAAAACCAAGAGGGAAAGACGCTAAGCGTGCCCCGGTTTTGATTGCTTGAAGAAGTATTTGCCCCTCAGCAAAGATGATCCTCTTTTTTCCTTTTCTCTTTTTTTCCTTTCTCTCCCTCTCTCTCTCTCTCTCTCTCTCTCTCTCTCTCTCTCTCTCTCTCTCTCTATCTTTTAACCTTTGCAAAAAGAAACCCTAATAAAAGAATGCAAATACAAAAATAAGAAAATAGGTTTTATACTAGTGGCCTAAGAATTCTCTAATGCTTGCAAAACCAATGTTTTATAAAAAGACATAGATGCTCATCATAGGCAAAAAATATAGTTTTTGTTTTTTGTGTTTTTACATTTTTTTGAAAAATAATCCAATCACTTATTAGCATATAGTCCAAAAGAATTAAAATCAAGTTGAATAATGAGCAAACACCCCCCCCCCCCATTTGAATCCATTAAAAATAGTTCCAGACCCAAATTCCAAGTGAATAAAAAGTCAACTTTCCAGTTCAAGGCTAAATTCCGATTTTTCGGGTCCAGTAAAAAGATTCAACATGTTAATACCAAGGTATTTGTCAAGATTTAAAGGCTCAAAAAATTCATTTATGCAATAACATTGCTAAAAACCTTATTACCGGAAAAAATTGTTTTGAAATCTTGCCTAAAAAAATATTTCATTTTTTGGGGTCAAAAGTCAAAATTCAACCGGAAAAGTTTGACTTTGCACAAAAGATTGAATTTGGACCTTTTCCTTTGTGGTTTTGGATTCAAATGGGTTAAGGATCTCAAACCCAATGCTAAGAATTGAAATTTTCAATAATATATTCCCCTCCTTCAAGATTTATTAAAAATCGCGCAATTTTGGGCTGTTTACAACTAACTATTAACATCACTCAATTATAATAATTTAATTACCTTATTTAATTAAATCCTTTTCATTAAGTTTCCAAAAATTCCATAAATATCCTCATCCTCCATTTCTGAAAATTTTAAAACAATAATAATAATAATTATTCACCATAATCCAAATTTTAATTCATTAATTAAAATTTAGGGATTTTACATACCTAGAACATGAGAAGCTCATAGCTTCACTATTTTTACCTTCTCATTTTTCCTTCCTGTCACACATACATGAGAGGCTTTGGTTTTAAGGTTAAGTTTGGGCCTCTTCATGATTGTACAACATAGGGCTACGTGCCTTCTTCAGCTTGGGAAGGGTGATTTATGCACTATTTTTAATTCTGAAATTCAGATTAGTACATCATCACTCAGATTGTCCTAGAGGTAATTCAAAATAGTCCTCATGGTTACATAGGAGTTGAGAGAGTATAATAGTGAAGACAGGGTGTTGGACTTAGCTTTTTGTTAAATAAAAACAATAATGATGTTAGAAATGGGGATACAAGAATGACGATAGAAAGAGGCAAGGTGGGAGATAGTTCTTCGGGTGAAGCTTCGAAGTTGGCTGGTCGGCCATCTCTGCAACTTCTCTTCTTTCTAATGTCCTCCTTTCTTTTCTCTCTTCTCTCCTCCTATTTTGTCTCCTATCACTTATGCACGAATTTTCCACTCATTCTAACTTGTTTTCAAAACCTAAAACACTTTTTAAACCTCTCTTTTATAGCCTCTTTAATAGACCAATTCTAATTAGGTTTAGCTTACTCTAATATACTAAGTGTATTCCCTCTTCTACCCTTCTCCTTAATTTAACTCCTTTAACTCTCTTTTAAGGAATCTCCTAATTAATTTTCGTGCTTAATCCTATTCCTAATTTTAAATTGTAACTAGACTTTTATTATCTACTCAAAATACTAAAATTTTGGACCCTAAATAATATAATTACCATTAAACCCTTTTTCCTCCTTTTAAACCTAAATTTCATTATTTTACATCCAACTAAGCTAAAATTTTGTCTAATTGAGTTTGTTGACTTAAAAATTAATTATCTTATTTTCTTTCATGAATTTAACTAATTTGAAATGACCAAATTACTCTTTCTCTTTAAATTCCTATTTTAACCTTTATATCTCTCTTTAATTCTCCTACCATTATTTATCCCTTAATTATTTATTTTATTTTTAGGAAAATCTGGGGTTTTACACTCATCCTCTCCTTTTTTTGGGGCCTAGGCCTCTCCCCTCACCATGGGAGTCCATTCATATGAATAAAAGAAGGAGATATGAAGGAAAGAGGGAAAGGAACATGCTAAAATGAAGGAAAACAGCAAGTTGAGTGATCATGCTCATATTACATTCAAACTTACATATGTTACATGAAATTTATCAAGAAGCTTACCTTAGGGAAGAGAAACTTCTTTGGTACTGTATGGAGGTCCCTTGATGCTAGGATGGCAACTAGAACTCTTTTTCTTGGCTTCACAGCACCCTCCTTGGTATCCTCTTTGGTTCAAGTTGAAGAAGGAGGGGTAGGGTGAGGTTATAAGGGATCTTGGAGGGGCAAGAGGGCTTAGGAGGTGAAGAAGAAGGGTAGAGAGGGAGTCTGGTTCATGGGAGATGATTTTGATACAAGCCAAGACCAGCCAACCCCTTGCACTATGGTGCAGGGTCTTATTTATAGAAAATGACCAAAACCATATATAGGATAGGGATTGGTCATGTCCATATACCATATAAGAACAGGCTGTCTTGTCCGCAATCATCACGATCGTGCATGTGGCAGATTCGCACAGTGGATAAGATTTTCACAAAATCTCCCAAAACCTTATGGGAAGTGCGGGCAGAGCATTTTCAGCTCAATTTTGCTCCATCCGTATGCTATATATGGTTTTTTTTTATTCTCTAATATTTGATTGGATTTTGGATAAGATTTCTCATCATTAGAGAATTTTTCGTGTCTGTATAAGGTATACGATTGTGAACTTTTCTTTTATCTCTCTTAGTTGGCCAACTTGATGTGAGGTGACCCCCCACAAATGCGATTTGATGCGAAGTGACCTCCCATAAATGCAAGAATCATTAAGATTTTATTATTAAAATAATTAAGATATTTTAAGGAAATAATACTATATTAGTCAAGATATTTTGCTTTTGTGTTTTGTCTTTTCCTTACTTTGTCCTTTAGCCCTTTAATTTGCCATTTGGCAAATGTGCGAGTACACTTGCCACGTGGACTGAATTTCTGCATTTATTTACAGTTTTACCCTTAGAGTTGTTCTATTCATATCTCCTTCATTTGGACTCCGATTCTGGGAAACTCAGTTGCGTTGGAACCATGTCGGGATTTCCTATCCATTGGGATAGGGTATGGCAGTCAATTCAAGCTTGATTAGAAAGTCAATTTCTGCTCCCCAGGGTTTGATATGTCTTTTAGGGTTTTTATTTTTGGTTTTCCGGGAGGTGCAAAAATGAGGTGCTTAAAAACACAAAACAAAAAACAAACACAATTTCTCAATAATGGGCCAATGCCCTTCATAACGTGCAATTCAATACGGTCCAATGCCCTTCTCATATCATTTCAACAATACATGGCATGATAAGTTAGCATGGTAAGCAAAATGGGCCAATGCCCTAAATAAATCACATGCTCACAATGGAAATCAAATGTAGACATTGTTTGTGAAGTTCACTGTGTATTTCAAGCCTTACTCTGGCAACTCAGGCCTCAATTCTTTTGATACTTATACAACTTGGTTTTGGCTTTTGTTTTCTACTTCTAATGGTCCTTTAGAAGGTGCTTGAAGTGACAGAATCATGTTATCCTATTCTGATAGAAATCTAAGACAGAAACTCTTGGTAAGACCCTCTTTGGGAAACTGTACCCAAAATCTTTGTTAGTTGGAATTTTGAGGTACTTCTAGTTGAAACACCTCCTAGACACCTAACTCTCTCTTATACATAGGTTGGATTTGAACAAAAACAAAGGATAGTTCAATCTGGGCTAAAAATCAAATTTTGGAATTTCTGGTAAGGGCGCTCGATAGGTCGCTCGAGCCTGCTTCGAGCAGCCAAATATTTGATCTTGGGTTCTTCTGTTAAAACCAGTCACTCAAGTGTTGCTTGATCGGCCATGCCTTAAAACTCTACCTAACTACCTAAACCACCACCCGGTGCCGCGCTCGAGCGATTGCTCAGGCGGCCTAGGCTTTTGACAGTTCTCGAAATCTGAACTTTTGGGGATTTTGGTTTATCTCAAATCTCACTTGTTCTGGGTGTTTTTGGGCTCGAAATCACTCCTAGCATGTGTAGAAATCTACTACCAACAACACCCCTCAAAGAAATCCCTCCCATTTGGCCTAGGACTCTTTTTCACCTCTCAACCCTAACATTCATCTAACATGCGATTTTTGGCCGAAAATGGGAAAACAAGGTTGGAGTGGTGTTACTTACCTCTTGCAAACTCTTAAGCAAGTTGTTTAACTCCTATTGAAACTCACGAACAGCTCTTGATGTGCTCCTTGGCGATTTTCCCACAATCTCACCAAGCCAACCCCAAACGAGAATGGCTTCTCTTGGGTTCTTCTTTTCCTTTTCTTGCAAACAACTCTTCAAATGGGTTTGGAATAGATGGGGGACGAAAATGGGGAGGAGATGAAGAAGAAATGGGAGAATGGGAGAAGAGGAGAGGAAGAAGAGGGTTTAGGCAAAGGGTTTGGTCGTATGGGCATTCTTTGGTGTTTTTCTCCACTTAAACAAAAGTCCTCCACAAGACATCATATTTTACCGTTTTGCCATTCTCTCCTCCTACATTGCAGAATACCAAACAACACTTAGCTATTTTTCTCACTTTGATATTCCACTTTATTCAACAATTTGAGATTTCTCACCTCCATAGCCTACTGACAGCCCGGGGCTTAGCTACTTTGGCTGGCTTTAGGCTTGGGCTTCTCCAGCTTCACCTACACATCATGTTCCTAATTAGGGTGTGCTAAGTGTGCGCACCCGATTTCAGCCGCACGCGAGGCGCATGAAGAAGTGATGCTCGACTCGAGGTTGTTTTGGAGTCACCACTGCCTGAGAAATGTAGGCAGACACAAAAGGGGTACCTATTCGGGCCTAATTATTCTGGTCTGCGGCTTATTAGAGATCTGAGCAAGTTCTCAATTACGTCTAGGGAAGCCCGAAGACACCCTAGCCTGCCCCGTCGATTGACGGGTCCCATGGGTCTCCCTGGTTCGAGTCAACTTAGTTCTCACCCAATTCCTAGGCTAGCATGCACACTTATTTGGTCTGAGTGGGGACCATTGATGGTGTGGTCTCCTTTTTTATTTGATTTTATCTTTTTAACATTTAATAAAGTGAGTCTGGTATGGGCCCCGTTGGAAGGCCCGTTGGAATCCAAGTTAGGCTTAAGTCAAGCCCAAGGCCCAGTTCGGGTTATTGGGTAACCCTTATTGGATTTTGGCTATTTGGTTTAAAGATTCAATTATATTTACACAATTTAGTAGGTTTGAGTTTTTTAGGGCCCATTGGGCTTGGATTTGGCCCGCGGGTTGTTAACTAAGTGGCCTCAGGCCCATTTAACAGAATGGGCCTTGGTTGGGCCAAACTAGGCATGGGCCCCTTTGGAGGGTGCAAGAAGCCTTTGGTGGGCCCATAGTCACAAATATGGGCTTGGAAAAGTCCAAGAAGCCCAATGGGTCGAGTTGAGTCTAAATGGGTTGGATTGGGTCCAATCGGGTTGGAAAAATCAGCTTTTTAAGCTATTTGTTAATGTAACGCCCCGGATCCGAGTCACATGAAAAACCCGTAACTCGTATCCAGAGGTTAATATAAATAACAGGATCGCACCACCAGAGTAAGGATAACATGAATTTAATAATGCTAGGTAACAGAGTGCGCTAAAATAATCCCAAAGTAAAACTCACATGACCAAATTTCACTACCCGCAATTACCGGCTCTCCATACGTATCTGAAAAACAAACAGAAATAAAGGAGTGAGATACGAATATCTCAGCGAGTAGCACATGCATGCAGCAATACACATCTTCTAGTGGTAAATTTATAATCGAATAATCACACGAGAAAACAAGAATAACCCGGTGAAATGTGCGTAAACCCTTTTAAAATTTGTTTGACCCAAGGGTCCAGGAAACAATTTAACTATACGGACTTAATATCGGTAATTCCTTCATCAACAAAACTCCGATCAGTTCCAGAAACTATATCATTATAACCAGGCTCCAAGAAGGACAAATTCCACTATTTATTCCATAGTATCTAAAATAGACAAATGAATAATAAATCCACATGGTCAATGTCATACAATTATTTGATTGGTTAACCAACATGCCAGAGCGACCTCCACACCTCCATGTACACAATTCCGGCCTACTCAGGGTTTCGGATACTCTGAAATGACGGCCTACTCAGGGTTTCGTCATCCAATGCCGGCCTACTCAGGGTTTCGACATTGACAACCAGGCCTACTCAGGATTTCTGGCTGCTCTACACCAGTCGTGGCAACACTCCATGGCCATGCCTTTACTCCAATAAAATAAAAGCATCCCATTACTAAGCTTAGACTCTGGATCCAGGACAAGCTAAACCAAAACAGTAAAACATCGTATAATCACAATTCCAACATCAAAGTAAAACCATTCATTCCACATCATGTATATCTCATCACAGTTCATCACCTGTCCCTCTGGACCAAGCAGTATCTCAATACTTTCAGTATTTTCTCATTTCCACAAACCATGCCATTTGAATACAAAACACAGTTATTTATAACAAGACAATACATTCAGAATTTTCCCAACAAATGAAACCAGAAGTCAATAATTTTCTCAATTAGAACAGTGTATAAATTCGAGGAGAAAACAAACTAAGAACTCCTAGTGGTTTGGTATCCAGCACAACATGTATAAAATAACCTAAACTCAACCTTAGAAGCCTTTAAGAATTTGCCACTAGAATTCTCCTAGGAATTAAATAAGAAATACAGGTTCCAAAGTTACGACACAAGTAATTGGTGAAGTGGTATAAGCCCCAAGACATCAAAATCCCCCATGGTTCAGTCAAGAATCAATTTCAGTAAGTTAAATTGGGTGTGCGCTCACTTCCTGAAGTGAGCGCCAGTCGGCGGATAGAAAACAGGTTAAAAACGACTATGCGCTCACTCGACGCTAAGTGAGCGCGAGCTGAGCGCCAAGTGGGCGCGAGCTCGGTGCCAGGTCAGTATTTCTATGCGCCTACTTCCCGAAGTGGGCGCAAGTGGGCGCCAAGTGGGCGGATACCCACTGCGATTTTCAAGTCTCTGTTATTTCGAGATCTCCATGTCTGGCTGGTTTGTTTCGGTCTGTAATTGCTCCAATACACTCCTAATGTTCCCAGAATACTTCCCAACCAATTTTGGATTTAATCTAAACATCTTTAATTTCAAATTAAATTTCAATCTGACGTTCGGACTCACGGTATTCCAGAAAACCCAGAACTCACAATACAACCATGGCATTCGAAATATGTCACGAAGAAAACTAAAACCTCGGTTGTAAATCAGTGCTACTCACAGTATTGAAGACCTTCTTCAAGCTTCCGACCATCCTTGGTGGATTTCAGCTTGAAACCTAAGCTGCTTGGCCGCCGCCCTAATTTTCTCCAGAGCAACAACCTTTTTTCCCGAATCCCCGAAAATTTTGTATGAGGTACCTATTTATAGACACCGCCAGGATTTAACCTAATTCACCCTTCACCCTCGGAATCCCCTTTCTACCCCTCAATAGTGTAGGGCTTTCCCAGATTTTAACCATTGACCCATTTCCATTTATTTCGGGTCCGAATATGACTTACATATTAATATTTCCACCACATTTTCTTTAACACTGATGACCACAAATTTCTAGCAATAATAAATTTGATTTTACCTATACATAAATCCATATGTGCATATATTTTTATTTTATCCACTGCTATCATTTGTTTATTTTTATTACTGTGACTGTTAATTTATTTAATTCTATTATTATTATTTTATTTTATTATTTATTATTATTATTTTTTTCTACTCAAAACTGGGGTTTTACAGTTAACTTGCCCGTATTTATTATGCGAGTAGGCTTAGCCCGTAAATATATTACGGTTTAGGCCTGCCCGTATAGTAAATACGGGCATGCCTAGACCGTACAGAAAATACGGTTTCGGCCCGATTTTCCAAAAAACGCCGTCGTGGCCTCGCGATCGGGTTCGTCTTCCCTTTTTTGACGTCCGCCAACTTCGATTAATGATTTCAGCCCCTCCAAATGGTTGAAACTTTTATTTTGTTCATTTTTCTGTGTTCCACCAAAAGAAAGGATTTCTCCTTTTCGCTATTCATTTAAGCCATTAGCAATGAAGGGAAAGAGGGGAAGGTTATGGGGTACAATAAGAGCTAAAGAGGACAGGACCCCTCTTTACAAATATGAACAGATTAACATAAGAAAAGTTAGTTCAAAACAGTTTATTGGAACTCTCTCTTCCTCCGTTGTTTCGCGTGGGGGAACTCCCCTCCCGGGGAGTCCCGTTTATATGCACAAAGTAAACAGATTAGATAAAAAGAATAAAACAAAGAATAGCTTTAAAATGTCAAAATGATCACTTATTCAGAGAATTTTGATAGCAATGTAATACAAAGCTAATTAAAAGCTTACCGTGCTATTATTACCTTATTCTGAGGTGTGGAAATTCTCTGAGTGATTTTGGCAGCGCTTCCGCACTCTCGTTGATTCCCAAAAACGGGCTTGAAAACGGCCTCCTTATCTTAGGTTTAGAGAGAAGGAAAGGAGGAGAAATTTGGGCAGCGCTTCCGCACTCCGTTAGATTTCAAAAATGGGTTTGAAAAAGGGGTTCACTGGTGTAGACACCCCAAATTGCACAGTAAAAATGATCAATAATCAGTAAAAATCACCATCTCCTTGAAAACCAGCACAAAATTTGAGAAAATAAGCATTTTTCCTTGTATCCGACAACTCAGGTCCGATACAAGCATATCCCTTTGTATCTGACATAAGTTGTCGGATACAAGCAAACCTTAATGTAACTAACATCATATGTCGGATACATATAGATGCTTGTGTATTCGACCTGATATGTCGGATACATGATTTTTGCTCAAAATTAGGGTTTTCCGAGAGTTTTCACCTTTTACCATCATATCCCTTATTAAATGAGTGGAAATCTTGGAAATAGCCTTAGGGTTAAGGTTGGCGGGCTATAGACATTATGTTGTGTCTACCATCCCACCAACCCTAACCCTAGCCTTTACCTATAAATAAGAGGCCCCTCCTTAAGCAAATGACCATTAATTCTTGCCATTAACTCTTGCCAAGAACTTTTGCCAAGAAGAGCTCCGAGTGAAGAGGGAAACCGCTGCGGAACTGCTTCCAGAACCCAAGTAAGCCTCAAACTTATCTTTAATTTTCTGTTTTTACATTCTAGATCTAGATCTCTTCTTCTACCTTTCTATAGAATAAGGCCTTGATGTGTGTATGAAAATCCTTCCCCGGCTCAAAGTATCTCAAGACTCCCCCTAGCCGTAAAACGTGAAGGCGGGATCTAGGAGAAATGAGACTGGGGATTGATCCTAGTGCTGGAACCTTCATTTGAATAAGCCTTGTGAATCTATGTAAAACCGTTCCATATTCAAAGTACCCCAAGATTATCTTAAAGAACCGTGTTTAACGGGGACAGAGAACTAAGGGAAATGATAATGGAACGGAACCCTAGGTTGTTCTAGAACCCTCTTTTTTATTGATCTAAATGCATGCTATAAGCCTTGTGATTCTATGAAAACCCTTTCATATTCAAAGTACCCCAAGATTATCTTGAAGAACCGTGTTTAACGGGGAGAGAGAACTAAGGGAAACGATAATGGAATGGAACCCTAGGTTGTTTTAGAACCCCATTGGATTGATTTAAATGTATGCTAGATGTTGTTATATTGTTCTTGAATGGATTTTTATACACATACACACATAGCACTTTTTGTCGGATTTGGCTCATATTTCGGATTCATTGCATTCATTGTGATAAATCTGGAATAAATAGCCTTAAATAATTCTAGAATATTTCCAGGTTGGTTTTCAATGTGATTTCAAGCAAGTTTTGTTGAGTATTGAAGGCCTCTAGGCTCAACCTCTCGGTTTTGGGCATTTTTGCTCACTTTTTGGGGGTTTTGGCATAACCTTTCCAATCGGAGAGGATGGTGAGCCAAACCTGTGCCCCATTTCTTTCTAGAGGCTCTTCAATATATTTTTAAAGTGATTTTGATTCATCTTTCACGGATCACACACCTCTTATCACTGTTTTAAATCGATTTTACTCAAAAAAGGCTTAACTTGACAGCAACTGTACCCCAACTTCGGACACTCATAACTTCATCGTCCGGATGAATTTTGGAGTGATTCTAGAGCCATGGGAAAGGTGGGGCTGTTTAGTTTATGCCTGTAAAATTTCATGGATTTATATCAAGCGGATTTGTGGCACCTCTCTGTCGAAGTTGATAGGTCAGTTCTGATATGAATACAGAACTTGTCATTTCGACTGAACGCCATGTGTTCGTTTTAAGTCCAATTTGAGTGATTCTTGTTTCTGAGTTTTCCTTTGGAAGTCTAGTTTTAAATCCAATTGGTTTCATAATTTGTTGACTCCATTTGTGACGTGAGCAACAGATTTACTCAGAACTGTTCAACAGCACTTTTCTGGGTAAATATGTGATCTTCGGGGCCTGTTCGGGAGACCACCCAAGGCACATCCAAATGAATTTTTGTATGAGGCTAGTTTCGTTTCAAATATGGTCATACAGACTTCACTCACACCAAATTTCATGGATTTATATGGAGCCAATGTTTCTAAATGATTTTCCAAAGTTGCCCACTTATCACTTTTAATTATCTCCAGCAGCAATTTTAAAGGAGGCATAACTCCTAGGATTTCAACCGAATTCAATCGAAATTTTGCATGAGTCTTTTATTTATCATAATCTTTCAAATGGATTTGGTTTGGCTCCATTTAAGTTGGATTTAAATGATTTCAAGACAAATGACATGATCTTTTACCAAAATTTCCGTATATAACTCAACTTGGTTTTGTGCAACTTTTGCTTTGATTTCCATCTTTTGGTGATATTCCAGAAGTGATATTGACATAAAAGAGGATCTGGAATTCATTTGGATTTTCATGTGAAGATATCATACATTTGTCTTTTTTCAAGGTTTTTTGATGATTTTTAGCAAGCTTTCTTATTTTTTAACATGAACAACACTTGGCAACCACCTTGTGTGGGTGAATGGGGGTGCCTAACACCTTCCCCCATTCATAATGTAATCTCCTTACCCATCTCTGGATTTGATTTTCAAGTAGAGTTATTTTTACTCTAGAATTTGCCTTTGAGCTCTTTTTGATTATTTTTGAATCTTTTGGTGTCCATTCACACCTCAAAAATTGAATGGTGGCGACTCTCCCACTTTTTACGTTGAGCCCGTGTGTTGACGGGGGGGAAATCATCCCAGTGATTTTTCCCATGTCTCACAATTGGCGACTCCGCTGGGGACTTGTGGATTTAAGCCATTTTGTGTATTTGTTCATGCTTTTTCTTTACTTTTGAATGCTTGCTATTTTGCTTACTTTACTTGGGTATATTGAATCTCAAATATAATTTGCATGATTAGAAAATTCACATGGATAAAGGTATGGGCATGTTGCTTGATTTTGTCTAGAAGCTTGTTTAAAGAAAAACCCATATTGTGATATGATTTGGCTATATTATGTGATAGCATGTGTTATTTTGGGGTTTCAATGCCATGAGTTGAACAAAAAAAAAAATATTTGAAATCTGGAAATTTAGTATTAATTTTGGGCATTCAAGCATGTTTCCCATGAATAATTTTTTTTTAGTGCTTAATGTTTGTTTTATGCCATGCTTTTGATTTGGGAGTATAGGATGACATGATTTGAGCATGAAAAATGAGCAATGAAATCTGGAAATTCAGTAGCTATTTTGAGGGTTTTCAAGCACGTTTTCACCAACAAAACCTTTCTTGAACCATATTGTTAGTTGCTGAATTTTTAAGCATCAATTTGGAGTATAAACCATGCACTTTGAGCATAAAATTGAGAGCCCGGAAATCCAGAATTCAGTAGAGGTTTTGAGGTTTTTTTCAAGCATGTTTCCCCAACAAAACAACCCTTGTACAAAGGGCCTAGTTGCTGAATTTTTAGGCTTCAATTTGGGTAGAAATAATGCACTTTGAGCATGAGGAAAAGAGCATGAAATCTGGAAATTTAGGGGATGTTTTGAATTTTACAAGCATGCTTTTCATGATCTAATGGTGATTTGTGCAATATAATGCCATGCTTGTACGCTATTTTTTGGGCATGTAATACTTGTGTACATATTTGGTTGCTTTGGCTCTCTTGCTTGCTTATGTTTTGCTTTCAATATAACATCATATGCCTTGGCTTGAAATTGTATGCATGGCTACGAAAAAGAGTGGCAAGGGGCTGGGACGTTATGAATGCACCTTGAATTTCAAATGCACTTGAGCACTTTAAACTATTTGCACAGCCTACCCATTACCTATAGGAAGTTGAACCATGAATGTGGGTAGCTTGGTGCACTGAGGTCGTTACTTCGGAAAACGAAAGTGAAAACATTCACCTTAGAATTTGAGTCAATGATGTGATGACAATGGGATCTGTGATTCGATTCCGCGCATCACTAGACTTGAGTTCTAAGTTGCCAATTAAGCCAAAACCTAAAGACCATACGCTTGAAGGTGGAGAAACACGTTTTCAGCTAAAAGTACACAATTGCATTTGGGGAATTGGGTGTAAATGTGGGAAGGCCGTTTGCATATTCACAGGCCAAGGTATAATATGAATACCATATTGAAGGTAACACAAGGTGGCAAGATAAAGCCATGTATTCTTTTATCTTCATGTAAATTAAAAACCATGGTGTCCATATGCTTGGGATGAAATTTTTCCCAAAAATGTTTCTACCCTAAGATTGGTGTAACCCATAGGATGAGTTTCCAACTCAATAAAGGTCATCATACCCAAAGTCCAAGCAAGAGGCAACCAAGTGTACAAAGTCCAACAATTGGTGTGTAACTTTGGAGGGTACAAGTACCCTCATGAATTTGTGAATTTTAACAAGAATGATGTCAAAGCCCAATTTGGGGCAAGGTTTAAAGGCCAAGTCAAGGTGAACATCAAGTGGGAATGAAAATAACACAATCTGGTGAAAAAATGAGTCAAATAGGGCCATTTCGGCCTTAACCGACAACTTAGGTTCCAAAAAAAAAATAAAATAAAATAAAATAAAATATTCTTTCAGGATTTAACCTAATTTTGAAATTCATGAACGCAAACTAAGGTGTCATATTTTTTTATACCAATTCAATTCAAGCATGTTTCAATCCAGCTTTTGAACTTGAAAACTGAGAAAATTCAGAAGAAAAAGAAGCCTTCGGTTGGTTATTTTTATCATTCAAAATCAAAAAAATTTGTGGGACATTTGGAAGCCCCAGAATATTCCAAAAACCCTTGTTTGGTCACGAGAACCAATCAAGTCAAAAATTTATGGGACATTTGGAAGCCCCAGAATATTCCAAAAAAAAAAAAAAACCTTTGTCTGGTCACGAGAACCATTCAAAAAATCACAAATTTGTGGGACATTTGGAAGCCCCAGAATATTCCAAAAAACCTTTGTTTGGTCACAAGAACCATTCAAAATCAAAATTTTGTGGGACATTTGGAAGACCCAGAATATTCCAAAAAAACATTTGTTTGGTCACGAGAACCATTCAAAATAAAAACATTTGTGGGACATTTGGAAGCCCCAGAATATTCCAAAAAACCTTTGTTTAGTCACGAGAACCATTCAAAATCAAAAAACTTATGGGACATTTGGAAGCCCCAGAATATTCCAAAAGCCTTTGTTTGGTCATGAGAACCACTCAAAATCAAAACATTTGTGGGACATTTGGAAGCCCCAGAATATTCCAAAAAAACCTTTGTTTGGTCACGAGAACCATTCAAAATAAAAAAACTTGTGAGACATTTGGAAGCCCCAGAATATTTCAAAAACCTTTGTTTGGTCACGAGAACCATTCAAAATCGAAAAATTTGTGGGACATTTGGAAGCCCCAGAATATTCCAAAAACCTTTGTTTGGTCACAAGAACCAATCAAATAAAAAAAAACTTATGGGACATTTGGAAGCCTCAGAATATTCCAAATACCTTTGTTTGGTCACAAGAACCAATCAAAATCAAAAATCAAAAAAAATAAAAAATAAAAAAAGGGGGGCAAATAAACCCAGACTTGTGTTAACCTAGCCTACTTGTCTACATTTATAGGAGTGTGACTCAAGTTAAATTGAAGCTGACATGTTTCTTTGCTTTTTCTTCACCCAGGTACACATATTTGCCATCATTGCTCCCGTGACTAGATCCAAAGCCCGAGCCATGAATACTGAGGAGAACCAAGCTCAAGCCACTGTACCCGCTCAAGACTTTGCTCAGCTGCAAGAGCAAGTGGCCGGTCTGGCCAAAATGCTGGGGGACTTACTGGCGGCTCAGGCCCAACAAGCCCAGGCCCAAAATCAAGCATCGACTTACCATCAGGTACCACCACCTCAGGCCTACATTCCGCCTCCGGTTCAACCCATGCCTGAGCCTATTCTGATCAGGGAAAACACCGTGGAATCTGAAAAGGAGATAGATAAAGAGAAGGCTAGGGAGGAAATGGAAAGAAAAATGCTGCTCAGGATAGAGAGGATCCAGGACGAGTTGAAGGAGGTAAAATGGGGAAACAGCTATGGAGGTACCACCTTCGATGACTTATGTATGTACCCGGATGTATGCCTACCGGCCAAGTTCAAGTGCCCGGACTTCGACAAATTTGACGGCACAGGCTGCCCTATGAGCCACTTAAAACTATACTGTGGGGCCCTATGCCAATTTGGCCGGGATAACGGCATACTGATCCAACTCTTCCAGGGGAGTCTGACAGGGTCGGCTTTAAGGTGGTTTGCCACGGTGGACCACGGCAGGATTAGAAGATGGAAGGACTTGGCCGATGCATTTCTGGATCAATACAAGTTCAACTCTGAGATCGTGCCAGACCGGTACGACATGATGAGAATGAGCAAGGGAAAGGAGGAGTCTATACGACAGTATGCCAAGAGGTGGAGAGAGGCTGCCTCCCAGGTCAGACCACCTATGCTAGAACCTGAAATGATCTCAACGTTTATGGGCACACTGCGGCAGCCTCTCTACAGCCATTTGGTGGGGCAGATCACCACTAATTTTGCAGCCCTGGTACAGGTGGCAGACCGGATCGAGGAGGGGGTCAGGTCAGGAAGGCTCATTGATTACTCTACTTTGACTGGGCAATCTGATTCCTCTGCTTCCCTAGCACAGAAGAAGGGAACTGGGTTCAAAAAGAATGGAGCCAGAAAAGAAGGAGAGGTAAACCTGGTCCAGGCTCCTCCGGCCAAGAAACCGCTCCATGTGAACATCTCTGCACCCCAGCAGGCCCAGCATTCTTATCAGACCTCGCACAATGTCAATTTCTCCCCTTCCGTGCCTGCCAACCCAAGGAGGACCTTTACTAAGGAGGAGCGGGAGGCCTAGATGGCAGCAAGGAGGAACAGAGTCTTTACTCCCCTTCCTGTGTCTCTTTCCCAACTGTTACCCACACTGCTGAAAGGGGAGTATGTGACCCTGAAGGAGCCTAACCCAAATGCCCCGAAGGGGACGAATTTTGATCCAGCCATCACTTGCGACTATCACATGGATGCACCGGGGCACTCTACTGACACTTGCTGGATGCTGAAGCATGCGGTCCAGAACCTGTTGGACCAGAAGGCCTTGGTTTTCAATACTACCGCACCCGCCCCGTCGGGAAATGATATTGGGCAGAACCCTCTCCCTTACTACAATGGGGCAGGCCCGTCCAACTCCATCATTGCCATATCCACCATGAGAAGGGCCTTTGACCCATCTCAACTTATAGCTCCCGTGGGGACCTCGGTCAAGGTCCATTTCTTTCGAGAGAAAGAAGAAGAGGAGGTCAATATGGTCTCCCAGAAAAATGATAATACTGTTGAGGACATCAGCTCCTCTCTGAACCGGGTCTCCTCCCTCATGGCCCAAATAAACATTGCAAGGCCTCCATTGGTCTTCAATTGCAGTCCACCTACCTATTCTCCAGCCAAGCCACAAAAGGCTCCTTTGGTCGTCAACCTTGACCCCATCACTGCTTCCATCACCTCTTCTGTTCCCACAAAATCCAAGCTCTAGCCCTTGGTTGTAAATGTTTAGCCATCCTACAATATCCCTAAACCAGCCCTTACATCCTGGTCCAAACTCCAGCCGTTGATAGTTAATGTCCCGAAACTAGCCTATTCTGAGGCCGCTGTACCATGGAATTACAGCGAAGGGGTCACGGCTATGGTTCTAGTGGTCAGGAACCAGAACCAGGAGGAGGTGAACCTCATGACGAGGTCGGGGAGATGTGCAAGGGTTGATGAGAAAGAAAAACAAACAGAGGTGGAAAGAGAGAAAAAAGAAACAGAAGAAAAAAGAAAATTAAAAGGAAAAACAAAAGTAGGAGAAGACACCCCACAGGGTACAGAAATTGACAACGGGACGGTGTTAAACGTCTGCCCGTTATTCACTTTTGTCAAGCTTGGTCTGGATCAGTCGAAGATCAAGCAAAATGGGAGGATAGTGATGGCTTTTGACAGCTCTAAGACACACTCCCTAGGGGAGATTGAACTACCGGTCACAATTGGACCGAATATTTTCAACATCACATTTGAAGTGACGGATATTTCAGCAGCATTCAATCTGCTCCTAGGAAGGCCGTGGATACACTCGGCTAGCGCAATACCATCCACGCTCCACCAAAGGGTGAAATACATAAGAGGGCAAAGGGTGATAACAGTCCTAGCTGAAAATTTGGTGCCTCCCATTGTGTCACCTGATGTACCCTTAATAAATGTGGATTTAACTGTCGACAAGATTACGTTCGACGCGTTTCAGTTTGAGACGGTTAATTTCATACTTGGGGGGTGTGAGAAAAAAGAAAAGAAGGGGACTACTGTTGAGAGCATGGTGAAGAAAGTGATGGAGAAATACCACTTTCACCCGAGGAAAGGCCTGGGAATCAATTTCCAAGGAATGGTGGAGCCCATCAGGGCCAAGAAGCTGATCCCTAAAGTAGGGTTGGGGTTTAAACCCAGAGGTTGGAGAAGGATGAAGCATGAAGAAGGAGAGAAAAGAAGTAAATGGAAATTCCCCCACTTAAGGAAAAATTTTCCTAAACCCTCATATACAATCCAAATATCTCCCCCCATGGACCAATCCAAGCCTCCTTACCAAAACATCAACCCATTTCAAAAGCCTTCTGTTTCGGCCTTGTAACCGTACAACCCATCTCCTATACTGGAAACAGCAAATGGGCCTGGGCCACGGCAAGAGCAGCAGGCGGACTTCTCCGAAGAGGTTGGTGCATTCTTCGCCATGACTGAAGGTGAAAACACAGGAGCAGACATGGATCTGCCTTTCATTGACTGGGCAGCAGTGAAGATTCCAAATGAGGTCATATCTGGACTGGGCCCCATAGCAGAAAAGGGCAGTACCCACCCGGTGATGATGGCATCGGATTCTGGGCTTGAGGAGTAGGCTTTTCCTATTTCCCCTGCTCCCAAAAATTTGGTATTGAACAATTGGGAGGAAATTCCTCTTACCTTTGAAGCAGCGTTTGTTTGGATAACTGACGCGGCTTCCAAAAAAAAACTCCAATAGTGGAATACCATTTCCCTGAAGGTCCTAATGAGCCTTCGTCTTCAGCGGAATTATGTTTAGAAGGCTCACAAAAACCCAAAAAGATTTTTTCATTTTTTCTAGAAAATTTAAATTTTTTAAAAAGGTCCAAACCACTTATGAACCATATAAACAAACCGAATTGGACCAGGTTGAATATGACTTCGACCTTGAGCTCGACTTTGATCTCATGGGGATCGAAGAAGAGACCGAGGTCGAAGAAGAAGACGTTCCAAAAGAAATTGAATATCAATTGGAACGTCATGAAAAGTGGGTCCAACCTAATATTGAGGAGATCATTTCAATAAATCTTGGGACCGAAGATGACCCAAAAATAGTTAAAATTGGGGCATGTTTATCTAATGTGCAACGTATTGAAATGACATAGTTCTTGGCAGATTATAAGGATGTGTTTGCTTGGTCATATCGGGACATGCCAGGGTTGGACACTGACATGGTGGTACACAAGTTGCCAATTTTGCCAGGGGTTAAGCCAATCAAGCAGAAGCTGAGAAGTTTGAAACCTGAATGGACTCTGAAGGTCAAGGATGAAGTGGTCAAGCAATTCCAAGCAGGATTTCTGGCAATCTCTACGTACCCCGAGTGGCTCGCAAACATAGTGCCGGTACCAAAGAAGGACGGGAAAGTCAGAATGTGCGTGGACTACAGAGATCTCAACAAGGCAAGCCCAAAGGATGATTTGTCACTTCCACAAATCGACATTCTGGTCGATAATACTGCGATACATAGCCTATTTTCGTTCATGGATGGTTTCTCGGGATACAATCAGATCAAAATGGCTAAGGAAGATCAAGAGAAAACAACATTTATCACACCTTGGGGCACCTTCCACTATACAGTCATGCCATTTGGGCTTAAAAACGCTGGGGCAACATACCAGCGGGCCATGATAGCACTATTCCATGATATGATCCATAAGGAGATGGAGGTCTACGTGGACGATATGATTGCCAAATCGTGCACAGAGGAGGACCAGTTGATCAATCTGAAGAAAGTGTTTGATCGACTCTGAAAGTACAGTCTACGGCTTAACCCGGCTAAATGCGTCTTTGGGGCTACATCAGGGAAGTTGCTGGGATTTATAGTGAGCAGAAGAGGAATTGAAATTGACCCGGCTAAAGCCAAAGCCATAATTGAAATGCTATCACCCAGAACAGAGAAGGAGGTCAGGGGCTTTCTTGGAAGAATTCAATACATAAGCCGGTTCATAGCACAACTCACTGCTATCTGTGAACCAATTTTCAAACTTCTAAGGAAGGATAACCCGACGGTCTAGAATGAGGACTGCCAGCAGGCATTTGACACAATAAAGAGGTATTTGCTGAACCCACCTGTGCTAGTGCCACCAACTCCAGGAAGACCGCTGATCCTGTACTTGTCAGTGTTGGAAACATCGATGGGATGTGTCTTGGGGCAGCATGATGAGACTGGTAGAAAAGAAAGGGCAATTTATTATCTGAGTAAGAAATTCACAGAATATGAGGCCAAGTATTCATCATTGGAAAAGACTTGTTGTGCTCTAGTGTGGGCAACTCAGAGGCTAAGGCATTACTTCCTTAGTCACTGCACATTATTGATATCCCGGATGGACCCGTTGAAATATTTATTTGAGAAACCGGCACTGACTGGCAAAACGGCAAAGTGGCAGTTGTTACTTTCCGAGTTTGACCTCACGTACATCACTCAGAAAGCGATCAAGGGTCAAGCAAGTAAACCAGCCCTGTTTACCCCCTGGAATGTCAGGACATCCCTGGTTGCTCATCAAAATGGGAACTTTCAAGCTTGGGAAGAAGTGCCGATTGATCTCCTCAATCTGACTCAAGTGGTCAAGTAGCCAAAGCTGCAAAGGAGGAAAGATATTTCAGTGTATTGCAAAAGGAAAAAAAGCAAAAAGCAAAAAGGAAGAAAAAGAAAAAATAGCAAAAAAAAATATGCAAAAAAGAAAAAAAATTACCTGCAGGATAGGGGCACATGACAGGAAATGCTTTGCCTTCCTGTAGTAACAGTCAGTCAAAGCCTGATACATCTCCGCCAAAATCATAGGAGCCAATCTCTCCCGCTCCCTAACCTGGCATACAACTAATATTAGGTCCAAGTCTACCTCATCGTTATCCCGAGGGAAAAGCAGTTGGTTAACCACTATCAGGGTCAAGGCATTGAACCTGGCTTCCTTGTTCTCCCCCCTCAAGAGCTTCTCAGTCAAAAAAGACTTGGACAAAGTCAAAAGGGTATCAGAATCCCCTAAATCCTTCTTCCCTATACCTAGGAAAGTAGAAGCCTCCTTCTTGTAGCTGGGCCTAAGGGGTGGGTTCACTACCTTCTCATCAAATCTCAAGCCCAGGATGGTTTCCACCTCTTCAATGGTCGAAGTCATCTCATGGGTTCCAAAACGGAAAAGGTTGAGGTCGGGTACCCAATGGCCAATCATGGCTTCAATAATCTCCCACTTGAAAGGGATCTTCGGGATAAGTAGAATGTGGCCTAGATGGTTGGAATCCCATCTCCTCTCTTCAACAAGGGTCATAGAATTAACCCATCTAGTGTAAAATGAGTCCACAGGATTATACCTAGTGAGGCTAGGGGGTTTTGATCTAAAAGGCTGTTTTGCAGGGGAGGCTGCGTGGACAGACAATGGCAAGGCAGAGGATGATCCGGAATCCATTGGAGATGATGGGAGCAAGCTAGAACCCAATGGGAGGAATAAAAAGACGAAAAAGGGGTTTTCTAAACTCAAAAACTCGTAAAAAAAATGCAAATCCCGAGGCTGGTTGCATTTATAGCATTTTTTAATGTATCCGATAACTCAGATCGAATACAAAAGGTTCTATTCATATCCGATGAAGTATGCCGGATACAAAAGGGACCATGTGTATCCAGCATGTTATGCCGGATACAAAGAAATACCAATATATCCGGTCTGATATGCCGGATACAAAGAAAATATGCAAAAAAAGAGAAAATGGAGAAAAATCCGAATTTTTTTACCTGTATACAAGTTGTAATTACATAAAATCGAATAGAAAAGAAGGGCAAGACAAGAGAGAATGAATAAAAAGTTTCTTTCATATATATATGCAAGTTTCTCTGTACAAAGTGTGATGAAAAATACATAAATATCCTAATCTACTACTCCTGTGCAGGATCTCCTCAGCATCCTCAGCCACGTCCTCCTCTACGGCCTCTCCCTCGAGATGGTCGGCGCCTATAATATGCCAAAAGTTGCTCCGCCATGTAGCGCGGTCTCCGACCCACAAAGGACTGAAGCTGGTACTCAATACAGTAGTCCGATGTGTCGGGGGAAGGGACAGGAACAGAATCAGAAGAAGCCTCGGGCTCAGCATGTACAGGCTCGACTGGACCCTCAGCCATAGCGGCCTCCGCTCCCGCAGATCCAAAAGGCCCAGCAGCAGCAGAAGAGGTGCTAGGAACAGAAATAGCTGGGCCAACAGAAGAAAAATCAGAAATTGAGGTATCCAAATGAACTAAGGAGTTGAAACTAAAGAAAACTTACCGGGGACCTTAGGAGCAGGATCAGGAGCCGCCACAGGGGATGAAGTGCCGGCAGGAGCAGTAAGAGCCGGGTCTGCAACCAGAATGTCTACAGCGTCCACGGGAGCCCCAGGATCCGCAAGAGCAGCACGTGCAGGAGATGCAGAAGGGTCAGGAACGGCAGCCGAGGCATCATCAGGATCAGCAGCCCGAGCCGGAGATGGATCAGGAACAGGGAAATCAGGCTCAAAAGCAGTATCCTGATCTGGGACTGGGCCCTGCAAAAATCAAACAGTCATATCAGAATAGGAGAAACATAGAAATGAAAAAGATGAAATTATAAAGAAACCAGATACCTGTCTAGCCTGAAGCTCAGCAACCAGAGCCACCAGCTCTCTGATCCTAGCATCCCTCTGGGCCACGACCGCGTCATGCTCTGCGATCATATCATCCATTGCGGCCCGCTGACTCAAGAACCGATCCCGGAGAGCGTTCAACTCATGTACTTGCCAATAAGAACCGAATCAGAGTCAGAAGTACAGGATTGAAGGAAATGGGATGAAAAATGAAAATCATGAAACTCACAGTGTCATCATGAACCCGGATGTAGATCTCGATAATCTCGGTCACCCCGGCACGAGTGGGTCGATCCCTCAAGCACCCAATGGATACTCTCTGGATCCACTCGTCGTAATCCCCAGCTACTGTGAGCCCCTCCGCATCCTGAAAATGATCAAACTTATCAACATCAAAACCCGGCAGGAGCGTGTCAGGACCCACAGGAGGAGGGGGAACGGGGATACGAAGTGTGCCTGTGTGCTGATAGTACAGGCACTCTCCCAAATACATCACCCTACCAAGCCTCCCAAGGAAGCACTGGTAGGGCTGACGTCGGAGATCTCTATCAAAGGCGTCCTATACTACCATCTCACGGGCCACTCCAACATCCACATCGTCAAAGCGTGCCAGGATGAGCTGCAAAGAAGAAAAATGGTCAGATACACTCAAGGTCCAGGAAAAGAAATAAAAGGAAAAAGGGCAAAGAATTTACATCGGATCATTGGGCACGGTCCAAGTGAACTCGAGCAGTGCGAGGCTGATTCCTATCAGCATCTCGGACCTGGGCCGACCAGCGCAAAGCAACAAGGAACTTCGCGACACCAGGTACAAGGGATGGGTGGAAAAAGGTCGTATAGGTATACATAAACACCTGGCAAAAGGAAAATTAGTCAGAGATAAAGAAGATAAAGCCTAAGGAATAAGACAAGACAGATGAATTTAATACCTGCAGAATCTGCCAAAAGAACCTGCAGCTAACTCCATCACCTCTCGGAGCAGCCAGGCCCCGAGCTACTCGGCACAGCCCGGCCAAGATGGTCCCATATATGAGCCGACCCCATGCTAGCTAGCGGGTCTAACGGAGATCTCTCAAAGCAACCAAGAAAAGAGGACTGACACTGGTCGTATCCTCCTGGAAGAAGCAGCTCCCGAGCATCAGCAGAAAAACGTGCCGGAAGATAGGAACGAAGGCTGCATCCTCCACGGTGATGGTCGCATGTTTCCCCTCGTAATGCCAAGCAAGGCTCTCCTGCAGCCAGCTAATGGAGATACGACCACTCCGCCTGTCCCAAGCAGCAGGAGGTAGGTCCTGATATCCCAAGAGAAGACCGATATCCTCCGCTGAAGGCCGATCCAAAATGATAGTCCGCCCCATCAGAGGAATACCGGTGATCACCACAAAATCAGAGGGGCGGATCTCCAGCTCCACGTCCGGAAGATGGAAGGACTGCGTCTCCGGAAAATATCGCTCCATCATAGCGAAGATGAGGGGACGGTCGGCTCGGACTGAGGGGATGCTGAGAAAATAATCCAAATGGCACCTCCCAAACTCACGCCTGAGAGCCGGAGAAAGCGTCTGTGCCAACTCACTAAATCTCCTCCAACTGCCTCGTAGATGAGAAGGAGGATATGAAAGAGGCACATCGGCCCGGATGCACATGGAGGGGTGGCTATCCGAACCACTAAGGAGCTCTGTATCATGAGTAGATGCTCTCAGCTCCGCAGAGACCCCTAAGCGTAAAGCAGCACCCTCCTGGCCTGAAGCTCCGGCCCGGCCTCGGCCCCTCTCACCAACTCGGCCTCCGCCTCTCGCTCGGCCTCTACCACAGCCTCGAACAGGATCAATAACAGGCTAAAAGCAGAAATAAATGAGTGAGGTCGGTTCCAAGGAATCAGGGAAAGAAAGAAGAAAGGATTGGGAAGCCTACCTCAGCAGAGCCCTCAGCAGAGCTCTCTCTGGAGACATCTAGCGGCTCCGACAGGGTGGCGCTGGAACTCGCCTCTGTCCGAGCCCGCGAAGTGGAGGGCTGATCAGCAGGGTCAGCCTCCTTTCTAACTCGGGAACGACTGCTAGCCATCTACACAGGAAACTGTTTTATGAATTTCAGTTTAAATTTATGAAATTTTACTTTGCTTTCGGTTTAGGTTGCAGTTCACATTCAATCTTACATGATTTTTTCCAAATTATCGTGAATTGTGTCTCGAGGGTATTTTATCTGTTTCAGTTCAAAGTTTTCTAAAAATGATGAGTATTTCTATTTGGTGAAATCCTGATTCTAAAGCTTTTTAAGGATATCTACAAGGATTAATATTTGCTAAATTATTTCAGGACTGCTAAATGCAAAAGGTCTTAACTGATCAAAGACCAAAGCTGTGGAGCCCAAAGGCCGATCAAGGAAAAGTCCGAGCAGTCGAAGCACCTCCTTGGTCAAGGGCATGAAAAGAACAGATCTTAGCATGGCATTTGGAAATATTTTTCTCCACTGGTAATTCAAGGGCATGCAATTCAGTGGAAAAATCCGAGGTTTTCAGATACTGTCAAAGATATCATTCTAAAAGAAAAGAAAAATGGAAAAAAAGAGAAAAAGAAAAGAGAAAAAAAAGAAAAAAAAAGAAAAAAAAAGAAAAAAAAGAGAAAAAGATGAGAAAAAAAAGAAAAAAGAGAAAAAAAAAAGAGCAAAAAGAAATGTGCTGCAAAGTCTACTATTTTCACAAAAAATCCCTATTTTGCCTTAAAATCCATTCATAGCCACGAGAGCTCAGTGGAGTTTAGGACAACGTGGGGAAATGTGTTGGTCGAAAGGAAGATATTCTCAACTTTTAACTTGGTTTGATAAAAAATCATTTTTCAAAAAGATCTTATTTTTGGGCTTAAAATCCACTTCATAGCCACGAGAGCTCAGTGGAATTTAAGAATTCTTGGAAAAATGCCCCCTTAAAGTTAGGGCTTTTTGGCAAATCTTCACCCAAAAATTATTTTTAATAAATTGAATTGAACCAAGCAAATCATGGTTAAGGGAGTGCAATTTGGGTTTGTCTAATCTTTGCAGCTCATTGCTTCACAACTCCCACAAAGAGGGGCAGTTGTAGACACCCCAAATCGCACAGTAAAAATGATCAATAATCAGTAAAAATCACTATCTCCTTGAAAACCAACACAAAATTTGAGAAAATGAGTTTTTTCCTTGTATCCGATAACTCAGGTCGGATACAAGCGTATTTCTTCGTATCCGATGGAAAATGCTGGATACAAGTCGCCCTTAATGTATCCGGCATCGCCCTTAATGTATCCGGCAACATATGCCGGATACACATAGGTGCTTGTGTATCCGACCTGACATGTCGGATACATTAGTTTTGCTCAAAATTAGGGTTTTTCGAGAGTTTTCACATTTTACCATCATATCCTTCATTAAAGGAGTGGAAATCTCGAAAATAGCCTTAGGGTTAAGGTTGGTGGGCTATGGGCCTTATGTTGTGTCTACCATCTCACCAACCCTAACCCTAGCCTTTGCCTATAAATAGGAGGCTCCTCCTTAAGCAAATGGCCATTAACTCTTGTCAAGAACTTTTGCCAAGAAGAGCTCCGAGTGAAGAGGGAAACCGTTGCGGAACTACTTCCAGAACCCAGGTAAGCCTCAAACCTATCTTTAATTTTTTGTTTTTACATTCTAGATCTAGATCTCTTCTTCTACCTTTCTGTAGAATAAGGTCTTGATGTGTGTATGAAAACCCTTCCCCAGCTCAAAGTATCTCAAGACTCCCCCTAGCCGTAAAACGTGAAGGCGGGATCTAGGAGAAACGAGACTGGGGATTGATCCTAGTGCTAGAACCTTCATTTGAATAAGCCTTGTGAATCTATGTAAAACCGTTCCATATTCAAAGTACCCCAAGATTATCTTGAAGAACCGTGTTTAACGGGTAGAGAGAACTAAGGGAAACGATAATGGAACGGAACCCTAGGTTGTTCTAAAACCCTCTTTTTTTATTGATCTAAATGCATGCTATAAGCCTTGTGATTCTATGAAAACCCTTTCATATTCAAAGTACCCCAAGATTATCTTGAAGAACCGTATTTAACGGGGAGAGAGAACTAAGGGAAACGATAATGGAACGGAACCCTAGGTTGTTTAGAACCCCATTGGATTGATTTAAATGCATGCTAGATGTTGTTATATTGTTCTTGAATGGATTTTATACACATACACACATAGCACTTTTTGTCGGATTTGGCTCATATTTCGGATTCATTGCATTCATTGTGATAAATCTGGAATAAATAGCCTTAAATAATTCTGAAATATTTCTAGGTTGGTTTTCAATGTGATTTCAAGCAAGTTTTGTTGAGTATTGAAGGCCTCTAGGCTCAACCTCTCGGTTTTGGGCATTTTTGCTCACTTTTTGGGGTTTTTGGCATAACATTTCCAATCGGAGAGGATGGTGAGCCAAACCTATGCCCCATTCCTTTCTAGAGGCTCTTAAATATATTTTTAAAGTGATTTTGATTCATCTTGCACGGATCACACACCTCTTATCACTGTTTTAAATCGATTTTGCTCAAAAAAAATGCTTAACTTGACAGCAACTGTACCCCAACTTCGGACACTCGTAACTTCATTGTCCAGATGAATTTTGGAGTGATTCTAGAGCCATGGGAAAGGTGGGGCTATCTAGTTTATGCCTGTAAAATTTCATGGATTTCTATCAAGCGGATGTTTGACACCTCTTTGTCGAAGTTGATAGGTTAGTTCTAATCTGAATACAGAACTTGTCACTTCGACCGAGCGCCATGTGTTCGTTTTAAGTCCAATTCGAGTGATTCTTGTTTCTGAGTTTTCCTTTGTAAGTTTAGTTTTAAATCCAATTGAGTTCATAATTTTTTGACTCCATTTGTGTTGTGAACAACAGATTTACTCAGAACTGTTCAACAGCACTTTTCTGGGTAAATCTGTGATCTTCGGGGCCTGTTCGGGAGACCACCCAAGGCACATCCGAATGAATTTTTGTATGAGGCTAGTTTTGTTTGAACGATGGCCATACACACTTAACTCACACCAAATTTCATGGATTTATATGGAGCCGATTTTTCTAAATGATTTTCCAAAGTTGCCCACTTATCACTTTTAATTATCTCCAACAGCAATTTTAAAAGAGGCATAACTCCTAGGATTTCAACCGGATTCAATCGAAATTATGTATGAGTTTCTTATTTATCATAATATTTCAAATGGGTTTGGTTTGGCTCCATTTAAGTTGGATTTAAATGATTTCAAGACAAATGGCATGATCTTTTACCAAATTTTCCGGATTTAACTCAACTTGGTTTTGTGCAACTTTTGCTTTGATTTCCATCTTTTGGTGATATTCCAGAAGTGATATTGACATAAATGAGGATCTGGAATTCATTTGGATTTTCATGTGAAGATATCATACATTTGTCCTTTTTCAAGGTTTTTTAATGATTTTTAGCAAGCTTTCTTATTTTTTAGCATGAACAACACTTGGCAACCACCTTGTGTGGGTGAATGGGGGTGCCTAACACCTTCCCCCATTCATAATCTAATCCCTTTACCCATCTTTGGATTTGATTTTCAAGTAGAGTTATTTTACTCTAGAATTTGCCTTTGAGCTCTTTTTGATTATTTTTGAATCTTTTGGTGTCCATCCATACCTCAAAAATTGAATGGTGGCGACTCTCCCACTTTTTACGTTGAGCCCGTGTGTTGACGAAGGGGAAATCATCCCGGTGATTTTTCCCATGTCTCACAACTGGCGACTCCACTGGGGACTTGTGGATTTAATCCATTTTGTGTATTTGTTCATGCTTTTTATTTATTTTTGAATGCTTGCCATTTTGATTTTTTATTTGCGCATATTGTTGTATTTTAAAATCTGATTGGGATGCTTTGAAATTTATATGGATAAAGACATGTGTGTATTTGGATTATGCCTACGATCATGTTTATGGTCTTATCTTGGTGTGCATGCCTACTTGTTATATTTTCGTACCTTGTTTTGGGAGGTTTTAGTGCCATGTTTTGAGCATGAAAATGAAGTGCATAAATTCAGTAAACTCAATGGGCATTTTTGGGGTTCCCAAGCATGTTTTCCCCAATTCAAACCTTTCTTATGCCATATTTTAGTTATTGAATCCCTAGGCTTTGATTTGGGTATGAATAAAGCATGTTGAGCACCAAAGATGAAGAATACAAAATCTGGAAATTCAGTGGATAATTTTGGGCTTTTTCAAGCATGTTTCCTTGAATAAAACATTTCTTGTACCATACATTTAGGTGCTGTATTTTTGGGCTTTGATTTGGGCATAAAACAATGTCACTTGAGCATCCAAATGAAGAACATGAAATCTGGAAATTTAGTGTATCTTTTGGGAGTTTTCAAGCATGTTTTCCCCTAGCAAAACACCTCATGTGCCATATTGTTAGTTGCTAAAATTTTAGGCTTCAATTTGGGGTATAAACAATGCAATTTGAGCATGAAAATGAGGCCACTAAAACCCAGAATTCAGTAGATGTTTTGAGGAGTTTTTAAGCATGTTTTCTATGTTCAAATGCTCCTTGTACAAAATGCTTAGTTGCTGAATTTTTAGGCATCAATTTGGGTAGAAAGAATGCACCTTTGAGCATGAAAAAAGAGCATGAAATCTAGAAATTTTAGTGATGTTTTGGGGTTCAAGCATGCTTCCATGGTTTAATTGTTATTTGCACAATATGATAATATGTTTGAATGCTACTTTTGGGCATGTAATGCTTGTGTGCATATTTAGTTGCTTTGGCTCTCTTGCTTGCTTATGTTTTGCTTCCAATATGATTGTCATATGCCTTGGCTTGGAATTGTATGCATGGCTACGAAAAAGAGTGGCGAGGGGCTGGGACGTTGTGAATGTACCTCAATTTTAAATGCACTTAAGCACTTTAAACTATTTGAACAACCTACCCATTACCTATAGGAAGTTGAACCCGAATGTGTGTAGCTTGGCGCACTGAGGTCGTTACTTCGGAAAGCAAAAGTGAAAACATTCACCTTAGAATTTGAGTCAATGATGTGATGACAATGGGATCTGTGATTCGATTCCGGGCATCACTAGACTTGAGTTCTAAGTTTCCAATTAAGCCAAAACCCAAAAACCATACGCTTGAAGGTGGAGAAACACGTTTTCAGCTAAAAGTACACAATTGCGTTTGGGGAATTGAGTGTAAATGTGGGAAGGCCGTTTGCATGTTTCACAGGCCAAGGTATAATACCATATTGAAGGTAATACAAGGTGGCAAGGTAAAGCCATGTATTCTTTTTTTTATCATCTTCATGAGGATTAAAAGCCATAGTGTCCATATGCTTGGGATGAAATTTTTCCCAAAAATGTATATAGCCTAAGGTTGGTGTAACCTATAGGATGAGTTTCCAACTCAATCTAATAGTCATCCTACCCACAGTCCATGTAGGAGGTAACCAAGTGTACAAAATCCAAGGATTGGTGCATAACTTTGGCGGGTACAAGTACCCTCATGAATTTGGGAATTTTAGCAAGAATGATGTCAAAGCCCAATTTGGGGCAAGTTTTAAAGGCCAAGTCAAGGTGAACATAAAGTGGGAATGAAAATAACATAATCTCGTGAAAAAATGAGTCAAAAAGGTCCATTTCGGCCTTAACCGACAACTCAGGTCGGTTAAGAAGAATTTCATTCGTATCCGGCATACTTTATCGGTCACAAAGGACTATGCGTATATCCGATCATTTATATCGGATACAATAAGCCATAGCTTTAGCCGATATTTCATGCCGGATACATTCAAAAAATGCACAAATTGGTTTTTCAGCCCAAATTTTCAGAATAAAATGCCTAAAACACTATGGATAATTCTTAGGCACCCAAAAAAGAACATAAAAATGTTCAAAAAATACAAAATAAAAAAATAAAAAAGAATAAAATAAAATATTCTTTCAGGATTTAACCTAATTTTGAAACTCAAAGAGGGAACCAAGGTGTCATATTTTTCATACCAATTCAATTCAAACATGTTTCAATCAAGCTTTTGAACTTGAAAACTGAGAAAATTCAGAAGAAGAAAAAAACCTTTGGTTGGTTATTTTTTCCAATCAAATCAAAAACTTATGGGACATTTGGAAGCCCCAGAATATTCCAAAAAAAAAAAAACCTTTGTTTGGTCACAAGAACCATTCAAAAAATCAAAAATTTGTGGGACATTTGGAAGCCCCAGAATATTCCAAAAAACCTTTGTTTGGTCACAAGAACCATTCAAAATCAAAAATTTATGGGACATTTGGAAGCCCCAGAATATTCCAAAAAAAAAAACCTTTGTCTGATCACGAGAACCATTCAAAAAATCAAAAATTTGTGGGACATTTGGAAGCCCCAGGATATTCCAAAAAACCTTTGTTTGCTCACAAGAACCATTCAAAATCAAAAATTTGTGGGACATTTGGAAGCCCCAGAATATTCCAAAAAAAAACCTTTGATTGGTCACGAGAACCATTCAAAATCAAAACATTTGTAGGACATTTGGAAGCCCCAGAATATTCCAAAAAACCTTTGTTTGGTCACGAGAACCATTCAAAATCAAAAAACTTGTGGGACATTTGGAAGCCCCAGAATATTCCAAAACCTTTGTTTGGTCACGAGAACCACTCAAAATCAAAAAATTTGTGGGACATTTGGAAGCCCCAGAATATTCGAAAAAAACCTTTGTTTGGTCACGAGAACCATTCAAAATCAAAAAATTTGTGGGACATTTGCAAGCCCCAGAATATTCCAAAAACCTTTGTTTGGTCACGAGAACCATTCAAAATCAAAATTTGTGGGACATTTGGAAGCCCCAGAATATTCCAAAAACCTTTGTTCGGTCACGAGAACCAATCAAATCAAAAAAAAACTTATGGGACATTTGGAAGCCCAGAATATTCCAAATACCTTTGTTTGGTCACGAGAACCAATCAAAATCAAAAATAAAAAACAATGAAAAAAAAGGGGGGCAAATAAACCCAGACTTGTGTTCACCTAGCCTACTTGTCTACATTTATAGGGGTGTGACTTAAGTTAAATTGAAGCTGACATGTTTCTTTGCTTTTTCTTCACCCAGGTACACATATTTGCCATCATTGCTGCCGTGACTAGATCCAAAGCCTGAGCCATGAATACTGAAGAGAACCAAGCTCAAGCCACTGTACCCACTCAAGACTTTGCTCAGCTGCAAGAGCAAGTGGCCGGTCTAGCCAAAATGCTGGGGGACTTACTGGCGGCTCAGGCCCAGGCCCAAAATCAAGCATCGACTTCCCATCAGGCACCACCACCTCAGGCATACATTCCGCCTCTGGTTCAACCCATGCCTGAGCCAATTTCTGAACCGGTCCCTGAGCCTATTCTAATCAGGGAAAACACCGTGGAATCTGAAAAGGAGATAGAGAAAGAGAAGGCTAGGGAGGAAATGGAAAGAAAAATGCTGCTCAGGATAGAGAGGATCCAGGAAGAGTTGAAGGAGCTAAAATGGGGAAACAGCTACGGAGGTACCACCTTCGATGACTTATGTATGTACCCAAATGTATGCCTACCGGCCAAGTTCAAGTGCCCGGACTTTGACAAATTTGACAGCACAGGCTGCCCTATGAGCCACTTGAAACTATACTGTGGAGCCCTATGCCAATTTTGCCGGGATGACGGCATACTGATCCAACTCTTCCAGAGGAGTCTGACTGGGTCGGCTTTAAGGTGGTTTGCCACGGTGGACCACGGCAGGATTAGAAGATGGAAGGACTTGGCCGATGCATTTCTGGATCAATACAAGTTCAACTCTGAGATCGTGCCAGACCGGTACGACATGATGAGAATGAGCAAGGGAAAGGGGGAGTCTGTATGGCAGTATGCCAAGAGGTGGAGAGAGGCCGCCTCCCAGGTCAGACCGCCTATGCTGGAACCTGAAATGATCTCATAGTTTATGGGCACACTGGGGCAGCCTTTCTACAGCAATTTGGTGGGGCAGATCACCACTAATTTTGCAGCCCTGGTACAGGTGGCAGACCGAATCAAGGAGGGGGTCAGGTCAAGAAGGCTCATTGATTACTCTACTTTGACTGGGCAATCTGATTCCTCTGCTTCCCTGGCACAGAAGAAGGGAACTGGGTTCAAAAAGAACGGAGCCAGAAAAGAAGGAGAGGTAAACCTGGTCCAGGCTCCTCCGGCCAAGAAACCGCTCCATGTGAACGTCTTTGCACCCCAGCAGGCCCAACAAGCCCAGCATTCTTATCAGACCCCGCACAATGTCAATTTCTCCCCTTCCGTGCCTGCCAACCCAAGGAGGACCTTTACTAAGGAGGAGCGGGAGGCCTAGATGGCAGCAAGGAGGAACAGAGTCTTTACTCCCCTTCCTGTGTCTCTTTCCCAACTGTTACCCACACTGCTGAAAGGGGAGTACGTGACCCTGAATGAGCCTAACCCAAATGCCCCGAAGGGGAGGAATTTTGATCCAGCCATCACTTGCGACTATCACATGGATGCACCGGGGCACTCTACTGACACTTATTAGATGCTGAAGCATGCGGTACAGGACCTGTTGGACCAGAAGGCCTTGGTTTTCAATACTGCCGCATCCGCCCCGTTGGGAAATGATATTGGGCAGAACTCTCTGCCTTACCACAATGGGGCAGGCCCGTCCAACTCCATCACTGCCATATCCACCATGAGAAGGGCCTTTGACCCAGCTCAACTTATAGCTCCCGTGGGGACCTCGGTCAAGGTCCATTTCTTCCGAGAGAAAGAAGAAAAGGAGGTTAATATGGTCTCCCAGAAAAATGATAATACTGCCGAGGACATCAGCTCCTCTCTGAACCGGGTCTCCTCCCTCATGGCCCAAATAAACATTGCAATGCCTCCATTGGTCTTCAATTGCAGTCTACCTACCTATTCTCCGACCAAGCCACAAAAGGCTCCTTTGGTCATCAACCTTGACCCCACCACTACTTCCATCACCTCTTCTGTTCCCACAAAATCCAAGCTCTAGCCCTTGGTTGTAAATGTTCAGCCATCCTACAATATCCCTAAACCGGCCCATACATCCCGGTCCAAACTCCAGCCATTGATAGTTAATGTCCCGAAACTAGCCTATTCTGAGGCCGCTGTACCATGGAATTACAGCGATGGGGTCACGGCTACTGTTCCAGTGGTCAGGAACCGGAACCAGGAGGAGGTGAACCTCATGACGAGGTCGGGGAGATGTGCAGGGGTTGATGAGAAAGAAAAAGAAACAGAGGTGGAAAGAGAGAAAAAAGAAACAGAAGAAAAAAAAGAAAATTAAAAGGAAAAACAAAAGTAGGAGAAGACACCCCCCAGGGTATAGAAAATGAGGCATCAGACCTCATAAAAATAATAAAAAAAAGTGAATTCAATCTTGTGGATCAACTGAACAAGGTCCTAGCCCAGATTTCAATACTGGGCCTTTTGCTGAATTCTGAAAAGCACAGGGATGCATTGTTAAGGGTGCTACAGAGTGCACATGTATCCCAGACCATTGATCCAAACTAACTAGGCAAAATGGTTGGTCAAATCTTGTCACATAATGTGATAAGTTTCTCCGAAGGTGAGATAAGCCCAGATGGGTGTTATCATGTTGACCATTTGCACATCACAGTGCTTTGTAAGGGCAGTATGATCGCACGGGTATTAATTGACAATGGGTCGGTGTTAAACGTCTGCCCGTTAATCACTTTTGTCAAGCTTGGTCTGGATCAGTCGAAGATCAAGCAAAATGGGAGGATAGTGAGGGCTTTTGACAGCTCTAAGACTGTAAAACCCCGATATTTTCTAAGGAGTTTTTTTTATTTATTATTTATGTGGGCGAATAAGCTTAAGTAGATGCAGGTATACGGAGGGATTTCGGTGGACGAGCGTACACGGAATCAATGATTTTCAAAGGTTGTCGAGCGGCAATACGTATGGAAGGTATATATACTAAAGGGGAAATTAGGTTTTGAGTAGAAAAAAATAAACAATATAAAATAGTAGATAAAATAAAATATATGCAAAAGTATGAACACAAGGATTTATGGACAAGTTTAATCAAAATTTATTTATTGCTAGAGATTTGTGGTCATTAGTTGTCAAAGAGAATGAGGTGGAATATTAATACGTAATTAATTATCGAACTTAAAAATATGGTAGTAAATAGGAATTAGCAAATAAGTAAATCCGGGAAAGCCCAAGTTGAATGAGGGGTAGAAAGGGGATTCCGTGGGTTAATTAAACATCGAGGGTGAATTAGGTTAAACCCTTGTGATGTCTATAAATAGGTAACTAATGTAAAATTTTTCGGAGATTGGGGAAAGGTTGCTACTCTGAAATTAGGGCGATGGCCGAGCAGCTTGGGTCGCGAGAGAACTCCCTCAAGATGACTGAAAGCTTGAAGAAGATCTTCAATACCGGTGAGTAGCATTGATTTACAACTGAGGTTTAAGTTTATTCATGAATGTATTCTGATGCATGGTTGTCTTCTGAGTTTTCTGAGTTTTCTGGAATAGCATGAGTCCGAGCATGAGAGTGAATTACAACTTGAATAGAAATGTTTTTAGATTAAATTCAAAACTGGTTGGGAAGTATTCTGGGGATATTAGGAGACTATTAGAACAATTACAGACCGAAAAAGATCGGCCAGAGTTGGAGATCTGGAAATAACAGAGTCGGAAATCACAATGAGTATCCGCCGACTTGGCGCTCACTTGCGCTCACTTCGAAGTAGGCGCCCTTTAAAAATGTACCATCCGCCGAGCTGGCGCCCACTTGGCGCTCAGCTCGCGCTCACTTAAAAAGGATACGCGAATTTCGCGCGAAGTTGGCGCCGACCTCGCGCCCACTTCCCGCCCACCTAGCGCTCATTTGATATCGAGTGAGCGCATAGTTGAATTTTAACCTAAATTATATCCGCTCACTTCCCGCTCACCTGGCGCTCACTTCAGGAGGTGAGCGCATAGTCCAATACACTTACCAAATTGGAATTTTGATTAAACCAAGGGGTTTTTGATGACTTGAGGGTTAAACCACTTAACTATTCACTTGTTTGGGGACTTTGGAACCTACTTTGCCTATGCAATTATTAGAGGAAAATTTAGTGAAATTCTTAAAAGCTTCCAAGGTTGAGTTTAGGTTATTTGAAAGTGTTGTGCCGGATACCAAAACACTAGGAGTTCCTAGTTAGTTTCCCTCTGTTTTATACACTGTTTTGATTGAGAAATTATTAAATTCTGGTTTCACTTGTTTGGATAATTCTGAATGTGTTGTAAAGATTTTCTTGGTATGAATGATTGAGTTTTATTTCCAAATGGCATGTGTTACGGAAATGAGAAAATACTGAAAGTACTTAAGGTACTGCTTGGTCCAGAGGGACAGGTGATGAACTGTGATGAGTTATACATGATGTGGAATGAATGGTTTTATTTTGATGTTGGAATTGAGATTATACGATGATTTACTGTTTTGGTTTAGCTTGTCCTGGATCCAGAGTCTAAGCTTAGTAATGTGATGTTATTGCTTCTTTGGTGTAATTGCATAGCCTTGAGTGTTACCACTGCCGGTGTAGAGCAGCCAGAAACCCTGAGTAGGCCTGGTTGTCAATGCAAAAACCCGGGGAGTAGGCCTGCATTGGATGACGCAGTCATTTCAATATCCGAAACCCTGAGTAGGCTGGATATACATTTGGAGGCGTGGGCATGGTTATGAGAAGACTTTGTGTTATATGACATTGGTATATCTGGAATTATATCTTGAGATACGAAATTATGGTTATTCGCTATGTTGTTGTCAGTTAATCATTATTTTATCGAATTCTTCGGGATTGGAAACGGATTGTTATTGTTTGATTTACCTGATGGTTTTCCGCACTGATATGAATTGGATTATTGAAGTTTAGTCGGATTATTCGGAATATGCGTATTATCATCATTGTGCATAGTTATAATCGTGGCATGTTTTAGAACTGAAATAAATGTATTTGTGCATGCATGTGCTGGTCACTGGGACATTCGTATCTTATTCCGTATTGTTTTGTTTTGTTTTCAGCTGCTCTTGGAGAGGACGATACTTGCGGGTAGTTACTTGGTCATGTGAGTTTATTTCCGTTTGGGATTATTTTAGCGCACTCTGTTATATAGTTATTGTTGTATTCATGTTTTTCCTTCACTCTGATATTGCGATCCTGTGTTTTAAATTAACCTCCGGGGATGAGTTACGGTGTTATTTCGTGACTTGGATCCGGGGCGTTACAAAGACACACTCCCTAGGGAAGATTAAACTGCCGGTCACAATTGGACCGAATATTTTCAACATCACATTTGAAGTGATGGATATTCCAGTAGCATTCAATCTACTCCTAGGAAGGCCGTGGATACACTCGGCTAGGGCAATACCATCCACGCTCCACAAAAGGATGAAATACATAAGAGGGCAAAGGGTGATAACAGTCCTAGCTGAAAATTTGGTGCCTCCCATTGTGTCACCTGATGTACCCTTAATAAATGTGGATTTAACTGTCGACAAGATTGCGTTCCACTCGTTTCAGTTTGAGACAGTTAATTTCATACCTGGGGAGTGTGAGAAAAAAGAAAAGAAGGGGACTACTGCTAGAGCATGGTGAAGAAAGTGATGGAGAAATACCACTTTCACCCAAGGAAAGGCCTGGGAATCAATTTCCAAGGAATGGTGGAGCCCATCAGGGCCAAGAAGCTGATCCCTAAAGTAGGGTTGGGGTTTAAACCCAGAGGTTGGAGAAGGATGATGCATGAAGAAGGAAAGAAAAGAAGTAAAGGGAAATTCCCCCACTTAAGGAAAAATTTTCCTAAACCCTCATATACAATCCAAATATCTCCCCCCATGGACCAATCCAAGCCTCCTTACCAAAACATCAACCCATTTCAAAAGCCTTCTATTTCAGCCTTGCAACCGTACAACCCATCTCCTATACTGGAAACAGCAAATGGGTCTGGGCCACGGCAAGAGCAGCAGGCGGACTTCTCCGAAGAGGTTGGTGCATTCTTCGCCATGACTGAAGGTGAAAACACAGGAGCAGACATGGATCTGCCTTTCATTGACTGGGCAGCAGTGAAGATTCCAAATGAGGTCATATATGGACTGGGCCCCATAGCAGAAAAGGGCAGTACCCACCCGGTGATGATGGCATCAGATTCTGGGCTTGAGGAGTAGGCTTTCCCTATTTCCCCTGCTCCCAAAAATTTGGTATTGAACAATTGGGAGGAAATTCCACTTACCTTTGAAGCAGCGTTTGTTTGGCAAATTGACGCGGCTTCCAAAAAAAAACTCCAATAGTGGAATACCATTTCCCTGAAGGTCCTAATGAGCCTTCGTCTTCAGGGGAATTATGTTTAGAAGGCTCACAAAAAACCCAAAAAGATTTTTTCATTTTTTCTAGAAAATTTAAATTTTTCAAAAAGGTCCAAACCACTTATAAACCATATAAACAAACCGAATTGGACCAGGTTGAATATGACTTCGACCTTGAGCTCGACTTTGATCTCATGGGGATCGAAGAAGAGACCGAGGTCGAAGAAGAAGACGTTGCAAAAGAAATTAAATATCAATTGGAACGTCATGAAAAGGGGGTCCAACCTAATATTGAGGAGATCATTTCAATAAATCTTGGGACCGAAGATGACCCAAAAATAGTGAAAATTGGGGCATGTTTATCTAATGTGCAACGTGTTGAAATGACATAGTTCTTGGCAGATTATAAGGATGTGTTTGCTTGGTCATATCGGGACATGCCAGGGTTGGACACTGACATGGTGGTACACAAGTTGCCAATTTTGCCAGGGGTTAAGCCAATCAAGCAGAAGCTGAGAAGATTGAAACCTGAATGGACTCTGAAGGTCAAGGATGAAGTGGTCAAGCAATTCCAAGCAGGATTTCTTGCAGTCTCTACGTACCCCGAGTGGCTCGCAAACATAGTGCCGGTACCAAAGAAGGACGAGAAAGTCAGAATGTGCGTGGACTACAGAGATCTCAACAAGGCAAGCCCAAAGGATGATTTTTCACTTCCACACATCGACATTCTGGTCGATAATACTGCGGTACATAGCCTATTTTCGTTCATGGATGGTTTCTCGGGATACAATCAGATCAAAATGGCTAAGGAAGATCAAGAGAAAACAGCATTTATCACACCTTGGGGCACCTTCCACTATACAGTCATGCCATTTGGGCTTAAAAACGCTGGGGCAACATACCAGCGGGCCATGACAGCACTATTCCATGATATGATCCATAAGGAGATGGAGGTCTACGTGGACGATATGATTGCCAAATCGTGCACAGAGGAGGACCAGTTGATCAATCTGAAGAAAGTGTTTGATCGACTTAAAAAGTACAATCTACGGCTTAACCCGGCTAAATGCATCTTTGGGGCTACATCAGGGAAGTTGCTGGGATTTATAGTGAGCAGAAGAGGAATTGAAATTGACCCGGCTAAAGCCAAAGCCATAATTGAAATGCCATCACCCAGAACAGAGAAGGAGGTCAGGGGCTTTCTTGGAAGAATTCAATACATAAGCCGGTTCATAGCACAACTCACTGCTATTTGTGAACCAATTTTCAAACTTCTAAGGAAGGATAACCTGACGGTCTGGAATGAGTACTGCCAGCAGGCATTTGACACAATAAAGAGGTATTTGCTGAACCCACCTGTGCTAGTGCCATCAACTCCAGGAAGACCGCTGATCCTGTACATGTCAGTGTTGGAAACATCGATGGAATGTGTCTTGGGGCAGTATGATGAGTCTGGTAGAAAAGAAAGGGCAATTTACTATCTGAGTAAGAAATTCATAGAATATGAGACCAAGTACTCACCATTGGAAAAGACTTGTTGTGCTCTAGTGTGGGCAACTCAGAGGCTAAGGCATTACTTCCTTAGTCACTGCACATTATTGATATCCCGGATGGACCCGTTGAAATATTTATTTGAGAAACCGGCACTGACTGGCAGAACGGCAAAGTGGCAGTTGTTACTTTCCGAGTTTGACCTCACGTACATCACTCAGAAAGTGATCAGGGGTCAAGCCATTACTGATCACCTGGCTGCACATCCATTGCCAGAATACCAACCGTTGAAGACCAACTTTCCTGATGAGGCAATTCTGTTTACTGAAGAAGAGGAAAGTGAAAGCTCTTGGCAGATGTTCTTCGATGGGGCCGCCAACATGAATGGAAATGGAATTGGGGCAGTCTTTGTCAAACCAGATGGTTCACACATCCCAATTGCAATGAAGTTGAGATTCCAGTGCACCAATAATATTGCAGAATATGAAGCATGTATAATTGGGTTGCAAGCCGCTATAGATCATGAAGTGGAGGAGCTTGACGTATACGGAGATTCGAGTCTTATCATCTTCCAAGCAACTGGTGAATGGAAAACTAAGGATCATAAATTGATCTCCTATCACCAGTATTTGGAAGAAATAAGCACAAAGTTTACTCGAATTTACTTCAACTATATGCCAAGAGCCAAGAATCAGTTTGCAGATGCACTAGCAACATTGGCTTCAATGGTCAGCATGCCATAAGGGGTAGACATCAAACCACTGGAAATTGAGGTCAGAAATGAACCAGCTTATTGTCTCGTTCTGGAGGGAGCACTAGAGAGGAAACACCATGGTTTCAAGATATCAAAAATTTCTTGAACAATCGGAGTTTGCTAGAAAATGCGACTTCTACTAAGAAAAGGACAATACAGAGATTGGCTGGTCAGTTCCTGCTAAGCGGTGGACACTTGTACAAGAGATCACACAACGATATTCTGCTCAGATGTGTTGCTAAGGCTGAGTCAGAAAGGTTAATCGAGACTGTACATGGAGGAGTCTGCGGACCCCATATGAACGGACACATGCTTGCAAAGAAGATCCTACGGTTGGGATACTACTGGTCGACCATGGAGCATGATTGCTGTATACATGTCAGGAGGTGTCACCAATGTCAGATATATGCAGATAATAAGCATGCACCCCCAAGTGAGTTGTACAACAAGACATCCCCATGGCCCTTTTCCATGTGGGCATAGATGATGTGCCTAAATTTTATACATGTTTTGTTATATGTTTACCCTTAATTTTATGCTACTTGGTGTTTAATTCGCCTATTTATTAGAGTTTTTATGTATTTTTGTTTATTGTTGTTTAGGAATAAATAAATTGAAAGAATCAAGAGATTGAGGAAGGGATCTACAAGATATTCTCAGAATTTTCGAATGAGCAAAAATTCTCTTCATCAAGAGAATAGGAAATTTTAATTTACCGAGTTCCAGAAACATCCTTCCGTATTTTGAGCATAACTTGAGCTAGAGAGCTCCAATAAGGGCAATCTTGGTGTCTATGGAACGCTAAAAGAAGGCCCTACAAATTTAATGTTGAAGACTTTCCCAAACACAGTCATCTTGATGGAGAAAATTGAGCATTAATATCAAAAACGGAAAACAGCTATCTTCAAAATTCAGTTTTGGAAAAGAAGTAAAAGGGGCTTTTAAAGCAAGGAAGGAAATTTTATATAAGAGAGACACAAGAGAGGAGGACGACCAGAGCTTAGAAGAGAGGCGTTTTTCACCATTGGAGAGGATTGGAAGCTTGGAGGAAGAAGAAGAAAACAGAGGCTGAATTGGAGTTTGTCGATAACTACAATTCTCGATCTACATACAGTTTCCCTATTAACTTTCTCATCTTCTCTTTGTCCAATTTTCATTATGAATTTCAGAGATTTTTTAGTTTGTTTGGATTCAATTATGAGCTAATTTCTATTGCTAAGGCTCCGATGTAATCTCTCCATGACAATTCTGAATCCTACTTCTATGTACTCATGATTTTATTATTCTTTTTGAGTATACATCGTTAAGTTTAATGCTTTCAATTATCTGGCCAATAGTTGAATGATTTGTTGTGCATGTTAATTTGAGAGATGATGCATGTAGTTTAGCTTCGTTTGATGTATACCATGAATTGAACGAAAGACAGAAATGTGTCAACGTGATTCGTGCGGTTTGTTTTTGTGTGATATTATTAATCTTAATGTACTCAATTGCTTTTAAATTAGCATAAGCATATAGCGGGTTATTGCATGTTGGGTAATTCTAATTCTACTCGAGAGAGGGTTTTAGATATATTTAAAATATTTCACCGTCAAATAGGATAATAATTGATTAATTGCTCGGTTAGGATTTGGAATTGGATTGGTTTGATGAATCGGATGCCTTAGTGTTTTCTTCTTGGGTGAAATATCCTTCTTTTTAAGTGTTTGGTCAAGTCCTTACTTTTCGATTTAATTTTTATTGTTTTCAATTTTTTTTCAAATTCAAAACATCCCACTTTTCTTGATTTTCAAATAATTTAGAATTAGAACAATTTTGATACCTAATAAGTAAATAGTCCTTGTGGGTTCAACACTCTTTTCATCACTATATTACTTGTCACGATTTCGTGTACTTGCGAATTTTCACAACAAGTTTTTGGCGCCGTTGCCGGGGACTATTTATTTTCTATTACTTTTGATATCATCTAGTTCTAAGTTAATTTGATATTTCTTTATTTTAGTCTTAATTCTTAATTTTGTTTTATTTTTCCTTTTCAGGTGTTCCAGGTTGTTCATGAGACGTAGTCGAAGCTTGGAGTTAGTACCTTTTGATCCTGAAATTGAACGCACCCTTCATCGTGTGAACAAGGAGAAGAAGGAGAATTCCACAACTGAAAACGAAGCAATGGAAAACCAACTTGGAAACAGAACTTTGGGAGATTATGCTGTTCCCTTGGTCACCGGAGCTACTTCTAGCATTAGACGACCTGCCATTCAAGCCAATAACTTTGAGATAAAGCCAGTTATTCTTCAAATGGTGACGTCAACGATGCAATTTGGTATGCCCCATGATGATCCAAATGCACACATAGCTAATTTTCTTGAGTTATGTGATACTTTCAAACATAATGGAGTTTCTGATGATGTTATTAGATTGAGGCTCTTTCCATTCTCCCTTCGAGACAAGGCAAAGGCATGGTTGAATTCACTTCCACCATTAACCATAACTACATGGGACGATTTGGCTAAGAAGTTTCTAGCAAAATTCTTTCCCCCAGCCAAAACCGTGAAGAAGCGAAATGATATCACCACCTTTGTCCAATTTGATTTGGAGTCTCTTTATGAAGCTTGGGAGAGGTATAAAGAATTGCTTAGAAAGTGCCCACATCATGGACTTCCTGTTTGGATTCAAGTGCAAACCTTCTATAATGGTTTGCAATCCACAACACGTACAATGATTGATGCGGCAGCTGGAGGGACTTTGATGAAGAAATCACCGGAAGAAGCATATGATTTCATGGAGGAGATGGCAACTAACAATTACCAATGGCCAGCGGATAGAGTGACACCAAAAAGAACTCAGGGAGTTCATGAAATTGATTCTTTTTCAGCTTTAGCTACTCAAGTTGCAACTTTATCTAATAAATTAGATAATATCAATGTGAGTGCCATTCAATCTGCTAATGCAATTTGTGAATTTTGTGCAGGGAATCATATGGGGATAGATTGTCAAGTGGGAAGTCCATTTGCCAAGAATAGTTCGGAGCAAGCAAAATTTGTGTCGAATTACCAACGACAAAACAACCCTTACTCCAACACTTACAATCCAGGATGGCGAAACCACCCAAATTTCTCATGGAGCAACTCACAAAATGTTTTCAAGCCTCCACCGAGTTTTCAAAATCAACAACAGGAGAAGAAGCTGAATATGGAGGAGGTAATGGTACAATTTATGGCAAAGGTGGATGCTAGATTTCAAGATCATGACATTGCTCTAAAGAACAATGAGAACACTATGCGGAGCATAGAAAGGACGGTTGGTCAATTGGCAAAATTGTTGTCCGAAAGACCTCAAGGGTCATTTCCAAGCACCACGGAAAATAACCCGGAAGAGCAAGTGCAAGCCATTTCCTTAAGGAGTGGAAGGGAGCTTAATGTACCGGAGAAAAAGCATGGAAAAGAGAAGCAAACTATGAGAGCTATGGTGCAGGAAGCTCAAGGCCAGGGTGCTTATCCTAGTTCTGAAGGCCAAGACATCGAGGCCGCAGCACCCACATTCAAGGCTGCGGTGCCCACCCTTATTCCGAGCCAAGCAGTGAAAAACTCGGGAAATCCTCCCGTTTCTTCTCATACTCCTCCTATACCTTTTCCTCAAAGACTTCAGAAAAATAAGCTAGATAAACAATTTTATAAATTCCTTGATGTGTTTAAAAAGTTACATATTAACATTCCTTTTGCAGATTCTTTGGAACAAATGCCTAGTTATGTGAAGTTCATGAAGGAGATTCTATCAAACAAGAGGAAGTTAGGAGAGTATGAGACTGTGATGTTGACTGAAGAGTGCACTGCCATTTTGCAAAATAAGCTGCCACCAAAGCTTAAAGATCCAGGGAGTTTTACTATTCCTTGCACAATTGGGAACTCTTATTTTGAAAAAGCTTTGTGTGATTTAGGTGCTAGCATAAATCTGATGCCTTTTTCTATTTTTAGGCAATTGGGGCTAGGAGAGGTCAAGGCCACTACAGTTTCACTTCAATTGGCGGACCGGTCAATTAAACGACCAAGAGGAATAGTGGAGGATGTTCTTGTTAAAGTTGACAAGTTCATTTTCCCTGCAGATTTTATTGTTTTAGATATGGAGGAAGATCGAGAAATCCCACTTCTTCTTGGTCGACCGTTCTTAGCCACGGGAAGAACTCTCATAGATGTGCAACAAGGGAAACTCATACTACGGGTGCAAGATGAACAAGTTACATTCAATGTGTTTGAAGCAATGAAATATCCGTCAACAACTGATACATGCTTCAACATAGATGTGATTGATGAATTTGTGGTAGAAATATTTGAAGAGAGTAATCCTAAGGAACCACTTGAGGCATGTCTTGTTCAATCTGGCACTATCGATTCCGAGAATTCCAAGATAAGCACTTGTGCACATTACTTGGAAGCATCTCCACCTTACTTGCCTAAAGGGAAGTCGGAAAACATAACATTGGGCAAAAACACTACTCCACAACAGCCATCCGTCATTGAGGCCCCCTCTTTAGAACTCAAACCTCTTCCTTCTCATCTTAAATATGCTTATTTACATGATTCTTCTTTAGCTGTAATAATTTCTTCATCTTTGACAGGTCTTGAAGAAGAGAAGTTACTTAGAGTTTTGAGAGCTCACAAGCAAGCTTTGGGATGGACTATAGCCGACATTAAGGGAATAAGCCCCTCAATTTGTATGCACAAGATTCTAATGGAAGAACATTTCAAGCCTATGGTACAGCCACAAAGGAGACTTAATCCAAACTTGCAAGAAGTTGTAAGAAAAGAAATTCTCAAATTGTTGGATGCTGGAATTATTTATCCAATTTCTGATAGCTCATGGGTAAGTCCGGTGCAAGTAGTGCCTAAGAAGGGAGGAGTGACGGTGGTAGAGAATGAAAATAATGAACTCATCCCAACAAGAACAGTCACCGGTTGGAGAGTGTGCATAGATTACCGCAAGCTTAATGATGCCACACGAAAAGATCACTTTCCACTTCCTTTCATTGATCAAATGTTGGAACGGCTTGCTGGTCATGCTTATTACTGTTTTCTTGATGGATACTCAGGGTACAATCAAATCCAAATTTCACCAGAAGATCAAGAAAAGACTACTTTCACTTGCCCGTATGGAACATTTGCCTATAGGAGGATGCCCTTTGGTTTGTGCAATGCTCCAGCCACATTTCAACGATGCATGATGGCCATCTTTTCGGATATGGTGGAAAAGTTTATTGAGATCTTTATGGATGATTTTTCTGTGTTTGGTTCTTCATTTGATAATTGTTTAAATAATTTATCTTCAGTTCTACAAAGATGTGAAGAATCTAACCTTGTTCTTAATTGGGAAAAATGTCATTTTATGGTGCAGGAAGGAATTGTACTTGGGCATAAAGTTTCTTCAGAAGGCATTGAGGTAGACCGAGCCAAAGTAGAGGTCATCGAAAAATTACCTCTACTTAGCACAGTCAAGGGAGTGAGAAGTTTTTTGGGACATGCGGGGTTTTATCGTCGTTTTATTCAAGATTTTTCTAAAATTATTAAACCCCTTTGTTCTCTTTTGGTTAAAGATGCTCCATTTAACTTTTCCAATGATTGTTTGCAGGCATTTGAACTTTTGAAGAAGAAGTTAAGTTCAACCCCAATAATATGTGCACCGGATTGGGCACTTCCATTTGAATTGATGTGTGATGCAAGCGATTACGCGATAGGAGCTGTGCTTGGACAAAGGAAGAACAAGGTTCTCCATGTTATCTACTATGCGAGTCGTACCTTGACAGGTGCCCAATTAAATTATGCTACTATAGAAAAAGAACTGCTAGCGGTGGTATTTGCTTTTGATAAATTCAGATCATATTTAATTGGGTCAAAAGTAATTATATACACTGATCATTATGCTCTTAAGTACTTGTTAGCTAAAAGGGAAGCTAAACCAAGGTTACTTCGGTTGATTTTACTCCTACAAGAATTTGATTTGGAGATCAAAGGCAAGAAGGGAACTAAGAATCAAGTAGCTGACCATCTCTCTAGACTTGAACACACAACTAAAGAGACAGCCCCACCTTCTCCAATAGATGAGGTATTCCCGAATGAACAACTATTTGTTTTATCTCTAACACAAGTTCCTTGGTATGCAGATTATGTAAACTACTTGGTAAGCAATGTGATCAATCCTGAGTTTACATACCAACAAAGGAAGAAATTCTTTTCAGAGGTCAAGCACTACTATTGGGAGGAACCTTTTCTCTACAAGCATTGTAGTGATCAAGTGATTAGGAGATGTGTGCCTGAGGAAGAGATAGAGTCAATCCTAAGACATTGCCATTCACTAGAGGTTGGCGGGCACCATGGAGTGAACAAGACAGTAGCTAAAGTGCTACAATCAGGTTTTTATTGGCCCTCCATTTTTAAAGACACTTATGCTTTTGTTTCTTGTTGTGATCAATGTCAAAAGAGTGGTAATATCTCCTGGAAAAATGAAATGCCCTTAAATAATATACTTGTTGTTGAGCTATTTGATGTTTGGGGCATAGATTTCATGGGGCCATTCCCTCCTTCTTTCTCAAATCAATACATTTTAGTTGCTGTTGATTATGTTTCCAAATGGGTAGAGGCCGTGGCCCTCCCTACAAATGATTCTAAAGTTGTGTTGAATTTTTTGAGAAAACAGATATTCACCAGGTTTGGAACTCCAAGAGCCATAATTAGTGATGGGGGAAAACATTTTTGCAACCGGCAATTTGATGCACTCTTGAGCAAATATGGTGTTACACACAAGGTTGCAACTCTGTACCATCCTCAAACTAGGGGACAAGCAGAAATTTCGAACCGGGAGCTGAAACGAATATTGGAGAAAACCGTGAGCACTTCAAGGAAAGATTGGTCAAAAAAACTAGATGATGCACTATGGGCATACCGGATAGCCTTCAAAACTCCAATTGGTATGTCCCCCTATCGTCTAGTTTATGGGAAAGCATGTCACTTACCGGTGGAGTTGGAACACAAGGCTTACTGGGCTATCAAGACTCTTAATTTTGACATGGAAGCAGCAGGAGAGAAGAGGATATTGCAACTCAATGAGATGGATGAGTTTCGGCATGCAGCCTATGAGAATGCTTGCATATACAAGGAAAGAACCAAGAGATGGCATGATAAACAAATTCTCAAGAGAAACTTTGAAGTTGGCCAAAGAGTTCTACTTTATAATTCCAGACTTCGCCTCTTCCCTGGAAAATTAAGATCTCGATGGTCTGGACCATTCATGGTAACAAGAGTTCTCCCGTATGGTGCTATTGAAGTTTCTAATGACTCAAATGAAACATTCAAAGTCAATGGTCAGCGTCTAAAGCCCTACTTCGAAGGAGATTTCAATAAGCAAAAAGTCACCATTGATTTGCTCGATCGGTGATTCAAAGAAGGAAAAGTCAAGCTAAAGACTATAATTAAGTGCTTCTTGGGAGGCAACCCAGGCATTCTAAACATTTGATTTTGTTAATTTCAATATCTCTTGTTCTGTTTTGTTTTTAATTTTGTTTTTCATTCCTCAAGTGTTTTGGTTGTGTTCTAATTTTAGTTCTTTTACATAGGTGTGGCAGTGACACTGTTCCTCACTTCCTTGCTCCAGAACCTAAACGTGTTGATTACTATGCTAAGGGAGAGGAAGCTTGATCCGTCTCTGCCAGTGTTCAGGGAAGTTTCTTGTTACTCTATGTTGGCTTTCATTGTTGCACATTGAGGACAATGCACATACTAAGTTTGGGGGAGTCACACTTGTGAACTTGTTTTCTTTTGTTTTTCTTATATGATCTTTTGTTTTTCTTATTTAGTTCCAAAAAAAAAAAATAAGAAAAAGAAAAAAAAATGTATTGATGAGGTTTGATGACCAAAAGCCCATGATAAAATTTGATTGAACTAAACATGGTGTTTGGAAAGTGATAAATTTTGTTTTTGTTTGGATGCTTGAATCTTGTGTTGGTTTTATCTTATTTATGATTCTTTTGAACACTTTGAGCACATCGCCTAGAGCACATATCTGTTTTGCTTACCTTGAGAAAGTTTTTGTAAATCTAGAAAATGCCTATGATCTCAGTAAACTCTAGAACTTGCTTGATTAACACTTGAGGCGAAATCCTAGACTCCACCATGCTATGGAAAGGATTTAGGCCACTTTGGGCCGTTTGAGCTTTTGAAACCTACCTGACATTGGTTTATCCATAGTAGACCCCATTTGAGCCTGATTACACCTTTTCTTTGTCAACCACATACTAGCTTAACTTTCTAATTTTGTCTACCTGTTGCACCACAAGCACATGATCATTTTAAGAAATGTTATGAGATAAGCTACTGTATAGAGGAAGGATGAAGTTTCAGCATTGTTCATTAAAAAAGGGAAGAGGGTACTACACCCCTTGCTCATAAAAGAAAGAAACAAGTTTGGGGGTGTAGCAAGAGAAAGTTAAAAAAAAAAAGTACAGAAAGAAAAAAATTTTTTTTAATGGTGAACTAGAAAAGCAGAAGGTGTAATAAGAGAAAGTCGAAAACCAGCTTTGTGATACAACTTTTGGTGGGACAATTAGCTCTACAAGGATTTTGAATGATTCATGTGCTTAGGGTGTTTTTGAGCCATAACACTATCTGTTACCATACCGTCACCCTAGCCGCATGTTACAAGCTTAATAAAGTCCTAATGATCTTTGGTGTGATGTTAGTCTACATTAGTGGAGAGTGATATGAAAAGCAAGCTTATGGAGTTTATATTTCATCAAAAGAGATCTGCAAAATGTTTATATGATTTCTTAAACTAATCAAAGTGGTGAATGGTTAAGGGTAAAAGGTGATGCACACAAACACATTGAAGGAATCATGAATGAGATGAGATTGGTATTTGATTTGAAATTCTAGAAATTAGCAATATTTAAAGTTTTCCTTGTGCTATAGACTATGTGACATCTTTGAGGCATGTTTTGTGACTCAAGCAGAATCAATACAAATTTTGTTTTTGTTTTCTTGTTTCATTTCTTTTGCTCGAGGACTAGCAAATCTTAAGTTTGGGGGTATTTGATGTGCCTAAATTTTATACATGTTTTGTCATATGTTTACCCTTAATTTTATGCTACTTGGTGTTTAATTTGCCTATTTATTAGAGTTTTTATGTATTTTTGTTTATTGTTGTTTAGGAATAAATAAATTGAAAGAATCAAGAGATTGAAGAGGGGATCTACAAGATATTCTCAGAATTTTCGAATGAGCAAAAATTCTCTTCATCAAGAGAATAGGAAATTTTAATTTACCGAGTTCCAGAAACATCCTTTAGTATTTTGAGCAAAACTTGAGCTAGAGAGCTCCAATAAGGGCAATCTTGGTGTCTATGGAAAGATAAAAGAAGGCCCTACAAATTTAATGTTGAAGACTTTCCCAAACATAGTCATCTTGATGGAGAAAATTGAGCATTAATATCAAAAACGGAAAACAGCTATCTTCAAAATTCAGTTTTGGAAAAGAAGTAAAAGGGGCTTTTAAAGCAAGGAAGGAAATTTTATATAAGAGAGACACAAGAGAGGAGGACGACCAGAGCTTAGAAGAGAGGAGTTTTTCACCATTGGAGAGGATTGGAAGCTTGGAGGAAGAAGAAGAAAACAGAGGCTGAATTGGAGTTTGTCGATAACTACAATTCTCGATCTACATACAGTTTCCCTATTAACTTTCTCATCTTCTCTTTGTCCAATTTTCATTATGAATTTCAGAGATTTTTTAGTTTGTTTGGATTCAATTATGAGCTAATTTCTATTGCTAAGGCTCCGATGTAATCTCTCCATGACAATTCTGAATCCTACTTCTATGTACTCATGATTTTATTATTCTTTTTGAGTATTCATCGTTAAGTTTAATGCTTTCAATTATCTGGCCAATAGTTGAATGATTTGTTGTGCATGTTAATTTTAGAGATGATGCATGTAGTTTAGCTTCGTTTGATGTATACCATGAATTGAACGAAAGACAGAAATGTGTCAACGTGATTCGTGCGGTTTGTTTTTGTGGGATATTATTAATCTTAATGTACTCAATTGCTTTTAAATTAGCATAAGCATATAGTGGGTTATTGCATGTTGGGTAATTCTAATTCTACTCGAGAGAGGGTTTTAGATATATTTAAAATATTTCACCGTCAAATAGGATAATAATTGATTAATTGCTCGGTTAGGATTTGGAATTGGATTGGTTTGATGAATCGGATGCCTTAGTGTTTTCTTCTTGGGTGAAATATCCTTTTTTTTAAGTGTTTGGTCAAGTCCTTACTTTTCGATTTAATTTTTATTGTTTTCAATTTTTTTTCAAATTCAAAACATCCCACTTTTCTTGATTTTCAAATAATTTAGAATTAGAACAATTTTGATAGCTAATAGGTAAATAGTCCTTGTGGGTTCGATACTCTTTTCATCACTATATTACTTGTCACGATTTCGTGTACTTGCGAATTTTCATAACAATAGACGTCATTGGCATGATTTCACCTAAGGCATCGAACGGACACAGATTCATCTTGGTGGCAATTGATTATTTCACTAAGTGGGTAGAAGCGGCTTCATATGCGAATATCACAAGCAACCATGTTATTAAATTTTTGAAGCAGAATATCATTTGTCGCTATGGACTACCAAGTGTCATAGTATTAGGCAACGCTTCAAATATTAAGAACAAGGACGTGAAGAAGATGTATGAGCAGTTTCAGATTATCCATCACAAGTCCGCTCCGAATAGGCCAAAGATGAATGGGGCAGTGGAAGCAGCAAACAAGAACATAAAGAAAATCATTCAGAAGATGGTAGTGAGCTACAAGGATTGGCATGAAATGCTGCCACTTGCTCTACATGCCTACAGAACCTCAATCCGGACTTCGACTGGGGCAACCTCGTATTCCCTAGTCTATGGAATGGAAGCAGTCTTTCCAGTGGAAGTAGAAATCCCATCACTCAGAGTTCTCATGGAAGCTGGATTGGAAGAAGCTGAATGGATCCAGTCAAGACATGATCAACTCAACCTGATAGAAGAGAAACGATTGAAAGCGCTTTGTCATGGCCAATTGTACCAGAGGAGAATGGCCCGGGCCTACAATAAGAAAGCGAAGCCCAGAACTTTCCAGGAAGGGAATTTGGTTCTAAAGAAAATTCTACCATTTTTGGAAGATCCTCGTGGTAAGTTCAAGCCCAATTGGGAAGGGCCTTATGTTGTCAAGAAGGTCCTGTCAGGGGGTGCACTCATCTTGACAGAAATGGATGGGTCAGATTTTCCTGAGCCAATTAATTCTGATGCAGTAAAAAGGTATTTTCCTTGATTGAACATTACTAGGAAATGATCCAAGGCCATCCTTCTTTATTTCCTTCAAAATTTTAATCCCTAGTCTAGCCAAGTTGAGCCGGTTCATTTCTTTGATAAACCTAAACCGGACTTGCAGTCTTATATTGGGGTAAAACAAATTGGGGCAAAAATAAAGAAAAAAGAAAAAAGAGAGAAAGAGCAAAGAAAAATGACAAATGAAAGCCAAGTGTGAAAAGAGAGGAAAATGATGCAATTTGGGGAAAAAGGGTTAAATTCATCATGACTGTAAGTCCGGTCGACCTATTTCCACATTTGAAAATTTTTGAGCCTTTAATACCTCTTCTTTCATAAACAGAGCCTAGCCTTTGTTTCGTCCTATTTCTAAGTCATCGGTGATCTTAGTATGTTCATTCAAATTTCAGAGTGAAATTGGTGATGACGAAATGCAGAAGCCGGCCCTAGTGAAAACCGTAACTGGCGCTAGGGGCAGTATTGGCAAGAAGAAAAGAAAAAAAAAAGAAGATCAAAGGTTGATTTGATCATTTAATCTAAGCTTGAAGAGAAATCAGCACAAGTACTGAGAATGAGCAGAATGGGGTCAGTTTTGGAAGAAAAAGCACTTGGGGATGACTCTAAAGGTCCTAAGATGGACGGTTTTGATCCCTTATTATTACTTGGACTACCCTCTTCATTATTTAACCTGGTTTTAATTCATTTAATTATAGGTGATTAAGTGCATGGGCCAAATTTCAAAAAATAAAAAATAAAAAATAAAAACTATACTTTGGCCAGTGATGATAAATCAAATACTTTTTATAAAACCTTTGTTTTTACAAGCATCTTAGCATTCTAAGGCCAATAATATAAAAAATTTATTTTTAAATTAAATCCTTTGTCTTTCCACTATTGGAGTTTGCTTTCGTACAAAGGTATGAAAAAAAAAACAGAAAGAAAAAAATGTGCAGGAAATAAGGCTAGTCTCTGTCTCCTAGCTGCTTCTCAAGCTCCCGAATCCGAGCTGCCTGAGCCACAATAACTCCAGAAGCCCCCTCTGTAGCGGGATCACTCAAGAAGGAAATAACCTCATCTGAAAGGGTCTGACTGATCCTCATGCTCCTAAGGCTGGCTAAAGCATCCTAGTGCTTCTGCCGCAGTGCTCGGACTTCAAGACAGCAAGCCTGCCTTTGCTCCTCAAGTTGCTTTTCCATAGCAAGACGGCGGGATACCTGCTCTGCAAGTTGCCTTTCCATGTCAAGGCCCTGTATCCTAAGCTCCCGGGCCTCTCGTACCCATATCTGCTGAAGTCGCTTGTGAGAAGCTCTCTCAGACTCCAGGATGTCCTCATAAGTAGGAGCCAAGACTGTAGGAGGATCTTTGGGTACTGGAGCCTGACTCTGTATCTGCTCCTTGATCCAGAAGAGATAGTCCTTCACATGAGACTCTGAAAAGATCGGGTTCTGCATAAAACGAACATAGGACCACTCCCTCATCAACCAAGCATTCAGCTTCATGGTGGCTGGTGAAAGTGGCCCAAGGTTGTCCTCATATCCACTTGGGATTATAATCCCCTGGGTTTCTCTGAACTGACGAAGAACCCGCAAAGGAAGGGAAAGCACCGCGTGTCTCAAGCCAGCCAGAACCAAAAAGTTGCGGTCTCGGAAACTGATCACAGTCTCTGCATTGGGCTGATAAGTACCAGGCCACCTCACTTGATCATCCTGGAGTGTATCCAAGAAAGTAAACCAACCTTGTTTACCCCCTGGAATGTCAGGACACCCCTGGTTGCTCATCAAAATGGGAACTTTCAAGCTTGGGAAGAAGTGCCGATTGATCTCCTCAATCTGACTCAGGTGGTCAAGTAGCCAAAGCTGCAAAGGAGGAAAGATATTTCAGTGTATTGCAAAAGAAAAAAAGGCAAAAAGCAAAAAGGAAGAAAAAGAAAAAATAGCAAAAAAAAAATATGCAAAAAAGAAAAAAAATTACTTGTAGGATAGGGGAACATGATAGGAAACGCTTTGCCTTCCTGTAGTAACAGTCAGCCAAAGCCTGATACATCTCTGCCAAAATCATAGGAGCCAATCTCTCCCGCTCCCTAGCCTGGCATACAACTGAGATTAGGGCCAAGTCTACCTCATCGTCATCCCGAGGGAAAACCAGTTGGTTAATCACTATCAGGGTCAAGGCATTGAACCTGGCTTCCTTGTTCTCCCCCCTCAAGAGCTTCTCAGTCAAAAAAGACTTGGACAAAGTCAAAAGGGTATCAGAATCCCCTAAATCCTTCTTCCCTATACCCAGGAAAGTAGAAGCCTCCTTGTAGCTGGGCCTAAGGGGTTGGTTCACTACCTTCTCATCAAATCTCAAGCCCAGGATGGTTTCCACCTCTTCAATGGTCGAGCTCATCTCATGGGTTATGGGTTCCAAAACGGAAAAGGTTGAGGTCGGGTACCCAATGGCCAATCATGTCTTCAATAATCTCCCACTTGAAGGGGATCTTCGGGATAAGTAGAATGTGGCCTAGATGGTTGGAATCCCATCTCCTCTCTTCATCAAGGGTCATAGAATTAACCCATCTAGTGTAAAATGAGTCCACAGGATTATACCTAGTGAGGCTAGGGGGTTTTGATCTAAAAGACTGTTTTGCAGGGGAGGCTGCGTGGACAGACAATGGCAAGGCAGAGGATGATCCAGAATCCATTGGAGATTATGGAAGCAAGCTAGAACCCAATGGGAGGAAGAAAAAGGGGTTTTCTAAACTCAAAAACTCGTAAAAAATACGCAAATCCCGAGGCTGGTTGCATTTATAGCATTTTTTAATGTATCCGATAACTCAGATCGAATACAAAAGGTTCTATTCATATCCGATGAAGTATGCCGGATACAAAAGGGACCATGTGTATCCAGCATGTTATGCCGAATACAAAGAAATACCAATGTATCCGGTCTGATATGCCGGATACAAAGAAAATATGCAAAAAAAGAGAAAATGGAGAAAAATCCGAATTTTTTTACCTGTTTTACCTGTATACAAGTTGTAATTACATAAAATCGAAAAGAAAAGAAGGGCAAGACAAGAGAGAATGAATAAAAAGTTTCTTTCATATATATATGCAAGTTTCTCTGTACAAAGTGTGATGAAAAATACATAAATATCCTAATCTACTACTCCTGTGCAGGATATCCTCGGCGTCCTCGGCCACGTCCTCCTCTACAGCCTCTCCCTCGAGATGGTCGGCGCCTATAATATGCCAAAAGTCACTCCGCCATGTAGCGCGGTCTCCGACCCACAAAGGACTGAAGCTGGTACTCAATACAATAGTCCGATGTGTCGGGGGAAGGGACAGGAACAGAATCAGAAGAAGCCTCGGGCTCAGCATGTACAGGCTCGACTGGACCCTCCGCCATAGCGGCCTCCGCTCCCGCAGATCCAAAAGGCCCAACAGCAGCAGAAGAGGTGCCAGGAACAGAAATAGCTGGGCCAACAGAAGAAAAATAAGAAATTGAGGTATCCAAATGAACTAAGGAGTTGAAACTAAAGAAAACTTACCGGGGACCTCAGGAGCAGGATCAGGAGCCACCACAGGGGATGAAGTGCCGGCAGGAGCAGTAAGAGCCGAGTCTGCAACCAGAATGTCTACAAGGTCCACGGGAGCCCCAGGATCCGCAAGAGCAGCACGTGCAGGAGATGCAGAAGGGTCAGGAACGGCAACCGAGGCATCATCAGGATCAGTAGCCCGAGCCGGAGACGGATCAGGAACAGGGAAATCAGGCTCAAAAGCAGTATCCTGATCTGGGACTGGGCCCTGCAAAAGTCAAACAGTCATATCAGAATAGCAGAAACATAGAAATGAAAAAGATGAAATTATAAAGAAACCAGATACCTGTATGGCCTGAAGCTCAGCAACCAGAGCCTCCAGCTCTCTGATCCTAGCATCCCTCTGGGCCACGACCGCATCATGCTCTGCGATCATATCATCCACTGCGGCCCGCTGACTCATGAACCGATCCCGAAGAGCGTTCAACTCATGTACCTGCCAATAAGAACTGAATCAGAGTCAGAAGTATGGGATTGAAGGAAATGGGATGAAAAATGAAAATCATGAAACTCACAGTGTCATCATGAACCCGGATGTAGATCCCGCCAATCTCGATCACCCCGGCACAAGTGGGTCGATCCCTCAAGCACCCAATGGATACTCTCTGGATCCACTCGTCGTAATCCCCAGCTACTGTGAGCCCCTCCGCATCCTGAAAATGATCAAACTGATCAACATCAAAACCCGGCAGGAGCATGTCAGGACCCACAGGAGGAAGGGGAACGGGGATACGAAGTGTGCTTGTGTGCTGATAGTACAGGCGCTCTCCCAAATACATCACCCTACCAAGCCTCCCAAGGAAGCACTGGTAGGGCTGACGTCGGAGATCTTTATCAAAGGCGTCCTGTACTACCATCTCACGGGCCACTCCAACATCCATGTCGTCAAAGAGTGCAAGGATGAGCTGCAAAGAAGAAAAATGGTCAAATACAATCAAGGTGCAGGAAAAGAAATAAAAGGAAAAAGGGCAAAGAATTTACATCGGATCGTCGGGCACGGTCCAAGTGAACCCGAGCAGTGCGAGGCTGACTCCTATCAGCATCTCGGACCTGGGCCGACCAGCGCAAAGCAACAGGGAACTCCGTGACACCAAGTACAGGGGATGGGCGGAAAAAGGTCATATAGGTGTACATAAACACTTGGCAAAAGGAAAATCAGTCAGAGATAAAGAAGATAAAGCCTAAGGAATAAGACAAGACAGATGAATTTAATACCTGCAGAATTTGCCAGAAGAACCGGCAGCTAACTCCATCACCTCTCGGAGCAGCCAAGCCCCGAACTACTCGGCACAGCCCGGCCAAGATGGTCCCATATATGAGCCGACCCCATGCTAGCTGGCGGGTCTGACGGAGATCTCTCAAAGCATCCAAGAAAAGAGGACTGACACTGGTCATATCCTCCTGGAAAAAGCAGCTCCCGAGCATCAGCAAAAAAACGTGCAGGAAGATAGGAACGAAGGCTGCATCCTCCACGGTGATGGTCGCATGTCTCCCCTCGTAATGCAGAGCAAGGCTCTCCCGCAGCCAGCTAATGGAGATACAACCACTCCGCCCGTCCCAAGCAGCAGGAGGTAGGTCCTGATATCCCAAGAGAAGACCGATATCCTCCGCTGAAGGCCGATCCAAAATGAAAGTCCGCCCCATCAGAGGAATACCGGTGATCATCACAAAATCAGAGGGGCGGATCCCCAGCTCCACGTCCGCAAGATGGAAGGATTGCGTCTCCGGAAAATATCGCTCCATCATAGCAAAGATGAGGGGACGGTCGGCTCGGAATGAGGGGATGCTGAGAAAATAATCCAAATGGCACCTCCCAAACTCACGCCTGAGAGCCGGAGAAAGCGTCTGCGCCAACTCACTAAATCTCCTCCAACTACCTCGTAGATGAGAAGGAGGATATGGAAGAGGCACATCGGCCTGGATGCACATGGAGGGGTGCCTATCCAAACCACTAAGGAGCTCTGTATCATGAACAGAAGCTCTCAGCTCCGCAGAGACCCCTAAGCGTAAAGCAGCACCCTCCTGGCCTGAAGCTCCGGCCCGGCCTCGGCCCCTCTCACCAACTCGGCCTCCGCCTCTTGCTCAGCCTCTACCACGGCCTTGAACAGGATCAATAACAGGCTAAAAGCAGAAATAAATGAGTGAAGTTGGTTCCAAGGAATCAGGGAAAGAAAGAAGAAAGGATTGGGAAGCCTACCTTAGCAGAGCCCTCAGCAGAGCTCTCTCCGGAGACATCTAGCTGCTCCGACAGGGTGGCGCTGGAACTTGCCTCTGTCCGAGCCCGCGAAGTGGAGGGCTGATCAGCAGGATCAGCCTCCTCTATAACTCAGGAACGACTCCTAGCCATCTACACAGGGAAGTGTTTTATGAATTTCAGTTTAAATTTATGAAATTTTACTTTGCTTTCGATTTAGGTTGCAGTTCACATTCAATCTTACATATTTTTTCCAAATTATCGTGAATTGTGCCTCGAGGGTGTGAGACATGGAAAAAATCATCAAATCCAATGACTTCCTCAATCATCACACGGGATTAAATAAAACAAAGAGTCGCCACCATTCAATTTAGGTGTGAATGGACACCAAAATATTAAATAGGCACAAAAGGCAATTTTAGGGTAAAAATAACCCTCCTAAAAAAAACAACCCGAGATGGGTAAGGGGATTAGGTTATGAACAGGGGAAGGTATTAGGCACCCCTATTCATCCACACAAGGTGGTTGCCAGGTATTGTTCATGTTAAAATAAAGGAAAAAGCCTCCTATAAAAATCAGGAAAAATCACAAAAAGACAAAATTGTATGGTTTTTTCATATGAATAGTTTGATTGATCCAGAACTTTCAAATATGATCATACCATTCCTAGGGTTTCATGATCAAAACAAAATTAAGATAAAATCAAATAAAACCAATTTAAAGTGAAATCTTCAAAAATCTGGCTTCAAGCTAAATTCTAGAAATCTAGAAAAATATGATTTTTATAAAATATTTCAAAATTGAACTTGAATAGTCCAGGACATAGATATAGCCTAAATTTCACATTAAATCTGAAAATCAAAACCAAAAATACCCACGTTGATGAAGAACATCAAAAGGGGAGAATTTAGACCGTAGGGTCTTCTCTCAATAATGAAAAAGGATTCAAAAACCACATCATGAAACCCTAGAATTTATTTTCAGGCTTCTGGATCTAGATCTACCATATTGATCATGATAAATCCAAGATCTTAGCCTAAAACCACAAAAATCACGAAAACAGTGTTGTAGGTGCAAATATGTGAAAAATCCAAATTTTATAAAAAAGTGGGGATCTCATGCTAAAAACATCATGGATTCATGTTATTCATTCAGATTCATCATAAAAACCATTAAAACATGATCAAGATATTCAAAGCACCCACATCTCACAGATTTGAGCACATGGGGGTCTACCCTACGGATCCACCTGTTCTCTTTTCCCCTAGCTCTCTCTTCACGTTTTACGGCTAGAGAGGATTCTTGAGGTACTTGGAGATAGGTTTGGTTATACAAACACAATCAGAGGCCTTATTCTAGAAAAAAGGAGAAAAACAGGTATGGGGTTCTATTCTAGGGATCCACTTGTTCCCCTTTTCCCCTAGCTCTCTCTTCACGTTTTACGGCTAGAGAGACTCTTGAGGTACTTAGACGCAGGTTTAGGAATACAGATACAAAAGATGGCCTTATTCTACAGCAATAGAGAAAATCCTATTACTTCTAGAATTGAAGACAGAAAATAAAAGGGGAAAAGGGACTTACCTGGATTGAGCAAGCAAGGTGTAAGTGTGAAAACTCACACTCCTGTTATGGCAAATGTTTGACAAATTATGTCTTCTAATAAATCTTCAAGATGTGCAGATTAAACAATGAAAATTCAGTGAATTTAGTAAAGAAGAAGAAGACGATGCTACCACACAGCTACCACGCCGCTGGTAGCGCAATGAAATGAAAGATTTTCTACATAGAGCATTTTATTGTAAAGGCACTTGCGAAGATTAACGCCGTTGCCACCCCGCTGGCAGCGCATAAGTGAATTAGTGTTTTGAAAGAAAGGTCCGTGCACATGCCGCGTACTCTCCCGCTAGCAGCTCGCTGGCAGCGCGCTTTTAACTGATTCAACTTGTTCTGAGCGGGACTTGAGTTTGCTTCCAGCCGTCTACACCGATCGCTTCACGACGCCACCAGCGCTCTACGCGATCTGAGTTTTATTCTTTAAATAGACGTGTTGTAATTTTTAATGGAGACTTTTTGCTTTGGATCATTTTTGATTTCGAATCTTGAGGTGTTTGAGATTCGATCAAATCTTCTTTAGAGAGTCGGCGATCGAGTGAGGGGGAGATCTGAGATAGATCACCTGGAATTGAAGGTAGAGGATTCTTCTTCAATTCGAAACTTCATCTGATCGTGTGATCGCCTGGACTGGTGATCGGCTTTGATTGATGCGTAGGTGGATTCCTACTGCATTGGATCGTCTCAGTGGATTCTGAGGTGATTGTTGCGATCTGGATTGATCGTGTTCTGCAGCTTGTGGATTCAAGTTGTGTTGCAGTTCGTGGATTCGAACTGTGGATCACTGGTGAGTGATTGTCTGCGATCTGGATTGATCGTGTTCTGCAGCTTGTGGATTCAAGCTGTGTTGCAATTCGTGGATTCAAACTGTGGATTGCTGTTGAGTGAGTTCAATTGTAAAGGTTAAGTCTGTACTCCTTTGTAATTGTCGTTTCATTCAATAGTGGATTTTCGAAGGGTTAGTCGCCTCATATAGACTCGAGGTTTTTCCTGGATCTGGATCCAGGTTTCCTCGTATAATTCTCTGTGTATTGTTTCCGCATTGTTAAATTCTGAATTATTGTAGATCGTGGACCTAAATAGTAGTCCTCTACTCTTTCAAGTGGTATCAAAGCCTATTCACTTTGAATTGCTATACAAAGTGTGATCTAGATCTATAGCATGGATTTTGGAATAGAAGGAGGATCTGCCTCTAGACCTCCATTATTTGAAGGTAACAATTATTCTTACTGGAAAGCAAGAATGAGAGCTTACCTGAAATCAATCGATGAGCGTGTCTGGCTCTCGGTTTGTAATGGCTATCATCCACCTGAGATCACAACAGAAGGAGGTGTTGTGATCCCTAAACCTCATGATCAGTGGACTAAAACTGAATCTGATCAATGTGGATGGAACAACAAGGCAATGAATGCCTTATTTTGTGCTGTTAGTGTTGAGGAATTCAGGAGAATTTCCTCATGTGAAGTTGCTAAGGAAGCTTGGGACATTCTTGAGGTCACTCATGAAGGAACCTCAGCTGTCAAGCTTTCTAGACTTCAAAGACTTACGACATCTTTCGAAACTCTATATATGAAAGATGATGAGTCTTTTGATGAGTTTTATGCTAAACTCTCAGATATTGTTAATTCTAGTTTTAATCTTGGAGAAAAAATCTCTACATCAAAGGTTATTAGAAAAATCTTAAGATCTTTGCCTGAAAAATTCAGACCTAAAGTAACTGCAATACAAGAGGCAAAAGATGTAGATAACATGAGAATTGAAGATCTGGTAGGATCTTTACAGACTTATGAGCTAGATCTGAATATTCCTAAAAGAAGTAAAGGAATAGCTCTAAAATATGTAAAATCTGTAAATACTGAAGAATCAGATAATTCTGATGTTGATATGGATGAACTTGTTCTCTTAGCCAAAAAGTTTAAGAAAATGTTTAAAAAGAGACAATCCAATTCTTCATCATCCATGGACAGATCAAATAGGAGATCTGATAAGAAAATGTCTGATCCAAGAAAGGAGAAGAAATTTTCTCAGAATGATGAAGTCCAATGTTACAAATGTAGAGGATTTGGACATGTTGCATTTGATTGTCCCTCAAAGGATAAAAAGAAAAAGACTAATTATCAGGTTACTTGGGATGACAGTAACACTGATAATTCTTCACAATCTGATGATGATATTTCTGCTAATTTTACTGCTTTCAATTCTTTTTACTCATCCTCTTCTGGTAGTTCAATCTCTGGAATTGCAGGAGATAATAAAGAGACTTTATCAGATGACGAAGAAGAACTACAAGAAGCCTACAATCAGCTCTATAAGGAATTCAATAGAGCTCAGAAGAAAGTCAAGAAACTGAGTAAAAAATTGAAGGAATCAAAAACAGAGAAAAATAAAGCTCTTGCAGAAATTGAGTCAATAAACCAAAAGTTACTTGAAAGACATGCCAAAGAAGATTTTCTGGTAACTTCTTTAACTGAAAAAACTGAAAAACTAAAAGAAAAGGAAGCTCAGATTTCTGCACTTCAAGGTAAAGTGATTGAACTTGAGAAAGTTTCAAATTCAAGTAAATCTAATGCTTCAAATTCTTCTACAGGAAATCATCAAATTAATGAGGAATCAATTTCAAAGGAAGTTCCTGAAAGCTCAAATTCTGCTGAAAATAGAATGAGTGTAAGTAATCAAAACAAGGAATCTTCACAGAAAATTTCTGCTGGAGAATTAAGATCAACAGGTAAACCTTCAACTTCTGAGAAATCTAAATCTGTACAGTTTATAAATACTGGCAAATCTAGAAATGTTGATTTTTCTGAACATAGGTTCATACCTGTATGCCATCACTGCAATAAAAAGGGTCATATAAGACCAAAGTGTTATGCACTGCATGGTTTCCCTGATGGATATTTTGATAATAAGAGAAAAGTGAATCAAAGTCAGTCCCTGGACTTATACAACAGATTTGACTCCCTGTTAAAATTGACTGAAACATTAAATCAGGAAGTCACAAATCTGTCAAAGAAGCTTCCTTCAAAAACTCAAGTAGTTGATGAAGGTACTTTTCAGAAGACTCCTGAAAAACAGATTTGGGTAAGAAAAGATTCATTAGTTGCTAATGTGGTTCATGTAGCTTTAAAAGCTCATGATGTCAACATGTGGTACTTGGACAGTGGTTGTTCAAGACACATGTGTGGTCATAAGGCTATGTTCAGTACCTTTGAAGAATATTTTGGTGGAAGTGTTACATTTGGTGATGGAAGCACTTCCCAAGTTAAAGGTAAAGGAACTGTAAATGGTCCAAATGGTGTTTGTCTGAAAGATGTCTTATTTGTATCTGGGTTAAAGGCAAATTTGATTAGTATTAGCCAGTTATGTGATTCCAGATTATTTGTAAAATTTACCAGAAAAGAATGCAAAATTTTGGATAAATCTGGTAGAACTGTTCTTGTAGGTGTAAGAACAAGTGACAATTGCTATGGAATCATTGGAAACAATGAGTGTTCTTTAAAATCCTCCATATGCAATGAAATTGAATTGTGGCATAGAAGACTTGGCCACATTAACTATAGAGATTTGTCAAAAATCTCTAAGTCTGAGTTGGTTAGAGGAATTCCCAAGTTTAGGAATAATAAAAAGAAAGGAATGTGTGGTCCTTGCAATCAAGGAAAGCAAATCAAAGCCACACACAAGAAAACCAACATTGTAGGAACATCAAGACCATTAGAACTGATTCATATGGATTTAATGGGACCTACAAAGACTGAAAGTCTGGGAGGAAAGAAATATATATTTGTTGCTGTAGATGACTACAACAGATATACCTGGGTAGATTTTCTAAGAGAAAAATCTGAATGTTTTAACTGTTTTAAACATCTGTGCTGTCAAATTCAAGTTGAAAAGAACTTGCAAATAGGAAAGATTGTTAGAATCAGATCTGATCATGGGACAGAATTTGAGAATCAAATGTTTTCCAGTTTCTGTGAAGAACAAGGAATCAAACATGAATTTTCTGCTCCTAAGACCCCACAACAAAATGGAGTTGTGGAAAGGAAGAACAGAGTTTTACAAGAAATGGCTAGAACCATGATGATAGCCAAGAAAATTTCAACAAAATTCTGGGCTGAAGCTATAAACACTGCCTGTTACATTAGTAACAGAGTTTATATCAGATCTGGGTGGAAACAAACTCCCTATGAACTTTGGAAAGGAAAACAGCCAAACTTGAAATATTTCAGAGTCTTTGGAAGTAAATGTTATATCTTAAGGGACAGAGAAAATCTAGGAAAATTTGATTCTAGAAGTGATGAAGGAATTTTTCTAGGATATTCTTCTTCTAGTAGAGCATACAGAGTTTTCAATTTGCAGAAATCTGTTGTAATGGAATCTATAAATGTGCTAATAGATGATGAAGGTAATGACAGTGAATTTTTGCAGGCTGTAGATGAAGAGGATGAACTCAGAGATGCATCCCCAAGCAATGAAGTTATTCCTCTGACTAGAACTCTCAAAGACCACCCAACTGAGCAAATTGTTGGAAAAATTTCAGATGGAGTAAGAACAAGACATCAACTGCAAATGAGGTAAGATTTTCTTCTTACTTATCTCAATTTGAGCCCAAATCTTATAAAGATGCTTTGTTGAATGATTCTTGGTTAAATGCTATGCATGAAGAACTGAATCAATTTACTAGAAATAATGTTTGGGAATTGGTTGAAAGACCCTCTGATCTGAATGTGATAGGAACCAAGTGGATTTTTAAGAACAAATCTGATGAGAATGGGATAGTAACCAGAAATAAGGCTAGGCTTGTTGCTCAGGGGTATACTCAAGTAGAAGGAATAGATTTTGATGAAACCTTTGCTCCTGTAGCTAGGTTAGAATCAATCAGATTACTGTTGTCTATTGCATGTTACTTGAAGTTTAAACTGTTTCAAATGGATGTTAAGAGTGCATTCTTGAATGGATATCTGAATGAAGAGGTCTATGTAGAGCAACCTAAAGGATTTGAGGACACAAATCATCCTAAATATGTCTACAAACTGAACAAAGCCTTGTATGGACTCAAACAAGCTCCTAGAGCTTGGTATGAAAGACTCACCTCTTTTTTACTTGAATCTGGTTTTATGAGAGGAAATGTGGATAAAACTCTCTTTATTCAAAGAGAGTCCAAACATATTTTGATTGCTCAAATCTATGTTGATGACATAGTGTTTGGATCTACTTCTGAAAATCATGCTCACTCCTTTGCTGACTTAATGAAAAGTGAATTTGAGATGAGTATGATGGGTGAACTGAACTTTTTCTTAGGTCTTCAGATTTATCAATCTCAACAAGGAATTTTTTTCTCTCAAGCAAAATATTCAAGAAATCTTGTTAAGAGATTCAGCTTAACTCATGCTAAACATGCTAGGACTCCTATGAGTACTAGTTTAAAACTTGGAAAAGATGAATCTGGAAAAGTTGTAGACCCTACCCTGTACAGAGGAATGATTGGGAGTCTACTGTACTTAACAGCAAGTAGACCTGATATAAGCTTTAGTGTGGGAGTTTGTGCTAGATATCAGGCTAATCCTAAAGAATCTCATCTGAATGCTGTAAAAAGGATTATAAAATATGTTAATGGAACTGTTGATCTGGGAATCTGGTTTTCCAAAGAGACAAACCCACATCTTACTGGATACACTGATGCTGATTGGGCTGGGTGTATGGATGACAGAAAAAGCACCTCTGGTGGTTGTTTTTACATGGGTAATAATCTCATTGCCTGGTTAAGCAAGAAGCAAAACTGTGTTTCTCTAAGTACTGCTGAAGCTGAGTACATTGCTGCAGGAAGCAGCTGTACTCAACTTATGTGGATGAAACAAATGTTATCTGATTATGGGTTAGATCAAGATCAAATGATTCTCTTTTGTGACAATCAAAGTGTCATAAATATCTCCAAGAATCCTGTTCAACACTCAAGGACCAAACATATAGATATCAGGCATCACTTTATAAGAGAGTTGATTGAAGACAAAACTGTTATGATTGAATATATATCTACTGAAAAACAGTTGGCTGACATTTTTACTAAACCTTTAGATCAGAACAGATTTGAAACTCTTAGGAAATCCCTAGGAGTATGCTCTCAAAACTGAAATTCAGGTTCTATTTTGAGTTAATTTTTGATGAAAAATGTCTTACATGTCTGTTCAAAATGAATTTGTGTGTTCTTGTTACTAAAATCTGTATTCAGGAAGATTGAGTCTATGCATATTGACAGAAATGTCTTACTTTTAACCAGCAATTTTGTCTGAAACACCTTTACGTATTGAAGCTTATTGTGTGGTAAAGCTTGGGATCTATAGGCTATCACCTCTATGAAAAGAAAAGTTTTGGAAATGGCTGCCATAGAGATTAGAGTGAAAGCCACTGTAAATCTCAAAAAGAAAAAGAGAAAGAAGGTATATTCTTGGAATGAACTGTAAACTCAGGTTTTTTAAGAGTCAATGCCGTCTTTAAAAAGAAAAGAAAAAGAGATCAGAAAAGGCTACCTATCTTTGATGTGCGAAAGCCACCAAAATGAAGTTGGGATATGTCTATACTTTCCAATAATGTTTACACTGAAATAATCTTCCATATGTATAAAGTGTAAAAGTCAAAAATGTTGCTCTCTTCTCTCCAGCATTGATTCATTAATATACATATGTACTCAATATCTTGAAGAAAATTTATAGTATGAGAAACCATGAAAGAAATTTTGCTCTTTGATATGAAATGTGCCACATCTGAATTAACTTTGATAGGTGCTTCAAAATCAGTTTTGTGATAAGTACTTCTTGGATTGAATAAGTTGATTATCTGGTTGATTTTTAGTTTAGCTAAAATCTGAGCTTTGTGTTTTGATGTATGAATTTGTCATGACAAATAGTTCAAACATCTTTTATAAATTTTTGCCTTGAATCTGTGTTTTTCTTTGTGTGTGCATGTGCACCTTCTACGTCGCTAGAAGCGTACATGTAGCCTTCTCTGGTATAGCTTGCTTTGGCACATGCCTATTTCTACGTCGCCAGCTGCTCGCTGGCAGCGTATTTTTTTTCTATATAAAGGTGAAATCGCATTTTTTTTACTCCTGTTTCTTTTTACCTGTCTTCGATTCCTCTCGCTTCTCGCGTCGTGTCCTTGTGCTGCTGTCATTTTCACCTTCCTTCTACCTGTCTACTGTTCAGGTAAAATTTTTTTTACTGTCTTCATCCTGCTTCTTCATTTTCTGCTTCCTAGTTCAGGAATCTTCTCTCGTTATTCTACGCTAGGGTTTGGTAAATTGTTCTGCCATTAGGGCTTTTTCGTTTGTCAGTTGTTTCTGTCTGTTTGCTCTTTCTCTTTCAATTCTCTCTTCACCATGCCTCTCAAGAGAAAGTCGAGAACTGATTCTCCTTCAACATCGTCTCCTCCTGTGAGGTCCTCTCCTGTTATCTCTTCTCCTCTAGTGAGACCCCCGTCCCCTTCTCATTCTTCTGAACCATTTGTGGGGAATGGTTTATCTGATTTCAATGAGTTCTTCAAGCACAAGCCACTTCTTCTAGAAAGGGCCATCAAGCTTGAGTCATTTTCTGAATCTCCTCTCTACTCATTGTTTTCGAACAATGGTTGGAAAAAATTTGCTTTAATCAGTGGTTTTGCTTATCCGGCCCTGGTTCGAGAATTTTACTCTAATCTTCATCATCTCCATCTTGCCAATCAAGGCTATGTCAAAGCCTATGTCAGGGGAATCTCTTTCGACTTCTCGAAAGAGCTTATTTCCTCTCTTCTTGAACTGCCTCTTGTTGATTCTCCTTCCTTTAACTTTCTTGAGTCTCATACTGATCCTCCTATGGAGTCCATCATTCCTTCTCTAATAGTTCAGGGTGCTCCCACTTCCATCAAGAATAAGCCCAACTATATGCCTCATGGCTCTCTTCAAGATCTTCTCCAGATCTTGAATCTGTTTGTGTGTGCTTCTCTTGTTCCATCTGATCATCACTCAAAGATCTCTCACTCTAGGGCAAGACTTCTTCATGCCATCTGGAATAGAGACAGTGTTTGTATTCCCTCCATCATATTCAATCAAATCCTTCAGTCTCGGAATCTAAAATCCAAGACTGCTGCTCTTCCATTTGGGATTTTCATTTCTTTCATGTGCATTCACCAGGGAATCTTACCTGATCCGGCTGAATTGATCATTCATCCCAGACCTCCCATTGATTCCTCCACTCTGACCAGAAGTAAACGAGCAAATCCTTTTCATTTGGTGTCTTCTGAACCCTCTTCTTCTCAGTCCTCTTTGTCCAGCTCTGATGCTGTGGCAATTATGGAAAAACTGCACTCCATGCAAGCCTCCCAAGAGGCTTTCAATTCTGAGGTTAGGTTTCACATGCTCATGATGAGCATGTTCAAATCAGAGACCCAAGAGAGGTTGGAGAAATTGGCCAAGGATGTTGATTTTACATGTGGTGAGGTACAAAGGGACGTTGCTGCTCAGCAAAGAATGCAAAATGAAGCGGATCATTTTCTGGAATGCATTCGGAAGACTCAGCTGGAGATGGATCACAAACTCTGTTGGCTGCACTCCAGATCTCAAGATGCATACAAGCATTACTCAAGGACTTGGGAACCCAAACCACCTTCCAGAAAGGGGGAGTTTTTTGGATGATGCTACTAGGGTTGATGTTTCTGTTGATGGTTTTGCTGGGTTGTTGCTGCTGCTTGTAAATTTTTTTTGCTGTGCTGTGAATATGATACTTTTTGTTGTGTTCTGTTCTGTTTGTTTCTCCTGAAAGAAGGTTTAAAGGGGAGTGATGATTAAGGGGGAGAAACTGTAATTTTTGAACACTGTATATGTTTCTGATCTCTATATACCTTTTGTGAATGAATGAAATTCTGGATTCTTCACAATCATTGTGTCTCTCCTTATCAGTGTGGTTTTAAAATTCTTAAATGGACATCAATATTAACTGAGTTTGATATTAAACACTGTTTTGAGGTTGTTGTCAGGCATTTGCCAAGGGGGAGATTGTAAGTGTGAAAACTCACACTCCTGTTATGGCAAATGTTTGACAAATTATGTCTTCTAATAAATCTTCAAGATGTGCAGATTAAACAATGAAAATTCAGTGAATTTAGTAAAGAAGAAGAAGACGATGCTACCACACAGCTACCACGCCGCTGGTAGCCCAATGAAATGAAATATTTTCTACACAGAGCATTTTATTGTAAAGGCACTTGCGAAGATTAACGCCGCTGCCACCCCGCTGGCAGCGCATAAGTGAATTAGTGTTTTGAAAGAAAGGTCCGTGCACGTGCCGCGTACTCTCCCGCTAGCAGCTCGCTGGCAGCGCGCTTTTAACTGATTCAACTTGTTCTGAGCGGGACTTGAGTTCGCTTCCAGCCGTCTACACCGATCGCTTCACGACGCCACCAGCGCTCTACGCGATCTGAGTTTTATTCTTTAAATAGACGTGTTGTAATTTTTAATGGAGACTTTTTGCTTTGGATCATTTTTGATTTCGAATCTTGAGGTGTTTGAGATTCGATCAAATCTTCTTTAGAGAGTCGGCGATCGAGTGAGGGGGAGATCTGAGATAGATCACCTGGAATTGAAGGTAAAGGATTCTTCTTCAATTCGAAACTTCATCTGATCGTGTGATCGCCTGGACTGGTGATCGGCTTTGATTGATGCGTAGGTGGATTCCTACTGCATTGGATCGTCTCAATGGATTCTGAGGTGATTGTTGCGATCTGGATTGATCGTGTTCTGCAGCTTGTGGATTCAAGTTGTGTTGCAGTTCGTGGATTCGAACTGTGGATCACTGGTGAGTGATTGTCTGCGATCTGGACTGATCGTGTTCTGCAGCTTGTGGATTCAAGTTGTGTTGCAGTTCGTGGATTCGAACTGTGGATTGCTGTTGAGTGAGTTCAATTGTAAAGGTTAAGTGTGTACTCCTTTGTAATTGTCGTTTCATTCAATAGTGGATTTTCGAAGGGTTAGTCGCCTCATATAGACTCGAGGTTTTTCCTTGATCTGGATCCAGGTTTCCTCGTATAATTCTCTGTGTATTGTTTCCGCATTGTTAAATTCTGAATTGTTGTAGATCGTGGACCTAAAGAGTAGTCCTCTACTCTTTCACAAGGCAGCAGGGATTTCTCTCTTCTCTTGGAGTTTCTTAAACTTCAAAATTTTCATGGCCTTTTGCTTGAGGAAAGGCCCTCTATTTATAGTCAAACCCAGGGGCATGGTTGGTCCAAGGTTTGGCAAGATAGAGTTTCAGTTTGAGTTAAACATAAGATAATGCCCATCCTTTATCCACAAAGATTAATGAGATAATTCGAACAGATAAATAAGAGAATTCACTTATCCAAGAGAGATATTTGGGTGCAGATAAGGCTCAAAAATCAAAAAGGTAAAATTCGCACAAAGACCCCCGTGCTCGTATATATATTACGGTCACGCCCTGCCCGTATTATTAATACGGGCACGCCGTGACCGTATATCAACTGCAGGTATGACCAGACCGTAAACAAAATACGGTTATGACCAGTTTGGCCAGATTTTACACTTTTTTGACCTGTTTCAAATCCCAATTAATATTTTAAATTTTTTTCTCATTTTTAGTGCAATTTGGGGTGTCTACAGAGGGTATTTTATCTGTTTCAGTTCAAAGTTTTCTAAAATGATGAGTATTTCTATTTGGTGAAATCCTGATTCTAAAGCTTTTTAAGGATATCTACAAGGATTAATATTTGCTAAATTATTTCAGGACTGCTACATGCAAAAGGTCTTAACTGATCAAAGACCAAAGCTGTGGAGCCCAAAGGCCGATCAAGGAAAAGTCCTAGCAGTCGAAGCACCTCCTTGGTCAAGGGCATGAAAAGAACAGATCATAGCATGGCATTTAGAAATATTTTTCTCCACTGGTAATTCAAGGGCATGCAATTCAGTGGAAAAATCCGAGGTTTTCAGATACTGTCAAAGATATCATTCTAAAAGGGTGGCTAATGTTCTAAAAGACAAAGTAAATTGCAGCTCGATATCAGCATGCAATCAATTTCAAAACCATGAGTGGAGAACCTGCTTTGAAGATATCAAAGTGATAATGCCAAGTGTAGTCAAGAGCAAGTCATGGAAAAATCATGTCAAGTGGAGCATTACTTTAAGTTAGAAAAAAAATCAGAACATGGTGAAGAACAAATCACATCATTCAGAACATGTTTGAAGATAGGCATATTGAAATCATTCAATATGAGATAAGCAATTCAGTCCATCACAGGCCGGCAACCACATCTCAAGGAATTGCAGAAATTCAAAATTGGCAAGACAGTCAAAGCAGAAAGACAGCATAATTGAGGCACCATTGGCAGTCCAGTTCAAGGCGGGCAAAAGCATTAAAAATCCTACAATTCAGGGCTATCAAAGCATCACCAAAGCAACAAGCCGAAGGTAATCAAGGAAATTGAACCATGGAGATGCATTGAGGGATTTAGCAAAACCAGCAAAGAAAAAAAAAGGGGAATGCTCGTCCAATATGTGCAAAGAAAAAAAAAACATGGATGCTCACTGACTTGGTCGGATTACAAGGGAGAGATGATCTTCGAACGAGTCGTTGAAGTTGAGTCAAGTCGCCGGAGCATACCCTCCAATATTGAGTTGAGGAGTCGCCGGAATTTGGGCAAAGTCGTCGAGTATAATCGAGTGGAAACAAGGGTTTAAGCAAAAACCCGAAAATGCCGAACCAGGGCTAGGTTGCAGCAGTGAAGGTGTGTCGCCGGAGTCAATGCCAGTCACCGAAGCTCCAAGAGTCGTCGAAAGCCGCCGGAGAAGAAAGAAAAGTCGTCGGGGGCAAAGGAGAAGGGAGATGTGTCCGACTTGGGCAATCGGGGAAGAAAGAATAGAAGGGGAAAAGTCGCGGTCGCGCGCGACTTATAAAACATAGCGTATCCGACAAAGCATGTCGGATACAAGAGAGATCCCTCTTATCCGACATGCTATGTCAGATACAAAAGAAAAAAACATAAAAAAAAAAAAAAGAAAAAGGGGGAAAGGAGAAAAAGAAAAGAAAAATGGAAAAAAAAAGAGAAAAAGAAAAGAGAAAAAAAAAAGAAAAAACAAAAGAGAAAAAGAAGAGAAAAAAGAGAAGAAAAAAAAGAGCAAAAAGAAATGTGCTGCAAAGTCTGCTTTTTTCACAAAAAATCCCTATTTTGCCTTAAAATCCACTTCATAGCCACGAGAGCTCAGTGGAGTTTAGGACAACGTGGGGAAATGTGTTGATCGAAAAGGAAGATATTCTCAACTTTTAACTTGGTTTGATAAAAAATCAGTTTTCAAAAAAATCTTATTTTTGGGCTTAAAATCCACTTCATAGCCACGAGAGCTCAGTGGAATTTAAGAATTCTTGGAGAAATGCCCCCTTAAAGTTAGGGCTTTTTGGCAAATCTTAATGCAAAAATTATTTTTAATAAATTGAATTGAACCAAGCAAATCATGGTTAAGGGAGTGCAATTTGGGCTTGTCTAATCTTTGCAGCTCATTGCTTCGCAACTCCCGCAAAGAGGGGCAGTTGTAGACACCCCAAATTGCACAGTAAAAATGATCAATAATCAGTAAAAATCACTATCTCCTTGAAAACTAGCACAAATTTGAGAAAATGAGTTTTTTCCTTGTATCCGGCAACTCAGGTCGGATACAAGCGTATTTCTTCGTATCCGATGGAAAATACCGGATACAAGTCGCCCTTAATGTATCCGGTAACATATGCCGGATACACATAGGTGCTTGTGTATCCGACCTGACATGTCGGATACATTAGTTTTGCTCAAAATTAGGGTTTTCCGAGAGTTTTCACATTTTACCATCATATCCTTCATTAAAAGAGTGAAAATCTCGGAAATAGCCTTAGGGTTAAGGTTGGTGGGCTATGGACCTTATGTTGTGTCTACCATCTCACCAACCCTAACCCTAGCCTTTGCCTGAAAATAGGAGGCTCCTCCTTAAGCAAATGACCATTAACTCTTGTCAAGAACTTTTGCCAAGAAGAGCTCCGAGTGAAGAGGGAAACCGCTGCGGAACTGCTTCCAGAACCCAGGTAAGCCTCAAACCTATCTTTAATTTTCTGTTTTTACATTCTAGATCTAGATCTCTTCTTCTACCTTTCTATAGAAAAAGGCCTTGATGTGTGTATGAAAACCCTTCCCCGGCTCAAAGTATCTCAAGGCTCCCCCTAGCCGTAAAACGTGAAGGCGGGATCTAGGAGAAACGAGACTGGCGATTGATCCTAGTGCTAGAACCTTCATTTGAATAAGCCTTATGAATCTATGTAAAACCGTTCCATATTCAAAGTACCCCAAGGTTATCTTGAAGAACCGTGTTTAACGGGGAGAGAGAACTAAGGGAAACAATAATGGAACGGAACCCTAGGTTGTTCTAGAACTGTGAGACATGGGAAAAAATCACCCGAAGATGATCATCCCTCCGTCGACACGTGGGGCTCGACATAAAATTGGGAGAGTCGTCACCATCCATTATTTTGGGGTGTGAATGAACACCAAAAGAATTAAAAACAAGCAAAAAGAGATAAAAAGTGCTAAAAGGCAAATTCTAGAGTAAAAATAACCCTACTTGAAAATAAAATCCAGAGATGGGTAAGGGGATTAGATTATGAACGGGGGAAGGTGTTAGGCACCCCCATTCACCCACATAAGGTGGTTGCCAAGTGTTATTCATGCCAAAAGAAAATAGAAAGCTTGCTAAAAAATCATGAAAACCTTGAAAAATGACAAATATATGATATCTTCACATGAAAATCCAAATGAATTCCAAATCTTCTTTTATGTTAATATCACTTCTGGAATATCACAAAAAGATGGAAATCACAGCAAAAGTTGCACAAAACCAAGTTGAGGCAAATCCGGGAAATTTGGTAAAAAGTAAGGCCATTTCTCTTGAAATTAATCAAATCCAATTTTAAATTAAATCAAACCAAATCCATTTGAAAGATTCGGGTAAACAATAGTCTCATGCAAAATTTCAATTAATTCCGGTTGAAATCCTAAGAGCTATGGCTCTTTTAAAGTTGCTGCCGGAGAAAATCAAAAGTAGCAAGTAGGCAACTTTGGAAAATCACCTAGAAAAATCTACTCCATAGAAATCAGTGAAATTTGGTGTCAATGAAGTCTGTATGGCCATCTTTCAAAAGAAACTAGCCTCATACAATAACTCATTCGGATGTGCCTTGGGTGACTTTGAATATGAAACGGTTTTCAATCATTCAAAAGGCTTTATACTACATAGGTTCTAGCACTAGGGTCAATCCCCAGTCTCGTTTCTCCTAGATCCCGCCTTCACGTTTTACGACTAGGGGGAGTCTTGAGATACTTTGAGCCAGGGAAGGGTTTTCACACACAGATCAAGGCCTTATTTTACAGAAAGGTAGAAGAAGAGATCTAGATCTAGAAATGTAAAGACAAAAATTAAAAAGAGGTTTGAGGCTTACCTGGGTTCTGGAAGCAATTCCTCAGCGGTTTCCCTCTTCTCTTGGAGCTCTTCTTGGCGAGAATTCAAGGCAAGAGTTAACGGCCATTTGCTTGAGGAGGAGCCTCCTATTTATAGGCAAAGGTTAGGGTTAGGGTTGGTGAGAATGGTAGACACGACATAATGTCTATAGCCCACCAACCTTAACCCTAAGGCCATTTCTGAGATTTCCACTCATTTAATGAGGAATATGATGGTAAAAAGTGATTTCTCTCGGAAAAACCGTAATTTTTGAGCAAAACTTATGTATCCGGCATATCAGGCCGGATACACAAGGGCTTTAATGTATCCGACATATGATGCCGGATACACTAAAGTTTCATTGTATCCGGCATTTTCCACCGGATACAAATAGAAGTACTTGTATCCTGCCTGGGTGGCCGGATACAGGTGAAAATTCATTTTCTTCAATTTTTGTGCTGTCTTTCAAGGAGATAATGATTTTTGATGATTATTGATCATTTTTGCTGTGCAATTTGGGGTGTCTAGAACTGCCCCTCTTTGCGGGAGCTGCGAAGCAGTGAGCTGCAAAGATTAGACAAGCCCAAATTGCACTCCCTTAAGCATGATTTGCTTGATTCAATTCAATTTTGTAAAAAACAATTTTTGGGTGAAGATTTGCCAAAAAAGACCTAACTTTAAGGGGGCATCTCTCCAAGAGTTCTTAAGTTCCACTGAGCTCTTGTGGCTGTGAAGTGGATTTTAAGCCCAAAAATAAGATTTCTTGAAAACTGATTTTTTATCAAACCAAGTTAAAAATTGAGTGGATATCTTCCTTTTGACCAGCACATTTCCCAAGCTTGTCCTAAATTCCACTGAGCTCTCGTGGCTGTGAGGTGGATTTTAAGGCAAAAATAGGATTTTGTGAGAAAATAATAGAATTTGTAGCACAATTTTGCTCCTTTTCTTTCTTTTTTTTTCTCTTTTTTCCTTTTTCCTTTTCTCCTTTTTTTTTCTTTTTTCCTTTTTTTTCTTTTTTCTCTTTTTTCTTTTTCTCTATTTCCTTTTCTCTTTTTTCCCTTTTTTTTTTTCTTTTTTCCTTTTTTTTTCTTTTTTTTCTTTTTCTCTTTTGTATCTGGTATGTTTAGCCGGATAAGAGTGAGCTTGTGTGTATCCGGCCTGATTCACCTGATACACATGCTTTTATAAGTCGCGCGCGACCGCGACTTTCCCCATTCTTTTCTTCCTTCTCCGATTACTCAAACCGGACATCTCCTCTCTTCCTTGTCCCCGACGACTCTTCCTCCTTCTCCGGCGATCTCCAGCAACTCCGGTGCCCCCTATTGCTGCCGGCGACGGCCTGTGACTCCGGCGACTTCCATTGTCTCCCATTATTGGTCGTGGTCAAGCCCTAGCTCGATTTCTTCAGATTTTTGGTGGTTTTCTCAACCCAACGCCATCGTCCTTGCTCCGGTGATCTTCTCTGAGTTCCGGCGAATTGTTTTTCACCAATCCGACTTACCCGCTTGTAATCAGGTACTCCCTTTTTATTGCATTGTTAATCAAACAGTGGTGGCTTGGTCTCTTCAATCGAACATGCTCCTGTTTAGCCTAAGAACCGAATTACCACTTTATGAATTGTTTATTGATTTGCATTTGGTAGATTATTTTCCCCACGTAAGCAGGATCAATGAACACACTTGGGCTGTTCATTTGTAATTGACCTTTTGGATGAATTATCTTTGGCCTGATTGCTGCCGGAATTTTGTTGCCATTTGCTGTTGGCTTTTTTTTTCGCAATTTGATCCAACCATATCCAAGCATGCTTTGATTTTGTCTATTATGCAATTGATCGCCCATTTACCATTGTGACTTGGTCCTATTGATGCTGGGGCTTGCAGACTTAACTCCATGCTGTTTGCTGTCCTTTTTGTTTTTTTTTCAATTTTTAGAACTGATTGACTGCCGGTGGTATTCGTTGAACTGCTAATTGTATGCTGGATTTTCTCTGTAACTGGCTTGGACCTCATAAACTTGATCCGATTTTCTGCAATTCTTTAAGATTGACCGACTGGTGGTCTTTTCCCATGTATGATTTTCTTTTCTTTTCAGATGGCATGCTACTGGTGCCATACTGCACTTTTCTTATTCTCATACCAGGCTGTAATTTCTCATTAGTTGAATTCTGATTCTCATACCCTGCTGCTACTTCTTTTGACTTGAAATGCTGGGATTTATTCTTCCCAATCTGCCTGGTATTAATGCGGTGCACCAACTGCCGGGACCACCGTTTTGATCAGCTAAAGACCATTGCTTTGGTGTTACTATCCCGTCTTCATGTAGCAGTCCTGAAATCAATTAGCAGATTTTTAGCTTTGTACATATTCTTAGGACAAGAAGCTGTAGGATAGAAATAAAAACCGAGCACAAGAATAAATGATAACTTGAAAAAATCTGTAAGATTTCCGATGAACCTAAACCTAGGCTAAAAGCAAGGTGATATGAATTCAAACTGAAACCTAGAGAAAAACAAGGTAATTTTCCTGATAAATTTGAAATGCAATTTATAAAACACTTCCCTGTTGCTTGTAGATGGCTAGGAGTCGTTCTCGAGTTAGAGAGGAGGCTGACCCCGCTGATCAGCCCTCCACTTCGCGGGCTCGGACAGAGGCGAGTTCCAGCGCCACCCTGTCGGAGCCGCTAGATGTCTCTAGGGAGAGCTCTGTTGAGGTAGGCTTTCAAGTTCTTCTCTTCCTCCTTCTATTCTCTTCCCATGCCAATCTTCACACTGTTCCTTTGAATTTTAGCCCGTTGTTGCTCCTGCTCGGGGTCGAGGCAGAGTTCAGGATCAGGCCCTTGAGGGCAAGAGAGGCCGTGGCAGAGGCCGAGGCAGAGCCAGAGGTGCAGCTCAGGATGGTGTTGCCGTAGCCTTGTTAGGGGTCTCTGAGGAGCTGAGAGCATCTGTTCATGATACAGAGCTCCTCAGTGGCTTGGATAGCCACCCCTCCATGTGCATCAGGGCAGATGTGCCTCTTCCGTATCATTCCTCCCATTTGCGAGGCAGTTGGGGGAGATTCAGTGAGTTGGCTCAGTCGCTTTCTCCGGCCCTTAGGCGCGAGTTTGGGAGGTGCCATTTGGACCATTTCCTTAGCATCCCATCTTTCAGAGCCGACCGTCCACTCATCTTCGCCATGATGGAGAGATATTTTCTGGAGACTCAGTCATTCCATCTTCCGGACGTGGAGCTGGGGATCCCCCCCTCTGACTTTGTGATGATTACTGGTATTCCTCTGACGGGGTGGACTATCGTTCTAGATCGGCCTTCCACGGAGGACATCGGCCTTCTCTTGGGATATCAGGCCCTGCCTCCTGCTGCTTGGGATGGGCGGAGTGGTCGTCTCTCCATTAGTTGGTTGCGGGAGAGCCTGGCTCGTCATTATGAGGGGAAACATGCGACCGTCTCTGTGGAGGATGCAGCTTTTGTTCCTATCTTCCGACACGTATTCCTGCTAATGTTCGGGAGTTGCTTCTTCCCGGAGGATACTACCAGTGTCAGCCCGCTCTTTTTGGACGCCTTGAGAGATTTTCATCAGACCCGCCAGCTAGCATGAGGTCGACTCATCTATGGGACCATCCTAGCCTGGTTGTGCTGAGCGGTTCGAGGTCTGGCATCCCCGAGAGGTGATGGAGTTAGCAGCCGGTTCTTCTGGCAGATCCTACAGGTATTGAATTCATCTGTCTGGTTTATTTCCTTAGGCTTTATCCTCTTTATCTCTAACTGATTTTCTTTTGCCAGGTGTTTATGTACACCTATATGACCTTCTTCCACCCATCCCCGGTACCTGGGGTCGCGGATTTCCCTGTGGCCTTGAGGTGGTCGGCCCAGGTCCGAGATGCTGATAGGAGTCAGCCTCGCACTGCTCGGGTGCACTTGGACCGTGCCCGCCGATCTGATGTAAACCCACTCTCCTTTTTCCTTTTATTTCTTTTTCTGCATCTTGACTGTATCTGACCATTTTTCTTCTTTGCAGCTTATCCTAGCCTGCTTTGATGACGTGGATGCTGGAGTGGCCCGTGAGATGGTAGTACAGGACGCCTTTGATAGAGATCGGCGCCGTCAGCCCTACCAGTGCTTCCTTGGGAGGCTTGGTAGGGTGATGTACTTGGGAGAGTGCCTGTACTATCAGCACACCGGTGCACTTCATATCCCCGTTCCTCCTCCTCCTGTGGGTCCCGACATGCTCCTGCCAGGTTTTGATGTTCATCAGTTTGATCATTTCTAGGATGCAGAGGGGCTCACAGTAGCTGGGGATTACGACGAGTGGATCCAGAGAGTATCCATTGGGTGCTTGATGGATCGACCCACTCGTGCGGGGGTGACCAAGATTGGCGAGATCTGTATCCGGATCCATGAGGACACGATAAGTCTCGTAATCTTCATATTTTTATCCACTTTTCTTCCCTTCTGTATTTCTGACCCCAATTCTGTTCTTGTTGGTAGGTACACGAGTTGAATATTATCCGGGACCGGTTCGAGAGCCAGCGGGTCGCGATCGATGATATGATCGCCGAGCATGATGCGGTCGTGGCCCAGAGGGATGCTAGGATCAGAGAGCTGGAGGCTCTGGTTGCTGAGCTCCAGGCTAGACAGGTACTTTGTAATTTTCATTTCCTTTATTTCTATGTTTCTGCTATTCTGATATGCCTGTTTTGACTTGTGCAGGACCCGGTCCTGGATGATACTGCCTACGAGCCAGACTTCCCTGTATCTGGTCCATCTCCAGCTCGGGTTGCTGATCCTGTGGATGTCCCAGCTGCTAATGCGGATGCCCCGGCTGCTCCTTCATCTCCAATGATGGTTCCTGAGCCGGAGGACATCCCTGCTGCTGACCTAGTTGAGCCGGATCCCCCAGTTTCTGCTGTAGATATTCCTGGTAAGTTTTAATTTTCCCTCCTTGGTTTATTTTGATGCTTCTATTTCTGACTTTATTCCATTGACACAGATATTTCTGTTCCTGGACCCTCTTCTGCTGCTGCTGGGCCTTCTGGATCTGTGGGAGCGGAGACTGCTACGGCTGGGGGTCTAGTTGAGCCAGTTCCTGCTGAGCCAGAGGCTTCTTCTGATTCTGTCCCTGTTCCTTCCCCCGACACATCGGATTACTGTATTGAGTACCAGCTTCAGTCCTTTGTGGGTCGAAGACCGCGCTACATGGCGGAGTGACTTTTGGCCTATTATAGGCGCTGACCATCTCGGGGGAGAGGCCGTAGAGGAGGACGTGGCCGAGGACGCCGAGGAGATCCTGCAGAGGAGTAGTATATTAGGATTCCTGTTTTTTTTCATTATCACTTGTACAAACGAGACTTATATATATAAAAAAAAAATTTTTTCATTCTCTCTTGTCTTGTACTTCTTTTCTTTTCCATTTCATGCAATTATGACTTGTACACAGGTAAAAAATTCGGATTTTCCTCCATTTACTTTTTTTTTTTGCATTTTTTCTTTGTATTCGGCATATCATACCGGATACATTGTTTGTTCTTTGTATCCGGTATAACATGCCGGATACACATGGTCCCCTTTGTATCCGGTATACTCAGCCGGATATGAATAGAACCTTTTATATCCGGTCTGAGTTACCGGATACATTAAAAAATGCTATAAATGCAACCAGCCTCGGGATTTGCGTATTTTTTTTACGAGTTTTTGAGTTTAGAAACCCCCTTTTTCGCCTTTTTCGTCCTCCCCTTGAGTTCTAGCTTGCTCCCATCATATCTAATGGAATTTCGGATCATCTTCTGCCTTGCCATTGTCTGTCCACACAGCCTCCCCTGCAAAACAGCCATTTAGATCAAAACCACCTAATCTTACTAGGTACAACCCTATGGACTTTTTTTTTTATGATAGGTGGGTTAATTCTATGACCCTGGATGAGGAGAGGAGATGAGATTCCAACCATCTAGGCCACATTCTGCTTATCCCGAAGGTTCCCTTCAAGTGGGAGATTATTGAAGCCATGATTGGCCATTGGGTACCCGACCTCAACCTTTTCTGTTTTGGGACCCATGAGATACTCCCAACCATTGAGGAGGTTGAAACCATCTTGGGTTTGAGGTTTGTTGAGAAGGTAGTGAACCCGCCTCTTAGGCCCAGCTACAAGAAAGAGGCTTCTACTTTCTTGGGCATAGGGAAGAAGGACTTAGGGGACTCTGACACCCTTTTGACATTGTCTAAGTCTTTTTTGACTAAGAAGCTCTTGAGAGGGGAAAATAAGGAAGCTAGGTTTAATGCCTTGACTCTGATGGTGGTCAACCAGCTACTTTTCCCACGAGATGATGATGAGGTAAACTTGGCTCTAATCTCAGTGATATGCCAGGTTAGGGAGCGGGAGAGGTTGGCCCCTATGATTTTGGCAGAGATGTATCAGGCACTGACTGACTGCTACAATAGGAAGTCGAAACGCTTCTTAGCATGTGCCCAGATCCTGTAGGTAATTTTTTTCTTTTTTTTCTGCTTTTTTTTTTTTTGCTTTTTTTTTTCTTTTACAATGTGCTGATATATCTCTTCTCCTTCGCAGCTTTGGATACTTGATCATCTGAGTCAGATTGAGGAGATCAATCGACACTTCTTCCCCAGCTTGAAGGTTCCTATCTTGATGAGCAACCGGGGGTGTCCTGACATTCCAGGGGGTAAACAGGGCTGGTTCGCCTTCTTGGGTTCACTCCCGGATGATCAGGTGAGATGTCCTGGTACTTATCAACCCAATGCAGAGACTGTGATAAGCTTCCGAGACCCTAATTTTCTGATTCTAGCTAGCCTAAGACATGCGGTGCTCTACCTTCCTTTGCGGGTCCTTCATCAGTTCAGAGCAACCCAGGGGATTATAATCCCAAGTGGATATGAGGACCACCTTTGGCCACTTTCTCCGGCTACCATGAAGCTGAATGCCTGGTTGATGAGGGAGTGGTCTTATGTTCGCTTTATGCGGGGCCCCGTCTTCTCAGAGTCCCATGTGAAGGACTATCTCTTCTGGATCAGGGAGCAGATACAGAGTCAGGCTCCAATACCCGAAGATCCTCCTGCAGTCTTGGCTCCTACTTATGAGGATATTTTAGAATCTGAGAGAGCTTCCCACAAGCGACTTCAGCAGATATGGATACGAGAGGCCCAGGAGCTTAGGATACGGGGCCTTAACATGGAAAGACAACTTGCAGAGCAGGTATCTCGCCGTTTGGCTATGGAGAAGCAACTTGAGGAGCATAGGCAGGCCCGTTGTCTTGAAGTCCGAGCACTGAGGCAGAAGCACCAGGATGCTTTAGCCGACCTTAGGAGCATGCGGATTTGGCAGACTCTTTTAGATGAGGTCATTTCCTTCTTGAGTGATCCCGCTGCAGAGGGGGCTTCTGGAGTTATTGCAGCTCAGGCAGCTCGGATTCAGGAGCTTGAGGAGCGGCTAGGAGACAGAGATTAGCCTTATTTCCTGCACACATTTTTTCTTTTTTCCTACCTTTGTACAAAAGCAAACACCAATAGTGGAAAGACAAAGGATTTAATTCAAAATAAAATTTTTATATTATTGGCCTCAGAATGCTCAGATGCTTGTAAAAACAAAGGTTTTATGAAAAGTATTTGATTTATCATCACTAGCCAAAGTATAGTTTTTCCTTTTTATATTTTTTTATTTTTTGAAATTTGGTCCATGCACTTAATCACCTATAATTAAAGGAATTAGAACCAGGTTAAATAATGAAAAGGGTAGTCCAAAAAATAATGAGGGATCAAAACTGTCCATCTTAGGACCTTTAGAGTCATCCCCAAATGCCTTTTTTTCCAGAGTTGACCGTATTACCCAATCTGCTCAGTCTCAGTACTTGTGCTGATTTTTTCTTCAAGCTTGGATTTCCATGATCAACTCAACCACTGATTTTTCCTTTATATATATATATATATATATATATATATATATTTTTTTTTTTTTTGTTCTTTTTTTTGCCAATATTGCCCCTAGCGCCAGTTACGGTTTTCACTAGGGCCAGCTTCTGCATTCCGCCATCACCAATCTTACTCTAACATTTGGATGAATAAACTAAGATCACCGAGTGCTTAAAAATAGGACGAAATAAAGGCTAGGCTCGGTTTATGAAAGAAAGGGTATTAAAGGCCCAAAAATTTTCAAATGTGGAAATAGGTCAACCGGACTTACAGTCATGATGAATTTAACCCCATTTCCCAAATTGTATTCTTTGCATCTTTTTTTCATACTTGGCTTTCATTTGCCATTTTTCTTTGCTTTTCCTCTTTTTTTTTCTTTGCCCCAATTAATTTTTCCCCAATTTGACTGTAAATCCGGTTTGGGTTTATCAAAGAAACGAACCGGCTCAACTTGGCTAGACTAGGGATTAAAATTTTTGAAGGAAATAAAGAAAAATGGCCTCGTACCATTTCCTAGAAATATTCACTCAAGAAAAATACCTTTTTACTGCATCAGAGTTAATTGGCTCAGGAAAATCTAACCCATCCATTTCTGCTAAGATGAGTGCACCCCCTGACAGGACTTTCTTGACAATATACGGACCTTCCCAATTTGGCTTGAACTTACCACGATGATCTTCCAAAAATGGTAAGATTTTCTTTAGCACCAAATTTCCTTCTTTGAAAGTTCTGGGCCTCACTTTCTTATTGTAGGCCCGGACCATTCTCTTCTGGTACAACTGTCCATGACAAAGCGCTTTCAACTGCTTTTCTTCTATCAGGTTGAGTTGATCATGTCTTGACTGTACCCATTCGGCTTCTTCCAGTTCTGCTTCCATGAGCACTCTGAGTGATGGGATTTCTACTTCCACTGGCAAGACTGCTTCCATTCCATAGACTAGGGAGTACGGGGTTGCCCCTGTTGAAGTCCAGATCGAGGTTCTATAGGCATGTAGAGCAAGCGGTAGCATTTCATGCCAATCCTTGTAGCTTACTACCATCTTCTGAATGATTTTCTTTATGTTCTTGTTTGCTGCTTCCACTACCCCATTCATCTTTGGCCTGTATGGAGCTGACTTATAGTGGGTGATCTAGAACTGCTCACACATTTTCTTCATGTCCTTGTTCTTAATATTTGAAGCGTTGTCTGATACTATGGTACTTGGCAGTCCATAGCGACAAATGATATTGTGCTTCAAAAATTTAATAACATGGTTGCTTGTGATGTTTGCATACGAAGCTGCTTCTACCCACTTAGTAAAATAATCAATTGCCACCAGGATGAAACTGTGCCCGTTCGATGCCTTAGGGGAGATCATGCCAATAACATCTATGCCCCACATAGAGAACGGCCATGGGGATGTCATGTTGTGCAACTCACCCGGGGGTGCATGCTTATTATCTGCATAGATTTGACATTGATGGCACCTCCTGACATGTATACAGCAATCATGTTCCATGGTCGTCCAGTAATATCCCAGCCTCAGGATCTTCTTTGCCAGCATGTGCCTGCTCATATGGGGTCCGCAAATTCTTCCATGTATAGTCTCAATCAGCCTTTCCGATTCAGGCTTGGCTACACATCTGAGCAGAATATCGTTATGTGACCTCTTGTACACATGTCCACCACTTAGCAGAAACTGACCCGCCAACCTCTGTATTGTCCTCTTCTCAGTAGCAATGGCATTTTTTGGCAGACTCCGATTGTTCAAGAAATTTTTGATATCCTGAAACCATGGTGCTTTTTCTTCGGGTGCTCCCTCTAGAACGAGACAGTAAGCCGGTTCATCTTGGACCTCAATTTCCAGTGGTCTGATGTCTACTCCTTCTAGTATGCTGACCATTGAAGCCAATGTTGCTAGAGCATCCGCAAACTGATTCTTGGCCCTTGGCATATAGTTGAAGGAAATTCGAGTAAAATTTGTGCTTATTTCTTCCAAATACTGGTGATAGGGGATCAATTTGTGATCCTTGGTTTTCCATTCACCAGTTGTTTGGAAGATGATAAGACTTGAATAAATAGTGTGGAGTGACTAAGGAAGTAATGCCTTAGCCTCTGAGTTACACACACTAGAGCACATCAAGTCTTCTCCAATGGTGAGTACTTGGCTTCATATTCTGTGAATTTTTTACTCAGATAGTAAATGGCCATTTCTTTTCTACCAGTCTCATCATGCTGCCCCAAGACGCATCCCATCGATGTTTCCAACACTGACAAGTACAGGATCAGTGGTCTTCCTGGAGTTGGTGGCACTAGCACAGGTGGGTTCAGTAGATATTCTTTGATCGTGTCGAAGGCTTGCTGACAATCCTCATTCCAGACCGTCGGGTTATCCTTCCTCAGAAGCTTAAAAATTGGTTCACAGATGGCAGTGAGCTGTGCTATGAACCGGCTTATGTACTGAATTCTTCCGAGAAAACCACGAACCTCCTTCTCGGTTCTGGGTGATGGCATTTCGATTATGGCCTTGGCTTTAGCCGGGTCAATTTCAATTCCTCTTCGGCTCACAATAAATCCCAGCAACTTCCCTGATGTAGCCCCAAAGACGCATTTAGCCGGGTTAAGCCGTAGACTATACCTCCTGAGTCGATCAAACACTTTCTTCAGATTGATCAAGTGGTCTTCTTCTTTGCATGATTTGGCAATCATATCGTCCACGTAGACCTCCATCTCCTTGTGGATCATGTCATGGAATAGTGCTGTCATGGCCCGCTGGTATGTTGCCCCAGCGTTTTTAAGCCCAAATGGCATGACTGTATAGTGGAATGTACCCCAAGGCATGATAAATGTTGTTTTCTCTTGATCTTCCTTAGCCATCTTGATCTGATTATATCCAGAGAACCCATCCATGAACGAAAATAGGCTATGTACCGCAGTATTATCGACCAGAATGTCGATGTGTGGAAGCGGAAAATCGTCCTTTGGGCTTGCCTTGTTCAAGTCTCTGTAGTCCACGCACATTTAGACTTTCCCGTCCTTCTTTGGTACCAGTACTATGTTTACGAGCCACTAAGGGTACGTCGAGACTGCAAAAAATCCGGCCTGAAATTGTTTGACCACTTCGTCCTTGACCTTCAGAGTCCATTCAGGTTTCAATCTTCTCAGCTTCTGCTTGATTGGCTTAACCCCTGGCAAAATTGGCAACTTATGCACCACCATGTCCGTGTCCAACCCCGGCATGTCCCAATACGACCAAGCAAACACATCCTTGTAATCTGCCAAGAATCATGACATTTCATTTTACTGCACATTAGACAAGCATGACCCGATTTTCACAATCTTTGGGTCCTCTTCGGTCCCAAGATTTATGGATATGGTCTCCTTAATATTAGGTTGGACCCCCTTTTCATAACGTTCCAATTGATATTCAATTTCTTTTGGAAGGTCTTCTTCTTCGACCTCGGTCTCTTCTTCGACCCCCATGAGATCAAAGTTGAGCTCAAGGTCGAAGTCATATTCAACCTGGTCCAATTCGGTTTGATTATATGGTTCATAAGTGGTTTGGACCTTTTTGAAAAAATTAAATTTCCTAGAAAAAATAGAAAAATCTTTTTGGGTTTTTTGTGAGCCTTCTAAACATAATTCCCCTGAAGACGAAGACCCATTAGAACCTTCAGGGAAATGGCAATCCACTATTGGAGTTTTTTTTTGGAAGCCGCGTTAGTTTGCCGAACAAACGCTGCTTCAAAAGTAAGGGGAGTTTCCTCCCAATTATTTAAAAAAGGTTTTTCGGGAGCGGGGGAAATTGTGCAAGCCCGCTCCTCAAGCCCGGAATCCGATGCCATCATCACTGGGTGGGTACTGCCCCTTTCTGCTACGGGGCCCAGTCCAGATATAACCTCATCCGAAATCTTTAGTGCGGCCCAGTCAATGAATGGTAGCTCGTTGTCACTACCAATTTTCTCGCCTTCAGTCATGGCGAAGAAAGCCCCCACATCTTCAGAGAAGTCTGTCCGCTACTCTGGTTGTGGCCCAAGCCCATTTGCTGCTTCCAGTATTGGAGATGGGTTGTATGGTTGCAAGGCCGAAACAAAAGGCTTTTGAAATGGGTTGATGTTGCGGTAGGGAGGCTTGGACTGGTCCATAGGAGGAGATATTTGGATTGTATAGGAGGGTTTAGGGAAACTTTCCCTTAAATGAGGGAGTTTTCCTTTACTTCTTTTCTCTCCTTCTTCATGCTTCATCCTTCTCCAACCTCTGGGCTTGAAGCCCAACCCTACTTTAGGGATCAGTTTCTTGGCCGTGATTGGCTCCACCATTCCCTGCAAATTGATTCCCAGGCCTTTCCCCGGGTGAAAGTGGTATTTTTCCATCACTTTCTTCACCATTTTCTCAGCAGTTGTTCCTTTCCTTTCTTTTCTCTCACACCCCCAGGTATGTAATTGACTGTTTCGAATTGAAACGAGTGGAATGCAATCTTGTCGAAAGTCAAGTCCACATTTATCAAGGGTACATCAGGTGACACGATGGGAGGCACCAAGTTTTTGGCTGGGACTGTTATCACCCTTTGCCCTCTTACATATTTCACCCTCTGGTGGAGCGTGGATGGTATTGCCCTAGCCGAATGTATCCACGGCCTCCCTAGGAGCAGATTGAAGGCTGCGGGTATATCCATCACCTTAAATGTGATGTTGAAGATATTCGGCCCAATTGTGACTGGCAGTTCAATCTCCCCTAGGGAGTGGGTCTTGGAGCTATCAAAAGCCCTCACTATTCTCCCATTCTGTTTAATTTTCGACTGGTCCAGACCCAGCTTGACAAAAGTGATTAATGGGCAAACGTTTAATGCCGACCCATTGTCAATTAGTACCCGTGCAATCATGCAGCCCTTACAAAGCACTGTGATGTGCAAAGGGTCAACATGATAACACCCACCTGGGCTGATCTCACCCTCAGAGAAACTTATCACATTATGTGACAAGATTTGACCAACCATTTTGCCAAGCTGGTCTGGTTCGATTGTCTGGGATACGTGTGCACTCTGTAGCACCCTTAACAATGCATCCCTGTGCTTTTCAGAATTCAGCAAAAGGCCCAGTATTGAAATCTGGGCCGGGACCTTGTTCAGCTGATCCACAAGATTGAATTCACTTTTTTTAATTATTTTTATGAGGTCTGCTGCCTCATTTTCTGCACCCTGGGGGGTGTCTTCTCCTATTTTTGTCTTTCCTTTCTGTTTTCTTTTTTCTTCATTTTCTTTTTTCTCTTTTTCTACTTCTGTCTCCTTCTCCTTCTCTTCACCCCCTGCACATCTCCCCGACCTCGTCATGAGGTTCACCTCTTCCTGGTTCTGGTTCCTAACCACTGGAACCGTAACCGTGATTCCCTCGCTGTAATTCCATGGTACAGCGGCCTCAGAGTAGGCTAATTTAGGGATGTTAACCACTAATGGCTGGAGTTTGGACCGGGATGTATGGGCCGGTTTAGGGATAGTCTGGGCTGGCTGAACATTTACAACCAAGGGCTAGAGTTTGGATTTTGTGGGGACAGAAGAAGTGATGGAAGCAGTAGTGGGGTCGAGGTTGACGACCAATGGAGCCTTGGACGGCTTGGATGGTGAATAAATGGGTGGACTGCAATTGAAGACCAATGGAGGCCTTGCAGTATTCATCTGGGCCATAAGAGAAGAGACCCGGTTTAAAGAGGAGCTTATGTCCTCAGCAGCAGGGTTATTTTTCTGGGAGACCATGTTGATCTCCTCTTCTTCCTTTTCTTGGGAAAATCGGGCCTGGACCGTGGTCCCTACTGGAGCTATGAGCTAAGATGGGTCAAAGGCCCTTCTGGTAGTGGATATGGCAGTGATGGAGTTGGATGGGCCTGCCCCATTGTGGTAAGGCAGAGGGTTCTGCCCAATATCATTCCCGGACGGGGTGGGTGCAGCAGTGTTGAACACCAAGGCCTTTTGGTCCAATAGGTCCTAGACCGCATGCTTCAAAACCCAGCAGGCATCTGTAGAATACCCCGGTGCACCCATGTGGAAGTCACGGGTGACCGCTGAGTCAAAATTCCTCCCCCTGGTGGCATTCGGGTTGGGCTCTTTCAGAGTCAAATACTCCCCCTTCAGCAGGGTTGGCAGCAGCTGGGACAGAGATATCGGGAGAGGCGTAAAGACACGGTTCCTCCTTGTTGCTAACCAGGCCTCCCTCTCTTCCTTGGTAAAAGCCCTTGTTGGGTTTGCTGGTACGGAGGGGGAGAAATTGACATTCAGTGGGTCTGATAAGACTGTTGGGCCTGCTGGGCCTGTTGGGGTGTAAAGATGTTGACGTGGAGCGGCTTCTTGGCTGAAGGAGCCTGGACCAGATTTACTTCTCCTTCTTTTCGGGCCCCATTCTTCTTGAACCCGGTTCCCTTCTTCTAGGCCATGGATGCAGAGAAATCAGACTGCCAAGTCAGAGTAGAGTAGTCTATCAGCCTTCCTGACCTGACCCCTTCCTCGATCCGGTTCGCCACTTGCACCAGGGCTGCAAAGTTGGTGGTGATCTGACCCACCAAATGGTTGTAGAAGAGCTGCCCCAGTGTGCCCATGAATGTTGAAATCATTTCCGGTTCCTGCATAGGTGACCTGACCTGGGAGGCGGCCTCTCTCCACCTCTTGGCATACTGCCGTACCGGCTCATCTTTCCCTTTACTCATCCTCATCATGTCGTACCGGTCTGGCACGATCTCAGAGTTAAACTTGTACTAATCCAAGAACGCGTCAGCCAAGTCCTTCCACCTCCTGATCCTTCCATGGTCCACTGTAGCGAACCACCTAAGAGCATACCCGGTCAAACTCCTCTGGAAGAGTTGGATTAATATGCTGTCATCCCGGCCAAACTGACATAGGGCCCCGCAGTATAATTTTAAGTGGCTCATAGGGTAGCCTGTGCCGTCGAATTTGTCGAAGTCCGGGCACTTGAACTTGGCCGGTAGGCATACGTCTAGATACATGCACAGATCCTCGAAAGTGGTGCCTCCATAGCTGTTTCCCCCCTTCACTTCCTTCAGCTCTTCTTGGATCCTTTCTATCCTGAGTAGCATCTTCTTTTCCATCTCTTCTCTGGCCTTTTCCTTCTCCAGTTCTTTCTCGGATTCTGCTGTATTTTCCCTGATCAGAATGGGTTCAGGGACTGGTTCAGACATGGGCTCAGGCATGGGTTGAGCCGGAGGCGGCATGTAGGCCTGAGGTGGTGGTGCCTGATGGGAGGTTAACGCTTGATTTTGGGCTTGAGCCTGTTGGGCCTGAGCCACCAGTAGGTCTCCCAGCATCTTGGCCAGACCGGCAACCTGCTCTTGCAGCTGAGCAAAGTCCTGAGCAGGGATAGTAGCTTGGGCTTGGTTCTCTTCAGTGTTCTTGGCTCTGGCTTTGGATCTGGTCACGGAAGCAATGGTTGCAAATAATTGTACCTGGGTTGCAAGTAAATGTACCTGGGGAAAAAATTAATAGAATATGTTAGCTTCCATTTAACTTGAGTCACACCCCTATACATGTAGACAAGTAGGTTAGGTGAACACCAGTCCAGATTTGTTTTTTTTTTTTTTGTTTTTGTGTTGGAATATTTTAGGGCTTCCAAGGGTCCCAAAAATTTTTTGATTTGATTGGTACGAAAAAGACCAACCAAGGGTTTTTTATGGAATATTTTAGGGCTTCCAAAGGTCCCACTTTTTTTTGACTTGATTGGTATGAAAAAGACCAACGAAGGGTTTTTATGGAATATTTTAGGGCTTCCAAAGGTCCCACAATTTTTTGATTTGATTGGTACGAAAAAGACCAACCAAGTGTTCATTGAATATTTTAGGGCTTCCAGAGGTCCCACTTTTTTTGATTTGATTGGTACGAAAAAGACCAACCAAGGATTTTTATGGAATATTTTAGGGCTTCCAAAAGTCCCACAATTTTTTGATTTGATTGGTACGAAAAAGACCAACCAAGGGTTCATGGAATATTTTAGGGCTTCCAGAGGTCCCACTTTTTTTGACTTGATTGGTACGGAAAAGACCAACCAAGGGTTTTTATGGAATATTTTAGGGCTTCCAAAGGTCCCACAATTTTTTGATTTGATTGGTACGAAAAAGACCAACCAAGGGTTCATGGAATATTTTAGGGCTTCCAGAGGTCCCACTTTTTTTGGATTTGATTGATAAAAATAATCAACCAAGATTTTTTTTTTTTTTCAAATTTGCTGAATTTTCTCAATTTTCAAGTTCAAAAGTTGATTGACACATGTTTGAATTGAATTGATATCAAAAAATATGACACCTTAGCTTGTTCTTTGAGTTTCAACATTATGTTTAATCTTAAAGGAATATATTTTTTTTTATTTTTTTTAGACATTTTTATATTTTCTTTGGGCTGCCTAAGGATTATCCACAGTGTTTAGGCATTTTATTCTGAAAATTCGGGCTGAAAAAGCCAATTTATTCATTTTCTGCATGTATCAGGTACTAAGTGCCGGATAGGCATATGTCTTATTCTATCCGGCAACAATGACCGGCTACACGCATAAGCCTTTGTATCCGGCAATATATACCGGATATGAAGAAAAGTATTTTTAACCGGCCTGAGTTGCCGGTTAATGCCGAAATGGCCATTTTTGACTCATTTTTTCACCAGATTAGGTTATTTTCATTTTCACTTGATGTTAACCTTAACTTGGCCTCTAAAACTTGCCCCAAATTGGGCTTGGACATCATTATTGCAAAATTCACAAATTCATGAAAAGAACATGGCTTTACCTTGCCACCTTGTATTACCTTCATTCAATATGGTATTCACATTATACCTTGGCCTGTAAAACATGCAAACGGCTTTCCCACATTTACACCCAATTCCCCAAACGCAATTATGTACTTTTAGCTGAAAACGTGTTTCTCCACCTTCAAGCGCATGGTTTTTGGGTTTTGGCTTAATTGGCAACTTATAACTCAAGTCTAGTGATGCCCAGAATCGAATCACAGATCCCATTGTCATCACATCATTGATTCAAATTCTAAGGTGAATGTTTTCACTTTCACTTTCCGAAGTCACGACCTCGGTGTGCCAAGCTACACACATTCATGGTTCAACTTCCTATAGGTAATGGGTAGGCTGTGCAAATAGTTTAAAGTGCTCAAGTGCAATTTAAAATTGTGGTAACATTCACAACGTCCCAGCCCGTTGCCACTCTTTTTCGTAGCCATGCGTTCAATTTCAAGCCACGGCACATATGACAATATAATGAAGCTAAATACAAGCAAGCAAGAGCCAAAGCAACCAAATATGCACAAAAACATTACATGCCCAAAAAGTGGTATAAAAACATGTTATTTGGTGCAAACAACAATTAAACCATGGAAGCATGCTTGAAACCCAAAAGCATTCCCTAAAATTCCAGATTTTCATGCTCTTTTTCATGCTCAAAGTGTACCATTTCTACCCAAGTTGAAGCCTAAAAATTTTAGCAACTACTTGACATGGTCCAAAAGTGTTTCAATTAGGTAAAACATGCTTGAAATCTCCCCCGAAATACACTCAAATTTCCATATTTTTCATGCTCAAAAGTGCATCACTCATACCCCAAATTAATGCCTAAAAATTTAGCAACTACTTGACATGGTATAAGGAGAGTTTTGATGGTAAAAACATGCTTGAAAACCTCCAAATTAACTACTGAATTCCAGATTTCATGCTCAAATCATGTCATCCTATACCCCCAAATCCAAAGAATGGCATAAAACAAACATTAAGCACAAAAAAGCTTTATTCATGGGAAACATGCTTGAATATCCAACACAAAATTTCCAGATTTCAAATATTGTATTTTTTTTTAGCTCATGGCATTGAAACCCCAAAACAAATGCTAACACATAATATAGCAAAGTCATATAACAATATGGGTTTTTCCTTTAAACAAAAATCGAGCAACATGCCCATGCCTTTATCCATGTAAATTTTTAAACATCCCATTCAGATTTAAGATACAACAATATGCACAAATAAAATAAGAAAAATAGCAAGCATTCAAAAGTGAAGAAAAAGCATGAATATACACAAAATGGCTTAAATCCACAAGTCCCCAGCAGAGTCGCCAGTTCTGAGACATGGGAAAAAATCACCCGAAGATGATCATCCCTCCGTCGACACGCGGGGCTCGACATAAAATTGGGAGAGTTGCCACCATCCATTATTTTGGGGTGTGAATGGACACCAAAAGAATTAAAAACAAGCAAAAAGAGATAAAAAGTGCTAAAAGGTAAATTCTAGAGTAAAAATAACCCTACTTGAAAATCAAATCCAGAGATGGGTAAGGGGATTAGATTATGAACGGGGGAAGGTGTTAGGCACCCCCATTCACCCACACAAGGTGGTTGCCAAGTGTTATTCATGCCAAAAGAAAATAGAAAGCTTGCTAAAAAATCATGAAAACCTTGAAAAAGGACAAATATATGATATCTTCACATGAAAATTCAAATGAATTCCAGATCTTCTTTTATGTTAATATCACTTCTAGAATATCACAAAAAGATGGAAATCACAGCAAAAGTTGCACAAAACCAAGTTGAGGCAAATCCGGGAAATTTGGTAAAAAGTAAGGCCATTTCTCTTGAAATTAATCAAATCCAATTTTAAATTAAATCAAACCAAATCCATTTGAAAGATTAGGGTAAACAATAGTCTCATGCAAAATTTCAATTAATTCCGGTTAAAATCCTAAGAGTAATGGCTCTTTTAAAGTTGCTGCCGGAGAAAATCAAAAGTAGCAAGTAGGCAACTTTGGAAAATCACCTAGAAAACTCTACTCCATAGAAATCCGTGAAATTTGGTGTCAATGAAGTCTGTATGGCCATATTTCAAAAGAAACTAGCCTCATACAAAAACTCATTCGGATGTGCCTTGGGTCGAGGATCACAGATTGACCCAGAAAAGTGCTGTTGAGCAGTTCTGAGTAAATCTCCTCTCCATGACACAATTTAAATCAAACAATTATGAAATTAATTGGATTTAAACCTAGACTCATAAAGGAGTGGCCAGAAACAAAAATCACTTGAATCGGATTTAAAACGAACACATGGCGCTCCGTCGAAGTGACAAGTTCTGTATTTGAACCTGAACTGTCCAATCAACTTCGACAGAGAGATGTCAAAACTCCACTTGATAGAAATTAATGAAATTTGGTGGACATAAACTAGATAGCGTCACAATTCCCATGGTTCTAAAATCACTCCAAAATTCATCTGGATGATGAAGTTATGAGTGTCCGAAGTTGGGGTACAGTTGCTGTCAAGTAAAGCCCTTTTTGGAGAAAAACTATTCAAAACTGTGACAAAGTATGTGCAATTCGTGCAAGATGAATACAAAACATTTAAAAATCATTTCAAAACATTCCAGAATTGATTGAGGCCATTTATTTCAGATTTATCACAATAAATGCAATAAACCCAACATATGAGCCTACCCCGCCAAAATCATGTGCTATGCATGTGTAAGTGTGAAAACCATTCCAATAGCATAGCAAAGATATCAAGCATGTATATCAATAAAAATGAGGTTCTAAAAAACAACCTAGGGTTCCGTTCCATTATCGTTTCCCTTTGTTCTCTCTCCCCGTTAAACACGGTTCTTCAAGATAATCATGGGGTACTTTGAATATGAAATGGTTTTCAATCATTCAAAAGGCTTTATGCTACATAGGTTCTAGCACTAGGGTCAATCCCCAGTCTCGTTTCTCCTAGATCCCGCCTTCACATTTTACGGCTAGGGGGAGTCTTGAGATACTTTGAGCCAGGGAGGGGTTTTCACACACAGATCAAGGCCTTATTCTACAGAAAGGTAGAAGAAGAGATCTAGATCTAGAAATGTAAAGACAAAAATTAAAAAGAGGTTTGAGGCTTAACTGGGTTCTGGAAGCAATTCCGCAGCGGTTTCCCTCTTCTCTTAGAGCTCTTCTTGGCGAGAATTCAAGGCAAGAGTTAACGGCCATTTGCTTGAGGAGGAGCCTCCTATTTATAGGCAAAGGTTAGGGTTAGGGTTGGTGAGAATGGTAGACACGACATAATGTCTATAGCCCACCAACCTTAACCCTAAGGCCATTTCCGAGATTTCCACTCATTTAATGAGGGATATGATGGTAAAAAGTGATTTCTCTCGGAAAAACCCTAATTTTTGAGCAAAACTTATGTATCCGGCATATCAGGCCGGATACAAAAGGGCTTTAATGTATCCGGCATATGATGCCGGATACACTAAAGTTTCATTGTATCCGGCATTTTCCACCGGATACAAAGAGAAGTACTTGTATCCGGCCTGGGTGGCCGGATACAGGTGAAAATTCATTTTCTTCAATTTTTGTGCTGGCTTTCAAGGAGTTAATGATTTTTTATGATTATTGATCATTTTTGCTGTGCAATTTGGGGTGTCTACAAGAACCCTCTTTTTTTATTGATCTAAATGCATGCTATAAGCCTTGTGATTCTATGAAAACCCTTTCATATTCAAAGTACCCCAAGATTATCTTGAAGAACCATGTTTAACGGGGAGAGAGAACTAAGGGAAATCATAATGAAACAGAACCCTAGGTTGTTTTAGAACCCCATTGGATTGATTTAAATGCATGCTAGATGTTGTTATATTGTTCTTGAATGGATTTTTATACACATACACACATAGCACTTTTTGTCGGATTTGGCTCATATTTCGGATTCATTGCATTCATTGTGATAAATCTGGAATAAATAGCCTTAAATAATTCTAGAATATTTCTGGGTTGGTTTTCAATGTGATTTCAAGCAAGTTTTGTTGAGTATTGAAGGCCTCTAGGCTCAACCTCTCGGTTTTGGGCATTTTTTCTCACTTTTTGGGGTTTTTGGCATAACCTTTCCAATCGGAGAAGATGGTGAGCCAAACCTGTGCCCCATTTCTTTCTAGAGGCTCTTCAATATATTTTTAAATTGATTTTGATTCATCTTGCACGGATCACACACCTCCTATCACTGTTTTAAATCGATGTTGCTCAAAAAAGGCTTAACTTGACAGCAACTGTACCCCAACTTCGGACACTCGTAACCTCATTGTCCGGATGAATTTTGGAGTGCATCTAGAGCCATGGGAAAGGTGGGGCTGTCTAGTTTATGCCTGTAAAATTTCATGGATTTCTATCAAGCGGATTTTTGACACCACTCTATCGAAGTTGATAGGTCAGTTCTGATCTGAATACAGAACTTGTCACTTCGAATGAGCGCCATGTGTTCGTTTTAAGTCCGATTCCAGTGATTCTTATTTCTGAGTTTTTATTTGGAAGTCTAGTTTTAAATCCAATTAGTTTCATAATTTTTTGACTCCATTTGTGTCGTGAGCAACAGATTTACTCAGAACTGTTCAACAGCACTTTTCTGGGTAAATCTGTGATCTTCGGGGCTTGTTCGGGAGACCACTCAAGGCACATCCGAATGAATTTTTGTATGAGGCTAGTTTTTTTTGAAAGATGGCCATATGTAACGCCCCGGAACCGGGTTACGTGAAATAAACCGTAACTCGTTCCCAAGGAGTTAGCTTTTCACACAGGATCGCTATATCAGAGTAAGGAAAACATGAAATGGCAACAACATAATCAGAGTCAACTAAAATTTTCCCCAACTCACCTGAACCAAGAATATACCCGCCTGAATCGTCCTCTCTAAGATCTGAAAACAAAACAAAACAAAACAGTGAGATACGACTATCTCAGCAAGTAGCAATGCATGCACGAAATATAGTTATAACAATACTAAAACATGCACGATTAAGAATACACGACGATTAACCACGGTTAATCCGTCTAATCTCGGAAATACATCATCAATCACATTCAGAAAATCTTATGTATTGGGACTCGTGAAGTTTGTCTATTTTGTGTGGCTAAGCACTAGTGTTCCAAACAATCCAGTCGAAATACTGCAACAGCTCAAACAACCAATTCATCGCCCTCATGGCGGAAATACCCGTGTGACCTCACCCTCATGGTGGAAACGGAGTTGCTGCAGCACTTCCCTCATGGAAGGCCTCTCCATCATGGAGGAAACGCATGAAGGAACCCTATACTTAAATCCAAACAAAATATACAAAATTCACTACAACTCGACTGTGGATCCACACTAAGTCTCGCCCTAGTACTTTGGCAAAAGATATCATATGCCGTGTAAGATTATCATAAAACATGCCTTTATTAAAAGAAACCAACATATATAGTTAAGAATACCAAATTCAATTTAAAATACACACTAAAAGCATCCAACAGTAAAAGTGTATAAAAATTGGCACAATCGGTAAAAGTCTATATTTTTCCTCAAAAGAATTCAACGATATGTCAAGAAACCATTTCTCTTACTTTTCGGGTCAAAACAGAATTTAGGTTATTTCAAAATATGATAAACAAAAATTTATATGAGTCAACAAGAGCCTTAAGTTCATATCCATGGACAATTCGATAATCCCCTTTTATTTACCACACTTATTTCCAAATCCACATTTGATAACCATGTCAAAAAAAAAAAAACAGAAATTATAACAGAGACCAATAGTTTGATACAAAAATCAGAAACACCACCTCAAAGCACTAACAGATTTCCTCAACCTCTATTCTGGCATTTACCATTGTTACACTCAATTTGTTTCCAATGTTTGAATTATTCTCTAAGGCAAATTCATAATTTACTTCACCAAAAATCTACCTATGTTTACTGGAATGCTAAACATCTTTAATCCAATCATTTAAACCTGTTTTAGATGTCAAAAATAAGTTTATACAAGAAAAATTACAGCAACCCCACTTCTGTTAATATTTTGATCTGGTGCTAACCTCTTTGAGGTTGGCGCCAGGTCCAATAGGTTGGCACCAGGTCCAAGCAGTAGGCGGCAGTTTTATTTTTGGTCTGGTGCTAACCTCTTTGAGGTTGGCGCCAGGTCCATTAGGTTGGCACCAGGTCTGGTTTCAACTCGGTAATTCTCAAAACTTGCTGCCAAAGCTCATTCTACCATTATCAACCAAAACAAACCTTATGAAACCTTCCAACCCAGCACATATGATCTTAATAACTCAATAATTCTCCTTCGAAAATAAACCAACCAGATTATACAACTATTAAACATCAAATGCTCGAATGAAACTTGGAAATTTCTTTAAACACAAATCTACCCTTTATATGATCTTAAAAACCACAAGAATCATGCTGTTTTCGAAGGTGCTACTTGCCTCAGATTTGATGAGAACCAACTCCATAGAATGCTACTGCTGAATAGATTCCTCACTTCCAAGATTTTGGACGTCTTCTGCTCCAACAAAAACAAACGTACTCACTAACAGCAACAAACTCTTCTTCTTCCTTCCAAACAAATCTCTCTCCACTCCTTCTCAACTCTCCGATCTAAAGTTTTCATTTGTTTGCACTACTCCGAATATGAGCGATCCAAATGGTTGGAAACGCTTGGGAAACCAACTATTTGTAACGCCCGGTGAAACACTTCTTTCTTTTCAAAAACTTTTTATTTCCTTTTTGATCATGTGTAGTGCTCCACCACCCTATCTCCTACACCATCCGCCCATCAACCCTTGGTAGATTAATCTATTCATCACACATATATATATATATATTAATTATTATTTATTCATTTCCATCTCCCTAAAATTTTCTCATAATATAATATTATTTCAAATTGAAATTAAAAATATATATATCACTACTTATTATTAGCTTTTATAATTAATAATTTCTAAAATCCCAGAAATGCCCTTGCAACTCAACTACCTAAATTAACCCTCATTAATAATATTAGCACAATCCTTATATTAGCTAATCAAAAATCCGGGGTCTTACATACTCCCCTCCTTCAAAAAAATTTTGTCCTCGAAATTTAAGACACGACGGTAACCAAAATCCACACTTCTTTGTTTATCCCATCCTTTCCTTCCCAAGCACTTGCTTATACTAGTTCAATATCTGAACCGGCTTTTCCCCTCAGTATCAATTCCCAGGATTTTGCATTTATCCTGCACATGAACCTTGCCTTTAAGCCCCTATTAAACTATCCTCTAAAATGAAAATCCTTGGCGACCTTCTCTCCTTTCTCCACTAACCTTCTGATGCATTTTCAATCTGAGATTGATACTTGCCTTTCTCAAATTTGCTAGATCAAACCAGACTACCAATAGTACCTTAGTACTTCATCTCAAGCCTTCAATTCATCATTTTTTTTTAAATATATCTAGATATTAACTATTTAATCGACATAGCTTGCTGAAAAATTCTACCCCAGAAAATTTAATCTCAGTAATATACGGATCATTACTAAAACCCAAAAGACTTTTACTATTTCAACTACACTCAAGAATATCTATACATTATGACTACCTTCACCAATTCCCTTTTCATTAATACTTTTCAATTATAAATCTTATTCTCAACGTCTCTACCTTGACTCCAAAATTCCTTAAACCATCTCTTATTAATCCCCTAAAGTAAAACTTTAAATAGAATTAACTAACAATCATTGAATATACTGATTTTTATATTAGCACAAATTTAGTACTCTAGGAATAAGAATCCTTACTTAATACAAATTCCCAATTCTCAATAGATTAAAGCTTCATGTATAAACCCATTTCAGAGTCTAATACTCAACCAAAGTCCTTTAACAACCATTTTTTAAAACCCTTACGCAATCCCATAGAACAGCTTTTATAAAATTTAAACCAATTTTATTACATATATAAAAATAGCCGCACTTCAAATATTCTCATGGAATTAATTTGCCGCACATGATATGAAACCAAGAGAATGCTGAACTTGGCCATTTGCTGGACTTCTTTGCATCTGAAATTTTTTTATTTTTTATTTTTTAATTTTTTACACAACCTCTGAACTAATGTCTTGCTTCAAAAATACATCTAACACCTTTCAATTCAATCAAGTAAATACATCTAAACTGCCTCATATTTAATCTAATCAAAATTACTAAGTTCCATAGATCAAACACCCAGCATTTCTAACTCCAATTTTCTTAACTTTCAGCTAATGATACTTCTCCTAGACTGCACTAATTCCGATCTTTCTACACACTTCCAGCACTTCACTTAAGATCTAAATAACCCATATAAACACAATAGAATTTAATTTAACTCATATCTGTTAATGACTCAAATAGCACATCACTTACGCCCAGATGTGGGTTTAGATTTAATATAAATCTGAGCTCATTCAAATTTAGGTTACGGCTCATATTGGAACTCAAATAATCTGAACTTAATCTGAACTCACATAACTCTGAATTTACATAAATCTGAACTCATATAATTATAAACAAAGAAAACACAAATTCTGCAATACACATTAGCGCCCATTTCTGAACCAATTTCCTCCATTGAAAAAAAAAACTTCTAATCTCATGAACATCATTCCAATAACACAAATATACTAACTTGAATTTAATCTGAAAATGCTAAATCTGAATCTGAAAACATATCTCAGAAAATTTCTGTTTTCTTAAAAACCTGAATCCATAAATACACAATCCATTTGAGACATGGTGCCTGGAAAACTACTTGCAAAATTACAATAGGACTGAACTAATTTCATTCCATCAAATCACTTTTCTCATGATTAAAATCTTATAACAATACCATTTCATCATCATGGGTTTAATCTAATTAAACTTAAATTGAATCATGGATTAGATGCCCTTCCATAAACAGAAAAATCAAATTTCGACCATCAAAATTCTCAAAATTCTAATATTTTTTTTTTCAATGATCACAAAATCATGCAAAAATTCTGATGGAAAATTTCTCCTCATGAAATTTCACCATTTGATTTCTAGAACCACCACACTTCCACTACGCCTTCACTCTTTACTTATAACACTTCATTCCAATCTCTTAAAATAATGTCTCCATAAATTTCTATATAAACATTATGGTTACCAACACCAAAACCTGACGAAGAAAATTTTCTCATGAGATTTTATCTTTGTTTTCTAAATCCACTATGCTTCCATTGCGCATTCCTTAATTTCCAAAACTCTAAATAAATTAATCACTTATAATTTCATATTTCAATGTTCATACTTACTAATAAATACAAATACAAAAATAACTCAGAAGAGAATACCATGACTTGCTATCACCCACCCTTTTATACATATGCATCTATATGAAGAATAGGGAAGACATCATGAAAATCCCCTTATGGCTCAACTTATACCAATTAGCACATACACGCATTTTCTCACATACATATAAGTATTAGGATACATACCCCATTTGTATGAAGCTTAATACCCAAGTATGTGTTCAGCATTGGCCGATGCCTTACACTACTCAAGTATAGCTATATACATATGACTCATCATCCAATTAAGCACACAGTAGCATGTATGCTTAATCAACCAGCACCAATTTCATGCTTCAGATATAATCATCAAAAATTAAGATTATTTCACATTCCCCAAACACTTATCTTACTATTTATCTCTACCTCTTCTACTTCTCAGGATCTTCAAGTTCCCTCCGATTAGAACTACAGTAACTTTTCTCTAACCATTCAAAATTAATAATAATAATAATAATAATAATAATAATAATAATAATGCATATATCACAAATAACAATCATATCATACCAAATAATTGTAGCATAAGGTTCAAGTAACTTACCTTTAATAATAAAGATTGTAGCTATATTTGTATAAAGAACACTCTCATCCTAAATTTCCTATATAACTGGTGCTAACTAATGTGCACACAACCCCCAAAGCCATCCTAGGGTTTCCTATTTCTATGCCATGTTTCCTTTCAAAACTTTGATATTCTCTGATACCATCTGTAACGCCCCGGAACCGGGTTACGTGAAATAAACCGTAACTCGTTCCCAAGGAGTTAGCTTTTCACACAGGATCGCTATATCAGAGTAAGGAAAACATGAAATGGCAACAACATAATCAGAGTCAACTAAAATTTTCCCCAACTCACCTGAACCAAGAATATACCCGCCTGAATCGTCCTCTCTAAGATCTGAAAACAAAACAAAACAAAACAGTGAGATACGACTATCTCAGCAAGTAGCAATGCATGCACGAAATATAGTTATAACAATACTAAAACATGCACGATTAAGAATACACGACGATTAACCACGGTTAATCCGTCTAATCTCGGAAATACATCATCAATCACATTCAGAAAATCTTATGTATTGGGACTCGTGAAGTTTGTCTATTTTGTGTGGCTAAGCACTAGTGTTCCAAACAATCCAGTCGAAATACTGCAACAGCTCAAACAACCAATTCATCGCCCTCATGGCGGAAATACCCGTGTGACCTCACCCTCATGGTGGAAACGGAGTTGCTGCAGCACTTCCCTCATGGAAGGCCTCTCCATCATGGAGGAAACGCATGAAGGAACCCTATACTTAAATCCAAACAAAATATACAAAATTCACTACAACTCGACTATGGATCCACACTAAGTCTCGCCCTAGTACTTTGGCAAAAGATATCATATGCCGTGTAAGATTATCATAAAACATGCCTTTATTAAAAGAAACCAACATATATAGTTAAGAATACCAAATTCAATTTAAAATACACACTAAAAGCATCCAACAGTAAAAGTGTATAAAAATTGGCACAATCGGTAAAAGTCTATATTTTTCCTCAAAAGAATTCAACGATATGTCAAGAAACCATTTCTCTTACTTTTCGGGTCAAAACAGAATTTAGGTTATTTCAAAATATGATAAACAAAAATTTATATGAGTCAACAAGAGCCTTAAGTTCATATCCATGGACAATTCGATAATCCCCTTTTATTTACCACACTTATTTCCAAATCCACATTTGATAACCATGTCAAAAAAAAAAACAGAAATTATAACAGAGACCAATAGTTTGATACAAAAATCAGAAACACCACCTCAAAGCACTAACAGATTTCCTCAACCTCTATTCTGGCATTTACCATTGTTACACTCAATTTGTTTCCAATGTTTGAATTATTCTCTAAGGCAAATTCATAATTTACTTCACCAAAAATCTACCTATGTTTACTGGAATGCTAAACATCTTTAATCCAATCATTTAAACCTGTTTTAGATGTCAAAAATAAGTTTATACAAGAAAAATTACAGCAACCCCACTTCTATTAATATTTTGATCTGGTGCTAACCTCTTTGAGGTTGGCGCCAGGTCCAATAGGTTGGCACCAGGTCCAAGCAGTAGGCGGCAGTTTTATTTTTGGTCTGGTGCTAACCTCTTTGAGGTTGGCGCCAGGTCCATTAGGTTGGCACCAGGTCTGGTTTCAACTCGGTAATTCTCAAAACTTGCGGCCAAAGCTCATTCTACCATTATCAACCAAAACAAACCTTATGAAACCTTCCAACCCAGCACATATGATCTTAATAACTCAATAATTCTCCTTCGAAAATAAACCAACCAGATTATACAACTATTAAACATCAAATGCTCGAATGAAACTTGGAAATTTCTTTAAACACAAATCTACCCTTTATATGATCTTAAAAACCACAAGAATCATGCTGTTTTCGAAGGTGCTACTTGCCTCAGATTTGATGAGAACCAACTCCATAGAATGCTACTGCTGAATAGATTCCTCACTTCCAAGATTTTGGACGTCTTCTGCTCCAACAAAAACAAACGTACTCACTAACAGCAACAAACTCTTCTTCTTCCTTCCAAACAAATCTCTCTCCACTCCTTCTCAACTCTCCGATCTAAAGTTTTCATTTGTTTGCACTACTCCGAATATGAGCGATCCAAATGGTTGGAAACGCTTGGGAAACCAACTATTTGTAATGCCCGGTGAAACACTTCTTTCGTTTCAAAAACTTTTTATTTCCTTTTTGATCATGTGTAGTGCTCCACCACCCTATCTCCTACACCATCCGCCCATCAACCCTTGGTAGATTAATCTATTCATCACACACATATATATATATATATATATATATATATATATATATATATATATATATTAATTATTATTTATTCATTTCCATCTCCCTAAAATTTTCTCATAATATAATATTATTTCAAATTGAAATTAAAAATATATATATCACTACTTATTATTAGCTTTTATAATTAATAATTTCTAAAATCCCAGAAATGCCCTTGCAACTCAACTACCTAAATTAACCCTCATTAATAATATTAGCACAATCCTTATATTAGCTAATCAAAAATCCGGGGTCTTACACCATACAGACTTCACTCACACCAAATTTCATGGATTTATATGGAGCCAATATTTCTAAATGATTTTCCAAAGTTACCCACTTATCACTTTTAATTATCTCCAGCCGCAATTTTAAACAAGGCATAACTCCTAGGATTTCAACCAGATTCAATCGAAATTTTGCATGAGTCTCTTATTTATCACAATCTTTCAAATGGATTTGGTTTGGCTTCATTTAAGTTAGATTTAAATGATTTCAAGACAAATGGCATGATCTTTTACCAAATTTTCCGGATTTAACTCAACTTGGTTTTGTGCAACTTTTGCTTTGATTTCCATCTTTTGGTGATATTCCAGAAGTGATATTGACATAAAAGAGGATCTGGAATTCATTTGGATTTTCATGTGAAGATATCATACATTTGTCCTTTTCAAGGTTTTTTGATGATTTTTAGCAAGCTTTTTTATTTTTTAGCATGAACAACACTTGGCAACCACCTTGTGTGGGTGAATGGGGGTGCCTAACACCTTCCCCTATTCATAATCTAATCCCCTTACCCATCTCTGGATTTGATTTTCAAGTAGAGTTATTTTTACTCTAGAATTTGCCTTTGAGCTCTTTTTGATTATTTTTGAATCTTTTGGTGTCCATTCACACCTCAAAAATTGAATGGTGGCAACTCTCCCACTTTTTACATTGAGCCCGTGTGTTGACGGAAGGGAAATCATCCCGGTGATTTTTCCCATGTCTCACAACTGGCTTTCAAGATTGAGCAGGTGAAAAGTAAGGGTGAAACAGCAATTCAGGGGTATTTTGGGTATTTCGGGGTTTGGTAATGAAAGGGACGATGTCTTGGCAGGGTTTGGACGTAGAAAACATCAAGGAGGAGAGGGAGTATGCTTAGGGGGGCCAGATTGCTCCAAATGGGGGGCTGGCATCCTTTTATAGGCAAAAATTGGCCGGAACCGCTGTAACGCCCCGGATCCGTGTTGTTCATTAAAGATATAACACGTCTCACGGAGGTTAGGCAAGGATCGTTAATCAATTTATGATCGCTGGATAATCATACATCTATAACCTGACAGAGTGCACCTTTCCATTTATGCAAAATTGTAACATTTAAACTGAACTGGAATCATATGGTTCATCCCCAATTAACTTTAATACATCTCAATTAATTCAAGTTCTCAAATTCAGAATAGATAACCTACAAGTCTAAGGAAGGTAATAGTAGTCTTCCTCCCTATATGCCTCAGCAGGATCTACCCCAGTAATCGCCTCACCACGAGTATCTGAAAAACAGAACAACAACAGAGTGAGATACGAATATCTCAGCGAGTAGCACATGCATGCAGAAATAGTTGATCACATTTTAAAACTATGCATCGACAACACTACAATACGTTTAAACAACCAACATCAATTTCCCAAGTTCAAATCAAACAAATCACATCTCAGTTAAGTACGATAACACATCGATTGGTCAATGTCATGACTATCGTTTAGTTGATAAATTAAGCATGCCAAGTAGACACTCCACACCTCCATGTACACAGTTCCGGCCTACTCAGGGTTTCGGATACTCTGAAATGACGGCCTACTCAGGGTTTCGTCATCCAATGCAGGCCTACTCCCCGGGTTTCTGCATTGACAACCAGGCCTACTCAGGGTTTCTGGCTGCTCTACACCGGTCGTGGCAATACACCAGGCCATGCAATTCCAACAACCAACAATAACATCACATTACTAAGCTTAAACATCTGGATCCAGGACAAGCTAGACCAAAACAGTAAACATCGTATAATCTCAATTTCAATATCAAAATAAAACCATTCATTCCACATCATGTAAAAACTCATCACAATTCATCACCTGTCCCTCTGGACCAAGCAGTACTTCAAGTACTTCAGTATTTTTCTCATTTCCGTAACACATGCCATTTGGAAATAAAACTCAAGCATTCATACCAAAGAAATCCTTTCAATACATTTAAAGTTTCCAACAAGTGAAACCAGAAATACAATAACTTCTCAATCAAAACAGTGTATAGAACAAGGAAAAGTAACTGGTAACTCTTACTAGTTTGGTGTCCGGCACAATACTCATAAGTAACCTAAACTCAACTTAAAAACTCTTAAGAGGTTCACTAAATTTTCCTCTAATAATTTCATAGGCAAAATGGTTTCCCAGGTTCCTAACCAAGTGAATAGTGAAGTGGTTTAACCCCTAAGTAATGCAAATACTCTTGGTCAAATCAGAACTTCCATTTCAGTAAGCAAAATAGGGTGTGCGCTCACTTCCTGAGGTGGGCGCGAGGTGAGCGCCGGTCGGCGGTGAAGAAACAGTCAAAAATGGACCTACCGCTCACTCGACGCTAGGTGAGCGTGAGGTGAGCGCGAGACGAGCGTGAGGTGGGCGCGAGATTCACGCAAGATGGGAGCAAGGTTTTCTACTTCGCGCGAGATGAGCGCCAGCCGGGCGTGAGCTCGGCGGTAGGTAGTGTTTAACGGGGCGCCTACCTTTGAGGTGAGCGCCGGTGAGCGGATACCCCCTGTGATTTTCATTTCTCTGTTATTTCGAGATCTACATGACTGGCCGGTTTGTGTACCTCTGTAATTGTTCTCCTACACTCCTAATACTCCCAGAAGACTTCCCAACCATATTTGGAATTAATCTAAACACTTTCATTTTTAAATATAAAACTCAATCCGGAGACTCTGTTCAAGTAATTTCCCGAAACCCAGAAAAAAACCAGCAAACTCATACCATCACTTAATATATAAACCATGCATTAGAATAAGCTCGAGAGAAACATAAAACACAAAACCCCAGTTGTAAAACCGTGCTACTCGCCTGAAATCGCTTATTCCGGAATACCCAAAACCTCGGCCAATCACCACTTCGGCCACGCACGCGAACCCAGAAACTACTCAACCAATTCGTCTCGAACAGGGAGAAAGAACCCACTAAACTTCAACTCCGAAGCCCTTCTCCTACCCCTCGCGATACTTGTTCTTCACAAGCACAGAACCCTAGTCGCCACTCTAGCCGATTCTCCCGAGCTCCAAGTATCAGACTAACAAATAAATGTTTCCGTAAGTATGATAAGCGCATTCTCATAACCCCGAAACCCTACTTACCATTTTTAGTATATTTACCTTGATACATACGCCGCTCGATACTTCTCCCATTTCCTTGATCCCATGCACGCCAGCCCACTGAAAACATCCTACATGTTCCGACCACTTGAGTTAACAAGTGCCCAAGCTATATATATATATTTTAATACTAATAATAATATAATTTTCCAGAAAAATGGCTATATAACGCCTGTACATACGAGTATGGGCTAAGCCCTCAAACCACAAAATAACCTGATAAACACAGTTTATACATCAGAATAAATAACTAAATAAATAAATAAATAACTCACAAAAATCAGGGTCTTACAACCGCACTTTAAGTGCGGTTCGGTCACAACAGCACTTCAAGTGCGGTTCCTGCCAAATTACACTAAAAATGCAAAAACCACACTTTAAGTGCGGTTAGCATTAAAAACGTGTGAATCTGCGTGGATCTGCTCGCTGTCGCCGTACAGGACACACATCCTGTAAGTGTGAAAACTCACACTCCTTATATGGCAAATGTTTGACAAATTATATCCTCTAATAATCTTCAAGATGTGCAGAATCAAGATATAAATTTTGTGAATTTAGTAAAGAGGAAGGTGAGGTTGCCACACAGCTACCACGCCGCTGGTAGCTCAAGTAAATGAAAGAGTTTTTAAAATAAAACATTTCTTGAAAAGGCACTTGCGAGGAACAACGCCGCTGCCACTCCGCTGGCAGCGCATAAGTGAGATAGCACTTTGAAAGTAAAGCACGCGCACCTGCGTCGTAAGGCGACGCCGACACGCCGCTAGTAGCGCAGAGCAAGATTGAAGAATCTACAAATCAGCTGTGCACATGCCGTGTTCCCTCCCGCTAGCAGCGCGCTGGCAGCGCGCCCTTAACTGAGTCTATTTGGATTTGAGCGGGATTGAGTTCGCTTCCAGCCGTCTACCCCGATCGCAAGGCGACGCCACCAGCGCTCGATGCGATCTGAGTTTCCTTCTTTAAATAGACGAGCTGTATTTGTTTTGAAAAAAACTTTTTTCATTTGATCAATCCGATTTGGATCTTGAGGTGTTCGAGATTCAATCAATTGATCTTTAGAGAGTCGGTGATCGAGTGAGGGGGAGATCTGAGAGAGATCACCTGGAATTGAAGTTTGAGGATTATTCTTCAATTCGGAACTTCACTGGATTGTAAGATCTCCTGGATTGGTGATGGACCTTGTTTGATGCATAGGTGGATTCCTATTGCATTGGATCATCTCAGTGGACTCTGAGGTGACTGTCACGATCTGGATTGATCGTGAATTGCAGCTTGTGGATTCAAGTTGTATTGCAGTTCGTGGATTCGAGCTGTGGATCTGGATTGATCGTCACTTGCAGCTTGTGGATTTAAGTTGTGTTGCAGTTCGTGGATTCGAGCTGTGGATCTGGATAGATCGTGAATTGCAGCTTGTGGATTCAAGTTGTGCTACAGTTCGTGGATTCGAGCTGTGGATTGCTGTTGAGTGAGTTCAATTGTAAAGGTTAAGTGTGTCTTCCTTTGTAATTGACTTCCATTCAATAGTGGAGATTCTAAGGGTTTGTCGCCTCATATAGACTCGAGGTTTTTCCTGGATCTGGATTCAGGTTTCCTCGTATAATTGCTGTGTGTATGTTTCCGCATTGTTAAGTTCTTAATTGTTGTAGATCGTGGACCTGTAGAGTAGTCTCCTACTCTTTCAATTGGTATCAAAGCCTATTCACTTTGAATTGCTATACAAAGTGTGATCTAGATCTATAGCATGGACTTTGGAAAAGAAGGAGGATCTGCCTCTAGACCTCCATTATTCGAAGGTAACAATTATTCTTACTAGAAAGCAAGGATGAGAGCTTACCTAAAATCTATCGATGAGCGTGACTGGCTCTCAGTATGTAATGGTTATCATCCACCAGAAATCACAACAGAAGGAGGTGTTGTGATACCTAAACCTCATGATCAATGGAGTAAAGCTGAATTTGATCTATGTGGATGGAACAACAAGGCAATGAATGCCTTATTTTGTGCTATAAGTGTTGAGGAATTTAGGAGAATTTCCTCATGTGAAGTCGGTAAGGAAGCTTGGGACATTCTTGAGGTCACTCATGAAGGAACCTCAGCTGTCAAGCTGTCTAGACTTCAAAGACTTACAACATCTTTCGAAATTCTATACATGAAAGATGATGAGTCCTTTGATGAATTTTATGCTAGACTTTCGGATATTGTTAATTGGAGTTTTAACCTTGGAGAAAAGATCTCTACATCTAAGGTTGTTAGAAAGATCTTGAGATCTTTGCCTGAAAAATTCAGACCAAAAGTTACTGCCATTCAAGAGGCAAAAGATTTGGATACCATGAGAATTGAAGATCTAGTAGGATCTTTATAGACTTATGAGCTAGATCTGAATATTCCTAAAAGGAGTAAAGGAATAGCTCTAAAATCTGTAAATAATGAAAAATCAGATAATTCTGAAGTAGATCTGGATGAGTTAGTTCTCTTAGCTAAAAAGTTCAAGAAAATGTTTAAAAAGAGACAATCTAATCCTTTGTTATCCATGGACAGATCTAATAGAAGATCTGATAAGAAAGTTTCTGATCTAAGAAAGGAGAAGAAATTTCCTCAGAACGATGAAGTTCAATGCTATAAATGTAGAGGATTTGGACATGTTGCTTCTGATTGTCCCTCAAAGGATAAAAAGAAAAAGACAAATTATCAGGTTACTTGGGATGACAGTAATACTGATAATTCTTCACAATCAGATGAGGATATTTCTGCTAATTTTACTGCTTTCAATTCCTTTTACTCATCTTCTTCTGGTAGTTCAATCTCTGGCATTGCAGGAGATAATAAAGAGACTTTATCAGATGATGAAGAAGAATTACAAGAAGCCTACAATCAGCTATATAAGGAATTCAATAGAGCTCAGAAGAAAGTCAAGAAACTGAGTAAAAAATTGAAGGAGTCAGAAACAGAGAAAAATAAAGCTTTTGCAGAAATAGATTCAATAAACAAGAAGTTACTTGAAAGACATGCCAAAGAAAATTTTCTGGTAACTTCTTTGACTGAAAAAGCTAAAAAATTAAAAGAAAAGGAAGCTCAGATTTCTGCACTTCAAGGTAAAGTTATTGAACTTGAGAAATTGTCAAATTCAATTAAATCTAATGCTTCAAATTTTTCTGCAGGAAATCATCAAATTGATGAGGAATCAACTTCAAAGGAAGTTCCTGAAAGCTCAAATTCTGCTGAAAAGAGAATGAGTGTAAGTAATCAAAATAAGGAATTTTCACAGAAAATTTCTGCTGGAGAAGTAAGCTCAACAGGTAAATCTGAAAAATCTGAAAAATCTAAATCTGTACAGTTTAGGAATACTGTCAAATCTGGAAATTTTGATTCTTCTGTATATAGGTTCATACCTGTATGCCATCATTGTAATAAAAGAGGTCATATAAGACCAAAGTGTCATGTTTTGCATGGTTTTCCCAAGGGATATTTTGACAATAAAAGGAAAGTAAATCAAAGTCAGTCCTTGGATTTATATAACAGATTTGATTCCTTGTTAAAATTGACTGAATCATTAAATAAGGAAGTTACAAATCTGTCAAAGAAACTTCCTTCAAAATCTCAAGTTGTTGATGAAGGGACTTCTCAAAAAACTCATGAAAAACAGATTTGGGTTAGAAAAGATTCCTTAGTTGCAAATGTGGTTCATATAGCTTTGAAAGTTCATGATGTCAACATGTGGTACTTGGATAGTGGTTGTTCAAGACATATGTGTGGACATAAGTCTATGTTTAGTACCTTTGAAGAATATTTTGGTGGAAGTGTAACATTTGGTGATGGAAGCACTTCTCAAGTCAAAGGTAAAGGAACAGTAACTGGTCCTAATGGAGTTTGTCTAAAAAATGTTTTATTTGTATCTGGTTTGAAGGCAAACTTAATTAGTATTAGCCAGTTATGTGATTCAAGATTGTTTGTCAACTTTACCAGAAAAGAATGTAAAATTTTGGATAATTCTGGTAAAACTGTTCTTATAGGTGTAAGAACAAGTGACAGTTGTTATGGAATCATTGGAAACAATGAAAGCTCTTTAAAATCTTCTATATGTAATGAAATTGATTTGTGGCATAGAAGACTTGGTCACATTAACTATAGAGATTTGTCAAAAATCTCTTAGTCTGAATTGGTTAGAGGAATTCCAAGTTTGGGAACAATAAAAAGAAAGGAATGTGTGGTCCTTGCAATCAAGGAAAGCAAATCAAAGCCACACACAAGAAAACCAACATTGTAGGAACCTCTAGACCATTAGAACTGATTCATATGGACTTGATGGGACCTACAAAGACTGAAAGTCTTGGAGGAAAGAGGTATATCTTTGTTGCTGTAGATGACTACAGTAGATACACCTGGGTAAATTTTCTAAGAGAAAAATCTGAATGTTTTGATTGCTTTAAACAATTGTGCTGTCAAATTCAAGTTAAAAAGAACTTGCAAATAGGGAGGATTGTTAGAATAAGATCTGATCATGGGACAGAATTTGAAAATCAGATGTTTTCCAAATTTTGTGAAGAACAAGGAATTAAACATGAATTTTCTGCTCCTAAGACTCCACAGCAAAATGGAGTTGTGGAAAGGAAGAATAGAGTTTTGCAAGAAATGGCTAGAACCATGATGATAGCCAAGAAAGTGTCAACAAAATTCTGGGCTGAAGCAATAAATACTGCCTGTTATATAAGTAACAGAGTATATGTCAGATCTGGGTGGAAACAAACTGCCTGTTATATAAGTAACAGACAAACTTGAAATATTTTAGAGTTTTTGGAAGTAAATGTTATATCCTAAGGGACAGAGAAAATCTAGGAAATTTTGATTCTAGAAGTGATGAAGGAATTTTTCTAGGATATTCCTCTTCAAGTAGAGCATACAGAGTTTTTAACTTGCAAAAATCTATTGTAATGAAATCTATTAATGTGTTAATAGATGATGAAGGAATTGACTGTGAATTTTTGCAGGTTGTAGATGAAGAGGATGAAATCAGATATGCTTCCTCAAGCAATGAAATTGTTCCTCTGACAAAAACTCTCAAAGATCACCCAACTGAGCAAATTGTTGGAAATATTTCAGATGGAGTAAGAACAAGACATCAATTACATAATGAGGTAAGATTTTCTTCTTATTTATCTCAATTTGAGCCAAAATCTTATAAAGATGCCTTGTTGGATGACTCTTGGTTAAATGCTATGCATGAAGAACTAAACCAATTTACTAGAAATAATGTATGGGAATTGGTTGAAAGACCCTCTAATCTGAATGTGATAGGAACCAAATGGATTTTTAAGAACAAATCTGATGAGAATGGGGTTGTAACCAGAAATAAAGCTAGGCTTGTTGCTCAGGGATACACCCAAGTAGAAGGAATAGATTTTGATGAAACCTTTGCTCCTGTAGCTAGGTTAGAGTCAATCAGATTGCTTTTGTCTATTGCATGCTATTTGAAGTTTAAACTGTTTCAAATGGATGTTAAGAGTGCATTCTTGAATGGATATCTGAATGAAGAGGTTTATGTAGAGCAACCTAAAGGATTTGAGGACTCAAACCATCCTAAACATGTTTATAAGCTGAACAAGGCCTTGTATGGACTCAAACAAGCTCCTAGAGCTTGGTATGAGAGACTCACCTCTTTCTTACTTGAATCTGGATTTATGAGAGGAAATGTGGATAAAACTCTTTTTATTCAAAGAGAGTCCAAGCATATTTTGATTGCTCAAATATATGTTGATGATATAGTGTTTGGATCTACTTCTGAAACTCATGCTCATTCCTTTGGAGACTTAATGAAAAGTGAATTTGAGATGAGTATGATGGGTGAACTGAATTTTTTCTTAGGACTTCAGATTTATCAATCTCAACAAAGGATATTTTTCTCTCAAGCAAAATATGCAAGAAATCTAGTCAAGAGATTCAGTTTAATTCATGCAAAACATGCTAGGACTCCTATGAGTACTAGCTTAAAGCTTGGAAAAGATGAATCTGGGAAGGATATAGATCCTACCTTGTACAGAGGGATGATTGGAAGTCTTCTGTACTTAACAGCAAGTAGACCTGATATAAGTTTTAGTGTTGGAGTTTGTGCAAGATATCAGGCTAATCCTAAAGAATCTCATCTAAATGCTGTGAAAAGGATTATAAAGTATGTAAATGGAACTGTTGATCTGGGAATTTGGTTCTCCAAAGAAACAAACCCATATTTTACTGGATACACTGATGCTGATTGGGCTGGGTGTATGGATGATCGAAAAAGCACCTCTGGTGGTTGCTTTTATATGGGAAATAACCTCATTGCTTGGTTAAGCAAAAAGCAAAACTTAGTTTCACTAAGTACAGCTGAAGCAAAGTACATTGCTGCAGGAAGCAGTTGTACTCAACTAATTTGGATGAAACAAATGTTATCTGATTATGGTTTAGATCAAGATCAAATGATTCTCTTCTGTGACAATCAAAGTGCCATAAATATTTCCAAAAATCCTGTTCAACACTCAAGGACTAAACACATAGACATCAGGCATCACTTTATAAGAGAGTTAATTGAAGACAAAACTGTTATGATTGAATATATATCTACTGAAAAATAGTTGGCTGATATTTTCACTAAACCTTTAGATCAGAACAGATTTGAAACTCTTAGGAAATCCCTAGGAGTATGCTCTCAAAACTGAAAATCAGGTTCTGTTTTGAGTTAATTTAGATGTAAAATGATTTACATGTCTGTTCAAAATGAATTTATGTGTTCTTGATACTAAAATCTTAATTCAGAAAGCTTGAGTCTATGCATATTGACAGAAATGTATTGTTCTCCACTATCAATTTTGTCTTAAACACCTTTGTGTATTGAAGTTTATTGTGTGTTGAAGCTTGGGATCTATAGGCTATCACCTTTATGAAAAGAAAAGTTTTGGAAATGGCTGCCATAGAGATTAGAGTGAAAGCCACTGTAATTCTCAAAAAGAAAAAGAGAAAGAAGGTATATTCTTGGAATGAACTGTAAACTCAGGTTTTTTAAGGGTCAATGCCTTCTACAAAAAAAAATAAAGAGATCAGAAAAGGCTACCTATCTCTGATGTGCGAAAGCCACCAAAATGAAGTTTGGGGTATGTCTATACTTTCCAAGTATGATTACACTACAATAGCCTTCCATATGTATAAAGTGTAACAGTCAAAAATGTATTTCACACACTACACAGGCATTGATTCATTAATATGCATGTGTGCTCAATATCTTGAAGAAAATTTATAGTATGAGAAACCATGAAGGAAATTTTGGTCATAGATATGAAATGTATCACATCTGAATTAACCTTGATAGGTTCTTCATGATCAGTTTTGTGATAAGTACTTCTTGGATTGAATAAAAGTTGATTATCTGGATGATTTTTAGTTCAGTTAAAATCTTAGCTTTGTGTTTAGATATATGAATTTTTCATGAAGAATAGTTCAAACTCTTTTTATAAATTTTTGCCTTGTGATTGTATTTTTGCTTGAGTGTGCATGTGCACCTTCTACGTCACTAGAAGCGTGCTGGTAGCCTTCTCCCTTCTTTCATGCTTTGGCACCTGCCCTGTTAAGCGTCGCTGGATGCACGCAGGCAGCGTGTTCTTTTTGTCTATAAAAAAAAGTGAAATCTGTTTCACTTTTTACCTCTTTTTTTCCTTGTCTGCGGTTCTCCTCGCTCCTCGCGTCGTGGTCATTCTTTGCCTTCGTGCTTTCCTTCTTTCACCGTGTCCACTATTCAGGTAAAATTTTTTTTACTGTCTTCGTCTTGCTTCTTCATTTTCTTCTTCCTATTATAGTGTTCTTCTCTCGTTCTTCTAAGTTAGGGTTTGGTAGATTGTTCTGCCATTAGGGCTTTGTCGAGCTTTGCTTGTGTTCTTCTCTCTCTTCTATTTTTTCCCTGTATTTTCATCATGCCTCCCAAGAAGAAGTCTAGGACTGATTCTCCTTCCACCTCTTCTCCACTAGTAAGAACCTCTCCGGTTGTCTCTTCTCCACCGGTGAGACCCCCTTCCCCTTCTCATTCCTCTAAACCATTCATTGGAAATGGTTTGTCTGATTTTAATGAGTTCTTCAAGCACAGGCCACTCCTCTTGGAAAGGGCCATTAAGCTTGATTCCTTTGCTGACTCTCCTCTCTTCTCCTTGTTTTGATAAGTGGTTTTGCTTATCCCGACCTGGTTGAAAAGTTCTATTCGAACCTCCACCATCTTCATCTTGCAAATCAAGGATTTGTCAAAGCCTATGTCAGGGGCATCTCTTTCGACTTCTCGAAAGATCTTATCTCCTCTCTTCTAGAACTGCCCATTATTGATTCTCCTTCCTTTGACTTTCTAGCTACTCACTCTGATCCTCCCATGGAGTCCATCATTTCTTCTCTTATTGTTCAGGGTGCTCCCACTTCCATAAAAAATAAGCCCAACTATCTTCCTCATGGCTCTCTTCAAGATCTTCTCAGGATCTTGAATCTGTTTATTTGTGCTTCTCTGGTTCCCTCAGATCATCATTCTGAGATTTCTCACTCTAGAGCAAGACTCCTTCATGCTCTCTGGAACAGAGATAGTGTCTGTCTTCCGTCCATCATCTTCAACCAAATCCTTCAGTCTTGGAATTTAAAATCCAAGAGTACTGCTCTTCCCTTTGGGATTTTCATCACATACTTGTGCATTCACCAGGGGGTCCTCCCTGATCCTGTTGAAATGATTCTTCACCCTAAACCTCCCATTGATGCCTCCACCCTCACCCGAAGCAAAAGAGCCAATCCCTTTCGGTTGGCTTCTTCTTCGGAGCTTTCTTCTTCTCCCTCCTCCTTGTCCAGTTCTGATGCTATGGCAATCCTGGACAAGTTGAACTCCATGCAAGCCTCGCAGGAGGCTTTCAATTCTGAGGTAAGGGCTCACATGCTCATGATGAGCATGTTCAAATCAGAGACCCAGGAGAAGCTGAATAAGCTTGCAAAGGATGTTGATTTTGCTTGTGGCGAGGTGCAAAGGGATGTTGCTGCTCAGCAACGTATGCAAAATGAAGCTGATCATTTTCATATTAGCATTCGAAGAACTCAGCTAGAGATGGATCACAAGCTATGTTGGTTGCACTCCCGGTCCCAAGATGCATATCGGCATTACTCAAGAACTTGGGATCTGAAACCTCCTTCCAGAAAGGGGGAGTCATTTTGATGTGCTGATGGTTGATGGCTGGTTGATGCTGCTGGTTGCTGGTTGATGATCATCATGTTTTTGTTTGTTCGATCATCAAGTTGTTGTTTTTTGTTTGTTCCGTTGGTCTTTGGTTTTTCTGGTTGGTCTTTGGGGTTTCTGGAAGTAGGTTTACGGGGGAGATTTTTTTTGTTCACTGTGTATATATTTGCTGAACACTGTATATTTCTTCTGAACACTATATAGTTTCTCTTGAAATGAATGAAATTCTGTGTTCTCCCTTATCAGTGTGAATTGAATGTTTAAATGGAAATCAATATCTAACTTTGATATTAAGAACTGTTTTTAAGTTGTTGTCAGGCATTTGCCAAGGGGGAGATTGCAAGTGTGAAAACTCACACTCCTTATATGGCAAATGTTTGACAAATTATATCCTCTAATAATCTTCAAGATGTACAAAATCAAGATATAAATTCTGTGAATTTAGTAAAGAGGAAGGTGAGGTTGCCACACAGCTACCACGCCGCTGGTAGCTCAAGTAAATGAAAGAGTTTTTAAAATAAAACATTTCTTGAAAAGGCACTTGCGAGGAACAACGCCGCTGCCACTCCGCTGGCAGCGCATAAGTGAGATAGCACTTTGAAAGTAAAGCACGCGCACCTGCGTCGTAAGGCGACGCCGACACGCCGCTAGTAGCGCAGAGCAAGATTGAAGAATCTACAAATCAGCTGTGCACATGCCGTGTTCCCTCCCGCTAGCAGCGCGCTGGCAGCGCGCCCTTAACTGAGTCTATTTGGATTTGAGCGGGATTGAGTTCGCTTCCAGCCATCTACCCCGATCGCAAGGCGACGCCACCAGCGCTCGATGCGATCTGAGTTTCCTTCTTTAAATAGACGAGCTGTATTTGTTTTGAAAAAGACTTTTTTCTTTTGATCAATCCGATTTGGATCTTGAGGTGTTCGAGATTCAATCAATTGATCTTTAGAGAGTCGGTGATCAAGTGAGGGGGAGATCTGAGAGAGATCACCTGGAATTGAAGTTTGAGGATTCTTCTTCAGTTTGGAACTTCACTGGATCGTAAGATCTCCTGGATTGGTGATGGACCTTGTTTGATGCATAGGTGGATTCCTATTGCATTGGATCATCTCAGTGGACTCTGAGGTGATTGTCACGATCTGGATTGATCGTGAATTTCAGCTTGTGGATTCAAGTTGTGTTGCAGTTCGTGGATTCGAGCTGTGGATCTGGATTGATCGTCACTTGCAGCTTGTGGATTTAAGTTGTGTTGCAGTTCATGGATTCGAGCTGTGGATCTGGATAGATCGTGAATTGCAGCTTGTGGATTCAAGTTGTGCTACAGTTTGTGGATTCGAGCTGTGGATTGCTGTTGAGTGAGTTCAATTGTAAAGGTTAAGTGTGTCTTCCTTTGTAATTGACTTTCATTCAATAGTGGAGATTCTAAGGGTTAGGCGCCTCATATAGACTCGAGGTTTTTCCTGGATCTGGATTCAAGTTTCCTCGTATAATTGCTGTGTGTATGTTTCCGCATTGTTAAGTTCTTAATTGTTGTAGATCGTGGACCTGTAGAGTAGTCTCCTACTCTTTCACATTCACCTTCTAGAAGATCAAAACCGCATTTGAAGTGTGGTTCAAAACCGCATTTGAAATCTTTTATTAAATTTGATTTAATTAAAGATTTTTATCCGATTTTCTTAATATTTTATTGAAAAATCTAAGATTCTTTATTATTATATTATTAAAATATTCAGATACTTTTTAAAATATTAAGATATGTTTTATTAAATATTTTTTAATTGATTTTATTAATTCATTTTGCTTTTTTGCTGCTATTTTGCCAAACAGGCAGTTTTCTTGAAACTTTAACTGCTCATAACTTCTTTGTCTGGTGTCCGATTTTAGCAAACTTAGTATCGTTGGAATCAGTTCAGAACCACCTATTCATTGGGATTACTTTAGATAGCTGAATTGGGGTCTTGCTCCCAAAAGTTTGACCGGCTCATAACTTCCTCATCCGGACTCCGATTCCAACAAACTCAATTGTATTAGAACCGTGTCGAAATGCTCTTTTCAATGGGATGAAGTTTGATGGCCAATTTTAATTGAATTAAAAAGTCAATTTTTTGCCCCCCCCCCCTCTCAGGCTTTGACTTTTAGTTTGACTTTTCATTTTTCTTCATTTTAGGGATGCAAAAATCAGGTGCTAACAGCTGTCCCTCTTTGCCGAAGTCACCTTGGGGATGAACGGCAAAGAAGAAAAAGAACCTTATTTTTGCACCTTGCATTTCTGTCGACATGATCAACGAGCTTAAGTCACGAAATAGTTTCCACTAAGGTTTCGAAGCTTGCTCACCCATGCTTCGCGGGTTTTTTGGAGCAACTCCTGATTGGTTTCCACTTAGATCTCGAAGCTTGCTCACCCACACTTCGCAGGTTTCTTGGAGCAATTTCTTGATTTTAATTCAAATTAAAAGGGATGGGATTGGACTTAAGCTCACCAACTTGTTTCGGCATCGATACAAGATGCTTAACAATGTTCTTTTCTTCTTGTTTGTTCCATTAAAGCTTTTAAGTGATTTCCAGTTTTTTGGCTTTCTTTTATCTTCCAGCAGATTTAGAGTTTTTTTTTTTTTTGGCTAGATAAGGTTTGATGATGGTTCAGGAAGGAAGGAGTAGGGAGGAGGCTCTTTTGCTGCTGTCCGTCATCCGGAGGACCTCGCACACCTGACCTATTCTATTTACAAAAGTAGTAAATCAAAAATTACAAAAGGGCCAATTTGCCCAGAACTTCTTTATTCTGCTTTCTTCTTCAAGTCTTGAGAACTTCACCGCTCTTTCTTCACTGCATGGCCTTTTCAGCTTAGGGAAGAGCTCCTCTGTCAGCTCCTCTCGTGATAAGATAGAGGTTTCCTGGTTTGGAATGACTCCACTGGGGATTGGTGGGAGCCTCTACTGTATTTTCTTTTTGCGCATTTTGCTTCTTTCATTTGGTTAGGAGCTTCTACTGAGTATGGGCATTTTGTGGGGATTAAAGGAACTTTGTTGGGGAATAGAATCCGCTGGGGATGAGGGATCCTTTTGCCATTCCCTTTGCCTTGGCTTTCTGCTTGGCCTTTTTTCCAGCTTGTTCTTTTTTCTGGCTTCAAGGCGTTTCTTGATGGCCTGCAAAGATCTCACAGAACGGTGAGGTATCTGAAATCAAGAAGATAAGCAGCAGAATACGTTCTTTTTTTTTTTTTTTTGCAAGTGACCTTAAAAGAAAAGGCAAGACCAATGATCACAGTGATTTGCCTTGTTAGCTTGAAGTGTTTTGGGACAGTGTGCTTGTCACATATTCCCATGGAATTCTTGACTTGTACCAGCAAGGGTTTAAAAGCCGAGGGATATTTCAAGGAATGTCTCCCTTCCTAGTTTCGGTTTCTCTCATCTTCCCAGTTCTGAGGGTGGTTTCAAGATTTGACAATTACGGGTTCTTCCCTGGGGGGTTAGTGTCTATTCCAGCTTGACGGTCTTTAGCCGATTTTTTAACATCATGTCCCATAGATCAGAGAGGTCTTAAAATTGGGACGAAATTTTGGCTTGGTTTTAAGTCTGAGAAATGATAGATTATAAGTCTCAAATTCTTATCATTCTCAGGTTTTATTTTGTGTCTTGCCGAAGCTTATTCTTCCTCTTTAGATTCCTTCATCACAAATCTGCACAAATCTGATTGTCACATCTTCTGCAATCAGAAAGGACTTTCTAATGGGACGAAATGAAGGCTGAGGTTTTGGTTCATGAAAGAAAGGGAATATGGCTCAAAGTTATTTTGTAAATGGGTCGAGTCATGTTTTACCCTTTTCTTGATTGCTTGGACTTTGACAATGTCTGTTTCACTATCTTTTCTTTTGAGGCCTTTTGCTTTTTCCTCTATTTTTCCTTTGGTTGGAAGCTGATTTTTGCTTTTTGATTGGATTGGCATACCTAAGTGTGCTTTTTCATTTCTTTCCTTTTCTTTGCTTTTGCACATTTGCCTCATTTCTTCTTTCCTTTTTTTTTGTCAAGCACTATATTTAGGGTATCTGACTCAGTGGGTTAGGAAAGAAAAAATGTTAGGCTCAAAAGGTTTGACTAAGGATATGATTTTGGAAATTTGAGATGCAAAGCAAAGATGGCCTTTCATCCTTTTACAAAAGCTGTGACAACTTGATTGGATTGTTTCATTCAAACTTATTCAGGAATCAATTCATCCTTTTCTTTTTCAGCTTTGCCCCAATGTGGGGTGGCTAGACATAACACGAGTATTTGAATAATACGATCAGGCCTAAAGTGTTTGACTAGTAATTCCTAAAATTCAGGATGGATGAAGGATGGCCTCTCATCCTTTCTCAAAGACATGACGTTTAAGCCGTCCTTGGCCCTTAGCTGGTTTAGACGTTCTCTCTCCTTTCTTTTCATCTTTTTCCTCTCCAGGGTTATTCTGCCCCAGTGCAAGGATGGATCAAGAAAGGGTTGCCTTTGGCTCAGTCTAGGTTCTCATGGGACAGCATTCTGCACCCAGCCGAGAACACTTTTGAGCTACTTGGCATCTTTCCATGATCATAGTCCTGCCAAAAAGGTATGGTCTCACGACAATGTCATCACCGACCAATCACTTGCATTTTTTATATGTACATAAAAGCAGAATCAAAGAGTAATTACATCAAAAAGCATTAAAGTAAAATAAAACCTCCCTTCAGAGGTTGGTCTTGCGAATCGCCACGGGCATAGCGCTCCAGTTCCTACGCGGTGTCTTGACTTCAACCACCTCCTCCGGTTCAGTTCCACCAACCGTGATCATATTGATGGATTCGTTTGGATCACTTTCATCTGACGCCGCTACATCTTCCATGTCTTCATCTGGATCCTCCTCCTATGATGAAGTACCCTTTGAATTCTCACCCTGGCTTTCATATGGGTCAGGTAGATTCCTGAGCTCAGGAGTGGATGGGGGCACTCCTTTTATTGTGACATGAGGGAGACCGTACCATTCACACATCTGAGATGAGATGGAGTCTTGATCAGACCCGAGTGATGGTGGATCAGTGAAGAAGTAGAGATTCAGCTCCGAGGTGGCAGACATACAGTCAGAAGGCCCTTCAACAGACCTCTAAGGGGGCACCCTCGAGCTATCCACCAATGAATCTTGGGCAGGTGACCTGCCTTGATACCAGCATCCTGCAGAGCTACCTGCTCCTTCTCTGGCTGGAGGCGATGGAGAATCACTGATCCATCCGCAATTGTTCTGGCGATGTGGCCCTGTGACCTCTTCACTACTTTGAGGGTCATCCTCAACCGCACAGACGAGGGTATCCTGGTTTTCTTCAACTTTGGATTCCCTAGTGGGAGCAGGTGGTATGTCCTCTTCATCTCCAATCACAACTGGTAGTTTGATTTTCTCATGGAAGTATACCCTCACTACTTGACCCGGTTGTCCAATCAGTACTGATGGATTGAACTGCCCCAGGTTTCCATCACAATTGTTCACAAGGTTTACTGGCCCACTAGTAGATGCCTTGTTATGGTTCGAAAGAGGATTTGTCTGGACCCCTACTGCAGGAGTTGCTGCTGGGGGATCGATCGAGATGCGCTTGTTGTCGATCAAATCTTGTATATCATGTCTTAAGTCCCAGCAACAGTAAGTATGATGACCAGGAGCTCCCATATGGTACTCGCAGCGCTCATTAGTGTTGTAAGTGCGACTATTGGTTGGTTGGTGAGTTGGCTGCTTTTTCTGCAAATATCCCTTTTGTAGCAAGGTTGGCAGCAATTCTGACATTGAGTAAGGGAGGGGTGTAAACAGCCTAGTCATTCTCGCTTGGTGTTCCTCTCTGGTCAATCTAGGCCGTCTTGTAGCCTGTGTTTCCTGGCCAGTGTTCTGGTTGTCAAGTACTGAAAAGTGGAAAGGTCTGTTCTGTTGGACGTAGTTAACATTCTCGTCCTCTTTCTTCCTTTCCGGGTGTAAAACCCCGAATTTTCACATAATAAATAAATAAATAATAAATAAAAGGAAATATGAGTTTAAGTTCTAGCTAAAATAAAAAGTGAAGATTTAGAGGATAAGTAATTTAAATAACTAGTAAGTTGTAAATAAATAAGGAACTTTAAAGAAAATTAGCCTAAAAGGGTATTTTGATAATTTTCAGAAAAGGGTAATTAATAAATAGATCATTAAATAATAACTGGGATTATAAAATAGAAGAAAATAATTTATTTAAACAAGTCAGAAATTAAAAGGAATTAATAAAAGCCCAAATGTGGAAAAAGGGTAATTAGGAGATTTCAAGTCTTAATTGGGAGAAAAAGTAATTAATTTGGGTTTTACATGATATTTAGTGTTTAAGTAATTATTAGGCACGAACATAGGTTCTAAAGAGTGTTTAGATAATAAGAGAATTGATTAGTATTGTTTTAGTAGAAAAATAGAAGGTGGAGAAAAAGTAGGAATTAATTAGAAGGAGTTAGACTTTAATTAGACCTTGGTTGGGTTAGCCAAAATTAAAGGAGCCTATTAGGGTTGGTTTAGGACTTCTAAAGCCAAATATAAATAGGAGATTAAGGTGAGACAAGAGAGAATTTTCGTGGGTTTATTAATAAGAGAAAAGAGGGAGAGAAAGGAAGAAGGCTGCTAATGGAGATGTCCAACCAGTCTCCATCAAAACGCGATCAGGGAAAATCCGTACGGTGGATTGACTTCAAATTTGGAGGTTTTGTTCATGACGGATGGATCTACAATATGAACGGTGAAGATTTGAATTGGAGAACTCTAAGTCAGTGCGTTTGGGAGCAGAAGTTGGGTCCAGAATTAGAAACTTCAATGAAATATGGATTTTAGCGTATAAGGCAAGTAGTAACCCTTGGAAAACGTGAGGAATTGCATGATTTCATTTTCTGTGATTTAATATTGATTGAACGGATTAGTCGGAACAGTATTTACATGGAATCAAATTGGTTATATGTTATTAATTGGTATTCTTGAAGGATTTGTTCAAATAAAGAAGAAAACTTGGTTTAATCATGAAATTAATTATAGGATGGTATTTAATTAACAAGAATTAATCTAGAAGGCTTTAGGAATGTTTTAGAATGTTATTAGATTAATTTAGACCAAAGAAACATGTGGCAAAAGCATAAAAATCCGAACTTTGTAAATCTGGAAATTTTTTGTTTAATTTTGCACGAGCGCCTAGGATTGCCTAGCCCTGTAGAGGTTGGCACTCTATGTAAACTTTGCAGATTTTGGGGATTTTGTAATTTGAATAAATATCCAATAATTTTTATAATTAGTTAAGCATGTTAGTATCCTTATAGGGACCTAATTAAGGTATAAAAATTATAAAATTAAATTGGAAAAATTAACCAATAAATTGAAGGTTTCAATGAAAGGGTTGTCTATAAAAGGGTCAAAGGGTATGGATATTTCTAGAAATAATACTACTGGTACTTATAGCTTATAAACATCTTATAAACTTTATTCTAGGTCTATAGGACATGCTGGAGAATAAAAATACAGAAAAGTTATATAGAAACTACTTTAGGTGTTAAGATAGGAAATTGGATTCTAATAAATGGATTAATAAGGAAAACTCTAAGTAGGATTTGATTTCCTTTATTTTGAGCTTTAATCTAAATATTGGTTTATGGAATTGGAGAAACATTGATTTCTATCGAATTTATGATACATGAGCTTTACTTTGAATATAATGGAGAAATTGCATATGAAATTCTGAAAAAGGCTTCATTTGGATTATTAAGGATTGAATCATGGTTTTCACTAGGAATTGAATATTCTGGTATGGATTGGTATGTGGTATGAAGTTATTAGTTTTTCTTTTACGGTTGAGTGGTACGGCTTCTGTGGTAGAGTTTGATACTATCTTTTACGGCAGAGATGGGTAATCTACTGTGTAGAGATGTGTAATCCTTTACGGGTAAAAGTGTGTATGCCTCCTACAGTTGCGTGTCCTTCCGTATGTGGTTTTATCGTGTTTTGTGTCAGTGGGCTTAGCTGTATATGGATCCATAGTTTTGGCTGGTTAGCTAAGTGGTATTTAGTTTGGGTTGAGTTACTCCTATGTGCGAGCGTGCTTCCCTTGCAAGTTAGTTTGCTCTGGGAGGGTCCTATGTCTGGAAGGACACCCCGGTGAGCCACTGGTGATTCCCTGTACATGTGGATAAGCGACCATCTGCATGTATTGATTCTAATGCTGCATGCTGGTGGTACATGCCAACTCTGTTGAGTTCGTGCGCAATAAGTCAGTGACTACGGCTCTTGTCTAAGCTGTGCTGCATGGGGCTTGAGTATCATTAGTAGCACTGCCCCTAAACCGTACGGTGGTATAGCATTTAGTTGAGTGTCATCTCAAATACTTATCATCTTTGTAAGTCCTACAATGGCACGTGTTTATCGCTTTTGTCGGTTTTACCTCGTTAACATCCAATTGCTGGTATTTATACCTGATTATCTATTTTATCTCTTTATTTGGAATTGCTATCGATAACTTGAATTCATCACTTAATCGTGGATTAATCGCATACCTCATGACTATTTGCTTACATTAGACTGTTTCTAATTGCATGCACCTGCTACTTGCTGAGATATAAATCTCACTCCGTTTTCCCCTATTTTTCAGGTTTGCTTGGAGAGATCACGAAGATGGGGTTTTATTTGATGGGTAGAATTGTAAATGTTATTATTGATCACATGTTGATTAGATAAAAGTTGATTAAAGAATTGTTTTTATTGGCCACCAGAACTCTGATGTAATTAATTAGTTTTTAAAAATTAGTGTGAATCTTAGCTTGTATCTGACCCCAGCTTCGTGGTAACACCTCGGGTTTGGTTGTTGAACCGGACTTGGGTTGTTACAGTAGCGAACCGGGTTTGGGTTGGGTGCCGGTTTGCACTGACCCGGGTTCGGGGCGTCACACTGGGCCTCTTCCACTAACAGGGCCTCTTTTCTACTCAGGAAATCCTGCAACTCTGCCGGACTTAACTCCATCTTCTATTCTATCTGCCACGACCACCAGGTCTACGAAACTTGTAGCAAACTGCCCCAGCAGTAGTATATAATATGGTTGCCCCAATGTTGAGATGAACAGGGTTACCATCTCTTTTTCCAACATAGGAGGTTGAACCATGGCAGCCATTTCTCGCCACCTCTTAGCATACTCGCGAATGGACTCCGTGATTTTCTTGACCATCTTTTGTAGCTCCATCCAAGTGGGCAAGACCTCAGTGTTAAATTTGAAGTGCTCCAAGAAAGTACTTGCCAGATCATCCCAAGTCCTGATTCGGCTCCTGTCCAGACTGGCGAACCACCTTTGCGCTGATCCCGTCAACGAGCGTTGGAAGAATTGGATCATGATTCTTTTGTCATGTGCATACTGGCACATGTCTCCGTAATACGCCCTCAGATGTGACAGGGGATCCCCACTTCTGTCAAATTTTACAAAGTCCGAACATTTGAACTTTGGTGAAAGTTGCAAATCAGGGAAGAACCCTAGCCTATCCAGTGAGGCTTCCTTTGGCACAGAACCTCGGTTTGCATTCTGTACATGTTCTTTTAGGGCCTGCAAATCGACTTGCATCGATTCTTGTGCCCGTTACCAATCTTCTAATTCGTGCCCCATTCCCATCACTTGTTGTGGAATAACAGGGGGTGCCGGAATCCTTAATTGTTGTTCCGGCTGGATAGGTAGTGGTTGAGGAATTGGTTGCTCCGGTGGTTGCAAGTTTATCTGCGGAATGGCAGGTGGTAGCTGCTCTGGCATCACTAGCAGTGGTTGAGGTGCCAATGGCTGTGGTGGTGGTATTTGTGGTTCCTGAGGAGGTACCGGCTGTTGTGGAGGTATCGGCAATTGCTGCTGCGGTTGTATAAACTGTGGCGGTGTTTGCAGCCTTTCCATTTGCTGCATCATGTTCGCCATCATGGTCATCATGTGAGCCATCTACTGGTTAAGCCCTGTGATCACTGGATGGTCTTCCAGCTTTTCTTGCTCCTGAGGAGGTGGAGGTAGTGCTTGTTCAAGTCCTTCAGCAGGATCCAGCTGGAGTTTTCTTCTTGAACGTAGGAGGTACGGGCTGCGATACACAATCTTGGTACCTTGTTCAACAAAAAGACACAAATTAGTATAAAGAATTCATATTACATCAAAACATAATGCATGTTGATGCATGCCAATGCAGATGACTTTTCGATTTGATTGATATGTAGAAACTCGGAGGGTTGATTTCCACTCAATTGATTTTTCCTTTGTTTTGAAACATTTCTTCAATTTTGATCATTATTCAACAATTAAGGGGATAATTTGATCTCTTTTTAGCCACCATTTGGAGACAAGGGGAGAGTCCTTGAAGATAATCTCCTTTTCACTGCCACTTCGGAGGTAAGGAAAGAAGATTTCAAAAAATGATTTCCTTCAACCGCCACTTCGGAGGTAAGGAAAAGGATCTTTGGAAATGATTTCCTTCAACCGCCACTTCGGAAGTTGACCGCCACTTCGGAGGTAAGGAAAAGGGCCGCCACTTCGGAGGTTGGCTTCCACTTCGAAGGAAAGATCCCTTTTAACCGCCACTTCGGAGGTTGACCGCCACTTCGGAGGTTGGCCTCCACTTCGGAGGAAAAATCCCTTTTAACCGCCACTTCTGAGGTAAAGGGGAAGAAGATCCCTGGAAATTATTTCCTTCAACCGCCACTTCGGAGGTTGACCGCCACTTCGGAGGTAAGGAAATAATCTTTGGAAATGATTTCCTTCAACCACCACTTCGGAGGTTGACCGCCACTTCGGAGGTAAGGAAAAGGACCACCACTCGGAGATAAGGAAAGATTTCCTTCAACCGCCACTTCGGAGGTTGACTGCCACTTCGGAGGTAAGGAAAAAGATCTCTGGAAATGATTTCCTTCAACCGCCACTTCGGAAGTAAGGAAAAGGATGATTTTCAAATCGCCACTTCGGAGGTAAAGATTTTTGTTTTGGACCGCCATTTCGGAAGTCAAGGTAGAAGATTAAAACCGCCATTTCAGAGGTAAAGAAAGAATCTCTGGGATTGGAAACCACAGGCGCCGATTTTGATTTCGGAAATGCAGAGCGTTGATTTCCAAAGGATCAGTTTGGAGAATTCCAAGGAATGATAAGGGATTTGGGATGATGGGAACACAAAGTATTGATTTCCATCAGGATTTGGGAAACTACAAGAGTTGATTTCCCAATTGGCTGACTTTCTTTGAGATTTTTTTATTCTCTTTTTTTTTCTCTCTCTTTTTTTTTCAGTTTGTCCGATGGCCATCGGTAAAAATTAGACTTTTTCCTTGACTTTTTTTTTCAATTCATTATTTTGGGCTATTTTACAGCCAATTGATCTCAAAATTTTGATTAAGTTGAAACTTGGTTTAAGCACGGGGGATTGAAATCATTTTTTTTTTTTGAAATGAGTTGATCAAGCATGTTTATGCAGATGATTTGGAAGTGTGTGCATTTGATGCATGAAGATGCGTACACAAAATTAAAGCAAAAATTAAATGATATTACCCATCTACACAATTAAAAAGTGTGGCATAATCCTAAAAAGGTTGGTGCCCCTTGAGGCACGACTCCTAGACATACTTGTGTATGGAAGCACATCTAAGTCCAGATTAGCCTTCTTTCATTTGTTCTTTCATCTACCTTTGCTTTCAAGTGTTAGACCAAAAGAATTGATAATTTGCCAGTGAGGGCGAAAATTACATAATATTCAAAATCTGCAAAATTTCATCTTAAGGGCTTTTGGGAACCCAAAAGAAGGATAAAAATTTGTTTCAAGGCAGGTAGGATAAATTCCTAAATCTAGGGTTTTATGCCCCTGTTCTAATATGGCCTGCTTCTGTCTAATTCTCTAATCTAGCCGGCTTTCATCTGTTCAAAAGGCCGTCCTGGACTCAGAGTGCTTCCAGCAGACTCAATGGGTCAAGGCCCATGGCTCATGGGACCCAGTGCATGGATCTGGGGTGGCTCCCCTGATCAAAATTTGGTTGTTTTCCTAAATTAGGGCTAAGGCAGCCCATGATCTAGGGTTTACTTAATTTGATGCAAAAGATGGGGTTGCTGCCCATGATGGACTATTGGATTTTTCAATTGATTTTATCCACCTTCATTTTCATCATTTATGTCTCATCCACACTGCATTCACAAAGCTGTGGTTTATTAGAAACATTAGGTAGGAGAAGGGTACCCAGCCCAAGACATTCGCCTACAAGGGTCTGAGTCAAGTACTAGACCCTCGCGTACCATATCATGAAGCCAGTGGCGCTTAAGGAATCCAGAAACCTGGGGAGATGGGTTTACCCTGCTTTCCCGAACAAGCCACGGGAGCGTGGGACTAATACCATCCCAAAAGTAAGTTTATCGAAATAGAAGGGTGGCTTCTAAGGAGGTCTAAGTTTTGATAAGGAGGAGCATCATTTCATTTCATCACAGCATTCAGATCGGATCATTCACGCAGACTTCCTCATGCGTGTCACCCTACACAGTTTAATACAGAAAAGGAAATCATCCACGGTGTGGTGGAGTGCTCATGTGTGTAGTTGGGCAAAGTGTTGTGTCTATCTAGGTGAGTGTAGACACCTGATTTTTGCACCCTAAAAAATGAAGAAAATGAAAATTTCAATTAAAAAGTCAATCCCTGAGGAGGGGGTCAAAAAATTGACTTTTGATTCAAGTGAATTTGGCCATCAAACTTCATCTCATTAAAAAGAGCATTTCGACACGGTTCCAACACAACTGAGTTTGCTGGAATCAGAGTCCAGATGAGAAAAATATGAGCTGGTCAAACTTTTTGGGGAGCAAAAAGTTGACTTTTTGCTCGACCCCAGTTCAGCTACCAAACTTGATCCTAATGAAAAGGTGGTTCCGAGCCGGTTCCAACGACACTAAGTTTGCTGAAATCGGACATCGGACGAAGAAGTTATGGGCAGTTGAAATTTCAGAAAAACTGCCCATGTGGCAAAAAGGCAGCAAGAAATGGAATAAACCAATAAAATAAATAAAATAAATTTGTTTATTAATATTTTAATAAAGGAATCTCGTTTTTATAATATAATAATCATAAAATCGGAATAAAATCTATTTAAAAATCAAATTGGATAAAAATTTGAAATCCGAACATTTAAAACACGTGCACGCCCATATTTGAAGTACAGGCGAGGCATGCCCGTATTTCAAATGCGGGCGAGCTTCTAGAAAGGGACGCGTGTCGCTATACGGCGAGACACGCGTCCCGTACGGTTGATTCGGCGAGATTTGAAAATGTATGTTTTTCGCCCGTATTTGAATTACGGGCAAGGCACGCCCGTACTTGAAGTACGGGCAAGGCATACCCGTACTTCAAATACGGGCACGGGCACAACATTTTTGCCCATAAATAGAGAGGCCAGCCCCCCCCCCCCCCCCCCCCCCCCCGCGCCCCATTCAAGCAAGCCATCTCCATAGGACCTCACCCTCTCCCTCTTGTCCTAACCACGGCCAACCCCTGCCCAGATGCTGCCACCCCCCAGTTCCAAACACCAGAATACCCAAAATACCCCTGAAATGCTGCCAAACCTTTTCCCTTTCATCCTTTAAACATAGAAAACCCAAAGAACCCTTTTCAAAACCCAATTTGAAAACCCAAGGAGACACAGAAACGCTGCCGAATTCTTCAGAGAACTCATCACCTCAAGAAGGTAATAGCAAAGCAAAGGTTCTGGTAACATTTTCTTCAATACACGTATATTAAATGAGTTTCTTTCTAAAATATTTACTATTTAATTCATTGTCTACTTCGTTATTTGATTTGATCTCACCTCATTTGCCTTGTTTATGTATGGATTTGTTCTCCCCATAATATGGGAGAGAATTTACTTGAAGGGAGGAAAGAGCAATTCTAAATCAAGATGGACACTTGGACAAACTTTAAACCAATCTAGTTAATCCATTTTGTTTACTTAATATAGAAGGATATGTCCTTCTTAAAAAACTGCTGTTTCCCATGTCCCGCTCTCTCTTTCCATTCTTAATGATGGCCATGAGTGATTACAAGATGAACCTACCACTTCAAAGAGCACAAAATAAAGGGATAGAAGAACTTCAAGCCCAAAAGAAGCAAATGTACTGTTACAGAAAAGGATGAACACTCCAACAGATGTTGCAGAAAGTTCCCAAGAGGCCACGGATTGGACCCCAAGCAGAATCAGCATCAAAAGTGCAAAACTGAAGGTGCCCGTAAACTCAGAACGGTTCAGGCATGCCCGTGTTTGCATCACGGGCAAGCCCGAACCAATTTACATCCACAGGCAGAGCCAGCCCGTATATCAAACACGGGCAAGTTTAAAAATAAGTGAGAAAATATAATTTCTCAACCCGGTTGGATTTGTTCCAACCCAAGTTGGATTAACCCGACCCAAATTGGCAGTTTGGGCTATTTTCAGCCCAATAATAGACCATGGGCCTAAATAGGCCCACTAAGACCCACTTGTGGGGCCCACTTTTGACCGGCCCAAACCGGGCCCGTTTCCAATAAACGGGCCCAAGGCCACTTGACTTTGGCTAATGAGCCAAATTCAAGCCCATCAAGTCCAAATAAAAGTGTAAATAAATAACATTTATATAACCAAAAAGGGTTACCCAATAACCCTACTGGGCTCGAGGCCCAACCATGGCAACCCACGGGTCTTCCAAGGGGACCCGGGTCCGACCCATTTCACTTAGATAAATAAGAAAGATAAAATCAAAATAAAAGGGACCCACACTTTCAGAGGGTCCCACAAGACCAAATAAAACAGCATGCTAGTCTAGGAAGGGTAAGATTGACTCATAAACCAGGGAGACCCGAGGGACCCGTCAAACAGATGGGGCGGGCCGGGGTGTCTTAGGGCTTCCCCGGACGTAACCGAGGACTTAGCTAGAACTCTGAAAAGCCGCAGACTAGACTTAGACCCTGTAGACACCCCAAATTACACTACCAAATGAGAAAATAATAAAAACATGTAATTAGAGCTTAAAACAGGTCAAAAAGGCCTAAAAATAGAATGCACAGGCTTTGCCCGTATTGGCTTCACGGGCCTATCTCGCCCGCAAAATATCTACGGGTAGGCGCGCCCGTAATACCAATACGGTCACCGTTGGACCGTAGTGTATTTACGGGCATTAAAGACACGTGCAAGTTTGGTCCTTCTCTCGATTTCCGAGCTTTATTTGAAGTCTAATATATCTTTAAACGAGCGAATTAAGTATTTTATTCGCTGAAGCCACTATGGATGGACATTATCTCTATATTTCACTCTATCCTGAGAATCAGGATATATCCTTCTGGACCAACCATACCCCTGTGTTTGTCTATAAATAGAGGCTCATTCCTCTAGCTAAGGGCCACGAAAATTTGAAGTCCAAGGAATTCTAAGAAGCTACAAGAGAAGGAAAGGAATCCCTGCTGCTCTGCCTGCTCAATCCAGGTAAGTCCCCTATCCCTTTTTATTTTCTGTCTTCAATTCTAGAAGTAATAGGATCATCTCTATTGCTGTAGAATAAGGCCATATCTGTTTTTGTATCCTTAAACTTGTCTCCAAGTACCTCAAGGGTCTCTCTAGCCGTAAAACGTGAAGAGAGAACTAGGGGAAAGGGGAACAGGTGGATCCCTAGAATAGAACCCCATATCTGTTTTTTTGTTTTTTTCATAGAATAAGGCCTATGATTGTGTTTGTGTAACCAAACCTATCTCTAAGTACCTCAAGAGTCTCTCTAGCCGTAAAACGTGAAGAGAGAACTAGGGGAAAGGAGAACAGGTGGATCCGTAGGGTAGACCCCCATGTGCTCTAATTTGTGAGATGTGGCTGTTTTAAATATCCTGATCATGTTTTAATGCTTTTTATGATATATCTGAATGAATTACATGAATCTATGATGTTTATAGCATGAGATCTCCTATTTTTGCCAAAATTTGGATTTTTGCCACTTTTGCACCTACAGCACTGTTTTCGTGATTTTTGTGATTTTAGGCTAGGATCTTGGATTTATCATGATCAATATGGTAGATCTGAATCTAGAAGCCTGAAAGTAAACTCTAGGGTTTCATGATATGGTTTTTAAATCGTTTTTCATTATTGAGAGAAGACCCTACGGTCTCAATTCTCCCCTTTTGGTGTTCTTCATCAACGTGGGTCTTTTTGGTTTTTATTTTCTGATTTAAGGTGAAATTTGGGCTTTATCTATGTACTGGACTATTCAAGTAAAATTTTGAAATATTTTATAAAAATCATATTTTTCTAGATTTCTAGAATTTAGCTTGAAGCCAGATTTTTGGATTTTTCACTTTAAATTGATTTTATTTGATTTTATCTCAATTTTATTTTGATCATGAAACCCTAGGAATGGTATGATCATATTTGATAGTTCTGGATCAATCAGACTATTCATATGAAAAAACCATATATTTTGCCTTTTTTGTGATTTTGTGTGATTTTTATAGCAAGCTTTTTCCTTTATTTTAAACATGAACAATACCTGGCAACCACCTTGTGTGGATGAATAGGGGTGCCTAACACCTTCCCCTGTTCATAACTTAATCCCCTTACCCATCTCTGGTTGTTTTTTTAAGGAGGGATATTTTGCCCTAAAAATTGCCTTTTGTGCTTATTTAATATTTTGGTGTCCATTCACACCTAGATTGAATGGTGGCGACTCTTTGTTTTATTTAATCCCGTGTGATGATTGAGGAAATCATTAGATCGATTTTTTCCCATGTCTCACAACTGGCGACTCTGCTGGGGATTTGTGGATTTCAGCCTTTAGGTGTTTTTGTTCATGTTTTGATTTTTTGATTTGCTTGCTATTTTGTGTTCTTAAGCATGTTGAGTATGTTTTAAATCTGAATTATTGCTTAGGAATTCATGGGGGTAGAAACATGCTTAATTTTGATTTATAGGATTGTTTCTACAAACATGCGTAGGGGAGGTCCGTTTTGCTGAAATATGCTTATTTCTTGCTATATTTTTAGGATAGCATATGTTAATTTTCAGCATGATCTCCATGATGATTTTGGGTGTATAACATGATCATATGTTTGCATGATAGATGATTTTTTTTATGAGCATGTTTTGGGTGCTATAGGATTGCTTTATTTACTTGTTTATTTTAAATATGCTTTCCTATTATGCCTTGGTTTGTTTATGCATGGCTGCGAAAAGAGTGGCAAGGGTTTGGGACGTTGTGAATGCACCCTATTTTTACAATGCACTGTGCACCTTTTGTTTTTACACGGCCTACCCTTAACCTATAGGAAGTTGAACCCGAATGTGTGTAGCTTGGCGCAACGAGGTCGATACTTCGGAAAGCGAAAGTGAAAACATTCACCTTAGAACTTTGAGCTAATGATGTGATGATAACGTGGATCTGGGATTCTGGTCATCACTAGGCTTGAGTGCTAAGTTGCCATTAAGCCAAAACCCAAAACCCCTACGCTTGAAGGTGGAGTTACACGTTTTTGGCTAAATTACACAATTACGTGGGAATATGGGTTTGTATGATTGTGGGAAGGCCGTGTGCATGGCTTACAAACCAGGGCATAATGCGGATGCTATATTCAAGGTAAACAAGGTAACAAGGTAATCCTATTGTTTTGCATTATTTTCATGTCATAGGGGTGTCATGGTGCCCTTTGGTTTGGGATAAAATTGGTCCCAAAATATGCATATTTTCTAAAGTTGGTGCAGCCCATAGGAAGAGTTTCAAACTCTGTTTAGAATCAATCCTACCCTATGTACACACAAGAGGCAACAAAAGGGTATCAAATTCTGGAGTATGATGTCAATTTGGAGGGTACATGTGCCCTCCTAGGCATGTGTTTTAACAAAAAGGCCAAAGTCCACTTTGGGACAGTTTAGAAGCTCTGCAATGGGTGAACCGTACGTTTGGATGAACAATGAAAGTGACCAAACCATGAAAAAACTGAGAAAAATATAACAGAGTTCCGTAAAACCGCATTTAGTACACGGGCTGGGCTTGCCCGTATTAGTTATACGGGCTAAGCTCGCCCGTGTTTTCCATACGGTCACAGCTTGCTCGTAATTTGAATACGGGCAAGGCTGGACCGTACTGTGTATACGGTTTTCTCGGAATATTCAACTTTAATCAGTTTTTCCCACTAAAATGTTCATTTAACCTTTAAATAATGATAAAGGGAAACAAGTTTGAATAAAATGCTTCAAAAAAAAAAACAACGAAAAATATATATATATATATAAAATAAAAAAAATAAAAAAAAAATAGAGAAAGGTTCCTTGGGCTTCTGAAAGCCTTTGAATTTCAGACTTTTTCAAAAAATCCTGGGCCTCTGAAAGCCTTTGAATTTCAGATTTTTCAAAAAATCCCTGGGCCTCTGAAAGCCTTTGAATTTCAGACTTTTTCTCAAAAAAACCCTGGGCCTCTGAAAGCCTTTGAATTTCAGACTTTTTCTCAAAAAAACCCTGGGCCTCTGAAAGCCTTTGAATTTCAGACTTTTTCTCAAAAAAACTCCGGGCCTCTGAAAGCCTTTGAATTTCAGATCTTTTGGGCCTCTGAAAGCCTTTGAATTTCAGACCTTTTTCTTTTGGGCCTCTGAAAGCCTTTGAATTTCAGAACTTTTGGGCCTCTGAAAGCCTTTGAATTTCAGACCTTTTTCTTCCGGGCTTCTGAAAGCCTTTGAATTTCAGATCTTTTGGGCCTCTGAAAGCCTTTGAATTTCAGACCTTTTTCTTTTGGGCCTCTGAAAGCCTTTGAATTTCAGAACTTTTGGGCCTCTGAAAGCCTTTGAATTTCAGACCTTTTTCTTTTGGGCCTCTGAAAGCCTTTGAATTTCAGAACTTTTGGGCCTCTGAAAGCCTTTGAATTTCAGACCTTTTTCTTTTGGGCCTCTGAAAGCCTTTGAATTTCAGAACTTTTGGGCCTCTGAAAGCCTTTGAATTTCAGACTTTTATCAAAAAAAAAAAAAAAAAAACCTGGGCCTCTGAAAGCCTTTGAATTTCAGACTTTTATCAAAAATCCTTGGGCCTCTGAAAGCCTCTGAATTTCAGACATTTTCCAAAAATATCCCTGGGCTTCTGAAACCCTTTGAATTTCAGACCTTTTTTCAAAACCCCCCCGGGCCTCTGAAAGCCTTTGAATTTCAGATCTTTCTCTCTTTTGTGGGACCTGTTGGAAGCCCTAGAATATTCCAACAATTCAATTCAAAAAAAAAAAAAACAAAAAAAAAACAAAAAAAAAAGAAGAAATAAAACAAAAATAAAATAAAAAAAGAAAAAAAGAAAAAAGAAGCAAATAAAGAAAAATCCAAACTCGTGTTCACCCAGCTTGCACATAGGCATTCTTAGGCATGTCAATGAGATTAATTGAGCATTGATATCTTTTCCTTTATCTTGAATCCAGGTACTAACACACTTGCAATCATAGCTCCTGTAACCAGATCAAGAGCTCGAGCCATGAACCCCATTGAAGATGAAGTTGATGCTCCTCATCCAGATGTCGTTCTACTCCAAGAACAAGTGGCAGGACTAGCCCGAATGCTAGAAAACATACTGTCAGTACAGGCCCAACAAGTGCAGGCCCAACAAATGCAGGCCCAGAACCAGGCATCCGCATCCAACCCTGCACCTCCACCCCAAGTCAATGTTCCACCTCCAGTGCAACCAACTCCTGAACCCGTCTATGAACCCACCCCTGAACCTATACTGACCAGGGATGAGACAGCTGAATCAAACAAGGCTAAGGAAAAGGAAAGGATAAGGGAAGAGGTTGAAAGAAAGTTCATGCATAAGCTAGAATTGATCCAAGATGAACTTAGGGCAGTCAAAGGGGTAAACAACTTTGGAGGCACCAATTTTGAAGACCTGTGCCTATACCCCAATGTTAACCTGCCGGCTAAGTTTAAGTGCCCAGACTTGGACAAGTATGATGGCACTGGTTGCCCCATGAGCCATCTAAAGTTATACTGTGGTGCCCTATGCCAGTTTGGGCAGGATGAAGGTGTTCTAATCCAACTTTTCCAAAGGAGCCTGACTGGAACCGCATTAAGATGGTTCGCCACTCTGGACCATGGAAAGATCAAAAGATGGAAGGACCTAGCCGATGCCTTCCTGGCTCAATACCGGTTCAATTCAGAGATCATGCCAGATAGGTACGACGTCATGAGAATGAGCAAAGGAAGGGAAGAAACTGTAAGGCAATATGCCAAGAGGTGGAGGGAGACAGCCTCCCAGGTCAGGCCACCCATGCTAGAACAGGAAATGATTTCTACTTTCATAAGCACTTTGGGTCAACCATTCTACAGTCACTTGGTGGGTCAGACCACCACTAATTTTGCAGCTTTGGTTCAGGTGGCTGACCGAATTGAGGATGGAATAAGGTCAGGCAAGATAATTGACCACTCTGCCATGGTTAGCCAGCATGACCCCAACCTAAAGAAAGGAAGCGGAACAAAAAAGAATGGGAACAAGAAGGAGGGTGAGGTAAACATGGTACAGCCACCATCTGGCCCTAACAAGCCCATACAAATCAACGTACCTGCTCATTTTCCTACTCCATCTCCACCTACCCAGGCCCCCATGAGGGTTAATGTTCCAGCAGCATCTTCAGACCAAAAAAGGGTTTTTACCAAGGAGGAAAAGGATGCCTATTTTGCAGCGAGGAGAAATAGGGTTTTCACCCCTATTCCAATGACTCCCTCTCAATTGCTGCCCACTTTATTGCAAGGAGGGTATATCACCTTAAGAGAACCTAATCCGAATGCATCTAAGGGGAGAAATTTTGACCCCTCCACCACTTGTGATTACCATATGGGTGCACCTGGGCACCCTACAGACAAGTGCTGGCCTTTGAAACATGCCATTCAGGATTTACTAGACCAGAATACCCTGTCTTTCAATACAGGGGCGCCCAATCCTCCAAGAACAGATATTGGACAAAACCCACTGCCTCAGCATCACGGGCAGGCCCATCTAATGTCATAGGAGTCATCTCTACTGACAAAATAACCTTTGACCCATCTCAATTAATTGCTCCCATAGGGACAACAGTCAAAGTATATTTTGACAGGAGAAGTGAAGGCAAAGAAATAAACATGATTTCAAAGGGGAATGATAATGCTGCAAAGAACATTAGCTCATCTTTGGACCGGGTCTCATCCCTCATGGCCCAGATGAACATCACCAAGCCACCCTTGGTCATTAATCCATCCACTTTCACTCCGCCCATTCAGTCTAAACCACCATTGGTCATAAATTGTGCATCAGTCCCTTTTGCAACCCCTCAACCAAAACAACTTCCTCCATTGGTTGTTAATGTTCCTATTACTCAGACTTCCATCGCCAAGTCCAAACTTCCCCCATTGGTGGTGAATGTCCCTAAGCCTTCCTACATTGAATCGGCTGTACCATGGAACTACAGTGAAGCATTTACCACTACATGCCCTGCAGTTGAAAGCAAGGAAGAAGTAAATCTCATGATGAGGTCAGGAAAGTGTGTAGGGGTGGAAGAAAAACAGAAAGAAACAGAGAAGGATAAAGAAGAAGAAAGAAATAAAGGCAAGGCCAAAGTAGGGGAAGAGGCCCCTCAGGTAACTAACAGTGAGGCTGCTGACCTCATTAAGGTAATAAAAAAGAGTGAGTTCAATGTCATTGAGCAGTTGAACAAGGTCCCTGCCCAGATCTCAATTCTGGGATTATTGTTAAATTCAGAAAAACATAGGGACTCCTTGTTAAGGATACTTCAGGGGGCCCATGTGCCTAAAAACATTGAACCAGACCAACTAGGCCGGATGGTTGGTCAAATATTATCCCATAATGTCATAACCTTTTCTGAAACTGAAATTAGTCCAGCAGGATACCATCATGTGGATCCATTGCACATTGCTGTGCTCAGTAAGGGCTGCATGATAGCCCGGGTCTTGATTGATAATGGGTCAGCCCTCAATGTCTGCCCTTTAGTAACCTTTGTTAAGCTCAATCTGGAGCGAAACAAAATAAAACAAAATGGAAGAATTATAAGAGCATTTGACAGCTCTAAGACACACTCCCTAGGGGAGGTTGAACTGCCGGTCACAATTGGACCGTATATTTTCAACATCACATTTGAAGTGATGGATATACCTGCGGCTTTCAACCTACTCCTAGGAAGGCCGTGGATTCATACGGCTAGGGCCATACCATCTACCCTCCACCAGAGAGTCAAGTATATTAGAGGGCAAAAGGTGATTACCGTCCTGGCAGAAAATTTGGTTCCCCCCATGTGGTCCCCTGATGTACCCTGTATTAACACGGAAATGACAGCAGATAAGATGGCATTTCACTCTTTTCAGTTTGAAGCTGTGAATTATATACCTGGGGGGTATCAACAAAAAGAAGGAAAATTGACCTGTGCTGAAAAAATGGTCAAAAATATATTAGAAAAGTACCATTTTCACCCTGGAAAAGGTCTGGGGATTAACCTACAAGGAAGGATAGAACCAGTTCAGGTTAAGAAGATGGTTCACAGAGCAGGATTGGGGTCCAAGCCAAGGAAATGGAGAAGACAGGGGCAGACAGAAGCTATGAAATTCCCGCACATCAGGGAAACTTTTCCTAAGCTGTCTCACATGATTCAGCTGTCTCCTCCTGAGGATCAGGCCAAACCCCCATACTACAATGTCAACCCATTCCAGAAACCTAAACCCTCCACAATACAGCCATGTGTTCCACCTCCACAAGCATCTGGTGGGCCTGGGCCACAAGCCAAACAGGAGCAGGACTCTTATGAGGAAGTAGGGGCATTCTTTGCCATGACAGAAGGCAACCAAGAAAAAGTAGCAGAGGAGCTACCTTTTATTGACTGGGCTGCAGTAGAAGTTCCATCTGGAACTAGCCCTACCGAAGAAACAGGCGATGCAACGCACCCAGTACTGGTGATCTCTGATGCAGACCCTGAGCTTGAGGAGCAGGCTTGTATCCCTGCCCCAGATTCTTTTATTCTGAATAATTGGGAGGAAACTCCCCTTACTTTTGAAGCCGCGTTTGTTTGGCAAACAGACATGGCTTCCAAAAAAAAACTCCATTAGTGGAATGCCCTTTTCCTGAAGGTTTTAAGGAGCCTTCGTCTTCAGGGAAAGATTTTGTAGAAGGCTCTCAAAAAACACAAAAAGAGTTTTCAGTTTTTTCTAGAAAAGATAAATTTTTCAAAAAGGTCCAAACCATTTATGAACCATATAAGCAAACGGAATTGGATCAGGATGAGTATGACTTCGACCTTGAGCTCGACTTTGACCTAATGGGGGTTGAAGAAGAGACCGAGGACGAAGAAGACGACGTTCCAAAAGAAATCACATATCAATTAGAGCGTCATGAAAAGGGGGTCCAACCCAATATTGAAGAGACCATATCAATCAACCTAGGGACCGAAGAGGACCCAAAAATAGTAAAGATTGGGGTATGTCTATCTGAGGTACAGCGGGATGAAATGATACGATTTTTGGCTGATTATGAAGATGTGTTTGCATGGTCGTATCGGGATATGCCGGGGTTAGACACAGATATGGTGGTGCACAGGCTACCCATTCTACCAGACTCTAAGCCAGTTAAGCAGAAACTGAGAAGGTTAAAACCTGAGTGGACATTGAAGGTTAAAGATGAAGTGGTTAAGCAATTCCAAGCCGGATTCTTAGCAGTTTCCACATACCCCGAATGGCTTGCAAATATAGTGCCAGTGCCAAAGAAGGATGGGAAGGTCAGAATGTGCGTAGATTATAGAGATTTGAATAAGGCAAGTCCAAAGGATGATTTTCCACTTCCACACATAGACATCCTGGTGGATAACACCGCTGTACATAGTCTATTCTCATTCATGGATGGGTTTTCTGGGTATAATCAAATTAAGATGGCTAAGGAAGACCAAGAGAAGACGGCCTTTATCACCCCTTGGGGTACCTTCCACTACACTGTCATGCCATTTGGACTTAAGAATGCTGGGGCAACCTACCAGAGGGCCATGACAGCCTTATTCCATGATATGATCCATAAGGAGATGGAGGTTTATGTGGATGATATGATAGCCAAATCATGCGAAGAAGAAGACCACTTGATCAACTTGAAGAAGGTATTTGATCGGCTTAGGAAATACAGTCTAAGGCTGAACCCTGCTAAGTGTGTCTTTGGGGCTACATCAGGAAAATTATTGGGTTTTATAGTAAGCAGAAGAGGAATTGAGATTGACCCAGCTAAAGCTAAAGCCATCATTGAAATGCCATCACCTAGAACCGAGAGGGAGGTTCGGGGCTTTCTTGGAAGGATTCAGTACATAAGCCGGTTCATAGCACAGCTCACCGCTATCTGTGAACCAATTTTCAAACTTTTAAGAAAGAATAACCCGACAGTCTGGAATGATGAGTGCCAAGAAGCCTTTGACACAATAAAGGAATACTTATTAAACCCACCTGTGCTAGTACCACCAACTCCAGGAAGGCCACTAATCCTATACTTGTCTGTTTTGGAGACATCAATGGGGTGTGTCTTAGGACAGCATGACGATACAGGCAGAAAGGAGAGGGCGATTTACTACCTGAGTAAGAAATTTACAGAATATGAAGCAAAGTATTCACCTTTGGAAAAGACTTGTTGTGCTTTAGTATGGGCAACTCAGAGACTAAGGCACTATTTCCTTAGTCATTCCACCTTATTGATATCCCGCATGGACCCTTTGAAGTATCTATTTGAGAAACCAGCTTTAACTGGCAGAACAGCAAAGTGGCAGTTGTTACTCTCTGAATTTGACCTCACCTATATCACACAGAAGGCCATTAAGGGTCAAGCTATTGCAGATCACTTAGCCGCACACCCTTTACCAGAATACCAACCCTTAAAGACCAACTTCCCTGATGAGGCAATCCTGTTTGCTGAAGAGGAAGAAGGTGAAAGCTCATGGCAAATGTTTTTTGATGGGGCCGCCAATATGAATGGAAATGGAATAGGGGCTGTATTGATCAAGCCAGATGGGGCACATATCCCGATCGCAGTGAAGTTAAGGTTTCAATGCACGAACAATATAGCAGAGTATGAAGCATGCATAATTGGGTTACAAGCAGCCTTAGATCATGAAGTAGAGGAACTTGACGTATATGGAGATTCGAGTCTTATCATTTTCCAAACAACTGGTGAATGGAAAACCAAGGATCACAAATTGATCCCCTATCACCAGTATTTGGAAGAAATAAGCAATAAATTTACTCGAATTTCCTTCAATTATATGCCAAGGACCAAAAACCAGTTTGCAGATGCTCTAGCAACATTGGCTTCAATGGTCAATATGCCAGAAGGGGTTGATATTAGACCATTGGAAATTGAAGTCAGAGACGAACCAGCTTACTGCCTTGTTTTAGAAGAAACCCCAGAAGAAGAAGTACCATGGTTTCAAAACATTAAGAACTTCCTAAATGATCGGAGCTTACCAGAAAATGTCACCTCTACAGAGAAAAGAACAATACAGAGGCTGGCAGGACAGTTCTTACTAAGTGGTGGGCAGTTGTACAAAAGATCACACAATGATATACTACTTAGATGTGTTGCAAAAACTGAGTCAGAAAGGATAGTTGAAACCGTACATGGAGGAGTGTGTGGACCCCATATGAATGGGCATATGCTTGCCAAGAAGATTCTGCGATTGGGATATTACTGGTCGACTATGGAGCATGATTGCTATATGCACGTTAAAAGGTGTCATTTATGCCAAGTGTACGCGGATAACAAGCATGCACCCCCAAGTGAATTACACAGTATGACATCTCCGTGGCCTTTTTCTATGTGGGGTATAGATGTCATTGGAATGATCTCTCCAAAGGCATCAAATGGACATAGATTTATACTCGTAGCAATTGATTACTTTACCAAGTGGGTAGAAGCGGCTTCTTATGCAAACATTACAAGTAGCCATGTTCTTAAGTTTTTGAAGCATAACATCATTTGCCGCTATGGTTTGCCAAGTGCCATAGTAACAGACAATGCTTCAAACCTTAAGAACAAAGACATGAGGAAGATGTGTGAACAATTTCAGATTACCCACCACAAGTCAGCGCCTTACAGACCAAAGATGAATGGGGCAGTGGAAGCAGCCAATAAGAATATAAAGAAGATTATTCAAAAGATGGTAGTGAGTTTTAAAGATTGGCATGAAATGCTGCCACTTGCTCTACATGCTTACAGAACCTCAATTCGGACTTCTACAGGAGCGACCCCATACTCCTTAGTCTATGGAATGGAAGCAGTTTTACCAGTGGAAGTGGAAATACCTTCACTAAGAGTGCTAATGGAAGCAGAATTAGAAGAAGCTGAATGGATACAGTCTAGACATGATCAACTCAATTGAAGAAAAGCGTTTGAAGGCACTTAGTCATGGCCAAATATATCGGAAGAGGATGGCTAGGGCTTACAATAAAAAGGTGAAGCCCAGAACTTTCCAAGAAGGAAATTTGGTATTAAAGAAGATTTTACCCTTTTTGGAAGATCCTCGTGGAAAGTTCAAACCAAATTGGGAAGGACCTTATGTGGTCAAGAAAGTTCTATCAGGGGGTGCTCTCATCTTAACAGAAATGGATGGGAAGGATTTTCCTGAGCCAATCAACTCTGATGCAGTAAAGAGATATTTTCCATGAATGAATATTATTAGGAAAGGATCTGAGGCCATTGTTCTTTATATCCCAAAATTTGAATCCCTAGTCAAACCAATTTGAGCCTGTTCGTATTTTTTTGTTAAACCCAAACTGGACTTACAGCCTTATACTGGGGCAAAGCCAATAAGGGCAAGGCCAATAGGGGCAAAAAGAAAAAAAAAAGAAGAAAAAAATTTGAAAAAAAAAAAGAAAAAAATAGGGGCAAATAAATGCCAAATACAAAAGAAGAGGAATGGGATTGAATTCACCTTGACTGTAAGTCCAGTTGACCCATTTTCACACTTAGAAAATTTTGAGCCTTTAATACCTTTCTTTCATAAACCGAACCTAGCCTTTGTTTCGTCCTATTATTAAGACCTCGGTGATTTTAGTATATTCATTCAACTTTCAGAGTAAGATTGGTGATGATGGAATGCAGAGGCCAACCCTAGTGAAAACCGTAATTGGCACTAGGGGCAAGAAGGGCAAAAAGAAAAAAAAAGAAAAAAAAAAGAAAAAAAAAAAAAAAAAAAAAGAAAAGAATCAAGGGTTGAGTTGATCATGTGGTCTAAGGTTCAAATCAGCATGAGCACTGGAAACTGAGCAGATCAGCAAGGCCAATCATGAAGGAAAAATCATTAGGGGATGATTCTAAGGGTCACGGGGTAGACAAATTTGGTCTCTCCCTATTGCTTGGACTACCCTTTTCATTATTCAACCTGATTTTAATTCCTTTAATTATATGTGATTAAGTGTTTTGGAGCAGCTTTCAAAAAAAAAAAAAAAAACTATACTTTGGCCAATGATGAGAAATCAAATACTTTTTCATAAAACTTCTGTTTTTATAAGCATCTGAGAATTCTGAGGCCAATAATATAAAACCTATTTTTGAATTAAATCTAATATCTTTCCACTAATGGAGTTTGCTTTTGTAAAAAAAAAGTATGAAAAAAAATGAATGAAAAAAAAAGAAAAAAAAATAATGAAAGAATCTAATCCCTACTCCCTAACTGCTCCTCAAGCTCCCTAATCCTAGCTGCCTGAGTTGCAATGATTCCAGAAGCACCCTCTGCATCAGGATCACTCAAAAAGGAGATGACCTCATCTGAAAAGGAAAGCTTGATCTTCAACGCCCTAAGGTCAGCCAAGGAATCCTGATACTTCTTCCGCATCACTCGGACTTCAAAGCGACGAGCTAGCCTTTGTTCTTCAAGTTTCTTCTCTATGGCAATGCGGCCAGACTTCTGCTCTTCAAGCTGCCTCTCCAGAAAAAGAACTTTTATCCTAAGTTCTTGAGCCTCCCGTACCCATATTTGTTGAAGCCGTTTATGGGTTGCCCTTTCTAACTCCAGAATGTCCTCATAAGTAGGAGGAAGAACTGCAGGAGGATCCTCTGGTACTGGGGCATGACTCTGCACCTGTTCCTTGATCCAGAAGTGATAGTCCTTCACATGGGACTCAGAAAAGACTGGACCCCGCAGAAAGCAAACATAGGACCACTCTTTCATTAATTGAGCATTTAGCCCCATGGTGGCTGAAGTAAGTGGCCCTATAAAGCTCTCATAACCTGTGGGAATCATGATTCCCTGGGTCGCTCCAAATTGCCGAAGAACCCTCAAAGGAAGATAGAGAACAGCAGATTTCAAGCCTGCTAGGGCCAGAAAGTTTCTATCTCTAAAGCTGATCACTGTCTCTGGAGTGGGCTGATAAGTGCCAGGCCATCTCACTTGATCATCCTGGAGAGTACCCAAGAAAGTGAACCAGCCTTGCTTACCACCTTGGATGTTAGGACATCCCCTATTGCTCATCAGAACAGGAACTTTCAATCTTGGAAAGAAGCGGCGAGTTATTTCTTCAACCTGGCTAAGATGGTCAAGCAACCAAAGCTGCAGGAAAAGGGAGTATTTCAATTTATTTCCAAAAAGAAAAAAAAAAGAAAAGAAAAAAAAAAGAAAAAGAAAAAAAAGAAGAAAGAAAAAAGAGAAGAAGAAGAAAAGAAAAAAAAAAAGAGAAGAAAGAAAGGAAAGGAAGAATAGAAAGAAAAAAAAATAGAAAAAAAATACATGCATATTTTACCTGTAGGATAGGGGCGCAGGCAAGGAAGCGTTTCTTCTTCCTGAAATAACAATCAGTAAGAGCTTGATATATCTCTGCTAGGATCATAGGGGCCAACCTCTCGCGTTCCCTAACCTGACAGATAACTGAGATAAGAGCCAAGTCAACCTGGTCATCACCCCGTGGAAAAAGCAGCTGATTGACCACTATCAGGGTCAATGCATTAAACCTAGAGTCCTTGTCATTACTCCTCAGAAGTTTTTCAGTCAAAAAAGTCTTGGACTAGGTCAATAGGGCATCAGAATTTCCTAAGTCCTTCTTCCCTATACCCAAGAAGGTGGAAGCCTCCTTTTTATAACTAAGCTTTAGGGGTGGGTTCACAACTTTTTCAGAAAATCTAAGGCCAAGGATGGTTTCAATCTCTTCTATGGTGGGAGTCATCTCTTTGTCATCAAAACGGAAGAGATTCAGCTCAGGTACCCAGTGGCCTATCAAAGCTTCAATGATTTCCCACTTAAAGGGAATTTTAGGGAGGTGTAGGATGTGCCCTAAGTGGATAGAATCCCAACGAATCTCCTCATCAAGGGTCATGGAGTTAACCCATCTATCATAAAAGGAATCCACAATATTGTACCTGGTAAGATTAGGAGGTTTTGATCTAACAGGTTGTCTTGCAGGAGGAGATTCAACGGCAGGAGAAAGCGGCGTAGGGGAAGCCATGGAAGCGCCAAAGAAGCCAAGGAAAGCGAGAAAAGACGTGCTCAGGGAGTTTTCCAATCAATAAAAGTGTCACAATGACGTTCCCTAGGAGTTTATATAGAAAAAATCGCAAGGCAGTAAATTCCGTAATTATATTACGGGCAAGGCTCGCCCGTATAGACATTACGGACACGCCTGACCGTAGAAAATTCACGGGCAAGGTACGCCCGTAGTAATTTTATGGGCACAGCTTGCTCGTAGTATAAATACGGTTCCTTCGAAAAAATGCAAAAAAATGGGAACTTTTAATTTCCTTTGTTTCCCTAAGCTTCACATGTCCCTGTTTAACATTCATGAGGTAATAAATACTATAAATAAAGAAGAAAGAACACAAATGGAAATAAATCAAACTTCTTTTATATACATGAATGTTTACATCACTTTTGCCAAAAAATACAAAGGTACATGGAAGAATCCTAATCTAATGGCCATGCAGGTCCGCTCCTACGGCCACGGCCTCGTCCTCTGCCTGAAGATCGCCTGCGCTCAAAGACATGCCGCACCACATTGCGGGCTGTGCTACGCGGCATCCTGCTCAAAACAGACTGAACATCATGCCACATATATAAAGGTACAAGGCCAGCAGTGGGATGATCAGGAGGGACATACCCTGAAGTATCTACATCAGAATCAGTACGGGAAGACTCCTCGGACGTATCCACAGCAGCATGCGTCTCCTCGATATCCTCCATAGTAGGACTAGCAGGGGCAGAGGTCTCAGGTACATCAGCATCAACCCCAGGCTCTACAGGATCAGCTGTAGCCTCCGCCATCACCGAAGTCTCCACGGTAGGCTCTACCACAGCGGCGTCCATAGCCAAATCCATATCAACATCAGTAGATGCAGCAGGAGCCGTCTCAGCTACTGGGGTAGACTCTGGCACATCAGCAGCAGCAGGTACAATATCAGCCTCGACCTCAGGCTCTGCTACAGGAACCTCCACTGGACTAGGAGATGTCACGAACTCCACCCGTGCCACAGAAAACACCTCATCCCGGAAATGCATGGGCACGGGTGAAGCAGGTGAAGAGGGACCAGCCATGTACTCCTGAAACTAAGAGAAAAATTCAGTCAGATGGACCCGCCTGGTCCTGTGCATCAGATGGACCCGCCTGGTCCTGTGCATCAGATGGACCCTCCTGGCCCTGGGCTCTGGCTAGCTGCCCCCGGAGATCGGAAATAGTGACATAGAGGGCGTCCCGCTCCGCGATCGCTGCATCACGCTGGCGCTCTAGATCAGCATAGCGAGACCTGATCTCTGCCAACTGAGCCTCCTGAAATAGAGAAGAAAGAAGTCAGAAAAATGCTAAAAGCAGATGAAATAGAAATAGAAGATCACAAAAGAAGAAAGCATACCGTGGTGTCGTAGGCCCTAATCACTACCCCTCCTATCTCCGTGACTCCGCCACGGACAGGCATGGGTGACATGAGGCACCCAACAGAAGATCGCCTGAACCATGCATCATAGTCACCCTCCTCCAATAATGTCTCTGCCTCAGTCCAATCTAAGAACTGGGCAGGATCAACAGGCATAGGAGGATAGAGAGGAGTAGTATCTGGCGGGATGGCAGGAATCCGTGGCTCTCCCACATGCTGAAAGAAGAAGCGCTCGCCACAATACCAGATGCTGCCCAGCTGACCAATAAAGAACTGGTATCTCTGTCGTCTCTGGTCAGGGACAAATGCATCATCTCTGGCTGCCTGCAGGGCTAGCACCTCATGAATGTCCTCCATCCTGGGGACAAATAGCTGAAAAAACAGAACAAGACATCAGATATGCGATCCAGGAAGAAAAGAAAAGAAGAAAGTAGAGAAATTAAAGAAGATTACCTCAGACCGGTATAACCTGTCTAAGTGGGCCCGGGCGGACCTGGGACGACTCTTTTCAGAGTCATGCTCTACATGACACCATCTAAGTGCCATAGGATACGTCTCCTCAGGCATCGTAGAGGTAGGGCGGAAATAGGGTATATAAACCCTAGCAAAAAACTGCAAGAAAAAAGAAAAGAGTTAGAGGAATAGAAAATGAGAAAGAAAAAAAGAATAGAAATAAACATTTCACCTGTAAGAAGGGCCAGAAGAACCTGCACCCAACTCCAGCCCCTCTGGAAGTAGAGAGGCCACTCACTGATCGGCGCAGGCCAGCCAGAATAGTACCAAATATGAGTGGGCCCCAGGCATACCTCCTCGCCCGCTGCAGATCTCCCAGAAGACTCAAGAAGTGAGGACTAACTGAAGTCGTGTCCTCTGGGAAGAAGCAGGATCCCATCATATACAGAAAAAGAAATCTGAAGGCGAAAGGAAAAACATGGTCACCGGCAGCAAGCTGGCCAAACTGCCTCCTCCTGAAAGTCTCTCTCAGCCATGTCAGAGACAATCTAGCTCTCCCCCGATCCCAGGCCTCTGGAGGCAGCACAATATATCCAAGATAACCAGCGATCTCCTCAGCCTCTGGCATCGCCATCTCAGTAATAACATCACCGATCATCCTAATCCCGGTGATGAGCGTGAAATCAGAAGGCCGGATCCCAATCTCTATATCTGGGAAGTGGAAGCTCAAGGTCTCTGGGAAAAACCTCTCCAATAATGCTGCAATGAGGGCTCGATCTAAGCGTACGTCCGGGATGGTGATAAACATGCCGAAACCGTACAATCCTAGCTCCCGACGATAGGCCGAACTGCAAGCTCTCAAAAATTTAGTAAAGCTGGCCCAGCTCCCTCTATAATGGGACATCGGATACTCCAAAGGGATATCCGCCCTAACGCACGCCGAGGGATGAGTCCTCAAACCATGCAGAAGATCGGTGTCCCTAATCTGGGCAGCCACCTCCTCAGGGATCTCAACCCTGGTCCTGACCTCATCTCTGCCACGGCCCCCTCTGCGGCCTCCCCTATGGCCCTCATCATGGCCTCCATCTCTGCCTCCAGCTCTGCGTCTGCTACGGCTCCTATCTCTGCCCGAAGCCTCAACTGCCGGCTAAAGGAACAATTGGAAAGAAGAAAGGATCAAGGAGATGTTTTTAGAATGTTAAATTCAGAAGGGTTAGAGAATACCTCTGGGGTCGCCTCACGCGAATCCCCAGAAAGGAAATCTGGGATATCAGAATCAGAATCCCTCTCAACCCTCGAAGACGAGGCCACATCAGCAGGATCTCGCCTAACCCTCGAGGAGGAAGGCTCATCTGCAGGATCTCGAGAAGCCGATCTAAGGCGGGCCATCTACAGTTCAAATCAGGGAGATGATTAATTATTTAAATTTTTAGTTGCTTGATTAATCATTCTAACCGGGTTTAATTAATTGACAGGGAAAAAGAAAAATGGAGAATGGAAAAAGTGCTTCAAAAACTCCCAATCAAAATCAGAAGTCAACTGAAGGAGTTTAATTTGCTGTTTGGGAAATTTTAGTGTGATCTTAATCAGGAAAATATATATAAATTATATATAGGAAGTTTTAGGCTTCCTGTATATTCTCTTTATATGAAAAAGAAAAAATATGTGTTAAGAGTTGATCTTAATTTTCTCTTTTGGGATTTTCTATAAAGACCTAACCATTCAACTTTATTTGGTTTCAGGATAGAAGTTTAAGACTATTTGCATGAATATTGGAATTGCAGAGCCGGAAAGCCATTATTCATCTCAAGATAAGAGACTTCAATAAGGGGGTTGCCATTCGAAGACAAGAACCTCAGAATTTCAGTCAAGAATCAGAAAATTTGCAAACAACAGTTCAGAGGTGTCAATTAACAAGGAAAAAGAACCAAATATCAGCTCAAAAACAGAAAATCTATAGCTTGAGATAATCATCTCTAATGCAAGGAGCAGAAGAAATAAAAGTGTCATTCAGGACATATCATTCACAAGGAAAAGCGGCATATTGAACAAACCAATGTCGGGGGGTTTAATCATTCCAGAATTCAAGATCATAGAAATAGTGAATCAAGAGCAAAGAAAAAAAAAAAAAGAGAATTGGATTCTACTGTCACATGTATTGCTCATAAGAGAAGCTTATAGAAATTTCGGTCAACCAGAAAAATCACATGAAGAGTAAATCAGGCCAAGCAAAGATTCAGGCCTAAGAAATAAATCAGAAATTTTTTGTCGAATGCATATCCCCCAACAGTGAGCATGGAATTGGGGATTATTCTCAAACCATAAACAGTCAAACTCGTGCATAAACTAGACTTGATGCTATTATTGAAAAGGGGATTTCGGCCACTTACTTAGTACTGTCGAAATGGAGGAATCAAACGAGGAGCTCTTACTTTACCAAAGATCCAAGGAAAATCCACGGCCGATTGAGTAAATGAGAACACAAAATATGCTCGAATGTGAGAGTCACCGGATTCAATGGAGAATATGAGAACTGCCGGAATGAACAGTGGTCGCCGGAAAATGAGAAGCTCGCCGGAGGTAGAAGTCGTGCACCTTCGGAGATTTGAAGAAGAAGAGAAAACCGTAAGAGGAGATACGGTCGCAGAGAAAATAGGGCAAAGTGCGAGCAGAAGAAAAAAGGTCGCGGTCGCGAGCTTAAGAAGAAGAGTAAAATCCGTAAAGACAGTACGGGCATCAGACGCCCGTGAAAACTCTACGGTCCCGGTCGCCCGTGAATCCTCTACGGTCAGGGTCTGTCCGTAAGCATAATACGGGCGAAGCCAAAAATTACCTATTTTGTCATTTTCTCACAATTTTTAGGAGATTAATGTTTGTATTAGTTGCAAGTTGCAAGGATTTCCACCTTACCCACTTTTGTTTAAAAATTTTTGTCTCAAATCTCACTTCATAGCCCACAAGTGCTCAGTGAGAGGAGAGAGGAAGATTTGGCCCTTAAGCTGAGGGATTTCTTAGCAAATCTTCCACAATCAATTCTTTTTTCAAAAATCATCTCTTTAATCCTTGCAAAGTGCAATTGATTATACAAGAATCTCAGAAAGTGCAATTGGCGGGTCTTTTTGCTCTCTGCTTGTAATTGGTTCCAATTACCAGCAAAGAGGGGGCAGCTGTAGACACCCCAAATTACACTACCAAATGAGAAAATAATAAAAACATGTAATTAGAGCTTAAAACAGGTCAAAAAGGCCTAAAAATAGAATGAACAGGCTTTGCCCGTATTGGCTTCACGGGCCTATCTCGCCCGCAAAATATCTACGGGTAGGCGCGCCCGTAATACCAATACGGTCACCGTTGGACCGTAGTGTATTTACGGGCATTAAAGACACGTGCAAGTTTGGTCCTTCTCTCGATTTCCGAGCTTTATTTGAAGTCTAATATATCTTTAAACGAGCGAATTAAGTATTTTATTCGCTGAAGCCACTATGGATGGACATTATCTCTATATTTCACTCTATCCTGAGAATCAGGATATATCCTTCTGGACCAACCATACCCCTGTGTTTGTCTATAAATAGAGGCTCATTCCTCTAGCTAAGGGCCACGAAAATTTGAAGTCCAAGGAATTCTAAGAAGCTACAAGAGAAGGAAAGGAATCCCTGCTGCTCTGCCTGCTCAATCCAGGTAAGTCCCCTATCCCTTTTTATTTTCTGTCTTCAATTCTAGAAGTAATAGGATCATCTCTATTGCTGTAGAATAAGGTCATATCTGTTTTTGTATCCTTAAACTTGTCTCCAAGTACCTCAAGGGTCTCTCTAGCCGTAAAACGTGAAGAGAGAACTAGGGGAAAGGGGAACAGGTGGATCCCTAGAATAGAACCCCATATCTGTTTTTTTGTTTTTTTCATAGAATAAGGCCTATGATTGTGTTTGTGTAACCAAACCTATCTCTAAGTACCTCAAGAGTCTCTCTAGCCGTAAAACGTGAAGAGAGAACTAGGGGAAAGGAGAACAGGTGGATCCGTAGGGTAGACCCCCATGTGCTCTAATTTGTGAGATGTGGCTGTTTTAAATATCCTGATCATGTTTTAATGCTTTTTATGATATATCTGAATGAATTACATGAATCTATGATGTTTATAGCATGAGATCTCCTATTTTTGCCAAAATTTGGATTTTTGCCACTTTTGCACCTACAGCACTGTTTTCGTGATTTTTGTGATTTTAGGCTAGGATCTTGGATTTATCATGATCAATATGGTAGATCTGAATCTAGAAGCCTGAAAGTAAACTCTAGGGTTTCATGATATGGTTTTTAAATCGTTTTTCATTATTGAGAGAAGACCCTACGGTCTCAATTCTCCCCTTTTGGTGTTCTTCATCAACGTGGGTCTTTTTGGTTTTTATTTTCTGATTTAAGGTGAAATTTGGGCTTTATCTATGTACTGGACTATTCAAGTAAAATTTTGAAATATTTTATAAAAATCATATTTTTCTAGATTTCTAGAATTTAGCTTGAAGCCAGATTTTTGGATTTTTCACTTTAAATTGATTTTATTTGATTTTATCTCAATTTTATTTTGATCATGAAACCCTAGGAATGGTATGATCATATTTGATAGTTCTGGATCAATCAGACTATTCATATGAAAAAACCATATATTTTGCCTTTTTTGTGATTTTGTGTGATTTTTATAGCAAGCTTTTTCCTTTATTTTAAACATGAACAATACCTGGCAACCACCTTGTGTGGATGAATAGGGGTGCCTAACACCTTCCCCTGTTCATAACTTAATCCCCTTACCCATCTCTGGTTGTTTTTTTTAGGAGGGATATTTTGCCCTAAAAATTGCCTTTTGTGCTTATTTAATATTTTGGTGTCCATTCACACCTAGATTGAATGGTGGCGACTCTTTGTTTTATTTAATCCCGTGTGATGATTGAGGAAATCATTAGATCGATTTTTTCCCATGTCTCACAGACCCGGATAGGGCAATCACCGTGTCTGCCTGCACCTCTCAGGCAGTGGCGACTCCGAAAGTCCCGAGGCACGCACGAAACCCTTCACGTGAGCCCGGAGTGCGATCTAAGTCAGATTTAGGTGCGCACAGCTTGGCGACTCCACTAGGGAGTCCCTCAACCCAGCTGGACCCTGGTTATCAAATGAGTCAACTAGGAGGATATGAAGTATTTTTTGTCCAACTTTAGTAAGGTATGGAACACATGTAATTACATGATATTGGGGGATCCTGTCAAAGGGACGAGATAATTGCCTAAGGAAAGTGGAATTTAAGTGGTTCCCTGTGACCCTCCACTTACCTGGGGATCTACCCAGACATTGTATTGCTTGTTGTTCTGTACTCTTATTATAAATGCGACATTAAGGAACCCTTTGTTGGCCCTTATCCGAGAATCACCCGAACAGACACAGCACTTGACTCCACTGCACAATACAAGCACCTCACTACACCATGAATGAATTTTTTAACTGCGTGGGGTGACATGCACGAGGGAGTTTGCATGGATGATCCGAACTGAATGCTGTCTGCACTCTGTGAATGTTCTTCTTAACCAAAACCCAGATCTCTCTAGCAGCCACCCTTTTTCAATCGAGAAACTTACTTTTGGGATGGTATTAACCCTACGCTCCCATGGCTTGCCGGGGAAAGCAGGGTAAACCCATCTCCCCAGGTTTCTGGATTCTTCAAGCGCCATTGGTTTCTTGCCATGGTACGCTAAGGGTCTAGTACTTGGCTCAGACCCTTGCAAGCAGATGCCTCGGGCTGGGTATCCTTCCCCACCTATTGATTCTGAAAAACCTTGATACTCTGAATGTGAATGGATCTAAATCTGAATGTGAATGCTAGAACAAAATAAAGAAAATTCAATTTAAAACCTAAGAGTCCATCAGGGGCAACAACCCCGTCCTTCTGCATCAGACTGAGTGAGACCTATACCATGGGCTGCCTTAGCCCTAATTTAGGAAACCAACCCAATTTGATCAGGGGTCTAACCCCAGATCCATGCATTTGAGTCCTGTGAACCGTGGGCCTCGACCCATTGAGTCCGTTGGAAGCACTTTAAGTCTTAGTCGGCCTTTTGAGCAGATGAGAGCCGGCCAGATCAGACAATCAGACAGAAACAGGCCAAAACAGGGGCAGAAAACCCCTAGATTTAGGATTTCAGCCCACCTGCCAAGAAGCAAACTTGTACCCTCCTTTTGGGTTCCCAACAACCCTAAAGGTGATTTTCTTTACAGAATTATTTTTTGTAAATTTCGCCCTCGATGGCAATTTGTAAACATTTTTGTTATGGTCTGACACCCAAAAGCAGATGAAAGAACATATGAAAGATAAAAGGCTGATCAGGACATAGAAGTACCTCCTTACACAAGTATGTCTAGGAGTCGTGCCTTAACAGGCACCAACCCTTCTAGGACTATGCACACACTTGTGGGTTTTTTTTTTTAGCATTTAACTTTCACTTTACATGTGTATATATTTGTTCATATGTTAAACACGTGCACTTCAAGATCATTTACACCAACCTATTTAGTCGAACTGTTTTCAAAAATGCACAAAAAATTTTCCGGGCATGCATTGAGCCAGCTTCTAAGGTGCTCATCAAAATTGCTTTTCAAAGCACACAACAAAGTGGCCTTCGGGCCTACATTGAATCGTCTCCATGACAAACATTAACATTGTCTTTTGCTATGCACAGTAAAGCCGTCATTCGTGGTTATATTGAGCTAGCTGTTTAGAAATAAATCAATCACCCATCTTGCGGCATAAATTCTCCATGCCATTGTTCAGGACACGTTTTCAAAGAAATTTTCAGTCACCCCCCATTGAGGCACGGATATGATTTCCTGAGGTTTGCACTCATAAAGCACGTGTTGCACAATTTTGAAAACCATCAAACACGATATGATCTCCAGAGTCTCAATCTCTGAAAGATCGAACTGCAAGTTTTTTTTAACATCGCAATTTTCAGGAAAAACTCTTGATTGGATATGACACTGTCACACACTCTTCACAGTAATGTTTTGTCGAAGTTGTGATTTTCATGCATGAATCGTCCCATATTTGTTTTCACTCATTGTGACACCAGAGCACCACTCACGGTGTAAATGATCTCGTCACACACAACACCTTGTTCATAAGTTGAAAAGAAATTGATTGAGATCTTTAATGAACAGGTACGATTCAGGTACTTCACATCAAAAGCACTACCCAGAACGCTGCATTTACATTGAAAAAAGGACTGCAATGAATTCTTCTGAGGCTCCAACTTCGTCATCCTCACAACCAAGAACTGAAGAACAGCAAGTCATGATGGATCTAAGTCAACAAGTAGCCATGACACATGCCACGGGGGTTCAAGTACCAGAAATCCAACAGGGACAACCACCCCAGCCGAACCTCATGACAGTTGATCTGCCACCATGGGACACCCAATTCCCACATGCGGCAACAATAGCCACCCACCCTCCACAACAAGAACCATGCATGCCTGTCCAACTGGGGCAGGAAGAGCAAGACCGGAACAGGGTACGGAAGGCCCAACTTGAGGAAATGTTGGCTGCAATAAAGGAAGACAGTAAGGCCCAAATAGCCGCAATAAGAGAAGAGCTCTTGAAACAACTCCAGCCCAACCCAGTACGAGAGGAAACCACACTGGAAAGCTTATGTCTTTTCCCAGACATCCATCTGCTAGCAAAGTTCCGATGTCCTGACCTACATAAATTCGATGGCACTAGCTGTCCTTTGATACACTTGCGATCGTATGTTGGTGACATGTGCCAATATGTGAAAGAAGAAAAGATCATGGTTCAGTTCTTCCAGAGATCGCTAACTGGGGCGGCATATTCTTGGTTCCTAAGTCTGGACAAGCAGAAGGTCAAGACATGGAACGACCTTGCTGTTGTATTCATCCAACAGTACCATTTGAACAGTCCGACGGCTCAAACCCGGGCAGAATTACAGAGATTGTCAAAGGGAAATAGCGAGTCTGTGAGAGACTACGCTAAAAGATGGATAAAACTAGTAAATATGGTTCAACCCCCTCTCCTTGAACAAGAACAAACTTCTCTGTTCATTTCATCACTGGGGCAGCCATACTTTACAATGCTGTTGGGACAATGTGCTGCAAGTTTCGCCGATCTGATGATGACGGCTGAAAGGATCAAAGATGCAATTAAGGCTAGGAAAGTAAGAGCTTCCATAATGGAATCCTCCCAAAGAATAGGAGAAGACATAAGATATGAGGGAACGATCAACCATGTCCGATCTGCTAAGCGCAAGAGAGGAGGTGATCACCGTTGTGCAAATGTCACCCCGGCTCGGATGGAGCCCTTGACTAAGGAAGAAAGAAAGAACCGTGTGTTCACACAGCTCCCGTATTCCCTGAACAGTCAAGAAGTAAGCCGTCCACCAACCATAGTAGGTAGTCAACTGCAGAAAGAAAAAGGAAAAGCTGTGGCAGCAGATGTTCCTCAAGTCATGAAAAAGCAGAATCCTTTAGATGATTCCCCAAGGAGAACAAAAGAGGAAGCAGAGGCCAGAATGAGGAGGGTTTTCACCCCTTTACCATATGCACCGGCAGAATTGCTTCCAACACTATTGAAGGAGGGGTATGTGTAGATTAAACCCCCGAACCCCCGAATGATTCGGTCCAGAAACTACAACGCTGCAAAACGATGTAAGTACCATTCTGGTGTTTCAGGACATCACACAAACCGGTGTTGGGATCTGAGGCATGATATTCAAGATCTGATCGACCAGGGATTCTTGAAGGAACTGCTTGAGCAACCAAAGTCTGCTAAAGGACAAGACATCTCTGACAAATTGGCACAGGTCCAATTGTCTGAATCAACCATCTTCCTGGAGGAAAAAGAAGATGATATGAAAAAGGAGGGCGATGAGAGCACCTGAAGACTTCCTTCCATGGCATGCAACTAAATTCCAAGAATGCTGATTCGCATCAGCCACCTTTTTGCATAATTTGCTATTTTGCGTTTATGCTTTCTTTTGATTTCCGAACTTGATAACATGCTTCTTTTTTGCAAGCTAATGAAATCTTTTGGGAAATCACCAAAGTGTTGAGCCACGTACACCAAGACAAGACTGTGATCTCAGGACAAACTTGAACAATCAAATTTGACAGATGAAATGCGTTGAACAGCACAAACTGTGTAGGTCTCAACATAGCCAAGGGATCCCCAACCTGCACCACATTTGAACCCTACCTTGCCAAACAGTGGAGCAAGCTGAAAGAAAAAAAGAGGAAGAAGGGGCAAGGTGCCCATACCAGTTAAGGGTCACTGACATGATCAAGGATCAACGATCCCAATGACATGATGAGAGGCCATTTTTGGCTGAAATACTTCAAACAAATTCCGCTAGTCAGACGTGATTGAGCTTGATCGTCTCATTTCTAACCCATGTTATGTCTAGCCACCCCAATCTGGGGCAAAGTCAAAAAGAAAAATGAATAAAGATGAAAGTGGTTCTTGAGCCAGTTAATTGTACAAAAACAAGTAAGTGTTACATTCTCCATAAAAGGATGAAAGGCCATCCTTGATGTTCTCCAAAAATCATCTGACACAAGATGAAACCCTAGCAAAACACTTTGAGCCTAACAATCTCTTCATTAACCTTACCATGTCCTATCTTCAAAACTGGGGTACACAAGCTTCATGAAATTGGAGACACGAGAAGGATAAGGGGAAGATAGGGCAAAGTGAAAAGCGCCCTAAAAAGGAGAAACAGGATAAAACCCAGAAAACAAGAATATGAAGAAAAGAAAGAACTGGGGCAATTCCCTTTGAGAAAAGAAGCGAAGAAAAAGAAAGGAAAAAAAACAACAAAAGAAAAACAAAAGCCGGGGCAAACCCCAAAATCAAAAGTCAAAGAAAAGAAAAGAACCCAAGAAAGGAACAAAGATGGAAAAAAGGTAAAGAAACTACACAAAGCTGAAGTGACAAAAGATGAAGCAAGCCCTAACCAAGAAAAGTGGACAGGACATGGCTCTTACCCTGCTCACAAATTTTGAGCCTTTATATCATTTCTTCTGGACCCATAAACCCAGCCTATGTTTCGTCCTGTTATGAAGTCCTTTCTGATTACAGAGAATGTGACACTAACTCCCAGACAAACTGGCAATGACAGAATCAAAGGAACAAAAGAACTTTGGCTAGACATAATGGTTACCCATAGAATGAAGTTATATAGGATTTGAACCTATTTATTCTTCATTTCTAAACACTGGAACCAAAGCCTACATTTAGTCCTACTAAGTCCTCTCTGATCGTTGGATCATGATCCATGAAAATTAACAGGGCCCTCGGACTGGGGCAATGCACCGAACCCGAATAAGGGAACCAAATGAGAGAAAAACCATTTCAAAACCCCCAACCAAGGGTGGAAAAAAGAAAAAAAAACAGAGAGAAATTAAAAGAGTTGGGGAAGGGCAGTGCCAAAGAAACCCCCTGAACCCAAAACAATTCCCCTCATTCCAACTTGGGGCATGCCATTGAAGGCAAAAATGTTGAGACCTTTACAGGGAATGCTGAGAAGCACCATTTCATAAAGTCTAAATGAGAGTGTCAGGTGACTGACCCAAAGATTATTGGTCTTGTCATGGACCCGCTTTGAAAAGCAGGAATTCCAAACATTGGTGAATCCGCAAAAGGTTTTAATTGCTTATGTTTTGCACGTAATTTTGATTAACTAAATTTCACTTGAACTTTTGCAGGTACTGACAAAGCTTAAAACAGACAGACAAGGCCATTACGGCAAATTCACACACTGAGGCAGGAAAAATTACCTCCATGTATTCTCACATGGGGCACAGAAAGCTAAAAATCGTCACCATGTATTCACACATGGGACGTAGAAAAGTCGTCACGGCATATTCACACGTTGGATGCCATCACAGTGTATTCACACGTTGGATGTAAAAGTAAAATTCGTCACCATGTATTCACACATGGGGTGCAAAAAATTCATCACAATGTATTCACACATTGGATGCCATCACAGCGTATTCACACGTTGGATGTAAAATTCATCCCCATGTATTCACACATGGGGCCCAAAAAAGTCATCACAATGTATTCACACATTGGATGCCATCACAGCGTATTCACACGTTGGATGTAAAATTCGTCCCCATGTATTCATACATGGGGCCCAAAAAAAGTCATCACAATGTATTCACACATTGGATGCCATCACAGCGTATTCACACGTTGGATGCCAAAGCAAAATTCGTCACCATGTATTCACACATGGGGCGTAGAAAAAGCCATCACGATGTATTCACACATTGGATGCCATCACCATGTACTCACACATGGGATGTAAAATGAATCATCACCATGTACTCACACATGGGGCGCAAGCAGAATCGGCACCATGTATTCACACATGGAACGCAGAAAAGCCATTCTGGCGTATTCACACGTTGATTAAAAAACAAAACCGTCATAGTGTATTCACACATTAGACGAAGAAGAAACTGGAATCAAAACCACTGACGGATAAGTCAGAAATTGGTGATGGAATGTCCCAGCATAGTTTGTGATATCAGAGCTGTTGATACCTGAATTTGAAATTGATAAAAAAAATGGATTGAAAGAAAGAAAAAGAAGAAAAAGAAAAGAAGAGAAGAGAAGAGAGAAATGGACAAAGACAAAAGGAACAAAATGTCTCATAGAGACAGAAGTCGCCATGTATTCACACATGGGAAGCAAAAAGAGTCATCACAATATATCCACACATTGGCTGACAAAAATTTGTGAAGCCACCGACAAATAAGTCAGCTTTGAATCAAGATAAAAAGACAGAGACAAAAGTCACCATGTATTCACACATGGGATGCAAAAGAGTCATCACAATGTATCCACACATTGGTTGACAAAAGTTTGTGAAGCCACCAACAAATAAGTCAGCTTTGAATCAAGATAAAAAGACAGAGACAAAAGTCGCCATGTATTCACACATGGGATGCAAAAAGAGTCATCACAATGTATCCACACATTGGTTGACAAAAGTTTGTGAAGCCACCGACAAATAAGTCAGCTTTGAATCAAGATAAAAAGACAGAGACAAAAGTCGCCATGTATTCACACATGGGATGCAAAAGATTCATCACAATGTATCCACACATTGGTTGACAAAAGTTAGTAAAGCCACCGACAAGTAAGTCAACTTTGAATTAAAACAAAAAGACAGAGACAAAAGTCACCATGTATTCACACATGGGACGCAGAAAAAGTCATCCCAATGTATCCACACATTGGTTGACAAAAGTTTGAAAGGCCATCGACAAATAAGTCAGCTTTGAATTAAGACAAAAAGACAAAGAGAAGAGTCACCATGTATTCTCACATGGGACACAGACAAAATTCGTCACCGTGTATCCACACATGGGACGCAGAAAGAGTCATTATAATGTATTCACACATTAATTGACCAAAGTTTATGGTACCAACGCCGCCAGTGATTAAACTGAAGGTTGGCTGAGGCACACCTGGGTGTTGTTTTTCAACTCACCCCCTGCGGAGACTTTACATGGTCCAACCCTGAGATACTGAGTTCAAACCAACCAGTTTAACTTTGGGTTCCCTTTCCCAGCCGTTTGGCTAAAAAAAGACCTGTTTAACTTTGGGTTCTCTCTCCCAGCCAAAATAGACCAGTCTAAACCGGTTTCCCTTTCCTAGCCGGTTGGCTGAAACAGATCAGTCTAAGGTTCTCTTTCCCAGCCATTTGGCTAAAATAGAACAGGTCCAGGGTTCTCTTCCCCAATCATTCCAAATGATTAAAATAGATCAATTTGTCTTTGGGTTCTCTTCCCCAACTGTTTTAGGACAGTTAAAATAGATCTATAATCAGGTACCAAAATAGCTTTCCGAAGTCTGTACCTGTTAAAAAAGGCACAAGTCCCCAAGAAGAGTACTACTACTCGAGCTCTTCAGAAGAACCCCACGAAGTTGCTTTATTAGTTGAAGATTACGTCAATCCCTAGCAGATCAAGCACTAATGTTTTGTTCCTTGTACAGGTTCAAACGAGGAAGAAATAAGACATAAGATGAACATGAGAAAGGGCACTTTCTTCCCATCGGAGGCCTCTTCCCTTTCATCCCCAGCAGAGCTCAGAAGAAAGAAGATCATCAAGATCCTTAGACCCTCCAACAAAACTTCAAGAGCAAAGAAAGACATCACAATAATCCTCAGAGAGTGTCTAGACAGATCATACTCCCACCAAATCCCCAGTGGAGTTACGTTAAACTGGGAAGTCCCCGCAAGAAGGCTCTTCTCCTTGACAAAGAAAGCCTGGCAAGAAAGAACAACAAACTCTTCAAGGAAAAGAGGATGAAGAAAAGCAGCACAATAATGGGCAAATTCGCCCCCTCTTGTAAATTTTGATTCCCACTTTTGTAAATAGCATAGGCTAGAGTAGATGTGTGGTCTCCGAAATGATGGACAGCAGCGCAAAAGCTTCCTCCCACTCTCCCACCTGCACTCCCAAACCCCTACCTTGGCTTGATGACCTCTTTCCCAAAAAAAAAAAACCGAAGTCACTAAAAGCTTTAATGGAACAAACAAGAAGAAAAGAACGTTGTTAAGTGCCTTGCATCAACGCTGACACAGGCTGATGAGCACAGATCTAATCTTATCTTTCTTTTCAAAAACAAAAGAAACTGCCCTATTCAAACCCGAGAGAGGGTATAGGGATTCCAAAGCCAGGAAGTGATACCAAACATCTAAAACTTCCCTTTCACTAAAGACAATTCAATGATTGAGCTCGTCAACCATGTCGACAGAAATGCAAGGTGCAAAAGTAAGGTTCTTTTTTCTTCTTTGCCGTTCATCCCCCAATGTGACTCCGGCAAAGAGGGGCAGCTGTAGACACCTGATTTTTGCACCCTAAAAAATGAAGAAAATGAAAATTTCAATTAAAAAGTCAATCCCTGAGGGGGTCAAAAAATTGACTTTTGATTCAAGTGAATTTGGCCATCAAACTTCATCTCATTAAAAAGAGCATTTCGACACAGTTCCAATGCAACTGAGTTTGCTCGACCCCAGTTCAGCTACCAAACTTGATCCCAATGGAAAGGTGGCTCCAAGCCGGTTCCAACGACACTAAGTTTGCTGAAATCGGACACCGGACGAAGAAGTTATTGGCAGTTGAAATTTCAGAAAAACTGCCCATGTGGCAAAAAGGCAACAAGAAATGGAATAAACCAATAAAATAAATAAAATAAATGTGTTCATTAATATTTTAATAAATGAATCTCGTTTTTATAATATAATAATCATAAAATCGGAATAAAATCTATTTAAAAATCAAATTGGATAAAAATTTGAAATCCGAACATTTAAAAAACGTGCGCACCCGTATTTGAAGTACGGGCGAGGCATGCCCGTATTTCAAACGCGGACGAGCTTCTAGAAGGGGACGCGTGTCGCTGTACGGCGGGACACGCGTCCCGTACGGCCGATTCGGCGAGATTTGAAAATGTACGTTTTTCGCCCGTCTTTGAATTACGGCCAAAGCACGCCCGTACTTGAAGTACGGGCAAGGCATACCCGTACTTCAAATACGAGCACGGGCACAACATTTTTGCCCATAAATAGAGAGGCCAGCCCCCCCCCCCCCCCCCCCCCGCGCCCCATTCAAGCAAGCCATCTCCATAGGCCCTCACCCTCTCCCTCTTGTCCTAACCACGGCCAACCCCTACCCAGATGCTGCCACCCCCAGTTCCAAACACCAGAATACCCAAAATACCCCTGAAATGCTGCCAAACCTTTTCCCTTTCATCCTTTAAAAATAGAAAACCCAACGAACCCTTTTCAAAACCCAATTTGAAAACCCAAGGAGACACGGAAGCGCTGCCGAATTCTTCAGAGAACTCATCACCTCAAGAAGGTAATAGCAAAGCAAAGGTTCTGGTAACATTTTCTTCAATACACGTATATTAAATGAGTTTCTTTCTAAAATCTTTACTATTTAATTCATTGTCTACTTCGTTATTTGATTTGATCTCACCTCATTTGCCTTGTTTATGTATGGATTTGTTCTCCGCATAATATGGGAGAGAATTTACTTGAAGGGAGGAAAGAGCAATTCTAAATCATGATGGACACTTGGACAAACTTTAAACCAATCTAGTAAATCCATTTTGTTTACTTAATATAGAAGGATATGTCCTTCTTAAAAAACTGCTGTTTCCCATGTCCCCCTCTCTCTTTCCATTCTTAATGATGGCCATGAGTGATTACAAGATGAACCTACCACTTCAAAGAGCACAAAAGAAAGGGATAGAAGAACTTCAAGCCCAAAAGAAGCAAATGTACTATTACAGAAAAGGATGAACACTCCAACAGATGTTGCAGAAAGTTCCCAAGAGGCCACGGACTGGACCCCAAGCAGAATCAGCATCAAAAGTGCAAAACTGAAGGTGCCCGTAAACTCAGAACGGTTCAGGCATGCCCGTGTTTGCTTCACGGGCAAGCCCGAACCGATTAACATCCACGGGCAGAGCCAGCCCGTATATCAAACACGGGCAAGTTTAAAAATAACTCAGAAAATATAATTTCTCAACCCGGTTGGATTTGTTCCGACCCGAGTTGGATTAACCCGACCCAAATTGGCAGTTTGGGCTATTTTCAGCCCAATAATAGACCATGGGCCTAATATAGGCCCACTAAGACCCACTTGTGGGGCCCACTTTTGACCGGCCCAAACCGGGCCTGTTTCCAATAAACGGGCCTAAGGCCACTTGACTTTGGCTAATGGGCCAAATCCAAGCCCATCAAGTCCAAATAAAAGTGTAAATAAATAACATTTATATAACCAAAAAGGGTTACCCAATAACCCTACTGGGCCCTAGGCCCAACCATGGCAACCCACGGGTCTTCCAAGGGGACCCGGGTCCGACCCATTTCACTTAGATAAATAAGAAAGATAAAATCAAAATAAAAGGGACCCACACCTTCAGAGGGTCCCACCAGACCAAATAAAACAGCATGCTGGTCTAGGAATGGTGAGATTGACTCATAAACCAGGGAAACCCGAGGGACCCGTCAAACCGATGGGGCGGGCCGGGGTGTCTTAGGGCTTCCTCGGACGTAACCGAGGACTTAGCTAGAACTCTGAAAAGCCGCAGACTAGACTTAGACCCGGATAGGGCAATCACCGTGTCTGCCTGCACCTCTCAGGCTGTGGCGATTCCGAAAGTCCCGAGGCACGCACGAAACCCTTCACGTGCGCCCGAAGTGCGATCTAAGTCAGATTTAGGTGCGCACAGTGAGTTTTGGACATTTGATTGGTAAAGGTTTCCTTGTTATCTCTTTATAATGAACTGCAGAATTGGCATGCAATACGATGTCCGGGAGAGTCCCCGGGTAAGTGGAGGGTCACAGGGAACCACTTAAATTCCAATTTCCTTAGGCAATTATCTCGTCCTTTTGACAGGACTCCCAAATCACGCAATTACGAGTATTACGCATCTCACTAAGGTGAGACAACAAGTAATACCTAAACCAATCTATATCCATCTAAGTTGACTCTTTTCCTAACCAAGGTCCAACTGGGTTGAGGGGTCCCCAGCAGAGTTGCCAAGCTGTGTGCACCCGATTTCGGACCGCACGCGAGGCGCATGCAAAGGTGATGCTCGCCTCGGGGTTGTTTTAGAGTTGCCACTGCTTGAGAGGTGCAGGCAGACACAAAAGGGGGACCTATTCGGGCCTAATTATTCTAGTCTGCGGCTTATTAGAGATCTGAGCAAGTTCTCGATTACGACTAGGGAAGTCCAAAGACACGCTAGCCCACCCCATCGATTGATGGGTCCCATGGGTCTCCCTGCTTCGAGTCAACTTAGTTCTCACCCAATTCCTAGGCCAGCATGCACACTTATTTGGTCTGAGTGAGGACCATTGATGGTGTGGTCCCCTTTTTTTATTTGATTTTATCTTTTTAACATTTAGTAAAGTGAGTCTGGTATGGGCCCCGTTGGAAGGCCCGTTGGAATCCAAGTTGGGCTTAAGCCAAGCCCAAGGCCCAATTCGGGTTATTGGGTAACCCTTATTGGATTTTGCCTATTTGGTTTAAAGATTCAATTATATTTACACAATTTAGTGGGTTTGAGTTTTTTAGGGCCCATTGGGCTTGGATTTGGCCCACGGGCTGTTAACTAAGTGGCCTCGGGCCCATTTATCAGAATGGGCCTTGGTTGGGCCAGACTGGGCATGGGCCCGTTAGGCCCACCGTCACAAAGATGGGCTTGGAAAAGTCCAAGAAGCCCAATGGGTCGAGTTGAGTCTAAATGGGTCGGATTGGGTCCAATCGGGTTGGAAAAATCAGCTTTTTAAGCTCTTTGTTAACTTGTCCGTATTTATTATGCGGGTGGGCTTAGCCCGTAAATATATTACGGTTCAAGCCTGCCCGTATAGTAAATACGGGCATGCCTAGACTGTACAGAAAATACGGTTTCAGCCTGATTTTCCAAAAAACGCCGCCATGGCCTTGGGATCAAGTTCGTCTTCTCTTTTTTGACGTCCGCCAACTTCGATTAATGATTTCAGCCCCTCCAAATGGTGTGAAACTCTTATTCTGCTCGTTTTTCAGTGTTCCACCAAAAGAAAGGATTTCTCCTTTTCGCTGCTCATTTAAGCCATTAGCAATGAAGGGAAAGAGGGGATGTTTATGGGGTACAATAAGAGCTAAAGAGGACAGGACCCCTCTTTACAAATATGAACAGATTAACATAAGAAAAGTTAGTTCAAAACAGTTTATTGGAACTCTCTCTTCCTCCGTTGTTTCGCGTGGGGGAACTCCCCTCCCGGGGAGTCCCATTTATATGCACTAAGTAAACAGATTAGATAAAAAGAATAAAACAAAGAACAGCTTTAAAATGTCAAAATGATCACTTATTCAGAGAATTTTGATAGCAATGTAATACAAAGCTAATTAAAAGCTTACCGTGCTATTATTACCTTATTCTAAGGTGTGAAATTCTCCGAGTGATTTTGGTAGCGCTTCCACACTCCCGTTGATTCCCAAAAACGGGCTTGAAAACAGCCTCCTTATCTTAGGTTTAGAGAGAAGGAAAGGAGGAGAAATTTGGGCAGCGCTTCCGCAATCCTTTAGATTTCAAAAATGGGTTTGAAAAAGGGTTCACTGGCTTTCAAGATTGAGCGGATGAAAAGTAAGGGTGAAACAACAATTCAGGGGTATTTTGGGTATTTCGGGGTTTGGTATTGAAAGGGACGGTGTCTTGGCAGGGTTTGGACGTAGAAAACGTCAAGGAGGAGAGGGAGTATACTTAGGGGGGCTAGGTTGCTCCAAATGGGGGGCTGGCCCCCCTTTTATAGGCAAAAATTGGCCGGAACCGCACTTTAAGTGCGGTTCGGTCACAACCGCACTTCAAGTGCGGTTCCTACCAAATTACACTAAAAATGCAAAAACCGCACTTTAAGTGCGGTTGGCATTAAAAACCGTGCGAATCTGTGCGGATCTGCCAGCTGTCGCCGTACAGGACACGCGTCCACCTTCTAGAAGATCAAAACCGCATTTGAAGTGCAGTTCAGACCAAACCGCACTTCAAGATTTTATTAAATTTGATTTAATTAAAGATTTTTATCCGATTTTCTTAATATTTTATTAAAAAATCTAAGATTCTTTATTGTTATATTATTAAAATATTCATATACTTTTTAAAATATTAACATATGTTTTATTAATTGTTTTTTTATTGATTTTATTAATTCATTTTGCTTTTTTGCTGCTATTTTGCCAAACGGGCAGTTTTCTTGAAACTTCAACTACCCATAACTTCTTTGTCTGGTGTCCGATTTCAGCAAACTTAGGGGTCATTTGGTGGGGTTTCTAGTTTCTGGATTGTGATAGAATCCAGAATCCAAAGTTTGCTAAAGGTGTTTGGTACAGATTATAGCACAGGATTCTAGAATTAGATGTTAAAATTAAGGCAAAAACCACAATCCATAAAAAGGTGGTTTCTAGAGATTTTGGTCATTGGCTGCATAAACACCAAAATCGAGATTGTGTGGAGTTTCTAGAGAACCCGACATTTCCATCACCTTAGCATAGCTCGCCTTTCTTCCTCTTGGAAGCATCGTACGCAGGTACGATGCTTCCTCTCTCTTTATCTCTCTTTCCCTCTCTCTCTCTCTCTCTTTATCTCTTTTTCCCTCTCTCTCTCTCTCTCTCTCTCTCTCTCTCTCTCTCTCTCTCTCTCTCTCTCTCCCGCCTTCCATCTCTCTCTCTCTATTCAGTCCATTTTGTGTATTGAGCTCTCTTTCTCTCTCTCTGTCTATCGTGGATTTGGTAGAAAAATCCATGAGCAATGGGATCGTGATTTCACTGTACAGCCTACTAACGATTTTAACTAACCCAACGAAGAAAACCTAAAGGAAGGAAAAAAAATTGGGAACAGCAAGGATCGAAACCCCTGATTTCATTGTTCAGATCGCATTCATATACTCCCCTTGTTATGTGAGTCAGGCGTTGATATTTCGTGCGACATCCATTTGTCTTACCATTTCTGCTATGGTTTCAGACAAAACCATAGATATATTCCGTTTCTTGCTTTTTTGGAGGTGTTTTTGACAAATTTGAGCATTTTTTCTTGTTTTGTTTGTATTCATCAAGAAGTTGGGGATTTCTTGTGTCCGTAGTGAGGTTTGGGATCTCTTGCCCATTTTGGTTGATCTTCTTTTTTTTTTTTTTTTTTTGGTGAAAGTCATCCTTGTGTAATCATATGAAAATAAGTCCAGTTGCGAATGTTACTTGAGTTCTGTCGTCAAAGAGTTGTTTAATTTCCAAGCAATGATAAGCTAGTGTTTCTTTTGCGAATGGTTATTTGAATTCTACTATCAACGAGTTGTTTAAGCTTGTTTATACGAGTCCAATTGGGGATCCTTGTTTTGATTTTGAATTTGATTGATGTTGAAGACTTGTGATGTTGTATGCAGGTGACGGTGGAAGACGAGAACACTGGTGATCTGAAATGTTTGTAAACTCCAGAAACAGAAACTAGGTGTCCAAACAGGATTTTGGATTTTAGTTATCAAATTCTAAAATCTGTAGTAACCAAACAGGATTTTAGATTTGGAAAATCAACAACAAGAATCTGGATTGTCACAATCCAAATTATAATCTACAATCTAGAAACTAGAAGCCCAACCAAATGACCCCTTAGTATCGTTGGAATCAGCTCGGAACCACCTATCCATTGGGATCACTTTGGACAGCTGAATTGGGATCTTGCTTTCAAAAGTTTGACTGGCTCATAACTTCTTCATCCGGACTCCGATTCCAACAAACTCAATTGTGTTAGAACCGTGTCGAAATGCTCTTTTCAATGGGATGAAGTTTGATGGCCAATTTTACTTGAATTAAAAAGTCAATTTTTTTTTACCCCCTCAAGGTTTGACTTTTCATTTTTCCTCATTTTAGGGATGCAAAAATCAGGTGCTAACACTAAGGATATTGGAATGAGGTTTCACACAGACTGTCTAAATAGACAAAACTAGGCACCCAGGTGTTTGCCTGCACCCTATCAGGTAGTGGAGACTCTAAAAACCCCAATTTACCCTGAAAGTAGAGGCACGCACCCCCGTGCATCTCAAATCAGTCATGCGATCCCAGCGTTTCGTGACGTGCGGACACCAAACATTGTACCATATATGATTTAGTAAGTCTGGATAATTTGGCAACATGATTATGGGAAATGAAAATGAATTGTGCCCCATATCAATGAAAAATAAACCATTTTGACATTATGTAGCTCATTAAGAAGTTTCATACCTGTGCACAAATTCCATACTCTCATGTATCAACAGGCAATCCTAATTGCTTATTGGCTTCCATTGTATAACATCCATCATCCTATAGGTTGTAAGCACGAAGCTTATCGCCCTAACAAATGCGCATTTCCCTCATGTCCATGTAAGTTGAGCAATACACTCCTCTAGATGCATCGATCTTTTGCAGTGCAAGTGCCAACTTGTTCCCACAGTCGCATTTGGCTATTTTCAATGATTGAAAAGAAGAGGAAGAAGATAAACCTCAATGTAAAAGCCATATAAATAAATTCTTCAAAAATATTAATTAATAACTTTAAGATTCCCAAAAAAGCAAGATTTTAGCAATTCTTGAAACCATAACTGTTTTCGGCAATTTCTTATGTTCCAAAATTTGAAATAAAGTTGAAAAGATCTAATCAAAATTCATTGAAATTTCAAATAAATTCTAAATTTAACGTCCGTATGAAATTCACAACTTGCTTCATGTATTTGACAATAGCAGGATGCACGTGCAATATACTACACATATGTAGATAAAAAAGGTAAGATATATACGGGATAAGAAATTGTTAAAAGGGCATCATTTGGAAAGTGAAAAACCGAAAAAGACAATGTCACACATTTACACCAAACAACCCTAGAAAACCTATTTATAAACAAAACTTCTGGCATGTGCAGGTGCGACCTAGGGTGCGCGCTACCTGTGCCAAAGTTCTTGCTACCTGCGATCACATATAGGCTGCATTTGGTAACGCTTTTCGGAAGTACTTTTTTGCTTTCAAAAGCAACAAATTGCTTTTCAAAGCAAAAGTACCGTTTGATTCTGCACACAAGAAGCAATTTATTGAAAGCAAAAAAGCAATTTTATTGCTTTTCACGATTCTCTGTTCCATCAAAATGGAGAACAATACATGCATAATCCCTCGGATATGCTTTCGTAATCCCTTTATGAAAGCATATCCCTGTTTTTGATCTTCAATCCCTGTTTTTAATGTCTTCAATCCCTGTTTTTAATCCCTCCAAGGGATATGCTTACGTCCATAATAGACATCTTCAACCTTTTAATCCCTCCTTGATGTAACATCTTCAACCTTTTGATGGAACAATACATGCTTAATCCCTCGGATATGCTTACGTCCCGGTAACAGTCCTTTCCTCCTTCATGGAGAACAATACATGCTTAATCAAAATGGAGAACAATACATGTCGTCAATGTCTGGTCGGCGGTTCACTGTCCTTCTGCCTATCCCTCTACAACATTGATAAAAAGGACAAATCTGGTTTCATAAAGCCACCGTCCCATGACTATTACTGCTCGTCACCCAATCTGGTCTCATAAACCCACCCATTTGTTCTTCTGAGCAATTAATAAAGAGCAACAAAATAGTGAACTCGAAGGCAACTAATCCTGTACCTCATTCTATTAGATGGATAGATTAGTAAGTAATGACTTGGTGTGGGAACCAACTGGATTCAAATAATGTTTTGAATGGCAATGTACTCTTGTTAGATGAAATGGTCTGGAGCTTTAGTGGCCTTCTTTGTTGGGAATTTTGGTTCAAAATTTCCCAAAATAGAGAATACAATGTCTTTGGTATCCTATCATATACTGCCTACAGACATTTGACCAGATGAATTTGATTCCTTGGAACATGTTTGTTGGTCACAAGCCAGGATTAGATAGGTGGGATAGTGAAGCAATGCTAGATATAGCAATGTGATAAAACCTAAGATGTGAGAAGCCCCAGGTATCATTAGAAGTAGGTGAACTTCAATTGGCTTATATGAGATCAAAAAATAATCAAGTCATTCTATAGAAAAAGCATAGGTTTATAAAGGTGGTATATTATATATGTAAGCAGCACAGTCGAGTGGATTGCTACCTAAGGAGTTGTGTGTACTTTTCGTATTTACAGCATGAACCCATACAGATTCAAAGACCATAGCTAAAATTTTGAATGGCAAAGATATATTTTAATTAGATAGATGATACTGGTGTTTTATTGGCTTTCTTCATTTGGAATAATGTTTGAAATATATCCAGTCTAGAATTGGGTTTGTCTTGCATTTTTTGTTGTGCCACTCAGTAAGCTTTCATCCTTTACACTACTGTTTTTCCTTCAAAAGCCTTACCCTCCAAGACTATGGAGCTTTTCTCTATTTACTCAAATAGTTTATCTGTGTCTTTAAAATTTATAAGTTATGTTATCTCATTCTCTTATGGTTTTACTTAAGCACAATATGATCCGAACACAATTCTGGGTGCTGAATTTATTTTGCTATATTTTTATTACGTATCTTTGTAATTATTTGCATATATAAATTATTGTTCTAATCCTTAGAACGTTGTCAATTAAATTTCTTCCATTCCTACTACAAATATATCTTTTGAAGATGCCAAAGAGTCGGTGGCAAATTGGAACGGAGATCAAGAGGCAATATTCATTGAATTGAAGGTGGACGAAGTGAAGAAGGGAAATAGAGTAATGACAACATTTAAGAAATGTGGATGGAAAAAGATTAGAGAGGAATTTTATAGAAAGACTGGGAAAAAATACGGGATGAGCTATTCGTTATATGGCCGATAAAAGTAGTGAACGAAGATGAGCTAGTAGGTTCAAGTTCAGAACAACCCATAGAGATTGATGTGACGGCTGGATCTCGACGAGAGATGTCAGAATTAAGAGACTCAATTGCACGTAGACTAGCTAGTGCATATGGATTAGCACAATGGTGATATTAGATACTTGTTTAGTTATTCGAATATAATTCAATGACTATTTTATGAATCTTTTATAATATTGGACTTATATTTTTGGGTATATTTTTAAGTACAATACATAAATTGTGTACAATACTTTTATGGATGCAAAAAGCAATTTCTATGTTACTGCAATTACCAAACATGCTTTTTTGCTTCTTAGAAGCAAAGCAAAATTTTACCAAACGCATTTGCTTCAAGAAAAGATCTTTCGAAAAGTATAAAATTGCTTTTTTGCTTTCTTGCTTTTAGAAGCAAAAAAGCAAAAGCGTTACCAAATGCAGCCATAGTCTTATGCAGGGCTTGAACCTGAGACCATCTAGCATGTATGCATGAGCCTGTGGCAGAAACCCATGTGGCACCTAGGGTATATATGTACCAGCTCTTTACTCATCCGATAGCTGCGCCAGTGCCTGCACATGTTGCCCAGCATACTCTAAGGCTGTGGTCAATCAAACATAGTTAGTAGCTTATTTATGGTGCATACAGATCGTGCTAATTTGCGAAAAGCTTGCACCGAGCATAAAAATGCTTGAAACTTGAATTCTTTGCTTGAATCCTTTGCTTTTGGTCTTCAAACGTGATTTCTATATATGCTTGAATTAAACATTAATACCAACAAGTATTCGTCATGCACTTGCCACATGGAGTGCACATTTGCACTTACTGATAGTATATCACTCAACATGAAAATGACAATGCTATTGAAATCTCAAAAGGAAAAAATATATATAATTGTAAGATAGAGAAAGGATTGAAAGGGTGACTCATTCTCTTAAATTATTTAAATGGGTGGAGAGGCTATCCTTTTATAGACATCCTCATACCCTTTCAAAAGGACATTATGCATTTTCAAGGCATTTATTCACTTTAAGGGATGCCTCAAATGATTCCTTTTATGGCATCTATCAACTTAAAGGGTGAATCAAATGGAAATGTCCCTTAAAAAATGGGCTAAATTATGTACATGTAAATAGATATTTGAGCCTACGAAAAGCCCAATAAATCAAAACCCGATAAATAAAATTTTGAATGAAAAATAAAATTAATCAAATTACAACAATATATAAGTTAAATTTGACTAGATTGAGAAGAGTACAACTCTACAAAGCTTGAAAGTATCTTTTAAAGCAAATCGGCTTATGGTTGAATTTCTTGACCAGGGATGAAAATGGGTAGGGTTAAATCGTACCATACTTAACTAAGTTGTATCTTAGTTTTAAAAAATAAAAAATAAAAAGAAACCTATACCCGACAGTGCTCATTGGTATCAGTTGGGTATAATAAGATGCAAAGCCTTTGGAATATCTCATTCTTTAGAGTCTTTAATATAAATGTTTGTAAATTGAACCTCTAAAATAAATTTGAAAAAAAAACCTCCAATTTAACTAAACAAGGAATAGAATGTATGTTGAGTAAAATAAATCTCCAAATTAGGTAAATAATAAAAGAAAGTATTTTTGTGTGCAAAGTAAAAATAAGATTTTAGAAGTTTTCATTGACTTAATAGTAACTTATGCCTATGCACATGCAATATGCAAGTGCTACCCACTAATACTTACCAAAGTTAAAGAACTTGGTATAAAAGTAGAGTATTCATAAGAATACATATCTATTTATAGGATTTTAAGATTGACAAATCATAAACAAGTTAGCCAAACATTTGCCCTTTTTTTAAACTATTATTTTTCAAGTTAAAAATCATATTTTCCTTAAATTGTACGAAAACTAGGATTTAAAAAAAATTAACAAAAAAGAAATACAGGACGGCCTAGAAAAATGCTTCATAGTCATTAAATAGGCCACTCCACCATGTATGGCCCATGGCCATGAACATCAGAGGCCCACATTGACCAACTGCGCGTCTGGCCCTAGCTAGGCCGATACGGGGCCAATCCATGGCCGACAGACGAAAGCATAATTTGAAAGAGAATGATGCTCCTTAAATGGCATAGCCTCATAAACCCATTTAGGTGAAACAGACCATAACCATTATTTCCGCACTAATAATATAACTTGCACCAGACAGCCAATAAAGCAGCTAAAGTCTGTAACTTGCCGAAAGGGATAAATATGGTGTCTTTGCAGTCAAATGGTTGGTTGAGTTAAAACAATGGGCATACCCAACGCCATCAATGTTTTATAGGTGTGTGGCAGAAAAAAATTTGAAATGGCTGCGATTAATCCACATACCCTCCAAGGAAATTTGTGGCTTCCAGTGAAGTCCTTTAATCATAAATGGGGAGCTAATTGGTTGAAGCCATTGACTTGGTTTGTGTTTCTTAAGTTAATTTGCCTGCTAAAATAATTCCGGGAACCACCTTCCTCTATCATTCAATCCCACGTTAATTGACCACTAGATTTGCCATTTTCCTACCTTTCTTCCCAAGGCATTTCCTCCTATACCTAACCATACTGCTGGGATGGGACCATCTACAATTTTAGTGATTTTTTTAAATAATCCTGATTGAGTCGCAAAATTCTTGATAATTAAAAATTAGTGATACTTTTGAAATAATTGTGAATCAGTATCCTTGTACTGTTCAAGAAGAATTTTTTCCAAAAATGCCGTAAACATACTTGGAAGAAAATTTGTTTATTATCAGGTTTTAACCTTTTTCCAAAAATACCCTCAATATGCTTGTAAAAAAATTCGTTTATTATCAAGTTTTAATAAGGTTAAGAAGTGTTTTGAGTGCATTTTTGGAAGAAGTCTAACATTAAAATGACACTCATTCTCAACTACTTTTAAAAAGTATCACTAATTTCTGAAATTACCAAGAATTTGGCAATTGAATCAGGGTTATTTTTACAAAAGTAACACTAAAAACCAACTTCCCATTTTGTAAATGCTTTATTTGGGCCCACCTAAAAAGACACCAACTAGAACCATCCCACTGCTGTTAACACCAGGAACCAATGCAGCCTAAAATTATTTTACCCCCAACGGTACCGTACTAAAAATCCTGCAGCTTTGTTACAATAAGTTTGTGTTTTGTATCAAAAATTAAATAAAAAACAAAATACATGGAGGTTTGCTAAATTTTTTAATTTGAATAGAATATACTTGTGGTATAATTAGGAACCCTATCCCACATTACCATATATATATACTGAAGCAGAGTACAAAAACACCACCTTCTCTCTTGTCCACGTGGACAACCCTTTCTTTCTCCAATGGCCCTTTTGGGCCCCACATCAAAATTTTTTTAAAATAAATAATTTTTAAAATATATATATCTTACCACCTGTAGACACTCCAAAATTGCACGATTTTTTTATAAATCTTGAAGGAGAGAAATATCTTATTCAAATTTTCAATTCTTAACATTGGGTTTCAAATCCTTAACCCATTTGAATCCAAAACCTCAAAAGAAAAGGCCCAAATTCAATCTTTTACGCAAAGTCAAACTTTTCCGGTTGAATTTTGTTGACTTTTAACCTAAAAAATGAAATATTTTTTAAGATTTCAAGATAATTTTTCCTGGTAATCAGGTTTTTAGCATAAATGAATTTTTTTGAGCTTTTAAATCTTGACAAATACCTTAGTATTAACATATTGAATTTTTTTACCAAACCTGAAAAACGGAATTTAGCCTTGAACTAGAAAGTTAACTTTTTATTCACTTGGAATTTTGGTCTAGAACTATTTTTAATGGATTCAAATGGAGGGGTGTTTTGCTTATTTCCATCTTAATAACTCATGTTAAATAATTGATCTCCTACAAGAGAAATGAGCCACCTCTTCTTTATTTTTTATTTTTTATTTTTAACTATTTAACCGGAATCAATAACTTCCCTTATGTTATCTCATGTCTGTGCACCCCACTAGCATCTTAACACACCAATTTGATATCCCATGCGCTTTTCTCCTATACTCATGTAAGTTCATTATTCTTATTAAAAGAAAAGAAAAACCTTGTAAACGTCAAAGCAGACTAACGGGTGAAGGAAAATGCAAAACGTATATCATCGATAGGACACCTACCTTGCATTATCATATTCTATACATCACCCCCCTTCAATATCTTAGCAGTTGCTTTGTGACCAAGGTCCATGTCATATGATGAATGCCAACTATGACAGTGACAACATAACAGCTAAGCCTAATGTTTTTTTAAGGCATAATAGCTAAGCCTAATGTTTTTTTAAGGCCAAAAGGCATCATGTATACCTCTAGTCATCTTCTCTTAGGCCTCAATAATTAAACAAGCTCCATGTTTGTCCCCACGTTAAGCAAACCCCTCCAATTAACGTGAGGGGTTTGGTTCATCCACAAAGGACAGATCAATTGAAAATGGATCCAAACGGGCAAGTGATTTGGACCTTCAATGAGATACCACTTGGATTCGGATTTATCTTAGAGAAGTAATAACCCTGTTCATCTACCCCGGGAAATCTGCCAACAACTAAACATATAAATTCATGAACACCCAGGACGATATGAACTTATTAGTCAAAGGTCTTAAATGTCACGCCTTAACAGGCGATAGGTATCCAAATTCTCTCCCAGCAAAACAAAGCCTTCTCAAGTTATATAAGATACCAGAATAGACTTAAGTTATTGACAATACTACCCATAAAGCCGAAACTAATATTGACATAGATCTATGCTCTCTATAGCATTAGATCTCAATTCTCTCCTTAAATTGAGTTTTCTACACACCCACTTGATTTTGTAAAAATAGGCATAGATCTTAGATCTAATATGCTCAATATAGTAGATCTAATATCAGAAGCCATAGAGCAACTTCTCAGGACTTTTTGAGTTGATTTTAATTTATTTTTACCTTCTAGAGAAGACTAAATGGTCTAATCTCTTTGATTTGAGCAAATTTTCATTAATTTGGGTTAATTTGGCTCTCACTCTCCAAACCATGAGAGATCTGAGCCAAATCCATACCCTAAATATTTTTGGGTTGTTTTCAAGTCATTTGAAGTCTTTTCAAATCAAATCATGTGGATCAAGCACACACACACTTGGTTTTGTCTTGATTTTTGCTCAATTCTACAGATATGGACAGAACCTGTACCTTGTCTTGGGTCATTCATAACTTCATCATATGGATGAATTTTTGAATTATTCCAGAGGCAGTGAAGAAGTCTAGTTTAATCCTGTAAAATTTGAACAATTTATATTGAGCCGATTTTTCAAACCATTTGATTGAAGTTGATGAGTTAGATCAGAGCAGATTGCTGAACTTGGCACTTTGATTGAGAACCAAAGGCTCATTTCAACTCCGATTTGAGTGATTTTAATTTCTGAGTCTTTATTTATGAGTCTATTTTCAACTCCACTTGGTTTCATAATTTTTCACTTTGATTTGAGCTCTGTGTGCTTGATTGACTCTGTATTGCTGAGTAGCAGATTACAGAGTCAATCTGTGATCCGCTACGCATGTTCTAGAGGGTACACAAGCTACAAATGGATGAAGGTTTGAGTGAAGCCTATTCCATTCGAAAGATGGCACTTCGTACTTCCTTCACACCAATATTCAAGGATTTATATGGAGCTAATCTCCACGAATAGGCTTTCAAAGTTTGCTACTCACCATTTTTGCTGTTTTACGATAGCAACTTTGAACAAGTATATATTCTTTACTTTTAATAGGATTTGATTAAATTTTTAATAAATCTTCTACTTCATTCAATCTTTCAAATGGCTTTGGTTTCACTCAATTTGAGTTTGAATTGAATGATTTATGGTTGATTGAAATTTTCAGCTCAAACAGCATGACCTTGTGTTGATTTTTCCAGATTTGCTTTAATTTGTTTTTCTTCAACTTTTATTTTGATTTTTACCTTAATCATGAAGTCCTAAAGGTGATACTTGCTCAGAGAGAGCCCACAATCCATTGGACACCTCATGAGGAATCGTACACATGTTTGTTTACTTTACATGTTTCTTTGAGTGATTTTTGTTTGCAAGCAATTATTAAACATGAATAGCATATGACAACCACTTTGTGTGAATAAGTAGGAGTGCCTAGCACCTTTCCCTACTCATAACCTAACCCCCTTACCCAATCTCTGGATTAAACCTCAAAGTAGAGATACTTTAGCTCTATTTTCATTTTTATGCTCACTTTGGTGTCCATTCACACCTTTAACTTGAATGGTGGTGACTCCATGTTTTGTATGATTTCGTGTGATGATTAAGAGGTCACGTAGGTGATTTTCCATGGTCTCACATGTAACGCCTTAGATCCGGGTCTGCCCTATCACAGCACCAACCCGTACCCGAGACCTACATATGAGCCCAATAGAACCTGATTGACACAATCAATCCTGGGCAATTACATTGTAATCATCAGAGTGCATGACTAGAGAAGCATGGACTAAAAATTTCCATCTAATCAAAATATCATCTGTACTATGATCTCCAAAACATGATATATATATATATATATATATATATATATATATGAACAAAATACAACTAAGGCAACTAACCATTCATAAGTTCGCTCCAAAATATACATACATGAACAAAAGATATCTCCCAAGAGTATAAGTCCAAAAATGATATTACATCCCATAGACAATCCCCAAGGCAAAATACAACATCATAAAAGAATCCTACTGTGGGTAGTAGTAGCCCTCGAGCTTGTAATCAAGCTCACCCTCAATAACTGCCCCGGTACGCGGCTCACCAAGCGGATCTGAAAATAAATCCGGTAAAACAAAACACGCGTGAGACAAAGTCCCAGTATGTAGCAAACATGCATGCAGAGAAACAGTTTATGCAATTTTGTAATATCATGATAATATTCACAAGTATAAGATACCAAATGTAAACCAAAACATCTCAAACAGATATAGAGTGTAATTCCAAGTCAAATATCTCAATCGGGTAATTTGTGAATTCAAATCAACCATTCCAAGTCAAATGTCTCAATTGAGTAATTGATGAAGCCAAATCAACAATTCCAAGTCAAATGCCCAAATCCGATTAATGATCGCTGTCCAAGATTAAGGCCAAGCGGAGTATTTCAACACTGCCGACGAATCAAGGCCCAGTGGAGTACTTCTACACTGCCGACGAAATCAAGGCCAAGTGGAGTACTTCTACACCGACGACGCATCAAAGCCAAGTGGAATACTACTTCACTGCCCGATAAATCAAGGCCTAGTGGAGTACTTCTACGCTGCCCGATGAATCAAGGCTAAGCGGAGTACTTCTACACTGCCCCGGTTCATGAAATCCAAAATCAATCAAAACGAGTACCATGAAATCCTCAAAATACATTTTGGATGAGTGGGATAGTCTTAGGAATCCCAAATGAGTCACTATACCAAAAATCAATGGATTCCGAGACAAAAAGTTTTGGACCTCAAAAATATTCTAAGTCTAGATAAAAACGTTGACTTTTCGGTGTAGAATTTTTTTAGACAAATCTACAAGGAGTTTGGGGCTCAAATTCTGGTTGTAATCTATTGGAGGATATACAAATCATCTAGAATTTTTTGGGCTTCTGAATCACTCGTTTGGATATCAAACTCAAAAAGTGGCCATTTTTGAAAATCGGGAAATCTGGAAATTTAACACAAACTGAAAAGTTGACTTTTTATTGGTTGGGAATTGGGCCCTGGGAGTATTTTTATTGGACGTGAGCGCGTTGAGGTAATAGGCAAGGCAACATTCGGGCATTGAGGCTTAAGGTTTGGGCGTTGAGGATAAAACAAAGGCAGCGCGCGCACGTTGAAGGTTGACGTTCGCGCGCTAAGGCAATACACAGGTTGGCGCGCGCACGTTCAGATTTGACGTTCGGGCGCTAAGGCTATGGATTAATCGCCCAGATTAATCCTGATTCGCAATTTAGGATAACAGAGACTTGTTTTTAGGGTTTTGGCTCAGGATTAATCGTCAAATTTCAAGATTAATCGCAAGGTCGAGATTTTGAAATATTTTGACTATTTTCAACACAAAACTCATGTAAGTCCTTTACAACCTTTCCAACATCAAAATGGGTGATCATAAAACATCCCAACATACTTTAAAACACTTTCCAAAACAAAAATTCATTCCAAATCCACATGAACACAAATCTTAAACCTTAATCTGAAATATAATCAATAAAGCTGGAAATCCATGGCAAATCAATAGAAAACTAACCAAGAGTATTATACAATCAAAACCTATGAATTTTAGAAGCAAATAGCAACATGCAAGATCATTTCTTCAAATAAATCAAACCCTAGAGAGAGAATACGAATTTTAGTAATTCATTTTGTTTTGAAGGGTTTGCTACTTACTTGTTAATGGAGAAGCAACCTCCTCTCCTAGATCTCCTCTTCTTCTCCTTCTTCTTGAAGCTTTGAAGCAAATTCCCACAATCTCTCTCTCTTGTTCTATACGATCAAGACAAGAGGAAGTGTTCTCAAACACTTAATTAGAAATTAGGGCATCCTTTTATATGCCCAAGTTTTGGATCTTTTAAATCTGCCCCTAAACAAGGCTTTTATTCAACTAAAACCCTAGGGTGTACCTAAGGCATACCAGGGGTACCTTAGTATTATTCGAGTGGGGTACCTTAGTGTTAAGTGGGGTGTTTGCCTTAGTCACTTCAAAAGGCATGCTTTAGGAATGCTTGGGAGGTGTACCTCAGTTAACACAAGGGGTACTTTAGTTATATGAGGGTACTTTGGTTATTTGAGGAGGTACCTTGATATTTCAAGGGATTTACCTTAGTCATTCTAAGGGGGTAAACTTTGAATAAGCTTAGGGGGTGTACCTCAGTTATATTGAGGAGGGTACTTAACAATAGAAGGGATGTACCTTAGTTATATGAGGGAGGTACCTTAGCAATATAAGGGTTTATACCTTAGGCAAAACAGTGGGGCGTTACCTTACTTATATAGGGGTTACTTTAGTTAGACAAAGGGGGTACTTTGGCTATATAGGGGGTGTACCCTAGGTGAAACAGTGGGAGTACCTTATTTATATGTGAGGAGTACCTCTAGGAAATACAAGGGGTGTACCCTAGGTAATATAGGGGATGTACCTTAGGTATGTTGGAGGTACTTTAGTTATATAAAGGGAGTACCTCTAACTGTATAAGAGAATGTACCTTAGCTAAACAAGGGGTACTTCAAGTAAGACAGTAGGGTACCTTAGTTAAAATAAAGAGATACCTTAGGCAATACAAATGAGGTACCTTAGGTATAATTAGGGGGTACTTTAGGTATTCGAATAGGGTACCTTGGGAAAAACAGTGGGGTACCTTAGCCAATATGAGTGAGGTGCCTTAGGTAATATAAGGGATACTTTAGGTATACATGTGGGAATACCTTAGGCAAACACAGGGGTACCTTAGGCAAACACAAGAGGATGCCTTAGGTAAACACAGGGGTACCTTAGGCAATCACAAGGGATACCTTAGGCAAACACAAGGGTACCGTAGGCAATTAAAGTAAGGTACCTTAGGGATACAAGTGGGGTACCTTAGGTATAATTGATGGGTACTTTAAGTAACACTTGGGTGGTACCTTGGGTAATACTTGGGCATACCTTGGGCACACAATGGGGGTACCTTAGGAAATACTTGGGTGTACCTTGGGTATAGAAGTGGGATACCTGGGGTATACTTGAGAGGTTATTTGGGTATTCTTGGAAGATACTTAAGGTACACTTGAGAGGTACCTTGGGCATTCTTAAGAGTTACTTTGAGTATTCTTAGGGGATAATTTGGGTACACTTGGGAGGTACCTTGAGTACTCTTAGGAGTTACTTTAAGTATTCTTGGGAGTGTTTGAAGGCATACACTAGTGTTATCCGGAAGGGTACCTGGGGTAAACTTTAGGGTACTGTGAGACATGGGAAAAAATCAATTCAATGACTTCCTCTATCATCACACGGGATTGGTTAAAAACAATGAGTCGCCACCATTCTATTTAGGTGTGAATGGACACCAAAATATCAAATAAGCTCAAAAGGCAAATTTGGGGTAAAAATAACCCTATAAAAAACAACCAGAGATAGGTAAGGGGATTAGGTTATGAACAGGAGAAGGTGTTAGGCACCCCTATTCATCCACACAAGGTGGTTGCCAAGCATTGTTCATGTTAAAATAAAGAAGGCTTGCTACAAAAATTATAAAAACCACAAAAAGACAAAAGTGTATGGTTTTTTCATACGAATAGCCTGATTGATCCAGAACTTTCAAATATGATCATACCATTCCTAGGGTTTCATGACCAAAACAAAATCAAATAAAATCAATCTAAAGTGAAAACTTAAAAAATCTGGCTTCAAGTTAAATTCTAAAAATCTAGAAAAATATGATTTTTATAAAACATTGCAAAATTGAACTTGAATAGTCCAGGACTTATGAAAGAGTAGAGAACTACTCTTAAGGTCCACGGTCTATAACAATTCAGAATTGAACAATGCGGAAACAGTACACAAAGAATTATACGAGGAAACCTGGATCCAGATCCAGGAAAAACCTCGAGTCTATATGAGGCGACTAACCCTTCAAAATCCACTATTGAATGAAAAGACAATTACAAAGGAGTACATACTTAACCTTTACAATTTGACTCACTCAACAGCAAACCACAGTTCGAATCCACGAACTGCTACACAGCTTGAATCCACAAGCTGCAGAACACGATCAGTCCAGATCGCAAACAATCACTTATCAGTGATCCACAGTTCGAATCCACGAACTGCAACACAGCTTGAATCCACAAGCTGCAGGACACGATCAATCCAGATCGTAGCAATCCTCTCAGAATCCTCTGAGACGATCCAATGCAGTAGGAATCCACCTACGCATCAAACAAGGCCGATCACCAGTCCAGGCGATCACACGATCAGATGAAGTTCCGAATTGAAGAAGAATCCACTGTCTTCAATTCCAGGCGATCTATCTCAGATCTCCCCCTCACTCGATCGCCGACTCTCCAAAGAAGATTTGATCGAATCTCAAAAACCTCAAGATTCGAAAAACAAATGATCCAAAGAAAAAAGTCACAATTGAAAATTACAACTCGTCTATTTAAAGAATAAAACGCAGATCGCGTCGAGCGCTGGTAGCGTCGTGAAGCGATCGATGTAGACGGCTGGTAGCGAACTCAAGTCCCGCTTAGAGTGAGTTGAATCAGTTAAAAGCGCGCTGCTAGCGAGCTGCTAGCGGGAGAGTACGCGGCAGGTGCACGAACCTTACTTTCGACACACGAATTCCCTTATGCGCTGCCAGTGGGGTGGCAGCGGCGTGGTAGCAGTGTGGTGGCACCAACTTCTTCTTCTTTACTGAATTTACTGAATTTTCATTGTTTTAATCTGCACATCTTGAAGCTTCATTAGAAACATAATTTGTCAATCATTTGCCATAACAGGAGTGTGAGTTTTCACACTTACAACTTAGATATAGCCCAAATTTCACATTAAATCAAGAAATCAAAACCAAAAATACCCACGTTGATGAAGAACATCAAAAGGAGAGAACTTAGACCGTAGGGTCTTCTCTCAATAATGAAAAAGGACTCAAAAACCATATCATAAAACCTTAGAATTTATTTTCAGGCTTCTGGATCCAAATCTACCATACTAATCATGATAGATCCAGGATCTTAGCCTAATATCAAAAAAATCACGAAAACAGTATTGTAGGTGCAAAAGTGTGAAAAATCCAAATTCTAGAAAAAAGTGGAGATCTCATGCTATAAACATCATAATCATCATAGATTCATAGGATTCATTCATATTCAACATAAAAGCAACTAAAACATGATCAAGATATCCAAAACAGCCACATCTCACTGATTAGAGCACATGGGGGTCTACCCTACGGATCCACCTGTTCTCTTTTCCCCTAGCTCTCTCTTCACGTTTTACGGCTAGAGAGGATTCTTGAGGTACTTAGAGATAGGTTTGGTGATACAAACATAATCCAAGGCTTTATTATATAAAAAAGAAGAAAAACAGATGATGGGATTCTATTCTAGGAATACAAGATAAAAGATGGCCTTATTCTACAGCAATGGAGAAGATCCTATTACTTCTAGAATTGAAGACAGAAAATAAAAGGGAAAAGGGACTTACCTGGATTAAGCAAGCAGAGCAGCAGGGATTCATCTCTTCTCTTGGAGCTCCTTAGACTTCAAATTTTCGTGGCCTTTTGCTTGAGGAAAGGCCCTCTATTTATAGGCAAACTCAGGGGTATGGTTGGTCCAAGGTTTGGCAAGATAGAGTTTTAGATTGAGTTAAACACAAGGATAATGCCCATCCATGACCAACAAGGATATTTCGAACGAATAAAAGATATAATTCGCTCATTTAAGGGATATTGGACTAAAGATAAGGCTCAGAAATCGAGAAAATATAAAACTCACACAAATCTAATGCGCCCGTAAATGATTTACGGGCAAGTGGTGTCCGTATATGTATTACGGGCACTGCGTACCCGTGTACAAAATTCGGGTGCACTCAGCCCGTGGGTACAATACAGGCAACGCTCAAATTATTGATTTTCATGCATTTTTGGCCTGTTTTAAATTCCAATTACATGTTTTCATTATTTTCTCTCTTTGTAGTGCAATTTTGGGTGTCTACAACTGCCCCCTCTTTGTTAGTAATTAAAACCAATTACGAGTAAAGAGCAAAAAGACCCACAAATTGCACTTTTTGAGATCTTTGTCTAACTAATTGCATTTTGCAAGGATTAAATGGATGATTTTGGAAAAAGTATTTGTGTGGAAGATTTACTGAAAAGTCCCTAACCTTAAAGGGCAAATCCTCCTCTCGCCTCTCACTGAGCACTCGTGGCTATGAAGTGAGATTTGAGACAAATTTTTTTAACAAAAGTGGGTAAGATGGCAATCCTTGCAACTTACAACTAATATAAACATTAATCTCCTGAAAAGTGTGGAGAAAATAATAAAAAATGCAATTTTCTACTTTGCCCATATTTTCATTGCGGGCAGATGATGCCCGTAAATTTTATATGGGCGAATTTGACCATATTACCTTTACGGGCGCCTGTTGCCCGTACTGCTTTTACGGATTTTGGCTTTCTTCTTAATCGCGGCCGCGACCTCCTTCCTCATTTCTGCCCGCACTTCAGCCCTAATCTCTTTGCCCGCATTCTTCACTCCGGTCTTCCTTCTCAATCTCCAACTACGCACGAGTTCGCCGGCAACCACTGTTCACTCCGGCAACCTTCATCTTCTCCAACGACTACTGTTCTTCTCCATCAACTCTCAACATCTCCGGTGAACTTTCCTATTTCTGGCGACCTTCACCATTTGTTGGACTTCCCCATTGACATTGCAGCCGTCTTCCTTCTCCACTCAGGATTCCATTCGACACATTAATCTTCTTTGAATTTCTTCTGTGGAAGCTCGGGCGAAGCAAGGTGTGATCTTTGTTTTCAAATTTTCCAATTTCGACTGACACAAGTAAGTGGCTGAACCTCTCCTTTAGTAAACCAAACAGTGATAACATCTCTATAACTGGACAAATCTGGTTCATGCATGAATTTGGCTCACTATTGATGGTTTTGAGAATAATCCCTGATTCCATGTTTAACTTTTGGGAATTTATCTGCATCTCTGTGACCAGGCATACCTTTTGTCTCCAAATGATAATTTCTCAATTCATGCTTGACCATCTGAATTCACTCTTTGCATTTTTCTGCTTCTGATTGATTGCTGTGAATGCTATATGCTTCCTCCAGAACTGCTGTGCAAAATGCATGGTTTTATTCTTGCATGTGTAAATAATTAACTTTTGCTGTGCAATTCCATCAACTTGAATGTTGTTCAATTTCTGTTTTCATGTTCACTATGTCCAAGCATGCCTATCTGCTCCCCAAGTCTTTGATTTGTATCTTGATAAACTCATGCTTTGACCAATGGCTGATTTCCTTTGATTGAGAGATTGGGATTCTTGTCCTTTGATATCTGATTTTTCTACAAATATGAGAGCTTGGAATCCTTGCCCATGAGTGGCTAGCTTCCAATTGAAGTCAATTGTCCTTTCTTTGAGGCAATTAGATTTCCGACTTTGCATTTCTTCTATTGCCTCAGTATCAACACAAGTAGGCTTGAGCTTCTATCCTGGAACCAAATAAATTTAAATGGTTAGGTCTTTTTAGAAAATCCCAAAAGAGAAAATTAAGATCAATATACATTTTTTTTCATTGATTAAAGCAAAGACAAGTACTTAAAACAATAAAATTTCTCAAAAATAAACTCCATAGTTGACTTCTGATTTTGGTCGGGAGTTTCTGAAGCAATTTCTTCCATTCTCCATTTTTTCTTTTTTCTACAAATCAATTAAACTTGGTTAAAATGGAAATCAAGCAAATAAAAAATTTTAAATGAAACATCTCCCTGATTTGAACTGCAGATGGCCCGCATTCAATCAGCTTCTAGGGATCCTGCAGATGAGCCTTCCTCCTCGAGGGTTAGGTGGGATCATGCTAATGTGGCCTCGTCTTCGAGGGCCGAGAGGGATTCTGATTCTGATATCCCAGATCTCCCTTCTGGGGATTCGCGTGAGGCGACCCCAGAGGTATACTCTAACCTTTCTGAAATTTCACATTCCTTCACAAAATGCATCACCCTGATTCTTTCTCCCTTCCAATTGTTTCTTTAGCCGGCAGTTGAGGCTTCAGGTAGAGATAGAGGCCGTAGAGGGCACCGTAGTAGAGGCAGAGATGGAGGCCATGATGAGGGCCGTAGAGGAGGCTGCAGAGGAGGCCGTGGCAAAGATGAGGCCAGGACCATGGTTGAGGTCCCTGAGGAGGTGGCTGCCCAGATTAGGGATACTGATCTTTTGCATGGCTTGAGGACTCATCCCTCAACATGTATTAGGGCAGATATCCCTTTGGAGTATCCCATGTCTCATTATAGAGGGAGCTGGGCCAGCTTTATTAGATTTATTGGAGATTGCAGTTCAGCTTATCGCCGGGAGCTAGGCTTGTATGGCTTTGATCTCTTCACCACCATTCCAGATGTTCGCTTGGATCGAGCCCTTATTGCGATGCTGTTCGAGAGGTTCTTCCCCGAGACATTGAGCTTCCATTTTCCAGATATCGAAATTGGGATCCGGCCGTCTGACTTCACGCTTATCATCGGGATCAGGATGATCGGTGATATTATTCCTGAGATGGTGATGCCAGATGCCGAGGAGATTGCCTCTTATCTTGGCTATATTGTGCTGCCTCCGGAGGCCTGGGATAGAGGGAGAGCGAGATTGTCTCTGACTTGGTTGATAGAGACCTTCCGGGGGAGGCAGCTTGGCCAGCTTGCCGTCGGTGATCCAGCTTTTCCATTTGCCTTCCGATTCATTTTTCTGTATATGATGGGCTCCTGCTTCTTCCCAGAGGACACGACTTCTGTCAGTCCTCATTTTTTGAGCTTATTGGGAGATCTTCATCCAGCGAAGAGGTATGCATGGGGCCTGCTCATTTTTGGTACCATTCTGGCCGGCCTGCACCAATCAGTTAGCGGCCTCTCTACTTCCAGAGGAGCTGGAGTTGGGTGCAGATTCTTCTAGCCCTTCCTGCAGGTGAAATATCTATTTCTCTTCTCTTTCTTTCTCTTTCTCTCTCTTTTTTCCTTTTCTATTCTTCTTGACCCTTTTCCTTCTTTTTGCAGTTATTTGCTAGGGTTTATATTCCCTATTTCCGCCCTACGTCTACGATGCCGGAGGAGACATATCAAATGGCTTGTAGATGGTGTCATGTGGAGCACAACTCTGAAAAGAGTTGTCCTAGGTCTGCCCGGGCTCATCTGGACAGGCTATATCGGTCTAAGGTAATCTTCTTTAATTCTTCCTCTTTTTTTCCTTCCTGAATCACATGTCTAATATTCTTCTTTCTATTTTTCAGCTGTTCGTCCCCAGGATGGAGGACATTCATGAGGTGCTGGCCCTGCATGCGGCTAGAGATGATGCCTTTGCCCCTAATCAGAGACGTCAGAGATATCAGTTCTTTATTGGTCAGATGGGCAGCATCTGGTATTGCGGTGAGCGCTTCTTTTATCAGCATCTTAGAGAGCCTAGGATTCCTATCATTCCTCCAGATACTACCCCCTCCTTTCCTCCTATGCCTGTTGATCCTGTCCAGTTCCTAGATTGGATTGAGGCAGAGACCTTATTGGAGGAGGGTTACTATGATGCCTGGTTCAGGTGAGCTTCAGTCGGGTGCCTTATGCCACCCATGCCTATCCGTGGCGGAGTCACGGAGATTGGAGGGGTAGTGATTAGGGCCTATGACACGATGGTATGTCTTCTTCTTTTTGATCTTCTATTCTTATACTTTATTTGAACTTGACATTTTCTAACACCTTCTCTTCTATTTCAGGAGGCTCAGTTGGCAGAGATCCGGTCTCGGTATGCTGATATAGAGCGTCAGCGAGATGCTGCTATTGCCGAGCGGGACACCCTCTACATTACTATCTCAGACCTCCAGGGACAGCTTGCCAGGGCACAGGGCCAGGCGGGCCCTTCTAGTGCACAGGACCAGGCGGGTCCATCTCATACCCAGGTTAATTCTTTCATCTCTTTCCATTCCTGCTCTTATATCTGTTTATCCTGTTCTGATTAAAATTTCTTTTCTTATTTTCAGGATGACACAGCCGGCCCTTCTTCACCTGCTTCACCTGTGCCTATGCATTTTCGTGGAGAGGTATTCTCTGTGGCATGGGTGGAGTTTGTGACTTCTCCAGGTTGGTAGAGACACCTGCAACAGAGCCTAAGATCGAGGCTGATGTTGCGCCTACTGCTAAGGATGTGCCAGAGTCTGCTCCAGCTCCTGAGACCGCTCCTGATGCGTCTGCTGATATGGATATGGAGCCGGCTAGGGATGCCGCTGTGGTGGAGCCTACCGAGGAGGCCGTGGTGATAGAGGAGGCTACTGTTGATCCTGTAGAGCCTGGTCCTGATACTGATGCTCCTGGGACGTCCATTCCTGCTGATCCTGCTGCTGCCGATCCTGAGCCTATCTATACGGATTCTGATACCGAGTCTACGGGATATGTAGATACTTCGGGGTACGTTCCTCCTGATAATCCCACTGCTGGCCTTGTGCCTTTATATATGTGGCATGATATTCAGTCTGTTTTGAGCAGGATGACCCGTAGTACAGCTCGTAACATTGTGTGACATATTTTTAAGCCCCAGCGATCTTCAGGCCGTGGTCGAGGCAGAGGACGTGGCCGTGGCCCTGGCCGTAGGGGTGGAGCTGTGTAGACAGTAGATTAGGATTCTTCATGTACATGTATTTTGACAAACTGATGTATACCTTCATATATATAAAAGAAATTTGATTCATTTTTATTCATTTGTGCTCTTTTTTCTTTTATTTCTAGCTTTTCTTGCATGATATATGTTGAAGCAGGGACAGGTGAAACTTGGGAAAGCAATGAAATTAAAGTTCCCATTTTTTTGCATTTTTCCGAATAATCCGTATTTTAAATGCGGGCAAGCAGTGCCCGTAAACTTAATGCGGGCACGTGGCGCCCGTAATTTTATTACGGGCACGCCTTGCCCGTATTTTAAATATGGATTTTGCAGCCTTTTCGAATTTTCTATATAAACTCAAGGGGCACGTCATTGTGACACTTTTAATAGTTTGAAAACTCCCTGAGCCTTCCGTTTTCTGTTTTCCTTGGCTTCTTTGATGCTTCCATGGCTTCCCTCGCCCCTTTCTCTTTTGCCGATGAATCTCCTCCTGCAAGACAACCTGTTACATCAAAACCTCCTAATCTCACCAGGTATAATGTTGTGGATTCCTTCAATGATAGGTGGGTTAACTCCACGACCCTTGATGAGGAAATTCACTGGGATTCCATCCACTTATGCCACATCCTATACATCCCTAAAATTCCCTTTAAGTGGGAAATCATTGAAGCTTTAATTGGACACTGGGTACCTGAACTGAATCTCTTCCATTTTGATGACAAAGAGATGACTCCTACCATAGAATAAATTGAAACCATCCTTGGCCTAAGGTTTTCTGAAAAAGTTGTGAATCCACCCCTAAAGCCTAGCTACAAAAAGGAGGCCTCCACATTCTTGCGTATAAGGAAGAAGGACTTAGGAAATTCTGATACACTATTGACCTTGTCCAAGACCTTTTTGACTGAAAAACTTCTAAGGAGTGAGGACAAGGGTGCCCGGTTTAATGCTTTGACTTTGATAGTGGTCAATCAGTTGCTTTTTCCACGGAGTGATGACCAGGTTGACTTGGCTCTTATCTCAGTTGTTTGCCAGGTTAGGGAATGTGAGCGATTGGCCCCTATGATCTTGGTAGAGATATACCAGACCCTGACTGACTGCTACTTCAGAAAGAATAAACGCTTCCTTGCCTGCGCCCCTATCCTACAGGTAAAAGAGAAATAAATTTTTTTTTTCTTTCCTTTTTTTTCTTTTCCTTTCTTCTTTCTTCTTTTTCTTTTTTTTTTCTTTTTCTCCTTTCTTTTTTTTTGTTTTTTTTTTCTTTTTCTCTTTTCTTTTTTTTTCTTTCTTTTTTTTTCTTTTGAAATAAATTGAAATTCTCCCCTTTTCTGTAGCTTTGGTTGCTTGACCACCTGAGTCAAGTTGAAGAGATAACTCGCCACTTCTTTCCAAGATTGAAAGTTCCTGTTCTGATGAGCAACAGGGATTGTCCTAACATCCAAGGCGGCAAGCAGGGATGGTTCACTTTCTTGGGTACTCTCCAGGATGATCAAGTGAGATGGCCTGGCACTTATCAGCCCAATCCAGAGATAGTGATCAGCTTCAGAGATAGGAACTTTTTGGTCCGGGCAGGCTTGAAATCTGTTGTTCTCTATCTTCCTTTGAGGGTTCTTCGACAGTTTGGAGCGACCTAGGGAATTATGATCCCAACTGGCTATGAGAGCTTTGTAGGGCCACTTACACCAGCCACCATGGGGCTAAATGCTCAATTAATGAATGAGTGGTCCTATGTTCGCTTTCTGCGGGGTCCAGTCTTTTCTGAGTCCCATGTGAAGGACTATCATTTTTGGATCAAAGAGCAGGTGCAGAGTCATGCCCCAGTACCAGAGGATCCTCCTGCAGTTCTTCCCCCTACTTATGAGGACATTCTGGAGTCTGAAAGGGCAACTCACAATCGGCTTCAACAAATTTGGGTACGAGAAGCACAAGAGCTCAGGATAAAGGGTATTGATCTGGAGAGGCAACTTGAAGAGCAGAGGTCTTGCCGCATTGCCATGGAGAAGAAACTTGAAGAACAAAGGCAGGCTCGTCGCTTTGAAGTACGAGCGATGCGGAAGAAATATCAGGATTCCTTGGCTGACCTTAGGGTGTTGAAGATCAAGCAATCACTTTCAGATGAGATCATCTCCTTTTTTGGTGACCCCGATGCAGAGGGAGCTTCTGGAATCATTGCAACTCAGGCTGCTCGGATTAGGGAGCTTGAAGAGCAGTTAGGGAATAGGGCTTAGATTCTTTTTTTATTTTATTTTATTTTTTTCTTTCTTTTCTTCTTTTTTTCATATTTTTATACAAAAGCAAACTCCATTAGTGGAAAGACAATATATTTAATTCAAAAATAGTTTTTATATTATTGGCCTCAGATTTCTCAGATGCTTGTAAAAACAGAAGTTTTATGAAAAAGTATTTGATTTCTCATCACTGGCCAAAGTATAGTTTTTTTTATTTTTTTATTTTTTATTTTTTTGAAAGCTGATCCAAAACACTTAATCATATATAATTAAAGGAATTAAAATTAGTTTGAACAATGAAAAGGGTAGGCCAAGCAATAGGGAGAGACCAAATCTGTCTATCCTGTGACCTTTAGAATCATCCCCAAATGGCTTTTCCTCCATGACTGACCCTGCTAATCTGCTGTTCATGCGGACTTCAGACTTGGACCACATGATCAACTCAACCTTTGATTCTCTTTTTTTTTTCTTTTTTTTTCTTTTTTTTTTCTCTTTTTTTTTTCTTTTTGCCCCTATTGCCCCTAACTCCAATTACGGTTTTCACTAAGGCCGGCTTCTGCATTCCGTCATCACCAATCTTACTCTGAAAGTTGAATGAATATACTAAAATCACCGAGGGCTTAAAAATAGGACGAAACAAAGGCTAAGCTCGGTTTATAAAAGAAAAGGTATTAAAGGCTCAAAATTTTCTAAGTGTGAAAATAGGTCAACCGGACTTACAGTCATGATGAACTTGACCCCATTCCCTTTTTTTGTATTTGGCTTTCATTTGCCACTATTTTTCTTCTCTTTTTTTTCTCTTTTTGCCCCTATTGGCTTTGCGCCTATTGTCTTTGCCCTGGTATAAGACTGTAAGTCCAATTTAGGTTTATCAAAGAAGACAAACAGGCTCAAATTGGCTTGACTAGGGATGAAAATTTTGGGAAATATAGAAATATGGCCTCAGATCATTTCCTAGTAATATTCATTCAAGGAAAATATCTCTTTACTACATCAGAATTAATTGGCTCAGGAAAATCTTTCTCATCCATTTCTGTTAAGATGAGGGTACCCCCTGACAGGACCTTTTTGACAACATAAGGCACTTCCCAATTTGGTTTAAATTTTCCACGAGGGTCTTCCAAAAAGGGTAAAATTTTCTTTAATACTAAATTTCCTTCTTGGAAAGTTCTGGGCTTCACCTTCTTATTGTAAGCCCTGGCCATTCTCTTCTGATACAATTGGCCATGACAAAGCGCTTTCAAACGCTTTTCCTCTATCAAATTGAGTTGATCATGTCTTAACTGTATCCATTCAGCTTCTTCTAATTTAGCTTCCATTAGCACTTTTAATGAAGGGATTTCTACTTCCACTGGTAAAACCGCTTCCATTCCATATACTAAAGAATACGGGGTTGCCCCTGTAGAAGTCTGAATCGAGGTTCTGTAAGCATGTAGAGCAAGTGGCAGCATTTCATGCCAATCTTTGAAATTCACTACCATCTTCTTGATGATCTTCTTTATATTCTTATTCGCTGCTTCCACTGCCCCATTCATCTTTGGTCTGTACGGAGCTGACTTGTGGTGGGTGATCTGAAACTGTTCACACATCTTCCTCATGTCCTTGTTCTTAAGGTTTGAAGCATTGTCTAATACTATGGCACTTGGCAAACCACAGCGACAAATGATGTTGTGCTTTAAAAACTTAAGAACGTGGCTACTTGTGATGTTTGCATATGAAGCTGCCTCTACCCACTTGGTGAAGTAATCAATTGCTACAAGTATAAACCTGTGTCCATTTGATGCCTTTGGAGAGATCATTCCAATGACATCTATACCCCACATGGAGAAGGGCCATGGAGATGTCATGTTGTGCAATTCACTCGGGGCTGCATTTTTATTATCAGCATACACTTGGCATAAATGACACCTTTTGACATGTATATAGCAATCGTGCTCCATTGTCGACCAGTAATATCCCAATCGCAGAATCTTCTTGGCAAGCATGTGCCCATTCATATGGGGTCCACAAACTCCTCCATGTACAGTTTCGACAAACCTTTCTGACTCGGTCTTGGCAACACATCTAAGTAGGATATCGTTGTGTGATCTTTTGTACAACTGCCCACCACTTAGAAAAAACTGACCTGTCAACCTCTGTATTGTTCTTTTCTCAGTAGAAGTGACGTTTTCTGGCAGACTCTGATCATTTAGGAAGTTCTTAATATCTTGAAACCATGGTACTTCTTCTTCTGAGGTTTCTTCTAGAACAAGGCAATAAGCTAGTTCATCTCTCCAGTGGTCTAATATCAACACCTTCTTGCATACTGACCATTGAAGCCAATGTTGCTAGAGCATCTGCAAACTGATTTTTGGCCCTTGGCATATAATTGAAGAAAATTTGAGTGAATTTGGTGCTTATTTCTTCCAAATACTGGTGATAGGGGATCAGTTTGTGATCCTTAGTTTTCCATTCACCAGTTGTTTGGAAGATGATAAGACTCGAATCTCCATATACGTCAAGTTCCTCCACTTCATGGTCTAAGGCTGCTTGTAACCCAATTATGCATGCTTCATACTCTGCAATATTATTTGTGCATTGGAACCTTAACTTCATTGCGATTGGGATGTGTGCCCCATTTGGCTTGATCAAAACAGCCCCTATTCCATTTCCATTCATATTGGCAGCCCTATCAAAGTACATCTGCCATGAGCTTTCACCTTCTTCTTCTTCAGTAAACAGGATTGCCTCATCAGGGAAGTTGGTCTTTAAGGGTTGGTATTCTGGTAAAGGATGTGCAGCTAAGTGATCAGCAATGGCTTGACCCTTAATGGCCTTCTGAGTGATGTATGTGAGATCAAATTCAAAGAGTAACAGCTGCCACTTTGCCGTTCTACCAGTTAAAGCCGGTTTTTCAAATAGACACTTCAAAGTGTCCATTCAGGATATCAGTAATGTGGAATGACTAAGGAAATAATGCCTCAGTCTCTGAGTTGCCCATACTAAAGCACAACAGGTCTTTTCCAAAGAAGAATACTTTGCTTCATATTCTGTAAACTTCTTGCTTAGGTAGTAAATTGCCCTTTCCTTTCTGCCTGTGTCGTCATACTGTCCCAAGACACACCCCATTGATGTCTCCAAAACTGACAAGTATAAAATCAATGGTCTTCCTAGAGTTGGTGGCACTAACACATGTGGATTCAATAAATACTCCTTTATTGTGTCAAAGGCTTCTTGGCAATCGTCATTCCAGACCGTCGGGTTATTCTTTCTTAGAAGCTTGAAAATTGGTTCACAGATAGCGGTGAGCTGTGCTATGAACCGACTTATGTACTGAATCCTTCCAAGGAAACCACGAACTTCCTTCTCCCTTCTAGGTGATGACATTTCAATGATTGCTTTAGCTTTAGCTGGATCAATCTCAATTCCCCTTCTGCTTACTATAAAGCCCAATAATTTTCCTAATGTAGCCCCAAAGACGCATTTTGCAGGGTTAAGCCTTAGACTGTATTTCCTGAGCCGGTCAAACACCTTCTTCAAGTTGATCAGGTGGTCTTCTTCTTCACATGATTTGGCTATCATATCATCCACATAGACCTCCATCTCTTTATGGATCATATCATGGAATAAGGCTGTCATGGCCCGCTGGTAGGTTGCCCCGGCGTTTTTAAACCCAAATGGCATGACAGTGTAGTGGAAGGTACCCCAAGGTGTAATGAAGGCAGTTTTTTCTTGATCCTCCTTAGCCATCTTAATTTGATTGTACTCAGAAAAACCGTCCATGAACGAGAACAGGCTATGTACAGCAGTGTTGTCCACCAAGATGTTGATGTGTGGAAGTGGAAAATCGTCCTTTGGGCTTGCCTTATTCAAGTATCTGTAGTCTACACACATTCGGACATTTCCATCCTTCTTTGGCACTGACACTATATTTGTAAGCCATTCAGGGTACGTGGAGACCGCCAAGAATCCCACTTGGAATTGTTTAACCACTTCATCTTTGACCTTCAATGTCCACTCAGGTTTCAACCTTCTCAGTTTCTGTTTAACTGGCTTAACATCTGGTAGAATTGGTAGTCTGTACACAACCATGTTCGTGTCTAAACCTGGCATATCCCGATACGACCATGCAAATACATCTTCATAATCAGCCAGGAACCATATCATTTCATCACGCTGTACTTCAGAAAGGCATACCCCAATCTTCACTATTTTTGGGTCATCTTCGGTCCCTAAGTTTATTGATATGGTCTCTTCAATATAAGGTTGGACCCCCTTTTCATGACGCTCTAGTTGATATGTGATTTCTTTTGGAGGTGTGAGACATGGAAAAAATCAATTTAATGATTTCCTGATCATCACACGGGATTATATAAAACAAAGAGTCGCCACCATTCAATTTAGGTGTGAATGGACACTAAAATATTAAATAAGCACAAAAGGCAAATTTTAGGGCAAAATATCCCTCCTAAAAAAAACAACCAGAGATGGGTAAGGGGATTAAGTTATGAACAGGGGAAGGTGTTAGGCACCCCTATTCATCCACACAAGGTGGTTGCCAAGCATTGTTCATGTTAAATTAAAGGAAAAAGCTTGCTATGAAAATCAGGAAAAATCACAAAAAAGATGAAATTGTATGGTTTTTTCATACGAATAGTCTGATTGATCCAGAACTTTCAAATATTATCATACCATTCCTAGGGTTTCATGATCAAAATAAAATTGAGATAAAATCAAATAAAATAAATTTAAAGTGAAAAATCCAAAAATCTGGCTTCAAGTCAAAATTCTAGAAATCTGGAAAAATATGATTTTTATAAAATATTTCAAAATTGAACTTGAATAGTCCAGGACATAGATAAAGCTCAAATTTCACATTAAATCAGAAAATAAAAACCAAAAATACCCACGTTGATGAAAAACACCAAAAGGGGAGAAATTAGACCGTAGGGTCTTCTCTCAATAATGAAAAACAATTTAAAAACCACATCATGAAACCCTAGAATTTATTTTCAGGCTTCTGTATTCAGATCTATCATATTGATCATGATAAATCCAAGATCCTAGCCTAAAATCGCAAAAATCACGAAAACAGTGCTGTAGGTGCAAAAGTGGCAAAAATCCAAATTTTGTCAAAAAGTGGGGATCTCATGCTATAGACATCATAGATTCATGTTATTCATTCAGATATATCATAAAAGCATTAAAACATGATCAGGATATTCAAAGCAATCACATCTCACAAATTAGAGCACATGGGGGTCTACCCTACGGATCCACCTGTTCCCCTTTCCCCTAGTTCTCTCTTCACGTTTTACGGTTAGAGAGACTCTTGAGGTACTTAGAGATAGGTTTGGGTACACAAACACAATCACAGGCTTTATTCTATAAAAAAGGAGAAAAACAGATATGGGGTTCTATTCTAGGGATCCACCTGTTCCCCTTTCCCCTCGTTCTCTCTTCACGTTTTATGGCTAGAGAGACTCTTGAGGTACTTAGAGACAAGTTTAGGAATACAAAAACAGATATGACCTTATTCTACAGCAATAGAGATGATCCTATTACATCTAGAATTGAAGACAGAAAATAAAAAGGAATAGGGGACTTACCTGGATTGAGCAGGCAGGCAGCAGGAGTTCTTTCTCTTCTCTTGGAGCTTCTTAGAATTCCTTGGACTCAAAATTTCGTGGCCCTTAGCTAGAGGAAAGGCCCTCTATTTATAGGCAAACACAGGGGTATGGTTGGTCCAAGGTTTGGTAAGATAGAGTTTCAGTTTGAGTTAAACACAAGATCATGCCAATCCTTTATCCACAAGGATAAATGAGATAATTCGAACAGATAAATAAGAGAATTCGCTTATCCAAGAGAGATATTTGGGTGTAGATAAGGCTCAAAAATCAAAAAGGTAAAATTCGCACAAAGACCCCCGTGCCCGTATATATATTACGGTCGCGCCCTGCCCGTATTATTAATACGGGCACGTCGTGACTGTATATCAACTGCATGTATGACCAGACCGTGAACAAAATACGGTCATGACCAGTTTGGCCAGATTTTACACTTTTTTGACCTGTTTCAAATCCCAATTAATATTTTCAATTATTTTCTCATTTTTAGTGCAATTTGGGGTGTCTACAGGAGGGTCGTCTTTTTTGTCCTCGGTCTCTTCGAGCTCGAGGTCGAAGTCATACTCAACCTGATTCAATTCCGTTTGCTTATATGGTTCATAAGTGATTTGGACCTTTTTGAAAAATTTAATTTTTCTAGAAAAAATTAAAAAATCTTTTTGTGTTTTTTGAGAGCCTTCTACAAAATCTTTTCCTAAAAACGAAGGCTCATTAAAACCTTCAGGAAAAGGGCATTCCACTAATGGAGTTTTTTTTTTTTTTTGGAAGCCATGTCTGTTTGTCAAACAAACGCGGCTTCAAAAGTAAGGGGAGTTTCCTCCCAATTGTTCAACATAAAAGAATCTGGGGCAGGGATACAAGCCTGCTCCTCAAGCTCAGGGTCTGCATCTGAAATCACCATTACTGGGTGAGTTGCATCGCCTGCTTCTTCTGTAGGGCTTGTCCCAGATGGAACTTCTACTGCAGCCCAATCAATGAAAGGTAGCTCCTCTGCTCCTTCTTCTTGGTTGCCTTCAGTCATGGCAAAAAAGGCTCCAACGTCCTCGGAAAAATCATGCTCCTGTTCTATATGTGGCCCAGGCCCACCCAATGCTTGTGGAGGTGAAGGTGGAACATATGGTTGCACGGTTGAGGACTTGGATTTCTGGAATGGGTTGATGTTATAGTATGGGGGTTTGGACTGATCCTGGGGAGGAGACAGCTGAATCATATGAGAAAGCTTTGGAAAAATTTCCTTGATGTGAGGGAATTTCATGTCTTCCATTTCCTTCTGTCTTCTCCAATTCCTTGGCTTGGACCCCAATCCTGCTCTATGGACTATCTTCCTAACCTTTATCGGTTCTATCCTTCCTTGCAGGTTAACCCCCAGGCCTTTTCCAGGGTGAAAATTGTACTTTTCCAGCACATTCTCGACCATTTTCTCAGCACAGGTCAACTTTCCTTCTTTTTCCTGATACCCCCCAGGTATAAAATTCACAGTTTCAAACTGGAAAGAGTGAAATGCCATCTTGTCAGCAGTCATTTCCATGTTTATGTAGGGCACATCAGGGGACCACATGGGAGGAACCAAATTTTCAGCTAGGACAATAATCACCTTTTGCCCTCTAATATATTTGACTCTTTGGTGGAGGGTAGATGGTATAACCCTAGCTGTATGAATCCATGGCCTTCTTAGGAGTAGGTTGAAGGCCGCTGGTATATCCATCACTTCAAATGTGATGTTAAAGATATACGGTCCAATAGTGACCAGCAGTTCAACCTCCCCTAGGGAGTGTGTTTTAGAGTTATCAAATGCTCTTATGATTCTTCCATTTTGTTTTATTTTATTTTGCTCCAGACCGAGCTTAACAAATGTTATTAACGGGCAGACATTCAGAGCCAACCCATTATCAATTAAAACCTGGGCTATCATGCAACCCTTACTGAGCACAGCTATGTGCAAAGGATCCACATGATGGTACCCTGCTGGGCTAATCTCTGTTTCAGAAAAAGTTGTGACATTATGGGATAAAATCTGCCCAACCATCCGACCTAGTTGGTCTGGTTCAATGTTTTTAGGCACATGTGCCCCCTGAAATATCCTTAACAAGGAGTCCCTATGTTTTTCAGAATTTAATAATAATCCCAGAATTGAGATCTGGGCAGGGACTTTGTTCAACTGCTCGACAACATTGAACTCACTCTTTTTAATCAGCTTAATGAGGTCAGCAACCTCACTGTCAATTACCTGTGGGGCATCTTCCCCTACCTTAGCCTTTCCTTTTGTTTTCTCTTTCTCAGCTTCTTCCTTCCCATTTTCTTTCTGTTTCTCTACCTCACCTATGCATTTTCCCGACCTCATCATGAGGTTCACTTCTTTCTTGCTTTCTGCCTCAACTGCAGGGAATGTAGTGGTGAAGGCTTCACTGTAGTTCCATGGTACAACTGATTCAGAGTAAGAAGGCTTAGAGACATTTATCACTAATGGGGGAAATTTGGACTTAGATAATGAAGTCTGAGTAAGAGGAACATCTACAACCAATGGTGGACATTGTTTTGATTGAGGGGTTACAGAAGTGACTGATGCCTTAAGATGGTCACAATTTATGACCAGTGGTGGTTTTGATAGAGTCGGTGAAAAATGGATGGATGAATTGCAATTGATTACCAGAAGTGGATTTGCAATATTCAGTTGGGCCATGAAAGAGGAGGCCCGATCCAAAGCAGAGCTAATATTCTCAGCAACACTCTCATTCTTTCTTGAAATTACATTTATTTCTTTATTGCAACTTCTTTTGTCAAAATAAACTTTGACCGTTGTCCCTATTGGAGCAATTAACTGGGATGGGTCAAAGGTTATTTCATCAGAAGAAATGACCCCTATGACATTAGATGGGCCCGTCCCATGATGCTGAGGCAGAGGGTTTTGTCCAATATCTGTTCTAGGAGGATTGGGAGCCCCGGTATTAAAAGACAGGGTATTCTGGTCAAGCAAATCCTGAATGGCGTGTTTCAACGGCCAACACTTGTCAATAGAGTAACCAGGTGCACCCATGTGGAAATCACAAGTGGTGGAGGGGTCATAATTTCTCCCCTTTGATGCATTCGGATTGGGTTCTCTTAAAGTAATATACCCTGCTTGCAATAAAGTGGGAAGCAACTGAGAAGGAGTCATTGGAATAGGGGTGAAAACCCTATTTCTCCTTGCTGCGAAATAGGCATCCTTTTCCTCTTTAGTAAAAGCCCTCTTTTAGTCCGAGGGTGCTGCTGAAATATTAACCCTCATGGGGGCTTGGGTGGATGGAGCAGATGGAGTAGGAAAATAAGCAGGTATATTGATTTGTATGGGTTTGTTAGGGCCCAACGGTGGCTGTACCATGTTTACCTCCCCTTCTTTCTTGTTCCCATTCTTTTTCAACTCACTTCCTTTCTTTAGATTGGGGTCTTGCTGACTGACCATAGCAGAGTGGTCAATTATTTTACCCGACCTGATTCCGTCCTCGATTCGGTCGGCCACTTGTACCAAAGCCGCAAAATTAGTGGTGGTCTGACCCACCAAATGGCCGTAGAATGGTTGACCCAGTGTACTGATGAAAGTGGAAATCATCTCCTGCTCTAGCATGGGTGGCCTGACCTAAGAGGCCGTCTCCCTCCATCTTTTGGCATACTTGTAACGCCCCGAACCCGGGTCAGTCCAAACCGGCACCCGACCCGAACCCGGTTCGCTACTGTAACAACCCGAATTTAGTTCAACAACCAAATCCGAGGTGTTACTGGCCCATATCAATTACAACATCAATAACATACCAGACCAAAGAAAGTAAATCCAATCCATATATATTAAACTATCAGAGTTGCGGAAACAAGTATGTGCGGAAGTGTAGGTTAAAATCATCAAACAAGCATGAAGCTTGACCATCAATCAATATTATCAAGTCTGGTAGAATGAACTGGTTACTAACTCTCTCTTGCCTCTCTTATACATCAAATCCAATTAATGATAATAAACCAATTAAAATGCTAAGTCTATAACATCAATCCACCTCAGAAAAGATCTGGATAATAATAATCCTCCGGCGAATACTCGGCTATCTCTCCCTGGAAGTCTAAAAGATCCCCCTCTCGCGTATCAGCTGAAAAAATGGAATAGAAGTAGGGTGAGATACGAATATCTCAGTAGGTAACACATGCATGATTAAACAGTTAATATACGGAAAGTAACAGTTCATGCACGATGAAGCAACATCGATAAATCAGGCTCGCATAATCATTTATACTATTCATGAACACAAAACAGTTTGATAAACAGTTCTAGAAATGATTTTCAACAAGTTTTAATATAAGATCTCAATAGACGAATCAATAGCATAATCCATGCATTGCCAGGATGTACTAAGCAGTCACATCCAATCAATATCCCAATCACATGCATCCCGCACGTGCACAATAGTAATCATATCAAGTGTTATGTTTTCAGTGTCATTGTAGGACTCACAAAGTTAGATAAACCTTTTGAGATGATTCTCAACCAATTGCTATACCACCGTGCGACTTAGGAGCGATGCTACTAATGATACTCAAGCCCCATGCAGCGCAGCTTAGACAAGAGCCGTAGTCACCGACTTATTGCACACGTACCCATCAGAGTTGGCATGTACCACCAGCATGCAGCACCAGAATCAATACATGGAGGTGGTTGCTTATCCACATGTACAGGGAATCACCAGCGGCTCACCGGGGTGTCCCTCCAGACATAGGACCTTCCCAGACAAACTAACTTGCAAAGGAAGCGCGTCGCATATAGGAGTAACTCAACCCAAATGACATATCCCTCAGCTATCTAGCTACGACTATGGATCCACAACCACCTATGCCCACTAGACTCCAAAATTCCCTAAAATATCATATTTCTATAAGGGTTGGTGCCTAGCGGCATATAATGGTTATATCTGTACATTCACTTCATTATTTAGTCATGCGGATTATGAACTCTCTTTATAATGTCTTATGATTTATAATGCCATTTAAAAGTGTTTAGATAGTCAAATGGTAGTTAGGCTTTTCCAAAATCACATTTCTTGTTTACCTTCAAAACTGGGCAACTAATGTCCTAAATATCTCCCTAATTTGTTTTTCTGTAAAACAGGGATTTAGGTAGTTTATTTTGGTCTTAAAACACCTTAATTAATCATTAAAATTGTCTAAAAATAGTTTAGAATTGAATTAGGTTCGAAATTATGAAAAATTGGAAATTCTGCTGAGAGCGCCTGGGATCGCTCAGGATCGCTCCGGGCGGTCATCAGTCGGCGGTAGTGCAAATTCGAGCGCCCACGGTCCGTCGTCCCGCGGTCCACGGCGTCCTCGAGTATTTAACCAGCGCCTAAGATCGCCGATGAGCGCCTCGCACAGTCGAGGTCGGCGGTCTCACCAAATCGAACAGAAACAGTTCTAAATCACGATTTTTCACGTCTAAACTCATTCTAATGTATTTATAACATGCTTAGCTAACTAAATACAACTTTACATATCATAGAAACATGCTTTTGCGATTAAACAGAGATAAATCCGAATTTTAAACCCAAACGGTGTCACCTACCTCTCTACGCTGATTCCTTCTTCTCTATTATGCACAATGACGAACTCTTGCACTGAAGAATCCTCTGGACGATGAACGCACGCCCAGCCCTTCCTTCTTCTTCTCCTTCTTCTTCCCTTGGTCGCTTGAACAACTCGTCGCTTGCGGCTCTTCAATACGAGCGACAATACACGTATATGAATTAGGTTAATTCTTTATACATATTTATACCCCCTGATCCTATGCATCTCCCATGCAACTCTTCTATACACCTTGCCCACTCAGAATACATACCTCGATATCTCACGATCGGACGGTCAGATCTGCGTCTACTTCTGGATCTCCGCTAAGTTGATCACCCCCTACAATATTAAAATGGTTCTATCAATTTATAACTCTGGGTAATATTATTTACTAATTTAATTTATTATTTAAGGGAAATTCGGGGTTTTACAATACTGCCTTACAGATTCGTCCCTTCCCTTACTCATTCTCATTACATCGTACCTATCTGGCACGATCTCTGAATTGAACCGGTACTGAGCGAAGAAGGCATCTGCTAGGTCCTTCTATCTTCTGATCTTTCCATGGTCTAAAGTGACGAACCATCTCAACGCAATTCCAGTTAAACTCCTTTGGAAAAGCTGAATCAAGACACCCTCATCCCGCCTAAACTGGCATAGGGCACCGCAGTACAACTTCAGATGGCTCATGGGGCAGCCAGTGCCATCATATTTGTCTAGGTCTGGGCACTTGAACTTAACTGGCAGGTTAACATTAGGGTACAGGCATAAGTCCTCAAAGTTGGTGCCCCCGAAGTTGTTCACCCCTTTTACGTCCCTCAGTTCGTCTTGGATCATTTCTAGTCTGTGCATGAACTTCCTTTCAACTTCTTCCCTCATCTTTTCCTTTTCCTTAGCTTTGTCTGACTCCACTGTCTCATCCCTGATCAGTATAGGTTCAAGGGTGGGTTCATAAACAGGTTCAGGAATAGGTTGAACCGGAGGTGGAATATTGATTTGGGGTGGAGGTGCTGGGTTGGAAGTGGATGCTTGATTTTGGGCTTGCACTTGTTGGGCCTGCACCGACAGTATGTTTTCTAGCATTCGAGCTAGTCTAGCCACTTGCTCCTGTAGCAGGACAATATCTGGGTAAGGAGCATCAGTTTCAGTCTCAATGGGATTCATGGCGCAAGCTCTTGATCTGGTTACAGGAACTATGATTGCAAGTGTATTGGTACCTAGAAAAAATAAAGAAAAAATATCAGTGCCCATTTAATCTCATTCACTTGCCTATGAATGCCTATGTGCAAACTGGGTGAACACGAGTTTGGATTTGTTTCTTTATTTGCTTCTTCTTTTTTTTTTTTTAAATTGTTGGACTATTCTAGGGCTTCCAACAGGTCCCTCAAAAAGAGAAAAGGATCTGAAATTCAAAGGCTTTCAGAGGCCCAGGGATAATTTTGGAAAAGGTCTGAAATTCAAAAGCTTTCAGAGGCCCAGGAATATTTTTGAGAAACGTCTGAAATTCAAAGGCTTTCAGAGGCCCAGAGATTTTTGAAAAAGGTCTGAAATTCAAAGGCTTTCAGAGGCCCAAAGAAAAAGGTCTGAAATTCAAAAGCTTTCAGAGGCCCAGGAATATTTTTGAGAAACGTCTGAAATTCAAAGGCTTTCAGAGGCCCAGAGATTTTTGAAAAAGGTCTGAAATTCAAAGGCTTTCAGAGGCCCAAAGAAAAAGGTCTGAAATTCAAAGGCTTTCAGAGGCCCAAAAAAAAGATCTGAAATTCAAAGGCTTTCAGAGGCCCAAAGGATAAAGTCTGAAATTCAAAGGCTTTCAAAGGCCTATAAGGAAAAAGATCTGAAATTCAAAGGCTTTCAGAGGCCCAAAGAAAAAGGTCTGAAATTCAAAGGCTTTCAAAGGCCCCAAAAAAAAAAGATCTGAAATTCAAAGGCTTTCAGAGGCCCAAAGGATAAAGTCTGAAATTCAAAGGCTTTTAGAGGCCCAAAAGGAAAAAGATCTGAAATTCAAAGGCTTTCAGAGGCCCAGAGGATAAAGATCTGAAATTCAAAGGCTTTCAGAAGCCTAAAGGAAAAAGATATGAAATTCAAAGGGTTTCAGAGGCCCAAGGATATTTTTGAAGAAGGTCTGAAATATAAAGGCTTTCAAAGGCCCGGAGATTTTTTGAGAAAAAGTTTGAAATTCAAAGGCTTTCAGAGGCCCGGGGAGTTTTGAGAAAAAGTCTGAAATTCAAAGGCTTTCAGAGGCCCAAGGAGTTTTGGAAAAGGTCTAAAATTCAAAGGCTTTCAGACGCCCAGGGGTTTTGAGGAAAAGTCTGAAATTCAAAGGCTTTCAGAGGCCCAAGGATTTTTGAGAAAAAGTCTGAAATTCAAAGGCTTTCAGAGGCCCAAGATATATATATATATATATATATATATATATATATATATATATTTTGTTTTTTTTTAAGCATTTTATTCAAACTCATTTCCCTTTATCATCATTTAAAGGTTAAAGGAACAAAATTTAGTGGGAAAAACTTATTAAAGTTGAATTTTCCGCGAAAACCGAATATACATTACGGTCCGGCCTTGCCCGCATTTAAATTACGAGCAAGCCGTGACCGTATAACTAATACGGGCGAGCCCAGCCCATATAACTAATACGGGCGAGCCCAGCCCGTGTAACCAATGCAGTTTACGGAGATCTTTTCTTTTTTTTCAGCTTTTTATATGATTTGATCACTTTGATTGCTCATCCAACATACGGTTCACCCTTGCTAGGCTTCTAAACTGTCCCAAAGTGGAATTTGACCTATTTGCAAAATTCATGTTTAGGAGGGCACATGTTCCCTCCTAATTGACAACATATTCAGGGGTATGGTACCCTTTGGTTGCCTCTTGTATGAACATTGGGTGGGCTTGATCCTAAATAGAGTTAAAAACTCTTCTTATGGGCTACACCAATTTTAGGAAACATTCCTATTTGGGACCAATTTTAGGAAACATTCCTATTTGGGACCAATTTTATCCCAAACTGATGGACACCATGACACCCCTATTACATGAAAATAATGAAAAAATTAAGGTTACCTTGTTACCTTGTTTACCTTCAATATGGCATCCGCATTATGCCTTGGCTTGCGAACCATGCAAACGGCCTTCCCACAATTACAAGCCCATATCCCCACTTAATTGTGTACTTTAGCCAAAAAACGTGTATCTCCACCTTCAAGCATAGGGGCTTTGGGTTTTGGCTTAATGGCAACTTAGCACTCAAGCCTAGTGATGACCAGAATCAAATCACAGATCCACGTTATCATCACATCATTGGCCCAAAGTTCTAAGGTGAATGTTTTCACTTTCGCTTTCTGAAGTATCGACCTCGTTGCGCCAAGCTACACACATTCGGATTCAACTTCCTATACGTTATGGGTAGGCTGTGTAAAAAAATAAAATGTGCACAGTGCATTGTAAAAATAGGGTGCATTCACAACGTCCCAAACCCTTGCCACTCTTTTCGTAGCCACGCATATACAAACCAAGGCATAATAGGAAAGCATATATAAAGTAAACAAATACACAAAGTAGTCCCTATAGCACCTAAAACATGCTCATAAAAATCATCCAATCATGCAAACATCTGATCATGTTATACAACCCAAAAACACATCATGGAGATCATGCTGAAAATTAAAACATGCTATTATAAAAATATAGCAAGAAATAAACATAGTTCAACAAAACGAACCTCCCCTATGCATGTTTTTAGAAACAATCCTATAAATCAACATTAAGCATGTTTCTACCCCCATGAACTCTTAAACAATAAATCAGATTTAAAACATACCAAGCATGCTTAAGATCACAAAATAGCAAGCAAATCCAAAAATATCAAAATCATGAACAAACACCAAAAGGTTGAAATCCTCAAGTCGCCAGTTGTGAGACATGGGAAAAAATCAATTCAATGACTTCCTCTATCATCACACGGGATTGGTTAAAAACAAAGAGTCGCCGCCATTTTGTTTAGGTGTGAATCGACACCAACATTTCAAATAAGCTCAAAAGGCAAATTTAGGGTAAAAATAACCCTACAAAAAACAACCAGAGATGGGTAAGGGGATTAAGTTATGAACAGGGGAAGGTGTTAGGCACCCCTATTCATCCACACAAGGTGGTTGCCAGGCATTGTTCATGTTAAAATAAAGAAGGCTTGCTACAAAAATTATAAAAATCACAAAAAGACAAAAGTGTATGGTTTTTTCATATAAATAGCCTGATTGATCCAAAACTTTCAAATATGATCATACCATTCCTAGGGTTTCATGATCAAAACAAAATCAAATAAAATCAATCTAAAGTGAAAACTTCAAAAATCTGGCTTCAAGTTAAATTCTAGAAATCTAGAAAATATGATTTTTATAAAAACATTGCAAAATTGAACTTGAATAGTCCAGGACTTAGATATAGCCCAAATTTCACATTAAATCAAGAAATAAAAACCAAAAATACCCACGTTGATGAAGAACATCAAAAGGGGAGAACTTAGACCGTAGGGTCTTCTCTCAATAATGAAAAAGGACTCAAAAATCATATCATGAAACCCTAGAATTTATTTTCAGGCTTCTGGATCCAGATCTACCATACTGATCATGATAGATCCAGGATCTTAGCCTAATATCACAAAAATCACGAAAACAGTGATGTAGGTGCAAAAGTGTGAAAAATCCAAATTCTAGAAAAAAGTGGAGATCTCATGCTATAAACATCATAATCATCATAGATTCATAGGATTCATTCATATTCAACATAAAAGCAACTAAAACATGATCAAGATATCCAAAACAGCCACATCTCACTGATTAGAGCACATGGGGGTCTACCCTACGGATCCACCTGTTCTCTTTTCCCCTAGCTCTCTCTTCACGTTTTACGGCTAGAGAGGATTCTTGAGGTACTTAGAGATAGGTTTGGTGATACAAACATAATCCAAGGCTTTATTATATAAAAAAGAAGAAAAACAGATGATGGGATTCTATTCTAGGGATCCACCTGTTCCCCTTTCCCCTAGCTCTCTCTTCATGTTTTACGGCTAGAGAGACTCTTGAGGTACTTAGAGACAAGTTTAGGAATACAAGATAAAAGATGGTCTTATTCTACAGTAATGGAGAAGATCCTATTACTTCTAGAATTGAAGACAGAAAATAAAAGGGAAAAGGGACTTACCTGGATTGAGCAAGCAGAGCAGCAGGGATTCCTCTCTTCTCTTGGAGCTCCTTAGACTTCAAATTTTCGTAGCCTTTTGCTTGAGGAATGGCCCTCTATTTATAGGCAAACTCAGGGGTATGGTTGGTCCAAGGTTCGGCAAGATAGAGTTTCAGATTGAGTTAAACACAAGGATAATGCCCATCCATGGCCAACAAGGATATTTCGAACGAATAAAAGATATAATTCGCTCATTTAAGGGATATTGGACTAAAGATAAGGCTCAGAAATCGAGAAAATATAAAACTCACACAAATCTAATGCACCCGTAAATGATTTACGGGCAAGTGGTGTCCGTATATGTATTACGGGCACTGCGTACCCGTGTACAAAATTCGGGTGCACTCAGCCCGTGGGTACAATACAGGCAACGCTCAAATTATTGATTTTCATAAATTTTTTGGCCTATTTTAAATTCCAATTACATGTTTTCATTATTTTCTCTCTTTGTAGTGCAATTTGGGGTGTCTACAAGTACCATGGGTATACTTGGGAATTACTCTAGGTACACATAAGTCTAACTTGTTAGAATTTGATTTCCAATTCATTTAAGCTAATTGGAGAGTATCTTAGACAATTGGAATTGGGAAATAACATTAATTAAACTTACGTTAATAACCTTCATAAGGTTTATTTAATTTCTCTAAATCCTCAAGAATAATCTACATTTACCTCATCTTCATCACACAAATACTTAATTAGTCTAATAATCACACTTTAGATAATTAATCTTAATAATTAAGATATAATCCGAGTCGGGGTTTTGCATCACACCACCACGTGTACATTATATCTTTCTCCAATATTATCTTTAACTAAATTAAGATTATATAATTAATCCTTGTCTTTTCAGGGTCCAATAAACCTATAACTATCTTTAACAAACTGATAAGGATTAAGGAGACCTAATGCTCACGTGATAGAGGTTATTATTCCCATCATGGAGACTAATTCTTGATTATTTCCAAAAAATATCATTAATTTATAATTATCAAAAAGTAACCCATTATTTAAATTAAATATATGTATACTCATTCTCAATTTTCAGCCAAATCAAGATTTCATCTAACAATATATTTCTATTGTCTAAATTTTTAAATCAAAAACATATTTTTTGTCATATTTAAAAAGTACATTTTCACTATAAAAAAAAGGACTTTACTAGCAGCAAATTAAAAACAGCCGGTAAAATATTGAATCATGCCAATAAAAGATTTAATGACATAAGGAATTGTTGCCATTAAAATCTTAGACTGTAAATAAACTACTTGCGTGCTTATACATGGTAAGAAAATGTCCAACTATTATATTTACTAATTGTAGTGGTTATTTTAAATTATTTAGAAAGAACATATTTAAATATATATGTTCTTGTGCTTAGCACAGGTAAAACAACTAGTATATATATATTTATCCAATTATAATCCAATCAACCTCAAAGTTCTATAAATATTTTAATTTGAACCAAGCAATGCCCATTTTGGCGAAAAGTGACTTGTGTTGATGAAGGGAACAAAATCATAACTGACCTATGTCGACGACATACTTCCCTTTCGATGATGATGATGATGAAGGGAACAAAATCATAACTGACCTATGTCGACGACATACTTCCCTTTCGATGATGATGATGATGAAGGGAACAAAATCATAACTAACCGATGTCGACGACATACTTCCCTTTCGATTCTCCTTTCATTCCTTGGAAAATCCAGTAACGCATATGGCTTCTTATTCTATTCCAACTTTATCCTTCTACTATTTCACCATTTCTGAGAAAAAAAATAGCAAGAGACGAAGGAAACGGTCACAGTATATCTGGTAGTCTCATTACAGGAAGAACCAACAACTACTCCTTTTCTCCATCTCTTAGGTCTTATCTATTTTCCGGACTCGCACCCTCTGCAGCGGATGCTGGATACAGCCTCTCACATGCAGAGGGTGGGTCCCACCATTCATTGGAGGGCCCCACCATTCATTTGGGGGGCCCCACAGCCTTCATGTGAGAGGCTGTATGCAATAGAGGCTGCATACGATGTCCATCCCTATTTTCCTCTCTTTATCTTATCCTTTTATTTAATAAAAATTAAATTAGAGCCATCTGCATTGCTTTTTCTTTTTTCTTATTTACTTATTTAAATAAAATAATGGTTTTTGCATCAATATCAATTTTTGGTTAGATATTGCTACTATTTATCATTATAAAGCAAAAAAATTTATTTTGCTTGACATAAGAAGCAACTACTTATTGATCTCTATTTTTTTTTTTTTTTTTTTTTTTGTTTTAATTTGCTTCATTGCTTCAAATACTAGCCGTGCACCCACAACCAACCCCTCCATTCACCCACCCACCCTACCACCATCACCCATCACCCCTGATACCACTACATCACCACCCTCACTTGCACCACGACCCACCCACACTCACATAGCCATCAAATTCCTACCCACTACCATAAGAATCCATCACCACCACCACTACTGCCCCAGTGCAAAGTACTGCTGGTACCACCACCAGCCAACACAACCCCATCACCACCATTTCCACTTCCGCCACCTTCCACCTGCCACCACATCACCATCACCTACCTCACTACTCACGATGCCTTACAATGCCCACACCATTGCACCGCACCCAACACCACCAACCGATTTATTCTTGTTGGAATAATAGTAGTAAAAGTTGTACTAAACAGTATCTTGATTCACTCTAAATAGAAGTAAATTGATTGACTAGAATTTATGAACAGCGTGACAGGGATGAGGCATGAACAATGTTGCTCTCTTAAAGTTGTTTTGCACCTTTTCGGTGGATTTCCAGTGAAGTAGGTAGAGCCATAGAGCGCAGCATCCCCAGGATACAACAAACCAGCTACACACAATAGGTCTCCTCTATTCTACAAGGACAAGGAAGACGAATCACAACCATATACCTTTCTTTTCCAAGAAATAAAACAGGAAAGAGTGAAAGTAGAGAAGAACGTTAATTGTTAACGTTCTAAAACTACTTTGTTGCAACTTAATTAATTAACATTCTAATCTTAATTAATTAAAAAATGTAAATAAATAAAATATTTGCAAAAGGTTAACTAGATTCGTGTGTGCAAACTGAACGGAGCCGAGTCACATGTGTGCATTGTGCGGGTGCAAACAACGCATTTAGGTTTTTTGGAGCCGGACTCTTAATTTCCGCTTAAGTGGCCTTGGGCACGCGGGGGCTACCTACTTATCTACCACAAAGCATTATATCCTAGATTCAAAAAGCCCTACTAAAATACCTTTTGGATTTTTTTTTAATTATAATGAATTAACAATTCCTACCATAATAATACATTTTGTAATAATTTTAGCTAAGAAGCAACTTCTATGTTTTTTCTATGTTGCCAAACATTTTTTCAGCCCTTTGTTTTTTTTACCACAACAGAGATAAACCAAACCGTTTTGCTTCAAGAAAAGATTATCCATTAAGCAAAATCAATCTACTCCTTTTCTTGTCTTTTTCAACAATTTTGGAGAAGCACCTGCAAACACGGCCTAAAAGATCTCGATTGACGGTGGTATACGTACCAACCAACTTACACGTGTATTAATATATAGCTCATGCATGCTGAATGATGGTCCACGTCCCACGTCTGGGCTGATTTCTGAACATCTTATTAAACCTTGTGATGTGACAGATTGAAGATGCTTTTTCTCGCGTTTTTATCGCAAATGTGTCTTGTGGGACACGCTCATAACACAAGTGAACTGTTAATTAAAAAGAAAAAGAGAAGAAGTTAAGCAGAGTTAATGGCGGCTGGTGCGCGGTTAGATGTAGCATTCTAAGGGCACAGTGATATACGCCGGATCGCAATCGATAAGTAGGTAGTTCATCACCTCCTCGTTGAGTCGTTGCTTTGGAAGTTCTCCAGACTGTCATTCCGCATCTCCTCTCGCTCTTTCAACAGAAAAACAGAATTCTTGAGTGTTAGCTCTTTGTTTTCTTCTGCTCACTCCTCCTTCTAACGATATATTACAGGCAGAGGATATGGAGAAGTACCATGCCGGAAATATCAGTTTTCCGGCGAAAGTGGAAGTGGGTCACTCGGTGATCAACCTTGACAACATCGTGATGGAGTCGAAATCGAATTCTGTGATGAACAGTTGTAATAGGTTGGATTCATGTAAAGGCCCCAATGATGGAAAACATACCCATCAGACACCCTTTTGTGGATGGGTTAATTCACTCTCACCTCGCCAAATGGACTCACTCGCTGCTGTATGTGACACCCTTTTGCCATCTATCGACATTATCGACACCGCCAGCACTGCCAGTGACGACACTGTATCCACCTTCTACAGGACCTCTGCATCCATGGCTGGAACCCCAGAACATGTAAGAGTGATGAATTAAAGATACCTTATATATACTATAGTAGTATGCTAGATTTTAGCCCAACATCTCAAACAATCCCCTCCGGCACCTACGACCACAAGCCAATTCCTGCCAACTCGAGACTTGACCAACCCTTGCAACAACAGAATGCCTTCTTAAGACCCCTAGTGGGACTCAAACCCACAACCTTCCGGGGTCCCTTCTTGCACCTAAGCCCTCTTAGGACCCTTGGTGAGACACAAAACAACAACATTCTGAGGTTCCTCTTTGCACTAGTGAACCATAAGCTAACGATACACCTACTAGAGCTGAGTTCCGATACTAATTGTTAGGATCAAGTGCTTACCACTAAACCAATATCTTAAATTATTGGTTAGAGCGTAACTTTATTTCCTTACTCTATGGCAGGATCTAGACTTTAGCCCAATACTGCAACATAGTTCAAGTAAGTTGGAATTATTTGATTGATTTTTTGATCTGTGGATGTAATAGGTTGGAGGGTTTATCAGCGAGAGACTGAGACATCCAAAGGTGCTGCTACTGCATTTTGTGTTATGGTTCTTATCGACGTGGTTTGGGACGTTTATATTTTGTGGAAGAGCGAGCTTGTCCGGTGAATTCCCTTATTTTCAGAGATTCTCAAAGGTGTCTCCGAGCAAAAGAGAAGAGATAATGTTGTCATGGTCTTTCAACTCTTTTTACCTCATTAGGTTAATGTTCAAGTCGTTCAAGTATCTCGTGCTTCTCATGTACTTCACTCAGGTACGTAACCAAACACTACCCTTTAGATTCATTAGTTAATTTGGGCTTGAGTTAAGTTACGCTCAATTTTGAGCTGGAAGTTGGGATTGGACTGCATTAGGGCTGAAGTTTTTGTTTAGTTAATTTAAAGCACAACAAGCTTATTTTAAGCCCAACCCATACAACATTTCTAGTTTTAATTAAACAACCGTTGCATTTAAAAGCTTAAGTTGATAAGATCAAAGGGTCCAAATACGATTTGTCAACACTCGTCAACACATATACAAACACATACTTTGGATACAAATAAATGCCAAAGAAAATTCATCCCAAATATACCCTTGATATAAATAAATGCCAAGGCAAATCATCCCAAGAATCGAATACAAAAACTCCTGTTCTGAATCTTCTGATGAAAGACCTATGCAACCGCTGTCTAAAAAATTAATGGTGCATTTAATTTGCCATTTTTTCCCCTTTTCTAAATTAAATAATACTAGAAAATAATAAAGCAACTTGCAAGCTATGTAATTAGACTATTTTGTTATTAAAGTTTAAGAGAGGATATATATAGCTCTAGAGGGCTCCATGCTTTGGTCTAGATTGTACGAAAACACGTGTATATGTGTCAAGCTTCGTACGCAGACTTATATAGTGCCCTATATGGTATATCGGCCTTTTGCATGCATTATCTACTAGCTAGGGTTGTAAATACACACATTTAAAACGAAAAGGGTGGTGGTTATGATTCGTACCGGTATATATGTACTGTTGTTTCCCGGCAGTATCAACCCGCACCTACTGATAATTATTATACTCATGTACATCTATCCAAACTTTAAAAAATTAAATTACCATGGTATTAAAATCATGAGTTGTACTAAGAAATTGTGAGAAAGAGTGATTGAACATAGATTAAGGCAAATAACTAGAGTGACAGAAAACCAATTTGGATTTATGCTTGGAAGATCCACCACCAAAGCTATATTTTTACTTGGACAATTAGAAAAGTCAAGAGGAAACAAAAAAAAAAAAGGATTTGCATGTGGTATTCATTGATTTAAAAAATGCTTATGATAGGGTTACAAGAGAATTAATTGAGTGGACGTTGTATGAAATTGATGTACCAATGAAATATATCAATGTAATGAAAGATATGTATGAGGGAGCCTTAATTAAAGTGAGAATTATTGAAGGAGAAACAACTAATTTTCCGATTAGGATAGGTTTGCGTTAAAGGTCAACTAGTCCTTATCTTTTCTCCTTAGTTATGATGAGTTGACGAGTCATTCAAGATAAGGTGCCTTAGGGTATGTTATTTGCAGATGATGTAGTATTTGGTAGGTTATATTAGAGAAGAAGTAAATATTAAACTAGAATTATGGAGAGATACCTTAGAATCAAAGAATTTTAAAATAAGTCGTGCAAAATCTGAATATATGAAATGCTCTTTTAGTAAAAATAACAATATAACTAATGAAAATATTAGAATTGACAATCAAGATATCTCTTTTAGTAATAAATCAAGTATCCTGGATTAATTATACAAAAATATGGTGAAATTGATGAAGATGTTACACATAGGATTAGAGCTGGTTGGTTTAAGTGGACGGGTGCTTCCAGGGTTTTGTGTTTTAAGCATGTTCCACTTAAATTAAAGGGTAAGTTCTATAAGACCACAATTAGACTAGTTATGTTGTATGGGGCAAAATGTTAGGTTGCAGAGAATAAACATGTCCAGAAGATGAGGGTTATCAAGATGAAGATGCTAAGACGGACTTATGGCAAAACTAAGAGAAACAAAATAAGGAATGAAGACATTCGGAAGTTGTTAGGCATAGGATGCGTTAGGCATCAAATGGAGCAGTATAGGTTAAGGTGGTTTGGTCATATGAAGCGGAAACTAAGAGATGCACCTGTAAGAAGATGTAAGAGTATGCATATAGAAGGGCCTAAGCAAGTAAGAGGTAGACCTAAAAAGACATTGATGAAATCAATAAAACATGACTTACAAAAACATAGATTAACTGAAGATATGACTTTTAATAAAGCGGGATGAATAGACAAGATTCGTATCACCTACACCAGTGTAATGGGAACTGACTTATGATGATGATGATGATAATAATGATGCGCATAAAATACCTTCCAACATAAGTGACAAGGAAAAGTTTCAACAAGAAAGAGAGAAAAATTAGATAATAAATAGAATAAATGGTAAAAGTAGAGGACTAGAAGTCACCATGAACCACTTTTATGGGCCATATCTTCTTCATATAAATGTGATATGAAGAACCAGCGTCAAAAGCCTTCAATCCCTAAGCTTACTTGTACATCAAGAACAAGTTAAAGGCCTCGTTTGACATCATTCTAAATTTGGGATTGAGTTCCATAAGGAATGGGTTTTTGAGAGAGAATGCGTTTGAAGTTTGTTAACCTTTATTCATTCTATGCTATAAATATTACAAGTTTGTGAGCCATCTAACTAAACATAGAAGATTACGTTTGCGTTTGGTTTTGCTTTTCAAAAAAAAAATTTAAGCTTTTGAAAGAAAAAAATTACTTCTGAATAGCAGTAAGTTTTGTTAGTTATTTGTAAATTGCTTTTCTGCTTCTTAATTAATTAACTTAAAGCAAAATAGTTAATTTTTTGTTCTCTTTATGCTTTTAAGAGAAAGCAATAAATCACTGCTTCCCTTTGTTTTTTTTTGTTATCTTCTTTGAAATCATATGGGAAATATCTCTTTTGCTTTTATCTTCAGAAGTCCAAGATAATAAAAAGAAGGGAGAATGAGTTGTGGGACTTGAAGGTAGTGTTTGGTCTGATCCATTCGGTATTCATTAAGAAGCACAATAAAGAAAAACACAATAGAGGATCTATCTTTGCAAACCATTCCTATAGGTCAAGCCCATGCCTTAACCATATGAAAGGTTCATCTAGAAATAAAAAAAACGGATAAAAGTAGAATGAAATTAAATGTTTTAGGTGGGAAGGTTAGGACAGTAGGGGATCCTTAAATGTCTGATATTTCGTCGTACAGCAAGAAAGGATATTTAGATGTCTCCAAGACCTCCAAGTGCACATAGTTTTTATTTGAAACTAACAAACACGCACGGTCATGATTAAGACCGATAGGGAAAGAGCATGGATCTTAAATTAATCACAACTGTTTGAGATCATTTCCTTTTTGGGAGTTTGGGTGGTGCAAGAGCTTACACATGTAATGGGGAATCCATAAATAAATATGGGCCATGACTGTGCCAGCTCGTAGCATATGGACCCTCACTTTTGGGAGCACGTAAAGGGATCAAAGTAATGAGGTTGACTGCTACATTTCAACAACTGTAAGGCTATGTTTGGCTCTATGGAAAGAAATGGAAAAAAGAAAATAAAAGAATATTTTACTTTCCCTCCTTTGTTTTCCTCTCCTTTTGAGAGGAAAATATTGAGAACCTTTTAGTTAAAAAATGAGGCTCTTTCAGAAAGACTTTCTTATGGACTCACATTTTCCTATGTACCAAACACATAGAAAATTCATTAATTTTCCTTTGCTTTCTTGTAGATTCCGTCCATCCAAATACAGCTTAAGGATTTCGGATTCAAGGGATTTTGTGTGTGTAAAGGTCATGTGAGTTCTTGTTGTCAACGTGCCTTCTATTCAGTCAATACAAGTTTTTCACTGAATGCTTATCCCCAACACTGCACAACAAGCTCTACGGTGAGCTTGCTAAGGGGTTGCAGTTTGTGACCAGGAGAGGGTTTTGTATTCAGTAACCCTATTCCCAAAGATTTAGTAAAGGAATTCCTATCTTCCATGACGTAGGAATCTTTGTCTAACAACGTAAATCATGTGTCTTTGTCTACTTAATTTGATTTATTGTTTAATTTTTACTTTCATTTTTGCCACAGTTCTTTACATATTTGATGAGTTTTTCTATTTATCCTTGAGGTTCCAACTTCCAACATGGAATCTGACTAATTTTGTAGTTAGATGAGAAGAATGTGAACCATTCATGGAAAGCAATTGGCTACTGTGGTCCTGATCCTGACTTCATAGCCCAGACTCGAGATAGAAAAACAACCAAACGAAGAGGTCAAGACAAAGCAGAAGAGCTACAGGAAGAGCCTATTGGACCCCTTGTTAAAGGCCTCGTCAATATACAACAACCAACAGAAGTTCTAGCAGAAACTCTGCGAGGATTTGGTTTTCCTGTTGCGGTTCATGAGTGTTGCCGCAACGAAACATCATCCTTATCGATACGTTCTTTAACCATTCGATGCGACGCCGTCATAGTAGGTTCAGGCAGTGGTGGAGGTGTGGTGGCTGGTGTTCTTGCCCAGGCAGGCTACAAAGTACTAGTTTTAGAGAAAGGGGGTTACCATGCAAGAGGCAATCTTTCACTACTTGAAGGGCCTGCTATGGATCAAATGTACTTAAATGGTGGAGTGCTTCCCTCTGATGACATGGGAACTCTCATCCTCGCAGGCTCTAATGTTGGTGGAGGCTCTACTATCAACTGGTCAGCTTCTATTCGAACTCCAAAGCATGTAATGAGGGAATGGAGTAATCAGTATGACCTTGAGCTATTTGAAAGTAGGCTATATAAGGAAGCCATGGATATTGTCTGTGAGAAGATGGGTGTACAATCTGATATTTGCAAAGAAAGCCTAAATAATGCAGTACTGAGAAGAGGGTGCCATGAATTAGGATATCCTGTGATTAACATCCCTCAAAACTCTCCATCGGATCACTATTGTGGATGGTGTTGTTTTGGGTGCAAAGATGGAAGAAAGAAGGGAACCTCAGAGTCATGGCTTGTTGACATGGTGAATTCAGGGAATGGTGTAGTTCTCCCGGGGTGTGAAGCCTTGAAAGTCTTATATGAGAGGAAAAAGGGGAAGACTGGAAAGATTGCAACTGGGGTTGCTTTTGAAATTGAAAATGGCAGAGAGAAGGAGGTCTGTGTCATCAAGTCAAAGGTGACAATAGTTGCATGTGGTGCTTTGGGCACACCAATATTATTGAAAAGAAGTGGCTTGAAGAATGCTCATATTGGACATCACTTGCATCTTCATCCAGTGGCAATGGCTTGGGGCTACTTTCCTAATGCAACTTCTGATGGGTGGCTAAAAGAAGAGAAAAAGAGCTATGAAGGGGGTATAATGACAGCAATGTCGACTGCTGTCGCAAATTTTGAGGGCTCAGGATATGGGGCATTGATACAGACACCAGCCTTGCACCCTGGTATGTTTTCAGTGGTCATGCCATGGCTATCAGGATTCAACATCAAGGAGAGGATGTGTAAGTTCTCAAGAACAGCCCATATTTTTGCTTTGGCAAGGGATAAAGGGTCGGGTAAGATTTCATCACCAAGCTCAGTGAGTTACCAAATGGATGCTTCTGATGAAAAGAACCTGCAGAGGGGGCTGGAGAAGATACTAAGGATATTTGCAATGGCAGGGGCTGAGGAAATTGGAACTCATCACTGCAAGGGGAAGACATTCAATGTGAAGAAAGCAAGCTCGCACGAATTCGAGAGGTTCGTGAAAGAAGAGAGTACTAGGAAACTAAGGGACTTATCAACACCAGTATGCTCAGCACATCAAATGGGAAGCTGTCGAATGGGGGTGGATCCAAAGAAATCAGTGGTGAATCAGAGAGGGGAGACATGGGAGGTGGAGGGTCTATTTGTCGCGGACACAAGTGTCTTTCCTACAGCATTAGGTGTGAATCCAATGGTTACAGTTCAGACCATTGCTTATTGCATTTCACAGTCTGTTCTTGAAGATCTTAGGAGGAAAAGGACATTTGTTACTGAAACTTAAAAATTGTTTACCCCAATGGATATTTAATTAAATATATTGATAGGGGATTCAATGGGAACATCTAATATCTATTGTAATTACATTTTTTCTTTAATATATAGCATATTTTGCTGATCAGTGAGCTAGATCTAGCAGTCCCTTGGAACTGAACAAACCCCAAAGCAATAAATGTAAGAAAGGGGGTTTAATACTGGTATACCTCACTAGATTCTTCAACATGAAGGGATGGTGTGGTCAAACAATGGTGACCTGTCTATTACGGTTTTCAATTGGAGTGGATTAGAATAAAGATCATTGAAGAAAGTAGTCCAAGACAGCATGATCACCCCAAAGCAACCAAATCAAATGTCAATAAGTCATTCAACTTTATATACCCATACATACCTGGATAATATCAAGTCAATACTTCTAAGAATCCATTAGACAACCATCATGGATTGCAAATGATCTATTTGAACATAACTGGATCTGCAAATCACAATCCAATGTACATTTCAGATTTTTTAGGTCCACACAATCAGGAAAGCATTTGTTATAAAAACATGGACAAACCCCAGTACATGAAATAGAAGAACAGCTATGAATTAATTACCATGACCTTCCAGCAACTGAAATAATAAGATAACAGATAAAAAATTCAGAATTTTACCAGCCGTTTAAGACCACCAGTAAAGTCTCAAAAGCTGCCATTAGTCTCTTGGGGTCCGTTGTCGGCGCGCCACTGATTGTAAAACCTTTTAGCCGTGGTCTTTTACATTATTTGTAGGGGTTAATGCCCAGTTGTCCTATCAATAGAGGGGGCAAAAAAAAAACATAACATAAACATCAAGATGAGATTTCAGTATAACATACTTGGCTATCTTCTCGAGGTTAATGCCCAGTTGTCCTATCAATGCAAGAGAACATAAGTTCAATTAGCATTGACCCAAAGTCCCAGGCAAGGCAACTTTCAATTCAGACCTTAGGGAAAAAAAAGGGAGTTAAGGTGTAGTTATTTTCAGTTTATAAAAAAAAATCAGTACTTGCTTCATTGAAACAATCTTCATAAATTTACCAACAATCACAAACCTCGGTAGTTTTCTCAAGTGGGTCCAATCTCGCTGCATCATTGAACTGGGTTGATTTCAAGGTCAATGGTTAAAATTATCATAAAATTACAAATTAAAAGAGAGAGAGAGAGAGAGAGAGAGAGAGAGAGAGAGAGAGAGAACCATAAATTATAAAAAAAAAATACTTCATATTTCAGAAGGGGCATTCCGAGAATCGAACTCGGGACCTCTCGCACCCAAAGCGAGAATCATACCACTAGACTAAATGCCCAATTATGATTACTTATATTTTATTATTTATCTATTTAATGGTTCTAATGAGTAGCTATACAAATCTAATATGGATCAGAATTTATGAGACGATACACTACCTGAGCACAGACCATTGTGAGGGCCTGGCACTGAGTAGGGTTAAGTTTCCCCTGAACAAGAGATTTATACGATATAGATAATAAATGAAGGACAAAAATAAGCCTTAAGAGATAAATTTACCTCCAGATTGGGAGACAAGTTCAACCACCATTGTATAAACTACAATCTCTGTGACATCTAAGATCCAACCTCTGAAACATTAATAACATAAGAAAAAAGTCATATGGAGGGGAAAAGAAATTCAGGATGAAGATAAAGATAACTTATGCACTTGGACTTCTTGATAAGACCCAATAAAAAAATTAACGAGAAAAGAACAGATCATGCACTTGGACTTTCATCAATAAAGAATAGATTTCAGAACAAACCCATAAACATCCATCAAAAGTGATTACCATTATTTAACCATTTGTTATCAGTTAATTCATCATATAAAAGATCATATCTTCATTATCAAATGAAAAAAAAAAATTTTAAAAAAAATTTTTGATTCCACATATATCTAATTATTAGGTCCATTTATCTTACAGATCAAAGTTTGGGGGGGGGGGGGGGGGGGGGGGGGGGGGGGTGGCGGTGTTATTTTATTTGGAACAATTGGAATGATAAGGATTAACATTATTTTGAACAGAACAAAGAAAAGGAGAAGATAACAATTCTAAATTGCTAGCCGATCACATTTTCTATATCTGCACAATTATCTAATTCTGTAATGTCTACCAACCACAGTAGAACATTGCAGAAACAACCAATCGTGAGGGCATTCTTACAGAAGAAAAAAAATTTCAAGAACTTTTAGCTACTGCATTCATACTAAACTACCCACCTATCACAGTTTACAGCTAAAATATATCAACTTAGGATAAGAATCTTATAATTGCAATTAGGGGTAAATCCAGCTTAGAAGCAAAACAAACATTTCACCTGCTTTCGGGTGAACTGTTTCAAACATTTCAAGATAAGGACCTACTCATTCTTCCACAATCTATGATCATTAGAAACCGAAGATGAAAAGTCGTTTGCAATTAACAGATGATGGCGTTTGTGGTAATTCCCCTTTTTCAATGAGGAATCACGAGCGAACAATAAAATGAGGAATCAGTCTGATTCAGAACTCAAGAATTTCTTACAATCTCCAAAAGAACAAATAGGAATCACGGAATTGGAGAAGAATTCATACAAATGAAAATCAGAAAGCATTCGTTGAGTCCATAGACAGAGAGAAGAGCATTGAGAATGCAAAACCAAAACATCGATCAAGTAACGATCAGACGATAGAAAATATAAACTAGATGATATAGAGAGCAAATAAATAAATAAATAACTGATAAACCAGATCGATCGAAACAAACATCAAGCATTACTATCAAATAAAGAGGGTAGATCGATCGAGATGGCGAACAGAACCGGGGGGGGGGGGGGGGGGGGGGGGGGGGGGGGGGGGGGGGGGGGGTGGGGGGGGAGCGAGAGAGAGAGAAGGCGAGCAGAACGGAAAAAAACCTAGCGGAATATTTATTAAGCGAGAAAGGGGGGGGATGGCAACGGCGCGGGCTTTTCCGATACCAACGTAACCAACCCTAACCGCCCTTTTGGGTTAGTAACAAGGCGGGTCAGGGTTGTCCCAGTTGAAATATAAAATGAAGAAAAAAATGTTTCTTAAATATAATATATTTATTTTATATAGATAATAATATGAAAAAGAATATATTTCAAACATATTAAAATCGTAATATATTAAGGTGGGGTTCATGGCGTGGGTTGGGCTAAACCTTGTAAAATCCTAGATTTTTATTAATTAAGATTAAATTAATTAATTAATTAATACTATTAATATTGCAAGGAATGAGGAATTAGTTCAATTCAGAGAGTTGCAGGGTGACCCAGAAAACTTGGAGAATTAAATATAAGGTGAGTTTGTATTTTAGTTTTAAGATTATTATTATTATGAGTTATGTATTAAATAATTAATAAGTAGTTAAGAGAAATATAACTAAATTATATTTATTGAGTTGGCCGAATTCTTCATGGGAATAGTGTGGTCGACTAAGACCAATTTTATTTAGATTTAATATAATGGTTTGAAGGGTAAGAATGTAAAAGGAAAGATGATTAGGGTTGGTATTCTGATTTGGACGAAAATATAAAGAAAATAAAATCTAATTAGAAGCTTGTTGTTCACGTATAAGAGAAAAGAAAAAGAAAAAGAGAAAGAAGGTGTAACGCCCCAGATCCAAGTTACATAGTGAAAACCATAATTCATCTCCGAAGGGCTAATATTTCACACAAGATCAATATATCAGAGTGAAGGAAAACATGAATAAAGCAATAAATTACATAATCAGAGTCAACTACAATCCCAAGCTCAATTATAAAATACCATATCTCATGTCTAACTCACATGTTCCAAGCATTTACCCATAGAGTAATGTCCTCTCCAATATCTGAAAACAAAACAAAATGGAATGAGATACGAATATCCCAGTAAGTAGTACATGCATGCTCAAATACATTTTATACAGTTCTAAAACTTGAATTAGCTACAAAATATATATCAGTGACGATATCACGAATAATCCAAATAATTCAACGATAATTCATCAATCAATGTGAGATAAACCCAACTAATACAAAATGTTAAACAAATCTGTAGTATCGAATCAGAAATCGATAAGTCATAGCAGGACTCATGAAATAAGACTACCTTTAACTAGGTTAATATCAATGTCCACTGTGCCACCTCCTGGCTTATGTGCGAAGCCGAATACACGATCATCGTCTTATTACGGGAGAACCCAACCAATACAGCAAAGGGTTGGCAAGTACTATCTAGTCATAGTCCGAGTACACGATAAAATGAAGGAAAGCCGCAGCCCACTAGTACAGAGAAGGCCTCATCAAGTACACGATGGGAACACGTGCGCGAACAAAGAATTACAACTAGCAAAGAACAATCCTTCTTACTATCTAGCTCCTAAATGGATTCATATCGAGCTATGCCTACTAGACTCTAAAATAAAACCAAACACAATGTCCAGTAAGCACAACTCATCTTAATCACAATCATATCATCCTGAGTACACGAGGCATCTCTGAGTACACAGAGGCATCAACATCCCAAGTACATGGGGCATCCCCGAGTACACAGAGGTATAACATCTACCCAAGTACATGGAGGAAAAACCAAGTCCAATCCAAATCCCAATCTTTTGCAATCATTCTAAAACCCGATTCCTTAGAATTATCTCATAAAACCAAATCAATGCAAATCTTTCCATAAACATATTATTCCAGAATAATTCAAGGTAAGAATCAAATGCTAATAGTTCGAGTGTGACCAAATTAGTAAAACCAGAAATTAATTACCACAACTTAGTTAAAACAACTAAATTTTTGTAAGAATTTATCTATAATCTCACTAGTGTAATTAAAACTCCAATACCTTTTATTTATATCAACACTTTTACCATAAATGAGGAAATATGAAGTCAATTATTTAATAAAGATATTTTATTGTGAAATTACCTTTGGAACAGCTTAAGTTTAATCTCAGAGATATATTACAAATGCCAAAGTTAACATGAGACTATTACTTCGAAATTTTATAATCAAATACTTGTAAACATATTATTACATACTATTCACATTCTTTCATTTTAATAAAATTTCCCCTCACTTCCAGAATTAACACTGGGCGCCAATACAAGTTTTCCCAGATACTCCAACACTTAACTTGCGGCAATCTAAAGTTCTTCAATTTTGAGTTGAATTTCTTCATTCAACCAATTTCCAATGTATTCTACATTATCTTAACAACTAAACCATATACATTTGACTTTAATTGAAATGAAAGTAACACTGATTTCAGTCTATCCACCATTAACGTTTCAGAATAGAGACTATATTACGTTTGATCCAAGATACAGTTCATCTCTTAAATTCAATCAATAAAACAATTTCTAAAGGTGCTACTTACCTATGAAATGGAATTCAAACCCAATCCCTTCCTGAGTTTCAAATTTTGAGCTCAAACAACGAATCGGCAAATCACCTTACTCCGTTTCTGTAGTAATGCATTTAAAACATTAACACTTCTCTCAAATCCGATTCCTAACCCTATCAACTCTTAATTCTAACGAAAAATGTAGATTACGATGCATCTAACCTGATCTCTTTTTGAAATCAGCAATATCTGCCACTCCAATCCTCAAGTGATAGCCGAATCCTCTCTCCTTGAGTCTGATCCTCAGATCTGACGAATTTCCTCTGCAATCCCTTCTTCTCCTTCAAACCCTAGATCTCTCTCTTCCTTCTCAGAAACTCTGGAACACTCAAATAACTAACCAGCTAACCAAACGAACGAACAACCACCCTCCTTATATAGTTTCCACCGATGCCTTTGTTTAAACTCTGATCTGATGCTTGCCACTCCAGCAAACTTCCTGCATGAATACGATTAAACACATCTTGTTTCTATGCTCGCCACACTACCGAACCACCAACAATTCAGCCAATGAAATATTAACAATGCCTCTTACCTATTTAAATACAATTTTCCCGACCGGTTCACCCGAAATCTCCAATTCGAACCTTATATCTCCTTTTTCTGCAAAATTTTCCACTTATAAATTATTTTAATTTACAAATATGAAAATTTAATTATATTAAAATTTGGGATTTTATAGAAGGAAACAACCGCAAGTCTCTTCCATACGTGAATTCCAAGATCTGATTTTCATGCACTTGCTAACCAAATCTGAAGAAGGAGAAGAAGAAGTGATTTTGTGTGGATTAAGGTAAGAGAATTGATTGGAAATCATGTTTTCATGTTCTATACGTGTGGTTTAAGTTATGAAAATATTGTATTTGATCTAGACAAGAAAGAGAAGTTGCTATGTTCGTTTAGAATTGTTAGGAGGTGATTTCTAGAGTTGTTGGTGAAGATTTAATCCAAGAAGAGAGGTAAGTAGCCCCTTACAACTTGCATAAACAGATATACTTTGGTTTATCGAAGAACATGTTTAAACGAGAGATTTTTTGATTGTTTGTGAATGATTTGTTATGGAAACTTGTGAATTGATGTATTTGATCATCTGGAATAGTTTAGAGTGTTTTGAAGATAAGAACCCAAAATTTGGAAGTGATTTGAGGTGTTAAAATTTGGGAAAAAACAAATCTGAAGTTTGAAAAATCACGAATTCCAAAAATTTACAAAATACAACGGACGCCTGCAATGATGCTCGAGTGTCACCCTAGGCACCATGTTGTATAGAGCAGTCGCTCATCGCCGCTTGAGCGCCACTCAAGGCACCCCGCCTGTGTTTTTTTAAGTTCTAAAACCCCGAGAGTTGACAAAATTTTGTAAACCGAGTGCCCGGGAGATCGCTTGAGCGCGATCTCGAGCGGCTGAAACTGGGAATGTTGATTTTGTATGAGCGCTTGCAAGAGCGCCCAACGCTGCTCAAGCGCTCCTGATAGCAAATCTGTATTTCTGAAAATTGTCTAGTTTTTAATTATAAAATTGTTTTTATTGAATTCCAACTTATGTACTAATAACATTAGAATGTTTAGAGATTCTTTGCACTGGCCATTGATTAAATTGAATTTTAATAAAGATTTTGGGTACGTCCTACTGAAATAGCTTTTATTCGAGTTTATTGTTCCAAACTCTCTTCTTTTAAACTTTATTTGATTTTATTGGTTTGGACACTTGTATTTCACCTACCTAAAGATGTTTTCAGCATTGCTATGGCAGAATTATTGTTATTTTCCTCCATGTACCTCGGAGTGGCTATTCTCACTCATGTAGCTTGAGTTTGAGATTTGGATTTCCTCCACGTATCTTGGAGTTGTCTTGTGGATTATTAATGTTGTTTATGGTATCTAAATTGATTGTTTTTGGTTTGCCACTATTGAGTGGGCTTAGCTCTTACATGGATCCATAGAGTAGCTAGTAAGTGAAATGTTATTAGAGTTTGGATTTTGGGTCATAAGCCCATCATCTTGAGGATGGTACCGCTCCTGGATTGGTCGGTTGTTATGTTACCCACTCCTGGATTGGTTAGGCCGTACATGCTAACTCACTTCAGTATCGGTTGAGTTCTTTCGTTTGGTGTGGAATAACCTGACTGGTAATGGTTAGTTCACCTGTTGTGCGCACCTCGGGCGCGCTGAAAAAGCGTGTTACATGTTTTATGGAGTCGCCATTACCTGAAATGATGCAGGTAGACACCTTGTTTGATTTTTTTGTTTGCACTAGTGATTCCGGATAAGTGACCGGTTACAACCCAGGGAAGTCCTTGAACACCCTGGGTTGCCCCACCGAAATGGGTTCCCTTAAATCAGTTGGATCATATTTGGGCTGATTTACTATTATTTAATTTTTTTATCTTTTATCTTTTTTTTATTTTTTTATTTTTTTATGATCACATGTGTACAAATATTGGAGGAATGGGGGTTGCTTTGCTACATCCTATACAAATTATAATACATATGATACATATAAAAAAAATCCATAAATAAATCCAAATCAAATATTTCAAAATGGAGCAATGTACTTGGTTATTTCAAAAAAAAATATTTATTTATTTATTATTCTTTTCTTTTTCCCTTTTTTTTTAATTTTATCTTTTTCATATATACAAGGGATTAGAGGAGTGGGGGATTGCTATACTACATCTTACATGCACATAAGAATTCTAAAGCAAAGAAACCCAAATTAAAATGAATAAGAAATTGGGGTTGATTCGACCACTTCCAATAAAATGTTTTAGACTCTATTATATAATAACATATCGACATTGGGAGAATGGATGACCACTATGTTACATCTCATGTAGTAAAATAAAAACAAACAAATAAAACAAAACAAATGTAAGTAAGAAAATCACAATAAACAAAGAAAACAAAAAAAAATGAAACAATCCGAACTACTGCGCTATCCGCATTCAAAGATTCATATCTCCCTCAATTCTCAACCAAATTGTGCAAAATTTGATTCCCTAGAATCATAAATTTAAGCACTAAAATAACCTATAGCAGTTTTTAAAAATTCATTTTCATTTAAGAGATATGAAGCTGCAAAATTTACTGTTAGACATCTCCCTGTGAAAATCTGAACCAAAGAAAATTAAAAATAAAATGCCTAATCATAGTGTAGGGTCTCAAGCATATTTTTACATTAAACTAAAATAAAAATACCAAAAATCTCATGCAGGACTCCAGATTTGAATCAAACTAGAACTAGGTAAAAAAATTGGTTTATCTGGAAAACAGGTACAAGTCTAATGCAAAAAAACTCAGAACTTTACATCTCTGTCATTTTTTTTTTTTTACATGATAAAATTACCCAAAGCCATCAAACATATATATATCTCTCACCAATCATGTAATCTCATCTCAAAAATTGTAATGAAAGAGAGGTCTCATACAATGTATTAAACAAATGACTTACCTGTTATGGATTGACACTTTAAATCAGGTCTTGGAACCTTGGTGTGTCGTGAACAGCAATTTTTCTTTCTCCCTCCTTGCTAGTGGATGTCCCTCTTCTTTTCTCCACTTCTTCCTACTTGATGTTTTTTTTTCAAAGAACTCTCTTATTTGCTCCTTTTTTTTTCAAAGAACTCTCTTACTTTCTCCTCCCCCTTTTGCTCCCAACTTTAAGCCTTTTTATCGAGAATTCCCACCCCTTCAACTTCTTAACCTCTAACCTTTCATCTTCCTCTCCTAAACCTCTCATCTCCCTAACTTCTCCTCTTCCTCTCTTAAACATCTAACTCCTCATCTTCTTCTCTTAAACACCTAAACTACTAACTCCTCTTCTCCCTCTCTTAAACACCTAAATCCCTAACTCTTCATATTCTTCTCTTTAAACACCTAAACCCCTAACTTTTCCTCTTCTTCTCTTTAAACACCATCATTTATTTAGGTTTGGTCAAAGTCTATTTTGTCCCATATTTTTTAGGCTTATATTTTTTTTAAGCTTAGTCTTAATATCTCAAGAGAACATGAGTTGGACCAATTCATCAAACTCATTTATCTTTGTTTATATTTTTTTATTTTCTTTTAATCTCAAAACTTTTATTAAATTTTTTATTTATTTGCATAACAAACTCGTTAGGAAACTTATCTTATTTACTAAAAGAACCCCAAAATTTTTAATTTATCATTGGTCACATGGCAACCACCATGGCGTATACGTGGCTACCATGTGGCATCTAATTTCAGTTTTATAAAAATCCCCAGACTACCCTTTGCTTCTTTTATCCATAACTTAGTCTTTTGAGATCCGATTTGAGCACGGTTTGGTGCATCAGAATCGTCTCAAAATTCTCTTTATTATGAGCTTATTATTTCAAAAAGACGGGTCCACTATAAAAACCTCGATTTACGTGCCCACATATATGCCGGTTTAAGATATGCTTCTTGGGCAATTTTATGGTGCAAAAATGGGGTGCTGACAGCTGCCCCTCTTTGTTAGAATCACCGTGATGATGAATGACAAATAATAAAAAGAACCCAATTTTTGCACTTTGCATTTCTGTTGACATAACCGATGAGTCAGGTCCTTTAATGTTTTCAAAGATGTGGAAACGCCGGTGCAAGCTCTGTATTGCTTTGGCTCACTTCCAAGTTCTGGGGATTTTCCTTGCCATTGGGCGTTTGGGTTTGTTCCCATTTTTTAGTTTGAATTGAAAAAGATGGGTTGTACTTAGACTCACCGACTTGTTTCGACGTTGATGCAAAAGTCTTCAATAGTGTTATTTTCCACTTGTTTTTTCCATTGACTTTTGACTTCTTTTATCTTTTCACTTTTTCTTTTTTTTTTTAAGTTTTTTTGTTTTTTTTGTTTTTAAGTTTGAAGTTCTTTATCCCCCATGTAGGTACACTACCCCTTAACTCTATTTGGCTTCTAAAGGGTTTAAGAGTCATTGCTGTCCAGCACACCGGAGAGCTCTAAATCCTGGTTCAAATCCTATGATACAAAATTGGGAAAATGAAAATTACAAAAGAGGCCATTTGCCCAGTAGTTCTTCATTTTGTCTTCTTCATGTCTTGATTCTCTGTCACTTTCAGGAATGGGAACATCTTGTTCAACTTTGCGGAGGCACCTTGCTCCTTAGGGACACCTTGTCCTTCAGTCTTGGGAAACGCTCTGCTACTTTTCAGGTCTTTGCTCATTGTTCTTCAATCGGGAGGCTTTGGCCTCAACTTTTTTGCGGTTTGGAGATTCTTTGCTCCAAGGATGCCATGTCCTTCAGTCTTGGGAGACACCTTACTCCTTAACGACACATTTTCGTGTCATACAGATGTGGGAGACGCCTTGCTCCTTAGGGACACATTTCTGTGTCATACAAATGTTGAGACGCCTTGCTCCTTAGGGACACATTTCCGTGTCATTTAGATGTGGGAGACACCTTGCTCCTTAGGGACACATTTCTGTGTCCATTCAGATGTGGGAGACGCCTTGCTCCTTAAGGACACATTTCCGTATCATACAAATGTGGGAGACACCTTGCTCTTTAGAGACACGTTTCTGTGTCCATTTAGATGTAGGAGATGTAATGCCCCGGATCCAGGTTCATTTAAACACATAAACCCAAATCTGGTTCGTTAGGGAAAATGGCCCAAAACACTATTCCAGACTTAAACAACTTCATTAATTATATCAGAGTGCGGAAATAAAATCATCTTTCAAAAGCGCGGAATTAAACTACCAAAATAATCCTTTTATTTTTCATCTTTGAAGTCTATTTTCAACTAAATAACATCCACCAAGGTGTCGATTGAATATACCAATCATCCTTTCAAAAGACATCAAACTCCTTAATATAAATGCTGAAAATAATCCCTAAGAACATAAATCTAAAGGTCTCTCTATGTCCTACACAGGAATGAACTAATCTTCTTCCTGGTAATCACAGTATTCTCCCGGTGTCTCTACCCCGGCAACGTCCTCTCCAGGAATATCTGAAAACAAAACCGATAAAACAATAATGTGAGAAACACTATCTCAGTAAGCAGTCATGCAAATAGTTGACCACAATAAAATATGCAACGCTTAATCCGAATAACCATAATAAGAATCAAAACAATAATGAAATACAATTTGTCCACCTCATGGGACTCATGAAATAGTATACTAAATAAAGAGAGTAGACATGTGCCAGTATGCTACCTAACCAAATTACGATGGATTAGCCGCCCTGCAGTCTGACTATTCAACACCAACGAAAGAACCCAACCATGAGTTAGCATGTACAGCCCAACCAATTCAGGAGTGGGTAACGTAGCGACCGACCAATCCAGGAGCGGTACCATCCTCAAGATGATGGAATGCCTCAGACACAGAATTCAAACCCCTCTAATACACATTTCATTTACTAGCTATTCTATGGATCCATATAACTGCTAAGTCCACTCAACAGTGAGAAAACCAACCAGGGTAATTGACATAATTCTCAATAACACCCACCAAAGTACAGAACCATATCTGTAACCAAATCCGCCCATGCGGGAAACAATAAAACAGGCACCATACCTTGTCACACCAGTGACCCAAAACCAAAACAGAATGTATCAAGTCATATATCCAAAACACCAGGTTTCAACGAGCCAATATGTCCCGAATGTGTATCAACTCCATCAATGCATACAATACCTTCATATCACCAAAATACAGGTGTATGAACTCACAAAACCAACCTTGGTTAAAAGTAAAATCCTTTGGAACAATAAAATCAAGTAAATGTGCTTCTTTAGAAACATCTACCCAAAATCTTTATAAAATTAAATTTAAAACATCCGCCAATGCCAACACTTCCCAAATACCCCAATCTTGATGGTACATAGGCTAAAATTGAATAAAACTATTTCCTTAGTGAAAACTAGGTTGAAAAGACAAGTTTTCTAAAATCTGACAGACAGGTCGCTTGAGCCGCCAAGGGTGCTCGATCAGCCTTACAAAACAGGTTATTTCAGGGTAGGTCGCTCGAGCGACTGTTCTAGTAGTAGTTCAATCTGGGTAAAATTGCTCTCGGGTTTTCAACTGTATACATAGATCGCTCGAGTGACTGCTCAGGCGGTCCGATACGTGAAAAATCCGTAACTTTGCAAAATTCAATAAAAATTCCACAACTCAATATTCAATGCATCAAAACCATTTTAAATCATTCTAAAATACATTATACACATTCTAGAACAATTCCAAACACATAAAACATCTTAAATAACGAAATCAACGCATCAAACATTGAATAACCATGAATATCGTCTAAACACGAATTTAGATTTTTTATAAGTGTCAAGGGACTACTTATCTGGTTTTAGGAACTTAAATCTTCTCTAAGAGCAACAAAATATCACTCCTAAGTTTGCCAAATGACTCCGACAAGTCCGATCACGTCTGGGTTCAAAAACCACACTTTTAGGAACCCAACAACACTTTTATCTCTCAAGAACAGAGCTTGTTAATAACTTGCTCTTACCTGAGTTCTTTGGGCACGAAAATACTCCTCCTTCTTCTTTAAGATGGCTCCAACAGTTGTTTAGGGTTTAGGTTTGCTCACAAGGCAACTAAGAGAAGGAAAATAGGAAACAAGCAAGGAAACGAATGGCTCTTTCTATTTGTGTGTTTTTGTGCTCAACGTGTAACACTCCTTGCATGGTTAGGTTTTTGTTTATTATTTAATGTATTTTACTATAATACCCTCTTTCATTAAATCAAACCACTCAACCCATCTAATTCTTAAACCAAATAAATCTTTGGGTCAACCCACTCTCCTTGGGTTCGACCAACCCAGTTTATTGATTCTTATGCTTTAATTAACTCTTCACTATAATCATTTGCATAATTGTAATTAAACTTCTCCCTAGATTAAACTAAAAATTCTCACCTTATATTAGCTTCCCATGTTCTCCTCCGGGTTGAACCAAAAATTTCATCTCCTGCATATTATTAACCAATTAGATTAGTTACTAAAATCTGGGATTTTACAGGAGACGCCTTGCTCTGAAGGTCTTCAATCTTGGGAGACACCTTGCTCTAGGGACGCCTTACCCTTTCGGTCTTGAGAGACGCCTTGCTCTCTGTGGTTGGGAGATACCTTGCTTCATTAGTTTAGGAGTTGCCTTGCTCCAGGGACGCCTTGCCCTTTCAGTCTTGAGAGACGCCTTCCTTTCTATGATTGGGAGACACCTTGCTCCTTAATTTCGGAGTCGCCTTGCTCCAGGGGCACCTTGCCCTTTTAGTCTTGAGAGACGCCTTGCTCTTTATGGTTGGGAGACGTCTTGCTCCTTAATTTCGGAGTCGCCTTGCCTTTTCAGTCATTAGAGATGCCTTGCTCTCTGTGGTTGGGAGACGCCTTGCTCCTTAATTCTTCAATTTTGGAAGACATCTTGCTCCTTAGGGTCGGAAGGCACCTTGCTCCTTCTTTCTTGGGAGACACCTTGCTCCTTATGTCTTGCTTTTTAGGAGGCACCTTGCCCCTTAATTCTTCAATTTTGGGAGACATCTTGCTCCTTAGGGTTAGGAGACACCTTGCTCCTTCAATCTCTGTCTGACACGTGAGATGTGCTGGGGATATCTTTGTCTTGCATCCGATGTGTGAGAACACTGTGATGGATTTCATCTGCGTCCAATGTGCAACTACATTGCGATGATTTTGTCTCGCACCTAACATGTGAGATGCGTTGTGGTGGCTTTGTTTATCTGTTTCAAGTTTTGTCAGTACCTGCAAAAGTTCATGTGGAGTTTAATCAATTCGACTTCATTTGTTTATTATCAAAATTACATGTAAATTCAAGCAATTTCTCTTTGATTAAAATCTCTTGGGAATTCATTAAGAGTTTGGAGTTTCCACTTTGAAGTGGGTCCACGACAAGACCAATAATCTTTGGGTAAGTCACCCAACAATCGCATTTAGACTTATGAAGTGGCTCCTCCCGGCACTCCCTGTGAGGGTCTTAACATTTTTTGCCTTCAATAGCATGCCCCGGGTTGAAATGAGGGGAATTGTTTTAGTCCAGGGGGTTTCTTTAGCACTGCCCTTTCCCCAGCTCTTTTGCCTTCCTCTCTTGTTTTTTCTTTCCCCACCCTTGTCTGAGGGTTATGGAATGGTTTTTCTCTCAATTGGTTCCTTTTCTCAGGTTCGGTGTCTTGCCTCAGTCTGAGGGTCCTGTCAATTCCCACAGATCATGATCTAACGATCAAAGATGACTTATCAGTAGGACAAAATATAGGCTTTGGTTCCAGTGTTCAGAAATGAAGGATAAACGGGCTCAAACCCTATAGAGCTTCATTCTATGGATAACCATTATGTTTAGACAAAGTTCTTTTGTCCTTTTGGTTCCGTCATTGCCAGTTCATCTAAGATTCAGTGTTACATTCTCTATAATCAGAAAGGACTTCATAATAAGATGAAACGTAGGCTGGGTTCAAGGGTCCAGAAGAAATGGTATAGAGACTCAAAATTGATGAGTGGGGTGAGGGCCATGTTCTGTCCATTTTTCCTGCTAAGGCTTGCTTCATCTTTTGTTCCTTTGGCCTTGGTTCCATCTTTGCTCCGTATTTCTTTTCTTCTTTTTCCATCTTTGTTCTCTTCTTTTTTCTTTCTTGGGTTCTTTACCACAATCTTTGACTCTTGCTTTCGGGGTTTGCCCCAGCTTTTGTTTTTTTCTTCTTCCTTTTTTCTTCAATGGATTACCCCAATTCTTTCTTCACATTCTTGTTTCTAGGGTTTACCCCGTTCCTCCTTTTTGCCCCCTTTGTTTTTAGGGTTCTTTTTGCTTTGCCCTATCTCACCTTGGTCTTTCTTGTGTCTCCAATTTCAGAAGCTTCATGCCCCAGTTTTGAAGACAGAACATGGTAGTGTTAATGAAGGTATTGTTAGGCCCAAAATGTTTCGCTAGGGTTTCATCTTGTGTCAGATGATTTTTGGAGAAAATCAAGAATGGCCTTTCATCCTTTTATAGAGAATGTAATAATTACTTGTCTTTGCACAATTAACTGGCTTAAGAGCCATTTTCATCTTTTTCCATTTTGTATTTTCTTCTTTGCTTTTTGACTTTGCCCCAGTTTGGGGGTGGCTAGACATAACATGGGTTAAAAATGAGATGATCAAGCTCTACACGTTTGACTAAAGGAATTTGTTTGAAGTGTCGTAGCCAACAATGGCCTTTTATCATTTCATCGGGATCATTGATCCTGGATCATGTCAGTGACCTTTGACTGGTATGGGCACCTTGCCCCTTTTTTTTCTTTTCCTTTTTTTTTTGTCTCCAATCACAACTTGCCCAGTGTTTGGCAAGGTAGGTTTCAAATGTGGTGCTGACAGGGGATCCCTTGGCTATGTCAAGACCCACACAGTTTGTGCTGTTTGGCACGTTCCATCTATCAAATTTGATTGACCAGGTTTATTCCGAGATCACGGTCATGCCTTGGTGTGGTCCAACACTCTAGTGATTTCCCAAAAGATTTCATAAGTTTGCAAAAGAAACATGCTATCAAGTTTTGAATTTAAAAGGAAAGAAAAGATAAACAAAACAGAGCAGCAAACTATGCAAGGAGTGGCCGATGCAAATCGGCGTTCTTGGAATTCAGTTGCATGCCATGGGAGGAAGCCTTTAAGTGTTCTCCTCGTCATCCTTTTCCACATCATCTTCTCCTTCCTGCGGGAAGACGGCTGATTCTAATGTTCGAATCTATGCTAACTTGTCAGAGATGTCTTGTCCTTCAACAGATCTTGGTTGCTTGACAAGTTCCTTTAGGAACCCTTGATCAATCAAATTTTGTATGTCGTGCCACAGATCCCAACATTGCTCTGTTCTGTGTCCTGGGGATCCTATGTGGTAAGCACAAAATACATTTAGATTGTATTTGCGACTAGCTGATGCTCGCGGGCTAGGCCGCTTAGGCTGCAAGAGGCCCTTCTTTAGTAAACCAGTTAGGATCTGGACTGGTTGGATATTCAAAGGGGTGAACTGCCTTTTAAGCATGGCCTTCATTTCTTCTGGGGTTCTCTTTGGGAGATCCTTCGAATGATTTAGCTTCTGCATGAGTTGGGGAGCCCCTGCTGCTACAGCTTTTCCTTTCTCTCTTTGCATTTGACCATCTGTTAAGGCGGGTGGAAGGCTCACTTCTTGGTTGCTCCAGGGTATCTTTCCCTTCATGCTTTTAATCTCTTCTTCAAGAACCCTTACTCGAGATCGCAGCTCAAAATGTTCTTCCCCTAACACTTCCCAGCATTTGTTCCACGTTTCTTCCCTGATTGTTATTATCCGTAGTAGGCTTTGTAGAGAGGCCACTATGCTGGTTATTTGCTGGGTTGCATCATGATTTGTCCCTGAGGTACGGTCCATTTTGATCATTGATGGGGTTCCTACTAGGAGAAACAACATTAGAAAGCAGAGTACATGATATGAAATACCAAGATGCATGATGATGATGATGATTTTCTCTTTTTTCTTTCTCTTTTTGTTTCTTTTTTTTTCTTTTTTTTTTAATTTGGCGGAGGATCAATTTTGAGTTCCCTAGATTCAAAAAGATCTTGGACTGCATGACGAAGGCCCCAGCATCCATTAGTATCGTGGCCTTGTACACCCATGTGGTATTCACAGCTCTTGCATCATAGGCCTTCATTTTTTACGCCTTAGGATTTGGCGTTGCCAGTTACAGATGACCCTTTCTCAAGAGTGTTGGTAACAATTCAGTCAGTGTATATGGAAGCGAAGTTGCCTCCCAGTTCTTTCTTTCCTCCTTGGTGAAATGCCTCCTGAGTTGATATGTGATATTGTTTATGGGGGGGGGGGGGGGGGGAAGCTTGTGCTTCTTGAGGAAGGGATGCGAAACGGCGTGGAAGGTTGTACATGATTAACCGTACTTGTGCTGTTGTCATTCTCCTGCTTCTTGCCACTTGAGATTGGAACAAGCTTGTCATGGAATCTCCGAGCTTCTCCATTTTAATTGCATCCTCAATTCTATCTACCGCCATGATTAGGTCGGTGAAACTTGCAGTGCACTGTCCCAACAACATTGTGAAGTACGGTTGTCCCAGTGATGATATGAATAACGAAGTCCGCTCTTGTTCAAGAAGAGGGGGTTGTACCACGTTTGCCAGTTCTATCCACCTTTTAGCTTAGTCTCTCACAGACTCGCTATTCGTCTTTGACAACCTCTGCACTTCTGTTCTGGTATGAACCATTTGGCTATTTAAACGGTACTGTTGGATGAACACGGTGGCGAGGTCGTTCTATGTCTTAAACTTCTGCTTATCCAGACTTAGGAACCAAGAGTATGCTGCCTCAGTTAGAGATCTTTGGAATAATTGAACCAAAATCTTCTTTTCCTTCGCATATTGACACATGTCGCCAACATACGATCGCAAGTGTATCAAAGGACAGCCAGTGCCGTCGAAACTATGCAGTTCGGGACATTGGAATTTTGCTGGCATTTGGATGTTTGGGAAGAAACACAGGCTCTCTAGAGTGGTTTCATCCTGCATTGAGTTGGGCTGGAGTTGCTTCAAGAGGTCTTCTTTCATCGCGGCCATTTGGGCCTTATTGTCTTCCTTCATTGCTGTCAATATTTCCTCAAGTTGGGCCTCTCGTGCCCTATTCCGGTCTTGTTCTCCCTGCCCCAATTGGACAGGCACAAATGGTTCTTGTTGTGGAGGATGAATGGGAACTACCGCCGGATGTGGGAATGGAGTGTCCCGTGGTGGCGGATGTGCTGGCTGAGGTGGTTGCCCCTGCTGGATTTCTGGCATTTGAATTCTCATAGCTTGCATTGTAACGCCCCGAACCCGGGTCAGTGCAAACCAGCACCCAACCCGAACCCGGTTCGCTACTGTAACAACCCAAGTCCGATTCAACAATCAAACTTGAGATGTTACCATGAAGCTGGGGTCAGATACATACCAAGATTCACAATAATTTTAAAATTTATAAATCAATTACATCAGAGTTATGGTGGCCAAATAAAATAAACAATTCTTTAATCAATATATTCAATTCAATTTACAATTAAGTTTATCTAATCAACATGTGACATTAATACCGATTATAATTCTACCCATCAAATTAAAACCCCATCTTCGCGATCTCTCCAAGCAACCTGAAAAATATAGGGGAAAATGGAGTGAGATTTACATCTCAGCAAGTAGCAGGTGCATGCAATTTGAAACAGTCCAATATAAGCAAATAGTCACGAGGTATTCGATTAATCAACGATAAGACGAGAAATCCAAGTTATTCATGGCAATTACAAATAAGGCGATGAAACATATGATCATGTATAAATACCAGTCTCTTGATGTTAACGAGGTAAAACCGACAAAAGCGATAAAACACGTGCCATTGCAGGACTCACAAAGATGATAAGTATTTGAGATGACACTCGACTAAATGCTGTTCCACCGTGCGGCTTAGGGGCAGTGCTACTTGATGATACTCAAGCCCCATGCAGCGCAGCTTAGGCAAGAGCCGTAGTCACCGACTTATTGCGCACGAACCCCGCAGAGTTGGACGTACCACCAGCATGCAGCACCAGAATCAATACATGGAGTGTGATCGCTTATCCACATGTACAGGGAATCACCAGCGGCTCACCGGGGTGTCCCTCCAGACATAGGACCCTCCCAGAGCAAACTAACTTGCAAAGGGAAGCGCGCTCGCAATATAGGAGTAAATCAACCCAAACTAAATACCACTTAGCTAACCAGCCAAAACTATGGATCCATATACAGCTAAGCCCACTAACACAAACCACGATAAAACCACATACGGGAGGACACGCTAATGTAGGAGGCATACACACTTTTACCCGTAAAGGATTACACATCTCTACACAGAGGATTACCCATCTCTACCGTAAAAGATAGTATCAAACTCCACCACAGAAGCCGTATCACCCAACCGTAAAATTAAAGAGAACAATATCATACCACATCCCAATCCATACCAAAGTATTCCATTCCATGTGAAATCCATGATTCAATCATAACAAATCCAATTATAGGCATTTTCAGAATAACATATGCAATTCTTCCAATTATATTCAAAATAAAACTCAAGTATCATAAATCCGATAAAATCTGAGTTTATGCAATTCCAGTAGCCAATATTCCTATTTAAAGCTCAAAATAAAGTAAATCCAATCTTACTTAGAGTTTTCTTTATTAATCCCTTTTATTAGAATCCAATTTCCTACCTTAGCACCTAAGCTAGTTTATATTTGAATTTTCTGTATTTTATTTTTCCAGCATGTTCTACAGACCTAGAATGAAGTTTAAAAGATGTCTATAAGCTATAAATACCTTTAGTATTATTTCTAGCAATATTCATACCCTTTGACTCTTTTATAAACAATCCTTTCATCATAACCTTCAATTTATTGCTTAATCCTTCAAAATTAATTTTATAATTTTTGTAGCTTAATTAGGTCCTTATAAAGATGCTAACATGCTTAACTAATCATAAGAATTATTGGGTATTTATTCGAATTACAAAATCCCCAAAATCTACAAATTTTACTTAGAGCGCCTACCTCTACAGGCTGGGCGATCCTAGGCGCTCGTGCAAAATAAAACAGAATTTTCCAGATTTTTCAATTTCGGATTCTTATGCTTTTGCTTTATGTTTTCTTGGTCTAAATTAATCTAATAACATTCTAACACATTCCTAAAGCCTTCTAGATCAATTATTATTAATTAACACCATCCTATAATTTATTTCATGATCAAACCAAGTTTCTTCCTTACTTTAGCAAATTCTTCAAGAACACAAAACTCTAAAATATAAACAATTTGATTCCATGTAAATACTGTTTCGACTAATCCATTCAACCATATGAAATCACAGAAAACCAAATCATGCAATTCCTCACGTTTTCCAAGGGTTACTACTTGCCTTATACGCTAAATCCTTCTTCCATTGCACCTTCTAATTCTGGACCAGAATGTTGCTCCCAACCGTACCAAGCTAGACTCTTCCAATTCAAATCTCCACCGTTCACAATGTAATTTTATCAGTCAAGAACAAAACCTCAAAATTTGAAGGCGATCCACCGTACGGATTTTCCCCGATCGCGTTTTGATGGTGGCTGGTCAGACACCTCCATTAGAGACCTCCTTCCTTTCTCTCCCTCTTTTCTCTCCATAAGAAACCCACGAAAATTTCCTCTTGTCTAACCTTAATCTCCTATTTATACTAGGCTTTAGAAATCCTAAACAAATCCTAATTGGCTAATTTAATTTGGGCTAACCCAACCATGGTCTAGTTAATGTCCAATCCTTCTAATTCAATTCCTACTTTTTCTCCACCTTCTATTTTCAACTTAAATAATACTAATTAAGTTTCTTATTATCTAAACTCATGAAAATAACCTAATTTCGTGCAAAATATTTAATTAAACATTTCTATCACTTAAAACCTTATTTTCTCCAAATTAAGACGTGAAATCTCCTAATTACCCTTTTTCCCTATTTTGGGCTTTTATTAATTACTTTTAATTTCTAACTTGTCAAAATAATTTGTTTTCTTCTATTTTCTAATTCTAATTATTATTTGATGATCTATTTACTAATTACCCTTTTCTGGAAATTTCCAAAATACCCTTTTTATTCTTTTAGGCTAATTTCATTAAAATTCTTTCTTTATCTTCAACTTAGAACTTATTTGAATTAATTATCCTCTAAATCTTCACTTTTTATTTTAACTAGGACTTAACTCATATTTTCTTTTATTTATTATTTATTTATTTATTAGGTGAAAAATCGGGGTTTTACATCCTACCCACCTAACAAAAATTTCGTCCTCGAAATTTAAAACAATCATCTTCATTCTATATTTCAAAACACAATTCTAACAGTGCAAACCATTCAAAATTTTCCTCATTTCAATTCCATTTCTCAAAACATAATTTAACTTCAAAATACTGTAGAAGAACACTGCCAATCTTCTATCATCAATCTGTACATATAAACGCGTCCGCTTATATGCAAGCTCGAGAAGAAAATCACAGGTTTCTTCTAGTCTAACTGGTATCAAAATATTGCATCCACAATACATATTTACACACACCTATTTGTACTAATACATATCCCACATTGCATAAGGTTTCACACCCAGGTGCAATTCCACATTGTACACTGCTTCACCACACCTTGGCATGTCCTAGTGCAACTGGCTAACAGGCAACAAACAATATTCCACAATAATAGTTTAAGTAAGCATACATCCTCAAATACAATTATATGATCAAATATAATATCTCATATGCCAATAATTTCAGTTCAGGTTTCTGCGAGACAGTATAAGTGTTAATTTGCAATTCCCAAGTATTTCCGGAGAATCTTCACACTCTGATTATTATTCAAGATAAGGTTTTAAATTTTTCTGTGTTTCCTAATTAATTTACTGCATTCATTTTTTTTTCCGTATTAATATTCCTTATAATCGTCGACTATTATAGGTTACTCTAGTTATTTATTCAGTTTCAATTATCTCCATTATTTTATTAAATTTTTATTTGATTAATTGCTAAAGAAGCTAGGCGCTCAGTGCCGCGATCAGAGGGCGCTGAGGATGGCTAAGGATGGCTGAAAGGCTGACATGGGTCTAAAACCCTAAGCCACGTGCTCCATAGCGCTAGGCTTATAAAGTCTTTTTACAAAAATTTTTAAAAACTCGCGCGACAGGCTTCACTAAGGCGAACGCTTGACATCGCTCATCTCTCTCGCAGCCGAACAAGACTCTACCATCGCTCGACTTCGCCAAGCACTGTTCCCCTTAGCGCTCGACCCCTTCGGCCTCACCCACTCATCTTCTTGCTTCCATTCGACACTCATCAGGTAAGCACCAAGCTCACCTCCTTCTCCAAAAATTCCCACACACGTTCGCACGGCTAGGGCTAGGTTTTTCAAAAAAAAAATTTCGATTGAAGCTCCATTTTTGGGGCATTTGTTTCGAATTGGTTTCTTTAACTTCTAGATGTCTTATTTTATTGATTCGAACTAGTTTTGGTCGAAGATTTGTGTTGTTGGTTCGCGTCGTGCAAAAACCCCCAATCGTTGCTTACGGCAAACACGAGCGCTGACCTGATTGCCGACGGCGATCTCAGGCGGTCTTAGGCGCTCGGCCAAATTTTGCAGAACTCACTTCTGTTTCAATTTCTTTCAATTGGTTTTGATTTAGGACCTGTTTTAACACTTTTCTAATCTATTTTTTGCACAAGTTTATCCTAGTTTAATTCTTCTTAATTTTCGTTGAATTATTTATGCAATTGTCCTAACCCAATTTGTGTTTGTTCATGTTCTTATTTTCATCTTTCTGTATCTCTATTCCAATTCCTATTTATTCCAAATCCAGATGGCTAGAACTTCAGTAGGGAATCCTTCTAAAAGAGCTAGGGTTGACCAGAGAGATGTCAGATTTTATTCTGACACTGAGAAGGGAAAGTATGATGATCGCTTCCATCTTAGGACGATCTTATTAGAGAGGAGTGTGGTTTTTGAGGACTTTGCTACTACAGTTCAGAGTTTGATGGAGGGTAGAGGGTGGCTACCCCTCTTTAGTGGTTTTGCTCCCACATGCTACGAGTTGGTTAGGGAGTTCTATAGCAATATCCATGAGATTGCTCCCGACCGGTCTTCATTCTATTCCTACATCAGAGGTACTAGGTTCCTTGTCTCTCCTGATTTCATTTCCACCAGCCTTCATATTCCCAGGGTAGAGCACCCTGCCTATCCCTATTCAGGTGAGGCCACCCCTAACTTCTCCACTGTTGCCACTTCCTTGACAGTGGAGGCGACGGAGTATGATGGAGTGGGACCTCTCCGCACTGCCAGCTTCCCTGTCACCACTAGTGTCATCCTGAGGATCGTCTTCACGAACCTCTGGCCTGTTTCTCACTTTTCCTCTCTTCCTAGTTCTCGATCTCTTTTTCTTTATGCCCTCCTGAAGGGTGATTCGATAGACCTTCCCTCTGTGATCATCTCTACCATTCTTGGGGTCTACGATGACCCTAAGAGATCTGTGGCTCTCCCCTATGGATGCCTTATAGCTAGACTCATCTCAGCATCGTCAGCTACATATCCTAGATTCCGACCTTTGATTTTGAGCCAGCCTATCCGCAGGGCTACCACGGGTATTACTCATTCCAGGAGGCCCACTGATAGTGTTACTGCTCCTTCCTCCTCTACTCCTTCAACGGTTCCATCTTCCTCTACTGCTGCTCCTACTTCTACTGACGTTCCCCCTTCTTCTCCTACTGCTCTCCCTGCTTCTCCTACTGCTCCCCCTTCAGTTGATATTCCTTCCTCTTCTGGTCCACCTACTACTACCACTGATGCCCCTCCTTCTTCAGCTGAGGCTCCTAGTTCTTCTACTCTTGATGCAGCTATCCTTCGCGAGCTAGTACATGATGTGGAGGTCCTACATAGGCGGATGACTATGATGTCCAGCCACATGCCTTTGGTGCTGGAGCAGATGGTGGCCCTCGTGAGGACTCAGGAGCAGATGATGCGGCGGATGGAGACCCTATATGATTCCCAGTGCCGTATGTTCCGGATCATGCGATCATACATGCGGACTGGACCTTCTACTTGCCCTGAGATCTGGGATTCTGAGGAGTCGGAGGGTGCGGCTGCTAGGGATGATGCTACTAGGGCTAGAGATGGAGATGCTGGTACAGGAGATGATACTGGACATGGAGGAGATGGTGCTGGACCATCTAGCTGATTTTATTTTTCTTGGTTTAGAGTCTTGTATTTTTCTATTTCTTTCTTTTTCACTTTTGGGACAGATGTGTATACACTTTTTGGGTTCCTGGGGTTGTATTTAGTCCATAGGTCTTTTATTAGTTTTTCAGTTGTATACCAAGCTTTGTACTAGTTCATCCTTCAGATATATACATCAGATCATTTTTGTTAAATTTTATCTATTTCCATTTCTATTTATTCTTCTTATGTGGAAATTTATCTATTTATAAGCACAGGTTAATATTGCAAAATTTTAATTTATTTTGGTTAATAATATACCATCCAATACTAATAATAACATCAATAGCATAGCAATATCATCAAACAATAGCATTCACAACATGCAAATAAAATTAAAGTCTCTCATCCTAAATAAACATGCTTTTATCTAACGTGCACTCAATCCCACTACCCACCTAAGAATTTAGTTCCTAGGTTTAGATCTTGTTTCTCTGATACCATCTCTGTAACGCCCCGAACCCGGGTCAGTGCAAACCAGCACCCAACCCGAACCCGGTTCGCTACTGTAACAACCCAAGTCCGATTCAACAATCAAACTCGAGATGTTACCACGAAGCTGGGGTCAGATACATACCAAGATTCACAATAATTTTAAAATTTATAAATCAATTACATCAGAGTTATGGTGGCCAAATAAAATAAACAATTTGATTCCATGTAAATACTGTTTCGACTAATCCATTCAACCATATGAAATCACAGAAAACCAAATCATGCAATTCCTCACGTTTTCCAAGGGTTACTACTTGCCTTATACGCTAAATCCTTCTTCCATTGCACCTTCTAATTCTGGACCAGAATGTTGCTCCCAACCGTACCAAGCTAGACTCTTCCAATTCAAATCTCCACCGTTCACAATGTAATTTTATCAGTCACGAACAAAACCTCAAAATTTGAAGGCAATCCACCGTACGGATTTTCCCCGATCGCGTTTTGATGGTGGCTGGTCAGACACCTCCATTAGAGACCTCCTTCCTTTCTCTCCCTCTTTTCTCTCCATAAGAAACCCACGAAAATTTCCTCTTGTCTAACCTTAATCTCCTATTTATACTAGGCTTTAGAAATCCTAAACAAACCCTAATTGGCTAATTTAATTTGGGCTAACCCAACCATGGTCTAGTTAATGTCCAATCCTTCTAATTCAATTCCTACTTTTTCTCCACCTTCTATTTTCAACTTAAATAATACTAATTAAGTTTCTTATTATCTAAACTCATGAAAATAACCTAATTTCGTGCAAAATATTTAATTAAACATTTCTATCACTTAAAACTTTATTTTCTCCAAATTAAGACGTGAAATCTCCTAATTACCCTTTTTCCCTATTTTAGGCTTTTATTAATTACTTTTAATTTCTAACTTGTCAAAATAATTTGTTTTCTTCTATTTTCTAATTCTAATTATTATTTGATGATCTATTTACTAATTACCCTTTTCTGGAAATTTCCAAAATACCCTTTTTATTCTTTTAGGCTAATTTCATTAAAATTCTTTCTTTATCTTCAACTTAGAACTTATTTGAATTAATTATCCTCTAAATCTTCACTTTTTATTTTAACTAGGACTTAACTCATATTTTCTTTTATTTATTATTTATTTATTTATTAGGTGAAAAATCGGGGTTTTACATGCATCATGGCCACTTGTTGGCTTAGATCCATTATGACCGGTTGTTCTTCAATCCCTTGCTGTGGGGATGACGGAGTTGGTACCTCAAAAGAATTCATCGCAATCATTTCTTACTGCGAGTATAGTGTTCTGAATGGTGGTCTTAGTGTGAAATGTTCGAAGATTACATCAAGAGGCTGGCTTGTTCTTCATTGCACCATCCTGAGAGTCTGTGTCAACAAACAGATATCAAAACACATCCCCAAAAGCGTGTGCACAATCCTATGAAAGGTTGGTGCCTATCAATGCACGACTTTTAGACATACTTATGTATGGAAGCACCTCCAAGTCCTGATCAATCTTTTGTCTTTCATCTGCTTTTGATGTCGGACCACAGCAAAATTGACAACTTGCCAGCGAAGGCGAAATTTACATGATATTTACAAAAATCTGTAAAGAATTCATCTTTAGGGCTGTTGGGAGCCCAAAAGAAGGGTACAATTGCGTCAAATGTAGGTGAGCTGAATTCCTAGATTTAGGGTTTCATGCCCTTGTTTTGATTTGGCCTGCTTTCATCTGATTGTCTGATATGGCCGGCTTTCATCTGCTCAAACAAGACTGATCTGGACTTAGGGTGCTCCCAGCAGACTCAATGGGTTAGGGCCCACAGCTCACAGGACCCAATGCATGGATCTGGGGTAATCCCCCCTGATCAAAGTTAGGTCAGCTTCTTAAATTAGGGCTAAGGCAGCCCAAAATCTAGGGTCCACTCCATTTGATGCAAAAGGAGGCGGAGATTGCTGCCCCTGATGGACTTTTGGGTTTTAGACTTATTTCAACTCCTCTTCATTCATCATTCACATTCACATAGTAGGGTGTATCAGAACATTAGGTGGGAAAAGGGTACCTAACCCGAGACAAACGTCTACAAGGGTCTAAGCCAAGTACTAGACCCTCATATACCACGGCAAGAAACCAGTGGCGCTATAGGAATCCAGAAACCTGGGGGGATGTTTTGCCTCGCTTTCCCTGGCAAGCCACGGGCACGTGAGGCTAATACCATCTCAAAATTTATTTATACAATAAAGAAGGGTGGCTGCTAGAGAGATCTAAGTTTTGGTAAAGAAGAAAATGCCATATCATTCAATCGGATCACCCAGGCGGGCTCCCTCGCGCGTGTCACCCCTACACAATTTATATAAAGCATGTAAACAAACCACAGTGTGCGTGAGTGCACATGTGTGTATGGGAAGGAATTTTCACTGCCTCATATAGTAAAGTGATGAATTGGTACACAAAACGATGTTCCAGGAGAGTGCCCAGGTAATTGGAGGGGTCACAGTGGTCCCGCTTAAAATCCAATTTCCTTAGGCAATTATCTCTTCCTTTATGACAAAACTCCCCAGAATATATTTTTGCCTATATTCAAAACTTACTAAGTAAGGCGGCAAATCTTCCTTGACCAATTTGTGCAAGTGTGTGCATAAATACAAAGAGAGTGTGCGTGCATGTGCAAGTGTGTGCACATGTACAAAGAATAAGCCCATTATAATCCAACTAATCAAACCGGGTTGGGTCAGCCCCCAGCGATTCTGGGTTCAATCAAACCAAAGATTCTGGGTTCGATCCCGAGCGGAGTCGCCAAGCTGTGGGCACCTTTGGCGCGTTGAAAAAACGTGTTACATGTTTTATGGAGTCGTCACTACCTGAAATGGTGCAGGTAGACACCTTATTTGATTTTTTGGTCTGCACCAATGATCCCGGATAAGTGACCCAATTACAACCTAAGGAAGTCCTTGAACACCCTGGGTTGCCCCACCGAAATGGGTTGCCTTAAATCAGTTGGATCATATTTGGGCTGATTTACTATTATTTAATTTTTTTTATCTTTTATATTTTTTTATTTTTTTATTTTTTTATTTTTTTATTTTTTTTATGATCACGTGTACAAATATTGGAGGAATGGGGGTTGCTTTGCTACATCCTATACAAATTATAATACATATCATACATATAAAAAAAATCCATAAAGAAATCCAAATCAAATATTTCAAAATGGAGCAATGTACTTGGTTATTTCAAAAAAATATATTTATTTATTTATTATTCTTTTCTTTTTCCCTTTTTTTTAATTTTATCTTTCTCATATATACAAGGGATTAGAGGAGTGGGGGATTGCTATACTACGTCTTACATGCACATAAGAATTCTAAAGCAAAGAAACCCAAATTAAAAAGAATAAGAAATTGGGGCTGATTCGACCACTTCCAATAAAATGTTTTAGACTCTATTATATAATAACATATCGACATTGGGAGAATGGATGACCACTATGTTACATCTCATGTAGTAAAATAAAAAAAATAAAACAAAAATAATGTAAGTAAGAAAATCACAATAAACAAATAAAACAAAAAAAAATGAAACAATCTGAACTACTGCGCTATCCACATTCAAAGATTCATATCTCCCTCAATTCTCAACTAAATTGTGCAAAATTTGATTCCCTAGAATCATAAATTTAAGCACTAAAATAACCTATAGCAGGTTTTAAAAATTCATTTTCATTTAAGAGATATGAAGCTGCAAACTTTACTGTTAGACATCTCCCTGTGAAAATCTGAACCAAAGAAAATTAAAAATAAAATACCTAATCATAGTGTAGGGTCTCGAGCATATTTTTACATTAAACTAAAATAAAAATACCACAAATCTCATGAAGGACTCCAGACTTGAATCAAACTAGAACTAGGTAAAAAAATTGGTTTATCTGGAAAACCGGTGCAAGTCTAATGGCAGAAAAAACTCAGAACTCTACATCTCTGTCTTTTTTTTTTTTTTTACATGATAAAATTACCCAAAGCCATCAAACATATATACGTATCTCTCACCAATCGTGTAATCTCATCTCAAAAATTGTAATGAAAGAGATGTTTCATACAATGTATTAAACAAATGACTCACCTGTTATGGATTGACACTTTAAATCAGATCTTGGAACCTTGGTGTGTCGTGAAAAGTAGTTTTTCTTTCTCCCTCCTTGCTAGTGGACATCCCTCTTCTCTTCTTTTTTCCACTTCTTCCTACTTACTGTTTTTTTTAAAGAACTCTCTTACTTTCTCCTCCCCCTTTTGCTCCCAACTTCAAGCCTTTTTATAGAGAATTCCCACCCCTTCAACTTCTTAACCTCTAACCTTTCCTCTTCCTCTCCTAAACCTCTCCTCTTCCTAACTTCTCCTCTTCCTCTCTTAAACATCTAACTCCTCATCTTCTTCTCTTAAATACCTAAACTCCTAACTATTCCTCTTCCTCTCTTAAACACCTAAACCCCTAACTCTTCATCTTCTTCTCTTTAAACACCTAAACCCCTAACTTTTCCTCTTCTTCTCTTTAAACACCATCATTTATTTAGGTTTGGTCAAAGTCTATTTTGTCCCATATTTTTTAGGATTATATTTTTTTAAGCTTAGTCTTAATATCTCAAGAGAACATGAGTTGGACCAATTCGTCCAACTCATTTCTCTTTGTTTATATATTTTTTATTTTCTTTTAATCTCAAAACTTTTATTAAATTTTTTATTTATTTGCATAACAAACCCATTAGGAAACTTATCTTATTTACTAAAAGAACCCCAAAATTTTTAATTTATCATTGGTCACATGGCAGCCACCATGGCGTACACGTGGCTACCATGTGGCATCCAATTTCAGTTCTATAAAAATCCCCAGACTACCCTTTACTTCTTTTATCCATAACTTAGTCTTTTGAGATCCTATTTGAGCACGATTTGGTGCATCAGAATCGTCTCAGAATTCTCTTTATTATGAGCTTATTATTTCAAAAAGACGGGTCCACTATAAAAACCTCGATTTACGTGCCCACATATATGCCGGTTTAAGATATGCTTCTTGGACAATTTTATGGTGCAAAAATGGGGTGCTGACACCTATAAATCGGTTAGGTAGCATATTGGCATAGCTTGTTGTTTCTTCTATTCTCTATTTCATGAGTCTTGCAAGACTTATCGTGAATGATTTTTTTGGAGATTAAATTGCTGGATTAATCTGATTATTCGTTTGTATATTTAGAACTGTATAAATGTTTCTTTTCTACATGGCTATTTGCTGAGATTTTATTATCTCACATTGTTTTATCAGATTTGTTTTCAGATTATCTTGGTGAGGACGTTGCGGAACCTAATTCTCAAGGGGACTATTCTGATTACAAAGAAGAAGATTACTTTATTGTGTAGGATTAAGGATATTTATTATTTTTATGTTCTTTTGAGTAGGAGATTTATAGAGTTGATCATGGGTTATTTTAGAGTACTGTAGTTAAACCCATACCAGACAGTTTTAATTGATGGTTGCTATTGATCGGTGGTTATGATTGGATACTTTGATCTATGTAATCCACACTTTTATTTAGATTTCATATTTTTCTTCCGCACTCTGATTATGAATAAAGTTCAAGTTTAATTATTGTCTAGTTTAGCATGCTTTTGGGCCACTGTTACTTTAACACACCGGGTTTAGATACGAGATCCAGATTCGGGGCGTTACAGTACCCCTAAACTAATTTAAGAGTACCAAACCCTAACCATTAGGGACGGGCGAGGTGAATTACCCATTTAACCTGCTCCATTGTCATCCTTGAGAGAGAGAGAGAGAGAGAGAGAGAGAGAGAGAGAGAGAGAGAGAGAGTAGAATAGATTGGAGACTTCGTGAATAGAACAGGGGACGAGAATAATTAGTTGTAAACTATTTTAGATATTTTTAGTTGTGGTTCTTCCAAAACCGATGGAATAAAATACCATCATTACTAGTGGACTACCTGTGCATTATTGTATCTAGAATTGAATACTTGGAGCTGCTTATTCATTTGTAATTGTTTTCCTAAGTTTATTTCAACTTGTACAATAGAATAAATTATCTAAACAACAAACAGTCACATGAGAACTTTAAAATAAAGCTAGCATGAGAGACCACATATTAGTTACATGATGAAAATAAGTATATAAATACATGTATTAGTACTATGTACGTACAGTAAACTTCAAAAGTGTGACTGAGTGGAGATCTAAGCATTTCCTTTTTATAAAAACATTGCAAGCTCCATGAAGCAGTTGTGCAAGTCCTGGAACAAAAATGAAATAGAATAAGAATAAAGTGAAACCAAAAGATATGTCACTGCTATTAAAAATTAAACATGTTGTTTATTGAAAGGAGATCTCATAATTTCATAAATTTAGACTTTTTGCTGCTTAGATAATTTATTCTATTATAAAATTTGAAATAAATTGTGAAACCTCAGATTTCCATACCATTAGCACACCCTAAACAAAATGATTTTATTGTGTAGATGAAGTTGGAGAAGCCCAGACTTGAAGCCAACCAAGTGGCTAAGTCCAGGCTTATCAGAAACTAAGAAAGGTAAGCAATCCCGAGATTATTTCGTAAATTTAATTATTGAGACAAGAAAAGAAAAAGTAGCTAAGTGGTGAATTGTGTTGTGTGTAATAGGAGGAGAGGGGCAAACTTGGAAAGCCTTGGAAAACTTTGGGGAAAGTTGCTTAAGTATGAGAAAGCTCATTTTGACCATTCATATGAACCTAACCCTACTCCCATTCACTTCTCTTCGTCTTCTCCTTTACTTTCTTCTTCTCTTCCACTCTCTACTCATCTCTTCTTCTCCTCATTCTTTCCCTTTCATCACATTCCACTTGAAGTGATCATTGCTAGCAAGAAAGGAAGAAGAAAACCCAAGGTGGTGTGATTTTCATTTGGGGTATTTTGGTGAGATTCGTGGAGGAAGCAACCAAGAAGCCAAAGGGGTGCTGTTCATGGGTTGATTAGGAAGCAAGAAGGTTGGCAAACTTGCTTAGAAGAGGTAAGCAACACTACCCTAACCTATATTTTTGTTTTTGCCCAAAGTCGTATGCCATGTGAAGATTTGAGGGTTTGAAGGTGAAATTGATTTTCCATGCAAATAGGAGATGTATTAGTTAGGGGTTTTGGGGGAAATGAGTATCCACACATGCTAGAGCCAATTTAGAGCCTAAAAATCCTTGAAAATAGTGAGAATAAAAAACCCTAGAAAAATCACGAAATTTGGATTTTTGCGGACCTGAGAAATTGCGAGGGCGCTCGAACCACCACTCAAGCGACCTCTCAGGCGTCCGCATAGGAACTAGTTAGCAGGCGAGGCCACTCGTTGCCACTCAAGCGCGAATTTGAGCACCCTGCCTATGCTTTTTAAAATTTTTAAAACCCGAGAGCTAGTTTCCCAGGTAAGCTGAGTGCCCGAAGCACTGCTTGAGCGCTCCTTCAAGCGATCTGGACAGATTTCTGTAAATTTTGGATTTTAGCCCAAATTGAACTACGGATTGTTTTTATTGGAATCCAACCAATGTACTAGTAGGATTTAGGTGTCTAGGAAGTGTACCAACTAGATTTATCTCAAAATTCCAAATAAAAAAGATTTTGGGTACGTTTTCCCTAAAATAGGATTTATAGAGAGTTTACATTCCAGATTCTTGTAGAAGTGGGATAATTTGATTCTACCACTTGGAACACCTTCCAAATGATCCTTGGAAGTAGAAAACCAGAGCAAAATTCAAGTTGCACCTGTATCCAAAGAGTTGGGGCCTAGGTTGCCCAAGTGAGGTATGAAATGCACATTGAATACTATGAACATGTCTTGTTGTATTTGATTTCTGTTATAAGCATGCAATTTATATTTGGGCATTGGCCCGTTTGTCTAGCATTCCATACATGTTTTTAGCATGATGTGAAGGGCGTTGGCTTAGTTGTTGATGTATTATATGGAGGGCAGTGGTCCAAATTCCATGAGAAATGAAAGAGGGCTTGGCCTAAGATTGACTCGGGTAAGGCCGCAGGCTACCCATAAGATGTTATACACATGATATACTTGATGAAAGGAAATTTGCATAATGAACCTATGACCACGTCCGGAAACCCAGCGGGCGTCGCACTTCTGGGAATATGGCTGGGATCTCCTTAAGGAGAAAATGGGGAATTGGAGTCGCCACTGCTTGATGGGGTGCAGGCAGATACCTTGGTACCTAGATTTGTCTATTTTGATGGTTTGCGGCTAGTGATTCTGTGTAAGGTCTCGGTCATATTCTGGAGAAGTCCGAAAACACCCCGGTCCGCCCTGTCTGTTGACGGGTCCCTTGGGTCTCCCTGGTTCGAGTCAACTTGGTTTTGTTCTACTCACCTAATTCCTAAGCCAAAACATGCACACTTGGTTAAGTCTGGCAGGGACCACTTGAAAGTTGTGGGTCCCCTTTCTTTTATTTGTTTTTATCTTCTTATTCAAGTGATATTGGTCTGAGGTGGGCCCCGTTGGAAGGCCCATTGGATGCCATGTTGGGCTTTGATCAAGCCCAAGCCCCGTTTGGGTTTGGTTAGTTTTGGTTGATTTTATTTAGAGTTTTATCAAAAGAATTAAGTTTTATTCTTAGTGGGCCTGGATGGTCTGTGGGCCCTGTGCACACCTGAAATCGGTGGCACGACGAGGCGCACGTGACGATGTGCGTGCCTTGGGACTTTTCAGAGTCGTCACTGCCTGAGAGGTGCAGGTAGACACAAGGGTGCCTATACAGGTCTATTTTTACTGGTCTGCGGCTTTGTAGAGATTCGAGGTAAGTTCTCGATTACATCCAGGGAAGTCCGAAGACACCCTAGCCCACCCCGTCAATTTGACAGGTCCCTCGGGTCTCCCTGGTTTTGAGTCAACTTAATCTCACCCAAATTTTCCTATTCCAGCATGTAACTTATTTGGTCTAGTGGGGACCATCGAAGGTGTAGGTCCCTTTTATTTTATTTTTGTCTTTTTAGCCTTTTTGTGAAGTGGGTCGGACATGGGCCCCGTTGGAAGGCCCATTGGATTCCATGTCGGGCTTTTAGTTAAGCCCAAGGCCTAGCTAGGGTTATTGGGTAACCCTATTGTTGGACTGGGTTATTTAGGGTTGACCGCACATGTTCTGCGGTTCGGGCATAATCGCAGATATGGGACGGTCCGAGTCTGACTCGAATCCCAAAAACTGCCAAAATGTCACCTAAAGCATGCTCGCCGGTTTCCTTGGGTCGTCTGTGACTTACTACGAGTTGCAGAGTGAACTTACAATGGTGTAGATGCCATTTTTTTGGTTCAAACGAGCTTCTTTTCATGGGGCTTTTAAAAAATAAAGGGATTCTTGCTTTTAATCACCCTTTTGGGTCTTGGAACAAGGACTTTAGGGCTTTTCATACCACACGATTTGACCACCTTACCAAGCACCCATTCTATAGATCAACACATGGAGATGCTAACAATGATGCATGTGTATAAGAATGGCTTGAAGAAGTATGTGAAAATAGTATATGAATGAAATGATCATGTGGACAAACCACTAATAAAGACATGCTAGGTGAGATGATACCTATTACTATTTTCTTAAGACAAAAGATGAAAAATCAAAGGAAGACTCATTCCCATCTTGAAAATATCATTTATGTGTGTGTATATAGTGTTGTTCTCATAAAAGAGAAGAAGCTATGTCATGCTAAACAATGCATGGAAATGCATGATTAGACTAAAATGGCATGTTTCTACATATAGTTATAGACATGAAAAAGAAATATGCAAGAAAAAACCAACAAGCATATAGAACAATAAGTAACTTATCCTACTTGAAAGGAAAGGGGGATAGAGAATATTAGGGGTACAAAGGAATTTTAAAGAGGGAAAAACCCTCTTAAAATGGTCTCATGAGGAAAAGTGTGAAGATCGCATTTTAACTAGACACTTTACATAATGAAAGGGACTCTCATCCTCCCATCCTTCGCATAGGGAGTCCCCCTTACCATGGGGACTCCCATGGCATGTCAAAGAACAACAAGATACTTAAAAAACACAAGAAGAGATAAATCTCAAGGAAAGGAAACCCTATATCATTAAAAAGATGTTATTTTGACTTATATAAGATAAAATACAACAAATGAGCTTACACTTGTATTACCTTCTTTTCTTTAAACAAGTAATGATCCTTGGATGATGATGGACAACACTTTGTCACTCCATCAAGAACTCTCCTTAACCTTCTTTCAAAGTTTGGTGAAGATGGAAGAAGAAAGGGTGAAGAGGGATGGGGTTTTGGTGAAGTTTGGTGGGCTTAGAATGAAGTGAGCAAGGGAGGGAGGAAGGGTCGTGCAAGGGTATTGAGGGAGAGAAGGGAGAGAAGGGAGGAAGCCAGCTGAGAGAGATGGAGGGATTGGGAGAGGTGCAAAAGGGGGAGAAGAGAGGGGCTTTTTTCTTGCTTAGGAATGGGGGGTGGCCCCCCTTTTATAGTTAAAAAAATGACCTAAAAATAAATTTTAATCACACATTTTGACTGAATTTTAATTTTATGTCTAATACAACCAAAACTTAAATATTTTAAATTCTCATCCATCCAACTCATCAAACTTATCCGTATTATTCACATGTGGTTGTCATTTTTTTGTTTATTTTTTATTTATTTTAATTCTTAGATTTTTAAGTTTTATTATTATTCTATTCTTAAGATTTTTGTCAAAAACGCATATGCGTTTTCCATTTTCCATTTTATTTTTGATTTAATTTAATTATTATATATTTACAAAATATTATTATTTTATTTTTAGATTTTTTTTTGTCCTTTCTTCAATTTTTGCCATGTGTGCAAATTTTTCAGAACTTTGACTGCTCATAACTTTTTCATTTGATATTCGATTTCAGCAAACTTAGTGGCATTGGAATCATCTTGAGATTCTCTATCCACTGAGCTTGAGTTTAGCAGCAAATTCGAGTTTTTTAGCAGAAGTGCAAAATCGTGTCCCGGAGCCAGTTTTGCTCATATCTCCTTATCTGGGACCCCGATTCCAGTAAAATTGGTTGCATTGGAATCGTGTCGAGATGCTTTTTCTGCTAGTATAAAATTGAGTAGCTAATTCAGAGTTTTGCAGAAAGCCAATTTCTGCTATTTCTAGATTTGACCAGCCCATAACTTCTTCATCCGAACTCTGATTTGAGCAAACTCAGTGGCGTTAGAATCGTATTGAAGTCCTCTTTCCAATGGTATGAAGTTTGGTGGTCAATTTGCACCCGATCAAAAAGTCAAATTTTTGACCCCTTAGGTTTGACTTTTTTTAATTAGGGTTTTATTCTTTCATTTTCGGGGTGCAAAAATGAGGTGCTAACAGGCCCATTGGGTGGGCCTCACATGGTTGCCTTAAGTTTTTATTTATCTTGGTTAAGTTCTCCAATTTGGGCTAGGAATGGGCTTGGGGCCCATGTCCTACCTTGGGCTTGAAAGCCCAAGGCTTTTTGGGGTTAGGGTTTTGGATCCCTTCCCTTGTGTGGTTAATTGGGCTTCCCTCGGAGAAGGGGGTGAGGCCTGATAGGCCCAAGCTCGAGTCACAGCCAAACCAAGCATGCATTCCACAAACCAACAACTAAACAACATGAAAATAAGCCAAACAAGTATAGAAACATGCTTGAAACAGTGGTGGAGGTGTATGCATTTACTCATGCTATGTGCCTACAAAGAGGTGAAACAAAGAGAAAGAAGGGGACATCCTAGCATGTTCTCTAATGGAGGGTCTTATGCACATACTATAGGCACTCATGGCGAGGAGGAGAAAGCATGCTTTATGCCTCAAAACAGTAGCCGAAATCATCATGGAAGAGGGGGGATGTAGGGATCATGTCATACCAAGACATGCAAACAACACTTGCCTTATACATGCATGCTTTATAACACATAAACATCACAAAAAAAACAGCACGCATTGAAGTGAAGAAAAGGCCATTAAAAGAAGGGATAGTGGGGGTTAATAAAAGGGGTACAACGGATTAGGAGGGTGGAGGGAACATGCTCCCTCATTTAATAAAACAAAACAACAACTTAAAGATCTTTAAAACATGGGAAAAGTAACCTCTCACCCTCCCTTGAGTTGACGAAACATCTCCCCTTTACCATGGGAGTTTATCATTTTGGTGGTGCCATGAGAAAGAGAAGAGGAAGAAAACAAGAGCATGCTCAAAAGAGAAAGAAAGAATATGTAAAACCCCCAGTTTTAGTAAGAATTTAATTAAAAGATTAACTAGTAGGCTTAAGTAAATTATTTGTGAGTGGAGATTTTGGGCTATAGAATAGCAAAGGGTAATTTTTTTTTTTTTAAAGAAAACCCACTAAGGCAGGAATAACCTTAGTGGCACTCCAGCGGTGGGAGGAGGGTTGAGGCAGACTCTGACCTGTATATTAAATCCAAAAAAAGAAATACACCAAAATGGGGGGGACAAAAAACCTTACCCCTATAAAACAAGAATTGAAAATTCTAATGCCTAAGGGCATACAAACACGTTCTATCCTGAAACAAACAATTTCTAACCTGTGAAGAAATATCATTAAGAGACTCATAAAAATTCTTTGATGAATGAACACAACCTTCATTAGCCAAAGCATCAGCTACAGTGTTGGCTTCCTTGTAAACATGCTGTACCAAACGATTATGAGGGCTAATCCTTCCTTTGATCTCTTTCCACTAAATTAAAATTTTCCAAGGGACTGAAGCCACGCCATTTATAATGTCAACAAGAATCTTAGAATCATACTCAATAATCAGATGCTGGAAACCATAACTATCTGCCATACGAAGTCCGTCCCTTAAAGCAAACAGTTCAACCATAAGATTAGATTGAATTCCATAATGAGCTGAAAAATCAACAATAAACAAACCTGAAGAGTTTCGAATAACTCCTCCCCCTCCAGAAGTTCCTGGGTTTCCTTTTGAAGCTCCATCCACATTCAAAATTAGAGAGGAATTTCCTTGTCTTAACCAGCGAACAAAATGTGTTTTAGGAATTCTAATGAATGGAGTGAACAATTGCATTTGTTCTAAAACCAAAGCTCCAAAAGATTTACAATTTCTAGACGGCTTAGTGAGGTATGAAATTTCTTAAAGCCAATAACGGATATTGCTGATGATTTGGCTTGAAGACATCGGAATTTCTTCAAATCTACTCCTGCATCTAGATAACCATATCTCCCAACAAATTAAAAGAGGAATTGATTTGAATAGTAAACCATACTGATCATTAGAGTACTCACTAAACCAGAAAGAAACTTTAGATGCCAAATCGTGAAGAGCATGAAATTGGCATTTAAAACGATTAGCAAAATGCTCCCAAACTGAACGAGCAATTCCTCCAAAAGAAAAAAAGATGGTTCAAAGTCTCAATTTTTTGATTTGTGCAGCAATTGCATCAGGAACACATCTGAATTCCACAACTTTGACCCCGATCATCAGTAGACAGCGCACCCTTCAAAACTTTCCAGAAAAACACAGCAATTTTATTCGGTATAAAATTAACCCAAATGTTCTTGCTCCAAGGATAGGTACTACCACATTTTCTGATTATGTTCCAAGCTGAGAAAGTGGAGAAATTACCTGAAGAAGCTGCTTTCCAAAGAGGTTGTCCTTAAGATGAGAAGGCTGGTAATTAATTTCAATGATTTGAGCAATCACATCTTGAGGAAGAACTTCATTAAGCAGGTCAATATTCCATGAACCATTGGAATTAATAAAGTCAATCACATTTAATTACGGGTATGGTATAACCTCATCTTGAACATATTCCGCCAGCTTGCCAAGATGAGACCAATGATCAAACCAAAAGCTTAAATTACCTTCTTCAACAGAGCAAACAGTGTTATCGAGTATAACCTCTTTAACCTTCAGAATTGCCTTCCATATCTTTGAACTTCCACTCCTATCTTGAAGATTTTGGAATTGCCCCGATGCACAGTACTTAGCCCGCATATAATCGGACCATAAACTATCCCTATACAAAGCCTTCCATCCCATTTTTATTTGCAGACTTTTCATAACATCCGCAACTGACTTTATATCCAAGCCACCTTCAGATTTAGGTAGGGCAATCTTATCCCATCTTAACCAATGCTTTTTGGATCCATGATCGGAGCTTTCTCCCCAAAAGAAATTAGCAAAGCAGGCTTCAATTCTTTTCAAAACAACTTTAGGGAAAGGGATAGCTAAAAGAGAATGGATGGGTATGCTTGAGAGAATACTTTGAATTAAAGTAACTTTCCCCCCATGAGAAAGAAGTTTTGATTTCCAACCACTGATTCGTTTCTGTATCTTTTCTAAGATTTCAGCAAACATGGGCAAAGAAGCACGACCATGAAATAAAGGAACTCCCAGATATTTGATAGGCAAACTAACCTTGCTGAATCCAGACAGAGACTGAATCATATCCAATCTCGGTGGAGAGATTTTAGAAGATGCAATTAAACGACTTTTTGAATTATTCACCTATTGACCTGAAGCTTCCTCATAAGACTTGATAAAATTCAGGAGATTAACCAGAGAAGATCTCTTACCATTCGAAAAGATAAGAATATCATCTGCAAAGAGCAGATGAAACACTTTAAGAGGTATTCTTCTCATATGGTAATAACCAAGAGAGCCATCTTGAACCAGAGATGTCAATCCTCTACTAAGGACCTCTTCAGCAATAATGAATAACAAAGGAGAGAGAGGGTCTCCTTGACGAAGACCCCTAGAAGATTTGAAGAAGCCACAAGCAGAACCTTTAAGAAGAACACTGAACCAACAGTTGTTTAAACACTGAATAATAAGATTGCACCAGGAATCTAAAAAACCAAATCGTCTACAAACCTTAATGAGGAAATCCCACTCCATTCTGTCAAAAGCTTTAGCCATATCGAGCTTAATGATAATATTGCTCCCCAAGCATTTTCTGTTTATATCTTGGCACAACTCATGAGCTAAAGATAGGCTATCAGATATGCATCTCCCTTTAACAAAAGCGCTCTGCTCCCTGCTAATAATCTGAGGGAGGATAGAGGAGAGCATAGAAGCAAGAATCTTGGAAATGATCTTGTATGAGAAATTACAAAGACTTATCGGACGAAAATCTAAAAAAGATCCAGGCTGGGCGATCTTAGGAATTAGGGCAATATGAGAAGCTGTAAAAGAGGTAGGAAGAGAACTTCCAGAAAAAATTCAACAACAGCAGCCTCTAAATCAACAGCAATAATATCCCAACAACTTTGGAAGAACCAACCTGTGAAGCCATCTGGACCTGGGGCTCTATCTGGATCAATCTCAAAAATAGCTCGTTTAATTTCATCCAAGGAAGGAAAAGCCACCAGCATCTCATTAGTGTTTTCATCCAGAATTTTAGGAATGAAATCCACACTATTGTTTAAGAGATGAGGATTAGAAGAGAAACAATTAGAGAAAAAACCAACAGCTTCCTCATTGATGTTTGGGTTTGCAGAGAACTAGTCATTACCTTGCGAAGTTAGTTTATGCTTTCGAATCTGTAAAGAAGCATGAAAAAATCTTGAATTCCTGTCCCCTTCTTGAAGCCCCTTGATTCTGGATTGCTGTCTATAAAGAGTTTCTTGTTGGGTATGCTATTGATAAGCTACTTTTTATTGAGATGAAGGATATCGGCATTATGTTGATTCCATTGAAGCTGAAGACAGTTTTCCAACTCAGAAATTTTTGAAGAAAGATTCTTAATATGAGTATGAACATCTCCAAAAACTTCCCAATTCCACTTTCTAAGGATAGCTCTTAATTGCTTTAATTTTCTTGAAAAAACAACCGAGTGAGAAGCCGAACCCATCATATTAGTATTCCATGTACTCTTAACGACATCCAAAAACCCTTGGTGAGATAACCACATCTTCTGAAATTTGAAAATAGAAAAAACTGGATTCCCCAAAGCCTGCACAACTGATAATACAATAGGGCAGTGATCTGAGCATACCCGGGATAAGTGCAGAACCTTGATTGAAGCAACAAGATGCAACCCCTGATGGTTTATGAGTAACCTATCAAACCTAGCCCAAATACGACGTTGCCCAACCTGCTCATTACACCAAGTGAATTTATCTCCACTGAAACCCAGGTCTTTTAAGCCTGCACATTGTATAAAGTCCTGGAATTCATGCATTGATCTGTTATCATGACTTCTGCCTCCATGTTTCTCTTCCACAGCAAAGGGTAATTTGAGTTTTATTTAAAATTCAGAATGTGAGTACCAAACCATAATTAATAGTGATTAAAAATTTAAAAACCGAATAAATAATATTATCCTTAACCTTAGTGGAGGGCAAATATGGGATTTCGAATGGTAAGTCAAGACGAGCAATAAATAAATTAGGTTAAGGGTGGAGCATTGTGAAGCATATAAATAGACTGCTAGGTTAAAAAATTTGGATTTTGGGGAAAGAAACCAGAGGCTGAGCTCAGATGAGAATTAAACCTGGGAGCTACCTTGGACCTAGGTCATCGATCGTTAGATTTTCCTTGCTCTTCGGAGAAGATTATCAGAAAGGTTGGAAGAAGATCCTCGATACAAGTGAGTAGCATCGTTTTAATCTATGTTTTGGGTTTTGACTTCTGGGATTAGTCGTAATGCATGGTTGTGGAAGTATCTTAAATGTCGGACTAGGTTTTGAAGAGATTTTAGAGTCGCAGTCTGCAAAGTATTAGGATTAATTTCGAATCATGTTTAAACGTCCTTTGGGAATGGTAGGAGTATGTGAAAATTGTTATTGAGGCTTGAAATTAGGTCAGTAATAGACTTTTTGCACTAACAGTGAGTCGTGAAACGTATGGGGTATCCGTTGAGCTGCCGCCAACCCAATTTACCTCAGCGGCAGCTTGGCGCATATGGGATTTTGGGTCCACTAGGCTGGCGCCGACCTGGCGCCAAGGGGCAGAGGTCAGCACACCCTCCATATTTTCCAGGGATGGTGCGACTAACCTATTTGAACCTATTTTAGCACTTTCAGGTTTACACTTCTTCTCCAGAAGACCATTTAGGTGGTTAGTAATATTATTATCTGTTTCAAACTTTTGAATATCATTGAGTAAATTTTGGGTAGGGTTTATGAGTCTCCGAAAGTGGTTTTCGAATGACTGTGGGAAGTCAAATTTCTACTTTGATATCATGAGTAGTAAATTTTATTTCATCTAGGTTTTATAACTGTTTCTAGTCTATGGTTTTGTTTGATCTAAGTTTATATGGTTTTCAAAGTTCTGAACAGATTTTGTAATAAAATTGTTTTGGGTGAGTAAAAGAGTTGTATTACTGGTGGTGTTTGTCTGTCTGGGTTTTTTTTAAATATCTATTGGTGTTCCATTAGTTCTATTCTGGTCCAAAGTGACCTGTGTTGAGCTGTATGGTGTTATACATGATGATGGAAATGATTGGTTAAATGTGATGTCAGTGTTGAGTTTATGAAATTGTTTTCTATTTTGGTTTAGCTTCACTTGGATCCATGTCTAAGCTTAGTAATGTGATGGTATTGTTGGTTGGGGTAATTGCATGGCCTTGTGTGTTGCCACGACCGGTGTAGAGTAGCCAGAAACCCTGAGTAGGCCTGGTTGTCAATGTCGAAACCCTGAGTAGGCCGGCATTGGATGACGAAACCCTGAGTAGGCTGTTATTTCAGAGTATCCGAAACCCTAAGTAGGCCGGAACTGTGTACATGGAGGTGTGGAGGTCTACTTGGCATGTTAATTAACCGATTAAACAATAGGCATGACATTGACCATTCGTTGTTTAATTGACATTGTAGTTGTTGTTTGTGGAAAGTTTGACTGGGATTTTGGATTTATAATTCAGAATTATTTTTATCGACTTATTGAGTTTGTTAATTACCGTGGCATGTTTTACAACTAATGATAACTGTTTTTGCATGCATATGCTACTCGCTGAGATATTCGTATCTCATTCCGTTGTTTTCGTTTTGTTTTCAGATACTCTTGAAGAACTCGATACTTGCGGGTAGTTACTTGGTCATGTGAGTTATTTCAATTGGGATTATTTTAGCACACTCTGTTATATAGTTACTGTTATATTCATGTTTTTCCTTCACTCTAATATTGCGGTCTTGTGTTACATGTTAACCTCTGGAGACGTGTTACGGTCTAACCATATAACTCGGATACAGGGCATTACAGAATAACATGCAAGGTTTAAGGTGATATGCATGCTCCAAATAAGCCCATTCTCATATATATTAAACAAAATACCAAGGGAAACCTTACCTTGGGGTCCTAAGTCCTCCATGGGGTATGTGTAAGCACCTTATTTTTGCACCCCTGGAAGTGCTGAAAATGAAAACCCTGGCAGAAAGTCAAACCCCGAGGGGACAAAAAGTTGACTTTTTGATCAGGTGATATTTGACCACCTTGCTTTATCTCATTGGATAGAGAATCCCAACACGGTTCCAACGCAACTGAGTTTGCAGGAATCAGAGTCCGGATGAAGGTTCTGCGGGTGGTCAAACTTGAGGGGGAACCAAAAGTTGACTTTCTGATAAACCCCGATCCGGGTGCTTACCCCCATTCCATTGGATAGAGGGCTCCGATACAATTCTAACGCAACTGAGTTTGCCTAGATTGGAGCCCGGATGAAGAAAATATGAGCCGACGAAATTCCCAAGTAGCAAAACCAGCAAACTGTGCACGTGGCAAAAAGCTACACACGTGGCGATTTGCGCAAGAAAATATCTTGGGGATCAAATCCATAAATATCCAAACATTCAAAATATCCCAGGGACCAATCTGAAAATATCTGAATAAAATAATATTAAATCCAAATACCCCAGGGACTATATCTTAATTTTTGGATTTTTTAAACAAACGAGCAGCTGCATTAATTGATTTTTAATCATTTGGTCGCTCGTGCGAACGTGGCAAGCGGTATGCGCTCAGCTTGCGCTCAGCGCAAGCTGAGTGGATACCCCTTTCTGTCTTCTTCTATAAAAGCCGTGGCAGCCTTCATTGCAAAGGGTTCGGCATTTTTTGGTTGGCAGCTTTTGGAGTTGGGTTTTTCTTCTTCGGAGGCTCTTGCAGGGTTCGAGTTTTTCTGGGTGTTGGTTCCCTTTGCTCGAGCCTTCTTCCCCACCTTGCCTGGTTCGAGACCCCCTCCCAAGGCCACTCTTTGCCTTTACCAATTCCCCCGACATCACCTTAACCCCCTTCGGAGCCCTGGTTTCTTGCCCCCTCCCCTCTTGATGCTCGAAGGAGGAGGCCCCAGCAACTGCTTGTGCACTTCAAGGAAGCCTCACGCACACCCTGCAAAGGATTAAAACAAGGTAATGTTCGTTATTTAATACAAGCAAGAATGAGCTCATTTCAAGCTTTCAAGCATGACTAGGGTGTTTTCTATGTTTGCCAAGTTATTTGCTATTCGTGCTTGATTGATTCAAAGGGGGAGCATGTTCCCCCATGGTGATCTCACCTCTGTTGTATCCCGATAAAGCCCCCTGTTCCCTTCTTCATTATTCATGTTCTGTTAATCCATGTTCTGTTAGTGTTTTGTCTTGGATTTGGAGGTTCAAAAGAGATTTGAGTCGGGATGTTGAAGTCAAGCTGTGTTCGAAGGTCTTCTGGGAGTCTAAGGATCCCCAGAAAGTAGTTGCAGAGCCTAAAAACCTTAAAAAACCAGTCAATCATGGAGTTTGGAAAAAAAACAGAGAATCAGGGTATATGCGCTGAGCTCGTGCCTACCTTTTTGGGTGCGCTCACCTCGCGTTAAGCTCGCGCCCACTTCCTTTTGGGTGCGCTGAGCTCGTGCTTAGCTCGCGCCCACTTCCTTTTGGGTACGCTGAGCTCGCGCCCACTTCCTTTTGGGTGCACTGAGCTCGCGCCTAGCTCGCGCCCACTTCCTTTTTGGGTGCACTCACCTCGCGCCCACTTCCTTTTGGGTGCGCTGTGCTCGCGCCCACCTTGCCCACGGGTGCTTTTTCCATTGTTTTGGTACCGCCCACCTCGCGTTGACCTTGCGCTTAGCGCCCGGAGGTCAGCGCATACCAGTGTATGTGATTTTTGTATATTTTGTGTATTTCATGATTTCTGCATATTCTGTAATTTTTGTTGACTGTGGGGTGACATTCCCAAACCGAACCAAATATGCCAATAGGGTTTCCGAGTGACCCGGAAACCCAACATGGGACTCAGACCACCCGGTCTGACTTGATTTCTAGTGGGCCTTCCAACGGGGCCCACCCAGCCCGAACCATTGAATTGTGCTTAAATAAGATAATCAAAGGAACTGGGCGGGCCAAACCACTTGAGGCCCACCCAAGCCCTATGTGGGGCATGCATGCTTAAATTAGATTGTGGTTTGGCCGAGACCACGGGCAGGGCCTGTAAAACCCCGAATTTTCTCAAATATTAAAATAAAATAATAATTAATATTCTTGAGGATTATTATGGATGGAAATAATTTATTATTGTAGAGAATATCGGTATTAGTGAAGATCAGGAGTTTGGTGCAGATCGGAGCGTCTGATCGCAAGCTATCGCAGTAAGATTAATATTTTAAAGCTAATGTATTTTGATTAGGCGATGTGCATTGAGTTTGTTGTGTGTGTGTTGCGTGGGATAGAAGGTATATATATATGCTAAAATAACCTAATAGAATACAGAAGGTATTCTAATCATATTCGTTGGTATCCTTTAGCCGCAAGGGAGAAAAACGCACACCCAAGAGCGACTGAGCAACCAGAGAAGGAGGAAAGAGGTTGCTTTGGTTTTCTTTACATGTAAATAAGGTTTTACCCCCCATTTGGAACCAATAAAAATACTTCCAAGGTCCAATTCCCAGCAAATAAAAAGTCAACTTTCCAGTTCATGCCTAAATCCCGATTTTTATCAAAAAGCCCAGTTTGGGTTTAATACCCAGATGAGTGATTCAGGAGCCCATAAAATTCTAGGAGATGTGTTTACCTTTCAATAGACTACAACCAAAATTTGAGCTCGAAACGCCTTGTAGATTTGTCTAGAAAAATTATATACCAAAAAGTCAACGTTTTTAACCAGACTTGGAATATTTTGGGGTCCGAAACTTTTTATTTCAGAATCGATTGATTTTTGGTATGGTGACCTTATTAGGGATCCTAAGACTATTCCACTCATCCAAAATGTATTTTGAGAACTTTATGACATTCTTAGTCCCAAATCTTTATAAAATAGGATATTTGATTTCCACCATTTGTAACACTTCTCTAAGATTATTCTTAAGGTGTCTCTGAAGGCCAATTACACTAAAAAGTTCATATTAGATATTTAACCACCTTGTTCTATGATTTAGTACAATTTGGGGTTTAAAGAGGATCAAATTCACTTGAAATGATTACAAGGATTCTATATAGGTAATTTTCTTCTCAAAATATAATTGGACTGTGGACTGAATGCCATGATGGCTATAAGAGATTGTACCATCTGCGGATGAGATATGTGACCACCTGCGGGTGAGATGTGTAACTCCTGCGGGAGAGACCTCCTGTTGGGGGAGATGTGATCCTGATTGGATTGCATCCCACAGGGGAGATATATGACCACCTGCGGGTGAGACGAGACCTCCTGTTGAGGGAGATGTGATCCTGATTGGATTGCATCCCACAGGGGAGATATATGACCACCTGCGGGTGAAATGAGACCTCCTGTTGGGGGAGATGTGATCCTGATTGGATTGCATCCTACAGGGGAGATATGTGACCTCCTGCGAGAGAGATGTGACCTCTTGTGGGGGAGATGTAATCACGATGTGATTGCATCCCACAAGGGAGATATATGTGATTACCACCTGTGAGTGAGATGTGACCACCTGCGGGTGAGATGTGACCACCTGCGGGTGAGATATGATGACTCCTGCGGGAGAGACCTCATGTAGGGTAGATGTGATTACTGCGTGATTGCATCCTACATGGAAGAATGTTGTTATCAAATTGAGACTTACTATTAATTATGAATTACATGATCTACATTTGAATCAGAAGAGTTTGATTTATATTACATTGCCTTTCTAAATGAAACGAAGGTTGCATAATAAACTCTCTTTATCTCAAGCACTGAATAAATGTTGGTTTCGTATGGTGATTACTCGTTCTTATTATCGACCGTGACTACCTGATTGTTTTATCGTGCATGAATGATTACTTATATATATATAAACTGTTTCTAGCATGCATGTGTTACCTACTGAGATAGTTGTATCTCTCCTCCCTTTCCATCGCAAGGAGGTGGGTAAGTGAGCCAACAGCAGCCCAAATATCCTCCACTGGCGGTGGAGCCCCTCGTGGTGGTGCAGGTGGCTGCTCCTGTTGTAAAACCCCGAATTTTCACCTAATAAATAAATAAATAATAAATAAAATAAAATATGAGTTAAGTCCTAGTTAAAATAAAAAGTGAAGATTTGGAGGATAATTAATTCAAATAAGTTCTAAGTTGAAAATAAAGAAAGAATTTTAATGAAATTAGCCTAAAAGAATAAAAAGGGTATTTTGGTAATTTTCAGAAAAGGGTAATTAGTAAATAGATTATCAAATAATAATTAGAATTAGAAAATAGAAAAAAACAAATTATTTTGACAAGTTAGAAATTAAAAGAAATTAATAAAAGCCTAAAAGTGGGAAAAATGGTAATTAGGAGATTTCACGTCTTAATTTGGAGAAAATAAGGTTTTAAGTGATAATAATGTTAATTAAATATTTTGCACGAAAATAGGTTATAAATAGGAGTTTAGATAATAAGAAACTTAATTAGTATTGTTTAAGTAGAAAAATAGAAGGTGGAGAAAAAGTAGGAATTAAATTAGAAAGATTAGACTTTAACTAGACCATGGTTGGGTTAGCCCAAATTAAATTAGCCAATTAGGGTTTGTTTAGGATTTCTAAAGCTTAGTATAAATAGGAGACTAAGGTTAGAAGAGAGGGGATTTTCGTGGGTTTCTTATGGAGAGAAAAGAGGGAGAGGAAGGAAGGAGGTCTCTAATGGAGGTGTCTGACCCGCCACCATCAAAACGCGATCGGAGAAAATCCGTACGGTGGATCGCCTTCAAATTTGGAGGTTTTGTTCGTGACTGATAAAACTACATTGTGAACGGTGGAGATTTGAATTGGAAGAGTCTAGCTTGGTGCGGTTGGGAGCAACATTCTGGTCCAGAATTAGAAGGTGCAATAGAAGAAGGATTTAGCGTATAAGGCAAGTAGTAACCCTTGGAAAACGTGAAGAATTGCATGATTTTGATTTCTATGATTTCATATGATTAGCATGGATTAGACGGAACTGTATTTAATGGAATCAAGTTGCTTATATTTTCATGATTTGTGTTCTTGATGGAATTATCAAATTAATGAAGAAAGTTTAGTTGGATTACGTAAATAAGGGTAGGAGGGTATTTAATTCATAAAAATTACTCTAGAAGACTCTAGGTGAGTTTCAGAAAGTTTGTAGATTAATTTAGACCGAGAAAACATAAAGCAAAAGCATAAGAATCCGAAATTGGAAAATCTGGAAAATTCTGTCAAAAATTGCACTAGCGCCTAGGATCGCCCAGCCCTGTAGAGGTAGGCGCTCTAAGTAAATTTTGTAGATTTTGGGGATTTTGTAATTCGAATAAATACGCAATAATTCTTATGATTAGTTAAGCATGTTAGCATCTTTATAAGGACCTAAATAAGCTATAAAAATTATAAAATTAATTGGGAAAGATTAAGCAATAAATAGAAGGTTATAATGAAAGGATTGTTTATAAAAGAGTCAAAGGATATGGATATTGCTAGAAATAATACTACTGAAATTTATAGCTTACAAACATCTTTTAAACTTCATTCTAGGTCTGTAGAACATGCTGGAAAAATAAAATACAGAAAATTCAAATAGAAACTAGCTTAGGTGCTAAGGTAGGAAATTGGATTCTAATAAAGGTATTAAGAAGGAAAAGTTCAAGCATGATTTGATTTAATTTTATTTGAGCTTTATATAGGAAAGATTGGCTACTGGAATTGCCTAAACTCAGATTTTACCGGATTTATGATACTTGAGTTTTATTTTGAATATAATTGGAAGAATTGCATATGTTATTCTGAAAATGCCTATAATTGGATTTGTTATGATTGAATCATGGATTTCACATGGAATGGAATACTTTGGTATGGATTGGTATGTGGTATGATATTGTTCTCTTTAATTTTACGGTTGGGTGATACGGCTTCTGTGGTAGAGTTTGATACTATCTTTTACGGCAGAGATGGGTAATCCTCTGTGTAGAGATGTGTAATCCTTTACGGGTAAAAGTGTGTATGCCTCCTACATTAGCGTGTCCTCCCGTATGTGGTTTTATCGTGGTTTGTGTCAGTGGGCTTAGCTGTATATGGATCCATAGTTTTGGCTGGTTAGCTAAGTGGTATTTAGTTTGGGTTGATTTACTCCTATATTGCGAGCGCGCTTCCCTTTGCAAGTTAGTTTGCTCTGGGAGGGTCCTATGTCTGGAGGTACACCCCGGTGAGCCGCTGGTGATTCCCTGTACATGTGGATAAGCGACCACACTCCATGTATTGATTCTGGTGCTGCATGCTGGTGGTACATCCAACTCTGCGGGGTTCGTGCGCAATAAGTCGGTGACTACGGCTCTTGCCTAAGCTGCGCTGCATGGGGCTTGAGTATCATCAAGTAGCACTGCCCCTAAGCCGCACGGTGGAACAGCATTTAGTTGAGTGTCATCTCAAATACTTATCATCTTTGTGAGTCCTGCAATGGCACGTGTTTTGTCGCTTTTGTCGGTTTTACCCCGTTAACATCAAGCTACTGGTATTTATACATGATCGTCTGTTTTATCGCTTTATTTGGAATTGCCATGAATAACTTGGATTTCTCGTCTTATCGTTGATTAATCGAATACCTCATGACTATTTGCTTATATTGGACTGTTTCAAATTGCATGCACCTACTACTTGCTGAGATGTAAATCTCACTCCGTTTTCCCCTATATTTTTCAGGTTGCTTGGAGAGATCGCGAAGATGGGGTTTTAATTTGATGGGTAGAATTATAATTGGTATTAATGTCACATGTTGATTAGATAAACTTAATTGTAAATTGAATTGAATATTGATTAAAGAATTGTTTGTTTTATTTGGCCGCCATAACTCTGATGTAATTAAATTGTAAATTTTAAAATTATTGTGAATCTTGGTATGTATCTGACCCCAGCTTCGTGGTAACATCTCGAGTTTGATTGTTGAGTCAGACTTGGGTTGTTACAGTAGCGAACCGGGTTCGGGTTGGGTGCCGGTTTGCACTGACCCGGGTTCGGGGCGTTACACCTGTGGTATATCCTCCTCTGGATATTCCACAGCCCTTGTTCGTCTGCCTCTACCAGCCATGTATACCTGTAAACATAAAACACTACATTAGTTAGGAACTCTCTTCTAATCCTCATGGTTCTATCTAACGTACACACAATATTTCCCCAGGGTTTCCTAAGGTCATACTACCTAGGAACTTCTAATTCCAGCTTTAGGGCTCTTATACCATCTCTATAACGCCCCGGATCTGTGTTGTTCATTAAAGGTATAACACGTCTCACGGAGTGTTAGGTAAGGATCTTAAAGAATTTTGATCGCTAGATAATCATCTAAATTAAACCATATCAGAGTGCACAATCATATTTTATCTAAGAATTCAGTATTCAACTTAATTCAAATCAAATGGTTCAACCTTGAACTACTTTATTACACTTCCAAAATTTAATTAATTCAAAAGTGTCAATTCAAAAATAACCTACAGGTCTAAGGAATGTAATAGTAATCTTCCTCCCTATATATCTCAGTCGGATCTACCCCAATAGTCACCTCACCTGGAGTATCTGAAAACAAAACAAAAACAACAGAGTGAGATACGAATATCTCAGCGAGTAGCATATGTATGCAGAAATAGTTAACAACAGTTCAAATTATACATCAATAAATAACCAGTACGATTAAAGCAACCAATACAATTTCCAAGTTTTAAATCCAAAACCAATAATAGTTTCCAATCACATTTCAATAACAACACCGACAACACTTTGAATGGTCAATGTCAGGACTACTGTTAAGTTGATAAATTAACATGCCAAGTAGACACTCCACACCTCCATGTACACAGTTTCGGCCTACTCAGGGTTTCGGAAACTCTAAAATGACAGCCTACTCAGGGTTTCATCATCCAATGCCGGCCTACTCCCTGGGTTTCGGCATTGACAACCAGGCCTACTCAGGGTTTCTGGCTGCTCTACATCGGTCGTGGCAACACACAAGGCCATGCAATTACAACAACCAACAATACCATTACATTACTAAGTTTAAGCATGGATCCAGGACAAGCTAAACCAAAACAGAAAACCAACGTATGATCTCAACTCTGACATCACAATAAATCAATAGGTTCAACATCATGTATAACACAACGCAACTCACCACCTGTCCCTCTAGACCAGAACAGTACCTCATGTACTTTCAGTATTTACTCAAATCTGGTAACACAAGACCAGATGTAATAACCCATTTACTCACACCAAGAGAATCTTTATAAATACATTTCATAACTTTCAATCAAGTAAAACCAGGTTAAATCAATTCTCAATCAAGTACAAGCGTATAACAAAAGAGAATTAAATCATGAACTCCTAGTGTTAAGAACAATAACATCACCTACCGATAGCCTTTAAAATTCACCTTAGAAACTCCTAAGGATTACCAGAAATTCCACTTAATAATCTTAGAGTATTTGAAACAGGTAAAAGTATTTCTAAGATCCTAAACAAGTCATTTTCTAAGTGATTGAAACCTCCAAATATCAAACTCTTGCTTAATTTGATCAAAAACCCATTTAAGCAAAGTATTGGGGTTTGCGCTGACCTCTGGTGCTTGGCGCGAGGTCGGCAAGAACTCAGTCATACAATATACATGTCACGCTAACTCGAAAATAACTAGATGAAAGATAGGCGCAAGCTTAGCGATAAGGAATATCAGTCTCGCGCTTATCTAAACCGCTCGGCGCAAGATGGGCGCGAGCTCGGCGAGAAGTAATTTTTATTCTCGCGCCCGACTAAACTAGTTGGCGCTAGGCAGGCGCCAACCCGGCGAATACCCTTACGATTTTCAACTCTCTATTAATGCGAAATCTCCATGATTGACTGAATTTTTGATCTCTGTAACAATTTTCCTAACCTTCTACTATCCCTAAAAGACATTTAAACAAGTTTCAAAATTATTCTAAACACATTAATATTTATCTCTAGAACTCCTTCCAAAAACTCACGCTCGAAACTGTATTTTCCAGAAAACTTATGCTATATGACTAAACTCACTGATAAAAGCCAAAACCTAGATTAAACGATGCTACTCACCTCTTGCACGCTTAAATCCCTGCAACAGCAACTAGTCAAACCGTAAAACACTTAGTCGATCACCAACCAGTCGCTCTTCTGTTCGAAATCGACACCCAGTTGCTCCTCTGTTCGCAAGAGGTTTTTCTTCTGAAACCCTTGATTACGAACACTCTGATCGGCAAGAAAAGCTCACAGTATTTTTCTCTCCCAAAAACCTAGATCAATAGCCGCAATTGCCTTCAACAAAATGTATGTGAGTATTCCCAAAACCTACGAATCTAATTTCCTTAAGTATTTATACTTACTATACTTACATTGCCGCTCAACGAGTTTTTGAAAACCTATGATTCCGTACATGCTCTCCCACCGAGATTCCCTACATACACACAACTCATTAAGTTTATTCGTCCAAATAAATAATAAAAAACATGTAGAAAATATCGGGGTTTTACAGTTATACTTTTGGATTGTAAACCTTCTATTTAAGAGGAGCAACTAGATACCCATATTTTGTATTATCCAAATAGTTACATGATTCCTTTTGTAGTCCACGTGACTTGTTAGATTTCTTTTATACAAATAAGCACTTTTATTATGCACAAGTATCAACTGTATATCACTTGCACTTATCTTAGGAAAAGTTTTAATTTATCTGCATTTTGTTAGGTCGAAAGACCAACCCATCACGGCCAGGGACAGGGGGATGCCTTGGAGAGGCATACCTGGTTCAAGGTTGTGACATAAACTCAGGAAAACAGTCACAGAGGAATAAGCAGCTCCAAGTATTCAATTCTAGATACAATGCCCGTGCGATCTTGCTAGTTAGGAAGCAATATGTCAAGTCATAAGAGTAGTAGATCTGTTTGACAATTCATATCAATATGTCTATCCATGCAATGAAAGATGTCCAGCTAATTACATCACTACTTTTATTATTATTAATTTTTTTTTGGTGAAGAAGTTTTAACTATTTGCATTCCAAAATATATATATACACATAACATATTAAGAAATAATTGAATAGCTAGTTAGGAAGCAACAAACTCAAAATTGAAGACAATAACAAAGCCAACATCATAAAAATGCCGTGTCCCAAATAGTTGGGGTCAGCACCATGAATTCAATATTCACATCCCATTTCAACAAGAACTAATTTTTCATTGAATTTATGTGCATCTAAATCGTATTTGATCTGCTCAATTCTAAGTCTTTCTTGGTCTGTATGCAATTTAAATCCTTCAACATGAACACTCGTGCACTTTTCCATAATTGCCATTTTAGGCTTATGACTTATAAGTTGAAGCCATGTTAGAATAGTTTATGGAGTTATAGCTAATCCTAGATTAGTGGACTGTAAATTAATGTTGATTCTAATGGATAGGATCTTGGGAGTGAATTGGCAACAAGCTAATTAATCTTGGGAATTTGGGCAGAAGGTGGCTCCATTAAAACTGAAAACGATGTTTCACGGTGACAGTTCAAGGTGTATGAAACATTAAATGTAACTTGGTTGTTATGACTGGTACAAAAGATTAAATGAAAAAAATAAAATGAAATGAGCCCATTAGCTTAATCAGAACCCACAGGTTTGAAACTTCTAATAATGGATCTCCAATTGAGAAACACGTGGACTTCATATGAAACCAACAACTTCATGTCATATCAATAAACTTACCATCACTTACCAAAAACACCAAGTCCAATTCAACAACATTAGAAGCAAAAGCCAAAATTTTCCTGCAAAATTTAACAGCATATTCGTTAGCCAAAATGAAATAGAGCTTCTAAGAAAGTGGCTAGGCAGTAAACAAATTCCTTGTCTTAGGAGGGTGCTGTTCCTAATCAAGGCAGTGAGATTTCTAATTTCAAGAGTTTGATAGAATTGTCAAACGGAACGTCACCGGTTTGATTCTAAATTCTTTCAAAAATAGCAATTTCAGATGGTTTAGAAGAAAAGTTCACTCATGCTTTTTGTATATGTAATGAAGACAAAAGTTTATTGTTGGTTATTGTGACTGGTATGGTTATTGTGACTGGTATAAAACATTAAATGAAACAAATAAAAAGTTAAAAATATAAATAAGTAGCTGTTTTGATTTCTTATGTCTAGAGTACCTGTTTAATTCAGAAACTTACATCATATCATCTCCTTTCAAGAAATCCGATCATTTGTATCAGATGCTAACTTTATAAAGAGGCCCAAGAAGTAATTGACCATCTACTACTACATTCCTTATGTTGTTTTGATAAAGTTGATCCAGCCTCATAAGATATCACGTTCAAAATGCTAAGATGCCAACCGTGGGCATTGGATGTATTGCTGGGTATAGATCATGAGATACAAAACCTGTCCATGAATAATGACCAAACCAAAAGAACAATGCAAAAAAAGGTGGTTACTACTCTTTGTATAGTTTGTACTGCTCCTAATTGAATTGGAAGTAACGAAGCAACAAGAGTTTTGAATTTTGTCCAAAAAAACTCTACACACACATAAGGTGTCAATTGGTTCAGTGCAAACCGAAAACCGACTGAACCAAACCGAAATAATTTGGTTTGGTTTGATTTCATTTATAGTTTAGTTTGGTTTCAGTTTGAAAAACTTCAAACTGAATTAATTTGGTTGGGTTCACGGTTCATGTTTATGTAAACCAAACCAAACCAAAAAATCGAATATATAAACAAAACCCTCTTTCGATTGTCGTCTCCAAACCCTATTTGCAATTTACTCTTTTGATTGTCACCTCCAAACCTTATTTGCGAGTGGCACTGCTGCATCTCCTTATCTCTCTCTTTGTGTTTCTTTGAAGCGGAAGCTAGTGCCTCTCTCTCTCTCCCCCATCTCTCTCTCTCTCTCTCTTTCTCTCTCTTATATGAACTTGGCTTATGTGAGACATAGAAAATCACCTAGATGATTTCCTAATCATCACACGGGATTAATAAAATGAAGGAGTCACCATCATTCAATTTTAGGTGTGAATGGACACCAAAGTGATCATGAAAAATAAGAAATAGAGCCAAAAGTAACTCTACTTTATGGTCTTGTCCAGAGATTGGGTAAGGGGATTAATTTATGAATAAGGGAAGGTGTTAGGCACCCCTATTCATCCACACGAGGTGGTTGCCAAATGCCGTTCATGCTTTAAATGATTACTTGCAAACAAAATCAAAATAAAGTACTTATAAAAGACAAAATATGTATGGTTTCTCTATATGGTGGTCAATTAATTTTGGACTCTCTATATGGATATACCACCTCTAGGGATTCATGAAAAATCAAAATAAACTCAATGGAAACTAGGTTTAAAACCAAACTTGAAAAATTAGATTAAAGTTAAAGCTTTAAAAAACCATCCGATCAAAAAGTCTTTCAATCCAAACCCTAGCCAATTAAACAAAAGCCATTTGAAGGTTTTCATAAAGTATCAAATGTAGTAAAATTCCACTCAAATCCGGTGAAGATCAAAATGAATACAATTTCTGAAAACTACTTGCTTAAAATCATTAAAACCAAGAGTGACCACTCAATAGGAATTGGGATCACTCCAAATCTGTGAGAAAACGCATTTATAATCATTTAGGGTACAGATCTGACTTAGATCTCTCATTGATTGGAGAGAAAAAACCAAATCCACCCAAGTTGATATCAAAAACACCAAAATAAGAGAAATTGGACCATAAGGGCTTCTCTCAAAGATTGAACCATTTGAAACCATTTCTCAAAACCTTAGAGCTTATTCTAAGGCTTTTGATCTCAGATCTACCATATTGATCATGGTAGATCCAAAATCTTAGCCTGTATTAACCAAAAGAAAGAAACTAGTGAAGTGGGTGAAGTTGTGTGAGAAATCAGAATTTTTAGGAGGAAAAAGAGGATCTAATGCTATGAACAGCATAGATCCATGTGATCCTTCCAGATCTGAAACAATATCATAAAAGTACACCCACACGCAGAATATCAAAAGCCATACAAAGGATCATCATAAAAAAAGGTTCTAATCTAGAGATCCATTCCCATTCTCGTTTCCCCGAGCTCTCTCTTTACGTTTTATGTCTAGAGAGGATGCTTAAAGTACTCGGAGGTACATTTGGGGTTACAAACACAAGTAGGTTTTTATTCTATAGAAATGGAGAAGATGAGACTACCCTAAAATTAAAAAAGGAACAGAGAAGAGGAGAGGCATACCTTGATTGCTTGAGAGAGTAGAGAGGCAGGGGTTCCCTTCTTCTCCAGGAGCTCTTCTAGCTTCATTTTCCAGCCATTTGCTAGAGGAGAGGCCCTCTATTTATAGGCAAGAGCAAGGGCAATAAAGTCCCAAGGGTAGACACAAAAGTGTGTCTAGAACCTTTCATCTCAATCCTAAGGCATGGATTGGAGGAATTTGGCTAATTTCATAGGCTAATTTTGGGAATTCCCACCTCCCAGACAGAGGTATAAATGTAAATAAGTGAAAGCTCGAGGGGTTTTCAATTTGGAATAAAACACTTGTATCCGACAACTCAAGTCGGATTCAAACAAAAATCATTGTATCCGAAATAATATTTCGGATATAAAGAAAATATATGTATCCAAAATATAATTTCGGATACAAATAAAATGGCTTTTATCCGAAATATATTTTCGATTCAAGGCAAAAAGGACTCTCTGCACAGCTTCTACATAGCCTTGACCCTTGCCTGCACAGGAAATACTTATTTACATGTAATATCATTTAAGTAATTGTCCTCGTATTTTTTAATCTCCATTTACTTAAGATATTACATGTAAATAAGCAAACACCCCCCCCCCCTCCCAATTTCAATCCATTAAAAATAGTTCCAAACCCAAATTCCAAGTAAATAAAAAGTCAACTTTCCAATTCAAGGCTAAATTTCAGTTTTTTAGGTCCGGTAAAAAGATTCAACATGTTAATACTAAGGTATTTGTCAAGATTTAAAGGCTCAAAAAATTCATTTATGCAATAACATTGCTAAAAACCTGATTACCGGGAAAAATTATCTTGAAATCTTGCCATAAAAAAATATTTCATTTTTGGGGTCAAAAGTCAACAAAATTCAACCGGGAAAGTTTGACTTTGCGCAAAAGATTGAATTTGGGCCTTTTCCTTTGGATTTTGGATTCAAATGGGTTAAGGATCTCAAACCCAATGCTAAGAATTGAAAATTCTAATAAAATATTTCTCTCCTTCAAGATTTATCAAAAATCGTGCAATTTTGGGGTGTCTACAGCTTACAGTCGGTATCTTGAATGGTGACATCAATAGATTCATTCGTTCACTCTCTCTCGCTCTCTCTTTCTCTCCCATTGACAAACTTTGCTTGCAGGCATCATGGTGTCATATTATGGAAACAATTGATAAATGCTACAACAAGTTCGTTCATTTGTTTGCTCTCTATGTCTCTTGCTCCCCTTTGCCCTCTTCTCTCTTACAGTAATAAAATATCATTGCAAAGCTAGCAGCAACGTAAATCATTGACTGTCGTCGATTACCCGTGTTCTCTCACTCTCAATTGTAGTTAGCACCATCTCTGGCTTTTGCAAGTCTAAAAGTAAAACAATCGAATTATTTTACAACATTCAGTTGCTTTAGGCTTCGTTTGTTTTGATGTAAAATCTAATACGGAAAATGTTTTCCGAGTAAAATGGGGTTTTTCACGTGTTTGTTTCAATGTAAAATACAATACGATGTAAAACGATTTTCTTAAAAGATAGCTATTTTCCGGAAAATGACATAACACTAAAAATGCCGTATGTCATTTTCCGAAAAATGAATCATGCACGATATCTAACAGAAGTGTAACTTGGGTCAATTCGATTCAGGTTGAGGTTAACCCAAAACCAAACCAAAATATTTGCAATCAATCCAAAATGAACCGAAACGCATTCAAAAACCAAAAATATAAAACCGAAAATCGAACAAAAAATAAACAAAAAAACTGAACCGAACCTAACCGAATTATAAGTGATCAACTCAGTTTGATTTTGGCGAATAATGAATTCAGTTCAGTTTAACTAAGTATCCAACCCAAAACCGAATCGACTTAGACCAAACCGAAGTCGATTGGTTTGATTTCGGTTTTAACCGGACCAAGTTGTAAAACCCCGAATTTTCCTTAAATAATAAAATAAATTAATAAATAATATCTTGGGAATTTTAATTGATGGAAATATTCTATTAATGTAGGGGATGATATAAATAGTGGAGATCCAGAGTTGGACGCAGATCCGACCGTCTGATCGAGAGATATCAAGGTAAGATTAATAATTAAAGTAAGCTGTATTTTGATTGGGCTATGCGTGGAGTCTAATGCATATGAGTTGCGTGGAATCGTAGGTATATAATGCATTAAAATAACCTAATTGTATACGTTTTGGAATACTCGTTCGTATTCTACAGCCGCAAGAGACAAAGCCGTGAGCGACCAAGAACGATCGGAAGAGAAGAAGAAGAAGAAAGAAAAGGGAGAGGGAGTTGCTCGTTTTCCACTCTTCTAGGCAGTGTTCATCTTGATCTAGTCGTTGTTTAGAGAAGAGAAGGAGAAACAACTGTAAATAGAGGTAGGTGACACCATTTTCTGTTTGTTTTAGGATTTATGATTGATTAATCTCCAAAGCATGTTTTTGTACGATATATTCATGTATTTAGTTTGATAACAATATTATATGTATGTTAGAATGATCTTGGACGTGAAAAATCACATTTTTACACTGTTTCTGAACGTATTCGAGGGACCGCCAACCTCGACTGTGCTCGGTGATCCTCGGCGCTCTTAGGCTCTAGTATAAATTTTGAGACTGCCTGAGATCACGAGATGACTTATCGTCAGTGATCTAAAATGAACTACCGCTTACCTTAGACCGTCGGGGCGATCCTAGGCGCTCTGTGCAGAAAATGCAGAATTTCGTAATTTCAAACCCTGATTCAATTCCAAACTATTTTTAGTCAATTTTAATCATTAATTAAGATGTTTTAAGACCAAAATAATTTATCTAATTCCCTGTTTTATAGAAAAATAAATTAGGAAGATATTTAGGACATTAGTTGCCAAACTTTAAACGTAATTGAGAAATCTAGTCTTTGAAAAACTTGACTATTATTTGATTACCAGAACATCTCTAAATTACACTATAAACCAGATAATTACATAAAGAGAATTCAGATCATAAGTTCAACTCAGTTAACCCGAATATTGAAGTAAATGTCAGATTTAACCTTTATATGCCGCTAGGCACCAACCCTTATAGAATTATTATACTTTAGGGAAGTTTTGGAGTCTAGTGGGCATAGCTGGTTATGGATCCATAGTTGTGGCTAGATAGCTGAGGGATATGTCATTTGGGTTGAGTTTCTCCCTTGTACGAGCGCGCTTCCTTTGTAAGTTAGTTTGTTTGGGAAGGTCCTATGTCTGGAGGGACACCCTGGTGAGCCGCTGGTGATTCCCTGTACATGTGGATAAGCGACCATCTCCATGTATTGATTCTGGTGCTGCATGCTGGTGGTACATGCCAACTCTGATGAGTACGTGTGCAATAAGTCAGTGACTACGGCTCTTGTCTAAGGTGCGCTGCATGGGACTTGAGTATCATTAGTAGCATTGCTCTTAAGATGCACAGTGGTATAGCGATTGGTCGAGAGTCATCTCAAAAGGTTTATCTATCTTTGTGAGTCCTACAATGACACTAAAATCATAAGCACTTGTTATTACTGTGATATACATGCTGGAGGCATGTAATTGGTATATTGATTGGATATGACTGTTAAGTGCATCCTAGTAACGTATGGATGATGCTATTGATTTCTGATTTTGGATTCCTATAATAGAACTTGCTGAAATTCATATTTTGAATTGTTTAACTATATTGTTTTGTATTCATGATTAATCCGAATGATTATACGAGCCTGCTTAGTCGAGATTGCTTAATCGTGCATGAACTGTTATTTTACTTATATAAACTGTTTAAACATGCATGTGTTACCTACTGGGATATTCGTATCTCACCCTACCTTTATTTCATTTTTTAGCTGATACGCGAGAGGGGGATCATAGTAGTGATCTCCAGGGAGAGCTAGCTGATTATTCGTCGGAGGATTTCTATTATCCGGATATTGTATGAGGTTGTGGATTGATATAGACTTAGTTATTTTGATTAGATTATTATTCATTTTGGTTTGATGTATTAGAGAGATGAGAAAGTAGTGACCTTTTTATTTTACCAGACTTAAACATTGATTTTGATGGTAAACTATATTAGTTTCATGAGGATTTTAAACTATACTTCCGCACATACATGTTCTGCATTCTGATAGTTAATTAATTGAATGGATTATTTAATTATTTAGTCTGGTATATTCTTGATGATTATCTGATATGGGCCAGTAACACCTCGGATTTGGTTGTTGAACTGAATTCGGGTTGTTACAGTAGCGAACTGGGTTCGGGTTGGGTGCCGGTTTGCACTGACCCAGGTTCGGGGCATTAAAGTTGCACCCCTAATATCTAGCATAAGAAAATGAAAATTTCTCATTTTCTAACTCTATTTTCCAATGTCTACCCAAACAGTTGAAAAACTTTGACTTTCTTGAAAATATTTTCCAATGTAAATGTTTTCCAAAGGAAAACGTTTTACATAAAAACAAATGGAGCCCTAGTTTTAGGGGTTTGTTTTTTTCCCTGAGAATTCGAACCTTGCAATTTCGGTTTTTTCGGTTCGGTTTAGGATTAACCAACTGCTTTCGGTTTGGTTTTTCAGTTTAAAATGTGAAGTTGTAATTCGATTTGGTTCGGTTTTCGGTTTCAATTCATATAAAAAGTGCAGATTACACCAACAACACTAAGTGAACCATTCGAGAATAGAAAGCAATCAACAAATAAGTTAAGTAATCTAATAAAATTGTCTTTTAGATATATTACTATCAAAAGTATAGAATCTCAAAATTGAGAGAATGTTTAGAGTAATCTGCAAGTATATCATTCAACGTATTCAATCACAATCGATATTATTCAATTACAAAAGAATTTCATAATCTAAATGCATGTAATTAAAAAAATCAAAATAAGAATACCATAAATTCGTAAAAACAAAATAATTAAAACAAAAAAAAATGATGATCGTGTAGAATCGATGTAGTTGCAAGAAATTGAAGAATGAATATAGGAATCATACCCTATCAGTGGTAGCTTGAACTGGATGAGGGGGTTCTTTCTCTTTTTTCACGCCAAAAACCCTTTGCATCTGCTTCTTCTCCTCCTTTAATTCAAGGTATGATCAAATTCACGAAAAGAATAAACCGCCCTCGAAATCTATTATAAGATCTGAACTGAAAACTGTTGCATATTTCCAGAACTTAATCCCAGTTTTAATCGGAACAAACAATACAAAAGAATTGCATCACGCATTCAAATAGCGTGTGCGAAATCTTTCCAAAGAACTTCAACTTTATGGTAAGAATACAGCTTAAACACCATAAAGGGGAATAAAAGGGACCATTAATTCACTAAAATAAATTACCATAAATCTATGTAGGAAGAAGTTTACATCAGAAGCCTGGTTCTTACCTCTATTCTTTTATGCACCAGACCAACAGGTTCTTCCATGCTCGCAAGTATATGGATGAACTTTCTCCTTCAAAGACCAAATAAGATTGATGCGTTTTGTAGGATCAAAGAGTAAAATGTCAAAAGAGCACAATGTCCTATGGAAACATCTCACACAATGAATACCAAGTATTTGAATATAAATGGATATTAACGTCAAGGAACTATTTTTTTTCAACAAAAAATAAATAAATAAACAGAAATATTAATGACTTATCATACCCAGCTTGCTGTGTAGCAACTACATCAGCTTCATTCTCAACTTTAATCAGGCTTTCATTGGCCTCCATGGCATCAGCTATATCCAGCAAAATTTTCTGTCTATTCTAGAAAGAAAGGCCCTACAACACAGGAACTTTCTTGTGGTACACACAAATGGAATCCCTCTAAATATAAAACAATGTCCCTTGAGATAAATGGAAGCCCGCTCTGAAATGTACTATTATGGTAAAGGTGGGCGGTGGTAGTGGATATATGGTGGGTGGTAGTAGTGATGGTGGTAGTTGTGGTGGGTGATTGGTGATAGTAGTGGTGGTGGTGGGAATGTCTTGGTGGGTGGCAGTGATGATGGTGGTAGGGGTAGTGGTTGTGTGGTGATAGTCATGGTGGGGCTGTGGGGATGGTAGGTGTTAGCACCTGATTTTTGCACCCCCAAAATAGAGAAAAATGAAAAGTCAAACTAAAAGTCAAACCCTGAGTGGGTCAAAAAATTGACTTTTTGATTCAAGTAAATTTGGCCATCAAACTTCATCTCATTAAAAAGAGCATTTCGACATGATTCCAACGCAACTGAATTTGCTGGAATCGGAGTCCAGATGGAAAAGATATGAGCTGGTCAAACTTGTGGGGAGCGAAAAGTTGACTTTTTGCTCGACCCCAATTCGACTGCCAAACTTGATCCCAATGGATAGGTGGTTCCGAGCTGATTCCAACGACACTAAGTTTGTTGAAATCGGACACCGGACGAAGAAGTTATGAGCAGTTGAAGTTTCAGAAAAACTGCCCATGTGGCAAAAAGGCAGCAAAAATGGACTAAACCAATAAAATAAAAAAGATAAAAGTGTTTAATAATATTTTAATAAAGAGAATCTCGTTTTCTAATAAAATAATCGGAAAAATCGGATAAAAATCCTGCAATAAGCCAAATTGAATAAAGGTTTGAAATCCACACATTTTTAAAACGTGCGGGACCGTATTTACAGTACGGGCAGGGCATGCCCGTATTTTAAATACGGGCACGCTTCTAGAAGGAAGACACGCGTCGCCGTACGGCGGAACACGCGTCCCGTACGGCCGAATCTGCGATAATTGCAAATATTCGTTTTTCGCCCGTATTTGAATTACGGGCAAGGCACGCCCGTACTTGAAGTACGGGCAAGGCACGCCCGTAGTTCAAATACGGGCACGGGATTTTTGCCTATAAATAGAGAGGCCACCCCCCTTCATTTGGACAAGCCCTCTCCCCTGGCCTACCCCCACTCCCTCTTGGTGCACTCCACGACCCCATGCTGCCCAACCACCAACACCTTTAGCCCAAACTTGTTTTCTTCCTAAAATACCCTCACCTTGCATGAACCATGCCCAAATCCCCTTTAATTTGGTTTTAAACCCATCCACATTAACCAAGCCCTTCCCATTTCATCCCAGCAAATTTTGGAGGACGCGGAAGCGCTGCCAAACTCACCGGAGAAATCACACCTAGCAAAAAAAAAAAAGAAAAGAATCACGTTGTAAGTATTGGATTTTATAATACTCTCATTTTCATTTCCTTTTCCAAGGTCTCCTTTAAAAATTCTTGCTGTTACTAACTTAACTGCTGTTTTAAGCCCCATGAAGAGATGGTACCAAAGAATAGTTCATGACAAGAAGGGAAGAAAGGAATTATCTAAGGAATGCTTTAATTAATTAAACAAATAGCTTTTCTTTTTTAAGTTTTTTGACATGGAAGGATTGAACCCTCCTTGAAGTTAAAGGAGTATACTGTGATTTCCCACTTCCCCACTCCAAGATATGATCATGAATCACCCCAAAAGATGCTGGTTTCCCAGTTAGAAGAAGAAGAAAGAAGAAATGGCCTTTTAGGCCAAATGAAGGAATTGAAGGATTCTGAAGGCCCTGGAATCATCACAGAAGTCATTGGAGTTCCCAGGAAGATGGCCGGACACATCCCAAGCAGAATCGGCAGCAAACAAGCAAACTGGGTCGCGTCCGTAAACTCAGGCCGGTCCAGTCTGGACCGTAGCTAATTCACGGACAAAGGGGACCGGAATTCATTTACGGGCAGGCTGGACCGTATGGAAAATACGGGCGATTGCAATGTAACTTAAAAAATGTAATTTCTCGGCCTGGTTGGACCAATTCCGGTCTAAACCGGCCTGAACCACTCCCCTTAACCATTTTGGGCTTTCTTAAGCCCAATTTTGACTTTGGGCCCATACGGGCCCACCAAGATTCCCTTGGGCCCACTTGAGGGCCCATATTTAGACCAGCCCATACCAGGCCCGTTTTCAATAAAACGGGCCCAGGCCACTAGACTTTGGCTAATGGGCCTATTCCAAGCCCACTAAGCCCAAACTAAAGTTGTAAATATATAAAACTTAATAAAATAACCAAATGGGTTACCCAATAACCCAACTGGGCCCAAGGCCCAACCATGGCAACCCACGGGTCTTCCAACGGGACCTGGGTCCGACCCACATCACTTAAATAAATAAAAGATAAAATCAAATAAAAAGGGACCCACACCTCCAGCGGGCCCCGCCAGACCCAACAAGTCAGCATGCTGGTCTAGGAAAAGGGTGAATTTGACTCAAGAACCAGGGAGACCCGAGGGACCCGTCAAACCGACGGGGCGGACCGGGGTGTCTTTAGGACTTCCCCGGATCGTAACCGAGGACTTAGCTAGAACTCTGAAAAGCCGCAGACCAGACTTAGACCCGGTTAGGGCAAAACCGTGTCTGCCTGCACTCTCAGGCAGTGGCGACTCCGAATGTCCCGAGGCACGCACTGAAGGTGCGCCCGGTGTGCGATCTAGGCCAGGTTTAGGTGCGCACAGTAGGTGTGTTGGTATAGGTGGATGGTGGTGGTGGGAGTGTTGTTGGTGGTTGTAGTGGTGGGGGTGATGGGTGGTGGTGGGTGGTGGTGATGGATGGTGGTGATAATGGTGATGGGTGATAAGTGATACTAGTGATGGTGGATGATGTGTAATGGTGAGTGGATCAGTGGTGTTAGTAGTGATGCCCATGGCGGGAAGCAAGGGTGGATGGCGGTTGTGGGGTGGTGGGTGGAGGTGGTGGTGGCTGGAGTGTAGGAGGTGGTTGTTGGTGGTTTTATAGTGGTGGTTGGTAATGGTAGTGAGTGACAGTGGTTGTGTTAGTAGGTTGTTGGTGTTAGATTAGTAACAATAAGCCAAAGAAGCAAAAAATAAAAGCTTTTGCTTCATCATGAGAAAGCAAAAAAATTTTCTTCTTAAGAAAGCAATTAGATTGCTTTTGCTTCATCATGAAAAACAAAAACAAGTGCTAACCAAAAGTGCTTATTTTGCTTCAAAAAGCTTGATTTTGCTTAAACAAGAAAAAAATCAAAAGCAATGCTAAACTCAACCAAAGAGAGAAGGGGAGAGAGGAAGAGGAGAGGAAAACTAAAAAGAAGAGAGAGAGAGAGAGAGAGGAAGCGGATCTCATTCGAGAAGGCCCTAGAAAATCTCGTTGGAAGAGAAAATCGGGATGAGATAGAGAGAGAATGGGAGAGAGGAAGAGGAGAGGAAAACTAAAAAAATAAAAAATAAAAAATTTTCTGCATTGCTCTTGCGAAGAAGTTAATCATCTGTTGCTGCCTCAACCCCATTCCTTGCAGCCTTTGTTCCATGGCTTGAAGCTGGGTCTGGTGTTTTGCTGTTGCTGCCTGAGCTTCAAAACCTGCTTATCATGCTTCAACCTTTCAACTTCGCCATCCAATCTGAACCGTCATACCTCAACACATGACCCCAAAGCTTGTTGTGGAAAGAGAGACTGAGAAGGTGTCTTCCTCATCCTTGTGCCCTTGAGAAATGCTTCATTTGCACAGGTGAAAAATCTACACAAAGCATTGGACTGAGTGATAGAGAGATGGGAGAGAAGGAAAATTCCTACAATCTTCGCAATCTAACCGTGGATGAAGCCAATGCAACTTTCAAAATTAGGCTTTTCCATTCTATGTACTACATTTTCAAATAGGTGTCCTAAAAACAAATAAATCAACCTTTTACACAGGTTCTTAGTATAAAAAGGACAAGTTAAATTGATAACTTGAGCCATTAAGTATTTATCCTTTCGGGAAAAACTAGTAGATGTCAACTTGCGTTGCACGTTGAGAATGATTTCAAGTTTAAATTATTTTATTTCATGTTTATTATTTAGTTTAATATATGTTATTATTTTTGTGTTTTCTTGAGAACTTATTTTGGGACTCTAAATATAGAGAACATTTTTGTGTGAATTTTGATTTAATCTAATTTATAAGGATTTTGAATAATAATAGGATTCACTTTTTGTTTTGATTCATTAATGCCTTAATTAGAAAATTAAATATGAAGATTTTATAGTGATATTGACATAAAATAAAAAAAATTCAATTGTCCAACAAACTATTATTATGAATAGAAAAATATAAAATAAGAACAAATAATACCTATTTTTTTAATAGAAAAAAATAAAGATAAATTTTTTAAGAGAAATAATATAAAAATTATATATAATTCCAAAAAGGTAATGAATTCCCTTTTTTCTTAAATAGTTGCTCCAATCATATGGGACTTTAAAATGGATAAAGATTCTAAATAAAAATATTGTAAAATATAAAATTAGATATCTATACTACTATTAAAAGCACAAATTACCTTAAGTGTTTTTCATTTTCGTATACCTAAAATAACCTTCTATAGAATATTTCATTTCAAAAGTACCACTCTCTTTGTTAATTGTACGTATTGTTAAAATTATGAACTATCTTAAAAGTTTTTCATTTTCACATACCCAAAATAACCTTCTATAAAATATTTAATTTCAAAAGCACCATTCTCTTTTTGCTATTGTTGTAAGTCTCATAAAATCCTACAAATTAGATAAACCCAAATTATACTAACCTACTTATAGAATTTTAATTAAATAATTTATACTTATACTAAATATTTAATTTCAAAATTATATTTTTTTTGGTTATTTCCGATAGTTTATATTTAGCCATTCTTCTAGAATATATAATTCCAAAATTCTTATATTATCTAGGGAAATTTACAATAACACCCCCTGAGGTTTGGCTAATGGGCACGAACACCCCCCTATGGTTTAAAAACGATCACTTATAACCCTCAACGTTTTCAAAACCGGCATTGGACACCCCTACCGTCAGTTTACAAGAAACGGTGTTAACTTTACTAATTTTAAAGACCAAAGTGCCCCTTCCTTAACCTATTCTAACTCATCTTCAACCAACTCTTGCACTAACATTTGCAGCCAACAAACCAACAATAGTTATTAACACAAGACCAATTCTTTTTCTCCTCTGTCTTCTTTCCCTTCGTTGTTACCTCTCCTTCTCATCTTCATTGTCTTTATTTTTTCTCTCTTCAGGAATCTCCAGTTGGGACAGAAGGAAATTCTGGCAAGTTAACCACGATATATAACCCATTCACGGTGAGAACTTCTCTGATTCGCTGTTAGAACAAACAGATATTGAATAAGGACCCCCTCATTTGATTCTCTGTCTATGTCTACAAGATACGTATCCCCTATTCAAGAAAATTAGGGTTTTTCTTTATCATCTGCATCATGACATATAGCTCCAATGGCCAGTCCTAGATTTCCTCTCAATGCCCTATCAACAATTCAACATTAATCTTAAGCCAAGACATTTCTGGTCCATCTCACTTTCTCTTTCATAAAGTGCAGAGAATATCAAACAAAACCACGTGAACAGCAGACGATGCATCCACAACATGGAATATTGAGGTTCAAACCAAAGAAAGAAAATCCTGAGTATCTGAGGGTTGACTCAAAAGATTTACGCCATTATAATAAGGTATCAGGAAACTGGTGAGAAAATTCGTCGTCTTCTTCTTAATTTCAACTTCATAAATGAGAGATTGAGATTGACTGGGGATAACTATACTAAAGTATTGGCTAATTAATGTTGAGACGAAGAAAAACCCTCACCATCCTCGTTTTCTCTAGCCTACTCTTTTGTGTCCAACCCTATGCTTATAGCACGGCAGAAACAAACACCATCTTGTGAGGACAATAGTTGAGGGATTATGAATCCCTAGTTTCTGCCATCGGAGTCTTCAAATTAGGCTTTTTCACTTGTCGCTTTTCAAATTATGCCGATAGTTGAAAGAGAAAGTTCCTCCTCTGCTGGGAAGTTAAAGAACTAGAACAGTAGAATGAAAAAAATTTGTTTGTGAAGAGACACAGATGAAACACTGCAGTAGCTTATTATGTTAGAGAAAGACGAAGGGTTCATCAAGTGAAGAAGAGGAGGGTTTTGTTAGAGAAGAGGACGAGTGTTTAAAAGGGAAGGGCACTTTTGTCTTTTAAATTTAGAAAGTTAACACCGTTTGATGCCAACTGACGGCAAGGGTAGTAAACGTCGATTTTTAAAATGCTGAGGGCTATAAGTGATCAATTTTAAACTATAGGGGGTGTCCGTGTCCATTAGCCAAAGCTCAGGGGGTGTTACTATAAATTTCCCTATTATCTAAAATAATTTCATTAAAAAAATAAAATAAAATATTTCAAACAAAATTATTGAATATTAAATAAAAATATTTTTAATCCAAAAAATTTTTACATATATACTTAAAAGAACATTAAAAGAATAATATAATTCTTAATTAAAATTTAAACCTCAAATTATACTAACCTAAAAGAATTTTAATTAATTTAAACTTAATTATAGTTATTTCGGTGATAATTACTAATTAATAAGAGATTATTCAAATTATTAATTCATATTGTGGAGGAAATCATTAATTTTTCTTAGTGATTTATTCTGCAATAAATGTTACCATCATTCATTTCATAATACTTCTTTTCCAATACTTATCTAGAATTATTTTAAATAAAGGAATTTTTACCTATATTTAAATAATTAATTTCAAATTTACCTTTTTTTGTTATTGCCGTGAGTCTAATAAATCCTAATAAATTAGTTAAACCTTAATTATAATAATGTAAGAGAATTCTAATTAAATGATATGAACTCAGATTATTAATAACAATGATTTTCACATATTTACTAATTATAGGATATAAAATTTCAAAATAACTTTTAAAAATGACTTTTGATTAAATAAAATCAAGAAAATAAGACAATGACTAAGAAAATTAATCGATAAATTGTCATTAAAATAAAAATATATACTATATAATATAAGAGAGAGGTGGAAATACGCTTAAAATATGAATTATAGCTGAGAAATGTTATGTATTTATCAGTTTAAAATAGGTTGTTAGAAGAGTTTTATGTTAAATTGATATATCAACATAGAAGTTTTTTTATTCAGGATATAATAATTTTAAAATATAAGTAATGATATTAATGCTCACGTGCAATGCACACATTACAATTACTCATATCGTATTACTAATGCATCTCTAACCATCATGCATTACAAAAGGTAAGAAACTGTAGGAATCCTATCATAAATTGAACCATCTGTCATAACCTACCAAGTTAGAGATGATTGGGTGCCATTCAAATGCTTATTTGGATGTTTAGATGTAGCGCCCCGGATCCGAGTTGTTCATTAAAGATATAACTCGTCTCACGATAACACTATGTATAACAACCTAGAACCAGGTATGCCTCTCCACACTCTTTCAAAACTCCTCATGATCTGCTGTTTTGCCACTGCAGCAATCTCCCCTACATATTCAAGGCTAAATCAATAAATAAACATGAGATGTAATACTAACTATTAACATCACTCAATTATAATAATTTATTTACCTTATTTAATTACATCCTTTTCATTAAGTTTCCAGAAATTCCATAAATATCCTCATCCTCCATTTCTGAAAATTTTAAAACAATAATAATAATAATTATTCACCATAATCCAAATTTTAATTCATTAATTAAAATTTAGGGATTTTACATACCCAGAACATGAGAAGCTCATAGCTGCACTATTTTTACCTTCTTGTCACACATACATGAGAGGCTTCGGTTTTAAGGTTAAGTTTGGGCCTCTTCATGATTGTACAACACAGGGCTGCGTGCCTTCTTCAGCTTGGGAAGGGTGATTTATGCACTATTTTTAATTCTGAAATTCAGATTAGTACATCATCACTCAGATTGTCCTAGAGGTAATTCAAAACAGTCCTTATGGTTACACAGAAGTTGGGAGAGTATAACAGGGAAGACAATGTGTTGGACTTAGCTTTTGTTAAATAAAAACAATAATGATGTTAGAAATGGGGACACAAGAATGATGATAGAAAGAGGCAAGGTGGGAGATAGTTCTTCGGGTGAAGCTATGAATATAAATTATTGATAATTTCATTAAAGACCAGACTTACCAAGTCTATGTAAACCATAAATATACTTCAGAATATTAGCAATAGAAGATGTTCTATACACCTTACTTATTAAAATCATCTTATTAGGAGCAGTCCCTCATGATGTGCATGCCTTCAGTTGTCAAGACTATTTAACTTTAGAATCTTGCTATTATACTACTATTGGTTCTTTTGTTGTTGAAATTAGAAACAATGCTTTCTTGAATTGTTATGCATCTTCCACATGCTACACTAAATTTAAAAAAAGGCACCCAAAAGTACTAATAATTTTGAGATTCCAAAATGGTCCTTGTATAACTCTAACTTAGCATCTACTGTCATTAATTTGGTGTTATAGTAATTCATGGAAACTAAACAGGCATCAAAGGAAAAAAATAAAGCCTTTTGGTCGGATGATTTAAAAAAGATTTTTATCGACCTTGCATTAAAGCAGACACTTGTTAGCAATAGGCCAGGCTCAAGTTTCAACAAATCTGGGAGGATAACAATAAATAAGGAATTCAATATAAGGACCCACTACAATATGATAGAGCCCAGTTGAAAAATCCTTACTATTCATTGAGACAAGCTTGGAGTGCATGGAAGAAGTTAATGGAAAACAGTGGGATGGGTTGGGGTGATGAGTTTGGAACATTTGCTACATATATTGATAAATGGAATGACTCTATAAAAGTACATTAGTTTTGAAAATAGATTCACTATTTTCATTATTATGATGCATTATAACAAAATCTTACTAACGGGCAAACCCAAATGCAGCTCAATTTCATAAGAAACCATTGTTATTTATAATGAGTTATGCATAATATTTGGTGGTACCATGGTGTAGACACCCCAAATTGCACTATAAAATGAGAAAATAATGAAAACATGTAATTGGGATTTAAAACAGGCCAAAAATGCATAAAATTCAATAATTCAAGCCTTGCCCGTATTGTATCTACGAGTTGACCGCGCCTGAAATGTGTATACGGGCACGCAGCGCCCGTAAATCAAATACGGACACCACTTGCCCGTAATACATTTACGGGCGCATTAGATTTGTGCGAATTTTATCCTTTCTCGATTTCTGAGCTTTATCTTCAGTCTAATATCTCTTTAAATGAGCGAATTATATCTTTTATTCGTTCGGATTATCCTTGTTGGCCATGGATGGGTATTATCCTTGTGTTTAATTCAATTTGAAACTCTATCTTGCCAAACCCTGGACCAACCATGCCCCTGAGTTTGCTTATAAATAGAGGGCCTTTCCTCAAGCAAAAGGCCATTTTGAAGTCCAAGGAGCTCCAAGAGAAGAGAGGAATCCCTGCTGCTCTGCTTGCTCAATCCAGGTAAGTCCCTTTTCCCTTTTATTTTCTGTCTTTAATTCTAGAAATAATAGGATCTTCTCCATTGCTGTAGAATAAGGCCTCCTTTTATCTTGTATTCCTAAACCTGCCTCTAAGTACCTCAAGAGTCTCTTTAGCCGTAAAACGTGAAGAGAGAGCTAGGGGAAAGGGGAACAGGTGGATCCCTAGAATAGAACCCCATAATCTGTTTTTCTCTTTTCTTATAGAATAAGGCCTTTGATTGTGTTTGTATCACCAAACCTATTTCCAAGTACCTTAAGAATCCTCTCTAGCCATAAAACATGAAGAGTTAGGGGAAAAGAGAACAGATGGATCCGTAGGGTAGACCCCCATGTGCTCTAATCTGTGAGATGTGGTTGCTTTGGACATCCTGCTAATGTTTTAATGATCTAGTGATTGAATTTGGATTAATCCTATGAATCTATGATGATTATGATGTTTATAGCATGAAATCCTCTTTTTCTCCTAAAATTTGGATTTTTCACATCTTTGCACCTACAGCACTGTTTTCTTGATTTTTGTGATATTAGGCTAGGATCCTGGATCTATCATGATCTATATGATAGATCTGGATCCAGAAGCTTGAAAGTAATTTCTAGGGTTTCATGATGTGGTTTTTGAGTCCTTTTTCAATATTGAGAGAAGACCCTACGGTCTAAGTTCTCCCCTTTTGGTGTTCTTCATCAACGTGGGTATTTTTGGTTTTGATTTCTTGATTTAATGTGAAATTTGGGCTATACCCATGTCTTGGACTGTTCAAGTTCAATTTTTCAATATTTTATAAAAATCATATTTTTCTGGATTTCTTGAATTTAACTTGAAGCCAGATTTTTGAAGTTTTCACTTTAGATTGGTTTTATTTGATTTTATCTCAATTTTGTTTTGATCATGAAACCCTAGGAATGGTATGATCATATTTGAAAGTTCTGGATCAATCAGGCTATTCGTATGAAAAAACCATACACTTTTGTCTTTTTGTGATTCTGGTGATTTTTGTAGCAAGCCTTTTTTTCCTTTATTTTAACATGAACAATACCTGGCAACCACCTTGTGTGGATGAATAGGGGTGCCTAACACCTTCCTTTGTTCATAACTTAATCCCCTTACCTATATCTGGTTGTTTTTTTTAGAGGGTTATTTTTACCCTAAATTTGCCTTTTTGTGCTTATTTGAGATTTTGGTGTCCATTCACACCTAAACAGAATGGTGGTGACTCTTTGTTTTTAACTAATCCTGTGTGATGATCAGAAAGTCATAGAATTGATTTTTTCCATGTCTCACACATGGCTACTGGGGAGGCAAGTTGGGCCCCTTCGCAAGATTACTTACGAAATGATAATAGTGATGACATTGTACACATTGATGAGCTAGTTCCATGTACTCTAGATGTATCTCTAGCATTACACTTAGAGACACAGGGTAATGATGATGGAATTCGAGAGGAGAGAAATGGCAGTAATTGTCATAAAAGACCACTTGAAGCACCATCTGCAGCCTGATGACATAGAAAAGATTTATGATCTTCTGAGTTGACTCAGTCTATTTTTGGCTTAGTGAACCTCACTCAAGCAAAATTGGAAAGAAATGAGGCAAAAGTTGACAAGTACTCTATTAGTGCTTGTATTGAATGTTTGATGAAGATGAATGATATACCACAAGGAAGTGAGATGTTTATGGATGCAGTTGGTGCATTTCAAAATCCTTCTACAAGAGAGATCTTCATAGAGCTAACCCCTAAAATGCATATAGTATGGTTGAAAAGGGTTTTATCATGTATAACTTTATTTTAATACGAAGTTACACTTTTTGGGAGCTACAAAGGAGACTTACATATGTTTAAGGAAAAGATTTTGGAACTTTTGTATGTAATTAGATCTGTTTTTCTCTCTCTTTTTGTTAGACTTACATATGTTTAAGGAAAAGATTTTGAATTATACAAGTCTTTTCTTTTATAGGTACATAAAATTTATTTCTTATTTATATTTATAGATGAAAATTTTATGTAATGGTTCTAATGGACTCAGATGATGAAGAGGCATTATTAACTTGGCGGTGTAGCAACAATACAAAATCATATGGATTTGTTTTTCTACAAAGAACCATGTCATGTTTATCTTCTTTCAGGGCATGCTTATGTACAAGAAGTATTAACAGGTCATCCTACAAGATGTTATGATTCATTTTGAATGGATAAACATGTATTTAGAAATTTATGTTGTGTTCTTCGAGAGCATGAATTATTAAAAGACACACGGAGGGTAACTGTGAAGGAACAGTTAGCTATTTTTCTTCTAACTACTGAATATAATGAAAGAAATAGAATCATGCAAGAAAGGTTTCAACATTTGGGTGAAACAATAAGTTGTCACTTTAATAATGTGTTATTAGCTTTTGTGAAGTTTGTACAAGAAATTATAGTACCCCCATCATTTGATCATAATCCAATAGAAATTTGCAGGAATCCAAAAAATTATCCATGGTTCAACCGTTCAAGGTATATACTAAACGAAAATTTTGTTCAACTATTTAGAATTATTTTTTGTATTGTACTTACATATTTTTATCTTGTGAAGGATTGTGTTAGTGCGATTGATGGCTCTTTAGTTGATGTTGTGGTTTCTCTTGAAAAGCAAATTTCTCATCGAGATAGGAAGGCAAATATCTCTCAAAACGTGATGGCTGTATGCGCCTTTGATATGGCTTCACCTTTGTCTATGCTGGTTGGGAAGGATCGGTTAATGATTCGAGAGTTCTTTTGGAGGCTATACGTAGACCACATTTGAACTTTTCAAAAGCCCTTGAAGGTAAACAAATTCGATATTTATATATAATTTTTTTGAAGGTCTCCAAATTATTTAAATATGTTGTCATTATATTAGGAAAATATTATGTTGTTGATGCCGAATATCCAAACATGCTAGGTTTTCTAGCACCATATCAAGGAGTGCATTATCACCTACGTGATTATAGATGAGGTAGTTCACCAAGCGGAGTAAAAGAGTTATTTAATCATGCTCATTCTTCATTGAGGAATGTAATTGAGAGATGCTTTGGTGTGTTGAAGGCACACTTTCCCATTCTTAAAACAATGGCTCCATACCCATTTTCAATACAAAGAAATATTGTTGTTGTTGCGTGTACGGTGTATAACTTCATTAGATAAAAAACATTGAGAGATGAGCTATTTAATCAACATGAAGAAGAAGATTTAATTGTTGCAGATGAGCACACTAATGATGAACCAGATCTAAATGGAGCAATGCAAGAACAAGGAATAATGATGATGGATGTGTTTAGATAATCAATTGCTGAAGCTATATCACATGCTTGCAATAGTGAATGCCCTTAAAAGTATTCTTAGTACTAATCTATTGAACTTTGTATAAATTATGGATGTAATAGGACCTTGTCAGATTATAATGTTGCCACTATTATGTGTTTCAGATTAACAGACGTAATCAGAAGACCCATATTTTATTTATTATATGCTTAGTTTCATTTTTATCTATCCTCTTTCAATCAAAATTCATTACAAAAATTATTCAATTTTTTGAATTTACTTTTTAGGTATTTTAAATTTGTATGAAGGTCATATGCTATTGAAAATATTGTTTTTAAAAGTTTTATATTGAATTATTTGTATGCAAATATATTTATAAGCAGGATTTTAAGTTTTTTAGGTGTTTTAAGTTTTATCTATCCTCTTTGAACCAATTTTCTTGTTATTATTCATGAAAAAGAAAGAAAATGTAATAGGAAAATGTCACAGAACTCATTTCTTTACTTGTTAAGCAAACACTTGTCAAGTTAGATTTCATTTTTCTACATGTTAAACAAACGGAATTAGGAAGCTTTCAAAATTAATTCGCAAAATGAGTTTCAGGAACTTATTCTCAAAATGAATTCCCAATTCAGAATGAGAGCTTAACGAGGCTTGATTTGGTTAGCACACTAGGAATTGTTCTGGGTGAAATGAGTTTTGGAAAATACATTGAAATCCAAAATTTGGTGGAGACTCATTCATGGATTCTCATTCTCATTTTGCAAGTTTATATTAACAAACTTGTAATATTTATAAACCCCAATTGCCATAATTGGAATCTTTTATGAAACATTATTTTTCAGACAATGGCAAAGTTCATCATCATAATCATTATAAGCTAGTTCCAACCAAACTTGTAATATTTACAAAATTCCGCTAGTGTTTGCTTTTATTGTTATATATTTTAGGTGTAGCTAGTCCCAAACCCAAATGAAGGAGGAGGGTTTCATCAGGTTAACAGTCAATGTAAAACTATTGCTAAATCTAAACATGATATGAATCTTGAATTAGAATTCAATATACAAGGACAAAGTTGTCTTCTATAAACAAATGTTTTTGAAGTTAGAATGATGACAAGCTTGTAATATTTGAGTCTCTAGGAAAAGTGAAAATAACTATTGGAATTGATTTGATGCCATTTTGCTTTGAAGGAGTCTTTGGCTTCATCGGCGAACGGTCGCAAATAAAAACGAACGGCAGAAAATTACAGAAAAGCTCGGCAATGGCTAAGACGCTGCTGATGCGTCCGTGCATCTTCTCCGCTTTTAGAACCCCTCTTCTCCGTCGCACCCTCCTGTCATTTCAAATCAAACCCTTTGTATCTCGAACTGTTTTCGAGAAAATCCGCGATTCGTCATCTGTTAATCAGCTCGAAATCCGTGGAATCTCATTTCGCGGAACCAAATTCGAAGGTCTTGAGAGGCGAAACTTCAGCGTTCGAGCGACTCAGGTCAATGATTCTGGCTCAATAGACTCCCCGTTGATGCAGTCCATGGAGAAGAAGGTCTGTCATTTGAATCTAATATCTCAAAACAGGGACAAAATAGGCTTTTTTTTTGTTTGTTTGTTGTGGATTTGCCTGCTTCTGTTTCTGGGTTTCTGTTTACTAATGAAAATTTTGTATTCTTAATACCAATTTTGTTTCTTTTGGATTACAGAAATTTAGGCATGAAAAAAACTAATCACCGAGATGCTGTTGGTCTTTATGGAAGTGTTTCCGACCAAAAACAACAATGAGATCGAATTGGTACTCATTAAAAAACGTTTCCAACCAATTTAAAATGATGAAAGTTTTGATTCTCAGGTCGTAGTTATGTGTAAAGGGGAATGATTTTACGAACTAGCTCATCCTTTATGTTTTGGCTTTGTTCTCAAGGAGATGTCCTTAAAAGCTGGATGGTATAGGAAAATTCCATATTAGTTGTGCTTCTCATTTTTTGAGTAAAAGTTAAACTGAAAATGGAAAATAAAACCAAGATAAAACTAAAATTGAAAAACAAAAAGAAAATGATGGGGTTTTATGTAACGTTTTGGGGGAATGATTAATAAAACCTTTCTTCTTAAATTTCTTTCTACTAAAATAAATAAATAAATAAGAAAGAAAGAGGTGGAATCTTCTGATGCATTCTCAGATACTCCTGCTTAGGTGGTACCATTGACCCCTTCAACTCAGAATTCTTAACAAAATATATGCTATGATAGTTGCGTTCACTATTCATTACTGGTATATTTCCTTTATGATGATGATAAACAGAAATTTCATTATTATGGGAAAATAAGGAGGGGGATGGTCCTATATCAAGAAAAGGCTGTATGTAGTTGTTGTCATGAATATTGCCTGAAACTTTACAATTCTGATCCAGGTAAAGAAAGTATAGCAATCCCTTTGAACTCATTGAGGTTGGAGGATCAAAGAATAAACAATATTTTGATCTGTCCATTAACCCTTCTCAATGTTGTTTCATAATTAATGCTTATTCTTATCCTTCCATCTACATCATAGAACATTCTAAGTAAGTAGCTTCAGTTACCTATTGCCCTCAATATCAAAAGCACTATTCCAAAGTCATTGAACCAGGTGAAAATACATTTAGATTTAGTTGAAACCATACTGAAATTCATCCATAAGCGTATGAATCTATACGTAACATAGAGATTTTGAGATGAGTGCATGATGGTTAACTAATATCCCAGTTGATCTTCATAGAAAGATTCTGCTGGCATGATACCTATTCATAACTTTTTCATTTTGAATCTTGTCAAGCGTGTTTTTCCAAGTAGTGAATATGACTTTAAGAGTTATGAAGTTCCAAAGACAAATTTCTTTGTTAAGGATGAAAATTTTAATCTAACAAGCCTGTTTGCTTGTCAGTTGTAAATTGTAATGAGAAACTACTTTTAGGTGTCATCAGGTATGGGACCAGTTTTTAATCTAATTCCATATAATCAAATATTATTTGAGTTTTGTGTATCTTATTTCTATTTTTCATTCTCAAACATTAGCATCATCTTACTAACCCATCATGTAAATGCCTTTATAGAAATGCATGTAGACCATTAATTGGTTTCCTTATATTCACTAATAAGCAAAAAGTTATTTCTATTGTTGTTCTGGGCAAAGTTTTTAAAAATGTTTTATAGACCATTGATTGCTTTCCTTATATTGACCCACACCAAAAAAAAAAAGTTGTTTCTATTGTTGTTCTGCCCGAAGTTTTTGCTTCCATACTTGTGCTCTAAGATTTTGATAAAATACTTCAAATCAAATCAAATCCAAATGACGAGTCCCAGGTAGTTAGAGTCGGCAACATGAATCTTGTTTCTCCATTCCAATCTAAGACCATATCTTTAGTAAGCATGTGGATATTTTTATCCTTTCTAACCAACTCCAACCATTTTCTTTTTGGTCTTTCCCTTTCCTTCTTCTTAGTTCTTTCAATAGATATCCTCTCACACTTTCTAACAATTACCTTCCTAGGTCTTCGCTTGATATGCCCAACCATATATACCGACTTTCATTTGTCTTGTCACTTATTTAGACAATGAATAAGTACTCTTAAATATGTTCCTTACTTGTCATATCTTTCCTAGTCTTCCCACATATCTATCTCATCATCGACATCTCAGATATTCTCTTCTTATGCATATGTTGATTTTCAGTTGCCAAAATTTTGATTCATATATCAAAAGAAGCTTTTATCATCGTTTTAAATCTCGGAGATACCAAGTAGTTTCGGCCAAGTTAACTTTGTATCGGTTCTTCCCAAGCCGATATTATGTCCCAATATGAGGGATATTGTTGGAAATCCCTTTTGTCTTGGTAAAAAGGAGAAGAAGAAGAAGAAGAAAGCAACAAAAGGGGGAACAGGAAAAACAACCAGAAATTGGAAAATCAGAAATCCAAAGAAGAAGAATAAGAATGAAAGATAGAATGCAACAAAAGGGGGAACAGAAAAAACGACCAGAAATTGGAAAATCAGAAACCTGGTTTTTTGATTTCTAGTTTTGCTTCCAATAAATCAAAAACTAGAAATACGAATTTTCAAATTTCTGATTTTCGTTCTGATTTCTGGTTTTTCTGAAACAAGAAATCAGATAAACCAGAAATCTGAAAACTATTAAAAAAAACAAGAAAAGAAAAAGAAAATAAATAGAGGACTAGAAGGAGAAGAAGATGAAAGGGGTGCAGGAGAAAGAATTCACTAACTTTTGTCGCAGGCTTCACAAAGGCATGAAATCTCGAGCCTTAACAGTGGACATGAACAGGGAGCAGACAGGTACATGTTATTTTTTTTTCTTTTCCCTTCCTCTTTTTTTTTTTTCTTCTTCTTTTCTCTTCTCTCTCCTTCCGATCGGAGGCTGATGGCATGAACAGAAAACACAAATAAGGGCAAAAACTCAGATTTTTTTACCTTCTAGGCTGAACAGGTCATATTGACCAGACTCGGTAGATACTGCCCTTGTCAGCTGAGTTAACTTGGACTCTGGCCAGGCCAATAGTGAAGCCTAGTCTGAGCTTTAAAACCTTGAGCTTAATGACATTTTTACAAAGTTTTTCCTTTTAGTTTAAGTTGGAAAACTTGATGATATTGGTTGTGTGTGGTAATGAGGGAGCTATAGAGATAACAGTGGCTGGAACAGGAGAGCCCAGCTGTGTGTCCTCAGCCTTGGATCTTTGGCCTCACTGAAATAAGATCCTCATTCCTTTTGTAATCATTTTCTTCTTTACTTTCTCTCTCTCTCTCTCTCTTTTTTTTTTTGGTGCATAATCTAATTTTTATTGTAATTGTACAACTTTTCAAAATACTCTGGGTTTTGAGAGGACCCAGTCATTAAGGCTTGTCAAGCTCTACTCCTTTTTTTTTTCTCCACATACTTTTGTTTCTTTGTTTTATCCTCATTTGGCCAAAATGACCATGATAAAAAAAATTATTCATTTCTTTTTATGGGAGAAGGAACCTCCCATTTTCATGCAATAATACGTAACTACGTTTGGTCTATTGTCTTCATAGCCACATATGGCATGGTATAATTTTACTTTACTCCTTTTTTTTCTTTTGAATTTCAAAAGGTTTACCACATGTCATAATTTTCTCATTGATTCTCCAACTTGATAGTGGCAAGCGGCAATTGGCCCAAGTTGCTTAAAAAGGGGTAGGATCATTGACTCAATATATATATATATATATGATTCCATGTTTGGGTACCATAGTGCATTGTAAGCTTATCGATGAAATTTGTCATACTAAAATTTTAAAAATTATCCTTCTAATTCAAAAATTTAGAGTAGCCCTTTAAAAGGGTTTTCTATGCCAAGTTCAAGTCTAATGTCCGAAATTTATTTTTAAATTTCAAAACTCTTGATTTGATGAAAATTGTGGTCCAAGGGGTAAAACAATCATTTCCCACAAAAATTTTCTAGAAGACTTAAAACTTGATCTTTTTTTGTAAAACCAGTTTCCATAGATTACAGAAGCTTAGAATTTTATAATTAGGCTCCCAATATGTATTTCCGGGAGACGGAAGATCACTTGCTCATCCATTGTTCCTTCTCGCGTCGGATTTGGCAGCATTTTCTCGGGATAATTAGCATTGATTGGGTGTTTCTTTGGACAGTGCCAGAGGTCTTCACTTAGTGGAGGTTCCCATGTTTGGGACCTCATGGTCGTTTATATCGTTATGTATTTTTTGCTATTTGTTGGGGTGTTTGGATGGAGAGGAACAGGCTGTTATTTGAGGATAGACAGTGCTCCCTTCCTGATGTGGTGGAATCCATCACATTCCACGTATCCTCTTGGGTTGTATTAAATCCTTCTTTTAGGGAATATTTGTTTGATGATATTAGGCGTTGCTGGGCGTCAATCTGTGTGTAGTTCATTTTTTGGTGGTTTGTAGGGGCTCTTTTGTTCCACTATGGGTAGAATGCCTTATTCTATCATCATGGAGGGTCCTTTTTTGGTTTTGGGCATTGGTTTTTGTTTGGTTGCCCTGTTGTAAATTTTATGTTTTTCTTCTCTCTTAATATAGTTGACTTCGTTACCGATCAAAAAAAAAAAAAGTATTTCTGGACATAAATTCAAATTTGTGGTGACATGTTGAGAAGCATGATATATGTGTAAAGTTCTAAATCATGAGACATGGCCTGAATCGGGGTGTCTACAACCTTAAAACATTCTCCATCTTTTATTCCACTAGAACTAAAGGTTGTTCAACCTTGCCAAGTGTAATAGCTCTCAATTTACCAATAGTTACTTTTGATGTTTGTTTTTTTTTTGACCTGATTTACAAGAATTAACTTATGTTGAACAGTTAAAAAGAAGTTTTCCATATACAATAAGGAGATCGGATTGGTACTTATAAAAACCATATCTAACTAATTTAACTTGATTGAAGTTTTGTTTCTCAAGTGGTAGGCTGGTAGCTATGTGTGAAGGAGAATGATTTTTATGAATTAGCTCTTCCTGTATGTTTTGGCTTTGTTCTCAAGGAGGTGTCCTTTTAGATAAGCTGGATAGTATAGGAAAATTCCATACTAGTTGTGATTCTCATTTTTTGAGTAAAATTTAAATAAAGATGGAATATAAAATGAAGATAAAGCTAAAATTGAAAAACAAAAAGAAAACAATAAAGGGTGGAGGGTTTTACATAACATTTTGGGGGACTTAATATAAAAACCATTCTTCTTAAATATCTTTCTACCAAAAAATTAACCAAATAAATAAATAAGAAAGAGGAGAAATCTTCCAATGCATTTGTGTTTATCAGATGATTTTGCTTAGGTAGTACCAATTGACCCCATCAACTAAGAATTCTCCACAAAATATATGCTATGATAGTTGTGTTCACTATCTAATACTGGTATATTTCCTTTATGATGATAAACAAAAATTTCATTATTATAGGGAAATAAGAAGGGGTATGGTCCTCTATCAAGAAAGGGCTGTATGTAGTTGTTGGCATGAATATTGCTGAAGCTTAACACTTTTGATCCATGTAAAGAAAGTATATGCAATCCTTTTGAGGATAAAAAATATTTTGAGCTTTCCATTAACCCTTATCAATAATGTTTCATACATAAGCTTAATCTTATCCTTCCATCTACGTCATAGAACATTCTAAGTAAGCAACTTCAGTTACCTATTGCCGTCAATAACAAAAGCACTATTCGAAAGCCATTGAACCAGCTAAAAAGATCTTTAGATGTAGCTGAAACCATACTGAAATTCATCAATAAGCGTATCTAGATGTAACATAGAGATGTTGAGATGGGTGCATGATATTTAACTGGTACCTTCATAGAAAGTCCTGCTGGCATGATAACTAATCATAACTTTTTCCTTTTGAATCTTGTTAAGTGTGTTTTTCCATGTAGTGAATATGACTTTAGGAGTTAGGAAGTACCAAAGATCAATATTACAATTAAGGATGAAAATTTGAGTCTAACAAACCAGTTTTCTTGTCAGTTGTAATGAGAAACTACTTTTAGGTGTCATCAGGTATGGGACCCCTTCTTAATCTGATTCCATATAATCTAATATTATTTGACTTTTGTGTACCTTATTTATAATTTTCTTTCTCAAACATTAGCATCATCTTTCCAACCATCATTTACATAATGCCTTTATAGAAATTCTTGTAGACCATTAATTTCTTTCCTTATATTGACTCATAAACAAAAAGATATTTCTATTGTTGTTCTGGAAAAAATTTTTTGAAATATTTTGTAGACTGTTGATTGCTTTCCTTATATTGATCCACAAAAAAAAAAAAAAAGGTATTTCTATTGTTGTTCTGGCCAAATTTTTTGCTTCCATACTTGTGCTCCAAGATTTTGATAAGATACTTCAAGTCAAATCAAATCAAATCCAAACACTTAGTCCCCACTAGTTAGAGTAGGCAGTATGAATCTTGTTTCTCCATCCCAATTTAAGACCATATCTAGAGTTAGCTTGTGGATATTTCCTTTCTAACCAACTGAACCATTTCCTTTTTGGTCTTTCCCTTGCCTTCTTAGATCTTTCAATAAATATCCCCGCCACCTTCTCACAGTTGCCTTCCTAGGTCATGGCTTTACATGCCCAACCATATTTTCCTGCTTTTCTTTATCTTGTCACTTTTTTAGACAATTAATAGTTATTCTTGAATATGTTCCTTCATTACCATATCTGTCCTTGTCTTCTGATTATCTATGTCATAATCCTCTTCTCAAATATTCTCATCCTATGCATATTTTGCTTTTCAGTTATCAAAATTTTGATTCATACATCAAAAAAAGCTTAATGCCTATTTAAAAATTTTTTTCCTTTTAGTTTAAGTGGGACATGCTGATGTTATTGGTTGGGTGGTGGTGTTGGTTTTGTGTGGTAAAGAGGAAGCAATAGAGAAAACATTGTGGTTGGTGCAAGAAAGCTCGGCTTTGTGTCCTCACTCCTCAGCCTTGGATCAATGGGCTTCTATGAAAGGAGACCCTCATTACTTTTGCAATTGTTTTTTTTTTCTTTTTTTTTTTTTTCGCTTTTACTTTCCTTTTTGTTTGTGCATCATTTCTTGTTTGGTTTAATTGTATAACTTTTCAAAATATTCTTTGGATTTTTATAGGACCTAGCCATTAGGGCTGATTAAACTCTCATCTTTTGTTTTTGGTTTTTTTTTCCACATTTATTCATTTCTTTTTACAGGTGAAGAAACCTCTCATTTTCGTGCTATAATACCAGACTACATTTGGTCTATTGTCTTTATAGCCAAATATGAAATGGTACCGTTTACTTATTCTCTTTTTTTTTTCTTTTTGAATTTCAAAAGATTTGCCACATTTCATGATTTTCTTATTGATTCTCCAAATTGATACTTGGTAAGTTGCAATTGGCTTAAGTTGCTTATAAAGGAATAGAGCCCTTGATTCAAAATGAATGTTTTTATGTGTGTGTGTGTGTGTGTGAGAGAGAGAGAGAGAGAGAGAGAGGGAATAGCGCGTTGCAAGCTTATTACTGAAATTTAAAAAATTGTCCTTTTGATTTGACCAAAATCATGGTTCAAGGGGTAAAAGAGTCATTTCCCACAAAATGTGCTAGAAAGCCTTAAAACTTGATTTTTTGGTTATCAAACCATTTTCCATAGATTACAGAAGCTTAGGATTTTATAATTAGGCTCCCAAAATGTATTTTGAGACAAATTCATATTTTTTGTGGTGATTGCTTGAGAAGCATGCTATATTCGTAATGATCCAAATCATGAGGCATGGCCTGAATTTGGGTGCCTACATTTCTTAAAGCATTTTTCATCTTTTATTCCACTATAACTAAAGGTTTTCCACCCCTGCCAAGTGCGCTAGCTCTCAATTTCCCAGGTGTCTACTTTTGATTTTTTTATTTTTTTTCTCTTGACCCAAAAACACAAGACTTAACGTGGTACTTCTATTGAACATTATATATAACTTGTTAATCAACTAATTTATCAGAAACGTACATGATCTGAAAGTGAACTGTTCATTGTGAAATACCATATGTTTTCATTGTATTACAAATCAGATAATGGTTTTTCTTTCTGATTCATTTAAGAGTGTGACTCTATCAATTTTTTTTTTTTTTGTATTCTTATATCTTTTGGGCACTGCTTGCCTCAGGAATAAGTATGAAGGTTGCATCAGGTCAGTAATTGGTGTATAACACTTGCTGAATTTTTTGTGACATGAATCCTGATCCATTATCCTGATCTTATGTTAAAGGTTATATCTTACATGGCACACTGCAGGTTAACTCAGTTTTAGTGATAATCGAGCAAGAGGTAGCTAGGTCATCCTCTGAAAATGACACATTGTAAGGTCAAGCTGCAGTGATAAGCGGGGATGGTTCTCATGTCAAAATGGATGAATGCAAATAAACATTGGCCCAAGAAAGTAGGATTACCCTAGCTACTTGGAATGTAGGGATCTTTACGAGAAGAAGTTAGAATTAGTTGATCTGATGAAGAGAAGCGAAATCAAAGTAATATGACTACAAGATATTAAATGAGAACAAGGAAAGGTTCAAGAAGTTTATAAGCACAATCCTTGGTATACAAGGAATTTTAACAATCAAAAGGCTGTAAGAATTATGGTAGATAAGGACATAAAAACAATGTTGTAGGTGTTTCAAGAATAACAGATAATTTAAATTAGTTTTAAGACAAGCTATTCCTTTATATCATTAGTGCCGCTGCACCTCATGTACGATTAGAAGAAAATATTAAGAAACAACTTTTGGGTTGAAATGGATGGTTTAATTCAAGGAATTCTTGATGCAGATATGATATGGGTTGTGATCTAAATGATCATGTGAGAGAGGGGAGTGGAGGATATAATGGAATAAGTGCTAAATGGATCTATGAATCTATGAATGAGATAAGAGAAGAAATCATTGAGTTTCAATAGACTATGGTCCTTAGTTAGCAAGATCATAGATAGACTTGTCAGGATTGCAGTAATATGGAAGAGACCTCCAAAAACAACATGTAAAATAGAACTAGACTGCAATGAAAAGGTTACACAGATAAAAAACCTCAATCCGAATCTTGAATGTCTATCATTCCTCTAGTAAGATGGCCATTGGCAGAGTATCCTTTCCGTCATGTTCTTCTTATTTTATCTAATCAAGAATATCCTTGATTTCAAAGTTTCAGGGTCTTAGTGGTCGTCTGTCATCCAGCATTGTTGTGGGTTTGGTCAAAATTTTATTGCCAGCAGTATCATCCTGAATTGAAAATGATTGTACCCAAAACCATCTGGTGTCATTCACATTAGAGGCACAGATTATTCAATATGTAGAGAATTTAATTTCTTTTTTTGTTCTTTCAGTGAGTCCAAGCAGGTGCTTAGGTCAGAGAAAGGTGTGCATTTAATGGAAAAGACATCATTTCTTTAGAATTTTGTAATGTTTTCTATTTAGGAAGTTACTGGTTTAGTAGGGTTTCTCTTGGCGTCTTAGTCATAGTCAGGATAAGAATATATGGTGTTTCACGAAGCTAAGGTCTCTAAAGTCTTAGCAGTGATGGTTTGATGTTGATTTAGATAATTGAAGACAGTATCTTTATAGTAGAAGGCCAATGAAAGTATGAAACATCCAGGTCCATCCCCTTTCATGTTCATTTTGGAGCATCCTTCTGATAGTTTGCAATTTGTCTGAATTTTTTGCTCTCCTGTAACTTAAGTTCCATTGTTAAACTTATTTGGGCCTTGTTATTTCTGAAAGATATATTCTTCTTACATATCAAAGTAGAAAATAAAACATGAAATTTTGGGTTAGCTGTCAGTTTGTGAAAGGTCAATAACCTTATGAACGTTTCAATAAGTTTTAGGGAGGCAAAGACTGTTCTTAACTTGCTGAATAATTTTTAGCCACCATATGCATTAATGTTCCTCAGAATGGTATCCAGTAAATGGCTAAAGCAGCTAATTTCTGCATTGCATGAATGGTGTACTTATAAAATTTTTGTGTATGTTGGTTTGTCTTTGTGCACACTTATTTTCTTTTAGTTGATTTTTAATCATACAGAATTACATCTTTATCATAGTGGTTCTATTTCCTTTTTTTTTTTTTTTAATCATTTACCATGCTTTGACAGATCAAGGAAGAACTAAATGCAGATTTTGTCACCGTAAAAGATGCTTATGGGGATGGTCGACATGTCAGGTGGGCTTGACTTAACTTCTTTCATATGGTGTTAAAAGAAGCAAGAACAAAGACACAAATTTATTTGATTGTTAGCTCTGTATTTTCTTGGATTGTTTTGTGAGTCCTTTATGGATGGGAAAGGAAAATTACAAAAGGAGAAAAGTGATTGCTAAATCTCTGGGTACTTTATAAGCTACCAGTGCAATAGAAAGACCTAACAATGGAAAATTATATTCTCTGTTTAATAATAGACAAAAGAATATTGTAAAACAGGCAAGAAAGTTCAGTTTATTTAATCAAATGATATGGGAACTGGAGCAAAGGTGTGTGGCCATGGCATGGATGTTGTTGGTGATTAGGTTGGATTTAATGTTGCTGGCATAGGGTGCAAGACTGTCAGACATGTCAATAGGTTGGACATTACCCCATTCTACAGTCATGGGTGACCACTTCATTATTGCTTTATTAGTGATAAGAAACACTTCCAAAACAACAAAGCTTCCTTCTTTATAAGATAAATATGTATTTTTGGAAGATATGTGTGAGATGGTAGTGCTGATTCCCATCTTATAGATCTCCATTGACTATAACAAGCCCCGGGGCTTCATTTGTAGCAGTTCCAACTTTGGCCCCCTCCTCCTTTCCCTCCCCTCCATAGCTCTTGGAATTGAGAATCTGAGAGCAGATTCTCTGCAAAGGAACGTATTCTGAAAATTTGCTATAGAGATTGAGAAGAAGAGATTAAATAAAGAACTTCATAGAATGAGAGAAGTCTTGTGAGAGTTTAAAGTTGTCTGTGGTCCCCATCTCATTTATTCATCTTTCATTCTTGGCCTTTAGTCATTGCCTACTTATCTTGCTTTTTTGACCAATCTTCCTATTTGGTCTTTAGAGGCAACATGGGAACAGTCATATCATTGCGTTTAGGTCTTGTTCAGGCAATCAAGGGCCATGTTATTATCCTTTGTTACATAGATCAAGAGCCTAAAAGCACCTACAGTCCTCCAAGTTGGCTTCAAGTGAAAAGCTTATAAAAAACTTTGGGAAAGTTATGAAAATCTCCATTTAAGAACTGGGGTCCTATCCATTGTCACACTAGTGATGATATGATACTACTTAAAAGTTCCAAACGGATTTTGGTGATGTTAACCAAACCAATTGTTATGTTACACGACATTACTGTTTTGACTCACCTGTTGCTGGTACTTACATGTAGCTCTCAGCAACAGTTAGAACTTGTGTGATGAAGTAATCAATCATATACATCGCTCCAGGAGATATTTTGGATTTATTCCATGGATTCTGCACAATTATTTTTAGCGATAACGAGACTCATTATGTTATTGTGCTGATTACATAGGTTTATGAATTTTAACTAGAAACTGCCAACCAGACTCTTCACCAATGATTGCATATTTGCAGCATGAAATTCTTTTATGTGCCCTTTCATGAGCTGCAACTGATCATTTGAGATGGCGGTAATACGCAAACTTACATGAGCTGTCATTTGAGCTTGACTGTCCATGATTTATGTCCAGACAAAATGCCTTTTGAATCTTCCTTTTCCCATCCTTTCAACTTTTGAGGGACAATTTGCTGTTAATGCTGTTTAATGCATGTGACATGTAAAACAGTTCTCATATTTATTCAATGTTAAGAAACTAGTCGAACATTCCATTTAATTAAATGAACATCCACAGTTACAGCTTACAATCAGTCTCTACTGGTCCGCAGCATCGATGTTGTCTCCTCAGCTTTTGAGGGACAATCCGCTGTTAATAGGCAGAGGATGGTGTACAAAGCCATATGGGAAGAGCTCCAGAGCACCGTGCATGCGGTTGACCAGATGACCACAAGAACCCCAACTGAAGCAGCAGAGAGCAGATGAGCAAACACAAAAGGAAAGGTGGTAATTTGAATCCAAATCTCTTTAATTTTTGCTGTATTTCTTGAGCAGCAGGCACTGTACTTTTTTTCTTGTAGTCACTTTTTTTACTTGGAGTACTGTCCCTTTGAACAGTTTCACCTATATTGATTCTCCTATAATAGAATCTCAAGTTTGCATTGGCTGGGGTTCTTCTCGGTCATAGAAAGTCAGTGGCTTAAACAAATTCACCGATGGGACTCTCCCAACTTGGATGCTGCCTTCAACCTTTATCAACAGTGTAATCACTTCCTCTTAATATTATCCCTGGTACTACTCTCTTTCAGCATCAACCAATTCCCATACCCAACTGGGAATCAATACTCAATTTGTCCAAGCTCACAGTCGGTGAGGGAAATGTCAATTGCTTTTTCTTCCCCTGGGAAACCTAGTTCTACTGCAGTCTTGACCGAAAGTGGGTGCAACTGTCTACAGACTTGTACTTTGTTACGACTCCTTCGGCCTTATCCCGGTGCAATAACAGCGAGCACTTTGAGAATCAAATGCATATGAAAAGAGGAGTAAATTACCAAGTGAATGGCAAAAAATCCCCACTACTCTTCACATGGCTCAAGCTTTACCTTTACCTTCTTCCTGGTCCCTTTTTTGAGTTATATGTTCAGGCTTCATATTCACAGATAACTGTGTAACCGTATAAACCACATACAGGAATGGTACCACGTTGAGGCTATTGATTTGATTGATGCAATTCTCCCTACACTAAGTGGATGGCTAAAGTTTACCAAAAAAAAAAAAGTGGATGGCTGAAACTATGCGAGTGAGAGAGTGTGCGCGCAATTCTTCCTTCATACTACACGTAAATCCGGTTTAGACTGACTTGTTTTGTACGATTAAGTCACCTCAATATCTGCTTTGCCCAAATCATTTTAAGATTGTGACGCTAACCCTCCAAAACCTTCGATTAAAAAAAGAAAAACCAGGTCTTAAAGATCATGAAGCTCTCTCTACTGAATTAATAACACATGCATATGTAGATTTGTAGATGTGTAGGTGGGGTGTGTATTGGGCACTTACGAATTTTCTTCTATGATGGGGTGGGTAAAATCAGAATCCAGTTTGAAAAAAATGAAGAATAAGATGAAGCTTTGAATCTTCAACCTTCTCAATGGGTTTCTAAGCAATAAAAGAGCGTCTCAATTTTATTTTATTTTAAGCACAATCCATGGATGTTGGACATACACTAAAAACCACATTCATAGGTACATGCAGTCTATGATCTTGGCGTCTTACTATTCTCTACATAAAAGAGAAGAATTCAACCAACCCATGTCACGTTATTATGATTATAGTCCTGGGGATCAGGGAGTCTGATGATCAAGAGCTTCGGAAGAATCAACAGGATCTTCACCTCCGATGCATCCATTGTGTTGCTTTGATGGGCCGGATGGCGGGATTGGAATGCCTTTGGGGAGAAAACCAAAGCTTGAGAAACCAGCAGCAGTACCACTCGCTTCCTTGTTTTTGGTGAAGAAACCTGAACCCCTACGTCTGTATGTGTCTCCATTTGCTGGTGATGAAGCCAAGAGAACCAACAACATGAAGAGAAAGATGCAAACAAGCCGGTGTCTAGCAGCAGGAGCCATGAGAGTTCTTGCAGCTGGTTCTCTCTTATGGGAGAAAAATCTGGGTTTGATTAGAGGAGTAAAACGAGGAAAGCTTATAAGCAGCTAGCTAGTAATCTCAAACCATATATATATTAGTGCGTCATAGGAAATGACGAAATGCCAATTTGCTGCAGAGTAACCGAAGAGAGAGAGAGAAAGAGAGAAAGTAGCTATTGAATGGAGATTCTTTGAGGAAAGATGAGACGAGAACAAAATTAATGAGCGAGAAACGGGCTCGCTGTGGCCTTGCAAATTTGCAGAGAGAGAGAGAAAGAGAGAAGAGGATGCTTTTCAGCAATTACACGTTTCCTTGATGAAGTATAAGCTGGTGTCTATACTTTCTTTTAAAATTTGACTGCAGCGATTGTCAGGTGTTACTGTCATCATTACCTAATCACCTTATTAACAAAAAGACTGTTATGATCCCACTACTCCCTGTCCTTATTTTGGGTGAATTATACCCTTCTTTAACGTTTGTAATTATACCCTTCTTTAGCGTTTGTAAGATTAGGATTCAAATAAAAGGGGTTTCAAATCAGTCTGCTGCCTTTAATTGCATCTGTTAGTGAGATGCTCTACGTGGCAGCATCTCAGTTACGTTTCATGGATTGTAGCAATAAATAGCGGCTATTACACTACATGGATGCAGCAGTAAATGGTGGCAGACCATTTAATCCCCTTAAAAAGTGCTTGTTGATGGCTCGTCCATAGCCAATAGTGGCTTGTCAAGTCAGCAACAACAATCTCTTTTATTTTGTCTCTATCCTTATTGAAATCTGCCAAAAAAAAAAAAAAAGGCTTTTTTTCCTTTTGTTTTTTATTGCAACGGGTTGCTAATATGGTAACCAACTGTTGACCACTAATGAATATAGACTTGAATCTGTAAAATTATGTTACACTAACCTCTCCTTAGGCTTTGTTTGTTTGTAACCTGACCTTTCCTCATTAAGGGAGGGTTATGGGCATGGAATGAATATATTAAATTTAATTATTTTTAGATTCTCTATTTATGTAAAGTTAGCCTTTTAAGAAAATCACAGTTTATCATTGTTGTAAACTCTATAGATTCCTTCAATGTTTGAACAGTAACATCAAATTAATCAATGCCTTATTTCTAATAGTTGGGGTTAATAACATGAACCTACCCACTTCTACTATAATGAAATTACTTGGGGAAGTTAGTGATGATGTTTGTTTATCTACCATAAAATTCATAATACTAAAATAATTGATACCTTAGAGATTTGATAACTGCCATTTTAATTACCCTAAAGACCTAAAGATTTGATAATTGACATTTTAAAAACGTTAAAGTAAATGATACTTATGTTCTAGTTTTTTGGGTGAAAAGATAGCATTTTATAAATAGAAATCTATACTATTAATAAAGAGAAGTGGGGGGAATATTCCCTCTAGATTCTAGCTCCCTTTTCTTTTTCCAAACATTACCCTCTCTAAACAAAATAATCCTTCACTATTTTAAACATGTTGTAATTGTAACTACCTCAGGATGTTTATCTAAGTGGGCCCACATTTTCTACACGCGTGCAGTCTCCTAGAATAGTTTAACAAAACGGGCCGTCGTCCGGCCAAGGTGATCAGCAGAGATGATTTTAGAAAGAGAATAGGGGAAATTTAGTGTCCAAAAACAAGAAAAATTATGAATGCCAAAGTTTGCCAAAAAAATCAGTAGCCATGTTAGCTTCCCTATATGTAGATTCAAATTTTACTTCTTTAAACCAATCAGCTAATGTCTTATTGTCAATGCAAATGCCCTCCAATCTCCAACGTATAGCAACCTCTGGATTTAAAATGATCTTGATAGTAGTGCTGAGTCACTTTCTATTATTATTCTCTTACTATAGCTCGCGCTAGATTCAATCTTCCTAGCACAGCAATGGCTTCCACAATGTAAGATGTAGTACCAATATAATGTCCCATAGCCCCAAAATGTAGCTCCATTATAAACTCTCCCAATTACACCTACAGCAGCTCGTTGAAGATTTCCTTTCAAGACATTATCCATTTTGATCTTCACAAAAGGATTTGTAGGTCTACACCATCTAAAAAAAGTTTGATCCTTCCATATGTTTTCCTTGAAATTCTCTCTATTTGCAAGTATTCTCAAATCAGCCTGCAGAATTTTCAAATAATTCAAAGTTAGTTCAATAGAAGGGCTGTCCTTGTTAAAAATTGGCTGATTGCGAGCTTTCCAAATGGCCCATCACATGTTGTCCCAATCTATACCTGTCTATTCTCTTCTTTGATCATAATCCATGCTTAACAACCTGAATATCCACTCTTTGATTGAACTAGCTCTTTGAAGTTGGTCTAGATGGCCACCATATAATAAAAACCAGATTGCTTCGGTGTAAGTACATTCATAAAACAAATGATAACAGCTTTCAATCGCATTGTTACAGAATACATAGAGTTGGCACTACAAAAAATTAGATTTTTTGCGGGGTTCATAAGAATGCCGCAAAATCTATAATGAATGTCGCTATAGCTATTCGCGACGAACATTGCGACAAACTTACTTTTATCGCTAAAGGCCGTGTCGCAAATAATTTACCGATGTTCTTTGAGTTCGTCGCTAAAACTAAACATTTGCGACATTCTATGAGTGTCGTGATGTTTGCCACTGTAAATGTAGTACAAAGACACCCATATGAATGCCGCTATTTATTTTTTTAGTGACACATATATGAACACCGGAATTTGCTTAATTTAGTGACACACTTGTGAATGCCGCGATAAGTGTTATTTAACGACGAACAAATGTACGACATTATAGATTTAAATTCTCTTTTTTTTTTTTAAAAAAGTTTATTTTGTAGCTTCCTTTGAACCTGTGTAAGAATTAATTAACCAATAAATCCAATAGAATTCCAACGTACTGTGGATTGTAATGATGCATGATGATATTTCTTAGCCACATCCAGCAAAACTTGCAAAACATTCCAATTAAATAATCAAAAACAGACTTGACGAAATTCTTGAAGAACATTCCAATTTCATCATAAAAAACAAACATTACTAAATTCAACCAGCTGCCATTTCTCCATGTCCCTTGCTAGGCTTCAGCAAATCTGACAAGCAAAGATTTCAAAGAATTCTCAGAACTCAAATATCTGAAAATAAGAATATAATTATGTAAAGCAATATGTTAATATTGTACTTACCCCAGCTTTGAGAGCTTCATATGAGCTTCTGCATAGTCAGCAAAAAATACATCCTCATCCTAGAGCCAAAAAAAGGCATTTAGGACATTTTCAAACAAAATAATTCACGGTATAAGATTTAACTTTAATTTGATGAAAGAAAGTAATAGATTGATCTGTAATGCAAACCTTAGGGTATTTCTCAACAAAAAATGGTGATTTTGTCTTTAATGCATGCCGTACTCAAGCAACCATGTACTTAATTGCAACACTATCTTGAAAGATGCTGTCGTAAGTATAAGGAAACATTGGCAGCTAACTAAATTACCAATAAAAAATAACATGACACTGGTGAAATTATCTAGAAATTTTTTTTTTAAACCAGCTCAAGATATGCCATATGACTCATATGCCCCGTAAAATTCCAACAAAATTAAAAGGACTGAATTTACCTGTCATCAATCACACATGATTAATGATACATGTATATGCAGAATTTTCTTGTATTCTCTTTGAGATCCGGTCTTTAATGAACCACTATGAGTCTAGATCTTGAGTACTTTTCCTCTTTCATACCTATCAAGAATCAAAAGTTTGACAATACCTATGGTTCCAAACCTTTTCCCACGTGATCCATCCATGTCCACTTAATTTTTCCCTACTAGCTTTCATTTGCACATTCTCACCATTAGTTGTTCTAGGTCTTCATTTAAAAAACCCACACATCTGAAAATGACTTTTATTATATCTGCCATTAAAGCTATTACTTAACTTTCGTAATGCATTCATTTCAAATTTTTCTTTCCTAGTATTTCCATTCATCCATATCTATTCATTATATTATCAAAAATTTGCTGCAGTAAAATGTGACCCATTATTGAACAGTTTAGGAACTGTAAAACTATAATTATGATGCAATTTACAACATTAAAGAAAAATACATTAAATACTGAAGTGATTCACTCTTATAAGTTTCAATAATAATTTTACTGTGATTATACAAGACCATACGAAAATATGGGTAACCAATATTGAGGACTAGAATTTGGCTGAGGTCTGGAGCCTTGGTGAAAGAAATCAGGAATTTCACAGAATAGCCCACATGACATTCAAAACAATTTTCAGATAAACAATGTACAATTCTAAAATTAATATATTTTGTGAAAGAATTGAGTTAGATACCTCAAGCAATGCATTAATTTTCAACCCCAAAACAACATCAGTTATCTTGAAGAAAAATTTTGGAGAAAACAAAATGCCTACAAATATCAGAAATAAATACATTAATGAAAAGTTTACTATAAATGATAATAGAGCAGTGTTTTACATCAGCAGTCTCCCTTTTTCTTTTTCCTTTTTTTTTAAGCTTGTCAACAGACTTGCCATTGTAGGAGGCCAGTATTCTAAAATTTATTTGTTTTTATACATATGCAGTAATAAATCCATCAAAGTTTTTTCACGGCGATTTTTAATTAACAGCGATTTTAACGGCGAATATTTTTCTAATTAACAGCGATTTTAAGTGAATGCCACGAATATCTATTTAGGATTTTTTTATTAATGCAAATATATTTTCTTTAACGGCGAACATTCAAGTATGTCACCATATGATATATATATCGACACATATTTATGTTTGCCGCAAAATTTGTGTCGCTAAAAAATTAATTTTTTGTAGTGTGGGAATGGTGCCCATTTTTTCAAGAAGAATATCACTAGTAGTAACCCCTTTTGTTGGGCACATTTCCAAGCAAAGTATTTAACTCTTTGGCTAAAAGTTAAGTGCCACAATTTAAGCCAATTCTTGCTTTGATCATCAGTACAACTGTTGTTAAGTGTTTTATATGCTAATGCCACAGTAAACATCCCCTTGCTATTGTGTTTCCATATCCTTCTGTCATTAGCCTGTTGGTTCTAAATGTGAATAGAAATAATATCTTCCACCATATTGTCCGGATAGAGTCTCCTTAGAATGGTTATATCCCAAGTATTTATTTCTGAACAGATCTGATCACCCACATTAAAAATAGATTCAGCTGGGGGGGGGGGATTGTTGTACAGATTGGGCCAGCTTGGTATCCATGTATTATCATTTATGTCAATGCTAATTCAATTTGCAATAGACCATCCCAAACCTTTTTTGAGGATGCTTTTAGTGCTTAATATATGTTTCCAAATAACAGAATCATTGGCTTTGCTTCAACAAACCACACCAACACCTCCCCCCCCCCGAAGGTAGATGACCTCCCAAAAAATAGTGTGCAGGGTTCTTTCTCGGTTGGGCTTATACCCTCCTTTGGCCATTTTCTCAATGTGGTCTTTCACTGTCATGGAGATCTTCAAGAAATTCATGATGTGTTGAGGCATCCCCATGATTGTTGCATTAATTAAAGTATTGCACCAAGCTTGGGAAAACAGCTTAGCTTTCCATAGCTAACCTTTTGGAGACTTTTGCCATCAAATCAAAGAATTGATCTATCTTAACCCTACCATGTATGATGGGAACCCCCAAATAGGTTCTAAATTTGTTCACAGGTTTGACATTGAATATTCTAATGAGATTAACCTTTCTTTTTCCATTGATAGAGGGATTGAGAAACATTTCAGACTTGTTATGAATGATTTCTTGACCAGTAAAGTCATAATATGATTTTAGAATTTTTGGATAGTTAATAGCGACCTCAAGATTAGCTCTGCTGCAGATTAATAGATCCTTTGTGTACATTAAATGTGTAACATGTCTATTGTGTCAACTTATGTAAATTCCCTTAATACTGACCTCAGTCTCAGCCTTGTGAAGAGCTAAAGAGAGGAATTGCTGAGTGACGATGAATATGTATGGGGATAATGGATCCTTGTCTTATTCTTCTCTCCAAAATAATGAAGCCACAAATAGAGCCATTTATAAGAATACTATAGGTTATTGTCGTGAGGTGTTTCATTGTCAAATTGACCCAATGTATATTAAAACTAAGGTTAACCAAAGCTTCATTGATGGCTTTCCAATTGATCTTATCATAGGCCTTTGATAGGTTAACCATTAAGCAAAAATAGGCCTTGTTTTCCCTTTTTCTTGTTTTTAACAATGTGATATAATTCTAGAGCAAAGATTATACCATAATAGCTCTAGAGATAATTTACCATGCACGAACAAAACACATCAATGTTCACTTTTGTTTTGTACAGGAAATAATTTGAAGAAGAGGAATTATTGCTTCAAAACATTGGGACTGTTGAGAATCTTGCAGATATTGTAACACCCCAGATCCGGTTCAAATAACCAAACCCAGAGTGTTAATGAAAATGGGCTAGAACAAACTGAAATTTATGAGGAAATTTTAGAATTTTTTTATTATATCAGAGTACAACTGGAAGCATAGCATAAATATTTCATTTCAAACAAATTAGTTTACAAATAAAAGTTCTTTAATTTGAATTAATTCTACAGTCATTGTCATAATTCTACCCAAGTGCACACTACCCCATTCTTGACGATCTCTCTAAGCATACCTGAAAAATAGGGGAAAACTGGAATGAAATATATATCTCAACAAGTATCAAGGTGCATGCAAGAAAATAGTCATTTTTATGAAATATTCATGAGATATAATGATAAAATCAAAGCAGCAATCAATAAGTTTAGTTCCAAGCTAAAAATACCAAAACAAACGATAACGCATACACAAAACACAGCATGTGACATCACAGGACTCATGAAGAAAGATAAATCTTTGAAAAGATACTCTTCATTCACTACACCACCATGCGACTTATGAACGAAGTTATTAATCACAACCCTCATATCAGCAACTGGGATCTGAAATATGGGGCCTAGACATCAACTTATTGTGCACGAAACTCACGTACTAGTAACTGGTATCTGAAATACGGGGTTTGGCATGTACCACCCAAGCATGCAGCCATTGGTATCTGAACATGGGTATGGCTGCTAATCAATACATACATGGCACCTCACCAGCAACTAGTATCTGAAATGAGACCCTATTGTACATGAAAATCTCCCAAAGTGAACTAACTTGCGAAGGAAATATAATCGCAAATTTAGAGTAATCAACCCAAAGTAAATACCCCTTCATTATCTGGCTTAGCCTATGGATCCATATACAGCTATGCCCGTTAGACACAACTTACATATATCACAACTTATTTTGTTTACAATTAAATTGCTGATCCATATGCATAATTCCATAATCCACAATTTCATTTGTAATGTTTCAAAATCAATAATCATACCACACCCTCAGGTGTTGAACATATCTCAATCTCATTAACACAGACACATGATAATTGTATCTCTAGCACGGTAGAATACACACTTCTACTGTAAGAGGAATACACACTTTTACTAGTAATTTTCCAATTCTTAGTCTACTAGTGATTCTAATACCCTAAGCATAGCACCCAATAAGGCTCAATAGTACCCAATAGCCACTTGCCATACCAGCAAGTAGCTATCTCTCACCTTCGTTGGAAAGAGGAATTTTTTTCACTTTTTTATTGCATTTGCTTGTTGGTATGACAATAACATATTGTATATCATCAAGCCCCTTTTACGAGCTTGATAGTATATGTACTCAATTTATTTATTTTGGACTATATTAATTTTATTGTTTTTTTATTTTTCAATGTAATAGAAATAGATTGTCTAGGATTTAAAAAAATTATAGAAATAGAGATTTCAATCCATAAAACATTAGAAAATACTTCAACTGATTTTTATTCTAATATAATCCTCTCATTTAAGAGATTTTTGATAAAGGAAGAGGAGCATAATTCCATGAATATTGTATAGTTATTCTATCTTTCTCTCTCTCCTTTCAAACTCGAGAGATAAACTCAATTTGTTGTTTAACTATTATTCTCTCATAAAATTTACTAAAATACCAATAAAACTATGCTTAAAATGCTTTCAATTCTCATGAGAGTTATTTCCATATCTAATATCAAACATATATATTATTTATCACATGCATGCATATATCTATAAGCATGTATATACACATATGGTGTGTGTGTGTGCGCAAGTGTAAGAAATTTCCTTTAAAAATAAATAAAATTAGTAATCTTTTTTAAGTCAACAATTGATTGTTAATAACTAATTATTAAAACGGGTTTGGATTGAATTTACTGGGATTTAAGGAAATAAACTATGTTTTTTCCTCCATTATAGAGTGAGGGCTGTTTATTAGTTATTCTCCATGAGAAAGTGATTAATTTGCCATGAGGGCATTGTTTTTGTTTGGATATAATGGTCTTTGGCCCCACATGTATCTTGTGGATTTGTGTTCTCTCCCATGCATCTTGGATTGTGGTGTTGGTTTCCTCCATATATCTTGGAGTGGTATATTCTTATGCCATGGTTGGCAAGGTTGGATTGGTTTATAGAAAGGCCTGGTGTCAAGAATGATTACCTCCTTGGTGAGAGATATTTGCTTGTCTCCTTGATGAGAGAATTTGTTGATGGGAGAGACAGTTTGGTTTAGCCAAGTAATGGCAAACATGATTTTGGGAACGAATGATTCTTTATCTATATTGTGATGTACTAATATGATTATTGGTTTAATGGTTTGGTTTCTTGGATTTTGATTGTTAAGATTCTCATTTTGGTTTGGTTTAAGCTTATCGAAATGTTTTCTAAACATCATGTTAGCTATTTAAAATGAATATTATTATTGTGGTCTTAAGCATGCATGTTGTTACTTACTGGGCTTTTATATTTCATATACGTTTTCAGATTTTCTATTTTCAAGTTATATTGGAGAGGACACTACCAGGAATCGACCATTAGTGGGGTTTGAAGAAATAAATAAAGCATGGTTAAGGTTAAGGCTTAAGGTTTAATATAGGAATTTCTTATTATCTACGAATTTCTTATTCTCTAGTTCAACCGAGTCATAGTTGATGCTTTTGTCATATTATATTTGACATATAGATATTTCTGGATATAAGAAAATTTTGAGATTGTTAATAATTGAGTTTAAATTCTTAGCGAACTTCGATGTATCTTGATTTTTTTTTATAGTTTTAATTAATTCTATTGTTACCACTTAGTTGGCCCCTCGATCTGTGTAGAAAAGAAAAAAATATAAGTTTTTATTGGGAAATTCGGATATGGGGTGCTACAAGAGCGACAAATGGTTTTTGAAGAAAAACAACCAATGACGGACTGGCACTCGAACGCACAATGAGAATAACTCTTTGTTTGTTTATTAGTTAGAATCCGAGAGCATATGCTCGATTAACGCGCACTAAGTGCTCGAGCAGTGCTATAAACTATAGTGCACAACCCTGAACTCAAGCAACGAACAGCAAGAGATTTTTGTTTTAATTCGGATTGATTCCAAACTTCTTAGGAAACGTATAAATAGGATAGGGTTTTATTCCAAAACATAATAGACATACTTTACAACTCCTTTGGATAATCCATCTTCATGGCTTTTCATCTTTGCAAACCTTGTTCGCCTCCTTTTCTTCATCCTTGGAGTTCTTGGTTGGAGTTGCTACAAGTGAGAGTTCCCATGTTGTAGCGCCCCGAACTAGGGTCAATGCAATTGTAACACCCCGAATCCGAGTTACGTAGTTAAACCGTAACATGTCTCCAGAGGTTAGCATGTAACACAGGATCGCAGTATCAGAGTGAAGGAAAAACATGAATGACAATAACTAGATAATTAGAGTATGCTAAATAAATCCCAAACTGAAATAAACTCACATGACCAAGCAATTACCCGCAGTATCGTCCTCTCCATGAGCAGCTGAAAACAAAACAAAACAAAACAATACGGAATGAGATACGAATATCCTAGTGAGCAGCACATGCATGCACAAATACATTTAGTTCAGTTCTAAAACATGCCACGGTAAAAGCATATCCGGTGATGAGAACATGCATAGTCCGAATAATCCGACTAAACTTCAACAATCCAATTTATATCAGTGCAGAAATCCATCATGTAAATCAAACAATAACATCCGTCTCAAATCACAAAGATAGCGATAAAATAATGAATAACTGACAACAACATAGCGAAGAAATCATGATTTCCCAAATCAAGATATACGAAATGTCACATAAATAAAGTCACCTCATAACCATGTCCACGCCTCCAAATGTATATTCAGCCTACTCAGGGTTTGGATATTGAAATGACGGTCTACTCAGGGTATCGTCATCCAATGCCGGCCTATTTCGGGTATCGGCATTGATAGCACCGAACCACTCAAGGTCACGATGCTGCTTTACACCGGTGGAAGAGATACAAATACCAAATAACCGATAAACCACATTCAGTGAACCATAAATACCAATAAACAAGTGGATAAAACATATCATGCCCAATAAAACAAATCCCAACAGTGGTCAATGTCATGTAGTTACTTAGATTGGTTAATCAACATGCCAGAGCGACATCCACACTTCCATGTACACAGTTCCGGCCTACTAAGGGTTTTGGACACTTTGAAATGACGGCCTACTCAGGGTTTCGTCATCCAATGTCGGCCTACTCCGGGTATCGGCATTGACAACCAGGCCTACTCAGGGTTTCTGGCTACTCTACACCGGTCGTGGCAACACTCTATGGCCATGCCATTATGCCAATAAAACATATACATCACATTACTAAGCTTAGACTCTGGATCCAGGTGAAGCTAAACCAAAACAGAAAACAATTTCATGAACTCACACTGACAACACATAAAACCAACTATCAATATCATCATGTATAATGCCATATAACCTCATCACAGGTCTCTCCAGACCAGAATAGAAATTCATGTAAACTCAGTAGGTATTCCAATCCAAAACAAAACCAATCTCATAGGCAGAAAACTCCTTTTTCTTACACAAAGAAAATTTTACATCTATTGTTGTAGACACCCCAAATTGCACTACAAAATGAGAAAATAATTGAAAATATTAATTGGGATTTAAAACAGGTCAAAAATGCATAAAATCTAATCATTTAAGCAATGACCGTATTGTACCTGCGGGCTAGTCGCGCCCGAATTTTATATACGGACATACCGCGCCTGTAATAAGAATGCGGACACCACTTACCCGCAATATATTTACAAGCACAGGAGATTTGTGCGAATTTGATCCTTGCTCGATTTCTGAGCCTTATCTACATCCAAATATATCTCTTGGTGAGCGAATTTATTTATTTATTCGTTCGAATTATCCTTGTTGGCCATGGATGGGCATTATCTCTATTTTTCAATCCAATCTGGTGGATCATGATATATCCCTCTGGACCAGCCATACCCCTGGGTTGCCTATAAATAGAGGTGAGATCCTTAAGCAAAGGGCCACGAAAATTTGAAGTCCAAGGAGCTCCAAGTGAAGAGAGGAATCCCTGCTGGTCTGCTTGCTCAATCCAGGTAAGTCCCTTTTCCCTTTTATTTTCTGTCTTCAATTCTAGAAGTAATAGGATCTTCTCCATTGCTGTAGAATAAGGCCTCCTTTTATCTTGTATTACCAAATCTGCCTCCAAGTACCTCAAGAATCCTCTCTAGCCGTAAAAGGTGAAGAGAGAGCTAGGAGAAAGGGGAACAGGTGGATCCCTAGAATAGAACCCCATAATCTGTTCTTTCCTTTTAGAATAAGGCCTTTGATTGTGTTTGTATACCCAAACCTATCTCTAAGTACCTTAAGTGTAACGCCCCGAATCTGGATCATTTTTTTTTCTCATTTTGACTCGGATCAAGGCATTAACTTGTGGTACATTACAATCAGTTCAAATATAAGGAAATAAAGAACTAAGATTTATCAGAGTACTAGGAAGCTTAAATCATTTATTAGAAGCTGAGTCATCCGATTACATTAACTAATCAAATGAAAGGCAACTACAAATTTAACTAACTCTTAATATCCTACAAAATCATCTATTACGATTCCAATAAAATAAATACAGCTGTATAAAATCACCTTAATCTTTTCATATGGAATTTCTAGACTTCAACCCACTATCTGTCTAACCCGTGGCGTCCTCTCCAAGATAATCTGAAAAGTAGAATATGAAGTAGGGGTGAGATACAACTATCTCAGTAGGTAACACTATGCATGTAGAAAACCATTTATATAGTTAGGGAAACTAACAGTGGTTTCATGATCAGTAAAATAATCGAGTAATCACAGTTAGTGAGATAAACGAATAATCACGATAAAACAAACATTTAATCAGTGCCCGAATTAAAAGAAGTTAATCATGTGTGTTTCATTTCAATTTAAAGGACAATGTATTATATTTCACATTCCCATGGTTTCTGGTTTACTTTCTGTAGTGTCTTCTTAAGAGCAGTTCCACATTTATTCATGATTCCATAACATTCCATTTTAACAGTTCACATAAATCATAGCAGTTCTGTTCAATTATGACATTTCAATATTTCCTTTTAAATAACAATCCATCAACCTGAGAATCAATCATCATATCAGTAATAAAAGCCAACCTTCAGGTAGTAGCCTATCTCTACCACAGGACGTAAACACATAGTATCCACACAAACTCCGTAGGAGAATGCACATCTCTAAGACTACAGGTACCCCCTACAGGAGACAGCATAACTCTACCGCAGGATGCGAACACCTAGCATTTACCTCTACCGTAGGAGATAGCTTCCTCACCTTCTAGTGGTAACTCACACACCCATCCTCCATGTGGGATGTAATCACGCATAATCACATCTCCCCCACATGAGGTATCTCTCCTGTAGGATGCAATCCATCGGAAATACATCTGCCCCACAGGAGGTAATGAATCTCTCCCGCAGGAGGTAATGTCTCCGCCACCAAGCGGGTTATCTCTGCCACCAAGCGGGTTCCGTCACCAAGCGGGTATCTCCGCCACCAAGCGGGTTATCTCTGCCACTAAGCAGGTTGGGTCTCCGTCACCAAACGGGTATCTCTGCCACCAAGCGGGTATCTCTGCCACCAAGCAGGTTAGGGTCTCCGCCACCAAGAGGGTATCTCTGCCACCAAGCAGGTTATCTCTGCCACCAAGCAGGTTGGGTCTCCGTCACCAAGCGGGTATCTCTGCCACCAAGCAGGTTAGGGTCTCCGCCACCAAGCGGGTATCTCTGCCACCAAGCAGGTTAGGGTCTAAGAATGTCATAAAGTTCTCAAAATACATTTTGGATGAGTGGAATAGTCTTAGGATCCCTAATAAGGTCACCATACCAAAAATCAATCGATTCTGAAATAAAAAGTTTCGGACCCCAAAATATTATAAGTCTGGTTAAAAACGTTGACTTTTTGGTATATAATTTTTCTAGACAAATCTACAAGGAGTTTCGGGCTCAAATTTTGGTTGTAGTCTATTGAAGGGTAAACACATCTCCTAGAATTTTATGGGCTCCTGAATCACTCATCTGGGTATCAAACCCAAAACGGGCTTTTTGATAAAAACCGGGAAAACTGGAAATTTAGGCATGAGCTGGAAAGTTGACTTTTTATTGGTTGGGAATTGGACCTTGGAAGTATTTTTATTGGTTCCAAATGGGGGGTAAAACCTTATTTACATGTAAAGACTTAAGTAAATGGAGCAATAAATACACAGGACATTTACTATGCGAGAGGCTTGGGTTGTCTAGGAAAGGGTTGGAGAAGAAAAGGGAATGAAAAACTGTCAAAATTGCATTTTTTTGCTAGAGCGCCTAGGATCGCTCAAGATCGCCTAGGATCGCTCAGGATCGCCTAGGCGGTCAAAGGTCAGCGGTAGTACAAAATAGGTCGCCCGCGGTCCGTCTTCAAGCGATATTCGGCGGTCTTAAATTTTACACTAGCGCCGAGGATTGCTGAGGATCGCCGAGCGCAGAGAGGTAGGCGGTCTCCCAAAAACGAACATACAATGTTTAGAAATCTGATTTTCATGTCCAGGATGATTCTAACATAATTATATGAATGATATCAAGCTAAATACATGTATATCTAACACTAAAACATGTAATACAATCGGTTAACCTCCAGAACACAAAACAAAACGAAAATCGGTGCTACCTACCTCCGTCCGCTCAGATCCTTTCTTCTTCCAACCAGAGACTTCCTCTCCTCTTCGCAGGCAAGAGACGTTCCAGGAATGGTGAGAAACCAGAGATATGCCCTCTTCCTCCTTCTTCTCGGTCTCCCTTTCTCTCTCTCGTTCTTCTTCTCTTCCGCCGCATCCTCCAAACTTCAACGCCCAAGACACCCTACGAATGCAACTAAAAATATTAAACCCTATTTTATTCTTCCCTGATCCCACGCATCTCCCAAGGATCAGGTTCCATACTTACCCATCCATTAGACTTAATAAGGACCGTTAATCCACTCTTTCCTTGATATCTCACGATCCAACGGTCAGATCTGCGTCAAACTCCGGATCTCCTCTATCAGTGTGATCATCTATAATTATAATTAATATCCTTCAACAAAATTCTCTTCTCCTCGACTTCAGGTTTCAAATCAAGTATAACTACCAATACGCCATTATTCCAATTACTAAGCTTTAAATATCATGGTTAATAGACAATCTAAACCCCAATTTAAATCTATTATTATTTCTCAAGTCTAATAACAAATTTTAATTAACGTATTTAATTATTTACCGATAACTAATGTGAATTGACCGAAATACCCTTCTCTTAATATTTTCACATCTACCCATTCAATTTCTTCCAAAATTTCCAAGTTTATTCTCTAAGTTATTTTGACAAATATATTGACATTCAAGATATTCATAAATAATAATAATATATTTATTTATTGAAAATTCGGGGTTTTACATTAAGAATCCTCTCTAGCCGTAAAACGTGAAGAGAGAGCTAGGGGAAAAGAGAACTGGTGGATTCGTAGGGTAGACCCCCATGTGCTCTAATTTGTGAGATATGACTGCTTTGAATATCCTGTTCATGTTTTAATGGTTTTATTTTGAATCTGAATGAATCATATGAATCCATGATGTTTATAGCATGAGATCCTCACTTTTTTGCTAAAATTTGGATTTTTCACATCTTTGCACCTACAGCATCGTTTTTGTGATTTTTTTGATTTTAGGCTAAGATCCTGGATCTATCATGATCTATATTTTAGATCTGGATTCAGAAACCTGAAAGTAACTTCTAAGGTTTCATGAGATGGTTTTTGAGTCATTTTTCACTTTTGAGAGAAGACCCTACGGTCTAAGTTCTCCCCTTTTGATGTTCTTCATCAACGGGGGTATTTTTGGTTTTGATTTCTTGATCTAATGTGAAATTTGGGCTATATCTATGTCCTGGACTATTCAAGTTCGATTCTGCAATATTTTATAAAAATCATATTTTTCTAGATTTCTAGAATTTAACTTGAAGCTAGATTTTTGAAGTTTTTACTTTAGATTGGTTTTATTTGATTTTATCTCAATTTTATTTTAATCATGAAACCCTAGGAATGGTATGATCATATTTGAAAGTTCTGGATCAATCAGGCTATTCTTATGAAAAGACCATACACTTTTGTCTTTTTGTGATTTTTTATGATTTTTGTAATAAGCATTCTTTATTTTAACATGAACAATGCCTGGCAACCACCTTGTGTGGATGAATAGGGGTGCCTAATACCTTTCCATGTTCATAACCTAATCCCTTTACCCATCTTTGGTTTTTTTTATATAGGGTTATTTTTACCCTAAATTTGCCTTTTTGTGCTTATTTGATATTTTGGTATCCATTCACACCTAAACAGAATGGTGGCGACTCTGTGTTTTTTAACCAATCTCGTGTGATGATTAGGAAGTCATTGAATTTATTTTTCCATGTCTCACAATTGGCGACTCTACTGGGGATGTGGGGATTTCAGCCTTTTGGTGTTTTTGTTCATGTTTTTGATGTTTTGGCGTTGCTTGCTATTTTGTGTTTTTTAGCATGTTTGACTTGTTTTATTGTTTTGCTTGCTATTTGATGTTCTTAAGTGTGCTTGGTATGTTTTAAATCTGAATTATTGCTTAAGAATTCATGAGGGTAGAAACATGCTTAATTTTGATTTATAGGATTGTTTCTAGAAACATGCGTAGGGGGGGTTCGTTTTGCTAAACCATGCTTGTTTCTTGCTATATTTTTATAATAGCATGATTTAATTTTCAGCATGTCTTCTATGATGTATTTTGGTTGTATAACATGATCATATGTTTACATGTTTGGGTGATTTTTGTGAGCATGTTTAGGTGCTATAGGATTGCTTTGTTTACTTGTTTACTTTAAATATACTTTCCTATTATGCCTTGGTTTGTATATGCATGGCAACGAAAAGAGTGGCAAGGGTTTGGGACGTTGTGAATGTACCCAAATTTTACATATGCATTGTGCACATTTTATTTATTTTTACACATCCTACCTATAACCTATAGGAAGTTGAACCCGAATGTGTGTAGCTTGGCGCAACGAGGTCGATACTTCGGAAAGCGAAAGTGAAAACATTCACCTTAGGACTTTGGGCCAATGATGTGATGATAACGTGGATCTGTGATTCGATTCTGGTCATCACTAGGCTTGAGTGCTAAGTTGCCATTAAGCCAAAACCCAAAACCCCTACGATTAAAGGTAGAGATACACGTTTTTGGCTAAAATACACAATTACGTGGGGATATGGGTTTGTAATTGTGGGAAGGCCGTTTGCATGGTTCGCAAGCCAAGGCATATTGCGGATGTTATATTGAAGGTAAACAAGGTAATAAGGTAATCCTAACTTTTGCGTTATTTTCATGTCATAGGGGTGTCATGGTGTCCATCGGTTTGGGATAAAATTGGTCCCAAATAGGCATGTATCATAAAATTGGTGTAGCCTATAGGAAGAGTTTTTAACTCTGTTCAGAATCAATCCTACCCAATGTTCATACAAGAGGCAACCAAAGGGTACCATACCCCTGAATATGGTGTCAATTTGGAGGGAACATGTGCCCTCATAAATATGTATTTTTGCAAATAGGTCAAAGTCCACTTTGGGACAGTTTAGAAGCCTAGCAAGGGTGAACCGTATGCTTGGATGAGCAATCAAAGTGATCAAATCATGTAAAAACAGAAAAGAACTCCGTAAACCGCATTTATTATACGGGCTCGGCTCGCCCGTGTTGGCTATACGGTCGCGGCTCGCTCACAATTTAAATGCGGGTAAGGCCAAATTGTACCGTATATGCGGTTTGCGCAGAAAATTCAATTTTAAATAATTTTTCCCACTAAATCTTGTTCCTTTAACCTATAAATGATGATAAAGGAAAATGAGTTTGGATAAAATGTCTAGGCCTCTGAAAGCCTTCGAATTTCAGACTTTTTATAAAAAAAATCTTTGGGCCTCTGAAAGCCTTTGAATTTCAGACCTTTGTCAAAAATCTTTGGGCCTCTGAAAGCCTTTGAATTTCAGACTTTTTCTCAAAAATCTTCGGGCCTCTGAAAGCCTTAGAATTTTAGATCTTTTAGGCCTATGAAAGCCTTGGAATTTCAGACTTTACCTTTGGGCCTTTGAAAGCGTTTGAATTTCAGATCTTTGGGCCTCTGAAAGCCTTTGAATTTCAGACCTTTTTCAAAAAAGCTTTGGGCCTTTGAAAGCCTTTGAATTTCAAACCTTTCTCAAAAATACTTGGGCCTCTGAAAGCCTTTGAATTTCAAACCTTTTTCAAAAATACCCTTGGGCCTCTGAAAGCCTTTGAATTTCAGAAAATCCCTGGGCTTCTGAAAGCCTTTGAATTTCAGACCTTTTTCAAAAATATCCCTGGGCCTCTGAAAGCCTTTGAATTTCAGACCTTTTTAGAAAATACCCTTGGGCCCCTGAAAGCCTTTGAATTTCAGACCTTTTTCAAAAATATCCCTGGGCCTCTTAAAGCCTTTGAATTTCAGACATTTTTCAAAAATACCCTTGGGCCCCTGAAAGCCTTTGAATTTCAGATCCTTTTTCCTTTTTTTGTGGGACCTGTTGGAAGCCCTAGAATATTCCAACAATTCAAAAAAAAAAAAAGGGAAGCAAATAAAGAAAAAAAAAATCCAAACTCGTGTTCACCTAACCTGCATATAGGCATTCATAGGTATGAGAATGAGATTAAATTGGTACTGATATTGTTCTTTATTTTTCTAGGTACCAATACACTTGCAACCATAGCTCCTGTTGTAACGCCCCGAACCCGGGTCAGTCCAAACCGGCACCCGACCCGAACCCGGTTCGCTACTGTAACAACCCGAATTTAGTTCAACAACCAAATCCGAGGTGTTACTGGCCCATATCAATTACAACATCAATAACATACCAGACCAAAGAAAGTAAATCCAATCCATATATATTAAACTATCAGAGTTGCGGAAACAAGTATGTGCGGAAGTGTAGGTTAAAATCATCAAACAAGCATGAAGCTTGACCATCAATCAATATTATCAAGTCTGGTAGAATGAACTGGTTACTAACTCTCTCTTGCCTCTCTCATACATCAAATCCAATTAATGATAATAAACCAATTAAAATGCTAAGTCTATAACATCAATCCACCTCAGAAAAGATCTGGATAATAATAATCCTCCGGCGAATACTCGGCTATCTCTCCCTGGAAGTCTAAAAGATCCCCCTCTCGCGTATCAGCTGAAAAAATGGAATAGAAGTAGGGTGAGATACGAATATCTCAGTAGGTAACACATGCATGATTAAACAGTTAATATATGGAAAGTAACAGTTCATGCACGATGAAGCAACATCGATAAATCAGGCTCGCATAATCATTTATACTATTCATGAACACAAAACAGTTTGATAAACAGTTCTAGAAATGATTTTCAACAAGTTTTAATATAAGATCTCAATAGACGAATCAATAGCATAATCCATGCATTGCCAGGATGTACTAAGCAGTCACATCCAATCAATATCCTAATCACATGCATCCCGCACGTGCACAATAGTAATCATATCAAGTGTTATGTTTTCAGTGTCATTGTAGGACTCACAAAGTTAGATAAACCTTTTGAGATGATTCTCAACCAATTGCTATACCACCGTGCGACTTAGGAGCGATGCTACTAATGATACTCAAGCCCCATGCAGCGCAGCTTAGACAAGAGCCGTAGTCACCGACTTATTGCACACGTACCCATTAAAGTTGGTATGTACCACCAGCATGCAGCACCAGAATCAATACATGGAGGTGGTTGCTTATCCACATGTACAGGGAATCACCAGCGGCTCACCGGGGTGTCCCTCCAGACATAGGACCTTCCCAGACAAACTAACTTGCAAAGGAAGCGCGTCGCATATAGGAGTAACTCAACCTACATGACATATCCCTCAGCTATCTAGCTACGACTATGGATCCACAACCAGCTATGCCCACTAGACTCCAAAATTCCCTAAAATATCATATTTCTATAAGGGTTGGTGCCTAGCGGCATATAATGGTTATATCTGTACATTCACTTCATTATTTAGTCATGCGGATTATGAACTCTCTTTATAATGTCTTATGATTTATAATGCCATTTAAAAGTGTTTAGATAGTCAAATGGTAGTTAGGCTTTTCCAAAATCACATTTCTCGTTTACCTTCAAAACTGGGCAACTAATGTCCTAAATATCTCCCTAATTTGTTTTTCTGTAAAACATGGATTTAGGTAGTTTATTTTGGTCTTAAAACACCTTAATTAATCATTAAAATTGTCTAAAAATAGTTTAGAATTGAATTAGGTTCGAAATTATGAAAAATTGGAAATTCTGCTGAGAGCGCCTGGGATCGCTCAGGATCGCTCCGGGCGGTCATCAGTCGGCGGTAGTGCAAATTCGAGCGCCCACGGTCCGTCGTCCCACGGTCCACGGCATCCTCGAGTATTTAACCAGCGCCTAAGATCGCCGATGAGCGCCTCGCACAGTCGAGGTCGGCGGTCTCACCAAATCGAACAGAAACAGTTCTAAATCACGATTTTTCACGTCTAAACTCATTCTAATGTATTTATAACATGCTTAGCTAACTAAATACAACTTTACATATCATAGAAACATGCTTTTGCGATTAAACAGAGATAAATCCGAATTTTAAACCCAAACGGTGTCACCTACCTCTCTACGCTGATTCCTTCTTCTCTATTATGCACAATGACGAACTCTTGCACTGAAGAATCCTCTGGACGATGAACGCACGCCCAGCCCTTCCTTCTTCTTCTCCTTCTTCTTCCCTTGGTCGCTTGAACAACTCGTCGCTTGCGGCTCTTCAATACGAGCGACAATACACGTATATGAATTAGGTTAATTCTTTATACATATTTATACCCCCTGATCCTATGCATCTCCCATGCAACTCTTCTATACACCTTGCCCACTCAGAATACATACCTCGATATCTCACGATCGGACGGTCAGATCTGCGTCTACTTCTGGATCTCCGCTAAGTTGATCACCCCCTACAATATTAAAATGGTTCTATCAATTTATAACTCTGGGTAATATTATTTACTAATTTAATTTATTATTTAAGGGAAATTCGGGGTTTTACACCTGTAACCAGATCAAGAGCTCGCACCATGAATCCCATTGAGAACGAAGCTGATGTTCCTAACCCAGATGTTGCCCTGCTACATGAACAAGTGGCAGGACTAGCCCGAATGCTAGAGAACCTACTGGCGGAGCAGGCCCAACAAGTCCAAGCCCAGAACCAAGCATCCACTTCCAACCAAGCACCTCTACCCCAAACCAACATTCCACCTTTGGTTCAACTTATTCTTGAACCCATTTATGAACCCACCCCTGAGCCTATGCTGATTAGGGATGAGACAGTTGAATTTGAGAAAGACAAAGAAAAAGAGAGAATGAGAGAGGAAGTTGAAAGGAAGTTCATGCACAGACTAGAAATGATCCAAGATGAACTGAGGGAAGTAAAAGGGGTGAACAACTTTGGGGGCACCAACTTTGAAGACTTGTGCCTATACCCTAATGTTAACCTGCCGGCCAAGTTCAAGTGCCCAGACCTAGATAAATATGATGGCACTGGCTGCCCCATGAGTCATCTGAAGTTGTATTGCGGGGCCCTATGCCAGTTCGGTCGAGATGAGGGCATACTGATTCAGCTCTTTCAAAGGAGCTTAACTGGAACGACTTTGAGGTGGTTTGCCACCTTGGACCATAGAAAGATCAGAAGATGGAAGGACCTAGCAGATGCCTTCTTAGTTCAGTACAGGTTTAATTCAGAGATCGTGCTAGATAGGTACGATGTAATGAGGATGAGCAAAGGAAGGGATGAATCTGTAAGACAGTATGCCAAGAGATGGAGGGAGACTGCCTATCAGGTTAGGCCACCTATGTTAGAGCAAGAGATGATTTCCACTTTCATCAGTACATTGGGTCAACCATTCTACAGTCACCTGGTGGGTCAGACCACCACTAATTTTGCTGCCTTGGTACAAGTGGCTGACCGAATCAAGGACAGGATTAAGTCAGGCAAAATAATTGACCACTCTGCTATGATCAGTCAACAGGACCCCAATCAGAAGAATGGAAGTGGGTTGAAAAAGAATGGGAACAAGAAAGAGGGGGAGGTAAACATGGTACAGCCGCCCTCTGGCCCTAACAAGCCCATACAAATCAACATACCCGCTCATTTTCCTACTCCATCCACTCCATCTACCCAGGCCCCCATGAGGGTTAATGTTCCAGCAGCACCCTTAGACCAAAAGAGGGCTTTTACTAAGGAGGAAAGGGATGCCTATTTCGCAGCAAGGAGAAATAGGGGTTTCACTCATATTCCAATGTCTCTATCTCAGTTGTTGCCCACTTTGTTGTAAGCAGGATATATCACTTTAAGAGAGCCAAATCTGAATGCATCCAAGGGGAGAAATTTTGACTCCTCCACCACTTGTGATTTCCATATGGGTGCACCTAGGCACCCTACTGACAAGTTTTGGCCTTTGAAACATGCCATTTAGGACTTGCTTGACCAGAATACCTTGTCTTTCAATACAGGGGCTCCCAATCCTCTTAGAACAGATATTGGACAAAACCCTTTGCCTCAGCATCATGGGGTAGGCCCAACTAATGTCATAGGGGTCATTTCTTCCGATAAAATAACCTTTGACCCATCCCAGTTAATTGCTCATATAGGGACAACGGTCAAAGTTTATTTTCACAGAAGAAATAGGGATAAAGGAATAAACGTGATTTCAAAAGGGAATGATCGTGCTGCTAAGAACATTAGTTCCTCTTTGGACCGGGTCTCATCTCTCATGACCCAAATAAATATAGCCAAACCGCCTTTGGTTATCAATTGCAATCCATCCACCCATTCTTCACCACCTCCATCAAAACTGCCATTGGTCATAAACTGTGACCATCTCAATGCTTCTATTACTTCTGTAACCCCTCAACCAAAACAATTATCACCATTGGTTGTTGATGTTCCTCTTACTCGGAATTCCCCGTCCAGGACCAAACTTCCCCCATTGGTGATAAATGTTCCTAAGCCTTCCTACTCTGAATCAGCTGTACCATGGAATTACAGCGAAAGCTTCACCACCACGTTTCCTGCAGTTGAGGCAGAAAGCAAGAAAGAAGTGAACCTTATGATGAGCTCAGGAAAATGTGTAGGTGTGGGAGAAAAACAAAAGGAGACAGAGAAAGAAAGGGAAGAAGCCGTGTAGAAACCCGATAATTTTTCTTTCTCTCTAAGAATTATTTTGTTGTTATTAATTATGTGGGGAATTAAAGTTAAGGAGTTTGTGTAAATATGTAGGAGTTTCGGTGGGCGAGCATACACCAGATTAGAGGATTTCAAAAGTTCGTCGAGCGGCAAGTTACTTTTGGAGGGTATATATATACATTAGGAAAATTAGGTTCGGGTTTTTTTCTTAATATGCGTATACTCGTACTGAGAGGTTTTGGGGATTGCGGCTACAGCGATTTGTCCTAGGTTTCTTTGGGAGAGAAGAAGAAGTCGGGGTTTTCCTGGCGATCGAGTGTTCTGTATTAAGGGTACTCAGATATACTCTCGCGACCGAAGGAGTTTTAGCGGAGATTGACTGTTGGTGTTGGTCTCGGTTGGTGTTCGGTGTTTTGCTCTACGAAGGGGTTGCTGTTGCGAAGACTTGGAAGCGTATAAGGTGAGTGGCATTGTTTTAAAACCTGGGTTTTCCTATTATTCGTAGGTTTAATCTGAATGCATATGTTTTCTGGAAGGAGATAGTGATGTGTTTTCTGGACGGAGATAGTCCGAGTCTGTTTTCTTTAGAATTGAATGATGATAAATAAAAATGTGTTGGAATAATTTCAAAACTAGTTTGAATGTGTTCTGGGGATATTAGGAGACTATAGAAACTGTTATAGATCGAAAAAGTTCGGCCAGAGTTGCAGATCTGGAAGTAACAGAGACTCGAAAACCTAGTGCACTATCCACCCAGTTGGCGCTCACTTGGCGCAGACTTCGGTAGTGGGCGCAAGGACTAATTGCCCTATCCGCTGAGTTTGCGCCTACCTCGTGCTCAGCTCGCACGAACTCAAAATGAATACGCGCATTTTGCGCGAACCTCACGCTCACCTCGTGCCTAGCTCGCGCTCACTTGAATTTAAGTAGGCGCATACTCAATTTTCGACCCATGACCTATCCGCCGACCTCGCGCCTAGCGCAGGAGGTCAGCGCATGGTCCCATATCTTGCCAAATTGCATGTTTGACTAAACCAAACTGGGTTTTGATGATTTGAGGGTTCAAACACTTAACCAATCACTTGTTTGGGACTTTAGAAATAATATTACCTATTCAATTACTATGAGAATGTTAAGTGTAAATTCTAGAAATTCTTAGGAGCTCCCAAGGTAAATTTTAGGGCTATCTATAGGTGATGTTTTGTACCAAACACTAGGAGTTTCTATTTTAGTTTTCTCTTTGGTTAACACTGTACTTGGTTGAGAATTTATTAAATCCTGGTTTTACGTGTTGGCAAGTTCTGAAAGGTCTTGTAAAGATTATTTTTCTTGGTGTGAGTAAGAGGAATTTATTGCATGAAAATGTTGTTGTGAGGTTGCGAACCTTCAAATTATATGAGTTGCTGTTTTGGTTGGAACGATTTGTGATGAGTTGCTGTTCTGGTTGGAACGATTTGTGATGAGTGTATTGGGATATTTAGTTTTGAAATAAATGTGGGTTTACTGAATGTGGAGTTTATTTGGTTATTTATCGGTTTTGGGTTTAGCTTCCCTTGGATCCTTGTTAAGCTTAGTAATGTGATGGTATGTGTTTATTGGTGTAATTGTATGGCCTTGTGTGTTGCCACGACCAGTGTAGAGCAGCCAAATACCCTGAGTAGGCTTGGTTGTTAGTGCCGATACCTAGAGTAGGCCGGCATTGGATGACGATACCCTGAGTAGGCCATCATTTCAGAGTGTCCGATACCCTGAGTAGGCCGGAACTGTGTACATGGAGGTGTGGAGTGTCTACTTGGCATGTAAATTAATCAATGTAACAATATGCATGACATTGACCTTTTTGTGTTGTTATCGAAAATCTGTTGATTAAATTGTTGGTTATTTATCGAAGCATGTTTTATAACTGTGTTTAACTATTTCTGCATGCATGTGTCACTCGCTAAGATATTCGTATCTCATCCCTCGTTGTTGCTTTGTTTTTCAGATCTTCGTGGTGAGGCGCTTACTGGGGTAGATCCGACAGACACCTATAGGGAGGAGGATTATTACTACAATCCTTAGACTAGTAGGTTATTTTAGTTTTAAACTTTGTTTCAATTGACTTTGTGGGAAATATAATAAGGTAGTAAATTGGAACCATTTGATGTTATTTGAAGATTCTATAGACTTATTAGATGAGAATTTTAATTGTGCACTCTGATATGTATAAATAATGTGATTATCCAGCGATCACTCTTATTGAGATCCTTACCTAACCCTCTGTGAGACGTGTTATACCTTTAATGAACAACACGGATCCGAGGCGTTACAAGCCGAGAATGAGAAAAATAAAGGAAAGGCTAAGGTGGAGGAAGATGCCCCCCAGGTAATTGACAGTGAGGCTGCTGACCTCATTAAAATCATCAAAAAGAGTGAGTTCAATGTTGTCGAGCAGTTGAACAAAGTCCCTGCTCAGATCTCAATTCTAATCTCACTTTAGGGGGCACATGTGCTTAAAAATATTGAACCAGACCAACTAGGCAAGATGGTTGGGTAGATTTTATCCCAAAATGTTATAACTTTTTCTGAAATCGAGATCAGCCCAGTAAGGTACCATCATGTTGATCCTTTGCACATAGCTGTGCTCAGTAAGGGTTGCATGATAGCCTGGGTTTTAATTGATAATGGGTCGGCTCTGAATGTCTGCCCGTTAATTACCTTTGTTAAGCTCGGTCTAGAGCAAAATAAAATCAAACAAAATGGAAGAATCATAAGAGCCCTTGACAGCTCTAAAACACACTCCCTAGGGGAGGTTGAACTACTGGTCACTATTGGACCGTATATTTTTAACATCACATTTGAAGTGATGGATATACCTGCAGCCTTCAACCTACTCCTAGGAAGGCCGTGGATTCATACAGCTAGGGCTATACCATCTACCCTCCACCAAAGAGTCAAATATATTAGAGGGCAAAAGGTGATTACTGTCCTAGCTGAAAACTTGGTTCCTCCCATGTGATCCCCAGATGTACCCTACATAAACATGGAAATGACTGCTGACAAGATGGCATTTCACTCTTTCCAGTTTGAAACTGTTAATTTTATACCTGGGGGGTATCAGGAAAAAGAAGAGAGGTTGACTTGTGCTGAGAAAATGGTCAAGAAAGTGCTGGGAAAGTACCATTTCCATCCGGGAAAAGGTCTGGGGGTTAACCTACAAGGAAGGATAGAACCAGTAAAAGTTAAGAAGCTGGTCCCTAGAGCAGGATTGGGGTCCAAGCCAAGAAATTGGAGAAGACAGAAGGAGATGGAAAACATAAAATTCCCTCACATCAGGGAAACTTTTCCGAAGCTTTCTCATATGATTCAACTGTCTCCACCCTAGGATCAGTCCAAACCTCCATACTATAACATCAACCCATTCCAGAAACCCAAGTCCACAACCTTGCAACCATATGTTCTACTTTCACCTTCACAAGCATTGGGTGAGCCTGAGCCACGGGCAAAACAGGAACGGGATTTTTCTGAGGACGTTGGAGCCTTTTTTGCCATGATTGAAGGCAACCAAGAAGAAGGAATAGAGGAGCTACCCTTCATTGACTGGGCTGCAGTAAAAGTTCCATCTGGGACCAGCCCTACAGCAGAAGCAGGAGATGCAACTCACCCAGTACTGGTGATTTCAGATGCGGACCCTGAGCTTGGGGAGCAGGCTTGTGTTATTACCCTTGCTCCAGATTTTTTTCTTTTGAACAATTGGGAGGAAACTCCCCTTACTTTTGAAGCCACGTTTGTTTGGCAAACAGACATGGCTTCCAAAAAAAAAACTCCATTAGTGGAATGCCCTTTTCCTGAAGGTTTTAATGAGCCTTTATCTTCAGGAAAAGATTTTGTAGAAGGCTCTCAAAAAACAAAAAAGATTTTTCCATTTTTTCTAGAAAAATTAAAATTTTCAAAAAGGTCCAAACCACTTATGAACCTTATAACCCCTTATGAGCCTTATACAAAAAAAGATTTTGTAGAAGGCTCTCAAGTATGATTTCGACCTCGAACTCGACTTTGACCTAATGGGGGTCAAGGAAGAGATCGAGGACGAAAAATACGACCCTCCAAAAGAAATCATATATCAATTGGAGCGTCATGAAAAGGGGGTCCAACAAAATATTGAAGAGACCATATCAATAAATCTAGGGACGGAAGATGACCCAAAAATAGTGAAGATTGGGGTATGCCTATCTGAGGTACAGCATGATGAAATGATACGATTCTTGGCTGATTATGAAGATGTATTTGCATGGTCATATCGGGATATGCCAGGGTTAGACACTGATATGGTTGTGCACAGGTTACCAATTCTGCCAGATGTTAAGCCAATTAAACAGAAACTGAGAAGGTTGAAACCTGAGTGGACATTGAAGGTCAAAGATTAAGTGGTTAAACAATTCCAAGCGGGATTCTTGGCGGTCTCCACGTACCCTGAATGGCTTGCAAATATAATGCCAGTACAAAAGAAGAATGGAAAGGTCAGAATGTGTGTAGACTACAGAGACTTGAATAAGGCAAGCCCAAAGGACGATTTTCCACTTCCACACATCGACATCTTGGTTGACAACACTGCTGTACATAGCTTGTTCTCATTCATGGAAGGTTTCTCTGGGTACAATCAAATTAAGATGGCTAATGAGGATCAAGAGAAAACGGCCTTCATTACACCTTGGGGTACCTTCCACTACACTGTCATGCCATTTGGGCTTAAGAACGGCGGGGCAACCTACCAGCAGGCCATGACAGCATTATTCCATGATATGATCCATAAGGAGATAGAGGTCTACGTGGATGACATGATATCCAAATCATGTGAAGAAGAAAACCACTTGATCAACTTGAAGAAAGTGTTTGACCAGCTCAGGAAATACAGTCTAAGGCTTAACCCTGCAAAATGTGTCTTTGGGGTTACATCAGGAAAATTGTTGGGCTTTATAGTAAGCAGAAGGGGAATTGAGATTGACCCAGCTAAGGCTAAGGCTAAAGCAATCATTGAAATGCCATCACCTAGAACGGAGAAGGAAGTTTGTGGTTTTCTTGGAAGGATTTAGTACATAAGCCAGTTCATAGCACAGCTCACTGCTATCTGTGAACCAATCTTCAAGCTTTTGAGAAAGAATAACCCGACGGTCTAGAATGACGATTGTCAAGAAGCCTTTGACACAATAAAGGAGTATTTATTGAATCCACCAATGCTAGTGTCACCAACTCCAGGAAGACCACTGATTCTTTACTTGTCAGTTTTGGAGACATCAATGGGGTGTGTCTTGGGGCAGCATGACGACACAGGCAGAAAGGAAAGGGCGATTTACTACCTAAGCAAGAAGTTTACAGAATATGAAGCAAAGTATTCCCCTTCGGAAAAGACTTGTGCTTTAGTGTGGGCAACTCAGAGACTGAGGCATTATTTCCTTAGTCATTCCACCTTATGATATCCCGAATGGACCCTTTAAAGTATCTGTTTGAGAAACCAGCCTTAATAGGCAGAACGGCAAAATGGCAGTTATTACTCTCTGAATTTGACCTCACATACATCACTTAGAAGGCAATTAAGGGTCAAGCCATCGCTGATCACTTAGCTGCACATCCTCTACCAGAATACCAACCCTTAAAGACCAACTTTCCTGGTGAGGCAATCCTATTTACTGAAGAAGAGGAAGTGAAAGCTCTTGGCAAATGTTCTTTGACGGGGCAGCTAACATGAATGGAAATGGAATAGGGGCAGTTTTGATCAAGCCATATGGGGCACACATCCTAATCGTAGTGAAGTTGAGGTTCTAATGCACGAACAATATTGCAGAGTATGAAGCATGCATAATTGGGTTGCAAGCTGCCTTAGACTATGAAGTGGAGGAACTTGACGTATATGGAGATTCAAGTCTTATCATCTTCCAAACAACTGGTGAATGGAAAACCAAGGATCACAAACTGATCCCCTATCACCAGTATTTGGAAGAAATAAGCACCAAATTCACTCGAATTTCCTTCAACTATATGCTAAGGGCTAAGAACCAATTCGTAGATGCTTTAGCAACATTGGCTTCAATGGTCAGTATGCCAGAAGGTGTTGATATTAGACCACTGGAAATTGAAGTCAGAGATGAACCTGCTTATTGCCTTGTTCTAGAAGAAACACCAGAAGAAGAAGTACCATGGTTTCAAGACATTAAGAATTTCCTAAATGATCAGAGTTTGCCAGAAAATGTCACTTCTACAGAGAAAAGGACAATACAAAGGTTGGCAGGTCAGTTCTTATTAAGTGGTGGACAGTTGTACAAGAAATCACACAACGATATCCTACTTAGATGTGTTGCCAAGACCGAGTCAGAAAGGTTAATTGAAACGGTACATGGAGGAGTTTGTGGATCCCATATGAACGGGCACATGCTTACCAAGAAGATTCTGTGACTGGGATACTACTGGTCGACAATGGAGCACGATTGCTATACACATGTCAAAAGGTGTCATCTTTGCCAAGTATATGTTGATAACAAGAATGCACCCCCAAGTGAGTTGCACAACATGACATCTCCATGGCCCTTCTCCATGTGGGGCATAGACGTCATAGGAATGATCTCTCCAAAAGCATCAAACGGGCACCGGTTCATTCTGGTAGCAATCGATTATTTGACTAAGTGGGTAGAAGCAGCCTCATATGCAAACATCATAAGTAGCCACGTTCTTAAGTTTTTGAAGCACAATATCATTTGTCGCTATGGTTTGCCAAGTGCCATAGTATCAGACAATGCTTCAAACATTAAGAACAAAGATATGAGGAAGATGTGTGAGCAGTTTTAGATTACCCATCACAAGTCAGCTCCGTACAGACCAAAGATGAATGGGGCAGTAGAAGTAGCAAATAAGAATATAAAGAAGATCATTCAGAAGATGGTCATGAATTTCAAAGATTGGCATGAAATGCTGCCACTTGCTCTACATGCCTATAAGACCTTGATCCGGACTTCTACTGGGGCAACCCCGTATTCCTTAGTATATGGGATGAAAGCAGTTTTACCAGTGAAAGTGGAAATACCTTCACTAAGAGTGCTAATGGAAGCTGAATTAGAAGAAGCTGAATGGATACAGTCAAGACATGATCAACTCAATTTAATAGAGGAAAAGCGTTTGAAAGCACTTTGTCATGGCCAATTGTATCAGAAGAGAATGGCTAGGGCGTACAATAAGAAGGTGAGGCCCAGAACTTTCCAAGAAGGAAATTTAGTATTGAAGAAAAATTTTACCCTTTTTGGAAGACCCTCGGGGAAAATTCAAACCAAATTGGGAAGGGCCTTATGTTGTCAAAAAGGTCCTGTCAGGGGGTGCTCTCATCTTAATAGAAATGGATGGGAAAGATTTTCCTGAGCCAATTAACTCTGATGCAGTAAAGAGATATTTTCCTTGAATGAATATTACTAGAAAATGATTTGAGGCCATATTTCTATATTTCCCAAAATTTTCATCCCTAGTCAAGCCAATTCGAGCCTGTTTGTTTGTTTTGACAAACCGAAACTATAAAATCCCTAATTTTTAATGAAATTAAAAATTATTAGTTTGGTAATTAATTTAAGGCTAATTAGTAATTTTATAGACGAAGGAGACCAAGGAGTTTAACCGGGGACTTTTGGTCAAACCAGAAGGGTTAAGTATATTTAATTAAGAAGGAGTATTGTTTAAATATTATTTGGTTGGCTTGGGATGGTCGGATGATGTGGCAGATAAGGGATCATGGCCATCTATCTTTGCTGGTGTAGGAAAAATTTGGGGAGTGCCAAAGCATGGAATCATGTTTTAAACAAAAAAATTCTGGCGGCTATATAAACAGCAGTGGCTCCTTTGTTAAATTCGTTTGGTCATTGAGCAACCATCGGGAGATCCTAGAGAGAAGAAGGAGATGAAGAGCTAGGGTTTTGAAGAATTCAATTTGGAAATTCTGTGGAGATTAAAGAGATTTTAGCAGAATAGTTTGTCTTTGTTAGTAGTGGAGCTGAGAGCACCTGCTGATTCACTCCCAATTCACCAAGATCAGGTTGGATTTGCGATTCCAAATTTATTTGTGTAGGTTAGCATTGAATTGCAGCATTTTCGTTCAAGATCTGCTGTTATTCTAGATCTGAACTCAGATCTGAATTGTTCTAATCAGATTAGGGAAATTCCAGAAAAAGGAGTTGACGGCTAAGCTGATTTGGACCTCTCCAGCACATACAGGTTTTTCATGGCAAAACTTAATTGGGGAAATTTACCTAAAGGATAAACTAGAGAAAATAAAGGGAGATTGGAGTGGATAAATGGATACCGATATGAGTATATAATTGAGGAGTTTTAGCCTAAATAGCATGGAGAATATTTCAGATTTGGATATGGGTGAACTAGGTGCAATGAAATTATAAATTGAGTTATATGAATGTCACTTTTGAGGTCCAGATCATATTTGAGTTACTTGGGATCATGATAGAGATTAGTTGTAGAAAACAAATTTAACTTAAAATTGTAAAGAGGTTGAGTGCATATATAGAATTATAATAAGAAGTTATTCTGAGATTTTACCCTCAAAGTTATCGATTGAACCGAAATTGAAAATCTTACTAGATTTTGAACTATAAGGAAATTATCTACAGAAAAGCTACTGTTTGAACTCGAAATGAGTAGAACCAACCTGTACTTAATATTGGGATTAAATCCTTGTTTTAACATTCGGATTTGCCGTTTTAACTAAAAATTGACACTTTGATAAATTCTGATCTATAAAGGAACTTTTATGAAATATTATTGGAAAATCTCTTGTTTGGGCTTATAATGAGTAAAACAAGTATGAACTTATTATTGTACGGTTTAAATCTGATTTTTAGTATACGAAACTACCGGTTAAGTCTAGAATAATACTTTTACCTAAACTTTGTCTCTCAAAGGGATTTTATGGAAATTAATGAAAGGAGCTTGTAAAACTTATTATTGGAATAAAGATGTGTCTATAAATTCTGATTTTGTGAATACGGTTGAACCTTGTTTTATTAGCACTGGATTTCACCTTGGATTTGACGGGATTGTCATGATTATGTAATTTTTACATTGCACCGGTTTTATGCGGATTCTACAGAAAGAGAATTTTAAATGGAATATGAATGATTGGTTTTCTGGTTTGGAATTGGTTTTCCTCCATGTACTTGGAGAGACATTTGTGATGCCCATGTACTTGGGTAGTTGTGATACCTCCGTGTACTCGGGGTGCCCCATGTACTTGGGATGTTGATACCTCTGTGTACTGGGTACACAGAGGTATCAACATCCCAAGTACTCAGAGATGTTGATACCTCTGTGTACTCAGAGATGCCCCGTGTACTCGGGATAATATGATTGAGATTGAGGTGAGTTGTGCTTGCTAGATTTCACGATTGGTTTTGGTTTTAGAGTCTAGTGGGCATAGCTCGATATGGATCCATGTTATGAGCTAGCTAGTGGAAATGATTGTTCTTTGCTAGTTGTAGTACTTTGTTCACGCACGCGTTTCCACTGTGTACTCAGTGAGACCTGATCATGTACTCGGCTGGCTGCGGCTATCCCTCATTTTATCGTATACTCAGACTGTAACTGGATTAGTACATGCCAACCCATCACTGTACTGGGTGGGTTCTCCCGCAATAAGACGATGATTGTGTACTCGGCATATCGCACCTAAGTCGGGAGGTGGCATAGTGGACATTGGGATTACTCTAGTTAAAGGCAGTTGTGCGCACCCGACTTCGGTCGCCGCACTGGGTAAAAATGGGAAATTGGAGTCGCCACCGCCTGATGGGGTGCAGGCGGATACCTGGGTGCCTAGATTTTCCATTAGACTGGTCTGCAGCTTAGAGATTCTAAGTAAGTTCTCGGTTACGGTCCGGTGAAGTCTGTAGACACCCCGGTCCGCCCCGTCGAATGACGAGTCCCATAGGTTTCCCTGGTTTGAGTCAATTTTGGTCTCTCACTCACCCGATTCCTATTCCAGCATGAAATTTGATTAAGTCTGGCGGGACCGCCAAAGTGGTGTGGGTCCCTTTACTTGGTTTTATCTTCTTTAGTTAGAATGATCTGGGTTTGGGGGGGTGGGCCCCGTTGGAAGGCCCACGGTATCCCTTGGTGGGCCAAGTGTGGCCCTTTGGACTTTGGTTCAATTTGACTTGATTTTATTTTGGAGTTCAAGTTGGGTTATTAAGTTATTTCCATGCAAGGTGGGCTGGATTGCTTTGCGGGCCCGTGAGTGGGCCACACATGGTAGCCAAGTGATTTATTGGGTTTATCTTGATTGGTTTCCAAAATGGGCCAGGCCTTGGGCTTGGGGCCCTTTACCTGGGCTTGGGCTTGAAAGCCCAAGACTTCCTTGGTTAGGGTTTTAAAACCCTATCCTGGTCTGGTTCAATGGGCTTGGTGGGCTCGATAGGCCCTGCCCGTGGTCTCGGCCAAACCACAACCTAATTTAAGCATGCATGCCCCACCTAGGGCTTGGGTGGGCCTCAAGTGGTCCGGCCCACTCAAATCTTTTAATTATCTTAGTTAAGCAAAATTGAATGGTTCGGGCTGGGTGGGTCCCGTTGGAAGGCCCACTGGAAATCAAGTTAGACCGGGTGGTTTGAGTTCCATGTTGGGTTTCCAGGTCTATCGGCGGATGCAAAATGTGCTCCGCGCGAGCTTTGTGCGAGCTCGATACAAGCTAGGCGCGAGCTCAGCGCATACCCCGATTCTCTGTTTTTTTTTTCCAAACTCCATGATTGACTGGTTTTTAAGCTCTGTAACTGCTTTCTGGGGATTGTTAGACTCCCAGAAGACACTTGAACCCACTTCAAAATTAATCTAACCTAACTTCTCCTCACGACTCAAATTTCTTTGCAAACCTACAAATCCGAAAACAAAACACGAACAGCATTAACCAAGAAGGGAACTGGGGGCTTTACACCAGGTTACAACAGAGATGAGATTACCATGGGGGAACATGCTCCCCCTTCGAATCAATCAAGCACAAACAAAAAATAACATGCTAAAATGGGAAGCATGCTCGATTTATACATGTTAAAACAATAACAGAGAGAGAGCTCACCTTGAGGTTTTAAACCTTCGTGGAGTCTGCGTGAGGCCCCCTTGGAGTGCATGAGCAGTTGCTGGAGCAACACCTCTCCTCACCAGCTTGTCGTCTTCTCGGTTGTGAGGTAATCGGAGAGGAAGAAGGGAGGGTTTTTTAACTCAAGCCAAGCGAGGAGGACTAGTTCTCCGTGGGACGAGCCAACCCTTAAAATGCCGAACCCATAAAAAATGCCAAACTCAAAAACCCCAACCAAAATCCGAACCCCCTGTAATGAATGGTCACGCGGTTTTTATAGGAGAGAAAAAAAGGGGTATGCGCTAAGCTTGCGCTGAGCGCATACCGCTTGCCACGTTCGCGCGAGCGACCAAATGATTAAAAATCAATTAATGCGGTCGCTCGATGGTCGGAAAATCCGAATTTTTCGGATTTAGTCCCTGGTTATTTTCAATTTAATCCGATATTCTTGGATTTTTACAGATTTAGTCCCTGGGATATTTTGAATGTTTGGATATTTACGGATTTGATCCCCGAGATATTTTCCTGCGCAACTCGCCACGTGTGCAGCTTTTTGCCAAGTGTGCAGTTTGCCGGTTTTGCTGCTCGGGAATTTTGTCAGCTCATATTTTCTTCATCCGGGCTCCGATCTGGGCAAACTCAGTTGCGTTAGAATCGTATCGGAGCCCGCTATCCAATGGCATGGGGGTAAGCACCCGGATCGGGGTTTATCAGAAAGTCAACCTTCGGTTCCCCCTCAAGTTTGACCGCCCGTAGAACCTTCATCCGGACTCCGATTCCTGAAAACTCAGTTGCGTTGGAACCGTGTCGAGATTCTCTATCCAATGAGATAAAGCAAGGTGGTCAACTATCACCTGATCAAAAAGTCAACTTTTTGTCCCCTGGGGGTTTGAATTTCTGCCAGGGTTTCCATTTTCAGCACTTCCAGGGGTGCAAAAATAAGGTTCTTACAGCAGTCTTATTTCATGAGTCCTGCTGTGACTTATGAACTACTGATTTGATGACATAGATTGTTGCTTATGTTGGATTATTCCTGTTATCTTATACTGATCGATGGTTACTGTTGGATTACTTGGATTATTCATAACTGATTTGTTATCACTACTGTTGCATGATTTAAAACTGTATCATATTTTAGAACTGTCAAATTGTATTTGAGCATGCATGTGTTGCTTACTGGGATATTCGTATCTAATTCCTTTCCGTTTTGTTTTGTTTTTAGATTCTGGTAAGGACGGCATCAGCGAGTATAGGCTTGGTTAATGTGAGTTAGCCTTGATTATGGTATTTTATATGGGAGCTTGGGTTATAGTGCACTCTGATTTTATAGTTATTGTTTAATTCATGTTTTTCCTTCACTCTGATTTGCTATCTTGGGTTATATAATAACCTTCGGAGATAAGTTACGGTTTTACCTATGTAACTTGGATCCGGGGTGTTACATAAATTGGACTTATAGTCCTATACTGGGGCAGAACAAACTGGGGCAAGGCCAATAGGGGCAAAGACAATAGGGGCAAAAAGAGAAAAAAGAAAAAAAGAAAGAGAAAAAAAATAGGGGCAAATGAAAGCCAAGTATAAAAAAAAATAAAAAGAAAAAAAAAGAGACTTAGGAAATTTTTGAGCCTGTAATACCTTTTCTTTCATAAACCGAGCTTAGCCTTTGTTTCGTCCTATTCTTAAGCCCTCGGTGATTTTAGTATATTCATTCAACTTTCAGAGTAAGATTGGTGATGATGGAATGTAGAAGCCGACCCTAGTGAAAACCGTAATTGGCGCTAGGGGCAAAAAAAAAATAGAAAAAAAAAAGAAAGAAAAAAAAAGAAGAAGAATCAAAGGTTGAGTTGATCATGTGGTCCAAGTTTGAAGTTAGCATGAGCACTAGAAATTGAGCAGATTAGCAGGGTCAGTCATGGAGGAAAAGCCATTTGGGGATGATTCTAAAGGTCACAGGATAGACAGATTTGGTCTCTCCCTATTGCTTGGACTACCCTTTTCATTATTCAACCTGATTTTAAAATTTTTAATTATATGTGATTAAGTGTTTGGGATCAGCTTTCAAAAAAAAAAAAAAAAAAGAAAAAAAACTATACTTTGGCCAGTGATGAGAAATCAAATACTTTTCATAAAACTTCTGTTTTTACAAGCATCTGAGAACTCTGAGGCCAATAATATAAAACCTATTTTTGAATTAAATCTATTGTCTTTCCACTATTGGAGTTTGCTTTTGTATAAAAGTATGAAAAAAAGAAAAAAGAAAAAAAAAAAGAAAAGAAAAAAAGAATCTAATCCCTACCCCCTAACTGCTCCTCAAGCTCCCTAATTCGAGCCGCCTAAGTTGCAATGATTCCAAAAGCTCCCTCTGCATCTGGATCGCTCAAAAAGGAGATAACTTCATCTGAAAGAGATTGCTTAATCTTCAATGCCATAATGTCAGCCAGGGAATCCTGATATTTCTTCCACATCGCTCGGACTTCAAAGCGACGAGCCTGTCTTTATTCCTCAAGTTTCTTCTCGATGACAATGCGGCAAGACCTCTGCTCTTCAAGTTGCCTCTCCAGATCAATACCTTTTATCCTGAGTTCTTGGGCTTCTCTTATCCATATTTGTTGAAGCCGCTTGTGGGTGGCATTTTCAGATTCCAGGATGTCTTCATAAGTAGGGGGAAGAATTGCAGGAGGATCCTCTGGTACTGGGGCATGACTCTGCACCTGCTCTTTGATCCAGAAATGATAGTCCTTCACATGGGACTCAGAAAAGACTGGACCCCACAGAAAATGAACATAGGACCACTCATTCATTAATTGAGCATTTAGCTCCATGGTGGCTGGTGTAAGTGGCCCAAGGAGGTTCTCATATCCAGTAGGGATCGTGATCCCCTGGGTCGCTCCAAACTGCCGAAGAACCCTCAAGGGAAGATAAAGGACAGCAGATTTCAAGCCTACTAGAACCAGAAAGTTCCTATCTCTGAAGCTGATCACTATCTCTGGATTGGGCTGATAAGTGCCAGGCCATCTCACTTGATCATCCTGGAGAGTACCCAAGAAAGTGAACCATCCCTGCTTGCCACCTTGGATGTTAGGACACCCCTTGTTGCTCATCAAAACAAGAACTTTCAATCTTGGAAAGAAGCGGTGAGTTATCTCTTCAACCTGACTCAGGTGGTCAAGTAACCAAAGCTGCAGAAAAGGGGAGTATTTTAATTTATTTCAAAAAAAAAAAAAGAAAAAAAAGAAAAAAAAAAAGAAAAAAAAAGAAAGAAAAAAAAGAAGAAAAAAAATAGAAGAGAGAAATATATATATATATATATATAAAATATTTCCTTTTTACCTGTAGGATAGGGGCGCAGGCAAGAAAGCATTTCTTCTTTCTGAAATAGCAGTCAGTCAAGGCCTGATATATCTCTGCTAAGATCATAAGGGCCAATATCTCACGTTCCCTAACCTGGCAAACAACTGAGATGAGAGCCAAGTCAACCTGGTCGTCACCCCGTGGAAAGAGCAACTGGTTGACCACTATCAAAGTCAAAGCATTAAACCGGGCATCCTTGTCCTCACCCCTTAGAAGTTTTTCAGTCAAAAAGGTCTTGGACAAGGTCAGCAGTGTGTCAGAATTTCCTAAGTCCTTCTTCCCTGTACCCAAGAATGTGGATGCCTCCTTTATATAGCTAGGCTTTAGGCATGGATACACAACTTTTTTAGAAAACCTTAGTGTAAGCACCTCATTTTTGCGTTCCCAGAAGAGCCGGAAATGCAAAACCCGGCTAAAAAGTCAAACCCTAAGGGGTCGAAATTTGACCTTTTGATCAAGTGATAATTAGCCACCTTGCTTTATTTCAATGGATAGAGAATCCCGACACGAGTCCAACGCAACTGAGTTTGCTGGAATCGGAGTTCGGATGAAGGTTCTGTGGGCCGGTCAAACTTGAGGGTGAGCCGAAAGTTGACTTTTTTTGAACCCCGAGCCAGGTGCTTAGCTCTATATCATTGGATAGAGGGCTCTGATACGAGTCCAACGCAACTGAGTTTGCACAAATCGGAGTCCGGATGAAGGAGATATGAGCTGTCGAAGTTTTCGAGCAGCAAAGCCCGGAAAGCTGCACACGTGGCAAAAAGCCGCACACGTGGCAAGTGGCACAAGAAAATATCTCAAGGGGCAATCCGTAAATATCCAAACATGCAAAATATCCTAGGGTTTAAAGCAAAATTTTGCATGGACCAAATCTGTGAATATCTAAGAGTATCGGATGAATCTGCGAATATCCAGGGGCAAATCCGTAATTTTTTGATTTGTATCCAACCAAATATGTCAGATACACATACCTCAGTGCATAACCGACACTATTCATCGGATACAAGGAGATCAGCCCGCGAGATTCACGCCGATTCCCCGACAAATTCGCGGTGGCATTAAATTTTTGAAATGATTTTGTTTGTATCCGACATTTTATGCCGGATACAAAGGAGGTTCAGTGTATTCGACATTAAATGCCGGATACAAAGGACATGCAGTGTATCCGGCATTTAATGCCGGATACATTAAGTTTGTTTATAAAAGCCCAGCAGCCACCTCTGGTCGGGGGTTGGCTCCTTTTGCTGATTTGAGGCTTTCTTCCCCCACTTGTTTTGGTGCGAACTTCCCTCTCCCCAACTCCCTTAGCCCCCATTGCCTTCCCACTCTCCTCCAAGGCCATCCAACCCTTGTCTTCTTCCTCCTCTTCACTTTCTTGCTGAAACAAAAGAAGGGTGAGTTGCTGTTGGGAGCTGGGAGAAGGACTTCCAGCCTTGTTCTTGCTGCAAGGAGGAGGCTCCACCTCGTACAAGAGTCTAAGAACCCCTAGGTAAGGTTCTTCATCCCATTGTATTCAACATATATTAAAGCTGGATTTTCTTTCTACTGTTTTTTTATTTTCTCCTCTCTCGGCCTGAGCGTTTCCATGGTGGTTCAACCATGCCTTTACCATCTCCTTTTCATGGCATGAATGCCACCATAGGTGAGAAGCCCACATAAGTTCCTTTAGGGGAGTATGGGAGTCCATTTTGCATACTTTTTAATATCTTTTAGTTGCTGTCCCTGGGGTCATCTTAAGCATTCTTGCATAAGGAGCATGTTCCTTGGTCCTCATCTAATGTATCCCCATGTAAACCCCCTTCTCTTCCCCTTTTCTACATTTTCGTGAGTTTAAGCATGAGTCTTGGGTTTAGATATTGCTAAGATGTGTAGGAAATGCATGTTAGATCATGGTTCTTCCCATTGGTCTTCTCGCATGTATTGGGGTTTCTTTTGCTGATTTCTTGTTTCTCGCATGCTATGTGGATTTTTTCTGTTGATTGGTAATAAGTGCTAGACTTCCTTAGTTGCACTTGTTCGTTTATGCATGCTAAATTGTTTCCTTGCATGCTTATACGTTAAGCATGTTCCCATCCCCTTAGCCCACTGTCATGACTCGCCGGAGCTGCTGTTGTAGCTCTCCTTTATTCCGGGTTCCTAGCCTTTTAAGTCATATGCTATGTCTTAGTGAATGCATCATGAATTAAATATCCCATTGCGTGCTCCCCCACCCCACAGTCCATTACCTCCAATCCCATAAAAAGCATGTTAATCCCCTCCATACAGTGGCTGTCCCCTTGGTTAAAGTATTGAGCATGCATGTTTTGGTCAGTCATGGAAGCATGCTTCAAGTTCTTGATTCAAAGGATTCTCTATGGACCTTTGTTGTGTGCTGTAGTGGAGCTTCAGAAACCAAAGCAGGGACACCTTGGTCCCTGCCATGTTGATATACATGATCCCAAATGGAAGAGACAACCTGGATGCCTCTTCCCCCCCATGGCCTTTGCTAAGAAACCATCAAAAGAGACCAAGGATGGGAATTCCTCATCCCTGTACCTGAGTGGGCCCTCTCTGGGGCCCACATGACTTGTAAAGGACCCCTAGGAACCCCTGGAAATGACCCCAATTGCCTAAACCCTGAAAAGAGCAGTTTTGAGGTGATCCGGCAACTCAGGCCAGATCACCTACAGCTTGTGCGTATCCGGCAACTAAGGCCGGATACATGACAAAAATGTCATTTTTGTGTTCTTTGTTCCTTGTCGAATTTGCATGATATTTTCAACAAAACCAAGTGAACCAACAGGGTTTCCGGGTGAACCAACAGAGTTTCCGGGTCACCCGGAAACCCAATATGGGACCTGGACCACCGGTCCAATTTGGTACCCTAGTGGGCCTTCCAACGGGGCCCACCAAGCCCGATAAATCCAAAAGCATGCAAATAAGTAAGTTTAAGTAAAATGAACTGATTGAATCGGATGGGCCAAACCCAATGCGGCCCGCCCGAACCAACCTTGTTGAATGTGTTCTAAATTATGTGGTTTGGCAGAGACCCAGGGCTAGGGCCTATCGGGCCCACCAAAGCCCACTAATCAACCAAGTCAGGGTGCAAACCCCAAACTTCAGAGAACTGGGCTTTTAAGCCCAAAACTGGACCACGGGCCCCAAGCCCAATATCCAGTGCACTTTCGCAAAGATAAATAAAGATAAATTAAAACATTTTTTGGCAACCAACATGGGGGCCCATCCAGGGGCCGCAAACCAATGCAGACTCACTTATTGCATGAAAATCACATAAGCCTCCAACTTGAATAAAATAAGTAAAATTAATTCATTTCACCCAAGTCCACATGGCCTTCTTGGACTAGACAAAGGCCCACCAGAGGCATGTGGGCTTAGTCAAGCCCACCAAGGACACCGTGGGCCTCCTAAAAGGGCCCACCCAATCCGACTCAGATTATCTAAATAAACAAGATAAAAGTAATTAAAGGGACCCACACCACTTTGGTGGTCCTGACAGACTTAACCAAATAGCATATCGGATTAGGAATCGAGTGAGAAACCAAAGTAAACTGACTCAAACCAGGGAACCTACGGGACCCGTCATCCGACGGGGCGGACTAGGGTGTCTACGGACTTCCCCAGACCGCAACCGAGAACTGACTTAGAATCTCAAGCCGCAGACCAGCCCAAATAGACTAACTTAGGCACCCAGGTGTCTGCCTGTACCCCATCAGGCGGTGGCGACTCCGAATTTTCCCGTGCCACATTTCCGACGCGCGCACACTTAGGCCAAGGATGGTTTCAATTTCTTCAATGGTAGGAGTCATCTCTTTGTCATAAAAACGGAAGAGATTTAATTCAGGTTCCCAGTGTCCAATCAAAGCTTCAATGATTTCCCACTTAAAGGGAATTTTAGGGATGTGTAGGATGTGGCTTAAGTGGATGGAATCCCAACGAATTTCCTCATCAAGGGTCATGGAGTTAACCCACCTATCATAGAAGGAATCCACAACATTGTACCTGGTGAGATTAGGAGGTTTTGATCTAACAGGTTGTCTTGCAGGAGGAGATCCATCGACAAAAGAGAAAGGGGCAAGGGAAGCCATGGAAGCACCAAAGAAGCCAAGGAAAGCAGAAAACGGAAGGCTTAGGGAGTTTTCAAACTTTTAAAAACATCACAATGACGTTCCCCATGAGTTTATATAGAAAATTCGAAAAGGCAATAAAATCCGCATTTATAATACGAGCGTGGCGTGCCCGTATAAAGAGTGCGGACACATTGTGACCGTAAACAATTTACGAGCAGCGTGCACCCGCATTAACATTACGGGCATAGCTTGCTTGTAATATAAATACGATTTTGTTGGAAAAATGCAAAAAAATGGGAAATTTCAATTTCATTGCTTCCCTAGGCTTCACCTGTCCTTGCTTTAACATATATCATGCAAGAAAAAGCTAGAAATGAAAAAGAAAAGAGCATATATGAAGAAAAAAATAAATCAAACTTCTTTTATATATATGAAGGTGTACATCATTTTGTCAAAATACAAGTACATGAGATATCCTAATGTAATCTGTCTATCTAGGTGCACCCCTGCGGCCACGACCACGTCCCCTGCCTTGACCACTGCCTGAAGGCCGCCGGCGCTCGAAAACATGCTCCACAAAACGGCGAGCAGTACTACGGGTCATCCTGCTCAAAATAGATTGAATATCATACCACATATATAAAGGCACAAGGCCAGCAGTGGGATGATCAGGAGGAACGTACCCTGAAGTATCTACATATCTCGTAGAATCTGCATCAGAATCCGTAGAGATTGGTTCACTCACAGGCTCGGCAGCAGGCGCCTCCTCTGTCACAGCAGGCACCTCCTCGTTCACAACAGGCTCCGTGGCAGGATCAGTAGGAACAGACACCCCAGGAGCATCAGTATCAGGTCCAGGCTCTACAGGCTCAGCAGCAGCCTCCTCTATCACCATAGCCTCATCAGTAGGCTCCACCACAGCGGTATCCCCGGCCGACTCCATATCTATCTCAGCAGGCGCATCAGGAGCGGTCTCTGGTCCTGGAGCAGACTCTGGCACGTCCTCAGTAGTAGGGACAGCAGTAGGTGCAACCTCAGCCTCAATCTCGGGCTCTGCTACAGACACCTCTACCGATCCAGGAGAAGTCACAAACTCTACTCGTGCCACAGAGAAAACCTCACCACGAAGGTGCATAGGCAATGATGAAGCAGGTGAAGAAGGACCGGCTATGTCATCCTGAAAATAAGAAAAGAAATTTTAGTCAGAATAGGATAAATAGATATAAGAACAGGAATGGAAAGAGGTGAAAGAAATAACCTGGGTATGAGATGGACCCGCTTGGTCCTGTGCACCAAAAGGACCCGCTAGCCCTGTGCCCTGGCAAGCTGTCCCCGGAGGTTTGCAATGGTAATAAAGAGGGCGTCCCGCTTGGCAATAGCAACATCCCACTGGAGCTCTATATAAGCGTACCGAGACCAGATCTCTACCAACTGAGCCTCTTGAAACAGAAGAAAAGGTATCAGAAAATACGAAGTCAAAATAGAGTATAAGAATTGAAGATCAAAGAGGGAAAGGCATACCGTCGTATCGTAGGCCTTGATCACTACCCCTCCTATCTCCGTGACTCCGTCATGGACAGGCATGGGTGGCATGAGGCACCCAACTGAAGCCTGCCTGAACCAGGCATCATAGTCAGCCTTCTCTAACAATGTCTCTGCCTCAATCCAATCTAGGAACTGAGCAGGATCAACAGGCATAGGAGGAAAAGAAGGAGTAATATCTGGTGGGATGGCAGGAATCCGAGGCACTCCAATGTGCTGATAAAAGAAGCGCTCACCGCAGTACCAGATGTTGCCCATCTGACCAATGAAGAACTGGTAGTGCTGACGTCTTTGGTCAGGGGCAAAGGCATTATCTCTAGCCGCATGCAGGGCCAGCACCTCATGAATGTCCTCCATCCGGGGGGACGAACAGCTGAAAAACAGAAAGAAGAATATTAGACATGTGATTCAGGAAAGGGAAAAAGGAAGATTTAAAGAAGCTTACCTCAGACCGATACAACCTATCCAGATGAGCCCGAGCAGACCTAGGACGACTGTTTTCAGAGTCGTGCTCCACATGACACCATCTACGAGCCATAGGATATGTCTCCTTTGACATCGTAGAGGTAAGGCGGAAATAGGGAATATACACCCTAGCAAAAAACTGCAAAAAGAAGAAAATGGTCAGAAGAATAGAAAAGAAAAAGAGAAAAAAAAAAGAGAGAGAAAGAAAAAAATAGGTATTTTACCTGCAAGAAGGGCCAGAAGAATCTGCACCCAACTCCAGCTCCTTGGGAAGTAGAGAGGCCGCTAACTGATCGGCGCAGGCTAGCCAGAATAGTGCCAAAAATAAGCGGGCCCGAGGCATATCTCCTCACTTGTTACAAATCTCCTAATAAACTCAAGAAATGAGGACTGACAGAGGTCGTGTTCTCTGGGAAGAAGTAGGAGCCCATCATGTACAGAAAAATGAAACGGAAGGCAAACGGGAAAACTGTATGACCAGCAGCAAGCTGGCCAAGCTGCCTCCTCCGGAAGGTCTCTCTCAACCAAGTCAGAGACAATCTAGCTCTCCCTCTATCCCATGCCTCCGGAGGCAACACTATATATCCAAGATAGGAAGCAATCTCCTCAGCATTTGGCATCACCATCTCAGGGATAATATCTCCAGTTATCCTAATCCCTGTGATGAGTATGAAGTCGGATGGCCGGATCCCGATCTCAATATCTGGAAAGTGGAAGCTCAGCGTCTCCGGAAAGAACCTCTCGAGCATCGCAGCAATAAGAGCCCGATCCAAGCGCACATCTGGGATAGTGATGAAGAGACCAAAACCAAACAAGCCCAACTCCCGGTGAAAGGCTGAACTGCAGTCTTCGATAAATCTGATGAAGCTAGCCCAGCTCCCTCGGTAATGAGACAAGGGATACTCCAAAGGGATGTCTGCCCTAATACAAGCCGAGGGATGAGTCCTCAAGCCATGCAAAAGGTTAGTATCCCTAATCTGGGCAGCAACCGCCTCAGGGACCTCAACCCTAGTCCTAGCCTCATCCCTGCCACGGTCTCCTCTACAACCCTCATCACGGCCTCTGTCTCTGCCTCCTCCTCGGCGCCCGCTACGGTCTCTATCTCTGCCCGAAGCCTCAATTGCCAGCTAAGGAAATAATTGGAAGGAAGAAATAATCAGGGTGAAGGATGTTGAGAATGAATTTAAAATTCAGAATAGTTAGAGTGTACCTTTGGGGACGCCTCACGCGAATCCCCAGAAGGAAGATCGGGGATGTCCGAATCAGAATCCCTCTCAGCCCTCGAAGATGAGGCCACATCAACATGATCCCGCCAAACCCTAGAAGAAGAGGGCTCATCGGCAGGATCCCTAGATGCTGATTGAATGCGAGCCATCTGCGGTTCAAATCAAGGAGATGTTTCATTATTCTTGTTAAAAATCTTTGTTGCTTGATTTTATTTTAACTAAGCTTAATTGTTTGCAGGAAAAAGGAAAAGAAATGTGGCAGAAATTCCCGATCAAATCAGGAGCCAACTGGAGGAGTTCACCTTTTATTATTTACCTTTGATTTAATTAAGAAAACATATTTTCTCTATATGAAAAAGAGAGAGAGAGAGAGGAAAATGTTTATGCTTAAAAGTTCTGGGTTTATTTCTAAATTAGACGAACTCTAATTTGTTTATAGAATGCCTTAATTCCCTAATTACTAATTTTGTGTAATTTCAGGGAGTTAGCTAAAAGCTTGGATCGTTCAAGTGATTGAAGAATTCATATTTTTGAGCAGTGATGGCATAAACAAGAAAGTCAACCATGTATCAATCATGAATATGGTTCCAGAAGAATATAGTTCATGTAGGGGAAATTTGCAGAAAAACTCTTGGGAAAAGCAAGCTCATCAAGCAAATTCATGCATGGGTAATTGGCAGAAAAAAATCAGTAGGGCATACCAATTTGGGAATCTGCTCAAACACAGAAATTGAGAATCATACAAGCATTCAAGACATCCATAGAACAATTGTCAAAACAGTAATTCAAGGATGTCTGAAGACAGCAAGTCAATAGTTCAGTAAACACAGTAGACTAAGGATTGGCTAGCTCAATAACTGAAAATGCAGAAATCTGGGCATGGGCTCAACATGAATTCATTCTCACAAATACAAAGCCTCAAATCACTATAAGCAAGTTTCAAAATGGAGGATTCGTATCAATCAAGAACATATGAAGAATCAGGATAAGCAAGCATGAAATTCAGGGATGTGGTTCGATCAAGAGCAATCGGACATTCATGGACGCGGCATCAATATAAAACTCCAGGAGTCGGCATACCTGTTTCTACCAAATCCAAATGTGCAAAGAAAATTTGAAGAAGTCTAATTACCAAAGGAAATCAGTCGGCAAAGCTTTGATAGCAATGAAGGAATGTTGCCGTAACAGTAAAATGGAGCACGCCCACTGAAAGCAAACACCGGAGAGTTTAGAACAGTCATCGGAGGTGGTGAAGGTTGCCGGAGAATATGAGAATCGCCGGAGAAGAATGGGAGTCACAGGAGAAGATGAAGTGTCGCCGAAGAAAACTAAGACCGGAGAAGAGGTTACGGGCGCAAGCAAATTAGGGTGAAATGTGAGCGGAAATGGAAAAGATTAGTCGCGGTCGCGATTAAGAAGGACCCTAAAACGAGCACGGGCAGCACAAGCCCGCAAAGGTAATGCGGTCAATGGCGCTCGTATTCAAATTACAGGCATGACCTGCTCGCAATATAAATACAGGCAAATCAAAGAATTGAATTTTTTCATGATTTTCTCCACATTGTTCAGGAGATTAATGTTTATATTAGTTGTAAGTTGCAAGGATTGCCACCTTACCCACTTTTGTTTTAAAATTTGTCTCAAATCTCACTTCATAGCCACGAGTGCTCAATGAGACTAGAGAGGAGGATTTGCCCCTTAAGGTTAGGGACTTTTCAGCAAATCCTCCACACAAATTCTTTTTCCAAAATCATCCTATTTAATCCTTGCAAAATGCAATTAGTCAGACAAAGATCTCAAAAAGTGCAATTGGTGGGTCTTTTTGCTCTCTGCTTGTAATTGGTTCCAATTACCAGCAAAGAGGGGGCAGTTGTAGACACCCCAAATTGCACTACAAAATGAGAAAATAATTGAAAATAGTAATTGGGATTTAAAACAGGTCAAAAATGCATAAAATCTAATCATTTAAGCAATGACCATATTGTACCTTCGGGTTGGTTGCTCCCGAATTTTATATACAGACATACCGTGCCCGTAATAAGAATGCGGACACCACTTGCCCGCAATATATTTACGGGCACAGGAGATTTGTGTGAATTTGATCCTTGCTCAATTTCTGAGCCTTATCTACATCCAAATATATCTCTTGGTGAGCGAATTTATTTATTTATTTGTTCGAATTATCCTTGTTGGCCATGGATGGGCATTATCCCTATTTTTCAATCCAATCTGGTGGATCATGGTATATCCCTCTGGACTAGCCATACCCCTGGGTTTGCCTATAAATAGAGGTGAGATCTTTAAGCAAAGGGCCACGAAAATTTGAAGTCCAAGGAGCTCCAAGTGAAGAGAGGAATCCCTGCTGCTCTGCTTGCTCAATCCAGGTAAGTCCCTTTTCCTTTTTATTTTCTGTCTTCAATTCTAGAAGTAATAGGATCTTCTCCATTGCTGTAGAATAAGGCCTCCTTTTATCTTGTATTACCAAACCTGCCTCCAAGTACCTCAAGAATCCTCTCTAGCTGTAAAAGGTGAAGAGAGAGCTAGGGGAAAGGGGAACAGGTGGATCCTTAGAATAGAACCCCATAATCTGTTCTTTCCTTTTCTTTTAGAATAAGGCCTTTGATTGTGTTTGTATACCCAAACCTATCTCTAAATACCTCAAGAATCCTCTCTAGCCGTAAAACGTGAAGAGAGAGCTAGGGGAAAAGAGAACTGGTGGATCCGTAGGGTAGACCCCCATGTGCTCTAATTTGTGAGATATGGCTGCTTTGAATATCCTGTTCATGTTTTAATGGTTTTATTTTGAATCTGAATGAATCATATGAATCCATGATGTTTATAGCATGAGATCCTCACTTTTTTGCTAAAATTTGGATTTTTCACACTTTGCACCTACAGCATTGTTTTCGTGATTTTTGTGATTTTAGGTTAAGATCCTGGATCTATCATGATCTATATGATATGTGCGCGCGTGGGAAACGCGGCACGGGGTAGATTCGGAGTCGCCACCGCCTGATGGGGTGCAGGCGGACACCTGGGTGCCTAATCTTGCTTATTTAGGGCTTTTGGTCTGCGGCTTGAGATTCTAAGTTTGGTTCTCGGTTGCGGTCTGGGGAAGTCCGTAGACACCCCAATCCACCCCGTCAGATGACGGGTCCCGTGGGTTCCCTGGTTTGAGTCTGCTTTCTTACTTTGGTTCTCACCCGATTCCTAATCCAGCATGCATTTTTGTTGGGTCTTGGTGGGACCACCTAAGTGGTGTGGGTCCCTTTAGTTGATTTTATCTTTGCTTAACTTAAGTGATATGGGTTTGTTTGGGTGGGCCCCGTTGGAAGGCCCACGGTGTCCTGGGTTGGCTTGGGTAAGCTTATGTGCCTCTGGTGGGCCTCTATTTAACCCGGGAGGCCCCTTGGGCTTTGGTTAGTGTATGGATTTTACATTGGGGTTAAAGTTTTGATTATCAAGTCACTTTCATGCAAAAAGTGGGCCGGATCGGTTTGTGGGCCCCTTGGGTGGGCCCACATGGTGGCCAAGGAATTTTACATTTATCTTCTTTAGTTTGCCAAAGTGGGCTGGTCACTGGGCTTGGGGCCCGTGATCCAGGCTTTGGGCTTGAAAGCCCAGTTCCTTGAAGTTTGGCGCTTACACCCTAACTTGGTTCGGTTAGCGGGCTTTGGCGGGCCCAACAGGCCCTAGCCTTTGGTCGCGGCCAAACCAGGCAGCTCATGCACTTATTTCACACATCAAGGTACGGGTGGGCCGCATTGGGTTTGGCCCATCCGATTAGTTGGGTTAATTTCACTTAATCTTGCTTAAGTTGCATGCTTTGGTGTTCATTGGGCTTGGTGGGCCCTGTTGGAAGGCCCACGGGTGTGCCAAGTTTGGACCGGCAGTCCAAGTCCCATCTTGGGTTTCTGGGTGGCCCGGAAACCCTATTGGTTCAATTGGTTATGGTTCAAATCATTCCGGAATTCAGCTAGACATCAAGATATGCAAAAAATACATTTCTGTGTGTATCCGGCAACTCAGGCCGGATACACTTGGTCTGCAGGTGATCCGGCCAGAGTGGCCGGATACACAGGGCCTATGGGTTATCCGGCCTGAGTGGCCGGATACACCCAGACCTCAGGTGATCCGGCCTGAGTTGCCGGATCACCCTGGAATGGGCTTTTTTGGGACTTTTGCCATTCGGGGTGTTTCCAGGGGGTTTCCAGGGGTTCATGCAGGTTGTGTGGGCCCTCACACAGGCACACCTGTGTTCAGGTTCAAGGGAGAAGCCTCATTTTGGCTTCCCCCTTTTGGGTTTTCCAGCAAAGTCAAGGGGAGGAGGCTTAAGGTGCCACCTCCTCCCTATCATGGGATGCTTTCTGCGGCTGGACAGGGGCTTAGGTGTTCCTGTTTGGTCCTCCCACTTCTACACAATCAGTGGACATGCAAGGCAAGCAATGGTCTTTCAATCAAACCTAGTAAGCCTATTCCTAACACATGGACAGCATTTCCATTCTTGCTGACTCGTTACGGGTGACATAAAATCATGCATGAGGGTGAGCATGTATTAGCAAAGGAAGCATGCATTACTCTTCTTGGGCTTGAAAAGATTTATCATGGGAATATCAGGGAACATGAATAATCAGCAAACAAAATATGCACACAAGATATACTTCAAACATGCCAACAAAAACCCAGCCTAGATCCCTGCTCAACAGACACCTAGAAGCCTTTAAGAAACTCTTTAAAAGAAGGGATAGAGGGGGGGGGGGGGCTTAACATGGGGTACATTAGATGAGATGCTAATGGGGAACATGCTCCCCACTTTAATGGAATAAGCTACCACCTTAAACACAACAAAGGAGTACTACACATGCATTTATGGTCCCTTTAAAAGGCTTGTGAAAGCTTTCCCCCTACTCCCTTAGAACCACACGACCACCTCATCTCTCTTTCCCAGAGATTTTCTTGTGACAAGGCGAGGAACAACACATAGAGATCCCACGATAGCAACTTAAAGCATGGTAAAGACTACATGGATAAAAAAAATCATGCAAGAGAGCTTATTTTCATATATGTCATGTCAAATCTGATAGAGAACATTACCTGGGGGTTCTTGAACCCTGGAGCAAAGTGGAGGTGTCCCCCTTTGAGTGGTCCAGATGCTGGAGGCCCTTCTCCTTGACAGCAACAGCAGGTATCCTCCTTCTTGGTGGGGTGAAGATGGAGAGGAAGAAGGAGGTCAAGGGGTGGAGCCACCTTGGGGGGGGGGGGGGGGTCTAGGGAGGTGGTGGAGCCAAAGGGGTGCTGGGGAAGGAGGATTCGGACCAATAGAAGAGGGGCAAGGAGCTTTCAAAATGGTGAAAAGAACCAACCATTGGAAAGGGGTCTGCTGCCCCCTTTTATAAAAAAACTTAATGTATCCGGACTTGGAGTTCGGATACACTATATATCATGTGTATCCGGCCTCCAAGGCTGGATACACTAGGCTCCCTTTGTATCCGGTCTTGAAGACCGGATACAAAACATTAGGCATGAGCAACGAGGCGTGCCGGCCCGAGCCCGGCACGCCCACTGGGGCGTGCCGCGCCGGGCCTAGGGCCCTGGGGGCACGGCCCGTTTGAGCACGCGGGCCCAAGCGGGCTGGCCCGCGCGCTAGCCCGCTGGGCACGCGCCCAACGGCAGGCACGGCGGGCCGGCCCGCTTGGCACGCCCCAACGGCAGGCACGGGTGCCTGCCGTTGGGCACGCGGGCCGGCCCGCCTGGCCCGCCAGAGTGCTAGCCGTTGGCTAGCTCTCTTTTCCCTCCATACAAGTGGCTTTTAGCCAATTTTATGCCTATTTTACCCCCCCAACAGCCATATAACAACTATATTGGGGGGATATAGTTGTAATTGATGATAAAAAGACCTTTTCTACCCTTCCAACTGCAAAATAACAGTCATATTGAAGGGTAGAGGTAGTAAAAAGCCACTTTTAATTTTCTATAAATAGCCACTCCCTTTCCCACTCCAAACCACTTCTACAATCTCCTACTCTCTTCTAATTGATTATCAAATAGTTCTTTGCTCTAATTGTTGTAATTGGAAATTGGTGATACTCGATCTCTTCTAATTGTTCAAGCATCAAAAGTGGGAAATTGGACTCTGGAGGTTGAAGGCTTCAATTGCAAAGTTCAAGATTCATTCTAAAGAGGTATTCTTCTATTTAATTTTCTGATTTTAAAATTAGTATAAATATTATTATTATAAGTAAGTCTCTCCTTCTACCTTTCTTATAAATTAATATCACCAAATAGTTATTATAATATTATTTATTAAGAATTTTTTTTTCAAAAAATTTGATAATGGACCCTAGGTATCCTATGTTTTTTGACACTGAAGAAAGGGAATATCTTAGACCCCTTTCTGACCCAGTATTTTCTGATGATATAACCCAACCCCAATATAATGACCCTCCCATCCAAGGTCTTGAAACAGAATTACCTTCACAGGATATGGGATCGTCTTCCCTACCACCTAGGAGCACTAAGAGGAGTAGAACCTCTAGTGTTTGGCTTAATTTTACAATTGAAAGTGTAGGGAGTGAAGAGAAGGCAGTGTGTAACCATTGCAAAAAACAGTTTAGTTGTAAAGGCAAAGGTGGTACAGGCCACTTGAACCGGCATTTGCATAAATGCCTTCCAAAACATGGCCAAATTGACCCTAGGCAAACCCAAATTTCTACTAGTAGTGTTGCTATAAGTAATTTTATTTTTAATCAAGAAGAAACTAGGCTTGAAATAGTAAAGTGGGTAATTCAAGAAGAATTACCCTTTAGATTAATAGATTCTAAAAGATTTCACCGTTTACTAACTAAATATTTAGCACCACAATTTAAACCTTTTTCACGCCACACTTTAAGAAAGGATGCCATAAAATTATATGGAAAAATGAAAACTGCATTAATAGAAACTTTGTCAAACAGTACTTTTAAAATAGCTTTAACTTCAGATATTTGGACAAGTAGACAACAAATAAGTTATTTAGCTATAACCGCACATTATATTGATGAAAATTGGAATATGGAAAAAAGAATAATAACTTTTGAACCACTAGATGCTAGCCATACTGGAATAAATATATCAAATGCTATAAGTAGAAATCTAAGAAATTATAAAATACACAATAAAATAATGGCTCTAGCACTTGATAATGCAAGTGCTAATAATGTTGCAGTAGGAATATTCAGACAACAATTAAACTTAAATATAGATGGAAGTTTATTTCATGTTAGGTGTGCTTGTCATATTCTTAATTTAGTTGTGCAAGATGGATTAAAAATTGTTCAACATCATTTAATAAATATTAGAGATGCAGTAAGATTTATAAAACAATCTAGCACAACCGCTAGAGAATTTAAATATTATTGTGAAACTTTAGGAAAACAATATAAAAAAATTACCCTAGATGTTGAACATAGGTGGAATTCAACATATATAATGCTAGAAGCTGCATTAGGATTAAAACAAGAAATTACAATATTTTATAAAAGTAAAATGCCTGAAAGTGACTTAGAGGATCTTGATTGGCAAATAGCCGAAATTTTAAGAGATTTTTTAAAAGTTTTTTATGATGCAACAAGATATTTATCAGTAGTTTATTACCCAACATCTTCAAGTATTATAACTTGTTTATATCAAATAAGTATTTGTTTTAAACAATATAGAGATGTACCCATTGCTAAGGAAATTATCCCTGCAATGGAAATTAAAATTTTAAAATATTGGCAAGAGATGCCTAATTTATATTGTTTAGCTACTACAATGGACCCTAGGATTAAATTAGGAGTTGAAGACTTAATAGATGGAATAAATGAAAATATGAATTCTACTTTTCAAATAGATATACGTAAAATAAGAAATCTATTAGAAAGACTTTTTTGTGAATACGATACTAGTAGTAGCATACAAAGTCATACGCGAACCCAACAAACACTACCAAATAATTCCCCTTGGAATTTTTTAAGTGGGAGAAGAAAGGGAAAACAACCAGCTTCTAGTAGTGGGGGATCATCTGAATTAATGATTTTTTTAGAAAGCCCCCTAATGAGTTTTAATACTATAGAAGAGCATAATGCTTTTAACATTTTGACATGGTGGAAGCAAAATCAGGTTAATTATCCTGTGCTTTCCGCCATGGCACGTGATCTACTAACGGTTCCGGTGTCCACAGTTGCATCGGAATCAGCTTTTAGTGCAGGTGGACGAACCGTGGATGATTACAGGAGCAGATTAACGCCGGAGATGGTGCAAGCATGTGTTAGTCTTACAGATTGGTTAAGGGCAGAACTGAGAGAACAAGAATATGAAGATGATCAACTTGCTGGAGACTTTGATGATTTGAATATTGATTTTAGTCAACTAGAGTAGTCTAAGTTTGGTTATAATTTTTGTAATCAAAGTATAGGAATTGTACTTTCTCTTTTTTTTTTTGTTTCTTTTAAACTGCAAATGATAGATAGATGAGTGGGTGCCAACCTAGTTGGGATGTGCTTATACTATAGTGATGCAGTATTATTTGTTCAAGTAATTATGTAATTTTTGCAAAGTTGTAAGTGTACTTATGCTAATTAATGAATTTATATTTTTTTGAGCAAAATTTATCTCAATATGTGTAAAACAATTTTGTGAATAATAAAAGTATTTTACAGAAATTTTTTGGGATTTTTTGGGATTTTTTTTGGGATTTTTTGGGATTTTTAAAAAAAAATAAATTAATTGGCCCGCCGGCCCGGCGGGCTAGGCCCGGCACGGCATGCCTGCTGGGGCGTGCTGTGCCGGGCTGGGGTTTTGGGCAAATGGGCCTGGCGTGCCGCGGCCCGCCCGAGCACGCCTGAGGCGTGCCGGGCCGTGCCTGGCCGGCCCGCCGCGCATGCCTACAAAACATCATAATTGGTAAAATTGATTTCCGCCGCGAATTTGTCGGAGAATCGGTGCGAATCTCGCCGAGCAAATCTTTGTATCCTGCCTTCGAGTCCGGATATACATAGGGGCACGTGTATCCGGCATTAAATGCCGGATACAAATCGAAAAATTACGGATTTGCCCTTCGACTTGACCGATTCGACTGATTCGACCGATTTGACACTTTTGGATATCTACGGATTGCCCCGTACGAATTTTTGTTTAGTCATTGGGATTTTTGGATATTTAAGGTTTAGTCCCCGAGATATTTTGCTGCGTTGGCTGCCACGTGTGCAGTTCTTGCGTCACGTGTGCTGTTTCTGGTTTTGCTGCGCGGAAACTTCGACGGCTCATATCTTACTCATCTGAACTCCGATTTGAGCAAACTCAATTGCGTTGAACTAGTATCGGAGCCCTCTATTCAATGACATAGGGTTAAGTACTTGGCACGGGGTTCGAGGAAAAGTCAACTTTCGGCTCATCCTCAAGTTTGACCGACCGCAGAACCCTCATCCGGACTCCGATTCCAGCAAACCCAGTTGCTTTGGACTCGTATCGGGATTCTCTATCCATTGAGATAAAGCAAGGTGGCCAAATTTTATCTGATTAAAAGGTCAACTTTCCACTTCTCAGGGTTTGACTTTCTAGCCAGGTTTTGCATTTCTGGCTTTTCGGGAGCGCAAAAATGAGGTGCTTACAGCTGCCCCTCTTTGCCGAAGTCACCTTGCGGATGAACGGCAAAGAGAAAAAGAATCTCGTTTTTGCCCCTGGCATTTCTGTCGACATGGTCGACGAGCTAAGTCCCTTGAAATTTTCATTTTGAGAGGGAAGCGGCCAAGTCATGTGGCGTCACTCCCTGGCTTCGGAGTTTCCTTACCCTTTGCCTTCAGGTTTTTGTAGGGCAACTCTTCAGCACTTGATTTAAGTTTGAAAGAGATTAGATTGGACTTAGGCTCGCCAACCTGTTTCGGCGTTGATTCCAGACACTTGACAATATTCTTTCCTTTTTGTTTGTTCCATTAAAGCTTTTGGGTGTGTGAGACATGGGAAAAATCACCGGAATGATCATCCCTCCGTCAACACACGGGCTCAACGCAAAAATGGGAGAGTCGCCACCATTCATGATTCTGGGGTGAGAATGGACACCAAAATATTTAAAAATCATCAAAAAGTGCCAAAATACCAATTCTAGGATAAAAATAACCCTACTTGAAAATCAAATCCAGAGATGGGTAAGGGGATTAGATTATGAATGGGGGAAGGTGTTAGGCACCCCCATTCATCCACACGAAGTGGTTGCCAAGTGTATGTTCATGCTAAAAAGAAAATAAGAAACTTGCTAAAAATCATGAAAAAGCCTTGAAAAAGGAACAATGTATGATATTTTCACATGAAGATCTAAATGGATTTTAGATCCTCTCTTATGTCAATATCATTTCTGGAGTATTTCAAAAGATGGAAATCAAAGTAGAGGTTGCATAAAACCAAGTTAAATCAAATCCGGAAAATTCGGTAAAAAGTATGCCATTTGCCTTGAAATCATTCAAATCCAATTCTAAATTGAACCAAACCAAATCCATTTGAAAGATTAGGGTAAATAAGAGTCTCATGCAAAATTTCACTTCATTCCGATGAAAAATCTAGGAGTTATGCTCCTTTGAAGTTGCTGCTGGGGATTTTTAAAAGTGGTAAGTGGGCAACTTTGGAAAATTGTCTAGAAAAATCCACTATATAAAAGTCCACGAAATTTGGTGTGATTGAAGTTTGTATGGCCATATTTCCATAGAAACTAGCCTCATACAAAAATCCCTTCGGGTGTGCCTTGGGTGGTCTCCCGAACAGGCCCCGAAGATCACAGATTTACCCAGAAAAGTACAAATGAACAGTTCTGAGTAAATCGGCTACCAATAATTCAAATGGAATCCAAAAATTATGAAACCAACTGGATTTGAAAATAGACTCATAAAGGAGTACTCAGCAACAAAAATCACTCGAATCGAACTTAAAACGAACACATGGCGGTCCGTCGAAGTGACAAGTTCTGTACTTGAACCTGAACTGTCCACTTAACTTCGACAGAGAGGTGTCAAAAATCCGTTCGATGGAACTTTATGAAATTTGGTGGACATAAACTAGACAGCCTCACCTTTCCCATGGTTCTAGAATCGCCCCAAAATTCATCCGGATGATGAAGTTATGGGCGTCCGAAGTAAGGGTACAGGTGCTGTCAAACTAAGCCACTTTTGAAGAAAACCAAATCCGAAAATTGATAAAATGTGTGTGATCCGTGTGAGATGAATCCAAAACCTTTGAAAAACATTTTAAAACACTCCAGAATTTGATTGAGGCCCTTTATTGGAGATTTATCACAATGAATGTAATAAATCCCCAAATGTGAGCCTATTCACCAAAAAAGTGTAATATGTGTGCAAAAGTGAAAAACCAAGCAAGATCAATACAACATGCATATAGATTCAACAAAATAGGTTCTAGCATAGCCTAGGGTTCCGTTCCATTATCGTTTCCCTCTGTTCTCTTTAAGATAATCAAGGGTACTTTGAATATGGAACGGTTTACAATCAATCAAAAAGGCCTTATGCTACATGGGTTCTAGCACTAGGGTCAATCCCCAGTCTCGTTTCTCCTAGATCCGCCTTCACGTTTTACGGCTAGGGGAGTCTTGAGATACTTTGAGCCAGGGAAGGATTTCCACACATACAAACAAGGCTTTACACTACAGAAAGGTAGAAGAAGAGATCTAGATCTAGGAATGTAAAGACAGAAAATAAAAAAAAAAGTTGAGGCTTACCTGAGCTCTGGAGGTGATTCCGCAGCGGTTTTCTTCTTCTCTTGGAGTTCTTCTTTGCGAGAATTCAAAACAAGAGTTGTGTGCCATTTGCTTAAGGAGGAGCCTCCTATTTATAGGCAAAGGTTAGGGTTAGGGTTGGTGAGAATGGTAGACACAACATAAGGTCTATAGCCCACCAACCTTAACCCTAAGGCTGTTTCCGAGATTTCCCCTCATTTAATGAGGGATATGATGGTAAAAGTGAAAAGCTCTCGAAAAACCCTAATTTTGAGCAAAACTAGCGTATCCGGCATGTCAGGCCGGATACACAAGTACCTTAATGTATCCGGACTATGATGCCGGATACACTGAGGTCTACTTGTGTGAGACATGGGAAAAAAATCGATTTACATGATTTCCTCAATCATCACACGGGATTATATAAAACAAAGAGTCGCCACCATTCAATTTAGGCGTGAATGGACACCAAAATATTAAATAAGCACAAAAGGCAAATTTTAGGGCAAAATATCCCTCCTAAAAAAAACAACCAGAGATGGGTAAGGGGATTAAGTTATGAACATGGGAAGGTGTTAGGCACCCCTATTCATCCACATAAAGTGGTTGCCAGGTATTTGTTCATGTTAAAATAAAGGAAAAAGCTTGCTATAAAAATCACACAAAATCACAAAAAAGGCAAAAATATATGGTTTTTTCATATGAATAGTCTGATTGATCCAGAACTATCAAACATGATCATACCATTCCTAGGGTTTCATGATCAAAATAAAATTAAGATAAAATCAAATAAAATCAATTTAAAGTGAAAAATCCAAAAATCTGGCTTCAAGTCAAAATTCTAGAAATCTAGAAAAATATGATTTTTATAAAATATTTCAAAATTGAACTTGAATAGTCCAGGACATAGATAAAGCCTAAATTTCACATTAAATCTGAAAATAAAAACCAAAAATACCCACGTTGATGAAAAAACATCAAAAGGGGAGAATTTAGACCGTAGGGTCTTCTCTCAATAATGAAAAACAATTTTAAAAACATCTCATGAAACCCTAGAATTTACTTTCAGGCTTCTAGATCCAGATCTATCATATTGATCATGATAAATCCAAGATCTTAGCCTAAAACCACAAAAATCACGAAAACAGTGCTGTAGGTGCAAAAGTGGCAAAAATCCAAATTTTATCAAAAAGTGGGGATCTCATGCTATAAACATCATAGATTCATGTTATTCATTCAGATTCATCATAAAAAGCATTAAAACATGATCAGGATATTTAAAACAGCCATATCTCACAGATTAGAGCACATGGGGGTCTACCCTACGGATCCACCTGTTCTCTTTTCCCTTAGTTCTCTCTTCACGTTTTACGGCTAGAGAGACTCTTGAGGTACTTGGAGATAGGCTTGGGTACACAATCACAATCACAGGCCTTATTCTATGAAAAAAAGGAAAAAAAAACAGATATGGGGTTCTATTCTAGGGATCCACCTGTTCCCCTTTCCCCTAGTTATCTCTTCACGTTTTACGGCTAGAGAGACCCTTGAGGTACTTAGAGACAAGTTTAGGAATACACAAACAGATATGGCCTTATTCTACAGCAATAGAGATGATCCTATTACTTCTAGAATTGAAGAAAGAAATTAAAAAGGGATAGGGGACTTACCTGGATTGAGCAGGCAGAGCAGCAGGGATTCCTTTCCTTCTCTTGGAGTTCCTTGTACTTCTTTGACTTCAAAATTTCGTGGCCCTTAGCTAGAGGAATGAGCCTCTATTTATAGACACACCCAGGGGGCATGGTTGGTCCAAGGAGATATAGCCTGATCCTCAGGATAGAGAGAAAGTTGGAGATAATGCCCATCCATAGCCAACCAAGGTGACTTCAGCGAATAAAATACATAATCCGCTCGTTTAAAGATATATTGGACTTCAAATAAGGCTCGGAAATCGAGAGAAGGACCAAACTTGCACGTGTCTTTAATGCCCGTAAATATACTACGGTCCAATGGGGACCGTATAGTTACTACGGACGCGCCTGCCCGTAGATATTTTGCGGGCGAGATCGGCCCGTGAAGTCAATACGGGCAAAGCCTGTTCATTCTATTTTTAGGCCTTTTTGACCTGTTTTAAGCTCTAATTACATGTTTTTATTATTTTCTCATTTGGCAGTGCAATTTGGGGTGTCTACAGCTGCCCCCTCTTTGCTGGTAATTGGAACCAATTACAAGCAGAGAGCGAAAAGACCCACCAATTGCACCTTCTGAGATTTTTGTATAATCAATTGCACTTTGCAAGGATTAAAGGGATGATTTTTGAAAAAAAGAATTGATTGTGGAAGATTTGCTAAGAAATCCCTCAGCTTAAGGGCCAAATCCTCCTCTCTCCTCTCACTGAGCACTTGTGGGCTATGAAGTGAGATTTGAGACAAAATTTTTAAACAAAAGTGGGTAAGGTGACAATCCTTGCAACTTACAATTAATACAAACATTAATCTCCTAAAAATTGTGAGAAAATGATAAAATACGCAATTTATGGCTTCGCCCGTATTTGGCTTACGGACATACCTGACCGTAGGGGATTCACGGGCGGCCGGGCCCGTAGTGCTTTCACGGGCTTCTGATGCCCGTACTGTTTTTACGGATTTTACTCTTCTTCTTAAGCTCGCGACCGCGAAATTTCTTCTTCTGCTCGCATTCAAGCCCTAAATCCTTTGCGCCCGTGCTATTTTCTCCGGTCCTCTTCTTCTTCTTCAACAGTCCGATTCTTCCTGTTGTTCTCCAGCGACTTTCTCCCTCCGGCGACGACTTGCTCATTCCGGCGACTGTTCCCATTTCTTGTTCTTCCACTGTCGTGCCAGTGGTCTTAGCTTCGGGTGTTCTTCGAATTTCCTCAACCGACCGTGAATCATCCTTTTTGAAGCTTCGGTAAAGTAAGAGCTTCCCTTTTGATTACTCTATTTCGACTGAACCCAGTAAGTGGACGAAATCTCTTTGTTGTGTTTTTTTTTTTTTTTTTCTTATGAACAATGTATGCAACAATAAAACCCATGGACGAAATTTTTGCTCTTAATTGAATCAGCTGTTTGCTCTGTCTTCCTTAACCTGATTTGATTCGAAATTTCTATGCTCTTGAATTCTGGAATGATTAAACTCCCCAATATTGGTCTGTTCATCATTGTACCATGCTGCTTTCTTTTGTACATGACATGTCCGCAATGACACTGACAAGTTTCTGATACTTGAATGAGAGATGATTATCTCAAGCTGCAAATTTTTGTTTTTTTTGAATGCTGGGTAATCAAGTTGCAGATAGATCTTTGATTTTGAGTTTGTTTACTCCTTTGATCTTCAGCTATTTGGATTCTTAGTGTGTTTGTCTGTCATGCCATCTGTCCTCACACTGCTATTCTGCTGATTTCTCTTTCCTTGTCTTATATGACTGTTTGTATGGTCTTTATGAATGAATCCTCCATTGTCATATTTGACCAAATGATTTTCTGCTCTTGGGCTAATAGATTTAGCTTTTGAGTGAGCAAATTTCTGAGTTTCTGAGTTTGCTTCCTGTTGACTGAACTAATGTTTGCAATTTTTCTAATTGAGACTGGATTTGATGTTGAGCATCTTGTCCAACTGTCTTGGCATGAATACTATAGACTTCTGACTTTGCCTTTCTTGTGTTAACTCAGTCTCAATACAAGTATGCCTGAACTTTTATCCTGGAGCCAAACAAAAGTAGATGATTAAAATCCACTCTTAGCACATTCATATATAAGAAGCCTAAACTTCCTATATAATTTTTATATATTTTCTTGATTAGAGCAAAGACAAAATAAATATCACAATAAGCTTTCTCTAAACAGAAAATTAAACTCCTTTTCTTCCATCCTCCATTATTCTTTTCCTGCACATCACTTAATTTTGGTTAAAATGGAAATCAAGCCATTAGAAAATTTTAACAAGAATAATTAACCAACTCCCTGATTTGAACCGTAGATGGCCCGCCTTCGATCAGCTTCTAGGGATCCTGCGGATGAGCCTTCCTCTTCGAGAGTTAGGCGTGATCCTGCTGATGTGGCCTCGTCTTCGAGGACCGAGAGGGATTCTGATTCAGATGTTCCTGATCTTCCTTCTGGGGATTCGCGTGAGGCGACCCCAGAGGTATACTCTAACTCCTTTGAATTTAATAATCCTTTTCAAAACACATCATCTTGATTCTTTCTTCTCTTTAATTATTTTCTTTTAGCCGGCTGTTGAGGCTTCGGGCAGAGATAGGAGCCGTAGTAGGCGTCGAGCTGGAGGCAGAGATGGAGGCCATGATGAAGGCCGTAGAGGAGGCCGCAGAGGGGGCCGTGGCAGAGATGAGGCCAGGACCAGGGTTGAGATCCCTGAGGAGGTAGCTGCCCAGATTAGGGACACTGATCTTCTGCATGGTTTGAGGACTCATCCCTCAGCGTGCGTTAGGGCGGATATCCCTTTGGAGTATCCGATGTCCCATTATAGAGGGAGCTGGGCCAGCTTTACTAGATTCTTGAGAGCTTGCAGTTCGGCCTATCGTCGGGAGCTAGGATTGTACGGTTTCGGCATGTTTATCACCATCCCGGACGTTCGCTTGGATCGAGCCCTCATTGCAGCATTATTGGAGAGGTTTTTCCCAGAGACCTTGAGCTTCCACTTCCCAGATATAGAGATTGGGATCCGGCCTTCTGATTTCACACTCATCACCGGGATTAGGATGATCGGTGATGTTATTACTGAGATGACTATGCCAGAGGCTGATGAGATTGCAGCTTATCTTGGATATATTGTGCTGCCTCCTGAGGCATGGGATCGAGGGAGAGCTAGATTGTCTCTGACATGGCTGAGAGAGACTTTCAGGAGGAGGCAGTTTGGCCAGCTTGCTGCTGGTGACCATGTTTTTCCTTTCACCTTCAGATTTCTTTTTCTGTATATGATGGGATCCTGCTTCTTCCCAGAGGACACGACTTCAGTTAATCCTCACTTCTTGAGTCTTCTAGGAGATCTGCAGCGGGCGAGGAGGTATGCCTGGGGCCCGCTCATATTTGGTACTATTCTGGCTGGCCTGCGCCGATCAGTGAGTGGCCTCTCTACATCCAGAGGGGCTGGAGTTGGATGCCGATTCTTCTGGCCTTTTCTGCAGGTGAAATGTTTATTTCCTTTCTTTTTCACTCTTTCCCTTTTCCTTATCTCTCTTTTTCTATTCTTCTGACTATTTTCTTCTTTCTTGTAGTTTTTTGCTAGGGTTTATATACCCTATTTCCGCCCTACCTCTACGATGCCTGAGGAGACATATCCTATGGCACTTAGATGGTGTCATGTAGAGCACGACTCTGAAAAGAGTCGTCCCAGGTCCGCCCGGGCCCACTTAGACAGGTTATACCGGTCTGAGGTAATCTTCTTTTAATTCCTCTACTTTTTCTTTTCTTTTCTTCCTGGATCGCATATCTGATGTCCTGTTTTGTTTTTCAGCTATTTGTCCCCAGGATGGAGGACATTCATGAGGTGCTGGCCCTGCAGGCTGCGAGAGATGATGCATTTGTCCCTGACCAGAGACGACAGAGATACCAGTTCTTTATTGGTCAGCTGGGCAGCATCTGGTATTGTGGCGAGCGCTTCTTCTTTCAGCATGTGGGAGAGCCGCGGATTCCTGCCATCCCGCCAGATACTACTCCTTTCTATCCTCCTATGCCTGTTGATCCTGCCCAGTTCTTGGATTGGACTGAGGCAGAGACATTATTGGAGGAGGGTGACTATGATGCCTGGTTCGGGCGATCTTCTGTTGGATGCCTCATGTCACCCATGCCTGTCCGTGGCGGAGTCACGGAGATAGGAGGGGTAGTGATTAGGGCCTATGACACTACGGTATGCTTTCTTCTTTTGTGACCTTCTATTTCTATTTCATCTGTCCTTAGCATTTTTCTGACTTCTTTCTTCTCTATTTCAGGAGGCTCAGTTGGTAGAGATCCGGTCTCGCTATGCTGATTTAGAGCGCCAGCGTGATGCAGCGATCGCTGAGCGGGACGCCCTCTATATCACTATTTCCGATCTCCGGGGGCAGCTAGCCAGAGCCCAGGGCCAGGAGGGTCCATCTGATGCACAGGACCAGGCGGGTCCGTCTGATACTCAGGTTAATTTCTTTTTTTATTTCCATTCCTGCTTTTGTATTAGCCTATCTTGTTCTGACTGAATTTTTTTCTTAGTTTCAGGAGTACACCGCTGGCCCTTCTTCACCTGCTTCACCCGTGCCTATGCATTTCCGGGATGAGGTGTTTTCTGTGGCACGGGTGGAGTTCGTGACGTCTCCCAGTCCAGTGGAGGTTCCTGCAGCAGAGCCCGAGGTCGAGGCTGATATTGTACCTGCTGCTGAGGACGTGCCAGAGTCTGCCCCAGTAGCTGAGACTGCTCCTGCTGCATCTGCTGATATAGATATAGATTCGGCTATGGACGCCGCTGGGGTAGAGCCTACCGTGGAGACTGCCGTGATGGAGGAGGCTACAGCTGATCCTGTAGAGCCCGAGGTGGAGATGACTGCTACTGAGCCTGTGGAGCCGGAGGTTGATGTACCTGGGACGTCTGCTCCTGCTGGTCCTGTTAGTCCTGATATGGAGGATGCGGAGGTGACACATGCTGCTGTTGATCCTTCTGCGGATTCTTCCCGTACAGAGTCTGATCCCGATTCTACGGGATATGTAGATACTTCAGGGTACGTCCCTCCTGATCATCCCACTGCTGGCCTTGTGCCTTTATATATGTGGCATGATATTCAGTCTGTTTTGAGCAGGATGACGCGTAGCACGGCCCGCAATATTGTGCGGCATGTCTTTGAGCGTAGGCGATCTACAGGCCGTGGTCGAGGCAGAGGACGAGGCCGTGGCCGTAGGAGCGGACCTGCATGGCCATTAGATTAGGATTCTTCCATGTACCTTTGTATTTTTTTGCAAAAGTGATGTAAACATTCATATATATATAAGAAGTTTGTTTTATTTCCATTTGTGTTCTTTCTTCTTTATTTACAGTATTTATTATCTGATGAATGTTAAAACAGGGACAGGTGAAGCTTTAGGGAAACCAAAGAAATTAAAAATTCCCATTTTTTTGCATTTTTTCGAAGGAACCGTACTTATACTACGAGCAGGCTGTGCCCGTAAAGTTCTTACGGGCGTGCGCTGCCCGTGAAATTTTCACGGTCAGGCGTGTCCGTAATTCCTATACGGGCGAGCCTTGCCCGTAATATAATTACGGAATTTACTGTCTTACGATTTTTTCTATATAAACTCCTAGGGAACATCATTGTGACACTTTTATTAATTGAAAAACTCCCTGAGCACGTCTTTTCTCGCTTTCCTTGGCTTCTTTGGTGCTTCCATGGCTTCCCCTACGCCGCTTTCTCCTGCCGTTGAATCTCCTCCTGCAAGACAACCTGTTAGATCAAAACCTCCTAATCTTACCAGGTACAATATTGTGGATTCCTTTTATGATAGATGGGTTAACTCCATGACCCTTGATGAGGAGATTCGTTGGGATTCCATTCACTTAGGGCACATCCTACACCTCCCTAAAATTCCCTTTAAGTGGGAAATCATTGAAGCTTTGATAGGCCATTGGGTACCTGAGCTGAATCTCTTCCGTTTTGATGATAAAGAGATGACTCCTACCATAGAAGAGATTGAAATCATCCTTGGCCTTAGATTTTCTGAAAAAGTTGTGAACCCACCCCTAAAGCTTAGTTATAAAAAAGAGGCTTCCACTTTCCTGGGTATAGGGAAGAAGGACTTAGGAAATTCTGATGCACTATTGACCTTGTCCAAGACCTTTTTGACTGAAAAACTTCTGAGGAGTAATGACAAGGACTCTAGGTTTAATGCATTGACCCTGATAGTGGTCAATCAGCTGCTTTTTCCACGGGGTGATGACCAGGTTGACTTGGCTCTTATCTCAGTTATCTGTCAGGTTAGGGAACGCGAGAGGTTGGCCCCTATGATCCTAGCAGAGATATATCACGCTCTTACTGATTGTTATTTCAGGAAGAAGAAACGCTTCCTTGCCTGCGCCCCTATCCTACAGGTAAAATATACATGTATTTTTTTTTCTTCTATTTTTTTTTTCTATTCTTTTTCTTTTTTTTTCCTCTTTTTTTTTTTCTTCTTCTCTTTTTTCTTTCTTCTCCTTTTTTTTTTCTTTTTTCTTTTTTCTTTTTTCTTTTTTTCTTTCTTCTCTTTTTTTTTTCTTTTTGGAAATAAATTGAAATACTCCCTTTTTCTGCAGCTTTGGTTGCTTGACCATCTTAGCCAGGTTGAAGAAATAACTCGCCGCTTCTTTCCAAGATTGAAAGTTCCTGTTTTGATGAGCAATAGGGGATGTCCTAACATCCAAGGTGGCAAGCAAGGCTGGTTCACTTTCTTGGGCACTCTCCAGGATGATCAAGTGAGATGGCCTGGCATTTATCAGCCCACTCCAGAGACAGTGATCAGCTTTAGAGATAAAAACTTTCTGGCCCTAGCAGGCTTGAAATCTGCTGTTCTCTATCTTCCTTTGAGGGTTCTTCGGCAATTTGGAGCGACTCAGGGAATTATGATCCCCACAGGTTATGAGAGCTTTATAGGGCCACTTACATCAGCCACCATGGGGCTAAACGCTCAATTAATGAAAGAGTGGTCCTATGTTTGCTTTCTGCGGGGTCCAGTCTTTTCTGAGTCCCATGTGAAGGACTATCATTTCTGGATCAAAGAACAGGTGCAGAGTCATGCCCCAGTACCAGAGGATCCTCCTGCAGTTCTTCCTCCTACTTATGAGGACATTCTGGAGTCAGAAAGGGCAACCCATAAGCGGCTTCAACAAATATGGGTACGGGAGGCTCAAGAACTTAGGATAAAAGTCCTTGTTCTGGAGAGGAAGCTTGAAGAGCAGAAGTCTGGCCGCATTGCCATAGAGAAGAAACTTGAAGAACAAAGGCAGGCTCGTCGCTTTGAAGTCCGTGTGATGCGGAAGAAGTATCAGGACTCCTTGGCTGACCTTAGGGCGTTGAAGATCAAGCTTTCCTTTTCAGATGAGGTCATCTCCTTTTTGAGTGATCCTGATGCAGAGGGTGCTTCTGGAATCATTGCAACTCAGGCAGCTAGGATTAGGGAGCTTGAGGAGCAGTTAGGGAGTAGGGATTAGATTCTTTCATCATTTTTTTTTTCATTTTTTCCATACTTTTTTACAAAAGCAAACTCCATTAGTGGAAAGATATTAGATTTAATTCAAAAATAGGTTTTATATTATTGGCCTCAGAATTCTCAGATGCTTATAAAAACAGAAGTTTTATGAAAAAGTATTTGATTTCTCATCATTGGCCAAAGTATAGTTTTTTTTTTTTGAAAGCTGATCCAAAACACTTAATCACATATAATTAAAGGAATTAAAATCTGGTTGAATAATGAAAAGGGTAGTCCAAGCAATAGGGAGAGACCAAATTTGTCTACCCCGTGACCCTTAGAATCATCCCCTAATGATTTTTCCTTCATGATTGGCCTTGCTGATCTGCTCAGTTTCCAGTGCTCATGCTGATTTGAACCTTAGACCACATGATCAACTCAACCCTTGATTCTTTTCTTTTTTTTTCTTTTTTTTTTCTTTTCTTCTTTTTTTTTTCTTTTTGCCCTTCTTGCCCCTAGTGCCAATTACGGTTTTCACTAGGGTTGGCCTCTGCATTCCGTCATCACCAATCTTACTCTGAAAGTTGAATGAATATACTAAAATCACCGAGGTCTTAATAATAGGACGAAACAAAGGCTAGGTTCGGTTTATGAAAGAAAGGTATTAAAGGCTCAAAATTTTCTAAGTGTGAAAATGGGTCAACTGGACTTACAGTCATGGTGGATTCAATCCCATTCCCCTTCTTTTGTATTTGGCATTTATTTGCCCCCTTTTTTTTTTTTCTTTTTGTTTTTTTTCTTTTTGCCTTTATTGGCCTTGCCCTTATTGGCTTTGCCCCAGTATAAGGCTGTAAGTCCAGTTTGGGTTTAACAAAAAATACGAACAGGCTCAAATTGGTTTGACTAGGGATTCAAATTTTGGGATATAAAGAACAATGGCCTCAGATCCTTTCCTAGTAATATTCATTCATGGAAAATATCTCTTTACTGCATCAGAGTTAATTGGCTCAGGAAAATCCTTCCCATCCATTTCTGTTAAGATGAGAGCACCCCCTGATAGGACCTTCTTGACCACATAAGGTCCTTCCCAATTTGGTTTGAACTTTCCACGAGGATCTTCCAAAAAGGGTAAAATCTTATTTAATACCAAATTTCCTTCTTAGAAAGTTCTGGGCTTCACCTTTTTATTGTAAGCCCTAGCCATCCTCTTCCGATATAATTGGCCATGACTAAGTGCCTTCAAACGCTTTTCTTCAATTAAATTGAGTTGATCATGTCTAGACTGTATCCATTCAGCTTCTTCTAATTCTGCTTCCATTAGCACTCTTAGTGAAGGTATTTCCACTTCCACTGTTAAAACTGCTTCCATTCCATAGACTAAGGAGTATGGGGTTGCCCCTGTAGAAGTCCGAATTGAGGTTCTGTAAGCGTGTAGAGCAAGTGGCAGCATTTCATGCCAATCTTTAAAACTCACTACCATTTTCTGAATAATCTTCTTTATATTCTTATTCGCTGCTTCCACTGCCCCATTCATCTTTGGTCTGTAAGGCGCTGACTTGTGGTGGGTAATTTGAAATTGTTCACACATCTTCCTCATGTCTTTGTTCTTAAGGTTTGAAGCATTGTCTGTTACTATGGCACTTGGCAAACCATAGCGGCAAATGATGTTGTGCTTCAAAAACTTAAGAGCATGGCTACTCGTAATGTTTGCATATGAAGCTGCTTCTACCCACTTAGTGAAGTAATCAATTGCTACGAGTATAAATCTATGTCCATTTGATGCCTTTGGGGAGATCATTCCAATGACATCTATAACCCACATAGAAAAAGGCCACGGAGACGTCATACTGTGTAATTCACTTGGGGGTGCATTCTTGTTATCCGCGTACACTTGGCATAAATGACACCTTTTAACGTGCATATAGCAATCATGCTCCATAGTCGACCAGTAATATCCCAATCGCAGAATCTTCTTGGCAAGCATATGCCCATTCATATGGGGTCCACACACTCCTCCATGTACTGTTTCAACTATCCTTTCTGACTCGGTTTTTGCAACACATCTAAGTAGTATATCATTGTGTGATCTTTTGTACAACTGCCCACCACTTAGTAAGAACTGTCCTGCCAGCCTCTGTATTGTTCTTTTCTCTGTAGAGGTGACATTTTCTGGTAAAGTTCGATCCTTCAGGAAATTCTTAATGTCTTGAAACCATGGCACTTCTTCTTCTGGGGTTTCTTCTAGAACAAGGCAGTAAGCTGGTTCATCTCTGACTTCAATTTCTAATGGTCTAATATCAACCCCTTCTGGCATACTAACCATTGAAGCCAATGTTGCTAAAGCATCTGCAAACTGGTTTTTGGCCCTTGGCATATAATTGAAGGAAATTCGAATAAACTTGGTGCTTATTTCTTCCAAATACTGGTGATAGGGGATCAATTTGTGATCCTTGGTTTTCCATTCACCAGTTGTTTGGAAGATGATAAGACTCGAATCTCCATATACGTCAAGTTCCTCCACTTCATGGTCTAAGGCTGCTTGCAACCCAATTATGCATGCTTCATACTCTGCTATATTGTTCGTGCATTGGAACCTTAACTTCACTGCGATTGGGATATGTGCCCCATCTGGCTTGATCAGGACAGCCCCTATTCCATTTCCATTCATATTGGCGGCCCCATCAAAAAACATTTGCCATGAGCTTTCACCTTCTTCCTCTTCAGCAAACAGGATTGCCTCATCAGGGAAGTTGGTCTTTAAGGGTTGGTATTCTGGTAAAGGGTGTGCAGCCAAGTGATCTGCAATGGCTTGACCCTTAATGGCCCTTTGTGTGATATAGGTGAGGTCAAATTCAGAGAGCAACAACTGCCACTTTGCTGTTCTGCCAGTTAAAGCTGGTTTCTCAAATAGATACTTCAAAGGGTCCATGCGGGATATCAATAAGGTGGAATGACTAAGGAAATAGTGCCTTAGTCTCTGAGTTGCCCATACTAAAGCACAACAAGTCTTTTCCAAAGGGGAATACTTTGCTTCATATTCTGTAAATTTCTTACTCAGGTAGTAAATCGCCCTCTCCTTTCTGCCTGTATCGTCATGCTGTCCTAAGACACACCCCATTGATGTCTCCAAAACTGACAAGTATAGGATTAATGGCCTTCCTGGAGTGGGTGGTACTAGCACAGGTGGGTTCAATAAATACTCCTTTATCGTGTCAAAGGCTTCTTGGCACTCATCATTCCAGACTGTCGGGTTATTCTTTCTTAAAAGTTTGAAAATTGGTTCACAGATAGCGGTGAGCTGTGCTATGAACCGGCTTATGTACTGAATCCTCCCAAGAAAACCCCGAACTTCCCTCTCGGTTCTAGGTGATGGCATTTCAATGATGGCTTTAGCTTTAGCTGGGTCAATCTCAATTCCCCTTCTGCTTACTATAAAACCCAATAATTTTCCTGATGTAGCCCTAAAGACACACTTAGCAGGGTTAAGCCTTAGACTGTATTTCCTAAGCCGGTCAAATACCTTCTTCAAGTTGATCAAGTGGTCTTCTTCCTCACATGATTTGGCTATCATATCATCCACATAAACCTCCATCTCCTTATGGATCATATCATGGAATAAGGCTGTCATGGCCCTCTGGTAGGTTGCCCCAGCATTCTTAAGTCCAAATGGCATGACAGTGTAGTGGAAGGTACCCCAAGGGGTGATAAAGGCTGTCTTCTCTTGGTCTTCCTTAGCCATCTTAATCTGATTATACCCAGAAAACCCATCCATGAATGAGAATAGACTATGTACAGCGGTGTTATCCACCAAGATGTCTATGTGTGGAAGTGGAAAATCATCCTTTGGACTTGCCTTATTCAAATCTCTGTAATCTACGCACATTCTGACCTTTCCATCCTTCTTTGGTACTGGCACTATATTTGCAAGCCATTCGGGGTATGTGGACACTGCTAAGAATCCAGCTTGGAATTGCTTAACCACTTCATCTTTAACCTTCAATGTCCATTCAGGTTTTAACCTTCTCAGTTTCTGCTTAACTGGCTTAGAGTCTGGTAGAATGGGTAGCCTGTGCACCACCATATCTGTGTCTAACCCCGGCATATCCCGATACGACCATGCAAACACATCTTCATAATAAGCCAAAAATCGTATCATTTCATCCCGCTGTACCTCAGATAGGCATACCCCAATCTTCACTATTTTTGGGTCATCTTCGGTCCCTAGGTTGATAGATATGGTCTCTTCAATATTGGGTTGGACCCCCTTTTCATGACGCTCTAATTGATATGTGATTTCTTTTGGAACGTCGTCTTCTTCGTCCTCGGTCTCTTCTTCAACCCCCATTAGGTCAAAGTCGAGCTCAAGGTCGAAGTCATACTCATCCTGATCCAATTCCGTTTGCTTATATGGTTCATAAATGGTTTGGACCTTTTTGAAAACTTTATCTTTTCTAGAAAAAACTGAAAAATCTTTTTGTGTTATTTGAGAGCCTTCTACAAAATCTTTCCCTGAAGACGAAGGCTCATTAAAACCTTCAGGAAAAGGGCATTCCACTAATGGAGTTTTTTTTTTTGGAAGCCATGTCTGTTTGCCAAACAAACGCGGCTTCAAAAGTAAGGGGAGTTTCCTCCCAATTATTCAGAATGAAAGAATCTGGGGCAGGGATACAAGCCTGCTCCTCAAGCTCAGGGTCTGCATCTGAGATAACCAGTACTGGGTGAGTTGCATCGCCTGCTTCTTCTGTAGGGCCAGTTCCAAATGGAACTTCTACTGCAGCCCAATCAATAAAAGGTAGCTCCTCTGCTACTTTTTCTTGGTTGCCTTCTGTCATGGCAAAGAATGCCCCTATGTCCTCCTCAGAAAAATCCTGCTTTTGTTCTGTCTGTGGCCCAGGCCCACCAGATGCCTGAGGAGGTGGAACACATGGTTGTATTGTGGAGGGTTTGGGTTTCTGGAATGGGTTGACATTGTAGTATGGAGGCTTAGGTTGATCCTCAGGAGGAGACAGCTGAATCAGGTGAGACAGCTTAGGAAAAGTTTCCCTGATGTGTGGGAATTTCATAGCTTCTATCTGCCCCTGACTTTTCCATTTCCTTGGCTTGGACCCCAATCCTGCTCTGTGAACCATCTTCTTAACCTGTACTGGTTCTATCCTTCCTTGTAGGTTAACCCCCAGACCTTTTCCAGGGTGAAAATGGTACTTTTCTAATACATTTTTGACCATTTTTTCAGCACAGGTCAATTTTCCTTCTTTTTGCTGATACCCCCCAGGTATATAATTCACAGCTTCAAATTGAAAAGAGTGAAACGCCATTTTATCTGCTGTCATTTCCGTGTTAATACAGGGTACATCAGGGGACCACATGGGGGGAACCAAGTTTTCGGCCAGGACGGTAATCACCTTTTGCCCTCTAATGTACTTGACTCTTTGGTGGAGGGTAGATGGTATAGCCCTAGCTGTATGAATCCACGGCCTTCCTAGGAGTAGGTTGAAAGCCGCAGGTATATCCATCACTTCAAATGTGATGTTGAAAATATACGGTCCAATTGTGACCGGCAGTTCAACCTCCCCTAGGGAGTGTGTTTTAGAGCTGTCAAATGCTCTTATAATTCTTCCATTTTGCTTTATTTTGTTTCGCTCCAGATTGAGCTTAACAAAGGTTACTAATGGGCAGACATTGAGGGCTGACCCATTATCAATCAAGACCCGGGCTATCATCCAACCCTTACTGAGCACAGCGATGTGCAAAGGATCCACATGATGGTACCCTGCTGGACTAATTTCCGTTTCAGAAAAGGTTATAACATTATGAGATAATATTTGCCCAACCATCCGGCCTAGTTGGTCTGGTTCAATGTTTTTAGGCACATGGGCCCCCTGGAGTATCCTTAACAAGGAGTCCCTATGTTTTTCTGAATTTAACAATAGGCCCAGTATTGAGATCTGGGCAGGGACTTTGTTCAACTGTTCAATGACATTGAACTCACTCTTTTTTATTACCTTCATGAGGTCAGCAGCTTCACTGTTAGTTACCTGAGGGGCCTCTTCCCCTACTTTGGCCTTGCCTTTATTTTTTTTTTCTTCTTTATCCTTCTCGGTTTCTTTCTGTTTTTCTTCCACCCCTACACTCTTTCCTGACCTCATCATAAGGTTTACTTCTTCCTTGCTTTCAACTGCAGGGCATGTAGTGGTAAATGCTTCACTGTAGTTCCATGGTACAGCCGATTCAATGTAGGAAGGCTTAGGGACATTCACCACCAATGGGGGAAGTTTGGACTTGGCGATGGAAGTCTGAGTAATAGGAACATTAACAACCAATGGAGGAAGTTGCTTTGGTTGGGGGTTTGCAGAAGTGACTGATGCACTAAGGGGGTCACAATTTATGACCAATGGTGGCTTAGACTGAATGGGCGGAGTAAAAGTGGATGGATGGCAATTAATGACCAAAGGTGGCTTGGTGATGTTCATCTGGGCCATGAGGGATGAGACCCGGTCTAAAGATGAGCTAATGTTCTTTGCAGCACTATCATTCCCCTTTGAAATCATATTTATCTCTTTGCCTTCACTTCTCCTGTCAAAATATACTTTGACCGTTGTCCCTATGGGAGCAATTAATTGAGATGGGTCAAAGGTTATTTTGTCAGAAGAGATGACTCCTATGACATTAGATGGGCCTGCCCCGTGATGCTGAGGCAGTGGGTTTTGTCCAATATCGGTTCTTGGAGGATTGGGAGCCCCTGTATTGAAAGACAGGGTATTCTGGTCCAATAAGTCCTGAATGGCATGTTTCAAAGGCCAGCACTTGTCTGTAGGGTGTCCAGGTGCACCCATATGGTAATCACAAGTGGTGGAGGGGTCAAAATTTCTCCCCTTAGATGCATTCGGATTAGGCTCTCTTAAGGTGATATACCCTCCTTGCAATAAAGTGGGCAGCAATTGAGAGGGAGTCATTGGAATAGGGGTAAACACCCTATTTCTCCTTGCTGCAAAATAAGCATCCTTTTCCTCTTTGGTAAAAACCCTTTTTTGGTCTGAAGGTGCTGCTGGAACATTAACCCTCATGGGGGCCTGGGATGACGCTGGTGGGGTAGGAAAATGTGCAGGTACGTTGATTTGTATGGGCTTGTTAGGGCCAGATGGTGGCTGTACCATGTTTACCTCACCCTCCTTCTTGTTCCCATTCTTTTTTGTCCCGCTTCCTTTCTTTAGGTTGGGGTCCTGCTGGCTAACCATGGCAGAGTGGTCAATTATCTTACCTGACCTTATTCCATCCTCAATTCGGTCGGCCACTTGAACCAAAGCTGCAAAATTAGTGGTGGTCTGACCCACCAAGTGGCTGTAGAATGGTTGACCCAAAGTGCTTAGGAAGGTAGAAATCATTTCCTGTTCTAGCATGGGTGGCCTGACCTGAGAGGCTGTCTCCCTCCATCTCTTGGCATATTTCCTTACAGTCTCTTCCCTTCCTTTGCTCATTCTCATAACGTCGTACCTATCTGGCATGATTTCTGAATTGAACCGGTATTGAGCCAGGAAGGCATCGGCTAGGTCCTTCCATCTTTTGATCTTCCCATGGTCCAGAGTGGCGAACCATCTTAATGCGGTTCCTGTTAGGCTCCTTTGGAAAAGTTGGATTAGAACACCTTCATCTTGCCCAAACTGGCATAGGGCACCACAGTATAACTTTAGGTGGCTCATAGGGCACCCAGTGCCATCATACTTGTCTAAGTCTGGGCACTTAAACTTAGCCGGCAGGTTAACATTGGGGTATAGGCACAGGTCTTCAAAATTGGTGCCTCCAAAATTGTTTACCCCTTTGACTTCCCTAAGTTCATCTTGGATCATTTCTAGCTTATGCATGAACTTTCTTTCAACCTCTTCCCTTATCCTTTCCTTTTCCTTAGCCTTGTTTGATTCAGCTGTCTCATCCCTAGTCAGTATAGGTTCAGGGGTGGGTTCATAGACGGGTTCAGGAGTTGGTTGCACTGGAGGTGGAACGTTGACTTGGGGTGGAGGCGCAGGGTTGGATGTGGATGCCTGGTTCTGGGCCTGCATTTGTTGGGCCTGTACTGACAGTATGTTCTCTAGCATTCGGGCTAGTCCTGCCACTTGTTCTTGGAGTAGAACAACATCTGGATGAGGAGCATCAACTTCATCTTCAATGGGATTCATGGCTCGAGCTCTTGATCTGGTTACAGGAGCTATGATTGCGAGTGTATTAGTACCTGGCAAAAATAAAGAGAAAATATCAGTGCCAATTTAATCTCATTCACATGTCTAGGTATGCCTATGTGCAAGCTGGGTGAACACGAGTTTGGATTTTTTTTTTATTTTTATTTGCTTCTTTTTTTTTATTATTATTATTTTTTATTTGCTTCTTTTTTTTTATTTTTTTTTATTTTTTATTTATTTTTTTTATTTTTGAATTGAATTGTTGGAATATTTTAGGGCTTCCAACATGTCCCACAAAAGAGAGAAAGGTCTGAAATTCAAAGGCTTTCAGAGTCCCGGGGTTTTTTGAGAAAAAGGTCTGAAATTCAAAGGCTTTCAGAGGCCCAGGGATGTTTTTGGAAAAGGTCTGAAATTCAGAGGCTTTCAGAGGCCCGGAATTTTTTATGAAAGTCTGAAATTCAAAGGCTTTCAGAAGCCCAGGGATGTTTTGATGAAAGTCTGAAATTCAAAGGCTTTCAGAGGCCCAAAAGGAAAAGGTCTGAAATTCAAAGGCTTTCAGAGGCCCAAAAGAAAAAGGTCTGAAATTCAAGGGCTTTCAGAGGCCCAAAAGTTCTGAAATTCAAAGGCTTTCAGAGGCCCAAAAGAAAAGGTCTGAAATTCAAAGGCTTTCAGAGGCCCAAAAGAAAAGGTCTGAAATTCAAAGGCTTTCAGAGGCCCAAAAGAAAAAGGTCTGAAATTCAAAGGCTTTCAGAGGCCCAAAAGATCTGAAATTCAAAGGCTTTCAGAGGCCCAAAAGATCTGAAATCCGAAGGCTTTCAGAGGCCCGGAGTTTTTTGAGAAAAAGTCTGAAATTCAAAGGCTTTCAGAGGCCCAGGGTTTTTTTGAGAAAAAGTCTGAAATTCAAAGGCTTTCAGAGGCCCAAGATTTTTTTGAAAAATCTGAAATTCAAAGGCTTTCAGAGGCCCAGGATTTTTTTGAAAAATCTGAAATTCAAAGGCTTTCAGAGGCCCAAGAGTTTTGAAAAAGTCTGAAATTCAAAGGCTTTCAGAAGCCCAAGGAACCTTTCTCTCACATTTTTTTCTTTTAATTATTTTGTTTGTTTGTTTTTTTTTTTTTTTTTTTGAAGCATTTTATTCAAACTTGTTTCCCTTTATCGTTATTTAAAGGTTGAAAGAATATTTTAGTGGGAAAAACTGATTAAAGTTGAATATTCCGAGAAAACTGTATACACAGTACGGTCCAGCCTTGCCCGTATTTAAATTACGAGCCTGCCGTAACCGTATGCAAAACACGGGCGAGCCTAGCCCGTATAACTAATACGGGCAAGCCCAGCCCGTGTACTAAATACGGTTTTACGGAACCCTGTTATATTTTTCCAGTTTTTAGTGATTTAATCACTTTAATTGCTCATCCAAACGTACGGTTCACCCATTGCAGAGCTTCTAAACTGTCCCAAAGTGGACTTTGGCCTTTTTGCTAAAACACATGCTTGGGAGGGCACATGTACCCTCCAAATTGACATCATACTCAAGAATTTGATACCCTTTTGTTGCCTCCTGTGTGTACATAGGGTATGATTGATTCTAAACAGAGTTAGAAACTCTTCCTATGGGCTGCACCAACTTTTAGAACATATGCATATTTTGGGACCAATTTTATCCCAAACCCATGGGTACCATGACACCCCTATGACATGAAAATAATGCAAAACAATAGGATTACCTTTTTACCTTGTTTACCTTGAATATAGCATCCGCATTATGCCCTGGTTTGTAAGCCATGCACACGGCCTTCCCACAATCATACAAACCCACATCCCCACGTAATTGTATACTTTAGCCAAAAACGTGTAACTCCACCTTCAAGCGTAGGGGTTTTGGGTTTTGGCTTAATGGCAACTTAGCACTCAAGCCTAGCGATGACCAGAATCCCAGATCCACGTTATCATCACATCATTAGCTCAAAGTTCTAAGGTGAATGTTTTCACTTTCGCTTTCCGAAGTATCGACCTCGTTGCGCCAAGCTACACACATTCGGGTTCAACTTCCTATAGGTTAAGGGTAGGCCGTGTAAAAATAAAAGGTGCATAGTGCATTGTAAAAATAGGTCACATTCACAACGTCCCAAACCCTTGCCACTCTTTTCGCAGCCATGCATAAACAAACCAAGGCATAATAGGAAAGCATATTTAAAATAAACAAGTAAATAAAGCAATCCTATAGCACCCAAAACATACTCATAAAAAAAATCATCTAATCATGCAAACATATGATCATGTTATACACCCAAAATCATCATGGAGATCATGCTGAAAATTAACATATGCTATCCTAAAAATAAGCATATTTCAGCAAAACGGACCTCCCCTACGCATGTTTGTAGAAACAATCCTATAAATCAAAATTAAGCATGTTTCTACCCCCATGAATTCTTAAGCAATAATTCAGATTTAAAACATACTCAACATGCTTAAGAACACAAAATAGCAAGCATAAAAAAATCAAAAACATGAACAAACACCAAAAGGCTCAAATCCTCAAGTCCCCAGCAGAGTCGCCAGTTGTGAGACATGGGAAAAAAATCGATTTACATGATTTCCTCAATCATCACACGGGATTATATAAAACAAAGAGTCGCCACCATTCAATTTAGGCGTGAATGGACACCAAAATATTAAATAAGCACAAAAGGCAAATTTTAGGGCAAAATATCCCTCCTAAAAAAAACAACCAGAGATGGGTAAGGGGATTAAGTTATGAACAGGGGAAGGTGTTAGGCACCCCTATTCATCCACATAAAGTGGTTGCCAGGTATTTGTTCATGTTAAAATAAAGGAAAAAGCTTGCTATAAAAATCACACAAAATCACAAAAAAGGCAAAAATATATGGTTTTTTCATATGAATAGTCTGATTGATCCAGAACTATCAAACATGATCATACCATTCCTAGGGTTTCATGATCAAAATAAAATTAAGATAAAATCAAATAAAATCAATTTAAAGTGAAAAATCCAAAAATCTGGCTTCAAGTCAAAATTCTAGAAATCTAGAAAAATATGATTTTTATAAAATATTTCAAAATTGAACTTGAATAGTCCAGGACATAGATAAAGCCTAAATTTCACATTAAATCTGAAAATAAAAACCAAAAATACCCACGTTGATGAAAAAACATCAAAAGGGAGAATTTAGACCGTAGGGTCTTCTCTCAATAATGAAAAACAATTTTAAAAACATCTCATGAAACCCTAGAATTTACTTTCAGGCTTCTAGATCCAGATCTATCATATTGATCATGATAAATCCAAGATCTTAGCCTAAAACCACAAAAATCACGAAAACAGTGTTGTAGGTGCAAAAGTGGCAAAAATCCAAATTTTATCAAAAAGTGGGGATCTCATGCTATAAACATCATAGATTCATGTTATTCATTCAGATTCATCATAAAAAGCATTAAAACATGATCAGGATATTTAAAACAGCCATATCTCACAGATTAGAGCACATGGGGGTCTACCCTACGGATCCACCTGTTCTCTTTTCCCTTAGTTCTCTCTTCATGTTTTACGGCTAGAGAGACTCTTGAGGTACTTGGAGATAGGCTTGGGTACACAATCACAATCACAGGCCTTATTCTATGAAAAAAAGGAAAAAAAAAACAGATATGGGGTTCTATTCTAGGGATCCACCTGTTCCCCTTTCCCCTAGTTCTCTCTTCACGTTTTACGGCTAGAGAGACCCTTGAGGTACTTAGAGACAAGTTTAGGAATACACAAACAGATATGGCCTTATTCTACAGCAATAGAGATGATCCTATTACTTCTAGAATTGAAGACAGAAATTAAAAAGGGATAGGGGACTTACCTGGATTGAGCAGGCAGAGCAGCAGGGATTCCTTTCCTTCTCTTGGAGTTCCTTGTACTTCTTTGACTTCAAAATTTCGTGGCCCTTAGCTAGAGGAATGAGCCTCTATTTATAGACACACCCAGGGGCATGGTTGGTCCAAGGAGATATAGCCTGATCCTCAGGATAGAGAGAAAGTTGGAGATAATGCCCATCCATAGCCAACCAAGGTGACTTCAGCGAATAAAATACATAATCCGCTCGTTTAAAGATATATTGGACTTCAAATAAGGCTCGGAAATCGAGAGAAGGACCAAACTTGCACGTGTCTTTAATGCCCGTAAATATACTACGGTCCAATGGGGACCGTATAGTTACTACGGACGCGCCTGCCCGTAGATATTTTGCGGGCGAGATCGGCCCGTGAAGTCAATACGGGCAAAGCCTGTTCATTCTATTTTTAGGCCTTTTTGACCTGTTTTAAGCTCTAATTACATGTTTTTATTATTTTCTCATTTGGCAGTGCAATTTGGGGTGTCTACAACTTGTATCCGGCATTTTCCACCGGATACAAAGAAGGACACTTGTATCCGGCCTGAGTTGCCGGATACAAGGAAAAAAGCCTTTTTTTCAAATTTTAACATAGGCAATACTTATTTACATGTAATATCGTTTAAGTAAATGTCCTCATATTTTTTAATCTCCATTTACTTAAGATATTACATGTAAATAAGCAAACACCCCCCATTTGAATCCATTAAAAATAGTTCCATACCCAAATTCCAAGTGAATAAAAAGTCAACTTTCCAGTTCTAGGCAAAATTCCGATTTTTCAGGTCTGGAAAAAAGGTTCAATATGTTAAAACCAAGGTATTCGCCAAGATTTAAAATCTCAAAAAATTCTTTTGTGCAATAACATGGCTAAAAACCTGATTACCGGGAAAAATTATCTTGAAATCTAGCTTTAAAAAATATTTCATTTTCTGGGGTCAAAAGTCAACAAAATTCAACCGGAAAAAGTTTGACTTTGCACAAAAGATTGAATTCGGGCCTTTTCCTTTTCCATTTTGGATTCAAATGGGTTAAGTATCTCAAACCCAATGCAAAGAACTGAAAATTCCAATAAAATATTTCTCTCCTTCAAGATTTATAAAAAATCGTGCAATTTTGGGGTATCTACAGGGTGACTTCAGACTTTTGATCCCTTTTGTGTCTTTTATTTGAAGCTTATTTTTCTTGTGGCGGCCAAGGTTGAGTTAGGCTGCGGACCGAATGGAGGAAAGAGGAATGAAGAGTGGAGGAGGAGCTGCTGTTGGTGGGGAGGTGCTTCCAGCGCTGTCCAGTGCCTCAGAGGGGCTCACACACCTGCTCTAATCTATTTACAAAAGTGTGAAATCAAAAATTACAAAAGGGCCATCTTGCCCGATGATATCTTCATTTATGCTCATTCTTCTTCATGTCTTGATTCTATGTCGTTTCCAGAAATGGGGAACAACTTGTTCCACCTTGCAGAGACACTTTGTTCTGGGGACTCCGTGTCCTTCAGCATTGGGAGATGCTTTACTCCTTGGGGACACATTCTTGTGTCATTTAGATGTGGGAGGTGCCTTGCTCCTTAGTATTTCAAGTGGTGGGAGACGCCCTGCTCCTGAGGGACATATTTCCGTGTCATTCAAATGGTGGGAGACATCTGGCTCCTTAGGGACACATTTCCGTGTCATTCAAATGGTGGGAGACATCTTGCTCCTGGTGGTTCGGAGTCGCCTTGCTCCTTTAGTCTTTTGCTCATTCTTTTCTTTGTCTCGGTTGTCTCTGAAGCTGCCTCTGCCTATCTCTGACTCATCTGTCAGCGGCTTTGGTTTCACAAGATTCTGCCAACCAATGTGTGAATACACTGTGATGGCTCCTTTGGCGTCCCATGTGTGAATACACGGTGACGGTTTTCTTGCATCAGCATGTGAATACGCAGTGATGACTTTTCGGTGTCCCATGTGTGAATACACGGTGACGATTGTCTTGGAGATGCCTTGCTCCTTAATTCTTCAATCAATTTTTTTGTTGGAGGCTCCTCGCTCCATTCTGTCTTCAAATTTCGGAGGCTTCTTGCTCCATTCGGTCTTTGCCCATTACTTATTTTGACTTGGTAATTTCTCTTTTCTTTCTTGATTGCATTCAAAGTTGCCTTCCCCAATCTCTGACTCGTTCGCCAGTGGCTTTGGCTTCATAAACTTGGTCAACCGATGTGTGAATACACTGTGATGACTCTTTCTGCGTCCCATGTGTGAATACACGGTGACGGTTTTCGCGCATCAGCATGTGAATACGCAGTGATGACTTTTCGGCGTCCCATGTGTGAATACACGGTAACGATTTTTCTTGGAGATGCCTTGCTCCTTTTGTCTTTGTTCATTCCTTTACTTATCCTGACTTGGTTATTTCCTTTTTTCTTGCTTGATCGCATTCAAAATTGCCTCCACCAATCCCCGATTCATCTACCGGCGGTTTTAGTATTACAAACTTTGGTTGTGCTGGGGCCTTCCTTTCCCAATTTCAGACTCCTCTATTGGCAGCCTCGGTATTACAAGCCTTGGTTTATGCCATTCCTTCACCAATCTCCGACTCTTCCGTCGGCGATTTTGGCATCAATTCGTTCCACGTCCAATGTGAGAATACACTGCGGCGGTTCTTTCTTGCATCAGTTGTGAATATGCAGTGATGGCTTTTCTGCGTCCCATGTGTGAGTACACGGTGACGGTTCTCTTGCATCAGCGTGTGAATACGCAATGATGGTTCTTCTGCGTCCCATGTGTGAATACACGATGACGATTTTCTTGCATCAGCGTGTGAATACGCAGTGATGAATTTTTCTGCGTCCCATATGTGAATACATGGTGACGGTTCTTGCGCATCAGCGTGTGAATACGCAGTGATGGCTTTTCTGCGTCCCATGTGTGAATACACGGTGACGGTTCTTGCACATCAGCGTGTGAATACGCGGTGATGGCTTTTTTGCATCCCATGTGTGAATACACGGTGACGGTTCTTGCGCATCAGCGTGTGAATACGCAGTGTTGGCTTTTCTGCGTCCCATGTGTGAATACACGGTGACGGTTCTTGCGCATCAGCGTGTGAATACGCAGTGATGGATTTTCTGTCTGTCTCAAGTTCTGTTAGTACCTGTAGAAGTTCATGTGAAATTTAGTCAGCTAGAATTTATTTGTTTTATGCAAATTTCAAGTGATTTCTCCTTTGTTGAAACCTTTTGGGGATTCACCAACTGTTCGGGTTTTTCTTTCCGAAGTGGGTCCATGGCGAGACCAGCGATCTTTGGGTCAGTCACCTGACACTCTCATTTAGACTTAGGAAAATGCGCCATCCGGTACTCCCTGTAGGCGTCTCAACATTTTGGCCTTCAATGGCATGCCCCCGGTTGAAATGAGGGGAGTTATTTTGGGTTTAGGGGGTTTCTTTGATATTGCCCTGCCCTGGCTTTTCTTCGATTTTCTCTCTTTCTCTTTCTTTCTCTTTTTCCCCTACCCTTGGTTGGGGGTTGTGTAAGGGATTTTTTCTTTGATTGATTCTCTCATTTGGGTTTGGTGCCCCACCCCAGTTTTAGGGCCCTGACAATTTCCATGGATCATGATACACAATGATCAGAGAAGACTTATCCGTAGGACGAAATGTAGGCTTTATTTCCAGTGTTTAGAAATGAAGGGTAACCAGGCTCAAGCCCTATACAACTTCGCTCTATGGGTAATCATTATGTCTAGACAAAGTACTTCTTTGTCTTTTATGGTTCTGTCATTGCCAGCTTGCCCAAGATTCAATGTTACATTCTCTGTAATCAGAAAGGACTTCATAGTAGGACGAAATGTAAGCTGGGCTCAAGGGTTCAAAAGAAAGGATATGAAGGCTCGAAATTGACGCATGGGTTAAGAGCCATGTCCTGTCCACCTTTTTTTTGTTAGGGCTTGCTTCACCTTTGTTCCTGTAACTTTACACTCAAGTCTGATTAGCTTCTTCTTATTTTTTCCATTTTTGTTCTTTTCTTTCTTTCCCTTCTTTCTTGGGTATTCTGCCCCAATTCTTGATTCTTGCCCTCGGGGTTTGCCCCGGCTTTCGTTCTCTTCTTTTTTCTTTTCTTTTCTTTTCTTTTCTTTCGAGGGACTGCCCCCAGGTCTTTCTTGAAGTTCTTGCTTTCTGGGGGCTCTCTCCTTTCCTCATTTCTGTCCCCTTTGTTCTTAGGGTGCTTTTCGCTTTGCCCTATCTTCACCTTTCTCCTCTTTGCATCTTTGACTGTACGAATCTTTATGCCCCAGTTTTGGAGACAAGACATGGTAGGTTTAATGAAGGAATTGTTAGGCTCAAAGTGTTTTGCTAGGGTTTTATCTTGTGTTAGATGAGTTTTGGGAGAGGATCAAGGATGGCCTTTCTTCCTTTCACAGAGAATGTAACACTTAATTACTTTTGCATGATTAGCTGGCTCGAGAACCATTCTTCTTCTTTGTTCATTATTTTTTTCTTTTGCTTTTTGACTTTACCCCAGTTTGGGGTGGCTAGACATAATGTGGGTTGGAAATGAGACGATCAAGCTCAACACGTTTAACTAGCGGAATTTATTTGAAGTATCTTAACCAAAAAATGGCCTCTCATCATTTCATTGAGATCATTGATCCTGGATTATGTCAGTGACCTTTGACTAGTATAGGCACCCTGCCCTTTCTTTTCTTTTCTCCCATATCACAATTTGCCCCTTTGTTTGGCGAGGTAGGTTTCTGATGTGATGTTGGGGGGATCCCTTAGCTATGTTGAGACCCGCACAGTTTGTACTGTTTGGCACGTTCCATTTGTCACATTTTGATTGTTCAGGTTTGTCCCAAGATCACGATCATGCCTGGGTGTGGCCGAACACTTCAGTGATTTCCCCAAAAGATTTCATAATCTTGTAAAAAGAAATATGCTGTCTAGTTCAGAGTTTAAAAGGAAAGAAAGCATAAGCAAAACAGGAAATCAAACTATGCAAAAGGGTGGCCGATGTAATCGGCGTTCTTGGGATTCAATTGCATGCCACGGCTGAGAGCTTTCAAGTGCTCTTCTCATCATCATCCCCTCCTTCTTGTGGGGAGATGGGTGGTTCGGATATCCGAATCTGTGCTAGCATGTCAGAGATGTCTTGTCCTTCAGTGGACCTTGGCTTCTCGAGCATTTCCTTCAAGAATCCTTGATCAATCAGATCTTGAATGGCATGCCGTAGGTCCCAGCATCGGCTTGTGTGGTGTCTTGGAGCACCAGAATGGTACTCGCATCGCTCCACAGCATTGTAGCTTCTGGCATTAACCACTCGAGGGTTTGGGGGCTTAATCCGCACATACCCCTCCTTCAGCAGCATTGGTAGTAACCCAGCCGGTGTATATGGTAGTGGGGTAAAAGCCCTCCTCAGTCTAACCTCCATTTCTTCTCTTGTCCTCCTTGGGGGGCCCTCTGAATGATCCATCCTTCTGTTGTGCTGCCCTTTGCTACGGTAGACAGTTGGCTTCTTCGGGGGTTAGGGAACATCTGCCACTATGGCTTTTCCTTTCTCCCTTTGCCTTCGGCCATCTGCTATGGTTAGTGGATGGCTCACTTCTTGGTGGCTTAAGGGTATCCTTTCTTTCATGCTTTCGATTTCTTCTTCAAGAACCCTTACTCTGACTCGCAGCTCGAAATTTTCTTCCCTCCATGCTTCCCAGCGTTTATTCCACGCTTCTTCTCTGTCCTGTATTATTTGCCATAATATATGGAAAAGGTCCACCATCTCGCAAACCACCGGAAGCATTCCTGAAGTGCTATCCATGTTGACTGTTGACACGGTTCCTGGCAGGAGAGATAAGCATTAGAAGGCAGAATACATGATGTGAAATGCCAAGATGCATGATGATGCTGAGGACTTCAATTAATCTTTCTCTCTTTTTTTTTCTTTTTTTTTCAATTTTTTTTTTCAATTTGGCGGAGGGTCGATCTTGAGCTCCCCAGCTTCCAGAAGATCTTGGATGGCATGACGAAGGCTCCAACATTCATCAGTGTCATGCCCCGGTGCTCCTCTATGGTAACCGCACGCCTTGGCTGGGTCATACCCTCTACTCGCGGACGCCCTTCTATTTGGTGGAACCTGCTCCAGGTGTCCTTCTTGCAACAAGGTGGGCAGTATTTCTGCCAGGGTATATGGGAGCTGCGTAAACACACGGTTCTTTCTTCCTTCCTTGGTCAGAGGCTTCTTTAACCGAGCCGGGGCGATACTGGCATGGGGACGGTCACTTCCTCTCTTGCGCTTGGCAGATCGGACCTGGTTGATCGTTCCTTCATATCTTATGCCTTCTTTCGCCCCCTGGGAGGATTCTGCATGGAGCCTCTTATCTTTCCATCCCTAACCGCATCTTCAATCCTGCCTGCCGCCATGATTAGGTCGGTGAAGTTCGCGGTGCACTGCCCTAACAAAATTGTGAAGTATGGTTGCCCCAGCGATGGGATGAACAACGAAGTCTGTTCTTGTTCAAGGAGCGGGGGTTGCACCACGCTTGCTACTTTCATCCATCTTTTAGCGTAGTCTCCCACAGACTCGCTATTCCTCCTTGACAACCTTTGCAATTCTGCCCGGGTTTGAACCATCTGGCTATTCAAACGATACCGTTGGATAAACACGGCGGCCAAGTCGTTCCACGTCTTAATTTTGATTTTATCCAGACTCAAAAACCAAGAGTAAGCCGTGTCAGTCAACGACTTATGGAAGAATTGTACCATGATCTGTTCTTCCTTGGCATACTGGCACATGTCGCTAGAATATGATCTTAGGTGGTTCAGTGGGCAACCTGTGCCGTCGAATTGATGTAGCTCGGGACATTTGAACTTAGCCGGGAGCTGGATGTCTGAAAAGAAACAGAGGCTTTCAAGCGTAGTCTCGCTCTGCATTGTACTGGGTTGGACCTGTTTGAGGAGTTCTCTCATGGTGGCCATTTCTGCCTTGCTTTCTTCTCTTACTGTTGCCAATTTTCCTTCAAACTGCGCTTCCTGAGTTCTGTACCAGTCTTCGTCATCCTGTCCCAGTTGAGCCGGTGCAAACTGATCCTGCTGCGTGATGTGGAAAGGCGCCGCTAGTGGTGGCTGTGGTGGTGCCTCGGGAGGAGGATGCCCCGGGTATAGTGGTGGTGCCATCTCTGCTTGTGGTGGAAGATGTGGGTGTGGAGACTGGGTGGCCGGCACTGCGGGTGGAACTTGCTTCAGTTCTCTTAGTTCTGCCATTAGCTCCTGGATGATGGACCCCATGCCGTCAATTCGCTGTTGCATCTCATCCACTACTGGCCCATGGCTAGATTCTGCCGAGTGTTGCCCCGGCGGTGTCTGCTCTCCTTGTTGGTCCATATCGGGCCTTTTCCTTGATTTAACAGGTATGGACTTCTGCAAGCACTTTCTTGGTACCTTAGGATAGTTAACAAGCATTAGTGCAATTTCACATAAATTGATTGTACAACTTTATCTGACTTATTTATTTTGTTTTCTGATATGTTTCGCCTAACTGATCTATTTTAGCTACCCGTAGGTAACAAGGGGAGAGAACCTGATTTTTGAAAACTGATTTATTTCAGACACCCGGCGGCGACTGGGAAAGAGAACCCTGGTGACCGAATCTGTTTTAGGTACCCGTAGGCAACTTGGAGAGAGAACCCTATTTTTTGAAAACTGATCTATTTTAGACGCTCGGAAGCGACTGGAAAAGAGAACCCTAGTGACCGAATCTATTTTAGCTACCCGTAGGCAACTGGGAGAGAGAACCCTATTTTTGAAAGCTGATCTATTTTAGACGCTCGGGGGCGACTGGGAAAGAGAACCCTAGTAACCAAATCTATTTTAGCTACCCGTAGGCAACCGGGAGAGAGAACCCTATTTTTGAAAACTGATCTATTTTAGACGCTCGGAGGCGACTGGGAAAGAGAACCGTTGATGACCGAATTTATTTTAGCTACCCGTAGGCAACTGGGAGAGAGAACCCTATTTTTGAAAACTGATCTATTTTAGATGCTCGGAGGCGACTGGGAAAAAGAACCCTAATGAACGAATCTATTTTAGCTACCCATAGGCAACTGGGAGAGAGAACCCTATTTTTGAAAACTGATCTATTTTAGACGCTCGGGGGCGACTGGGAAAGAGAACCCTAGTAACCAAATCTATTTTAGCTACCCGTAGGCAACCGGGAGAGAGAACCCTAATTTAGACGCTCTGAGCTCTATGTCTTGGGTGTTTTTAAACACTTGCCGGGTTTTGCGATCTCCCTGGGGGGATGCAAATAAAGGAAATTAGGTGGTCGCAGCGACCAGGAATATTGCAATTATTTAAGAAGAGGTGGTCCGTCTGAGACCGAGTTGCCCTATTGGAGGGAATTAATTCTTTTATTCCAAGTTTTCGTTTCGTTAAAAATTAAACAATATAGTAGCGTGAAAATGAAACCATGCTTCAATTAAGAGGAGCCGCAGCGGCGCCAAGTATATCATGCTGATCACACATACGACAAACCATCGGTACACGCACACCCTCGTCCATTCTGCCAGTAACTATGCCCTCAGTCCCTTAGTGAGTGGACCAGTCAAACTGCTTAGGTTGTCCTGGATCGGGACTCCCTGCGGTTTCCCAAATTGTCTCAGAACCCGAATCGGGTAGTATGGCACGGCATGGGTAAGGCCTATCAAGGCAAGTCCCTCTCTCTCTTTGAAGGCTATAATGGGGGTGTAGGGGATGTTGTATGTGCCCCGCCATTGAATGTCTGTTTTTCCTTTCAGGTGGAGAAAGTGGTTAAACCCATCCTCACTAGCGGGTAGGTCTGGTCGGATCTCTCTTTGAGCCAACCAATGTATGTTGTCACGGACTAGGCCATAGTGTGCACTGACAGGTGATGACACCATCAGGTGGTCTTGTAGCCAAACGTGGAGAAGGGGAGCGCACCCTTGAAACCTCCGGGTTCCATTTTTGGACAAAGTTAGGGAGTGGAACAGTTGAGTTAGGATCAGTGGCATGATTTGGTATCCCACCCTGAGTTGATCCACAATTTCCATGAGGACCAAATTAATGGTTTCTTCCCCAGTTGGAAAGAAGATTTGTGACAGAACCACGAGGGTGAAGGTGTCAAACCACGCTCGGGGTCTTTCCTGCTTTTTGTTTATTTATCTTTTTAGCAAGGAATGTCTTGAAGACCCTGGTGAATGTTTTGTCACCTCCTAAGGTCTGGAATTCTCCCCTCGAGAGGCCAAAGAAAACACAAGCTTCATTCTTGTAGCTTTCTTTGAGACTTGGCCTAGCAGGCTTTCCTAAGTCACGAAATCGGAGGAATAGGCCAAGTTCCTCAATTGTGGGCGTCAACTCATTGATACCGAATCAAAACACTGAAAGCTAGGGATCCCAGAAAAGCAGGGCTGCTTGGATCATATCCCAGTTGATTGGCACATTTAACAGGGACAAAGTCTGTCCCATGTGGTATCTGTGCTCCCATTCAGTCTGCTCACTCCCTTGGAGTTGTTTCGTCCAAGAAAGGATCCAGGGGGTATCCCAGGCGCACCTCTCTATCCTAGGGAAGCGGACTCTCTCAGATGAGGACGAAGATGCCATGCCAACTATCCGATCGAAATTCCAAATCAATTTGAGTTTCCACATCAAACTCTCAATTATTCCTAGGACATGCATAACAAATAGCAAAGGAATGACCACTTAGCAGTTCTAACATGCTTCACAGGACAAAGCAAAAATTAAAGCAATGCGGAATTTAACTCAGGCACACATGGTGTATGGTCCTAAGGGTTGGCGCCAGTGAAGGCGCGACTCCTAGACATACTTGTGTAGAGGAGCACATTCAAGTCCCGATCAGTCTTTCTATCTTTCATCTGTTCTTTCACCTGCTTTCGGTGCCGGACCACAGCAAAACTTACAACTTGCCACCGAGGGCGAATTTTTACAAGATATTTACAAAAGCTGCAAAGAATTCATCCTTAAGGCTATTGGGAGCCACAAGGGAGGATACAAATTGCTTTCAAAGTCGGTAGGCTAAAAATCCCTAAATCTAGGGTTTAGTACCCTGGCATGCTTTCATCTGTCCGTCTGATCTGGCCGGCTTTCGTCTGCTCTGAAAGACCAATCTGGACTTAAAGTGCTCCCAGCGGACTTTATACATATACTCCACTCTAGTAGACTCTCCCAAAGGTGTGTGCATATACAATGCAATATCCAATTCAGTGGGTGACAAATCAATCCGTCGTGCACAAGCAGGTGATATAAATGAATGGGAAGCACCAGAATCAAACAGAACACATGCTGATCTACCACAGATGAAAAGAATACCTCCAATCAGCTCAGGTGCCTCGTGATCAACCTCGATATCCTCCATACGATCGGGCTCATGCTCCTCATGTGCATCCACTGCATATACTCTCGCTGGCTACGGCTGCTGAGCAGGTACTGCCTACCTCTGGCCTCCTCTCTGAACTGGTCCTCTGCCCTGGGGCTTCTGCCCAACCGGTGCTCTTTGAGCTGGTTGCTGAAACTGTGGCCTTTGTGGGAAAGCAGGCGCAGTCTTTGGCTGTGGTAATGCTGGTTGTGGCACTGCTAGCGGCTGATAACTAGGAGAGAACTGACAATCCGTGATTCTGTGACCTGCCTTTCCGCATCTGTAACAAGTGTCCGGTGCTGCGACACACGGTCCAGGTACATGGTATCTACCACAACTAGCACATCTCTTCGGAGCTGGCTTATACTATCCTCCTGCAGGCTCCGCCCTAGTCCAGTCTCTGGGTCTCTTGTTTCCACCAAGGAAACCTCTCTGATCTCCCGGCCTCATGGGTGGTCTAGCTCTGCTCTGGCTCACTCTAGCCTCTAAGTCACTCTCAGCTCTGGTGGCTCTACGTACCACATCCTTCAGTTCGGTGCACAAGAGTATTGTCAGCATACTCTTAATCTCAGGCTTCAGACCTCGCTCAAAGTGTGAAGTCAGCCTCCTCTCATCCTGTGTCATGTGTGGTGCAAATCGGGACAAGGCTGCAAATCTAGCCTCGTACTGAGCCACTGTCTGGCTTCCCTGAGTAATCTCCATGAATTCCCGCTCCTTCTTGAGCCGGACTTCCTCAGAAAAGTACTGGTCATAGAAGACCTCTCGGAATCTATCCCATGTCATGTACGTAGCCTGTGGATCTTGCCTTTTCCTGGCTGTCCACCAGTGAATTGCCTCTCCCTCAAACAAGAATGCTGCCAAGCGCACCCTCCGATCCATCGGGCATCCTATAGCCTCAAAAATCCACTCGACTCGCATCAGCCATCTCTCAGCTTCCATAGGATCTAGACGTCCACTGAAGATAGGTGGATCTAATTTCCTGAACTGCTCAAGATCCTTGGCCGTATGTATGGCCCTCTCATGTACAGGCTCATCTCCGTGACCATTGCCACCATTTCCACCATTGCCATGTTGGCTCAGTCTCTCCTCCCTTTCCTTGGCAAGAAGCTCTGCCAAGCTGCTAACAACAGTCCATATGTCACCCCCTGGAGGTGGTGGAGGTAACGGAACATCCTGCTGTTCCTCCTCAATAGGATCAGCTCTAGCACGTCTTCCTCTACCAGCCATCTGCAAAATACAAATTCACTTGTTAGAATCCAATAATTCTAGGGGTTCTATCTAGCGTACTCACAATCCCATTCCTCTAAAGCTGGCTAATCTAAGGTTAGGACCATTGCTCTGATACCATCTCTGTAACGCCCCGAACCCGGGTCAGTGCAAACCGGCACCCGACCCGAACCCGGTTCGCTACTGTAACAACCCGAATTTAGTTCAACAACCAAATCCGAGGTGTTACTAGCCCATATCAAATACATCATCAATAATATACCAGACCAAAGAATTAAAATCCATTCAACTTATTATACTATCAGAGTTGCGGAAACAAGTATGTGCGGAAGTGTAGTTTAAAATCCTCAAATAACATATAGTTTGATCATCAATCATTAATATCAAAGTCTGGTAAAATAAACTGGTTACTATTTCTCTTTCATATCTCTAATACATCAAATCCAAATGAATAATGAAAGAGTAGAGGACTACTCTAAAGGTCTACGATCTACAACAATTAAAAACTTAACAATGCGGAAACAACACACAGAGATTATACGAGGAAACCTGAATCCAGATCCAGGAAAAACCTCGAGTCTATATGAGGCGACTAACCCTTAGAAACTCCACTATTGAATGAAAGTCAATTACAAAGGGAAACACACTTAACCTTTACAATTGAACTCACTCAACAGCAATCCACAGCTCGAATCCACGAACTGTAGCACAACCTGAATCCACAGGCTGCAATTCACGATCTATCCAGATCCACAGCTCGAATCCACGAACTGCAACACAGCTTGAATCCACAAGCTGCAAGAGACGATCAATCCAGATCCACAGTTCGAATCCACGAACTGCAACACAGCTTGAATCCACAAGCTGCAATTCACGATCAATCCAGATCGTGACAATCACCTCAGAGTCCACTGAGATGATCCAATGCAATAGGAATCCACCTATGCATCAAACAAACTCGATCACCAATCCAGGAGATCGAACGATCCAGTGAAGTTACGAACTGAAGAAGAATCCTCAAACTTCAATTCCAGGTGATCTCTCTCAGATCTCCCCCTCATTCGATCACCGACTTTCTCAAGATCAATTAAATGAATCTCGAATCCCTCAAGATCCAATTCAGATTAATCAAAAGAAAAAAGTCACTTCAAAAAGAATACAGCTCGTCTATTTAAAGAAGAAATCTCAGATCGCGTCGAGCGCTGGTGGCATCGTGGTGCGATCGGGGTAGACGGCTGGAAGGGAACTCAATCCCGCTCACATCCAAATAGACTCAGTTAAGAGCGCGCTGCCAGCGAGCTGCTAGCGGGAGGGAACGCGGCATGTGCACAGCTGATTTGTAGATCTTCAATCTTGCTCTGCGCTACCAGCGGCGTGTCGGCGTCGCCTTACGAAGCTGGTACGCGTGCTTTACTTTCAAAGTGCTATCTCACTTATGCGCTGCCAGCGGAGTGGCAGCGGCGTTGTTCCTTGCAGGTGCCTTTACGAAATGTTCTTTCTTTAGAAATCTTTACATTTCCTTGAGCTACCAGCGGCGTGGTAGCTGTGTGGCAGCCTCACTTTCCTCTTTACAAAATTCATAGAATTTATGTTTTGATTCTGCACATCTTGAAGATTATTAGAGGATATAATTTGTCAAACATTTGCCATATAAGGAGTGTGAGTTTTCACACTTACAATCTCCCCCTTGGCAAATGCCTGACAACAACCTTACAACAGTTCTTATTATCAAATTCAGAATTCCATGTAAACATTCAGAACACCATGATAAGAGAGAATTCAGAATTTCATTCATATTCAGAGAAAATATACAGTATTCAGACGAAATATACAGTGTTCAGCAAATATATACACATTCAGCCAAACAAAAACTCCCCTATAAACCTACGTCCAGAAACCCCAATGACCAACCAAAAAAAAAAACACATACCAACAGAACAAACAACAAAAAACAACTTGATGATCCTCAACCAGCAACCATCAACCAGCACCAGCACCAGCAGCAACATCAAAATGACTCCCCCTTTCTAGAAGGAGGTTTCGGATCCCAAGTTCTGGAGTAATGCCGATAAGCATCTTGGGACCGGGAGTGCAACCAACAGAGCTTGTGATCCATCTCCAGCTGAGTTCTTCGAATGCTGCCCAGAAAATGATCGGCTTCGTTTTGCATTCGTTGCTGAGCAGCAACATCCCTTTGCACCTCGCCACAAGCAAAGTCAACATCCTTTGCAAGCTTCTCCAGCTTCTCCTGGGTCTCTGATTTGAACATGCTCATCATGAGCATGTGAGCCCTAACCTCAGAATTGAAAGCCTCCTGGAAGGCTTGCATGGAATTCAATTTGTCCAGGATTGCCGTAGCATCAAAACTGGACAAAGAGGAGGGAGAAGAGGAAGGCTCCGAAGAAGAAGCCAACCGAAAAGGATTTGCTCGTTTGCTTCGGGTGAGGGTGGAGGCATCAATGGGAGGTTTGGGATGAATGATCAATTCAACTGGATCAGGGAGGATCCCCTGGTGAATGCACATGAAAGAGATGAAAATCCCAAATGAAATAGCAGCAGTCTTGGATTTTAAATTCCGAGACTGAAGGATTTGATTGAAGATGATTGACGGAAGACAGACACTGTCTCTGTTCCAGATAGCATGAATTAGTCTAGCTCTAGAGTGAGAAATCTCAGAATGATGATCTGAGGGAACCAGAGAAGCACAGATAAACAGATTCAAGATCCGGAGAAGATCTTGAAGAGAACCATGAGGAAGATAGTTGGGCTTATTTTTTATGGAAGTGGGAGCACCCTGAACAATAAGAGACGGAATGATTGACTCCATGGGAGGATCAGAATGAGAATCAAAGAAGTCAAAGGAGGGAGAATCAACAAGGGGCAGTTCTAGAAGAGATGAGATAAGCTCTTTCGAGAAGTCGAAAGAGATGCCCCTGACATAGGCCTTGACAAATCCTTGATTGGCAGAATGAAGATGGTGGAGGTTCGAATAGAACTCTCGAACCAGGTCAGGATATGCAAAACCACTTATCAAAGCAAATTTTTTCCAACCATTGTCCGAAAACAATGAGAAGAGAGGAGATTCAGAAAATGAATCAAGCGTAATGGCCCTTTCCAAAAGGAGTGGCCTGTGCTTGAAGAACTCATTAAAATCAGATAAACCATTTCCAATGAATGGTTCAGAGGAATGAGAAGGGGAAGGGGGTCTCTCCGGTGGAGAAGAGACAACCGATGAGGTTCTGACTAGAGGAGAAGAGGTGGAAGGAGAATCAGTTCTAGACGTCTTCTTGGGAGGCATGATGAAACAAAAATAGAAGAAAAAATAGACGAGAGAGAAAAACACAAGCAAAGCTCGACAATGCCCTAATGGCAGAACAATCTTCCAAACCCTAACTAAGAAGAACGAGAGAAGAACATTGTAATAGGAAAAAAATGAAGAAGCAAGATGAAGACAGTAAAAAAAATTTACCTGAACAGTGGACACGGTGAAGGAAGGTAAGCACGAAGGCAAGGAATTACCACGACGCGAGGAGCGAGAAGCACCGCAGACAAGAAAAAAACAAAGGTAAAAAGTGAAACAGATTTTCACTTTTTATAGACAAACAGAACACGCTACCAGCGTGCATCCAGCGACGCTTAACAGGGCAGGTGCCAAAGCATGAAGAAAGGAGAAGGCTACCGGCACGCTTCTAGCGACGTAGAAGATGCACATGCACAAACAAGAAAAACACACTCACAAGGCAAAAATTTATAAAAAGAGTTTGAACTATTCTTCATGAAAAACTCATACCTCTAAACACAAAGCTAAGATTTTAACTAAACTAAAAATCATCCAGATAATCAACTTTTATTCAATCTAAGAAGTACTTGTCACAAAACTGATCTTAAAGAACCTATCAAGGTTAATTCAGATGTGACACATTTCATATCTATGACCAAAATTTCCTTCATGGTTTCTCATACTATAAATTTTCTTCAAGATATTGAGTACACACGCATATTAATGAAACATTGCTTGTGTAGTGTGTGAAATATTTTTGACTTTTACACTTTATGCATATGGAAGGCTATTTTAGTGTAATTATACTTAGAAAGTATAGACATACCCCAAACTTCATTTTGGTGGCTTTCGCACATCAGAGATAGGTAGCCTTTTCTGATATCTTTTTCTTTTCTTTTTGTAGAAGGCATTGACCCTTAAAAAACCTGAGTTTACAGTTCATTCCAAGAATATACCTTCTTTCTCTTTTTCTTTTTGAGAATTACAGTGGCTTTCACTCTAATCTCTATGGCAGCCATTTCCAAAACTTTTCTTTTTATAAAGGTGATAGCCTATAGATCCCAAGCTTCAACACACAATAAACTTCAATACACAAAGGTGTTTAAGACAAAAGTGATAGTTGAGAACACAACATTTCAGTCAATATGCATAGACTCAAGCTTCCTGAATTAAGATTTTAGTATCAAGAACACATAAATTCATTTTGAACAAACATGTAAATCATTTTACATCTAAATTAACTCAAAACAGAACCTGATTTTCAGTTTTGAGAGCATACTCCTAGGGATTTCCTAAGAGTTTCAAATCTGTTCTGATCTAAAGGTTTAGTGAAAATATCAGCTAACTGTTTTTCAGTAGATATATATTCAATCATAACAGTTTTGTCTTCAATTAACTCTCTTATAAAGTGATGCCTGATGTCTATATGTTTAGTCCTTGAGTGTTGAACAGGATTTTTGGAAATATTTATGGCACTTTGATTGTCACAGAAGAGAATCATTTGGTCCTGATCTAAACCATAATCAGATAGCATTTGTTTCATCCAAATTAGTTGAGTACAATTACTTCCTGCAGCAATGTACTCTGCTTCAGCTGTACTCAGTGAAACTGAGTTTTGCTTTTATCTTAACCAAGGAATGAGATTATTACCCATATAAAAGCAACCACCAGAGGTGCTTTTTCTATCATCCATACACCCAGCCCAATCAGCATCAGTGTATCCAGTAAGGTATGGGTTTGTTTCTTTGGAGAACCAGATTCCCAGATCAACAGTTCCATTTACATACTTTATAATCTTTTTCACATCATTTAGATGAGATTCTTTAGGATTAGCCTGATATCTTGCACAAACTCCAACACTAAAACTTATATCAGGTCTACTTGCTGTTAAGTACAGAAGACTTCCAATCATCCCTCTGTACAAGGTAGGGTCTATATCCTTCCCAGATTCATCTTTTCCAAGCTTTAAGCTAGTACTCATAGGAGTCCTAGATCTGTCCATGGATGACAGAGGATTAGATTGTCTCTTTTTAAACATTCTCTTAAACTTTTTAGCTAAGAGAACTAATTCATCCATATCTACTTCAGAATTATCTGATTCTTCATTATTTACAAATTTTAGAGCTATTCCTTTACTCCTTTTAGGAATATTCAGATCTAGCTCATAAGTCTGTAAAGATCCTACCAGATCTTCAATTCTCATGGTATCTACATCTTTTGCCTCTTGAATGGCAGTAACTTTTGGTCTGAATTTTTCAAGCAAAGATCTCAAGATTTTTCTAACAACCTTAGATGTAGAGATCTTTTCTCCAAGGTTAAAACTCGAATTAACAATGTCAGACAGTCTAGCATAAAATTCATCAAAAGACTCATCATCTTTCATGTATAGAGTTTCGAAAGATGTAGTAAGTCTTTGAAGTCTAGACAGCTTGACAGCTAAGGTTCCTTCATGAGTAACCTCAAGAATGTCCCAAGCTTCCCTACCGACTTCACATGAGGAAATTCTCCTGAATTCCTCAACACTAACAGCACAAAATAAGGCATTCATTGCCTTGTTGTTCCATCCACATAGATCAGATTCAGCTTTACTCCACTGATCATGAGGTTTAGGTATCACAACACCTTCTTCTGTTGTGATTTCAGGTGGATGATAACCATTACAAACCGAGAGCCAGACACGCTCATCGATAGATTTCAGGTAAGCTCTCATTCTTGCTTTCCAGTAAGAATAATTGTTACCTTCGAATAATGGAGGTCTAGAGGCAGATCCTCCTTTTCCAAAGTCCATGCTATAGATCTAGATCACACTTTGTATAGCAATTCAAAGTGAATAGGCTCCGATACCAATTGAAAGAGTAGAGGACTACTCTAAAGGTCCACGATCTACAACAATTAAAAACTTAACAATGCGGAAACAACACACAGAGATTATACGAGGAAACCTGAATCCAGATCCAGGAAAAACCTCGAGTCTATATGAGGCAACTAACCCTTAGAAACTCCACTATTGAATGAAAGTCAATTACAAAGGGAAACACACTTAACCTTTACAATTGAACTCACTCAACAGCAATCCACAGCTCGAATCCAAGAACTGTAGCACAACCTGAATCCACAGGCTGCAATTCACGATCTATCCAGATCCACAGCTCGAATCCACGAACTGCAACACAGCTTGAATCCACAAGCTGCAAGAGACGATCAATCCAGATCCACAGTTCGAATCCACGAACTGCAACACAGCTTGAATCCACAAGCTGCAATTCACGATCAATCCAGATCGTGACAATCACCTCAGAGTCCACTGAGATGATCCAATGCAATAGGAATCCACCTATGCATCAAACAAACTCGATCACCAATCCAGGAGATCGAACGATCCAGTGAAGTTACGAACTGAAGAAGAATCCTCAAACTTCAATTCCAGGTGATCTCTCTCAGATCTCCCCCTCGCTCGATCACCGACTTTCTCAAGATCAATTAAATGAATCTCGAATCCCTCAAGATCCAATTCAGATTAATCAAAAGAAAAAAGTCACTTCAAAAAGAATACAGCTCGTCTATTTAAAGAAGAAATCTCAGATCGCGTCGAGCGCTGGTGGCATTGTGGTGCGATCGGGGTAGACGGCTGGAAGGGAACTCAATCCCGCTCACATCCAAATAGACTCAGTTAAGAGCGCGCTGCCAGCGAGCTGCTAGCGGGAGGGAACGCGGCATGTGCACAGCTGATTTGTAGATCTTCAATCTTGCTCTGCGCTACCAGCGGCGTGTCGGCGTCGCCTTACGAAGCTGGTACGCGTGCTTTACTTTCAAAGTGCTATCTCACTTATGCGCTGCCAGCGGAGTGGCAGCGGCGTTGTTCCTTGCAGGTGCCTTTACGAAATGTTCTTTCTTTAGAAATCTTTACATTTCCTTGAGCTACCAGCGGCGTGGTAGCTGTGTGGCAGCCTCACTTTCCTCTTTACAAAATTCTTAGAATTTATATTTTGATTCTGCACATCTTGAAGATTATTAGAGGATATAATTTGTCAAACATTTGCCATATAAGGAGTGTGAGTTTTCACACTTACAAATAATAATAATCTAATCAAAAGGGCTAAGTCTATGTCATTCATCCACCTCAAACAAGATCCGAATAATAGTAATCGTCTGGTGTATACTCAGTTATCTCTCCCTGGAAATCACTAAGTTCCCCCTCTCGCGTATCAGCTGAAAAATGAAATAAAAGTAGGGTGAGATATGAATATCCCAGTAGGTAACACGTGCATGATTAAACAGTTCATATAAGTAAAGTAACAGTTCATGCACGATTAAGCAATATCGACTAATCAGGCTCGTATAATCATTCATCTCATTCATAAATACAAAACAGTTTGATAAACAGTTCTAGAAATGAATTTCAGCAAGTTTTAATATAAGAATCCAATATCAAGATCAATAACATGATTCACACTTTGTTAGGATACACTAAGCAGTAACATCCGATCAATATCTCAATCACATGCCTCCAGCATGTATTCAATTATAATATCAAGTGTTGTGATTTCAGTGTCATTGTAGGACTTACAAAGATAGATAAACCTTTTGAGATGATTCTCAACCAATTGCTATACCACCGTGCGACTTAGGAGCAATGCTACTAATGATACTCAAGTCCCATGCAGCGCAGCTTAGATAAGAGCCGTAGTCACTGACTTATTGCACACGTACCCATCAGAGTTGGCAAGTACCACCAGCATGCAGCACCAAAATCAATACATGGAGATGGTTGCTTATCCACATATACAAGGAATCACCAGCGGCTCACCGGGGTGTCCCTCCAGACATAGGACCTTCCCAGACAAACTAACTTGCAAAGGAAGCGCGTCGCATATAGGAGTAACTCAACCCAAATGACATATCCCTCAGCTATCTAGCTACAACTATGGATCCATAACCAGCTATGCCCACTAGACTCCAAAATTCCCTAAAATATAATATTTCTATAAGGGTTGGTGCCTAGCGGCATATAAAGGTTAAATCTGTCAATTTACTTCAATATTCGGTCATCTGAATTCTGAATTCTCTTTATAAAGTTTTCTAACTTATAGTGTCATTTAGAAGATGTTCTAGTAATTAAATACAAGTTAGGTTTTCCAAAAACTAGGTTTCTCCATTTCTTTCAAAGTTTGGCAACTAATGTCCTAAATACCTTCCTAATTTATTTTTCTATAAAACAGGGAATTAGATAGTTTATTTTGGTCTTAAAACATCTTATTTAATCATTAAAATTGTCTAAAAATAGTTTGGAATTGAATTAGGGTGTAAAATTATGAAAATCTGCAAAATCTGAACAAAGCGTCTAGGATCGCCCCGGCGGTCTGTGGTCGGCGGTAGTTCAAAATCGAACGCCGACGATACGTCTTCAAGCGGTGTACGGCGGTCTGAAATTTAATACAAGCGAGAATACGAAGTATAAATTTAGGTTATTAAACTAATACTTATACTCACTTATCCCATGTATCTCACATACACCAAACTCCATACACATGCCTAATCAGAATACATACCTCGATATCTCATGATCGGACGGTTAGATCTGCGTCCAATTCTGGATCTCCACTAATTAGATCATCCCCTACAATAATAAATTATTTCTATCAATTATAACTCTCACTAATATTATTTATTAATTTAATTTATTATTTAAGGAAAATTCGGGGTTTTACACTGCTGCTCTGCTTCCTCAATCCAGGTAAGTCTCTTTTATTTTTATTTTCTGTTTTCAATTCTAGAGATAATCTAATCTTCTCCATTGCTGTAGAATAAGGCATAGTTTATACTTGTATTCCCAAACCTGCCTCCAAGTACCTCAAGACTCCTCTCTAGCCGTAAAACGTGAAGAGAGAGCTAAAGGAAAAGGGAACAGGTGGATCCTTAGAATAGAACCCTATAATCTGTTCTTCTCCTTTTTTATAGAATAAGGCCTCTTTTGGTGTTTGCATCTCCAAACCTGTCTCTAAGTACCTCAAGAATCCTCTCTAGCCATAAAACATGAAGAGAGAGCTAGGGGAAAAGAGAACAGCTGGATCCGTAGGGTAGACCCCCCATGTGCTATAATCTGTGAGATATGGTTGCTTTTACTATCCTGCTAATGTTTTAAAGATTTTATTTTGAATCTGGAAGAATTCTATGAATCCATGATGTTTATAGCATGAGATCCCCACTTTTTCTATAATTTGGATTTTTCACACCTTTGCACCTACATCACTGTTTTTCTTAATTTTAGTGATATTTTGGCTAGGATTCTGGATTTACCATGATCTATATGGTAGATCTGAAACCAAAAGCCTGAAAGTAACCTGTAGGGTTTCATGATGTGATTTTGAAATTGTTTTAAATCTTGGAGAAAGGATCCTATGGTCTAAACTCTTCCTTTTGATGTTTTTTCATCAACATGGGTTGAGTGGGGGTTCTATTTCTCCACTATTGAGAGATTCGGATCAGATTTGTACTCCAAGTAATTTTATTCTTCAATGATTTAATCAAGATATTTCAATCTAGTTTTTCAACCTTTTAATGGTTTAACCTAAAACTAGTTTTTTAGGTTTCTCTTTAGATTAGTTTTATCTGATTTTTATCTCAATTTTATTTTAATCATGAAACCCTATGAATGGTATGATCATATTGAAGGTTCTGAATTAATCGGGATATTCATATGAAAAACCATACACTTTTGTTATTTTTATGTTTTTTTCTTTTTTTTAAGCAAGCATCCTTTATTTTAACATGAAAAATACCTGGCAACCACCTTGTGTGGATGAATAGGGGTGCCTAACGCCTTCTCCTGTTCATAACCTAATCCCCTTATCCATCTCTGGTTGTTTTGTTTGTTTTTTTAAATAGAGTTATTTTTACTCTAATTTTGCCTTTTTGTGTTATTTGACATTTTGGTGTCCATTCACACCTAAACAGAATGGTGGCGACTCTTTGTTTTTAATGAATCCCGTGTGATGATTAGGAAGTCATTAAATTGATTTTCCATGTCTCACAACTACTCACATGATAGGAATAACCCCACGATCGATTACTTGCAAATCCACTTCAGACCTCACACAGCAGCAACTCCAAAATCACTTCAATGAGCGATCGGTGTTCCAAATCTCGATTCCTGATCGCACCCCAGGTTGGACCGATCCCAGCAACCTCCGGCAGAAAGATCTCATACTTTTGAATAGCTTCCAAACAGATTCAGCACCCCAATCCACCTTGCCCTAGTTTATTGATCGAGATGAGCAACAGCCGCAACCTCCTCCTCCTCACAAAACGATCTAAACCTAAACTCCCCAAAATTTCTACTACTTATAATGGTCGCTTGCGCCCCAAAACTACCTCATGATCCACTCCTTCGCTAGACCACCAAACTTCCTACCTACTCAGCCCTATAACACATGATTCACAAATTGCCACTCCACTTAATCACCTGCCTTAGCACCTCATTAACTTATAATAAACTTTAATACATATTACCATTAATTATCGAAATTATTTTCTTTTAAGTTTTTTTCTCTAAATAATTCCCTTTTCTCTATTTCTAAGATTTTCCATTAATTAAACTAAGTAACAACAAAAATCTAATATTTTTAATGTGATTAAATATTCAGGATTGTACAGCAATACCGGCACCTAACCCGAATCCAAGTGCTACTGGACCCATAAATAACACCATCAAAATACCTGTAATGCCCTGGATCCAGGTTATGTAATAAAACCGTAACTCGTCTCTGAAGGTTAATTTTTCACACAAGATCGATATATCAGAGTGAAGGAAAACATGAATGAAACAATAACTAGATAATCAGAGTGCACTACAATCACAAACTGAAATACAAAATTATATTAATACAACTCTCAACTCACATAAACCAAGCAACTACCTGCTGGTATCGTCCTCTCCAAGATCTGAAAACAAAACAGAATGAGATAAGAATATCCCATTAAGCAGCACATGCTCAAATACAATTTTCACAATTATAAAGCATGTATTGGATATAAAACATGTAACGGTAGCGATAACCAGATTAATCCGAATAATCCCACAATAATTCAGCAAGCAAATATAATATAACTCATGTAATCCCTCATATAAGTCAAATCTGTAGCTTCAATATCAAATCATGCGAATAACCATGAAACCCAATATAACCATGTAACCATGTGTCGATGAAACCAATTTTTCGAAAAAAACACAGTAGATATAACTCAAATCAAACAAGTGTCCACATCAATTAAGCCACATCATGATCAAGTCCACGCCTCCATGTGTGTATCCGGTCTACTCAAGGTTTTGGATATTGAAATGATGGCCTACTCAGGGTTTCGTCATCCAATGCCGGCTTACTCCGGGTTTCGGCATTGACAACACTGGACCACTCAGGGTTGTGATGCTACTTTGCACAGGCAGTGGAGAATACCAATACCAATGAACCACATATGGTGAAATAGCAAATACCAATGAACCAGCGGATAAAATATCTCGTGTCAATTCAATTCACAATATAGGTCAATGTCATGTAATTTGCTTAAATTGGATAATCAACATGCCAAGGCGACATCCACACCTCCATGTACACAGTTCCGGCCTACTCAGGGTTTCAAAACTCTGAAACTCTAAAATGACGTGTGACATCCTAGCTGTCTGAGTGGGCGGGTGAATGGGTAATCTCACTGGGCGAGCTACCAGGCGAGGATGTGCATATGGTTGGGATCCCACAACGCTTGGGGTTGCTATAAGTAGTCTTGAGACCCCCTACTAAGCAAGAGACCCCCTACTAAGCAAGAGGCGCCTTTTGAGGACAAAACCGTACGGGCTGAGGCCCCAAGCGGACAATACCTCGTTGGGTTGGGTCATTACAAATGGTATCAGAGCTGGATCTAGGTCCAGTAGTCCGTGGCTGGTGTGGGTCCTAGCGTATCCCGTATGAGGTGGTTGGACCAATAAGGGCAGGTCCATGAGGGGCTGGCAGGCTTCTAGGTGGCTGCTGCACGGGGATGTGTAGCCCTAGGGAGGATATTGTGATATCCCGATCCCACATTGCAAACGGATAAATACCCGGTATGGTATAAGAGATTGGGAGAACACTCTAACTAGCGAGGCGCCTTTTGAGGACAAAACCGTGCGGGCTTAGGCCCAAAGTGGACAATACCTTGCTGGGTTGGGTCGTGACAAAAGGCGCCTAAGCCCTCTTTGGGCCGCTTTGTCACGACCCAACCCAGCGAGGTATTGTTCGGTTTGGGCCTAAGCCTGCACGGTTTTGTCCTCAAAAGGCGCCTTTTGCTTAGTAGGGGGTCTCAAGACTACTTATAGCATCCCCGAGCGTTGTGGGATCCCAACCATATTCATATCATTGCCTGGTAGCTCGCCTAATGAGATTACCCATTCACCCGCCCACTTAGACAGCTAGGATGTCACATACTCCCCTCCATAGGACAACGCGTCCTCGTGTTAGGCTGAACCCCCACACTTTCCGGTCGGGGCAATCTTTGATACCATTTGGGGGACTGTCGACCTCGACTGTGCTCGACGATCTTAGGTGCTAGTTAAAAATCTTAGATCGCTGAAGATCGCATGACAACTTATCATTGACGATCTAATTTGCACTACCGCCAACCTTTGACCGTTGGGGCGATCCTAGGCGCTCTGTGCAGAAATTGCAGATTTTCGTAATTTTGAACTTGATTCAATTCCAAACCATTTTAGACAATTTTAATCATTAATTAAGATGTTTTAAGACCAAAATAAATTATTCAATTTCTTGTTTTACAGAAAAATAAATTAGGGAGATATTTAGGACATTAGTTGCCAAACTTTGAACGTAATTGAGAAATCTAGTTTTTGGAAAACTTGACTATTATTTAATTACCAGAACATCTTTTAAACTACACAATAATTTAGAGAATTACAAAAAGAGAATTCAGATCATAAATTCAGAACTCAGTTAACCCAAGTATTGAAGTAAATGTCAAATTTAACCTTTATATGCCCATAGGTACCAACCCTTATAGAAATATTATATTTTAGGGAATTTTGGAGTCTAGTGGGCATAGCTGGTTATGGATCCATAGTTGTTGCTAGATAGCTGAGGGATATGTCATTTGGGTTGAGTTTCTCCTTTGTGCGACGCGCTTCCTTTGCAAGTTAGTTTGTCTGGGAAGGTCCTATGTGTGCGCACCTAAAAAATCCTGGATCCTAGATCGCACACCGGGCGCACCTTCAGTGCATGCCTCGGGACATTCGGAGTCGCCACTGCCTGAGAGTACAGGCAGACACGGTTTTGCCCTAATCGGGTCTAAGTCTGGTCTGCGGCTTTTCAGAATTCTAGCTAAGTCCTCGGTTACGATCCGGGGAAGTCCTAAAGACACCCCGGTCCGCCCCGTCGGTTTGACGGGTCCCTCGGGTCTCCCTGGTTTTTGAGTCAATTTCACCCTTTTCCTTGACCAGCATGCTACCTTGTTAGGTCTGGCGGGGCCCTCTGGAGGTGTGGGTCCCTTTTTATTTGATTTTATCTTTTTATTTATTTTAAGTGAAGTGGGTCGGACCCGGGTCCCGTTGAAAGACCCGTGGATTGCCATGGTTGGGCCTTGAGCCCAGTTGGGTTATTGGGTAACCCATTTTGGTTATTTATTTAAACTATTTACACATGCCATGGGCCTAGTGGGCTTGGATTTGGCCCATTAGCCAAGGATCAAAGGGCCTGGGCTTGTTTATTGAAAACAGGCCGGGTATAGGCCGGTCTAGGATGGGCCCCACAAATGGGCCCTGAGGAATCTTGGTGGGCCCATCTAGGCCCACAGTCTTTTATTGGGCTCAAAATAGCCCAAATTGTCTAAAGGGCCGGTTCAAGCCGGTTTGGGTCGAATTAGGTTCAACCGGGCCGAAAAATTACGTTTTTTTATGTTACTTTACATTTGCCCGTATTTTCTATACGGTCCACTCTTGCCCGTGAATGGAGTCTAGTTTGGGCCCGCCCGTGAAGCAAACACAGTCCAGACTGGACCGTTCTGAGTTTACGGGCGTCTCCAGTCTTGCATTTTGGCCGCCGATTCTTCTTGGGATCAGTTCCGTGGCCTTCTTAGGTGCTTTAGAGGCCTCTGTTGAGCTTCTGAATTTCTTTCAAGATGCTATATTAGCTTCATTTGGCCTAAAAGGCCATTTTTCTCCTTCCTTTTCATGTTCTTTGGGTCTTCATCATCTTGCAATGTCACAAAGTCCCCTCCTTCTCTTGCTCCCATCTTTTTCCAGTATGCTATATGATGCTTAGCAGGACATAAGTAAGGGGGTACATTGGTTTTGTTCAAAGAGAGCAAATCCCCTTTAAAAATCACATTTAATCACTTTATTAGCACATCTTTTGCTTTTAATGGATTTAGTCTCCTTCTTTTCTTTGTAGGGATATATGAGACATCCCTTAGCCATGCAAAACTTCAATGAACGGGTTAGTATCATGTAAAGAAACTAAGAGATGAAAGAAAGATTGGTATTAGCATAAAATGAAGTGATTAAAAGAACTTTTTACCATACAAATACCTTCTTGATTCGTGGTGGTTCTCCAGACAATTTGGCAGCGCTTCCGCGTCTCCTTGGATTTTCCGGTATAAAATGGGGTTTAAAAGGAGGTATGTGGGGTTCTAAGCATGATTTTAAGATGGCAAGGGTATTTTGGGCATTAAGTATAGGTATTGGGGTGGGATGGAAGTTGGGCAGAGGTTTGCCGTGGTTAACACACAGACAAAGAGGGAAGTGGCCGAGGAGAAGGCTTGTTCAAATGAGGGGGGGTGGCCTCTCTATTTAGAGGCAAAATTTCCGTGCCCGTATTTGAAATACGGGCATGCCTTGCCCGTACTTCAAGTACGGGCGTGCCTTGCCCGTAATTCAAATACGGGCGAAAAACGCACAAGTGCGAATCTCGCGAATCGGCCGTACAGGACGCGTGTCCCGCCGTACAGCGACGCGTGTCTTCTACCAGAATCTTGCCCTTATTTCAAATACGGGCATGCCCTGCCCGTAATTCAAATACGGTCCAACACGTTTTTTAAAATGTTTGGATTTCAAACCTTTATTCAATTTGGTTTTTTGCAAGATTCTTATTCGATTTTTTCGATTACTTTATTGTAAAGCGAGATTCTCTTTATTAAAATATTATTAAACACATTTATCTTATTTATTTTATTAGTTTATTCCATTTTTGCTGCCTTTTTTGCCACATGGGCAATTTTTCTGAAACTTCAATTGCTCATAACTTCTTCATCCGATGTCCGATTTCAGCAAACTTAGTGTCGTTGGAACCGGCTCGGAACCACCTGTCCACTGGGGTTAAGTTTGGCAGCTGAATTGTCAACTTTTTGCTCCCCAAAAGTTTGACCAGCTCATATCTTTCTCATCTGAACTCCGATTCCAGCAAATTCAGTTGTGTTGGAATCGTGTTGAAATGCTCTTTTCAATGAGATGAAGTTTGATGGCCAAATTTACTTGAATCAAAAAGTTAATTTTTGGCCCCCTCAGGGTTTGACTTTTGACTTTTCATTTTTCTTTATTTTGGGGGTGCAAAAATCAGGTGCTAACACTATGTCTGGAGGGACACCCCGGTGAGCTGCTGGTGATTCCCTGTACATGTGGATAAGCGACCATCTCCATACATTGATTCTAGTGTTGCATGCCAACTCTGATGGGTACGTGTGCAATAAGTCAGTGACTACGGCTCTTGTCTAAGCTGCGCTGCATGGGACTTAAGTATCATTAGTAGCATTGCTCCTAAGACGCACGGTGGTATAGCGATTGGTCTAGAGTCATCTCAAAAGGTTTATCTATCTTTGTGAGTCCTACAATGACACTAAAGTCATAAACACTTGTTATTATTATTGTATACATGTTGGAGGCATGTGATTGAGATATTGGTCGGATGTGACTGTTTAGTGCATCCTAGTAACGTATGGATTTTGTTGTTAATTCTGATATTGGATTCCTATAATATAACATGCTGAAATTTATCTTTAGAACTGTTTATCATATTGTTTTGTATTCATGAATGATACGGATGATTATACGAGCTTGCTTAATCGAGATTGCTTAATCGTACATGAACTGTTATTTTACTTATATTAACAATTTAAACATGCATGTGTTACTTACTGGGATATTCGTATCTTACCCTACTTTTATTTCATTTTTCAGCTGATACACGAGAGGGGGATCATAGTGATTTCTAGGGAGAGGTAGCTGAGTATTCACCGGAGGATTACTTTTACCCGGATATTGTCTGAGGTGGAGGATTGATATAGACTTAGTTATTTTTTATTAGATTATTATTCATTTGGTTTGGTGTACTAGAGAGATGAGAGATTAGTAACCTTTTATTTTACCAGACTTTGATATTAATGTTGATGATTAACTATATTGGTTCTTAAGGATTTTAGATTACACTTCTGCACATACTTGTTCCGCGCTCTGATAGTATAATAAATTGATCGAATGGAGTATTTAATTCTCTTGTCTGGTATATTCTTGATGTATATTTGATATGGGCCAGTAACACCTCGGATTTGGTTGTTGAACTGAATTCGGGTTGTTACAGTAGCGAACCGGGTTCGGGTTGAGTGCCGGTTTGCACTGACCCGGGTTTGGGGCGTTACACTACTTACCTGACTTTATGTAGATCCAGGCTCCTCTGAAACTAAATTCAATTCGGTTCTGAATTATCACGATCAATTCATCTTCCAACTCCTGAAATTCACCTGATCTAATTTTTAAATAACCGATCTACATTCCTTTATTCCTTCCTTACCATTCTTAATTGAAATTACAATGCATCTCATAGATTTAAAATTCTTACCGAATCTGAGATTGATCTAATCGGCTACTCAAGTTTTCTTCAGTCGAAAAAAATTCTCCAACAGTAGAGATTAGCTTCCAATCACAATTCCAGCCAATGTCCAATCCAAAATCTCTGCCTCCAATCTAAACTTGATTTGCTTCTTTGTTGTTTTGCTATCCCCATTTAGATTCAATAGACCAAACTCCACTTCAAACAACCATCGACCTATTTATATGTCAATTGTTTGGCGCTTACACCTTAAACCATTTCATGATCTGCTACCCGTTCGCCTACGCAAATCTCCTACTTGATCAGCTCTTAGCCACATGATTAAATGCCTGCCACTCCACCAAACTGCCTACATTAGCACCTCACCCAATTATAATAAATTTCATACACCTTATTATTAAATTTCAGATTAATATTATAGCAACCTTTTACCTTTAACTTACCTCCTTCATCACTTAAGCTTGTGAAATTCCCAGAACACCCTTCTTCCCATTTACTTGAAATATCCATCAATATTAATTAATGATAATATTAACTAATTCTTCCAATTATGCTAATAAAAAATCTGGGGTCTTACAATACCAGACCAAAATAATTAATTCAAGAATGAACATCAGAGTGTGTAATCAACATAGTGTGGAAGTGTAATATCTATAATCACCATAAATATGCTAAAGTATGAAATACCATCTCTTCTCCCTGTCGCAATAGCTCCTCCAGGGGTTATCGGCAGGGAGAGAGAGATGCGACACCATCCAAATCAATAGATCAAGTCTTGTATGATCAAAGGGTTCTAAACTCTCACTTTCGGTACATCAAGTCCACAAATAAATAAACAAATAATTAATCAAGTTTTTCATGTCCCAAAAACAACCTCAATACTAATCAGGGTAATAGTAGTCCTTTGGATGAAAATTTGTAATCTCGCCATGAGTATCGAAACTCAAATCCCGCTCTCGCGTATCAACTGAAAAACAAGACGGACTGAGATATGAATATCTCAGTAGGCAACACGATGCATGATAAAAACAATTTACATATACAAAGTAATAAGTTGTTCATGCTCGATAAAGATACGATTAAACAGGTTACATTTTCATCAAATAATAGCAGTCAAAGAAAGATAATTTAGCATTTATTAATTTCAATGATCATGTATCTGACATAACAATGATATGTTACAAAATCCAGAATAAACCAACATATATCTCCATGATAGCCAAAGTCAAATCATTCCATCATATGTTTGTAGTAACAAGGGTAAACAAATCCAATCAAACCCGATAAAGCGTACACAAATACACATGTGCCATTGTAGGACTCATGAAAACAGATAAGTCTTTGAGAAGACACTCTTCCATGCTATGCCACCATGCGTCTCATGGGCGAAGCTACTAGGACCCTCAAACCCGAGTCTTATTCTGACGATAAGAGGCATAGTCATCAACTTATTGCGCATGAAACTCACAGAGTTTGGCATGAACCACTAGCATGCAGCCCCTGAATCAATACGTGGAGATGGCCACTGATCCGCATGTACAGGGTGTAGACACCCCAAAATTGCACGATTTTTGATAAATCTTGAAGGAGAGAAATATTTTATTGGAATTTTCAGTTCTTTGCATTGGGTTTGAGATAATTAACCCATTTGAATCCAAAACCGTAAAGGAAAAGGCCCGAATTCAATCTTTTGTGCAAAGTCAAACTTTTTCCGATTGAATTTTGTTGACTTTTGACCCCAGAAAATGAAATATTTTTTAAAGCCAGATTTCAAGATAATTTTTCCCGGTAATCAGGTTTTTAGCCATGTTATTGCAGAAAAGAATTTTTTTTGAGATTTTAAATCTTGGCGAATACCTTGGTTTTAACATATTGAACCTTTTTTCCAAACCTGAAAAATCGGAATTTTGCCTAGAACTGGAAAGTTGACTTTTTATTCACTTGGAATTTGGGTCTGGAACTATTTTTAATGGATTCAAATGGGGGGGGGGGGGGTGTTTGCTTATTTACATGTAATATCTTAAGTAAATGGAGATTAAAAAATACGAGGACATTTACTTAAACGATATTACATGTAAATAAGTATTGCCTGTGTTAAAATTTGGAAAAAAAGGCTTTTTTCCTTGTATCCGGCAACTCAGGCCGGATACAAGTACATTTCTTTGGATCCGGTGACAAATACCGGATACAAGCAGTGCTTAGTGTATCCGGTATTATATACCGGATACCTTAAGGCCCTTGTGTATCCGGCCTGATATACCGGATACGCAAGTTTTGCTCAAAATTAGGGTTTTCCGAGAGCTTTTCACTTTTACCATCATATCCCTCATTAAATGAGGGGAAATCTCGGAAATAGCCTTAGGGTTAAGGTTGGTGGGCTATAGACATTATGTTGTGTCTACCATTCTCACCAACCCTAACCCTAGCCTTTGCCTATAAATGGGAGGCTCCTCCTCAAGCAAAGGCACACAACTCTTGTTTTGAATTCTCGCAAAGAAGAACTCCAAGAGAAGAAGAAAACCGCTGTGGAATCGCCTCCAGAACTCAACTTTTCTTTTTATTTTCTGTCTTTACATTCCTAGATCTAGATCTCTTCTTCTACCTTTCTGTAGTGTAAAGCCTTGTTTGTATGTGTGGAAATCCTTCCCCGGCTCAAAGTATCTCAAGACTCCCCTAGCCGTAAAACGTGAAGGCGGATCTAGGAGAAACGAGACTGGGGATTGACCCTAGTGCTAGAACCTATGTAGCATAAGACCTTTTTGATTGATTGTAAACCGTTCCATATTCAAAGTACCCTTGATTATCTTAAAGAGAACAGAGGGAAACGATAATGGAACGGAACCCTAGGCTATGCTAGAACCTATTTTGTTGAATCTATATGCATGTTGTATTGATCTTGCTTGGTTTTTCACTTTTGCACACATATTACACTTTTTTGGTGAATAGGCTCACATTTGGGGATTTATTACATTCATTGTGATAAATCTCCAATAAATGGCCTCAATCAAATTCTGGAGTGTTTTTAAATGTTTTTCAAAGGTTTTGGATTCATCTCACACGAATCACACACTTTTTGTCAATTTTCGGATTTGGATTTCTTCAAAAGTGGCTTAGCTTGACAGCACCTGTACCCTTACTTCGGACGCCCGTAACTTCATCATCCGGATGAATTTTGGGGCGATTCTAAAACCATGGGAAAGGTGAGGCTGTCTAGTTTATGTCCACCAAATTTCATGAATTTCCATCAAGCAGATTTTTGACACCTCTCTGTCGAAGTTAAGTGGACAGTTCAGATTCAAATACAGAACTTGTCACTTCGACGGAGCGCCATGTGTTTGATTTAAGTCCGATTCGAATGATTTTTGTTTTTATGCACTCCTTTATGAGTCTATTTTCAAATCCAGTTGGTTTCATAATTTTTGGATTCCATTTGAATTATTGGTAGCCGATTTACTCAGAACTGTTCATTTGTACGTTTCTGGGTAAATCTGTGATCTTCGGGGCCTGTTCGGGAGACCACCCAAGGCACATCCGAAGGGATTTTTGTATGAGGCTAGTTTCTTTTGAAAGATGGCCATACAAACTTCAATCACACCAAATTTCGTGGACTTTTATGTAGTGGATTTTTCTAGACAATTTTCCAAAGTTGCCCACTTACCACTTTTAAAACTCCCCAGCAGCAACTTCAAAGGAGCATAACTCCTAGATTTTTCATCGGAATGAAGTGAAATTTTGCATGAGACTTTTATTTACCCTAATCTTTCAAATGGATTTGGTTTGGTTCAATTTAGAATTAGATTTGAATGATTTCAAGGCAAATGGCATACTTTTTACCGAATTTTCCGGATTTGATTTAACTTGGTTTTGAGCAACTTGAGCTTTGATTTCCATCTTTTGAGATATTCCAGAAGTGATATTGACATGAGAGAGGATCTAGAATCCATTTAGATCTTCATGTGGAAATATCATACATTGGTCTTTTTTTTAAGGTTTTCTACGATTTTAGCAAGTTTTCTTATTTTTGCATGAACATACACTTGGCAACCACTTCGTGTGGATGAATGGGGGTGCCTAACACCTTCCCCCGTTCATAATCTAATCCCCTTACCCATCTCTGGATTTGATTTTCAAGTAGGGTTATTTTTACCCTAGAATTTGTCTTTTGACTATTTTTGCTTATTTTGAACTCTTTGGTGTCCATTCTCACCCCAAAATCATGAATGGTGGCGACTCTCCCAATTTTTGCGTTGAGCCCGTGTGTTGACGGAGGGATGATCACTCCGGTGATTTTTTCCCATGTCTCACAACTGGCAACTCTGCTGGGGACTTGTGGATTTAAGCCATTTTGTGTATATTCATGCTTTTTCATCACTTTTGAATGCGTGCTATTTTGTTTGTTTTATTTGTGCATAATGTTGTATTCTAAATCAGATTGGGATGCTTTCGAATTTTATATGAATCAAGTCATGTACGTTTTGCTTGATGTTGCCTAAAGGTTGATTTAGGAAAAGCCTATCTTGAAGCATGATTTGGTTGTGTTTGCTGATAACATACTCTAATTTGAATTTTGAATACCATGGTTTGAATATGAGAATTAGTAGCATGAAACCTAGGAGTTCAGAATTTTTGGGTATTCAAACATGATTCCTATGAAGCATACTATTTTGTGCTTACAAATTTTTTTTTTGTTATGCCATGCCTTTGTTTTGGGGTATAGAGGGATTCAATTTGAGCATGAAAACCAAGAGCATGAAATCTGGAATTTTAGTGCACATTGTGGATTTTTTTAGTATGTTCACCAATATACCATGTCAAGTAGTTGCTAAACTTTTAGGCATTAATTTGGGGTATGAAGGATGCACTTTTGGGCATGAGAAATCTGAAAATTTTAGTGCATATTTCTGGAGATTTTAAAGCATATTTTACCTCATTGAAACACTTTTGAACCATGCCAAGTAAGTGCTAAAATTTTAGGCTTCAATTTGGGGTAAATGGTACACTTTGGGCATGAAAAAGAGCATGAAAATCTGGAATTTTAGGAATGCTTTTGGGTTTCAAGCATGCTTACATGATCTAATTGTTGTTTGTATAAATAACATGTTTTGTATACCACTTTTTGGGCATGTAATATTTTTGTACATATTTGGTGCTTGCTTACTTGTATTTAGCTTCATTATTTTGTCATATATGCCTCGGCTTGGAATGAATTCATGGCTACGAAAAAGAGTAGCAAGGGGCTGGGACGTTGTGAATGTTACCACAATTTAAAATTGTACTTGAGCACTTGAAACAATTTGCACAGCCTACCCTTTACCCATTAGGAAGTTGAACCATGAATGTGTGTAGCTTGGCGCACCGAGGTCGTGACTTCGGAAAGCGAAAGTGAAAACATTTACCTTAGAATTTGAGTCAATGATGTGATGACAATGAGATCTGTGATTCGATTCCAGGCATCACTAGACTTGAGTTCTAAGTTGCCAATTAAGCCAAAACCCAAAAACCATACGCTTGAAGGTGGAGAAACACGTTTTCAGCTAAAAGCACACAATTGCGTTTGGGGAATTGGGTGTAAATGTGGGAAGGCCGTTTGCATGTTTTACAGGCCAAGGTATAATGTGAATACCATATTGAATGAAGGTAATACAAGGTGGCAAGGTAAAGCCATGTTCTTTTCCTAAATTTAGGGAATTTTGCAAGTATGATGTCCAAGCCCAATTTGGGGCAAGTTTTGAAGGTCAAATTAAGGTGAATACCAATTGGGAATGAAAAAAAACTAATCGGGTGAAAAAATGAGTCAAAAAGGGCCATTTCGGCAATAACCGGCAACTCAGGCCGGTTAATAACAACTCTATGCATATCCGATATGTATTTCCGGATACAAAGGCATATGCGTTTATCCGGTTAGGGTAAACGGATACAATAAGGCATATTCTTATCCGGTATAGTATACCGGATACATTCAAAAAAAAAATGCACAAATTGGCTTTTCAGCCCAAATTTTCAGAATAAAATGCCTAAAACACTATGGATAATCCTTAGGCACCCCGAAAAGAACATAAGAAATGTTCCCAAAAATACAAAATCAAAAAATAATACAAAAAAAAAACAAAAAAGAATAAAATAAAGTATTCTTTCAGGATTTAACCTAAGTTTGAAAATCAAAGAGGAAACCAAGGTGTCATATTTTTTTGACACCAACTCAACTCAAACATATGTCAGTCAAACTTTGGAACTTGAAAACTGAGAAAATTCAGCAAATTTGAAGAAAAAAAATGAAAACCCTTGATTGGTCTCCTTTTTACCAATCAAATCAAAAAAAAAATTGGGACCCTTGGAAGCCCTAGAATATTCCATAAAAAACCCTTGATTGGTCTCCTTTTTACCAATCAAGTCAAAAAAAAAGTGGGATACTTGGAAGCCCTAGAATATTCCAAGACACCTTTGGTTGGTTATTTTTATCAATCAAATCAAAACATTTGTGGGATACTTGGAAGCCCTAAAATATTCCAAGACACCTTTGGTTGGTTATTTTTATCAATCAAATCAAAACATTTGTGGGATACTTGGAAGCCCTAGAATATTCCAAGAAACCTTTGGTTGGTTATTTTTATCAATCAAATCAAAACATTTGTGGGATACTTGGAAGCCCTAGAATATTCCAAGAAACCTTTGGTTGGTTATTTTTATCAATCAAATCAAAACATGTGTGGGACGCTTGGAAGCCCTAGAATATTCCATGAAAACCTTGGTTGGTTATTTTTATCAATCAAATCAAAAAAAAAAATTTTTTTGGGACGCTTGGAAGCCCTAGAATATTCCATGAAAACCTTGGTTGGTTATTTTTATCAATCAAATCAAAAAAAAAATTTTTTGGGACGCTTGGAAGCCCTAGAATATTCCATGAAAACCTTGGTTGGTTATTTTTATCAATCAAATCAAAAAAAAATTTTTGGAACCCTTGGAAGCCCTAGAATATTCCATGAAAACCTTGGTTGGTTATTTTTATCAATCAAATCAAAAAAAAAGTGGGACCTCTGGAAGCCCTAGAATATTCCATGAACCCTTGGTTGGTCTTCTTTTTACCAATCAAATCAAAAAATTGTAGGCCATTTGAAAGCCTCTGAATTTCAAACATCAATCTATTTTGGGCCATCTAAAAGCCTCTGAATTTTAGACACAACTTCTTTGGGCCATCTATAAGCCTCTGAATTATAGACACATATCATTTGGGCCATCTAAAAGCCTCTGAATATAGACGCATCCTCTTTGGGCCGTCTAAAAGCCTCTGAATTTTAGACACAACTTTTTTGGGCCATTTGAAAGCCTCTGAATTTCAAACATCAACCTATTTTGGGCCGTCTAAAAGCCTCTGAATTTTAGACACAATCTTTTTGGGCCATTTGAAAGCCTCTGAATTTCAAACATCCACCTATTCTGGGCTGTCTATAAGCCTCTGAATTATAGACATATATCCTTTGGGCCATCTAAAAGCCTCTGAATTTTAGACACAACCTTTTTGGGCCTTCTAAAAGCCTCTGAATTTTAGACACAGCCTTTTTGGGCCATTTGAAAGCCTCTGAATTTCAAACATCAACCTTTTTTGGGCCGTCTATAAGCCTCTGAATTATAGACATATATCCTTTGGGCCATCTAAAAGCCTCTGAATTTTAGACACAACCTTTTTGGGCCGTCTAAAAGCCTCTGAATTTTAGACACAACCTTTTTGGGCCATTTGAAAGCCTCTGAATTTCAAACATCAACCTTTTTTGGGCCGTCTATAAGCCTCTGAATTATAGACATATATCCTTTGGGCCATCTAAAAGCCTCTGAATTTTAGACACAACCTTTTTGGGCCGTCTATAAGCCTCTGAATTATAGACACGTATCCTTTGGGTCGTCTATAAGCCTCTGAATTATAGACATATATCCTTTGGGCCGTCTATAAGCCTCTGAATTATAGACACATATCCTTTTGGGCCGTCTATAAGCCTCTGAATTATAGACACATATCCTTTTGGCCGTCTAAAAGCCTCTGAATTTTAGACAAACCTTTTTTGGGCCATCTAAAAGCCCCTGAATTTTAGAAACAACCTTTTTGGGCCGTCTATAAGCCTCTGAATTATAGACATATATCCTTTTGGCCGTCTAAAAGCCTCTGAATTTTAGACACAACTTTTTTGGGCCGTCTATAAGCCTCTGAATTATAGACACGTATCCTTTGGGCCGTCTAAAAGCCTCTAAATTTTAGACATTTCTCATTCTTTGGGACCTTTGGAAGCCCTAAAATACTCCAACAATAAAAAAAATGGAAAAATATAAAAACAAACAAATAAATCCGGACTTGTGTTCACCCAACCCACTTATCTACATTTATAGGTGTGTGACTCAGATTAAATGGGAGCTGACATGTTTCTTTGCTTTTCCTTATCCAGGTACACTTATTTGCAATCATTGCTCCCGTGACCAGATCCAAAGCCAGAGCTATGAACACTGAAGAGAATCAAGCCCAAGCCACCGTACCCGCTCAAGACTTTGCTCAGTTGCAGGAGCAAGTGGTTGGTCTGGCCAAGATGCTGGGAGACCTAATGGTGGCTCAGGCCCAACAGGCCCAGGCCCAAAAACAAGCATCGACTTCCCATCAAGCACCACCACCTCAGGCCTACATTCCGCCTCCGGCTCAACCCATGCCTGAGCCTATTTCTGAACCAGTCCCTGAACCCATTCTGATCAGGGAAAATACAGCAGAATCCGAGAAAGAACTGGAGAAGGAAAAAGCCAGGGAAGAAACTGAAAGGAAAATGCTGCTCAGGATAGAAAGGATCCAGGAAGAACTGAAAGAGGTGAAAGGGGGAAATAGCTATGGAGGCACCACTTTCAAGGATCTGTGCATGTATCCTGACGTATGTCTACCGGCCAAGTTCAAGTGCCCGGACTTCGATAAGTTCGACGGCACAGGCTGCCCTATGAGTCACTTGAAACTATACTGCGGGGCCCTATGCCAATTTGGCCGGGATGATGGCATACTAATCCAACTCTTCCAGAGGAGTTTGACCGGGTCAGCTCTTAGGTGGTTCGCCACAGTTGATCATGGGAAGATTAGAGGATGGAAGGACCTGGCAGACACCTTCTTAGACCAATACAAATTTAACTCGGAGATCGTGCCAGACCGGTACGACATTATGAGGATGAGCAAGGGCAAAGATGAATCTGTGCGGCAATATGCCAAGAGGTGGAGAGAGGCTGCCTCCCAGGTCAGGCCGCCTATGCTGGAACCTGAAATGATCTCAACATTCATGGGTACGCTGGGGCAGCCCTTCTACAATCACCTGGTGGGTCAGATCACCACCAATTTTGCTGACTTGGTACAAGTGGCCGACCGGATTGAGGATGGGATCAAATCTGGCAAGATAATTGATTATTCTACCATGATCAGTCAACAAGACTCCACTCATAACAAGGGAAATGGTAATGGAAAGAAAAAATCTGAGGAAAGGAGAGAAGCAGAGGTGAATATGGTGCAGCTTCCCAAGGGACCCGCTCAAATCAATGCCCATCCAGTTCCTTTGCTGCCTATCCAAATTAATGTCCCATCTGCACAGCCTGTGAAGGAGGAAACAGAAGTAAGGAAGAGAAGGGAGTTTTCAAAACTGCCTATGAGACCATCTGAACTTTTGCCTACCCTACTTCAAAAGGGTTATGTGACTTTGAGGTTGCCAAATCCTCATGCAAGCAAGGGGAAGGGTTATGATCCATCAGCAATCTGTGAATATCATATGAGCACTCCAGGGCATACCACTGATCGTTGCTTGGCCCTAAAGCATGCAATTCAGGATTTGCTGGATAATAACTCTTTATCATTCAATTCAGTCACACCCACTCCTCCTCCCACCAGCAACAATGGGGCAAGCAGCTCAAATGCAATAGGGTCAATTTTTTCAGGAAAAAGAAGATTTGACCCTTCTCAACTTATTGCTCCGGTTGGTACCACAGTCCAGGTTTATTTTGAAAAAGAAGATGAAGGGGGCCATGTGGAGAAAGAGACTCACACAGGGGTAGATTTTAAGCCAAAGGTGAAAGAAAATGAAATGACAGGTGAAAGGGCAAAGGAGGTGCAAACAATTCCATTTGAGCAGTTTGAGCAAACAAGTGGCCTAGCACGGGATGTTGAACAAGAAGTCAGTATGGACAATAATGATTGTCTGAAGGGTATGGAATCACTCTTCATACAAGAAGAAAATAAAGTAGAAGCAATTGAAAAGGGAGAATCCCAAGAAAAGAAAGAAGAAGAATCAAAAGAAAAGATTGAGGCCAGGTTTAAGCTGCCATTGATTGACTGGGCTGCTATCCAGATTCCGTATCAAGGAATGTCACTTCTTTCAAAAACTGAGCACAATACCCCAGAGAAGGGGATCATCCCAAATCATGAAAAGAGAAACTTGCCTCACTCAGCAGCAGAAAGAAATTTTCTGAAAAAGAAAGAAAAGCTAGCTTTTGCCTTTGAGAACAGGGGCAATTTTCAAATTCCCCTATTCTCTGAAAAGAAACCCCCTTAAGAAGAATGCACATTTCCTGAGGATCCTAAGGAGCCTTGTTCTCAGGAAGTGATTTCAATAAAGGCTCTTTCAAAAAAAAAACAAAAAAAAAAAAAAAAGAGTTTTCCTTTAAGATTTTTGTTAAAAAAAAAAAAGGTTTTCAACAAGGTCCTGTTTTACTTATGAGTCATATCTCTCATTGAATTTCATTAAGTTGAATATGACTTCGACATTGGGCTCAATTTTTTTTGGGACCAAAATCGAAGAAAAAGACATTTTATATGAAAATTCAAATCTTTTTAAGTGTCATGAGAAGAATATTTCTGCAAAATTTTTAAGTGACCAATCTTATGGACTTTAGAACCAAAGATGACCCGAAGTTTTCACTTGAAAGCAGCAAGTACAGGCAGAGAGAATCGCATCGCTTGCTCGTCAAGGAAAAGCAGATGGAGAAGAAACTGAAAGATGAAATTTTTGCATTTGAAGATGACTCCTAATTTACACTCTACATTGGAAAATATGGAAAGATTTGGATTACGAGGCTGATTCAGTGAGAAGGATGTTTTATGGCTGAAATTTTATCTTCCCAGGTGGCGGTGATTAAAAAAAAAAAAAAAAGAAAAAGAAAAATCCTGAGCCAGTCATGTAGTTCAACTCTGTCAAGTCTGAAAATTCAAACTTTTCTTAAAATGATAAGAGGCCTTTCTTTCTTATATCCCCAAAATTTTTGAAATCCCTAATTAGACTCTTTGAGCTTGATAAATTTTTCCAAGTAACCTAAACTGAGAATTGCAACCCCACACTGGGGCAAATTTATTAAGGCATAAAAAAGAAAAGAATGATGGGACAAGAGAAGGGGGGGCATTATTGAAGTTCAAAAGGGATTTTGAAGATGTTTTCAGAAAAGGGGGCAAAGAAATGAAAAAAAAAGAGAGAAGAAAGAAGAAAAACAGATCATCAAATGCTATATCTTCAAAATTGTCAAGGGAAGAATGAGAAAAGAAGTTCAATAATGGGAAATAAGTTTTAAATGAAGAAATCAAAGTGGGTGAAGAACTTCATTACTGGGGGCAATTTTGTATTCATTCCAAGGGAAGAAATGACTTAAAAATTGCAATTTCAGTTAACCCATTAGATCATATGGTATTTGAGCCTTTTATTCCTTTTCTTTCTAAACAAACACCAAGCCTTCGTTTCACCCCATCCATAAGTCCTCTTTGATTAAGAAATTTTGAATTAAGGCGGTTTTAACTACATAGCTGCTGGTGATGAAGGATTAAAAAAAAACAAAAAGAGAAAAATGGAGAAAATATAGTGAAAACCTAGAAGGGCGCTACATGGCAAATAATCAGCTATCTACAAGAAGGAAATTGTCAGAGAGAAAAGTCCAGAATTGGCATAGATCTAGGTGAAATCCTCAGGTTGGTGGTTATTTTTCACTCTTCAAGTGATTGAGGAAAGTCTTCTTTTCAAGATTGAAGCAAACATAATCAGAGCTATGGTGAACAAGTTGATGGCCATCAAAATTGCCATTAGGAAATTGTTGCTGAAGTTGAAATCATAAATTCTCATATCATGCATACAATGGAGAAACAATTGCTCTTCAATTGGATGAAGGAAAATTTCTTTCTAGACTGGGGCAAAATAGTCAAATTGAAAGAGTCAGCATATCTGGAGCATCAAATGACAAGCCGATAGTCATGGGAATGATTCTAAAGGTTCTGAAGGCTTATTTCGGTCTTTCTTCATTTTCTGAAATAATCTTCTCATCATTCAACTTGATTTTAATTCTTTTGAACTATATGCTAATAAGTGATTGGATCATTTTTCAAAAAAAAAAAAGCACAAAAAAGCAAAAAATATATTTTTGGCCTATGATGAGCATCTATGTCTTTTTCATAAAAACATTGGTTTTGCAAGCATTAGAGAATTCTGAGGCCACTAGTATAAAACCTATTTTTGTATTTGCATTCCTTTATAAGGGTTTCTTTTTGCAAAGGTTAAAAAAAGAAAAAAAAAGAAGAAAGAGAAAAAGAGAAAAAAAAAAGAAAGAAAAAAGAAAAGAAAAAAAAAGGGAAAAAAGAGGATCATCTCTGCTGAGGGGCAAATACTACTTCAAGCAATCAAAACTGGGGCATGCTCAGCGCCTTTCCCTCTGGGTTTTCATTAAAATAAATTACAGCATCTGGAAGAAGCAGTCAGGCTTTAGTCTTTGGATTTGAAAGAAGAAGCTTCGAAGCAGTTGCATGTTTTTCCAATTCTGAAGAAGGATTTTACTGGAGCAGTAAGAAGGCATGAATGAGAAGTCATGGGTTGTAAGGGCATGAGGTTAGATCAACAGATCATGATTTTCAAATCCATCAATCTAGAAGAGGCATTCACTTGGGCAGTTGAAAAGAATGAAGGCAGGCTATGGGCAGCAATGGCACATACATCCTTATTGAGAGAGCAAGAAGATGAAGAAGCAAAAGCAAGTTACAGAATATTCAAGCATAGGTTTGGGCATCAAATGGCAGCCAGGTAAATCAAATAAGAAAATCAATCAAGAAAATTCAATAAAATATTTCCTTCCTTATTGTTGAAGGACATCAAAAGCAATTGAGTTTGCAGAGGTCAATTTTAAATCCACATTCTTTTCAAAAGTTGCTTGTCTCAGATTTCTTTTCATAGCCACGAGAGCTCAAAGAAATCTGAGATAAGGAAGAGACGCCACCCCGTCAGACTATACACAGCAGGGGTTTCATTGGCTATCTTCAAATCCATGTTTTTTATCACTCATTTGTTTGACCAAAGCAAGTTCAATTAATGAGATGTCTTTCGAATGTGCAATTTTGAGTTGTGTCTATTCTTTGCTGTTCATTGTACTACAACTCCAGCGAAGAGGGGCAGCTGTAGACACCCCAAAATTGCACGATTTTTGATAAATCTTGAAGGAGAGAAATATTTTATTGGAATTTTCAGTTCTTTGCATTGGGTTTGAGATAATTAACCCATTTGAATCCAAAACCGTAAAGGAAAAGGCCCGAATTCAATCTTTTGTGCAAAGTCAAACTTTTTCCGATTGAATTTTGTTGACTTTTGACCCCAGAAAATGAAATATTTTTTAAAGCCAGATTTCAAGATAATTTTTCCCGGTAATCAGGTTTTTAGCCATGTTATTGCAGAAAAGAATTTTTTTTGAGATTTTAAATCTTGGCGAATACCTTGGTTTTAACATATTGAACCTTTTTTCCAAACCTGAAAAATCGGAATTTTGCCTAGAACTGGAAAGTTGACTTTTTATTCACTTGGAATTTGGGTCTGGAACTATTTTTAATGGATTCAAATGGGGGGGGTGTTTGCTTATTTACATGTAATATCTTAAGTAAATGGAGATTAAAAAATACGAGGACATTTACTTAAACGATATTACATGTAAATAAGTATTGCCTGTGTTAAAATTTGGAAAAAAAGGCTTTTTTCCTTGTATCCTGCAACTCAGGCCGGATACAAGTACATTTCTTTGGATCCGGTGACAAATACCGGATACAAGCAGTGCTTAGTGTATCCGGTATTATATACCGGATACCTTAAGGCCCTTGTGTATCCGGCCTGATATACCGGATACGCAAGTTTTGCTCAAAATTAGGGTTTTCCGAGAGCTTTTCACTTTTACCATCATATCCCTCATTAAATGAGGGGAAATCTCGGAAATAGCCTTAGGGTTAAGGTTGGTGGGCTATAGACATTATGTTGTGTCTACCATTCTCACCAACCCTAACCCTAGCCTTTGCCTATAAATGGGAGGCTCCTCCTCAAGCAAAGGCACACAACTCTTGTTTTGAATTCTCGCAAAGAAGAACTCCAAGAGAAGAAGAAAACCGCTGTGGAATCGCCTCCAGAACTCAACTTTTCTTTTTATTTTCTGTCTTTACATTCCTAGATCTAGATCTCTTCTTCTACCTTTCTGTAGTGTAAAGCCTTGTTTGTATGTGTGGAAATCCTTCCCCGGCTCAAAGTATCTCAAGACTCCCCTAGCCGTAAAACGTGAAGGCGGATCTAGGAGAAACGAGACTGGGGATTGACCCTAGTGCTAGAACCTATGTAGCATAAGACCTTTTTGATTGATTGTAAACCGTTCCATATTCAAAGTACCCTTGATTATCTTAAAGAGAACAGAGGGAAACGATAATGGAACGGAACCCTAGGCTATGCTAGAACCTATTTTGTTGAATCTATATGCATGTTGTATTGATCTTGCTTGGTTTTTCACTTTTGCACACATATTACACTTTTTTGGTGAATAGGCTCACATTTGGGGATTTATTACATTCATTGTGATAAATCTCCAATAAATGGCCTCAATCAAATTCTGGAGTGTTTTTAAATGTTTTTCAAAGGTTTTGGATTCATCTCACACGAATCACACACTTTTTGTCAATTTTCGGATTTGGATTTCTTCAAAAGTGGCTTAGCTTGACAGCACCTGTACCCTTACTTCGGACGCCCGTAACTTCATCATCCGGATGAATTTTGGGGCGATTCTAAAACCATGGGAAAGGTGAGGCTGTCTAGTTTATGTCCACCAAATTTCATGAATTTCCATCAAGCAGATTTTTGACACCTCTCTGTCGAAGTTAAGTGGACAGTTCAGATTCAAATACAGAACTTGTCACTTCGACGGAGCGCCATGTGTTTGATTTAAGTCCGATTCGAATGATTTTTGTTTTTATGCACTCCTTTATGAGTCTATTTTCAAATCCAGTTGGTTTCATAATTTTTGGATTCCATTTGAATTATTGGTAGCCGATTTACTCAGAACTGTTCATTTGTACGTTTCTGGGTAAATCTGTGATCTTCGGGGCCTGTTCGGGAGACCACCCAAGGCACATCCGAAGGGATTTTTGTATGAGGCTAGTTTCTTTTGAAAGATGGCCATACAAACTTCAATCACACCAAATTTCGTGGACTTTTATGTAGTGGATTTTTCTAGACAATTTTCCAAAGTTGCCCACTTACCACTTTTAAAACTCCCCAGCAGCAACTTCAAAGGAGCATAACTCCTAGATTTTTCATCGGAATGAAGTGAAATTTTGCATGAGACTTTTATTTACCCTAATCTTTCAAATGGATTTGGTTTGGTTCAATTTAGAATTGGATTTGAATGATTTCAAGGCAAATGGCATACTTTTTACCGAATTTTCCGGATTTGATTTAACTTGGTTTTGAGCAACTTGAGCTTTGATTTCCATCTTTTGAGATATTCCAGAAGTGATATTGACATGAGAGAGGATCTAGAATCCATTTAGATCTTCATGTGGAAATATCATACATTGGTCTTTTTTTTAAGGTTTTCTACGATTTTAGCAAGTTTTCTTATTTTTGCATGAACATACACTTGGCAACCACTTCGTGTGGATGAATGGGGGTGCCTAACACCTTCCCCCGTTCATAATCTAATCCCCTTACCCATCTCTGGATTTGATTTTCAAGTAGGGTTATTTTTACCCTAGAATTTGTCTTTTGACTATTTTTGCTTATTTTGAACTCTTTGGTGTCCATTCTCACCCCAAAATCATGAATGGTGGCGACTCTCCCAATTTTTGCGTTGAGCCCGTGTGTTGACGGAGGGATGATCACTCCGGTGATTTTTTCCCATGTCTCACACAGGGTACTCACTAGCTAGGCTCGAAATGAGACCCTACAGACATGAGACCTCCTAGAGCAAACTAACTTGCAAAGGAAGCGTGAACGCAAATGGGAGTAATCAACCCAAATTAAATACCCCTTCGCTATCTAGCTTATTCTATGGATCCATATACAGCTATGCCCACTAGACATTATCAACACAAAGGTACCAACTGATGTATATATTTGTATAGAGTAATAGTGCCTAGTGGCATATAAGGTTCTGATAATTAAATTTTTCCAAGGTTAAATTCAGCAAAGTGGTTTTTGGTGTAAGGTCTTTCTTTGTGAAAATCAAAAGTCATGATGTTTAAAATTAATTTTCTCTAAGTGAAAGTCTCAATCAAATAAGTTTAAATGTTCATAATCCCAAAATTCCCAATTTATTTCAAGTCAGGCAACTATCAGACCTAAATAAAATCTTCAATTTGTTTATGTGGCAAAAGGAATATTTGTACAGTTGAAAGCATTTTAAATCAATTGATTTAGATGTTAAAATTCATTTAAAACCATTTTGTTTCGAGTTAGAAATTCAATTTTTGGAAAATTGGATTTTGGTCTTGGTCGCTCAGCACCGTCGCCTAGGCGACCTGGCTGGGCGGCCGTATTAATTAAATGAAAATTTTTACTTCAATGGGTGCTCAGGTGAGCGCCCAGGCGATCCCCATAGGCGACCAACCACTTACACAGTCGCCTAGCCGATCGCTTAGGCGATGGCTGGGTGACCTAAGATTTTGTGAATTCTAAAAATGCACGCCCACGATTGTATAGGCGATCGTGCTAGGCGCTCATGCGACTACGGCTAATTCAATGTTTAAAACTTAGATTTCTCAACATGAAAACAACTACTACACATACAATCAATAACATTACATCAAATCATATATATGCGTACGTCTAAAACATGCAAATCGATCAAACACGAGGCAAATCAAAACTCTCAACTAAAACTGTGTGTTACGTACCTGTTCCAGTAGATTTCTTCTTCTTCCTCTTTCTCTTTGCGTTGATGGCGATCCCTCACTCCACAGAGACACGAAACTCCTTCTAAGATGCAGAAAACTTGAAGGAAATCGTACCCCTCTCCTTCTTCTTCCCTTCTCTCTCTCTCTCTCTCTCTCTCTCTCTCTCTCTCTCTCTCTCTCTCTCTCTCGGTTTCGTTCTTCTCTTCAGCTGCTAGAGAATGCCGAACAACATATGATGAGAATACGATTGGTATTCTGTAAAACCCTAGAATTTTAGGAAATTAAAAAAAATCAATAAAATAATTGGAGGTGTTGTTAATTTATGCAGAGAATGGGAACCATGGTCAACCCGGAGAACTTGGAGAGTTAATTTAAGGTGAGTTTAAAATTTAATGTTAAGTTAGAATTTAAATACTATCAGTATTATTGTTGTTGATCAAATTTAATATTGATAAAAAGAAAAGAGAGAAAGAAAAGAATTTAATGGTCGAACCCCATATGAGGAGGTGAGGTCGGTCAAACCATACTTGGATTTTGAGGTTGTGTTTGGTTTAAAGAATGTGAAGGGCAAGGAAGTAAAAAGGGGGAAATATTTGGGTTAATACTAGTATGGGCAAAAGAGTAAAATAGCAAAACAATTAATAAACTAACCTAATCTTCAGGTTGCTATGGTCGTACAAAAAAAGGGAGAGGAGGAACAGCGGCACAAGAAAAAGGAAAAAGAGAGAAGTAGCAGCATACCCTTTCTCTTCCATTCATGAACTTTCTAGATCTTACTTTCGAGCATTTTCTAATCAGATCAGAAGAAGGAGAAGTAGAGATAATTTTCGTGTTGATTAAGGTAAGATAATGGGTTTAGAGAGAATGTTTTCGTGTTCTCTGCGTGTAGTTTAATTCTGAAAAGTGTTTGATTTTGATCTAGACAAGAAAGGGGTTGCTGAGTTCATTTAGATCTTCTTGGGGGTGATTTACAGTGCTATTAGAGAAGGATTTAAATCTTAGAAGAGGTAAGTAGTCCCTTTAAAGATTGTATAAAAAGATTTCGTATTTATTCGATGATTGTGTTTATTTGCATGTTTGATGATTGTTTGCGTATTATACTGTGTTTTAATTGTTCTAACATGTTTATGAAGTAGTCTTGAATGATTTAGTATGGATTTGATGCTATAGATTTCCAGTTTTCGATTTTAGAAGGATTTGCGCAACTTTTCAAAAATTTTAGAATTTGTATTTCGCGATAGACCGCTCGAACCACCGCTCGAGCGCCCATATGGGTCTCGAGAGTGCATTTGCGGGCGCTCGATGCCGCTCAAGCGGTATCGTGGGTGCCCCGCCTGTGTTTTTTATTTTCCAGAAAACCAAAAAGTGATCAAATCCTAGAAGGTGAATGCTCGAAGCGTTGCTCGAGCGACTTCTCGAGCGACTAAGCCTAAATTCACCTAGATTTCATGTTGCCTGTTCGAGTGCCTGTTGCTGCTCGAGCGCCCTTGATAGATTTTTGGATTTCTCTAACTAGCCTAGTTTTTCACGACGAAATTGTTTTTATTTAATTTAAACCTATGTACTATCAAGATTAGAGTGTTTAGAGATAGTTTGCATTAGCGGATGTTTAAAATTAATTTTTATAAAGATTTTGGTATGTTTTGCTAAAGAGGCTTTTTAACTTAGTCCCATTGTTCCAAGCAATTCACTTTTAAACAAAACTTGATTCTAAGAGTTCCTACACCTGTATTTGAGTTATTTGAATGTATTTTGTACATCGAATAATTCAATACACATCCGGGACATAGTTGCCCGTTGAAACCTGAAGTTTGGACATATTACTTGGTTCCACTTGTGTAGGTTTTTGGGTCACAGTTGTGACAAGGCAGTTGCCTGGTTTGTTTACTTCGCAATTGCGGGTTTGTTATTTGATAAAGTTGTGTTTCCACATATGCGAGTGTTATTGGGCTATATGTCCATCACCTGGTTTGTTTTCCACCATTGAGTGGGCTTAGCAATTGCATGGATCCATAGAATAGCTAGTAAGTGAAAAGTCTTCTAGAGTGGTTTGAATTGTGTCATAGGCATTCCATCATCTCGAGGATGGTACCACTCCTGGATAGATCGGTCGCTATGTTACCCACTCCTGGATAGGTTGGGCTATACATGCTAACTCATTCTAGTTGTCGGTTGGGTTCTTCCGTTGGTGTCGAATAGTTAGTCTGCAGTTGCGTCTGGTCCACCCATAATTCAGTTAGGTAGCATATTGGCACATGTCTACTCTCTTTCTCTGGTTTTCTATTTCATGAGTCCCATGAGGTTGAATGTTTTGTGGTTGTTTCTTGGCAAATGCCTTTTATCATCAGTCCATGTACTCGGAGGGATACTTCCTCAATCTGTGTACTTGGTGGGAAGCGTGTTATTTTCATTGGCGTGTGCCTTATATCCTCGGTTTGTGTACTCGGCGGGATACTTCCTCAATCCGTGTACTCAATGGGAAGCGTGTTTTTTCATGGCAGTTGCCTCGTATTATTTTATGGCGGTTGCCTTCTATCCTCAGTCCGTGTACTCGATGGGATACTTCACTATGTTTGTGTTTATATTTCACAGTGTTGATATTTGTATTTCACTGTGTTTGAATTTATCATGTTTAGTCTGATTAAACGCTGCATATATTTGAACTGTTACAAACTATTTGCATGACTACTTACTGAGATGTTGTTCTCACATATTCGTTTTATCGGTTTTGTTTTCAGATATTCCTGGTGAGGACGTTGCAGGGATAGACACTTCTGGGGATTATACTGAGTACCAGGAAGAAGATTATTTTATTCCTGTATAGGTTCAGGGATTTTTTTTATTATCAAATTGACTTGGTATTTGGAGGGATTGTTTTAGATTATTTTTATTTAGATGACTTTGGTAGATGATGATACATTTTATTTTAGTTGACCTATCCAGACTTATTTTTGATGGATTTAGTATTGGATGACTCATTTTTATATTCCACGCTTCTTGGAAGAATTTATCTTTTATTTCCACACTCTGATTATATTTATTGAAATTTTTTAAGTCTGGAATTAGTTGTTTTGGGCCATTATTCTAACGTACTAGGTTCGGGTTATTGTTTTTAAATAAACCTGGATCTGGGGCGTTACATATTCTCTTGGGTATAAAACCCTATTTTATTCCCTCGTGATCCTGTGAATCTCACCTCTATCAGCTATTACATCTCTAACCAATCAAATCACAAAATCACCTTATTTTAATTCTTACCTCGATATGTTACGATCCAACGGTCAGATCTGCAGCAATTTCCTGATCTCCTCCATCAATGTGATCATGTATAATTGTAATTAAAATCCATCAATAAAGTCCTCAAATAAACACTGATTATTATTTAATTTAAAATTCTGAAAATTTTTCGAGGTCTTACATATTTAGACTGAGCAAGTTTGTTTGGTAGATCACGAAGAAGAGACCTGAAGTGTTGTGGCAATGAAAGTCTAAAGAGTTATTTAGGTACTTCAATCTAGCAGTGTCAAAGGCTAGCATAAAGGTATCGAGTCTCCTAAACCATCGTCTATAAGTTGACTTCTCTCTAGTGATATTTTTTAGGTGGCTCTTGTATAGCCCAGAGGGTTTTTATCTTGAAGAGTTCTTCAAAAATATTCATTTGGTCACCAAATTAATGTGTTGATATTTGATTATATTTTTATTATTTCAATTTGTGTGATTGGCTTTGGATTTGATTTTATATTATTTGAGACTTTTGCATGCATACATTTCATTAACGTGTTTTTTATTGATAGTATAATTTTAATTTCCCCATTGTCACACCTATTCACCCCCTCTAGGTGTGTTGGAGTCTAGAGGCTATATGCCATATTTCCATAAATTTTGATTGACCTTTTCCACATATCCATTAATTAAATATGTATCTTATGGTTTGGGATTGGGATTATCTACTGTTGAAATTGTAAAAGGGCTTAATAGTATGTTGAACTTGTAAAAGGGCTTAATAGTACCGAATAGTTGTTTGCCACACCAGTAAGTAGCTATCTCTCAACTTTATTGGAAAAGAGAAATTTTTTTTTTCACTTTATTGTAGTTGCTTGTTGATATAACAAGCACCGATTATATATCGTCGAGCCCTTTTTACAAGCTTGATAATATATGTAATCAATTTATTTACTTTGGATTATATTAATTTTGTTTTATTTTTATTTTTTAGTGTAAATAGAAATAGATTGTCTAAGATTTAAAGAAATTATAGAAATAGAGATTCCAATCCTAATAAAATACATCAATTGGTTTCTATTCTAATATAATCCTCTCACTTAAAGAGGTTTTTGATAAAGGAAAAGGAGCCTAATTCCTTCAATATTGTATGGCAATCCTATCTGTCTCTCTCTCTCTCTCTCTCCTTTCAAGCCTGAGAGATAAAATTATCTAAAAAACTCAATTTGTTGTTTAACTATTATTCTCTTATAAAATTCACTAGAATACCAATATAAAACCATGCTTGAAATGCTTTAAACTCTCATGAGAGTTATTTCTATATCTAAAATCAAATATATATATTTTCTCTTACATACATGCATACATCTTTAAACATTCATATACACAAATGGAGTGTGTGTGCAATTGTCAGAAATTTCCTCTAAAAATAAATAAAATCAATAATCTTTTTTAACTTAACGATTGATTGTCGATAACTAATTTAATCCGTACCAAAGACTAATTAATTTAATTTATTACATGAGTGTTATAGGAATCTAATTTCGATAAGTACTTACATGACATTGGCCCATTAGATTAAAGCACATCAGCATCAATCCGACCCAGTCCGAAGGATGGGATGGCCATCAAATGAATCACAGGCCGTTCCCACACCCAACTTATCAGTTCAGTCCCCTTCTAGGTTTTGGGATGGGGGGGTTTACAGTGGGCTGGGCCAAATTTACAGATTTAGTTTATCTTGTTGTGAGTTTGATCACTTGAGTCTTTCTGGGCCACAAACTAATAAGAGTTTTCATGTTTGTGAGGTGTTTCCATCAATCTTCAGACTAAGGTTCTCATTGTGCAGTTTTGCACAAGTTTGTGCTAATTATAGCAAAGACCTGGGTTTCACTCCCGTTCTCGCCATCAATAAAGGGAGATTCACTCAATAGCACACTTCCAGCTGTGAAAAGATAGTTGTTCGAGTTGCCTCCTTGTGGGGCTCACGCAGGTCCGTTGATGTCACGCTCCCCATGAAGGTAAGTGGACACGTGTGCCCGTGCCCACATATCCTAGCTATTTACCCTATGCACCTAACCTCCCCCAACTAAAAAAAAAAAATAGAAAAAAAAAAAAGAGAGGAAAAACCTCTGTTCAATGCAACATCATCAGTGGAAACATTCTTCTACTTCATTTTCTAATCCATGCCACATCATGGTGGAATCATGAAGCATGCCAGTTATTTTTCAAGATTAGAAAGGCTGAATTTTGATTAAGAGATCACCCTAGAAGTCCACAAAGACAAGTGATCTGGCATGGACTTATCATTAGGATTTTTGGAATAGGATTAAGGCACATGCACTTATCTTTCTAGAAGCCGCAATTCTTGAACCGAAATCTCTGGTTTACTATGAATGATCAATTGGGATCTGCCATTTCAATGAAATGATTGCGACCCCATTAATGGATCTCATGTAAAACGACTCCAAGCTCATGTGAGACACATGTTGTGATTTTTGAGGATGTTTTGTATTCACCAGCAATTAGCGTTTGTACTCAAATTCTAGTTTGTGTTGTAAAGATCAATTGTTGTTGTTAATGATAACCCAAAAGTCTAAATCTAGCTTAGAAGTGTCGAAAACACAGTGGTTTAGAGATAATCATATATCATTCTAAAGAGGCAAAAATGATAAGAGGGAAGATATTTTCTTTCTAAATTCCTTGGTCTGGGCTTTCTTATCTCCACCTATTGTCGTATTGGAAGTTTCTTATTATCTTCTATGTCAATGTAAGTATACCACATAACTACGTAAATGTTAATGTGTTTGTGCATTCATACCCCTACAATATGATATATTTTTATCTATATATATCTTCTTATTTTTAGTATTTGTATTTATACCATTCTATTTAGCATAATTATTGCAGCTATGCCCCTAACGTTAAATTACATTAAATTTTGTTATTTTTTCGGTTAAATGACTAAATTAATCTTCCATGAGATAAAACAAATATTAAATAGTGGCTAGGTTGAATTTCAGTGAATAATTATCAATTGAGCAAATTAATATGAATGACTTTAAAAACACAATGACATAAATGAAAATATAAGATAATATAGGAGGATAAATGCAAAATATTTTTATTTTATAAAAGGTTAATTTAGTCATTTAATAAAAGTAAACAACAAAAGTTAGCGGACTTTACTATTCGGAGTTATTATTAGAAACAAAGGGATATAAATACAAATATTAAAAAACAAGATGATATCTATGCAAATAGAGCATAATGTAAGGATCTGGATGCAAAAAGCTCTAGTAATTTTCATTTTCTACTTCACTAATTGATGACACGTGTGTATTGCACATGGGTGTACTTGAGTTGCACTACGTATTCTATAGATAGTTACAAGTTACGCAGGGATAGAAATTAATTAATATGAATAAAAGGAAAGAGCTCCTTAGGTGGCAGATGCCAGTCATTTTATATATATATATATAATGTAGATATATATTGGTTTTAATTGTAAAGACTATGTTTTCAAAGCTAAAACCAGTAAAAACTGGACATTCCAATTAGTGAATAAAGAAGAAGGTTGTGATTTTTGAATTGCCACTGTTTTTTTTTTTTCCCTTTTCTTTTTATTATTATTATTATTTTTAATATTTTTGAGACCTTCCATGATGTTAGAAAGAAGATATAGGAGGTAAACAAGGTACTCTGCTACTGACATAGACCAATTGCCCTTTGTCTCATCTCTCCCAGCCATGACAATAACATGTCACCACCATGCATGATTCTAGTCCAAAGATACTGCTTAATTAGTCTGTACAGTTCAATTACATTGTTCTCCGCTGGACAGAATTTAACCGAGAGCGATTGGAATTAATTTGATTTTAGTCACCTCCATGTTCCCTTATTTATTGACTTTTCTTACTTATAATCTCATGCACGGAACTTGAATTGACTGAAAATGAGGAAGGGACACCAAATAATCGTGATAGATTTGATGGTGCCTTTACAAACAAATTCATGTCTCATTATCAAATAGGAAAATGGGGTTAACAGTTTGCTTATTTACACCCAAATGGGTTCTACTTAACTTCTCTTTTCTCATTCTTATTTGCTGGTGTTAATCAAATTTTGGTTAAGGCAAAATCCAGAAAACTGAAATTCAAATTGGTTAAGGAAGATAAAACATAGCTTGGTTGCATGACTTGTTCCCTTCAAAAAAAATTTTTTTTTGTGGTATGGAAAGACTCTTCTGTAAAATTTGACTTCCCTGTTGTATTCTTTATCCCAAAATCTCCCCTTGTGGCTCTTACCCAAGAAATGAGGAGGGATTTCCATCTCTTCATGGCAAATTCTCCCATCTCAAGGTCTTTTGCTCCTCTCTTTTGAGAGAAGGTTTTCTGGGTTTCTTTCTCTTTTTGGAAAGGAAGTAGTGGGTACCAATATCAATTCTGACTGGTCTGTACTTCATGTCCTGAGCGAGAACCTGATGGGCAACCCATTCTGGGGAAGAGCAAATGGGGCATACTGGATTCCAGTCTGTGGGCCCACCATAGACCACCTGTTAATGAAAATGAAACAAGACCCATATGGTTAGATGCAGAGATAAAGATGCAGAAGACTTCATGATTTTAAAGACATAAAAATAAAATTTCCTATTTTAGGAAAGGTAGTCATTAATTACAACAGATGTAAAGGTTGTAGTTTGTTATTTGGGATAGGCTTACCTGTACTTTGTGGTCAGATGATGGAGAAGCACCAAAATCTCCAGCTTGGCTAACTCATTCCCAGGACATGAGTGGGTCCCATTACCAAATGGCATGAATGTATTAGGCTTTGGGGAAACCTGTTGATTTAGAGAGAGATTGAACTAAATACCTTTCTGTTGGATATGGAATGTGCAGACCATCCAAAAAAAAAAAAATGTAAATTTTGTATTTTACCTCAAATCTTGAAGGATCAAACTTCTCAGGATCTGGAAAGATGTCTGGACTGTGGTGAATGATTCTAAACAATGGCAAAACTTTCCACCCTTTTGGTATAAGGTATCCTAAAGAGATCAAAGAAAAGAAAGATTCTTAGCTTGAAATTGAACCAAAATAGAATTTAAAAAAAAAAAAGGGAAGGTCAAGATAGGGGTGTTATTTTATGGACTACCAACCTTCATACTCAACATCTTCTACAGCTTCTCTGAAAGTAAAAGATAAAATTGAGGCAACCCTGAGTGTCTCTTGAATTACCCTTGAGGTTATTGGCATCTTCTTGCTATCTGCCCAAGTCAGAGACTTTTGTTCATCACACTCCTCTTTACAACTCATTATGGCCTCTTGCTCTTCCTGTGAGGTCACAAGATAGAATTATTCTCTCTTCTACTCCTTTATTTTATTTGTAAACGAAAGTTACAAGAAACAGAGGAGGTGGTTCTGTTGAGGCAAGATCCTTACAGTGACAGCTTGTAGAACACTAGGATTCTCTCCTAGGTACTTGAGGATCCAAGTCAGCAAGCTAGCTGTGGTGTCTCTGGCTGCAAATATGACGCCAATTACGTTATCTGCGATCTGCTCATCGGTCAGGCTTTCCTTCTCTCTCATAAAAGATCCAAGCAGGTCATTGCTTTCTTCTTCTTTCCTCTGCCTCCTGGAACAGAGGATCTTGGTCAAGATCTGAGCCAAACCCTTCCTTGCTTTCATCGATTTGTGAAAGCGCGTTCCCGGAATGTTGATGGGCATTGAATTGTAGCCCTTCTCAAGAATGTAGTAGCAGCTTTTGAGCTCCTCTCTGTAGAGAACCTCATCCTTCCCAAAGATGGAAAGTAGTGCCACATTGAATGCGTACTGCAAAGAAATGTTGGAAGCATATCAGTACGTAAAACCCCAAATGATTTGGAATTGAAAAAAGAAAAGGGAAATTTTCCAAACCGTTTTCCGTCAATCGATGTATTTTGAAGATATTTGTATGGAAAGTTCAGCTAGATTTTTTGAATTGGAGGGGAGACTGTTTTATATCGCACAGCTTTCTCTATCGTTTATAATTTGAATTCGGACAAAATCATAAAAGAAAGCTTAGGATTTGCAGGAATCATGGATACCCATGATCAAAATTCAGTGAATTCACCACTCTTCCACCTCCGAATCGGTAAAATCGAGAAATAAAAGGGAGCAGAATTAAGCAAAGAAAATCAGAAGAGCTGGTCCGGCCCTTTTATTTTCTCTGTTTTGTGTGAGAATTCAGTGAAGCCAAAGCTCGAACGCGTACCGTTTTCATTTCCTGGAAAGTGTTGATCAACTGTCCTTCCCAGGATTGGAGAGAATCAACAGCGATCGCTTCAATCTCAGAAATGGAGTTCTTGATTGCTTCAGGCGTGAAGGCTCTGAGAACCAGCCTCCTCAATTTGTTGTGATAATCTCCTTGGTGGAAGAAGATGGCTTGTTGACCCAACATCCTCTCTTTGCTTGCTGGAAATGTAGGCTTGAAGAGATGAGCTTTAGTCACCAGCACGAATTTCGCAGCTTCTGGGCTTGAGATCAGCACGCATGGACACCCCAGTATATGAGTCTTGAACACAGACCCATATCTGTGTACAAAGAAAACCAAAACCCAATTAGCTACAAGCTAGTAAAATATCAGAGAAGATTAAAGAACAGTAAAAAATTAACAGGTTATTGATGAAGATGATTTCAGTCAGGATAGACCAACCTCTTCTGTTTGGAAGCAAAGAAGACATTTGGGTTTTGAGAGTAGAGCTGAAAGGTTTCTCCTATGTAAGGCCAGCCTAAAGAGCCAGGTGGTAATGGAAGCTTTCGCCGACTACCGAAAGAAAGCTTTTGAATCAGAGGGTACAGGAGAAGAAGAAAGAGGAGAGAACCAAAGAATAAAAGGAAAAAGGAGGGTGATAAACCAGTCAGTGAAACGAACATGGTAGCTTCCATGAAATTAACAAATTAGTTGCAGAGAAAAAAGAGTAGCAGCTAGAGGAGAGTTTCAACAAAATAGTGCTGCTCTGTCACTCGTCTTAAATGTTAAGCTGAACGTAAGAGATGTGTGAAGCAACATGAAATTGAGGTGTTATTTATAGTTAGAGATGCCTACCCTTACAGCTCGACACCACAGAATAAACTCCAGCTCATGCTGAGTGATTGAGGGAAGGAGAAAGGGGTACATGTTTAGAGAGAGAGAGAGAGAGCACGTGTCAGATTAAAAGATCTTGTGAAGGAGAAGTAGTCTGCTGCTTGTTGTGCTGCAGATCCTGTCTCTTTAATAGGATGACGCCGCGTGGAGCAATTGACAATTGAGGTGTTAACGCTCTCCGTTTGTCTTCTCCATCAAGGTCAAATAGGTGGGAATTCATTTTCGGAGCCTCCCTCTTGCTCGTTCTCAGGTATTACTTTCGCAACAGAGAACTTTAAATGCGTTAACACCATTTAGATGCTAGGTTCTTTCTCGTTAGAATCTGCGTTAATGATATTTCGATGCCAGGTTCTCTCTCATTTGATGCCAGGGTCTCTCTCATTGGAAATGAATCCATTGAAAGGAGGTTGGAGCAATAGTGGAGGGATTTAAAAAGTTGGAGGAGATTGAAAAATGGAAATTTCGAATTGGAGAACAGAAATTTCATACTATTTGGGAAAAAAAATTTGAAAGGATATTGAAAAATTCTCTAAAAATGGGCTTAGATCTGAATAAAAAGGAGAGATTTTTCAAATTAAGGGGTATTGGTTCATGCTTGATTGCAACAGAAGATAGCTCCTCTGAATTTTTTTTAGCTTCTTTGATTCTCTTTCTTTCTTAGTCCTTCCCTCCTTCTCAAGGTTTCTCTCTCAGTTCACAACCAGAACAAGGACGGCTAGTTCTATCTCTCCCCTTGTGTTTTAGCGTTTTCTTGAGCGACCATCTCTGCTTTATCTTTCTCAATTTTTTTATGTTCAGGTTTTTGAATCTCATGCTCTCTATCTGTCTCCCTAGCCATTAGTTGAAAAACAAAAGGAAAAATTCTTTATTCTCTCTCTTCCGCCAGGGAGTACCCAACCCATCACTTTATCTTCTAGAGTTCATTTAAGGAAGAGAGAGATGACGAAAATGTGCTGCCGCTCATTCATTTTAACGGAGCTTAGGAGCGTTAACGTGGTGCTATCATACACTCCACGCGGCAGCATCCAATTCGAACGGCAGTTTCAGCGGCAGCGTCTTGCGGCCCACATTGTCGGCCGCTTTTAAGGACCAAAAGCTTTTAGTTGAGTCCCATTTATCAAAATAACAGTGTAGAAATCACTGGTTCGTTTTTTTTTTTCAAATAATAGGGATAATAATATTTTATAAAAGTGCGCTAATTAATTGTCTGGTTATGAGTGGGAGTGGGGCTTAGAGTAAGAGGATCTTTACCAAAAAAAAAAGTTTAAGAGTAAGAGGAGGAAAGGACTTGGAAAGTATGTAAGAGCAGTGGATGGACATTTTTAAATTATCAAAATATGCAAGAAAAAGGAAATAAATAAGTAAAGAGAGAAAGAGATTGAATTTTGCTTGAGGAGACCCGTTTTGATGACCCGAATTCAAATGTCCACGTCGGTTTTGGGATGAGACCAAGACTTAAAGTATATCTTTTTGTATCCAATTGGAGTTGCACAAATTTCAGGCTGATTAATTCTATTGTTTAGAAGTTGCAAGTTGACTGTTGACTTTTAATAAAAGGAAATTTGGGTTTAAGTGATGCTTTTTAATAGTAGTTCAGATTGAGAAACCCAATTTTTAGAAATTGAAAAATAGTGGTACTTGAAATAAACCGTGTAGCAAAAGATTTATAAGTCTTCCGAGGGTATTTTTCGAATAAACTCGAACAGTAAAATGAAATTTGTTCACAATTATCTTAAAAAAGTATTATTAGTTTCTAATTTCTAAAAGTTGGGTCACTGAATCTGAATTCTTTTTAAAAAGCATCAGTAACCATTTTCTCCTTTAATAAAACCAATAAATTTTTCTTAATCCCAAAACTAGTTTTTTAATAACTTTTTTAAATATAACCATCCTTTTCCTTTGAAATTATGGTTTTATGAACCACCAAGAAAGTTAGGTTGAAACTAGGGTTGTTTATTAGACCAGACTGGCACGGCCCAGCATGCTTAAAGTGTACCCGTGCTCGGATTGATCCGGCCCGGCACGACCCATGCCCTCCTAGCGGGCCGTGCCATGCTTGAGTGAGATGCTGTCGTCTCATGGTTGGTGTTTTCACATTTTTCTTACTCAATTACCATCATTTGCTGTAGAAGGAAGCATCAAACGATTTCAACCCTTACCATAGTCCTTCCTTACGGTGAATTCCATCTTTTCTTTAGAATCACTAGCTAGGTGCAAGTATGAAGAAAGAGGTTGACGAAAAGAGAATAGTTTTGCGGTGAATTATTAAGTTTTAAAAAAATTGAGGCATCATTTTATTATTTTACCTTTTTATTAATGAATATTCACGATGATGTATAAAGGCTGTGTTTTGGAAAATCCCATATTTTGTTTGGCGGCGATTCCCAAGGCGTGACTCAGCGTTATATGTAGTATAGATTAGTTGAGTCCATTTGGAGTCAAATTTAGTTGTTTTCAATTGGTCTAAATTGGATGGCTATCGACATCCTAAATTCTATGAATACTTGCAACTCATTTAGTCTTCGTAGACCTTTCATATTGCCACTTGCGCAGTAAGTGCTAGGGTCAAGGATTTTAAGCAAAATCCACAAAGCTAGATTAGACTTCATGAATAAGCACAAGTTAACAACTTTTATGACTTTCAAACCATGGATATGGTTGTACTTAAAACCTTTTTACCAGTTTCTCTTTAATCTTTACCGGAGGAAAGTACACACTTTGCATGTGTTGAATTTGGAAAACAAAAATGTATTCTCCTTTTTCTGTTTTTGTTAAACTAAAAATTTTAATTAGTAAACTCATCTAGATAGATAGTTATAACTAAATCAGGAAGGACTTGGATAGTATTCTTGGGATAAGGAAATAATTAATAAAATGTCATGAAGTGGTTCGTTTATTACTATCTATTTGAGATTCAGAAGGAAAAAAAAATACTCGGTTCAGGGTTAGTATATATATATATATATATATATATATATATATATATATATATATCCAATTGTAATCCTAATTGAAAGTCCTACAAGTAGATTGCCAAACTGCTTAAATTTCTGTGTTATTGCTCTTATTCGTCTTCTTGATTTTATTGTTCACATTGCACGATTCTCAACACCGGTATTTTCAAATAATGCCGGTCGATACTAGTTTGTATTGGTTAATACATGCGACTCGGTGTCGGCCACAACTGTTTCGGTGATTTTAAACCTTGTCCCTAACAATAAATTTTTTTGCATGTGTTACTATGGAGAGATATTTTTGAAAAAACCTCAATACTTTTTAAAAATGGAAAATGAAATTATTCTCAAAAAAAAAAATTCATAATTTAATAAAAAAATTCTTGTGCCGTACAAGTTGACTCGATTGACTCGAATAGGGGGTCGGTAGATGGGCCTTGTATTTTATGTTGGGAAAATTGGTTTTCAGTATTACTTTTCAACATAATTCAGATTCAGTTGGTCAATTCTTGATAATTGGGAATTAGTGATACCTTTTTAGAATAATTGAAAAACACTTTTATTTTATAGTTCATGAAGAATTTTTCCAAAAATACCCTAAAAAAGACTTGCAATCTTCACTTATATCTAAATGAATGAAAAGCTTTTCAAAGTCTTTTGAGGTCATCTTGGGAAGAAATTCTTTGCAAACGGTAAAATAATACTGATTTTTAATTATTTTAAAAAAGTACCAATTTACCCTTTTATGTTCTAAGACCGGCCGGCCGGCCAACCAACCAACCACAGGGTTGTGCCACGCAGCAGTCCGGAATTGACGAGAGTCTCATCAACATCTTGGATCTTAGGCTTTCACGTGTCCCCATCTGTCCTCGGCTGGCTTTATGGCGTCATGGTCAGCCAGCTTCAGAAACCGTGTTCGAATGCTTCACGAACCGTAGCCATAGCCCACCATTTCAATTGATTCTGGTCCACCCATGACTCCAACCACCACATGACGGATTGAAGAACGAAAGGACAGTTTGAGTGCATGAACGTACAGATGGGCATTCCGTATATTCATACTGTCTTTATAAAGTGACACGTGATGCCTTCTTTGGGAACTTTTTGTTTTTCTTGCCCAAATTTATATGGTTTTATGAGAAGATTAGGTTGGAGGCTGTTGGGATGGGACTTGGGAGCACTTGGACCCATGATATACGAGTTGTCGGCGTGCAGCGTGCTCATCGGTCATCAACGGCGTCTCCCCGGCACTGATCCATGCAGTTGAAGTGAGATGCCATTCATGTAATTTAAGTGAGAAGATGCCAAGTGGAATATCTCACAGTTATGCCTTTTTTAGCCAAGAAAAACAAAAAACCCTTTTATATTTTCAGAAGCAAAAACTCTACAACCATTGGACTGCACAAACCAGTACACTACAAGGTTGTAGACGATTTCAATGGAGCTAGTCATCGCCACGGCAAAATTTTTTTTATATATATAATTTACACCCACTTCCATTTAGGAGCCAAAAGCTTTGATCCAAAACTAAAAACATATTTATATATATACTAATCACTTTTAAATATCTTTATTTCTTATTTTGTCTTTTGTAGTTTTTCCACAGGTCCATCATAGTATCTTTATCTCAATAATACATTTAATTTTTTAGACATGTTATTTTGCCACCCTACGTCTATGCTATACAACATAAGCACATAACCGGCCTATTTCTATCCTATTAAACTTACCCTTGAATTTAAGCAGAACATACAAATCACATATCATCCTAGCTAAAAGCAACCCTCCACTTTAGCCTGATTGTCAATTTTAGCTAGCTTTAATCTTACATGTAATATCTTCATCAATTTGTCTATCTTTTTGTACTTAGACTCATCCTTGATTTCTAAATCTATTATTAGAGGGATAGCCTGATTGTCAATTTTAATTTCATGTTACGCCCCAGTTCTAATTTATATAGACATCCCTATTAATAATAAATATAAAAGTAATAACTATGGGGTAAAGAGATCAAAGATCATGGCCGCAATTTCCATTCACCCTGAAATTGAAATCCAAATGAATTACCCTCCCTCTCTCTTATGTGTCATGATGTAAAATATCAATATAATTTAAGAATTAAACATGATATGTAAGTTAAGAAAAGAAGTAACCATTAGACTGCGATTGATAGGCGTTCCATGGTCCGATTGAGTTTAGATTTGGACATGAAGTTTCTTAAACATGGTTCTTCAAGCAAACTTGATGATGAAGTGAATTGTAACACCTTTAGTAATGGCCAATGGAATCTCACTAGAGATGGCATGGTCGTTGCTCGAACCAAGAAGTTTTTTAATTCTACATATTGCAAGCAAGGCTCTCCAAACAATTTGTTAATACAATGGAGGATGAATCCACAGTTGAGTTGTAGCATACAAGGCTTGCCTATAAAAGTGAGAAAGGCTTGGCAATATTGGCTAAAAAGAATATTCTTTATGAGATGAAAAATATAACTTCGCAAAAGTATACTCATTATTTGTCAGGGAAGCAAAATAGAGTTTTATTCAAGAGTTCCCCTCCTTAAAGGAAGCTACACAAATTGTTTAGTCCAAGACGAACTACTATAGGGAAATTATTGAAACCATGGAATTCGGAATATGGTAAAGTAGCTCTTGGATGGGGAACTACTCCTTTGATGGGTGTTGCAATGGCTCTATTTGTGGTATTTTTATCTATTATTTTGGAAATTTACCAGATATACTAGATCTAGTACACTCAGATGCCTGTGGCCCTATGAGCACACTTTGCAGCTCCCTTTACTTTGTGACATTCAAAGATGATCATTCAAGAAAGTTGTGGTCTATACTTGGAAAAAAGTTGAGGCGTGTCAGAATAGACAATGTAGGAGAGTATTCAGGTCCTTTGGATGATTATTGCAGACATCAGTGTATTCGGCATCAAAAGACACCACTAAAGACTCTTCAATTGAATGGCTTAGCTGAAAAGATGCACATAACACTTGTTGATAAAAATGCTTGCTTTAACAAGCACATTTGCTAAAAACCTTCTGTGGTGAGGCATTGAATATAATCGTACATGTCTTTAATCTCATACCATTTATTCCACTCTACAAATTATATGATCTAGTTGAGTAGAAGCTAGAAGCAGAGATGTTATGTTTATGGAAGATCAAACCATACAAGATATTGGGAAAATTGAGAAAGTGGTGCCTTAGTATAGTGATGGTTTAGTTGATTAGATCCAGTCCCTTTGACAGATTTGCCAGGACAAGTTGAACATGATGTTTAGGATGACCAGAAGGGTCCAGGTAATGCAAACACATTTCAATTAGTTGCCAGAACCAGATATACCACCAAACATTCCACTTAGAAGGTCTATTAGAGACCGGAATTCTTTCACTCGGTATTCTACAGATGAATATGTATTATTAACAAATGGTGGAGAGCTTGAGTGTTATGTAGAAGCTATGCAAAGTGAACATAAGTCAGAGTGGGTTGCACTACGAAAGATGAAATGTTATGGAAGACACTTTTAAATTGGTGAAGTTTCCTAAGGGCAAAAGAGTTTTGAAAGAACAGGTGGATCTATAGGTTGAAACAAGAAGAACACAGTTAAAAACCATAATACAAAGTTAGACTGTTAAGGGGTACAACCAAATAAAGGGCATTGATTGTGATTACATATTTTCGCTAGTTATGAAGATGCAATCAGTTTGAGTTATTTTCGGTTTAATAGCTAGCCTTGATCTAGAGGTTAAGCAGAAGGATGTGAAGATTGCTTTCCTTCATGGAGACATGGCGGATAAAATTTACAGGATGAAAGGAAAAGAAAATTATATATGCTAATTAAAGAAAAGTCTTTGTGGCTTAAAGCAGGCACTCAGATAGTTGTACAAGATGTTTGAGTCAGTTATGGGGATCAAGGTTACAAGAAGACTACTTTTGATCAATGGGTATTTGTGCAAAAATTCTTTGAAGATTATTTTATCAATTTATCTTTAAGAATTGACAAATTGAAAAAGCAGTTAAGTTAGTACTTTGTTATGAAATACTTGGGGACAACAATAAATATTCTAGGTATTCTAATTTACTACGACAGGAAAAAGAGGAAGGTTTATATATCATAGGAGTGGTACATTGATAAAGTGCTTGAAAGGTTCAACATGAACAAGACTAAAGTGGTTAGCTCTCCTCTTGCTACTCATTTTAAGTTGAGTACCAATTAAAGCCCTTCTATTGATAAAGAGAAGGAAGATATGGAAAGAGTTCTATATTCTTTAGCGGTAGGAAAGATATAGCATATTTAGTTGTTGTAATTAGCTGGTTCCTTTCAAATCCAAGAAAACATCATTGGAGTGCAGTAAAGTAGATAATGAGATAGTTTTGAGGTACTGCTAGGTTGTAACTTAGCTTTGGGAGTGGAAAGCTAGAGCTAGTTGGTTATGCAGACGCAAATACAGTAGGAGATTTGGGTATCCGTAAGTCTATTTTGGGTTTTTTTTTGATAACTTACTTAGGTGGGGCTATTTCTTAATAGATAAGGTTGCAAAAATACATTACACTTCTATAATTGTAAAACCCCAAATTTCTACATAATTGTTGTTTATGAGAATTAATAAGTCTGCATGGGTGAAATTGCATAAATCTGTCAAGCAACGGTGTAATGGGAATTTGAGACATTAGGCGTGAAGCAAGATGAATTAAGGTGAGTAATGTGTCAATTTTAATTAGAAGTATATTGCTGTTTGCTTTTAGTCGTTATGAATAAAATATTTATTTATATGGGTGTTTAGGTGGAGAGTTAAGTCAGTGAATCAAGGGCTGGAAAGCTGTGTATGTAGGGAAAACTTGGTGGGCGAGCGTGCACTAAATCATGAGTTTTAAAATTTGTCGAGCGGCAAAGTGTATAGGGTAAGTATAAATACTTAATGTATTTAGATTCGTAGGTTTCGCATACCTTGAGTTGAAGGAGATTGCGGCTGGAGTTCTAGGATTTTGGAGAGAAGCAGACGTGTGGTTCCTGCCGATCAAAGTGTTCAGAATCAGGGTGTTCAGAAAACCTCTTGCGAACAGAAGAAAAATTGTGTGGAGATCGACTGTTGGACTTGCTGTTATAGGAGTTGCAGTTGCAGGGTTTTGGAGCGTATAACTGTGAGTAGCATCGTTTAATCGGTTGCTTTGGGTTTTGTATTATGAGTTTAGCCGTAATGCATGATTTCGGGAAATATCGTTTCGAACATGGTTTTGGAATAATTTTAGAGGCGTAATATAAAAGTTGGTAGATTAATTTCGAATCGTGTTTGTAGAAACCCCAAATTGCACTACAAAATGAGAAAATAATTGAAAATATTAATTGGGATTTAAAACAGGCCAAAAATGCATGAAATTAAATAATTTAAGCATTGCCCGTATTGTACCTATAGGCTGGTCGCGCCTGGATTTTGTATACGGGCACGCAGCGCCTGTAATGCAAATACGGACACCACTTGCCCGCAATACATTTACGGGCGCATTAGTGTGAAACATGGGAAAAATCACCGGGATGATTTCCCCTCCGTCAGCACACGGGCACAACGTAAAAATTGGGAGAGTCGCCACCATTCAGATTTTTGGGGTGTGAATGGACACCAAAAGATTCAAAAATAATTAAAAAGAGCTAAAAAGAAAATTCTAGGGTAAAAGTAACCCTACTTGAAAATCAAATCCAGAGATGGGTAAGGGGATTTAGATTATGAACGGGGGAAGGTGTTAGGCACCCCCATTCACCCACACATGGTGGTTGCCAAGTGTTTGTTCATGCAAAAAAGATAAGAAAGCTTGCTAAAAATCATTAAAAACATTGGAAAAGAATTAAGCCAATGTGTGATATTTTCACATGAGGAATCCAAATGGATTCTAGATCCTCTTTTATATCAATATCACTTCTGGAATATCACAAAAAGATGGAAATCAAAGCAAAAGTTGCACAAAACCAAGTTGAGGCAAATCTGGGGAATTTGGTAAAAAGCAATGCCATTTGTCTTGAAATCAATCAAATCCAATTTTAAATTAAATCAAACCAAATCCATTTGAAAGATTAGGGTAAACAATAGGCTCATGCAAAATTTCAATTAATTCCGGTTGAAATTCTAGGAGTTATGGCTCTTTTAAAGTTGCTGTTGGAGATAATTGAAAGTAACAAGTAGGCAAGTTTGGAAAATCACCTAGAAAACTCGGCTCCATGAAAATCCATGAAATTTGGTTTCAATGCAGTCTGTATAGCCATATTTCAAAAGAAACTAGCCTCATACAAAAACTCATTCGGATGTACCTCGGGTGACTTCCCGAACAGGCCCCGAGGATCACAAATTAACCCAGAAAAGTGCTGTTGAGCAGTTCTGAGTAAATCTGCTCTCCACGACACAATTTAAATCAAAAAATTATGAAACCAATTGGAGTTAAAAGTAGACTCATAAAAGAGTTGCCAGAAACAAAAATCACTCAAATTGGATTTAAAACCAGCAAATGGCGCCCATTCGAAGTGATAGGTTCAACAGTTTGACCTGAAATGACCTCTCAACTTCGGCAGAATGGTGTCAAACATATGCTTCATAGAAATTAATGAAATTTGGTAGACATAAACTAGACAGCCTCAACTTTCCCATGGTTCTAGAATCACTCAAAAATTCATCCGGATGATGAAGTTATGAGTGTCCGAAGTCAGGGTACAGTTGTTGTCAAGTAAAGCCTTTCTTGGAGAAAAAATATCCAAAACTGTGACAAAGTGTGTGCAATTCGTGCAAGATGAATCCAAATCATTTAATAATTATTTAAAGACATTCCAGAATTAATTGAGGCCATTTATTTCAGATTTATCACAACGAATGTAATAAATCCCCAAATATGAGCCTATCCCGCCAAAATCATGCTATGTATGTGCAAGTGTGAAAAATCATACAAGAACAATATAATAGCATAGCATGCATCCATATTCATCAAAATAAGGTTCTAAAACAACCTAGGGTTCCGTTCCATTATCGTTTCCCTTAGTTCTCTCTCCCCGTTAAACACGATTTTTCAAGATAATCTTGAGGTACTTTGAATATGAAACGGTTTTCAATCATTCAAAAGGCTTATGTAAGATAGGTTCTAGCACTAGGATCAATCCCCAGTCTCGTTTCTCCTAGATCCTGCCTTCACGTTTTACGGCTAGGGGGAGTCTTGAGATACTTTGAGCCAGGGAAGGGTTTTCATACACATAGAAGGCCTTATTCTACAGAAAGGTAGAAGAAGAGATCTAGATCTAGAATATAAAATAAAGAAAATAAAGAAGAGGTTTGAGGCTTACCTGGGGTTCTGGAAGCAATCCGGCAGCGGTTCCCTTCTTCACTCGGAGTTCTTGGATCTCCAACTTCTTGGCCATTTGCTTAAGGAGGAGCCTCCTATTTATAGGCAAAGGCTAGGGTTAGGGTTGGTGTGATGGTAGACCTAAAATAATGTCTAGAGCCCACCAACCTTAACCCTAAGGCCATTTCCGAGATTTCCCCTCATTTAATGAGGGACATGATGGTAAAAAGTGAAATCTCTCGGAAAACCCTAATTTAGAGCAAAACTAATGTATCTGGTATATCAGACCGGATACACTAGGGCCTTAAGGTATCCGGCATATAATGCCGGATACACTAAAGCTTTCTTGCATCCGGTATTTTCCATCGGATACAAAGAAGGGTACTTGTATCCGGCCTGAGTTGCCGGATACAAGTAAAAACTTATTTTCTTCAACTTTTGTGCTGGCTTTCAAGGAGATACTGATTTTTGATGATTATTGTGCAATTTGGGGTGTCTACAATTAGATTTGTGAGAATTTTATCCTTTCTCGATTTCTGAGCTTTATCTTCGGTCTAATATCCCTTTAATTGAGCGAATTATCTCTTTTATTCGTTTGAAATATCCTTGTTGGCCATGGATGGGCATTATCCCTATTTTTAACCCAATCTGGTGGGATCCTGGTATATCCTTCTGGACCAGCCATATCCCTGGGTTTGCTTATAAATAGAGGTGAGATCCTCAAGCAAAAGGCCATGAAAATTTGAAGTCCAAGGAGCTCTAAGAGAAGAGAGGAATCCCTGCTGCTCTGCTTGCTCAATCCAGGTAAGTCCCTTTTCCCTTTTACTTTCTGTTTTCAATTCTAGAGATAATAGGATTTTTTCCATTGCTGTAGAATAAGGCCATCTTTTATTCTGCATTCCTAAACTTGTCTCTAAGTACCTCAAGAGTCTTTCTAGCCATAAAACGTGAAGAGAGAGCTAGGGGAAAAGAGAACAGGTGGATCCCTAGAATAGAACCCCATATCTGTTTTTCTTTTTCTTTTTTTTTTAGAATAATGCCTTTGATTGTATTTGTATCACTAAACCTATCTCCAAGTACCTCAAGAATCCTCTCTAGCCGTAAAACGTGAAGAGAGAGCTAGGGAAAAGAGAACAGGTGGATCCGTTGGGTAGACCCCCATGTGCTCTAATCTGTGAGATGTGGCTGCTTTGAATATCCTGATCATGTTTTAATGGTTTTTATGTTGAATTTGAATGAATCATATGAATCTATGATGTTTATAGCATTTTTTTTTATAGACATGATGTTTATAGCATGAAATCCTCTTTTTCTCCTAAAATTTGGATTTTTCACATCTTTGCACCTACAGCACTGTTTTCGTGATTTTTGTGATATTAGGCTAAGATCCTAGATCTATCATGATCAGTATGATAGATCTGGATTCAGAAACCTGAAAGTAACTTCTAGGGTTTCATGATGTGGTTTTTGAATTGTTTTTCATGTTTGAGAGAAGACCCTACGGTATAAGTTCTCCCCTTTTGATGTTCTTCATCAACGTGGGTATTTTTGGTTTTGATTTCTTGATTTAATGTGAAATTTGGGCTATATTTATGGCCTGGACTATTCAGATTGAATTCTGCAATATTTCATAAAAATCATATTTTTCTAGATTTCTAAAATTTAACTTGAAGCCAGATTGTTGAAGTTTTCACTTTATTTTGGTTTTATTTGATTTTATCTCAATTTATTTTAATCATGAAACCCTAGGAATGGTATGATAATATTCAAAAGTTCTTGATCAATCAGGCTATTCGTATGAAAAAATCATACACTTTTGTCTTTTTTTGTGATTTTTTATGATTTTTGTAGCAAGCCTTTTTTCCTTTATTTTAACATGAACAATACCTGGCAACCACCTTATGCGGATGAATAGGGGTGCCTAACACCTTCCCCTGTTCATAACCTAATCCCCTTACCCATCTCTGGTTGTTTTTTTAGAGGGTTATTTTTACCCTAAATTTGCCTTTTTGTGCTTATTTGATATTTTGGTGTCCATTCACACCTAAACAGAATGGTGGCGACTTTGTGTTTTTAACCAATCCCGTGTGATGATCAGGAAGTCATTGAAATGATTTTTCCCATGTCTCACAACTGGCGACTCTGCTGGGGACTTGAGGATTTCAGCCTCTTGGTGTTTTTGTTCATGTTTTGATGTTTTGGTTTTGCTTGCTATTTTGTGTTTTTAGCATGTTTGACTTGTTTTATTGTTTTGCTTGCTATTTGGTGTTATTAAGCATGCGGGATATGTTTTAAATATGAATTATTGCTTAAGAATTCATGGGGGTAGAAACATGCTTAATTTTGATTTATAGGATTGTTTCTAGAAACATGTGTAGGGGAGGTTCATTTTGCTAAACCATGCTGGTTTCTTGTTGTATTTTTATAATAGCATGTTTTAATTTTCAACATGATCTCCATGATGTGTTTTTAGGTTGTATAGTATGATCATATGTTTGCATGTTTAGGTGATTCTGGTGAGCTTGTTTAGGTGCTATAGATTGTTTTGTGTATTTGCTTACTTTAAATATGCTTTCCTATTATGCCTTGGTTTGTATATGCATGGCTACGAAAAGAGTGGCAAGGGTTTGGGACGTTGTGAATGCACCAAATTTTTACAATGCACTGTGCACATTTTATTTTTTATACAGCCTACCCATAACCTATAGGAAGTTGAACCCGAATGTATGTAGCTTGGCACAACGAGGTCGATACTTCGGAAAGCGAAAGTGAAAACATTCACCTTAGAACTTTGGGCCAATGATGTGATGATAACGTGGATCTTTGATTCGATTCTGGTCATCACTAGGCTTGAGTTCTAAGTTGCCATTAAGCTAAGACCCAAAAACCCCTACGCTTGAAGGTGGAGTTACACGTTTTTGGCTAAAATACACAATTATGTGGGGATATGGGTTTGTAATTGTGGGAAGGCCATTTGCATGGTTCGCAAGCCAAGGCATAATGCGGATGCCATATTGAAGGTAAACAAGGTAACAAGGTAACCTTACTTTTTGTATTATTTTCATGTCATAGGGGTGTCATGGTGTCCATCGATTTGGGATAAAATTGGTCCCAAATAGGCATGTTTCCTAAAATTGGTGTAGTCCATAGGAAGAGTTTTTAACTCTGTTCAGAATCAATCCTACCCAATGTTTGCACAAGAGGCAACCAAAGGGTATCAAACCCTTGAATATGGTGTCGAATTTGGAGGGAACATGTGCCCTCCTAAGCATGTATTTTGGCAAAATAGGTCAAAGTCCGCTTTGGGATAGTTTAGAAGCCTAGCAAGGGTGAACCGTATGTTTGGATGAGCAATCAAAGTAATCAAATCATGTAAAAACTGAAAAAATAGAAAAGAGCTCCGTAAACCGCATTGGTTACAGTAGATACCCCAAATTGCATTGTCAAAATGATCAATAATCACTAAAAATCATTATCTCCTTGAAGGCCAGCACAGAATTTGAGAAAATGAGTTTTTTCCTTGTATCCGGCAACTCAGGCCGGATACAAGTGTCCTTATTTGTATCCGATGGAACATACCGGATACAAGCAGGCTCTAGTGTATTCGGCAACATATACCGGATACATTAAGGTACTTGTGTATCCGGTCTGATATGCCGGATACACAAGTTTTGCTTAAAATTAGGGTTTTCTGAGAGCTTTTCACTTTTACCATCATATCCCTCATTAAATGAGTGGAAATCTCGGAAATGGCCTTAGGGTTAAGGTTGGTGGGCTATAGACATTATGTTGTATCTACCATTCTCACCAACCCTAACCTTAGCCTTTGCCTATAAATAGGAGGCTCCCCCTTAAGCAAATGACCAATAAGTTGGAGATCCAAGAGCTCCGAGTGAAGAAGGGAACCGCCGGCGGATTGCTTCCAGAACCCCAGGTAAGCCTCAAACCTCTTCTTTATTTTCTGTATTTACATTCCTAGATCTAGATCTCTTCTTCTACCTTTCTGTAGAATAAGGCCTTCTATGTGTATGAAAACCATTCCCTGCCTCAAAGTATCTCAAGACTCCCCCTAGCCGTAAAACGTGAAGGTGGGATCTAGGAGAAACGAGACTGGGGATTGATCCTAGTGCTAGAACCTATCTTGCATAAGCCTTTTGAATAATATAAAACCGTTTCATATTCAAAGTACCCCAACATTATCTTGAAGAACCGTGTTTAACGGGGAGAGAGAACTAAGGGAAACGATAATGGAACGGAACCCTAGGTTGTTTTAGAACTTTATTTTGATGAAGATGAATGCATGCTTTGTTGCTATATTGTTCTTGTATGATTTTTCACACTTGCACATACATAGCACGATTTTGGCGGAATAGGCTCACATTTCGGGTTTATTGCATTTATTGTGATAAATCTGAAATAAATAGCCCCAATCAATTCTGGAATGTTTTTAAAAGGTTTTTAAAAGATTTGGATTCATCTTGCACGAATCACACACACTTTATACTGTACCCCTATTTTGGACACTCATAACTTCATCGTCCGGATGAATTTTGGAGTGATTCTAGAACCATAGGAAAGGTGAGGCTGTCTAGTTTATGCCTACCAAATTACATTAATTTCTATAGAGCGGATTGTTGACACCTCTCTGTCGAAGTTGATTGGATAGTTCAGGTTTAAATACGGAACTTGTCACTTCGACAGAGTGCCATGTGTTCGTTTTAAATCCGATCCGAGTGATTTTTGTTTCTGGGCACTCCTTTATGAGTCTATTTTCAAATCCAATTGGTTTCATAATTTTTTGACTTCATTTGTATTATTGGTAACAGATTTACTTAGAACTGCTCATCAGTACTTTTCTGGGTAAATCTGTGATCTTTAGGGCCTGTTCGGGAGACCACCCAAGACACATCCGAATGAATTTTTGTATGAAGCTAGTTTCGTTTGAAAGATGGCCATACAGACTTCAATCACACCAAATTTCGTGGATTTTTATGGAGTGGATTTTTCTAGATGATTTTCCAAACTTGCATGCTTATCACTTTTGATTTTCCCCAGCAGCAACTTTAAAGGAGCATAACTCCTAGGATTTTAACCGGATTTACTTGAAATTTTGCATGAGTCTCTTATTTATCATAATCTTTCAAATGGATTTGGTTCGATTCAATTTAAAATTGATTTTGAATGATTTCAAGACAAATGGTATTACTTTTCATCGAATTTTCCGGATTTGCCTCAACTTGGTTTTGTGCAACTCTTGCTTTGGATTTCCATTTTTGTTGATATTCTAGAAGTGATATTGACATAAAAGATGATCTAGAATCCATTTGGATTCCTCATGTGAAAATATCACACATTGGCTTAATTCTTTTCCAATGTTTTTAAATGATTTTTAGCAAGCTTTCTTATCTTTTTTGCATGAACAAACACTTGGCAACCACCTTGTGTGGGTGAATGGGGGTGCCTAACACCTTCCCCCGTTCATAATCTAATCCCCTTACCCATCTCTGGATTTGATTTTCAAGTAGAGTTATTTTTACTCTAGAATTTGCCTTTTAGCTATTTTTGCATATCTTTGAACTTTTTAGTGTCCATTCACACCCCAAAATTCTGAATGGTGGCGACTCTCCCACTTTTTGCGTTGAGCCCCGTGTGTTGACGGAGGGGAGATCATTCCGGTGATTTTTCCCGTGTCTCACAACTGGCGACTCTGCTGGGGACTATGTGGATTTAAGCCGTTTTGTGTATTTGTTCATGCTTTTTCTTACTTTTGAATGCTTGCTATTTTGCTTATTTTACTTGAGCATATTGAATCTCAAATCTGATTTGCATGATTATAAAAATTCACATGGATAAAAGCTTGGGTATGTTGCTTGATTGTGTCTATGAATGTTTTTAAGGGAAAGCCCATATTGTAATAGGACTTTGATATGTTTTGTGAGAGCATGTATTCTTTTGGGTTTCAATACCATGAGGTGAACATAAAAAATTTTTATAACTTGAAATCTGGAAATTTAGTGTTAATTTTGGGTTTTCAAGCATGTTTTCACCAACAAAACCCTTCTTATACCATGTCAAGTAGTTGCTGAATTTTTTGGCATCAATTTGGGGTATGAGTGATACACTTTGAGCATAAAATTGAAAGCCCGGAAACCCATAATTCAGTAGAGGTTTTGAGGTTTTTTTTTTTCAAGCATGTTTCCCAACAAAACACCCCTTTGAACAAAATGCCTAGTTGCTGAATTTTAGGCTTCAATTTGGGTAGAAATAATGCACTTTGAGCATGAGAAAAAGAGCATGAAATCTGAAAATTTAGGGGATGTTTTGAATTTTACAAGCATGCTTTTCATGATCTAATAGTGATTTGTGCAACCTAATGCCATGTTTGTATGCTACTTTTTGGGCATGTAATACTTGTGTGCATATTTGGTTGTTTTGGCTCTTGCTTGCTTATGTTTTGCTTTCAATATAATGTCATATGCCTTGGCTTGAAATTGTATGCATGGTTACGAAAAAGAGTGGCAAGGGGCTGGGACATTGTGAATGTACCTCAATTTTAAATGCACTTGAGCACTTTAAACACTTTGCACAGCCTACCCATTACCTACAGGAAGTTGAGCCATGAATGTGGGTAGTTTGGCGCACCGAGGTCGTAACTTCGGAAAGTGAAAGTAAAAACATTTACCTTAGAATTTGAGTCAATGATGTGATAACAATGGGATCTGTGATTCGATTCCGGGCATCACTAGACTTGAGTTCTAAGTTGCTAATTAAGCCAAAACCCAAAAACCATACGCTTGAAGGTGGAGAAACATGTTTTCAGCTAAAAGTACACAATTGCGTTTGGGGAATTGGGTGTAAATGTGGGAAGGCCGTTTGCATGTTTTACAGGCCAAGGTATACTATGAATACCATATTGAAGGTAATACTAGGTGGCAAGGTAAAACCACGTTCTTTTTATAAATTTGTGAATATTGCAAGAATGATATCCAAGCCCAATTTGGGGCAATTTTTAGAGGCCAAGTTAAGGTGAACATCAAGTGGGAATGAAAATAACCTAATCTGGTTAAAAAAAGAGTCAAAAAGGGCCATTTCGGCATTAATCGGCAACTCAGGCCGGTTAAGAACAATTCCATTCATATCCGGTATAAATTGCCGGTTACAAAGGTACATGCGTGTATCCGGTCATTATTTCCGGATACAATAAGACATCCTTATCCGGTACTTAATGCCGGATACATGCAGAAAATGTGTAAATTGGCTTTTTCAGCCCGAATTTCCAGAATAAAATGCCTAAACACTGTGGATAATCCTTAGGCACCCCAAAGAGAATATAAAAATGTCTAAAAAAAAGAAAATATATATATATATATATATATATATATATATATATATATATATATATATATTTCTTTCAGGATTTAACCTAATTTTGAAACTTAAAGAGCAAGCCAAGGTGTCATATTTTTTATACCAATTCAATTCAAACATATTTCAATCAAGCTTTGGAACTTGAAAACTGAGAAAATTCAACAAATTTCAAAAAACAGAAAAAAAAACCTTGGTTATTTTTATCAATCAAATCAAAATTTGTGGGACCTCTGGAAGCCCTAAAATATTCCATGAAACCCTTGGTTGGTTATTTTTATCAATCAAATCAACATTTGTGGGACACTTGGAAGCCCTAGAATATTCCAAGAAACCTTTGGTTGATTATTTTTATCAATCAAATCAAAACATTTATGGGACACTTGGAAGCCCTAGAATATTCCATAAAACCCTTGGTTGGTTATTTTTATCAATCAAATCAAAAAATTGTAGGACACTTGGAAGCCCTAGAATATTCCAAGAAACCTTTGGTTGGTTATTTTTACCAATCAAATCAAAACATTTGTGGGATACTTGGAAGCCCTAGAATATTCCAAGAAACCTTTGGTTGATTATTTTTATTAATCAAATCAAAACATTTGTGGGACACTTGGAAGCCCTAGAATATTCCAAGAAACCTTTGGTTGGTTATTTTTACCAATCAAATCAAAACATTTGTGGGACACTTGGAAGCCCTAGAATATTCCATAAAACCCTTGGTTGGTTATTTTTTTCAATCAAATCAAAACATTTGTGGGACACTTGGAAGTCCTAGAATATTCCACGAAACCTTTAGTTGGTTATTTTTATCAATTAAATCAAAACATTTGTGGGACACTTGGAAGCCCTAGAATATTCCAAGAAACCTTTGGTTGGTTATTTTTATAAATCAAATCAAAAATTTGTGGGACCTTTGGAAGCCCTAAAATATTCCATAAAACCTTTGGTTGGTTATTTTTACCAATCAAATCAAAACATTTGTGGGATACTTAAAAACCCTAGAATATTCCAAGAAACCTTTGGTTGATTATTTTTATTAATCAAATCAAAACATTTGTGGGACACTTGGAAGCCCTAGAATATTCCAAGAAACCTTTGGTTGGTTATTTTTACCAATCAAATCAAAACATTTGTGGGATACTTGGAAGCCCTAGAATATTCCAAGAAACCTTTGGTTGATTATTTTTTTCAATCAAATCAAAACATTTGTGGGACACTTGGAAGTCCTAGAATATTCCACGAAACCTTTAGTTGGTTATTTTTATCAATTAAATCAAAACATTTGTGGGACACTTGGAAGCCCTAGAATATTCCAAGAAACCTTTGGTTGGTTATTTTTATAAATCAAATCAAAAATTTGTGGGACCTTTGGAAGCCCTAAAATATTCCATAAAACCTTTGGTTGGTTATTTTTATCAATCAAATCAAAAATTTGTGGGACCTTTGGAAGCCCTAAAATATTCCATAAAACCTTTGGTTGGTTATTTTTATCAATCAAATCAAAAATTTGTGGGACCTTTGGAAGCCCTAAAATATTCCATAAAACCCTTGGTTGGTCTTTTTCGTACCAGTCAAATCAAAAAATTTTGTGGGACCTTTGGAAGCCCTAAAATATTCCAACACACAAAAAATTAAAAATAAAAAAATAAAAAATAAAAATACAAAAAAAAAAGCAAACAAAAAAATCTGGACTGGTGTTCACCTGACCTACTTGTCTACATCTATAGGGGTGTGACTTAGGATTAAATGGGAGCTGACATGTCTCTTTACTTCCTTCCCCAGGTACACTTATTTGCAATCATTGCTCCCGTGACCAGATCCAAAGCCAGAGCCATGAACACTGAAGAGAACCAAGCACAAGCTACTGTCCCCGCTCAAGACTTTGCTCAACTGCAGGAGCAAGTGGCTGGTTTGGCCAAGATGCTAGGGGATTTACTGGCGGCTCAGGCCCAATAGGCCCAAGCCCAAAATCAAGCATCGACTTCCCATCAGGCATCACCACCTCAGGCCTACATTTCACCTCCGGCTCAACCCATGCCTGAGCCCATTTCTGAACTGGTCCTTGAACCCATTCTGATCAGGGAAAATACAGCAGAATCCGAGAAAGAATTGGAGAAGGAAAAAGCCAGGGAAGAAACTGAAAGGAAAATGTTACTCAGGATAGAGAGAATCCAGGAGGAACTGAAAGAGATAAAAGGGGGAAACAGCTATGGAGGTACCACTTTTGATGAGCTCTGCATGTACTCGGATGTATGTCTACCGGCCAAATTCAAGTGCCCGGACTTTGACAAATTTGATGGCACGGGCTGCCCTATGAGCCACTTGAAACTATACTGCGGGGCCTTATGCCAATTTGGCCGGGATGACGGCATACTAATCCAACTCTTCCAGAGGAGCTTGACCGGGTTAGCCCTAAGGTGGTTTGCCACTGTAGACCATGGGAGGATCAGAAGGTGGAAGGACTTGGCGGACGCCTTCTTGGACCAGTACAAGTTTAACTCGGAGATCGTGCCAGACCGGTACGACATGATGAGAATGAGTAAGGGGAAAGATGAGTCCGTAAGGCAGTACGCCAAGAGGTGGAGAGAGGCCGCCTCCCAGGTTAGGCCGCCTATGCTGGAGCCTGAAATGATCTCAACGTTTATGGGCACACTGGGGCAGCCTTTCTACAACCATCTGGTGGGGCAGATCACCACCAATTTTGCAGCCCTGGTATAGGTGGCAGACCGGATCGAGGAGGGGGTCAAGTCAGGAAGGCTTATTGATTACTCTACATTGACTGGGCAGTTTGATTCCGCTGCTTCCCTGGCACAGAAAAAGGGAACTGGGTTCAAGAAGAACGGAGCCAGGAAAGAAGGAGAGGTAAACCTGGTCCAGGCTCCTCTAGCTAAGAAGCCGTTCCATGTGAATATCTTTGCACCCCAACAGGCCCAGCAGGCCCAGCAGTCGTATCAGACCCCACTCAATGTCAACTTCTCCCCCTCCGTGCCTACAAACCCAAGGAGGACTTTTTCCAAGGAAGAGAGGGAGGCCTGGTTGGCAGTAAGGAGGAACCGAGTCTTTACTCCCCTTCCCGTATCTCTTTCCCAACTACTGCCAACTCTGTTGAAAGGGGAATATGTGACTCTGAAAGAGCCCAGCCCAAATGCCACCAAGGGAAGGAATTTTGACCCAGCGGTCACCTGTGACTTCCACATGGGTGCACCGGGACACTCTACAGATGCTTGCTGGGTGTTGAAGCACGCGGTCCAGGACTTGTTGGACAAGAAGGCCTTGGTGTTCAACACTGCTGCACCCGCTCTGTCCGGGAATGATATTGGGCAGAACCCTCTGCCTTACCACAATGGGGCAGGCCCATCCAACTCTATCACTGCCATATCCACTACCAGAAGGGCCTTTGACCCATCTCAGCTCATAGCTCCAGTAGGGACCACGGTCCAGGTCCGATTTTTCCAAGAAAAGGCAGAAGAGGTGATCAACATGGTCTCCCAGAAAAATAATCCTGCTGCTGAGGACATAAGCTCCTCTTTAAACCGGGTCTCCTCTCTTATGGCCCAGATGAATACTGCAAGGCCTCCATTGGTCTTCAATTGCAGTCCACCCATTTGTTCACCATCCAAGCCATCCAAGGCTCCACTGGTCATCAACCTTGACCCTACCACTGCTTCCATCACTTCTTCTGTCCCCACAAAATCCAAGCTCCAGCCCTTGGTTGTAAATGTTCAGCCAACCCACACTATCCCCAAACCGGCCCATACATCCCGGTCCAAACTCCAGCCATTAGTGTTAATATCCCTAAATTAGCCTATTCTGAGGCCGCTGTACCATGGAATTACAGCGAGGGAATCACGGCTACGGTTCCAGTGGTTAGGAACTAGAACCAGGAGGAGGTGAAACTCATGATGAGGTCAGGGAGATGTGCAGGGGGTGAGGAGAAAGAAAAGGAGACAGAGGCAGAGAAAGAAAAAAAAGAAACAGAAGAAAAAAGAAAACAAAAAGGAAAAACAAAAATAGGAGAAGACACCCCCTAGGGTGCAGAAAATGAGGCATCAGACCTCATAAAAATAATTAAGAAAAGTGAATTCAATCTTGTGGATCAGATGAACAAGGTCCCGGCCCAGATCTCAATACTGAGCCTTTTGCTGAATTCTGAAAAGCATAGGGATGCATTGTTAAGGGTGCTACAGAGTGTACATGTATCCCAGACCATTGATCCAGACCAGCTAGGCAAAATGGTTGGTCAAATCTTGTCACATAATGTGATAAGTTTCTCTGAGGGTGAGATCAGCCCAGGTGGGTGCTATCACGTTGACCCTTTGCACATCACAGTGCTTTGTAAGGGCAGCATGGTGGCACGGGTTTTGATTGACAACGGGTCGGCGTTAAACGTCTGCCCGTTAATCACTTTTGTCAAGCTGGGTCTGGACCAGTCAAAGATTAAACAGAATGGGAGAATAGTAAGGGCTTTTGATAGCTCCAAAACCCACTCCCTAGGGGAGATTGAACTGCCGGTCATAATTGGGCCGAATATCTTCAACATCACATTTGAGGTGATGGATATACCCTCAGCCTTCAATCTGCTCCTAGGGAGGCCGTGGATACACTCGGCTAGGGCAATACCATCCACGCTCCACCAAAGGGTGAAATACATAAGAGGGCAAAGGGTGATAACAGTCCTAGCCGAAAACTTGGTGCCTCCCATCGTGTCACCTGATGTATCCTTAATAAATGTAGACTTGACTGTTGACAAGATTGCGTTTCACTCGTTCCAATTTGAAACGGTCAATTACATACCTGGGGGGTGTGAGAAAGAAAAAAGAAAGAAGACAACTGCTGAAGACATGGTGAAGAAAGTGATGGAGAAATACCACTTTCACCCGGGGAAAGGCCTGGGAATCAATTTGCAGGGAATGGTGGAGCCAATCACGGCCAAGAAACTGATCCCTAAAGTAGGGTTGGGCTTCAAGCCCAGAGGATGGAGAAGAATGAAGCATGAAGAAGGAGAGAACAGAAGCAAAGGAAAATTCCCTCACTTAAGGGAAAGTTTACCAAGACCCTCATGTATAATCCAACTGTCTCTTCCTATGGACCAATCCAAGCCTCCTTACCGAAACATCAACCCATTTGGGATCGAAGAAGAGACCGAAGTCGAAGAAGAAGACATTTCAAAAGAAATTGAATACCAATTGGAACGTCATGAAAAGGGGGTCCAACCTAATATTGAGGAGACCATATCCATAAATCTCCGAAGAGGACCCAAAAATTGTGAAAATCGGGTCATGCTTGTCTGATGTGCAGAAAAATGAAATGTTACGATTCTTGGCAGATTACAAGGATGTGTTTGCTTGGTCGTGTCGGGACATGTCGGGGTTGGACACGGACATGGTGGTGCATAAGTTGCCAATTTTGCCAGGGGTTAAGCCGATTAAGCAGAAGCTGAGAAGATTGAAGCCGGAATAGACCTTGAAGGTCATGGACGAAGTGGTCAAAGAATTTCAAGCCAGATTTTTGGCAGTCTCTATGTACCCTGAGTGGCTCGCAAACATAGTGCCGGTACCAAAGAAGGACGGGAAAGCCCGAATGTGCGTGGACTACAGAGACTTGAACAAGGCAAGCCCAAAGGACGATTTTCCGCTTCCACACATCGACATTCTGGTCGATAATACTGCGGTACATAGCCTATTTTCGTTCATGGATGGGTTCTCTGGATATAATCAGATCAAGATGGCTAAGGAAGATCAAGAGAAAACAACATTTATCACACCTTGGGGCACATTCCACTACACGGTCATGCCGTTTGGGCTCAAAAATGCCGGGGCAACATATCAGCAGGCCATGACAGCACTATTCCATGACATGATCCACAAGAAGATGGAGGTCTATGTGGACAATATGATTGCCAATCATGCAAAGAGGAGGACCACTTGATCAATCTGAAGAAAGTGTTTGATCAACTCAGAAAATACAGTCTACTGCTTAACTCGGCAAAATGCGTCTTTGGGGCTACATCAGGGAAGTTGCTGGGGTTTATAGTGAGCTGAAGAGGAATTGAAATTGACCCGGCTAAAGCTAAGGCCATAATTGAAATGCCATCACCCAGAACCGAGAAGGAGGTTCGTGGTTTTCTCGGGAGGATTCAATACATAAGCCGGTTCATAACACAGCTCACTGCTATCTGTGAACCAATTTTCAAGCTTCTGAGGAAAGATAATCCGACGGTCTGGAATGAGGATTGCCAGCAGGCCTTCGATACGATCAAGGAATATTTACTGAACCCACCTGTGCTAGTGCCACCAACCCCAGGAAGACCACTGATCCTGTACTTGTCAGTGTTGGAAACGTCGATGGGATGTGTCTTGGGGCAGCATGATGAGATTGGTAGAAAAGAAAGGGCCATTTACTATCTGAGTAAAAAATTCACAGAATATGAAGCCAAGTACTCATCATTGGAAAAAATTTGTTGTGTTCTAGTGTGGGCAACTCAGAGGCTAAGGAATTACTTCCTTAGTCACTCCACACTATTGATATCTCGGATGGATCCGCTGAAATATCTATTTGAGAAACCGGCACTGACTGGCAGGACGGGAAAGTGGCAACTACTACTGTCCGAGTTTGACCTCACATACATCACCCAGAAGGCGATCAAGGGTCAAGCCATAGCTGATCACCTGGTTGCACATCCTCTGCCAGAATACCAACCCTTGAAGACCAACTTTCCAGATGAGGCAATTCTGTACATTGAAGAAGAGGAAAGTGAAAGTTCTATGCAGATGTTCTTCGATGGGGCTGCCAACATGAATGGAAATGGAATTGGGACAGTCTTGATCAAACCAGATGGTTCACACATCCCGATCGCAGTGAAGCTGAGATTCCAGTGCACCAATAATATTGCGGAATATGAAGCATGCATAATTGGGTTGCAAGCCGCCATGGATCATGAAGTAGAGGAACTTGACGTATACGGGGATTCAAGTCTTATCATCTTCCAAAAAACTGGTGAATGGAAAACCAAGGATCACAAATTGATCCCCTATCACCAGTATTTGGAAGAAATAAGCACAAATTTTACTCGAATTTCCTTCAATTATATGCCAAGGGCCAAGAATAAGTTTGCGGATGCTCTAGCAACATTGGCTTCAATGGTCAACATACCAGAAGGGGTAGACATTAGACCACTGGAAATTGAGGTCCGAGATGAGCCAGCTTACTGTCTTGTTCTAGAGGGAGCACCAGAAAAAGAAACACCATGGTTTCAAGATATCAAAAATTTCTTGAACAATCGGAGTCTGCCAGAAAATGCCACTGCTACTGAGAAGCGGACAATTCAGAGATTGGCGGGTCAATTTCTGCTAAGTGGTGGACATTTGTACAAGAGGTCACATAATGATATTCTGCTCAGATGTGTAGCCAAGACTGAATCGGAAAGATTGATTGAAACTGTACATGGAGGAGTTTGTGGGCCCCACATGAGCGGGCACATGTTGGCAAAGAAGATCTTGAGGCTGGGCTACTACTGGTCGACTATGGAACATGATTGCTGTATGCATGTCAGGAGGTGCCATCAATGTCAAATCTATTCAGATAATAAGCATGCACCCCCAAGTAAGTTGCACAACATGACATCACCATGGCCCTTCTCCATGTGGGGCATAGACGTCATTGGTATGATTTCACCTAAGGCATCGAACGGGCACAGATTCATCCTGGTGGCGATTGATTACTTCACTAAATGGGTAGAAGCAGCATCATATGCAAACATCACAATCAACCATGTTATTAAGTTTTTGAAGCACAATATCATTTGTCGCTATGGACTGCCAAGTGCCATAGTATCAGACAATGGTTCAAATATTAAGAACAAGGACATGAAGAAGATGTGTGAGCAGTTTCAGATCACCCACCACAAGTCAGCTCCGTACAGGCCAAAGATGAATGGGGCAGTGGAAGCAGCAAATAAGAATATAAAGAAAATCATTCAGAAGATGGTAGTAAGCTACAAGGATTGGCACGAAATGCTGCTACTTGCTATACATGCCTATAGAACCTCAATCCAGACTTCAACTGGGGCAACCCCGTATTCACTGGTCTATGGGATGGAAGCAGTCTTGCTCGTGGAAGTAGAGATCCCATCACTCAGAGTGCTCATGGAAGCAGAACTGGAAGAAGCCGAATGGATACAGTCAAGACATGATCAACTCAACCTGATAGAAGAAAAGCGGTTGAAAGCACTTTGTCATAGACAGTTGTACCAGAAGAGAATGGCCCGGGCCTACAATAAGAAAGTGAGGCCCAGAACTTTCCAAGAAGGAAACCTAGTTCTAAAGAAAATTCTACCATTTTTGGAAGATCCTTGTGGTAAGTTCAAGCACAATTGGGAAGGGCCTTATGTTGTCAAGAAGGTCCTGTCAGGGGGTGCACTCATCTTAGCAGAAATGGATGGGTCAGATTTTCCTGAGCCAATTAACTCCGATGCAGTAAAAAGGTATTTTCCTTGAGTGAATATTTCTAGGAAATGATCCGAGGCCATTTTTCTTTATTTCCTTCAAAATTTGAATCCCTGGTCTAGCCAAATTGAGCCGGTTCGTTTCTTTGATAAACCCAATCGGATTTACAGTCAAATTGGGGCAAAATCAATTGGGGCAAAGTTGAGGAAAAAAGAAAAAAAAAGAGGAAAAGCAATGAAAAATGGCAAATGAAAGCTAAGTGTGAAAAATTGCAAAGAATGCAATTTGGGGAAAAAAGGTTAAATTCATCATGACTGTAAGTTCGGTCGACCTATTTCCACATTTGAAAATTTTTGAGCCTTTAATACCTCTTCTTTCATAAACCGAGCCTAGCCTTTGTTTCGTCCTATTTCTAAGTCCTCGGTGATCTTAGTATGTTCATTCTAATTTTAGAGTGAAATTGGTGATGACGGAATGCAAAAGCCGGCCCTAGTGAAAACCGTAACTGGTGCTAGGGGCAATATTGGCAAGAAAAAAAAATATATAAAAAAAAATCAAAGGTTGAGTTGATCATGGCGATCCGAGCTTAAAGGGAAATCAACACAAATACTGAGACTGAGCAGATTGGGTAACACGGTCAATTCAGAAAGAAGAGGAATTTGGGGATGACTCTAAAGGTTCTAAGATGGACGGTTTTGATCCCTTATTATTACTTGGACTACCCTCTTCATTATTTAACCTGGTTTTTAATTCATTTAATTATAGGTGATTAAGTGCATGGACCAAATTTCAAAAAATAAAAAAATAAAAAAAATAAAAAAAGAAAAACTATACTTTGGCCAGTGATGATAAATCAAATACTTTTCATAAAACCTTTGTTTTTACAAGCATCTGAGCATTCTGAGGCCAATAATATAAAAATTTTATTTTGAATTAAATCCTTTGTCTTTCCACTATTGGAGTTTGCTTTTGTACAAAGGTAGGAAAAAAGAAAAAAATATGTGCAGGAAATAAGGCTAATCTCTGTCTCCTAGCCGCTCCTCAAGCTCCCGAATCCGAGCTGCCTGAGCTACAATAACTCCAGAAGCCCCCTCTGCAGCAAGATCACTCAAGAAGGAAATGACCTCATCTGAAAGAGTCTGCCTAATCCGCATGCTCCTAAGGTCGGCTAAAGCATCCTGGTGCTTCTGCCTCAGTGCTCGGACTTCAAGACAGCGGGCCTACCTATGCTCCTCAAGTTGCTTCTCCATAGCCAGACGGTGAGATACCTGCTCTTCAAGTTGCCTTTCCATGTCAAGGCCCCGTATCCTAAGCTCCTGGGCCTCTCGTACCCATATCTGCTGAAGTCGCTTGTGGGAAGCTTTCTCAGACTCTAAAATATTCTCATAAGTAGGAGCCAAGACTGCAGGAGGATCTTCAGGTACTGGAGCCTGACTCTGTATCTGCTCCCTGATCCAAAATAGATAGTCCTTCACATGGGCTTCTGAGAAGACGGGGCTACGCATGAAGCGAACATATGACCACTTCCTCATTAACCAGGCATTCAGCTTCATGGTAGCTGGAGAGAGGGGCCCAAGATGATCCTCATACCCACCTGGGATTATAATCCCCTGGGTCGCTCTGAACTGACGAAGGACCCGCAAAGGAAGATAAAGCACTGCATGTCTCAGGCCAGCCAGAATCAGGAAATTACGGTCTCGGAAGCTGATCACGGTCTCTGCATTGGGCTGGTAGGTACCAGGCCACCTCACCTGATCATCCTGGAGTGAACCCAAGAAAGTAAACCAGCCCTGTTTACCCCCTGGAATGTCGGGACACCCCCGGTTGCTCATCAAGATAAGAACCTTCAAGCTGGGGAAGAAGTGTCGATTGATCTCCACAATCTGACTCAAGTGATCAAGTAGCCAAAGCTGCAAAGAAAGAGAGATATATCAGCATTGTAAAAGAAAAAAAGCAAAAAAAAAAAAAAAAGGGAAAAAAGGAGCGGGGCACATGCTAAGAAGCGTTTCGACTTCCTATTGTAGCAGTCAGTCAGTGCCTAATACATCTCTGCCAAAATCATAGGGGCCAACCTCTCCCGCTCCCTGACCTGGCATATCACTGAGATTAGAGCCAAGTCTACCTCATCATCATCTCGTGGGAAAAGTAGCTGGTTGACCACTATCAGAGTCAAGGTATTAAACCTAGCTTCCTTATTTTCCCCTCTCAAGAGCTTCTCAGTCAAAAAAGACTTAGACAATGTCAAAAGGGTGTCAGAGTCCCCTAAGTCCTTCTTCCCTATGCCCAAGAAAGTAGAAGCCTCCTTCTTGTAGCTGGGCCTAAGGGGTGGATTCACTACCTTCTCATCAAACCTCAAGCCCAAGATAGTTTCAACCTCCTCAAGGGTTGGGGTCATCTCATGGGTCCCAAAACGGAAAAGGTTGAGGTCGGGTACCCAATGGCCAATCATGGCTTCAATAATCTCCCACTTGAAGGGAACCTTCGGGATAAGCAGAATGTGGCCTAGATGGTTGGAATCCCATCTCGTCTCCTCATCCAGGGTCATAGAATTAACCCACCTATTATAAAAAGAATCCATGGGATTATACCTAGTAAGATTAGGTGGTTTTGATCTAAAAGGCTGTTTTGTAGGGGAGGCTGTGTGGACAGACAATGGCAAGGCAGAAGATGATCCGGATTCCATTAGATATGATGGGAGCAAGCTAGAACTCAAGGGGAGGAAGAAAAAGGCGAAAAATGGGGTTTCTAAACTCAAAAACTCGTAAAAAATGCTCAAATCCCGAGGCTGGTTGCATTTATAGCATATTTTAAATTATCCGGCATATCAGATCGGATACAAAGGAATTGCTTCATATCCGGTGAACAATGCCGGATACAAAGAGCTTTAAGCGTATCCGGCATATTATACCGGATACAAAGAACAATCAGTGTATCTGGTCTGATATGCTGGATACAAAGAAAAAATGAAAAAAAAAGAGTAAAGGGAGGAAAATCCGAATTTTTTACCTGTTTTACCTGCTTATATGTTATATTTGCAAGAAATTGAAAACAAAATATGGGCAATACAAGAGAGAATGAATAAAAAATGTTTTCTTATATATATGCAAGTTTTCTGTACAAAGGGGTAAAAATACATAAAAATCCTAATCTCCTACTACTGTGCAGGATCGTCCCCGCGTCCTCCTCTACGGCCTCTCCCTTGAAGTGATCGGCCCCTAGAGTATGCCAGAATACGCTCGGCAACGTGACGAGGAAGCCGACCCACCACTTGCTGGATCTGATACTCCAAGCAATAATCCGGTAGATCCGAAGGTGGGTCAGGAGCAGAATCTGGAGAGGATGCCTCGGGCTCAGCACGAGCGCGCAGATCTAGAAGGCCCAGCAGCATCAGAGGAAGGGCCAGGAGCAGAAATATCTGTGCTAAATGGAGATAAAGTCAGAAATAAAAACGTCAAAATGAACCAAAAAGGGAAAATTAAAGAAAACATACCAGGGATATCTATAGCAGGGACTGGGGGATGTCCTCTGGCTCAAGAACCATAACTGGAGATGACGGAGCAGCCGGGGCATCCGCAGGAGCAGCTGGGGCATCAGTAGGATCAGTAGCTGGGGCATCACCAAGATCAGCAGCTGGGACATCCACAGGATCAGTAGCCCGAGCGGGAGACGGGTCAGGAATGAGGAAATCATGCTCAAAGGCAGCGTCATGATCCGGGACCGGGCCCTGCAAAAGTCAAACCGGCATATCAGAATAGCAGAATAGCAGAAACATGAAAGAAATGAAATTATAAGCAGACCAGATACCTATCTAGCCTGGAGCTCAGCAACCAGGGCCTCCAGCTCCCTGATCCGGGCATCCCTCTGGGCCACGACCGCATCATGCTCGGCGATCATATCTGTAAGCACCTCATTTTTGCGCTCCCAGAAGAGCCGGAAATGCAAACCTTAGACAAAAAGTCAAACCTGAGGAGTCAAAATTTGACCTTTTGATCAAGTGATAATTGGCCACCTTGCATTATCTCAATGGATAGAGAATCCCGACACGAGTCCAACACAACTGAGTTTGCTGGAATCGGAGTCCGGATGAGGGTTCGGCGGGTGGTCAAACTTGAGGATGAGCCGAAAGTTGACTTTTCCTCGAACCCCATGCCAAGTGCTTAGCCCCATGTCATTGAATAGAGGGCTCCGATACGAGTCTAACGCAATTGAGTTTGCTCAAATCGGAGTTCGGATGAAGGAGATATAAGCTGTCGAAGTTTCCGAGTAGCAAAACCGGAAACTGCACACGTGGCGCAGGAACTGCCCACGTGGTAGCCAACGCAGCAAAATATCTCGGGGAATAAATCTTGAATATCCAAAAATCTCAAGGACTAAACAAAAATTCGTACGGGGCGATCCGTAGATATCCAAAAGTGTCAAATCGGTCGAATCGGTCAAGTCGAAGGGCAAATCCGTAATTTTTTGATTTGTATCCGGTCAAATATACCGGATACACATACCCTTGTGTATATCCGGACTCAAATACCGGATACAAAGATTTGCTCGGCGAGATTCGCGCCGATTCTCCGACAAATTCGCGACGGCATTAATTTTGTGCATAATTATGTTTTGTATCCGGCATTTAATGCCGGATACAAATAAACCTTAGTGTATCCGGCCTTGGAGACCGGATACACATGGGACATAGTGTATCCGGCCTTCAAGGCCGGATACATTAAGTTTTTTTATAAAAGGGGGCAGCAGCCCCCTTTCAAAGGGTTGGTTGATTCCACTGTTCTTAGACCTCCTTGCCCGACCTTTGCTCATCTGAACCTTCCCTCTCCAGCACCCATTGACCTTTACCACCTTCCCACCACCACCCCAAGGCAGCTCCACCCCTTCTCCTCCTCCTTCCTCCTCAACTCTCACTCACCAAGTGTCAAGAAGGAGAGGTTGCTTGCTGCTGCTACTGTGGGAGGACTTACCAGCTATTGTCCATCCTCAAGGGAGTGTCTCCACCTCCACTAAAGAGCCTAGAACCTCCAGGTAAGGTTCCCCATCATGTTGTGTTCCTCATATATTAAATTTGGATTTTTTCACTAACTTGCTTACTCTTGCCTTTCTTCTTGGCATGGGCTCATTTCCTTGTCATATTAAGCGTGCATTTGATTTTCTTTTTGTGGCATGGGAGGCTCTAAAGGTAAGAGAGTCCCCACGTTAAGTTCGATAAGGGAATAGAAGGAAGTCCACCCCATTTGGAGTCTCTTTAATCCACTGTTTTTTTTGGATTTCTAGTAGTATTTTTTTGTCCATCAAAAGAGAGAGCATGTTCTCTCTAAGGCTCCACCCAACGTACCCCAAGTAACCCCCCATTACCCTTCATGATTCTGGTTTTTTATCTTCTTCTCTCGTCTCTCTCTTTTATGATCCTCAAGGTGGTTTTTGCTGGACGTGTCATCTTGTTTTTTTGTTATGTACCATGATGAGTGGGGTTGCTGTTGGTGACAAGAGCAGCTCCTCCTTTTCCTTATTTTTATCTTGCTATAATGCTTCTCTCATCCCTTGCCTAGTTAATGATATGTTGATAGACCTACTACTGTTGCATGCCATTAGCATGATCCCGATCCCCCACTATTCCCTTAGCTCATAGCCCACTTATCTGCATGATTAAACCCCCATACTAGCGGCTATTTCGCTGTGTGTGCAGCATGCTTCTTGGTAGTTTCTGTGGAAATTTATAGCATGCCTAGCTGCTGTGTTTACCATGCCAAGATGCTGCTGTTTTGAGCCTTGAAGTGCCTCTGTTTACCCCTTGCTCTCTGCTGTATTCCTTCATAAAAGCACGAGGTGAACCATAGCCGTGCTTACTTTGCCGTGACCAAAGTAGGTTGCTGCTGGGGGGTAACAGCTAGCTCTCATTGTTTGATGCTGCCCCAGTAGGTCGGGAAGTATAAAACCCCACCTGGTAGCAGCCCATAAGAGCCGTGCAAGCATACCATCTCCCTTCACCTTCATTCACACCATCCCAAGCATGGGATTTGAGTCCCCCACCTCTTTACGGCTGCTATCCCTGTAAGGTGGCAGCAGGTTCTATTTTATTTTAGTTTCCTTTTTTATTTTTTCTGTACCTGCCGGGATGTTGCCCCCCCTCCCCCCCTCATCAATCCCTGTTCTAGTGTGCATAAACATGCCCTCTTCACCCTACAACCCCCTTTATATTGGGCCATGTAAGTTGCTGCTGGGGACAGTAGTAGGCTTTGGTACTACTGCTGTTCCCAGCAGGTTTGTCCACACAGCAGCAACCCCCGAGGCAGCCCCCCTTTAAAGACCATGCGAGAGTGCAGCCTCCTCACTCCCTTGCTCGAAAAGTGCCGCTTTGCTTAGGTTGAATGCATGTTTAGATTCAGATTTCTTTTCTTTCTGCTGTACATATGACCACGGTGTTAGTACCTTACTTCTTATTCGCGATTGCAATGATTGTCATGTATGCTCCCATTACCCCAAGCCAACTTGGTATTGTTAAACGCACCCATCACACCCACCTTTTGCCCTTATATGTTTGTTATTCATGAGCATATGGGCATGCCCCACCAAGACCCCATGCTCCACTTAGCTGCTCTTGTATAATCGAGAAGAAGTGGGGAGGGGCAGCAGCCCCATGCCCCCACCTCATCTATTTTGAGTTGCAGAAATCAAAGGACGTGAACAAAGTTGATACACCCCCCACCTGAACCAGTGTGGGCCCTCCCCGGGGCCCACCAAGCCTTAGAAAGCCTTCTAGGAACCCATGGAGGCCACCCCAATGGCCAAACCCCGAGCAGAGGCCATTTTGAGGTGATCCGGCAACTCAGGCCGGATCACCTATGGCCTGTGTGTATCCGGCAACCAAGGCCGGATACACCACAGAAATGCAATCTTTATGATTTTTATGTTCCTCGTCGGATTTTGTGATGGTTGACACCCAAACTATTAAACCAATAGACCCGGAAACCCAACTTGGGACCTGGACCACCGGTCCAATTTGATACATCTGTGGGCCTTCCAACGGGGCCCACCAAGCCCGATAAATCCTAAAGCATGCCACCTAAGCAAGTTAAGTAAAATTAGCTAGTTAAACCGGGCGGACAAAACCCAATGCGGCCCACTCGAACCTTGATGTGTGGAATGGTATTTCAATTGCGTGGTTTGGCCGAGACCCAGGGCTAGGACCTATCGGGCCCGCCAAAGCCCACCAACCAACCAAGTAAAGGTGCAAAACCCTAACTTCACTTAACTTGGGCTTTCAAGCCTAAGATTGGACTACGGGCCCCAAGCCCAATGTCTAACCCACTATTGGCCAATTTAAATAAAATAAATTGAAAATACTTTGGCATCCACTATGGGGGCCCACTCAGGGGCCCGCAAACCAATGCAGACTCACTTATTGCATGAAAATCACATAAGGCTCCAACTTGAACAAACTAAATAAAACCAACATACTTAACCAAAAGCACACAGGGCCTCCTAGGCTTAGACAGGGGCCCACATGGGCACATGGGCTTACCCAAGCCCGCTAAGGACATCACGAGCCTATATTCAATTTGTTGAAGAAAGATAACCCTGTGGTTTGGAACGACGACTGCCAAGTAGCGTTTGATAAAATCAAGGCCTATCTGATGAGTCCACCGACATTGGTCCCGCCTGTCCCAAGACGACCTTTGATCATGTATCTGACAGTCTCTGAGACGGCAGTAGGATGTGTGTTAGGGCAACACGATGAGAAAGGAAGAAAAGAACAAGCAATCTACTACTTGAGCAAGAAATTTACCAATTTTGAAGTTAGATACACAGTGCTTGAAAAGACGTGTTGCACCCTGGTCTGGGCAGCTCAGAAGCTCCGACACTATTTGCTTAGTCACACAGTCTTACTGATCTCCAATCTGGATCCATTGAAGTACATCTTTGAGAAGCCGATCTCCACTGGCAGGGTTGCCAGGTGGCAAGTCCTTTTATCTGAGTATGACATTGTCTACACAACTAGGAAGGCAATAAAAGGGCAAGCCGTGGCGGATCACTTGGCAGAGCATCCACTACCTGACTACCAACCGCTTCTGACTCACTTCCCGGACGAAGATGTGATGTATACAGAGTCTGCAGATGACACAGAAGAAACCAAGTGGCAAATGTTCTTTGACGGGGCAGTGAATGTAAAGGGAAAAGGGATCGGAGCAGTGCTAATCTCCCCAGATGGTGTCCATCACCCGTGTGCGCGCGTCGGAAACGCGGCACGGGAAAGTTCGGAGTCGCCACCGCCTGATGGGGTGCAGGCGGACACCTGGGTGCCTAATCTTGTCTATTAGGGCTTTTGGTCTGCGGCTTTGAGATTCTAAGTCGGTTCTTGGTTGTGGTCTGGGGAAGTCCGTAGACACCCCAGTCCACCCCGTCGGATGACAGGTCCCGCGGGTTCCCTGGTTTGAGTCAGCTTACTTTGGTCTCACCCGATTCCTAAACCGATATGCAGCTCGGTTAAGTCTGGCGAGACCACCTGAGTGGTGTGGGTCCCTTTAATTGCTTTTATCTTGATTAATTAGGTAGTCTGAGTCTGGTTGGGTGGGCCTCGTTGGAAGGCCCACGGTGTCCTTGGTGGGCTTAGTCAAGCCCGTGTGCCCTTGTGGGCCTCGGCCTATCCTAGGAGGCCCTTTGGGCTTTGGTTAAGTGTTTTGATTTTACTTTAGGTTCAGATTTAAAGTTTAAGTGTTTTCCATGAAAAGGTGGGCCGGACTGGTTTGTGGGCCCCTAAGGTGGGCCCACATGGTGGCCAAGTATTTTTATTGGATTTATCTTTTTAATTTTGCCAAAATGAGTTGGACACTGGGCTTGGGGCCCATAGTCCAAATCTGGGCTTGTAAGCCCAAGTTACCGGAAGTTAGGGTTTTCACCCTTCCTTGTTTCGGTTGGTGGGCTTTGGCGGGCCCGGTAGGCCCTTGCCCTTGGTCTCGGCCAAACCATACATTTCATGCATCAATTTCACAAATCCGGTTCGGGTGGACCGCCGTAGGTTTGGCTCGCCCGGTTTAATCGGTTAGTTTTTCTTATCTTGATTAAGTTGCATGCATACATGTTTATTGGGCCGGGTGGGCCCCGTTGGAAGGCCCGCTGGAAATCAAGTTGGACCGGGGGTCTAAGTTCCATGTCGGGTTTCCGGGTGACCCGGAAACCCTATTGGTTTATCCGGTTCAGTTCGGAAGTGGCACTCACATCCAGCAATAATCACAAAAAAAATACACAAGATTGACACTCTGTCAGAAAGAAAAATTGGCTCAAGATTGGTTAAGTGGTATAAACCCCAAGACATCAAAATCCCCCTTGGTTCAGTCAAGAATCAACTTCGGCACGTAAAATGGGGTATGCGCTCACTTCCTGAAGTGAGCGCCAGGTGAGCGACAGTAGGCGGATAAGAATCAGGCAAAATTTGGACTATGCGCTCACTCAATACTAAGTGAGCGCGAGCTGGGCGGGAAGTGGGCGCGAGGTGGGCGCCAGCTTCGCGCGAGAATCGCGCATGGTTTTAAGTGAGTGCGAGCTGAGAGCCAAGTGGGCGCGAGATGGGCGCCAGCTTCGCGCGAGAATCGCGCATGGTTTTAAGTGAGCGCGAGCTGAGCGCCAAGTGGGCGCCAGCTCGGCGGGTAGTGAAATTAAAAGGGCGCCTACTTCATAAGTGAGCGCAAGTGAGCTCCAAGTCGGTGGATACTCACTGCGATTTTCGACTCTCTGTTATTTCGAGATATCCATCTCTGGCCGTTCTTTTTTGGCCTGTAATTGTTCCACTAGTCTCCTAATATGCCCAGAACACTTCCCAACTAGTTTTGGATTTAATCTAAACACATTTTATTTCAAGTTGTAATTCACTTTCATGCTCGGACTCATGATATTCCAGAAAACCAGAAAACTCACAATACAACCATGCAATCAAAATACATCACAAATAATATGCCCAGAACACTTCCCCGGGCTTCGACCACTCCCCAGAAGGCACTTAAACTTGTATTCAAATTAACTAAACTACTTCACCACACAACTCCCAATCTCTTTTTAAGCAAAACTGAGCCCGATGATACATAAAACCAAGCCTGATGACTTCACAGGGGTAATGAGGATGATGGAGCATGTTAGCAAGCACACGGGCAGGGGGTTGGGGAGCATGTTGGCATGTTTAGCAAAAATTAAATAGTGACCATAAAAGATAGAGATTGCATGAGCAAGAAAAAACACAAAACTCTCACCTACGCCTGGACTAGACCGGACCTTCGAGCATGTCAGGTAACCGTCAGGGAAAGGAAAGAGAGGGGGGGGGGGGGTGGGGGGTTTACAGGGATACAAAAGATTCACTTAGCTAGGAACACACTCCCTTTTACGCCAAATCCCATATTGCCGAGAACCGTAGCCTGGGAGATCCCATGCGGAAGCAAACGTGGTGGATACCATACTTGCACAAGAAAAGTCATGCAAGAGAACCAGTTTTCATATATGTGGCATAGGAGCTAGAGGGGAACAATACCTGAAAGTTCTGAGCTCTTTCGTGGAAGTGTGTGACCTCCTCGAAGCGCAAACGCCGCTGCGAGCTTCCTCTCCAACAGCCACCGCAAGTAGCTCCTCCGGTCTTTGGTAGAAGGATGAAGAAGGAGAAAAGAGGGGGTAAGAAGGCAAGGTCGGGTGCTTGGGGATCTAGGAAGGGAAGTCAGGCCACGGGAGGGGAAGTTTTTGAAAACCAAAAACCAACCAGAAGAAAAACCTTCACTAAAAAAACCCCCAATCCCAAAGTCTTCCAACCCTAAGTTTTTTTTTAAAAAAATCTCCCAACCCCCTTGCGCGAAAAATCGCGCGGGTTATATAAAGGGGAAAAAAAATGGGGGCGCTCACTCGCTTGCCACGTCCGCGCGAGCGGCATAATGATGAAAAATCATTTAATGCCGCCGCTCGCCAGTCGTGAAAATCTGAAAAATTCAGATTTAGTCCCTGGCCAATTTCAATTTAATCCGATATTCTCAGATTTTTACAGATTTAGTCCCTGAGATATTTCGTACATTTAGATATTTACGGATTTGATCCCCGAGATATTTTCCTGCGCAACTCGCCACGTGTGCAGCTTTTTGCCACTTGCGCAGATTGCCGGTTTTGCTGCTCAGGAATTTCGTCAGCTCATATTTTCTTCACCCGGGCTCCGATCTGGGCAAACTTAGTTGCGTTAGAATCGTATCGGAGCCCTCTATCCGATGACCTAGGGGTAGGCCTTCGGATCGGATTTTAGCAGAAAGTCAACTTTTGGCTCTGCTCAAGTTTGACCGCCCGCAGAACCTTCATCCAGACCCCGATTCCTGCAAACTCAGTTGCGTTGGAACCATGTCGAGATTCTCTATCCAATGACCTAGGGTTAGGCCTCTGGATCGGATTTTAGCAGAAAGTCAACTTTTGGCTCTGCTCAAGTTTGACCGCCCGCAGAACCTTCATCCGGACCCCGATTCCTGCAAACTCAGTTGCGTTGGAACCGTGTCGAGATTCTCTATCCAATGGCATAAAGCGAGGTGGCCAATTTTCAATTTATCAAAAAGTCAACCTTTTACCCCTTAGGGTTTGACTTTCTGTCCAGAGTTTGCATTTTTGGTTTTTATGGGAGCGCAAAAATGAGGTACTTACAATCCGATAGCAGCAAAACTTCTGTTTGATTGCAGTAGCAACATGGCCGAATATGAAGCATGTGTGTTAGGCTTGCAAGCAGCAATCGAGATGCATATACAAGAGCTAAAAGTATTTGGTGATTCAAGTCTTATCATCTATCAAGTGATGGGAGACTGGAAGACCAGAGATGTGAAATTAGTGCCATACCAAGAGCTGGTCAAGGAATTAGAAGAGGAATTTGAGAGCGTGACATTCGACTACATGCCACGAGACGGGAACCGATTTGCAGATGCACTAGCTACACTGGCATCAATGGCCACCATCACGGATGATGCTTGGGTGCAACCATTGGAGATAGAAATTCGGTGCTACCCTGTTTACTGCTTCAGTGTAGAGAAAAGCACACCCGAAGAAGAGCCTTGGTGCGCGGACGTCGAAAGGTACATAAGGAACAGAATTCTGCCAGAAGGTGCCTCAGCTGCAGAGATGCGAACTATCCAAAGGTTGGCAGGGCAGTACTTCTACAGTGGGGGCAGGCTGTACAAGAAGTCATACAACGACTCTCTACTGCTATGCGTCAGAGAAGCCGAAGCGCAGAAATTGATTGAGGAAGTCCATGGAGGTTTGTGCGGCGCACACATGAATGGGCATATGCTAGCAAGGAAGATTCTAAGGATGGGCTATTACTGGATGACCATGGAGGCAGACTGCTACGCTCATGTCAGAAAATGCCAGTTATGCCAGATTTATGCCGACAACATCCATGCACCACCGAATACACTGTACTCCATGACATCACCTTGGCCGTTCGCCATCTGGGGAATTGACATGATAGGCCAGGTTCATCCAATGGCTTCAAACGGGCATCGGGTCATCTTAGTGGCAATTGACTACTTTACCAAGTGGGTAGAGGCCATGTCCTTCGTGGATGTAAAGAAATCTCATGTGCTCAAGTTTATCAGAAACAATATAGTCTGTCGCTATGGAGTTCCAGAAGCGATCATCACTGATAATGCAAAGAATCTGAATAATAAGGACATGGAAAAGATGTGTGAAGATCTGAAGATCAGACATCTAAACTCAATGGCATACCGGCCCAAGATGAATGGGGCAGTAGAGGCTGCCAACAAGAATCTGAAGAAGATACTTGAGAAAATGGTAGTCACTTACAGAGACTGGCATGAGAAGCTGCCCTATGCACTGCACGCCTATCGGACGTCGATTAGGACATCGACCGGGGCAACCCCTTTCGCCCTGGTATATGGAATGGAAGCAGTCCTCCCCGTGGAAGCACAGATTCCGTCACTCAGAATTCTGAAGGAAGCTGAAATCAGTGACGTTGAATGGGAAGAATCCAGATTTGACCAGTTGTAGTTATTGGATGAAAAAAGGATCAAGGCTTTGTGCCATGGCCAGCTCTATCAACAGAGAGTGGCACGAGCCTACAACAAGAAGGTGAAGCCACGACAATTCAAGGTGGGAGACCTGGTACTAAAGAGAATCTTTCCTCATCAAGAGGACAACAGAGGGAAATTCAAGCCAAACTACGAAGGGCCATTCGTAGTCCACAAGGTTCTATCCAGAAGAGCACTCATCCTACAAGAAATGGACGGGGCAATTTTTCCTGAGCCGATAAATGCGGACGCCGTCAAACTGTACTACGCCTAAGATCATTCTGATTGGGAAATGAAGAGAGGCCATCCTTGACTCTCCTTTAGACTGTAAATCCTTCCAAATACCTTAAATTCTCCCCTAGTTAAACAATTTTGAGCCTTAAAATTCTTTCAACCCATTGCAAGTGTTCTACACATCAAACGGGGCATTCCTGGCAAAGCAAAAAGAAACAGGGCATTCTTGCCCAGAAAAAAAAAAACCTCAAAAAGAAGAGAAAATGCAATAGAAAAAGAAAGAAAAAAGAAAGAAACACAAAAAATGGGGAAATGTTTACCCGCCAAGAAATACAGAGATGGAAATAAGCCAGGATGTAAGTCCCACCAGCAATAAACGTAGCACTCTTTTCAAACCCAAATAAATAAGCTTTCTTGAGCCGCTTATCCTTTCTTTCATAACCAAGACCAAGCCTACGTTTCGTCCCATCTCTAAGACCTCTTGGATCCGGAAAGGAATGATCAAGGCAAACAGTTAAGTCAGCATTCGTCAGTAATGACGGAATCCAGAGTTTCCTAGAAAGGCTGGACATAGCGAAAACCCGAAAAAAGGGCGTTGTGTGGTTAGTCAAAGAGAGAGAGAGAGAGAGAGAGAGAGAGAACTGGTCACATCTGGTTTGAGCAGAGCAAGAAACAGAGGAGAGCGGTGACAGTGGCAGACAGTAAACTGAGAAAATTGCACAGAGCTGAGAGGTCCAGACCGGCAGGTTGCGTCCAAGTCAAAGACTCCACAGTGGCCTATGATGACAATGCTACGGAAAATACCAAGCACTCCAAGTCCCGTCTGACCTGGGAAATTTCTTTGATATTGCAAACACGGGCACACACTAACACACCTGTCTTCTCTATAATTGTTCTGCTTAACTGTTTGAGGCTCCACATTGAGCTACTAACCTAAGTTGATAATCTCTTAACCTTGGCAGAGGCCGCTTCTAGCTGCAATGGGCGAAAGGCTCAGAGCAAGAAGAGAATAAGAGAAGTGTTTTGCATTCTCCAGCTATTCCACGGCTAACTTGTTGTCTTTGCCGACCTTCATAGGTACAGCGAAAGTGGGATAACGGACGTCTTCTCCAAAATCCCCAGTGGAGTTCCTTCAGTAAACGGAGGATAATACCCTCCAAAACCCCCAGTGGAAGACCTTCAGCAAGCAAGGGACGACACCCTTACATACCCAATAGAGTCCTCTCAAGCAATAAGAGAGTGGTACCTGATGATGTAGACTTCTCAAGCCTCGCCCAGTCTGAAGAGGCCGGCTTTGCGAAGAAGAGCGGAAAGAAGACAAACAAGCTCGTATCAATCCCTAGTGGAGTCTCTCGCGCCCAACAAGAGCGCAGACGAGCATAAGGAATTCACACCGGAGCAGAGGGAAAAGGCTTTACAAAGAAATAATGATAGCATGAGGAATCCCCACTTATCCCCAATGAAGCACCATTTCCAAGGGAATTCCCACGCTTGTCAGAAAGGCCCAACCAAAGAGAAAGGGCAATGAGGAAGGGATCCAGATTAATCCCCAGTAGGAGACCTCGGCCTCGTAAAACCAACCAGAAGACGCGATGCAGAAGAAAGAAGCCGCAAGGCATGAAGCAGGATAAGCAAAGATAAAGATCCCATCGGGCAAGATGCCCCTTTTGTAATTTTTGATTTCACACTTTTGTAAATAGAGTAGAGCAGGTGTGTGAGCTCCCTTGAGGCACTGGGCAGCGTTGGAAGCACCTCCTCACCAACAGCAGCTCCTCCTCCACTATTCCTTCCTCCTTTCTCCATTCGGTCCGCGTCCTAACCCAACCCTGGGCCAACAAAAAAAAAACACAAGCAAGCTTCAAGTAAAAGACACAAGATGGATCAGAAATATGAAGACATGTAAGTGTGAAAACTCACACTCCTTTTATGGCAAATGTTTGACAAATTATGTCTTCTAATAAATCTTCAAGATGTGTAGATTAAATAATGCAAATTCAGTGAATTTAGTAAAGAAGAAGAAGACGATGCTGCCACACAGCTACCACGCCGCTGGTAGCTCAAGGAAATGAAAGATTTTCTAAATAGAGCATTTATTGTAAAGGCACTTGCGAAGATCAACACCGCTGGCAGCGCATAAGTGAATCAGTGCTTTGAAAATAAGGCACGTGCACTAGCGTCGTAAGGCGACGCCGACACGCCGCTGGTAGCGCAGAGCGAGATTGAAGATTATATGATCAGCTGTGCACATGCCGCGTTCTCTCCCGCTAGCAGCTCGCTGGCAGCGCGCCCTTAACTAATTCAACCTGTTCTGAGCGGGACTTGAGTTCGCTTCCAGCCGTCTACCCCGATCGTACCACGACGCCACCAACGCTCGACGCGATCTGAGTTCTTTCCTTTAAATAGACGTGCTGTAATTTTTAGAAATGACTTTTTTCTTTAGATCAATTTGATTTCGGATCTTGAGGTGTTCAAGATTCGATCAATTATTCTTTAGAGAGTCGGTGATCGAGTGAGGGGGAGATCTGAGATAGATCGCCTGGAATTGAAGGTTGAGGATTCTTCTTCAATTTGAAACTTCACCTGATCGTGTGATCGCCTGGATTGGTGATCGGCTTTGTTGGATGCATAGGTAGATTCCTACTGCATTGGATCGTCTCAGTGGATTCTGAGGTGATTGTTGCGATCTGGATTGATCGTGTTCTGCAGCTTGTGGATTCAAGCTGTGTTGCAGTTCGTGGACTCGAACTGTGGATCACTGTTGAGTGATTGTTTGCGATGTGGATTGATCGTGGTTTGCAGCTTGTGGATTCAAGCTGTGTTGCAGTTCGTGGATTCGAGCTGTGGATTGCTGTTGAGTGAGTTCAATTGTAAAGGTTAAGTATGTGCTCCTTTGTAATTGTCTTTTCATTCAATAGTGGAAATTCGAAGGGTTAGTCGCCTCATATAGACTCGAGGTTTTTCCTCGATCTGGATTCAGGTTTCCTCGTATAATTCTCTGTGTATGTTTCCGCATTGTTAAATTCTGAATTGTTGTAGATCGTGGACCTATAGAGTAGTCCTCTACTCTTTCAAGAAATCTAAAAGCTTTAATGGAACAAACAAGAGGAAAAGAATATCGTCAAGTGTCTGGCATCAACGCCGAAACAGGTTGGCGAGCTCGAGTCCAATCTAATCTCCTTCAAACTTAAATTAAAATGCTGAAGAGTTTTCCTACAAAAACCCGAAAAGCCAAGGGTGAGGAAACTCTGAAGCTAGGAAGTGACGCCACATCATTGGCGCTTCCCTCTCAAAATGAAAACTTCAAAGGACTAAAGCTCGTCGACCATGTCGACAGAAATTCCAGGCGCAAAAATGAGATTCTTTTTCTCTTTGCCGTTCATCCGCAAGGTGACTCTGGCAAAGAGGGGCAGCTGTAAGCACCTCATTTTTGCGCACCCAGAAGAGCCGGAAATGCAAACCTTGGACAGAAAGTCAAACCTGAGGAGTCAAAATTTGACCTTTTGATCAAGTGATAATTGGCCACCTTGCTTTATCTCAATGGATATAGAATCCCGACACGAGTCCAACACAACTGAGTTTGCTGGAATCGGAGTCCGGATGAGGGTTCGGCGGGCGGTCAAACTTGAGGATGAGCCAAAAGTTGACTTTTCCTCGAACCCCATGCCAAGTGCTTAGCCCCATGTCATTGAATAGAGGGCTCCGATACGAGTCTAACGCAATTGAGTTTGCTCAAATCGGAGTTCGGATGAAGGAGATATGAGCTGTCGAAGTTTCCGAGTAGCAAAACCGGAAACTGCACATGTGGCGCAGGAACTACCCACGTGGCAGCCAACGCAGCAAAATATCTCGGGGACTAAATCTTGAATATCCAAAAATCTCAAGGACTAAACAAAAATTCGTACGGGGCTATCCGTAGATATCCAAAAGTGTCAAATCGGTCGAATCGGTCAAGTCGAAGGGCAAATCCGTACTTTTTTGATTTGTATCCGGTCAAATATACCGAATACACATACCCTTGTGTATATCCGGACTCAAATACCGGATACAAAGATTTGCTCGGCGAGATTCGCGCCGATTCTCCGACAAATTCGCGGCGGCATTAATTTTGTGCATAATTATGTTTTGTATCTGGCATTTAATGCTGGATACAAATAAACCTTAGTGTATCCGGCCTTGGAGACCGGATACACATGGGACATAGTGTATCTGGCCTTCAAGGCCGGATACATTAAGTTTTTTTATAAAAGGGGGCCGCAGCCCCCTTTCAAAGGGTTGGTTGATTCCACTGTTCTTAGACCTCCTTGCCCGACCTTGGCTCATTTGAACCTTCCCTCTCCAGCACCCATTGACCTCCACCACCTTCCCACCACCACCCCAAGGCAGCTCCACCCCTTCTCCTCCTCCTTCCTCCTCAACTCTCACTCACCAAGTGTCAAGAAGGAGAGGTTGCTTGCTGCTGCTACTGTGGGAGGACTTACCAGCTATTGTCCATCCTCAAGGGAGTGTCTCCACCTCCACTAAAGAGCCTAGAACCTCCAGGTAAGGTTCCCCATCATGTTGTGTTCCTCATATATTAAATTTGGATTTTTTCGCTAACTTGCTTACTCTTGCCTTTCTTCTTGGCATGGGCTCATTTCCTTGTCATATTAAGCATGCATTTGATTTTCTTTTCGTGGCATGGGAGGCTCTAATGGTAAGAGAGTCCCCACATTAAGTTCGATAAGGGAATAGAAGGAAGTCCACCCCATTTGGAGTCTCTTTAATCCACTGTTTTTTTTGGATTTCTAGCAGTATTTTTTTGTCCATCAAAAGAGAGAGCATGTTCTCTCTAAGGCTCCACCCAACGTACCCCAAGTAACCCCCCATTACCCTTCATGATTCTGGTTTTTTTTCTTCTTCTCTCGTCTCTCTCTTTTATGATCCTCATGGTGGTTTTTGCTGGACGTGTCCTCTTGTTTTTTTGTTATGTACCATGATGAGTGGGGTTGCTGTTGGTGACAAGAGCAGCTCCTCCTTTTCCTTATTTTTATCTTGCTATAATGCTTCTCTCATCCCTTGCCTAGTTAATGATATGTTGATAGACCTACTACTGTTGCATGCCATTAGCATGATCCCAATCCCCCACTATTCCCTTAGCTCATAGCCCACTTATCTGCATGATTAAACCCCATTACTAGCGGCTGTTCCGCTGTGTGTGCAGCATGCTTCTTGGTAGTTTCTGTGGAAATTTATAGCATGCCTAGCTGCTGTGTTTACCATGCCAAGATGCTGCTGTTTTGAGCCTTGAAGTGCCTCTGATTACCCCTTGCTCTCTGCTGTATTCCTTCATAAAAGCACGAGGTGAACCATAGCCATGCTTACTTTGCCGTGACCAAAGTAGGTTGCTGCTGGGGGGCAGCAGCTAGCTCTCATTGTTTGATGCTGCCCCAGTAGGTCGGGAAGTATAAAACCCCACCTGGTAGCAGCCCATAAGAGCCGTGCAAGCATACCATCTCCCTTCACCTTCATTCACACCATCCCAAGCATGGGATTTGAGTCCCCCACCTCTTTACGGCTGCTGTCCTTGTAAGGTGGCAGCAGGTTCTATTTCATTTTAGTTTCCTTTTTTATTTTTTCTGTACCTGCCGGGATGTTGCCCCCCTCCCCCCCTCATCAATCCCTGTTCTAGTGTGCATAAACATGCCCTCTTCACCCTACAACCCCCTTTATATTGGGCCATGTAAGTTGCTGCTGGGGACAGTAGTAGGCTTTGGTACTACTGCTGTTCCTAGCAGGTTTGTCCACACAGCAGCAACCCCGAGGCAGCCCCCCTTTAAAGACCATGCGAGAGTGCAGCCTCCTCACTCCCTTGCTCGAAAAGTGCCGCTTTGCTTAGGTTGAATGCATGTTTAGATTCAGATTTCTTTTCTTTCTGCTGTGCATATGACCACGGTGTTAGTACCTTACTTCTTATTCGCGATTGCAATGATTGTCATGTATGCTCCCATTACCCCAAGCCAACTTGGTATTGTTAAACGCACCCATCACACCCACCTTTTGCCCTTATATGTTTGTTATTCATGAGCATATGGGCATGCCCCACCAAGACCCCATGCTCCACTTAGCTGCTCTTGTATAATCGAGAAGAAGTGGGGAGGGGCAGCAGCCCCATGCCCCCACCTCATCATGTTTTGAGTTGCAGAAATCAAAGGACGTGAACAAAGTTGATACACCCCCCACCTGAACCAGTGTGGGCCCTCCCCGGGGCCCACCAAGCCTTAGAAAGCCTTCTAGGAACCCATGGAGGCCACCCCAATGGCCAAACCCCGAGCAGAGGCCATTTTGAGGTGATCCGGCAACTCAGGCCGGATCACCTATGGCCTGTGTGTATCCGGCAACCAAGGCCGGATACACCACAGAAATGCAATCTTTATGATTTTTATGTTCCTCGTCGGATTTTGTGATGGTTGACACCCAAACTATTAAACCAATAGACCCGGAAACCCAACTTGGGACCTGGACCACCGGTCCAATTTGATACATCTGTGGGCCTTCCAACGGGGCCCACCAAGCCCGATAAATCCTAAAGCATGCCACCTAAGCAAGTTAAGTAAAATTAGCTAGTTAAACCGGGCGGACAAAACCCAATGCGGCCCACCCGAACCTTGATGTGTGGAATGGTATTTCAATTGCGTGGTTTGGCCGAGACCCAGGGCTAGGACCTATCGGGCCCGCCAAAGCCCACCAACCAACCAAGTAAAGGTGCAAAACCCTAACTTCACTTAACTTGGGCTTTCAAGCCTAAGATTGGACTACGGGCCCCAAGCCCAATGTCTAACCCACTATTGGCCAATTTAAATAAAATAAATTGAAAATACTTTGGCATCCACTATGGGGGCCCACTCAGGGGCCCGCAAACCAATGCAGACTCACTTATTGCATGAAAATCACATAAGGCTCCAACTTGAACAAACTAAATAAAACCAACATACTTAACCAAAAGCACACAGGGCCTCCTAGGCTTAGACAGGGGCCCACATGGGCACATGGGCTTACCCAAGCCCGCTAAGGACATCGTGGGCCTTCCAATAGGGCCCACCGAATCAGACTCAGACAACTTAAATAAAACAAGATAAAATCAACTAAAGGGACCTACACCACTCAGGTGGTCCTGCCAAGACTTAACTAAATGGCATGCTGGATTAGGAATCGGGTGAAAACCAACTAGAAAGCTGACTCAAACCAGGGAACCCACGGGACCCGTCATCCGACGGGGTGGACTGGGGTGTCTACGGTCTTCCCCAGATCACAACCGAGACCCGACTTAGAATCTCAAGCCGCAGACCAAAGCCCGAAATAGACTAACTTAGGCACCCAGGTGTCCGCCTGCACCCCATCAGGCGATGGCGACTCCGAACTCTCCCGTGCCGCGTTTCCGACATGCGCACAATATCATCGATCGCGGCCCGCTGGCTGTCGAACCGGTCCCGAATAGTATTCAGCTCGTGTACCTGCCAACAAGAACAAAATTGGTGTCAGAAATACAGAAGGGAAGAAAAGTGGATAAAAATATGAAGATTACAAGACTCACCGTGTCCTCATGGATCCGGATACAGATCCCACCAATCTCGGTCACCCCGGCACGAGTGGGTCGATCCATCAAGCACCCAATGGATACTCTCTGGATCCACTCGTCGTAATCCCCAGCTACTGTGAGCCCCTCTGCATCCAGGAAATGATTGAACTGATCCACATCAAAGCCCGGTAGGAGCGTGTCGGGACCCACAGGAGGAGGAGGAACGGGGATACGAAGTGCGCCGGTGTGTTGATAGTACATGCGCTCTCCTAAGTACATCACCCTACCAAGCCTCCCAAGGAAGCACTGGTAGGGCTGACGTCACCGATCTCTATCAAAGGCGTCCTGTACTACCATCTCACGGGCCACTTCGACATCCACGTCATCAAAGCGGGCCAGGATAAGCTGCAAAGAAGAGAAATGGTCAGATACAGTCAAGATGCAGGAAAAGAAATAAAAGGAAAAAGGAGAGGGGGTTTACATCAGATCGGCGGGCACGATCCAAGTGCACCTGAGCAGTGCGAGGCTGACTCCTATTAGCATCTCGGACCTGGGCCGACCAGCGTAAAGCAACAGGGAAATCCGTGACCTCAGGTATCGGGGATGGGCGGAAGAAGGTCATATAGGTGTACATAAACACCTCTCAAAAGAAAAATCAGTCAGAAATAAAGGAAGATGAAGCCCAAGGAATGAGACAAGACAACTTAATACCTGTAGGATCTGCCAGAAAAACAGGCAGCTGACTCCATCACCTCTCGGGGATGCCAGGCCTTGAACCGCTCGGCACAACCCGGCCAGGATGGTCCCATATATAAGCTGACCCCATGCTAGCTGGCGGGTCTGATGGAAATCTTGTGCAAAACCCCTATTTTGCTAAGGTTTTTTATTATTATTAAAATTTACTATGTGTGCATGTTAACTTAAGTGGATGCGGGAATATGTAGGGTTTTCAGTGGGCGAGCATGCACAAGATCAAGGTTTTTTAAAAGGTTGTCGAGCGGCAATACGTATGGGAGCGTGCGAAGGTAAATATACTAAAAAGGAAAATTAGGTCTTTGGTTTTAAAAATACTCGTATCAATACTTTTGGCAATACTTTTGTTAACCGAAGAACTTGGGCAATTTGGCGATTGGTAGCTACTGTGGCGATTAGGGTTTCGCTGGGAAGAGACGAGAACCGCGAGAGCTACGACTGGATTAGTGGAGTCGGAGATCCAGATTTCAGTGGGTTTTTCTTCTCACGAACAGGGGATCAGTTCGGCGACATTCACACGCACGCACGCAGTCGGAGTCAGTGATCGGCCGTGGTTTGGAATCACCTATTATTCTAGGATAAGCGTATAAGTGTGAGTAGCATTGATTTACAACTGAGGTTTTAGTTTATTCGTGATGGTATTCTGATTTCATGGTTGTATTTTTTTTATTCTGAGTTTTCTGGGTTTTCTGGAATATCATGAGTCCGAGGATGAGAGTGAATTACAACTTGAAATAAAATGTGTTTAGATTAAATCCAAAACTAGTTGGGAAGTGTTCTGGGCATATTAGGAGACTATTGGAACAATTACAGATCGAAAAAGGTTGGCCAGAGATGGAGATCTCAAAATAACAGAGAGTCGAAAATCGCAGTGAGTATCCGCCGACTTGGCGCTCACTTAGGAAGTAGGCGCCCTTTTAATTTCACTCCCCGCCGAGCTGGCGCCCACTTGGCGCTCAGCTCACGCTCACTTAAAAGGGGTGCGCGAATTTCGCACGAAGCTGGCGCCGACCTCGCGCCCACTTCCCGCCCACCTGGTGCTCACTTAATATCGAGTGAGTGCATAGTCATATTTTTACCAAAATCCTATCCGCCGACTGGCGCTCACCTGGAGCTCACTTCAGGAGGTGAGCGCATAGTCCAATACACTTACCGAATTGGAATTTTGACTAAACCAAGGGGTTTTTGATGACTTGAGGGTTAAACCACTTAACTATTCACTTGTTTGGGGACTTTGGAACCTACTTTGCCTATTCAATTATTAGAGGAAAATTTAGTGAAATTCTTAAAAGCTTCCAAGGTTGAGTTTAGGTTATTTGTAAGTGTTGTGCCGGATACCAAAACACTAGGAGTTTCTAGTTAGTTTCCCTCTGTTTTATACACTGTTTTGATTGAGAAATTATTAAATTGTGGTTTCACTTGTTTAGATAATTCTGAATGTATTGTAAAGATTTTCTTGGTATGAATAATTGAGTTTTATTTTGCAAATGGCATGTGTTACGGAAATGAGAAATCTGAAAGTACATGAGATACTGCTTGGTCCAAAGGAACAGGTGATGAAATGTAATGAGTTATACATGATGTGGAATGAATGACTTATTTTGATGTCGGAATTGCAATTATACGATGATTTACTGTTTTGGTTTAGCTTGTCCTGGATCCAGAGTATAAGCTTAGTAATGTGATGCTTTTGTTTTATTGGAGTAATGGCATGGCCATGGAGTGTTGCCACGACCGGTGTAGAGCAGCCAGAAACCTTGAGTAGGCCTGGTTGTCAATGTCGAAACCCTGAGTAGGCCGGCATTGGATGACGAAACCCTGAGTAGGCCGTCATTTCAGAGTATTCGAAACCCTGAGTAGGCCGGAACTGTGTACATGGAGGTGTGGAGGTCGCTCTGGCATGTTGATTAACCAATGTAAACAACTACATGACATTGACCACTGTGGGGATTTGTTTTTGTTTGACGTGATATGTTTTATTTGCTGGTCTATTGGTGCGGAGTAGCCCATGATAAAATACTTTATTGGTGCTGAGTAGCCCATGATAAAATACTATATTGGTGCGGAGTAGCCCATGATAAAATACTCTATTGGTGCGGAGTGGCCCATGATAAACACTCTAGTATTTCAAAAACCTGAGTTGTTGAACTATGTTTTCTTCGATATGTTGCTACCTGGCTATACGTGACTTTACAGCTATATGCATGATTGATATCGTCTTTACTGCTTGGTTTATACGATGGTTTTTCCTCACGGATGTAAATTGGATCGTTGAAGTTTTGTTGGGTTATACGTGTTATCATCGTTGTATATGGTTTGAAATCATGATATGTTTTAGAACTGAACTAGATGTATTTGTGCATGCATGTGCTGCTCACTGGGATATTCGTATCTCACCCCGTTGCTTTCGTTTTGTTTTCAGATACTCTTGGAGAGCTCGATACTTGCGGGTAGTTACTTGGACATGTGAGTTTTATTTTAGTTTGGGAATATTTTAGCGCACTCTGTTATATAGCTATTGTTGTATTCATGTTTTTCCTTCACTCTGATATTGTGATCCTATGTTTTAAATTAACCTTCGGGGATGAGTTACGGTGTTATTTCGTGACTCGGATCCGGGGCGTTACATCTCGCAAAGCATCCAAGAAAAGCGGGCTGACGCTGGTTGTATCCTCCGGGAAGAAGCAGCTCCCGAGCATCAGTAGGAAAACATGCCGGAAGATGGGAACAAAGGCTGCGTCCTCCGCAGCAACAGTCGCGTGTCTCCCCCCATAATGACGAGCCAGGCTCTCCCGCAGCCAACTGATAGAGAGGCGACCACTCCGCCCATCCCAAGCAGCATGAGGCAGGTCCGGATATCCCAGGAGGAGGCCGATATCCTTAGCAGAAGGCCGATCCAAGACGATGGTCCGCCCCGTCAAAGGAATACCAGTAATCATCACAAAATCAGAGGGGCGGATCCCCAGCTCCACGTCCGGTAGATGGAATGACTGTGTCTCCGGAAAATATATCTCCATCATGGCGAAGATGAGTGGACGGTCGGCTCTGAACGATTGGATGCTGAGAAAATGATCCAAGTGGCACCTCCCAAACTCCCGCCTGAGTGCCGGGGAAAGTGACTGAGCTAACTCACTAAATCTTCCCCAACTACCCCGCAGATGGGAAGAATGATATGGAAGCGGCACATCGGCCCAGATACACATAGAGGGGTGGCTATCCAAGCCACTGAGGAGCTCTGTATCCTGAACAGATGCTCTCAGCTCCGCAGAGACCCCTGACAAAGCTACGGCAGTACCATCCTGAGCCGCACCCCTGGCTCTGCCTCGGCCTCGGCCTCTGCCACGGCCTCCCTCACCCTCAGGGGCCTGATCCTAAACTCTTCCTCGACCTCTGCCTCGACCTCGAGCAGGAGCAACAACGGGCTAAAATTCAAAGGAAAAGTGTGAAGATTGGTATGGGAAGAGAATAGAAGGAGGAAAAGAAGAATTTGAAAGTCTACCTCAGCAGAACCCTCAGCAGAGCTCTCTCTAGAATCATCTAAGGGCTCCGAAAGGGTAGCGCTAGAACTAGTCTCAATCCGAGCTCGAGACGAAGAGGGTCGATCAGCTGGGTCAACCTCCTCTCGGACACGGGAACGACTCCTAGCCATCTACATAGGGAAGTATCTTATGAGTTTCAGTACAAGTTTACCAAAAATTTTAAAACTTGCTTTAAGATTCAGTTCATCAGGGATCTTACATGATTTTTTTTTTCTGTGGGTCTTAAAGGAAGCTTACTTCAATTCTATTATCTGTTTTGGTTCAAAGTTTTCTTAAGAAGTTGGTATTTCTAGTTTATGGAATCCTGATGCTGAAATTTTGTCCTGAAAGCCTAATATCTGCTAACCTATTTCAGGGCTCCTACATAGGGATGAAGTCCCAATGGCCAATCATGGAAGTGTTTTGACAAGTGGAGCAACACATTAATCAGAAGTGTACTACCACCGAAGCAAATTGAGGGAAAGGAATAAGTCATAGCTTGTGAAGGGGGTCAGTGGAAAATTGTGAAATACAAGAATCAGAATTCCAGTCAGAGGAAAATCATAGCATGGTTCAGTTGCAACAGGCAGAATTCCAGTCAAAGGAAAATCACAGCATGGTTCAGTTGCAACAGGCAGAATTCCAGTCAAGGAGAAAGTTATAGCATAATTCAATTGCAGCGCCCAATTACAAGCGTGATATAAAAAGCAGAATTCCAATCAAAAATGCAGCATGGTTCAATTGCAGCATGGCATGAAAATCCAAATGCAAGAAAAATTATAGCATGGCATTAGCAGCATATCATTCAAAAGACCAGGCAATTCGGATTCCACTTATAGACAATTCAAAAAAACTGACAGGATCAATGTAGAAGTCAAGCAACAGCATGATATCAATCCACCGGGGTCTTAGTCATGGGCAAACAAAGCCATTTTCAATCGTGCATTGATCACAACAGATGTAGAAAGTTGGCATCTAAATCATGCTCAATCCAAGTCAATGCATAGTTCGAAATTGTGGCAATCGACAGCTATAGCATGATTGAACATTCAAAGACTTACCTGAAATTGGAAGCAGGAAGTTGGCTGCGGTAAGCAAGAGCAAGGAAGCACGAATGCCTGAGTCGCTAGTGCCGGTTTTAAGTCGGCAATCAATTGGAGACGAGCGAAAAACCAAAGTACCAAACCAGGGCTTGGTCGCAGCAGCCAGATGCAAGTCGCCGAAGTCAATACAGGTCGCCGGAGACAATGGAACTTCGCCGGAAGCAGTGAAAGTCGTCGGAAATCGCCAGAGAAGAAGGAGGAACAGTCGGGGGTAAAGGAAAAAGAAGAGTGTAGCCGAGGTTAGTAATCGGGGAAGAAAGAAGAGAAGGGGAAAAGTCGCGGTCGCGCGTGACTTATAAAACCCTGTGTATCCGGTGAATCAGGCCGAATACACACGAGGCCATTCGTATCCGGTATGCTAGACCGAATACAAAAGAAGAAAACAAAAAAAAAGAAAAAAAAAAGAGAAAAATGAGAAAAAGAAAAGGAAAAAAGAAAAAAAAAGAGAAAAAAAGAAAAAAAAAGAAGAAAAAAAAAGGGAAAAAGGAAAAAAGGAAAAGAGCAAAAATGTGCTACCAAAGTCCACTATTTTCTCACAAAAACCCCTATTTTTGTCTTGAAATTCACCCCACAGCCACAAGAGCTCAGTGGAATTTAGGACAAATTTGGGAAATGTGTTGGTCAAAAAGGATGATATCCACTCAATTTTCAACTCGGTTTGACAATAAATCAGTTTTCAAAAAATCATATTTTTGGGCTTAAAATCCACTTCATAGCCACGAGAGCTCAGTGGAATTTAAGAATTCTTGGAGAAATGCCCCCCTTAAAGTTAGGGCTTTTTGGCAAATCTTCACCTAAAAATTATTTTTACAAAATTGAATTGAACCAAGCAAATCAAGGTTAAGGGAGTGCAATTTGGGCTTGTCTAATCTTTGCAGCTCACTGCTTCGCAGCTCCCGCAAAGAGGGGCAGTTGTAGACACCCCAAATTGCACTGTCAAAATGATCAATAATCACTAAAAATCATTATCTTCTTGAAGGCCAGCATAGAATTTGAGAAAATGAGTTTTTCCTTGTATCCGCCAACTCAGGCCGGATACAAGTGTCCTTATTTGTATCTGATGGAACATACTGGATACAAGCAGGCTCTAGTGTATCCGGCAACATATACTGGATACATTAAGGTACTTGTGTATCCGGTCTGATATGCCGGATACACAAGTTTTGCTCAAAATTAGGGTTTTCCGAGAGCTTTTCACTTTTACTATCATATCCCTCATTAAATGAGTGGAAATCTCGGAAATGACCTTAGGGTTAAGGTTGGTGGGCTATAGACATTATGTTGTGTCTACCATTCTCACCAACCCTAACCCTAGCCTTTGCCTATAAATAGGAGGCTCCCCCTTAAGCAAATGGCCAATAAGTTGGAGATCCAAGAGCTCCGAGTGAAGAAGAGAACTGCCGCCGGATTGCTTCCAGCACCCCAGGTAAGCCTCAAACCTCTTCTTTATTTTTTGTATTTACATTCCTAGATCTAGATCTCTTCTTCTACCTTTTTGTAGAATAAGGCCTTCTATGTGTATGAAAACCCTTCCCTGGCTCAAAGTATCTCAAGACTCCCCCTAGTTGTAAAACATGAAGGCGGGATCTAGGAGAAACGAGACTGGGGATTGATCCTAGTGCTAGAACCTATCTTGCATAAGCCTTTTGAATGATTGAAAACGGTTTCATATTCAAAGTACCCCAAGATTATCTTGAAGAACCGTGTTTAACGGGGAGAGAGAACTAAGGGAAACGATAATGGAACGGAACCCTAGGTTGTTTTAGAACCTTATTTTGATGAAGATGAATGCATTCTATGTTGCTATATTGTTCTTGTATGATTTTTCACACTTGCACATACATAGCACGATTTTGGCAGGATAGGCTCACATTTCGGGTTTATTGCATTTATTGTGATAAATCTGAAATAAATAGCCCCAATCAATTCTAGAATGTTTTTAAAAGGTTTTTAAAAGATTTGGATTCATCTTGCACGAATCACACACACTTTATCATAGTTTTGAGTTGGTTTTGTTCAAAAAAGGCTTAACTTGACAGCAACTGTACCCCTACTTTGGACACTCATAACTTCATCGTCCGGATGAATTTTGGAGTGATTCTAAAACTATAGGAAAGGTGAGGCTGTCTAGTTTATGCCTACCAAATTTCATTAATTTCTATCAAGCCGATTTTTGACACCTCTCTGTCGAAGTTGATTGGACAGTTCAGGTTTAAATACGGAACTTGTCACTTCGACAGAGCGCCATGTGTTCGTTTTAAATCCGATCCGAGTGATTTTTGTTTTTGGGCACTCCTTTATGAGTATATTTTTAAATCCAGTTGGTCTCATAATTGTTTGACTCCATTTGTATTATTGGTAACAGATTTATTTAGAACTGCTCATCAGTACTTTTCTGGGTAAATCTGTGATCTTTGGGACCTGTTCGGGAGACCACCCAAGGCACATCCGAATAAATTTTTGTATGAGACTAGTTTCGTTCGAAAGATGGCCATACAAACTTCAATCACACCAAATTTCGTGGATTTTTATGGAGTGGATTTTTCTAGGTGAGTTTCCAAACTTGCATGCTTATCCCTTTTGATTTTCCCCAGTAGCAACTTTAAAGGAGCATAACTCCTAGGATTTCAACCGGATTTACTTGAAATTTTGCATGAGTCTCTTATTTACCATGATCTTTCAAATTGATTTGGTTCGATTCAATTTAAAATTGATTTTGAATGATTTCAAGACAAATGGTATTACTTTTCACCGAATTTTCCGGATTTGCCTCAACTTGGTTTTGTGCAACTCTTGCTTTGGATTTTCATTTTTGTTGATATTCCAGAAGTGATATTGACATAAAAGAGGATATAGAATCCATTTGGATTCCTCATGTGAAAATATCACACATTGGCTTAATTCTTTTCCAATGTTTTTAAATGATTTTTAGCAAGCTTTCTTATCTTTTTTGCATGAACAAATACTTGGCAACCACCTTGTGTGGGTGAATGGGGTTGCCTAACACCTTCCCCCGTTCATAATCTAATCCCCTTACCCATCTCTGGATTTGATTTTCAAGTAGAGTTATTTTTACTCTAGAATTTGCCTTTTAGCTATTTTTGCATATCTTTGAACTTTTTGGTGTCCATTCACACCCAAAATTCTGAATGGTGGCGACTGTCCCACTTTTTGCGTTGAGCCCCGTGTGTTGACGGAGGGGAGATCATTCCGGTGATTTTTCCCGTGTCTCACAGTTACACGGTCTGGGCTTGCCCGTATTGGTTATACAGGCTGGGCTCGCCCGTGTTAACTATATGGTCACGACTTGCTCGTAATTTAAATGCGGGCAAGGGCAGACCGTACTGTATATGCGGTTTTCGAGGAAAATTCAATTTTTAACAGTTTTTCCCACTAAATCCTGTTCCTTTAACCTTTAAATGATGATAAAGGGAAATGAGTTTGAATAAAATGCTGCAAAAAAAAAATAAATAATGTGAAAGAAAATCCCTAGGCCTCTGAAAGCCTTTGAATTTTAGACTTTTTCTCAAAAATCCTTGGGCCTCTGAAAGCCTTTGAATTTCAGACTTTTTCTCAAAAATCCCTGGGCCTCTAAAAGCCTTTGAATTTCAGATCTTTTCCTGTGGGCCTCTGACTTTGGGCCTCTGAAAGCCTTTGAATTTCAAATCTTTTCCTGTGGGCCTTTGAAAGCCTTTGAATTTCAGACTTTTTCTCAAAAATCCCTGGGCCTCTGAAAGCCTTTGAATTTCAGAAAATCCTTGGGCCTCTGAAAGCCTTTGAATTTCAGACTTTTTTCAAAAATATCCCTGGGCCTCTGAAAGCCTTTGAATTTCAGATCATTTTCTTTTTGTGGGACCTGTTGGAAGCCCTAGAATATTCCAACAATTCTAAAAAAAAAAAGAAGCAAAAAAAAAAAACAAAGAATCCAAACTTGTGTTCACCCAGCTTGCACATAGGCATGCATAGGTATGAGAATGAGATTAAATTGGCACTGGTATTTTCTCTTTACTTTTTCCAGGTACCAAGTACACTTGCAACCATAGCTCCTGTAACCAGATCAAGAGCTCACGCCATGAATCCCATTGAGAATGAAGCTGATGCTCCTCACCCAGATGTAGCCCTACTTCAGGAGCAGATAGCAGGACTAGCCCGAATGCTAGAGAACATACTATTGGTGCAGGCCTAACAAGTGCAAGCCCAGAACCAAGCATACACTTCCAACCAAGCACCTCCACCTCAAACCAACATTCCACCTCCAGTTCAACCTATTCCTGAACCCATTTCTGAACCTACCCCAGAACCTATACTGATCAGGGAAGAAACAGTTGAGTCTGAGAAAGAAAAGGAAAAAGAGAGAATGAGGGATGAGATGGAAAAGAAGTTCATGCATAGGCTGGAGATGATTCAGGATGAACTAAGGGAGGTTAAAGGGGTGAACAACTTTGGGGGCACCAATTTTGAAGACTTGTGCCTATACCCTAATGTTAACCTACCAGCCAAGTTCAAGTGCCCAGACCTAGACAAATATGATGGCACTGGCTGCCCCATGAGCCATCTGAAGTTGTACTGCGGTGCCCTATGCCAGTTCGGTCGGGATAAGGGCGTCTTGATTCAGCTCTTCCAAAGGAGCTTAACTGGAACTGCTTTGAGATGGTTTGCCACTTTAGACCATGGAAGGATCCGAAGATGGAAGGACCTAGCAGATGCCTTCCTGGCTCAATACCGGTTTAATTTAGAGATTGTACCAGATAGGTACGATGTAATTAGAATGAGTAAAGGAAGGGACGAATCTGTAAGGCAGTATGCCAAAAGATGGAGGGAGACTGCCTCTCAGGTCAGGCCACCCATGCTAGAGCAGGAGATGATTTCCACTTTCATTAGTACACTGGGTCAACCATTCTATAGCCATTTGGTGGGTCAGACCACCACTAATTTCGCAGCCTTGGTACAAGTGGCCGACCGAATTGAAGATGGGATCAGGTCAGGTAAAATAATTAACCACTCTGTCATGGTCAGTCAATAGGACCCCAATCTGAAGAAAGGAAGCGGGATAAAGAAGAATGGGAACAAGAAAGAGGGTGAGGTAAACATGGTACAGCCACCGTTAGGCCCTAAAAAGCCCATACAAATCAATATACCCGCTCATTTTCCTACTTCATCTGCTCCATCTACCCAGGCCCCCATGAGGGTTAATGTTCCAGCAGCACCCTCAGACCAAAAGAGGGCTTTTACTAAGGAAGAAAGGGATGCCTATTTTGCAGCAAGGAGAAATAGGGTTTTCACCCATATCCCAATGTCTCCATCTCAGTTGTTGCCCACTTCATTGCAAGCAGGGTATATTACTTTAAGAGAACCCAATCCGAATGCGTCCAAGGGGAGAAATTTTGACCCCTCCACCACTTGTGATTTCCACATGGGTGCACCTGGGCACCCTGCTGAAAAGTGTTGGCCATTGAAACACGCCATTCAGGATTTGCTTGACCAGAATACCCTGTCTTTTAATATAGGGGCTCCCAATCCTCCTAGAACAGACATTGGCCAAAACCCTCTACCTCAACATCATGGGGCAGGCCCATCTAATGCCATAGGGCTCATTTCTTCTGATGAAATAACCTTGGACCCATCCCAGTTAATTGCTCCAATAGGAACAACGGTCAAAGTTTATTTTGATAGAAGAAGTAGCAATAAAGAGGTAAATGTAATTTCAAAAGGAAATGATCGTGTTGCTGAGAGCATTAGCTCTGCTCTGGATCGGGTCTCATTTCTCATGGCCCAAATGAATATAGCCAAACTGCCTTTGGTTATCAATTGCAGTCCATCCACCTTTACTTCACCCATTCAGTCCAAACCGCCATTGGTCATAAACTGTGACCATCTCAATGCATCAGTCACCTCTGCAACCCCTCAACCAAAACAACTTCCGCCATTGGTTGTAGATGTTCCTCTTACTCAGATTTCATCATCCAAGTCCAAACTTCCCCCATTAGTGATAAATGTCCCTAAGCCTTCTTACTCTGAATTGGCTGTACCATGGAACTACAGCGAAGCCTTCACCACTACATTCCCTGCAACTGAGGCAGAAAGCAAGAAAGAAGTAAACCTCATGATGAGGTCAGGAAAATGTGTAGGTGTGGAAGAAAAACAAAAGGAGACAGAGAAGGAAAAGGAAGAAGAGAAAAACAAGGGAAAGACTAAGGTAGGGGAAGATGCCCCTCAGGTAATTGACAGTGAGGCTGCTGATCTCATTAAGATCATAAAAAGAGTGAGTTCAATGTTGTTGAGAAGTTGAACAAAGTCCCTGCCCAGATCTCAATTCTGGGATTATTGTTAAATTCTGAAAAACATAGGGACTCTTTGTTAAGGGTACTTCAGGGGGCACATGTGCCTAAAAACATTGAACCAGACCAACTAGGCAAGATGGTTGGGCAGATTTTATCCCACATTGTTATAATTTTTTCTAAAACAGAGATCAGCCCATCAGGGTACCATCATGTTGATCCTTTGCACATAGCTGTGTTCAGTAAGGGTTGCATGATAGCCCGGGTCTTGATTGATAATGGGTCGGCTCTGAATGTCTACCCATTAATAACCTTTGTAAAGCTCGGTCTGGAGCAAAACAAAATAAAACAAAATGGGAGAATCATAAGAGCCTTTGACAGCTCTAAAACACACTCCCTAGGGGAGGTTGAACTGCCGGTCACTATAGGACCGTATATTTTTAACATCACATTTGAAGTGATGGATATACTGGTGGCCTTCAACTTACTCCTAGGAAGGCCGTGGATTCATACAGCTAGGGCTATACCATCTACCCTCCACCAAAGAGTCAAATATATTAGAGGGCAAAAGGTGATTACTGTCCTAGCTGAAAACTTGGTTCCTCTCGTATGGTCCCCTGATGTACCCTATATAAACATGGAAATGACTGCTGACAAGAAGACCTTTCACTCTTTCCAATTTGAAACTATTAATTTTATACCTGAGGGTATCAGAAAAAAGAAGGAAAGTTGACCTGTGCTGAGAAAATGGTCAAGAAAGTGCTGGGAAAGTACAATTTCCACCCGGGAAAAGGTCTGGGGATTAACTTACAAGGAAGGATAGAACCAGTAAAGGTTAAGAAGATGGTCCATAGAGCAGGATTGGGGTCCAACCTAAGGAATTGGAAAATACAGAGGCAGATGGAAGACATGAAATTCCCTCACATCAGGGAAACTTTTCCAAAGCTTTCTCATATGATTCAGCTGTCTCCTCCCCAGGATCAATCCAAACCCCCATACTATAACATCAACCCGTTCCAGAAACCCAAGTCCTCAACCCTGCAACCATATGTTCTACCTTCACCTCTACAAGCATTGGGTGGGCCTGGGCCACAGGCAGAACAGGAGCATGATTTTTCGGAGGACGTTGGAGCCTTTTTTGCCATGACTAAAGGCAACCAAGAAGAAGGAGCAGAGGAGCTAGCCTTCATTGACTGGGTTGCAGTAGAAGTTCCATCTGGGACAAGCCCTATAGAAGAAGCAGGCAATGCAACTCACCCAGTACGGGTGATTTTAGATGCGGACCCTGAGCTTGAGGAGCAGGCTTGTACCCCTGCCCCAGATTCTTTTATTCTGAACAATTGGGAGGAAACTCCCCTTACTTTTGAAGCCGCGTTTGTTTGGCAAACAGACATGGCTTCCAAAAAAAACTCCATTAATGGAATGCCCTTTTCCTGAAGGTTTTAATGAGCCTTCGTCTTCAGGAAAAGATTTTTTAGAAGGCTCTCAAAAAACACAAAAAGATTTTTTAATTTTTTCTAGAAAAATTAAAATTTTCAAAAAGGTTCAAATCACTTATGAACCATATAAGCAAACGGAATTGGATCAGGTTGAGTATGACTTCGACCTCGAGCTCGACTTTGACCTAATGGGGGTTGAGGAAGAGACCGAGGATGAAGAAGACGACCTTCCAAAAGAAATCACATATCAATTGGAGCGTCATGAAAAGGGGGTCCAATCCAATATTGAAGAGACCATATCAATAAACCTAGGGATCGAAGATGACCCAAAAATAGTGAAGATTGGGGTATGCCTATATGAGGTACAGCGGGATGAAATGATACAGTTCTTGGCTGATTATGAAGATGTATTTGCATGGTCATATCGGGATATGCCAGGGTTAGACACGGACATGGTTGTGCACAGGCTACCAATTCTGCCAGATATTAAGACAGTTAAACAGAAACTGAGAAGGTTGAAACCTGAGTGGACATTAAAGGTCAAAGATGAAGTGGTTAAGCAATTCCAAGCGGGATTTTTGGCAGTCTCCACGTACCCTGAATGGCTTGTAAATATAGTGCCAATACCAAAGAAGGATGGAAAGGTCCGAATGTGCGTAGACTACAGAGACTTGAATAAGGCAAGCCCAAAGGACGATTTTGCACTTCCACACATCGACATCTTGGTGGACAACACTGCTATACATAGCCTGTTCTCATTCATGGATGGTTTCTCTGGGTACAATCAGATTAAGATGGCTAAGGAAGATCAAGAGAAAACAGCATTCATAACACCTTGGGGTACCTTCCACTACACTGTCATACCATTTGGGCTTAAAAACGCCCTACCAGCGGGCCATGACAGCATTATTCCACGATATGATCCATAAGGAGATAGGGGTCTATGTGGATGATATGATAGCCAAATCATGTGAAGAAGAAGACCACTTGATCAACTTGAAGAAGGTGTTTGACCGGCTCAGGAAATACAGTCTAAGGCTTAACCCTGCAAAATGTGTCTTTGGGGCTACATCAGGAAAATTATTGGGCTTTATAGTAAGCAGAAGGGGAATTGAGATTGACCCAGCTAAAGCTAAAGCAATCATTAAAATGCCATCACCTAGAACGGAGAAGGAAGTTCATGGTTTTCTTGGAAGGATTCAGTACATAAGCCGGTTCATAGCACAGCTCACTGCTATCTATGAACCAATCTTTAAGCTTCTGAGAAAGAATAACTTGACGGTCTGGAATGGCGATTGCCAAGAAGCCTTTGACACAATAAAGGAGTATTTATTGAATCCACCTGTGCTAATGCCATCAACTCCAGGAAGACCATTGATTTTATACTTGTCAGTTTTGGAGACGTCAATGGGGTGTGTCTTGGGACAGCATGACGATACAGGCAGAAAGGAAAGGGCGATTTACTACCTAAGCAAGAAGTTTACAGAATATGAAGCAAAGTATTTGCCTTTGGAAAAGACCTGTTGTGCTTTAGTATGGGCAACTCAAAGACTGAGGCATTATTTCCTTAGTCATTCCACCTTATTGATATCTCGAATGGACCCTTTGAAGTATCTATTTGAAAAACCGGCTTTAATTGGCAGAACGGCAAAGTAGCAGCTGTTACTCTCTGAATTTGATCTCACATACATCACTCAGAAGGCCATTAAGGGTCAAGCCATTGCTGATCACTTAGCTGCACACCCTTTACCAGAATACCAACCTTTGAAGACTAATTTTCCTGATGAGGCAATTCTGTTCACAGAAGAAGAAGAAAGTGAAGGCTCATGGCAGATGTTCTTTGATGGGGCCGCCAACATGAATGGGAATGGAATAGGGGCCGTTTTAATCATGCCAGATGGGGCACACATCCCAATCGCAGTAAAGTTGAGGTTCCAATGCACAAACAATATTGCAGAATATGAAGCATGCATAATTGGGTTGCAAGCTGCCTTAGACCATGAAGTAGAGGAACTTGACCTATATGGAGATTCGAGTCTTATCATCTTCCAAACAACTGGTGAATGGAAAACCAAGGATCACAAACTGATCCCCTATCACTAGTATTTGGAAGAAATAATTACTAAATTCACTCGAATTTCCTTCAATTATATGCCAAGGGCCAAGAACCAATTCGCAGATGCGCTAGCCACATTAGCTTCAATGGTCAGTATGCCAGAAGGTGTTGATATTATACTACTGGAAATTGAAGTCAGAGATGAACCTGCTTATTACCTTGTTCTAGAAGAAACACCAGAAGAAGAAGTACCATGGTTTCAAGACATTAAGAATTTCCTAAATGATCGGAGTTTACCAGAAAATGTCACTTCTACAGAGAAAAGAACAATACAGAGGTTGGCAGGTCAGTTTTTACTAAGTGGTGGGCAGTTGTACAAAAGATCACACAACGATATCCTACTTAGATGTGTTGCCAAGACCGAGTCAGAAAGGTTAGTTGAAATTGTACATGGAGGAGTTTGTGGACCCCATATGAATGGGCACATGCTTGCCAAGAATATCCTGCGATTGGGATATTACTGGTCGACGATGGAGCACGATTGCTATATACATGTCAAAAGGTGTCATTTATGCCAAGTGTATGCTGATAATAAAAATGCACCCCAAGTGAATTGCACAATATGACATCTCCATAGCCCTTCTCCATGTGGGGTATAGATGTCATTTGAATGATCTCTCCAAAGGCATCGAATGGACACAGGTTTATACTTGTAGCAATCAACTATTTCACCAAGTGGGTAGAAGCAGCTTCCTATGCAAACATTACAAGTAGCCATGTTCTGAAATTCTTGAAGCACAATATCATTTGTCGCTATGGTTTGCCAAGTGCCATAGTATCAGACAATGCTTCGAATATTAAGAACAAATATATGAGGAAGATTTGTGAGCAGTTTCAGATCACCCACCACAAGTCAGTTCTATACAGACCAAAGATGAATGGGGTAGTGGAAGCAGCAAATAAGAATATAAAGAAGATCATTTAGAAAATGATAGTGAGTTTCAAAGATTGGCATGAAATGCTGCCACTTGCTCTACATGCTTATAGAACCTCGATTCGGACTTCTACTGGGGCAACCCCGTATTCCTTAGTATATGGGATGGAAGCAGTTTTAGCAGTAGAAGTAGAAATCCCTTCACGAAGAGTGCTAATGGAAGCTGAATTAGAAGAAGCTGAATGGATATAGTCAAGACATGATCAACTCAATCTGATAGAGGAAAAGCGTTTGAAGGCGCTTTGTCATGACCAATTGTATCAGAAGAGAATGGCCAGGGCTTACAATAAGAAGATGAAGCCCAGAACTTTCCAAGAAGGAAATTTAGTATTGAAGAAAATCTTACCCTTTTTGGAAGACCCTCATGGAAAATTCAAATCAAATTGGGAAGGGCTTTATGTTATCAAAAAGGTCCTGTTAGGGGGTGCTCTCATCTTAACAGAAATGGATGGGAAAGATTTTCCTCAGCCAATTAACTCTGATGCAGTAAAGAGATATTTTCCTTAAATTAATATTACTAGAAAATGATCTGAGGCCATATTTCTATATTTCCCAAAATTTTCATCCCTAGTCAAGCCAATTTGAGCCTGTTCGTCTTCTTTGATAAACCTAAACTGGACTTACAGTCTTATACTGGGGCAAGGCCAATAGGGGCAAAAAGAAAAAAAAAGAAAGAGAAGAAAAATAGTGGCAAATGAAAGCCAAATGCAAAAAAAAGGGGGGGGGGAAATGGGATTAAATTCATCATGACTATAAGTCCGGTTGACCTATTTTCACACTTAGAAAATTTTGAGCCTTTAATACCTTTTCTTTCATAAACCGAGCTAGGCTTTGTTTCATCCTATTCTTAAGACCTCGGTGATTTTAGTATATTCATTCAACTTTCAGAGTAAGATTGGTGATGGCGGAATGCAGAAGCTGGCCTTAGTGAAAACCATAATTGGCGCTAGGGGCAATATTGGCAAAAAGGAAAAAAAGAAAAAAAAAAAGAAGAATCAAAGGTTGAGTTGATCATGTGATCCAAGTTTGAAGTCAGCATGAGCACTAGAAATTGAACAGATTAGCAGGATCAGTCATGAATAAAAAGCCATTTGGGGATGATTCTAAAGGTCACAGGATAGACAGATTTGATCTCTCTCTATTGCTTGGATTACCCTTTTCATTATTCAACCTGATTTTAATTCCTTTAATTATATGAGATTAAGTGTTTTGGATCAGCTTTAAAAAAAAAAAACTATACTTTGGCCAGTGATGAGAAATCAAATACTTTTCATAAAACTTATGTTTTTTCAAGCATCTGAGAATTCTGAGGCCAATAATATAAAACCTATTTTTGAACTAAATTCTTTATCATTCCTCTATTGGAGTTTGCTTTGTATAAAGGTAAGAAAAAAAAAAAGAATCTAAGCCCTATTCCCTAACTGCTCCTCAAGCTCCCTAATCCGAGCTGCTTGAGTTGCAATGAATCCAGAAGCTCCCTCTGCATCGGGATCGCTCAAAAAGGAGATGATCTAATCTGAAAGAGATTGCTTGATCTTCAACGCCCTAAGGTCATCCAAGGAATCTTGATATTTCTTTCGCATCGCTCGAACTTCAAAGCGACGAGCCTTTCTTTGTTCTTCAAGTTTTTTCTCCATGGCAATGCGGCAAGACCTCTGTTCTTCAAGTTTCCTCTCCAGATCAATACCCTTTATCCTGAGCTCTTGTGCTTCTCGTACCCATATTTGTTGAAGCCGCTTGTGGGTTACCCTTTCAGATTCCAGGATGTCCTCATAAGTAGGGGGAACAACTGCAGGAGGATCCTCTGGTATTGGGGCATGACTCTGCACCTGCTCTTTGATCCAGAAATGATAGTCCTTCACATGGGACTCAGAAAATATTGGACCCCGCAGAAAGCAAACATAGGACCACTCATTCATTAATTGAGCATTTAGCCCCATGGTGGCTGGTGTAAGTGGCCCTAAGAAGTTCTCATATCTAGTTGGGATCATAATCCCCTAGGTCGCTCTAAACTGCCTAAGAACCCTCAAGGGAAGATAAAGAACAGTAGATTTCAAGCCTTCTAGAACAAGAAAGTTCCTGTCTCTGAAGCTAATCACTGTCTCTGGATTGGGCTGATAAGTGCCAGGCCATCTCACCTGATCATCCTGGAGAGTACCCAAGAAAGTGAACCAGCCCTGCTTGCCGCCTTGGATGTTAGGACATTCCCTATTGCTCATCAGAACAGGAACTTTCAATCTTGGAAAGAAGCGGCGAGTTATCTCTTCAACCTGACTCAGGTGGTCAAGCAACCAAAGCTGCAGAAAAGGGGAGAATTTCAATGTATTTCAGAAAAAAAAGAAGAGAAAAAAGAAAAAAAAAAGAGAGAAAAGAAAAAGAGAAGAAGAAGAGAAAAAAAAAAGAGAAGAAAAAAAAGAAAAGAAAAGAAAAGTAGTATTTATTTCCTTTTTACTTGTAGGATAGGGGTGCAGGCAAGAAAGCGTTTCTTATTTCTGAAATAGCAGTCAGTCAGTGCCTGGTATATCTCTGCTAATATCATAGGGGCCAATCTCTCGCGTTCCCTAACCTGGCAGACAACTGAGATAAGAGCCAAGTCAACCTGGTCATCACCTCGTGGAAAGAGCAATTGGTTGACCACTATCAGAGATAAAGCATTAAACCTGGCATCCTTGTCCTCACTCCTTAGAAGTTTTTCAGTCAAAAAGGTCTTGGACAAGGTCAGCAGTGTATCAGAATTTCCTAAGTCCTTCTTCCCTATACCCAAGAAGGTGGAGGCCTCCTTTTTGTAGCTATGCTTTAGGGGTAGGTTCACAACTTTTTCAGAAAACCTTAGGCCAAGGATGGTTTCAATTTCTTCTATGGTAGGAGTCATCTCTTTGTCATCAAAGCGGAAGAGATTCAATTCAGGAACCCAATGTCCAATCAAAGCTTCAATGATTTCCCACTTAAAGGGAATTTTAGGGATATGTAGGATGTGGCCTAAGTGGATGGAATCCCGGCGAATCTCCTCATCAAAGGTCATAGAGTTAACCCACCTATCATAGAAGGAATCCACAACATTGTACCTGGTGAGATTAGGAGGTTTTGATCTAACAGGTTGTCTTGTAGGAGGAGATCCATCGACAGAAGAGAACGGGGCAAGGGAAGCCCTGGAAGCACCAAAAAGGCCAAGGAAAGCAGAAAACGGAAGGCTCAGGGAGTTTTCAAACTATTAAAAGTGTCACAGTGACATTCCCCATGAGTTTATATAGAAAATTCGAAAAAATAGTAAAATCCGTATTTAAAATACGGACAAGGCATGCCCGTAATAAACTTACGAGCGCCGCGTGCCCGCATTCAGTTTACGGGCACTCTTCGCCCGCATTTAAAATACGGTTTATTCGAAAAAATGCAAAAAAATGGGAAATTTAAATTTCATTGCTTCCCTATGCTTCACCTGTCCCTGCTTTAACATATATCATGCAATAAAATGCTGGAAATGAAAAAGAAAAGAGCATATATGAAGGAAAATGAATCAAACTTCTTTTATATATATATATATGAAGGTGTACATCCTTTTGTCAAAATACAAGTACATGAACGAATCCTAATCTAATCTGTCTATACAGGTCCACCCCTACGGCCACGGCTACGTCCTTTGCCTCAACCACGGCCTGAAGATCGCCGGTGCTCAAAAACATGCCGCACAATGTTATGAGCTGTACTACGGGTCATCCTGCTCAAAACAGACTGAATATCATGCCACATATATAAAGGCACAAGGCTAGCAGTGGGATGATCAGGAGGAACGTACCCTGAAGTATCTACATATCCCATAGACTCAATATCAGAATCCGTAGAGACAGGCTCGGTCGCAGGATCGGCAGCAGCAGGATCAGCAGGAACGGACGCCCCAGGCACATCATCATCATGTATAGGCTCTGCAGGCTCAACAGAAGCCTCCTCTATCACCACGGCCTCCTCGATAGGCTCCATCACAGCAGCATCCCTGGCCGACTTCATATCCATATCAGCAGACGCATCAGGAGCAGTCTCAGGTGCTGGAGCAGACTCTGGCACATTCTCAGCAGTACGTGCAACATCGGCCTCGATCTCAGACTTTGCTGCAGGTGCCTCTACCGATCTAGGAGAAGTCACAAAATCTACCCGTGCCACAGAGAAAACCTAACCACGAAGGTGCATAGGCACAGATAAAGCAGGTGAAGAAGGGCCGGCTGTGTCATCTTGAAAATAAAAAAGGGAATTTTAGTCAGAACAGGATAAGCAGATATAAGAACAGGAATGGAAAGAGGTGAAAGAATTAACCGGGGTATGAGATGGATCCGCCTGGTCCTGTGCACCAGAAGGGCCCGCCTGGGCCTGTGCCCTGGCAAGCTGTCCCCGGAGGTCTAAAATAGTAATGAAGAGGGCGTCCCGCTCGACAATAGCAGCATCTCGCTGGTGCTCCATATCAGCGTACCGAGACCGGATCTCAGCCAACTGAGCCTCCTGAAATAAAAGAGAAGGTGTCAGAAAATACCAAGTCAAATAGAATATAAGAATTGAAGATCAAAAGAGAGAGAAGGCATACCATCGTGTCATAGGCCCTGATCACTACCCCTCCTATCTCCGTGACTCCGCCATGAACAGGCATAGGTGGCATGAGGCACCCAGCTGAAGCCCGCCTGAACCAGGCATCATAGTCACCCTCCTCCAACAATGTCTCTGCCTCAATCCAATCTTGGAACTGGGCAGGATCAACAGGAATGGGAGGAAAGAAGGGGGTAGTATTTGGAGGGATGGCAGGAATCCGAGGCTCTCCGATATGCTGATAAAAGAAGCGGTAGCCACAATACCAGATGCTGCCTGTAGACACTTGATTTTTGCACCCCCCAAAATGAAGAAAAATGAAAAGTCAAACTAAAAGTCAAACCCTGAGGGGGTCAAAGATTGACTTTTTTGATTCAAGTAAATTTGGCCATCAAACTTCATCTCATTGAAAAGAGCATTTCGACACGATTCCAACGCAACTGAATTTGCTGGAATCAGAGTCCAGATGAGAAAGATATGAGTTGGTCAAACTTTTGGGGAGCGAAAAGATGACTTTTTGCTCGACCCCAATTCAACTACCAAACTTGATCCCAATGGATAGGTGATTCCGAGCCGGTTCCAACGACACTAAGTTTGCTGAAATCGGACACCAGACGAAGAAGTTATGAGCAGTTGAAGTTTCAGAAAAATTGCCCATGTGGCAAAAAGATAGCAAAAATGGAATAAACCAATAAAATAAATAAGATAAATGTGTTTAATAATATTTTAATAAAAGGAATCTCGCTTTTTAATAAAATAATTAAAGAAATCGGACGAAATCTTGCAATAAACCAAATTGAATAAAGATTTGAAATCCAAACATTTAAAAAACGTGCTGGACCGTATTTGCATTACGGGCAAGGCATGCCCGTATTTGAAATACGGGCAAGCTTTTGGAAGAAGACACGCGTCGCTGTACGGTGGGACACGCGTCCCGTACGGACGATTCTGCGAGATTTGCAAATGTGCGTTTTTCACCCGTATTTGAATTACGGGCACAGCACACCCGTACTTGAAGTACGGGCAAGGCATGTCCGTATTTCAAATATGGGCACGGAAATTTTGCCTATAAATAGAGAGGCCACCCCCTCATTTGGACAAGCCCTATCCTCTGGCCATAACCCCTGCCCTCCTGAAGGTACCCACGGCCGAACCCTGCCATCATGCCACCACTCCACCACCCTAAACCTTTTTAATGCCCAAATATCCCCTATGTCCCAACACCATGCCCAAACACCCAAAACCTTGCCTAAATTTTGACCTTTCATCTTCTTGGATTGAAGAACCTAACCAAACCTTTTCCATACCATTTTAAGAATCCCCGGAGGACACGGAAGTGCTGCCGGATTTGTCGGAGAAATCATCACGAGCATTGTAAGTATATTACATTTTCTAATAGGATCAAAGTTATCATTTCAAGCTTTCTCCACCTTCCTTTGATTATTTCGTTTTGATATCACTAACCTGGTTGTTGTTGATAGCATTAAGTCAAGTTCTAAAAAGGTGGTCATAAGCCAAAAAGGAAAGAAACAAAAAAGGAAGTGTTCTAAGAACACTTTTATTGACTTGAGATATATGTTTTTAGCATGGAAGGAGTGGACTTCTTTAAAGAAGATTCCTAAGCCCTGTAAATTCCTCTCTTTTCCCCTGGAAACCGGCTATGAACAATCAAAGGGAAAGGTGATCTCCTCCAAGAACTAAAAAGAAAAGAATAAAATGGTCATTTGAGCCAAATAAGGCAAACAAAGCCCCTGGAAGAACCTGCAATCCTTTCTGAAGCTGCCAGAATACCTGAGAAGGCCACGGAATGGATTCCGAGAAGAATCGGCGCCAAAAATGCAAAACTAGAGGTGCCCGTAAACTCAGAGCGGTCCGGGCTGGATCGTGTTTGCTTCACGGGCAAGGCGGAACCGGATTTCATTTACGGGCAGCGGTAGCCCGTATAACAAATACGGGCAGATATAAAAATAATGTAAAAAAACTTAATTTTCGGTCCGGTTGGACTTGATCCAGCCTGAACCGGCTTGAACCGATCTCATATACATTTTGGGCTATTTTTTAGCCCATTAAGGACTTTGGGCCTAGATGGGCCCACATGAGTGGTCAACCTTAGACCGGCCCAAACCAAGCCTGTTTTCAATAAACAGGCCCAGGCCCTTTGACCCTTGGCTAATGGGCCAAATCCAAGCCCATTAAGCCCATGGCATGTGTAAATAGTTTAAGTAAATAACCAAATGGGTTACCCAATAACCCAACTGGGCCCAAGGCCCAACCATGGCAACCCACGGGTCTTCCAACGGGACCCGGGTCCGACCCGCTCCACTAAGTAAAAAAGATAAAATCAAAATAAAAGGGACCTGCACCTTCAGAGGGCCCCGCCAAACCCAATAAACAGCATGCTGGTCTAGGAAGGGTGAACTTGACTCAAAAACCAGGGAGACCCGAGGGACCCGTCAAACCGACGGGGCGGGCCGGGGTACCTTAGGGCTTCCCCGGACGTAACCGAGGACTTAGCTAGAACTCTGAAAAAGCCGCAGACCAGACTTAGACCCGATTAGGGCAAAACCGTGTCTGCCTACACCTCTCAGGCAGTGGCGACTCCGAATGTCCCGAGGCATGCACTGAAAGTGCGCCTGGTGTGCGATCTAGGATCCAGGCGAGGTTTAGGTGCGCACAGCTTGGCAACTCTGCTGGGGACACCTCAACCCAGTCGGACCCTGGTTATCAAATGAGTCAACTTAGGTGGATATAAGCAGATTTAGAAAGTACTTCTTGTCCAACCTTAGTGGTTTATGGAACTTATGGAATTACATGGTATTGGGGGATCCTGTTACAAGGACGAGATAATTGCCTAAGGAAAGTGGAATTTAAGCGGTTCCCTGTGACCCTCCACTTACCTGGGGATCCACCCAAACATTGTATTGCATACTGTTCTGTATTCTCACTATAAAAGTGACATGAAGGAACCCTTAATCAGCCCATTATCCGAGAATCACCCGAGCAGACACAGCACTTGGCTCCACTGCACATACAAGCACCTCACTACATCGTGAATGAATTTTTTTAACTGCATGGGGTGACATGCGCGAGGGAGTCTGCATGGATGATCCGAAATGAATGTCTGCACCATGGGAATGCTCTTCTTAACCAAAACCTAGATCTCTCTAGCAACCACCATTCTTCAATCGAGAAACTTACTTTTGGGATGGTATTAGCTCTACACTCCCGTGGCTTGCCGGGGAAAGCAGGGTAAACCCATCTCCCCAAGTCTCTAGATTCTTCAAGCGCCATTGGTTTCTTGCCATGGTACGCGAAGGGTCTAGTACTTGGCTCAGACCCTTGAAGGCAGGTGCCTTGGGCTGGGTATCCTTTCCGACTGATTACTTCTGATAAACCCTGATGTGAGCATGAACACGAATGAACAAATAGGGGTAAAATCAATCTGGGGCATTAACCCCCGCCTTTCTTGGTCTTAACCCTAATTTAAGGAAATTAACTCAATTTAATCCATGCATTCAAGTCGGTCTTGGTTCAGTCGAAAGCCGGCCAGATCAGACAGAAATGGGTCAGAACAGAGGCAGAAAAAACCCTAGAAATAGGATTTCAGCCCACCTGTTGAGTAACAAATTTGTACCCTCCTTTTGGGTTCTCAACAACCCTAAAGGTGATTCTCTTTCCCAATTTATTTTTGTAAATTTCGCCCTCGAAGGCAAGTTGTAAATATTGTTTTCAGTCCGACACTAGGGGCAGATGAAAGGGCAGATGAAAGAACAGATGAAAGAAAAGGCTGGCTAAGACCTGAATGTGCTTTCCAAACACTTATAGGACATAACCCTTAAAACCCCATAACTTGAATGCTTGGATTTAATTCCTGTGATTGACTACTTAGGCATTAATTTAATTTTTGCATATCTTGTTGCATGCCTTAGACTAATTTAGAGTTTTTGGTGGAAAACCCTAAATTGACTTGGAATTTCAATCGGATAGTCGGCATGACATCTTCATCCTCAACTGAGAAAGTTCGCTTCCCCAGGATAGAGAAGTGTGCCTTTGATACCCCTTGGATCCATTCTTGGACAAGGCAATTGCAAGGAGATGAGCAAATTCAATGGGAACAGAAATACCATATGGGACAAACTCTGTCCCTGTTAAATGTGCCCATTAAGTGGGACATGATTCAGGTGGCCCTGCCTTTCTGGGATCCCCAACTTTCACTCTTTAGGTTTGGAACTAATGAGTTGACACCCACAATTGAGGAATTTGAACTATTCCTCTGATTTCGTGACCATGGTGAACCAGCTAGGCCAAACCTCAAAGATAGCTACAAAAATGAAGCTTGTACTTTCTTTGGCCTACCCAAAGGAGAATTCCAGACCTTAGGAGGTGACCAAGCATTCACTCGGGTCTCTAAAACCTTCCTTGCTGAAAAGATAAGGGACAAAAAGCAGGAAAGACCCCGTGTTTGGTGGGACACCTTCACCCTCGTGGTTCTGTCACAGCTCTTCTTTCCTACTGGGGGAGACACCATTAATTTGGCCCTCATGGAAATTGTAGACCAACTCCAAGTGAAATTCCGAATTGCACCATTGATCCTTGCTCAGCTATACCATGCCTTGACCATGACCAAGAATGGAACTAGGAGGTTTCAGGGATGCGCTCCTCTCCTACACATTTGGCTCCAAGATCACCTGATGGTTGCTGAACCTATCAGCCCACGTTATGGGTATGTCCGTGACAATGTCACATTGATGGCCCGAAGAGAGATTAGACCAGACTTACCCTCCAGAGAGGACTGGTTTGACCACTTTCTCCAACTAAAAGGAGAAACGGATATAAGATGGGGAGGCACATTTGACCAAACATATACTCCCGTCATAGCTTTTAGGAAAAGACATTGCCTAGCCTTGATAGGCTTAACTCATGCCATGCCATACTATCCGGTTCGAATTCTGAGACAGTTTGGGAAGTCTCAGGGAATACCAATCAAGGATGAGGCGGAAGGATTAACTGGCCCACTTACATGGGAATTGAAGAAAAAATTGGTGAAGGAATGGCAACACGTGCACATACTCCAAGAGGACATTTTTACTGCATCCGACGTTTGTAATTACGAACAATGGATTGCTCGAGAAACTGGCCTAGACAGCCCACCTCCTTTCCATATTGTCACCTTTGACGATATCCCAGTTCCGCCCCCTGACACATACAGGGATAGGGTGGCCGAACTGCGGGAATCTCATTCTCGAATCCACGGTGCATACGTGGATTCCGAGCGTAAAAACAAGCAGGCCAATGAGGCCCATCAGCAACAGCTTGACACCATGTGCAGACGCGCAAAAGAGGACCGACGTCTGCGGAATAAACTTCTGCGTGCCTTGAAAAGGCGAGACGTGTCCTCTCATTATGATGATGACCAACCTAGCTAGACTCTGGGTTTGTTTTTTTTTGTAATTACTTGTTCTGAATTTTGGCATTGTACTTCTTTTTCCATGAATAATTTTGTGCTAGATTTAATAAAGTCAATTAAGACATCCTCAAACTCCTTTTTCAAACAGTCTGGCCCCAATCCTTCAACTTCAAAACTTTCAGGCGATCTGAATAAAGAACTCGCCAAAATGTTTAATCTTTGAACCCACGGGTTCTGAATAAAGAACACCCAATTCCTACCCAACTTTCAAATCTTCAGAGATTGTCAATTCTGAATTTAAATCTTTAAGGGTTCTAAATAAAGAACACCCAATTCCCCATCTTCAGAAATTATCAATTTCAAATTTGAGTCCTAAATCTGTAAGGGTTCGGAATAAAGAACACCCAATTTTCAGGCGATCTGAGTAAGGAACTCGCCAAATTCTTTCAAATCTTTAAACTTAAGGGTTCTAAATAAAGAACACCCCATCCTTGTCAACTCTCAAACTTTCAAAGTTTCAAGTTTAAGTCTTAAAACTAGGGTTCTGAATAAAGAACACCCAATCCCTTGAGCTCAGGTCACACCCGTTTGATTTAAAAGATCATATGGTCAGCCTTTGGGGCACCGATGCCACTGGTAATTAAACCAGAAAATTGGCAGAGGATCGTCCTGGCATAGCATACCCCGTTGTGTGGCATCAAGGTCAAGCAACTAAGCGAACGACTAAGGTACGCTCGGGTATCCCTAGCCAAACTCTTGGGGTAATGATGCCACTGGTGTTTAAACCAGAAAATTGGCAGAGGATCGTCCTGGTATAGCATACCCCGTTGTATGGCACCAAGGTCAAGCAATTAAGCTAACGACTAAGGTACGCCTGGGTATCCCTAGCCGAATTTTAGGGCACTGAAGCCACTGGTGTTTAAACCAGAAAATTGGTGGAAGATCGTCCTGGCATAGCCTTCCCCGTTGTGAGGCGTCAAAGTCAACGGTGACTAAACCAACGACTAGCTAAGACACGCCTGGGAACTACTAGCCGAAGTTAGGTGCTAAAACCATCAGAGATTAAACTTAAAATTGGTTAAGGTACACCTGGATGTTGCTGTTTAGCTCATCCCCTACAGAGACTTAACATAGTCCAACCTCGTGATACTGAGCTCAAACCAACCTTTTAAAATACCGGGTTCTCTCCCCCAGCCGTTTGGCTAAAACAGACCAGTCTAAACCGGGTTCTCTCCCCCAGCCGTTTGGCTAAAACAGATCAGTCTAAACCGGGTTCTCTCCCCCAGCCGTTTGGCTAAAACAGATCAGTCTAAACCGGGTTCTCTCTCCCAACCGTTTGGTTAAAACAGATCAATTTAGGGTTCCCTTTCCCAACCATTTGCTTAAAAGAGACCAGTCTAAACCGGGTTCTCTCCCCCAGCCGTTTGGCTAAAACAGACCAGTCTAAACCGGGTTCTCTCCCCCAGCCGTTTGGCTAAAACAGACCAGTCTAAACCGGGTTCTCTCTCCCAACCGTTTGGTTAAAACAGATCAATTTAGGATTCCCTTTCCCAACCTTTTGGCTAAAACAGACCAGTCTAAACCGGGTTCTCTCCCCCAGCCGTTTGGCTAAAACAGATCAGTCTAAACCGGGTTCTCTCCCCCAGCCGTTTGGCTAAAACAGATCAGTCTAAACCGGGTTCTCTCTCCCAACCGTTTGGTTAAAACAAATCAATTTAGGGTTCCCTTTCCCAACCATTTGGTTAAAACAGACCAGTCTAAACCGGGTTCTCTCCCCCAGCCGTTTGGCTAAAACAGACCAGTCTAAACCGGGTTCTCTCTCCCAACCATTTGGTTAAAACAGATCAATTTAGGGTTCCCTTTCCCAACCGTTTGGTTAAAACAGACCAGTCTAAACCGGGTTCTCTCCCTAGCCGTTTGGCTAAAATAGATCAGTCTAAACCAGGTTCTCTCCCCCTGCTGTTTGGCTAAAACAGATTAATCTAAACCGGGTTCTCTCTCCCAACCGTTTGGTTAAAACAGATCAATTTAGGATTCCCTTTCCCAACCGTTTGGCTAAAACAGACTAGTCTAAACCGGGTTCTCTCCCCCAGCCGTTTGGCTAAAACAGATCAGTCTAAATCGGGTTCTCTCCCCCAGCTGTTTGGCTAAAACAGACCAGTCTAAACCGTGTTCTCTCTCCCAGCCGTTTGGCTAAAATAGATCAAACCTAGAAGTCCCTATCATTTTTGAAATACTTCAAATAAATTAATTCTTGACCCTTCTTTACAGTTAGAATACATTAATAATCATGTATTTTGCCTTTAATATAAGTTGCACTAATATCCGCTGGTTGCCCTTCCCAGGTACCAAAATTGCTTCTCGAAGCCCTTACCTCTTTAAGATCCAGAAAAAGACTTGAGATGGAGCAGCCAAGGGAACAGACCTCGTCAGGACAGGACCAGGCAGAGGCCAGCCAGACACAGACAGTGATTGATCTACAACAGAGGATTGACAGTATGGGGACTATTATTCAAGAGTTAATGGCAGAATTAAGAGAACTCAGGATAAGTCCCCCTGCTGCACCAGTGACCCTGCAGCAACCAATTGCTCCACCACAGGCGGATGCTCCACTACCATACCCTGCGTACGCAGCTCCATTGGTACCACCTCCACCTCCTCAAGCCGTGCCTCTTTCACAGATTATTGCACCTGCCCAACTGGGGCAAGAAGAGGAAGATTGGTATAGAACACAGCAGGCCCAGTTTGATGAAAAGATGGCAGCCACTAAGGCAGAGGTAGATGCTTTGCGTGAAGAACTGAAAAGCCTACGACCCAGTGCGGTCCCCATGGAGGCTACTTTAGACAGCCTCTGCTTCTTCTCCGATGTTCAACTTCCACCGAAATTCAAGTGCCATGACTTGCATCAGTTTGATGGCACCGGGTGCCCATTAAACCACCTAAGGTCATACTCTGGAGATATGTGTCAATATGCTAAAGATGAAAAAATTATGATACAGTTCTTTCAGAGGTCGATGACAGGAGCAGCATACAATTGGTTTTTGGGTTTGGATAAGACTAAGATCAAGATTTGGAATGATTTAGCTTCCAAGTTCATCCAGCAATACCGATTGAACAGTCAGATAGTTCAGACCAGGGCAGAGTTACAAAGGCTCTCCAAGAAGAATCAAGAATCAGTACGAGAATATGCCAAGAGATGGAAAGAATTGGCGACCCTAGTCCAACCTCCATTACTTGAACAGGAGATGACTTCTTTGTTCATTGCATTACTTGGACAGCCATTCTTTTCCCTGCTACTGGGGCAAAGTACTTCCAATTTCCATGACTTGATTCTTACAGCAGATAGAATTGAAGATGCAGTCAGGGCTGGAAAGATAGATGGCAGTGGCCAGGGCCCTACACAGAGGAGGCCTACAACCGAACAGAGTGGTAGAAATCAGGGGCAAGAGCCTAGAAGGCAAGAAACCCAGGCAGTTAATTATGTACAGCCAACACAACCCTATCACATTGCCCAGAGGAATGAAAGTCAGGGGCAACCTCTGAGAAGAACCAGAGAAGAAGCAGAGGCAAGGATGAAAAGGGTATTCACCCCGTTGCCTTATGCACCTGCAGAACTATTGGCTACACTGCTGAAGAAGGGGTACCTTCAAATCAAGCCTCCCAACCCCAGAATGATCAACTCACGAAGTTATAATACAGCAGAAAGATGCGAGTATCATTCTAGAGCTTCCGGGCATTCAACAAATCGATGTTGGGATTTGAGGCATGACATACAGGATCTGATAGACAGTAAGAAGATCTCTGTAGATCCCCCAGCACCAGCGGCACCTACTCCTCTCCCAGACCATAATAAGGCTTCTGGCAGCGGAACAGTACATCAGATCACCAGTAATCAAGGCCGTGAACTACAGGTTGACCCGTCCTTACTGATTGGATGACCAGGGCAAGTTGTCAAGATTCATCTCCAAGAAGGGACAATCTATCAACAGATACATGTCATTAATGAAGAGGAGAATGAAGAAACCTTCATGGGGTTCCCTCTGGTGCATTTCAACTTTCCCGAACCAGAGCCCTTCTATCCTCCACCTGTCCCAAACTCACCCCCATTGAACATCTTCGACATGATGAACCCATTCAATGAGCCTGTGGACTTCCTATTGGAACCACCCACCCTTAACCTACACCAACTTCACCTTGACCCAATCTACTCCGCTGTGCCTCCATCTTACCAGTTCCTACCTATGTACCATGATTCTACCATCACTTCCACTGAAAGAGAAGTCCATCGGATCACCCGTTCTGGTCGATACATAAACCCTAACCCTCCACCTGCACCAGAGGGAGAGATTAGTGAAGAAAGAACAAGGAAAGAGAAAGGGAAGGATGTGGCCGCTGAAATGCCACAGACCCATAAGAAGAAAGGGAAGGCCCCAGAACAGGAGATTGAAAAACTCCACTATAGTGCCTTCACTTCGGAGTACGATCTAGTGCAACAGTTGAATAAGACACCAGCCCAGATATCCATTATGCGTCTCTTATTGGATTCAGACAAACATAAAGACGTACTTATGAAAATATTGGGTGATACTCATGTGCCTGACGACATCAGCCCTGAGCAGCTAGAGACAGTAATGTCTATAATTGCTACGCCAGAAGCAATCTCCTTTTCCTCAGCAGACTTGCCCCCTGAAGGTCATAATCACACAGAGCCTCTGTTTATCACTGTAAGATGTTCCGACTTAATAGTGAGACGGGTCATGATAGATAACGGGTCAGCTCTGAATATCTGCCCAGTCAGGACCTTCCACATGTTGCAGCTGAACGCTGATTTGATCAAGCCTAGTTCCAATAATGTCCGCGGGTTTGACAATGCCAAGAAGGATTCCCTGGGGGAAATCACTCTGGAAGTTACAATTGCTGAAAGGGCCTTCTTCATCACCTTTGAGTTGATGGACATCAAAGCCTCCTTTAATTTGTTGATTGGAAGACCTTGGCTATACCAAGCAGGGGCAGTCCCGTCCACCTTACATCGAATGATCCGATTTATCTCAGGAAATCAATTGATCACAGCACATGCAGAAAATCACAGAGAATTTGAACAAGGAGGGGTACCTGTGGTTGATTATGAACTGCCTACTTCCTTGAACTTTCAAGCCATTGAAATGGTGCAGGTAAACAGCATTCCTACTCCTCTTCAATCAGACTTGTCCCGCAGAAGGAAAAGGAAGAGCATGTTCGGTGCTGCTGAATGCGCCGACTGGGGCCTCCGAGTAGGAGATGGTTTGGGCAAATACAAGCAAGGCATCAAGTCTGCAATCCAGCCATGTGACAAATCTGTGGGCTTTGGATTGGGGTTTGTTCCTGAACCTGAAGACTATACCAGGCTATTTGGCAGGAAAGCTGAACGAAAGAGGGCAAGAGCAAAAGGAAGGGACCCACATTGGCCCATCTGTGTACATGGCCAATTATACCATCACTTTACCAATATGGAGAGGGAAGCTGCACAGGCCATTCAGAACATAGTCCCCCAGGGATGGGGCGATGAATTCAATGATCCAGCTGAGCAAGCGGAAGCTAATTATCTACAAAGGTTATGGGATGAACCTCCCTTGCCCCAGGAGACAGTTACAGAAGAGAACTCAGAGGTTCTCAGTGGGTTGATGCAAGAACTGTCTGCTCTATTCTCGTGGCAGTCAGTTGACACCGAAAAGCCAGTTATCCCAGAAGAAGCGTTTGCCTACCCCATCAGATGAGTTCGAAGCACCGCCAACTGAGGCTGAAGAAGAAGAGCTAGCTCAATACATCTACATGATGGAAAGCCAGGATAGTTCAGGAGAACCCACTCCAAGGCAAAGGTCTCCCCCACCTCCTATCTGCATTGTACACCCAAGTACCAGGGATGGTCTGGGTCAGATGTTCCAGAATATGCCCCAAGTACTGGGACTGCCTACTGAGCTGGCTTATCATGAAACTTATGGTAACTGGGCCCCTGATGAACATTCTTCCAGCAGAAGGGATGAATCATCAGAAAAATCTGTAATCAAGGCATTGCCTAAGGTGGAACCACCCAATGAAGTCACCATTCAGGTACCAGGGACTGTCATCCGCTGCGGGGTATGGATCAATATATCCTCAGAAGATTCCAGTCAGAATCAACCAAAGAAGGGCACAGCTAATGACCCCATCTGCATCTCCTCTGACAGCAGCATCAGCGTGATACAAACCGGGAAGGTGAATGCGGTGACTGCTGTAACCATGGACAAGCACGCATTGCAGAACTGGAGTTTGACGCCACTTGCCACTCGCAAAGCCGAACTACCACAGGGAGTTTCTTCCACTTCTGAAATTCCCCCTGTAGATATTGCTGCACTTTTTAATAAATGCGTGAAGTCTTTTGATTATTCTTCTGCTTCTGTGAATAATTCTGCAAATAAGCAAACCCAAAATCACAACCTTAATATCAATCTCAACGCACACCCGAAAAATTCGGAGCATGAGATAGATAATCAGGTTGCCACAATCAAACAAAAACAAAAAGGTCAAAAAGAACAAAAAGAAATCCATAGTGTCGAACAAGAATTAGATAATGACACTTACTCATCACAACTCGATGATTCAGAAATTATCCCCAGTGATTCTTTTGAACCTGAGGATAATGATGAACCATGGGAGACCCCACTTGAAATCCAATTCGCCTTAGACAGGCATGAAAAAGGTCTCCAGGCTAATATTGAGGAAACTGAACCTATCAACATAGGTGAAACAGCACAACCAAGGATTCTTCAAGTTGGTAAAAAGTTGACATTATTACAGAAAACACAGATAACTGATTTTCTAAATTCTTACACTGATGTGTTTGCATGGTCATATGAGGATATGCCTGGGTTAGACAAAGATTTAGTTGTGCATTGGTTACCAATAAAGTCTGAGGCCACACCAGTGAAGCAAAAACTCAGACGCATGAAACCGGAATGGGCCCTAAAGATCAAGGAAGAAGTTGCCAAGCAGTTAAAAGCTGGGTTCTTGAAAGTTACAGATTACCCAGAGTGGTTAGCAAACATCGTGCCAGTCCCCAAGAAAGATGGAAGGGTCAGGATGTGTGTTGACTACAGAGATCTGAACAAGGCAAGCCCGAAAGATGACTTCCCGCTGCCACACATTGATATATTGGTTGATAATACTGCAACTCATTCCATGTTCTCCTTTATGGATGGATTCTCTGGGTACAATCAAATAAGGATGGGGCCTGAAGACATGGAGAAGACTTCCTTCATCACGCACTGGGGCACATACTGCTACAAAGTAATGCCATTTGGGTTGAAGAATGCAGGCGCCACATACCAGCTAGCAATGACTTTGTTATTCCACGACCTGATGCACAAGGAAATGGAAGTATATGTGGATGACATGATTGCAAAGTCAAAAGAAGAGGAAAGTCATTTGGTGAACCTTGGAAAAGTGTATAACAGACTCAGGGAATGCAAGCTCAGGTTGAACCCGAATAAGTGTGTATTCGGCGTTACCTCAGGGAAGCTGCTCGGATTCATCGTTGGAAAACGAGGAATTGAGGTAGACCCTGTCAAAGTAAAGGCAATTCTGGAGATGCCTCCCCCATCCACAGAGAAAGAAGTAAGAGGTTTCCTTGGCAGATTATAGTACATTAGTCGGTTCATAGCACAAATGACTCCCGTGTGCGAACCAATATTCAAACTGCTAAAGAAGGATAACCCAGTGGTCTGGAATGAGGATTGCCAAGAAGCGTTTGACAAAATCAAGGCCTATTTGATGAGTCCACCAACTTTGGTTCCCCCTATACCAGGACGACCCCTAATCATGTACTTATCAGTCACAGAAACGGCCGCTGGATGTGTGCTAGGGCAACATGATGAAACAGGAAGAAAGGAGCAAGCAATTTATTATCTAAGCAAGAAATTTACCAATTATGAAGTAAGATACACATTGCTTGAGAAGACCTGCGGCGCATTGGTATGGGCAGCTCAGAAGCTCTGGCACTATCTCCTCAGTCATACTGTCCTTTTGATCTCAGATACGGATCCCCTGAAGTACATTTTTGAAAAGCCAATCTCCACTGGAAGGATAGCCAAGTGGCAGTGAAAGAGTAGAGAACTACTCTTAAGGTCCACGATCTATAACAATTCAGAATTGAACAATGCGGAAACAGTACACAAAGAATTATACGAGGAAACCTGGATCCAGATCCAGGAAAAACCTCGAGTCTATATGAGGCGACTAACCCTTCAAAATCCACTATTGAATGAAAAGACAATTACAAAGGAATACATACTTAACCTTTACAATTTGACTCACTCAACAGCAATCCATAGTTCGAATCCACGAACTGCAACACAGCTTGAATCCACAAGCTGCAGAACACGATCAGTCCAGATCGCAAACAATCACTTACCAGTGATCCACAGTTCGAATCCACGAACTGCAACACAGCTTGAATCCACAAGCTGCAGGACACGATCAATCCAGATCGCAGCAATCCTCTCAGAATCCACTGAGACGATCCAATGCAGTAGGAATCCACCTACGCATCAATCAAGGCTGATCACCAGTCCAGGCGATCACACGATCAGATGAAGTTCCGAATTGAAGAAGAATCCACTGTCTTCAATTCCAGGCGATCTATCTCAGATCTCCCCCTCACTCGATCGTCGACTCTCTAAAGAAGATTTGATCGAATCTCAAACACCTCAAGATTCGAAAAACAAATGATCCAAAGAAAAAAGTCACAATTGAAAATTACAACTCGTCTATTTAAAGAATAAAACTCAGATCGCGTCGAGCGCTGGTAGCGTCGTGAAGCGATCGATGTAGACGGCTGGTAGCGAACTCAAGTCCCGCTCAGAGTGAGTTGAATCAGTTAAAAGCGCGCTGCTAGCGAGCTGCTAGCGGGAGAGTACGCGGCAGGTGCACGAACCTTACTTTTGACACACGAATTCCCTTATGCGCTGCCAGCGGGGGTGGCAGCGGCGTGGTAGCAGTGTGGTGGCACCAACTTCTTCTTCTTTACTGAATTTTCATTATTTAATCTGCACATCTTGAAGCTTCATTAGAAACATAATTTGTCAATCATTTGCCATAACAGGAGTGTGAGTTTTCACACTTACAATCTCCCCCTTGGCAAATGCCTGACAACAACCTTACACCAGAGTTTAATATCAACCTTAGTTAATGATGATTTCCATTCAAGAAATTTAAAACCACACTGTTAACGAGAGACACAATGATTTGGACGAATCTAGAATTTCATTCATTTACAAACAGATATACAGATAACAAAATCATTTACACTGTTCAAGAAAGAAAGACAGACAGCAAGAAAGAAAGACAGACATTAAGAAGGAAAGACAGACATTAAGAAAGAAAGACAGACATTATCTCCCCCTTACTTATCACTCCCCTTATACACCCATATTCAGGAGAAAACACCCAGAACAGAACATAACAAAAACAAACATCATATCCACAGCAAAAAGAATAACAGGCAGCAGCAAACAGCAAGCATCAGCACTCAGCACCAACCCAGCCAAACCATCAACAGAAACAGAAACTAGCATCATCCAAATTTCTCCCCCTTTCTGGATGGTGGTTTGGGTTCCCAAGACCTTGAGTAGTGCTTGTATGCATCTTGGGATCTGGAGTGCAGCCAACTGAGCTTGTGATCCATTTCCAGCTGAGTCTTCCGAATGTATTCCAGAAAATGATCCGCTTCATTTTGCATACGTTGCTGAGCAGCAACGTCCCTTTGTACTTCTCCACAAGTAAAATCAACATCCTTTATCAATTGCCCCAGCTTCTCTTGAGTCTCGGATTTGAACATGCTCATCATGAGCATGTGAGACCTAACCTCTGAATAGAAAGCCTCCTGAGAAGCTTGCATTGAATTCAGTTTCTCTATGATGGCCATAGCATCAGGGCTGGACAGAGAGGACTGAGAAGAGGAGGGATCAGAAGACATCACCCGAAATGGACTTGCTCGTTTACTTCGGGTCAGAGTGGAAGAAGCAATGGGAGGACGGGGATGAATAATCAATTCAGTAGGATCAGGAAGTACCCCTGATGAACACACATGTACGAGATGAAAATTCCAAAAGGAAGAGCAGCAGTCTTGGATTTTAAATTCCGAGACTGAAGAATCTGATGGAAGATAATGGAGGGAATACAAATACTTTCTCTGTTCCAGATGGCATGAAGAAGTCTTGCCCGATGGTGAGAGATCTCTGAGTGATGATCAGAAGGAACAAGAGAAGCACAGACAAACAAGTTCAAGATCCGGAGAAGATCTTGAAGAGATCCATGAGGCAAATAGTTGGGCTTATTCTTAATAGAAGAGGGAGCACCCTGAACGATTAGAGAGGGAATGATGGACTCCATAGGAGGATCAGTGTGTGACTCAAGAAAGTTGAAAGAGGGAGAGTCAACAAGAGGCAGTTCAAGAAGAGAGGAAATAAGCTCTTTCGAGAAGTCGAAAGAAATTCCCCTGACATAGGCTTTTACAGAGCCTTGACTGGCAAGATGGAGATGATGAAGATTAGAGTAAAATTCACGGACCAGGTTCGGATAAGCAAAACCACCAAGTAACGCAAATTTTTTCCAACCATTGTCCGAAAACAATGAGTAGAAAGGGGATTCAGAAAAAGACTCAAGCTTGATGGCCCTTTCCAGAAGAAGAGGCCTGTGCTTGAAGAAAGTATTGAAATCAGATAAACCATTCCCCACAAATGGTTCAGAAGAATGAGAAGGGGAAGGAGGTCTCACTGGAGGAGAAGGAATAACAGGAGAAGACCTCACAGGAGGAGACTTCACAGGAGGAGACCTCACAGGAGGAGACGATGTTGAAGGAGAATCAGTTCTCGACTTTCTCTTGAGAGGCATGGTAAAAGAAATGGAAGAGAAAGAGAAAACAGACAGCACCAATCAACAAAACAAGAAAGCCCTAATGGCTGAAAAAACTACTAAACCCTAGCTTCGAATAAAGAGAGAAAACTACAGAACTAGGAAGCAGAAAAATGGAGAAGCAGGACGAAGATAGTAAAAAAAATTTTTACCTGAACAGTAGGCAGGAAGGAAGGAGGTGACAGCGACAGCAGCACCGGGACACGACGCGAGAGGCGAGGGAAAAGCGAAGAGGGTGAAAAAGAACAGGGGTAAAAAAAAAGTGCACTTTCACCTATATATAGGCAAACAAAATACGCTGCCAACGAGCAACTGGCGGCGTAGAAGGTGCACATGCACAAACAACGAAAACTACAGATTCAAAGCATAAAATTATAAAAGAGATTTGATCAATTTTTCATGACATCCTCCTACTTCCAAACACAAAGCTGAGATTTTAGCTTAACCAAAAATCATACAGATAATCAACTTATTCAATCTAAGAAGTACTTATCACAAAACTGATCTTGAAGTACCTATCAAAGTTAATTCAGATGTGGTACATTCCATATCAAAGAGCAAAATTTCCTTTATGGTTTCTCATACTATAAATGTTCTTCAAGATATTAAGCAAATATGCATACTAAAGAGTCAATGCTTGTGAGAAATGAGCAACATTTTTGACTTTTACACTTCATACATATAGAAGGCTATTTCAGTGTAAACAATCTTGAAAAGTATAGACATATCCCAACTTCATTTTGGTGGCTTTCGCACATCAGAGATAGGTAGCCTTTTCTGATCTCTTTTTCTTTTTAAAGAAGGCATTGACCCTTAAAAAACCTGAGTTTACAGTTCATTCCAAGAATATACCTTCTTTATCTTTTTCTTTTTGAGATTTACCATGGCTTTCACTCTAATCTCTATGGCAGCCATTTCCAAAACTTTTCTTTTCACAAAGGTGATAGCCTATAGATCCCAAGCTTTACCACACAATAAGCTTCAATACGTACAGGTGTTTCAGACACAGTTGCTGGTTAGAAATAAGACATTTCTGTCAATATGCATACACTCAATCTTCCTGAAAACAGATCTTAGTAATAAGAACACACAAATTCATTTTGAACAGATATGTGAGACATTTTACATCAAAATTAACTCAAAACAGAACCTGATTTTCAGTTTTGAGAGCATACTCCTAGGGATTTCCTAAGAGTTTCAAATCTGTTTTGATCTAAAGGTTTGGTAAAAATGTCAGCCAACTGTTTTTCAGTAGATATATATTCAATCACAACAGTTTTGTCTTCAATCAACTCTCTTATAAAGTGATGCCTGATATCTATATGTTTGGTCCTTGAGTGTTGAACAGGATTCTTAGAGATATTTATGGCACTTTGATTATCACAGAAGAGAATCATTTGATCTTGATCTACCCCATAATCTGATAACATTTGTTTCATCCAGATAAGTTGAGTACAACTGCTTCCTGCAGCAATATACTCAGCTTCAGCAGTACTCAGAGAAACACAGTTTTGTTTCTTGCTTAACCAGGCAATGAGATTATTTCCCATGTAAAAGCAACCACCAGAGGTGCTTTTTCTGTCATCCATACACCCAGCCCAATCAGCATCAGTGTATCCAGTTAGATGTGGGTTTGTTTCTTTGGAAAACCATATTCCCAGATCAATAGTCCCATTAACATATTTTATAATCCTTTTTACAGCATTCAGATGGGATTCTTTAGGATTAGCCTGATATCTAGCACAAACTCCAACACTAAAGCTTATATCAGGTCTACTTGCTGTTAAGTACAGTAGACTCCCAATCATTCCTCTGTACAGGGTAGGGTCTACAACCTTTCCAGATTCATCTTTTCCAAGTTTTAAACTAGTACTCATAGGAGTCCTAGCATGTTTAGCATGAGTTAAGCTGAATCTCTTAACAAGATTTCTTGAATATTTTGCTTGAGAGAAAAAAATTCCTTGTTGAGATTGATAAATCTGAAGACCTAAGAAAAAGTTTAGTTCACCCATCATACTCATTTCAAATTCACTTTTCATTAAATCAGCAAATGAGTGAGCATGATTTTCAGAAGTGGACCCAAACACTATGTCATCAACATAGATTTGAGCAATCAAAATATGTTTGGACTCTCTTTGAATAAAGAGAGTTTTATCTACATTTCCTCTCATAAAACCAGATTCAAGTAAAAAGAAGGTAAGTCTCTCATACCAAGCTCTAGGAGCTTGTTTGAGTCCATACAAGGCTTTGTTCAGTTTATAGACATATTTAGGATGATTTGTGTCCTCAAATCCTTTAGGTTGCTCTACATAGACCTCTTCATTCAGATATCCATTCAAAAATGCACTCTTAACATCCATTTGAAACAGTTTAAACTTCAAGTAACATGCAATAGACAACAGTAATCTGATTGATTCTAACCTAGCTACAGGAGCAAAGGTTTCATCAAAATCTATTCCTTCTACTTGAGTATACCCCTGAGAAACAAGCCTAGCCTTATTTCTGGTTACTATCCCATTCTCATCAGATTTGTTTTTAAAAATCCACTTGGTTCCTATCACATTCAGATCAGAGGGTCTTTCAACCAATTCCCAAACATTATTTCTAGTAAATTGATTCAGTTCTTCATGCATAGCATTCAACCAAGAATCATCTACCAATGCTTCTTTATAAGATTTTGGCTCAAATTGAGAGAGATAAGAAGAATATCTTACCTCATTATGTACCTGATGTCTTGTTCTGACACCATCTGAAATATTTCCAACAATTTGCTCAGTAGGATGATCTTTGAGAGTTTTTGTCAGAGGAACCACTTCAATGCTTGAGGAAGCATCTCTGATTTCATCCTCTTCATCTACAACCTGCAAAAATTCACTGTCAATACTTTCATCATCAATTAGCACATTTATAGATTCCATTACAACAGATTTTTTCAAATTAAAAACTCTGTAAGCTCTACTAGAAGAAGAATATCCTAGAAAAATTCCTTCATCACTTCTAGAATCAAATTTTCCTAGATTTTCTCTGTCCCTTAAGATATATCATTTACTTCCAAATACTCTGAAATATTTCAAATTTGGCTGTTTTCCTTTCCAAAGTTCATAGGGAGTTTGTTTCCATCCAGATCTGATATAAACTCTGTTACTAATGTAACAGGCAGTGTTTATAGCTTCAGCCCAGAATTTTGTTGAAATTTTCTTGGCTATCATCATGGTTCTAGCCATTTCTTGTAAAACTCTGTTCTTCCTCTCCACAACTCCATTTTGTTGTGGGGTCTTAGGAGCAGAAAATTCATGTTTGATTCCATGTTCTTCACAGAAATTGGAAAACATTTGATTCTCAAATTCTGTCCCATGGTCAGATCTGATTCTTACAATCTTTCCTATTTGCAAGTTCTTTTCAACTTGAATTTGACAGCACAGATGTTTAAAACAGTTGAAACATTCAGATTTTTCTCTTAGAAAGTCTACCCAGGTATATCTGCTGTAGTCATCTACAGCAACAAATATATATCTCTTTCCTCCCAGACTTTCAGTCTTTGTAGGTCCCATTAAATCCATATGAATCAGTTCTAATGGTCTTGATGTTCCTATAATGTTAGTTTTCTTGTGTGTGGCTTTGATTTGCTTTCCTTGGTTGCAAGGACCACACATTCCTTTCTTTTTAGTTTTCCCAAACTTGGGAATTCCTCTAACCAGCTCAGACTTAGAGATTTTTGACAAATCTCTATAGTTAATGTGGCCAAGTCTTCTATGCCACAAATCAATTTCATTTCCTATGGAGGATTTTAAAGAGCACTCATTGTTTCCAATAATCCCATAGCAATTATCACTTGTTCTTTCACCTACAAGAACAGTTCTACCAGATTTATCCAATATTTTGCATTCTTTTCTGGTAAAATTAACAAATAATCTGGAATCACATAATTGGCTAATACTGATAAGATTTGCCTTCAAACCAGATACAAATAGAACATTCTTTAAGCAAACTCCATTTGGACCTGTAACAGTTCCTTTACCTTTAACTTGGGAAGTGCTTCCATCACCAAATGTAACACTTCCACCAAAATATTCTTCAAAGGTACTGAACATATCCTTATGACCACACATGTGTCTTGAACAACCACTGTCCAAGTACCACATGTTGACATCATGAGCTTTTAAAGCTACATGAACCACATTAGCAACTAAAGAATCTTTTCTTACCCAAATCTGTTTTTCAGGAGTCTTCTGAACAGTATTTTCATCAACTACTTGAGTTTTTGAGGAAAACTTCTTTGACAGATTTGAAACTTCCTGATTTAATGTTTCAGTCATTTTTAACAGAGAGTCAAATCTGTTGTATAAGTCCAGAGACTGACTTTGGTTTACCTTTCTCTTATTTCCAACATATCCATCAGGAAAACCATACAGTGCATAACACTTTGGTCTTATATGACCCTTTTTATTGCAGTGATGGCAAACAGGTATGAACCTATGTTCAGACAAATCAGCATTTCTAGACTTGTCAGTTTTTCTAAACTGAACAGATTTAAATTTCTCAAAAGTTGAAGATTTACCTGTTGGTCTTACTTCTCCAGCAGAAATTTTCTGTGAAGATTCCATGTTTTGATTACTTACACTCATTCTCTTTTCAGCAGAATTTGAGCTTTCAGGAACTTCCTTTGAAATTGATTCCTCATTTATTTGAGGATTTTCTGCAGAACCATTTGAAACATCAGATTTACTTAAATTTGAAACTTTCTCAAGTTCACTCACTTTACCTTGAAGTACAGAGATCTGAGCTTCCTTTTCTTTTAGTTTTTCAGTTTTTTCAGTTAAAGAAGTTACCAGACAATCTTCTTTGGCATGTCTTTCAAGTAACTTCTGGTTTATTGAATCTATTTCTGCAAGAGCTTTATTTTTCTTTGTTTCTGATTCCTTCAATTTTTTACTCAGTTTCTTGACTTTCTTCTGAGCTCTATTGAATTCCTTATAGAGCTGATTGTAGGCTTCTTGTAGTTCTTCTTCATCATCTGATAAAGTCTCTTTATTATCTCCTGCAATTCCAGAGATTGAACTACCAGAAGAGGATGAGTAAAATGAATTGAAAGCAGTAAAATTAGCAGAAATATCCTCATCAGATTGAGAAGAATTATCAGTGTTACTTTCATCCCAAGTAACCTGATAATTAGTCTTTTTCTTTTTATCCTTTGAGGGACAATCAGAAGCAACATGTCCAAAGCCTCTACATTTGTAGCATTGGACTTCATCATTCTGAGAAAATTTCTTCTCCTTTCTTGGATCAGACATTTTCTTATCAGATCTCCTATTTGGTCTGTCCATGGATGATGAAGAATTGAATTGTTTCTTTTTAAACATTTTCTTAAACTTTTTGGCTAAGAGAACAAGTTCATCCATATCAACATCAGAATTATCTGATTCTTCAGTATTTACAGATTTTACAGAATTTAGAGCTATTCCTTTATTTCTTTTTGGAATATTCAGATCTAGCTCATAAGTCTGTAAAGATCCTACCAGATCTTCAATTCTCATGTTATCTACATCTTTTGCCTCTTGTATTGCAGTTACTTTAGGTCTGAATCTTTCAGGCAAAGATCTTAAGATTTTTCTAATAACCTTTGATGTAGAAATCTTTTCTCCAAGATTAAAACTAGAATTAACAATATCTGAGAGTTTAGCATAAAACTCATCAAAAGACTCATCATCTTTCATATACAGAGTTTCGAAAGATGTAGTAAGTCTCTGAAGTCTGGAAAGCTTGACAGCTGAGGTTCCTTCATGAGTGACCTCAAGAATATCCCAAGCTTCCTTAGCAACTTCACATGAGGAAATTCTCCTGAATTCCTCAACACTAACAGCACAAAATAAGGCATTCATTGCCTTGTTATTCCATCCACATTGATCAGATTCAGTTTTAGTCCACTGATCATGAGGTTTGGGGATCACAACACCTACTTCTGTTGTGATCACAGGTGGATGATAACCATTACAAACCGAGAGCCAGACACGCTCATCGATTGATTTCAGGTAAGCTCTCATTCTTGCTTTCCAGTAAGAATAATTGTTACCTTCAAATAAAGGAGGTCTAGAGGCAGATCCTCCTTCTTTTCCAAAATCCATGCTATAGATCTAGTTCACACTATGTATAGCAATTCAAAGTGAATAGGCTTTGATACCACTTGAAAGAGTAGAGAACTACTCTTAAGGTCCACGATCTATAACAATTCAGAATTGAACAATGCGGAAACAGTACACAAAGAATTATACGAGGAAACCTGGATCCAGATCCAGGAAAAACCTCGAGTCTATATGAGGCGACTAACCCTTCAAAATCCACTATTGAATGAAAAGACAATTACAAAGGAATACATACTTAACCTTTATAATTTGACTTACTCAACAGCAATCCACAGTTCGAATCCACGAACTGCAACACAGCTTGAATCCACAAGCTGCAGAACACGATCAGTCCAGATCGCAAACAATCACTTACCAGTGATCCACAGTTCGAATCCACGAACTGCAACACAGCTTGAATCCACAAGCTGCAGGACACGATCAATCCAGATCGCAGCAATCCTCTCAGAATCCACTGAGACGATCCAATGCAGTAGGAATCCACCTACGCATCAATCAAGGCCGATCACCAGTCCAGGCGATCACACGATCAGATGAAGTTCCGAATTGAAGAAGAATCCACTGTCTTCAATTCCAGGCGATCTATCTCAGATCTCCCCCTCACTCGATCACCGACTCTCTAAAGAAGATTTGATCGAATCTCAAACACCTCAAGATTCGAAAAACAAATGATCCAAAGAAAAAAGTCACAATTGAAAATTACAACTCGTCTATTTAAAGAATAAAACTCAGATCGCGTCGAGCGCTGGTAGCGTCATGAAGCGATCGATGTAGACGGCTGGTAGTGAACTCAAGTCCCGCTCAGAGTGAGTTGAATCAGTTAAAAGCGCGCTGCTAGCGAGCTGCTAGCGGGAGAGTACGCGGCAGGTGCACGAACCTTACTTTCGACACACGAATTCCCTTATGCGCTTCCAGCGGGGTGGCAGCGGCATGGTAGCAGTGTGGTGGCACCAACTTCTTCTTCTTTACTGAATTTACTGAATTTTCATTGTTTAATCTGCACATCTTGAAGCTTCATTAGAAACATAATTTGTCAATCATTTGCCATAACAGGAGTGTGAGTTTTCACACTTACAGGCAGGTTATCTTATCTCAGTATGACATTGTTTACACCACAAGAAAGGCAATAAAGGGACAAGCAGTGGCAGATCACCTGGCAGAACACCCTGTGCCCGACTATCAACCACTTCTCATCGGACTGCCAGATGATGAAATAATGTATGCTGAGTCAGTAGAAAAGGAAACCGGATGGCAAATGTTCTTTGATGGGGCTATCAACATCAATGGGAAATAGATTGGAGTAGTAATCATTTCCCCAGAAGAAATCCATCATCCAATAGCAGCAAAACTCTTGTTCTATTGCACTAACAACATGGCAGAATACGAAGCATGTGTGTTAGGCTTGCGAGCCGCAATCGAAATGAATATCCAAGAGTTGAAAGTTTATGGTGATTCCTGTCTAATCATCTACCAAGTAATGGGGGATTGGCGGACTAAGGATCCAAAGTTGGTGCCATATCAGGAACTGATTAAGGAATTGGAAGGACAGTTCAAAAGCGTGACATTTGACTATATGCCACGAGACAGGAATCAGTTTGCAGATGCCCTGGCAACACTGGCATCTATGCCAACCATCACTTGTGATACTTGGGTACAACCATTGGAGATAGAAGTGCGGCGTTCTCCTGTCTACTGTTTTAATGTTGAGAAGAACACGCCAAAAGGGGAACCCTGGTATGCAGACATAATGAGGTACCTGAGAAATAGAACTTTGCCAGAGAATGCCACAGCATCTGAAAGGCGCACGATTCAGAAACTGGCAGGACAGTTGTTCCTCAGTGAAGGCAAGCTATACAAAAAGTCCTACAGTGATTCATTGCTGCTATGTGTAACAGAAAAAGAGGCACTACAGCTGGTTGATGAAGTCCATGGGGGACAATGCGGCGCACATATGAGCGGGCACATGCTAGCCAGAAAAATCTTGAGAATGGGCTATTACTGGTTAACTATGGAACATGATTGCCATATCCATGTAAGGAAATGCCAGTTATGCCAAGTTTATGCTGACAACATTCATGCACCGCCCAACACTTTGTACTCAATGACTTCTCCTTGGCCCTTCGCCATCTGGGGAATTGACATGATTGGAGAAATCCATCCGAAGGCATCAAATGGGCATCGATTCATCTTGGTTGCAATAGACTATTTTACGAAGTGGGTAGAGGCCGTGTCCTTTGCAGATGTCAAGGGATCCCATGTACTGAAATTCATCAGTTGTCTGTCGCTACGGTGTACCTGAAGCACTTATCACAGACAATGCCAAGAATTTGAATAACATGGACATGGACAAGATGTGCGAAGATTTGAAGATCAGGCATTTAAATTCCACAGCATACAGACCCAAGATGAATGGAGCAGTAGAGGCTGCCAACAAAAATCTGAAGAAGATATTGGAAAAGATGGTAGTCACCTATAGAGACTGGCATGAGAAGCTGCCATATGCTTTGCATGCATACCGAACCTCAATCAGGGTCTCAACCGGAGCAACTCCTTTCTCTCTTGTATATTGAATGGAGGCAGTCCTTCCCGTGGAAGTGCAGATCCCTTCACTCAGAATCGTAAAGGAAGCAGAGGTTGATGATGTTGAATGGGAAGAATCAAGGTTTGATCAGTTGTAGTTGCTTGATGAAAAAAGAATCAAAGCTTTGCGCCATGGACAGTTTTATCAGCAAAGAATAGCACGAGCTTACAACAAGAAAATGATACCACGACACTTCAAGGTGGGAAACATTGTTATGAAAAAGATATTCCCCCACCAAGAAGATAATAGAGGGAAATTCAAACCAAACTATGAAGGACCATTCATAGTACACAAATTTCTGTCCAGAGGAGCACTAATTCTACAAGAAATGGATGGAACTATTTTTCCTGAGCCAATAAATGCAGATGCAGTCAAACTGTATTACCCTTGAGATCGTTCCAATTGGGAAATGAAGAGAGGCCATCCTTGACTCTCCCCTAAGACTGTAAATCCTCCCAAAAACCAAAAAAAATTCTCCCCTAGTTAAACACTTTTGAGCCTGAAAATTTCTTTTCAATCCTAGTACAGGTGTTCCTCCATACCAAAAAGGGCATTCTTGGCCCCGAAAAAAAAAAAAAAAGAAGCAATTGCGAAGAAAATCAAGAAAAAGAAGAGTTGTGGAAAACAAGATCAATATGAGTTCCATACCAAAGAAATAAGCCAGGATATAAGCCCCAAAAATTAAAGGAGCACTGTGCAAACCCATAAAGTTACAACCTTTTTGAGCCATTTGTCTTTCTTTCAAAACCCCAACCTAGCCTACATTTCGTCCTACCTCGAAGACCTCTCGGATCCTAAAGTGAATGATCTTAAGCAAAACAGCCAAATCCGCATTTTCTGGTAATGACGGAATTGGATTCTCCCTGAAAGGACCAGACGTAGTGAAAACCCAAAAAAGGGCGCTATGTGCAAAAAGGGTCAGTCGTGGTCAAAAAAAAAAAAAAAAAAGCTGGTCATGCCTTGATTAGAAAGGAAAATGCAGCAAAAACAGAAACAGGTTGGACAGTGCACTGAGTGGGGACAGCCAAGTGACCTGAAGGGCCCAGATTGGCAGACTGTGTTTGAGTCAATGCTCCAAGGCCTATGATGACAAGGCTAAAGATACCAAGCACTCTAATCTGTGTCTAACTTAAGGATTGACTTTTGTGATAATTGCAGGCACAAGCACACACTAACACGTCTGTGTTTTTCTGTAATTATTCTGCTTAACTACTCTCGGAATTTTCCCAGCTGTGCTGTTAACCCGTGAAGAAGGATTCATGGCCTTAATCAATAGCCATTTTTGATTGTGATGAATCAAAGGCTTAGAATAAACCAACCCTGCATATCCCCAATGGAGCAGAACAAACACTGACATTGTGTTCCTTGTACAGGTACAAAGAAGGAAGAAAGATGCAAAAATAAACATGAGGAGGATACTTTGTTCCTTCATTCCCCAGCAGAGGTTTCTTCCCTTTTATCCCCAGCGAAGCTCAGAAGAAAGAAGATCGTCAAGGTCCTCAGACCCTCCAACAAAACTTCAAAAGCAAAGAGAGACATCACAATAATCCCCAGAGAGTCATCTAGACAGATCATACTCCCACCAGATCCCCAGTGGAGTAACTTTTGAATGGAAAAGAAGCTCTAATGCCTCGACAAGAGAAAAAGCCTGGCAAGGAGAAGCAACAAGGAAGAGCACTAATGGGCCAATTCGTCCCTTCTTGTAAATTTTGATTCTCACTTTTGTAAATAGCATAGGCTAGAATAGGTGTGTGGTTTCCGAGATGATGGACAGCAGTGCGAAATCTTCCTCCCATCCTCCCACCTGCACTCCCAAACCCATACCTTGGCCTATTTCCTTAAAAAAAAATCAATCAAATCAAAACTGAAGTCACTAAAAGCTTTAATGGAACAAACAAAAAGAAAAGAACATTGTTAATTGCCTTGCATCAACGCCGAAACAGGCTGATGAGCTCAGATTTAATCTTATTCTTCTTTCCAAAAACAAAGAACTAAGGAACAACCCTATTCAAACCCAAGAGAGGGTATAGGGATTCCAAAGTCAGGAAGTGATACCAGACATCTGACACTTCCCTTTCATTAAAAACAATTCAGTGATTGAGCTCGTCGACCATGTCGACAGAAATGCAAGTTGCAAAAATAAGGTTCTTTTTCTTCTTTGCCGTTCATCCCCTAAAGTGACTTCGGAAAAGAGGGGCAGCTGTAGACACCTGATTTTTGCACCCCCAAAATGAAGAAAAATGAAAAGTCAAACTACAAGTCAAACCCTGAGAGGGTCAAAGATTGACTTTTTTGATTCAAGTAAATTTGGCCATCAAACTTCATCTCATGGAAAAGAGCATTTAGACACGATTCCAACGCAACTGAATTTGCTGGAATCGGAGTCCAGATGAGAAAGATATGAGTTGGTCAAACTTTTGGGGAGCGAAAAGATGACTTTTTGCTCGACCCCAATTCAACTGCCAAACTTGATCCCAATGGATAGGTGATTCCGAGCCGGTTCCAACGACACAAAGTTTGCTGAAATTGGACACCAGACGAAGAAGTTATGAGCATTTGAAGTTTCAGAAAAATTGCCCATGTGGCAAAAAGGCAGCAAAAATGGAATAAACCAATAAAATAAATAAGATAAATGTGTTTAATAATATTTTAATAAAAGGAATCTCGCTTTTTAATAAAATAATCAAAGAAATCAGACGAAATCTTGTAATAAACCAAATTGAATAAAGATTTGAAATCCAAACATTTAAAAAACGTGCTGGACCGTATTTGCATTACGGGCAAGGCATGCCCGTATTTGAAATACGGGCAAGCTTCTGGAAGAAGACACGCGTCGCTGTACAGCGGGACACGCGTCCCGTATGGACGATTCTGCGAGATTTGCAAATGTGCGTTTTTCACCCGTATTTGCATTACGGGCAAGGCATGTCCGTATTTCAAATACGGGCACGGAAATTTTGCCTATAAATAGAGAGGTCACCCCCCTCATTTGGACAAGCCCTCTCCTCTGGCCATAACCCCTGCCCTCCTGAAGAACACTATGTCCCTAAACCTTTTTAATGCCATAACTCCTCTGGCCATAACTCCACCACCCTAAACCTTTTTAATGCCCAAATTTCCCCTATGTCCCAAAACCATGCCCAAACACCCAAAACCTTGCCTAAATTTTGACCTTTCATCTTCTTGGATTGAAGAACCTAACCAAACCTTTTCCATACCATTTTAAGAATCCCCGGAGGACGCGGAAGTGCTGCCGGATTTGTCGGAGAAATCATCACTAGCATTGTAAGTATATTACATTTTCTAATAGGATCAAAGTTATCATTTCAAGCTTTCTCCACCTTCCTTTGATTATTTCGTTTTGATATCACTAACCTGGTTGTTGTTGATAGCATTAAGTCAAGTTCTAAGAAGGTGGTCATAAGCCAAAAAGGAAAGAAAAAAAAGGAAGTGTTCTAATAACACTTTTATTGACTTGAGATATATGTTTTTAGCATGGAAGGAGTGGACTTCTTTAAAGAAGATTCCTAAGCCCTGTAAATTCCTCTCTTTTCCCCTGGAAACCGGCTATGAACAATCAAAGGGAAAGGTGATCTCCTCCAAGAACTAAAAAGAAAAGAATAAAATGGTCATTTGAGCCAAATAAGGCAAACAAAGCCCCTGGAAGAACCTGCAATCCTTTCTGAAGCTGCCAGAATACCTGAGAAGGCCACGGAATGGATTCCGAGAAGAATCGGCGCCAAAAATGCAAAACTAGAGGTGCCCGTAAACTCAGAGCGGTCCGGGCTGGATCGTGTTTGCTTCACGGGCAAGGCGGAACCGGATTTCATTTACGGGCAGCGGTAGCCCGTATAACAAATATGGGCAGATATAAAAATAATGTAAAAAAACTTAATTTTCAGTCTGGTTGGACTTGATCCAGCCTGAACCGGCTTGAACCGATCTCATATACATTTTGGGCTATTTTTTAGCCCATTAAGGACTTTGGGCCTAGATGGGCCCACCAAGATCACCTTGGGCCCACATGAGTGGTCCACCTTAGACCGGCCCAAACCAAGCCTGTTTTCAATAAACAGGCCGAAGCCCTTTGACCCTTGGCTAATGGGCCAAATCCAAGCCCATGGCATGTGTAAATAGTTTAAGTAAATAACCAAATGGGTTACCCAATAACCCAACTGGGCCTAAGGCCCAACCATGGCAACCCACGGGTCTTCCAACAGGACCCGGGTTCGACCCGCTCCACTAAGTAAAAAAGATAAAATCAAAATAAAAGGGACCCGCACCTTCAGAGGGCCCCGCCAGACCCAATAAACAGCATGCTGGTCTAGGAAGGGTGAACTTGACTCAAAAACCAGGGAGACCCGAGGGACCCGTCAAACCGACGTGGCGGGCCGGGGTACCTTAGGGCTTCCCCGGACGTAACCGAGGACTTAGCTAGAACTTTGAAAAAGCAGCAGACCAGACTTAGACCCGATTAGGGCAAAACCGTGTCTGCCTGCACCTCTCAGGCAGTGGCGACTCCGAATGTCCCGAGGCAAGCACTGAAGGTGTGCCCGGTGTGCGATCTAGGATCCAGGCGAGGTTTAGGTGCGCACACTGCCCATCTGACCAATGAAGAACTGGTATCGCTGACATCTCTGGTCAGGGGCAAAAGCATCATCTCTAGCCGCATGCAGGGCCAGCACCTCATGGATGTCCTCCATCCGGGGGACGAACAGCTGAAAAACAGAAAGGGATATTATACATGTGATTCAGGAAGAAAAAAAGAGGGGAAGGAAGAACTAAAGAAGTTTACCTCAGACCGATACAGCCTGTCCAGATGGGCCCGGGCAGAACTAGGACGACTCTTTTCAGAGTCGTGCTCCACATGACACCATCTACAAGCCATGGGATATGTCTCCTCCGGCATCGTAGAGGTAGGGTGGAAATAGGGAATATAAACCCTAGCAAAGAACTGCAAAAAGAAGAAAAAGGGTTAGAAGAATAGAAAAGGAAAAAAGAAAGAGAAAAAGAAAGAAAGAGAAGAGAAATAAATGTTTCACCTGCAGGAAGGGCCAGAAGAATCTGCACCCAACTCCAGCTCCTCGGGAAGTAGAGAGGCCGCTAACTGACCAGCGCAGACCAGCCAGAATGGTGCCAAAAATGAGCGGGCCCCAGGCATACCTCCTCGCTCACTGCAAATCTCCCAATAAACTCAAAAAATGAGGACTGATAGAAGTCGTGTCCTTTAGGAAGAAGTAGCAACCGAAAGGCAAATGGAAAAGCTAGATGACCAGTGGCAAGCTATCCAAGCTGCCTCCTCCGGAAGGTCTCTCTCAACCAAGTCAGAGACAATCTCACTCTCCCTCTATCCCATGCCTCCAGAGGCAAAACAATATATCCAAGATAGGAGGCGATCTCCTCAGCATCCGGCATCACCATCTCGGGGATAATATCACCAGTCATCCTAATCCCGGTGATAAGAGTGAAGTCGGACGGCCGGATCCCAATCTCAACATCTGGAAAGTGGAAGCTCAGTGTCTCTAGAAAGAACCTCTCCAGCAGCGCAGCAATAAGGGCTCTATCAAGGCGCACATCTGGAATGGTGATGAATAGGCCAAAACCATACAAGCCCAGCTCCCGGCGATAGGCTGAACTGCAGTCTCTGAGAAATCTAATAAAGCTGGCCCAGCTCCCTCGATAATGAGAAATGGGATACTTCAAAGGGATATATGCCCTAATACACGCTGAGGGATGAGTCCTCAAGCCATGCAAAAGATCAGTATCCCTAATCTGGGCAGCAACTGCCTCAGGGACCTCAACCCTAGTCCTAACCTCATCTCTGCCACGGCCTCCTCTGCGGCCTCCTCTACGGCCCTCATCATGGCCTCCATCTTTGCCTCCACCTTAGCGCCTGCTACGGCTCCTGTCTCTGCCTGAAGCCTCAATTGTCGGCTAAGGAAATAATTGGAAAGAAGAAAGAATCAGGATGATGAATTTTGTGAAGGAATTTGAAATTCAGAAGGGTTAGAGTATACCTCTGGGGTCGCCTCACGCGAATCCCCAGAAGGAAGATCAGGGATATTTGAATCAGAATCCCTCTCGGCCCTTGAAGATGAGGCCACATCAGTATGATCCCGCCGAACCCTTGAGGAAGAGGGCTCATCTGCAGGATCCCTAGAGGCTGATCAAATGCGAGCCATCTACGGTTCAAATCAGGGAGATGTTAATTATTCTTGTTAAAATTTTTATTGCTTGATTTTCATTTTAACCAAGTTTAATTGATTTGCAGGAAAAAGAAAAATGGAAAATGGAAGAAAATGATTCAGAAACTCCCAATCAAATTAGAAGTCAACTGAAGGAGTTTATTTTTCTGTTTAGAGAAATTTTATTGTGATATTTACTTGTCTTTATTTCAACAAGAAAAATATATAAAAATTATATATAGGAAGTTTAGGCTTCTTGTATATCCTCTTTATATAAAATGAAAAAAAAATGTGTATTAATGTGTTAAGGATTGATTTTAATTTTCTCTTTTGTATTTTGGTTTTAGGATAGAAGTTCAAGCCTACTTGTATTGATACTGGGATGACAGAGTTAGAAAGCTATTGTTCATGCCAAGATAATGGACTTCAATAAGAGGCTAGCCATTCAAGGACAAGAACCTCAGATTTTCAGTCAAGAATCAGAAAATTGCAAGCAATATTTCAGAGGTGTCATTAATAAGGAAAATGCAAAGAGCAGTGGGCAAACCAGTTGTCATCTCAAGAACAAGAAATTGCATGGAGGGATTGCAAGGCATTCAAAATCATGCAAGCACACAGATAACAAGCCTCAGGTGAATCATGGACAGAGCAATTGGGCATTAAAACACGAAGCAAATACAGCAATGCAAAGATTTTCTTCAATCAGAACAGGGATTCCCAATAATCAGCAAGTCAGCAATTCAAATAGCTCAAGTATGGATCAAGTGTGCATTGGGGATTAGCCAAGAGTCATGCAAATAATCATGAGAATTTCCAAATGAAATATTGGCATAAAAATCAGATATTGAACCATGTAACAAATCAGAATTTCTACAATCAGGGACAGAGAATTAAAACAGGAAATTGAATAACTCATGGATGAAATGTTTACAAGAAAAGTCTAAGAAGAGACATACCTGTTTATCTGAATTGAAATTTTGCAAGAAAAGTGTGAGCGTGGTCTCACCCGAGCTTTCAGAGTAAGAAATCGATTCACCCACAGAAGCAGTCCAAGATTAATAGTAGTTTCGAATGGAATCCTTGGAGGTGAAGATGAATAATGGTATGGCTATTAATCGCCAAAGGCACTGGTATGATCTAACAGAAATTAGAAGGCCTGATATTCGCCGGAAAAACCAACCTTTGCCAAAGGAAAAGGAAGTCATCGGAGAGAAGGTCTTCGCCGAGAAAAGAAGTCATCACAGGAGTTGACGTCGCCGGAGAAGCAAAGACTCGCCGGAGGAGTAGTTTCCGGAGAAGAACAGTGGTCGCCGGCGAGGTCGTGCACTGTCGGAGATTGAAGAAGACCGGAGAAGAGAATACGAGCACAGGGGTTTAGGTCAGAAATGCGAGCAGAAATGGAGAAGGAGTTCGCGGCCGCGGTTAAGAAGGAAGCCAAAATCCGTAAAAGCAATACGGGCTACAGGCACCCGCAAAGGTAACACGGTCCAATTTGCCCATATTTAAATTACGAGCATGACCTGCCCGCAATGCAAATACGGGCGAAGCAAAAAGTTGCATTTTTTATTATTTTCTCCACACTTTTTAGGAGATTAATGTTTATATTAGTTGTAAGTTGCAAGGATTGCCACCTTACCTACTTTTGTTTAAAAATTTTGTCTCAAATCTCACTTCATAGCCACGAGTGCTCAGTGAGACTAGAGAGGAGGATTTGCCCCTTAAGGTTAGGGACTTTTCAGCAAAACTTCCGTAACAAATTCTTTTTCCAATATCATCCTTTTAATCCTTGCAAAGTGCAATTAGTTAGACAAAATCTAAAAAATGTGCAATTGGTGGGTCTTTTTGCTCTCTGCTTGTAATTGGTTCCAATTACCAGCAAAGAGGGGGCAGTTGTAGACACCCAAATTGCACTACAAAATGAGAAAATAATTGAAAATATTAATTGGGATTTAAAACAGGCCAAAAATGCTTGAAATTCAGTAAGTTAAGCATTGCCCGTATTGTACCTACGGGCTGGTCGCGCCGGGATTTTGTATACGGGCACGCAGCGCCCGTAATGCAAATACGGACACCACTTGCCCGCAATACATTTACGAGCGCATTAGATTTGTGCGAATTTTATCTTTTCTCGATTTCTGAGCTTTATCTTCGGTCTAATATCTCTTTAAGTGAGCGAATTATATCTTTTATTCATTCGAAATATCCTTGTTGGCCATGGATGGGCATTATCCCTATTTTTAACCATTCTGGTGGGATCCTGGTATATCCTTCTGGACCAGCCATACCCCTGGGTTTGCTTATAAATAGAGGTGAGATCCTCAAGCAAAAGGCCACGAAAATTTGAAGTCCAAGGAGCTCCAAGAGAAGAGAGGAATCCCTGCTGCTCTGCTTGCTCAATCCAGGTAAGTCCCTTTTCCCTTTTACTTTCTGTCTTCAATTCTAGAGATAATAGGATTTTTTCCATTGCTGTAGAATAAGGCCATCTTTTATTCTGCATTCCTAAACTTGTCTCTAGGTACCTCAAGAGTCTCTCTAGCCATAAAACGTGAAGAGAGAGCTAAGGGAAAAGAGAACAGGTGGATCCCTAGAATAGAACCCCATATCTGTTTTTCTCTTTTTTTTTTAGAATAATGCCTTTGATTGTGTTTGTATCACTAAACCTATCTCCAAGTACCTCAAGAATCCTCTCTAGCCGTAAAACGTGAAGAGAGAGCTAGGGAAAAGAGAACAGGTGGATCCATTGGGTAGACCCCCATGTGCTCTAATCTATGAGATGTGGCTGCTTTGAATATCCTGATCACGTTTTAATGGTTTTTATGTTGAATCTGAATGAATCATATGAATTCATGATGTTTATAGCATGAAATCCTCTTTTTCTCCTAAAATTTGGATTTTTCACATCTTTGCGCATACAACACTGTTTTCGTGATTTTTGTGATATTAGGCTAAGATCCTAGATCTATCATGATCAGTATGATAGATCTGGATTCAGAAGCCTGAAAGTAACTTCTAGGGTTTCATGATGTCGTTTTTGAATCGTTTTTCATGTTTGAGAGAAGACCCTACGGTCTAAGTTCTCCCCTTTTGATGTTCTTCATCAATGTGGGTATTTTTGGTTTTGATTTCTTGATTTAATGTGAAATTTGGGCTATATCTATATCCTGGACTATTCAGGTTCAATTCTGCAATATTTCATAAAAATCATATTTTTTCTAGATTTCTAAAATTTAACTTGAAGCCAGATTATTGAAGTTTTCACTTCATTTTGGTTTTATTTGATTTTATCTCAATTTTATTTTAATCATAAAATCCTAGGAATGGTATGATCATATTCGAAAGTTCTGGATCAATCAGACTATTCGTATGAAAAAAATATACACTTTTGTCTTTTTTGTGATTTTTTATGATTTTTGTAGCAAGCCTTTTTTTCCTTTATTTTAACATGAACAATACCTGGCAACCACCTTGTGTGGATGAACAGGGGGCCTAACACCTTCCCCTGTTCATAACCTAATCCCCTTACCCATCTCTGGTTGTTTTTTTTAGAGGGTTATTTTTACCCTAAATTTGCCTTTTTCTGCTTATTTGATATTTTGGTGTCCATTCACACCTAAACAGAATGGTGGCGACTCTGTGTTTTTAACCAATCCCGTGTGATGATCAGGAAGTCATTGAAATGATTTTTCCCATGTCTCACAGTGTTTAATAGTCTTTTGAAGATGGTAGAAGTATAGGAAAGTCATTACAGAGGTGAGAAACTAGGACAGTCATGGAGTTTTGGAGTTGATAGAGAATCGTGTTTCGTAAGGGGTATCCGCTGAGTTGCCGCCAACCTCCTTTGCTCTCAGCGGCAGTTTGGCGTGAGCGACTGTTGGATCCGCCGACTTGGCGCCAAGTGCGTCGAGGTCAGCGCACCCACCAAATGCTACAGTGAGGTGCGGCTGATCATGTTGAGCATATTTTGGATACTTTAGGGATTAAATCTCTTTGCCAAACCCTAGATTAGGATGTTAGAGGTATTTTAAGTTACTCAAAACCTTCGTAGATATAATTACATGAATTGTGGGTTCTACAAGTCAAGTCTGGGGAAACCGTGGATGGTAACTTACTGTTTCAATTGCCATGAGTTAATGACTGAATTTTAATTATTTCTTACATTCGTTTCCAGTTTATGAACTCGTTTAATCTGGGTTCGCGTGATTTCAAGTGTTGAGCCTTATGTGTCAAATTATCTTTGTGCAAGTAGAAGAACAAAGGGTTTATTTTACTAATGGACTTGTGTTTTGGGATTAGAATAATTACTGAGTTTACATGAATTTCTGTTCTGGTTTGGAGGGACCTGTGATGAGGTTATGTGTCATTATACATGATGATGGAAATGTTTGGTTTAATATGATGTCAGTGTTGAGTTTATGCGATGGTTTTTCTGTTTTGGTTTAGCTTGTCCTGGATCCATGTCTAAGCTTAGTAATGTGATGGTATTGTTTGTTGGTGTAATTGCATGACCTTGTTTGTTGCCACAACCGGTGTAGAGCAGCAAGATACCCTGAGTAGGCCTGGTTGTCAATGCCGATACCTGGAGTAGGCCGTCATTTCAGAGTGTCCGAAACCCTGAGTAGGCCGGAACTGTGTACATGGAGGTGTGGATGTCTCCTTTGCATGTGAATTAACCAATTTAAGCAATATGCATGACATTGACCTTCCGTTGATTTATCGGTACCGTGGTTGATCTTTGATGGGGACTGTTATTAGAATTCTGGATTTTCATTTCGTAATTATCTCTATTGATGTATTGGTGTTGGTTATTTATCGAGGCATGTTTATAACTGTTGATAACTATTTTTGCATGCATATGCTACTCGCTGAGATATTCAAATCTCATTTCGTTTTTGTTTTTCAGATACTCATGGTGAGGCGCCTACTGGGGTAGATCCGACTGACACATATAGGGAGGAAGACTATTACTACAATCCATAGACTAGTAGGTTTATTTTAGATTGGAACTTTGACTCATTTGATTTTGGGAAATGTAATAAAGTAGTTGATGTAAAATCGTTTGATTTTAATTAAAGATTATTTTTGGACTTCTTAGTAAATTTTTGGTTGTGCACTCTGATATGGTATAAATGAGGTGATTTTCTAGCGATCACATCAGTTTTAGATCCTTACCTAACACTCCGTGAGACGTGTTATACCTTTATTGAACAACACGGATCCGGGGCATTACAATAATAGAGGCATAAATTATTACAGAAATAGAAGCTTTAAAGAGTTACTATTGATGAAAAAGTCTTGGGGGAGCTTGGTTTCAAGTAGCAGAAATATGTGTTGTTTTGTGATAATTAAAGTTCTATTTACCTTGCCAAGAAATCCACATTTCATTCAAGGTCAAATCAAAGCTATGTGAGATATCATTGCATAAGGGACATTCTTAATGACAAGTTATTAGAATAGAAGATTCACACTGATGATACTGTCTCGGATATGCTAACAAAGACTTTATCAAAGAAAAAGCTTGAGGCTTGTTCCTTGATTGCTGAAATGGTGAATCCACCCACATAGTCTAAAAGGGGGAGATTTTTTGGTTTGGGTTTCCCTCCTATGTGGAGGATGGCTCTTTGTGGAGCCCATGTTAGATTTTTAAGAGAGAAGAGAAGAACAAATGTGTAGATCATTTGGGGGAAAATCAGAGGAGAAAAAATGTTGCATCTCTTTCTTGCAGCTTTCATCAAACTGTGATTGGTAGGTGATCCATGGTCCTATTGTGTTCAAATTTGGACAGGTAGTTCATGGCACGTGTGTAACGACCCAAACTAGTGAGGTTGTAATGCCCCAAATCCTGGTCATTTTTTTTTCATGACTCGGATCAAGGCATTCATTTGTGGCACATCATAATCAGCTCAAAAGATAAGACTAAAAGAATTAAGAGTTATCAGAGTGCTAGGAAGCTTAAATTATTCATTAGAATCGATATCTTACTATTACATCAAATAATCAAATGAAAGGCAACTACAATTTAACTAACTCTCAAACTCTACTAGATCATCTACTATTATTCTAAGAAAATAAAAACACCTATATCAATATCTTACTCTTGTCTTCTGGATTCTCAATTCTTCAAGCCAACTATTTGACTACCCCAGTGGTGTGCTCACTAGGATCACCTGAAAACAAACAGTTTAAAGCAAGAATGAGATATAAAATCTCAGCAAGTAGCAAGATACATGAAAGAAAACAGCTTACATATAATATTTTCAAAACATTTCATGAGTTGCAAAATAAATGTTCAAATACCAATCAAATAAGAAAACGATATCATATAATTAAATCATTCCATCTCTTCTCCCAAGGAGGTAAACAAATTTCTTCCACCAAGGAGATAATAAATCTCTGCCACCAAGTAGGTAATACACATCTTTGCCACCAAGCAGGTAAAAGTCTCTGCCATCAAGCAGGTAATCAATAAATCTGGCCACCAAGTAGGTAATACACATCTTTGCCACCAAGCAGGTAAAAGTCTCTGCCATCAAGCAGATAATCAATAAATCTGGCCACCAAGCCGTTGTGGAAACAATCCACATTGCCATCCATGGCATATCAAACATAACCCTTAATCACAGTATTACACGGGGAATACATAATTCTACTGTATGAGAATATACACCTATACCGTCGGAGAATACACACCTATACTGTGGGAAAATACACACCTATACTATAGTGGATTACACATCATTACTGAAATAGGCAGCATCAACTCAACCACAGAAAGGCAGCATAAACTCAACTACAGAAAGGCAGCATTAACTCAACCATAGGAGATAAAACAAGAAATTCATTTTATAAACCAAAGATAATCTCTTTAAAGAAAAACATACTTAAAACCATGAATCAATCTTCAAACAAGCTTTATCAATGTAGAAACACTCAATCCATACTTTATTAGTAATATAAAACCGTATAGTACGTAATGGCATATTAGAGTATTCAATGCTTTTAAAATCCAAATCATAAGCTCAACATTTCCAACTCTTGTATAAAACATTTCTGATCAATTCTACAATTTAAAACACATATAAATCTAACTTTTGCAATTGCTAGAATCAACCAAATCAATTTAAAACAAAGTTTGGAACCCAAAACTCTCTTTGAAACCAATACACGACCTATTTTAGTGAAATGTATCCAAAATCTTGCATAGTTTTAATAAAATTATTCAGCCACTGAAAACAACTCGTAAGTACCAAAAACTTATTTGCAAGGTCACTTGAGCAATCGTGTTGAGCGGTCGATAATAGAAGTAATACAAGTGAAACACTTGACAAGGTCATTCGAGCAACCTGTTAGGCGCTCATCCAATTGTTGCAAAACCTGGAAATCTGATTTCTGTAATTTTTCTCTTTTAATCCTTTAAATCATGATTCCAATTATTCAAACCACTTCTAACACATCTAATATCATCTATAAATCATATTAAATCATTCTAAAAAAATCAAAGTACAGATTTACTACAAATCTAAATCAAAATCTTAGAAAATCAACATTAGAAATTATACTTAACAGATTTCATAAACCCCATTTAAGATCATTCAAACCCACGAAATCTACTGTATAAAATACATGGTTTGGTATCTCAAATCATCATATATTAATTCTAGATCAAACTCAAACGATTAAACTTAAAATAATGCAACGATAAAACAAAACGGGGTGTTACTACTTGCCTCAAAACGCAAAATCCTTTTCTTCAAGTTACCGCCAAGATTCTGCTACTATCGCACCCCTCTAGAAACCATCTCCACCATTCAGATTGAAGCTCCACCAGTCTTGAACAAAACCTCCAAATTTGAGGCCGATCCAACGGTTGAATCTTTCTAGATCACACTTTGATGAACGCTGGTTAGAAATTTCTACAGCACCTTCTCTCTCTATATTCTCCAAATATGAGAGCCCTCCTTTCTCCTAATTTTCTTTTATATGACTTGATTAGAAGAAACCCTAACTAACTCCTCCCTAAAGTCTCCCTTTTATAGGCTCACCATGTAAAATCCTGAATTTTTAATAACATTAAAAATTGGATTTTATGTTTTTTAATTGATTTAATTAAAAGTAAATTTTAGAAATGGAGAAAAAAAGGTTATTTAGAGTAAATTTCAAAAATTAAGATATGATGAAATATTAAAAATAGTAAATTGGTTAATTGAGTTTCATTGGTTGGGTTTGATGGAGTGACGAGTCTTAAATCAGATGGCTAAGAGGCTGATCAGGTAGGAGGTTGTGTAAGTGAGTGTGCAGCGGATCATGAAGTGGCTAATTGGTTTGAGCGCCAACTATCGGCCTATAAATAGGTCCATGTTGGTTTGAAACAGAGTTTGTCCGATTGAATTCAAAGAGGAATTGTGAAAACAGCAGAGAAGCAAGTCAAGTTCAGATCGGAGGTAGAGAATTTTGGATTGGAAATTGGCTGGAGTTGTGATCGGAAGCTAACCTCTTTTGTTGGAGAAATTTTTGATTGAAGAAAACTTGAATAGCCGATCAGATTAATCTCAGATTCGGTAAGGGAGATAAATCTATGAAATGCATTGTAAATTTCAATGAAGAATGGTTAGAGAGGAATAAAGGAATGTAGATCAGTTATTTAAATCAGATTCGGTGAATTTAAAGAGTTGGAAGTCGAATTGATCGTGATAACTCAGATCTGAATTGAATTTAGTTGCAGAGGAGCTTGGATCTGCGTATAGTCAAGTAAGTAGCACCGGTTTATACGATTTCTAGGTTGCATATAAATTTTCGGAAGAAATTTTAGTAGTTAACTTGATTGAAATTCGTTTTCAGCGACTGTTAGAATTGAGAATGAATTTTCTGTTTTGGTTGATGCTTTGCATAAATTAAATTTGATTTATTCTAATTGCGTTTCTAGGAATCTAATGAAGTGAATTGAGGAGTTTTGAATGGTTAGATTTAGTTCAGATGTGTTAGAGATTGAATTTGCAGAGAGTCATGGCTGTTCTGTAAAGTTTGCACTTGAGCGCCTACTAGCACCAACTGCTGAGAAGTGGGCGCTGGTTCACAAATTATTGAGGGTGCTCAGGGGCACCTACCTCTGGCAGTAGGCGCCCAGCCATCATTTTATAGCTAGGTGCAGCTGATTTTGTAAGAAGTATATTTCAAGTTTTTAAACTCTAAATGCTAGTCTAAGGGATCTAACCAAGTGTTAGTAATGTTTTATGGTGGATATTAGTTGATGATTTGGTATAAGCATAAGTGAATTGGATCAAGAGAGCTTAGATGTAAGGTAGTCCTAGGCGCCGAGCTCTATTTCTTTAGCCATGTGCGGCTAATTATTTAGAAGCATAAACTTTGGCTTTAATCACTTAGATATTACTCCATAGAATGTTAATAAGTGTTATATATAATCTGAAATGGTTTAGGATAATAGAATTTCTACAACTACAAGTGTGATAAAATGAAAGTAATAGAATTGGATATTGAGAAATGCAGAGAGGAAATTCTGCTTGCATCTGTTAGGAGTAATCGATTGGTATTTCTACTGTTTTTGTGTTTTTTGTATCACAATATTTTAACACTTGAGTTTTCAGAATTTGTAACACTAAATTGATTGAAATTTAGTTAACTTTTATATGTTGGACAGATTGTATAAAAATGGGTTTTCTTGAGTCTTTTTGTAACGCTACGAACCCGGGTCTATGCAAAACAAGCACCAAACCCAAATTCGAAGTGATACTGGGCCCAAAGCTACTAATTACCAGACATTTAAATTCAACTAATTGCATTAATTATCAGAGTGCGGAGAATTAAAGACATTAATTTCATCAATATGCGTGGCTAAATATAACCATCAAACTAACTCATCAATATAAATTCATAAATCTGGTAAATGCGTTTTCTAACACACTTCCTCTCATATTCAATTAAATAATAAACTATCTATCAATGTACATCTATATCAACCTCTAATAGAAAGATCTAAACTAAATAAGAAAGATCCTCAGCTCAAATCTGCAACTCCCCCTCTTGTCAACCCCAAGGGTGCTCTCACGTGGAACAGCTGAAAAATAAGATAAAGAAGAAGGGTGAGATACGAATATCTCAGTAGGTAACACATGCATGCTAGAAATAGTTTATATATAAAAGTAATCATTCATGCATGATAAAATAATCGAGTAGTCGTGGTCGATAATAAGAACGAATAATCACTATACGAAACCAACATCTAATCAGTGTTTGGAATAAAGAGAGTTTATTATGTAAACTTCGTTTCAATTAGAGGGGCAATGTAATATAAATCACATCTAAAGGGTTTTCCAATTCACTGCCAGTATTGTCTTCCTAAAATAATTCTATAATTAAGTCATGGCTCATTTATATTCTACTTTAGAGTCATTCAAATCAAGTCACAGCTAAATCGTTTAATCAAACTCTTCTTATTCAAATGTAAATCACGTCATTCATAATTAATCGTGAATCTCACAATCTGATAACAACATTTTCCCATGTAGGATGCAATCACGTAATAATCACATTTACCCTACATGAGGTCTCTCCCATAGGAGTCAGCACATCTCACCCGTAGGTGGTCACATCTCACCCGCAGGTGGTAATCACATATATCCCTTGGGGGATGCAATCACATCGTGATTACATCTCCCCCACAAGAGGTCTCATCTCACCTGCAGGTGGTCACATATCTCCCCTGTGGGATGCAATCCAAACCGGATTACATTTCCCCCAACAAGAGGTCTTATCTCACCCGCAGGTGGTCACATATCTCTCCTGTGGGATGCAATCTAAACCGGATTACATCTCCCCCAACAGGAGGTCTCATCTCACCCGCAGGTGGTCTCATATCTACCCTGTGGGATGCAATCCAAACTGGATTACATCTCCACCAACAGGAGGTCTCATCTCTCCTGTAGGAGGTATCAAATCTCATCCGCAAATGGTACAAATCTCTTATAGCCATCATGACATCCAATCCACAGTCCAAATTATATTTTGAGTATTCATAACAACTTGAACCCAATCAGTTTATAATTCAAACCTTATTCAACAATTAGTTCATTAGTCTGTAGTCACAATAACTGGGTCTAATTATGGGATAATCAAAGTATTAGATGACTCGAGTGATTAGAGGTAATGGCGGGGTTAATTGAAGTAACTTTGAGGTTATGTAAAGTTATAAAGTAATGTAAAGGTAAAGTTTAGGGGTAATAAGATATTTGCTATTTACTTACGTTTAGGGATAATATGGTTCTTGCTATTTATAAAGTAGTTCAGGTAAAATTTAGGGGTGGTGACATAATATAATAAGGTATGTGTTATTTTAGTAGAGAAACTGAGTGTAAACCAATTCAATTAACTAATGAGACCTAAAGGTATATAGGGTCCTTTCTCCAATGTCTATAAGGTAGTTTTTGATTTAAAGTCTTTATTTGTAGAAATTTGGTTGTTGATATATAAGTTAATGTCTCTTAATTAATTAATCTAATTTATAAAGGTTTATTTGCATTAGACTTAGAATTTCTTATTTAAGACCAAGTTTAGGCAACTAATTACCTAAAATAATTCCCTATTTATTTTCTACCAAAACAGGGTATTTGATAATTTATTTTGGTCTTAAAACATTTTATTTAAAGGTTAAAACTGATTAAAAATAGTTTAGAATTGAATCAAGGGTTAAAAATACGAAAATCTGCATTTTCTGCACAGAGCGCTCAGGATCGCCTAGGATCGCTCAGGCGGTTTAGGGTAGGCAGTAGTTCAAAACAGAGCGCCGACGATAAGTCAGTAGGCGGTCTTGGGTGGTCAAAGTTTTTCAACGAGCGCTTGGGAGCGCCGAGGATCGCTGAGCACAGTAAGCTCGACGGTCTCCCAAAAACGAACATACATTGTTTAAAAATCCGATTTTTCATGTCCAAGATGATTCTAACATAATTATAATATTGATATCAAGCTAAATACATGTATATACAACACTAAAACATGCAATAGAGATTAAACATATATGAAAACACAAAACGCTCTATAAGATAGTGCTCCTTACCTCTGATCGTGAGTTCTCCTCTTCCCTCTCTAAAAAGCAACACTCACACCTCTTCACGGTTGCAGGACAGGCCTTAGAACAAGGAGAAACTTGGTTTCCCCCTCCTCCTCCTTCTTCTTCTTCTCTTCTTCTTCCTTGGTCGCTCTCAGTCGTGGTTTCTCTCTTGCGGCTGATGAATACAAAGTAATTCACGAATAGGTATGACCACCGTATGTGCTAGGGTTAATACTACACCTATTTATATACATACAATCCTATGCAACACACACGCATTAAACACCACACACTCTCCCAATTAAAATACATCAACTTTAAAATATTAATCTTACCGCGATAACTTGCGATCAGACGCTCCAATCTGCGCCAAACTCCTGATCTCCACTAATAACAATATCCTCTACAATAATAAATTATTTCCATCCATAATAATCCTCAAGAATATTAATTATTATTTTATTTTAATATTTGGGAAAATTCAGGGTCTTACACTTTTGCTTACAATATTGTTTTGGTATTGTCCTTTGGATTATAAATTATACTTGAACCTCCATGAGGGAGTGATTTGGTCCTGAGTGACCCATGTAAATATTGTTCACATTTAACCGTTGTTGCGTAAGATGTTGGTTTTACATGTAAGTTCACTTATTGTTAAAAGTAATGGTTTTGAGTCAATTACTGGTTTAGCTTGTCCTGGATCTAGAGTCTAAGCTTAGTAATGTGATGTGTTGACTTTATTGCTGTAATTGCATGGCCATGAGTGTTGCCACGACCGGTGTAGAGCAACCTGAAACCCCAAGCAGGCCGGGTTGTCAATGCCGAAACCCGGAGTAGGCCAGTATTGGGTGACGAATCCCTAAGTAGGCCGTCATTTTAGAGTGCTGGGACTATGATTAGACTGGATTGTGTACATGGAGGTGTGGATATCGCTCTAGCATGCGGATTACCCAATTAAAGTGAACCACATGACATTGGCCTCTATGTTTTATTGTATTTATATCTCTCTATTGCAGTGTAGAGCAGCACCGATACTATGAGTGGTCCGGTGTTGTCAATGTCGAAACCCGGAGTTGGCTGGCATTGGTTGACGATACCTGGAGTAGGACGTCATTTCAGTATCCTAACCTTGAGTAGGCAGGATATACACATGGATGTGTGGACTTGAGCATAATGTGGCTTTATCGATATTGGCACCTGTTTTGATTTGAGTTATATCCATTGGGTTGTTTTGGAAAATTAGTTTCATCGACACGTGGTTACATGATTATGTTGAGTTTCGTGGTTATTTGTGTGAATTGACATCGATGCTACAGATTTGACCTACATGCTGGATTTCACTAGTTATATCATATTTGACAGCTGGATTATTGTGGGATTAGTCGGATTAATTTTGTTATCACCATTGTTACATGCTTTATATCCGATCCATGTTTTATAACTATGAAAAATGTATTTGAGCATGCATGTGCTGCTTACTGGGATATTCATATCTCATTTCGTTTTATTTTGTTTTGTTTCCAGCTACTCTTGGAGAGGACGATACTGGCGGGTAGTTGCTTGGTTTATGTGAGTTTAGAGTTGTATTACTGTAATTTTGTACTTCAGATTGGGATTGTAATGCACTCTGATTATCTAGTTATTGTCTCATTATGTTTTTCATTCACTCTGATATATCGATCTTGTGTGAAAAATTAACCTTTGGAGACGAGTTAAGGTTTTATTATGTAACCCAGATCTGGGGCGTTACACACCCAAAATAAAAGTCCTAATAGGGTTTGGAAATTTTCTAATTTATCCCACTAGGATTCCTAATATTTCACAATTCCTTCTAATTCTTTCCTCTTAATTCTAAATAAGAGAAACATCTATTTTTTCCTAATTTTCGTGCTACTTATTTTCATTATTTTTAAATATTTCAAACTCCCCAAAACTCATCTTTTGCTCAACTTAAGGTTCCTAATCAACTATAATTACCAATATGCCATTTTTCCACTTATTAAGTTATAAATATCGTTATTAATAATCAATTTAAACCCAACTTAGGTCTAACATAATTTCTCAAGTCTAATAATAATTTAGTTAATCTATTTAATTATTTACCAATAATTAGCAGGAACTGACCAAAATACCCCTCTCTTGATAATTTGATATCTACCCATTGGATTTCTTCTAAAATTTCCAAATTTGTTCTCTATAGTATTCTTGGCCATAATACACACTTGGATTAATACCTATCCTTCCCAAACTTCATATTTAACTTACTCTCCCAATTATTCTAAATTAATTCTTCACTTTTCCTATTACTATTAATTAAAGTCAAATCTATAATTAATCTTCCAATTAATTTAAATTACTATTCCAATTCCCAATAACTCATAATTACTATCATTTATTTAATTACTAATATTTACATGCTTGGAACATAATGTTAATCCTCCAATACTTGGATTAATTCTTTATTCCTTAATATTTTTCATGTTTATCTAACTTATTATCCAATAATTAGATTTATTTGTTATATTACTATATTTAAAATTTCAGGGTTTCACAGAGGTATTGTCCGCTTTGGGCCTAAGTCCGCACAGTTTGTCCCCAAAAGGTGCTGTGCGCACCTGATTTCGGGCCGCACTGAGTAAAAAACGGGAATTTGGAGTCACCACCGCCTAATGGAGTGCAGGCGGACACCTGGGTGCCTAAGTTTGCCTACTAGGCTGGTTTGCGGCTTGAGATTCTAAGTAGGTTCTCGGTTGTGATTTGGGGAAGTCCGTAGACACCCCAATCCACCCCGTCGAAGGACAGGTCCCATAGTTATCCTGGTTTTGAGTCAACTCTTTGGTCTCTCACTCACCCGATTCCTAATCCAGCATGCCATTTGATTAAGTCTTGGCGGGACCGCCAAAGTGGTGTGGGTCCCTTTTCCTTGATTTCTATCTTTTTAAACTTAGAGTGATCTGAGTTTGATTGGGCAGGCCCCATTGGAAGGCCTGCGGGTCCCTTGGTGGGCTTGGTTAAGCCCACATGTTCCCTTGCTGGGCCTCAGTCTAAACCTGAGAGGCCCTTTGGGTTTTAGCTCAATGAATTGATTTTATTTTGTTCAAGTTGGAGATTAAATTTAGGTCCATGCAAAAGTGAGTCTGGATTGACTTGCGGGCCCCTGAGTGGGCCTTGTCCTGGTTGCCAATTGTTTTGAGTTCATTTTTTGATTAATCTTTGCCAAAATGGGCCAGGCTTTGGGCTTGGGGCCCTTTACCTGAGTTAGGGTTTGGAAACCCTAACCTTGGTTGGGTTCAATGGGCCCGACCGGCCTTGCCCTTGGTCTCGGCCAGACCAAGCCTAGATCTAAGCTAGCATGCTTCCCGAATGGGCTTTGGTGGGCCTCAATGGGTTCTGGCAGTGTAGCCGGCCTGAGATGCCGGCAATGTACACAGGGCAGTGTATCCGGCATTCTTCACCGGTTACAAACAGATTTCTGTTGATCCGACCTGAGTTGCCGGATCAACATACAAAATCCATTTTTTGGACTTTTCTAATGGGGTTGGTTTCTTGGGTCTCCTAGGGTGTTCTAGCATTTGTGTGGGCCCCTGTGTGGGCCCACGATGGTGTAAACAGAATCAAACAGACTTCCTTTGGAGGGAAAACCAAGGGAATAGGAGAAGGCTAGGGTTTGCCTCTCCCTTCATAGGATTCTTCCAGAAGTGGGGTGGGGGCTTGAGTGCCCCTACCTTGGTTCCTCACCCTTCCCAAAATAGCAAACCAGCAAAGCCGATAATAATAATAGTAAAAAAACCTTAAAAATTAAACCTAGGATGCATACACCTGAACTATGATGATCACATAGGTGTTTCCACGGATCATATGCATGAGTAGTGAGATGTATGAATGAGCCTGCTTAATGTGTGTGTAGGTGTCAAAAGGGGGAGCATGCATGCTATCTACAAGTAACTGGAGGGTGCCAACATGGAGACATTAGCGAGCATTCATCACCAATAAACATGCATGCGTGGTTTAAACTAATCATGCCAACAATATCTAACATTACCTTCATGCTCAAACAACTCGCAAAAACAGTTAATAAGACACTTTAAAGAAAGGAAAAAGGGGGAGGTTAAGATGGGGTACATTTAGATAAGAAACAAAGGGGGGGAACAAGCTTCCCCCCCCCCCCCCCCCCCCCCCCCCCCCCCCCCCCCCCCCCAATTCGAATGAATAGTAAACGATGGCCAAAGCAGTGACATGGTAGCCATTAGAACCACCTCAAAGGGGACTCTCTCCCTCTCTTTGAAGCCGTGTACACTCCCCTTACCATGGGAGTTCCTCTCATTCAAAGTGAAGAGGAAGGGCATGGGAGAGAGATGAAAACATGCTAGGGAGGAGAAGGACTACATGCCTAAGATAGAAAACATCACAACTTACTTGAAATATGCCAAATCTAACTTATATTGAATGAAAAGCCATGGGGAACATTACCTTACAACTTTCAAGCCCTGGAGGGTGGTGGATGAGGCTCCTTGAAGCAAGGAAAGTGGCTGGAGCACTCCCCTTCAATGCCAACAGCAATTAGTCCTCCCTTAACTTGGGTGAAAATGGAGAGGAAGAAGTGAAGAGGGAGAGGGAAGCTCAAGGTGGGGTGTTTGGGGGGTTATGGAGGCAAGGAAGGGCTTGGAGAAGGGATCTCGGAGCCAAGTTCACGGGGGAGAAGAAGTGGAAAACTGCCAAAACCAAGCCAACCTCGGAAATGGGGCTGCTGTTGCCTTTTTATAGAAAACTTAATGTATCCGGCATTTAATGCCGGATACACTACACTTCCTTTGTATCCGGCATAATATGCCGGATACACTGCACTTCCTTTGTATCTGGCATATTATATCGGATACAAAACATAATAATTTCGAAAATTAAATGCCGCCGCGAATTTGTCGGCGAATCGGCCCGAATCTCGCCGAGCAAATCTTTGTATCCAACATTTGAGTCCGGATATGAAGAGGGGCAAGTGTATCCGGCATATTTGGCCGGATACAAATCGAAAAAATTACGGATTTACCCCTCGACTTGATCGATTCGACCGATTTGACACTTTTGAGCAATTACGGATTGGCCCCTGCGAATTTTGGTTTAGTCCCTGAGATATTTAGTGATTTTTGGATATTTAAGAATTAGTCCCTGAGATATTTTGCTGCGTTGGCTGCCACGTGTGCAGTTTCCGGTTTTGCCGCTTGGAAACTTCGACAGCTCATATCTCCTTCATCCAAGTTCCGATTTGAGCAAACTCAATTGCGTTAGACTCGTATCGGAGCCCTCTATCCAATGATGTAGGGCTAAGCACTTGACACGGGGTTCAAGAAAAAGTCAACTTTAGGCTCCACTTTAAGTTTGACCGGCTTGCAGAACCTTCATCCGGACTCCGATTCCAGCAAACTTAGTTGCGTTGGAACCGTGTCGGGATTCTCTATCCATTGAGATAAAGTAAGGTGGTCAATCATCACTTGATCAAAAGGTCAAATTTTGACCCCTCATGGTTTGACTTTTCTGCTAGGGTTTTCATTTTCAGCACTTCCAAGGGTGCAAAAATAAGGTGCTTACAGGTGCCTCGCTAGTTAGAGTGTTCTCCCTGACTCATATACCTTACCGGGATTTCATCCGTTTTCGATGTGGGAAGATATCACAACATGGTTCTCCAATCTGAATTGTGAAGATGGTATTTGGAATCTTCTTGTAAAACCCTAACCCTGATTATATCTAAATTATTAAGTTTAATTATTTAAATTGAGACTATTAGACTAATTAAGTACTTGTGGTATGAAGGTGAGGTAGAAGTAGATCATGCTTGAGGATTGGTAGAAACAAATTGAAGTCTAATGAAGATTTTTAAGGTAAGCTTAATTAAGGTTATGTTTAAATTTCAATTGGTTAAAGTCCCCTCTAAGTAGTTTTAGTGAAGTAGGAATCAAATTCTGAAAATTTGAAGCTAAATGTGAAAATTTAGCCTTAACGCACGGATTGTGCATTAATTGCGGATTGTGGCAAGTGTGCAAACAAAGCACTAAAAGTCGAAACAGGGAAAAGACAAGAAAGAAAAGAAAATATCTTGAATAAAATACCATTAAAATCCAAAAAGATCTAAATAAAATAAAAGAAAATCTAAAAATATCTCAAAGAAAATAATAAAATATTTGAAGTAACCATATTTCATATTATATGAAATACAATTACAAGATATGTAACGCTCCAAATCCGGGTCATTTTTTTTGGGATCAAGGCATTAGCTAGTGATACAAAACAAATCAGCTCAAACGAAGAAGGAATAAATGAAAACTAGAGATATTCGAGTGCGCTAAGATAATGTTTTATTCATTAAAACCTATATTTGCATTACTTCAAGTATATAAATAAAAGGGTAACTAAAACTCTACTAAACTCATAAATTAATGCCTAAAAAAGTACTACAACTCTCTACCAAATAAATAAACACAATATAATATCTTTGATTCAATCCTATTTAACCCTGGTTCTGCAAACCCTCCATCGGTCTTGCCTATAGTGACCTCTCCAAGTATACTTGAAAACAAAACATTTGAAAGCAAGAATGAGATATAAAATCTCAGCAAGTAGCAACATGCATGAGATATATATGTATCCTTTACAAACCTTTCATGAGTTGTAAAACAGTATCACAAATACCATTAAAACAAGAAGACAATGCCGTCTAAATTAGATTTCCAAGTTTCTCAAGTTAATACAAATATCCTTTTTGAAAACAATTCATCATGCCAATCATGTAATTTTACTATCTCTTTTCAAAATCGTTCTTGTCAATACATGGCTAAACCTGAACAATCTCTCTCTTTAAAAGGAATCAAATCATTTATAATTAGTAATTAAATTTCACCCTCAGATAGTAGCATACCTCTACCACAGGACGTAAACACATAGTATCCACATCTCTCCCACAGGAGAATGCACATTTCTACCGCATGATGTAAACACACAGTACTTACATCCCCCCTGCATGAGATAGCTTATCTCACCCTTAGCTGGTAACATACATACTCATCTTCCCTGTAGAATGCAATCACATAGTAATCACATTTCCCCCACAGGAGGTATCTCCTCTATAGAACGTAATCCCATCTAGACTACATCTTCCTCATAGGATGTACACATCTCACCTGTAATACCCTGGTTCTGGATCAATTGTCTAACCCCGAAGTGTTAGTGTATGTGGGCAAAAGCAACTAGAATCCAGAATAATTTAAAACTTTTATTCATGTCTTTTTTCAGAGTTATTATGCGGAAACATAAAATAAAATTCATTCAAAATTAATCTTAACATTTACAATTGCTTCTTGAACTCATAACTCGTTCACAACTATTGGCTACCCCTTTTACATACTATCCCAATGCTTGTCGATTTCACCAAGAGTACCTGAAAAATAGTGAAAGCTGGAGTGAGATATAAATCTCAACAAGTAGTATTATGCATGAAATAAAACAGTTTAATTTCTATATAAAAATAAAGTCAAGAGGTATAACAATAAAACCAAGTCACGATAATAATAATATTCAAAGAATACGTTAAACCAAACCACGCATGTATGACATCAAAGGACTCATGAACTGAAACCACGTTGACAAGCTACTCCCTGTACCCAAGTTTGCCACCTCACGAGCTTACATGATATGGAGCCGAGATACACGGTCACCATTCCTCCACCTTCAATCAATGCGGATCACCCAATCGAGATACACGGTGGGCTAGCGCGTACAATCCAATCAACTGCAACTATCCAATCAGAGGAATATCGATCCGATCAAATATATATGTACAATAGACAATACATGGCTAATACCAGTACATGTGCAAGCCACGAGTGAACTACAAGCACGGCCAAAATATATGTGAAACCCCAGATTTCAATACCATTAGCACACCCTAAACAGTAACTTATTGTGTAGGTGAAGCTGGAGAAGCCCATACTTGAAGCCAGCCAAGTGGCTAAGTCCAAGCTTGTCAGTAGCCTATGAAGGTGAGCAATCCCTAGATCATTAAATAAGATTTGTTACTGTGAGATGAATAAGTGCTAAGTGGTAAAGTGTATTGTGCAATAGGTGGAGTGGCAAGGTGGTGATTGTTGGTGTTTGATGGAGGAGAGGGGCAAACTTGGAAATACCATGGAGAAAAGGGGAAAAATTGCTTAATTGTGAGAGAAAAAGCCCCATTCGTATGAACCAAACCACCCGACCCCTCTCTCCTTCCCTTCTTCATTTTTCTTCTCCTCTCCCACTCTCATATCTTCTTCTCCTTGATTTTTGGTCTTCCACACAGCACATAGTGTAGAGAAGAAGATTGCCCTGAACATCACACTTCCAAACTTAGAAAGAGAGGGGAATTGCCATTGGTAGGCTGGTTGGCATATGTCTCACGGTATCACCCAATTGACTCCTATTGATATGATAAAGGACCTCCAGATGTAGGATACAAACTCACAATGGATGAAGAGATGATCTACAGACTCTCCATCCTTTAGTCATAGAGAGCACACCTGTGGTGAGAGAGCTAGATATTTCCTTTTCCGCAGAAGAACATCAAGAGTGTTAACATTTCCCAGCATCACCAACCATGCAAAATCAAGGACCCTTAGGGGGCTGGAGATTTCCACAAAAACCTAGGAGAGAAAGGGAGATGATTGTGTGGATTAGATGACAAGAGACACCTGAAAAATAATTTGGATGTGAATGAATGGAATTTATCCAAGGGCCAAAATTTCACATCCGGGTCTAAAGGAACAAGCACTACATCTTCAAGAGCAATACGTAGATCCCTTATGAAGTTAAGGGATCATTCTACAACATCCAACCACGACAGCACATTACACATGAAAGTGTCCTTATTTGAACAAAGATTGAATAATGAAGGGAAGTTAATTGATAAAATGGTATCACCCCACCACTTGTCCAACCAAAATCTAAATTACTTCTAATTTACTTCATAACATATAAAAGTGGAATAATACTTACATCATTAAAGTCTTTCTTCGTCATTATTTAAAAAAGACAAAAAAGAAAAAGGAAGAGGATAAACTCAACTGAGAAACAAAGGAAGGAGTTTCTTGATCCCAGTTATATTGGGTTAAGAATAAAAATTTTGTTTTATTAGGATCTTTAGAAGGTTGTCCAAAATAGAGGCAAATGTAGATTGTTGATTACCAATTATATGGAAAATTGAATACTTTCGTTGAAAAAACTGAGGAGAAAAAATGGATGTGTGATCCTATTTATTTTGGATATTATAACAAAATGGGGATCTGGATTGGTGATATATTTTTTTTGAGGCAAGGAAAGCTAAGAGATAGTGTTTACTCTTCAACACCCTCTTTGAGAGATTGGGGATTTAATTACCTAATAACTTTAAGGAACAAGGAATTATAAAGGATATATTGTGGTGCTAAATGTAGTAAAAAAGAGCTTTTGGCAGCAATTGGAGATCTTGCTCCATAAAAATCTAACCAAATCCTTTTATAGAAGAAAGAGGGGTAAGCTAAATTTATTGGCGGATTGATGAAATGAGGGAAAGAATAAAGTTTTCTTCTTGTGGTTGGAAAAATTTGTATTTGAGCACTAAGGTGGGAGTTACCAGGGCTTTGGATCACCATGAAGGGAGGTGCTTGTTATGTTAGGGTGAAGGGACTAGAAGGATTATTCTAGGATCGTTTCTAATAATAAGGTAGAGAGATGGGAATATGTTTTGTTGGTAAATTTGAAGACAAACTTTATATACTTTGGGATAAAAAAACAACAGCAAACCATGAATGTAGAAAGAGCATGAAAAGGAAGAGAAGAGACACAGTCATAGAAAGCGATGATAGCTACTTGAGGGTGAGCAAGGTCGTCCGACAGTGAACAAGCCTGGTCATGGGTGAGTAAGGTCGTCCGGCAGTGAACAAGCTTGGTCATGGTTTCTGCTTGTGGGTTATGCACTGGTCATGGTTTCTGTCCGGCAATGAGCAAGCTCATCTGTGGTAAATAGGTTGGTTGTGGTTTCTTTTCTACCGAAGGCGAGAAACGGTGAGCAAGTTCGAGCAAGGCCTGGTTTTGTGAGATACTAGAGTTCGTGGGCTCGTGTGTTACTGAAGAAGGATTCAGTGGCAGGAGTTTCGTAAGTCACTGGAGGTGTGGGAGTTCGTTGGTTCGTCAGTAACCGGAGTTATCATTGACTCCTGAGTTTCTTGACGAAGGGTTTGTCGTCGACTAAGGGTTCTAGAGGTCATCGTTCTATGGTGGTCGGCTTCCTCGGTCATTTCTCCAGAGGTGGTGGGGGGTGCTCTCCGGCGTCCCTGGGTGTTTGACCATGGAATTTTCGAATGGGGATTTCCCGCCTTTGGGCAATGCTCCTGCAACTGGAGCGCCCTGTTCGACTGTGAACTCTGATCCTGTTCTTCAGCCAATCATTGCCACTGCTGTGCAGGTTGGACTCATTGCCAAAAACGGTAATTCTCCTCTGTCCTTTGAGAAAGGTGTTCTTGACAATACATGGTCAAAGCTTTTCTCCTCGGGTTACCATGCAAAACTGAAGCTCAATTTTTTCCTTCCCGAAATAGAAAATGGTAGGATTATCATCCGCCCCCCTCCTAAAGTGGCAGCAGAAGGAACAAAAATCTGGAACGAGTGCTTGGTAGGACATTTCCTTGACAGGAAACTTCCCTACACAGTTGTGAAAAGTATGGTGAGTCGATTATGGGGCAAATTTGGATCCGTCCAGACTACTGAAGTTGGTGACGGGTTCTTCATTTTCACTTTCGTAAATGCCCAGATGAGAGAAAGAATTCTTCATGATGGACCCTGGCATTTTGCTGGTCGTCTTCTTATCCTTAGAGCATGGGAGCCAAATCTGCAAATGGTTAAGTCATAACTCAAGAAGGTACCGGCGTGGATTAAATTGTTTAATGTTCCTATGGAATATTGGACCCCATCTGGCCTCAGCTATATTGCTAGTGGAGTAGGGAGGCCGCTTTGGTTGGATGAGTTCACTGAAAAGAGATTGAGGTTGCAATATGCTAGAGTATGTGTTGAGATTGACATGGAATGCTCCTTCCCGAAAAGCTTATTTCTAAGCCCCATCGATGGCATGGAGGAGTTGGAGATTGAAATTGAGTATGCTTGGAAGCCTAAGGAGTGCGATTTCTGTAAAGTATTTGGTCACTCGGATAAGCAATGTTCCAGAATATTGAAGCAATGGGTTCCTACTAGAAGAATATTACAAAATGATATAGATGATCAGGAGGGTAAACAACAACAGGGGATTAACAACACAAATCTGGGGACCAAAACGCGGCAAGATAACTACCAGGCTCAGGTGGCTTCTGACCATCCCTGGAAATATGTATCTAATAAGGGCAAGGAGGTGGTGTTTTTGGAGGGGGGAGAATCTAGTGGCTACCATTCTTCCATGGATATTAGCATTCCATCAGATGAGAGCACGGAAAAAGGGGAGGTGATTCTTGAGAATTCAGTGGACCTAAATGAAGAAAAGGAACACAATGATAGCCTGAGAATCAATCAGCCCTCCAACAATTCAGCCCCTAATGCAGATCAACCAGACCAAGCATTAATGTCCTCTCCAAATAGATTTAGCCTTCTTGGACAAGAGGGGTATGAAGTACAGATTACATATGAAGGCTCTGCAAGTTTGTCATCCAAGAAAAGACATAAGAAGAAGAAGAAACTGTTGGTTTCTTCTTCTGGAGATGCTTCTAAAACTCATGAGACTATAGTGGATTTGGCTTCTAAAGAACCTATAGCACCTACCCCACATTCTAAAGAGGCAGAATATATAGATAAAATAGCTGAGAAGGAAAATTACAAAGAAGTTGCTGAAGACAGACTTATTAAAGCTCTTATTTTGAATGATATGACTCAGAAGAGGAATTACTCATCTTTAGTAGAAGCTAAAATGTCATTGAGAACTGATCTTGACACAATTTCAAGAAGAATTCAGTATACTTTTTCTAAATTTCAAGGTTCTACAATAGAAATTTCTCAAGACAGAAGGGTGCCAAAGAAATCAGGTGCAAGTTCTAAAAACATATGGAGAATGGAAAAGATTCCAGAATAAGGACCAGGTCTAAGGTAAAGACCATTGCTGATCCCCCTCATACAATTTTGTTATGATTCCCCTATTAGCTTGGAATATTCGTGGAATAGCAAACAAGGAATCGGTTAGTATGCTGAAAAAACACTTATTTACTCATAAAATTCAGCGTGTTGCTGTTTTTGAGCCTATGGTGCCTTTTAAGAATTGTAAAAAAGTTGCAGCCAAGATGAATATGGTTAAATATGCAAGTAATGAGCATGCTGGTGGGAAAATCTGGGTAATGTGGATGGATTCGATCAATCTAGAAATAATTTCGGCTACAGATCAGTGCATTACAACTATGATCAGTTCTTCTCAATCCCATAATTTTCTACCATTCTTAATCACATTTGTTTATGCAAGATGCGATAGAAGGAAAGAAGAACTCTATGGACTCATCTCCTTGATATCTCTAATGCCACAACTATGCCTTGGTTCATTAGTGGGGATTTTAATGCAATTGCTACAGCCATGGAAAAAAAAGGGGGCAGAACTACTGATCAAAGATCAATGGTGGAGTTTCAAGATTTCATTCATCAGGCAGGCCTTCAAATCTTGGTTATTCTGGGAACAATTTTACTTGGAGTAATGAGCAGCAAGGTCAAAGATGTATATGGGCAAGATTGGACAGGTTCCTTACCAATTCCCAAGGAATGGTTAATCTCTCCTCAATACAAATTCTTCATTTACCGAGGATTTGTTCAGACCATTGCCCAATCCTTCTTTATCAAAGTTCAGGTATGCCTTCTAATTCGTCTCTGTTTAAATTCCAAAAAATGTGGTTATCCCATCATGATTTCAAATAAGTCGTTTCCACTTGCTGGAGTAAACCAATCCATGGCTCCTCTCTTAGTATTCTTGGTAAGAAACTAAAAATTCTGAAGGGTGTTCTAAAGTCTTGGAACTGGGAGTTCTTTGGCAATGTTCACAAAAAAAGTGGAAGAGCTATCGATTTAGGTGCAAAATCTTGAATGTTCTTTATCAAATGCATGGGACAATCAAATGGCTCTAAACCTACAGCAAGCTAAGGTTAATCTTGCTAATCATGTCAAACAGCAAGAAATATTTTATTGTCAGCAAGCGAGAATTAAGTGGCTCCAGGAAGGTGATAGGAATACTAAATTCTTTCATGCATCTTTGAAAGCTAGGCGGCAAAAAATAACTAATGTTCTAAACGGGTCTACTGTGCTTTCAAATCCAGATGAAGTTATTGATTATTTTGCTGCCCAATTATCTAAGGACCATCAGTTGTCTATAAATGCAAGTCTTTCTCATATTCCCTCCTTGGTTACTAATGAAGATAATGACATGTTGATAAAAATTCCTTCTATGGAAGATGTTTCTGCTGCTGTTTTTGATCTCTGCCCTGATAGTGCTCCTGGTCTTGATGGGTACACAGGTTGGTTTCTTCAAAGCTGCTGGGACATTGTCAAAAATGATGTTTTAAACACAGTTACAGAATTTTTTGAAGGTGTTACTCTTCCCACCTCATGTACAGCTTCTCATAGTGCTCTCATCCCAAAAGTTGACCAGCCATCATCCATTGCTGATTTTAGGCCAATCAGTTTATGCAATTTTTCATACAAGATTATCTCAAAGGTGTTGGCATCCAGAATGGCTTCAATTCTCCCAAGAATAATCACTCTTGAACAAAGTGCTTTCATCAAAGGAAGGGTAATTTCTGATTATATTTGTCTAGCTCATGAGCTTTGTCAGGATCTGAACAAGAAGAATTTGGGAGGTAATATCATTATAAAACTTGATATGGCAAAAGCTTTCGATCGTCAGGTAATATCAGGATCTGAACTGGATTGGAATTTTATCATTGAAGTGTGCCAAAAATTGGCTTCTCTAATACTTGGTGCAATATCATATTTCGTTGTATTTCTAACTGCTAGTTCAGCATCTTGATTCAAGGCAAAGCATGTGGTTTTTTTAACTCTTCAAGAGGTCTTCGACAAGGTGACCCTCTTTCTCCTCTTATTTTCATTCTTGCTGAGGAAGTTCTTAGCAGAGGGATCAAACATCTGGTTTCATCTGGAAAAATGGCAAGATATCATTCTGGAAGAAACAATATTCAAATTTCTCACCTGCTGTATGCGGATGATATTCTGATATTCACAAATGGGACTAAATCATCTCTCTCTCATTTGATTCAATTTCTTGAATCTTATGAAAAAGCATTAGGCCAAATGGTTAACAAAATTAAAAGTTGTTTCTTTGTTTCACCAAAGATTTCTCCTTCAAGAGTTGCCTTGATTCAGCAGGTTACTGGGTTCTCTAAAGGAAACCTTCTGACCAATTATGTTGGGGTTCCCTTATTTATTGGATGAGCTTCTGCTTCTTTATTTCAAGGTTTATTGGACAAGATTCAGAAGAAGATAAGTGGATGGAAAGCCAAATTGTTATCCCATGGAGGTAAAGTCACTCTGATTCAAAGTGTTCTTTCTAGTATCCCTATTCATCTCCTATTTGCTATTCCTGTTCCAAAATCTGTTATCAGAAGACTAGAATCAATTTTCAGCAACTTCTTTTGGGGAGAAACAACAGATTATGGGTATAAAAGACATTGGGTAGCTTGGAATCAGATATGTCTCCCTAAAGAGGAAGGAGGATTGGGCATCAAGGCTGTGAATGATGTCATGAAAAGTTTACACATCAAAATGGGGTGGAGAGTAATGCATGATAATGGTCTCTGGGCAAAATTTATGAGATCTAAATACTGTCACACAATCTCTTTTAGGCATGCAGATTTTAAATCGGGTATCTCAAAAATTTCGAGAGCAATCTTGCAAGTGAAAGACAATATAGTCTCAAACACTGGATGGAGTATTGAAGAAGGCAAGATTAATTTCTGGTTTGATAAATGGTCTCCCCATGGCTCTCTTGTGGATTATGTGAATGAGGTGGAAATAACTAATCCAAATCTCAAAGTTGCTGATATTATAGATAACAATACTTGGAACTTGCAGATCACTACTCCTTCTCTCCCACTTGATATATGCAGATCTATTCAATCAATTTGTCCCCAACTAAGTACTCTTCATGATAGGGCAATTTGGCTTCCTTCTTCAAAAGGCACCTTCACTGTTAATTCAGCTTGGCAGCAAATTAGACATAAAGCTCCTACTTCAACCATGAATAATTTCTGGAAATCTTATATCCCATCTAAAATATGCACCCTCACTTGGAGAATGCTAAAAGGTAAGATGCTTACTGATGATAGAATCAAAATATTGGGAATTTAGTTGTGTTCTAAGTGTAGCTGCTGCAAGAATGCTAGAGAAAAAACATTGATCACTTGTTTTCCTTTGGGGAAATTGCTCAAAAAATTTGGAGGCATTTTGCTCAAAAATTCAGATTTCACTTCCATCAATTGCATGACACATACAGTAGATTTTCTTACTGGTTTGGCCGTTCTAATGCAAAGGACCAGCTGGGCTTACTCATGTATGCCTTGCCGCAGTTTGTCATATGGGAAATTTGGATAGCAAGGTGCAATCACAGGTTTGAAAATGAAGATATGCATGCTGGAAAAATTATTTTCAACATTACTCACAGGTTACAAGAGGCCGCGTATCTCACTAAGCCTAAGGTACCATGCTCCCCTTTCAATGAAATTGTGCTTGATTCTCTCCATATATACTATCCTTATATCAGCAGTCCCCATCTCAAATTTGTCAAGTGGAAAGGACCTCGTTCAAGTTCAAATATTCTGAATATTGATGGAGCCTCAAAAGGAAATCCGGGAATAAGTGGAGGTGGAGGTGTTTTCAGAGATAACAAAGGTAATTTTATTATGGGATTTTCTGCTCACTATGGGTCTTCAACTAACACTATTGCAGAGGTGTTGGCATTAAGAGATGGGCTTTGCTTGGCAGATAATGAAGGCTTCCAGCATTTTATCATTGAAACCAATTCTAAGGTCATTGCTGATGCAATTAATAAAAGCACTTCCATTACATGGAAATGTTTATTTTGGTGGAAAGAAATCCTATAAAGGATAGCTAAACATGAGAGAAGAATTCAGCATATTTATAGAGAAGCTAACACTATGGCTGATGCTCTTGCTAATGAAGGTTGTAATACTTTGCAATTTAATACTTATTTGCTTGAATATCTTCTACCTGTAAAAGCAAAACTTTCCCTTTTTCATGATAGAATAGGTCTTTATAGCTTTAGAAATTAGTGTCTGGCATCATATTGTAATTAGCTTTTCCCTGAGGGGTAAGGTTCATTATGTCCCCCCTGGCTAGGTGTATTTGATTATTTTGATTTAATCTACAGGTCAGGGTCTGCCTCAACCCTCCTCCCACCACTGGAGTGCCACTAGTAATAGTGGGTTTTCCTTATTAAAAAAAAACTTTATATACTTTGACATAGTGTTATGGATTAAGGAATCTTGGAGTAAAGTGAAGTCTAGCATTGAATTATTTCTTTTCATGTATCTAATTAAAAGGTTTGAGGTTATTGCTTTGCAATAAGATGTGGGATTTGTTGTCCATTTTATTTGTTCTTGGATGTGCTAAGGTGTCCATTGGGTGTTCTACAGGAAAAAGGAATTCGGATTATAAGTGGATCATGGAGGTTGTATTACTATACTTTCACCAATCTCTATTTATATTATATGCATATTTTGTGGTGCCTTGACTGACCTCGGAAGGTTATGCCATTTAGATTTGAGAATATGTTGCTAGATGGTTTCTTGTTTTCTTATAAAGGTTGGCGAATGGTTGTGAGGCATTTTGTTTTATAGAATCTCCAATTATTTACTATGTTTAAATTGAAAGACCTGGTGGACACCAATAAAACTTTGAACATGGATGTGTTTGGCATTTTCTATTTGAAAAGAGAAGATGTTGGGGAAAGAATAAGGAGCTTGAGAGCCAGGAAAATGGGTAGCCTGCAATATGGGAAGTGGCTATATAGCGACTTGAAGATGTTGTTCAAGCTAGTACATTGTTTTTTTTTTCTCTTTTTCTTTTCGATTAGTTTCTAGCTGGTATAGTTGGAGATAAATCTGTTCTTGGTTGAAGTTAGTGATGATAGGAATACCAAATTATTTCATCAACTGCAAATTTCCGAAATAGGGTTAATTACATTAGTAGTTTGGCAGTAGATGAGCATGTGGAGGGTGTATGAAGAATCAAGAAAGTTTGCAAGTTTATTATTTAGGAGTATTAAGACAGAACCAAAATCAATAATTGGAGAAGGCAAATTTAGAACTATTAGGATTCAGGGAGGAGGAAAGAAAAAGAAAAAATTTAGTATTTGGGAGTGTTAAAAGGGATTTAAGAAGGTACACCATTTATATTTGATGATATATGTCTACTAGATGGCTAGCTTGTCAAGGAAATTGATTTGTGGTGCGTCTGGCATCAGATTAGGCTGTGTATTGATGCAGAGTGGTAGGGTAGCGGCATATGCTTCACGATTATTGAGGCCACATGAACGTAATTACCCTACGCACGATCTTGAGCTTGCAACCATAGTGTTTACCCTGAAGATTTGGCAACACTATCTCTCTGGTGCACAGTTTGTGATATACTCATATCACAAAAGCTTAAGGTACATCTTTTCCCAAAGAGATTTGAACATGATGCAGAGAAGATGGTTAGATATTTTGAAGGATTATCGATTTGACATTCAGTACCACCCTGGGAAAGCTAACGTGGTAGCTGATGCACTGAGTCGTAGTGGAGTGTCAGATGAGTCCATTACAACCCTAGTGTCATTTATGGCTAGCCAGTGCAGTCTTGTAGCTACAGTTAGAGATTGGCCTGGAGAGTTCCGACTCTTTAGTCAGGGGGTGAGTATGGCTCGTATTCAGATAGAGCCAAATCTTGTACGCAGGATTAGAGAGAGACAGTTATCAGATCCTGAATTATAGAAAACCAAAGAGTTGATGAGCAGAGGTTCAGAGAAGGCCAAGGACTTCAGTGTCAGTGACAACATGTTGAGATTCAGAGGCAGAATCTGTGTACCCAATGATGATGATATCAAGAGGGTAATTCTAGAAGAAGGGCACAGATCACGATATGTTGTACACCCTGGAAGTACCAAAATGTACAAAAACCTTAGATATATTTATTGGTGGTCTGGAATGAAGCGGGAAGTTGTCGAGTTTGTATTGAAGTGTTTAGTGTGTTAGCAAGTGAAGGCTGAGCACAAGAGGCCACCTGGGTTATTGCAACCGCTTCCTATCCCTGAATGGAAGTGGGAGCATATAACCATGGACTTTGTTTCAGGTTTACCTAGGACAGTGAAGCAGCAAGATTCCATTTGGGTTATTTTAGACAGACTGACTAAGTCTGCTCACTTCCTACCTGTTAAGAAGGATCAACCCTTACGATCACTTGCCGAGTTGTATGTACGTGAGATCGTCAGATTGCACGGAGTTCCAGTATCTATCGTATTTGACCGCGATCCACGGTTCACTTCCAAGTTTTGGGAGAGTTTGCATGAGGCTTTAGGAACTCAATTGAAATTCAGTACCAGCTTCCATCCACAAACAGATGGGCAGTCTGAGCGTACGATTCAAACTTTAGAAGACATGCTGAGATGTTGTGTGTTGGACTTTGGAGGTCATTGGAGTAAATATTTGGACATGGTAGAATTTGCCTACAATAATAGTTACCAAGCGAGCATCAAGATGGCTCCATTGGAAGCCTTGTACAAGAGGACTTGTAGATCCCTGTTGTGTTGGGAAGAAGTAGGTGAAAGACAGTACTTGGGACCATAGATTGTTCAAGACAGTGTGGACAAGGTGAACTTGATTAGAAAGCGTCTTAGAACAGCCCAAAGTCGTCAAAAGAGCTACACCGATGTAAGAAAGCGAGAATTGAAGTTTGAAGTAGGGGATATAGTGTTCTTGAAGGTATCTCCTTACCGTGGCATATTGAGGTTTAGTAAGCAAGGGAAGTTGTCACCTAGATTCATTGGCCCATTCTGCATTATTGGGACAGTTGGGCATGTAGCTTACAGATTGGAGTTACCACCTCAGCTAGCCCGTGTACATGACGTATTCCACGTCTCTATGCTTCGTCGTTATGTATCGGATGCTAGCCACATCATTGATCTTGAGCCACTAGAGGTACGTAAGGATGGGACATTTGAAGAGCGTCCCATTCAAATCCTAGATAGAAGAGAGTAAGTTCTCCACACTAAGACTATTCCATTGGTGAAAGTCTTGTGGCAACACTACAACGTAGAGAAAGCTACATGGGAGAATGAAGCCGAAATGAGAAAGAACTACCCAGCTTCACCTACACAATAAGTTACTGTTTAGGCTGTGCTAATGGTATTGAAATCTGGGGTTTCACATTCTACCCTCCTAACAAGAAAATTTCGGGATTATGTAGGTGAAGCTGGAGAAGCCCAGACTTGAAGCCGGCCAAGTGGCTAAGTCCAGGCTTGTCAGTAGCCTATGAAGGTGGGCAATCCCTAGATCATTAAATAAGATTTATTATTGTGAGATGAATAAGTGCTAAGTGGTAAAGTGTATTGTGCAATAGGTGGAGTGGCAAGGTGGTGATTGTTGGTGTTTGATGGAGGAGAGGAGCAAACTTGGAAATACTGATAAGAACTTAATTTGTTATATTTTTCTCTACTAATGTTTAACCTTTTGAATTTATTTTTGTGCCTAAATATACTGATTATGCTCATATTTTGATTTAGGTTACAATTGGCAGCATGTGGGCAAAATGAAGATAAACTGAGATACTCTTGGTGATTATAGAAGTCATGGTTCAAACGGCGTAACAATCGGAGTCAAATTGTAGAAGATATGATCAACGTTCGCTGGCCGTTCGATTGACGTTCGAACGTTGGTGTTCTGCAGAGAAACCCGAGAGCAGCGTTCGCTGAATGTTCGATTGACGTTCGAACGTTGGTGAAAAATAGAGAAATTGTGAGCAGCGTTCGCTGGCCGTTCGATGAACGTTCGAACAAGAGAAGAGGAAACAACTTTTTGACCTGAACGTTCAACCCGCGTTCGATGAACGTTCGAATGATCAAGTATTAAAACCTGTTATAAAATTCCAAACTTTGCGGATTTGTTTCCTTTTTCTTGGGGATCTTCTTCTAGTTTAAAGGAGGACTTTAAGGGGTTTCTAATTAAGAAGATTAGGTCGTTTTTGGACTTCTAGGTCGTGGATATACAAGGAAAGGAAGTTCTCTCTTCCTTAGGAGTCTTGGAAGAAAAGTTCCTATTTTCTCTTCAAGGGAATTTTGGGCAAGTTTATGTGATTTCTATAAAGGAGGAGTTGAACGTGAAGGAAGGAGTTTTTTGGCTGGAGAGCTTTTCTGAGTTCTGGACGTCCTCTTTCTCTTCCTCTTCTTCCTTTCTTCTTCTATTTATCTTCTGAGTTTGTGATCCATGGCCATGTGTGGCTAAACTTTTATTCTTGGTCAAAGGAGGCTGAAACCTCGGAATTAATAAAGCTGTGAGATCTTAATGTTTTAATTGTTCAGTTTATACTTGAGCATTGAATATTCTTCTATGTTTATTCTCATGATTGTCCCGTCTAATTGCTAGGAGGCCTACTAGTTCATTATTCGTTGCAATTTATTGCTAGGCTAGATATCAAATCCGTAATTGTTTGATCCCTCTAATCTGTGAAGCAACTGAGGTTTAATGATTTGCTGCGTCAGGAATTGTTAGACTTTAGGAAGAATTTTCTGCTAGATTAAATACAGCCGCTTGTGATTGTATTGTTTAGATTCATCAATCTTTCTAGTCCCTAAAGCTGCTGCTGGATTAAATCTTTACCGCTTGTGTGAGGTTGTTTAGTAGTTAGGGTTAATTAGATCGCTTGTTTTCTGATTAACTATAATTGAAAGAGTTTGGAAAGTATTTCCAAGGGTGAATGTTCAATGTGTGAATTGATATATTCTAGCATCTATGATCAGCTTTGATATTCCGACGGTGGATGTTAACTTAGACCAAGGTTTGTTTTCTTGATTGGTTTATTAAAGTCTTTTTAGTAATCTATTATTTTCTGATCTCATTGTGACAAAACCCCCCTCTTAATTCTGTTTTCTAAAGCATAAAAAGAGATAGAAACTCTCGGTGGAACGATCCCTACTCACCTTGCTATATGCATATTTTTAAGTAGTGGTTTATTTTTGGTTGTGTACGACAGTCACCAAATACCATGGAGAAAAGGGGAGAAATTGCTTAAGTGTGAGAGAAAAAGCCCCATTCGTATGAACCAAACCACCCGACCCCTCTCTTCTTCCCTTCTTCATTTTTCTTCTCCTCTACCACTCTCATTTCTTCTTCTCCTCATTCTCTCTCCTTCATCACATTCCCCTTGAATAGAGACCGTTGCTAGAAAGAAAGAAGGAGAAAACCCAAGTTTGGCATTCTCGTTTGGTGGAGCTTGTGTTGTGAAGAACCCTCCAAAGATCACACTAAGTGTTGTTCGTGGGTTGCAAAAGGAGCTAGGAGGTTTGCTTGTTTGCTTGGAAGAGGTAAGCAACACCACCCCAACCTATTTTTCTCACTTTGGCCATTTTAAGTTAGTGTAAGCACCTCATTTTTGCGCTCCCAGAAAAACAAGAAATGCGAACCCTAGACAGAAAGTCAAACCCTAAGGGGTGAAAAGTTGACTTTTTGATCAAGTGAAATTTGGCCACCTCTCTTTATACCATTGGATAGAGAATCTCGACACAGTTCCAACGCAACTGAGTTTGCAGGAATCGGAGTCCGGATGAAGGTTCTGCGTGCGGTCAAACTTGAGCAGAGCCAAAAGTTGACTTTCTGCTAAAATCTGATCCGGAGGCCTACCCCTAGGTCATTGGACAGAGAATCTCGACAGGGTTCCAACGCAACTGAGTTTGCAGCAATCGGGGTCCGGATGAAGGTTCTGCGGGCGGTCAAACTTGAGCAGAGCCAAAAGTTGACTTTCGGCTAAAAACCGATCCAGAGGCCTACCCCTAGGTCATTGGACAGAGAATCTCGACACGGTTCCAACGCAACTGAGTTTGCAGGAATCGGGGTCCGGATGAAGGTTCGGTGGGCCGGTCAACTTGAAGGAAAGCCGAAAGTTGACTTTTCCTCAAACCCCGTGCCAAATGCTTAGCCCTACGTCATTAGATAGAGGGCTCCGATATGAGTCTAACGCAATTGAGTTTGCTCAAATCGCAGTTCGGATGAAGGAGATATGAGCTGTCGAAGTTTCCGAGCAGCAAAACCTGAAACTGCACACGTGGCGCAGGAACTGCACACGTGGCAGCCAACGCAGCAAAATATCTCAGGGGATAAATCTTAAATATCTAAAAATCTCGGGGACTAAACCAAAATTCGCAGGGGGCAATCCGTAGATATCCAAAAGTGTTAAATCGGTCGAATCGGTCAAGTCGAGGGGCAAATCCGTAATTTTTCGATTTCTATCCGACCAAATAGGCCGGATACACTTGCTCCTCTTCATATCCGGACTCACATGCCGGATACAAAGATTTGCTAGGCGAGATTCGCGCCGATTCCCCGACAAATTCGCGGCCGCATTAAATTTTTGAAATAATTTTGTTTGTATCCGGCATTTTATGCTGGATACAAAGGAGGTTCAGTGTATCCGGCATTAAATGCCGGATACAAAGGACATGTAGTGTATCCGGCATTTAATGTCGGATACATTAATTTTTTCTATAAAAGCACAGCAGCAACCTCTGGCCGGGGGTTGGCTTCCTTAGCTATTTTCCAGCTTTCTTCCCCCACTTTTCCTCATCCGAAACCTTCCATCTTCAACTCCCTTTGGCCTTCCACCACCTCACCATACCACCTCAAGGGTTTCCACCTTTGTTCCCTTCTTCTTCTCCACTTTCTAAAACAAGACTAAGAAGCCTAGTTGTTGTTGGGTGAAGTGGGTGCACCAAGAAGGCCACCAGCTGCTATACCACCTCAAGGGAGCATCACCACCTCGCCTAGGAGTGCAAGAACTATTGGGTAAGGCCTCTCATCACATTGCATCATACATATATTAAAAGCTGATTTTTTATGCTATTTTTCTACTCCCGTCTTCTTCATTGGCCTGAGTTCTTTTCCATGGTGGTTTGAGCACGCATTCACTACCTTCTCCATGGCATGAAAATCACCAGAGGTAAGAGGTCCACGTAGGGTTGTTAGGGAAGCATAAGAGCCTATTTTCACACCTTTTTTAAGTCTCCTTTGGCTGCTGTCCATGGGTCCCTATTAGGTATTTTTCAGAAGGAGCATGTTCCTTCATCATGGCAATCTAATGTACCCGTATACCAGCCCTCTTTCCTTTCCCATTTCTTCCCTCTTCCAATCTCTTTCTATGTTTTTTTTTTTTTGATAAATGAGCTGCTGGTCGTAGCACTGCTCTAGGTTTTCTTTCTTCTTTTTTTATGCCATGTGCTTGCTTGATAAGTGGTTAGTAGGAGGGGATGCATCTTGTTTTTTTAACCTGTTTTTTTGTTGTTGTTAAAGTATGTCTGTTACCAATTGTGTGCAAGGATTTTGCATTAATTCCCTGCTGTTTTTTTTGGTGCATGCATGCGAGCACGTCCCCCTCACCCCCTAGCCCACTATAGGCACTTGCATGAGCTGCTGCTGGGAACAGCAGCAGCACTACCATCCAAGCCCAGCCCTCCCTTTACATTGGTTGTGTTGTCATCTCCAAGTGCACCACAACTCACCATGGTGTTAGCCCCAAGAGCTATGCATGAACCCCTCCGTTCCCTTCTTTTAGGCTATGTTTCTGGTATCTTTTTTGGCATGCTTAGATACTACAGTGACTGCTGCTCCTCCCGGTACAGCAGGTTTTGCTTCTTTCTTTCTTTTGTTTTACTTGTATTGCATATGTGTATAAATTGAACTTCGCTGTTAGAAGCCCTGGTCCATGCGTGCATGCTGTTTCCCCACCCAACATCCATGCATGTTAAGCCCGGAAAGGCCACATGGACAGCTGTTGATGTTCTTACTAAACCAAGCGTGCCACTGATTTGTGGACACTAATTTCACCTTGGTTACTTGTTGTTTTGCTGTTTTATACATGTATGTACATATATGAGCATGGCCCTTTCCCCAAGAACCTGCGGTATGCCTTTGTGTGCCGACGCATGCTCCCCCAACCCCTTTATCATTAGCTGTATTTTCCTTATGCATGTGAGCCAACAACCTTCCCCCTATGACCTATTGTTTATTGGTGTGAATGCATCTGTGTTTCCAGTGATTTCCTGTCTTCTTCAAGTGCCAAGGCATGACCCCTCACCCCCACTTATTTGCTGCCATGACCCATGCAAGCGTGCCCTATCAAAATCCCCAGGTCCCCTTAACTGCTGTTGAATGATTGAGAAGAAATGGGGAGGGGCAGCAGCTTCATGCCCCCCCACCTTGCTATCCAATTTGTGTGGGGAAACCAAAAAGGCAATCAAATGGGATACCATTGTAAGCACCTCATTTTTGCGCTCCCAGAAAAGCCAGAAATGCAAAACCCGGACAAAAGGTCAAACCCTGAGGGGTGAAAAGTTGACCTTTTAATCAGATGAAATTTGGCCACCTTGATCTATACCATTGGATAAAGAATCTCGACACGGTTCCAACGCAACATGGTTTGCAGGAATCGGAGTCCGGATGAAGGTTCTAAGGGCAGTCAAACTTGAGGGAAAGCTGAGAGTTGACTTTTCCTCGAATTTCGTGCCAAATGCCTTGATTTATCTCAATGGATGGAGAATCCCGACACGGTTCCAACGCAACTGGGTTTGCAGGAATCGGAGTCCGGATGAAGGTTCTGCGGGCGGTCAAACTTGAGGGAAGCCGAAAGTTGACTTTTCCTCGAATTCTGTGCCAAATGCCTTTATGCCATTGGATAGGGGATCCCGACACGAGTCCAACGCAACTGGGTTTGCAGGAATCGGAGTCCAGATGAAGGTTCTAAGGGCAGTCAAACTTAAGGAAAGGCCAAAAGTTGACTTTTCCTCGAACCCCGTGCCAGGTGATTAGCCCCATGTCATTAAATAGAGGGCTCCGATACGAGTTTAACGCATTTGAGTTTGCTCAAATCGGAGTTCAGATGAAGGAGATATGATCTGTCGAAGTTTCCGAGTAGCAAAAACCGGAAACTGCACACGTGGCGCAAAAACTGCGCACGTGGCGACCAACGCAGCAAAATATCTCAGGGACTAAATCTTAAATATAAAAAATTCGTACGGGCGATCCGTAGATATCCAAAAGGGTCAAATCGGTCGAATCGGTCAAGTCGAAGGGCAAATCCGTAATTTTTCGATTTGTATACGGTCACATATACCGGATACACTAGCTTCCCTTCATGACCGGACTTGAAGGCCGGATACATGAAGATATTCGCGCGAGATTCGCGCCACTTGGCCGACAAATTCGCGGCGGCATTAAATTTTGAAATGATTAAGTCATGTATCCGGCCTGAGTTGCCGGATACAAAGGAAAGCCAGTGTATCCGGCCTTGAAGGCCGGATAAGGAGAGGCCTTAGTGTATCCGGCCTGAGTTGCCGGATACATTAAGTTGCCTATAAAAAGGAAACAACAGCCTGATTTCTGGGGTTGGCTTTCTTTCTATGGTTTCTACCTCTTCTCCTCCACCCTGCCTGGTACGAAATCAACCACTCTAACCCTTCACTACCCCCATATCACCCAAGACCCCACCTAAACACTATCCAACCTCTTTCCTCCTTCCTTTTCTCCATTTCCTGATAACCAAGAGAAGAGGGTTGCTGTTGGTGGATAAAGGAGAGGTGCTCCAGCAACTCTGGGAGCTTCAAAGGGGGTTCAATACTCATCACAAAGGGTTTTAAACCCCAAGGTAATGCTTCCCTACACCTTGTATTTCACATATGTGAGAATGAGTGTATTTCCTAATGTTTGAAATTCTTGCTCATTCCATGCTGAAATTAGTTTTTCAATGAAGTTTCCTTGCATTTGCTTTATTAATTCTTTAGGCCACTGCTTCGCATGCTTCTTTTGATTTGATGAGGGAGAATGTTCCCTCTTACGTGATCTTTTGTACCCCATGTTTAACCCCCCTCAATCCCTTCTGTAAATGGCTTTATTCAAGTGATTGTGCATGTGTGCTGAGCATGAAGTTATGAACTCAATGCATGAGCTTAGGCTAGATAATCTAGGTCATGTTTCTCATGCAAATTCCTTGTAAAGTATGTTCCCTACCCCCTTTTGCTATATCCCTTAGCTAGTTTTATAAACAGCATGATAGTGCCTTCTCTCCAGCACATACACACAGGCATGCCTTCACACACCATTGGAACCATGCATCTCCCTTCCTGGCTTTGTTATAAAGATCTCCAAAGAGATTGAAATGAGGTGATTCCTCATCTCCAGAACCTCTGTGGGCTCACACAGGAGCCCACATAATCCCTGGAACATCCCAAGAAGCATAAAAACCCAACCCCACTGCCAAAAATCTGAAAACAGGCTTCTGTGCATTGATCCGGCAACTCAGGCCGGATCAACATAAGCCTGTGTGTAGCCGGCAATAGATGCCGGATACACAAAGACCTGTGTGTAACCGGCATCTCAGGCCGGCTACACTGCCAGAATGTTGTTTTTGCCATTTTGTGATTTTGTGCAATATTTTGGATGTGTTTGATCAACCCGGATGAACCAGAAGGGTTTCCGGGTCACCCGGAAACCCAAGATGGGCCATGGACCGACCCAGTCCAAGTTGATTCCCAGGGGGCCTTCCAATGGGGCCCACTAAGCCCGACAAACCCATTTCTGCTAAAGAAAGACAAAATCAATCCACTTGAGTGGGCCATACCATTGGGGGCCCACCCAAGCCCAATTTTGAAGCATCTTGATATAGACTTAGGTGTGGTTTGGCCGAGACCATGGGCAGGGCCTGTCGGGCCCACTAAGCTCATTGAACCAAATCAGGGCAGGGTTTCCAAAACCCTAACTCAAGAAGTCTTGGGCTTTCAAGCCCAAGCCCAGGTAAAAGGCCGCAAGCCCAATGCTTGGCCCATTTTGGCAAAGGTTAATCAAAGATAACTCAAACCACTTGGCAACCAATTATGTGGCCCACTCAAGGGCCCATAAACAGTCCCGGCTCACTTGTGTATAGAACTCACTTAAATAAATCAAACTGGAATTTAAATAAAATCAATTTACTTAAACCAAAGCCCAAAGGGCCTCTCAGATTTAGACTGAGGCCCACCAAGGGACATGTGGGCTCAACCAAGCCCACCAAGAAATCCGCGGGCCTTCCAACGGGGCCCGCCCATGCAGACTCATCTCACTTTAAGCTAAAGAAGATAAAATCAAGTAAAGGGACCCACACCACTTTGGCGGTCTCGCCAGACTTAATCAAATCACATGCTGGAATAGGAATCGGGTGAGTGAGAAGACCAAAGTTGACTCAAACCAAGGAAACCTATGAGACCCGTCACTTGACGGGGTGGACTGGGGTGTCTACGGACTTCCCCAGATCGCAACCGAGCCCCTACTTAGAATCTCAAAGCCTCAGACCAAAAGCCTTAGTAGAAGCACTTAGGCACCCAGGTGTCTGCCTGCACCCCATCAGGCAGTGGCGACTCCAAACAAATCCCGAGGCAGGCATTGTTTTGCGTGCGCCTCGTCGTGCAACCGAAATCGGGTGCGCACAGCGTGCTAATTCTGTACCTTACTGTACGAGGCGGTAAAAAACTCCTTTATCAACAAAATCCAAACAAAGCTCACCCGATTAGACACAGTATGTAGCCCAACTGCACACACAGGCACGCCACCACACCATGGATGACGCTAATTTCCTGCTTTTTTTGTGATAAACTGCGTGGGGTGACACGCACGAGGGAGGCTGCGTGGATGATCCGACTCTGAATGCATGAGTGAATCGGATATTGCAACTTCTTTACCAAAACTTAGACCTCTCTAGCAGCCTACCCTTCTTATTCCTATGAACTGATCTTTGGGATGGTATTAGCACCTACGCTCCCGTGGCTTGCCGGGGAAAGCAGGGTAAACCCATCCCCCCAGTTTCTGGAGTCCATTAGCACCACTAGTTTCTTGTCGTGGCACGCGAGGATCCAGTACTGGTCCAGACCCTTGTAGGCTTATGTCTCGGGCTGGGTATCCTTCCCCACCTAACGTTTCTGAGTAAACTATGCGTTGAGCATGCGAGGGTGAGAATGTTGTGAATGATGAATATAAGAGGAGTAAAATCGGAATAAAATCCAGAGTCCATTAGGGGTAGCAACCCCCGCTTTTGCATCAAATTGAGTAAACCCTAGATCACGGGCGACCTCAGCCCTAATTTAGGAAGCTCACCTAATCTTGATTAGGGGAACCACCCCAAACCCACGCATGGAGTCCTGTATGCTATGGGTCTTGACCCATTAGAGTCCACTGGGAGCACTTTAAGTCCAGATTGGTCTTTTAGAGCAGACAAAAGCCGGCCAGATCAAACAAACAGATGAAAGCATTGCAGATCAGACCATGGGTATTAAACCCTAGATCTAGGGATTTTTAGCCTACCTGCTTTAGAAGCAATTTGTATCTTTCCTTTTGGCTCCCAACAGCCTTAAGGATGAATTCTTTGCAGTTTTGTAAATATCCTGTAAAATTTCACCCTCGCTGGCAAGTTGTGATTTTTTCCGTGTTCCGACGCCGAAAGCAGTTGAAAGAACAGATGAAAGACAGAAAGACTAATCAGGACTTGAATATGCTCCTCTACACAAGTATGTCTAGGAGTCGCGCCTTCATTGGCGCCAACCCTTAGGACCACACACCATGTGTGCCTGAGTTAAATTCCACACTGGTTTTGTCTTTTGCTTTATTTTGTGAAGCATGTTAGAACTGCTAGTGATTAGTCTTTTGCTTGAAATTATGCATGTCTTAGGACTGATTGAGAGTTTCAATCGGATAGTTGGCATGGCATCTTCATCCTCATCTGAGAGAGCCCGTTTCCCTAGGATAGAGAAGTGCGCCTGGGATACCCCTGGATCCGTTCTTGGACAAGGCAGCTCCAAGGGAGTGAGCAGATTGAATGGGAGCACAAATACCATATGGGACAAACTTTGTCCCTATTAAATGTGCCGATCAACTGGGATATGATCCAAGCAGCCCTGCTTTTCTGGGATCCCCAGCTTTCAGTGTTTCGATTCGGGATCAACGAGTTGACTCCCATAATTGAGGAACTTGACCTGTTCCTCCGATTTCGCGACTTAGGAGAACCCGCTAGGCCAAGTCTCAAAGAAAGCTACAAGAATGAAGCTTGTGTTTTCTTTGGCCTCTCAAGGGGAGAATTCCAGACCTTAGGAGGTGACAAATCATTTACTCGGGTCTCCAAAACATTCCTAGCTGAGAAAATAAGAAACAAAAAGCAGGAAAGACCTCGGGCTTGGTTTGACACCTTCACCCTTGTGGTTCTATTGCAAATCTTCTTTCCAACTGGGGGAGACACCATTAATTTGGCTCTCATGGAAATTGTGGATCAACTCAGGGCAGGATACCGAATCATGCCACTGATCCTAGCTCAACTCTTCCATTCCCTAACTTTGTCCAAAAATAGAGCCCGGAGGTTTCAAGGGTGCGCTCCCCTTCTCCACATTTGGCTGCAAGACCACCTGATGGTGTCATCACCTGTCAGTGCTTACTACAAAGTAACCGGTGACAACATCCATTGGTTGGCTCAAAGAGAGATCAAACCAGACCTACCCACTCGTGAGGATTGGCTTAACCACTTTCTCCACTTGAAGGGAGAAACAGACATTAGATGGTGGGGTACATACAACATCCCCTACACCCCCATCATAGCTTTCAAGAAAAGAGAGGGCCTTGCCTTGATAGGCCTTACCCATGCTGTGCCGTACTATCCGATTCGGGTTCTGAGACAGTTTGGGAAACCGCAGGGGATCCCGGTCAAGGATGGCATGAGCAGTTTGATTGGTCCACTCACTAAGGGACTAAGGACACAACTGCAGACGGAGTGGAAGACAATTTCCGTATATCGAGAAGACGTCTTCATCGAATTGCACTTTCGAGACTACGAGCAGTGGATAGCTCGGGAGTTCGGCCATGACGGCCCCCCACCTCTTCAGCTTGTCGCATCAGGCGACATTCCGGTTCCGCCCCCTAACACATATAGGGACAGGGTGGCCGAACTACAGGAGACCCACTCTCGTATCCATTCAGCTTATGTAGATTCGGAGCGAGAGAGTAGGCAGGCCAATGCGGCCTTGCAACATGAAATGGAATTAGTGCGCAAGCACGCTGAGGAGGACCGACGTCTACGGAACAAGCTTCTGCGAGCCTTGAGGATGCAAGACGTGTCCTCCCACTATGATGATGACCAACCTAGCTAGACTTCGGCTTTGTTGTATTTTGATAAGCATGATGATGTACTTTGTGCCATGGCGGCACTTTTTGATTAAAGCATGAATTTACTTTCACTCTGCCATATTGTTCAAACTTAACAAAACAAGAATTTGAAATAAAAGAATTAATCCCCTCCAATAGGGCAACTCGGTCTCCGACAGACCACCTCTCTTCAGATAATTGTAAATTCCTGGTCGCTGCGACCACCTAATTTCCTTTGATTGCATCTCTCTCATTGAGATCGCAAAACCCAGCAAGTGTTAAAAAACACCCAAGACGTTGAGCTCAGATCACACCTGTCTGTATCTTTCCAAGATCATTCGGTCATGCCTATAGGGCACTGAAGCCACCGATGATTAAACCGGAGTTTGGTGGATGAGCGTCCTGGCATAGCCTTCCCCTTTGTGAGGCGCCGAAGTCAATGGTGATTAAACCAACGACTAGCTAAGGCACGCCTGGGAACTACTAGCCGAAGTCAGGCACCGAAGTCGCCAGTAAATGAACTGCAGATTGGCTGAGATACGCCTGGGTGTTGCTTTTCAGCTCACCCCCTGCGGAGACCCTGCATTGGTCTAACCCTGTGATTCTGAGCTCAAACAAAACCCCTTAAATTGAAGGTTCTCTTTCCTTGCCTAAACGGCTAAAATAGATCAGCTTGACCCCAGGTTCTCTTCCCTTGCCAAGTGGCTAAAATAGATCAGTGAAATAGGCTTCTCTCTCCCAGTTACCTGCGGGTAACTAAAATAGATTCGCTCACTAGGGTTATCTTTCCCAGTTGCTCATAAGCGACTAAAATAGAGTGCCACCCTATTTGATCCATTGGATGATTCCAAAGAGGGCTCTGCTGAGGTAGGCCTCCCAATTTTTTTCTTTTCCCTTCTATTTTTTCTACACAAACCTTCTCATTTCATGCTTTTGAATTTTAGCCCATTGTGGCTCCCGCTCGAGGTCGTGGGAGAGGCCGAGGTCGAGGCCGAGATGGAGATCAGGCTGCGGTGGCCATTAGAGGTAGAGGACGAGGCCGAGGTAGGGGCCGAGTACCTCGGCCTCGTCCTGGATCAGGCCCATGAGGGTGAGAGAGGCCGTGGCAAAGGCCGAGGACGTGGCAGGGCCAAAGGTGCGGTTCAGGATCAGGCCCCTGGAGGTGATGCTAGGGGGTTCCGGTTAGTCTTTCCTGAGGAGTTGTGAGCATCTGTTCAGGACACTGAGCTTCTTAGTGGGTTGGATCATCACCCTTCGATGTGTGTCCGAGTAGATGTTCCTCTTCGATATCCCCCCTCTCATCTACGAGGTAGTTGGGGGAGGGTCTATGAGCTATATCAGACCCTTTCTCTTGGACTCAGACGGGAGTTCCGTAGATGCCGCTTTGATCATTTTCTACTCATCCCCTCTTTTCGAGCTGACCGTCCTCTCATTTATGCCATTATGGAGCGGTATTTCCCCGACACTCAATCCTTCTACCTGCTGGATGTAGAGATTGGGATCCGTCCCTCTGATTTTGTGATGATTACCAGCATTCCCTTGACAGGGAGGACTATAGAGATGGAGCGCCCTTCAGTTGCGGATATTTGCACCCTGTTAGGGTACGAGGTTCTTCCTGAGGATGCTTGGGATGGTAGAAGTGGTCGGATCTCTATCAGCTGGTTACGCGGCAACATTATTGATCACCCTGACTGGAGGCATGCTACTATTGCTGAGGATCATGACGGTTTCGTCCCTCTATTCCGACATGTCTTTCTGTTGATGCTTGGTAGCTGCTTCTTCCAGGAGGACACGACATCGGTCAGTCCTGTCTTTTTGGATGTCCTGACAGATCTTCAGCAGACCCGGCAGCTAGCATGGGGCCGGTTGATATATGGGACTATATTAGCCAGACTGAGTTGAGTTATCCGAGGTCTGGCTGCTCCGAAAGGGAATGGTATCAGCTACCGATTTTTCTAGCAGATCTTACAGGTAAGGAACATTTTTGTTTAACTTCTTTTTTTAAAAAATTCTTTTATCTCATTCTAACTTGTTTTCTTTCCTTGCCAAATATTGATGTATACACACATGACATACTTCTGCCCTTCCCTTGTGCCTGGTGCCGCAGAGTTCCCCGTAGTTATACGGTGGTCTGTTCTTGAGAGGGACGCGGATAGAAGCCAGCCACGATCTGCCCGGGTGCACTTAGATCGCTCTCGCCGCTCTAATGTAAATTTTCCCCACCCTTCAATATTTTGTTTTTCTCAAAACTGCCTTTGTATCTGACACTCTTTATTTTGATTGCAGCTTATACTGGACCCGCTTCCAGGATGTGGATGACGAGGTTGCTCGTCAGGAGATGGTACAGGATGCTTTCGAGCGAGATGTGTGACGCCAGTCCTACCAGTGTTTCATTAGGAGACTTGGTAGGATCATGTACTTAGGCGAGTGCCTGTACTTTCAGCATGCCAGTGTCCCTCGCATTCCTATTCATCCACCTCCTGTTGGTCCTACCATCCTCCTGCCTGGATTCGATGTTGCCCAGTTTGATCAGTGGGAGGATGCAGAGGCGCTTACAGTAGCCGGGGATTATGATGAGTGGATCCAGAGAGTATCTATCGGCTATCTGATGGACCAGTCCACTCGTGCTGGGGTGACTGAGATAGGCAGGATTTTTATCCCGGTCCATGATGACACTGTAAGTTTACGATCTGCATTTTTCATCTCATTTCCTTCAATTCTGTATTTGTGACTCTAATCCCATTCTTATTGGCAGGTAGAGGAGTTGAATGCTCTTCAGGACCGGTTCCAGAATCAGCGGGCTGCAGTCGATGATATGATCGCTGAGCATGATGCGACCGTGGCCCAGAGAGATGCACGGATCAGAGAGCTAGAGGCTCTGATCCTAAAGAGGGACAGCCAGATCTCCGAGAGGGACAACCGAATTTCATACTTGGAGGCTGAGCTCGGGACACAACAAGTATATAGTTTTTTATAACTCCATTTCTTTCATCCTTATGTTTTCCTGATGTTTTGATTATGAACTGTTTGACTTTTGCAGGATCCGGTCCCAGATCATGATGTCACAGTCGAGCTAGACCCTCCTGTTTCTAGCCTGTCTCCGATTCGGGCTGCTGATCCCGAGGACATCTTGGCTGCTGTTCCTGACCCGGTTGCATCTCCTGTTCCTGATGTTGCTACGGATCCTGTTGGTACCTCATCTCTAGCAATGTCTCCTGTTCCTGCTCCTGATGTCCCTGGTGAGTTTACTTCAGTTTCATCCCTTTGGTTCATTTGGTACCTCGATTTTTGACTTTATTTCCATTAATCCAGCTGTTTCTGTTCCTGATCCTCCTTCCGCTGCTGCCTAGACTTCTGGAGCTGCGGGAGTCAAGACTGCTGTGGCCGAGGACCCAGTTGAGCCTGAGGTGGCTATCCTTCTAGCCGAGCCTGTTCCTACAGAGCCAGAGGCTTCTTCATCTGATTATGTTCCCACGGGCCCATATCCTGACAATTCGGCCTATTGTCTGACGTACCAGGTTCAGTCCTTTCTGGGCCGAAGACCACACTACCTTGCCGAGCGCCTTTTGACACATGTCTTTAGGCACCGACCATCTCGAGGTAGAGGCCGCAGAGGAGCACGTGGTAGAGGACGCGGGGGTGATCCTGCAGAGGAGTAGTAGATTAGGATTTTTATGTATTTATGTCATCCTTGTACAAACGAGACTTGTATATATATGAGAAAGACCTTTCATTTATTTTCTTTTGTTCTGCTCTCTTTTTCTACTTTTCCTTTTCATTTTCTACACTTATAACATGTATACAGGTAAAAAATTTCATCTTTTTCTTCCTTCTCTCTTTTTTTTGCTTTTTTGCTTGTATCCGATATATCAGATCGGATAAGGTAACATTTTTTTGTATCCGACGTGACATGTCGGATACAAACAATTTCTCTTGTATCCGGCATTTTCATCGGATACAAACAAAACCTTTTGTATTTGATCTGATATGTCGGATACATTAAAACATGCTATAAAAGCAATTGGCCTCGGGATTTGCGTCATTTTTACGAATTTTTGAGTTTAGAAAACCCCTTTTCACCTCTTTCCTCCTCCCATTGATTCTTAGCAAGCTCCAATCATCCCCAATGGCTTCTGGATCATCTTTTGCCCCATTATTGTCTGTCAATGCAGCCTCCCCCTGCAAAACAACCTTTTAGAGAAAAACCCCCTAATCTCACTAGGTACAACCTCGTAGATTCATTCTACACTAGGTGAGTTAACTCTATGACCCTTGATGAAGAGATGAAACGGGATTCCACCCATTTAGGTCACGTCCTGCTTATCCCCAAGATTCCTTTCAAGTGGGAAATCATTGAAGCTATGATTGGTCACTTGGTACCTAACTTGAATCTTTTTCGATTTGGAGACAAGGAGATGACCCCAACCATTGAAGAGGTTGAAACCATCCTCGGTTTGAGGTTTGCAGAGAAAGTAGTGAACCCACCTCTCAAGCCTAGCTACAAGAAAGAGGCTTCTACTTTTCTAGGTATAGGGAAAAAGGATTTAGGGGATTTTGACCCACTTTTGACTTTATCCAAGTCTTTTCTGACTAAGAAGCTCTTGAGGGGGGAAAACAAGTAAGCTAGATTTAATGCCTTAACCCTGATAGTGGTCAATCAACTACTTTTTCCGCGGGATGATGATGAAGTTGACTTGGCCCTTATCTCAGTCGTTTGTCAGGTTAGGGAGCAGGAGAGATTGGCCCCTATGATTTTGGCGGGGATGTAGCAGGCATTGACCGACTGCTATCACAGGAAGAAGAAGCGCTTCCTGTCATGTGCCCCTATCCTGCAAGTAAAATTCCCCCCCCCCCCCCCCCCTTTTTTTCTTTTTCTGCTTTTTTTTTCTTTTTCTTCTTCTTTTCTTTTTTCTTTTTTTTCTACAATAAATTGAAATATTTCTCTCCTTTTGCAGATTTGGTTACTTGACCACCTGAGTCAAATTGAAGAGATTAATCGGCATTTCTTTGTAAGCTTGAAAGTTCCGGTCTTGATGAGCAACCGGGGGTGTCCTGACATCCCAGGAGGCAAGCAGGGTTGGTTTACTTTCTTGGCTACACTCCAGGATGATCAGGTGAGGTAGCCTGGCACTTATCAACCTAATGCAGAGACAGTGATCAGTTTCAGAGACAACAACTTTTTGGTTCTAGCGGGCTTGAGATATGCTGTGCTCTACCTCCCCTTGCGAGTTCTTCTGCAGTTCAGAGCGGCCCAGGGGATTATAATCCCAAGTGGATACGACGACTACCTTGGGCCACTTTCACCAACCACCATGAGGCTAAATGCCTTGTTGATGAGGGAGTGGTCCTATATTCGTTTCATGTGGGGCCCAGTCTTCTCAGAGTCCCATGTGAAGGACTACCTCTTCTGGATCAAGGAGCAGATTCAGAGTTAGGCCCCCATACTTGAGGATCCTCCTGCAGTTTTGGCTCCCACTTATGAAGATATTTTGGAGTCCGAAAGAGTATCTCACAAGCGACTTCAGCAAATATGGGTACGAGAAGCCCAAGAGCTTAAGATACGAGGCCATGATTTGGAGAGGCAACTTGAAGAGCAGGTATCCTGCCGTATTGCTATGGAAAAGCAACTCGAGGAGTAAAGGCAGGCTCGCCGCTTTGAGGTCCGGATGATACGGCAGAAGTACCAGGATGCTTTAGCCAACCTTAGGAGCATGAGGACTAGACAGACCCTTTCAGATGAGGTCATTTCCTTCTTGAATGATCCCCAGTAGAGTTGCCAGTTGTGAGACATGGGAAAAATCAATCTCATGACTTTCCTGATCATCACACGGGATTCATAAAAATGGGAGAGTCGCTACAATTATTTTTAAGTGTGAATGGACACCAAAATCATCAAAATAATCAAAAAGGCAAAAACTAGAGTAAAAATTACCCTACTTGAAAATAAAATCTAGAGATGGGTAAGGGGATTAGATTATGAACGGGGGAAGGTGTTAGGCACCCCCGTTCACCCACACAAGGTGGTAACCAAGTATTGTTCATGTTCAAAATAAAGAAGGCTTGCTAATTAAAATAATCAAAAAGCTTGAAAAGAATCAAACACATGTATGATCCCTCCACATGAGAAGTCCAATGAATCTTATACTTTCTTTTATGGAAGTATCACTTCTGGGACATCACCATTTAAATGGAGATCAAAGCAAAACTTGAACACAACCAAGTTAAGACAAATCCGGAAAATTCGATAAAAGATGGAGCCATTTGACCATAACTCATTCAAATAAAATTCAAATTGAATCAAACCAAATCCATTTGAAAGATTATGATAAATATAAGACTCATGAAAATCTTCAATTAAATCTGGTTAAAACCCTAAGAGTTATGCTCCTTTTAAATCTGCTGGTTGAAATCGGTAAAAGTAACAAGTGGGCAACTTTGGAAATTCATTCGAGAAAATTGGCTCCATATAAATCTGTGCAATTTTGTATGAATGAAGTATGTAGTGCCATATTTCAAATGAAACTAGCCCCATACAAAACTTCATCCGGATGTGCCTTGGGTGACCTCCCAAATAGGCCCCAAAGATCACAGATTAGCCCAGAAACATGCTATTGAGCAGTTCTAAGTAAATCAGTTACCCACGACACAAATGAAATCAAAAAAATCTGAAACCAATTGGATTTGAAAGTAGACTCATAAGGAAAGCACCGAAATCAAAATCACTCAAATCGGACTTAAAACGAACAGATAGTGCTCATTCAAAGTGACAGGTTCAGCAATCTGGCCTGAACTGACCTGTCGACTTTGATCGAATGGTGTCAAACATCCACATCATAAAAATTGATGAAATTTTACAGACAAGAACTAGACAGTGTCACCTTTCACATGTCTTTAGAATCATTCCAAAATTCATCCGGATGATGAAGTTATGAGTGTCCTAAGTTAGGGTACAGATGCTGTCCAGTTTTGCCATTTTTAAGTAAAATCAACCCAAAACAGTGATCAAGTGGGTGTAATCCGTGCAATCCAAATCAAAATCATTTGGAATGGTATGGAAAAACCTCCAGGAGGAAATATGGCACAAGTTTAGCTCACCATTCTCTTCGATTGGAGAGAATATGCCAAAAACCCTAAAATGGAGCAAAAATGCCCAAAACCGAGAGGTTAGACCATGAGATCTTCAATACTCAAAGATAAACTTGCTTAAATCATTTTAAAAATCATTAAGAAATGTCCCAAAACTGCTTGGGACCATTTATTTCAGATCTATCACAATGAATATGATAGATCCAAAATACAAGCCGATTCCGACAAAACGAGTGCTATGTGTGCATGTGTAAAAATCATCTCTTCAATCATCACAACATATAGCATTAAAAGCACATTAATCAAAGGGGGTTCTATGTCTAGGGTTCCATCCCCATTCTTGTTTCCCTTAGTTCTCTCTCCACGTTTTACGGTTTCGAGATAGTCTTGAGGTACTTTGAGTATGGAAGGGGTTTTCACACAACAATAGGCCATTCAAGAGGGTTCTATGACTAAGGATCAATTCCCAATCTCGTTTCCCCTAGATCCCCCTTCACGTTTTACGGCTAGAGGGAGTCTCGAGGTACTTTGAGTAGGGAAAGGGGTTTCAAGCACAAAGAGTAGGCCATTATTCTACAGAAAGGTAGAAGAAAGATCTAACCCTAGAATGTAAAGAAAAAAAACTAAAGAAGTTCCAGGCTTACCTAGGTTTCTGGGAGCAATGCGGCAGCGGTTCCCTTCTTCACTTGGAGCTCTTCAATCTCCAACTTCCAGTCATTTGCTTAAGGAGAGGCCTCCTATTTATAGGCAAAGGCTAGGGTTAGGGGGAACCCTAATGGTAGACACAAGGATGTGTCTAGAATCCCCACACTTAACCCTAAGGCTTTTTCCGAGATTTCCACTTCTTAAACAAAGGATAAGACAGTAAAAAGTGAAAACTTTCAAAAAACCCTAATTTTGAGCAAAATCCTTGTATCCGACAACTCAAGTCGGATATAAGGGAACATATTTATATCCGACACATGTCGTCGAATACAATAATACTTGCTTGTATCCGATGACTTCTGTCGGATATAAAAACACTTGCTTGTATTCGATGACTTGTGTCGGATACAATAAAGAATATTTCAATCTGAATTTTTGTGTTGGTTACAAAATATAAAATGAATTCATCATTTTCCTAGTGAAATTTGGGGGGTCTACAGGCTCATCTCGATCAAGAAACTAGGGCAAGGAGGATTGGGGTGCTGGTTTTGTTTGGAAACTATTTAGAAGGAGGAGATCTTTCTGCCGGAGGTTGCTGGGATCGGTCCAACCTGGGGTGCGATCAGGAATCGAGATTTGGAACACCGATCGCTCATTGAAGTAATTTTGGAGTTGCGGCTTTGCGAGGTCTGAAGTGGATTTGCAAGAAATGAATCATGGGGTTCTTCCTATCAGGTGAGTAGCATCGTTTTAATCTGAAGTTTTTGGGTTTTGTCTATTGGATTTAGCCGTATGTATGATCTCAGAAAAATAACGATTCGCACATGTTTTTGGAAAAATTTTAGAGGCGAAAAACACATGTTGTTAGATTAATTTCGAATCGTGTCTAATAGTCTTTGGAAGATGGTAGGAGTATAGAAAAGTCATTACAGATGGTATCAAAGCCTATCCGAGTTATAAAAAGAAACATGACATAGGAATAGGAAAACTCTAGGATGGCCTTGGGGGGGGGGGGGGGGTGGGGGTTGTGTGCTCGCTGGATAGCATTCCTTAAATAGGAAATAAAGCTTGAGAGTGTTTCCTTCTGCAGATCTGGTAGATATCTTTATAGTTAAAAGTAAGTTACTTAAGCCTTTACGTTATATATATCCGGTGTGATGTGGTTTGTTATATATGATATAATGCATTGATATTATTGTTATTATTAATTCTGCATGAATAGTGAAAAGTTATTGAAGTTTCATTTAGAAGAAAGTTCAGAATTCTGAGAAGTAGTTTGTTGGAGATATTCAGTAAAATGAATATTTGAGAATTATGAGGTAGTTTAAATTATTGAAGGCATATATCTGAAACAAGAAATTGGAGATGATTGATTAAGCATGCAAGCTAGGGTATGCTTAATTGGATGATGAGCCAGATGTATATAGCCATACTTTAGGATTGTGAGGCATCGGCCAATGTTGAACACATACTGGGGTATTAGGCTTATTACAAATGGGTTATGTAATTGTAATAATTATATGTAATTAAGAAATATGTTGTGTGCTATTTTACTTAATTTGAGCCAGAAGAGGATCCGTGTGATTTCTCCATATCCTTCATATAGGTGCACAAATATGAAAGGGGTGTGGTAGCAAGTCATGATGTTCTCTTTCGAGTTATTTGATATTTTATTAGTCAGTATGAATATTGAGAGTAAGGAATTATAAGTGGTTGGATTTGTGAGGTTTAGTGAGGATGCAAGGGTAAATTGGAAATCAGAGAATGTGCAGTGGAAGTGTGGTGAATTTAGAAGGCAGGGGTGAGATCCCATGAGAAGGAATCCTCCACCAGGATTAGGTATTTGTAATCGTACTATTACATTGAAGTTTTAGAGGCACCACTTTAAGGGATTAAGTTGAAGTGCCATAATTAAAGAGTAAGGCGTATGTTGTTTCAAAGGAGATCATAAAGAGAAGTTTATAAAGAATTTCCTTCTAGATTTAGATTCTATTGATTCTAAGAATGAAGGTTGAGAAATTTATGAGGTGAAAGAAGTGGGGATAAATTCCAGTGATTAAAACTAAGGTTATCTTCTACTTCAAATTTGGTTGTGTTTTTGAGTAATGAGGATTTTTTTTATATTAATGCGATGCTTTTCGAGTTGGTTTGCGGCTGTATGCTGATATAGCAGGGAAGAGTGGTATTCAGGGTTCATGATTGTGGCATCTTTCAGCAGGGAATAACTTCAGTTATGATTTTGAGAGGGCAATTATAGTAGTTGCATTTAAGTTTGGTGATATGATCTTATTGGGTAGAAATTTAAGAGATTTTCAGATTTCAATAGTTGGGAAAGATATTTTAGTTTCAGCAGGATCTGGTTATGATTTAGAAGGATAAATGTTTTATGGTGAAATTTCACGAGAAGAACTTTCCTTGTCAGGATTTAGTATTGGCAAATATGATATTCCCCTTTAAATATTTGAAGGCATTACCTTTGGGAAATAAGGTTTGAAGTATACACTAATCATCAAAATTCAAGGTGCCTAGTATCACAAGAAGAACACAATGAGAGGTTTATAGAGAATTTCTTTCGGATTGTAAGTTTGCTATCGATTCCAACATAGAGGGCAATGAAATTTATGTGGTGATAGGTATGAGATTTGTTTTTAGGAATTGAAGTTGCAATTTTCTATAGTTTAGTTTTATTATGCTTTTGGTAGTAAGGATTTCTATAATTGATGAGATGCCTTCCAAGTTGGTTCCGGTGGTGGGAATGATATAATAGGAAAGTGTAAGCACCTCATTTTTGCACCTCCGGAAGTGCCGGAAATGCAAACCCTAGACAGAAAATCAAACCCTAAGGGGTGAAAAGTTGACTTTTTGATCAAGTGATAATTGGCCACTTTGCTTTATCTCAGTGGATATAGAATCCTGACACGGTTCCAACGCAACTGAGTTTGCTGGAATCGGAGTCCAGATGAAGGATCTATGAGCTGGTCAAACTTGAGGGGGAGCCGAAATTTGACTTTCTGCTAAACCCCAAATCAGCTGCTTAGTCCTATCCTAATGGATAGAGAACTCCAATACGGTTCTAACACAATTGAGTTTGCCCCAATCGGAGTCCGGATGAAGAAGATGTAAGCAGTTGAAGTTCTAGGGCAGCAGTGCCGGAAAACTGCACATGTGGCAAAAGTCTGCACATGTGGCAAGCAGCAGAGCAAAAAGGTCTTAGGGATTAAATCTGTAATTATCCAAATCAATGAAAAATATCTCAAGGGTGAGTCTGCAGATATCCAAGAGTATCAGGGACTAGATCCATAAATATCCAAAGTTGAGAAAATATCTCAGGGACCAAATCTGTAAATATCCAAAGTATCAGGGACCAATCCACAAATATCAAGATTTGCTCATGATTGATGTCTCCTATGGGCATGCATGTGCATCATCCATGCATGCAACACCTCATACATATCTCTCTCTCTCTCTCTCCCCCATGATCACCCATGCATGCATCTCTCTCTCTCTCATGATTGATGGGCATGCATGCAACACCTCATGCATCTCTCTCTTTCTCTCTCTCTCTCTCTCTCTCTCTCTCTCTCTCTCATGATTGTTGTCCCCCATGCATGCATACACATCACACACACCACATAATAAAGCCCTCCCAAGTCCCATACGTATGGGGGCTCTCTCATTTTTTTGGTTGCTGATTTCTCTTCAAGAGACTTCCTCCCCTCTACCCTCTCCATCCTTCCCAAGCACCCCAAACCCCATTCTAGGCCAAGCTCTCTCTCTTTCCCTCTCTTCTTCTTCATTTGTCACCCAACCAACCAAGGGAGAGTTGCTGTTGGTGGGAAGAGGTGCTGCTCCAGCAGCCACTCATACTCCAAGGAGGCTCACTACACCACAAGAATGGTTTCCAACCCCAAGGTATGGCTTCTTGTTAGGATTCCTCACACATATATAAAAGTGAAGTTGTTTTTTTAGTATCTAGAGTGTTTGATGCTTCCCTAGCATAAATCTACCCACCTATTCGGCTTTTGTCTATTTTATCTTCATTTATATTTCATGGAGGCCTCCAAGGAAGAGGTGTGACACTCGTATTGGTTTTGGGAGGTGATGAGAGTGCATTCTTACATGCTTCCAAAAGGTCCTTTGTAGTTATAGTTTTACATGCTTCCCTTGCTTTCATTTTTTGGGGGAGAGTGTTCCTCCTTGTATAAGTCATCTAATGTACCCCATGAGTAACCCCCCCTTTCCCTTCTTTAAATGTCTTTATTAGGATAGCGGGATAGTATATATTGATAGGATGCTGAAAATAATATGCGATGCATGTTGTGTTTATGCTCTAGCTTTCATTTGCATGTGGTCTAGTGGCTGTTGTATTTATGCATGGATTAATCATCGTTTAAGGTATGTGTTTTACCCTTTTTAGGATCATGTCAATATCTACTTTTACTTGTTGTTTTGTGTGTTTTCACCATGATTCTACTTCTGTTTTAGTCACTATTTTGAGTCATAAAAATGCCCATTTGGCCTTGTACATGTTTCATAGATAGGCCTACTTTTGCATTCATGGAAGATATGTCTAGGTGTCTTGCATATTCCACTGTTTAATGTAACTTTCATGCACTTAAAACTTGTTTTGTAGCCCTTGATGGTGTCACTCATTACTTAGTTCAGTTTTAGCTTGACACATGCTTAAGGATGCCCTAGTTTGCTTGTTGTTTTATGCAAGTTGATGATGTGTTTTTTTTGGGGAAAAGAGGCCAAAATAGGGACACTTGAGTCCCTGCTTATTCAGTGATTTGGTTTAGAAAAATGAGGAGGCAAATCCCAGCCCCCCATCTTGTCCCTTTGGTTTTCAAAATCCCTTCAAGGGAAGCCAAATGGCTCTCGTCTAAGCCACTGTGGGCCTACACAGAGGCCCACACAACCCCTAGAACACCCCAAGAAGACCAGAAAAGCAAAGTCTACAGCAGAGATCCAAAAATGGCATCTTTTAGCTAATCTGACAACTCAGGCCGGATCAGCAGAGTCCCCTTTGTAGCCGACCATCATGGTCGGTGTAAGCACCTCATTTTTGCGCTCCTAGAAAAACCAAAAATGCAAACCCTGGAAAGAAATTCAAACCCTAAGGGGGGAAAAGTTGACTTTTTGATCAAGTGAAATTTGGCCACCTTGCTTTATACCATTGGATAGAGAATCTCGACTCCAACGCAACTAAGTTTGCAGGAATCGGGGTCCGGATGAAGGTTTTGCGGGCGGTCAAACTTGAGCAGAGCCAAAAGTTGACTTTCTGCTAAAATCTGATCCAGATTCCTACCCCTATGTCATTGGATATAGAATCTCGACACGGTTCCAACGCAACTGAGTTTGCAGGAATCGGGGTCCGGATGAAGGTTCTGCGGGCAGTCAAACTTGAGCAGAGCCAAAAGTTGACTTTCTGCTAAAATCCGATCCAGATGCCTACCCCTAGGTCATTGGATAGAGAATCTCGACACGGTTCCAACACAACTGAGTTTGCAGGAATCGGAGTCCGGATGAAGGTTCTGCGGACAGTCAAACTTGAGCAGAGCCAAAAGTTGACTTTCTGCTAAAATCTGATCCAGATGCCTACCCCTAGGTCATTGGATAGAGAATCTCGACACGGTTCCAACGCAACTGAGTTTGCAGGAATCGGAGTCCGGATGAAGGTTCTGCGGGCGGTCAAACTTGAACGGAGCCAAAAATTGACTTTCTGCTAAAATCCGATCCTGTAAGACCCTGATTTTTGGTGAGTTTATTTTTGTTTTATTATTATTATTAAAAAAATATATAGCTTGGGCGCTTGTTAACCTAAGTGGCCGGAACAGGTAGGGTTTCCAGTGGGCGAGCGCGCATAGTATCAAGGAGTTAAAGAGGGATCGGGCGGCGTATGTATCGCAAGGGAAATATACCAAAAGGGGAAAGTAGGGTTTGGGTTTAAACGAATACTCGTATCGTACTTATGGAAATATTTTCGTTAGTCTCGTTATCTGGAGAACTGGGCGACTTGGCGATTGCGGCTGTTAATGGCGATTAGGGTTATTCCAGTGAAGAACAAGAATCGGAAGAACTACTAGGAGGTTATTGGAGTCGGATTTCTGCGGGTTATTTCTCTCGCGAGCAGAGGATTCGTGCGGCTACGATTTCATCTTCGCCCGTAGCCGGAGTCGTGTTCGGCCGGTTGTGGAAGAGGCTGTTGTTCTGGGATTAAGCGCATACGGTGAGTAGCACTGATTTAAAACCGAGGTTTTAGTTTTCTTCATGACATATTTCGAATGCCATGGTTGTATTGTGAGTTCTGGGTTTTTCTAGAATACCGTGAGTCCGAACGTTAGATTGAAAAATTAAATTGAAATTAAAGATGTTTAGATTAAATCCAAAATTGGTTGGGAAGTCTTCTGGGAGCATTGGGAGTGTATTGGAGCAATTACAGACCTAAACAAACCAGCCAGAATTGGAGATCTCGAAATAACAGAGACTTGAAAATCGCAGTGGGTATCCGCCCACTTGGCGCCCACTTGCGCTCACTTCGGGAAGTAGGCACTTAGAAATATTGATCTGGCGCTCTTCTCGCGCCTTTCTCTCGCTCAGCTCGCGCCTACTTAAAATAGACGTGCCTATCTCGCGCCTATCCCGCGCTCTTCTCACGCCTTTCTCTCGCTCAGCTCGCGCTCACTTAGCGTCGAGTGAGCGCATAGTCCATTTTCGCCTGATTTCTATCCGCCGACTGGCGCTCACCTGGCGCTCACTTCAGGAAGTGAGTGCATACCCAATTATACTTGCCGAATTTGATTTCCGACTGAACCAAGGGGGATTTTGATGTCTTGGGGTTTATACCACTTCACCAATCACTTGTTCTGGTAACCTTGGAACCTGCATTTCTTATTTAATTCCTAGGAGAATTCTAGTGGCAATTTCTTAAAGGCTTCTAAGGATGAGTTTAGGTTATTTTATGCATGTTGTGCTGGATACCAAAACACTAGGAGTTCTTAGTTGTTTTCTCCTCGAATTTATACACTGTTCTAATTGAGAAATTATTGACTTCTGGTTTTATTTGTTTGGAAAATGCTGGATGTATTGTCTTGTTATAAATAACTGTGTTTTGTATTCAAATGACATGGTTTGTGGAAATGAGAAAATACTGAAAGTACTTGAGGTACTGCTTGGTCCAGAGGGACAGATGATGAACTGTGATGAGTTTTACATGATGTGGAATGAATGGTTTTACTTTAATGTTGGAATTGAGATTATACGATGTTTTACTGTTTTGGTCTAGCTTGTCCTGGATCCAGAGTTTAAGCTTAGTAATGTAATGTTATTTGTTGGTTGTTGGAATTTCATGGCCTTGTGTGTTGCCACGACTGCTGTAGAGCAGCCAGAAACCCTGAGTAGGCCTGGTTGTCAATGCAGAAACCCGGGGAGTAGGCCTGCATTGGATGATGAAACCCTGAGTAGGCCGTCATTTCAGAGTTTCCGAAACCCTGAGTAGGCCGGAACTGTGTACATGGAGGTGTGGAGTGTCTACTTGGCATGTTTAATTTATCACCTAAACGATAGTCATGACATTGACCAATCGATGTGTTGCCGTACTTAACTGAGATGTGATTTGACTGATGAAATGGGCTTTGGTTTGAACTTGAAATTGATATTAGTTGTTTAATCGTACGGAATGTTTATCGATGCATAGCTTTGAACTGTGATTAACTATTTCTGCATGCATGTGCTACTCGCTGAGATATTCGTATCTCACTCTGTTGTTTTGTTGTGATTTTTATACACTCGTGGTGAGGCGACTACTGGGGTAGATCCTGCTGAGACTTATAGGGAGGAAGATTACTATTATCTTCCTTAGACTTGTAGGTTATCTTGTTCCGAATTTGAGTACTTTGAATATTTGAGGTGTATTAAAGTCTAATTGGGGGCTGAACCCTATGATTCTAGTTAGGTTCTAAATGTTACATTTCTTGGATAAATCAAATTGTGCACTCTGACAGGTTATAGTAGATGATTATCCAGCGATCATAATTGTTTTACGATCCTTGCCTAACCTCCGTGAGACGTGTTATATCTTTATTGAACAACACGGATCCGGGGCATTACAGAGATGGTATCAGAGACTCAAGCTGGAAAATTTGAGGTTCATAGGTAGTATGACCATAGAAAACCCTGGGGAAATATTGTGCGTACGTTAGATAGAACCATGAGGATTAGAAGAGAGTTCCTAACTAATGTGGTATTTTGTGCTTACAGGTATACATGGCCGGCAGAGGCAGACGTGCGAGGGCTGTGGATTGTCCAGAGGGGGATATGCCACAGGAGCAGCCACCTGCACCACCACGGGGAGCCCCACCACCAGTGGAGGACATTTGGGCTGCGGTTGGCTCACTCGCCCACCTCCTTGCGGTGCAGAGGGAGGAAAGGATGAGTCAAACTGGGAATGGAAATGGCCAGCGAAATGGTCATGGAGCTGCAGTGGATCAGCAGCGGGTGAGAGAGTTGTCCTTGAGGGACATCGATTAGTTCAGGAAGCTGACTGCCCCGCCGTTTTATGGAGTTCCAGATCCGTTGGAGGCGGAGAGCTGGGTGGCTAGAGTGGAGCGCATGTTTGACACGATGGACTGTCCCGAGGACTGGAGGGTGAGACTGGCTACTTTCACCCTAGAGGGCGAGGCTCAGCATTGGTGGCAGTCATTACGGAGACAAGCGGTAGATGGGATACAGATGACTTGGGACCAGTTCAGGCAGGTCTTCTATGAGCAGTATTTCTCTGCAGAGGTGAGGTTACAGAAGGAGAGAGAGTTCATGGATATCTCTCAGGGATCCTTGACCGTAGCACAGTATGAGGCTCGGTTCGCGGTTCTTTCTCGATTCGCTCACCATATAGTGCATGATGAGCAGAGGCGCACCCAGCATTTCGAGAAAGGACTGAGGGCAGACATCAGGCGCATGGTCTCGGTGTTGATGTGCACCAGATACTCTGATCTGGTGGGGAGAGCTCTGCGGGTTAAGAGAGAGATTAGAGATTCAGGGACTGAGCAGAGCAGAGTTAGAGCACAGCCGAGCGGCACAGAGACACGGAGGGTCCCGGATAGGGACAAGAGACCGAGGATTGACTATGGACAGAGAGATAGGAGAGGCTCAGGAGGTTGCTTCAGTTGCGGCCGATTTCACATCCCAGGTCCGTGCGTGTCACCGCCAGGCGCGTGTTTCAAATGTGGCCAGCATGGGCATCAGGTTGCTGACTGTCCACACCCGAATACTTACCAATTACTCAAGCTAGCCCTTACTGCACCTACGGATACCCGGTCGGCCGAGGCTTCGAGATTTCAGTATTCTAGACCCGTGCCAGCATTACCAGCACCACCGGGATTTCAGGGTCAGAGCCGTGGGGGATATCAGAGGCAGCGGGCACCGCAGAGGCAGTAGGCACCTCAGAGGTAGCAGGCACCACCCCCACACCCTCAGCAGACTAGAGTGTATGCAGTAGCAGCTCAGGAGGATGAGCCTGAGGAGGGGCATGTTGAGGAAGCTCGTGAGGAGGAGCCAGAGGCGCCACAGTTGGTTGGAGGTATTCTTTTCATTCATGGTAGATCAGCCATATGTTTGTTTGATTCGGGTGCTTCTAGGTCTTTCATTACTCCTGTTTGTGCATGCCGTATTGGTTTGGTTCCTTCCACACTCGAGTCTGAGTTACTTGTACACACACCATTGGGGGAAGCCACTAGAGTACAGACCGTATTTAGGGATTGCATGATCAGGTTGGGTTCTTTGGAATTGCCAGGGGACTTGGTAGAGCTGAAATTCGGGGAGTTTGATGTGATTTTAGGCATTGATTGGCTTTTTCGACACCATGTGAGCATCGATTGCTATAGGGGTACCATTATGGTGTGTCAGCCAGACCAGCCAGTGCACTGTTTCCGATGTGAAGGGTTGAGAACTCGGATCAGTTTAGTAGCATCCATTGAGGTTGAGGAGACAGAGTCTATGGCACTTAGTCTTTCTAGTGTGCCTGTAGCATCAGAGTTTGATGACATATTCCTAGACGATTTACCGGGATTACCGCCACCTAGAGAGGTTGAGTTTAGTATACGACTCTTACCTGGTACGGCACCTGTATCCAAACCGCCATACAGAATGTCACAACCTGAAAATCACGAGATGAAGAAACAGTTGGATGAACTGGAAGCGAAGGGTTTTATTAGACCCAGTGTGTCACCATGGGGTGCACCGGTCCTGTTTGTCCAGAAGAAGGACGTGTCGATGCAGATGTGTATAGATTACCGCCAGTTGAATCAAGTCACTATCAAGAATAAGTATCCGTTACCTCGGATTGATGACTTGTTCGACCAGTTGAGGGGAGCGTCTTGGTTTTCTAAGATCGACCTGAGATCTGGATACCACCAGTTGAGAGTAGCCCCAGAGGATATAGAGAAGACGGCTTTCCGTACTCGATATGGGCACTACGAGTTTCTGGTTATGCCTTTTGGGCTGACTAATGCCCCAGCTGTTTTCATGAACCTGATGAATCGGGTATTTCACACCCACTTGGACAGCTTTGTGGTTGTGTTCATTGACGATATTCTAGTGTATTCTCGAAGTAGAGAGGATCATGTACGGCCCTCCGAACTGTATTACAGACATTGAGAGAGCACAGATTGTATGCCAAGTTCAGCAAGTGCCAATTTTGGTTAAGAGAAGTGAGTTTCTTGGGACATGTGATTTCAGGAGATGGGATAGCAGTGGACCCAGCTAAGGTTCAGGCTGTGGCAGATTGGCCTAAACCATCGTCGGTGACTGAGGTACGGAGTTTCTTGGGAATGGCGGGTTATTATAGAAGGTTCATCAAGAACTTTTCCCGAGTGGCGGCACCTTTATCTAACCTCACTAAGAAGGCTGTGAAGTTTGAGTGGGACGACAAGTGTGAGTCTAGTTTCCAAGAATTGAAGGGCAAATTGTCTTCAGCTCCAGTCTTGATTGTGCCATCAGTGAGTGAGGGGTTTTCGATCTATTGTGATGCTTCTCAAGTAGGGTTGGGCTGTGTTTTGATGCAGCAGAGGCGTGTGGTAGCCTATGCTTCAAGGTTGCTACGCACTCATGAGAAGAATTATCCTACGCATGATCTAGAGTTAGCAGCGATCGTATTTGCACTTAAGCTGTGGAGGCACTATTTGATGGGAGCCCAATTCGAGATATTCTCAGATCACAAGAGCTTGAGATATATATTTTCCCAGAGAGAGCTGAATATGAGGCAAAGGAGATGGATGGATCTTCTAAAGGTTTATGATTTCACACTTCATTACCATCCAGGCAAGGCTAATGTGGTGGCAGATGCACTGAGTCGTAGGGTTGTTTCCCAAGATGAGGTGGCCACACTAGCTACTTTCATGGCTAGTCAGTGCACTCTTGTTGATACGGTTGTAGATTGGCCTGGGGAGTTCAGCACTCATGGGCATGGATTGATCATGGCACGAGTTCAAGCAGAGCCAAAGTTGATTCAGCGTATTCGGGAGGGTCAGTTGGTAGATTCTGATTTGTTACGCATCAAGGGGTTAGTAGAGAAGGGTGATGAGGCCACGAAAGATTTTGATGTTCAGGATGGATTGGTGAGATTTCGAGGGAGGACTTGTGTTCCAAATAATGCTGAAGTCAAGGGATTGATCCTAGATGAGAGTCACCGGTCCAAATATGCAATTCACCCTGGGAGTACCAAGATGTGCAAGAATCTAAGGGCAGTATATTGGTGGTCAGGCATGAAGAAGGACATTGCGGAGTATGTAGCAAGGTGCCTTACTTGTCAACAAGTGAAGGCAAAACATAGGAGACCTCCAGGTTTGATGCGACCTTTGCCGGTTCCCGAGTGGAAATGGGAACATATATCGATGGATTTTGTGAATGGGCTACCGCCTACAGCTAAGAATCACAACGGCGTATGGGTGATTGTGGATAGACTGACCAAATCAGCTCACTTTTTGCCTTACCAGACCACTAAGACTTTAGCATCATTGGTTGAGCTGTATACTCGAGAGATAGTCAGATTGCATGGGGTTCCAGTGTCTATTGTATCGGATAGAGATTCTCGATTCACCTCGCATTTTTGGCAGTGTTTCCAGGAGGCCATGGGAACTAAGTTGAGCTTTAGTACTAGTTTCCACCCACAGATCGATGGTCAGTCAGAGAGAACTATTCAGACTTTGGAGGACATGTTGAGGTGTTGTGTCATGGACTGGGGTGGCAATTGGAGTAAGTATTTACACTTAGCCGAGTTCGCTTACAACAATAGCTATCAGGCTAGCATACAGATGACACCCTATGAGGCACTTTATGGCAGGATTTGTAGATCTCCTGTGTGTTGGGTGGAGGTAGGAGAGAAACAGTACTTTGGGCCTGAGATTATACAAGACAGTATGGAAAAGGTGAAGTTGATTAGACAGCGGTTGTTGACTGCACAGAGTCGTCAGAAAAGTTATTCAGATACCCGATGACGTGAGCTAAAATTTGAAGTGGGAGACCAAGTGTTCTTGAAGATATCACCTTCCAAAGGAATCTTGAGATTTGGGAAGAAAGGGAAGTTGTCTCCACGCTTTATTGGGCCGTTTGAGATTGTGAAGGAGATCAACCCTGTAGCTTATAAATTAGCTTTGCCAGACCATTTGGCAGGAGTCCATGACGTATTCCATATATCCATGTTGCGGCAGTACATAGCAGATCCTAGTCATGTGATAAATCCTGAACCTTTAGTGATCCGAGAAGATTTGACATACGAAGAGAGGCCAGTTTAGATCGTAGACCGTCGTGAGCAGATTCTTCGCACCAAGGTTGTTCCCTTAGTGAAAGTGCTATGGCAGAATCATACTAGGGAAGAATGCACTTGGGAAGGTGAGGAGGAGATGAAGAAGAAGTATCCGGAATTATTTGTCCCTTCTTGAAGTAAATTTCGAGGATGAAATTTTTCGTAGGAGGGGAGAATGTAAGACCCTGATTTTTGGTGAGTTTATTTTTGTTTTATTATTATTATTATTATTAATAAAAAAATATATAGCTTGGGCGCTTGTTAACCTAAGTGGCCTGAACAGGTAGGGTTTCCAGTGGGCGAGCGCGCATAGGATCAAGGAGTTAAAGAGGGATCGGGCGGCGTATGTATCGCAAGGGAAATATACCAAAAGGGGAAAGTAGGGTTTGGGTTTAAAAGAATACTCGTATCGTACTTATGGAAATATTTTCGTTAGTCTCGTTATCTGGAGAACTGGGTGACTTGGCGATTGCGGCTGTTAATGGCGATTAGGGTTATTACAGTGAAGAACAAGAATCGGAAGAACTACTAGGAGGTTATTGGAGTCGGATTTCTGCGGGTTATTTCTCTCGCGAGCAGAGGATTCGTGCGGCTACCATTTCATCTTCGCGCGCAGCCGGAGTCGTGCTCGGCCGGTTGTGGAAGAGGCTGTTGTTCTGGGATTAAGCGCATACGGTGAGTAGCACTGATTTAAAACCGAGGTTTTAGTTTTCTTCGTGACATATTTCGAATGCCATGGTTGTATTGTGAGTTCTGGGTTTTTCTGGAATACCGTGAGTCCGAACGCTAGATTGAAAAATTAAATTGAAATTAAAGATGTTTAGATTAAATCCAAAATTGGTTGGGAACTCTTCTGGGAGCATTGGGAGTGTATTGGAGCAATTATAGACCTAAACAAACCAGCCAGAATTGGAGATCTCAAAATAACAGAGACTTGAAAATCGCAGTGGGTATCCGCCCAGTTGGCGCCCACTTGCGCCCACTTCGGGAAGTAGGCGCTTAGAAATATTGATCTGGCGCTCTTCTCGCGCCTTTCTCTCGCTCAGCTCGCGCTCACTTAGCGTCAAGTGAGCGCATAGTCCATTTTCGCCTGATTTCTATCCGCCGACTGGCGCTCACTTCAGGAAGTGAGCGCATACCCAATTATACTTGCCGAATTTGATTTCCGACTGAACCAAGGGGGATTTTGATGTCTTGGGGTTTATACCACTTCACCAATCACTTGTTCTGGTAACCTTGGAACCTGCATTTCTTATTTAATTCCTAGGAGAATTCTAGTGGCAATTTCTTAAAGGTTTCTAAGGATGAGTTTAGGTTATTTTATGCATGTTGTGCTAGATAGCAAAACACTAGGAGTTCTTAGTTGTTTTCTCCTCGAATTTATACATTGTTCTAATTGAGAAATTATTGACTTCTGCTTTTATTTGTTTGGAAAATGCTGGATGTATTGTCTTGTTATAAATAACTGTGTTTTGTATTCAAATGGCATGGTTTGTGGAAATGAGAAAATACTGAAAGTACTTGAGTTACTGCTTGGTCCAGAGGGACAGATGATGAACTGTGATGAGTTTTACATGATGTGGAATGAATGGTTTTACTTTAATGTTGGAATTGAGATTATACGATGTTTTACTATTTTGGTCTAGCTTGTCCTGGATCCAGAGTCTAAGCTTTGTAATGTAATGTTATTTGTTGGTTGTTGGAATTGCATAGCCTTGTGTGTTGCCACGACCGGTGTAGAGCAGCCAGAAACCCTGAGTAGGCCTGGTTGTCAATGCAGAAACCCGGGGAGTAGGCCTGCATTGGATGACGAAACCCTGAGTAGGCCGTCATTTCAGAGTTTCCGAAACCCTGAGTAGGCCGGAACTGTGTACATGGAGGTGTGGAGTGTCTACTTGGCATGTTTAATTTATCAACTAAACAATAGTCATGACATTGACCAATCGATGTGTTGCCGTACTTAACTGAGATGTGATTTGACAGATGAAATGGGTTTTGGTTTGAATTTGAAATTGATATTAGTTGTTTAATCGTACGGAATGTTTATCGATGCATAGCTTTGAACTGTGATTAACTATTTCTGCATGCATGTGCTACTCGCTGAGATATTCGTATCTCACTCTGTTGTTTTGTTGTGATTTTCAGACACTTGTGGTGAGGCGACTACTGGGGTAGATCCTGCTGAGGCTTATAGGGAGGAAGATTACTATTATCTTCCTTAGACTTGTAGGTTATCTTGTTCCGAATTTGAGTACTTTGAATATTTGAGGTGAATTAAAGTCTAATTGGGGGCTGAACCCTATGATTCTAGTTAGGTTCTAAATGTTACATTTCTTGGATAAATCAAATTGTGCACTCTGACAGGTTATATTAGATGATTATCCAGCGATCATAATTGTTTTACGATCCTTGCCTAACCTCCGTGAGATGTGTTATATCTTTATTGAACAACACGGATCCGGGGCGTTACAGATCCAGACGCCTACCCCTAGGTCTTGGGATAGAGGGCTCTGATACGATTCTAACGCAACTAAGTTTGCCCAGATCGGAGTCCGGATGGAGAAAATATGAGCTGACAAAATTCCCGAGCAGCAAAACCGGCAAATTGCGCACGTGGCAAAAAGCCGCACACGTGGCGAGTTGCGTGGGAAAATATCTCAGGGATCAAATCTGTAAATATCCAAACATTCAAAATATCCCAGGGACCAATCTGAAAATATCTGAATAAAATAATATTAAACCTAAATATCCCAGGGACCATATCTTAATTTTCGGATTTTTAAGCAAAACCGCGGCCGCATTAAATGTTTTGCAATGATTTTGTCGCCCGGGGCCGAGCAATAGCAAGTGGGCATGAGCTTGGCGCCAAGGTCAGCGGATACCCCTTTCTTCTTCTATAAAAGCCGCAGCAGCCTTCATTTTCGGGGTTGGACATTTTTTTGGCCCGAGGCATTCGAGGGTTCGACATTGTTTTTCTGGGTTCGGCATTTTTTTTGGTAGGGCTTTCTTCCTGCTTGGGTTTTTTTCCTTTTCATCGGCTTCTTCTTCATTGGGCATTCGAAGGTGGTCTTGACCATCATCTTCCCCAAAAAAAAAAAACAGACACACTTGGCCTCCCCATTCCTCTCCTTCCTCGACGAACCCGAAGGAGGTTGTGTTGTTGGTGCGAGAAGAAGGAGGCTCCGTCAGCTGCTCGTACGCTCCAAGAAACCCTCCGACATACCCTGTGAAGGATTAAAACCAGGTAATGTTCCCTGTTTAATACAAGCAAGAATGAGCTCATTTCAAGCTTTCAAAGCATGACTAGGGTGTTTTCTGTGTTTGCCAATATTTGCTGTTCGTGCTTGATTGATTCGAAGGGAGAGCATGTTCCCCCATGATCTCTCCATCTCTTGTAACCCGATGAAAAGCCCCCAATTCCCTTCTTTGTTAGTGCTGTTAGTGTTTGGTTTCCGGATTTTATTCATGTTCTGTTAATGTTTTGTTTCAGATTTGGGGGTTCCGAAGAGATTCGAAGAGGAATGTTGAGGTCAAAGTGGGTTCAGGTGTCTTCTGGGGGTCTAAGGATCCCTAGAGAGTGATTACAAAGCTTAAAAAAACAGTTAAAAATGGAGTTTGGAAGAAAAAACAGGGAATTGGGGTATGCGCTGAGCTCACGCCCACTTCCTTTTTGGGTGCGCTGAGCTCGCGCCCACTTCCTTTTTGGGTGCGCTGAGCTCGCGCCCACTTCTGTTTTTTGGATGCGCTCAGCTCGCGCTCACTTATTTTTGGGTGCGCTCAGCTCGCGCTCACTTATTTTTGGGTGCGCTCAGCTCGCGCCCACTTCGCCCGCGGGTCGTTTTTTTTTGGTTTTCAGTCCGCCCACCTCGCTGACCTTATGCCTAGTGCCTGAGGTCGGCGCATGCCCCTAAAAAAGGCCGAATTGCCATATTTTTGGAAAATCCCGAAAATGTCCTTTACTGTACCGCGGGGGCCTTCGCCCCCCGCACCCCCCAACCCCGTTGTTCGCCGCGTGTCCAACTTGTTCCTTGGTACGAGGGGGCCCCCTTGGACCCAGTATAATGAGCCAGTTTTTCCCGGACAAAGCGTCAATCTTGTATTTTTTTTTTTTTGTGATCATTGCTGGATGTTAGTGCCATTTCCGAACCGAACCAAATAAACCAACAGGGTTTCCGGGTCACCCATAAACCCAACATGGGACTTGGATCCCCGGTCCAACTTGATTTCCAGTGGGCCTTCCAACGGGGCCCACCCGGCCCAATAAACACAATGAAATGTATGCATGCAACTTAATCAAGACAAGTAAAATTAACTGATTAAACCGGGCGGGCCAAACCTAAAGCGGTCCGCCCGAACCAGACTTGTGAAATTGATGCATGAAATGTGTGGTTTGGCTAAGACCAAGGGCAAGGGCCTACCGGGCCCGCCAAAGCCCACCAACCGAACGAAGGAAGGGTGCAAACCCTAACTTTTGGTAACTTGGGCTTACAAGCCCAGATTTGGACTACGGGCCCCAAGCCCAGTGTCCAACTCACTTTGGCAAATTAAAAGGATAAATCCAATAAAATTATTTGGCCACCATGTGGGCCGACCTAAGGGGCCCACAAACCAATCCGACCCACCTTTGCATGGAAAACACTTAATCTTCAAATCTGAACCTAAAGAAAAATAAATGCACTTAACCAAAGCCCAAAGGACCCCCTAGGATAGGCCGAGGCCCACAAGGGCACACGGGCTTGATTAAGCCCACCAAAGACACCGTGGGCCTTCCAATGGGGCCCACCCAACCAGACTCAGGTTACCTAATTAATCAAGATAAAAGCAATTAAAGGGACCCACACCACTTAGGTGGTCCCGCCAGACTTAACCAAACTGCATATCGGATTAGGAATCGGGTGAGACCAAAGTAAGCTGACTCAAACCAGGATAAACCTAAGGGACCCGTCACCCGACGGGGTGGATCGGGGTGTCTACAGACTTCCCCGGACCGCAACCAAGACCCTACTTAGAATCTCAAAGCCGCAGACCAAAAGCCCTAATAGACAAGATTAAGCACCCAGGTGTCCGCTTGCACCCCATTAGGCGGTGGCGACTCCGAATTTCCCCGTGGCGCGTTTCCGACGCGCGCACAGTCAGATACAAGCGATTTTGTTTGTAGCCGACAGCTAAGGTCGGCTACACTGTTGAAATGATAGTTTCCATATTTTGGGATGTTGTGCAATTTTCGTGCCTTGTTTGATCAATCCGGATGAACCAGAAGGGTTTTCGGGTCAACCGGAGACCCAAGATGGGCCATGGACCGACCCGGTCCAATTTGATTTCTAGTGGGCCTTCCAACAGGGCCCACCAAGCCCGACTAACTCACTTTGCCTTAAATCAGTAAATAAATCAATTGAGTGGGCCGTACCACTGGAGGCCCACCCAAGCCTGAACTTGAAGCATGCCAGTTTAGATTCAGGCATGGTTTGGCCGAGACCAAGTGTAGGGCCTGTTGGGCCCACTAAGCCCATTGAACCAGACCAGGATAGGGTTTCGAAACCCCAACTCAAGAAGCCTTGGGCTTTCAAGCCCAAGTCTACGTACAGGGCCCCCAAGCCTAAAGCCTGGCCCGTTTCTGGCACAAATTAATCAAGATAAATTAAAATATTTGGTCACTATTGTGAGGCCCACCCAGGGGCCCACAAACCAGTTCTGGCTCACTTTTGCTTGGAAACCACTTAATCCTCAAATCTGAACTTTAAATAAAAACAAATTCACTTGAATCAAAGCCCAAAGGGCCTCTCAGGCTAGTCTGAGGCCCACCAAGGGGAATGTGGACTGCACTCAGCCCACTAGGGAATCCCCAAGCCTTCCAACGGGGCCCGCCCAATCCGACTCACATCACTTCAAGTAAAGGGACCCACACCACTTTGGCGGTCTCGCCAAACTTAACCAAACTGTGCATGTTGGAAGAGGAGTCAGGTGAACAGATCCGAGTTGAATCAAAACTAGGAAACCATGGGACTCGTCATTCGACGGGGTAGACTGGGGTGTCTACGGACTTCCCCAGACCGCAACCGAGAACTTGCTTAGAGTCTCTAGCCACAGACCAAGCCTTAATAAGACAAACATAGGCACCCAGGTGTCTGCCTGCACCCCATCAGGTAGTGGCGACTCCTGTAAAACCCCGAATTTCCCTTAAATAATAAATTAAATTAGTAAATAATATTACCCAGGGTTATGATTGATAGAAACATTTTAATATTGTAGGGGGTGATCAACTTAGCGGAGATCCAGAATTAGACGCAGATCTGACCGTCCGATCGTGAGATATCGAGGTATGTATTCTGATTGGGCAAGGTGTATAGAAGAGTACATGGGAGATGCATAGGATCAGGGGGTATAAATATGTATAAAGAATTAACCTAATTCCTATACATGTATTGTCGCGCGTATTGAAGAGCCGCAAGCGACGCCTGTTCGAGCGACCAAGGGAAGAAGAAGGAGAAGAAGAAGGAAGGGCTGGGCGTGCATTCATCGTCCAGAGGATTTCTCTGTGCAGGAGTTTCGCATTGTGCAGAATAGAGAAGGAGGAATCAGCGTATAGAGGTAGGTGACACCGTTTTGGTTTTAAATTCGGATTTATCTCTGTTTAATCGCAAACGCATGTTTATATGATATGTAAAGTTGTATTTAGTTAGCTAAGCATGTTATAAATACATTAGAATGAGTTTAGACGAGAAAAATCGTGATTTAGAACTGTTTCTGCTCGATTTGGTGAGACCGCCGACCTCGACTGTGCGAGGCGCTCATCGGCGATCTTAGGCGCTGGTTAAAGTTTTGAGGACGTCGTGGACCGCGGGACGACGGACCGTGGGCGCTCGAAATTGCACTACCGCCGACTGATGACCGCCCGGAGCGATCCTGAGCGATCCCAGGCGCTCTCAGCAGAATTTCCAATTTTTCATAATTTCGAACCTAAATCAATTCTAAACTATTTTTAGACAATTTTAATGATTAATTAAGGTACTTTAAGACCAAAATAAACTACCTAAATCCCTGTTTTACAGAAAAACAAATTAGGGAGATATTTAGGACATTAGTTGCCAAGTTTTGAAGGTATATGAGAAATGTGATTTTGGAAAAGCCTAACTACCCTTTGATTATCTAAACACTTCTAAATGACATTATAAATCATAAGACATTATAAAGAGAATTCAGAATCCGAATGACGGAATAATGAAGTGAATGTACAGATATAACCATTATATGCCGCTAGGCACCAAACCTTATAGAAATATGATACTTTAGGGAATTTTGGAGTCTAGTGGGCATAGCTGGTTATGGATCCATAGTCGTAGCTAGATAGCTGAGGGATATGTCATTTGGGTTGAGTTACTCCTATATGCGACGCGCTTCCTTTGCAAGTTAGTTTGTCTGGGAAGGTCCTATGTCTGGAGGGACACCCCGGTGAGCCGCTGGTGATTCCCTGTACATGTGGATAAGCAACCACCTCCATGTATTGATTCTGGTGCTGCATGCTGGTGGTACATGCCAACTTTGATGGGTACGTGTGCAATAAGTCGGTGACTACGACTCTTGTCTAAGCTGCGCTGCATGGGGCTTGAGTATCATTAGTAGCATCGCTCCTAAGTCGCACGGTGGTATAGCAATTGGTTGAGAATCATCTCAAAAGGTTTATCTTACTTTGTGAGTCCTACAATGACACTGAAAACATAACACTTGATGTGATTACTATTGTGCACGTGCGGGATGCATGTGATTGGGATATTGGTTGGATGTGACTGCTTAGTACATCCTGGCAATGCTTGGATTATGCTATTGATTTGGCTATTGAGTTCTTATATTAAAACTTGCTGAAAACCATTTCTAGAACTGTTATCAAACTGTTTTGTGTTCATGAATGGTATAAATGATTATGCGAGCCTGATTTATCGATGTTGCTTAATCGTGCATGAAATGTTACTTTGCTTATATTAACTGTTTAATCATGCATGTGTTACCTACTGAGATATTCGTATCTCACCCTACTTCTATTCCATTTTTTTCAGCTGATACGCGAGAGGGGGATCTCTTAGACTTCCAGGGAGAGATAGCCGAGTATTCGCCGGAGGATTATTATTATCCAGACCTTGTCTGAGGTGGATTGATGTTATAGACTTAGCATTTTTAATTGGTTTATTATCATTTATTGGATTTGATGTATGAGAGAGACAAGAGAGAGTTAGTAACCAGTTCATTCTACCAGACTTTGATACTATTGACTGATGGTCAAGCTTTATGCTTGTTTGAGGATTTTGATCTACACTTCCGCACATACTTGTTTCCGCACTCTGATAGTTTAATATATGGATTGGATTTACTTTCTTTGGTCTGGTATGTTATTGATGTTGTAATTGATATGGGCCAGTAACACCTCGGATTTGGTTGTTAAACTAAATTCGGGTTGTTACAGTAGCGAACCGGGTTCGGGTCGGGTGCCGGTTTGCACTGACCCGGGTTCGGGGCGTTACAACTCCAACCTTCCCATTTTACCCATCCAGAGGAACGCGCGAATCACTTGCGCCCCGCCGCATGCCATTTTCACATGCGCACAGAAAGAATGGGTAACTTGTATTCCATAATTGATTGTACCCTACATAAGGGAATTATTTCATTTATAATCTAAGCTGGTAACTATAGGAATGGCTTGATTGTGAGCTCTGTTCAAGCGTTAGAGATCAGATCTTGTGGCAGCAACCTCCTTCCATTAAGAGCAAATTTAATCTTTCGAATTCAAGTTAATTCAGGTTAGATTTGCTGTGATCTAGAACTAAATTGTTAAATTTTATCATTATCTGGAGATAGGTTTATACAAGAGGCTGGAGATAGGTTTATACAAGAGGGGTTTTGTCATAAAAAAAAAGAGTAGGTGTGGTTAATGGAGCATGTATAAGTACTTTTATAACAATGGAATAACAAGAGTGATGGTTATAAATTTTTTTTAAATAAATTCATATATGAAATTATGTGGGCATATTAAAGAGTATGCAAAAATTAAGCAAATTAATAGGTGGATAGTTTAGGCTTCCCATTTAGGTGTATTAGTAATCGTAGAAGGGGAGAATTGTGAGTCATTTTGGGTAAGGATGATTCTATTGGGAAAATATATTGCTGAAATTGGAAATGGGCAACACCAAGCTGATTGTATTACCAAAGTGAAGTCGGAATTTTCAAAGGGATCTAATTGAATGCTAATTTAATTAAGTGTTAATTTGAAGGAAAGGATTAGATGAAGAAGGAACATTCAGATTTGTTATGACCTCATGAATTAAATTTCGAGGATGAAATTTTTTGAAGGAGGAGAGAATGTAAAATCTGAATTTTTAATAACATTAAAAATTAGATTTTTATGTTTTTATTTATTTAAATAGTGGAAAACTTTAGAAACAGGGAAAGGGAAATTAATTAGAGTTAAATTTCAAATTTTAAATGAATTATTAAAATGGGAAAATTTGGTTATTGGACTTCCATGGTTTTGGATTTTGGTGGTTCGGTGTTGGAGCAAGTGAGGATAATCTCGGAATTTCCCCAATCCTAAATTATGAAAACTTTAAATTAAGGTAAGTGGGCATCAAATATTGGTTTAAATAAATTAATGGTAGTGTGGTTGAAATTTTGATAATTTGAAAGGTCATAATGTAAGCCTTGGTGGAGTGGCGAAATTAAATCAGAGAGTAGGAGGGTGCCTAGGTAGGATGTTGCGGTGGGTGAGCATGCAACAGATCATGAGGTGGTTTTAGGGCACAAGTGACCACTAAGAGCACTAGCAGCAGCTTACTCATTCAAATTCCTTATTTTGAGGAATCTGGGTCATTTTTCTATTATAGGGATTGTCTTCTCAGCAAGTCACTACATCAGATTCCCTATTTTTTTTTCCCTAAATCATTAAAATATTAATTTTTTTAAAAAATATTTTTTAAATAAAAATATTTTTTATTATAAAAAATATTTCTAACGGTTATATTCTCCAACGATATTATATTTAATTTTTTTAAATAAAATAGTTTTTTAAAAAAATTATTTTTATTAAAAAAATATTTTTTTTAAATTCACATAATGTTTTTAACAGTTATATTCTCCAACTATATTATATTTTAAAAAAAACTCTAAAAATCATTTTCAACAGCTATATTCTACAACGGGTATAATTTGAACGATAATATTTTCCAACAGTCATATTTCTAACGGCTATATTCTCCAACAGTCATTTCCAACGACTATATTCTCCAACAGTCATATTCTCGAAAAGACATTTCCAACAGCTATATTCTCAAACGGTCATATTTCCAACAGACATATTTCCAACGGCTATATTTTTTCCCTATAAAATTGAGTGATTTCTTTGCAAATCATTCTCCATCTCAAATTGTGATAATAATTATACTTACATTGTCTTTATGGATTTCTTTTCTGATGATGACATTGTCTATGAATCTTCTTCTGATGATGAAGAGGCAATAGCAACTGCTATTGAACAAGAACATTTGAAGACAAAAAGAGGCTCAACATCTGATCATGGTTCTATTCAAAGGCATATGTTCATCAATCGCAATTCGATGGCTGGCCACCAACGTCTAATTCAAGATTATTTTGCTGAGCCATCAGTTTATCCTGAAAATATGTTTCGAAGGAGATTTCGTATGTGCCGTGAGTTATTCCTTCGTATTAAATATGCAGTAGAAGCGTATGACCCATATTTTTTGCAAAAAAGGAATGCCGCTGGGAAGCTTGGGTTATCCTCTTTGCAAAAGATAACTGCTGCATATAGAATGCTTGCTTATGGAGTAACAGCTGACTTGACAGATGAGTATGTTAGGATTGGAGAAACCACCGCAAGAGAAAGCAAGAAGAAATTTGTGAAAGCAGTGGTTGCAATTTTTTCAGATGAGTACTTGAGAAAACCAAACAACAATGACACAGCTAGATTTCTAGCTGAAGGCTCACGACGAGGAACCCCGGGAATGTTGGGGAGTATTGATTGCATGCACTGGGAATGGAAGAATTGTCCCACTCAATGGTCAGGTATGTATACTGGTCGTGGTGGTAAGCCAACACTTATTTTGGAAGCTGTTGCTTCATATGATACTTGGATATGGCATGCATTTTTTGGTTTACCAGGGTCTCATAATGACATCAATGTGCTGGAACGATCTTCTTTGTTTAATGATCTTGCTCAAGGGTGGGCTCCTCAGGTTAACTATTCAATTAATGGTCATGATTATAATATGGGATACTATCTAGCAGATGGTATATATCCCACTTGGGCAACTTTTGTAAAACAATTCCAATACCGGTAGGGGTGAAGAAAAAAAATTTTACTGCAACTCATGAAGCTTTGCGGAAGGATGTTGAAGGTGCATTTGGAGTGTTACAATCAAGATTTACAATTGTTCGTGGACCTGCACGTTATTTTAATCAGGATGATCTAAAAGAAATCATGATGGCGTGCATAATTATGCATAACATGATTGTTGAAGATGAGAGACATTTGTATCAAAATGGAGCAGCCTTCTCAAACTATGAGTATGATCAAGACAATGAGGGTCCACCCCAAGTAGCGATTTCGACTACAAAGACAAATGACGTTCGAAATTTCATTATGCGCCACCTGGAAATTAGAGATAGAGAGGTTCATACTAGACTCCAAGAAGACCTCATCAAGCATTTATGGAAAATTTATAGTGAATCTTAGGAAAAGAAGAGTAGAGTATAAGAACTACTACTATCCATCTTGTCTGTTTTTAATTTATTCAATTCAAGCATGTCATGTTATTCCAGCACAACTCGTCTCAATATTTCTGTGTAAATGAACAAAAATATCCCATCAGCAAAGAGTATTGCATCTGAAGCTATGTGATTTCTAACTTCAAAATTAAAATCAAGCTATGCTCATTGTAGTATGACAAATCAATATCTTTATGAGACCTAATTAAAGTTAAGGTTCACATAATTACAAAAAACAACTTTAAATAACTAACACAAATAGATTAATTTCGAGTATTCTGTCTTTGCTTTTCCAAAATGTCCCTGCGAAGTAATTGAAAATATTCTCTAGTTTCAGGGTCCATCGTGCTTGTATCTTCGCCTAAATCTGTGGATTCTGGAGTTGAAGGAGAAGATGGTGTAACAGATATTCTTTTAGAACATGCTTGCTTATTAGGCTGAGACCGTTGGTTCCATTTAGGTTGGTCCTTCAAAAGAACCCAACAATGATCATACCGAAAATGTTGTTTGGTCAAAGCATGGAACATTCTTCGAGCTTCTTGAACCTATGAATATTTAACAAAACAAATTAGAAATCCTTAAATTGTAAAAGAGTAGTTAACGAAATGATGAATCAAAATACTTACATTGTCTTCCTCACTAACCCCACTTCTATGTTGTGCTTCAACTTGACTTAAGAAACCACAAAACTTATTCACTGCTTGTTGAATATTCGACCACCGATGGCTTAACGATATGAGTGAGCGTGCAGGCCAACCCGTCTTTTTCTCTTGATTATAGCTGTTTTCAATTCTTTTCCAAAAAGTATCCCATTTTGCATTAGTTCCAATTATAGGATCTAAACTAGTATTGAGCCAACAAGAAACTAGTAGTTTGTCTTCATCTGGACTGAAGTTTTGACCACGTTTTTTATTAGAAGACCCTACTTCATGAACTTCAGGTGAAGTTTGTTCAACTTGTGTAGGATCCTCATTAAATAATTGGGAGCCATCTTGCAAAGGGGAGCTCATTGTAGAACCTTCTTGTGTTTGTATCTTGTATGTATGTTCATTCCTAGAGAAGAAACAATTAGCTACTTGATCAATAAGAGGGTCATAAAAAAATTAATGTATTATATTAATATATAAAGTGTTATTGGGGCATGTTGCCCTATAAACAATATGCATACAAAGAGCTAGCTAACAAAGAAAAGATAGTTAAGAACATGGTCAACTTTCAAAGAAAGTTGTAGTCATCCATGATACCATAGACACTCCAAAGCTCATCTTAATTTTCTCTAATAATAAGATAACAATGATCAATATATTTACTCCATAAAGAGGACTAACGATGGATTACTTTTTTCAAGACGAGGATGCTATTTTGCATCCAAGCACTTCTAAAAAAGAATGAACTTAAAAAAAATAAATAAATAAAAAGAAAAGAAAAAAGACACAAACTGATTCATGTATTTACACCATAAAGGAAAAAAATACCATGAACAACATTATGTCTTTAAAAGCCATCCATTGACATATAAGCTAGCATATGATTAGGCGCAAGGTAAACCAGCAGTTTATATAGTATAAAGCTTTTTTTTTATAGGATGATTAATGGCAGACTTTATTGAGAAAAAAGGAGAGTTGAGATACGGCATTTTGCTATTATTATAGTAATTAGATATAAGACAAGTTATTAGGATTTGTTCTGTGAAACAGAAATTTGAAATCTCAAGTGACATTGATTGCATAGAACATTAAAGTTTCTATAATTATAGTAATTAGATATAAGACAAGTTAATAGGACTTGTGCTGTGAAACTGAAATTTGAAATCTCAAGTGACATTGATTGCATAGAACATTAAAGTTAAAAATTCACAAATCAAACACCGACCATGCCTAGAAGGTCAGTCCTTGTTATGTAAATATTTTAATGTGCATATGAAATCATATTCACATAAGAGTCACGAGAAACCTTTTCAATAACTTTTGGATATTATTTATGTTTTTCATAACTTCTAAGAGATAATTCTCCAGTGGGGATTACATTATGACAAAGTTTTTAGTTTTGATTTCCCTTAGCTTTAGGCATTTTACCCTTTCCTTCTATTTTATCCATAAAATTCCACTTCTTTACAATCCACAAGGGGGAGAATGAGAATTAACTCTCGGATCTAACTCTCTTCCTTTTGGGCCTGGCCTGTGGGAAGATACTTTAGTCATTGATATCCATATGAAAAGGCAGGTATTCCCATAAAACAAAAGCGCTAGACCCTGGTGACTTCCCAATTCACCAAAATGAATTATAACTTAGAGTTATCCAAGTAGAATTTGTGGTTTCTGGTTTGTCTTTATATGCTTAGTGCTCCCATCATGATGTATATTTGTAGAAATATAGAGTTATCAAAATCTTACCTTAAAAGGAAAAAAAAAAGAAGAAGAGTAGGACCATTCAGAATCAATATAGGAAGTTGGAAGATCTGTATAGAAGTTGCACAAGAATTTCCTAGGGTATTGAGACCCAAATGATGTAACTCTTTTGGCTAGTTTTGATCAAATAAAATCCACAACATCATTATGAAAATCAATTAAATTCAAAAATTCTAAGGCATAAAACTCAACCATAATTTCATCATTATCCACATAAGAGACATACAAAAAATATTGTGTAGGCATTCAACCATCCCATTGGGCTGAAGAGGGAAAAAATAACCTAAAGAAGACCCATGGTCTGGACCAGATTCATAGGTCACAGGTAGGAGTTAAATCATATGGTTCATCGTGCAATTTAACACTCAAATATTATGGTTCAAATTTTAATGCTATGATCCTAGTCTTTTTCAATCCAAGAGAGCAATTTGAAAGGTTTTATGTGGGATTTGATTTAAGAAAAACCAACAACGGAAGCAGCAAAAGAATATGTATAGATAGCACAATATAAGAAAAATTAACTTTAAAAATCTTGAAGAGATACGGATGTTTATTACTCAACAGAATAAACCAACAACAGAATGCACAAATATTCTGTATAAATTAAAACCAAATCGTAAAGGTGATAACAAAATCAAACAAAAAATCAACAATCTCTCTTGAATTCCATATATGTTCTATTAATAAGAAAGCAAAACATAAATTTTGTGAACAAAGATGACAGGCACCAAGGTAAGATACCTTTAAGGCATGACAGATTTACTAATAGTGGCAAGAATTCTTAGAAACCAGCAGAACTTGCCTGTCTGTATGCACATGCCTGTCATCTAACTTAGAAAAGTCTCCCTGACCTCACATTTCCACTGAATCCAAGAGCAAATCCAATATAACTGACTCAAAGCCAGATAAAAGAGAACAATACAAGTAAATTTCATCTTTCTGACACTATCTTCAATCACTTTGCCTCTTGTAAACCTTTTCACAAACATATCAAGTGCATGATGAAATAACTATTGACAAAACAGACCAATTCATACTAAAATCGTCTAAATGCACCTGAAGAAGAAACTATACTGGATAAAACAATTCATATTTAAAAAGGGAAGAGCGAAAACCAAATTGCTCCTGAAGAAGAAACCACTGATAAATGCACCAAAAATTGTCTAAAACGCACTGTTGATCGTGCTTCAGACAAAGAGACCATGAACATCTCCGTCCAAATTTCCAGAAAAATGGAAGGCAAAATCAAGGGAGGGAGAGAAAGAGAGAGAGAGAGAGGGGGTTGGGCTTACCGTCGACGGCAGCTGACCGGCAGTTGATATTCGAAGGAGGAGAGCTGCGTTCTTTTCTTCCGCAAGCTCCGTTCAGAATTTTCTGCTCAAGAGGCCTTTTGTTTTCTCCTTTGAAGAGTCGCGCAAATCGTAATCTCGCGTTTAAGTCGCGCTACAGTGATGACCTAAAATTAAGTCGCTACTGTAGCACAAGTTAAAATTTTAGGTTTTTAAATAGGGATGGGTAAACTGCTGCACGATAATTTTTGTCAAAATCCTTATTTTCAGTCCCTGTTTTAAGGATGGGGAGGATTATGGGTAGGCTGTTGCTAGTGCTCTAAGTAGCAGCAATTTTTGGGAGTTTAGGTTTAGCTCGTTTTGTTCGGAGGAGGAGGTTACGGCTGTGGCTCATCTCGATCAAGAAACTAGGGCAAGGTTGATTGGGGTGCTGGTTTTTTTTGGAAGCTATTCAGAAGTAGGAGATCTTTCTGCCGGAGGTTGCTGGGATCGGTCCAACCTGGGGTGTGATCAGGAATTGAGATTTGGAACACCGATCGCTCACTGAAGTAATTTTGGAGTTGCGGCTGTGCGAGGTCTGAAGTGGATTTGCAAGAAATCAATCGTGGGGTTCTTCCTATCAAGTGAGTAGCATCGTTTTAATATGATGTTTTTGGGTTTTGTCTATTGGATTTAGCTGTATGTATGATCTGGGAAAAATAACGATTCGCACATGTTTTTGGAAAAATTTTAGAGGTGAAAAATACATGTTGTTAGATTAATTTCGAATCGTGTCTAATAGTCTTTGGAAGATGGTAGGAGTATAGAAAAGTCGTTACAGAGATGAGAAAATGGGACAGTCATGGAGTTCTGGGAGTTACAGAGAGTCGCGAGTCGACGTGAGCCGACTTGGCGCCTACCTAGTGCCAAGTGGTTGAGCTCAGCGCGAGTTGTGTTTTGAGTTACCGCCGAGTTGGTGCCGACCTTGCGCCAAGCGCCAGAGGTCAGCGCACCCACTAAATTCCTTATAAAGGTGCATCTGACCAAACCAAGCAAAATTTCGAAACTGTGAGGCTTAAATCTCTTAGCCTAAGACTAGATTAGGATATTAGAATTATTTTATCTGCTTAAAACACCCGGAGATTGTTAAGTCAAATTTATTAGTAGTCTTATGAGTTCCCGAAGTGATAAATTAAGGACTGTTGGTAGGTTATTTGTTGTTCCTGACACCATGGGTTAATGAATTAGTTTTCCTTTAGGTTCTACACTTGTTTTCCGATTGAGAAATTGTTTAACCTGGTGTTATTTGATTTAGAGTGCTGAAATGTGATTTGTAAAATTATTTGGTGTGAGTAAAATGGGTGTACTACCAGTGTATTTGGGGTTGAATTATTTTCTGAGATATCATGAGTTGCTGTTCTGGTTGGAATGACTTGTGATGAGTGTTGTGTTGGGATGAGGTAACATAGGCCGTGTGGCTCCCTCATCGAGTGTTGTGTTGGGATGAGGTAACATAGGCCGTGTTGCTCCCTCATCAAGTGTTGTGTTGGGATGAGGTAACATAGGCAACATAGGCCGTGTGGCTCCCTAATCGAGTGTTGTGTTGGGATGAGGTAACATAGCCATGTGGCTCTTGTAAGCACCTCATTTTTGCGCCACTGGAAAAGCTGGAAATGCAAACCCTAGACGGAAAGTCAAACCCTAAGGGGTGAAAAGTTGACTTTTTGATCAAGTGATAATTGATCACCTTGCCCTATCTCAATGGATAGAGAATCTCGACACGGTTCCAACGCAACTGAATTTGCTAGAATCGGAGTCCGGATGAAGGATCTATGGGCTGGTCAAACTTGAGGGGGAGCCGAAAGTTGACTTTTGCCAAACCCCAAACCAGGTGCTTAGCCCTATGTCATTGGATAGAGGGCTCCGATACGGTTCTAACGCAACTGAGTTTGCCCAAATCGGAGTCCGGATGAAGGAGATATGAGCTGACAAAGTTTCTGAGCAAAAAAACCCAGAAAGCTGCACACGTGGCAAATGGCTGCACACGTGGCGAGAAGTGCACGAAAATATCTCGAGGGGCAATCTGTGAATATCCAAACATGTAAAATATCCCAGGGATTAAAGAAAAAATTCACAGGGACCAAATCTGCGAATATCCAGGGACTAAATCTATAAATATCCGATTTGTATTCGACATTTAATGTCGGATACACACTCTTCTCTTCATATCCGGCATATATTGCCGGATACAAAAGATTTGTTCGCTGGATTCGCGCAGATTTGCCGACAGATACGCGGCGGCATTAAAATTTTGAAATAATTGCTATTGTATCCGACATAAAATGTGGGATACAAGGAAGCCCTAGTGTATCCGGCCTTGAAGGCCGGATACACATAGCACTTAGTGTATCTGGCCTCCAAGGCCGGATACAATTCGTTTGTCTTTAAAAGGCCAACAGCAACCTCTTGCCGGGGGTTGGCTTCATTTGGCCCCTTTCCACTTCTTCTCCATCCACCCTGGTGCGAAATCCCTCCCTCTTGCCCCCTTTGGCTCCCTAGACCTTCAAGCACCCCACCATGTCTTCTCATCCTCTCCTCTTCTTCTTCTTCATTTTTCTATGACCAAGGTGATTAGTTGCTGCTGGTGCTGCAAAGAAAGAGCCTCCAGCTGCTATCTAGCCCCAAGGAGGTACCTTCACACTGCCTAGAAGTTCAAGAACTCTCAGGTGAGGTTCCTCTTCCCATTGTATTCCACATATATTAAAGTTAGAATTTTCTACAGTCCTTCCCATGCTTGTCTTCTTCTTGTGCATGAGCCCACTTCCATGATATTTTAAGCATGTATTTGTTCTCATCTCACCCCATGAAGACCTCCAAGTAAGGGAGAGGTACGTAGATGGTTTTAAAGCGGAGAAGGTGAGGTTTTTCTAGGCATTTTTGGCCACTACAGTTACTGTTTCGGGTTTGTTTGGGTTATTTCGAGAGGAGGCATGTCTCCTCATACTTGGTCATCCCTTTTATCCCCATATAAGCCCCCTCCTCTTCCCTTTCTCTAAATTTTCGTGAGTTTAAGCATGCGTCTCGGGTTCAGGTTTTGATAGGATTGCGGGTTATACATGCTAGTTAGAGTTCCACTTGAGATCTTCTTGCATGTACATGATTTGCTGTTCCTATTTTTGCATGCATGATTTGGTGTTCTTTTTTTGATCCCAGGAGACCCAAACCTGCTTGCTCAACCCCTGTCCACATGTTTTTTCTTTTCTTTGTGTTGATGTATGCTCCCCTAACCCCTTTACCATTTGTTGTCTTTTTGTTTGTGTATTTAAACATGCTCCCCAATCCCCCTATTCTTTGCTGCTGTTACTCTCTGGGTGCATGGGAACATGATCCCTTTCCCCATGAGTTTGTTGTGTTGAGTCACTGCTGTACCCATTTCAATCCATGCGATGCTTGCTGTCCCAACAGCTCCATAGTTCCTCCCCTCTCCTTATGTTGTTTTGACTCCATTGGCATGAGCAAACTCACTTGGGTAGTTGTTGTTCCTCCATGGTATAGCAGGTTCTTTCTGTCCATTTTTTACATATATATGAGCATGCACAGCAGGTGTGAGAAGCACATACATGCACATGTAGGCTGTTCCCTTTTGTGTTCTTTTGGCATGCCTTTACCTTGTTTAACTTGGCCCTCCAAGCCCACCCAAGATCCATGTGAACTGCTGCTGGGAACAACAGTAGGTTCAGGTTGCTAATGGCTGCCCCGCACCCCCAGCAGGTCTCCTAAGGTACAATTGTACCCTCCCCTCACCCCACAACCCCCTTTATATTAATCCACTTAAGTTGCTGTAGGGAACAGCAGGGAGCCCCTACGTTACTGCTGTTCCCAGCAAGTTGGCCAATATATATGCCTCTCTTTCCCTGTGTTATCCTTTTGTTTTGAGTAGGATTGCATGTTCCCTTTCCCCGTAACTTGTTGTTGGTATACATGAGAAAGCATGATACCCACCTCCTTTACCTTAGCTGATTTCTAGCATACCCAAAACCACTTGAGACAACTGCTGTCCTAGCAAGATTAATTGTCAATTTTGCATCCCTAGGATGATCCCCAAGTCCATGTATGAAGGCAGCCCCACACACTAAACCCCATGCATCCCTCACCCCATTTAGTAATGTTCTAATCCCTGCCCATTAGTCCCTATTTTCTCATTGTTGCTGTTCCATGCCTTATAACATGTGGGTTTTTGGTGATTAATTTATTTCGCTTGAAATGTCTGGTTGTTTATCTTTAATTGTTTATTGATTGATGATATGGAATCATGGAATTTGGGGTACCAAGACCCCTACCTTGCTGCTGTTGCATTGTTGAGAAAAGTAAGGGGGCAGCAACTCCCATGCCCCTTTTCCTTTTGTCTTTGTTGGAGACCACAAAGGAGGCCAAAGTGGAGGCCTCTCCCCCATATTTGAACCAATGTGGGCCTGCCCAGGGGCCCATACGACTTGTAGAAGCCCCCTAGGAGATGACCAAATCCCAAAAAAAGGCAAGTTGAGGGTGATCCGACAACTCAGGTCGAATCACCCACAGCTTGCTTGTAGTTGACCTTTCGGGTCGGCTACATTTGAATTTGTTCATTTCAGGTTTTTCTTTTGCTGTGTTTGAATGCTATGTCCATCAAACCAAGTAAACCAACAACCAACATGGGACCTGGACCACTGGTCCAACTCGGAACATTCGTGGGCCTTCCAACAGGGCCCACCAAGCCTGATAAACCCTAATTCATGCAAATAAGCAAGTTAAGCAAAAATCAATTGATCAAACCGGGCGGGCCAAACCCAATGTGGCCCGTCCAAAATTGATGTGTGGAATGATGTGTTTGAATTGCATGGTTTGGCCAAGACCCAGGGCTAGGGCTTATTGGGCCCGCCAAAGCCCACTAACCGAACCAAGGAAGGGTGCAAACCTTAAACCTCAAAGAACTGGGCTTTCAAGCCCAACTTTGGACTACGGGCCCCAAGCCCAATGTCCAACTCACCTTGGCAAATTTTAATAAGATAATTCGAAAACACGTTGGCAACCATCGTGGGGGCCCACCTAAGGGCCCGCAAACCGATGCCGACCCACTTTTGCATAAAAGCCACTTAAATTCTTGAATTAAACCTTAAAATAAAAATTAATTCACTAAACCTAAAACCCAAAAGGCCTCTTAGGCTTAGACAGAGGCCCACAGGGGATATGTGGGCTTACCCAAGTCCACCAAGGACACCGTAAGCCTTCCAACAGGGCCCACCCAATCAAACTCAGATCACTTAAAATAAGCAAGATAAAATCAATTAAAGGGACCCACACCACTCAGGCGGTCCCGCCAGACTTAACTGAACTGCATGCTAGATTAGGAATCGGGTGTGAAACCACAGTAAGTTGACTCAAACCAGGGAACCTACCGAACCCGTCATCCGACGGGGTGATCTGGGGTGTCTACGGACTTCCCCAGACCGTAACAGAGACCTTTCTCAGAATCGCAAGCCGCAGACCAGCCCAATAGACAAACTTAGGCACCCAGGTGTCTGTTTGCACCCCATCAGGCGGTGGCGACTCCAATTTCCTATTTTACCCTCCCGGAGGCACGCAGAATCTATACGCCCCGCCGTGCGACCCTGTGTATAGTTTCCTCATCGAGTGTTGTGTTGGGATGAGGTAACATAGGCCGTGTGGCTCCCTCATTGAGTGTTGTGTTGGGATGAGGTAACATTGGCCCCTGTGGCTCCCTCATCGAGTGTTGTGTTGGGATGAGGTAACATAGGCCTGAGTGGCTCCCTCATCGGATATGGTATTGGGATGAGGTACATAGACTCAGCGTGGTTCCCTCATCGAGTTTGACATGAGATTGGTACTAGATTCATTTTATATTTGGGGTTATACGTGACTTTACGGCTATTTGCATGATTTGATATCGACGGTATTGTTTGATTTATATGATGGATTTCCGCATTTTATATCACATGGATTATTGGGATTCTATTGGATTACTCGGATTAGACGTGTTATCGTCATTGTATATGTGTTGCACCGTGACATGTTTTTAGAACTGAACTAAATGGTTTTGTGCATGCATGTGCTGCTCACCTGTGTATTTTAAAACAATAATAACAGAACCTTGAAAACTAAACGCCCGGGAGGACGCTCAAGCGCGATCCCGAGCGTCTAAGCAAAATTTCACCCAGAAAAGGGCAATTGACAGGCCCCTCGAGCACAATGTCTAGCGACCACTGTCAAATATTTCTAGACTTTGGAATTTGTGCCCAAATCTATTTTTAATGATTTTTCTAAGAATTCTAAAATTTTAACACCTGTAATTGGGTTAATTTGAAATGTAGGAAGTGATGGAATCAAATTTGGATAAAAGAATAGTAATTTGGAACGATGAATGTAAAGAGGGATTTTATAGAGATGTTTTGAGGAATATGTGGACTTAACCTATTTAGATCAGGTTTTGGGTAACTTTACCTATTCCTAAACTTCACCACATACCTAAATTTACCTCTGGAGGATTAAGTATTAATTTTAATAAGTTTTGATACCTTAGGTTCTTAAAAGAAGAAATTTGAACATTGTTGAGCAAATTATTGAGAAGATCAACCAATTAGGAGATGAATTTAAGTAAGACTTTTTATATTGATTTATTAAGTTATCTAACACTTAAATATGAGTAATTTAAGAGTGTTCACATTAATAAATTACTGTTTAGGCAATTAATCAAGAAATTGGGTATATTTTGGTAAAGATGATATGGCTTTTAATGTTTGGATGTGTTTTCTATTTATTTTCAGATTTGAGCGATTTCTTACTTTCAATATTTTATTTCTAGATATTTGCATACGGTTTTATTGATAAGAGGGCAGAATCATTGTTTTACTCCGTGTATCTCGGAGTGGCGGAATTCCTTTCTCATGTATCTTGAGATAAGATGTTTATGGTAGAATGATAATTTATTTTATTGTTAAGCATATCTTACTTTTGAGACAAATTATTATTAAATGTTTTTGGTTGTGAGTTGTGTCTAGTGGGCAATGCTTAGTATGGATCCATAGCATAGCTAGGAAGTGAAATGGAATTATCTTTGGTAAGTTAAACTTGTCCCCCACTTTAATCAATCCTGACCCGTCGTGTATTTCGGCCTGGTCATTAGCCGTGTACCTCGGCATCGGAATTTATTGGATTACCCACCATGTATCTTGGTCTGGTATTTCCCCCGTTGTGTATTCAACGTGGTTTATTTGGGTTACCACCATGCACTTTAATGAAACATTGGCTTACATGTGCTTTTTATTGGTCATGCTTATAATTTACATGTGACTCGCACTTGAGAGTTATATTTTGGCCGTGCTTGTAGTTCACTTGTGGCTTGTACATCTACTGGTATTAGCCGTGTATTGTCGAGGATCCATATATATTTGATCGGACCGGTATTCCCATTTGTTGGATAGTTGTATTTGATTGGATTGCATGCGCCAGCCCCCTGTGTACTCAGCTGGGTGATCCGGATTGATTGTAGACAGAGGATGGGGTCTGTGTATCTCGGCTCGATATCATGTAAGCTCGTAAGGTGGCGACTTGGGAACAGGGAGTAGTTTGTCGAAGTATTTTTAGTTCATGAGTCCTGTGATGTCATAACATACGCATGGTTTGATTTGATGAATGCTTTGAATATTATTATTGCGATTTGGATTAATCGTTATACCTCATGACTTTATTTTTGTAAAGAAATTAGACTGTTTTATTTCATGCATCTTGTTACTTGTTGAGATTTATATCTTACTCGGTTTTCACTATTTTTCAAGTACTCTTGTGAGACCGACAAGCTTGGGATAGTATGTAAAAGGGGTAGCCAATTAGTTGTGAACCAGTTATGAGTTCAAAAGCAATTGTAAATGTTAAGATTAATTGTGTAATGCCCCGAACCCGGGTTAGTGCAAACCGGCACCCAACCCAAACCCGGTTCGCTACTGTAATAACCCAAGTCCGGTTCAACAACCAAACTCGAGGTGTTACCACGAAGTTGGGGTCAGATACAAAAGATTCACAATAAATTTTAAACTAATTAATTATATCAGAGTTCTGGTGGAAAATAAAACAATTCTTTATTCAATTCAGTTTACAGTAACATTTATCTAATCAACATGTGACATTAATACCAATTACAATTCTACCCATCAAATTAAAACCCCATCTTCACGATCACTCCAAGCAACCTGAAAAATAGGGGAAAACGGAGTGAGATTTACATCTCAGCAAGTAGCAGGTGCATGCAATTAGAAACAGTCAAATGCAAGCAAATAGTCATGAGGTATTCGATTAATCAACGATAAGATGAGAAATCCAAGTTATCCATGGCAATTACAAATAAAGCGATAAAACAGATGATCATGTATAAATACCAGTAACTTGATGTTAACGGGGTAAAACCGACAAAAACGATAAAACACGTGCCATTGCAGGACTCACAAAGATGATAAGTATTTGAGATGACACTCAACTAACTGCTATACCATCGTGCGGCTTAAGGGCAGTGCTACTTAATGATACTCAAGCCCCATGTAGCGCAGCTATAAACAAGAGCCGTAGTCACCGACTTATTGGGCACGAACTCAACAGAGTTGGCATGTACCACTAGCATGCAGCACCAGAATCAATACATGGAGATTATTGCTTATCCACATGTATAGGGAATCACCAACGGCGCACCGGGGTGTCCCTCCAGACATAGGACCTTCCCAAAGCAAACTAACTTGCAAGGGAAGCGCGCTCGCATATAGAAGTAACTCAACCCAAACTAAATACTACTTAGCTAACCAGCCAAAACTATGGATCCATATACAGCTAAGCCCACTGACACAAACCACGATAAAACCATATACGGGAGGACACGCTACGGTAGGAGGCATACACACTTTATCTGTAAAGGATTACACATCTCTACATAGAGGATTACCCATCTCTGCCATAAAAGATAGTATCGAACTCCACCATAGAAGCCGTACCACTCAACTGTAAAAGAAAAGCTAATAACTTCATACCACATACCAATCCATACCAGAATATTCAATTCCAAGTGAAAACCATGATTCAATCCTTAATAATCCAGATGAAGCCTTTTCAGAATTTCATATGCAATTTCCCAATTATATTCAAAGTAACGCTCATGTATCATAAATTCGATAGAAATCAATGTTTCTCCAATTCCATAAACCAATATTCATATTAAAGCTCAAAATAAAGGAAATCAAATCCTACTTAGAGTTTTCCTTATTAATCCCTTTATTAGAATCCAATTTCCTATCTTAACACCTAAAGTAGTTTCTATTTAACTTTTCTGTATTTTTATTCTCTAGCATGTCCTACAGACCTAGAATGAATTTTAGAAAGTGTTTTTATCCTATAAATTCTAGTAGTACTATTTATCTCAATATCTATACCATTTGACCCTTTTATGGACAAATCTTTCATTATAACCTTCAACTTATTGCTTAATCTTTCCAAATCAATTTTATAATTTTTATACCTTAATTATGTCCTTATAAAGATGCTAACATGCTTAACTAATCAGAAAAATTATTGGATATTTATTCATATTACAAAATCCCCAAAATCTGAAAATTTTACATAGAGCACCGACCTTTACAGGACTAGGCGATCCTGGGTGATCCTAGGTGCTCGTGCAAAATTAAACAGAAAATTTCCAGATTTACAAAGTTCGGATTTTTATGCTTTTACTATATGTTTCTTTCTTCTAAATTAATCTAATAACATTCTAAAACATTCCTAAAGCCTTCTAGATCAATTCTTATTAATTAAATACTCTCCTACATTTATTTACATAATCAAACTAAGTTTTCTTCTTTATTTCAACAAATCCATCAAGAATACCAATCATGAAAATATAAGCACTTTGATTCCAGGTAAATATAGTTCCGACTAATCCATTCAAACCATATGAAATCACAAAAAACGAAATCATGCAGTTCCTCCAGTTTTCCAAGGGTTACTACTTACCTTATACGCTAAAATCCTTCTTCCATTGAAACTCCTAATGCTGGACCTTACTTTTGCTCCCAAACGCACCAAGCTAGAGTTCTCCAATCCACATCTCCACCGCTCACATTGTAGTTCCATCAGCCATGAACAAAACCCCCAAATTTGACGGTGATCCACCGTACGGATTTTCCCCGATCATGGTTTGATGATGGCTGGTCAGACATCTCCATTAGCAACCTCCTTCCTTTCTCTCCCTCTTTTCTCTCAATAATAAACCCACGAAAATTCTCTCTTGTCTAACCTTAATCCCTTATTTATATTAGGCTTTAGAAGTCCTAAGCCAACCCTAATAGACTACTTTAATTTGGGCTAACCCAACCATGGTCTAATTAAAGTCTAACCCATTCTAATTAATTCCTACTTTTTCTCCACCTTTTATTTTTCTACTTAAACATTAATTATTTAATCTCTTATCATCTAAACTCCTATTTACAACCTATTTTTGTGCATAATTTTTAATTAAACATTATTATCACCTAAAATCTTATTTTCTCCAAATTAAGACTTGAAATCTCCTAATTACCCTTTTTCCCACTTTTAGGCTTTTATTAATTCCTTCTAATTTCTAACTCGTCAAAATAAATTATTTTCTTCTATTTTCTAATTCTAGTTATTATTTATTGATCTATTTATTAATTACCCTTTTCTGAAAATTACCAAAATACCCTTTTTACTCTTTTAGGCTAATTTCATTAAAATTCTTTCTTTATTTACAACTTATGACTTATTCGAATTACTTATCCTCTAAATCTTCATTTTTTTTATTTTAACCAGGACTCAACTCATATTTTCTTTTATTTATTATGTGAAAATTCGGGGTTTTACAAAATTTTAATGAATTTTATTCCTCATAATAATTCTGATAAAGACATGAATAAAAGTTTTAAATTATTCTGGATTTTAGTTTGCTTTGGCCCACATATACTAACACTTCAGGGTTGGACAATTGAATCAGAACCAGGGCGTTACAGAGGTGGTATTAGAGCATATAGGATCCCTAAACCTAGGAAGCCAAATCTTAGGTGGGTATTGGGAATGTGTACTTGTTAGTTAGAAATTTTAGGGCCATATTAGGATGGGAGATCTTAAGTTTTCTGAAATTCTTATAATTGTTGCTGCTTGATTTAATTTATGTGTTATATTGTTTGCTTATTTTGATGGATATGTTTAAATTATAAAGATCAGTTAAATTTTTAGTAATATAAAATCTAAATATTATTGCAAGAAAAGAAAATAGACCACAAAGAAAGTGGAAAAAAAATAGATCATGATATATATGATGACAAGATTGCAATTTTGTTTCCAAAAGGAATACAAAATAAACTAAGACAAAAGTAATAAGTACAAATATCCCTCATCTCATAAAACAAAAATAAAGAATACATCAACTCGATGGCCCAGCACCATCTCCTCCATCACCCTCCTCATCGTCCTCATCCTCGTCCTCTTCCTTTCCATCATCAGCCTCCTCGTCCTCACCCTCCTCATCATCGTCTCCCTCCTCATCCTCAGTCGCTGCTGTAGTAGATGGTCCAGCTCCATGCATAGGAGTGTCTGGAGATCCCATGTAAGCATGGAACTCCTCGAATAGCCTGGACAGCTACTGCTGCATCCCCACCATCATCTCCTCCATCCTACCCTGGCTGAGAGCCATCCGTGAAATATGCACTTGAAGAGAAGCCATATCACTTGTAGATGAGGTAGAAGTAGAAGCAGGGGTAAAAGAAGATGAAGGAACGCTAGGAGTAGGAGCCAACTAATGTCGAAAAATAGTATGAGGAGCTTGACTCCCAATCTCAACCCTCTAGAGTGGGACGAACTCAACTACATGGTCTTCTTGTTTATAGGCTGTCCTGAAGTCATAGGAATGTAAGATGGGTAACTAACAAGAGAAGAGAGGATAAGTCTAGTAATCAGGCAACCATAAGGAAGGTAGTAGGATTTCTTGGGATCATCAAGAATCCCAAGAATAACAGAAATGATATGAGAGGCAAAGTCTATGGAATCACCCTTCTTAAGGGCGTAAAGAAAGAGAATCTTGGAGCTAGAAAGAGAAGAGAAATGAGAAACGGGCCAAAAGTTAGTAAAAGCAATTCTTTGAAGGATGTGAGTGTTAACAGGAAAGTGGAAAGTGGTGAAGGAAGCCACACCATCATAGGCACACTCCTGGTCCATGAGGAGTGTGGCAACCATAGAGAAATCGAGAGGTGCAGTATAAGGGTAGACAAGGTACTGCACCCTAGGAATGCTAAGACATGAGGCAATAGTGTCATGAGTAATAGGGAAATGTGTGCCCTCACACACCCTAGAAAGGTAGTCCTGTTAGGTGTAATCCCATGAATATTACTGTAAAATTCCCTAACCTTGTCGGCACATGGTAGGGTAGGGCAGTCAAATAAAGAATCCCAACCCCTAGCCCTAAAAATCTCTTTGACACTCGGGTCAAAGGTCTCAAAAGACACTTTCCTCTCTAGGAGAACAGTCCTATTGTAAGCACCCAATTTTGCTAAAGGAAGAATTGGTCATTAATTTTCACATCATTTGAAAGAGAATTTTGACATGATTCCAACATCACTAACTGTATTATGTGGATCGGGGTCCAAATAAAAAAGTTATGGCTAAAATTGTTTCAAGTTTTTTTATATATAAACTTTTGTAATTTGATTTGCCACATGGCAAAACCAGAGTTCACAAAAGAAAAAGGTTTTAAAAAGTAGATAAGAAAAAAAGAAAAAAAAGATAATAAAAAAATAAAATAAAAATATATAAAAACCTTTAAAGGATTGTGTCACCGAGAAGGAGGCTCCTTCATTAATGAAGATGGGAGATAAAGAGAGACCCCACGGGGTCTCTTTTCACCTTTATTTATGAAGATGGGAGATAAAGAGAGGGACCAGTGTGTGTCCCTCTCTTTTTTCTCTCTCCCCTTTCACTCTTGCTGGCGCAGGTGCTCCCTCTTGGAGGCTCTTCCTCTTCCTCTTGGTGGAAAAGGACGGCCCTTTCACTCTTGTTGGCACACTCTCCCCCTCTTGGAGGCTCTCACTCTCTTGGTGGAAAAGGACGGTGGGGACTAGTTTGGCAAGAGAGACATCAAGTCACTTCATCACTTGTCTAAATGGGGAGGACGAACACAAGAAGGGATGCAGGTCGTCTCTAAGAAGGGGAAGAAAAAAAAAAACAGAGAGTACGTAGTTTGAAGTTTTTTTGTTCTAACCCTCTTATGTTTAAATAATTCATGATTTCGTTTATGTGATTTATGTCCCCATGTATATTTCAAGTTCTTCTTGTTTTATGTGTTTTATCATTTTATTTAGGTTTGCCTCTCTTTTATTGTTTCATGTTTTCTCTAGGATGATTTTATTTACTATTTGGCATTTTGAGTTTTCCTATTTAGGATTATCAAGTCTTTTAAAATAAACAAAAAAAGGGAAGGGGGGGGGGGGGGGGGGGTGGGGGCCGCTAAACCGCATGAAGCCCCAAAAGTGATAGACCAAAAATGAGACATGTTGGATCAAGATTAAAGTGAGCCGAGTTGACTCGATTAGTCTAAACCGGGTAACTAAGGGAACCCGTCTTATGACGGGGCGAACCAGGGTGTCTACGGACTTCCCCGGTTCATAACTGGGTTTCTTACCTGAATCTCTAATAGCAGACCAAGCCAATTAGCCCAGGTGTCTACCTGCACCCCTTTAGGTAGTGGTGACTCCATACCCTTGACATTTGCATTTCACGACCCGTTGCGTGCGCACAGCTTGACGACTCCACTGGGGACTCCAATCCAGTCGGACCCTGGTTGGTCACTTTATCTTTTTAGGTGTGTAAAATATGTAAAAATTGCATGTCTAGGAAGCTCTGTCACAAAGGAATTAAATGGCCTAAGGAAACTGGGTTTTAAGAGGAACCTTGTGACCCCTCCAGTTTCCTGGGAGCTTTCCTGGTTACTTTTGCATCATAGTTTCACACCTTACTAATGCTGAGTCAACTGAAACTCACCGTGTTTAGTGCACAGCACCAAACCACAGGCACACAATGTGCACTCACCACATTGTGAATGGTTACTGGCTTTTGATATGAACTGCATGGGGTGACACGCATGAGGGTGCCTGCGTGGGTGATCCGATCTGAATGACATGTGCCACATCTTCTCAACCTAACCCTAGACCTTTCTAGCAGCCACCCTTCTTTACCGTCTAAACGACTTTTGAGATGTTATTAGCCTAATGCGCCTCTGGTTTGCTGGGGAAAGTGAAGGTAAAACATCATCCCAGGTTTCTAGATCCCTATAGCGCCACTGGTTTCTTGCCGGGGTACGTGAAGGGTCTTGAACCTAGCTAAAACCCTTGTAGGCATTTGTCTCGGGCTGTGTACCCTTTCCCCACCCAAAGTTCTAATACACTTTTTGTGATGGAATGTGATTGTGAATGATGATACAAGAGGAGTAAAGTCAATCTAAAATCCAAGAGTGCATCAAGGGTAGCAACCCCTTACCCTCTTTGCATCGAATTGAGGGGACCTTAGACTATGGGCTACCTCAGCCCTAAATTAGGAAGCCAACCTAACTTTGATCAGGGGAACCACCCCAGATCCATGCATTGAATCCTGTGAGCCATGGGCCTTGACCCATTTGAGTTCGCTGGAAGTGCTTTGAGTCCGAGCCAGTCTTTGAACAAATGAAAGCCGACCAAAACAAATAAATGAAAATATGGAAGCATGCCAGATCAGAACAGGGGTAGCAAACCCTAGGAATAGGTCTTTTAACCTACCCTGCCCTTTGAAGTAACATTGTATCCTTCTCTGGGGTTTCCAACAACCCTAAAGATGATTCATTTTTCAATTTTTCAATAACATGTAATTTTTGCCCTCGATGGCAAGTTGTAAATTTTTTTGTTTGGTTAGACACCATAAATTGAAGCAGATTTAAAGGACAGATGAAAGAGATACTAGTTTGGACTTGGAAGTACTTCCATACACAAGTATGTTTAGGAGTTGTGCCTCAATAGGCACCAACCCTAAGGATTGCACACACTGGTGCATTTCTTTTCCTTGATTCAACTTAACCTGACTATTTGCTATGGTTGTTTAGGAATTCCAATTGAATGGTAGCCCTTGGCTTTAATTGCTTTCCTTTTTGAGTTGGTTTAATCGGATTAATTGCTTTTCTTTGATTTCTGTGCACTTATGTCATGTTCTCCTTTGAATTTCCCAAATGGTTTAAAACACCAATCGGATAGTGCAACAATGGCATCGTCCTCATCATTTGAAAAGACCAAATTCCCTAGACTGGAAAAAACATGCCTTGGACACTCCCTGGATCCGTTCTTGGACTAGACAACTTCAAGAGAGCGAACAAATTGAGTGGGAAATGAAATACCATATGGGACAAACTCTGTCCATGTTAAATGTGCCAATTCAGGCATCTCTATTGTTCTGGGATCGCCAGTTTTCAGTTTTTCGATTTGGGATCATGGAGTTGACACCCACAATCGAGGAGTTAGACCTACTCCTTAGGTTTGAGCACCGCAGGGAGCCAATCAGGCCAAACCTCAAAGACAGTTATAAAAATGAGGCTTGTAAATTCTTTGGCCTTTCAAGGCAAGAATTCTAGACTTTTGGAGGTGAAACATCATTCATACGGGTCTCCAAGAAATTTCTAGCTGAAAAGATAAGGAACAAAAAGCAGGAAAGACCTCGTGTTTGGTGGGACACCTTCACCCTCATGGTTCTTGCATAGATTTTTTTCCAATTGGGGGAGACACCATTAATTTGGCCCTCATGGAGGTGGTGGATCAACTCCTTTTGGGACGCAAACTCATGCCATGAATCTTAGCCCAATTGTATCACTCCTTGACCTCGTCGGCTAAGAACAAAGTTAGAAAGTTCCAGGGATGTGCTTCCATTCTGCATCTATGGATACAAGACCATTTGAGGGTGGCTGAACCTTGCGCTACCAAGTACGGGATAGCTTGTGACATCATCACCCACATGTCTATGAGAGAGATATGCCGAGACCTACCAACTAAAGATGCTTGGCTGAACCATTGCCTCCAACTTGATGGAGATCATGACCTCAGATGGTGGGGAACGTTTGAGTATGATTGCTCCCCCATCCTAGCTTTCAAAGACAGGAGGTGCCTGGACTTAATTGGCCTTACTCATGCTGTACCCTACTATCCGATTAGGGTTTTAAGACAATTTGGGAAACCGCAGGGATTCCCCATTATGGATGATGCGACGGATCTAACAGGCCCACTCACAAAGGAGTTGAGGGGAAGATTATTGCCAGAATGGTGAACCGTGCGAGTACATAGGGAAGATATATTCTCGAAAGGCCACCTTCAAGAATATGAGGTGTGGTTGGTGAGGACTTTTTGCCATGGTGGCGTCCCACCTTTCGAAACCGGCATACTTGAGGACATTCCAGCTCCGCCCCTTGAAACCTACCGAGATAGGGTGGTCAAAATGCAAGAGACCCACTCTCGTATCCATTCAGCTTACGTTGAATCGGAAAGGGAAAGTAGACAAGCTAATGTAGTCCTTCAACAAGAAATGGAAATCGTGCGCAAACAAGCGGATGAGGACCGACGTCTGCGAAACAAGATTCTACATGCCTGGAGGAGGCAAGACGTGTCCTCCCATTATGATGATGACTCACCTAGTTAGACTTTGGTTGTGTTGTATTTTGATCGGGGATTTTGATGTATTTTTTAGCTATGTCAGGCTTTTTGATGTCACTTGAACATGAGATTTCCTTCTCAATTAAATGCTTTGACTTGAGTGCAATTTGAATTGGTAGAACATGGACATGATGTAAATAGTGAATTGATTTTGCAGTTCCTTGTGCAAAGTTGCCTTTTGGTCTCCGACAAACCCTCCTTCTTTCCTGTCATACAAGATCGCGCTTTCTGGTCGCCTCATAACCATTTTTTCAAACCAATCATGTTGATTAAATGACATGAACAATCTAGTAGGTGTTTCTTAAAACACCCAAGATTGAGCTTGTATCACACCCGAATGTTTCTTTGTTAAGATCACTCGGTTTTAGACTTGGATCCAACGATCCTACTTGGTGGCGCTTGGAGACCGATTCTTAAATCGGAGACCAGCTAAGTGAGCCCGGGCATTGCTTTTTAACTTGCCCCCTATGGAGACTCCAATAAGTCCAAATCAGTGGCGCCTAGCAACTGATTCTTAAATCAAAGACCAGCTAGGTGAGCCCGGTTGAGATTGTTTAACCCTTCCCCTGCAGAGACTCGACTAGAGTCCAAATTGGTGGTGTCGAAGCAGCCGACGTGTGAGTCAAAGACAGGCCTAGGTAAGCCCAGGTATTTGCTGTTTAGCTTTCCCCCTATGGAGACTCCCACAAGTCCAACCCCATGATACTGACCTCAATCCATTCTCTAGTTTAATCAAACTTAAACCAAGAGGGTCTCTTCCCTTGTCGCTCCTAAGCGACTAAACCAGATCAATCTAACCAAGGTTTCCTTCCCTTATTGCCTTCGTGCAATTAAAATAGGTCAGTAACACCAAGGTTCCCTTCCCTTTCTACTATTATGTAGCTAAAATAGGTCTGCTCCTTAGGGTCTCTTCCCTTGTCGTCCTTAAAATGACTAAATCAGATTAGTCAAACCAAGGTTCCCTTTCCTTGTTGCTCTTATGCTACAAAAATAGGTTAGTTCCTCAGTAAATCCAGGTTCCCTTTCCTAGGCACCTTTGCACAGCTAAAATAGGTCAGCACTTTAGGGTCTCTCCCCTTGTCGCACCTGGGTGACTAAACCAGATCACTCCTTCAGCCTTGGGGTCTCTTCCCTTGTTGCTCTTAAGCAGCTAAACCAGATAATAAATCTGGTCTCAAGTAGACCACGCCAAAGGGGAAATTTTCATAAGAATCTGCAAACAGGTTCCAAAAGCAAAGGAAAAAAAAAATTCAGTCAAATGTCAATGAAATACACTAATGCCTGTAAAATGATCAAACAGGTACCAAAATTGCTCCCAAGAGCCGGAGACCAGAGATGGATGCACAAGGAAATCAAGCACCGCCAGTTCAACATCGAGCTGAGTCCAGTCAGAACCAAGTGATCAACGACCTGATGCAAAAGGTCGAAACCATGGGAACATTGATTCAGTTTCTCCTGACAGAAATCAATGACTTGAAACAAGTTCAGCCAATCATTCATGTTGCTCTGCAGCAACAGCCACCACTAACACAACAAGTAGAAGCACTAGTCGCACCATTACCACCATTCCCGGTGCACCTTGCACCAGTGGCACCACCACCTCTGCTGCAGCCAGCAGCACAGCTCGCACCACCCACAGTTGTTCCTAGCTACCCCATTAAGCAACTAGAGCAATTTGCGCCTATGGGACCGATGCCTGCCCAGCTAGGGCAAGATGAAGAGGACTGGTATAGGGCGCAGGAAGCCCAGTTTGAGGCCTGTTTGGCAGCCATGAAAGAAGATTTACTAAAGCAGCTACATCCGAGTACGATACAGAACAAGGCTACATTAGAGAATATTTGCTTCTTCTTGGACATAAAATTGACACCTAAATTCAGATGTCCGAAACTCCACCAATTTGACGGTACAGGCTGCCCTCTAAATCACTTGAAGTCGTATTCTGGCAACATGTGCCAATACGCCAAGGACGAAAAGATCATGTGTAAGACCCTGATTTTTGGTAGACTTTTTATTTATTTATTTATTATTAAAATATAGCTTGGGCGCTTGTTAACTTAAGTGGCCGGAATATGTAGGGTTTCAGTGGGCGAGCATGCACAGTAGCAAGGACTTTAAAAGGGTTGTCGAGCGGCAATGCATATGTAGCGTATGAGGTAAATATACCAAAAGGGAAAGTTAGGTCTTTGGGTTTTTAGAATACTCGTATCATACTTTTGGCAATACTTTCGTTACTCTCGTTATCTGGAGAACTGGGCGACTTGGCGATTTGCGGCTGGTGTGGCGATTAGGGTTCTGCCTGTGAAGAACAAGAATCGCAAGAGCTACTAGGAGATTATTGGAGTCGGAGTTCGGTGGGTTATTTCTCTCGCGAGCAGAGGATTCGTTCGGCTACCTTTGCATCCACGCGCACAGCCGGAGTCGTGATCGGCCGTGGTTGTGGAATAAGCTGTTGTTCTGGGATAAGCGTATAAGAGTGAGTAGCACTGATTTACAACTGAGGTTTTAGTTTATTCGTGATGTATTTTGATTGCATGGTTGTATTGTGAGTTTTCTGGGTTTTCTGGAACATCATGAGTCCGAGCATGAGGGTAAAATTATAACTGGAAATTAAATGTGTTTAGATTAAATCCAAAACTGGTTGGGAAGTATTCTGGGAACATTGGGAGTGTATTGGAACAATTACAGACCGAAACAGATCGGCCAGAGATAGAGATCTCGAAATAACAGAGTGTTGAAAATCGCAGTGGGTATCCGCCGACCTGGCGCCCACTCGCGCTCACTTAGGAAGTAGGCACCCATTAAAATCACACTATCCGCCGAGCTGGCGCCCACTTGGCGCTCAGCTCGTGCTCACTAAATAGTATGCGCAAATCTCGCACGAAGCCGGCGCCCATCTCGCGCCCATTTCCCGCTCAGCTCGTGCTCATTTAGTGTCGAGTGAGCGCATAGTCCAAATGTGGCCTGATTCCTATCCGCCGACTGGCGCTCACTTCAGGAAGTGAGCGCATACCCAATTTAACTTACCGAAATTGATTCTTGACTGAACCAAGGGGGATTTTGATGTCTTGAGGTTTATACCACTTAACCAATCACTTGTTTGGGAACCTTGGAACCTGTATTACCGATTAAATTCCTAGAAGAAATTCTAGTGGCAAATTCTTAAAGGCATCTAAGGTTGAGTTTAGGTTATTTGTATGTATTGTGCTGGATACCAAAACAATGGAAGTTCCTAATTAGTTTTTCCCTTGAATTTATACACTGTTTTGATTGAGAAATTATTAACTTCTGGTTTCACTTGTTTGGAAAATTCTGAATGTATTGTAAAGTTTTTCTTAGCATGAATAACTGTGTTTTGTATTCAAATGGCATGTGTTGCGGAAATGAGAAAATACTGAAAGTATTTGAGATACTGCTTGGTCCAGAGGGACAGGTGATGAACCGTAATGAGTTATATACGATGTGGAATGAATGACTTTATTTTGATGTCGGAATTGCGATTATACGATGATTTACTGTTTGGTTTAGCTTTTCCTGGATCCAGATGCTTAAGCTTAGTAATGTAATGTTATTGTTGGTTGTTGAAATTGCATGGCCTTGTGTGTTGCCACGACCGGTGTAGAGCAGCCAGAAACCCTGAGTAGGCCTGGTTGTCAATGCAGAAACCCAGGGAGTAGGCCTGCATTGGATGACGAAACCCTGAGTAGGCCGTCATTTCAGAGTTTCCGAAACCCTGAGTAGGCTGGAACTGTGTACATGGAGGTGTGGAGTGTCTACTTGGCATGTTTAATTTATCAACTAAACGATAGTCATGACATTTACCAATCGATGTGTTGCCGTGCTTAACTGAGATGTGATTTGACTGATGAAATGGGTTTTGGTTTGAAGTTGAAATTGATGTTAGTTGTTTAATCGTACGGAATGTTTATCGATGCATAATTTTGAACTGTGATTAACTATTTCTGCATGCATGTACTACTCGCTGAGATATTCGTATCTCACTCTGTTGTTTTTGTTTTGTTTTCAGATACTCGTGGTGAGGCGACTACTGGGGTAGATCCGTCTGAGGCTTATAGGGAGGAAGATTACTATTACCTTCCTTAGACTTGTAGGTTATCTTGTTTCAAATTTGAGAAATTTGAATGTTGAGGTGTATTAAAGTCTTTTGGGGTTGAACCATATGATTTCTAGTTAAGTTCTAAATGTTACATTTTGGATTAATGAAATTGTGCACTCTGACAGGTTATAGTTAGATGATTATCCAGCGATCATAAACCATTACCGATCCTTACCTAACCTCCGTGAGACGTGTTATATCTTTATTGAACAACACGGATCCGGGGCGTTACATCATGGTGCAGTTCTTTCAGATGTCACTAACTGGGGCAGCCTACTCATGGTTCTTGAGCCTTGATAAAACAAAGATTAAGACTTGGAATGACCTTGCAGCAGTATTCATCCAATAATAACGTCTAAACAGTCAACTGGTGCAGATGAGGGTCGAACTGCGAAGGTTGGCAAAGAAGAACCAGGAGACCGTGAGAGACTATGCCAAGAGGTGGAAAGAATTGGTAGTGTTGGTCCAACCCTTTTACTGGAGCAGGAAATGACGTCCTTGTTCATTGCCTCATTGGGACAACCATTCTTTACTCTGTTATTGGGGCAAAGTTCTTCGAATTTCAATGATTTGATCTTGACAATAGATAGAATCTATGACACCGTAAGGGTAGGAAAGATAGATGGTGGTGGATAGACTACCACCCAGAGAAGGCCCATGGGAAGTCAAGGTTACAGGAACCAGGGACAAGAACTGAAAAGAAACGAGGGCCAAGCGGTCAATTATGTGCACCCAACACACCCATACCACATGTCCCAGAGACCTGTAGCAACAGCACCACAGAACTTGGGGCAGATGGTGGTGCCATACCAAGGAGCACCCGGGAGAACTAGAGAAGAGATGGAAACAAGGCTAAGGAGGGTGTTTATGCCACTCCCATATTCTCCAGCAGAACTGTTGCTGACACTCTTGAAGGGAGGATATGTGCAGCTTAAACCGTCAAATCCCCAGACAATCATGGGAAAGAGTTACAACCTTGCAAAGCGATGTGAATACCACTCTGGGGCACCGAGGCACAGTACCAACTGTTGTTGGGATCTAAGGCATGACATCTAGGACCTCCTTGACTAGAAGAGTCTCACAGTTGATCCGCCAGCACCACCTGCACCAGCCTAGCTACTGGTGTAACCACCAATCCCCTTCCGGACCATTCCAAAACCTCTACAAGCAAGGCAATGAATCATGTCAGCAGCAATAACATGCAGTTTGATCCGTCTGTTTTGATTGGGCAACCAGGACAGATAGTAAGAGTACACCTTCGATATGGGGTCAACAAGTAGGAAGTGAATGTCGTGGAAGAAGAGGATAATACAAAGAATCCTCCCTTAAGTGCATTTCCACCTCAAAATCAATACCTGTAAAACCCCGAATTTTTGAAAATAGTAATATAATAAATACTGTGCGCACGTTGTAACGCCGCACCACGAGGTGCATGGGTTGTACGTGCCTCCTATAGGGTAGATCGGGAAATTGGAGTTGCCACTGCCTGATGGGGTGCAGGTAGACAACTGGGTACCTATGTTGGTCTATTTAGATGGTCTGCGGCTTGAGATTCTGACTAAGGTCTCGGTTACGGTCCGGGGAAGTCCGAAAACACCCCGATCTATCCCGACTGTTTGGCAGGTCCCTCGGGTCTCCTTGGTTCGAGTCAACTTGGTCTAACTCACCCTATTCTTAAGCCAAACATGCACACTTATTTTTAGGTCTAGGTGGGGTCTACCAAAGTGGTGTGGGTCCCCTTTTATTTGATTTTATCTTTTTATCCATTTGTGAGGTTGGTTTGTTATGGGCTCTGTTCGAAGGTGTAACGCCCCAAACCCGGGTCAATGCAAACTGGCACCTGACCCGAATTCGGTTCGCTACTGTAACAACCCGAATCTAGCTCAACAACCGAATCCAAGGTGCTACTAGGCCCATATAAATATAATCATCAACAATAACCAGACTGAAATTTTAAATAAACCATTCATCATTAACTATCAGAGTACGGAAACTTAATTGTGCGGAAGTGTAACCTAACATCATCATAAACATAAAATAAATATAACCATTCAATCGAAATAAATCAACTCTGGTATCAATGGGTACCAAAACTCTCAATCTCTCAGATACATCAAAACCAAATAATCAAAATAAACAGTCAATTAGTCTCATATAATCATCTCTCCTCAACCTCAGCTTAAGTCTGGATAATAGTACGCCTCTGGCAAAAAGTCTGCAAGATCACCCTGGAAATCACCACTATGATCTCCCTCTCACGTATCAACTGAAAAAATCCGATAAGAAGGTAGGGTGAGATACGAATATCTCAGTAGGTAACACATGCATGCTATAACCAGTTTATATATAAAATAAACATTCATGCACAATTAAGCTAACATGGATAAGTAGGCTCGATTAAACATTCATAGTGAACTTGAAATACAAATCAGTAATTAAATCATTTCTAAGTATCAGAGAATAGTAGCATTTATAGTAAGAACAAAGATACAGAATTTACAACATAATCCAACCAATGTAGACAACTCCATGTCTAAATAAAATTGGGATGTACTAAACAGTCACATCTGACCATAAGGTATCACAAGTATGCATCTCACATGCGCCAAGATATAGTAACAAGTATACATGATTTCAATGTCATTGTAGGACTCACAAAGAAAGATAAACTTTTTGAGAAGACTCTCGACCAAATGATATACCATTGTGTGGCTTATGGGCAATGCTACTAATGATACTCAAACCCGAGACATCTCCTTAGATAAGAGCCATAGTCATCGACTTATTGCACACGACTCAATAGAGTTGGCATTAACCACTAGCATGCAGCAGCGAAATCAATACATGGAGATGGCCGCTGATCCAAATGTATAGGAATCACTAGTGAGGCTCGAAATGACCCTACAGACACGAAACCCTCTAGCACAAACCAACTTGCAAAGGAAGCGCGCTTGCACAAGGGATTAACTCAACCCAAATGAAATATCCCTTAGCTATCTAGCTTAGTCTATGGATCCATACTCAGCTATGCCCACTAGACACCAAAAATTCCTAAGGACTCATCTTTATGTAAACAATAGTGCCTAGCGGCATATAAAGGTCAATTCTATAATTTTATCAACATTCGGGGTATATAGGTTGAAATTTTGATCATATAGTTCTATCTGTAGAAATCTGGTTTATAATATATAATTTAATATCTCTTGGTTAATTCTCCCCATTTATAAAGTTTAACTTGTATAAAAACTTAGAATTTCTTACTATATTCAAAATTAGGCATCTAATACTCTAAAATAACTCCCTAATTATTTTTCTGTAAAACAAGGTATTTGGTAATTTATTATGACTGAAAACATCTAATTTAATTGATAAAATTTATTAAAAATTATTTAGAATTGAATTTGGATTAGCACCAGTTATATTTCAATTGGTTTATAATTTCAATAGGCGCTCAGGGACGCTTAGGTGTCCAAGGTTAGTGCTATTTCAGTTTTTAAACGCTCACCTTCCTCCTCTAAGCAGTGGTTGGTGGCTAGAGATTTTGTACGGGTGCCAACGGACGCTTACGGGCACTCAGGGACTTGACGTTAGCGCCCATAGAAAAACGGCAATCTGCAATTGAAAATCCAAATTTTCCTATTCTAGCCAGTTCTAACACAATTATTTACTTATAATTGAACTATTTACGTACATATACATTAACAAATCATGCAAACGAATCACACTCCCTTTCGGTTGCAGAAAGACCTTGGAACAACAAGAGACTCAGTTCCTCTCTCCTTCCTTCTTCTTCTTCTTCAGTCGTTCGGTCGCTCTCGGTCGTGCGTTTTGTTCTTGCGGCTGTCTAATACCAACAGAATACGAAAGAGTATGCACACCGTATGTTAGGGCATACTCTACACTTGTCTATATATATATATATATATATACAATCCCATGCCACACACATGTATCATTCACGATGCATCCGCCCAATCAAAACACATTAGTATTAAAATATTAATCTTACCTCGATATCTCACGATCGAACGGCCTGATCTTTGCCAAACTCTTGATCTTCTCTAATAACGATATCACCTACAATTATTAATTAATTCCATCAATAGAAATCTCCAGGAATATTAATTATTATTTTTTATATTTAGAAAAATTCGGGGTCTTACAGAAGGCCCATAGGGTGCATGTTGGGCTCAAGCCCAAGTCCCTTTGGGGTTATGTTGGATAACCCCATTTATTGGATTTGGTTTATTGGATTTTGGGGGCTAATTAAACATGCCAAATGATTAGTGGGTTCAAACTTTTAATAGGCCCATTGGGCTTGGGATTGGCCCAAGGGATTATCCAAGTTGCCTTTGGAGACCCATATTTGGAATGGGCCCCTGGTTTGGGCTGGTTGGGGTGTGGGCCCCCTTGGAAGATCCACAAAGCCTTATTGGGCCCAAGTCTCGCAAAAAGAGGGTCTGGCTTGCCCAAAGGCCCAAAGGGTCTAATTAATCTTATTTGAGATGAGTCAAGTGGGCCTAAGCCCAAGGAAACAAGGTTTGAGGGCTCACTGGGTCTGACTGCAGAACCTGTGCAAACAGGCCCTGTCTGCACATATTGTGCGGGCAGGGCCGAACCGCTCTGTGTTTGGGATCCGGCCCACAAAGCCCAAAAGTCCAAATTTGCTGGGGGGGGGGGGGTGCCCTTTCTTCACCTATTTCCCTATGTCTGTGGGTCTCAGAATAGACCTACAGTAGCCTTAGAAATCTGATTTTTTGGCCAGAACACCATCTTTCAAGGGTGTTCCAAGGGGGGAATGGAAGGGGGAAGCTTGGGGCTTCTCCCTCCTCTTGGAACAGATATTTGAGGTTTGTAGTAGGGACTCTAGAAGTCCCTACTCATGGTGTTACTGGGGGTCTTCATCCTTCTCCATGGGGGAGAAGGAACATGGCCCGAAAGACCTTGATCACATCTCAATCGGCCATTCAATCCTACCTATATTTAACCAAAAATCACACACATGCATGAAGCAAATAGAACAGTGATGATCATGCACGAAGGAAGAGATTTGTAACACATGAAAACAATAGATAAAAACAATACTAAGCGGGTTCTACATGCCTTCTAAAAGGGCTCGGGTGTGCACAAAGTGACCTAACCATGGGATAGAATATGCTGATGACGACACCATCTACTACTGCTCATAGAAAATGAAAGAAGACAACCAAAGTGGGTTCTAACCATGCATTGTGGGTTCTGCTCGTGTGTGTGTGGTGCTCATTCTATTCTCATAAAAACATGCTAAGACAATGGGTGAAGAAGAGTGAATGGATGTATGTGACATGTTCTTATTACACATGCAAATATCATGGAAAAGGATTAGAAACCCAAGAAATAAACAAGCATACCAAAGGGGATCAACAACACACCCTAGGTGAAGGGAAAGAGGGGGAGAAATTAGGGGTACATAGGATGGAAATAAGAGGTAGGGAACATGCTCCCTTTTTTGATAATGTAAAAGTAAGAAAGATGATAAAGAAAGTAAGCTTAAATGACACTTTACAAGCTATTGTAAAAGAAGAGACAAGAAGAGGAAGAAGACAAATGGCGCATACAAGAAGAAGTAACAAAGATGTAGAGACAAAACATGCTCTTTGTGAGCTCATTTCCATATATGATAAATAAAACCTAGCAAGAAAGCTTACCTTGGCACTTACAATTCTTCTTGAGGTGTACTTGGACTCCTTTTGCAATCCAAGAGCTGCTGGACACCTCCTTTGATCCACCAAAGAGCACTTTCAAGCTTCCTTCAAGGTGTACAAAGAAGGGGAAGAAGGAAGGAGGGGGTTTGGCTAGGCTTAGGAGTGGTTTTGTAGAGGTTGGGAGAAGGGTGTGGAGGAGATGAATGGAAGAGAGCCTTGAGAGAGTTGGGAGAGATGAAAAAATGAGATTCTCTATCCGTATGGGGGTGGGATGGGGGTATTTAGAATGGGAGATGCACATGGATGCATGGGAGAGAGAGAGAGAGAGATGCATGATGGGATGCTCATGGGGGAGAGAGAGAGGGAGATGCATGATGGGATGCTCATGGGGGAAATGTGTTTGGAGGAGAGAGAGAGAGCAACATGTGGTGGGGGAAAAAGCACATGGGGAAATGAGTTATGGAGGAGAGAGAGAGAGCACATGGGGAAGAGAGAGAGAGAGAGAGAGAGAGAGAGAGAGAAGCAACATGTGGTGGGGGATTAATTTTAGATTTTTTTAATTTATTTTAAATATGAAAAATGACATAAAATATTATTTTATTCAAGATAGTTTTTAAGATACTAATATTATATTCGAGATATTTTCTTTTGTTGTCATTTCCGTCATTTCTTCGCCACGTGGTAGATTTCTGCATATTTGCTACATAGGTAGTTTTCTGCAATTCTGCCTGAGAGTTTGAAATGCTCATAACTCTCTCATCCGAGCTCCGATTTTGGCAAGCTCAGTTGCGCTGGAACCGGGTTGAGATCCTTTGTCCACTGGGACAGGGTTTTGCAGAAAATTCAAGTTTTTAGCAGAAAGCCGAAGTTGTGTCAGGAATATTAATCTGCTCATATCTCCTTGATCTGAACCCCGATTCTGGCAAACTCAGTTGCGTCGGATTCACGTCGGGATTTTATTTCTTTTAGAAAAGAAATAGCAGTTAATCTGGGTTTGAGCATATCAAATTCTGCTCCCCCGAGACTTGATGTGCCCATAAATCCTTCATCTGGACTCCGATTCTGGCAAACTCAATTACGTTGGAACTGCGTCAGAAATCTCTATCAATCGGTATAGGGCAAGGTAGCCAATTAGTACTTGATCAAAAAGTCAACTTTTGCCCCCCTCAGGGTTTGACTTTTTAGTTAGGGTTTGCATTTCTCGCCATTCCGGAAGGCGCAAAAATGAGGTGCTTACAGCTGCCCCTCTTTGCCGGAATCACCTTGCGAATGAATGGCAAAGAATAAAAGAACCTCCTTTTTTCGCCCTTTATTTCTGTCAACATGATTGACGAGCTTCGCTTTTTTTATGTTTTCAATGAAAGGGAAGCGTCTAGATGATGTAGCGCCACTTCCCGACTTCGGGGCTTCCTTACCCTTTGTTTCTTGGGTTTTTGTAGGACAACTCCTTGGCCTTTAGTTTATATTTGAGAGAGATGAGATTGGACTCGAGCTCACCAACTTGTTTCGGCGTTGATGCAAGACGCTCGATGATGTTCTTTTCTCTTGTTTGTTCCATTAAAGCTTTTAAGTGATTTCAGGCCCTTGACTTAGGACTTTTGAGGATAGTTTTTTTTTTGTTGTGAAATTTGTTAGGGAGTGGAAGGGAGGTGGGAGGAGGAAGAAGGAGAGGAGGAGGAGGTGCTCTTGGTGCTGTCTAAAGCCTCAAGGAAGCTTGTACACCTGTCCTACTCTACTTACAAAAGTGGGAAATCAAAAATTACAAAAGGGGCCAATCCGCCCAACAGTTATTCATTTTGCTTTCTTCTTTATGTCTTGATTCTCCGTCATTTTCAAGAATGGAAACATCTTGTTCAATTTTGCGGAGATACTTTGCTCTAGGGACGCCTTGTCCCCTAGTATTGGGAGACACTCTACTCCTTAGGGACACCTTGTCCTTCAGTCTTGGGAGATGCTCTGCTCCTTTTAATGTCTTTGTTTACTCTCCTTCAATTGGAAGGCTTTGGCCTCAATTTTCTGGGTTTTGGAAATTCTTTGCTCCAGAGACGCCTTGCTCCTTAGGGACACATTTCTGTGTCATTCAGATGTGGGAGACGCCTTGGTCCTTAGGGACACATTTCCGTGCCCATTCAGTTGTAGGAGATGCCTTGCTCTGGAGGTCTTCAATCTTGGGAGACACCTCGCTCCATTAGTTTAGGATTTGCCTTGCTCCAGGGACGCCTTGCCCTTTCAGTCTTGAGAGACGCCTTGCTCTCTGTGGTTGGGAACGCCTTGCTCCATTAGTTTTGGAGTCGCCTTCCTCCAGGGACGCCTTGCTCTTTGTGGTTGGGAGATGCCTTGGTCCATTAGTTTCAGAGATGCCTTGCTCTCTGTGGTTGGGAGACGCCATGTTCCATTAGTTTTGGAATCGCCTTGCTCCAGGGACGCCTTGCCCTTTTAGTCTTGAGAGACGCCTTACTCTCTGTGGTTGGGAGACACCATGCTCCATTAGTTTTGGAGTCGCCTTACTCCAAGGACGCCTTGCCCTTTTAGTCTTGAGTAACGCCTTGCTCTATTAGTTTCGGAGTCGCCTTGCTCTAAGGACGCCTTGCCCTTTAGTCTTGAGAGATGCCTTGCTCTCTGTGGTTGGGAGACGCCTTGCTCCATTAGTTTCGGAGTTGCCTTGCTTCAGAGACGCCTTGCCCTTTTTAGTCTTGAGAGACGCCTTGCTCCTTATGTCTTGATTTTTGGGAGACCCCTTGCTCCTTTTGTCTTGGGAGACACCTTGCTCCTTATGTCTTGATTTTTGGGAGGCACCTTGCTCCTTAATTCTTCAATTCTTGCTCCTTAGGGTTGGGAGACACCTTGCTCCTTCTGTCTTGGGAGACACCTTGCTTCTTTTGTCAAGGGAGACACCTTGTACGTTATGTCTTGATTTTTGGGAGACACTGTGCTCCTTTTTTCTTGGGAGACACCTTGCTCCTTATGTCTTGATTTTTGGGAGGCACTTTGCTCCTTAATTCTTCAATTTTGGGAGACATCTTGCTCCTTAGGGTTGGGAGACAGCTTGCTCCTTCTGTCTTAGGAGACACCGTGCTCCTTATGTCTTGATTTTTGGAAGGCACCTTGCTTCTTAATTCTTCAATTTTAGGAGACATCTTGCTCCTTAAGGTTGGGAGACACCTTGCTCCTTCTATCTTGGGAGACACCTTGCTCCCTATGTCTTGATTTTTGGGAGACACCTTGCTCCTTCTGTCTTGGGAGACGCCTTGCTCCTTATGTCTTGATTTTTGGGAGGCACCTTGCTCCTTAATTCTTAAATTTTGGGAGACATCTTGCTTCTTAGGGCCTTGCTCCTTCTGTCTTGGAAGACACCTTGCTCCTTATGTCTTGATTTTTGGGAGACACCTTGCTCCTTTTGTCTTGGAAGACATCTTGCTCCTTATGTCTTGATTTTTGGGAGGCACCTTACTCCTTAATTCTTCAATTTTTGGTGACATCTTGCGCCTTAGGGTTGGGAGGCACCTTGCTCCTTCTGTCTTGGGAGATGCCTTGCTCCTTATGTCTTGATTTTTGGGAGGCACCTTGCTCCTTAATTCTTTAATTTTGGGAGACATCTTGCTCCTTAGGGTTGGGAGGCACCTTGCCCCTTCTGTCTTGGGAGACGCCTTGATCCTTATGTCTTAATTTTTGCGAGGCACCTTGCTCCTTAATTCTTCAATTTTGGGAGACATCTTGCTCCTTAGGGTTGGGAGGCACCTTGCTCCTTCTGTTTTGGGGGACGCCTTGCTCTCTATGTCTTGATTTTTAGGAGGCACCTTGTTCCTTTATTCTTCAATTTTGGGTGATATCTTGCTCCTTAGGGTTGGGAGGCACCTTGCTCCTTATGTCTTGATTTTCAAGAGGCACCTTGCTCCTTAATTCTTCAATTTTGGCAGACACCTTGCTCCTTGGGGACACTTTCCCACATCCTTCAATCTCTGTCCAACACGTGAGATGTGTTGGGATGTCTTTGTCTTGCATCCGATGTGTAAATACATCATGATGAATTTGCTGTAAATTTCATCAGTACCTGCAAAAATTCATGTGGAGTTCAGTCAATTGGACTTCATTTGTTTATTATCAAAATTACATACAAGTTCAAGCAATTTCTCTTTGATTAAAATCTCTTAGGAATTCATCAAGTGTTCAGAGTTTCCTCCTTAAAGTAGGTCCACGACAGGACCAGTAATATTTGGGTTAGTCACCTGACAATCTCATTTAGACTTATGAAATGGTGCTTCTTGGCACTCCCTATGTGAGTATCAACCTTTTTGCCTTCAATAGCATGCCCCAGGTTAGAAGGAAATGAATTGTTTTTGTTCAAGGGGTTTCTTTGGGACTGCCCTTCCCCAGTTCTTTTGACTTTCTCTCTCTTGTCTTTCTTTTCCCACCCTTATCTGAGGGTTGTGGAATGGTTTTTCTCTCGATTGGTTCCTTCTCTTAGGTTAAGTGTCTTGCCCCAGTTTGAGGGCCTTGTCAATTTCCACGGATCATGATCTAGCAATCGGAGAGGACTTATCAGTAGGACAAAATGTAGGCTTCCGGTGTTTAGAAATGAAGGATAAATGGGCTCAAACCCTACATAGCTTCACTCTATGGGTAATCATTATGTCTGGCCAAAGTTCTTTTGTTCTTTTGGTTCTGTCATTGCCAGTTTGTCCGAGCTTCAGTGTTACATTCTCTATAATCAGAAAGGACTTCATGATAGGACGAAACGTAGGCTGGGTTCAGGGGTCTAGAAGAAATGATATGAAGGCTCAAAATTGATGAATGGGGAGAAGGCCATGTCCTGTCCACTTTTCTTGCTAGGGCTTGCTTCATCTTTTGTTCCTCCAGCTTTATGTCCACCTTTGATTTGTAGCTTTTCTCATTCTTCCATCTTTGTTCTTTTCTTCTTTTTTCTTGGGTTCTTTACCCCAATCCTTGGCTCTTACTTTCGAGGTTTGCCCTGGCTTTTGTTTTTTGCCTTTCTTTTAAGGGATTGCCCCAGTTCTTTCTTCGCATTCTTGTTTTCTAGGGTTTATCCCGTTCCTCTTTTTTGCCCCTTTGTTTTTAGGGTGCTTTTCACTTTGTCTTATCTTCACCCTTGTCTTTCTTGTACCTCCAATTTCACGAAGCTTCATGCCCCAATTTTGAAGACAAAACATGGTAGGGTCAACGAAGGAATTGTTAGGCCCAAAGTGTTTTGCTAGGGTTTCATCTTGTGTCAGATGATTTATGGAGAAAATCAAGGATACCCTTTCATCCTTTTACAGAGAATGTAACACTCACTTGTCTTTGCACAATTAACTGGCTCAAGAGCCATTTTCATCTTTATTCATTGTCTTCTCTTCTTTGCTTTTTGACTTTGCCCCAGTTTCGGGTGGCTAGACATAACATGGGTTAGAAATGAGATGATCAAGCTCAACACGTTTGACTAGCGGAATTTGTTTGAAGTGTTTCAGCCGAAAATGGCCTCTTATCATTTCATCAAGATCGTTGATTCTGGATCATGTCAGTGACACTTGACTGGTGTGGGTACCTTGCCCCTTCTTTTTTTCTCTCATATCATAGCTTGCCCTTGTGTTTGGCAAGGTAGGTTACAAATGTGGTGCTGGTGGGGGATCCCTTGGCTATGTCGAGACCCGCACAGTTTGTGTTGTTTGGCACATTCCATCTGTCAAATTTGATTGTTCAGGTTTATCTCGAGATCACAGTCATTCCTTGGTGTAGTTCGACACTCTAGTGATTTCCCAAAATATTTCATGAGTTTGCAAAAAAGAAACATGCTGTCAAGTTCTGAATTTAAAAGAAGAGAAGAGATAAACAAAAATAGAGCAGCAAACTATGCAAGGAGTGGCCGATGCAAATCGCCGTTCTTGGAATTCAGTTGCATGCCATGGAAGGAAGCTTTTAAGTGCTCTCCTCATCACCCTTTTCCACATCATCTTCCCTTTCCTGTGGGAAGACCGCTGGTTCAGAGGTTCGAATCTGTGCTAACATGTCAGAGATGTCTTGTCCTTCGATGGATCTTGGCTTCTCGAGCAGTTGCTTCAAGAACCCTTGATCAATCAGATCTTGAATGTCATGTTGCAGATCCCAACATCGCTTTGTGCTATGCCCTGGAGCACTAGAATGGTACTCCCATCGTTCTGAGGCATTGTAGCTTCTGGCATTAACCATCTGGGGGTTCGAGGGCTTAATCTACACATACCCCTTCTTCAACAATGTCGACAGTAACTCTGCCAGTGCATATGGTAGGGGTAAAAACCCTCCTCATTTTGGCCTCCATTTCCTCTTTCATTCTCCTTGGAAGATCCTTCGAATGATTCATCAATCTGTCATGCCCCCCTTTGCCATAATAGACATTCAGCTTCTTTATGAGTTGGGGAACATCTGCTGCTACGACTTTTCCTTTATCTCTTTGTGCTTGATCATCTGCTACGGTTTTTGGACAGCTCACTTCTTCGCTGCTCAGGGGTATCTTTCCCTTCATGCTTTTGATCTCTTCTTCAAGGACCCTTACTCGGGGATCGTAGTTTGAAATTTTCTTCTCCTAATGCTTCCAAGCATTTGTTCCACGATTCTTCCCTGATTGTTATTGTCCGTAGTAGGCTCTATAGAGAGGCCACTATGCTGGTTATTTGCTGGGCTACGTCATGATTTGTCTTTGAGGTACAGTCCATGTTGATCGTTGATGGGGTTCCTACCAAGAGAAACAAACATTAGAAAGCAGAATACATGATATGAAATGCATGATGATGATGATGATTTTTTTTCTTTCCTTTTTTTCTCTTTTTTTTTTGCTTCTTTTTTTTTTGTTTTTCCTCTCTCTTTTTATTTATTTTTATTTTGGCGGAGGTTCGATTTTGAGCTCCCTAGCTTCCAGAAGATCTTGGACTGCATGACGGAGGCCCTAACATCCATCAGTATCATGGCCTTGTGCACCCATGTGGTACTCACAGCTCTTGCTTGGATCATAGCCCTTCATTTTTAATGTCTTGGGATTTGGCGTTGCCAATTGTAGGTGTCCCTCTCTCAAGAGCGTTGGTAACAATTCAACCACCGTATATGAAAGCGGAGTGAACTCCTGGTTCTTATTTTCTTCCTTGTTGAGACGCCTCCTGAGGCGAGACAAGGTATTGTTAGCGGAGGGGAGGTTCATGCTTCTTGAGGAAGGGATGTTAAACGACACAAAAGGTTGTACATGGGTAACTGTACTTGTGCAATCGTCATTCTCACGCTTCTTGCCACTTACGATTGTTCCATGCAACAAGCTTGTCATGGAGCCTCCAAGCTTTTCCACTTTAACCACATCCTCAATTCTATCTGACGCCATGATTAGGTCAGTGAAACTTACAACACACTGTACCAATAGCACTGTGATGTATGGTTGTCCCAATGAGGATATGAACAAGGAAGTTCGCTCTTGTTCAAGAAGAGGGGGTTGTACCACGTTCGCTGGTTCCATCCACCTTCTAGCGTAGTCTCTCACACACTCACTATTCCTCTTGACAGCCTCTACAATTCTGTTCTAGTTTGAACCATTTGGCTATTTAAGCAATATTGTTAGATGAACATGGTGGCAAGGTCATTCCATGTCTTAACCTTCTGTTTATCCAGACTTAGGAACCAAGAATATGCAGCCCCAATTAGAGATCTCTGGAAGAATTGAACCATAATCTTTTCATCTTTCGCATATTGGCACATGTCGCCAACATACGATCGTAAGTGTATCAAAGGACAGCCAGTGCCGTCAAAACTATGCAGTTCAAGACATCAAAATTTTGTTGGCAGTTGGATGTTTGGGAAGAAACACAGGCTCTCTAGAGTGGTTTCATCCTGCGTTGGGTTGGGCTAGAGTTTCTTCAAGAGGTCTTCCTTCATTGTGGCCATTTGGGCCTCCTTGTTTTCCTTCATTGCTGCCAATATTTCCTCAAGCTGGGCCTCCCGTGCCCTATTCCGATCTTGCTCTTCCTGCCCCAGTTGGACAGGAACAGATGGGAATTGCCGCCGAATGTGGGAATGGAGTGTCCCGTGGTGGTGGATGTGCTGCATGGGTGCTGGCTGAGGTGGTTGCCCCTGCTGGATTTCTGGCACTTGAATTACCATGGCTAGCATCATGGCCACCTGTTGGCTTAGATCCAATATGACTAGCTGCTCTTCGGCCCTTTGCTGTGATGATGATGGAATTGAAGCCTCAGATGAATTCATTGCAGTCTTCTCTCACTGTGAATGTAGCGTTCTGAGTGGTGCTCTCAATGTGAAATATCCGAATTGTACCTATTTATTAGGAATCTTGATTAGTTCCTTCTCTAACTAGAAATGTGGTGTCGTGTGTGATGAGAACATTACACCATGAGCGACACTCTTGTGTCGTGGTTGCAAAACAAATACAATGAGGTTCATGCATGAAAGTCATGGCTTGACAAAGCAACACTGTGAAGAGTGTGTGACAGTGCCCCAGTTAATCGAAAAATTCCTTCCGAGATTTGTGAAGTTAAAAACTTTGCAATTTGATTTTTCAGAGACCCGACACCCTAGAGACCATACCATATCTGACGGTTTTCAAGCATGTGTGACACATGTTTTATGAGCGGAAACCCGAGAAAATCATGTCATAAGGATTAAACCTCAAAATCCGTGCCTTGATCGGCATAAATTGTAAATTCCTTTGAAATCATGTAGTGGTAAGCAAATCATAAAAATTAGGAAACTCATCCTGGACAGCTCGCATCATGCCATGAATGGCATGGAGAATGTACACCATAAGATGGGCAATTTGATTTACGTCTATATGGCTAGCTCAATATAACCACAAATAACGGTTTATTGCACGTCGCAAGAGACAATGTTAATGTACAACGTGGAAGATGATTCAATGTAGGCGCGGAGGCCACTTTATTGTGTGCTTTGAAAAAGCAACTTTGATGTGCGCTTCGGAAGGCGGCTTGATGTACGCTCGGAAGCGATTTGATGTACGCTCGGAGGCGATTTGGTGTACGCCCAGAGGCGATTTGGTGTAAGCCCGGAGGCGATTTGATGTACGCCCGGAGGCGATTTGATGTACGTCCAAAGGCGATTTAGTGTACGCCCAGAGGCGATTTGATGTATGCCCGAAGGCAACTTTGGTTTTGGAAATTCTTTTGTGCATCTTTGAAAATAGTTTGGCCAAACAGGTTTGCGTAAATGATCTTGAAGTGCGTGCACTTAATGCATGAATATGCACACATGCAAATAAAGTGAAGGTTAAGTGATATTACCTTCCTGAGAGTCTGTGTTAACAGATAGATATTAAAAACACACCCAAAAGTGTGTGCACAGTCCTAAGAAAGGTTGGTGCTTATCAAGACACGACTCTTAGACATACTTGTGTAAAGAAGTACGTCCAAGTCCTGATCAGCCTTTTTCTTTCATCTATTCTTTCGTCTGCTTTTGGTGTCAAACCACAGCAAGGCTTACAACTTGCCAGCGAGGGTGAAATTTACATGATATTTACAAAAATCTGTGAAGATTTCATCTTTAGGGCTGTTGGAAGCCCAGAAGAAGGGTACAAATTACTTCAGGGCAGGTAGGCCGAATACCTAGATCTAGGGTTTTGTGCCCTTGTTCTGATCTGGCTTGCCTTGATCTGACTGTCTGATCTGGCCGGCTTTCATCTGCTCAAAAAGGCCAATCGGGACTTAGGGTGCTTCCAGTGGACTCAATGGGTCGAGGCCCACGGCTCACAGGACTCGATGCACGGATCTGGGGTGGCTCCCCTAATCAAAATTTGGTTGGCTTCCTAAATTAGGGCTGAGGTAGCCCATGATCTAGAGTTTACTCAGTTTGATGCAAAAAAGACGGGGTTACTGCACCTTATGGACTATTGGTTTTTAAATTGATTTTATTCTTCTTATTTCCATCATTCAAGCACATTCACAAAATCGTGGTTTATTCAGAAGCAAAAGATGGGGAAGGGTACCCAGCTCGAAACATTCGCCTATAAGGGTCTAAGCCAAGTACTAGACCCTCGCGTACCACGGCAAGAAACCAGTGGCTCTATAGGAAACCAGAAACCTGGGGAGATGGGTTTACCCTGCTTTCCCCGGCAAGCCACGGGAGCGTGGGGCTAATAACATCCCAAAAATATGTTTATAGGAATCAAAAGGATGGCTACTAAAGAGATCTAAGTTTTGGTAGAGAAGATGCATCATTCACAATTCATTCAGGGTCGGATAATTCACACAGTCTCCCTCAAGCGTGTCACCCCACGCAATTTTTATCAAAGCAATAAACCATTCACGATGTGGTGGGTGCCCGTGTGTGATGTTGGGCTGAGTGCTGTGTCTAATCGGGTGAGTTTTGTCTGGATATTGATTGAAAAAGGGGTTCTTATTGTCCCTGTAGAGTAAAATGTAGAATTGGCATGCAATACGATGTTCCGAGAAAGTTCCCAGGTAATTGGAAGGGTCACAGGGGTCCCACTTAAAATCCAATTACTTTAAGCAATTATCTCGTCCTTTATGACAGGACTCCCCAGAATACGTAATTGCGTGTATTCTACACCCTACTAAGGCGGGCCAGTAATATCCCCTAGACCAATCTATACCCCCTATGTTGACTCATTTCTAACCAGGGTCCGACTGGGTTGAGAAGTTGTAATGCCCCGGATCCAGGTTTATTTAAAAATATAAACCCAAATCTGGTTCGTTAGTATAATGGCCCAAAACAACTAATCCAGACTTGAACGATTCCATTAAATATATCAGACTGCGGAAATAAATGACAATTCTTCAAGAATCATGGAATTAAACCACCAATAATAATCCAATATTAGTATATTCATAAAGTCTGGAAAGGGTTCAACTAAATAAAATAAGCGACATCCAGTAAAGTTGTGTAAATAAAATTTCCAAATAATCCCTTTAATAACATCAAAATCCTCAAATAAAATAACTAATGTCAATCCCTAAACAAAACTAAGTCAAATCCATATCCTCCTAAACCTACACAGGAATGAAATAATCTTCTTCCTGGTAATCACATTAATCCCCTGGAGTCTCTACCCCAGCAACGTCCTTACTAGGAATATATGAAAACAAAACCGATAAATAATAATGTGAAAAACAACATCTCAGTAAGTAGTCATGCAAATAGTTGACAACAAGGAAATATGTAACGACTAATCAGATTAACCACAATACAATACAAACAACAATATAATAAAAACAGATCAAATCCAATTGTTCACCTGTAACGCCCCGGATCCGTGTTGTTCATTAAAGATATAACATGTCTCATAGAGGGTTAGGTAAGGATCCAAATAAATGTGATCGCTGGATAATCACGCAATTAATACCATATCAGAGTGCACAATTAAAATTCTTATCTAAGAAATCTAATATAATCTTCAACTAAAATCAAATGATTCCAAACAACTACCTTATTACATTTCCCAAAAACAATTGTATCAAGTTTCAATTTATAATAAACCTACTAGTCTATGGATGATAGTAATAGTCTTCCTCTCTATATGTGTCAGTTGGATCTACCCCAGAAGGCGCCTCACCATGAATATCTGAAAACAAACAATAACGAAGGAATGAGATACGAATATCTTAGCGAGTAACATATGCATGCAAAAATAGTTATCCACAGTTATAAACATGCTTCGATAAATAACCAACAAATAAACAACCATAGCACCGATAAATCAACGAATGGTCAATGTCATGCATATTGCTTAAATTGGTTAATTTACATGCCAAGGAGACACTCCACACCTCCATGTACACAGTTCCGGCCTACTCAGGGTATCGGAAACTCTGAAATGACGGCCTACTCAAGGTATCATCATCCAATGCCGGCCTACTCAAGGTATCGTCATCCAATGCCGGCCTACTCCGAGTATCGGCACTGACAACCAGGCCTACTCAGGGTATCTGGCTACTCTACACCGGTCGTGGCAACACACAAGGCCATGCAATTACACCAACAAACAAATACCATCACATTACTAAGCTTAACATGGATCCAAAGGAAGCTAAACCCAAAACCAAATTAACAAGTTCACAAAACTCCGTAATTGCAAAACAATAACCCACACTGATTACCATCCTGTGTATCCCAATACACTCATCACAAATTGTTCCAACCAGAACATCAATTCATATAAATTCAGTAGGTATCCCAACCTCACAACAACAAAACTCATTGCGGTAAAATCCTCTTACTCACACAAGACATTTTCAATACTATTCAGTCCTTTGATATCGAACAAAACCAGATTATACAAATTCAAAATCAGAAAACAAATAAAATACATAACCAAATTGGCTCATTTACTTATAGGATCATGAATAGCAATAACCTACCCAGATTCCTTAAATTCACCCTTCAACAAGTTATAGACATACCCAGAATTTGATTCAATACCCCCCCAATTGTTTTGAACAGATATAATATTTCTAATATCCTAATATAGTCTTTGGGTATGAGTTTGAGGTCTCAAAGTATCAAAAATTGGCTTGGATTGGCCAAAACCAACTTTCGGAAAATTCTATTGGGTGCGCTGACATCTGGCGCTTGGCGCGAGGTCAGCGTGGACTCAGCGTATACCAATACCACACTTCGCGCGGAATAAAGCTACTAGGCGCGAGACAAGCGCGAGTTCAGCGATACAAGGAAATACCTCGCGCGTGGTTGGCGCGAGCTCGGCGAACCCTACCTCTGACACACGACTCTCTGTTAATCTCAGAACTCCATGACCGACCTTACTTTTGACCTCTGTAACCACTCATCTATGCTTCTACCATTACCAAAACACCTTTAAACATATTTCGGATTTAATCTAAACAACTTTAAAAATCACGACTTCTAAACCCATCAAATAAACTCACCTTGAACTCCTCTGGTTTGAACCAATATCTCATCTCCTGCATATTATTAACCCAATAAGTCGATTTAATAATTAGTTTTATTTATCACTAAAATCTGGGATTTTACAGAAGTCCCTCGTGGAGTCGCCAGGCTGTGCGCACGTCGTAACGCCCCACCGCGAGGCGCACAGGATGTATGTGCCTCCTAAAGGGTAGATGGGGAAATCGGAGTCGCCACTGCCTGACGGGATGCAGGCAGACACTTGGATACCTATGTTGGTCTATTTAGATGGTCTACAGCTTGAGTTTCTGACTAAGGTCTTGGTTACGGTCCAGAGAAGTCCGAAAACACCCCGGTCTGCCCCGTCGGTTCGGTGGGTCCCTCGGGTCTCTCTGGTTCGAGTCAACTTGGTCTAACTCACCCTATTCCTAAGCCAAACATGTACACTTATTTTTAGGTCTGGGTGGGGTCCACCAAAGTGGTGTGGGTCCCCTTCCTTTTATTTGATTTTATCTTTTTATCCATTTGTAAGGTTGGTATATTATGAGCCCCGTTGGAAGCCAATAGGGTGCCATATTGGGTTCAAGCCCAAATCCCTTTTGGGGTTACGTTGGATAACCCTATTTATTGGATTTGGTTTATTGGATTTTGGGGGCTAATTAAACATCCCAAATGATTAGTGGGTTTAAACTTTTAATAGGCCCATTGGGCTTGGGATTGGCCCAAGGGATTATCCAAATTGCCTTTGGAGAACCATCTTCAGAATGGGCCCCTGGTTTGGGTTGGTCAGGGTATGGGCTCCGTTGGAAGGCCCAAAAAGCCTTATTAGGCCCAAGTCTCCCAAAAGAGGGCCTGGCTTGCCCAGAGGCCCAAAGGATCTAATTAATCTTATTTGAGATGAGTCAAGTGGGCCTAAGCCCAAGGAAACAAGGTTTGAGGGCTCACTGGGTCTGATCGCAGAACCTGTGCAGACAAGCATTGTCTGCAATATTGTGCGTGCAGGCCCGAACCGCTCTGTGTTTGTGGATCCAGCCCACAAAGCCCAAAAGTCAAAATCTGCGCGGGGCGGGGGGGGGGGGGGGGTCAAGGGGTGACCTTTCTTCACCTGCTTCCCTATGTCTGTGTGTCTCAAAATAGACCCACAGTAGCCTTAGAAATCTGATTTTTTGCCAAAACACCATCTTTCAAGGGTGTTCCAAGGGGGGAATGGAAGGGGGAAGCTTGGGGCTTCTCCCTCCTCTTGGAACAGATATTTGAGGTTTGTAGTAAGGACTCTAGAAGTCCCTATTCATGGTGTTATTGGAGGTCTTCATCCTTCTCCATGGGGGAGAAGGAACATGGCCCGAAAGACCTTGATCACATCTCAATCGGCAATTCAATCCTTCCTATATTTAACCAAAAATCACAAACATGCATGAAGCAAATAGAACAGTGATGATCATGCATGAAGGAAGAGATTTGTAACACATGAAAAGAGTAGATAAAAACAATACTAAGCGGGTTCTACATGCCTTCTAAAAGGGCTCGAGTGTGTGCAAAGTGACCTGACCGTGGGATAGAATATGCTGATGACGACACCATCTACTACTGCTCATATAAAATGAAAGAAGACAACCAAAGTGGGTTCTAAACAAGAATTTTGGGTGCTGCTTGTGTACGTGTGTGACATGTTCTTATTACACATGCAAATATCATGGAAAAGGATTAGAAACCCAAGAAATAAACAAGCATACCAAAAGGGATCAACAACACACCCTAGGTGAAGGGAAAGAGGGGGAGAAATTACGGGTACATAGGATGGAAATAAGAGGTAGGGAACATGCTCCCTTTTTCGATAATGTAAAAGTAAGAAAGATGATAAAGAAAGTAAGCTTAAATGACACTTTACATGCTATTGGTCGGTCTCTCCTCCCCGTTTTCTTGATCATTCCCTCTTACCATAGGGATTTGTCCATGCTTGTGGGGACATAAAAGAAGAGACAAGAAGAGGAAGAAGACAAATGGCGCATACAAGAAGAAGTTACAAAGATGTAGAGACAAAACATGCTCTTTGTGAGCTCATTTCCATATATGATAAATAAAATCTAGCAAGAAAGCTTACCTTGGCACTTACACTTCTTCTTGAGGTGTACTTGGACTCCTCTTGCAACCCAAGAGCTGCTGGACACCTCCTTTGATCCACCAAAGAGCACTTCCAAGCTTCCTGAAAGGTGTACAAAAAAGGGGAAGAAGGAAGAAGGGGGTTTGGCTAGGCTTAGGAGTGGTTTTTTAGAGGTTGGGAGAAGGGTGTGGAGGAGATGAATGGAAAAGAGCCTTGAGAGAGTTGGGAGAGATGAAACAATGAAAGTCTCTATCCATATGGGGGTGGGATGGGGATATTTAGAATGGAAGATGCACATTGATGCATGGGGGGGGGGGGAGAGAGAGAGAGAGAGAGAGAGAGTGTGTGTGTGTAATGCCCTGGATTCGTGTTGTTCAATAAAGGTATAACACGTCTCACGGAGTGTTAGGTAAGGATCTAAAATTTATGTAATCGCTGGAAAAAGCACCTCATTTACCATATCAGAGTGCACAATCAAATATCAACTAAGAAGTCCAAAATAATCTTTAATTAAAATCAAACGATTCCTCATCAACTACTTTATTACATTTCCCAAAATCAAATGAATCAAAGTTCCAATCTAAATTAAACCTACTAGTCTATGGATGATACTCATAGTCTTCCTTTCTATATGTATCAGTCGGATCTACCCCAGTAGGCGCCTCACCACGAATATCTGAAAACAAAACAAAAATAAAAGAATAAGATACGAATATCTCAGCGAGCAGCATATGCATGCAAAAATAGTTATCAACAGTTATAAACATGCTTCGATAAATAACCAACACCAATACGTCAATAGAGATAAATACGAAATGGAAATCCATAAGTTTAATAATAGTTCCCATCAAATGACAACCATAGTACCGATAAATCAATGAAAGGTCAATGTCATGCATATTGCTTAAATTGGTTAATTCACATGCCAAGGAGACATCCACACCTCCATGTACACAGTTCCGGCCTACTCAGGGTATCGGACACTCTAAAATGATGGCCTACTCAAGGTATCGTCATCCAATGCCAGCCTACTCCGGGTATCGGCACTGACAACCAGGCCTACTCAGGGTATTTGGCTGCTCTACACCGGTCGTGGCAACACACAAGGCCATGCAATTACATCAACAAACAATACCATCACATTACTAAGCTTAGACATGTGTCCAGGACAAGCTAAACCAAAACAGAAAAACCATCGTATAAACTCAACTTTGACATCACATTAATCCAAACATATCCATCATCATGTATAACACAACACAGCTCAACACAGGTCACTCCGGACCAGAACAGTACCTCATGTACTTTCAGTAATTACTCAAATCCCAAAACACAAGACCACTGGTAATAAGACCCATTTTCTATTTGCACAAAGATATTGTGGCACATACGGCTCAACACTTGAAAATCACGCAAATCCCGATTAGAACAAGTTCATAAACTAGAAAAAAATATAAAACATGATATAAAACTAAGTCCTTAACTCATGGCATTTAGAACAATAATTTTAACTCAACAATTTTCCCAAACTTGCCTTGTAGAATCCCACAATTCATGTAATTATATCTACGAAGGTTTTTGATTAACTTAAGATACCTCTAGTATCCTAATCTAGGTTTTGGAAAAAAAGGTTTAATCCCTAAAATACCAAAAATAGACTCAATCTGATCAGCTGCAACTCACTGTGTAAAACCTCAGCACAGTTGGCGCTAGTTCGGCATGAACTCGGCGATAAAAAAAAAACACTTCGCGCTAACAAAAAACTCCTGGCGCGAGATGAGCGCGAACTCGGCAGAACCCCAAACCATATCTCACGCTGACTCAACCCGTTTGCGCTAGGTAGGCGCCAAGTCGGTTGACACCTCCTTCGACTCGCGACTCTCTGTAACTCCCAGAAATCCATGACTGTCCCATTTTCTCACCTCTGTAACGACTTTTCTATACTCCTACCATCTTCCAAAGACTATTAGACACGATTCGAAATTAATCTAACATGTATTTTTCGCCTCTAAAATTATTCCAAAAACATGTGCGAATCGTTATTTTTCCGAGATCATGCATACGGCTAAATCCAATAGACAAAACCCAAAAACATCAGATTAAAACGATGCTACTTACCTCTTATACGCTTAACCCCTTGTGTTGCAACTCCTACGATAGCAGGTCCAACAGTCGATCTCCTCTTCACACGATGACGTTCTAAACTCTCTGAGTGACTAGGAATCACATGTCGGCTTCTCTCCAAAACCCTAGAACTCCAGCCGAAAACTTCCTTCAACTCAAGGTATACGGAAACCTACGAAACTAAATACCTTAAGTATTTATACTTACTCTATATACTTTGCCGCTCGACGATGATTTGAAACCCATGATTCAGTGCACGCTTGCCCACCAAGTTTCCCTACATACACAGCTTATTAATTTTCACCAATAAAAAAATCATGTAGAAAATTGGGGTTTTACAGAGAGAGAGAGAGATGCATGATGATGATGCATGATGGGATGCTCATGGGGGAAATAGCACATGGGGGAAATGTGTTTGGAGGAGAGAGAGAGAGAGAGAGAGCAACATGTGATGGGGGAAAAGCACATCGGGAAATGAGTTATGGAGGAGAGAGAGAGCACATGGGGGGAGAGAGAGAGAGAGAAGCAACATGTGGTGGGGGATTATTTTTAGATTTTTTTATTTATTTTAAATATGAAAAATGAGATAAAATATTATTTTATTCTAGATATTTTTAAGATACTAATATTATATTCGAGATATTTTCTTTTGTTGTCCTTTTCGTCATTTCTTCGCCACGTGGCAGATTTCTGCATATTTGCCACATGGGCAGTTTTCTGCAATTCTACCTGAGAGTTTAATTGCTCATAACTCTCTCATCTAAGTTCCGATTCTGGCAAACTCAGTTGTGCTAAAATAGGGTCAAGATCCTCTGTTCACTGTGATAGGGTTTTGTAGATAATTCAAGTTTTTAGCAGAAAGCCGAAGTCGTGTCCAGAATATTAATCTGCTCATATCTCCTTGATCCGGACCCCGATTCTGGCAAACTCAGTTGCGTTGGAATCATGTCGGGATTTTCTTTCTTTTAGGACAGAAATAGCAGTTAATCTGGGTTTGAGCAAAAAGTTAATTTCTACTCCCCCTGTGCGCGCGTCGGAAATGTGGCACGGGAAAATTCGGAGTCGCCACCGCCTGATGAGGTGCAAGCGGACACCTGGGTGCCTAATCTTGTCTATTATGGCTTTTGGTCTGCGGCTTTGAGATTCTAAGTAGGGTCTCGGTTGCGGTCCGGGGAAGTCCGTAGACACCCCGGTCCACCCCGTCGGATGACGGGTCCCGTAGGTTTATCCTGGTTTGAGTCAGCTTACATTGGTCTCACCCGATTCCTAATCCGATATGCAGTTGGGTTAAGTCTGGCGGGACCACCTGAGTGGTGTGGGTCCCTTTAATTGCTTTTATCTTGATTACTTAGGTGATCTGAGTCTGGTTGGGTGGGCCCTGTTGGAAGGCCCACGGTATCCTTGGTGGGCTTAGTCAAGCCCGTGTACCCTTGTGGACCTCAGTCTAGCCTGAGAGGTCCTTTGGGCTTTGGTTAGTTCAATTGATTTTACTTTAGGTTCAGATTTAAAATTTAAGTGTTTTTCATGAAAAGGTGGGCCGGATAGGTTCATGGGCCCCTAAGGTGGGCCCACATGGTGGCCAAGTATTTTTATTGGAGTTATCTTTTTAATCTACCAAAGTGAGTTGGACACTGGGCTTGGGGCCCGTAGTCCAAATCTGGGCTTGTAAGCCCAAGTTACCAGAAGTTAGGGTTTGCACCCTTCCTTGGTTCGGTTGGTGGGCTTTGGCGGGCCCGGTAGGCCCTTGCCCTTGGTCTCGGCCAAACCACGCAATTCATGCATCAATTTCACATAACAAGGCTCGGGTGGGCCGCATTGGGTTTGGCCCGCCCGGTTCAAATTGTTCATTTTACTTAAGTTATTTAATGGCATGCTTTGGTGTTTATTGGGCTGGGTGGGCCCCGTTGGAAGGCCCACTGGAAGTCAAGTTGGACCGGGAGTCCAAGTCCCATGTCGGATTTCCGGGTGACCCGGAAACCCTGTTGGTTTATCCGGTTCGGTTCGGAAATGGCACTCATATCCAGTAATAATCATAACAAGAAAGTACACAAGATTGACACTCTATCAGGAAAAAATTGGCTCATTGTGCTGGGTCCAAGGAGAGGTACCCGACCTCAGGTAGTAGGCGCGAGGTCGACGCGAAATGGGCGGACCAAAAACAGCGAAAAAACACAAAAAAATGAACTGGGCGCGAGGTGAGCGCCAGGTGGGCGCGAGCTAGGCGCCAGGTGGGCGCGAGCTCAGCGCACCCAAAAAGAAGTGGGCGCGAGCTCGGCGCCAAGTGGGCGCTAGCTCAGCGCGAGCTCAGCGCCAGGTGAGCGCGAGCTCAACGCCAGGTGAGTGCGAGCTCAGCGCCAAGTGGGCGCGATCTCCGCGCACCCAAAATAAGTGGGCGCGAGCTCAGCGCCAAGTGGGCACGAGCTCAGCGCCAAACCCTGATTCCCTGTTTTTCTTTCGAGACTCCATTTTAAGGTTTTAAAGCTCTGTACTCCCTCCCAGGTGTTCCCCAGACTCCCAAGAGACCTTCGAACACAACTTGACTTCAACATCCGGACTCAAATCTCTTCGGAACCCCAAATCCGGAACAAAACACTAACAGAACATAATAAAATCCGGAAACAGACACTAACAACACCATGAATTAACAGAACCCGAATAAGGAAGAAGGGAACGGGGGGCTTTATCGGGATACATTAGATCTTCGCAGGAACATACTCCTTTAAAATAAAACCAATAACAAAAGCAAGCAGGCAAAATGAATCTGAAGCAGGCAAAAGACCAGATCCGGTCCCGGGAGAGACTTATCTTTCTAAACATGGCCAAATGAATCTAATCTTAGATATGCTGTGTAAAAAATACAAGAGAGAACATTACCTTGAATGTTTCGAGACCCTAGAGGGGGGGAAGCATCTCCTTGAAGCACAAATGGTTGCCGGAGCAGTTACTCTCCACACCCACAGCGAGGTCTCCTTCGGGTTTGATGAGGAAGAAGAGGAAGAGAGGAACGGGGTCTTCAAAAGCCGAACAAAGAATGCCGAAAGAAACAGGCAACCTTAAAAAAATGCCCGGCCAAAAAAAATCTCCAACCACAAGAAGGTCGAACCCCTGCAAATGAAGGCTGCTGCGGCTTTTATAGAAGGAGAAAAGGGTATCCGCCGACTTTGGCGCCCAGCTCGCACCCACTTGCTGTCGCTCGGCGCGAGCGACAAAATCATTGCCAAAAATTTAATGCGGCCGCGGTTTTGTCTAAAAAATCCGGAAATTAAGATATAGTCCCTGGGATATTTAGGTTTAATATTATTTTATTCAGATATTTCCAGATATTTTTAGATTGGTCCCTGGGATATTTTGAATGTTTGGATATTCACGGATTTGATCCCTGAGATATTTTCCTGCGCGACTCGCCACGTGTGCAGCTTTTTGCCACGTGCGCAGATTACCGGTTTTGCTGCTCGAGAATTTCGTCAGCTCATATTTTCTTCATCCAGGCTCCGATCTGGGCAAACTTAGTTGCGTTAGAATTGTATCGGCGCCCTCTATCCAATGAGCTAGGGGTAGGCCTCTGGATCGGGTTTTAGCAGAAAGTCAACTTTTGGCTCTGCTCAAGTTTGACCGCCCGCAGAACCTTCATCCGGACCCCGATTCCTGCAAACTCAGTTGCGTTGGAACCATGTCGAGATTCTCTATCCAATGACCTAGGGGTAGGCCTCTGGATCGGATTTTAGCAGAAAGTGAACTTTTTGGCTCTGCTCAAGTTTGACCGCCCGCAGAACCTTCATCCGGACCCCGATTCCTGCAAACTCAGTTGCGTTGGAACCGTGTCGAGATTCTCTATCCAATGGCATAAAGCAAGGTGGCCAATTTTCACTTGATCAAAAAGTCAACTTTTCACCCCTTAGGGTTTGACTTTCTTTCCAGGGTTTGCATCTTTGGTTTTTATGGGAGCGCAAAAATGAGGTGCTTACACCCCCGGGACTTGATCTGCCCATAAATCCTTCATCTAAACTCTGATTCCGGCAAACTCAGTTGCGTTGGAACCGTGTCAGAAATCTATGTCCATTGGGATAGGGCAAGGTAGCCAATTAGTACTTGATCAAAAATTCAACTTTTGCCCCCTCAGGGTTTGACTTTTTAGTTAGGGTTTGCATTTCCAGCCCTTCCAAGAGGCACAAAAATGAGGTGCTTACAAATAAATCTAAATATTGGATAATAAGTTAGATAAACATGAAAAATGTTAAGGAATAAATAATTAATCCAAGTATTGGTGGATTAGCATTATGTTCCAAGTATGTATATATTAGTAATTAAATAAATGATAGTAATTACGAGTTATTGGGAATTGGAATAGTAATTAAATTAATTGGAAGATTAATTATAGATTTCACCTTAATTAATAGTAATAGGAAAAGTGAAGAATTAATTTAGAATAATTGGGAAAGTAAGTTAAATATAAAGTTTGGGAAAGGTAGGTATTAATCCAAGTGTGTATTATAGCCAAGAATACTATAGATAATAAATTTGGAAATTTTAGAAGAAATCCAATGGGTAGAGATGAAATTATTAAGAGAAGGGTATTTTGGTCAATTCCTACCAATTATTGGTAAATAATTAAATAGATTAATTAAATTATTATTAGCCTTGAGAAATTATGTTAGACCTAAGTTGGGTTTAAATTAATTATTAATAATGATATTTATAGCTTAATAAGTGGGAAAAGGGCATATTGGTAATTTAGTTGATTATGAGCCTTAAGTTGAGGAAAAGAGGAGTTTTGGGGAGTTTTTGTAATATTTAAAAATAGGAGAAATAATTAGCACGAAAATTAGGAAAAATAGAAGTTTCTCTTATTTAGTATTAAGAGGGAAGAATTAGAAGGAAGAGTAGTGAAAGATTAGGAAAGCTTCTAAGTTGTTAGAATTTTGCTGGTTGGACTTCTCTGCAACTCCTCTTTTCTCTAAAAAGTGACTTACTTTCTCTCCTTTATCTCTCTATATTTTCCTCCCTTTATGAGCACGAATTTTCTCTTCCTTTCTCCTCACTTTTCAATTAGTAGGAAACCCCAAATCTTCCCTAAAGCCTTCCTTTTATAGGCTCACTATGAAACCCCAGATTTCAATACTATTACTACACCCTAAACAGTGTAATTTATTCTGTAGGTGAAGTTGGAGAAGCCCAGACTTGAAGCCAGCCAAGTGGCTAAGTCCAGGCTTATCAGAAATGGGTGAAGGTAAGAAATCCCGAGATTATTAAATCAATTTAATTGTTGAGACGAAAAATATAGCTAAGTGGTGATGTGTTGTGTGTGCAATAGGAGGATAAGGGCAAACTTGGAAATGCCTTGGAAAAGTTGAGAACATTTGCTTAAGTGTAAAGGAGCTCACCTTGCTCCATTTGTATGAAACACCACCACCCTTTCTCATCTTCATCTTCAACCTCATTTTCTTCTTCCATTCTCCCCCACTCTCTACTCTCATCTTCTACTTCTCATTTCCATATCACCCACCCATCTAGTTATCCAAGTGTGAAGAGATCCTTGCAAGAAAAGAAAAAGAAGAACCCAAGAGGAGATTTTCGTTTGGGTTACTTGGCGGGATTCGTGGAGCAAACGACCAAAAGGGAAGCAAGGGTACTGTTTGGGGGTTGCAATAGGAGCTAGGAAGCTTGCTTGCTTGATTAGAAGAGGTAAGTAACACCACCCTAACCTATATTTCCATTTTGCCTATTTTTGTATGTCATGTGAAGGTTTGAGGGTTTGAATGTGAGATTTGATTTTCCATACAAATAGGAGAAGTATTAGTTTGGGGGTTGTAAAACCCCGAATTTTCCTTAAATAATATAATAAATTAATAAATAATATCTTTGAGAATTTTAATTGATGGAAATATTTTATTAATGTAGGGGATAATATAAATAGTGGAGATCCAGAGTTGGGCGTAGATCCGACCGTCTGATCGTGAGATATGAGGTATGATTGATACGCTAATTTAGATGTATTCTGATTGGGCAATGTACGTTTAGTTTTGTACGTGGGTTGCGTGGGATCAAAGAGTATATATACAACTTAAATACCCTAGAAGAATACGTTTGGGGAATACCTAATTGTATTTGCTCATACTCTTCGTATTCGATAGCCGCAAGACAGAAACGACCGAGAGCGACTGTGCGACCGGAAGAGAAGAATAAGGAGGAGGAAGAGAGGACTCGTGTCTTGTGCTCTTCATCGTCCAGAGCATTGCTGGGTGATAGTGGTCGTCGTTGTTCAAGAGGATAAGGAAAAACAACGCGAACAAGGTAGGTGACACCGTTTGATCGTTCGTTTTTGGATTTACGTGTGTTTAATCTCCAAAGCATGTTTTTATATGATATAATCATGTATTTAGTTAGATAACAATGTTATATGTATGTTAGAATAATCTTGGATGTGAAAAATCACATTTTTAAACTGTTTCTGATCGTTTTTGAGTGACCGCCAACCTTATTGTGCTCGGCGATCCTCAGCGCTCTTAGGCGCTAGTACAAATTTTGAGACCGCCCGAGACTGCTAGATGACTTATCTTCGGCGACCTAAAATGAACTACCGCCTACCTTAGATCGCTGGGGCGATCCTAAGTGCTCTGTGTAGAAATTGCAGAATTTTGTATTTTCAAACCCTGATTCAATTCCAAACTATTTTTAGTCAATTTTAATCATTAATTAAGATGTTTTAAGACCAAAATAATTTATCAAATTCCCTGTTTTACAGAAAAATAAATTAGGGAGATATTTATGACACTAGTTGCCAAACTTTGTATGAAACTGTGAAATCTAGTATTTGGAAGATTTGACCTATTATTTGATTACCAGAACATCTCTAAATTACACTATAAACCAGATAAATACATAAAAAGAATTTAGATCATAAGTTCAACTCAGTTAACCCGAATATTAAAGGAAATGCCAGATTTACTCTTTATATGCCGCTAGGCACCAACCCTTATAGAATTATTAGACTTTAGGGATATTTGGAGTCTAGTGGGCATAGCTGGTTATGGATCCATAGTTGTGGCTAGATAGCTAAGGGATATTTCATTTGGGTTGAGTTTCTCCCTTGTGGGAGTGCACTTCCTTTGCAAGTTGGTTTGTTTGGGAAGGTCCTATGTCTGGAGGGACACCACGGTGAGCCGCTGGTGATTCCCTGTACATGTGGATAAGCGACCATCTCCATGTATTGATTCTGGTGCTACATGCTGGTGGTACATGCCAACTCTGATGGGTACGTGTGCAATAAGTCAATAACTGCGGCTCTTGTCTAAGCTGCGTTGCATGGGACTTGAGTATCATTAGTAGCATTGCTCCTAAGCTGCACGGTGGTATAGCGATTGGTCGAGAGTCATCTCAAAAGGTTTATCTATCTTTGTGAGTCCTACAATGACACTAAAATCTCAAACACATGATGTTACTGTTGCATACATGCTGGAGGCATGTAATTGGTATATTGGTTGGATGTGACTATTTAGCGCATCCTAGTAACTTATGGATTATGCTATTGATTTCTGATATTGGATTCTTCTAATTTAACATGCTGAAATTCATATTTAGAACTGTTTATTATACTGTTTTGTATTCATGATCGATACGAATGGTTATACGAGCCTGGTTAGTCGAGATTGCTGAATCATGCATGAACTGTTTAAACATGCATGTGTTACCTATTGAGATATTCGTATCTCACCCTACATTTATTTCATTTTTCATTTGATACACGAGAGGGGGATCATAGTAGTTATTTCCAGGGAGAGCTAGCTAATTATTCGCCGGAGAAGTACTATTATCCGGATATTGTCTAAGGTTGTGGATTGATATAGATTTAGTTATTTTGATCAGGTTATTATTCATTTGGTTTGATGTATTAGAGAGATGAGAGATTAGTGACCCTTTTATTCTACCAGACTTTAATATTGATTTTGGATGGTTAATTATACCTTAGTTTCTTGAGGATATTAGACTATACTTCCGTACATACATGTTCCGCACTCTGATAGTTAATTAATGAATGGATCATTTATTTCTTAGTCTGGTATATTCTTGATGTTTATTTGATATGGGCCAGTAACATCTTGGATTTGGTTGATGAACTGAATTTGGGTTGTTACAGTAGTGAATCGGGTTCGGGTCGGATGTTGGTTTTGCATTGACCTGGGTTCGGGGCGTTAAAGGGGTTTTGTAAGAAATAGGTAACCACACATGCTAGAGACAATTTAGAGACCACAAACCATAGAAAATAGTGAGATTTGAAAAATCCTAGAAGTTAGGAAAAATCGGATTTTCGTGAACCTGAGAAATTGCGAGGGTACCTAAACCGCCGCTCGAGCGACCTCTCAGGCGTCCACATAGGAATTAGTTAGCAGGCGAGGCCACTTGTTGCCACTAGAGCCCGAATTCGAGTGCCCCGCCTATGCTTTTTAGAAATTCCAAACCCGAGAGCTATTTTCCCAGGTAAGCCGAGCGCCCGAAGCACCGCTCGAGCGCCCCTTCTAGCGACCTGAACAGTTTTTCCAAAATTTTGGTTTTAAGCCCAAATTAAACTACGGATTGTTTTTATTGGAATCCAACCAATGTACAAGTAGGATTTAGGTGTCTACGAAGTGTACCAACTGGAATTATCTCAAAATTCCAAATAACAAAGATTTTGTGTACGTTTTCCCTAAAATAGGATTTATAGAGAGTTTACGTTCCAGATTTTTATAGAAGTGGGATAATTTGATTCTACCACTTGGAACACCTTCCAAATGACCCTTGCAAGTAGAAAACCAAAGCCAAATTCAAGTTGCACCTATATCCAAAGAGTTGGGGCCTAGATTGCCCAAGTAAGCCATGAAATGTAGGAATTATTGATAAAAAGGTATTTCGTTGTTATTGATCTTCCTTATAAGCATGCAATTTATATTTGGGCATTGTCCCATTTGTCTAGCATGCCATACATGTTGTTATCATGATATGAAGGGCATTAGCCCAGTTATTGATGTATTATATGGAGGGTAGTGTCCCAGATTCCATGAGAAATGAAAGAGGGCTTGGCTCAAGAATGACTCGGGTAAGGCCATGGGCTATCCTTGAGAATTTTTTGCATGCATGAGTGCATGTTACACTTGATGTGAAAGTGTTGAATTGAATATTTTCATGATGAACCCTTAAGATATGGATCCAAAAACTTAAATAGGATTGTTTGTATATAAATGCCATGACCAAGTGTTGTTACTATTATTGCATTGTTTATATCATCCCGGCACTAGCAACATCGGTGGCCGATGCCCATTTGCTTTGGGGAATCGGCAATAGATGCCTGTACGTCAAGGGTAATCAGCGTATGGATACCCACGTCAAGGGTAATCGGCATGGATGCCTAGCCACCATGTGGAATCGATGAAGCTAGATGAGGTCATGTGCATAATATACAAAACAACCTAATTAACAAGTGATAAGAATACATGAACGCATGTTTATTTAAATGGATTATATTGTACACCTATGCACTGAATTGCACTATTTATCTTGCACAATTTGTTGCCACTTTTACAATTATTTCAACTACTCGCATGCTATGGTTTACTGAATAATATCTGCATAAACTGTGTTTTCACCGAGCATGCATGTGTTGCTTACTGAGACATTCATCTCACAGTTGTTTGACCATATTATTTTCAAAGCTGTCGACATCTGGCGTGAAGGACCGGATTGGGGATAAAGGAAAGGATAAGGCACCAGGGTATAGAGAGGAAGACTATTACCGGCCTACTTAGGATGTTTACTTTGTTTTGTATATGGTAGTTATTTATTTTGGACTTGTAAACCTTCTAACTGAGAGGAGTGTTTAGTCACTCACTATTTTGTAATTAACATTTTAGTCCACGTGACTTGTTAGATTTCTTTTATACAAATAAACCTTTTTTTTTTTTTAGCAATAACCCATTAAGGCATGAATAACCTTAGTGGCACTCCAGCGGTGGGAGGAGGGTTGAGGCAGACCCTGACCTGTAGATTAGAAATTCCAATGAAAAATACAAATTCTGGGGGGGGGACATAAAACCTTACACCTGACAAAAAACAAAAGACAAAACAAAACCTGGGGGGGACATAAAACCTTACCCCTGACAAAAAACAATAGACAAAACAAAACCTGGGGGGGGGGGGGGGGGGGACATAAAACCTTACACCTGATCAAATACAAAAGACTAAAGCTAATATCTAATAGAAAATAATCCAGTGCTATCATGGAACAAGCAAGTTCTAACATTCTGAGACAAGCTAGAAATAGAATCATAAAAGCTGTTCGTGAAATGAATACATCCCTCATTTGCCAAACCATCTGCCACTGTATTGGCTTCCCTGTAAACATGGTACATATCCCGATTGAAAGCTATCAATCTATCTTTTATTTCTCTCCACCAAAGCAAAAATTTCCAAGGATTGGATACCAATCCCACAAAAGTGTCCACAATGAGTTTTGAATCCGATTCAATATGAAGCTCTTGAATTCCATACCTGTCAGCCAGACGAAGACCATCTCTGAGAGCCAAGAGTTCTGCCAAGGTATTAGTATTATGACCATAGTAAGCCGAAAAGGCAGCAACAAAATGCCCGGAAGAATTTCTAATAATTCCTCCTCCTCCACTAATTCCAGGATTTCCTTTAGAAGCTCCATCAACATTCAAAATATAAGGATAAACTCTTTGTCTTTTCCACCGAATGAATTTAGGAATAAGGAACTTAAATGGAGGATGAAAAGCATTTATTCGATCTAATATTGCAGCTCTTTGATTTCCACAAGCTATTGTCGGTTTGGTAAAGTATGAGACCTCTTGAATCCACTTTTGAATCTTTGATATGATATGAGTACCAGACATGGGGACATCTTCAAATCTTCTTTTACACCTAGCAGCCCAGATTTCCCAACATATAAATAAAGGCATGACTTTAAAGAGAATACCCAATTGATCATTCACATTTGGATGAGAAAACCAAAAAGAAATTCTGGTTTTAAGATCATGAAGAGGATGGTAGTGGCACTGAAATAAACCAGAAAAGTGATCCCAAACTGTTTTAGCTATATCCCCAAACGAAAAAAGATGATTAACGGACTCATTTCTTTTGTGAAGACAACAATTGCATTGGGAGCACATACTAACCCCACTTCCTTGAATTCTATCATCAGTTGACACAGCACCCTTTAGAAGCTTCCAAATAAAAACACTAATCTTTGATGGAATGAAATTGTGCCACAAACACTTACCCCAAATAAACGTTGTACCTCTTGTTCTAATTAAATTCCAAGCAGAACATGTGGAGAAAGAACCTGAAGAAGAAGGCATCCAAAGAGCTCTGTCTTTCAAAGTGGATGGTCTATACTGAATATCAGCAATTTCTGAGACGATATTTTGAGGAAGGAACTGAGCAAGAATTTGAGTTTTCCAAGATCCATTTCCATCAATGAAATCAGCCACTTTTAAATCAACATATGGAGATGGGTCTTGAATAACATAATCTGAAATTTTCCCGAGATGAGACCATTGATCAAAAAGAAAACTAATGTTTCCTTCCGCCAAGAACCAGGCGGTATTATCAATAGCTATATTCTTCACTTTGAGAATGGATTTCCAGATCTTAGAACTTCCACATTTATCTTTAATATGCTGAAAATCTCTAGAAGGAAAATATTTAGCACTCATGCATTGAGACCATAAGCTTTCCCCATGAAAAACCTTCCAAGCCATTTTCATTTGAAGACTCTGCATAACATCAACAACCGATTTTATTTCCAGGCCTCCCTCAACTCTAGGCTTTGTAATTTTATCCCACCTCAACCAGTGCTTCTTTAGGCCATGCTCAGAACTTTCCCCCCAAAAGAAATTGGAGAAGATAGTTTCGATTCTACGTAATACAGCTTTTGGAACAGGAATGGCAGACAGGGAATGTATTGGAATGCTTGCAAGAACACTTTGAATAAGGATGACTTTACCTCCATGAGAAAGAATCTTCGATTTCCATCCACTGATTTTTCTTTGAATTTTCTCTAACAAATCAGCAAACATATTCAAATTAGCTCTTCCATGAAATAGAGGCACTCCAAGGTATTTAATTGGGAAATTAGCTTTTTTGAATCCTGAGATAGCTAACAGCATGTCTAATCTGGAATTAGAGATTTTGGAGGAAGCCAATAAACAACTTTTCTCAACATTAATAAGCTGACCAGAAGCATCTTCATAGGATCTTAGAAACTTCAGCAGATTAACCAATGAAGCCCTTCTTCCATTAGTAAAAATAAGAACATCATCCGCAAATAACAGATGAGAAACATTAATAGAAGTTCTACCAATATGATAGTGCCCCAAAGAACCCTCTTGAAGCATCAAATTCAGACCCCTACTCATAACCTCTTCAGCAATGATAAATAACAAAGGAGATAAGGGATCCTGTAACGCCCCGAACCCGGGTCAGTCCAAACCGGCACCTGACCCGAACCCGGTTCGCTACTGTAACAACCCGAATTTAGTTCAACAACCAAATCCGAGGTGTTACTGGCCCATATCAATTACAACATCAATAACATACCAGACCAAAGAAAGTAAATCCAATCCATATATTAATCCATCAGAGTTGCGGAAACAAGTATGTGCGGAAGTGTAGATTAAAATCATCAAACAAGCATGAAGCTTGACCATCAATCAATAGTATCAAAGTCTGGTAGAATGAACTGGTTACTAACTCTCTCTTGCCTCTCTCATACATCAAATCCAATTAATGATAATGAACCAATTAAAAATGCTAAGTCTCTAACATCAATCCACCTCAGATAAGATCGGGATAATAGTAATCCTCTGGAGAATACTCAGCTATCTCTCCCTGGAAGTCTAAGAGATCCCCCTCTCGCGTATCAGCTGAAAAAATGGAATAACAGTAGGGTGAGATACGAATATCCCAGTAGGTAACACATGCATGATTAAACAGTTAATATACGGAAAGTAGCAGTTCATGCACGAATAAGTCACATCGATTAATCAGGCTCGTATAATCATTCGTATCATTCGTAAATACAAAACAATATACTAAACAGTTCTAGAGATGAATTCCAGCAAGTTTAATATGAAAATACCATAGTCAAATCAGTAACATAATTCATACATTGCCAGGATGTACTAAACAGTCACATCCAACCAATATCCCAAACACATGCCTCCCGCATGTACCACAATAATAACAAGATTTATGATTTCAGGGTCATTGTAGGACTCACAAAGTTAGATAAACCTTTTGAGATGATTCTCAACCAATTGCTATACCACCGTGCGACTTAGGAGCGATGCTACTAATGATACTCAAGCCCCATGCAGCGCAGCTTAGACAAGAGCCGTAGTCACCGACTTATTGTACACGTACCCATCAGAGTTGGCATGTACCACCAGCATGCAGCACCAGAATCAATACATGGAGGTGGTTGCTTATCCACATGTACAGGGAATCACCAGCGGCTCACCGGGGTGTCCCTCCAGACATAGGACCTTCCCAGACAAACTAACTTGCAAAGGAAGCGCGTCGCATATAGGAGTAACTCAACCCAAATGACATATCCCTCAGCTATCTAGCTACGACTATGGATCCACAACCAGCTATGCCCACTAGACTCCAAAACTTCCCTAAAGTGTCATATTCTATAAGGGTTGGTGCCTAGCGGCATATAATGGTTATATCTGTACATTTACTTCAATATTTGTTCATCTGAATTCAGTATTCTCTTTAGAAGGTATTCTGATTTATAATGTCATTTAGAGGTATTTAGATAGTCAAATGGTAGTTAGGCTTTTCCAAAATCACGTTTCTCATTTACCTTCAAAACTTGGCAACTATTGTCCTAAATATCTCCCTAATTTGTTTTTCTGTAAAACAGGGGTTTAGGTAGTTTATTTTGGTCTTAAAGCACCTTAATTAATCATTAAAATTGTCTAAAAATAGTTTAGAATTGAATTAGGTTCGAAATTATGAAAAATTGGAAATTCTGTTGAGAGCGCCTAGGATCGCTCAGGATCGCCCTGGCGGTCCCAGGTCAGCGGTCGTGTATTTTCGAGCGCCCGCGGTCCGTCTTCTCGCGGTCTACGGCGCCCTAATTTTATTTAACCAGCGCCGAAGATCGCCGACGAGCGCCGAGCACAGTCGAGGTCGGCGGTCGTGCGAAATCGAGCAGAAATAGTTCTAAATCACGATTTTTCTCGTCTAAACTCATTCTAGTGTATTTCTAACATGCTTAGCTAACTAAATACAACATTACATATCATAGAAACATGCATTTGCGATTAACCAAGGAAAAATCCAATTTCAAAACCAAAACGGTGTCACCTACCTCGTATACACGTTTCTCCTCTTCTCTTCTGAACAGCAAACCCCCAAACCTCTCCTCAGTTGCAAGGCAAGGCTCTGAGCAAGTTCCCTTGGTCTTCCCCCTTCCTTCTCTTTCTTCTCTTCTCGGTCGTTTCAACTCTCGTCGTTTGCGGCTGAATAATACGAGCGAGAATACGATTAGGTTATTTAATACATATATATACTCCCTGATCCCATGCATCTCCCATGCAAACTCTCCCATACACCTTGCCCAATTAAAATACGTACCTCGATATCTCAAGATCGGACGGTCAGATCTGCGTCTAATTCTGGATCTTCACTAAACTGATCACCCCCTACAAGAATAAAATATTCCCATCAATCATAACCCTCAGTAATATTATTTACTAATTTAATTTATTATTTAAGTAAAATTCGGGGTTTTACAGATCCCCTTGGCGAAGCCCCCTTGAGGACTTGAAAAACCCACAAGCTTTACCATTCAAGAGAACACTAAACCAGCAGTTTTCCAAACACCTTTTGATAAGATTACACCAAGTATCAGAAAACCCAAACCTCTAGCAAACCTCAATGATGAAATCCCATTCCATTCTATCGAATGCTTTAGCCATGTCTAACTTAAGCATAATATTGCTCCCCAAGCACTTCCTGTTAATATCTTGGCATAATTCATGAGCTAGAGAGATATTTTCAGATATATTTCTACCTTTAACAAAAGCACTTTGCTATCTACTTATAATAAGAGGAAGAATAAAAGAAAGCCTTGAAGCTAAGATCTTTGCAATAATTTTGTAAGAAAAATTACAGAGGCTTATTGGGCGAAATTCAGAAAAGGCTCTAGGTTTATCCACCTTGGGAATTAAAGCAATGAGAGAAGCAGTAAAAGATTTTGGAAGAGGACTACCATTGAAGAAATCAAGCACAGCTGCATAAATATTAGAAGCAATAACCTCCCAACAGTACTGAAAAAACCAACCTGTGAAACCATCAGGACCAGGGGCACTATCAGGATCAAGATCAAAAACCGCCTTTTTGACTTCATCAAAAGAAGGAACCGAAGAAAGAAGATCATTTTGGCTGCTCTCCAAAAGAGAGGGAATCACATGCAAACTTTCATTGAAATAATGAGGAACAGAAGAGAAACAAGAAGAGAAGTAAGAAATGGCCTCATCCTGAATAGTACCCGAATCAGATATCCAGTCACTACCTTGCAATAATTTCTTTTGCTTACGAATTTGCAAAGAAGCATGAAAAAATTTAGTGTTTTTATCACCATCTTGAAGCCATTTCACCCTAGATTGCTGTCTGAATAAAGTCTCCTGTTGAGAGATGCTAAGAATGAGATCTCGTTTGCATTGATGAATCTGATCAGAAATGGACTGACTCCACTGATGAGAAAGAATATTTTCAAGTTCCACCACTTTAGAAGATAATTGATCAATCCTTCTATGAACATCCCCAAAAACTTCCCAATTCCACTTACGAAGAACAAATCTTAAATTCTTCAATTTCCTGGAGAGTACAATTAGAGGAGAACCATCCATATGATTATTCCAGGAATTTCTCACCACATCCAAGAACAAATGGTGGGAAGTCCACATTTTCTGGAATTTAAAAGAAGAAGGACCAGCTCTATTTGAATCTTGAATGAAAGAAAGACACAGAGGAGAGTGATCCGAACAAACCCTTGGAAGATGGGAAATTCTTAAAGAAGAAGCAATGCTTAAACCCAAGTGATTGATGAAAAATCTGTCAAGTCTTGCCCATATCCTCCTCTGACCAACTTGCTCATTGCACCAAGTGAACTTTTCTCCCATAAAACCCAGATCCTTCAAACCAACCCTGTGGGTAAAGTCTTGAAAATCCTGCATTGATCTGCTGTCAGGACATCTGCCCCCAATTTTCTCATCAATCGAAAGAATGGAATTAAAGTCCCCTCCAATTAACCATGGCATTGTAACTGAACTAGAAAAAGTCAGTAAATCATCCCACAAAATTCTTCGCTCTTGGACAGCACATTTAGCATAGACAAAGGTGATTAGAAAAGGGCTAAACTCAGCATTATTAGAAGAGACTACAGCTGTGACAAATTGAGTATTAAGAGATATGAAATCCAAGCTAATTAAATCAGACCAAAAAATCCAGATTTTACTGTCCATCTCTGAATTAAGCTGAAAGTTCCTCATTTTGATCTTCTTAGATAAATTTTTACACTTCGCAATACCTGTCATAGGTTCTAAAACAGCAAGAAGCTGGATTTTCTTAGTAGTAACATGATACTTCAGCATGTCTATAGAATCAGAATTAGCGGCCCCCCTTATATTCCAGACCATTGTAGTGATCATGATAAATATGAAGAAGAGTGCTTTGAAGGGCCCTTATGCTTGGACCTAGTATTAATATTAGAAGCCACCTTAGTATTTTTTCTCTTAATTTTCGGACTTGTGTTTCCAGATTCCATAAGCAATTGTTTCCCACTAATCAATGAGATATCCGGATTAGCCAAAGTGGTTTGAAGCTTTTGTGAAAGAAATTCTTGATCTCGAAGTTAGGAATTCTTAGCACTGCTCAATGAAGAATATCCCTCAGGAAAGGCTGACCGACCACTTCCAAAATTCAGAACCTGCACAATGGAAGTCGACCCAATTTCTTTCATGTTTCCTTTTTGATAAAATCCTTCTAAATCAGTTTTTTCCATTGTAGGTTGAATATCACTCGAATTGGAAACAGATTGAACACGCCTTCTATTTTGAACAAGGCTATCTCCAGACGAAATAGCAAGAGAAGATTGCTGGACTTGATTCTTCTCCAGAAAAATTCCCACAGACATAATATGTCCTTTTTCTTTCGTCAGTTGGGATGCCAAAATATGGCCAGAACATGTTATTTTATGTAAACTTTTCTGCTGATTTCCAGCAGCACCAACAACATTATTTTCTTGCAAAACTTCCATATCAGTATTCTCATTCAAATCTTCAATGTCATCTTTCGAACCTTGCTGTAAATTTTCAGACTCCTTCAAGATGTGTTGTTCCAGCATATTACCAGAATTCGTTATTTTATGTGGATCTTCATTCCGATTCTCAAGAATAATCTGATCATTCGAACCTTCAACAGGTTTATCTGAAATAAGGTCAAATGAATTCTCAAGAGAGGGATACTTCTCAAATTGCCCAATACGAACATAACTTTGCTTAATGCCTTCTGAATTTTTCTTTTTTTGTAACAGCCGGCAAGATAAAACTTCATGGCCTCTGTGGCAACAACCCGTGCAAAACAAAGGGACTTTATCATATAAAATCTTTTGCCATCTACCATAATCTGATCCCAGCCGGATCCAAACCTTGTCTGGTCTTGGTTTTAACAAATCCATCAGCACACAGACCCTAGCAAGACTAGGTCTTGTAAAATTTCTTGTAGGCGCATCTGTGCATAAGGGCTTGCCTACCACTCCTGCAATAGAGAATAGAAAGGATTCTGGGAATAAATTTAAAGGAAGGTTAGGAAGAGATATCCATACCGGAGCCAAAGACGATTCCTTAGAAGGATCAAAACGAAAGCTCCATTGAAAAAGACGAAAATAAAATCCCTTGATGACAAGAGACTCCCTGGTCCAGACTTTAATGAAATCTTTTTCTTCTTTGAATCTCAGCAGAAGATGACGCCCATCCAATACTCCTACGTGAAAGCTTCCTTGAACTCCCCAGGTTCTGAAGATGGCTTCTCGAACAATGTCCACCAAAGGCCTTCCAGATGTAAACTTTGCAATCAAAGCATATGTAAAGGCACTTAGAGATTTGTTGATCTCGACATCCGAGAACTCCACAGCAGGGCACCCATGAAAAGAGGTAACTGGTTTTCTGGGTATATGCACGTCTTCAACAATGAGAGAAGTTGGCAAAGAAGCAACAACAGATGCGAAAGATCTAGGACGATTAGGGGGAATAGAAGAGGATCCTCCATGTATTAAATCTGCCATTAATGGAAGAAAACAAGCAAACCCAAATCACCCCTAAGCAAACTTCAAAATCGCCCCACTCTTCCTGTCCCAAGTGATATCCTTTTAGATTGAATAAACCTTCAATATGCACATGAATCAATTGTATACCATTTGCACTTGTCTTAGGAAAATTTTTTAAATTATCCGTATTTTTATTAGGTCGAAAGAACAACCTGTGACGACCAGGGGCAAGGGGATGCCTTGGAGAGGCATACCTGGTTCAGGGTCGTAACACTCACCCAAACACAAGTCCTTATTGGTTTAAGAAAATTTCTAATTAGGATTCCTGATTCTATTCGGAAAACTTCCTTATCTTATCGTTCCTTTCTAATTCCTCTTTTAAATATCCCATACAAAAGAAACTCCTAATTTAATCTATTTTCGTGCTAATTATTTCTCATATTTTTAAATATTAACAAAACTCATAAAAAAGCTCCTCTTTCTCCTCAATTTAAGGCTCCTTACTAACCATAATTACCAATATGTCCTTTTCTCACCTATTAGGCTATAAATCTTTCTATTTATATTCAAATCAAACCTAACTTAGGTCTAACTTAATTCCTTAAGTCTAATAATCATTAATTAATTCATTTATTATTTTTGCTAATTTAAAAATGACCAAAATACCCTTTCCTTCAATTTGGTCATATTTAACCATTAACTTTCTTCCAAAATCTTCAGATTTAATATCCTCATTATTTTGGATCAATTATGCATCCTAGATTAATGCACACTTTCTCAAATCATTATAATATATGTTCAATCTCCGATTGTTTCAAATAAAATTATTATCTTTCAAAATATTAATATTTAATTTCTTTTTATTTATTTACTGAAAATTTGGGATCTCACAGGGGCGATGAGTTCCCACCTTCTGGGTTCAATTGAGATGACCATGGAAGTAGAAAAAGCATCCCTTGACCGGTCACATGAGGGCCTGCTGGAAGTACTTGAAATGAATGAACAAGTTGCTACATCGCTGCCACCAACTGTTGTACCATTGCACATAGAAGAATCACTCACCGATCTCGCGATCACCACTAATGGAATCTTACCATCTGCTCCCTCCAAAGAATCCAAAACTGAAGAAAATCCAGATGTCTACATTTGTGTGATTGAGGATGAACCCCAAAGCAGTGAGGAAGTCTAGGGGCCATGTCACCCAATCAAATGTGGATGGCTCAGTGAGTCTCCATCACCTCCTCCCAGGGAAGGAATGGGAAATTTCGGGTGATTGGCACAAATGTTTCAAGGCATGCCACATGTCTTACTTCCACACATTGGAGCTCCAGAAGTCCATCCCCAGATGTCTGCTGAATGGCCTACCGATTGTATGTCTTCAACAAACTTGCCTCCGCCAGCCCCTGTTGCCGTACCTCTGCTAGAGCCTGATCTGCCACAACAAGTCCCAGTTGCTATTCCCCCACCTGTCATCCACATATTTGACTTGGAAGAAAGCCAGGGTGAGCCTGCCTGTGTAGCTGATGAAATAATCTATCTGTCAAGCGATGAAAGTGATCCAAATGAGTATATTTGTATGGTCGAGATGGGCAATGTTGAACCAAAGATAGATGTAGTTGAAGAGAAAAATGTTGTGCCGCTCAAGAACTGGAAGTCCGTCCCTTTTGCAGTCAGCAAGGCTGACCTCCTGTAGGGAGTTCCCACAACGTCTTTTGATGCTTTTGTTGTAGAAAACTCTACTCTTTTCAATGAATATCTAAATGAGTTCTTCTATTTGCATGTGTCTGGAAATGAAAGTAAAAACAAAAATAACCATGCTGAACCCTATAATCTTAGTGTTGATCTCGACGCACACCCAAATGTGCTGAAGCACGAGATAGGCAATAAGATTATAAAGGAAACAACTGCAAACCTTGTGTAAAATCCCGAATTTTTAATAACATTAAAAATTGGATTTTATGGTTGATTAAATTATCTAATTAATGGAAAATTTCAAAAATGGAGAAAAGTAAGTTTTTTGGGAATTTTCAGAAAATCGGTGATTATGTTAATGCGAGTAAGTGATTGCTATATTATAGTTGCAATATTTAAATACATAATATAAGGTGAATTTAATAGATGAAATTAGGTGATATTGTATGCAGCTGGGTAAGGTGGGAAACCACCGGATCAAAGGCTTTAATAGAGTGATGGTGTAGGAATTTCGGTGGAGAGGTGTTTCAATGGATCATGAAGTAAAGGAGTGGAAGAGTTTTGAGCGCATTATAAATTTGCTCAATGCGCACGATCAGAATTCATTTGGTCGTTGGAGAATTCTAAGCAACAGAAGTTTGGATCAGAGAGTTCTGAGAAGAGAAACCTGATCATTAGAGGTGATGTTGAGTCAATTGATCTGTAGAAACTGAAGGAAGTGTGGTGAAGAGAGCTTTGTTCAATTGAAGGTGCGTCTGATCTATCAGATCAGAATTTTCGTCCAATCCTCAGTCCAGATTAGGTAAGATCAATTCAGTGTTAGATTTAGTTTGATTTGGTTAAGTTTCATCAAGGTTTTAGCAGAGATATTGGACCAGACGTTAAGATTTGTGTTCTGCAAATTTCAGTTCGTTAGAGGAGACTAGGCGTTCAGGATCTGTTAGGCCATTGCTAAATTTTGTTGAGTTGGATTTCCAGCATAGTCAAGCAAGTAGCACCTTTTAAAATCAGATATTCGCACGGTTTTGTGATTATATAAGGATTTAGAATCGAATTAAGCAAAATTCTGATTTTTGTTCATGAATGAGCGGTTGATCTATGATTCCTTGCAATCTTGATTAGATTAATTTCGAGAGTGTTTAAATTGATTATTCAAATGATTTTCATTGTGTTAGATGTGTTTTAGAAGAATGAAATTGATTCAAGTGTTAAAAGCTTGGATTGCAGAAGAGTTGAGGCTGATTTGGTTTTTAAAATAGCTGGGCACCTAGGGCTGCTCACCTACCCTGGGTAAGCGCCCATGTAAATTTTTTGGAAAAATTGGCTGGGCGCCCAAGACAGCCTAGGTGCCCAAGGTAAGCCCCCTCTTTATTTTATGATATGTGTAGCAGATTTGTCCATTGAGCATAATTTGAGTTCTAGCTTACTAAACCTTTCCAATTGAGTTAATCTAAGTTCAATTAGCATTCAAGTGTTATTAGAACCTTATGGAGGATAAGTTATTGATATGGATTAAGGGATTATTGTGAGTCATATATTAGCAAATGCCTGTTATAATTTCTGCAGCATGTGGTTGAGTTTCTTTTGAGCATATTTTTGTGTTCTAGCCTATTATATTATTTCACCTGAGTTTTTCAAGGGTTAATTGGTATTCAAGAGCTGATAGAATTCTATTGAGGATTAAACTGATATTAAGGATTAGGAAATAATTAGTATTGGAATCAATTAGTAGAGGATATTAGCAAATCTAAATTCATGATCTAAGGTGGTTGGTTATTCGAGGAATTCTTGAACTGATTTTAATCTTATTGAATTAGCTGAATTTCTGTCATGACCTGAATAGTAGTTGATTTTGTTTCCTTAATAAGTCACAGGTTATTGTCTTGGTTAAATTGTAAAGTATTCTTTCCGTTTGTGCCGATTGCTGGAAATTTTACCATTTGAAGATTTTCATGGTTATTAGGAGCTGTTTTCTGATTGTGTTTAATTGAAGTTTTCAATGTTGGATTTGCTTTTGTATAATGTGTTTAATCTCGTAATTTCCAGATTTGAAGTAATAACTATTTTGCCAGAATTTGTTGAATTTATTATGCTGAGGCAGATTTGAATACATTGATTGTTTCACAAATGATTTATTTGATTACTGTTCTTATATCAAAAGTCGGTATTGGAAATGCATGTTGTTTATTCTTGAGAATTGTTACTTGGGAAAGTATCTTGGAAACTCCATGAGGGAGTAGGTTGGTCCTGAGTGACCCATGATATGTTTGATCACACTTGGCTATATGTTGCTTTACATGTCGGAATAATTCTTGGTTTGTGTGCGCATGTGAAAATGGCACGTAAGGCGCACTCGATTCGTGCGTGTGCCTTCGGATAGGTAATTTGTGAAGTTGAGTTGCCACTGCCTGATGGGGTGCAGGCAGACACCTGGGTGCCTATGTTTTTCTATTAAGGCTTGGTCTGCGGCTTGAGATTCTAAGCAAGTTCTCGGTTGCAGTCTGGGGAAGTCCGTAGACACCCCAGTCCACCCCGTCGGGTGACGGGTCCCTTGATTTCCCTGGTTTGAGTCAACTTTTGGTCTCTCACTCACCCGATTCCTAATCCAGCATTCAATTCGGTTAAGTCTAGCAGGACCGCCAAAGTGGTGTGGGTTCTTTTACTTGATTTTATCTTCTTAGCTTAAAGTGATGTGAGTTGGATTGGGCAGGCCCTGTTGGAAGGCCCGTGGATTCCTTGGTGGGCTTAGTTGAGCCCACATGTCCCCTGGTGGGGCTCAGTTTAGCCTGAGAGACCCTTTGGGCTTTGATTCAATGAATCAATTTTATTTAAATTTCAAGTTTGGAGATTAAATTTGATTTCCATGCAAAAGTGAGTCTGGATTGACTTGCAGGCCCTTGGGTGGGCCCCCACGATGGATGCCAGGTTTGTTGAGTATTTTGCTTAATCCATGCCAAAATGGGCCAGGCTTTGGGCTTGGGGCCCTTTACCTGGGCTTGGGCTTGAAAGCCCAAGACTTCCTGAGTTAGGGCTTGGGTGCCCTAATCTTTGTTGGGTTCAATGGGCTTAGTGGGCCCGACAGGCCCTACCCGTGGTCTCAGCCAAACCATGCTTCCCCAGTTGGGCTTTGGTGGGCCTCCAATGGTGTGGCACACTCATTCAGTTAGGTTATCTTGATTTAGCAAAAGTAAGTTTGTTGGGCTTGGTGGGCCCCGTTGGAAGGCCCATTCGAAATCAAATTGGATCGGGTCGGTCCATGGCCCATATTGGGTCTCAGGTTGACCCGGAAACCCTTCTAGTTCACCCGGATTGATCAAACATGACAAGAAAACAGCACAAGACCACAAAATAGCAAAAAAAGCAATCTGGCAGTGTAGCCAACCTGAGATGCCGGTTACACATAAGGACAAACGTATCCGGCGTCTTTGGTCGGCTACAAACAAGGCCCTGTTGATCCGACCTGAGTTGTCAGATCAACCTAAAAACATGGTTTTTCAGATTTTTGCATTGGGCTTGGGTTCTTGGGTCTTTTAGGGTGTTCCAGCATTTGGGTGGGCCCCTATGTGGGCCCACAGTGGTTCAGATGAGAGCCACTTGGCTTCTCTTGAAGAGCTTTTGAGAACCAAAGGGAAAAGATGGGGGCTGGGATTTGCCTCCTCCCTTTTCTCTATCCCTAATCACTGCACAAACAGGGACTCAAGTGTCCCTATTCTGGCTTATTTTTCCCAAACAAACATATCATCAACTTTGCATGAAACAACAAGCAAACTAGGGCATCCCTAAGCATGTTTCAACCTAAAACTGAACTAAGTAATGAGTTACACCATCAAGAGCTACAAAACAAGTTTTAGATGCATGCGAATTACATTAAACAGTGGAACATGCAGAGCTCCTAGATATATCTTCAATGCATGCAAAAGTAAACCTATCTATGAAATATGTACAAGGTCGAATGGGCTTTTTTATGACTCAAAACAGTGACTAAAACAGAAATAGAATCATGGTGAAAACACACAAAACAGCAGGTAAAAGTAGGCGTTGACATGATCCCCAAAAGGGGTAAAACACATACCTTAAACATTGATTAATCCATGCATGCATGCAACATCAACTAGACCATATGCAAATGAAAACTAGAGCACAAACTCAATGTGCATAGCATATTATTTTCTGCCTCCTATCAATACAGATTGTTCAGTTATTCTAAAAAAGGCACTTAAAGAAGGGAACAACGGGGGGGGGGGGGGGGGGGGGTGTTACTCATGGGGTACATCAGATAAGATTAAAGGGGAACACCCTCCCCTATCGAATAAAAGCACAACAATCAGCAATATGGGACAAAAGACAGTGATTTTAGGGTGCTTAAAAGCCAACTAAAAGTCACTCATCTCCTTCCTATGGTTTGACCAAAACACCCACCTTACCTTGGAAGGATTACATCCTTGTGGTGGTGTGGAAAACGTGAAGAGAATGGAGAAGAAAGTAAAACAACCATCCCCAACAGCATACACATAATGCACATAGAACTTTATGTGCTCCAAATCACACCATGCTCATATATGTGAAACAAAGTAAAACAAAGAGCTCACCTTGGGGGTCTAGACCCCTTTTTGAGTGTGTGGGATTCTCCTTGAAGCAAGAACAGGTGCTGGAGCCTCCCTTGGCACCACCAACAGCAGCAAGCCTCCACTTGCTTGGATGGAAATGAAGGGGAAGAAGTGAAGAGAGAGAGGGAAGCTCAAGGTGGGGTGTTTGGGGGGTTATGGAGGCAAGGAAGGGCTTGGAGGAGGGATCTCGGAGCAAGGTTTGTGGGGGAGAAGAAGTGGAAAACAGCCAAAACCAAGCCAACCCCCGAAATGGGGTTGCTGTTGCCTTTTTATAGCAAACCTTTTGTATTCGACATTTAATGTCGGATACACTACACTTCCTTTGTATCCGGCATTTAATGTCGGATACACTAAGCTTCCTTTGTATCCGACATAAAATGTCGGATACAAATACAATTATTTCAAAAATTCAATTTTCTGAGCGAATCTGTCAGCGAATCCGCGCGAATCTCATGGGCAAATCTCTTGTATCCGGCAATATATGTCGGATATGCATAAAATTATGTGTATCCGACATATATGACCAGATAAAAACATGATATTTACAGATTTGCCCCTCGACTTGACCAATTTGACCGATTTGACCGATTTGACACTTTTAGATATCTGCAGATTGCCCCTGCGAATTTTGGTTTAGTCCCTGAGATAGTTGGAAAGTTTTGGATATTTAAAGATTGCCCCCTGAGATATTTTGCTGTGTTTGTCGCCACGTGTGCAGCTTCCAGTTAACTTCGGCAGCTCATATCTTCTTCACCCGGACTCTGATTCCAGCAAACTTAGTTGCGTTAGAACCGTATCGGAGCCGTCTATCCCATGGCATGGGGGTAAGCACTTGGATCGGGGCTGGTGACTGTCGTACACAACCAAAATTAAACCACTACTTAAAAATATGAATATAGCAAGGTGAGTAGGGATCGTTCCACCGAGAGTTTCTATCTCTTTTTATGCTTTAGAAAACAGAATTAAGAGGGGGGTTTTGTCACAATGAGATCAGAAAATAACAAATTACTAAAAAGACTTTAATAAATCAATCAAGAAAACAAACCTTGGTCTAAGTTAACATCCACCATTGGAATATCAAAGCTGATCATAGATGCTAGAATATATCAATTCACACATTGAACATTCACCCTTGGAAATACTTTACAAACTCTTTCAATTATAGTTAATCAGAAAACAAGCGATCTAATTAACCCTAACTACTAAACAACCTCACACAAGCGGTAAAGATTTAATCCAGCAGCAGCTTTAGGGACTAGAAAGATTGATGAATCTAAACAATACAATCACAAGCGGCTGTATTTAATCTAGCAGAAAATTCTTCCTAAAGTCTAACAATTCCTGACATAGCAAATCATTAAACCTCAGTTGCTTCACAGATTAGAGGGATCAAACAATTACGGATTTGATATCTAGCCTAGCAATAAATTGCAACGAATAATGAACTAGTAGGCCTCCTAGCAATTAGACGGGACAATCATGAGAATAAACATAGAAGAATATTCAATGCTCAAGTATAAACTGAACAATTAAAACATTAAGATCTCACAGCTTTATTAATTTCGAGGTTTTAGCCTCCTTTGACCAAGAATAAAAGTTTAGCCACACATGGTCATGGATCACAAAATAGAAGAAGAAAGGAAGAAGAGGAAGAGAAAGAGGACGTCCAGAACTCAGAAAAACTCTCCAGCAAAAAACTCCTTCCTTCACGTTCAACTCCTCCTTTATAGAAATCACATAAACTTGCCCAAAATTCCCTTGAGGAGAAAATAGGAACTTTCCTTCCAAGACTCCTATGGAAGAGAGAACTTCCTTTCCTTGTATATCCACGACCTAGAAGTCCAAAAACGACCTAATCTTCTTAATTAGAAACCCCTTAAAGTACTCCTTTAAACTAGAAGAAGATCCCCAAGAAAAAGGAAACAAATCCGCAAAGTTCGGAATTTTATAACAGGTTTTAATACTTGATCGTTCGAACGTTCATCGAACGCGGGTCGAACGTTCAGGTCAAAAAGTTGTTTCCTCTTCTCTTGTTCGAACGTTCATCGAACGGCCAGCAAACGCTGCTCACAATTTCTCTATTTTTCACCAACGTTCGAACGACAATCGAACGTTCAGCGAACGCTGCTCTCGGGTTTCTCTGCAGAACACCAACGTTCGAACGTCAATTGAACGGCCAGCGAACGTTGATCATATCTTATACAATTTGACTCCGATTGTTACGCCGTTTGAATCGTGACTTCTATAATCACCAAGAGTATCTCAGTTTAGCTTCATTTTGCCCACATGCTGCCAATTGTAACCTAAATCAAAATATGAGCATAATCAGTATATTTAGGCACAAAAATAAATTCAAAAGGTTAAACATTAGTAGAGAAAAATATAACAAATTAAGTTCTTATCAGGGGCTTAGCAGAAAGTCAACTTTCGGCTCCCCTCAAGTTTGACCGGCCTGCAGAACCTTCATCCGGACTCCGATTCCAGAAAACTTAGTTGCGTTGGAATCGTGTCGGGATTCTATATCCATTGAGATAAAGCAAGGTAGCCAATTATCATTTGATCAAAAAGTCAATTTTTGTCCCCTCAGGGTTTGACTTTCCCGCCAGGGTTTCCATTTTCAGCACTTCCAGGGGTGCAAAAAATAAGGTGCTTACAGTAGTCCCTCTTTGCCAGAGTCACCTTGGGGATGAACGGCAAAGAAAAGAAAAACCTTGTTTTTGCGCCCAGCATTTCTGTCGACGTGATTAATGAGCTTAAATTCTCTTGGTTTTCATAAAGGGGGTGGAGACGACAAGCGTTGATCTCCAGAGTAGTGAAAACACCAACTGGCTTCCACTAAGATTTCAAAGTTTGCTCACCCACTTCGGGTTTCCTGGAGCAACTCCTGATTTTGATTTAAATTAAAAAGGATGTTATTGGACTTAAGCTCACCAACCTATTTCGACGTTGATGCAAGGCACTCAACAATTTTTTCTTTCTCTTGTTTGTTCCCTTAAAGCTTTTAGGTGTTTTTAGATTTCAGATTTGGGATTTGGGACTTGAGGACAGTTTTTTTTGACTGATTAGGGTTGGGTTAGGGATGGCATGAAGGAAGGAGGAAGGAGGAGATGCTCTTGGTGAGGAAGTGCTCTCAGCATTGCTCGGTGCCTCAAGGGAGCTCACACACCTGTCCTATTCTATTTACAAGAGTGAGAAATGAAAAATTTACAAATGGGGCTATCCCGCCCAAAGATTCCTTCTTTTGCTCTTCTTTCATGCTTTCTTTCTTTCTTTCGACAGGGCCATCAGCTGATTATGTCCAGACTCCCCTCCACGAGGCTTTTTCCGCTGGAGACCATGGGCACGGGGGATCTGACCTCTTCTCATGTCTTTCTGGGAGAAGGCCTTCCTTGTTCTGCGGAGGAGATCATCATTTGAGCAGGCATTGGGACTACTTCACTGGGAATTTATGGAAACCTTCTTGTGTCTGTATCTCATTTGTAAAACCGGCCTCTTCAGACTGGGCATGGTCTTGACTGGTCGTTTTAGGTTTCTTGAAAGCTCTGCTGGCAAAAGGAAAGGAAGTCTTCACCATTTCCCAATCAATGTATTACTGCCTTGGCTTTTCTCTATTTTGTCTTTCTTTTGCTCTTGGCTTCTGGACACTTCTTGATTTCTTCTGGTCCTTTCACCTTGCCTGGGCTTAAAAAATTCTCACGAAGCAATGAGGTATCTAAAATTTGAACAGGGGTAAGCACCTACGGCTTACTTGCTTCTAATGTGTGTGCCAGTGCACATGACTGAAATGACACAATTTTCAAAAGTTGTTTTTTTTATTTTTTTTAGAAATTTGTACAAGTGATTTTAAAAAAAGAGGCGAGACCAGTGAACATGGTGAAATGCCTTGTTAGCTTGAGGTGTTTTGGGACTGTGTGCTCGACACACAATCCCATGAGATTCTCGGCTTGTGCCAACAGAGGCTTAAAAGATGAGGGGTGTTTCAAGGAATGTTCCCCCTTTCCCAGTTTTTGTTTTTCTCTCACCTTGACCCAATTTTTCAGGGTGGTTTCAAGATTTTGCAATTGAAGGTTTTTCCCTTTTTCTTTTCCCTTGGGTTAGTGCTTGCCCCAGCTTGAGGGTCTTTGGCCGACTTGTGCATCATGTCCTATACATCAGAGCGGTCTTTTTATTGGGACGAAACGTTGGCTTGGTTTATATCTGAGAAATGAAAGGATATAAGGCTCAAATTCTTATCTTTTCATTTTTAGGTTTTACTTTGTGTCTTGACAAAGCTTGTTCTTCTTTTTAGATTCCTTCATCATTAATCTGCATGAATTTCATTGCCACATTTTTTGCATCAGAAAGGACTTTTTGATGGGACGAAACGAAGGCTGAGGTTTTCATTTTATGAAAGAAAGGGAATATGGCTCGAAGTTTCTTTGCAAATGGGTCGAGTCATGTTCTACCCTTTTCTTGGCTGCCTGGGCTTTGCCGATACCTCTTTGCTTTCCTTCACTTTCCTTTTTGAGGCCTTTGCCTTTTTTACGCCAAACAGAATAGAGATTATCCTGTAGGCTAGTTCGAACAGATGATAAACAGGGAAGAACACAAGCAGCTTGCCCAAAACACAGAGAAAAATGTCTTTGAGATTAAATTCAATATCAATTAATCAAGTAATACCAAAATCAGTCCACAAGCCAGACTTTATAGCCAAAAATCGTCTATACTGGAAAGTTACTAAAAACAGCAAAAGCCCCTAAAGCATGCCTAAATGAAAGGTGCAATAAAATAAGCAACCTGTGAAAAATCTAGCCCAAATCGGGTTTAAAAATCACTTCCTAATTGACAAACGAAGTATTACCAAAAATAGCAACGAATAACTAAGAATAGCGATTCGGAGGGGAAAACAGTGGAATTTGAGGTCGAGAAAGGTGCACATTGACTTCAGTCCATGTACCACAGCGTGCGCACCGGAAATATCTTTCTGAATTGGGGTCATATGTGCGATTCCAATAACCGTAGCCAAAGTTATGGCCAAAATACTAAAAACGCACTCAAAACTGCACCAATTAGAAAGATATCACCATCACTTCCTGCCTTTATGATGCTCTGCCAACTCATGGTATTCCAGCGCCATCAATGTGCAATCTGACAGCTCAGCCTCATCTGTCTCGGATCCCCCTGCATCAGTCGCCCCAGGTTGGAAAGAACTCGTCCTTGAGTTCAGAGTAGGGTCATCCGAATCCCCAAAACAAGGACTTAGGTGCTTCACATTAAAGACATCAGAAGTCTTCAAGTGACTAGGCAGGCGCAACCTGTAAGCATTATCATTGATCTTCTGCAGTACCTCACAAGGTCCAATCTTCCGGTCCTTAAGCTTATTATACTTGCCAGCAGGAAAACGATCACGAGTTAATACTGCCCAAACAAAATCACCAACATCAAAAAGTACCTGACGATGATGACTGTCAACCCGAGTCTTGTACTTGGTATTGCTCTCCTCAATGGCCAGTTTTACCTGCTCATGGATACCCCGAAGATGCGCCGCCATCTCATCTGCTTTAGGACTGAAACGTCCTATATGTGGAATAGGGCTAAGTCCAGCACCCCAGATGGGTTTTGACCATAGACAATCTCAAATGGGCTTAAGCCTGTAGTTCTGTTTTTCTATCTGTTATAGGCAAATTCTACCTAAGGTAATGCCAAATCCCACTGCTTTGGCTTAGTTCCTGCCAAACACCTCAAAAGGTTGCCCAAACTTCAATTCACCACCTCGGTCTGGCCATCCGTCTGGGGGTGGTAGGCGCTGCTAAAATTCAGTTGTGTCCCCAGTTTCCCCCACAAGCTTTGCCAGAAATGACTGATGAACTTGGTATCACGATCTGACGTGATAGATCGAGGAACACCATGCAAACGCACAATCTCCTTGAAGTATAGATGGGTGATCCGAGCAACATCCATAGTCTTCCTACAGACTATAAAATGGGCCATCTTGGAAAACCTGTCAACCACCACAAAGATAGAATCCGAGGCCCGTTGGGTGCGGGGTAAGCCTAACACAAAGTCCATGCTGACATCGAACCAAGGAGTTTCAGGAACAGGTAAGGGAGTGTACAGGACTGCATTGGTGAGAACTCTCTTAGACCGTTGGCAAATATAACAGCGGTCTACATAATGAGCCACATCACTGGTCAACTTGGGCCAGTAAAAGTCGGAAGAGATAAGGGCCAATGTCTTATCGCGGCCAAAGTGTCCCTCATTATGAAGTTCACTTATAATCTGCTGCCTCAATGAACAACTGGAATGCACAATTGCAATCCACGAAACAGATAACCATTATGCAAAACAAAATCATGACGGCGACCATCAGTTACCTCCTGAAATATCCTTCCGAAGGAAGGATCAGCTACATACATATCGGTGAAAGCCTCAAAGCCTGCAACTCTGTTACGCATGGTGGTGAGAAGTAAAGTGCGGCGACTCAGGGCATCTGCGACACAGTTTAGGCTCCCTACTTGGTGTCTCAGTGTAAAGGTGAACTCCTGCAAGTACGCCACCCACTTGGCATGCCGTCTACTCAGCTTGTGTTGGCCATTAATGTACTTCAGGGCCTCATGATCAGTAAATAGAATAAACTCCCTCTGTACTAGGTAGTGACGCCAATGTTTCAAGGACTGAACTATGGCATAAAACTCTATGTCATAGGTGGAATAATTTTTCTTTGATCCCGATAGCTTCTCACTGAAAAAGGCAACCGGACGCCCAGACTGACTCAGAACACCACCAATGCCAACGCCAGACGCATCACAATTTACCTCGAACACCTTGTCAAAATCAGGGAGTGCCAAAACTGGTGCTTCGGTCATCTTCTGCCTGACCAGTTGAAAACTAGCCTCAGCCTCCTCAAACCACTTGAAATCTCGTCCCTTGAGGCACTCTGTGATAGGAGCAATCAGAGTGCTGAAATTTCTGATGAATCGTCGGTAGAAGGATGCCAACCCATGGAAACTTTTGACATCGTGCAAGGTCTTTGGTTTGGGCCATTCCAAGATTGCGTCTATTTTTGACTGATCTGCATGAACACCATCAGTAGACACAACAAAGCCAAGAAAAGTTACAGAAGTAGTGAAAAAAGAACACTTCTTTTGATTGACAAATAGGCACTCTGCCTTCAGCTTCTCAAAAACAGCACGGAGGTGATCAAAGTGTGAAGCCCACGTCGGACAATAAATGAGAATATCGTCAAAGTAAACCACAACGAATTTCCCCATAAAAGGCTATAAAATCTGATGCATAAACCTCATTAAGGTACTGGGTGCATTGGATAGCCCAAAAGGCATGACCATCCACTCATATAACCCATGTTGCATTTTAAACGCTATCTTCCACTCAACTCCAGGCCTTATTCTAATCTGGTGGTATCCGCTTTTAAGGTCAATTTTTAAGAAAACCTTAGAACCGGACAACTGATCCAACATATCATCTAGGCGGGGAATTGGGAACTTGTACTTCATAGTAATCTTGTTGATTGCTCGACTATCAACACACATACGCCAAGAACCATCCTTCTTTGGTACAAGTAGGGAGGGACTGCACATGGGCTCATACTCTCACGAATATAAACCCTCTCTAATAACTCTGCTACCTGTTGCTGCAACTCTTCAGCCTCCTTGGGACTGATGCGGTATGCAGGTCGATTAGGCAAACTCGATCCTGGAACAAGATCAATCTGGTGCTGGATATCTCTCATAGGCGGTAGCCCAGGAGGAAGATCCTCTGACATCAGGTCAGCGAATTCTGATAGCAATTGCCGAACTTCTGCTGGTAAGTCAGAGTCCATGGCCACTGTATTGCTCCCGCAAGGTAGTAGAGCATATACTACATCTCCATGCTCAATCTCATCTAAAAACCTGGACATAGAAAGTAGGTTAGTATTATTGGTTAGAGGTGTAGGACTAGGTCCTTCCCGCCGGGGCGCCAACACAACCTTTTTTCCCTTGATGTGAAGGGAGTATGTATTCTTCTGTCCATCATGAACGACACTGCGGTCATACTGCCAAGGTCGACCCAACAACACATGACATGCATCCATGGTCACAACATCACACCAGGCATTATCAAAATATTTTCTACCAATTGAAAAAGACACGAGGCATCGCCTATCAACTGTTACCTCACTGCCTTTGTTCAGCCACGACAACTTGTATTGCTTAGGATGACGGTCCGTCTTCAACTGCAATTTTTGGACAGCCTCCTCGGACACTATATTCTCACAACTGCCGCTATCAATGATCATTTTGCAGACTTTATCTGCAACTGTGCAGGTTGTATGGAAAATATTGGTCCTCAACCAATCATCCCCTGAATCGCCCTTGGGGGTCAGTAGACTCTTGCGAACAACCAGAGTCTCAAGGCCATCTCCATACAGCACATTGCTAGCATCATCATCATCATACACGGGTTCGTCAATCTCCTCGGTCTCGTCACCCATGTCTGTAAGCACCTCATTTTTGCGCTCCCAGAAGAGCCGGAAATGCAAAACCCGGCTAAAAAGTCAAACCCTGAGGGGTCGAAATTTGACCTTTTGATCAAGTGATAATTGGCTACCTTGATTTATCTCAATGGATGGAGAATCTCGACACGAGTCCAACGCAACTGAGTTTGCTGGAATCGGAGCTCGGATGAGGGTTCTGCAGGCAGGTCAAACTTAAAGGGGAGCCGAAAGTTGACTTTTTCTTGAACCCCGTGCCAAGTGCTTAGCCCCATGTCATTGGATAGAGGGTTCCGATACGAGTCTAACGCAATTGAGTTTGCTCAAATCGGAGTTCGGATGAAGGAGATATGAGCTGTCGAAGTTTCCGAGCAGCAAAACCGGAAACTGCACACGTGGCGCAGGAACTGCACACGTGGCAGCCAACGCAGCAAAATATATCAGGGACTAAAATCTTAAATATCCAAAAGTTGCTAAAAATCTCAGGGACTAAACCAAAATTCGCAGGGACCAATCCGTAATTGCTCAAAAGTGTCGAATCGGTCGAATCGGTCAAGTCGAGGGGCAAATCTGTAATTTTTCGATTTGTATCTGACCAAATATGCCGGATACACATACCCCAGTGTGTAACCGACACTCCTCACCGGATACAAAGAGATATTTCAGCGAGATTCACGCCGATCGCCCGACAAATTCGCGGCGGCATTAAATTTCGGAATAATTGTGTTTTGTATCCGGCATTTAATGCCGGATACAAAGAGAGGAGTGTATAGCCGGCCAGGAAGGCCGGCTATGAGGAGTTGCTAGTGTATCCGGCATTCAATGCCGGATACATTAAGTTTCTTATAAAAGGGGGCAGCAGCCCCCTTTCTCATGGTTGGCTTGCTTTTAGCTCTTTCTCCCCTTTCCTTCTTCATCCGAACCCCTCCCTTTTGAGCACCTTTGCCTCCACCACCTTCCCACTCCACCCCAAGGTGGCTCCACCCCTTCTCCTCCTCTTTCCTCTTCATCTCTCACCCACCAAGTGCCAAGAAGTAGGAGCTACTTGCTGTTGCTACTGTGGGAGGACTTACCAGCAGCTTCCCAGCCAGAAGGAGGTGTCTCCACCTTTCCCAGGGGTGTAAAAACCACCAGGTAATGGTCCTCAACACTTTGTACTTCATATATATTAAAGCCAGAATTTTTCAAAGGATTTCTCGAGCTTGTCCTCCTCTTTTGCATGAACTCACTGCCATGGTATTCTAAGCATGTGTATGTTCTATTTTTTGGTCATGAGAACCACCACTAGCAAGAGGTCCACGAAGGGTTTTTAGTGAGGCATAGGAGCCTATTTTCACACCCTTTTTTTGCATCCTTTGGCTGCTGTCCATGAGTCCATATTAAGTATTTTTCAGAAGGAGCATGTTCCTTCTTAACTTATAATCTCGTGTACCCCTATACCAGCCCTCATTCCCTTCCCCATACTCTCTCCTCATCCTTTTTTATGATTTTTTTTGATATTGGTTTGCTGGTCACAGCTTGCTATGGTTTTTTTCTCCTCTTTCTTTAATGACATGTGATTGTTTGCTATTTGTCATCAAGAGGGAATGCATCTTTTTTCTTCCCCCTTGAATCTGCTGTTTTTCTTTGTTGTTTCTAAAGCATGCTGGTTACCGATTATGTAACATGACCTTGCATTGATCACTTGCCTTTTTTAGCTATATGCATGCAAGAATGTCCCCCTCACCCCCACAGCCCACTAGAGATGCTTGCATGGGCTGCTGCTGGGAATAGCAGCAGCACCTTCCCAGCAGCAGCACCTCTACCCACTCCCCACCTCTTGTATACTTGCTCTCTTTTTAAAAAAAAGGGAAACCGTGCATGCTGCCGGTTCACGTGCACTGAGGCTGCCTTGGTAACTTGCTATTTTTCTTGTGACATATCTATATGAGCATGATCCCCTACCCGTAAATACCCTCTGTATTTTTTTATGCCAACACCCATGCGCCCCACCACACTAACCTAGGCTTGCATGTTCCCTCCACAACCCCACTTTACAGTCGTGGTTCCCATCCCATGCATTAGGTTTCTTTTCTTCTTTTCTTCTTCATGCTTCTCCTTTGCATGTATACTTTACATGCTCATTGGTGCGACACGCCGTGCCATTGCCGGCCTTGGTTATATGCTTAGGTCCTTCCCTTCGCGGTTTCGGTCTGCTGCCCTGTGCATGGGCAGCAAGTTTACTTGGTTCTTTTCTTTTATTTTGTGGTGCATTCCCATGCTTCCCTCACCCCCACCACTCCCTAGCAATGACTCACTGAAGTTGCTGTCCCCGGTAAGTTTGCTGGTCCAAATGCCTAAGTTCCCTCCAGCCTAGCCCATTACCCACAGCCATATTCTTTTCTTTCATTGATGCTTGCTGTTTCCCTTTTCTAGATAGAAATGCATGCCTTTCTCTCTCGTTCTTTGCTGTTTGGGTGTGCCTAAGCATGGCTTCACTTCTTTAATGAATACTAAGTTTTGGCATGCATCAAGCCCTGGGGACAGCGGCTGTCCCCAGTAGAAGTGATCATCTCTTAGCATGCCTTACCCAACTCCCATCCCATGCACCACCTTTTATTAAATCATGTATGCTTGTGTTAGTGCGACACGGTGCAATAGGCCTTGCTGTCGGGCCTTTAACTGTTCCTTGCCCAGTGAAGTTAGGCCACCAAAGGAGGGGTGCCAAGACCCCTACACCTTGCCGGAATTGCCGGAGAGAAAGGAGAGGGGCAGCAACCCCCCATACTCTCTTCTCATCCCTCATTTCGTGGAGAAATCCAAGGTAAACCACAAATGAGGCCTGTCCCCAAATCTGAATAAATGTGGGCCTTCCCAGGGGCCCACAAGACTTGTAGAAGGCCCTAGGAGGCCCCTGGAAACCACCCCAATGGCCAAAGCCCGAAAAAGGCCATTTTTGAGGTGATCCAGCAACTCAGGCCGGATCACCTATGGCCTGTGTGTATCCGGCAACTAAGGCCGGATACACACAGAAATACAGTTTTTATGCTTTTTGGGGTTCTTTGCCGAATTTTGTGATGGTTTGAACCAAACCAAGTGAACCAATAGGGTTTCCGGGTCACCCGGAAACCCAACATGGGACTTGGATGTCGGTCCAATTGGAAACACTCGTGGGCCTTCCAACGGGGCCCACCAAGCCCAACAAACCCTTGTGCATGCAATTAAGCAATTGAAGCAAAATTAATTAGTCGAACCAGGCGGGCCAAACCCAATGCGGCCCACCCGACCTTGATGTGTGGAATGTTTAGATTGTGTGGTTTGGCCGAGACCTCGGGCTAGGGCTTATCGGGCCCGCCAAAGCCCATTAACTAAGCTAAGGAAGGGCTCAAGCCCTAATTTCATGGAATTTGGGCTTTCAAGCCCAAAACTGGACTACGGGCCCCAAGCCCAATGTCCAAAAGACTTTGGCAAACGTAAACAAGATAAGTTGAAAACATTTTTGGCATCCATAATGGGGGCCCACTCAGGGCCTGCAAACCAATGCAGACTCACTTATAACATGAAAATCACCTAAAATACCAACTTAAACAATTAGGTAAAATCAACTCACTAACCCAAGCCCAAAGGGCCTCCTAGGGCTAGACAGAGGCCCACCAAGGGTACATGGGCTTAACCAAGCCCGCCAAGGACACCGTGGGCCTTCCAACGGGGCCCACCCAATCCGACTCAGATTGCCTAAATTAAGCAAGATAAAATCAATTAAAGGGACCCACACCACTCAGGAGGTCCCGACAGACTTAACCTAATTGCATATCGGATTAGGAATCGGGTGAGAAACCAAAGTAAGCTGACTCAAACCATGGAACCCATGGGACCCGTCATCCGACAGGGTGGACTGGGGTGTCTACGGACTTCCCCAGACCACAACCGAGACCCTACTTAGAATCTCAAGCCGCAGACCAAAGCCCAAAATAGACAAACTTAGGCACCCAGGTGTCCACCTGCACCCCATCAGGCAGTGGCGACTTCGAATTTTCCCGTGGCGCATTTCCGACGGGCGCACAGCCTGGCGACTTCGCTGGGGACTTCTCAACCCAATAGGACCCTGGTTAGATGAGTCAACATAAGAGGGATTAGTTGATTTAGGGTTCTTACTACCTCGTTTAGTAAGATACAGAATACACGTAATCACATTGTGCGCACCTAAACCTGGCCTAGATCGCACACCGGGCGCACTTTTCGTGCGTGCCTCGGGACTTTCGGAGTCGCCACTGCCTGAGAGGTGCAGGCAGACACCGTGTTTGCCCTCTCCAGGTCTAAGTCTAGTCTGCGGCTTTTCAGAGTTCTTGCTAAGTCCTCGGTTACGTCCGGGGAAGCCCTAAGACACCCCGGCCCGCCCCGTCGGTTTGACGGGTCCCTCGGGTCTCCCTGGTTTTTGAGTCAAGTTCACCCTTCCTAGGCCAGCATGCTGTTTTATTGGTATGGTGGGACCCTCCGAAGGTGTGGGTCCCTTTTATTTGGATTTTATCTTTTTATTTAGGTGAGGTGGGTCGGATTTGGGTCCTGTTGGAAGACCCGTGGGTTACCAAGGTTGGGCCTGGGGCCCAGTTGGGTTATTAGGTAACCCATTTGGTTATTTTATTAAGTTTTATTTATTCACAATTTTATTTGGGCTTAGTGGGCTTGAAATGGGCCCATTAGCCGGAGTCCAGTGGCCTTGGGCCCGTTTTATTGAAAACGGGTCTGGTTTGGGCCAGTCTGAGATGGGTCCCTTAAGTGGGCCCATTGGAGTCTTGGTGGGCCCATCTAGGCCCATAGTCCAAAAATGGATTTTAAGAAATCCCAATTATTTAAGAGACCATTTTAAGCCGGTTCGGGTCGGGTTTAATCCAATCAAGCCAAGAAAATTAATTTTAAAGCCACTTTTTCAATCTGACCGCACTCACAGTGCGGTTTAATCAGAACCGCAGATGTACTGCGGTTCGGCCCAAACCGCTCTGTGTGTGCGGTTGCTGCTCAGTTTCATTTGTTTATGCCGATTCCAATTAGGATCATTCCGGTGACCTTCCTGGGACTTCCAGCAACCTCCATCAGGCTTCCAGCACCTCCGTGGTTCTCCATTTTCTCCATTTGGCTTAAAAAGCCATCTTTCTCCTTCTTTTTGTTTCTTAAGGAAACCAGATCTTTGCTTGGTTGTTCCCAGCTAATTTTGAGAGTGAGAGAGGGGAAATTACAAGGGTGTCACATGCCTTCAAAGGAATCAAGTCCTTCTTTGCTAAAGGAAGAAATAGATCAATGAAATTGGTTGATTAAAGTGTCTTTAAGACACTTTCTTCCCATTCTCTTTTTTAGATGATCACATCCTTGAACTTAGATTCTCACATCATTTCAAAACAACAATTGGATTAGCAGTAAAAAACAAAGTAAAAAATAAAAATGGAATAGAACTTGAAAATGACAATATGTTATAAAACTTAGTATACTTACAATAAGATTATTAGCTGGTTAGGGTTGCTCCGGCGAATTGGGCAGCGCTTCCGCGTCTCCTTGAGTTTCCACAAGATGATTTGAACAGGGTTTTAATAGGTTCTTCAATCAAGTGGGTGAAAGGAGAGGGTTTTAGGCAAGGTTTACGCTTACCAGGGGTATCTTGGGCAATTGGGGTTTGATTTTTAGGAGGGACAGAGTTTGGACAGGTTTTCGGATAAGTAGAAGACAGGGAGAGGGCGTGGGGACTGAAGGGGGTCAGCTTGTTTCAAATGGGGGGGTGGCCCTCTATTTATAGGCAAAAAAGTGCCGGAACCGCACTTCAAGTGCGGTTTGGTCACAACCGTACTTGAAGTGCGGTTGTGACAAAATTGCACTAAAAAATCAAAAACCGCACTTTAAGTGCGGTTGGCATTCAACACGTGCAAATCTGCGCGAATCTGCCAGCTGTCGCCGTACAGGACACGCGTCCACCTTCTAGAAGATCGAACCGTATCTGAAGTGCGGTTCGGACCAAACCGTTCTTCAAGTGCGGATTCGCACATTTTTTTAATGCCGGATTTCAAACAGTTTATGAAATTTGATTTTTAATAAAGATTTTATTCGATTTTATTATTATTTTATTATAAAATCCGAGATTCTTTATAATTATATTATTAAAATATTCAAAATATCTTAAATTATATTATTAAAACATTAGTATATGATTATTTTATTTATTTGTTCATTTATTTTGCTTTATTCTGCTGTTTTTGCCGCACGGGCTGTTTTCTTGAAATTCCAACTGCTCATAATTTCTTCGTTTGGTGTCCGATTTGAGCAAACTTAATGTCGTTGGAATCAGCTCGGAACCAGTTATCTATTGAGATTAATTTTGGCAGTTGGATTGGGGCCGAGCAAAAAGTCAACCTTTTGCTTTCTGGAAGTTTGACCGGGCCATATTTTTCTCACCTGGACTCTGATTCCAGCAAACTCAGTTGCGTTAGAACCGTGTCGAAATGCTCTTTTCAATGATATAAAGTTTGATGGCCAAATTTCCTTAATTGGAAAAGTCAATTTTTTGACCCCCTTAGTGTTTTGATTTTTCATTTTCCTTCATTTTAGGGGTGCAAAAATCAGGTGCTAACACACATGTTCTGGGGAATCTTGCCAAAGGGACGCGATAATTGCCTAAGGCAAGTGGAATCTGCACCTTACTGTACGAGGCGGTTAAAAACTCCTTTATCAACAAAATCCGAACAAAGCTCACCCGATTAGACACAGCACGCAGCCCAACTGCACACACAGGCACGCCACCACACCGTGGATGACGCTAATTTCCTGCTTTTTGTGTGATAAACTGCGTGGGGTGACACGCACGAGGGAGGCTGCGTGGATGATCCGACTCTGAATGCATGAGTGAAACGGATATTGCAACTTATTTACCAAAACTTAGACCTCTCTAGCAGCCTACCCTTCTTATTCCTATGAACTGATCTTTGGGATGGTATTAGCACCTACGCTCCCGTGGCTTGCCGAGGAAAGCAGGGTAAACCCATCCCCCCAATTTCTGGAGTCGATTAGCACCACTGGTTTCTTGCCGTGGCACGCGAGGATCCAGTACTGGTCCAGACCCTTGTAGGCTTATGTCTCGGGCTGGGTATCCTTCCCCACCTAACGTTTCTGAGTAAACTATGCGTTGAGCATGCGAGGGTGAGAATGTTGTGAATGATGAATATAAGAGGAGTAAAATCGGAATAAATCCAGAGTCCATTAGGGGCAGCAACCCCCGTTTTTTGCATCAAGTTGAGTAAACCTTAGATCACGGGCGACCTCAGCCCTAATTTAGGAAGCTCACCAAATTTTGATCAGGGGAACCACCCCAGATCCATGCATGGAGTCCTGTATGCTATGGGTCTTGACCCATTAGAGTCCGCTGGGAGCACTTTAAGTCTAGATTGGTCTTTTAGAGCAGACGAAAGCTGGCCAGATCAGACAAACAGATGAAAGCATGCCAGATCAAAACATGGGTACTAAACCCTAGATCTAGGGATTTTTAGCCTACCTGCTTTAGAAGCAATTTGTATCCTTCCTTTTGGCTCCCAATAGCCTTAAGGATGAATTCCTTGCAGTTTTGTAAATATCCTGTAAAATTTCGCCCTTGTTGGCAAGTTGTGATTTTTTTTGTGTTCCAAAGTCGAAAGCAGATGAAAGACAGAAAGACTGATCAGGACTTGAATGTGCTCCTCTACAAAAGTATGTCTAGGAGTCGTGCCTTCATTGGCGCCAACCCTTAGGGCCACACACCATGTGTGCCTGAGTTAAATTCCGCACTGGTTTTGTCTTTTGCTTTATTTTGTGAAGCATGTTGGAACCGCTAGTGGTTAGTTTTTTTGCTTAAGATTATGCATGTCTTAAGACTGATTGAGAGTTTGGTTTGGAATCTTAAACTGATTTGGAATTTCGATCGGATAGTTGGCATGGCATCCTCATCTGAGAGAACCCGTTTCCCTAGGATAGAGAAGTGCGCCTGGGATACCCCCTGGATCTGTTCTTGGACAAGGCAACTCCAACGGAGTGAGCAGATTGAATGGGAGCACAAATACCGTATGGGACAGACTTTGTCCTTGTTAAATGTGCCAATTAACTGGAATATGATCCAAGCAGCCTTGCTTTTTTGGGATCCCCAGCTTTCAGTGTTTCGATTCGGGATCAATGAGTTGACTCCCACAATTGAGGAACTTGACCTGTTCCTCCGATTTCGCGACTTAGGAGAACCCGCTAGGCTAAGTCTCAAAGAAAGCTACAAGAATGAAGCTTGTGTTTTCTTTGGCCTCTCAAGGGGAGAATTCCAGACCTTAGAAGGTGACAAATCATTTACTCGGGTCTCTAAAACATTCCTAGCTGAGAAACTAAGAAACAAAAAGCAGGAAAGACCCCAGGCTTGGTTTGACACCTTCACCCTTGTGGTTCTGTCGCAAATCTTCTTTCCAGCTGGGGGAGACACCATTAATTTGGCCCTCATGGAAATTGTGGATCAACTCAGGGCAGGGTACCAAATCATGCCACTAATCCTAGCTCAACTGTTCCATTCCCTGACTTTGTCCAAAAATGGAACCCGGAGGTTTCAAGGGTACGCTCCCCTTCTCCACATTTGGCTGCAAGACCACCTGTTAGTGCATATTACAAGGCAACCAGCGATAACATCTATTGGTTGGCTCAAAGAGAAATCAAACCAGACCTACCCGCTCGTGAGGATTGGTTTAACCACTTTCTTCGCCTGAAGGGAGAAACGGACATTAGATGGTGGGGTACATACAACATCCCCTACACCCCAATCATAGCTTTCAAGAAGAGAGAGGGCCTTTCCCTAATAGGACTCACCCATGCCGTGCCGTACTATCCGATTCGGGTTTTGAGACAGTTTGGGAAACCGCAGGGAATCCCGGTCAAGGATGACATGAGCAGTTTGATTGGTCCACTCACTAAGGGACTAAGGACGCAACTGCAGACGGAGTGGAAGACAGTGTGCGTATATCAAGAAGACGTCTTCATCGAATCGCACTTTCGAGACAACGAGCAATGGATAGCTCGGGAATTCGGCCATGACGGCCCCCCACCTCTTCAGCCTGTCGCATCAGGCAACATTCCAGTTCCACCCCCTAACACATATAGGGACAGGGTGGCCGAACTGCAGGAGACCCACTCCCGTATCCATTCAGCCTATGTGGATTCGGAACGGGAGAGTAGGCAGGCCAATGCGGCCTTGCAACAAGAAATGGAATTGGTGCGCAAGCACGCTGAGGAGGACCGACGTCTGCGGAACAAGCTTTTGCGAGCCTTGAGGAGGTAAGACGTGTCCTACCACTATGATGATGAGCAACCTAGCTAGACTTTGGCTTTGTTGTATTTTGATAAGCATGATGATGTACTTTGTGCCACGGCGGCACTTTTTGATTGAAGCATGAATTTACTTTCACTCTGCCATATTGTTCAAACTTAACAAAACAAGAATTTGAAATAAAAGGATTAATCCCCTCCAATAGGGCAACTCGGTCTCCGACAGACCACCTCTCTTCAGATAATTGCAATGTTCTTGGTCGCTGCGACCACCTAATTTCCTTTAATTGCATCTCTCTCATTGAGGTCGCAAAACCCAGCAAGTGTTAAAAAACACCCTAGCCCTTGAGCTCAGATCACACCCGTCTGTATGTTTCCAAGATCATTCGGTCAAGCCTATAGGGCACTGAAGCCGCCGGTGATTAAACTGGAGTTTGGTGGATGAACGTCCTGGCATAGCCTTCCCCTTTGTAAGGCGCCGAAGTCGATGGTGATTAAACCAACGACTAGCTAAGGCACGCCCGTGAACTACTAGCCGAAATCTTAGGGCACCGAAGCCGCTGACGGATGAGTCGGATATTGGTGGAGGAGCGTCCTGGCATAGCCTTCCCCTTTGTGAGGCGCCGAAGTCAATGGTGATTAAACCAACGACTAGCTAAGGCACGCCCGGGAACTACTAGCCGAAGTTAGGCACCAACGCCGCCAGTAAACGAATTGGAGATTGGCCGAGGTACACCTAGGTGCCGCTTTTTCAGCTCACCCCCTGCGGAGACCCTGCATTGGTCCAACCCCATGATCCTGAGCTCAAACAAAACCCCTTAAAATGAAGGTTCTCTTTCCTTGCCTAACCGGCTCAAATAGATCAGCTTGACCCCAGATTCTCTTCCCTTGCCAAGTGGCTAAAATAGATCAGTGATTTAGGGTTCTCTCTCCCAGTTACCTGCGGGTGGCTAAAATAGATTCGGTCGCTAGGGTTCTCTTCCCCGGTCGTCTTAGGATGGCCAAAATAGATCAGTCTTCAAAATTCATTAAGGTTCTCTTCCCTTGTTACCTACGGGTAGCTAAAATAGATCAGCTTTCAAAAAAAAAACAAGGTTCTCTCTCCCAATTGCCTGCGGGTAGCTAAAATAGATTTGGTCACTAGGGTTCTCTTCCCCGGTCGTCTTAGGACAGCCAAAATAGATCAGTCTTCAAAATTCATTAAGGTTCTCTTCCCTTGTTACCTACGGGTAGCTAAAATAGATCAGTTGATTCAAAATCAGGTTCTCTTCCCTTGTTGCCTTAGGGTAGCTAAAATAGATCAGTTCGTCAAATCACATCAGAAAACAAAAATAAATAAATGAATAAATTCCATCCGATAAAGTTGTGTAAACAATTTGTGTAAAAATGCACTAATACCTGCTAATTGTTCCCTTAGGTACCAAAAATTGCTTTCAGAAGTCCATACCTGTTAAGATCGAGGAGAAGGCTCGATATGGAACAGCAAGGAGAACAGACGCCGCTAGGGCAGCATCCGGCAGAGTCCAGTCATGCCCAAGTGGTGAATGAGATGCAGCAGAAGATGGACAGTATGAGTTCCATCATCTAGGAACTAATGACAGAGCTGAGAGAATTGAGGCAGGCCCCGCCAGTGGTACCAGTCGCCCAGTAGCCGCAACCACAATTCCCGCCACCAGCGGAGGCGGTGCCACTACCGCGTCCAGTAAACCCCCCTCCCCTAGCACCACCACCACCGGCAGCGCCATTTCACGTGGCACAACAAGATCAATTTCTGTCTATCCATATGGGACAGGGCGATGAGGACTGGTACAGAACCCAGGAGGTGCAGTTTGTGGAGAAACTAACAGCAGTAAGGGAGGAGAACAGAACAAAAATGGCCGCCTTAAAGGAGCAGCTCAAACAACTCCAACCTAGCACAATGTAGAGTGAGGCTACCCTGGAAAGCCTCTGCCTCTTTTCGGACATCCAACTCCCGGCTAAGTTCAAATGCCCTGAGTTGCACCAATTCGACGGCACCGGGTGCCCCTTGAACCATCTAAGGTCCTATTCTGGCGACATGTGCCAGTATGCCGGGGAAGAGCGGATCATGGTGCAGTTCTTCCAAAAGTCATTAACTGGGGCCGCTTACTCTTGGTTCTTGAGTCTGGACAAGGCTAAGATAAAGACGTCGAATGACCTGGCAGCAGTCTTCATCCAGCAGTACCGCCTAAATAGTCAGATTGTACAGACTAGGGTAGAACTACAGAGGTTGACTAAGAAGGGCCAAGAGTCGGTGAGAGAATATGCCAAACGCTGGAAGGAGTTGGCAACACTGGTACAGCCACCACTGTTGGAACAGTAGATGACATCTCTGTTTATCGCGTCATTGGGACAGCCGTTCTTCACTTTACTGCTGGGGCAAAGTACATCGAACTTCAATGACCTGATCTTAACCGCGGATCGGATTGAAGATGCAGTAAGAGCCGGGAAAATAGATGGCAGTGGGCAGAGTGCCGCATCATGGAGGCTAGTGTCAGGGCAGGCTAGCAGAAACCAGGGACAAGAGCCCCGAAGGCAGGAACAATAGGCAGTAAACTACGTGCACTAGGCATAGCCTTATCACTTCTCCCAAGGACCAGAGGCAGTGGCACCCCAAGGGACCGGGCAAACAACTTACCAAGGGGTAAGAAAGACGAAAGAAGAATTTGAAGCTAGGTTGAAGCGGGTTTTCACTCCCTTACCCTATGCACCAGCAGATTTGCTACCTACTTTGCTGAAGAAAGGGTACCTACAAATCAAACCCCCGAACCCTAGACTGGTCAATGCCAGAAGCTATAATGCGGCAAAACGGTGCGAGTACCACTCTGGTGCTCTAGGGCACCACACCAATCGGTGCTGGGATCTAAGGCACGACATCCAGGACCTGATTGACAGTAAGCGCATCACGATCGACCCCCCGGCACCACCTGCCCGGACTCCCGCAGCCGGCGTGACTACCAATCCTCTCCCAGATCACTCAAAAGCCTCCACTAGTAGGATGGCGAATCAAGTAAGTAGTGATCAGGGCATCGGGCAGCTCGACTCTTCTGTACTTATTGGCCGACCAGGGCAGACAGTGAAGGTGCAGCTTCAAGCAGAAACCCACTCGACAGCAATTGCAGTTAGGGAGAATGCAGATGTCTACATCTGAGCTATCGAGGATGAACCTCAGAGCACTGAGGAAGTCACGGGGACATGGAACTCCGTGCAATGTGGGTGGATTAGTGACACCCCGTCCCCTCCACGCAGAGAAGGAGTGGGTAGTTCCGAAGGACCCTGGTTCCGAGATGGGCCACAGGACACAGACGCATCAGTGGGCAGTTCAAGGGTACCTCCGCAGATGTCTATTGGATGGCCGCCTGAGTACATGTCTGCAACATCAGAGCCGGACCTGCAGTCCCTCACCGATCCCCTATCAGCTGAACCAAGTTCAGAATCCCTCTCCCACGGCACGCCTGAGTGGTTTGGCCCCCCTCACGCCGCAGAAGAGGAGGAACCACCATCCACTCCTGAACTCGCAAACCTGCCTGATCCGTATGAGAGCTCGGACGAGTTCGCTGATACAGACTCAGAAGACACGTTAGCTGAAGAAAGCGGGAGAGTGAATGTCATCAAAGGAGATGGCACCGACCCCCATACGGGTTTTCCTCTGGTGCACTTCCACCCACCCACAGACCAAGAGTTTTTCCACCCCACCCCTTTCACCAACCCCCCTGCTCTCAATATCCATGACATCATGGACTCACCTCCACAAGACCCCTTCTCCCTTTCATTTGAACCACCCACCCTCAACCTTTCCCAACTCCGTCTTGAACTGCCTCCCTACAATGCGGTACCCCCCACCTTTCTCCACCCAACCTTTCTACCATCAAGCTACCTCCACCACCCCCATTGAGGTAGAAATCGATCGTATCACCCGATCCGGTCGATACGTAAACACCAATCCCCTAGTCGCACCAGAGGAGGGAGCGGAGGCGGAAGCGAAGAGGAAAGAAAAAGGGAAGGAAGTGGTTACTGAACTACCATAGACCCTTAAGAGAAAGGGGAGGGCCACCGAAGAGGAAATTATAGATTTACACCACAGTGTCTTCACACCAGAATACGAACTCCTCCAGCATTTGAACAAAGTGCCCGCCCAAATTTCCATAATGCGGCTCTTAATTGACTCGGAGAAGCACCGAGCAGTGCTAATGAAGGTTTTGAGGGATGCGCATGTGCTAGAAAGCATCGATCCTGAGCAGCTAGGGGCAGTGGTATCAGTGATCATGGCACCCCAGGCCATCTCCTTCTCTGCAGCAGATCTGCCATCTGAGGGTTGTGACCACACTGAGCCACTCTACATCACAGTGAAGTGCATCGATCTCATCGTAAAACGTGCCATGTGTAAGCACCTCATTTTTGCGCTCCCATAAAAACCAGAAATGCAAACCCTGGACAGAAAGTCAAACCCTAAGGGGTGAAAAGTTGACTTTTTGATCAAGTGAAAATTGGCCATCTCGCTTTATGCCATTGGATAGAGAATCTCGACACGGTTCCAACGCAACTAAGTTTGCAGGAATCGGGGTCCGGATGAAGGTTCTGCGGGCGGTCAAACCTGAGCAGAGCCAAAAGTTGACTTTCTGCTAAAATCAGATCCAGAGGCCTACCCCTAGGTCATTGGATAGAGAATCTAGACACGGTTCCAACGCAACTGAGTTTGCAGGAATCGGGGTCCGGATGAAGGTTCTGCGGGCGGTCAAACCTGAGCAGAGCCAAAAGTTGACTTTCTGCTAAAATCCGATCCAGAGGCCTACCCCTAGGTCATGGGATAGAGAATCTCGACACGGTTCCAACGCAACTGAGTTTGCAGGAATCGGGGTCCGGATGAAGGTTCTGCGGGCGGTCAAACCTGAGCAGAGCCAAAAGTTGACTTTTGCTAAAATCCGATCCAGAGGCCTACCCTTAGGTCATTGGATAGAGAATCTCGACACGGTTCCAACGCAACTGAGTTTTCAGGAATCGGGGTCCGTATGAAGGTTCTGCGGGCGATCAAACTTGAGCAGAGCCAAAAGTTGACTTTCTGCTAAAATCCGATCCAGAGTCCTACCCCTAGGTCATGGGATGGAGGGCTCCGATACGATTCTAATGAAACTAAGTGTGCCAGATCGGAGTCCGGATGAAGAAAATATGAGCTGATGAAGTTTTCGAGCAGCAAAACCGGCAATCTGCGCACGTGGCAAAAAGCTGCACACGTGGCGAGTTGCGCAGGAAAATATCTCGGGGATCAAATCCGTAAATATCCAAACATTCGAAATATCCCAGGGACTAAATCTGTAAAAATCCGAGAATATCGGATTTTACCAAAAATTGTCAGGGACTAAATCTGAATTTTTTAGATTTTTCGACCGGCGAGTGGCGGCATTAAATGATTTCTCATCATTATGCCACTCGTGCGGACGTGGCAGCAGGGTATGCGTTCAGCTCAAGCTGAGCGGATACCCTTTTTTTAAGTGAGCTGCCTTTTTTTTTAAGTGGGCGGGTCCTCTTTTTTTTTCCTTGGTCTATATAAACCGCGCGAAATCTCGAGCAAAGGGTCGACAAAAATTTTGGTTAGAAGTTTTTTTCTGGTTTGGGAATTTTGGTTAGCTCCAAGTGCCGTGCCCAAGCCCCTTCCCCACCTGAACCCTACCTGTCTCAGTGGCTTCGGCCTCCCCAAGCCCCCCACCTTGATCCAAACCCCCCCTATCCTTGCTTCTTCCTCGTCCCCGCACAACCAAACGAAGGCCGGTTGCTATTGGAGGTGCAAGAGAGGAGAGTTCCAGCGCTCGTGCCACCTCAAGGAGAAGCCGCCGCTTTGCACCAGAACGTAGGAACTCCAGGTAATGTTTCGCACTTGTTTACATATATAAAAATGGGAGTCGTATGCATGTCATCGCAACTGTTGTGTTTCCTTCCCTTGCTACGCATTCTGTTGCTCCCCCATTTTGGGTGACATGGAGGTCTCCAGGGTAAGGGAGACCTCATGCACGACCCCGTGAAGAAGACAAGGGTTTTGTTGCTCCTCCGAGTGCTCATGAGGTGCCAGCACTCCTGTAAAGAACCAGCTCCTCATTTAACTCATCTGATGTATCCCTGTAAACCCCCCTCCTCTCTCCCTTCTTCGGATGTTAGTGTGCCTGCTCGGAGGTCCAGTCGGGGGAGGAAAGTGCATACAATGTCTGCATGTTGTTTTTTGTTGTTTTTTTTACATTGCTGGACTTGCTAACATGCTACTTGCTGCTTGTGCACCGTTGAGCATGCTCCCATCCCCCCCCCCCCCCTTTTTAAGCTGTTAATGCATCTGTACCTGTTTGTTTTTTATCGGGTTTGTTTTTTTTCTTTTTTTAGAGATTTTGGGTTGTGGGATGAAGCATGAAGCATGTTTAGATTAATTTCAATACAAGTTTAAGTGCCTTCTGGGGAGTGGTTGAAGCTCGGGGAAGTGTTCTGGGCATATTATTCGTGAAGTATTTTGAATGCATGGTTGTATTGTGAGTTTTCTGGGTTTTCAAAACTTGAGATAAAATGTGTTTAGATTAAATCCAAAGCTAGTTGGGAAGTGTCCTGGGCACATTAGGAGAATAGTTGAACAATTACAGGACGAAAAAAATCGGCCAGAGATGGATATCTCGAAGAAACAGAGAGTTAAAAATCGCAGTGAGTCGCCGCCCACTTGGCGCTCACTTGCGCTCACTTAGGAAGTAGGCGCCCTTTTAATTTCACTACCCGCTGAGCTGGCGCCCATCTCGCGCCCACTTGGCGCTCAGCTCGCGCTCACTTAAAACCAAGTGTAATTCTGGCGCCCATCTCGCGCTCAGCTCGCGCTCACCTCCCGCCCAGCTCGCGCTCACTTAGTATCGAGTGAGCGCCAGGTACAAAATTTTGCCTGGTTCTTAGCGCCTACTGGCGCCTACATGCCAAATTGCTAGTTTTTTGAAAAACTCCGCTTCGCTTCGCCCACAGGGCCCCCGGGTACCTCCCCTTGGACCCAGCACAGTGAGCCAATTTTTTCCTGATAGAGTGTCAATCTTGTGTATTTTCTTGGTTTGATTATTACTGAATGTGAGTGCCATTTCCAAACCAAACCGGATAAACCAACAGGGTTTCCGGGTCACCCGGAAACCCGACATGGGACTTGGACTCCCGGTCCAACTTGACTTCTAGTGGGCCTTCCAACGGGGCCCACCAAGCCCAATAAACACCAAAGCATGCCATTAAATAACTTAAGTAAAATAACAATTTGAACCGGGTGGGCCAAACCCAATGCGGCCCACTCGAGCCTTGTTATGTGAAATTAATGCATGAATTGCGTGGTTTGGCCGAGACCAAGGGCAAGGGCCTACCGGGCCCGCCAAAGCCCACCAACCGAACCAAGGAAGGGTGCAAACCCTAACTTTTGGTAACTTGGGCTTACAAGCCCAAATTTGGACTACGGGCCCCAAGCCCAGTGTCCAACTCACTTTGGCAGATTAAAAAGATAAATCCGATAAAAATACTTGGACACCATGTGGGCCCACCTCAGAGGCCCATGAACCTATCCGGCCCACCTTTTCATGAAAAACACTTAAATTTTAAATTTGAACCTAAAGTAAAATCAATTGAACTAACCAAAGCCCAAAGGACCTCTCAGGCTAGACTGAGGTCCACAAAGGTACGCGGGCTTGACTAAGCCCACCAAGGATACCATGGGCCTTCCAACGGGGCCCACCCAACCAGACTCAGATCACCTAAGTAGTCAAGATAAAAGCAATTAAAGGGACCCACACCACTCAGGTGGTCCCGCCAGACTTAACCAAACTGCATATCGGATTAGGAATCAGGTGAGACCAATGAAAGCTGACTCAAACCAGGGAACCCACGGGACCCGTCATCCGACAGGGTGGACCGGGGTGTCTACGGATTTCCCCGGACAATAACCGAGACCCTACTTAGAATCTCAAGCCGCAGACCAAAAGCCCTAATAGACAAGATTAGGCACCCAGGTATCCGCCTGCACCCCATCAGGCGGTGGCGACTCCGAATTTTCCCGTGCCGCGTTTCCGATGCGCGCACAGCCTGGCGACTCCACTGGGGATGAAATCAGCCCAGTAGGACCCTGGTTAGATGAGTCAGCATAAAGAGAGATTTAGTTGACGTTTAGGGTTTCTTACTACCTCGTTTAGTAAGATACAGAATACGCGTAATTACGCGTTCTGGGGAGTCCTGTCAAAGGGACGCGATAATTGCCTAAGGCAAGTGGGATTTAAGCGGTCCCTTGTGACTCCCCACTTACCTGGGGACTCTCCCAGAACCTCGTATTGCGTGCTAATTCTGTACCTTGCTATACGAGACAGTAACAATCCCTTTACCAACAAAATCTAGACAAATCTCACCTGTGTAGACACAACACGCAGCCCAACTGCACACACAGGCACACCACCACACCATGGATGGATTGTCCAATTCCCGCATTGATGTGATAGAACTACGTGGGGTGACACGCATGAGGGAGGATGCGTGAATGATCCGACCCTTGATAGATGAGAGAATCGGATATTGCTACTTCTTTACCAAAACTTAGACCTCTCTAGCAGCCTACCCTTCTCATTACTATGAACTGATCTTTGGGATGGTATTAGCACCTACGCTCCCGTGGCTTACCGGGGAAAGTAGGGTTAATCCATCCCCCCAGTTTGTTGGAGTCCGTTAGCACCACAGATTTCTTGCCGTGGCACGCGAGGATCCAGTACTGGTCCAGACCCTTGTAGGCTTATGTCTCAGGCTGGGTGTCCTCCCCCACCTAACGTTTCTGAATGAACCTTGCGTTGAGCATGAGAGGGTGAGTAGGATGTGAATGATGAATAAAATTCAGAGTCCATCAGGCGCAGCAACCCCCGCTTTTGCATCAAAATTGAGTAAACCCTAGGTCATGGGCTACCTTAGCCCTAATTTAGGAAGCTAACCTAACTTTGATCAGGGGAACCACCCCAGATCCATGCATGGAGTCCTATGCGCTATGGGTCCTGACCCATTAGAGTCCGCTAGGAGCACTTCAAGTCCAGATCGGTTTTCTAGAGCAGATGAAAGCCAGCCAGATCAGACAAACAGATGAGAGCATGCCAGATCAGAACATGGGCACTAAACCCTAGATCTAGGAATTTTCAGCCCGCCCGCTTTAAAAGCAATTTGTATCCGTCCTTTCGGCTCCCAACAGCCTTAAGGATGAATTCTTTGCAGTTTTTGTAAATATCTTGTAAATTTTTGCCCTCGATGGCAAGTTGTAATTTTTTGCAGCGGTCTGGCACCGAAAGTAGATGAAAGAGCAGACGAAAGACAGAAGACTAAATCAGGACTTGAATGTGCTCCTCTACACGAGTATGTCTAGGAGTCGCGCCTTCATTTGCGCCAACCCTTAGGACCACACACAATGTGTGCCTAAGTTAAATTCTGCACTGTTTTGTTTTTTGCTTTGTTTCATGAAGCATGATAGAACTACTAGTGGTTAGTTCTTTTGCTCAAATTATGCATGTCCTAGGACTAATTAAGAGTTTGGTGTGGAACCTTAAATTGATTTGGAATTTCGATCGGATAGTCGGCATGGCATCCTAATCCTCATCTGAGAGAGTCCGTTCCCTAGGATAGAGAAGTGTGCCTGGGATACCCCCTGGATCCGTTCTTGGACAAAGCAGCTCCAAGGAGTGAGTAGATTGAATGGGAGCACAAGTACCACATGGGACAGACTTTGTCCCTGTTAAATGTGCCGATTAACTGGGACATGATCCAAGCAGCATTGCTTTTCTGGGATCCCCAGCTTTCAGTGTTTCGATTCAGGATCAATGAGTTGAATCCCACAATTGAGGAACTTGACCTGTTCCTCCGATTTCGCGACTTAGGAGAACCCGCTAGGCCAAGTCTCAAAGAAAGTTACAAGAATGAAGCTTGCGCTTTCTTTGGCCTTTCAAGGGGAGAATTCCAGACCTTAGGAGGTGACAAAGCATTCACTAGGGTCTCCAAAACATTCCTTGCTGAAAAGATAAGAAACAAAAAGCAGGAAAGACCCCGGGCTTGGTTTGACACCTTCACCCTTGTGGTTCTGTCGCAAATCTTCTTTCCAACTGGGGGAGACACCATTAATTTGGCCCTCATGGAAATTGTGAACCAACTCAGGGTAGGATACCGTATCATGCCACTGATCCTAGCTCAGCTGTTCCACTCCCTCACTTTGTCCAAAAATAGAACCCGGAGGTTTCAAGGGTGCGCTCCCCTTCTCCACATTTGGCTCCAAGACCACCTGATGGTGTCATCACCTGTCAGTGCACACTATGGCCTAGTCTGTGACAACATACATTGGTTGGCCCAAAGAGAGATCCAACCAGACCTACCCACTCGTGAGGATTGGTTCAATCACTTTCTCTACCTGAAGGGAGAAACAGACATTCGATGGTGGGACACATACAACATCCCCTACACCCCCATTATAGCCTCAAGAAGAGAGAGGGACTTGCCTTGATAGGCCCTACCCATGCCGTGTCGTACTACCCAATTCGGGTTCTGAGACAGTTTGGGAAACCGCAGGGAGTCCCGATCCAAGACAACCTAAGCAGTCTGACTGGTCCACTCACTAAGGGACTGAGGGCATAGTTACTGGCAGAATGGACGAGGGTGTGCGCGTACCGATGGTTTGTCGTATTTGTGATCAGCATGATATACTTGGCGCCGCAGCGGCGCCTCTTAATTGAAGCACGGTTTCATTTTCACGCTACTATATTGTTTAAATTTTAACAAAACAAAAACTTGGAATAGAAGAATTAATTCCCTCCAATAGGGCAACTCGGTCTCAGACAGACCACCTCTTCTTAAATAATTGCAATATTCCTGGTCACTGCGACCACCTAATTTCCTTTATTTGCATCCCCCCATGGAGATCGCAAAACCCAGCAAGTGTTTAAAAACACCCAAGACATAGAACTCAGAGCGTCTAAAATAGGGTTCTCTTTCCCAGTCGCTTCCAAGCGACTAAAATAGATCAGTTTTCAAAAATAGGGTTCTCTCTCCCAGTTGCCTACAGGTAGCTAAAATAGATTCGGTCACTAGGGTTCTCTCTCCCAGTCGCCTCCAAACGACTAAAATAGACCAGTTTTCAAAAAATAGGGTTCTCTCTCCCAATTGCCTACGGGTACCTAAAACAGATTCAGTCATTAGGGTTCTTGTAAAACCCCGAATTTTCACTAAATAAATAAATAAAAATTTAATACGAATATTTGGAGTGTCAATGAATTTGTCAAAATAAATTGGGGATTTAATATAAAGGGATGATTTGCGGTACTTATAATTCGTTCGGGATGTATAACAGACTAATAATGACAAAGAGAATAAACTTGGAAATTTCGGAAGAAATTGAATGGGTAGATGTGAAAATATTGAGAGAAGGGTATTTCGGTCAATTCACATTAATTATCGGTAAAATAATTAAATACATTAATTAAAATTTGTTATTAGACTTGAGAAATACTAATAGATTTAAATTGGGGTTTAGATTGTCTATTAACAATGATATTTAAAGCTTAGTAATTGGAATAATGGCATATTGGTAATTATGTTTGATTTGAAGCCTGAAGTCGAGGAGATGAGAATTTTATTGAAGGATATTAATTATAATTATAGATGATCACACTGATAGGGGAGATTTGGAGTTTGACGCAGATCTGACCGTTGGATCGCGAGATATCGAGTTAAGTATGGATTAACGGTCCTTATTAAGTCTAATGGGTGGATGAGTATGGAACCTGATCCTAGGGAGATGCGTGGGATCAGGGAAGAATAAATTAGGGTTGAATAGTTTTAGTTGTATTCGTAGGATGTCTTGTGCGTTGAAGTTGGAGGCTGCGGCGGAAGAGAAGAAGAACGAGAGAGAGAAAGGGAGACCGAGAAGAAGGAGGAAGAGGGCATATCTCTGGTTTCTCACCGTTCCTGGAACATCTCTTGCCTGCAAAGAGGAGAGGAAGTCTCTGGTTGGAAGAAGAAAGGATCGTGAGCGGACGGAGGTAGGTAGCACCGTTTTCTCGTTCGTTTTGATTTCCTACAGTTTATTCGATTCGATTGCATGATTTATGGTTATATAAGTATGTAGATAGATTGATTGTATGCTTATATGAATGTTAGAAGCAATTTGAATACAAAAAAATTAGTTTTCGAAACTCCGTTCGTCGTTTTGGTTAGAGCGCCGAGCTCGCCTGCACTCAGCGCTCCTAGGCGATGTTCGGCGTTAGTTAAAAAACTTTGAGCGCCCCTGATCGCTTAGTGACGGTCGCTCGGCGCTCGTGTTATTTAAAACAAATAACGCGTTTCCGAAAACGCACGAACGCTGAAGACCGCCGATTGCGATGTCAGGTGGTAGTTGAAAATAAAATGAATTCGATGGGTGCAATCATGACAAGCCTAATTCTTAATAACTTTTATTAAAATTTAATCAATAACACTCATTTGTAATAACTCTCTTTTTACTTTATTTGACTTAAACTAAAACCTAAATAATTCTATTTGTCTTTTATTTGACTTAAACTAAAACCTAAATACTTCTATTTGTCTTTTTGATCATGACTAAACCTTAATAACTTTAAAAACACAAACCAATTTAAAATCATGCTATGTATGTGAATTCCTCCCCCATATCCAAACTTGAATAATTTTTATATTATAACCGAATCTTAATTAAATTGTATTACCTTAAAAACCACTCACCTATACTGTTAAACAATTGAGTATTAATGTAATTAATACATGATTAGAACCGCACTCTAGCGTACGTGTTATGCATCAAATTTCTTACTTAATTAAATATCTACCTAACACTAAATTGGGTTATCATGCTGAAGATATTTTTATATACTAAACAAAATATTATGATTAATAAACTGCGGAACTATTTAGAAATGGACTTTGAACATGAACCTAATATGTTATAAATAATAATGGAATTGAGAATTATCTGTGATGGCTTGGTGGCCAGTTTTATAAATAACCTGCTTGGTGGCAGAGATACCCGCTTGGTGGCGGAGACCCTAACCCGCTTGGTGGCGGAGACCCTAACCTGCTCGGTGGCAGAGATACCCGCTTGGTGGTGGAGACCCTAACCCGCTTGGTGGCGGAGATACCCGCTTGGTGGCGGAGACCTTACCTCCTACGGGAGAGATTCATTACCTCCTGTGGGGCAGATGTATTTCCGATGGATTGCATCCTACAGGAGAGATACCTCATGTGGGGGAGATGTGATTATGCGTGATTGCATCCCACATGGAGGATGGGTGTGTGAGTTACCACTGGAAGGTGAGGAAGCTATCTCCTACGGTAGAGGTAGATGCTAGGTGTTCACATCCTGCGGTAGAGTTATGCTGTCTCCTGCAGGGGGTACCTGTAGTCTTAGAGATGTGCATTCTCCTGTGGAGCTTGTGTGGATACTACGTGTTTGCGTTCTATGGTAGAGATAGGCTACTACCTGAAGGTTGGCTTTTATTACTGATATGATGATTGATTCTCAGGATGATGGATTGTTTTTTTAAAAAGGAAATATTGAAATGTCATAACTGAATAGAATTGCTATGATTTAATGAGAACTGTTAAACTGGAATATTATGGAATCACGAATAAAATGTGGAACTGCTCTTAAGAAGACACTAAAGAAAATAAACCAGAAACCATGGGAATGTGAAATATAATACATTGTCCTTTAAATTGAACGGAAATGCACAGGATTAACTTATTTTATTTCGGGCACTGAGTAAATGTTTGTTTTATATTGAGATTATTCGTTTATCTTATTGACCGTAATTAGTCGTCTATTTTACTGAGCATGAAACCATTGTTATTTTCTATATGTATAAACTGTTTCCTCATGCATGTGTTACCTACTGAGATTGTTGTATCTCACCCCTACTTCATATTCTACTTTTCAAGTTATCTTGGAGAGGACGCCACGGGTTAGACAGATAGTGGGTTGAAGTCTAGAAATTCCATATGAAAAGAGTAGGGTGATTTTATATAGCTGTATTTATTTTAGTGGAATCATAATAGATGATTTTGTAGGATATTAAGAGTTAGTTAAATTTGTAGTTGCCTTTCATTTGATTAGTTAATGTAATCGGATGACTCAGCTTCTAATAAATGATTTAAGCTTCCTAGTACTCTGATAAATCTTAGCTCTTTATTTCCTTATATTTGAACTGATTGTAATGTACCACAAGTTAATGCCTTGATCTGAGTCAAAATGAGAAAAAAAAATGACCCGGATTCGGGGCGTTACAGTTCTCTTTCCTAGTCGCCTCCGAGGGTCTAAAATAGATCAGCTTTCAAAAATAGGGTTCTCTCTCCCAGTTGCCTACGGGTAGCTAAAATAGATTCGGTCACTAGGGTTCTCTTTCCCAGTCGCTTCCGAGCGTCTAAAATAGATCAATTGTCAAAAATAGGGTTCTCTCTCCCAGTTGCCTACGGGTAGCTAAAATAGATTCGGTCATTAGGGTTCTCTTTCCCAGTCGCCTCCGAGCGTCTAAAATAGATCAGCTTTCAAAAATAGGGTTCTCTCTCCCAGTTGTCTACGGGTAGCTAAAATAGATTCGGTCACTAGGCTTCTCTTTCCCAGTCGCTTCCGAGTGTCTAAAATAGATCAGTTTTCAAAAAAATAGGGTTCTCTCTCCTAGTTGCCTACGGGTAGCTAAAATAGATTCGGTCATTAGGGTTCTCTTTCCCAGTCGCCTCCGAGCGTCTAAAATAGATCAGCTTTCAAAAATAGGGTTCTCTCTCCCAGTTGTCTACGGGTAGCTAAAATAGATTCGGTCACTAGGCTTCTCTTTCCCAGTCGCTTCCGAGTGTCTAAAATAGATCAGTTTTCAAAAAAATAGGGTTCTCTCTCCTAGTTGCCTACGGGTAGCTAAAATAGATCAGTTAGGCGAAACATATTAGAAAACTAAATAAATAAGTCAGATAAAGTTGTACAATCAATTTATGTGAAATTGCACTAATGCTTGTTAACTATCCCAAGGTACCAAGAAAGTGCTTGCAGAAGTCCATACCTGTTAAGATCAAGGAAAAGGCCCGATATGGACCAACAAGGAGAGCAGACACCGCCGGGGCAACACTCGGCAGAATCTAGCCATGGGCCAGTAGTGGATGAGATGCAACAGCGAATTGACGGCATGGGGTCCGTCATCTAGGAGCTAATGGCAGAACTAAGAGAACTGAAGCAAGTTCCACCAGTAGTGCCGGCCACCCAGTCGCCACAGCCACATCTTCCACCACAAGCAGAGATGGCACCACCACTATACCCGGGGCATCCTCCTCCCGAGGCAACACCACAACCACCACTAGCGGCACCTTTCCACATCACGCAGCGAGATCAGTTTGCACCGGCTCAACTGGGGCAGGATGGCGAAAGCTGGTACAGAACTCAGGAAGCGCAGTTTGAAGGAAAATTGGCAACAGTAAGAGAAGAAAACAGGGCAGAAATGGCCACCATGAGAGAACTCCTCAAACAAGTCCAACCCAGTACAGTGTAGAATGAGGCTACGCTTGAAAACCTCTGCTTCTTTTCAGACCTCCAGCTCCCAGCTAAGTTCAAATGTCCTGAGCTACATCAATTCGACGGCACGGGTTGCCCACTGAGCCACCTAAGAGCATATTCTAGCGACATGTGCCAGTATGCCAAGGAAGAACAGATCATGGTACAATTCTTCCATAAGTCGTTGACTGACACGGCTTACTCTTGGTTTTTGAGTCTGGATAAAATCAAAATTAAGACGTGGAACGACTTGGCCGCCGTGTTCATCCAACGGTATCGTTTGAATAGCCAGATGGTTCAAACCCAGGCAGAATTGCAAAGGTTGTCAAGGAAGGATAGTGAGTCTGTGGGAGACTACGCTAAAAGATGGATGAAACTAGCAAGCGTGGTGCAACCCCCGCTCCTTGAACAAGAACAGACTTCGTTGTTCATCCCATCGCTGGGGCAACCATACTTCACAATGTTGTTAGGACAGTGCGCCGCGAACTTCACCGACCTAATCATGGCGGCAGGCAGGATCAAAGATGCGGTTAGGGATGGAAAGATAAGAGGCTCCATGGCAGAATCCTCCCAGGGGGCGAAAGAAGGCATAAGATATGAAGGAACGATCAACCAGGTCCGATCTGCCAAGCGCAAGAGAGGAAGTGACCGTCCCCATGCCAGTGTCGCCCCGGCTCGGCTAAAGCAGCCTCTGACCAAGGAAGGAAGAAAGAACCGTGTGTTTACACAGCTCCCATATACCCTGGCAGAAATATTGCCAACCTTGTTGCAAGAAGGACACCTGGGGCAGGTTCCACCAAATAGAAGGGCGTCCGCGAGTAAAGGGTATGACCCAGCCAAGGCATGCGGTTACCATAGAGGAGCACCGGGGCATGATACTGATGAATGTTGGAGCCTTCGTCATGCAGTCCAAGATCTTCTGGAAGCTGGGGAGCTCAAGATCGACCCTCCGCCAAATAAAAAAAAAAAAAAAGAAATAGTAATTGAAGTCCTCAGCATCATCATGCATCTTGGCATTTCACATCATGTATTCTGCCTTCTAATGCTTATCTCTCCTGCCAGGAACCGTGTCAACAGTCAACATGGATAGTACTTCCGGGATGCTTTCTGTGGTTCGCGAGATGGTGGACCTTTTTCGTATCTTATGGCAAATAATACAGGACAAAGAAGAAGCATGGAATAAACGCTGGGAAGCATGGAGGGAAGAAAATTTCGAGCTGCGAGTCAGAGTAAGGGTTTTTGAAGAAGAAATCGAAAGCATGCAAGAAAGGATACCCTTGAGCCACCAAGAAGTAAGCCAGCCACTAACCATAGCAGATGGTCGAGGGCAAAGGGAGAAAGGAAAAGCCATAGCGGCAGATGTTCCCCAGCTTACGAAGTAGCTAAACGTCTACCGTGGCAAAGGGCAACACGACCGAAGGATGGATCATTCAGAGGGTCCCCCAAGGAGGACAAGAGAAGAAATGGAGGTTATACTGAGGAGTGTTTTTACCCCACTACCGTATACACCGGCGGGGTTACTACCAATGCTGCTGAAGGAGGGGTATGTGCGGATTAAGCCCCCGAACCCTCGATTGGTTAATGCCAGAAGCTACAATGTTGCGGAGCGATGCGAGTACCATTCTGGTGCTCCAGGGCACCACACAAGCCGATGCTGGGACTTACGGCATGACATTCAAGATCTGATTGATCAAGGATTCTTGAAGGAAATGCTCGAGGAGCCAAGGTCCACTGAGGGACAAGACATCTCTGACAAGTTAGCACAGATTCGGACGTCCGAACCACCCATCTCCCCACAAGAAGGAGAGGATGATGATGAGAAGAGCACTCGAAAGCTCCCATCCATGGCGTGCAACTGAATTCCAAGAACGCTGATTACATCGGCCACCCTTTTGCATAGTTTGATTGCCTGTTTTGCTTATGCTTTCTTTGCTTTTAAACTATGAACTTGATAACATGTTTCCTTTTCTGCAAGCTTATAAAAATATTTTGGGGAAATCACTAAAGCGTTGGACCACACCAAGGCATGACCGTGATCTCGGGACAAACTTGAACAATCAAATTTGACAGATGAAACGTGCCAAACAGCACAAACTGTGCGGGTCTCAACATAGCCAAGGGATCCCCCGCCAGCATCACACTTGAAACCCACCTTGCCAAACACAGGGGCAAGCGGTGATATGAGAGAAGAAAAAAGAGAGAGGGCAAGGTGCCCATACCGGTCTCGGTCCATTGACATGATCCAGGATCAATGAACCCAATGAAATGACGAGAGGCCATTTTTGGCTGAGGTACCTCAGATGAATTCCGCTAGTCAAACATGTTGAGCTTGATCGTCTCATTTTTAACCCACGTTATGTCTAGCCACCCCAAACTGGGATAAAGCCAAAAAAGCAAACAAAAAAATGATGAACAAAGAAGAAAAATGGTTCTCGAGCCAGTTAATCGTGCAAAAGTAATTAAGTGTTACATTCTCAGTAAAAGGACGAAAGGCCATCCTTGATCTTCTCCAAAAATCATCTGACACGAGATGAGACCCTTGCAAAACACTTTGAGCCTAACAATTCCTTCATTAAACCTACCATGTCTTGTCTTCAAAACTGGGGCATAAAGCTTCGTGTAGTTGGAGACACAAAAAGGATGAAGGTGAAGATGGGGCAAAGCACCCTAAGAACAATGGGGAGAACCCCAGAAAGCAAGAATTCGAAGAAAAAACTGGGGCAACCCCTCGAAAGAAAAGAAAAGAAAAAAGAAAAAAAAAGAAGAAAACAAAAGCCGGGGCAAACCCCGAGAACAAGAATCAAGAATTGGGGCAAAATACCCGAGAAAGAAGGGAAAGAAAGGAAAGAACAAAGAAAGAAGAAAGAGAAAGGAACTACAAATCAAAGTTGGACACAAAGTTGGGGGAGCCGAAGATGAAGCAAGCCCTAACAAGGAAAGTAGACAGGACATGGCTTTTAACCCATGCGTCAATTTCGAGCCTTCATATCATTTCTTCTGGACCCTTGAGCCCAGCCTACATTTCGTCCTACTATGAAGTCCTTTCTGATTACAGAGAATGTAACATCGAATCTTGGGCAAGCTAGCAATGACAGAACCATAAAAGACAGAAAAGTACTTCGGCTAGGCATAATGGTTACCCATAGAGTGAAGTTATATAGGGTTTGAGCTCGTTTACCCTTCGTTTCTAAACCTTGGAACCAAGGCCTACATTTCGTCCTAGTGATAAGTCCTCTCTAATCATTATGTCATGATCCATGGAAATTGCCAAGGCCCTAAGACTGGGCAAGGCACTAAACCCGAATGGGAGAACCAATGAGAGAAAAACCATTACACAACCCCCAACCAATGGAGGGAAAAAGAAAAAATAAGAGAGAGAGTCAAAAAACTGGGGGAGGGCAGTGCCAAAGAAACCCCCTGAACCAAAACAATCCCCCTCATTCCTACCTGGGGCATGCTGTTGAAGGCAAAAAGTGTTGAAACTCTTACAAGGAGTGCCGGGAGGCACCATTTCATAAGTCTAAATAAGTGTGTCAGGTGACTGACTCAAAGATTACTGGTCTTGCCATGGACCCACGTCAGAGAGGAAATCTAAACACTTGGTGAATTCCCAAAAGGTTTCAACCAAGGAGAAATTGCTTGAATTTGCACATAATTTTGACGAAACAAATAAATTCTAATTGCCTAAATTTCACAAGAACTTTTACAGGTACTGACAGAACTTGAGACAGACGCAAAAAAGCCATCACTACGTATTCACACGCTGATGCAAGAAAAACGCCACCGTGTATTCACACATGGGACGTGAAAAAGCCGTCATTGCGTATTCTCACGCTGATGCAAGAAAACCGTCACCGTGTATTCACACATGGGACGCAGAAAAGCCATCATTGCATATTCACACGCTGATGCAAGAAAACCGTCACTGTGTATTCACACATGGGATGCAAAAAATCCATCACTGCGTATTCACACGCTGATGCAAGAAAACCGTCACCGTGTATGCACACATGGGACGCAAAAAAGCCATCACTCCGTATTCACACGCTGATGCAAGAAAACGTCACCACGTATTCACACATGGGACGCAGAAAAGCCATCACTGCGTATTCACACGCTGATGCAAGAAAACGTCACCACGTATTCACACATGGGACGTGAAAAAGCCATCAATGCGTATTCACACGCTGATGCAAGAAAAACATCACCGTGTATTCACACATGGGACGCGAAAAAAAGCCATCAATGTGTATTCACACGCTGATGCAAGAAAAACGTCACCGTGTATTCACACATGGGACGGGAAAAAAAGCCATCAATGCGTATTCACACGCTGATGCAAGAAAAACGTCACCGTGTATTCACACATGGGACGCGAAAAAAAGCCATCAATGCGTATTCACACGCTGATGCAAGAAAAACGTCACCGTGTATTCACACATGGGACGTGAAAAAAGCAATCACTGCGTATTCACACGCTGATGCAAGAAAAACGTCACCGTGTATTCACACATGGGACGTGAAAAAGCCATCACTGCGTATTCACACGCTGATGCAAGAAAAACGTCACCGTGTATTCACACATGGGACGCGAAAAAAAAGCCATTAATGCGTATTCACACGCTGATGCAAGAAAAACGTCACCGTGTATTCACACATGGGATGCGAAAAAAGCCATCACTGCGTATTCACACGCTGAGGCAAGGAAAACGTCACTGTGTATTCACACATGGGACATGAAAAAGCTATCACTGTGTATTCACACGCTGATGCAAGAAAATCGTCACCGTGTATTCACATATGGGATGCCAAAGGAGTCATCACAGTGTATTCACACATTGGTTGACAGAATCTTGTGAAGCCAAAGCCACTGACAGATAAGTCAGAGATGGGTAGAAGCAGTTTCAAATACAACCAAGACAAAGAAAGAAATGAGCAAGGACATAAGGAGCAAAATGTCTCCCAATACCAAGAGATAAGGTAGCCTTGGAGCAAAGTGGCCCCACAAAATCGAATGAGATGTTTCCATCTCTGAGAAAGACAGAGGGAAATTCAAGCCTAACTACGAAGGGCCATTCGTAGTCCACAAGGTTCTGTCCCGAGGAGCACTTATCCTGCAAGAAATGGACGGGGCAATTTTTTCCTGAGCCAATAAATGCAGACGCAGTCAAACTGTACTACGCCTAAGATCATTCTGATGGGGAAATGAAGAGAGGCCTTCCTTGACTCTCCTTTAGATTGTAAATCCTTCCAAATACCTTAAATTCTCCCCTAGTTAGACAATTTTGAGCCTTAAAATTCTTTCAACCCATTGCAAGTGTTCTACACATCAAATGGGGCATTCCTGGCAAAGCAAAAAAAACTGGGTATTCTTGCCCAGAAAAACCTCAAAAAGAAAAGAAAATGCAACAAGAAAAAAAAGGAAAGAAAGAAAAAAGAAAAAAGAAAAAAGAAACAAAGAAAGTGGGGAAATGTTTGCCCCGCCAAAAATATAGAGATACAAATAAGCCAGGATGTAAGACCCACCAACAATAAAAGTAGCACACTTTGCAAACCCAAATAATTAAGCTTTTTTGAGCCATCTATCCTTTCTTTCATAACCAAGATCAAGCCTACATTTCATCCTATCTCTAAGACATCTCAGATCCCAAAAGGAATGATCAGGGCAAACAGTTAGGTCTGCATTCAGCAGCAATGACGGAATTCAAAGTTTCCTAGAAAGGATGGACACAGCGAAAACCCGAAAAAAAGGGCGTTGCGTGGTTAGTCAAAAAAAAAAAAAAAGATAGAACTGGTCACATCTGGTTTAAGCAAAGCATGATACAAAAGAGAGCAGTGACAGTGGCAGGAAATAAACTGAGAAAGAGTAAACAGATCTAAGGGGTCCGAACCGGCAGGTTGCGCTCGAGTCGAAGACTCCACAGTGGCCTGTGATGACAATGCTACGGAAAATACCAAGCACTCCAAGTCCCGTCTGACCTTGGAAAAATTCTTTGATAGTGCAAACACAGGCACACACTGACACACCTGTTTTCTCCATAATTGTTCTGCTTAACTATTTTGAGCTCCACGTTGGGCTACTAACCTAAGTTGATAGTCTCTTAACCTTGGCAAAGGCCGCTTCTATCTGCGATGGGCAAAAGGCTCAGAGCAAGAAGAGAATAAGAGAAGTGTTTTGCATTCCCCAGCTATTCCACGGCTAACATGTTGTCTTTTCCTGCCTTCACAGGTACAACGAAAGTGGGATAACGGACATCTTCTCCAAAATCCCCAGCGGAGTTCCTTCAGTAAACGGAGAATAGCAACCTCCAAAATCCCCAGTGGGAGGCCTTCAGCAAACAAGGGACGACACCCTTACATCCCCAGTAGAGTCCTCTCAAGCAATAAGAGAGTGACACCTGATGACGTAGGCTTCTCAAGCCTTGCCCAGTCTGAAGAGGCCGGCTTTGCGAAGAAGAGCGAAAAGAAGACAAACAAGCTCGCATCAATCCCCACTTATCCCTGGCGGAGCATCCTTCCCCCGGGAACTCCCACGCTTGTCAGAAACAAGGCTTGACCTGAAAGAAGAGACAATTAGGAAAAGATTCCTGCCCAATCCCCAGAAACAGTCACTCCAAGCTAGGGAGCCTCTACAAGAGGGAAAGCCAATCAGAAAGCACTGCAGAAGAAGGAATGACAAGATATGAAGAAGAATGAGCATAAATGAAGATATCATCGGGCAAGATGGCCCCTTTTGTAATTTTTGATTCCACACTTTTGTAAATAGAGTAGAGCAGGTGTGTGGGCTCCCTTGAGGCACTGGACAGCGCTGGAAGCACCTCCTCACCAACAGCAGCTCCTCCTCCGCTCTTCCCTCCTCCTTTCTCCATTCGGTCCACATCCTAACCCAACCCTTGGCCATCAAATACTAAAAAAAAAAAAATGCAAGCAAGCTTCAAGTAAAAGACACAAAATGGATCAGAAGTCTGAAGTCACCTAAAAGCTTTAATGGAACAAACAAGAAGAAAAGAATATTGTCAAGTGTCTGGCATCAACGCCGAAACAGGTTGGCGAGCTCAAGTCCAATCTAATCTCTTTCAAACTTAAACTAAAATGCTGAAGAGTTGCCATACAAAAACCCAAAAAGCAAAGGGAAAGGAAACTCTGAAGCCAGGAAGTGACGCCACATCATTGGCCGCTTCCCTCTCAAAATGAAAATTTCAAAGGACTAAGCTCGTCGACCATGTCGACAGAAACGCCAGGCGCAAAAACGAGATTCTTTTTCTCTTTGCCGTTCATCCGCAAGGTGACTCCGGCAAAGAGGGGCAGCTGTAAGCACTTCATTTTTGCGCTTCCATAAAAACCAGAAATGCAAAACCTGGACAGAAAGTCAAAACCTAAGGGGTGAAAAGTTGACTTTTTGATCAAGTGAAAATTGGCCATCTCGCTTTATGCCATTGGATAGAGAATCTCAACACGGTTCCAACGCAACTGAGTTTGCAGGAATCGGGGTCCGGATGAAGGTTCTGCGGGCGGTCAAACCTGAGTAGAGCCAAAAGTTGACTTTCTGCTAAAATCCGATCCAGAGGCCTACCCCTAGGTCATTGGATAGAGAATCTCGACACGGTTCCAACGCAACTGAGTTTGCAGGAATCGGGGTCCGGATGAAGGTTCTGCGGGCGGTCAAACTTGAGCAGAGCCAAAAGTTGACTTTTGCTAAAATCCGATCCAGAGGCTTACCCCTAGGTCATTGGATAAATAATCTCAACACGGTTCCAACGCAACTGAGTTTGCAGGAATCGGGGTCCGGATGAAGGTTCTGCGGGCGGTCAAACTTGAGCAGAGCCAAAAGTTGACTTTCTGCTAAAATCCGATCCAGAGGCCTACCCCTAGGTCATGGGATGGAGGGCTCCGATACGATTCTAATGAAACAAAGTTTGCCCAAATCGGAGTCCGGATGAAGAAAATATGAGCTAATGAAGTTTCCGAGCAGCAAAACCGGCAATCTGCGCACGTGGCAAAAAGCTGCACACGTGGCGAGTTGCGCAGGAAAATATCTCGGGGATCAAATCCGTAAATATCCAAACATTCGAAATATCCCAGGGACTAAATTTGTAAAAATATCAGATTTTACCAAAAATTGTCAGGGACTAAATCTGAATTTTTTAGATTTTTCGACCGGCGAGTGGCGGCATTAAATGATTTCTCATCATTATGCTGCTCGCACGGACGTGGCAGCAGGGTATGCGTTCAGCTCAAGCTGAGCGGATACCCTTTTTTTTAAGTGAGCTGCTTTTTTTTTTAAGTGGGCGGGTCCTCTTTTTTTTTCCTTGGTCTATATAAACCGCGCGAAATCTCACGCAAAGGGTTGACAAAAATTTTGGTTAGAAGTTTTTTTCTGGTTTGGGAATTTTGGTTAGCTCCAAGTGCCGTGCCCAAGCCCCTTCCCCACCTGAACCCTACCTGTCTCAGTGGCTTCGGCCTCCCCAAGCCCCCCACCTTGATCCAAACCCCCCCTATCCTTGCTTCTTCCTCGTCCCCGCACAACCAAACGAAGGCCGGTTGCTATTGGAGGTGCAAGAGAGGAGAGTTCCAGCGCTCGTGCCACCTCAAGGAGAAGCCGCCGCTTTGCACCAGAACGTAGGAACTCCAGGTAATGTTTCGCACTTGTTTACATATATAAAAATGGGAGTCGTATGCATGTCATCGCAACTGTTGTGTTTCCTTCCCTTGCTACGCATTCTGTTGCTCCCCCATTTTGGGTGACATGGAGGTCTCCAGGGTAAGGGAGACCTCATGCACGACCCCGTGAAGAAGACAAGGGTTTTGTTGCTCCTCCGAGTGCTCATGAGGTGCCCAGCACTCCTGTAAAGAACCAGCTCCTCATTTAACTCATCTGATGTATCCCTGTAAACCCCCCTCCTCTCTCCCTTCTTCGGATGTTAGTGTGCCTGCTCGGAGGTCCAGTCGGGGGAGGAAAGTGCATACAATGTCTGCATGTCGTTTTTTGTTGTTTTTTTTTACATTGCTGGACTTGCTAACATGCTACTTGCTGCTTGTGCACCCTTGAGCATGCTCCCATCCCCCCCCCCCCCTTTTTTAAGCTGTTAATGCATCTGTACCTATTTGTTTTTTATCGGGTTTGTTTTTTTTCTTTTTTAAGAGATTTTTGGTTGTGGGATGAAGCATGAAGCATGTTTAGATTAATTTCAATACAAGTTTAAGTGCCTTTTGGGGAGTGGTCGAAGCTCGGGGAAGTGTTCTGGGCATATTATTCGTGAAGTATTTTGAATGCATGGTTGTATTGTGAGTTTTCTGGGTTTTCAAAACTTGAGATAAAATGTGTTTAGATTAAATCCAAAGCTAGTTGGGAAGTGTCCTGGGCACATTAGGAGAATAGTGGAACAATTACAGGCCGAAAAAAATCGGCCAGAGATGGATATCTCGAAGAAACAGAGAGTTAAAAATCGCAGTGAGTCGCCGCCCACTTGGCGCTCACTTGCGCTCACTTAGGAAGTAGGCGCCCTTTTAATTTCACTACCCGCCGAGCTGGTGCCCATCTCGCGCCCACTTGGCGCTCAGCTCACGCTCACTTAAAACCAAGTGTAATTCTAGCGCCCATCTCGCGCTCAGCTCGCACTCACCTCCCGCCCAGCTCGCGCTCACTTAGTATCGAGTGAGCGCTAGGTCCAAAATTTTGCCTGGTTCTTAGCGCCTACTGGCGCTCACTTGGCGCTCACTTCAGGAAGTGAGCGCATACCCCTAAAACATGCCAAATTGCTAGATTTTTGAAATACTCCGCTTCGCTCCGCCCACAGGGCCCCCGGGTACCTCCCCTTGGACCCAGCACAGTGAGCCAATTTTTTCCTGATAGAGTGTCAATCTTGTGTATTTTCTTGTTGTGATTATTACTGAATGTGAGTGCCATTTCCAAACCAAACCGGATAAACCAACAGGGTTTCCGGGTCACCCGGAAACCCGACATGGGACTTGGACTCCCGGTCCAACTTGACTTCTAGTGGGCCTTCCAACGGGGCCCACCAAGCCCAATAAACACCAAAGCATGCCATTAAATAACTTAAGTAAAATGAACAATTTGAACCGGGTGGGCCAAACCCAATGCGGCCCACCCGAGCCTTGTTATGTGAAATTGATGCATGAATTGCGTGGTTTGGCCGAGACCAAGGGCAAGGGCCTACTGGGCCCGCAAAAGCCCACCAACCGAACCAAGGAAAGGTGCAAACCCTAACTTCTGGTAACTTGGGCTTACAAGCCCAGATTTGGACTACGGGCCCCAAGCCCAATGTCCAACTCACTTTGGCAGATTAAAAAGATAAATCCGATAAAAATACTTGGCCACCATGTGGGCCCACCTCAGGGGCTCATGAACCTATCCGGCCCACCTTTTCATGAAAAACACTTAAATTTTAAATCTGAACCTAAAGTAAAATCAATTGAACTAACCAAAGCCCAAAGGACCTCTCAGGCTAGACTGAGGTCCACAAGGGTACGCGGGCTTGACTAAGCCCACCAAGGATACCGTGGGCCTTCCAACGGGGCCCACCCAACCAGACTCAGATCACCTAAGTAATCAAGGTAAAAGCAATTAAAGGGACCCACACCACTCAGGTGGTCCCGCCAGACTTAACCAAACTGCATATCGGATTAGGAATCAGGTGAGACCAATGAAAGCTGACTCAAACCAGGGAACCCACGGGACCCGTCATCCGACGGGGTGGACCGGGGTGTCTACAGACTTCCCCGGACCACAACCGAGACCCTACTTAGAATCTCAAGTCGCAGACCAAAAGCCCTAATAGACAAGATTAGGCACCCAGGTGTCCGCCTGCACCCCATCAGGCGGTGGCGACTCCGAATTTTCCCGTGCCGCGTTTCCGACGCACGCACACCATGATCGACAATGGATCAGCACTGAATATATGTCCAATGAGGACATTCCATAGCCTGCAGCTAAATCCTTCGATGATCAAGCCAAGCGCTCATAATGTCAGAGGCTTCGACATTGCCAGGAGAGAATCGCTAGGGGAGGTTACCTTTGTGGTCATGATTGCGGATAGGCCCTTCACCATGGATTTTGAGCTCATGGATATTATCACCTCATTTAACTTGCTAATCGGGAGGCCTTGGCTGCATCAGGCAGGAGCAGTATCTTCCACACTGCACAGGATGGTCCGATTTGTATCAGGTAATGAGCTGATCACGGTACATGCGGAAGACCACCGGGAGTTCGAAAGGGTCGAAGTACCCTATATGAACTATGAGCTGCCCACCACACTCAATTTCCAGGCAGTGGAGATGGTGCAGGTGAATCGTATCCCTGAATCAGAAAGGGGGCAACGACTCTCGAAGAGGAGAAGAAAGTACATGGTTAGCACTGCTGACTGCACAGACTAGGGTCTCAGAGCCGGTGATGGACTGGGCAGGTATAAGCAAGGAATTAAGGCAGCCATCCAACCTCATGAGCAGACCACTGGGTTTGGATTGGGGTTCAGGCCGCAGCCAGAAGACTACTCCCGACTCCTTGGGAACCATGCCGAAAGGAAAAAAGCAAGAACTGAAGGAAGAGACCCCCACTGGCCCATATGCGTGTAACGCCCCAAACCCGGGTCAATGCAAACCGGCACCCAACCCGAACCCGGATCGCTACTGTAACAACCCCAATTTAGTTCAACAACCAAATCTGAGGTGTTACTGGCCCATATCAAATACAACATCAATAACATACCAGACCAAAGAATTTAAAATCCATTATCTTATTATACTATCAGAGTTGCGGAAACAAGTATGTGCGGAAGTGTAGTTCAAAATCCTCTGATGAACATAAAGTTTGATCATCAAATAGTACTATCAAAGCCTGGTAAAATAACTGGGTACTATCTCTCTCATCTCTCAATACATCAACCCAACAATAATAATAATCCAATCAAATGTACTAAGTCTATAGCAACAATCCACCTCAGACAAGATCTGGATAATAATAATCCTCCAGAGAATACTCAGCTATCTCTCCCTGGAAGTCTAAGAGATCCCCCTCTCGCATATCAGCTGAAAAAAATGGAATAACAGTAGGGTGAGATACGAATATCCCAGTAGGTAACACATGCATGATTAAACAGTTAATATACGGAAAGTAACAGTTCATGCACGATTAAGCAACATTGACTAATCAGGCTTGTATAATCATTCGTATCATTCGTGAATACAAAACAATATGCTAAACAGTTCTAGAGATGAATTCCAGCAAGTTTTAATAGAAGAATACAATAGTCAAATCAGTAACATAGTTCACACATTGTCAGGATGTACTAAGCAGTCACATCCGACCCATATCTCAATCACATGCCTCCCGCATTTATACAATAATAATACCAAGTGTTTCGATTTCAGTGTCATTGTAGGACTCACAAAGATAGATAAACCTTTTGAGATGATTCTCAACCAATTGCTATACCACCGTGCGACTTAGGAGCGATGCTACTAATGATACTCAAGCCCCATGCAGCGCAGCTTAGACAAGAGCCGTAGTCACCGACTTATTGCACACGTACCCATCAGAGTTGGCATGTACCACCAGCATGCAGCACCAGAATCAATACATGGAGATGGTCGCTTATCCACATGTACAGGGAATCACCAGCGGCTCACCGAGGTGTCCTTCCAGATATAGGACCTTCCCAGACAAACTAACTTGCAAAGGAAGCGCGTCGCATATAGGAGTAACTCAACCCAAATGACATATCCCTCAGCTATCTAGCTACGACTATGGATCCACAACCAGCTATGCCCACTAGACTCCAAAACTTCCCTAAAGTGTCATATTCTATAAGGGTTGGTGCCTAGCGGCATATAATGGTTATATCTGTACATTTACTTCAATATTTGTTCATCTGAATTCAGTATTCTCTTTAGAAGGTATTCTGATTTATAATGTCATTTAGAGGTATTTAGATAGTCAAATGGTAGTTAGGCTTTTCCAAAATCACGTTTCTCATTTACCTTCAAAACTTGGCAACTATTGTCCTAAATATCTCCCTAATTTGTTTTTCTGTAAAACAGGGGTTTAGGTAGTTTATTTTGGTCTTAAAGTACCTTAATTAATCATTAAAATTGTCTAAAAATATTTTAGAATTGAATTAGGTTCGAAATTATGAAAATCTGGAAATTCTGCTTAGAGCGCCTAGGATCGCCCTGGCGGTCTCAGGTCGGCGGTAGTGCAAATTCGAGCGCCCGCGGTCCGTCTTCTCACAGTCTGCGGCGTCCTAATTTTTTTAACCAGCGCCGAAGAGCGCCGATGATCGCCGAGAACAGTCGAGGTCGGCGGTCATACAAAATCGAGCAAAAACAGTTCTAAATCATGGTTTTTCTCGTCTAAACTCATTCTAATGTATTTATAACATGCTTATCTAGCTAAATACACTAATACATATAATAGAAACATGCGTTTGCGAGTAAACGAAGGAAAATCCGATTCCGAAAGCAAAACGGTGTCACCTACCTCGTATACGCGCGTTCCTCTTCTTCTCCTCTGAACGGCAACCCCCAAATCTCTCTTCAGTTGCAAAGCAATGCTCCGAGCAAGTCTACTTGGTCTTCCTCCCTCCTTCTCTTTTTTCTCTTCTCGGTCGTTCAACTCTCGTCGTTTGCGGCTGAGTATTACGAGCGACAATACGATTAGGTTATTTTAATACATATTTATACCCTCTAATCCCATGCAACTCTCCTATACACCTCGCCCAATTAGAATACATACCTTGATATCTCAAGATTGGACGATCAGATCTGCATCTAATTCTGGATCTCCACTAAACTGATCACCCCCTACAATAATAAAATATTCCCATCAATCATAACCCTCAGTAATATTATTTACTAATTTAATTTATTATTTAAGGAAAATTCGGGGTTTTACATCCTCCCCTCCTAAAAGAAAAATTTCGTCCTCGAAATTTACCTTGGGGTTCTGGAAATAAGTTGGGATACTTTCTCTGCATTTCCGATTCCAATTCCCACGTAGCTTCTTCAGTTGTGTGGTTCTGCCAAAGTACTTTCACAAGTGGAATCACTTTAGTACGAAGAACCTGCTCCTTCCTGTCCAAAATCTCAACTGGGTGCTCCTCGCCGACTTGGCGCTCACTTAGGAAGTAGGCGCCCGTTAAAATCACACTATCCGCCGAGCTGGCGCCCACTTGGCGCTCAGCTCGCGCTCACTTAAAAGTATGCGTGAATCTCGCGCGAAGCCGGCGCCCATCTCGTGCCCATTCCCCGCCCATCTCGCGCTCACTTAGTATCGAGTGAGCGCATAGTCTAAAGTTTACCTGATTCCTATCCGCCGACTGGCGCTCACCTGGCGCTCACTTCAGGAAGTGAGCGCATACCCAATTATACTTGCCGAATTTGATTCTTGACTGAACCAAAGGGATTTTGATGACTTGAGGTTTATACCACTTAACCAATCACTTGTTTGGGAACCTTGGAAACTGCATTACCTATTCAATTACTAGAGGAAAATCTAGTGGCAAATTCTTAAAGACTTCTAAGGTTGAGTTTAGGTTATTTGTATGTGCTATGCCGGATACCAAAACAATAGGAGTTCCTAATTGGTTTTCCCTTGAATTTATACACTGTTTTGATTGAGAAATTATTAACTTTTGGTTTCACTTGTTTGGAAAATTCTGAATGTATTGTAAGGTTTTTCTTGGCATGAATAACTGTGTTTTGTATTCAAATGGCATGTGTTGCGGAAATGAGAAAATACTGAAAGTATTTGAGATACTGCTTGGTCCAGAGGGACAGGTGATGAACTGTAATGAGTTATATACGATGTGGAATGAATGACTTTATTTTGATGTCGGAATTGCGATTATACAATGATTTACTGTTTTGGTTTAGCTTGTCCTGGATCCAGAGTCTAAGCTTAGTAATGTGATGCTTTTATTTTATTGGAGTAATGGCATGGCCATGGAGTGTTGCCACGACCGGTGTAGAGCAGCCAGAAACCCTGAGTAGGCCTGGTTGTCAATGTCGAAACCCTGAGTAGGCCAGCATTGGATGACGAAACCCTGAGTAGGCCGTCATTTCAGAGTATCTGAAACCCTAAGTAGGCCGGAACTGTGTACATGGGGGTGTGGAGGTCGCTCTGGCATGTTGATTAACCAATCAAATATTTGCATGGCATTGACCATGTGGATTTATTATTCATTTATCTGTTTAGATACTATGGAATAAGTAGTGGAATTTGTCTTTTCTTGGAGCATGGATATAATGATATAGTTTTTGAAACTGATCGGAATTTTGTTGACAAAGGTATTTCCGATGTTAAATTACGTATAGTTTAACTTGCTTCCTAGACCCTTGGGTCAAATAAATTTTCAAAGGGTTTACGCAGATTCCACTGGGTTATTTCCTGTTTTCTCGTGTGATTATTCGATCATAAATTTACAACTAGAAAAGAAATTGTATTGCTGCATGCATGTGCTACTCGCTGAGATATTCGTATCTCACTCTTGTGTTTTTGTTTGTTTTTCAGATACGTATGGAGAGCCGATAATTGCGGGTTGTGAAATTGGGTCATGTGAGTTTTACTTTGGGGTTATTTTAGCGCACTCTGTTACATAGTACTATTGAATTCATGTTTTCCTTACTCTTGTAGTGCGATCCTGTTATTTATAATAACCTCTGGAGACGAGTTACGGGTTTTTCATGTGACTCGGATCCGGGGCGTTACAGGCTACGCTGGCATCAATGGCCACCATCACGGATAATACTTGGGTGCAACCATTGGAGATAGAACTTCGGCGCTACCCTGTTTACTGCTTCAGTGTAGAGAAAAGCACACCCAAAGAAGAGCCTTGGTACGCGGACATCGAAAGGTACATAAGGAACAGAATTCTGCCAGAAGGTGCCTCAGCTACAGAGAAGCGAACTATCCAAAGGTTGGCAGGGCAATACTTCTACAGTGGGGGCAGACTATACAAGAAGTCATACAATGACTCCCTACTGCTATGTGTCAGAGAAGCCAAGGCATAGAAGTTGATTGAGGAAGTCCATGGAGGGTTGTGCAGCACACACATGAATGGGCATATGCTAGCAAGGAAAATTCTAAGAATGGGTTATTATTGGATGATTATGGAAGCGGACTGCTACGCCCATGTCAAGAAATGCCAGTTGTGCCAAATTTATGCCGACAACATCCATTCACCGCCAAACACACTGTATTCCATGGCATCACCTTGGCCGTTTGCCATCTGGGGAATCAACATGATAGGCCAGGTTCATCCAACGGCTTCGAACGGTCATCGGTTCATCTTAGTGGCAATTGACTATTTTACCAAGTGGGTAGAAGCCATGTCCTTCGTGGATGTGAAGAAATCTCATGTGCTCAAGTTTATCAGAAACAATTTAGTCTGTCGCTACGGAGTTCCAGAAGCAATCATCACGGACAATGCAAAGAATCTGAACAACAAGGACATGGAAAATATGTGTGAAGATCTGAAGATCAGACATCTAAATTCCACGGCATATCGGCCCAAGATGAATGGAGCAGTAGAGGCCGCCAACAAGAATCTGAAGAAGATACTTGAGAAAATGGTAGTCACCTATAGAGACTGGCACGAGAAGCTGCCGTATGCACTGCACGCCTACCGAACATCGATCAGAACATCGACCGGGGCAACTCCTTTCTCCTTGGTATACGGAATGGAAGCAATCCTCCCCGTGGAAGTGCAAATCCCGTCACTCAGGATTCTAAAGGAAGCTGAGATCAGTGATGTCGAATGGGAAGAGTCCAGATTTGAACAGTTGCAATTATTAGATGAGGAAAGAATTAAGGCTTTGTGCCATGGCCAACTCTATCAACAGAGAGTAGCGCGAGCCTACAACAAGAAAGTGAAGCCACGGCATTTCAAAGTGGGAGACTTGGTACTGAAGAAAATCTTTCCTCATCAAGAGGACAACAGAGGGAAATTCAAGCCAAACTACGAGGGGCCATTCGTAGTCCACAAGGTCCTGTCCCGAGGAGCACTTATCCTGCAAGAAATGGATGGGGCAATCTTTCCTGAGCCGATAAATGCAGACGCCGTCAAACTGTACTACGCCTAAGATCGTTTTGATTGGGAAATGAAGAGAGGCCATCCTTGACTCTCCTTTAGACTGTAAATCCTTCCAAATACCCCGAATTCTCCCCTAGTTAGACAATTTTGAGCCTTAAAATTCTTTCAACCCATTGCAAGTGTTCTACACATCAAATAGGGCATTCCCGGCAAAGCAAAAAAGAAACAGGGCATTCTTGCCCAGAAAAAACCTCAAAAAGAAAAGAAAATACAATAGAAAAGAGAAAGAAAGAAAAAAAAGAAAAGAAACAAAGAAGATGGGGAAATGTTTACCCCACAGAAATAGAGATGCAAATAAGCCAGGATGTAAGTCCCACAAGCAATAAAAGTAACACACTTTGCAAACCCAAATAAATAAGCCTTTTTTTTAGCTACTTGTCCTTTCTTTCATAACCAAGACCAAGCCTACATTTCGTCCTATCTCTAAGACCTCTCGGATCCCAAAAAGAATGATCAGGGCAAACAGTTAAGTCTACGGTCATTAGCGATGATGGAATTCGGAACCTCCCAGAAAGGCTGGATATAGCGAAAACCCGAAAAAAGGGCGTTGTGTGGTCAGTCACCAAAAAAAAGAAGAAAAAGAACTAGTCGCATCTGGATTAAGCAGAGCAAGGTACAAAAAGAACAGTGACAGTGGCAGACAGTAAATTGGGAAAGATACACGGACTTGAGGGGTCTTGATAAGTCATGAAAATATCACATTAAAATCATGACTTATCTAGTTTTATTTCATATTTAATTCCCAATTTTACTTAGAAATTGTCAAAGTCTTTCATCTTTGCATTTTATTTTCATTGTCTAAATTTTGCCTAATTTGTTGATGTAGAGATACTCTCGGTGATTATAGAAGTCACGGTTCAAACGGCGTAAAAATCGGAGTCAAATTGTAGAAGATATGACCAACGTTCGCTGGCCGTTCGCTTGTCGTTCGAACATTGGTGATCTACAGAGAAACCCGAGAGCAGCGTTCGCTGAACGTTTGCCTGTCGTTCGAACGTTTGTGATCTACAGAGAAACCCGAGAGTAGCGTTCGCTGAACGTTCGATTGTCATTCGAACGTTGGTGAAAAATAGAGAAATTGTGAGCAGCGTTCGCTGACCGTTCGATGAACGTTCGAACAAGAGAAGAGGAAACAACTTTTTGACCTGAACGTTCGACCCACGTTCGATGCACGTTCGAACGATCAATAGAAAAACCTGTTATGAAATTCCGAACTTTTCAGATTTGTTTCCTTTTTCTTGGGGATCTTCTTCTAGTTTTTAGGAGGACTTTAAGGGGTTTCTAATTAAGGAGATTAGGTCGTTTTGGACTTGAAAATCGTGGATATACAAGGAAAGGAAGTTCTCTCTTCCTTAGGAGTCTTGGAAGGAAAGTTTCTATTTTCTCTTCAAGGGATTTTTGGGCAAGTTGATGTAATTTGATATAAAAGAGGATTTGAAATGTGAAGAGAAGAGAGTTGGTGCTGGGAACGTGAGAAGGAAGCTGGAACATCAAGAGATCAGAGCTTGGATCATCATTAGTTTATTTCTTCTCTTTTGTTCTTCTTCTTTCATTATACTCTGTTTTTTATAGTTATTCTTTGTTCAGTCATGAACTAATTTCTCTTTCTAAGGCTTTGATGTAATCTGAACATGATGTTTTAATTCTGAATACTATTGCTAAAGGATTTATGATTCACTATTTGAGTATTTTATTATTGTGCTTAACCCAATTGAGTATTTGATCACCATTCAATTGTATTTGATAATTGTATTGAGACCGAGAGGAGATATACAATTTTAGTTCCTGTGATAAAATACCATATTCTACATGTTGATAGAGATATTGGCATGGTCTATGTAGCTTTGTGTTTTTGGACATGATACTCCACAGATCTTAATGTACCTTGTTACTTTTAAATTCGCATAGAGATATCATGAGTTATCGTGGGGAGGTAAGTTCGTTGGTGCTCAAGAGAGACCATTGGATAGAATAGGGATTTTCGCTTTCAAAGTGGATTATAACATTCAGTAGCATGTGTATTCAAGAGTTAATTCAGATTTGTTTATGATGAAATCAAATGCCTTAGTATTTTAAATCTCTTATTGAACCTTAATCTCATATTTTCTTAATTAATAATTTTAATTGCTAGTTAAAAACTCATCTCACTTTTTGATTATCCAAATAGAATTTAGGATAGTAATTTCAGTATTTAGTAGCTACCATTCCCTGTGGGTTCGACACTCTATTTCATCACTTTATTACTTGTTACGAATTCGTGCACTTGCGAAAAAGTACATCAAGTTTTTGGCGCCGTTGCCAGGGATTGATTTGTTTACTAATATTGATACTATCTATTCTCAGTTTTAATTTGGATTTTAATTTTTATTTCAGGACTTGTGTATGCGACACTCTAAAAGTGCTGAAATCTTTCCTTGTGATCCTGAAATTGATCGTACCTTTAGGCGGTTAAACAAGGAGAAGAGGCAAGTTTTGAATAACTCTCCAGTTGAAATGGCAAATCAAATTGAAGAAGAGGAGAACAATAGGGCTTTGAGAGACTATGCCATGCCATTAGTCACCGGGGCTCACACAAGCATTAGAAGGCCAGCAATACAAGCCAACAATTTTGAGATAAAGCCAGCCATCATTCAAATGATCCAATCAACCGTGCAATTCAGTGGCATGCCGAATGATGATCCCAATGCTCATATTGCAAATTTTCTGGAAATTTGTGATACCTTCAAGCACAATGGAGTTTCTGATGATGCAATAAGGTTGAGGCTCTTTCCTTTCTCTTTAAGAGATAAGGCAAAAGGTTGGTTAAATTCCCTTCCACCAATGACCATCACTACGTGGGATGGTTTTCTCAGAAATTTTTAGCAAAGTTCTTTCGTCCATCAAAAACTGCTAAGATGAGGAATGATATCACTACCTTTGCTCAATTCGACATGGAGTCACTATATGAAGCATGGGAAAGATATAAGGACTTGCTTAGGAGATGTCCTCACCATGGTTTACCTAATTTGTTGCAAGTCCAAACTTTCTATAATGGATTGAGTCCAAATACACGGACAATTGTGGATGCCGCAGCAGGTGGAGCATTGATGGGGAAGCCTTATGAAGAAGCATACAATTTACTTGAGGAAATGGCCTCTAATAACTACCAATGGCCATCAGATCGTTTGGGACCAAGAAAAATTCAGGGAGTTCATGAAATTGATGCAATTAAATCTTTAGCTTCTCAAGTTGCTTTGTTGTCTAAGAAAGTAGATAAAATTAATGCTGTCCAATCTCACTTTGTTTGTGAAATTTGTGCAGGGAATCATTCAAGTGTTGAATGTCAAGTTGGAAACTCCTTTGCCATGGGTGCATCCGAGAAAGCCAATTATGTCTCCAATTTTCAACACCCAAATAATCCCTATTCAAATACCTACAATCCCGGATGGCGAAATCATCCAAATTTTTCTTGGAGTGGTCCTCAAAATATCAATAAGCAACCTCCTGGGTTCCAACAGCAAGAAAAGAAGCAAAATATGGAGGAGCTGCTTACCAAGTTCATGCAAGATACTACAGAATTCATGCAAGAAGCAAGGACTACTTTCCGAAACCAAGATGCTAGCATCCGGAACCTTGAACACCAGATGGGGCAATTTTCAAAGCAATTGGTAGAAAGATCTCAAGGGTCCCTCCCAAGTGATACTATTACCAATCCAAGAGAACATGCTAAAGCCATCACCCTAAGGAGTGGGAAAAATCTGGAAATTCAGAAAGAAGTAAGAAAAGAAGATGAAGAAGAGGACAAAGAGAAGCACCAAGAAAATACAAAAACATATTTGCTTTCTAAAACTCCTCCTCCTTATGTTCCTCCTATTCCTTTTCCACAAAGATTGAAAAAAAATAAGTTGGACAAGCAATTTTCTAAGTTTCTAGATATCTTTAAGAAATTGCATATTAACATCCCTTTTGCAGATGCATTGGAGCAAATGCCAACTTATGCCAAGTTCATGAAGGAGATGTTGTCTAACAAGAGAAAATGGGAGGAGCATGAAACGGTGATGCTAACCGAGGAATGTACAGCAATCTTGCAAAATAAACTTCCACAAAAGCTTAAAGATCCAGGGAGTTTTACTATTCCTTGCACAATTGGAAATTCTCATTTCAATAAAGCTTTATGTGATTTAGGAGCAAGTATAAATCTAATGCCTTATTCTGTTTTCCAGAAATTGGGGATTGGTGAAGCTAAGGCAACAACCGTATCTCTCCAACTGGCGGATCGATCAATCAAATACCCAAGAGGTATTATAGAAGATGTTCTTGTTAAGGTTGACAAGTTTATTTTTCCTGCAGATTTCATTGTATTGGACATGGAGGAGGACAGAGAAATTCCACTCATCCTAGGCCGACCATTCTTAGCTACGGGAAGAACTCTTATTGATGTCCAACAAGGGAAGCTTATACTTAGAGTGCAAGAGGAACAGATTGTGTTTGATGTGTTCGAAGCCATGAAGCATCCCTCCACAAGTGATTCATGTTTTCAGATTGATACCATCAGCAAGTTGGTATCAGATACCTTCAGTGAAAATAATCCAAGGGAACCACTAGAAGCATGCATTACAAAATCAGGGAGTATTTCTTCTAAAGACATGAGCATTAGAGAGTGTGCACTCTATTTAGAGGCTTCACCACAGTACACTCACAAGAAGAAGCCAAATTTTGAAGATCTTCATAAGAAAGAAGATCCCCCAAGAAATTTACTGACTTCTGATCCTCCCAAGCTTGAGCTTAAAACTCTACCTTCTCATTTAAAATATGTTTATTTAGGAGTTGAAAATTCTTTTCCAGTAATTGTCTCTTCCTCTTTGACAGGTCTTGAAGAAGATAAACTACTTCGGGTGTTAAGAGCTCACAAATCAGCATTGGGTTGGTCAATAGCAGATATAAAAGGAATTAGTGCTTCAATTTGCATGCACAAAATCCTTATGGATCGAGGAAAGCCACAAGACCACGGTACAACCACAAAGAAGGCCCAATCCAAACATGCAAGAAGTGGTAAGGTCTGAGGTTCTCAAGTTGCTGGACGCAGGTATCATCTATCCAATTTCTGATAGTTCATGGGTGAGTCTAGTTCAAGTAGTGCCAAAGAAAGGAGGTATTACAGTTGTTAGGAATGAAACCAATGAACTTATTCCAACAAGAACAGTAACAGGTTGGAGGGTGTGCATAGATTATAGGAAACTCAATGATGCCACTCGAAAAGACCACTTTCCACTCCCTTTTATTGATCAAATGTTAGAAAGGCTTGCTGGTCATGCTTATTACTGTTTTCTTGATGGATACTGAGGGTACAACCAAATCCAAATTGCACCAGAAGATCAAGAGAAGACTACTTTCACTTGCCCTTATTGAACATTTGCCTATAGGAGGATGCCTTTTGGTTTGTGCAATGCTCCAGCCACTTTTCAGCGATGCATGATGGCAATATTTTCTGACATGGTGGAAAAGTTTCTGGAAATTTTCATGGATGATTTCTCTGTTTTTGGTTTCTCTTTTGATGCTTGTTTGAATCATTTATCTATGTTATTGACAAGATGTGAAGAAACTAACCTTGTTTTAAATTGGGAAAAATGCCACTTCATGGTGCAGGAAGAAATAGTGCTTGGTCATAGGATCTCATCCAAAGGGATCGAAGTGGATAAGGCCAAGGTGGAGGTTATTGAAAAATTACCTCCACCCACAACAGTCAAGGGTGTACGAAGTTTTCTTGGGCATGCGGGGTTTTACCGTCATTTTATTAAAGATTTTTATAAAATCACTAAACCCCTTTGTAGCTTATTGGTCAAGGATACACCTTTTATTTTTTCAAAAGACTGTTTGCATGCTTTTGAACTTTTGAAGAAAAAACTGATTTCAGCCCCAATAATTTGTGCTCCAGATTGCGAGCTACCTTTTGAGTTGATGTGTGATGCTAGTGACTATGCTTTAGGAGCTGTTTTAGGACAGCGGAAAAATAAATTATTGCATGTCATTTACTATGCTAGTAGGACCTTGAATGATGCTCAACTCCATTATGCTACAACTGAAAAAGAACTATTGGCTGTAGTTTTTGCCTTTGATAAATTTAGATCTTATTTGATTGGCTCCAAGGTTATTGTATATACTGACCATTCAGCTCTCAAATATTTGCTAGCCAAAAAGGAAGCAAAACCAAGGCTATTTCGGTGGATTCTACTTTTGCAAGAGTTCGACTTGGAAATCAAAGACAAGAAGGGAACCGAGAACCAAGTAGCTGATCATCTTTCTCGACTTGAGCTTGAAGATGAAACAGCCACCACATCCATCCCAATCAATGAGGTATTTCCAGATGAACAACTTCTTGCCTTGTCATTGATAGAAGTTCCCTGGTATGCAGATTTTGTAAATTACTTGGTTAGCAATGTGGTAAATCCGGAGTTCTCATATCAACAAAAGAAGAAATTCTTTTCGGATGTAAAGCACTACTTTTGGGAAGATCCCTTCCTCTACAAGCATTGCAAAGATCAAATCATTAGGAGATGTGTACCTGAAGAAGAGATGGAGAATATCTTAAAGCATTGTCATTCACTCGAAGTTGGAGGCCATTTTGGACCAAACAAAACTGTTGCTAAGGTGTTACAATCAGGTTTTTATTGGCCCTCCCTCTTTAAAGATGCTTTTGCTTTTGTTTCAGCATGTGATCAATGTCAAAGAAGTGGAAATATTTCCAGAAAAAATGAAATGCCTCTAAACAATAATCTTGTTGTTGAATTATTTGATGTTTGGGGCATTGATTTTATGGGACCTTTCCCTTCATCTTTCTCAAATCAATACATTTTAGTTGCTGTTGATTATGTTTCCAAATGGGTAGAGGCAGCGGCCCTCCCTAGAAATGATTCTAAAGTTGTGTTGAATTTCTTGAGAAAACAGATTTTTACCAGGTTTGGCACTCCAAGAGCAATAATTAGTGATGGGGGGAAACACTTTTGCAATCAGCACTTTGAGGCACTCTTACGTAAATATGGTGTTACACATAGAGTGGCCACTCCTTATCATCCCCAAACAAGTGGTCAAGTTGAGGTTTCCAACCGGGAACTGAAGCGTATATTGGAAAAGACAGTTAACTCATCCCGAAAGGATTGGTCAAAGAAGCTTGATGATGCATTGTGGGCATATCGGACTGCTTTCAAAACACCAATTGGAATGTCTCCATACCGACTTGTCTATGGAAAAGCTTGTCATCTCCCGGTGGAATTAGAACACAAGGCCTACTGGGCAATGAAGACTTTAAATTTTGATCTTGGGACTACTGGAGAGAAGAGGCTTCTACAGCTAAATGAGATGGATGAATTTCGGCTTGATGCTTATGAGAATGCTCGAATTTACAAGGACAGAACAAAACTCTGGCATGATAAGCACATTCAACGGAAGGAGTTTCTAGTTGGCCAAAAAGTCTTACTCTACAACTCTAGGCTGAGATTTTTTCCGGGCAAGCTTCGTTCTCGTTGGTCTAGCCCTTTTACTGTGGTAACAGTTTACCCCCATGGAGCTGTAGAGATTCATCATGACACAAAAAGCACCTTCAAGGTCAATGGTCAGAGATTAAAGCCTTATGTTGATGAGGACTTCAAGAACTACAAGTCTTCCTATTTGCTCCACCCATCAACATAAAAGATGGTTTTCAGTCAAGCTAATGACTATAACCAAGCGCTTCTTGGGAGGCAACCCAAGTGTTTTTCATTTTAGTTTTTCTTTCATTTTTATTCACTTATTTTTTCTTTTTTTCAGGTTCTTGAAGGTTATTCACAGTCATACAAGTCCATCCTACAGTCCATCTCAACATCTGAAAATCTGGGGAGTATTTTGTCCTTTTCTCTTTATTTTCATTTTACTCTTGGACATTGAGGGCAATGTTAGATTCAAGTTGGGGGGAGTTGTGTTGAAATCTCATGTTTGCTAACCCCTGTTTTGGTGATCTAAAACCCAGATTTTTATTTATTGTGCTGAATAGCTTGCTGGTAGGATAGTTTTATTTGGGATATAAATTTCTAGCTCATGCCTAACAATCCAGATAGCTTGATATTCTTGGTTAAGCTTAAATAGTTGAACACATAATCACATGACTGGGAGATCTAAATTTTGGCCTTTATTACTTATCTTTGGATAGTGTGATTTCATTTGTTTCACTTTGAACTTAGCACGAACACACTAATGCATTATGTGTGGGGTATGAGAACTGAAACCAGTCATAGAAGTTTTGATAACTTGAGTTCTGTTGATTGGCTTATAGATGGACAACTTTGGCATGATAATTGTGGTATGAGAAAAGAAAATTTTTTTTTTCAGAGTAACAAGCAAGGCTAAGAGATTTTGAGCTCCTTTTTACTGAGTAACCGGGCCTCTTGCCTCACTAAGCAATGAGTGTTCGCGTCAAAAGGTAAGGAGTCTTAAAGTGGTTGATAATGTGGCTAGTTTAGCTTCGTAGCCTTTTTGACTCGAGTTAATAAAACCTGTAGGGGTGTCTTCACACCTAATGCCCTTTGAGCCATCTGGTTCGGGAGTCATTGGTCCAACACTCGATAAATGGGTCAATTAGAAAGCTTAAGGAAGCTAGACATTGCACAGTCCACATGTTGTGAAAAAAAAAATAAGGAGAAGAAATGTCATGCTTTGGTTGTTTCATCAAATAAGGAGTCCTCTGAATTTTGGTTTGATAGAACTTTTATAATGGAATTATTTTGAAGCCTCATAATGATGTGTGAGATCACTTTACACCAAAGGCACTTGTGATGTTCCACTATCTAAGTATAAGTGATTAGGCTCATTATTGATTTCTTAAGATTGTGAACATGGAGTTTCAAATATTAAGTTATCCTTGAATATTAACTGTTGTTCTGGGTGTTGCTTTATTTTCTTTGATATCATGTGTTTGAAATCAATTTCATGTTTGTGGGTATCATCCTGGTAAACCCTCACGAGCTATAACTCGTCCACTAGGGGCACCTAGGGGTTTAAAGGCTTGTTGCATATGCTAAATGCAATCGAGAGTGCCAGCGAAAGTGGTATAGTTAGGACTTTCATTTTTAATTGTTTTAGTTCAGTTTTGCTAGGGACCAGCAAAAAGTAAGTTGGGGGGTGTGATAAGTCATGAAAATATCACATTATAGAACATTAAAATCATGACTTATCTAGTTTTATTTCATATTTAATTCCCAATTTTACTTAGAAATTGTCAAAGTCTTTCATCTTTGCATTTTATTTTCATTGTCTAAATTTTGCCTAATTTGTTGATGTAGAGATACTCTCGGTGATTGTACACCCGTGGGAAACGCGGCACGGGGTAAATTCGGAGTCGCCACCGCCTGATGGGGTGCAGGCGGACACCTGGGTGCCTAATCTTGTCTATTAGGACTCTTGGGTCTACGGCTTGAGATTCTAAGGTTGGTTCTCGGTTGCGGGCTGGGGAAGTCCGTAGACACCCCAATCCGCCCCGTCGGATGACGGGTCCCGTGGGTTCCCTAATTTGAGTCAGTTTTTCTTACTTTTGGTTTTCACCCGATTCCTAATCCAGCATGCTTTTTTGTTAGGTCTTGGTGGGACCACCTGAGTGGTGTGGGTCCCTTTAGTTGATTTTATCTTGTTCTGCTTAATTTAATTGATCTGGGTTTGTTTGGGTGGGCCCCGTTGGAAGGCCCAACCAGTGTCCTAGACGGGCTTGAGTTGGCCCGTGTGCCCTTGGTGGGCCTCTGTCTAACCCTAGGAGGCCCTGTGGGCTTGGGCTTAATGAGTTAATTTTTATTAAGGTTTAAGTTGAAGCCTGGGTGTTTTGCATGCAAGTGGTGGGCCGGATCGGTTGGTGGGCCCTTTAGGTGGGCCCACATGGTGACCAAGTAAGCTTAATTTATCTTTATTCAGTTTTTGCCAAAGTGGGCTTGGTCATTGGGCTTGGGGCCCATGATCCAGGCTTTGGGCTTTGAAAGCCCAGTTCCTCGGAGTTTAGGGCTTGCACCCTAACTTGGCTTGATTAGCGGGCTTTTGGTGGGCCCGACAGGCCCTAGCCCGTGGTCTCGGCCAAACCACACAGTTTATGCATTCATTCATATGGCAAGGCTCGGGTGGGCCGCATTGGGTTTGGCCCACCCGATTCAACTGGTTCATTTTTTCTTAGGTTAATTAATTAGCATGGTTTGGTTCATTGGGCTTGGTGGGCCCCGTTGGAAGGCCCACTAGTGTGCCAGGTTGGACCGGTTGGTCCAAGTCCCATCTTGGGTTTCCGGGTGGACCGGAAACCCTGCTGGTTCAATGGTTTTAATGCAAATCACCTCAAAATTCGGCAAGGGAACAGAATATGCAAAAATCAGGCTTCTGCGTGTATCCGGCAACTCAGGCCGGATACACTTGGTCTGCAGGTTATCCGGCCTTGATGGCCGGATATGCTAAGGCCCTAGGTGATCCGGCCTGAGTTGCCGGATCACCCTGGAATGGCCTTTTTGGGTTTTGGCCTTTCGGGATTGGTTCCAGGGGCTCCCGGGATGGTTTTGAAGGTTTCGTGGGCCCCTGTGAAGGCCCACGTAGGTTCAGACTTGGGAGAAGAAGCCTTCCTTGGCTTCTTTCACTTGGGATTTCTTCTAGCAAAACAAATGGGACTTGGGGGCCACTGCTGTGGGGGAGGGGATCATGCTTGTGGGGGTAATGGAGCATGCAAAGAAAACTTAGTGATCCTTCAGTCAAAGAAATACAGCCATGGTTACCTAGCATGTTATCATCCAAAAGAAAACTACATGCATGCTTAGACAATAGGAAACAACATGTTGGGCTAGGGGATCATGGAGCATTCAAAGGCCTCAACCACATCAATAAAATATCTAATCGAGCCATGCCTCAAACTAGTAAAATCTTAAAGAAAGGAGAGAGGAGGGGGCTTATTATGGGGTACATCAGATCATGTACTAAGGAGGAGCATTCTCCTCTGAAAAAAACATGCCTAGAAATAAGTCTAAAACAGCAACAGCAGGGAACTAAAAATGCTTGATAGATGGAATCCCACACTTCCTTAACCAAACCTACGTGACCCTCATACTGGTGGACGCATTCATACTATGAAAATGAGAACAAGTATATGCTTAGCATGGTAGGAATACAGCTCCATGCAGGAAAAGGAAGGCATGCAAGAATATTTTTAGAAAATCCTAGATTTAATATATGTTAAATACAATCTACTAAGGAACAATACTTGAGGGTTCTTGGCCTCTTGAGCAACGTATGGGTACATCCTTGGAGCTGGACAGCAGCCGGAACTCCCTTTTTTCTCGGCAAAAACAGCAGCTCCTTCTTGCTTCAACCAGAGAATGGGGAAAGGAAGAAAGCCAAGGCTTGGGGGCTTTTGATCTTCCCTTGGAGGTGAAGGAGGGTTGAGGAGGTTGAGAGGGGTGGGGTTCGAAGGGGGTAGGTGAGAGAAGAGAGCAAGGAAAAGGGAAAAACAAAAGCCAACCCCGGACTAAGCTGCTGTTTTGCAATTTATAGGCAACTTAATGTATCCGGCAACTCAGGCCGGATACTGTAGACACCCCAAATTGCACTACAAAATGAGAAAATAATGAAAACATGTAATTAGAGCTTAAAACAGGTCAAAAATGCATAAAAATTGAATAAAAAGGCTTTTGCCCGTATTTCCTTCACGGTCCCGTCGCGCCCGAAAATTATCTACGGTCAGGCGCGCCCGTGAAAACTATACGGTCACCATAGGACCGTAGTGCATTCACGGGCATTAAAGACACGTGCGAGTTTTGTCCTTCTCTCGATTTCCGAGCTTTATTTATAGTCCAATATATCTTTAAACGAGCGAATTACGTATTTTATTCGCTCAAGTCACCTTGGTTGGCTATGGATGTGCATTATCTCTGTATTTCACTCTATCTTAAAGACCAGGCTATATCCTTCTGGACCAGCCTTGCCCCTGGGTGTGTCTATAAATAGAGGCTCTCTCCTCTAGCTAAAGGCCACGAAATTTTGAGTCCAAGGAATTCTAAGAAGCACCAAGAGAAGAGAAAGAATTCCTGCTGCCTGCCTACTCAATCCAGGTAAGTCCCCTATCCCCTTTTTATTTTCTGTCTTCAATTCTAGAAGTAATAGGATCATCTCTATTGCTGTAGAATAAGGCCATATCTGTTTTTGGTATTCCTAAACTTGTCTATAAGTACCTCAAGAGTCTCTCTACCGTAAAACGTGAAGAGAGAACTAGGGGAAAGGGGAACAGGTGGATCCCTAGAATAGAATCCCATATTTGTTTTTTTCATAGAATAAGGCCTGTGATTATGTTTGTATAACCAAACCTATCTCTAAGTACCTCAAGAGTCTCTCTAGCCGTAAAACGTGAAAAGAGAACTAGGGGAAAAGAGAACAGGTGGATCCGTAGGGTAGACCCCCAATGTGCTCTAACTTGTGAGATGTGACTGCTTTAAATATCCTGATCATGTTTTAATGCTTTTTATGATATATCTGAATGAATTACATGAATCTATGATGTTTATAGCATGAGATCCCCACTTTTTTGCTAAAACTTGGATTTTTGCCACTTTTGCATCTACAGCACTGTTTTCGTGATTTTTGTGATTTTAGGCTAGGATCTCGGATTTATCATAATCAATATGGTAGATCTGGATCCGGAAGCCTGAAAATAAATTCTAGGGTTTCATGATGTGGTTTTTAAATTGTTTTTCATTATTGAGAGAAGACCCTACGGTCTAAATTCTCCCCTTTTGGTGTTTTTCATCAACGTGGGTATTTTTGGTTTTTATTTTCAGATTTAATGTGAAATTTGGGCTTTATCTATGTCCTGGACTATTCAAGTTCAATTTTGAAATATTTTATAAAATCATATTTTTCTAAATTTCTAGAATTTGACTTGAAGCCAGATTTTTGGATTTTTCACTTTAAATTGATTTTATTCGATTTTATCTCAAATTTGTTTTGATCATGAAACCCTAGGAATGGTATGATCATGTTTGATAGTTCTGGATCAATCAAACTATTCATATGAAAAAACCATATATTTTTGCCTTTTTTTGTGATTTTTCATGATTGTTATAGCAAGCTTTTTCCTTTATTTTAAACATGAACAATACCTGGCAACCACCTTGTGTGGATGAATAGGGGTGCCTAACACCTTCCCCTGTTCATAACCTAATCCCCTTACCCATCTCTGGTTTTTTTTTTAGGAGGGATATTTTGCCCTAAAATTTGCCTTTTGTGCTTATTTAATATTTTGGTGTCCATTCACACCTAAATTGAATGGTGGCGACTCTTTGTTTTATATGATCCCATGTGATGATTAGGAAATCATTAAATTGATTTTTTCCCATGTCTCACAACTGGCGACTCTGCTGGGGACTTGTGGATTTGAGCCTTTTGGTGTTTTAGTTCATGTTTTTGATATTTTTTTATTTGCTTGCTATTTTGTGTTCTTAAGCATGTTGAGTATGTTTTGAATCTGAATTATTGCTTAAGAATTCGTGGGGGTAGAAACATGCTTAATTTTGATTTATAGGATTGTTTCTACAAACATGCGTAGGGGAGGTCCGTTTTGCTGAACCATGCTTATTTCTGGCTATATTTTTATGATAGCATGTTTTAATTTTCAGCATGATCTCCATGATGATTTTGGGTGTATAACATGATCATATGTTTGCATGATAGATGTTTTTTTATGAGCATGTTTTAGGTGCTATAGGATTGCTTTATTTACTTGTTTATTTTAAATATGCTTTCCTATTATGCCTTGGTTTGTTTATGCATGGCTGCGAAAAGAGTGGCAAGGGTTTGGGACGTTGTGAATGCACCTTATTTTTACAATGCACTGTGCACCTTTTATTTTTTACACAGCCTACCCTTAACCTATAGGAAGTTGAACCTAAATGTGTGTAGCTTGGCGCAACGAGGTCGATACTTCGGAAAGCGAAAGTGAAAACATTCACCTTAGAACTTTGAGCTAATGATGTGATGATAACGTGGATCTGGGATTCTGGTCATCACTAGGCTTGAGTGCTAAGTTGCCATTAAGCCAAAACCCAAAACCCCTACGCTTGAAGGTGGAGTTACACGTTTTTGGCTAAAGTATACAATTACGTGGGGATATGGGTTTATATGATTGTGGGAAGGCCGTATGCATGGCTTACAAACCAGGGCATAATGCGGATGCTATATTCAAGGTAAACAAGGTAACAAGGTAATCCTATTGTTTTGCATTATTTTCATATCATAGGGGTGTCATGGTGCCCATTGGTTCGGGATAAAATTGGTCCCAAAATATACATATTTTCTAAAGTTGGTGCAGCCCATAGGAAGAGTCTCTACCTCTGTCTAGAATCAATCCTACCCTATGTACACACAAGAGGCAACAAAAGGGTACCAAATTTTTGAGTATGGTGTCAATTTGGAGGGTACATGCACCTTCCTAAACATGTGTTTTAGCAAAAAGGCCAAGGTTATACGGGCTGGAAAAATATAACAAGCTTCCGTAAAACCGCATTTGGTACACGGGCTGGGCTTGCCCGTATTGGTTATACGGGCTAGGCTCGCCCGTGTTTTGCATACGGTCACGGTTTGCTCGTAATTTGAATACGGGCAGGGCTGGACCGTACTGTGTATACGGTTTTCTCGGAATATTCAGCTTTAATCATTTTTTCCCACTAAAATCTTCCTTTAACCTTTAAATAATGATAAAGGGAAACAAGTTTGAATAAAATGCTTCAAAAAAAAATAATTGAGATAAAAAAAAAAAAAGAAAGGTTCCTTAGGCTTCTGAAAGCCTTTGAATTTCAGATTTTTCAAAAAAATCCTGGGCCTCTGAAAGCCTTTGAATTTCAGATTTTTCAAAAAATTCCTCGGGCCTCTGAAAGCCTTTGAATTTCAGACTTTTTCTTAAAAAACTCTTGGGCCTCTGAAAGCCTTTGAATTTCAGAACTTTTGGGCCTCTGAAAGCCTTTGAATTTCAGACCTTTTTCAAAAACCCCCCGGGCCTCTGAAAGCCTTTGAATTTCAGAATCTTTGGGCCTCTGAAAGCCTTTGAATTTCAGAATCTTTGGGCCTCTGAAAGCCTTTGAATTTCAGAATCTTTGGGCCTCTGAAAGCCTTTGAATTTCAGACCTTTATCTTTTGGGCCTCTGAAAGCCTTTGAATTTCAGAACTTTTGGGCCTCTAAAAGCCTTTGAATTTCAGACCTTTATCTTTTGGGCCTCTGAAAGCCTTTGAATTTCAGAACTTCTGGGCCTCTGAAAGCCTTTGAATTTCAGACCTTTTCCTTTTGGGCCTCTGAAAGCCTTTGAATTTCAGAACTTTTGGGCCTCTGAAAGCCTTTGAATTTCAGACTTTTTTTCAAAATATCCCTGGGCCTCTGAAAGCCTTTGAATTTCAGACTTTCATCAAAACATCCCTGGGCCTCTGAAAGCCTTTGAATTTCAGAGTTTCATCAAAAATCCCGGGCCTCTGAAAGCCTCTGAATTTCAGACCTTTTCCAAAAATATCCCTGGGCCTCTGAAAGCCTTTGAATTTCAGACCTTTTTCAAAAACCCCCCGGGCCTCTGAAAGCCTTTGAATTTCAGATCTTTCTCTCTTTTGTGGGACCTGTTGGAAACCCTAGAATATTCTAACAATTCAAAAAAAAAAAAAAAAGGAAGCAAATAAAAAAAAATTCCAAACTCGTGTTCACCCAGCTTGCACATAGGCATTCCTAGACATGTGAATGAGATTAAATTGGCACTGATATTTTCTTTTTATCAATCCAGGTACTAATACACTCGCAATCATAGCTCCTGTAACCAGATCAAGAGCTCGAGCCATGAATCCCATTGAAGATGAAGTTGATGCTCCTCATCCAGATGTTGTTCTACTCCAAGAACAAGTGGCAGGACTAGCCCGAATGCTAGAGAACATACTGTCAGTACAGGCCCAACAAGTGCAGGCCCAACAAATGCAGGCCCAGAACCAGGCGTCCACATCCAACCCTGCACCTCCACCCCCAGTCAATATTCCACCTCCAGTGCAACCAACTCCTGAACCCGTCTATGAACCCACCCCTGAACCTATACTGACCAGGGATGAGACAGCTGAGTCGAACAAGGCTAAGGAAAAGGAAAGGATAAGGGAAGAGGTTGAAAGAAAGTTCATGCATAAGCTAGAAATGATCCAAGATGAATTAAGGGAAGTCAAAGGGGTAAACAACTTTGGAGGCACCAATTTTGAAGACCTGTGACTATACCCCAATGTTAACCTGCCGGCTAAGTTTAAATGCCCAGACTTGGACAAGTGTGATGGCACTGGTTGCCCCATGAGCCACCTAAAGTTGTATTGCGGTGCCCTATGCCAGTTCGGGCAGGATGAGGGTATCTTGATCCAACTTTTCCAAAGGAGCCTGACTGGAACCGCATTAAGATGGTTCGCCACTCTGGACCATGGAAAGATCAAAAGATGGAAGGACCTAGCCGATGCCTTCCTGGCTCAATACCGGTTCAATTCAGAGATCATGCCAGATAGGTACGACGTCATGAGAATGAGCAAAGAAAGGGATGAGACTGTAAGGCAATATGCCAAGAGGTGGAGGGAGACGGCCTCCCAGGTCAGGCCACTCATGCTAGAACAGGAAATGATTTCTACTTTCATCGGTACTTTGGGTCAACCATTCTACAGCCACCTGGTGGGTCAGACCACCACTAATTTTGCAGCTTTGATTCAAGTGGCCGACCGAATTGAAGACGGGATCAGGTCAGGTAAGATAATTGACCACTCTGCCATGGTTAGTCAGCAAGACCCTAATCAGAAGAAAGGAAGCGGGATAAAAAAGAATGGGAACAAGAAGGAGGGTGAGGTGAACATGGTGCAGCCACCATCTGGCCCTAACAAGCCCATACAAATAAACATACCTGCCCATTTTCCTACCCCACCTGCTTCATCATCCCAGGCCCCCATGAGGGTTAATGTTCCAGCAGCACCTTCAGACCAAAAAAGGGTTTTTACCAAAGAGGAAAAGGATGCCTATTTTGCAGCAAGGAGAAATAGGGTTTTCACCCCTATTCGAATGACTCCCTCTCAATTACTGCCCACTTTATTGCAAGGAGGGTATATCACCTTAAGAGAACCTAATCCGAATGCATCTAAGGGGAGAAATTTTGACCCCTCCACCACTTGTGATTACCATATGGGTGCACCTGGGCACCCTACAGACAAGTGCTGGCCTTTGAAACATGCCATTCAGGATTTACTGGACCAGAATACCTTGTCTTTCAATACAGGGGCTCCCAATCCTCCAAGAACCGATATTGGACAAAACCCACTGCCTCAACATCACGGGGCAGGCCCATCTAATGTCATAGGAGTCATCTCTTCTGACAAAATAACCTTTGACCCATCTCAATTAATTGCTCCCATAGGGACAACGGTCAAAGTATATTTTGACAGGAGAAATGAATACAAAGAAGTAAATATGATTTCAAAGGGGAATGATAGTGCTGCAAAGAATATTAGCTCATCTTTGGACCGGGTCTCATCCCTCATGGCCCAGATGAACATCGCCAAGCCACCTTTGGTCATTAATTACAATCCATCCACTTTTACTCCGCCCATTCAGTCTAAGCCACCATTGGTCATAAATTGTGACCCCCTTAGTGTATCAGTCACTTCTGCAAACTCCCAACCAAAACAACTTCCTCCATTGGTTGTTAATGTTCCTATTACTCAGACTTCCATCGCCAAGTCCAAACTTCCCCCATTGGTGGTGAATGTCCCTAAGCCTTCCTACATTGAATCGGCTGTACCATGGAACTACAATGAATCATTTACCACTACATGCCCTGCAGTTGAAAGCAAGGAAGAAGTAAACCTCATGATGAGGTCAGGAAAATGTGTAGGGGTGGAAGAAAAACAAAAAGAAACAGAGAAGGAGAAAGAAGAAGAAAAAAATAAAGGCAAGGCCCAGGTAGGGGAAGAGGCCCCTCAGGTAACTAACAGTGAGGCTGCTGACCTCATGAAGATAATAAAAAAGAGTGAGTTCAATGTCATCGAGCAGTTGAACAAAGTCCCTGCCCAGATCTCAATTCTGGGACTATTGTTAAATTCTGAAAAACATAGGGACACCTTGTTAAGGATACTCCAGGGGGCCCATGTGCCTAAAAATATTGAACCAGACCAACTAGGCCGGATGGTTGGTCAAATTTTATCCCACAATGTGATAACTTTTTCTGAGACTGAGATCAGTCCAGCAGGGTACCATCATGTGGATCCTTTGCACATTGCTGTGCTCAGTAAGGGTTGCATGATAGCCCGAGTCTTGATTGATAATGGGTCAGCCCTCAATGTCTGCCCATTAGTAACCTTTGTTAAGCTCAATCTGGAGCGAAACAAAATAAAGCAAAATGGAAAATCATAAGAGCATTTGACAGCTCTAAAACACACTCCCTTGGGGAGGTTGAACTGCCGATCACAATTGGACCGTATATTTTTAACATCACATTTAAGGTGATGGATATACCTGCAGCTTTCAACCTGCTCCTAGGAAGGCCGTGGATTCATACAGCTAGGGCCATACCATCTACCCTCCACCAAAGAGTCAAATATATTAGAGGGCAAAAGGTGATTACCGTCCTGGCCGAAAATTTGGTTCCCCCCATGTGTTCCCCTGATGTACCCTGTATTAACATGGAAATGACTGCTGATAAGATGACATTTCACTCTTTTCAATTTGAAGCTGTGAATTATATACCTGGGGGGTATCAGGAAAAAGAAGGAAGGTTGACCTGTGCTGAGAGAATGGTCAAGAATGTGCTAGAAAAGTACCATTTTCACCCTGGAAAAGGTCTGGGGGTTAACCTACAAGGAAGGATAGAACCAGTACAGGTTAAGAAGATGGTTCACAGAGCAGGATTAGGGTCCAAGCCAAGGAAATGGAGAAGACAGGGGCAGATAGAAGCTATGAAATTCCCTCATATCAGGGAAACTTTTCCAAAGCTTTCTCACATGATTCAACTGTCTCCTCCTGAGGATCAGTCAAAACCTCCATACTACAATGTCAACCCATTCCAGAAACCCAAATCCTACACAATACAACCATATGTTCCACCTCCACCTCCACAAGCATCTGGTGGGCCTGGGTCACAGGCAGAACAGGAGCAGGACTTTTCAGAGGACGTAGGGGCATTCTTTGCCATGACAGAAGGCAACCAAGAAAAAGTAGCAGAGGAGTTACCTTTTATTGATTGGGCTGCAGTGGAAGTTCTATCTGGAACTGGCCCTACAGAAGAAGCAGGCAATGCAACTCACCCAGTACTGGTGATCTCAGATGCAGACCCTGAGCTTGAGGAGCAGGCTTGTATCCCTGCCCCAGATTCTTTCATTCTGAATAATTGGGAGGAAACTCCCCTTACTTTTGAAGCCGCGTTTGTTTGGCAAACAGACATGGCTTCCAAAAAAAAACTCCATTAGTGGAATGCCCTTTTCCTGAAGGTTTTAATGAGCCTTCGTCTTCAGGGAAAGATTTTGTAGAAGGCTCTCAAAAAACACAAAAAGATTTTCCATTTTTTTCTTGAAAAGATAAATTTTTCAAAAAGGTCCAAACCATTTATGAACCATATAAGCAAACGGAATTGGATCAGGATGAGTATGACGTCGACCTTGAGCTCGACTTTGACCTAATGGGGGTTGAAGAAGAGACCGAGGACGAAGAAGACGACGTTCCAAAGGAAATCACATATCAATTAGAGCGTCATGAAAAGGGGGTCCAACCCAATATCGAAGAGACCATATCAATAAACCTAGGGACCGAAGATGACCCAAAAATAGTGAAGATTGGGGTATGTCTATCTGAGGTACAGCGGGATGAAATGATACGATTTTTGGCTGATTATGAAGATGTGTTTGCATGGTCGTATCGGGATATGCCGGGGTTAGACACATATATGGTGGTACACAGGCTACCCATTCTACCAGATGCTAAGCCAGTTAAACAGAAACTGAGAAGGTTAAAACCTGAATGGACGTTGAAGGTCAAAGATGAAGTGGTTAAACAATTCCAAGCCGGATTCTTAGCGGTCTCCACGTACCCTGAATGGCTTGCAAATATAGTGCCAGTACCAAAGAAGGATGGAAAAGTTAGAATGTGCGTAGATTATAGAGATTTGAATAAGGCAAGTCCAAAGGATGACTTTCCACTTCCACACATAGACATCTTGGTGGATAACACCGTTGTACATAGTCTATTCTCATTCATGGACGGCTTTTCTGGTTATAATCAGATCAAGATGGCTAAGGAAGACCAAGAGAAGACAGCCTTTATCACCCCTTGGGGTACCTTCCATTACACTGTCATGCCATTTGGACTTAAGAACGCTGGGGCAACCTACCAGCGAGCCATGATAGCCTTATTCCATGATATGATCCATAAGGAGATGGAGGTTTATGTGGATGATATGATAGCCAAATCATGTGAAGAAGAAGACCACTTGATCAACTTGAAGAAGGTATTTGACCAGCTTAGGAAATACAGTCTAAGGCTTAACCCTGCGAAATGTGTCTTTGGGGCTACATCAGGAAAATTGTTGGGCTTTATAGTAAGCAGGAAGGGAATTGAGATTGACCCAGCTAAAGCCAGAGCCATCATTGAAATGCCATCACCTAGAACCGAGAGGGAAGTTCGTGGTTTTCTTGGAAGGATTCAGTACATAAGCCGGTTCATAGCCCAGCTCACTGCTATCTGTGAACCAATTTTCAAACTTCTAAGAAAGAATAACCCGACAGTCTGGAATGATGATTGCCAAGAAGCCTTTGACACAATAAAGGAATACTTATTAAACCCACCTGTGCTAGTACCACCAACTCCAGGGAGACCATTAATTCTATACTTGTCTGTTTTGGAGACATCAATGGAGTGTGTCTTGGGACAGCATGACGATACAGGCAGAAAGGAAAAGGCAATTTACTACCTAAGCAAGAAGTTTACAGAATATGAAGCAAAGTATTCCCCCTTGGAAAAGACTTGTTGTGCCTTAGTGTGGGCAACTCAAAGACTGATGCACTATTTCCTTAGTCATTCCACCTTATTGATATCCCGAATGGACCCTTTGAAGTATCTATTTGAGAAACCAGCTTTAACTGGCAGAACAACAAAGTGGCAGTTGTTACTCTCTGAATTTGACCTCACCTATATCACACAAAAGGCCATTAAGGGTCAAGCCATTGTAGATCACTTAGCTGCACACCCTTTACCAGAATACCAACCCTTAAAGACCAACTTCCCTGATGAAGCAATCCTGTTTGCTAAAGAGGAAGAAGGTGAAAGCTCATGGCAAATGTTTTTTGATGGGGCCGCCAATATGAATGGAAATGGAATAGGGGCTGTGTTGATCAAGCCAGATGGGGCACATATCCCGATCGCAGTAAAGTTAAGGTTCCAATGCACGAACAATATAGCAGAGTATGAAGCATGCATAATTGGGTTGCAAGCTGCCTTAGACCATGAAGTAGAGGAACTTGACGTATATGGGGATTCGAGTCTTATCATCTTCCAAACAACTGGTGAATGGAAAACCAAGGATCACAAATTGATCCCCTATCACCAGTATTTGGAAGAAATAAGCAATAAATTTACTCGAATTTCCTTCAATTATATGCCAAGGGCCAAAAATCAGTTTGCGGATGCTCTAGCAACATTGGCTTCAATGGTCAGTATGCCAGAAGGTGTTGATATTAGACCATTGGAAATTGAAGTCAGAGGTGAACCAGCTTACTGCCTTGTTCTAGAAGAAACCCCAGAAGAAGAAGTACCATGGTTTCAAGACATTAAGAATTTCCTAAATGATCGAAGCTTACCAGAAAATGTCACCTCTACAGAGAAAAGAACAATACAGAGGCTGGCAGGACAGTTCTTACTAAGTGGTGGGCAGTTGTACAAAAGATCACACAATGGTATACTACTTAGATGTGTTGCAAAGACTGGGTCAGAAAGGATAGTTGAAACGGTACATGGAGGAGTGTGTGGACCCGATATGAATGGGCATATGCTTGCCAAGAAGATTCTGCGATTGGGATATTACTGGTCGACTATGGAGCATGATTGCTATATGCACGTTAAAAGGTGTCATTTATGCCAAGTGTACGCGGATAACAAGAATGCACCCCCAAGTGAATTACACAGTATGACATCTCTGTGGCCTTTTTCTATGTGGGGTATAGATGTCATTGGAATGATCTCTCCAAAGGCATCAAATGGACATAGATTTATACTCGTAGCAATTGATTACTTCACCAAGTGGGTAGAGGCAGCTTCATATGCAAACATTACGAGTAGCCATGTTCTTAAGTTTTTAAAGCACAACATTATTTGTCGCTATGGTTTGCCAAGTGCCATAGTAACAGACAATGCTTCAAACCTTAAGAACAAAGACATGAGGAAGATGTGTGAACAATTTCAGATTACCCACCACAAGTCAGCGCCTTACAGACCAAAGATGAATGGGGCAGTGGAAGCAGCAAATAAGAATATAAAGAAGATCATTCAAAAGATGGTGGTGAGTTTTAAAGATTGGCATGAAATGCTGCCACTTGCTCTACATGCTTACAGAACCTCAATTCGAACTTCTACAGGGGCAACCCCATACTCCTTAGTATATGGAATGGAAGCAGTTTTACCAGTGGAAGTGGAAATACCTTCATTAAGAGTGCTAATGGAAGCAGAATTAGAAGAAGCTGAATGGATACAGTCTAGGCATGATCAACTCAATTTAATAGAAGAAAAACGTTTGAAGGCACTTAGTCATGGCCAATTATATCGGAAGAGGATGGCCAGGGCTTACAATAAAAAGGTGAAGCCCAGAACTTTCCAAGAAGGAAATTTGGTATTGAAGAAGATTTTACCCTTTTTGGAAGATCCTCGTGGAAAGTTCAAACCAAATTGGGAAGGGCCTTATATAGTTAAGAAGGTCCTATCAGGGGGTGCTCTCATCTTAACGGAAATGGATGGGAAGGATTTTCCTGAGCCGATTAACTCTGATACAGTAAAGAAATACTTTCCATGAATGAATATTACTAGGAAATGATCTGAGGCCATTGTTCCTTATATCCCAAAATTTGAATCCCTAGTCAAACCAATTTGAGCCTGTTCGTTTTTTTTGTTAAACCTAAACTGGACCTACAGTCTTATACGAGGGCAAAGCCAATAAGGGCAAGGCCAATAGGGGCAAAAGAAAAAAAATGAGAAAAAAAAAGAGAAAAAAAATATATATAAGGGCAAATGAAAGCCAAACGCAAAAGAAGAGGAATGGGATCGAATTCACCATGACTGTAAGTCCAGTTGACCCATTTTTTCACACTTAGAAAATTTTGAGCCTTTCATACCTTTTCTTTCATAAACCGAGCTTAGCCTTTGTTTCGTCCTATTATTAAGCCCTCGGTGATTTTAGTATATTCATTCAACTTTCAGAGTAAGATTGGTGATGACGGAATGCAGAGGCCAACCCTAGTGAAAATCGTAATTGGCACTAGGGCAAAAAAAAAAAAAAGAGAAAAAAATCAAGGGTTGAGTTGATCATGTGGTCTAAGTTTCAAATCAGCATGAGCACTGGAAACTGAGCAGATTAACAAGGCCAATCATGAAGGTAAAATCATTAGGGGATGATTCTAAAAGTCACGGGGTAGACAGATTTGGTCTCTCCCTATTGCTTCGACTACCCTTTTCATTATTCAACCTGATTTTAATTCCTTTAATTATATGTGATTAAGTGTTTTGGATCAGCTTTCAAAAAAAAAAAAACTATACTTTGGCCAGTGATGAGAAATCAAATACTTTTTCATAAAACTTCTGTTTTTATAAGCATCTGAGAATTCTGAGGCCAATAATATAAAACCTATTTTTGAATTAAATCTAATATCTTTCCACTAATGGAGTTTGCTTTTGTATAAAAGTATAAAAAAAATGATGAATGAAAAAAAAAAGAGATAAAAGAATCTAATCCCTACTCCCTAACTGCTCCTCAAGCTCCCTAATCCTAGCTGCCTGAGTTGCAATGATTCCAGAAGCACCCTCTGCATCAGGATCACTCAAAAAGGAGATGACTTCATCTAAAAAAGAAAGCTTGATCTTCAACGCCCTAAGGTCGGCCAAGGAATCCTGATACTTCTTCCGCATCACTCGGACTTCAAAGCGACGAGCCTGCCTTTGTTCTTCAAGTTTCTTCTCCATGGCAATGTGGCCAGACTTCTGCTCTTCAAGCTTCCTCTCCAGAACAAGGATTTTTATCCTAAGTTCTTGAGCCTCCCGTACCCATATTTGGTGAAGCCGCTTATGGGTTGCCCTTTCTGACTCCAGAATATCTTCATAGGCAGGAGGAAGAACTGCAGGAGGATCCTCTGGTACTGGGGCATGACTCTGCACCTGTTCTTTGATCCAGAAGTGATAGTCCTTCACATGGGACTCTGAAAAGACAGGACCCCGCAGAAAACGGACGTAGGACCACTCTTTCATTAATTGAGCAGTTAGCCCCATGGAGGCTGGTGTAAGTGGCCCTAAAAGCTTCTCATATCCAGTAGGGATCATAATTCCCTGGGTCGCTCCAAACTGCCGAAGAACCCTCAAAGGAAGATAGAGAACAGCAGATTTCAAGCCTGCTAGGACCAGAAAGTTTTTATCTCTAAAGCTGATCACTGTCTCTGGAGTGGGCTGATAAGTGCCAGGCCATCTCACTTGATCATCCTGGAGAGTACCCAAGAAAGCGAACTAGCTTTGCTTGCCACCTTGGATGTTAGGACATCCCCTATTGCTCATCAAAACAGGAACTTTCAATCTTGGAAAGAAGCGGCAAGTTATTTCTTCAACCTGGCTAAGATGGTCAAGCAACCAAAGCTGCAGAAAAAGGGAGTATTTCAATTTATTTCCAAAAAGAAAAAAAGAAGAAAAAAAAAGAGAAAAAAAGAAAAAAAAAAGAAAAGGAAAAAAGAAAAAAAAAAGAGAGAGAAGAAGAAGAAGAAAGGAAAGAAAGAATAAAAAGAAAAAAAAAATAAAAAAAAGAGAGAAAAGAAAAAAATATATGCATATTTTTTACCTGTAGGATAGGGGCGCAGGCAAGGAAGCGCTTCTTCTTCCTGAAATAACAGTCAGTAAGGGCCTGGTATATCTCTGCTAGGATCATAGGGGCCAATCTCTCATGTTCCCTAACCTGGCAGATAACTGAGATAAGAGCCAAATCAACCTGGTCATCACCCCGTGGAAAAAGCAGCTGATTGACCACTACTAGGGTCAATGCATTAAACCTAGCGTCCTTGTCATTACTCCTCAGAAGTTTTTCAGTCAAAAAGGTCTTGGACAAGGTTAATAGTGCATCAGAATTTCCTAGGTCCTTCTTCCCTATACCCAAGAAAGTGGAAGCCTCTTTTTTATAACTAAGCTTTAGGGGTGGGTTCACAAGTTTTTCAGAAAATCTTAGGCCAAGGATGGTTTCAATTTCTTCTATGGTGGGAGTCATCTCTTTATCATCAAAACGAAAGAGATTCAGCTCAGGTACCCAGTGGCCAATCAAAGCTTCAATGATTTCCCATTTAAAGGGAATTTTAGGGAGGTGTAGGATGTGCCCTAAGTGGATGGAATCCCAACGAATCTCCTCATCAAGGGTCATGGAGTTAACCCATCTATCATAAAAGGAATCCACAATATTGTACCTGGTAAGATTAGGAGGTTTTGATCTAACAGGTTGTCTTGCAGGAGGAGATTCAACGGCAGGAGAAAGCGACGTAGGGGAAGCCATGGAAGCGCCAAAGAAGCCAAGGAAAGCGAGAAAAGACGTGCTCAGGGAGTTTTTCAATTAATAAAAGTGTCACAATGACGTTCCCTATGAGTTTATATAGAAAAAATCGTAAGGCAGTAAATTTCGTAATTATACTATGGGCAAAGGTCGCCCGTATAAGAACTACGGACACCCTTGACCGTGAAACGTTCACGGGCAGAGTGCGCCCGTGGTACCTTTACGGGCACGGCTTGCTCGTAGAGTAAATACGGTTCCTTCGAAAAAATGCAAAAAAATGGGAATTTTTAAAAAACCTTGGTTTCCCTAAGCTTCACCTGTCCCTGTTTTAACATTCATCAGGTAATAAATACTGAAAATAAAGAAGAAAAGAACACAAATGGAAATAAATCAAACTTCTTTTATATATATATATATATATGAATGTTTACATCACTGTTGCCAAAAAAATACAAATGTCCATGGAAGAATCCTAATCTAATGTCTATGCAGGTCCGCCCCTACGGCCACGGCCTCGTCCTCTGCCTCGACCACAGCCCGAAGATCACCTGCGCTCAAAGACATGCCGCACAATATTGCGGGCTGTGCTACGCGTCATCCTGCTCAAAACAGACTGAATATCATGCCACATATATAAAGGCACAAGGCCAGCAGTGGGATGATCAGGAGGGACGTACCCTGAAGTATCTACATCAGAATCAGTACGGGAAGACTCCGCTGACGTATCAACAGCAGCATGCGTCACCTCAGCATCCTCCATAGCAGGACTAGCAGGAGCAGAGGTCCCAGGTACATCAGCATCAACCCCAGGCTCTACAGGATCAGTTATAGCCTCCTCCATCACCGCAGTCTCCACGGTAGGCTCTACCACAGCGGCGTCCATAGCCGAATCCATATCTACATCAGCAGATGCAGCAGGAGCAGTCTCAGCTACTGGGGCAGACTCTGGCACATCCTCAGCAGCAGGTACAATATCAGCCTTGACCTCGGGCTCTACTGCAGGAACCTCTACTGGACTGGGAGAAGTCACGAACTCCACCCGTGCCACAGAAAATACCTCATCCCGGAAATGCATAGGCACGGGTGAAGCAGGTGAAGAAGGGCCGGCTGTGTCGTCCTGAAACTAAGAAAAGGAATTTCAGTCAGAACAAGACAAACAAATACAAGAGCAGGAATGGAACTAAAAGAAGAAATTAACCTGAGTATAAGATGGACCCGCCTGGTCCTGTGCATCAGATGGACCTTCCTGGCCCTGAGCTCTGGCTAGCTGCCCCCGGAGGTCTGAAATGGTGATATAGAGGGCATCCCGCTCGTCAATCGCAGCATCTCGCTGGCGCTCTAGATCAGCATAGCGAAACCGGATCTCTGTCAACTGGGCCTCCTGAAATAGAAAAGAAAATAAAGAGAGAGTCAGAAAAATGCTAAGTGCAGATGAAATGAAAATAGAAAGGTGAAAAGGAAGAAGGCATACCGTAGTGTCGTAGGCCCTAATCACTACCCCTCCTATCTCCGTGACTCCACCACGGACAGGCATGGGTGGCATGAGGCACCCAACAGAAGCTCGCCTGAACCAAGCATCATAGTCACCCGCCTCCAATAATGTCTCTGCCTCAGTCCAATCTAGGAACTGGGCAGGATCAACAGGCATAGGAGGATAGGAAGGAGTAGTATCTGGCGGGATGGAAGGAATCCGCGGCTCTCCTATATGCTGAAAAAAGAAGCGCTCGCTGCAGTACCAAATGCTGCCCAACTGACCAATAAAGAACTGATATCTCTGTCGTCTCTGGTCAGGGGCAAATGCATCATCTCTAGCTGCCTGCAGGGCCAGCACCTCATGAATGTCCTCCATCCTGGGGACAAATAGCTGAAAAACAGAACAGGACATCAGATATGTGATCCAGGAAGAAAAGAAAAGAAGAAGTAGAGGAATTAAAGAAGATTACCTCAGACCGGTATAACCTGTCCAAGTGGGCCCGGGCGGACCTGGGACGACTCTTTTCAGAGTCGTGCTCTACATGACACCATCTACGTGCCATGGGATACGTCTCCTCAGGCATCGTAGAGGTAGGGCGAAAATAGGGTATATAAACCCTAGCAAAAAACTGCAGAAAGAAGAAAATAGTCAGAAGAATAGAAAAGGAGAGATAAAAAGAAAGAGATAAAGAAAAAGAAGGGAAATAAGGTTCACCTGCAAGAAGGGCCAGAAGAACCTGCACCCAACTCCAGCCCCTCTGGAAGTAGAGAGGCCGCTCACTGATCGGCGCAGGCCGGCCAGAATAGTACCAAAAATAAGCGGGCCCCATACATACCTCCTCGCCCGCTACAGATCTCCCAGAAGACTCAGAAAATAAGGACTAACTGAAGTCGTGTCCTCTGGGAAGAAGCAGGATCCCATCATATATAGAAAGAGAAACCGGAAGGCAAACGGGAAAACATGATCACCGGCAGCAAGCTGGCCAAACTGCCTCCTACTGAAAGTCTCTCTCAACCATGTCAGAGACAATCTCGCTCTCCCCCGATCCCAGGCCTCTGGAGGCAGCACAATATATCCAAGATAACCAGCAATCTCATCAGCCTCTGGCATCATCACCTCAGGAATAACATCACCGATCATCCTAATCCTGGTGATGAGCGTGAAATCAGAAGGCCGGATCCCAATCTCAATATCTGGGAAGTGGAAGCTCAATGTCTCCGGGAAAAACCTCTCCAACAAGGCGGCAATGAGGGCTCGATCCAAGCGAACGTCCGAGATTGTGATAAACATACCAAAACCATACAAGCCTAGCTCCCGATGGTAGGCCGAACTGCAAGCTCCCAAAAATCTAGTGAAGCTGACCCAGCTCCCTCTATAGTGAGACATCGGATACTCCAAAGGGATATCCGCCCTAACGCACGCTGAGGGATGAGTCCTCAAGCCATGCAAAAGATTGGTATCCCTAATCTGGGCAGCCACCTCCTCAGGGATCTCAACCCTGGTCCTGGCCTCATCTCTACCATGGCCCCCTCTGCGGCCTCCTCTACGGCCCTCATCATGGCCTCCAGTTCGACGCCTGCTACGGCTCCTATCTCTTCCCGAAGCCTCAATAGCCGGCTAAAAGAAAATAATTAAAGGGAGGAAGGAATCAAGATGATGTGTTTTGAAAAGGAATATTAAATTCAAAAGAGTTAGAGAATACCTCTGGGGTCGCCTCACGCGAATCCCCAGAAGGGAGATCAGGAAGGTCTGAATCAGAATCCCTCTCAGCCCTCGAAGAAGAGGCCACATCGGCAGGATCTCGCCTAACCCTCGAAGAGGAAGGCTCATCTGCAGGATCCCTGGAAGCTGATCTAAGGCGGGCCATCTACAGTTCAAATCAGGGAGTTGGTTAATTATTCTTGTTAAAATTTTAATTGCTTGATTTCCATTCTAACCAAGTCTAATTGATTTACAGGAAAAGGAAAAATGGAAAATAGAAAGAATACTTCATAAGTTCCTAACCAAATCAGGGTTCAATAAAAAATAATTATTATCTTTTTGATCTCAAGAAACTCTTTAAGAAGCTCAATTATCTTTAATGGCTTATTTTATCAGTTACTTATTCATATCTTTTCTGTTGGGTTTCAGGACAGTCAGGACATGTTCAAATTGACCTGAGGTTGTGAATAGGAGGTCAAGTTTAATAAGGAAAATGCCTAGCAAATCTAGACTTGTTCATGAGAAAATTCAGAAATGTGGATAAGAGGTTCAAACATCCCACAGATCAAGAATCAAGTTCAAACTCACGAGTGTTCAACTCAAGCTAAAGTTTCAAAGCAAAATCAATCATTAGTTTGAGTCTACTACAATGAGAACACCAAGATGAAAGCATAAACAGATGCAAACAAAATACTGATGGCAAATTGCTTCATGATAATTAATGGAAAAGGAAGACAGAGTTTCAATAGGAAGCATACAAGATCAAAAGCAGAAATTCAAAACAGAAATCAAGCCAGGATAAGGACAAAATGCTGCAAGCATCATACAGGATGTGCAAAAAGGATCAGTAAGCCAGCAAACAGTTTATCAGCACAATTGCAAGAAATTGGTCAAGGATTGGTCAAGAAATGAGAATTTGTACAAACCATAATAATACAGACAATAGAATTCTCAATATAGACAGAAAATTCCCCAAGAGGCAATTTGGTTATTAATCAAATGGGAGTCAAAACAGAATACAATCAAAGATATGCATGGCTTAGTTACAATCACAATCAACAGCAAATTGCAAATTTAAGAAGATTTCGGCCATTGGTGAAATTAGCCCTTTATGAGTAGAAATGGTATAGCAAATCAGAGGCATTGTATGAGTTCGTTCAAGGGCAGCAGCAAAGCCACGCAACTATGGAATTAAAGTACTAATTGATGAAAGATACATACCTGTTCGCAGAAGAAAGGAGATTTCAGAAGATCAATTCGTGCCTCACCAGAATAAAATGCAAAAGCCCACAGTCGCTGGAAGAAGCAAGTCGTCGCCAATAATGAAGATGGCCGAAGAACAGTGAGAATCGCCGGAAAAATGAGAAGCTCGCCAGCGAAGTCGTGTGAGACGTCGGAGACTTGGAGAAGAAGAAGAGAGACCGCAGAGAAAAGCACGGTCGCAAGAGAATTAGGGCTTGAGTACGAGCAGAAATGAAGAGAAGTTCGCGGTCGCGAACTTAAAAGAAGAGCGTAAAATCCGTAAAATAAGTACGGGCATCAGACGCCCGTGAAATCAATTCGGTTCCGGTCGCTCGTGAACCCTCTACGGTCAGGACCTGTCCGTAAGTTATATACGGGCGAAGCCAAAAATTGCGTATTTTATCATTTTCTCCACATTTTTAAGAGGTTAATGTACATATTAGTTGCAAGTTGCAAGGATTGCCACTTTACCCACTTTTGTTTAAAAATTTTGTCTCAAATCTCACTTCATAGCCCACAAGTGCTCAGTGAGAGGAGAGAGGAGGATTTGGCCCTTAAGCTGAGGGATTTCTTAGCAAATCTTCCACAATCAATTCTTTTTTTCAAAAATCATCCCTTTAATCCTTGCAAAGTGCAATTGATTATACCAAAATCTCAGAAAGTGCAATTGGTGGGTCTTTTTGCTCTCTGCTTGTAATTGGTTTCAATTACCAGCAAAGAGGGGGCAGCTGTAGACACCCCAAATTGCACTAAAAAATGAGAAAATAATGAAAACATGTAATTAGAGCTTAAAACAGGTCAAAAATGCATAAAAATTGAATAAACAGGCTTTTGCCCGTATTTCCTTCACGGTCCCGTCGCGCCCGAAAATTATCTACGGTCAGGCGCGCCCGTGAAAACTATACGGTCACCATAGGACCGTAGTGCATTCACGGGCATTAAAGACACGTGCGAGTTTTGTCCTTCTCTCGATTTCCGAGCTTTATTTATAGTCCAATATATCTTTAAATGAGCGAATTATGTATTTTATCCACTCAAGTCACCTTGGTTGGCTATGGATGTGCATTATCTCTGTATTTCACTCTATCTTAAAGACCAGGCTATATCCTTCTGGACCAGCCTTGCCCCTGGGTGTGTCTATAAATAGAGGCTCTCTCCTCTAGCTAAAGGCCACGAAATTTTGAGTCCAAGGAATTCTAAGAAGCACCAAGAGAAGAGAAAGAATTCCTGCTGCCTGCTTGCTCAATCCAGGTAAGTCCCCTATCCCCTTTTTATTTTCTGTCTTCAATTCTAGAAGTAATAGGATCATCTCTATTGCTGTAGAATAAGGCCATATTTGTTTTTGGTATTCCTAAACTTGTCTCTAAGTACCTCAAGAGTCTCTCTAGCCGTAAAACGTGAAGAGAGAACTAGGGGAAAGGGGAACAGGTGGATCCCTAGAATAGAACCCCATATTTGTTTTTTTCATAGAATAAGGCCTGTGATTGTGTTTGTATAACCAAACCTATCTCTAAGTACCTCAAGAGTCTCTCTAGCCGAAAAACGTGAAGAGAGAACTAGGGGAAAAGAGAACAGGTGGATCCGTAGGGTAGACCCCCATGTGCTCTAACTTGTGAGATGTGACTGCTTTAAATATCCTGATCATGTTTTAATGCTTTTTATGATATATCTGAATGAATTACATGAATCTATGATGTTTATAGCATGAGATCCCCACTTTTTTGCTAAAACTTGGATTTTTGCCACTTTTGCACCTACAACACTATTTTCGTGATTTTTGTGATTTTAGGCTAGGATCTCGGATTTATCATAATCAATATGGTAGATCTGGATCCGGAAGCCTGAAAATAAATTCTAGGGTTTCATGATGTGGTTTTTAAATTGTTTTTCATTATTGAGAGAAGACCCTACGGTCTAAATTCTCCCCTTTTGGTGTTTTTCATCAACGTGGGTATTTTTGGTTTTTATTTTCAGATTTAATGTGAAATTTGGGCTTTATCTATGTCCTGGACTATTCAAGTTCAATTTTGAAATATTTTATAAAATCATATTTTTCTAAATTTCTAGAATTTGACTTGAAGCCAGATTTTTGGATTTTTCACTTTAAATTGATTTTATTCGATTTTATCTCAAATTTGTTTTGATCATGAAACCCTAGGAATGGTATGATCATGTTTGATAGTTCTGGATCAATCAGACTATTCATATGAAAAAACCGTATATTTTTGCCTTTTTTTGTGATTTTTCATGATTGTTATAGCAAGCTTTTTCCTTTATTTTAAACATGAACAATACCTGGCAACCACCTTGTGTGGATGAATAGGGGTGCCTAACACCTTCCCCTGTTCATAACCTAATCCCCTTACCCATCTCTGGTTGTTTTTTTTAGGAGGGATATTTTGCCCTAAAATTTGCCTTTTGTGCTTATTTAATATTTTGGTGTCCATTCACACCTAAATTGAATGGTGGTGACTCTTTGTTTTATATGATCCCATGTGATGATTAGGAAATCATTAAATTGATTTTTTCCCATGTCTCACAGATACACTAAGGCCTCTTTGTATCCGGACTTGAAGTCCGGATACACTGGCTTCCCTTTGTATCCGGTAATTCAGGCCGAATACATGACTTAATGATTTCAAAATTTAATGCCGCCGCGAATCTGTCGGCCAAGTGGTGCGAATTTCGCGCGAATATCTTTATGTATCCGGTCTTCAAGTCCGGCCATGAAGGATAGGCAGTGTATCCGGTATATGTGACCGGATACAAATCGAAAAATTACAGATTTGCCCTTCGACTTGACTGATTCGACCGATTCAACCGATTTGACCCTTTTTGATATCTACGGATCGCCCGTATGAAATTTTTATATTTAAGATTTAGTCCCTGAGATATTTTGCTGCGTTGGCTGCCACGTGTGCAGTTCCTGCGCCACGTGTGCAGTTTCCGGCTTTTGCTACTCGGAAACTTTGACAGCTCATATCTCACTCATCTGAACTCCGATTTGAGCAAACTCAATTGCGTTGAACTCGTATCGGAGCCCTCTATTTAATAACACGGGGCTAAGCACTTGGCACGGATTTCGAGGAAAAGTCAACTTTTGGCCTTCCCTCAAGTTTGACTTCCCTTAGGACCTTCATCCGGACTCCAATTCCTGCAAACCCAGTTGCGCTGGAACCGTGTCGGGAATCTCTATCCATTGGGCTAAAGTAAGGTATTTGGCACGGAAATCAAGGAAAAGTCAACTCTTGGCTTTTCCTTAAGTTTGACCGCCCGCAGAACCTTCATCCGGACCCCGATTCCTGCAAACCCAGTTGCGCTGGAACCGTGTCGGGATTCTTTATCCAACGGGATAGATCAAGGTTAACCAAATTTTATCTGATTTAAAGGTCAACTTTTCACCCCTTAGGGTTTGACTTCTTGGCCGGGTTTTTACATTTTCTGGCTTTTTGGGAGCGCAAAAATGAGGTGCTTACAGCTGCCCCTCTTTGCCGGAGTCACCTTGCGGATGAACGGCAAAGAGAAAAAGAATCTCGTTTTTGCGCCTGGCATTTCTGTCGACATGGTTGACGAGCTAAGTCCTTTGAATTTTTTATTTTGAGAGGGAAGCGGCCAAATCATGTGGCGTCACTTCCCAGCTTCGGAGTTTCCTTACCCTTTTCTTTCGGGTTATTGCAGGGCAACTCTTCAGCCTTTGATTTAAGTTTGAAAGGAGGTTAGATTGGGCTTGAGCTCGCCCACTTGTTTCGGCATTGATGCCAGACACTTGACAATATTCTTTTCTTCTTGTTTGTTCCATTAAAGCTTTTAGGTGACTTCAGAATTTTGATCCCTTTTGTGTCTTTTACTTGAAGCTTATCTTTCTTTGGACGGCCGAGGGTTGGGCCAGGATGCGGACCGAACGGAGAAAAGAGGAAGGAAGAGTGGAGGAGGAGCTGCTGTTAGTGAGGAGGTGCTTCCAGCGCTGCCCAGTGCCTCAAGGTGCCCACACATCTGCTCTAATCTATTTACAAAAGTGTAGAATCAAAAATTACAAAAGGGGCCATCTTGCCCAATGATCTCTTCATTTATGCTCATTCTTCTTCATGTATCCTTATTCCTTCTTTGGTAGTGCTCTCTGGCTGGCTTGTTCTCTTGGAGCGGCTCCCTAGCTTGGTATGACTGTTGCTGGGGATTGGGCAGGAATCTGTTCCTTATTTCCTCTTCTTTCGGGTTGAGCCTTGTTACTGACAAGCGTGGGAGTTCCCTGGGGAAGGATGCTCCACTGGGGATAAGTGGGGATTTCTCACGCTGTCATTATTTCTTTGTAAGGCCTTTTCCCTCTGCTCCGGCATGAGTTCCTTAGGCTCGTCTGTGGTCTTGTTGAGTGCGAGAGACTCCACCAGGGATTGATGCGAGCTTGTTTGTCTCCTTTCCGCTCTTCTTCGCAAATCCGGCCTCTTTAGACTGGGCAAGGCTCGAGAAGTCTACATCCTCAAGTATCACTTTCTTATAGCTTGGGAGGACTCAACTGGGGATGCAAGGGTGTCGTCCCTTGTTTGCTGAAGGCCTTCCATTGGGGGTTTTGGAGGTTATTATTCTCCGTTCACTGAAGGAACTCCATTGGGGATTTTGGAGAAAACATCCGTCATCCTACTTTTGGCGTACCTGTGCAGGCAGGAAAAGACAACATGTCAGCCGTGGAATAGTTGGGGAGTGCAAAACATTTCTCTTATTCTCTTTTTGCTCCGAGCCTTTTGCCCATTGCAGCAAGCAGCGGCCCTTGCCAAGGTTAAGAGATTATCAACTCAGGTTAGTGGCCCAACGCGGAGCCTCAAATAGTTAAGCAGAACAATTATAGAGAAGACAGGTGTGTTAGTGTGTGCTTGTGTTTGCAATATCAAAGACATTTTCCATGGTCAGACGGGACTTGGAGTGCTTGGTATTTTCAGTAGCATCGTCATCACAGGCCACTGTGAAGTCTTTAACTCAGGCGCAACCTGCCGGTCTGAACCTCTCAAATCTGTGCAATTTTCTCTGTTTACTGTCTGCCATTGTTGCTGCTCTCCTCTGTATCTTGTTCTGCTCAATTCAGATGTGACCAGTTTTTTTTTTACAACCACACAACGCCCTTTTTTCGGGTTTTCACTGCACCTAGCCTTTCTAGGAAGCTCTGAATTCCGTCATGGCTGACGAATGCTGACTTAACTGTTTGCCCTGACCATTCTTTTCGGGATCCGAGAGGTCTTAGAGATAGGACGAAACGTAGGCTTGGTCTTGGTTATGAAAGAAAGGATAAGCGGCTCAAAAAGTTTTAATTTTTGGGTTTGCAAAGTGTGCTACTTTTATTGTTGGTGGGACTTACATCCTGGCTTATTTGTATCTCTATATTTTTGTTGGGTAAACATTTCCCCATTTTTTTGTGTTTCTTTCTTTTTCTTTTCTTTTTCTATTGCATTTTCTCTTCTTTTTGAGGTTTTTTCTGGGCCAGAATGCCCGGTTTCTTTTTGCTTTGCCAGGAATGCCCCATTTGATGTGTAGAACACTTGCAATGGGTTGAAAGAATTTTAAGGCTCAAAATTGTCTAACCAGGGGAGAATTCGGGGCATTTGGAAGGATTTACAGTCTAAAGGAGAGTCAATGATGGCCTCTCTTCATTTCCCAATCAGAATGATCTTAGGCGCAGTACAGTTTGACTGCGTCTACATTTATCGGCTCTGGAAAAATTGCCCCGTCCATTTCTTGTAGGATAAGTGCTCCTCGGGACAGGGCTTTGTGGACTACGAATGGCCCTTCGTAGTTCGGCTTAAATTTCCCTTTGTTTTTCTCAGAGATGGAAACATCTCATTTGATTTTGTGGAGCCACTTTGCTCCAAGGCTACCTTATCTCTTGGTGTTGGGAGACGTTTTGCTCCTTATGTCCTTGCTCATTTCTTTCTTTGTCTTGGTTGTATCTGAAGTTGCCTCTACCCATCTCTGACTCATATGTCAGCGGCTTTGGCTTCACAAGATTGTGTCAACCAATGTGTGAATACACTGTGATGACTCCTTTGGCGTTCCACGTGTGAATACACGGCGACGGTTTTTGCATCAGCATGTGAATACGCTGTGATGACTTCTCCGCGTCCCATGTGTGAATACACGGTGACGGTTTTTTTTCGCGTCCCATGTGTGAATACACGGTGACGTTTTCTTGCATCAGCGTGTGAATACGCAGTGATGGCTTTTTTCGCGTCCCATGTATGAACACACGGTGACCGTTTTCTTGCATCAGCGTGTGAAAACGCGAGTGACGGCTTTTTCACGTCCCATGTGTGAATACACGGTGACCGTTTTCTTGCATCAGCGTGTGAAAACGCAGTGATGGCTTTTTTTGCGTCCCATGTGTGAATACACGGTGACCGTTTTCTTGCATCAACGTGTGAAAACGCAGTGATGGCTTTTTCGCGTCCCATGTGTGAATACACGGTGACGGTTTTCTTGCATCAGCGTGTGAAAACGCAGTGATGGCTTTTTCACATCCCATGTGTGAATACACGGCGACCGTTTTCTTGCATCAGCGTGTGAAAACGCAGTGATGGCTTTTTCACGTCCCATGTGTGAATACACGGTGACGATTTTTTCTTGCATCAGCGTGTGAATACGTAGTGATGGCTTTTCTGCGTCCCATGTGTGAATACACGGTGACGTTTTTCTTGCATCAGCGTGTGAATATGCAGTGATGGCTTTTCCGCGTCCCATGTGTGAATACACGGTGACAATTTCTTGCATCAGCGTGTGAATACGCAGTGATGGCTTTTTCGCGTCCCATGTGTGAATATACGGTGACGTTTTCTTGCATCAGCATGTGAATACGCAGTGATGGCTTTTTCACGTCCCATGTGTGAATACACGGTGACGTTTTACTTGCATCAGCGTGTGAATACGCAGTGATGGCTTTTTCGCGTCCCATGTGTGAATATACGGTGACATTTTCTTGCATCAGCGTGTGAATACGCAGTGATGGCTTTTTCACGTCCCATGTGTGAATACACGGTGACGTTTTACTTGCATCAGCGTTTGAATACGCAGTGATGGCTTTTTTTCGCGTCCCATGTGTGAATACACGGTGACGTTTTTCTTGCATCAGCGTGTGAATACGCAGTGATGGCTTTTTCACGTCCCATTTGTGAATACACGGTGACGGTTTTCTTGCATCAGCATGTGAATACGCAGTGATGGCTTTTTTCGCCTGTCTCAAGTTCTGTCAGTACCTGTAAAAGTTCTTGTGAAATTTAGGCAATTAGAATTTATTTGTTTCATCAAAATCATGTGCAAATTCAAGAAATTTCTCTTTGGTTGAAACCTTTTGGGAATTCACCAAGTGTTTAGATTTCCTCTCTGACGTGGGTCCATGGCAAGACCAGTAATCTTTGGGTCAATCACCTGACACTCTCATATAGACTTATGAAATGGTGCCTCCCGGCACTCCCTGTAAGGGTTTCAACACTTTTTGCCTTCAATAGCATGCCCCAGGTAGGAATGAGGGGGATTGTTTTGGTTCAGGGGGTTTCTCTGGCACTGCCCTCCCCTAGGCTTTTCTTTGATTTTCTCTCTTGTTTTTTTCTTTTTCCCTCCCTTGGTTGGGGGTTGTGTAATGGTTTTTCTCTCATTGGTTCTCCCATTCGGGTTCAGTGCCTTGCCCAGTTTTAGGGCCCTGACAATTTCTATGGATCATGACACAATGATCAGAGAGGACTTATCATTAGGACGAAATGTAGGCTTTGTTTCTAGTGTTTAGAAATGAAGGGTAAATAGGCTCAAACCCTATATAACTTCACTCTATGGGTAACCATTATGCCTAGCCAAAGTACTTCTCTGTCTTTTATGGTTCTGTCATTGCCAGCTTGCCCAAGATTCGATGTTACATTCTCTGTAATCAGAAAGGGCTTCACAGTAGGACGAAATGTAGGTTGGGCTCAAGGGTCCAGAAGAAATGATATGAAGGCTCAAAATTGATGAATGGGGTAAGAGCCATGTCCTGTCCACCTTTTTTGTTAGGGCTTGCTTCACCTTTGTTCCTGCAACTTTACGCTTAACTTTGCTTCGCTTCTTCTCCTTTTTCCATCTTTGTTCTTCTCTTTCTTTCCCTTCTTTCTTGGGTATTCTGCCCCAATTCTTAATTCTTGCCCTCGGGGTTTGCCCCGGCTTTTGTTTTCTTCTTTTTTCTCTCTTTTTTTCTTTTCCTCCCTTTCGAGGGATTCCCCCAGTTCTTTCTTCAAATTCTTGCTTTCTGGGGTTCTCTCCCTTCCTCATTCCTGTCCCCTTTGTTCTTAGGGTGCTTTTCGCTTTGCCCTATCTTCACCTTCATCCTTTTTGCGTCTCCAACTGCACGAAGCTTTATGCCCCAATTTTGAAGACAAGACATGGTAGGTTCAATGAAGGAATTTTTAGGCTCAAAGTGTTTTGCAAGGGTTTCATCTTGTGTTAGATGATTTTTGGAGAAGATCAAGGATGGCCTTTCATCCTTTCACAGAGAATGTAACACTATATTACTTTTGCACAATTAACTGGCTCGAGAACCATTTTTCTTCTTTGTTCATCCTCATCATTTTTTTTGACTTTTTTTTTTGACTTTACCCCAGTTTGGGGTGGCTAGACATAACGTGGGTTAGAAATGAGACGATCAAGCTCAACACGTTTAACTGGCGGAATGTATTTGAAGTATCTTAGCCAAAAAATGGCCTCTCATCACTTCATTGAGATCATTGATCTTGGATCATGTCAGTGACCTTTGACTAGTATGGGGCGCCTTGCCCTTTCTTTTCTTTTCTCTTATGTCACAACTTGCCCCTTTGTTTGGCACGGTAGGTTTCAAATGTGATGTTGGGGGGATCCCTTAGCTATGTTGAGACCCACACAGTTTGTGCTGTTTGGCACGTTCCATTTGTCAAATTTGAGTGTTCAGGTTTGTCCCGAGATCACGGCCATGCCTTGGTGTGGTTGAACACTTTAGTGATTTTCCAAAAGGTTTCATGAGTTTGCAAAACAAACATGTTATCAAGTTCAGAATTAAAACAAAAAGAAAAAGATAAACAGGAAAGAGCAGCAAACTATGAAGGGGTGGCCGATGCGAATCAGCCTTCTTGGAATTCAGTTGCATATTCCGAGATTTTTTAATCCAACGGAGGATCAATTTTGAGTTCCCCAGCTTCAAGAAGATCTTGGACTGCATGACGAAGGCTCCAACATTCCTCAGTATCATGCCCCGGTGCCCCTTTATGGTAACCGCATGCCTTAGCTGGGTCATACCCTCTACTTGTTGGTGCCCTTCTATTTGGTGGAACTTGCTTCAGGTGTCCTTCTTGCAACAAGGTGGGCAACAATTCTGCCAAGGTATATGGGAGCTGTGTAAACACACGGTTCTTTCTTTCTTCCTTGGTCAAAGGCTCCTTTAACCGAGCTGGGGCGACACTGGCATGGGGGTGGCCGCTTCCTCTCTTGCGCTTGGCAGATCGGACATGGTTGATCGTTCCTTCATATCTTATGCCTTCTTTCCCTCCATGGGAGGATCCTGTCATGGAGCCTCCTATCTTTCTAGCCTTAACCGCATCTTCGATCCTGCCTGCCGCCATGATTAGGTCGGTGAAGTTCGCAGCACACTGTCCTAACAGCATTGTGAAGTATGGTTGCCCCAGCGATGGAATGAACAAAGAAGTCTGTTCTTGTTCAAGGAGCGGAGGTTGCACCACACTCGCTAGTTTCATCCATCTTTTAGCGTAGTCTCTCACAGACTCGGTATTCTTCCTTGACAACCTTTGCAATTCTGCCCGGGTTTGAACCATTTGGCTATTCAAACGATACCGTTGGATGAACATGGCGGCCAAGTCGTTCCATGTCTTAATTTTGATTTTATCCAAACTCAAAAACCAAGAGTAAGCCGCGTCAGTCAATGACTTCTGGAAGAACTGTACCATGATCTGTTCTTCCTTGGCATACTGGCACATGTCGCCAGAATATGATCTTAGGTGGTTCAGTGGGCAACCCGTGCCGTCGAATTGATGTAGCTCAGGACACTTGAACTTAGCCGGGAGCTGGATGTTTGAAAAGAAACAGAGGCTTTCAAGCGTGGTCTCGCTCTGCACTGTACCGGGTTTGACCTGTTTGAGGAGTTCTCTCATGGTGGCCATTTCTGCCTTGCTTTCTTCTCTTACTGTTGCCAATTTTCCTTCAAACTGCGCTTCCTGAGTTCTGTACCAGTCTTCATCATCCTGCCCCATTTGAGCCGGTGCAAATTGATCCTGCTGCGTGATGTGGAAAGGCGCCGCTAGTGGTGGCTGTGGTGGTGCCTCGGGAGGAGGATGCACCGGGTACAGTGGTGGTGCCATCTCTGCTTGTGGCGGGAAATGTGGCTGCGGCTGCTGGGTGGCCGGCACTACTGGTGGAACTTGCTTCAGCTCTCTTAGTTCTGCCATTAGTTCTTGGATCACGGACCCCATGCTGTCAATTCGCTATTGCATCTCATTCACTACTGGCCCATGGCTAGATTCTGCCGGGTGCTGCCCCGGCGGTGTCTGCTCTCCTTGTTGGTCCATATCAGGCCTTCTCCTCGATCTTAGCAGGTACGGGCTTCTGAAAGCAATTTTTGGTACCTGGTGGCACAATTAGCAGGCATTAGTGCAATTTTACACAAATCGGTTACACAACTTTATCTGATTGAATCTATTCATTTGTTTATTATTATTTTTTTGTTTTCTTATATGATTTGACTAACTGATCTATTTTAGCTACCCTAAGGCAACAAGGGAAGAAAACCTGATTTTGAATCAACTGATCTATTTTAGCTACCCGTAGGTAACGAGGGAAGAGAACCTTAATGATTTTGAAGACTGATCTATTTTGGCTGTCCTAAGACGACCGGGGAAGAGAACCCTATTGAATTTGGAAGACTGATCTATTTTGGCTGTCCTAAGATGACCGGGGAAGAGAACCCTGATGACCGAATCCATTTTAGCTACCCGTAGGTAACAAGGGAAGAGAACCTTAATGATTTTGAAGACTGATCTATTTGATTGGATTTGGACTAACTGATCTATTTTAGCTACCCTAGGGCAACAAGGGAAGAGAACCTGATTTTGAATCAACTGATCTATTTTAGCTACCCGTAGGTAACCGGGGAAGAGAACCCTTAATGAATTTTGAACGTTGATCTATTTTGGCTATCCTAAGACGACCGGGGAAGAGAACCCTATTGAACGAATCTATTTTAGCTACCTGTAGGTAACTGGGAGAGAGAACCCTGTTTTTTTTTCTGAAAGCTGATCTATTTTAGTCGCTCGGAAGCGCCTGGGAAAGAGAACCCTAATGACCGAATCTATTTTAGCTACCTACAGGTAACTGGGGGAGAGAACCCTGATGAATTAACTGATCTATTTTAGCTACCCGTAGGTAATAAGGGAAGGGAACCTGAATGAATTAACTAGTCTATTTTAGCTACCCATAGGTAACAAGGGAAGAGAACCTGAATGAATTAACTGATCTATTTTAGCTACCCATAAGTAACAAGGGAAGAGAACCTGAATGAATTAACTGATGACTGATCTATTTTAGCCACTTGGCAAGGGAAGAGAACCTGGGGTCAAATTGATCTATTTTAGCCATCAAGGAAAGAGAACCTTCAATTTAAGGGGTTTTGTTTGAGCTCAGAATCACAGGGTTGGACCAATCAGGGCTGAAGAATAGCACTCAGGGTTGCCTTAACCAATTCCTGACTCATTCGTCGGTGGCCTCGGCGACACGAAGGTTCGGCTAGTAGTACCCGGACGCTCCGCAGCCAATATCCGATCCAATCACCGGCAGCTTTGGTGTCACTGCAAGGGGTAGGCTATGCCAGGACGCTCCTCCACCAATATCCGACTCATCCGTCGGCGGTTTCGGTGCCCTAAGAATTCGGCTGGTAGTACCCGGACGCTCCGCAGCCAATATCCGATTCAACCACCGGTGGCTTTGGTGTCACTAAAAGGGGTAGGCTATGCCAGGACGCTCCTCCACCAATATCCGACTCACCCGTCGGCGGCTTCGGTGCCCTACAAGTTAGACCGAATGATCTTGAAAAGATGCAGACGGGTGTGATCTGAGCTCAAAGTCTCGGGTGTTTTTAACACTTGCTGGGTTTTGCGATCTCAATGGGGGGAGATGCAATCAAAGGAAATTAGGTGGTCGCAGCGACCAGGAGCATTGCAATTATCTGAAGAGAGGTGGTCTGTTGCCGACCGAGTTGTCCTATTGGAAGGAATTGATTCTTTTATTTCAAATTCTTGTCTTGTTAAGTTTGAACAATATATAGCAAAGTGGAAATAATATTCATGCTTTAATCAAAAGGTACCGCCATGGCATAAAGTATGTCATCATTCACAACAAAATACAATGAAGCCAAAGTCTAGTTAGGTTGGTCATCATCATAGTGGGAGGACACGTCTTGCCTCCTCAAGGCTCGCAGAAGCTTGTTTCGCAGATGTCGGTCCTCCTCAGCGCGTTTGCGCACCAATTCCATTTCCTGTTGCAAGGCCATATTGGCCTGCCTACTCTCCCGTTCCGAATCCACATAAGCTGAATGGATACGGGAGTGGGTCTCCTGCAGTTCGGCCATCCTGTCCCTATATGTGTTAGGGGGCAGAACTGGAATGTCGCTTGAAGCGACAGGCTGAAGAGGTGGGGGGCCGTCGTGGCCGAATTCCCGAGCCATCCACTGCTTGTAGTCTCGAAAGTGTAACTCGGTGAAGACGTCTTCTCGATATACGCAAATTGTCTTCCACTCAGCCAGCAACTGTGTCCTCAGTCCCTTAGTGAGTGGACCAATCAAACCGCTCAGGTTGTCCTGGATCGAGATTCCCTGCGGTTTCCCAAACTGTCTCAGAACCCGAATCGGATAGTACGGCATGGAATGGGTAAGGCCTATCAAGGCAAGTCCCTCTCTTTTCTTGAAAGCTATGATGGGGGTGTAGGGGATGTTGTATGTACCCCACCATCTAATGTCCGTTTCTCCCTTCAGGTGGAGAAAGTGGTTAAACCAATCCTCACGAGCTGGTAGGTCTGGTTTGATCTCTCTTTGAGCCAACCAATGGATGTTGTCGCCGGTTGCCTTGTAATATGCACTGACAGGTGACGACACCGTCAGGTGGTCTTGCAGCCAAATGTGGAGAAGGGGAGCGCACCCTTGAAACCTCCGGGTTCCATTTTTGGACAAAGCCAGGGAGTGGAACAGTTGAGCTAGGATCAGTGGCATGATTCGGTACCCCGTCCTGAGTTGATCCACAATTTCCATGAGGGCCAAATTAATGGTGTCTCCCCCAGTTGGAAAGAAGATTTGTGACAGAACCACAAGGGTGAAGGTGTCAAACCAAGCCCGGGGTCTTTCCTACTTTTTGTTTCTCATTTTCTCAGCTAGGAATGTTTTAGAGACCCGAGATAATGATTTGTGACCTCCTAAGGTCTGGAATTCTCCCCTTGAGAGGCCAAAGAAAGCGCAAGCTTCATTCTTGTAACTTTCTTTGAGACTCGGCCTAGCGGGTTCCCCTAAGTCACGAAATCGGAGGAACAGGTCAAGTTCCTCAATTGTGGGAGTCAACTCGTTGGTCCCGAATTGAAACACTGAAAGCTGGGGATCCCAGAAGAGCAATGCTGCTTGGATCATATCCCAGTTAATCGGCACATTTAATAGGGACAAAGTCTGTCCCATACGGTATTCGTGCTCCCATTCAATCTGCTCACTCCCTTGGAGCTGCCTTGTCCAAGAACGGATCCAGGGGGTATCCCAGGTGCACTTCTCTATTCTAGGGAAGCGGATTCTCTCAGATGAGGATGACGATGCCATGCCAACTATCCGATCGAAATTCCAAATCAGTTTAAGGTTCCACACCAAACTCTTAATCAGTCCTAAGACATGCGTAATTTAAAGCAAAAGAATAATCACTAGCAGTTCTATCATGCTTCACCAAACAAAGCAGAAAACAAAACAGTGCGGAATTTAACTCAGGCACACATGGTGTATGGTCCTAAGGGTTAGCGCCAGTGAAGGCGCGACTCCTAGACATACTTGTGTAGAGGAGCACATTCAAGTCTTGATCAGTCTTTTTGTCTTTCATCTGTTCTTTCATCTGCTTTCGGCGTCGGACCACAGCAAAAATTACAACTTGCCATCGAGGGCGAAGGTTTACAAAATATTTACAAAAACTTCAAAGAATTCATCCTTAAGGCTGTTGGGAGCCAAAAGGGAGGATACAAATTGCTTTCAAAGCGGGTAGGCAAAAAATTCCTAAATCTAGGGTTTAGTGCCCATGTTCTGCTCTGGCATGCTTTCATCTGTTTGTCTGATCTGGCCGGCTTTCGTCTGCTCTAAAAGACCAATCTGGACTTGAAGTGCTCCCAGTGGACTCTAATGGGTCAAGACCCATAGCATACAGGACTCCATGCATGGATTTGGGGTGGTTCCCCTGATCAAAATTAGTTGAGCTTCCTAAATTAGGGCTGAGGTCGCCCATGATCTAGGGTTTACTCAATTTGATGCAAAAAGCGGGCGTTGCTGCCCCTAATGGACTCTGAATTTTATTCCGATTTTACTCCTCTTATATTCACCATTCACAACATTCTCACCCTCGCATGCTCAACGCATAGTTTATTCAGAAACGTTAGGTGGGGAAGGATACCCAGCCCGAGACATAAGCCTACAAGGGTCTGGACCAGTACTGGATCCTCGCGTGCCACGGCAAGAAACCAGTGGTGCTAATGGACTCCAGAAAACTGGGGGGATGGGTTTACCCTGCTTTCCCCGGCAAGCCACGGGAGCGTAGGTGCTAATACCATCCCAAAGATCAGTTCATAGGAGTAAGAAGGGTAGGCTGCTAGAGAGGTCTAGGTTTTCGTAAAGAAGTTGCAGTATCCGATTCACTCATTCATTCGGGGTCGGATCATCCACGCAGCCTCCCTCGTGCGTGTCACCCCACGCAGTTCATCACATAGATGCGGAAAAAAAATCCAACCACGGTGTGGTGGCGTGCCCGTGTGTGCAATTGGGCTGCGCGCTGTGCCTACACGGGTGAGTTTTGTCTGGATTTAGGTGATAAAGGAATCCTTACTGCCTCGTATAGTAAGCTGCAGAATTGGCACGCATTACAATGTCCTGGGAGAATCCCCAGGTAAATGGAGGGTCACAGGGGACCATTTAAATTCCACTTGCCTTAGGCAATTATCGCGTCCTTGTGACAGGACTCCCCAGAACACGTAGTTACGTGTATTATGTGCCTTGCTAAATGGGGTAGCAAGAGTTCCTAAATATCCACTAATTCCCTCTTAAGCTGACTCAGTATAAGCAGGGTCCTACTGGGCTGAGACGTCCCCAGTGGAGTCGCCAGGCTGTGTGCGCGTGGGAAACGCGGCACGGGGTAAATTCGGAGTCGCCACCGCCTGATGGGGTGCAAGCGGACACCTGGGTGCCTAATCTTGTCTATTAGGGCTCTTGGGTCTGCGGCTTGAGATTCTAAGGTTGGTTCTCGGTTGCGGGCTGGGGAAGTCCGTAGACACCCCAATCCGCCCCGTCGGATGACGGGTCCCGTGGGTTCCCTAATTTGAGTCAGCTTTTCTTACTTTTGGTTTTCACCCGATTCCTAATCCAGCATGCTTTTTTGTTAGGTCTTGGTGGGACCACCTGAGTGGTGTGGGTCTCTTTAGTTGATTTTATCTTGTTCTGCTTAATTTAATTGATCTGGGTTTGTTTGGGTGGGCCCCGTTGGAAGGCCCAACCGGTGTCCTAGACGGGCTTGAGTTGGCCCGTGTGCCCTTGGTGGGCCTCTGTCTAACCCTAGGAGGCCCTGTGGGCTTGGGCTTAATGAGTTAATTTTTATTAAGGTTTAAGTTGAAGCCTGGGTGTTTTGCATGCAAGTGGTGGGCCGGATCGGTTGGTGGGCCCCTTAGGTGGGCCCACATGGTGACCAAGTAAGCTTAATTTATCTTTATTCAGTTTTTGCCAAAGTGGGCTTGGTCATTGGGCTTGGGGCCCATGATCCAGGCTTTGGGCTTTGAAAGCTTAGTTCCTCGGAGTTTAGGGCTTGCACCCTAACTTGGCTTGATTAGCGGGCTTTTGGTGGGCCCGACAGGCCCTAGCCCGTGGTCTCGGCCAAACCACACAGTTTATGCATTCATTCATATGGCAAGGCTCGGGTGGGCCGCATTGGGTTTGGCCCACCCGATTCAACTGGTTCATTTTTGCTTAGGTTAATTAATTAGCATGCTTTGGTTCATTGGGCTTGGTGGGCCCCGTTGGAAGGCCCACTAGTGTGCCAGGTTGGACCGGTTGGTCCAAGTCCCATCTTGGGTTTCCGGGTGGACCGGAAACCCTGCTGGTTCAATGGTTTTAATGCAAATCACCTCAAAATTCGGCAAGGGAACAGAATATGCAAAAATCAGGCTTCTGCGTGTATCCGGCAACTCAGGCCGGATACACTTGGTCTGCAGGTTATCTGGCCTTGATGGCCGGATATGCTAAGGCCCTAGGTGATCCGGCCTGAGTTGCCGGATCACCCTGGAATGGCCTTTTTGGGTTTTGGCCTTTCGGGATTGGTTCCAGGGGCTCCCGGGATGGTTTTGAAGGTTTCGTGGGCCCCTGTGAAGGCCCACGTAGGTTCAGACTTGGGAGAAGAAGCCTTCCTTGGCTTCTTTCACTTGGGATTTCTTCTAGCAAAACAAATGGGACTTGGGGGCCACTGCTGTGGGGAGGGGATCATGCTTGTGGGGGTAATGGAGCATGCAAAGAAAACTTAGTGATCCTTCAGTCAAAGAAATACAGTCAGGGTTACCTAGCATGTTATCATCCAAAAGAAAACTACATGCATGCTTAGACAATAGGAAACAACATGTTGGGCTAGGGGATCATGGAGCATTCAAAGGCCTCAACCACATCAATAAAATATCTAATCGAGCCATGCCTCAAACTAGTAAAATCTTAAAGAAAGGAGAGAGGAGGGGGCTTATTATGGGGTACATCAGATCATGTACTAAGGAGGAGCATTCTCCTCCAAAAAAACATGCCTAGAAATAAGTCTAAAACAGCAACAGCAGGGAACTAAAAATGCTTGATAGATGGAATCCCACACTTCCTTAACCAAACCTACATGACCCTCATACTGGTGGACGCATTCATACTATGAAAATGAGAACAAGTATATGCTTAGCATGGTAGGAATACAGCTCCATGCAGGAAAAGGAAGGCATGCAAGAATATTTTTAGAAAATCCTAGATTTAATATATGTTAAATACAATCTACCAAGGAACAATACCTGAGGGTTCTCGGCCTCTTGAGCAACGTATGGGTACCTCCTTGGAGCTGGACAGCAGCCGGAACTCCCTTTTTTCTCAGCAAAAACAGCAGCTCCTTCTTGCTTCAACCAGAGAATGGGGAAAGGAAGAAAGCCAAGGCTTGGGGGCTTTTGATCTTCCCTTGGAGGTGAAGGAGGGTTGAGGAGGTTGAGAGGGGTGGGGTTCGAAGGGGGTAGGTGAGAGAAGAGAGCAAGGAAAAGGGAAAAACAAAAGCCAACCCCGAACTAAGCTGCTGTTTTGCTATTTATAGGCAACTTAATGTATCCGGCAACTCAGGCCGGATACACTAAGGCCTCTTCGTATCCGGACTTGAAGTCCGGATACACTGGCTTCCCTTTGTATCCGGTAACTCAGGTCGGATACATGACTTAATGATTTCAAAATTTAATGCCGCCGCGAATCTGTCGGCCAAGTGGCGCGAATTTCGCGCGAATATCTTTATGTATCCGGTCTTCAAGTCCGGCCATGAAGGATAGGCAGTGTATCCGGTATATGTGACCGGATACAAATCGAAAAATTACAGATTTGCCCTTCGACTTGACTGATTCAACCGATTCGACCGATTTGACCCTTTTTGATATCTACGGATCGCCCGTACGAAATTTTATATTTAAGATTTAGTCCCTGAGATATTTTGCTGCGTTGGCTGCCACGTGTGCAGTTCCTGCGCCACGTGTGCAGTTTCCGGCTTTTGCTACTCGGAAACTTTGACAGCTCATATCTCACTCATCTGAACTCCGATTTGAGCAAACTCAATTGCGTTGAACTCGTATCGGAGCCCTCTATTTAATGACACGGGGCTAAGCACTTGGCACGGATTTCAAGGAAAAGTCAACTTTTGGCCTTCCCTCAAGTTTGACTTCCCTTAGGACCTTCATCCGGACTCCAATTCCTGCAAACCCAGTTGCGCTGGAACCGTGTCGGGAATCTCTATCCATTGGGCTAAAGTAAGGTATTTGGCACGGAAATCAAGGAAAAGTCAACTCTTGGCTTTTCCTTAAGTTTGACCGCCCGCAGAACCTTCATCCGGACCCCGATTCCTGCAAACCCAGTTGCGCTGGAACCGTGTCGGGATTCTTTATCCAACGGGATAGATCAAGGTTAACCAAATTTTATCTGATTTAAAGGTCAACTTTTCACCCCTTAGGGTTTGACTTCTTGGCCGGGTTTTTACATTTTCTGGCTTTTTGGGAGCGCAAAAATGAGGTGCTTACAGTGATTATAGAAGTCACGGTTCAAACGGCGTAAAAATCGGAGTCAAATTGTAGAAGATATGACCAACGGTCGCTGGCCGTTCGCCTGTCGTTCGAACGTTGGTGATCTACAGAGAAACCCGAGAGCAGCGTTCGCTGGCCGTTTGCCTGTCGTTCGAACGTTTGTGATCTACAGAGAAACCCCGAGAGCAGCGTTTGCTGAACGTTCGATTGTTGTTCGAACGTTAGTGAAAAATAGAGAAATTGTGAGTAGCGTCGATGAACGTTCGAACAAGAGAAGAGGAAACAACTTTTTGACCTGAACGTTCGACCCGCGTTCGATGGACGTTCGAACGATCAAGTAGAAAAACCTGTTATGAAATTCTGAACTTTTCGGATTTGTTTCCTTTTTCTTGGGGATCTTCTTCTAGTTTTTAGGAGAACTTTAAGGGGTTTCTAATTAAGGAGATTAGGTCGTTTTGGACTTGAAAATCGTGGATATACAAGGAAAGGAAGTTCTCTCTTCCTTAGGAGTCTTGGAAGGAAAGTTTCTATTTTCTCTTCAAGGGATTTTTTGGCAAGTTGATGTGGTTTGATATAAAAGAGGATTTGAAACGTGAAGAGAAGAGAGTTGGTGCTGGGAACGTGAGAAGGAAGCTGGAACATCAAGAGATCAGAGCTTGGATCATCATTAGTTTATTTCTTCTCTTTTGTTCTTCTTCTTTCATTATACTCTGTTTTTGATGGTTATTCTTAGTTCAGTCATGAACTAATTTCTCTTTCTAAGGCTTTGATGTAATCTGAACATGATGTTTTAATTCTGAATACTATTGCTAAAGGATTTATGATTCACTATTTGAGTATTTTATTATTGTGCTTAACCCAATTGAGTATTTGATCACCATTCAATTGTATTTGATAATTGTATTGAGACCGAGAGGAGATATACAATTTTAGTTCCTGTGATAAAATACCATATTCTATATGTTGATAGAGATATTGGCATGGTCTATGTAGCTTTGTGTTTTTGGACATGATACTCCACAGATCTTAATGTACCTTGTTACTTTTAAATTCGCATAGAGATATCGTGAGTTATCGTGGGGAGGTAAGTTCGTTGGTGCTCGAGAGAGACCATTGGATAGAATAGGGATTTTCGCTTTCAAAGTGGATTATAACATTCAGTAGCATGTGTATTCAAGAGTTAATTCAGATTTGTTTATGATGAAATCAAATGCCTTAGTATTTTAAATCTCTTATTGAACCTTAATCTCATATTTTCTTAGTTAATAATTTTAATTGCTAGTTAAAAACTCATCTCACTTTTTGATTATCCAAATAGAATTTAGGATAGTAATTTCAGTATTTAGTAGCTACCATTCCCTGTGGGTTCGACACTCTATTTCATCACTTTATTACTTGTTACGAATTCGTGCACTTGCGAAAAAGTACATCAGGTCCAGACTGGCAAGTTGCGCCTGAGTTAAAGACTTCATAATGGCTTGTGATGACAATGCTATTGAAAATACCAAGCACTCCAAGTCCCGTCTAACCTTGGAAAATTTTTTTGATATTGCAACACAAGCACACACTGACACACCTGTTTTCTCTATGATTGTGCCGTTTAACTGTTTTGAGCTCCACATTGGGCTACTAACCTGAGTTGATAGTCTCTTAACCTTAGCAGAGGCCACTTCTAGCTGCAATGCGCAAAAGGGCTCAAAGCAAGAAGAAAATAAGAGAAGTGTTTTGCATTCCCCAGCTATTCCACGACTAACATGTTGTCTTTTCCTGCCTTCACAGGTACAACGAAAGTGGGATAACGGACGGCTTTTCCAAAATCCCCAATGGAGTTCCTTCAGTAACCAGAGAATAGTACACTCCAAAACCCCCAGTGGAGGGCCTTCAGCAAACAAGGGACAACACCCTTACATCCCCAGTAGAGTTCTCTCAAGCAATAAGAAAGTAATACCTGATGATGTAGACTTCTAGAGCCTCGCCTAGTCTGAAGAGGTCGGCTTTGCGAAGAAGAGTGGAAAGAAGACAAAACAAGCTCGCATCAATCCCTGGTGGAGTCTCTCGATCTCAACAAGAGCGCAGACGAGCATGAAGAACTCCCACCCAAGCAGAAGGAAAAGGCTTTACAAAGAAATAATGACAGCGTGAGGAATCCCCACTTATCCCTAGCGGAGCATCCTTCCCCAGGGAACTCCCACGCTTGTCAAGAACAAGGCTCGACTCGAAAAAAGAGGCAATAAGAAAAAGATTCCTGCCCAATCCCCAGCAATAGTCCCTCCAAGCTGGAGAGCCTCTGCAAAAGGGCAAACCAACCAGAAAGCGCTTGTAAAACCCCGAATTTTCCCAAATATTAAAATAAAAATAATAATTAATAATCTTGAGGATTATTATGGATGGAAATAATTTATTATTGTAGGGGATATTGTTACAAGCGGAGATCCGAAGTTTGGCGAAGATCAGACCGTTGGATCATGAGATATTAAGATAACAATTTAATTTTAATGATGCTGTATTCTGATTGGGCGATTGCATTGCGATTGATACTTGAGTGTTGCATGGGATCATAGGTATTTAAGTTTAGAGTATGCCCTAAGAGAATACGGTTTTAGAATTCTCTTGGAATTCGCTGGTCTTCGACAGCCGTAGAGGACTAACGCACGGTGAGAAGGACCAAAGAAGAAGGAGGAGGAGGAGGTTGCTTTGGTTCTATTTCATCCCAAAGGAGTGCTTTTGAGTCTGAGTGTTGCTGTTTAGAGAAGGAAGAGGAGAGCGCACGTTCAAGAGGTAGGTAGCACCGATTTTCGTTTCGTTTTGTGTTATGGAGGTTGATCGATTGTATTGCATGTTTTAGTGTTATATATACATGTATTTAGCTTGATATCATTCATATAATTATGTTAGAATCATCCTGGACATGAAAAATCAGATTTCTAAACATTGTATGTTTGTTTTTGGGAGACCGCCTACCTCTCTGCGCTCGGCGATCCTCAGCGATCCTCGGCGCTAGTGTAAAATTTAAGACCGCCGAATATCCCTTGAAAACGGACCGTCGGCGACCTATTTTGTACTACCGCTGACCTTTGACCGCCTAGGCGATCCTGAACGATCCTAGGCGCTCTAGCAAAAAAATGCAATTTTGACAGTTTTTCATTCCCTTTTCTTCTCCAACCCTTTCCCAAATAACCCAAGCCTCTCGCATAGCACCCTTATTACATGAAAGACATTTAAGTAAATGTCCTGTGTATTTATTGCTCCATTTACTTAAGTCTTTACATATAAATAAGGTTTTACCCCCCATTTGGAACCAATAAAAATACTTCCAAGGCCTAATTCCCAGCCAATAAAAAGTCAACTTTCCAGTTCATGCCTAAATCCCGGTTTTTATCAAAAGGCCCGGTTTGGGTTTAATACCCAGATGAGTGATTCAGGAGCCCATAAAATTTTAGGAGATGTGTTTGCCCTTCAATAGACTACAACCAAAATTTGAGCTCGAAACTCCTTGTAGATTTGTCTAGAAATATTATATACCAAAAGTCAACGTTTTTAACTAGACTTGGAATATTTTTGGGGTCCGAAACTTTTTGTCTCAGAATTGATTGATTATTGGTATGGTGACCTTATTAGGGATCCTAAGACTATTCCACTCATCCAAAATGTATTTTGAGAACTTTATGACATTCATAGTCCCAAATCATTATAAAATAGGGTATTTGGATTTCCACCCCTTGTAACACTTCTCTAATATTATTCTTAAGGTGTCCCTGAAGGCCATTTACACTAAAAGGTTCATATTAGATATTTAACCACCTTGTTTTATGATTTAGTACAATTTGGGGTTTAAAGAGGATCAAATTCACTTGAAATGGTTACAAGGATTCTATATAGGTAATTTCCTTCTGAAAATATAATTGGACTGTGGACTGAATGCCATGATGGCTATAAGAGATTGTACCATCTGCGGATGAGATATGTGACCACCTGCGGGTGAGATGTGTAACTCCTGCGGGAGAGACCTCCTGTTGGGGGAGATGTGATCCTGATTGGATTGCATCCCACAGGGGAAATATATGACCACCTGCGGGTGAGATGAGACCTCCTGTTGGGGGAGATGTGATCCTGATTGGATTGCATCCCACAGGGGAGATATATGACCACCTGCGGGTGAGATGAGACCTCCTGTTGGGGGAGATGTGATCCTGATAGGATTGCATCCCACAGGGGAGATATGTGACCTCCTGCGGGAGAGATGAGACTTCTTGTGGGGGAGATGTAATCACGATGTGATTGCATCCCACAAGGGAGATATATGTGATTACCACCTGCGGGTGAGATGTGACCACCTGCGGGTGAGATATGATGACTCCTGCGGGAGAGACCTCATGTAGGGTAGATGCGATTACTGCGTGATTGCATCCTACATGGGAGAATGTTGATATCAGATTGGGATTTACTATTAATTATGAATGACATGATCTACATTTGAATCAGAAGAGTTTGATTTATATTACATTGCATTTCTAAATGAAACGAAGGTTACATAATAAACTCTCTTTATCTCAAGCACTGAATAAATGTTGGTTTCGTATGGTGATTACTCGTTCTTATTATCGACCGTGACTACCAGATTGTTTTATCGTGCATGAATGATTACTTATATATATATAAACTGTTTCTAGCATGCATGTGTTACCTACTGAGATAGTTGTATCTCACCCTACTTCATTATCTTATTTTTCATCTGTTTCATGTGAGAGCGTCCTTGGGGTTGACATGAGGGGGAGTTGCAGATTACTGAGCTGAGGATCTTTAATATTTCGTTTAGATCTTTCTTTTAGAGGTTGATGTAGATGTATCTTCATGGAATTTTTATGATTTAAATGAATATGAGAGAAAGTGTGCTAGAAAACCCATTTACCAGATTTATGAATTGATATTGATGAGTTAGTTTGATGGTTATAGTTAGCCACGTATATTGATGAAATTAATGTTTTAAATTTCCGCACTCTGATAATTAATCTAATTCGTTGGATTTAAATGTCTGGTAATTAGTAGCTTTGGGCCCAGTATCACTTCGGATTCGGGTTTGGTGCTTGTTTTGCATAGACCCGGGTTCGGGGCGTTACAGCGCTGCAGAAGAAAGAATGACAGGACATGAAGGAGAACAAGCAAAGATGAAGATGTCATCGGGCAGGATGGCCCTTTTGTAATTTTTGATTTCACACTTTTGTAAATAGAGTAGAGCAGGTGTGGTGTGTGAGCTCCCTTGAGGCACTGGACAGCGCTGGAAGCACCTCCTCACCAACAATAGCTCCTTCTCCACTCTTCCACTCCTTTCTCCAGCCATCCTGCATCCTAGACCAGCCCTCGGCCATCAAATCCTCACAAAAAAAACTGTTAAAAGCCTCAAGTAAAAGACACAAAGTGGAGCAAAAGTTTGAAGACCTAAAAGCTTTAATGGAACAAACAAGAAGAAAAGAATATTGTCAAAGTGTTTGGCATCAACACCGAAACAGGTTGGCAAGCTCAAGTCCAATCTAATCTCTTTCAAACTTAAAATTAAATACTGAAGAGTTGCCCTACAAAAACCCGAAAAGCAAAGGGTTAGGAAACTCTGAAGCTAGGAAGTGACGCCACATCATTGGCCGCTTCCCTCTCAAAGTGAAAGCTTCAAAGGACTAAGCTTGTCGACCATGTCAACAGAAATGCCAAGCGCAAAAACAAGATTCTTTTTTCTCTTTGCCGTTCATCCGCAAGGTGACTTCGGCAAAGAGGGGCAGCTGTAAGCACCTCATTTTTGCGCTCCCAGAAGAGCCGGAAATGCAAAACCCGGCTAAAAAGTCAAACCCTAAGGGGTCGAAATTTGACCTTTTGATCAAGTGATAATTGGCCACCTTGCTTTATCTCAATGGATAGAGAATCCCGACATGAGTCCAACGCAACTGAGTTTGCTGGAGTCGGAGCCCAGATGAGGGTTCTGCAGGCAGGTCAAACTTAAAGGGGAGCCGAAAGTTGACTTTTTCTCGAACCCCGTGCCAAGTGTTTAGCCCCATGTCATTGGATAGAGGGTTCCGATACGAGTCTAACGTAATTGAGTTTGCTCAAATCGGAGTTCGGATGAAGGAGATATGAGCTGTCGAAGTTTCCGAGCAGCAAAACCGGAAACTGCACATGTGGCGCAGGAACTGCACATGTGGCAGCCAACGCAGCAAAATATCTCAGGGACTAAAATCTTAATTATCCAAAAGTTGCTAAAAATTTCAGGGACTAAACCAAAATTCGCAGGGACCAATCCGTAATTGCTCAAAAGTGTCGAATCGGTCAAGTCGAGGGGCAAATCCGTAATTTTTTGATTTGTATCCGACCAAATATGCCGGATACACATACCCCAGTGTGTAACCGACACTCCTCGCCGGATACAAGGAGATATTTCAGCGAGATTCGCGCCGATCGCCCGACAAATTCACGGCGGCATTAAATTTCGGAATAATTGTGTTTTGTATCCGACATTTAATGCCGGATACAAAGAGAGGAGTGTATAGCCGGCCAGGAAGGCCGGCTATGAGGAGTTGCTAGTTTATCCGGCATTCAATGCCGGATACATTAAGTTTCTTATAAAAGGGGGCAGCAGCCCCCTTTCTCATGGTTGGCTTGCTTTTAGCTCTTTCTCCCCTTTCCTTCTTCATCCGAACCCCTCCCTTTTGAGCACCTTTGCCTCCACCACCTTCCCACTCCACCCCAAGGTGGCTCCACCACTTCTCCTCCTCTTTCCTCTTCATCACTCACCCACCAAGTGCCAAGAAGTAGGAGCTACTTGCTGTTGCTACTGTTGGAGGACTTACCAGCAGCTTCCCAGCCACAAGGAGGTGTCTCCACCTTTCCCAGTGGTGTAAAAACCACCAGGTAATGGTCCTCAACACTTTTTACTTCATATATATTAAAGCCAGAATTTTTTGAAGGATTTCTCGAGCTTGTCCTCCTCTTTTGCATGAACTCACTGCCATGGTATTCTAAGCATGTGTATGTTCTATTTTTTGGTCATGAGAACCACCACCAGCAAGAGGTCCACGAAGGGTTTTTAGTGAGGCATAGGAGCCTATTTTCACACCCTTTTTTAGCATCCTTTGGCTGCTGTCCATGAGTCCATATTAAGTATTTTTCAGAAGGAGCATGTTCCTTCTTAGCTTATAATCTCGTGTACCCCTATACCAGCCCTCATTCCCTTCCCCATACTCTCTCCTCATCCTTTTTTATGATTTTTTTTGATATTGGTTTGCTGGTCGCAGCTTGCTATGGTTTTTTTCTCCTCTTTCTTTAATGACATGTGATTGTTTGCTATTTGTCATCAAGAGGGAATGCATCTTTTTTCTTCCCCCTTGAATCTGCTGTTTTTCTTTGTTGTTTCTAAAGCATGCTGGTTACCGATTATGTAACATGACCTTGCATTGATCACTTGCCTTTTTTAGCTATATGCATGCAAGAATGTCCCCCTCACCCCCACAGCCCACTAGAGATGCTTGCATGGGCTGCTGCTGGGAATAGCAGCAGCACCTTCCCAGCAGCAGCACCTCTACCCACTCCCCACCTCTCGTATAATTGCTCTCTTTTAAAAAAAATGGAAACCATGCATGCTGCCGGTTCACGTGCACTGAGGCTGCCTTGGTAACTTGCTATTTTTCTTGTGACATATCTATATGAGCATGATCCCCTAACCGTAAATACCCTCTGTATTTTTGTATGCCAACACCCATGCGCCCCACCACACTAACCTAGGCTTGCATGTTCCCTCCACAACCCCACTTTACAGTCGTGGTTCCCATCCCATGCATTAGGTTTCTTTTCTTCTTTTCTTCTTCATGCTTCTCCTTTGCATGTATACTTTACATGCTCATTGGTGCGACACGCTGTGCCATTGCCGGCCTTGGTTATATGCTTAGGTCCTTCCCTTCGCGGTTTCGGTCTGCTGCCCTGTGCATGGGCAGCAAGTTTACTTGGTTCTTTTCTTTTATTTTGTGGTGCATTCCCATGCTTCCCTCACCCCCACCACTCCCTAGCAATGACTCACTGAAGTTGCTGTCCCCGGTAAGTTTGCCGGTCCAAATGCCTAAGTTCCCTCCAGCCTAGCCCATTACCCACAGCCATATTCTTTTCTTTCATTGATGCTTGCTGTTTCCCTTTTCTAGATAGAAATGCATGCCTTTCTCTCTCGTTCTTTGCTGTTTGGGTGTGCCTGAGCATGGCTTCACTTCTTTAATGAATACTAAGTTTTGGCATGCATCAGGCCCTGGGCACAGCGGCTGTCCCCAGTAGAAGTGATCATCTCTTAGCATGCCTTACCCAACTCCCATCCCATGCACCACCTTTTATTAAACCATGTATGCTTGTGTTAGTGCGACACGGTGCAATAGGCCTTGCTGTCAGGCCTTTAACTATTCCTTGCCCAGTGAAGTTAGGCCACCAAAGTAGGGGTGCCAAGACCCCTACACCTTGCCGGAATTGCCGGAGAGAAAGGAGAGGGGCAGCAACCCCCCATACTCTCTTCTCATCCCTCATTTCGTGGAGAAATCCAAGGTAAACCACAAATGAGGCCTGTCCCCAAATCTGAACCAATGTGGGCCTTCCCAGGGGCCCACAAGACTTGTAGAAGGCCCTAGGAGGCCCTTGGAAACCACCCCAATGGCCAAAGCCCGAAAAAGGCCATTTTTGAGGTGATCCGGCAACTCAGGCCGGATCACCTATGGCCTGTGTGTATCCGGCAACTAAGGCCGGATACACACAGAAATACAGTTTTTATGCTTTTTGGGGTTCTTTGTCAAATTTTGTGATGGTTTGAACCAAACCAAGTGAACCAATAGGGTTTCCGGGTCACCCGGAAACCCAACATGGGACTTGGCCCGGAAACCCAACATGGGACTTGGACGCCGGTCCAATTGGAAACACTCGTGGGCCTTCCAACGGGGCCCACCAAGCCCAACAAACCCTTGTGCATGCAATTAAGCAATTGAAGCAAAATTAATTAGTCCAACCAGGCGGGCCAAACCCAATGCGGCCCACCCGACCTTGATGTGTGGAGTGTTTAGATTGCGTGGTTTGTCCGAGACCTCGGGCTAGGGCTTATTGGGCCCGCCAAAGGCCATTAACTAAGCCAAGGAAGGGCTCAAGCCCTAACTTCATGGAATTTGGGCTTTCAAGCCCAAAACTGGACTACAGGTGAAAGAGTAGAGATCTACTCTTAAGGTCCACGATCTATAACAATTCAGAATTGAACAATGCGGAAACAGTACACAAAGAATTATACGAGGAAACCTGGATCCAGATCCAGGAAAAACCTCGAGTCTATATGAGGCGACTAACCCTTCAAAATCCACTATTGAATGAAAAGACAATTACAAAGGAGTACATACTTAACCTTTACAATTTGACTCACTCAACAGCAATCCACAGTTCGAATCCACGAACTGCAACACAGCTTGAATCCACAAGCTGCAGAACACGATCAGTCCAGATCGCAAACAATCACTTACCAGTGATCCACAGTTCGAATCCACGAACTGCAACACAGCTTGAATCCACAAGCTGCAGGACACGATCAATCCAGATCGCAGCAATCCTCTCAGAATCCACTGAGACGATCCAATGCAGTAGGAATCCACCTACGCATCAATCAAGGCCGATCACCAGTCCAGGCGATCACACGATCAGATGAAGTTCCGAATTGAAGAAGAATCCACTGTCTTCAATTCCAGGCGATCTATCTCAGATCTCCCCCTCACTCGATCGTCGACTCTCTAAAGAAGATTTGATCGAATCTCAAAAACCTCAAGATTCGAAAAGCAAATGATCCAAAGAAAAAAAAGTCACAATTGAAAATTACAACTCGTCTATTTAAAGAATAAAACACAGATCGCGTCGAGTGCTGGTAGCGTCGTGACGCGATCGAAGTAGACGGCTGGTAGCGAACTCAAGTCCCGCTCAGAGTGAGTTGAATCAGTTATACGCGCGCTGCTAGCGAGCTGCTAGCGGGAGAGTACGCGGCAGGTGCACGATCCTCACTTTCGACACACGAATTCCCTTATGCGCTGCCAGCGGGGTGGCAGCGGCGTGGTAGCAGTGTGGTGGCACCAACTTCTTCTTCTTTACTGAATTTACTGAATTTTCATTGTTTAATCTGCACATCTTGAAGCTTCATTAGAAACATAATTTGTCAATCATTTGCCATAACAGGAGTGTGAGTTTTCACACTTACAATCTCCCCCTTGGCAAATGCCTGACAACAACCTTACACCAGAGTTTAATATCAACCTTAGTTAATGATGATTTCCATTCAAGAAATTTAAATCCACACTGTTAACTAGAGACACAATGATTTGGACTAATCCAGAATTTCATTCATTTACAAACAGATATACAGATAACAAGATCATTTACACTGTTCAAGAAAGACAAACAGACAGCAAGAAAGAAAGAAAGACAGACATTAAGAAAGAGAGACAGACATTATCTCCCCCTTACTTATCACTCCCCTTATACACCCATCTTCAGGAGAAAACACCCAGAACAGAAGATAACAAAATAAACAACCATCATATCCACAGCAAAAAGAATAACAGGCAGCAGCAAACAGCAAGCATCAGCACCAACCCAGCCAAACCATCAACAGAACCAGAGACTCCAGTAGCTACTCCAGTAGCATCATCCAAATTTCTCCCCCTTTCTGGATGGTGGTTTGGGTTCCCAAGACCGTGAGTAGTGCTTGTATGCATCTTGAGATCTGGAGTGCAGCCAACTGAGCTTGTGATCCATTTCCAGCTGAGTCTTCCGAATGCATTCCAGAAAATGATCCGCTTCATTTTGCATACGTTGCTGAGCAGCCACGTCCCTTTGTACTTCTCCACAAGTAAAATCGACATCCTTTATCAATTGCCCCAGCTTCTCTTGAGTCTCGGATTTGAACATGCTCACCATGAGCATGTGAGACCTAACCTCTGAATAGAAAGCCTCCTGAGAAGCTTGCATTGAATTCAGTTTCTCTATGATGGCCACAGCATCAGGGCTGGACAGAGAGGACTGAGAAGAGGAGGGATCAGAGGACATCACCCGAAATGGACTTGCTCGTTTACTTCGGGTCAGAGTGGAGGAAGCAATGGGAGGACGGGGATGGATAATCAATTCAGTAGGATCAGGAAGAACCCCCTGATGAACACACAAGTACGAGATGAAAATTCCAAAAGGAAGAGCAGCAGTCTTGGATTTTAAATTCCGAGACTGAAGAATCTGATGGAAGATAATGGAAGGAATACAAATACTTTCTCTGTTCCAGATGGCATGAAGAAGTCTTGCCCGATGGTGAGAGATCTCTGAGTGATGATCAGAAGGAACAAGAGAAGCACAGACAAACAAGTTCAAGATCCGGAGAAGATCTTGAAGAGAGCCATGAGGCAAATAGTTGGGCTTGTTCTTAATAGAAGAGGGAGCACCCTGAACGATTAGAGAGGGAATGATGGACTCCATAGGAGGATCAGTGTGTGACTCAAGAAAGTTAAAAGAAGGAGAGTCAACAAGAGGCAGTTCAAGAAGAGAGGAAATAAGCTCTTTCGAGAAGTCGAAAGAAATTCCCCTGACATAGGCTTTTACAGAGCCTTGACTGGCAAGATGGAGATGATGAAGATTAGAGTAAAATTCACGGACCAGGTTCGGATAAGCAAAACCCCCAAGCAATGCAAATTTTTTCCAACCATTGTCCGAAAACAATGAGTAGAAAGGGGATTCAGAAAACGAGTCAAGCTTGATGGCCCTTTCCAGAAGAAGAGGCCTGTGCTTGAAGAAGGTATTGAAATCAGATAAACCATTCCCCACAAACGGTTCAGAAGAATGAGAAGGGGAAGGAGGTCTCACTGGAGGAGAAGGAATAACGGGAGAAGACCTCACATGCGGAGACTTCACAGGAGGAGACCTGACAGGAGGAGACGATGTTGAAGGAGAATCAGTTCTCGACTTTCTCTTGAGAGGCATGGTAAAAGAAATGGAAGAGAAGGAGAAAACAGACAGCACCAACCAACAAAACGAGAAAGCCCTAATGGCTGAAAAAACTACTAAACCCTAGCTTCGAATAATGAGAGAAAACAACAGGACTAGGAAGCAGAAAAATGGAGAAGCAGGACGAAGATAGTAAAAAAAATTTTTACCTGAACAGTAGGCAGGAAGGAAGGAGATGACAGCGACAGCAGCACCGGGACACGACGCGAGAGGCGAAGGAAAAGCGAAGAAGGTGAAAAAAACAGAGGTAAAAAAATAGCGCACTTTCACCTATATATAGGCAAACAAAATACGCTGCCAGCGAGCAACTGGCGGCGTAGATAGTGCACATGCACACACAAAGAAAACTACAGATTCAATGCATAAATTTATAAAAGATGTTTGATCAATTTTTCATGACAGCCTCCTACTTCCAAACACAAAGCTGAGATTTTAGCTTAACCAAAAATCATCCAGATAATCAACTTATTCAATCTAAGAAGTACTTATCACAAAACTGATCTTGAAGTACCTATCAGAGTTAATTCAGATGTGGTACATTTCATATCCAAGAGCAAAATTTCCTTTATGGTTTCTCATACTATAAATTTTCTTCAAGATATTAAGCACATATGCATACTAATGAGTCAATGCTTGAGAGAAATGAGCAACATTTTTGACTTTTACACTTCATACATATAGAAGGCTATTTCAGTGTAAACAATCTTGAAAAGTATAGACATATCCCAACTTCATTTTGGTGGCTTTCGCACATCAGAGATAGGTAGCCTTTTCTGATCTCTTTTTCTTTTTAAAGAAGGCATTGACCCTTAAAAAACCTGAGTTTACAGTTCATTCCAAGAATATACCTTCTTTATTTTTTTTATTTTTTTTATTTTTTATTTTTTTTAAGATTTACAGTGGCTTTCACTCTAATCTCTATGGCAGCCATTTCCAAAACTTTTCTTTTCACAAAGGTGATAGCCTATAGATCCCAAGCTTTACCACACAATAAGCTTCAATACGTACAGGTGTTTCAGACAAAGTTGCTGGTTAAAATAAGACATTTCTGTCAATATGCATACACTCAATCTTCCTGAAAACAGATCTTAGTAATAAGAACACACAAATTCATTTTGAACAGATATGTGAGACATTTTACATCAAAATTAACTCAAAACAGAACTTGATTTTCAGTTTTGAGAGCATACTCCTAGGGATTTCCTAAGAGTTTCAAATCTGTTTTGATCTAAAGGTTTGGTAAAAATGTCAGCCAACTGTTTTTCAGTAGATATGTATTCAATCACAACAGTTTTGTCTTCAATCAACTCTCTTATAAAGTGATGCCTGATATCTATATGTTTGGTCCTTGAGTGTTGAACAGGATTCTTAGAGATATTTATGGCACTTTGATTATCACAGAAAAGAATCATTTGATCTTGATCTACCCCATAATCTGATAACATTTGTTTCATCCAGATAAGTTGAGTACAACTGCTTCCTGCAGCAATATACTCAGCTTCAGCAGTACTCAGAGAAACACAGTTTTGTTTCTTGCTTAACCAGGCAATGAGATTATTTCCCATGTAAAAGCAACCACCAGAGGTGCTTTTTCTGTCATCCATACATTCAGCCCAATCAGCATCAGTGTATCCAGTTAGATGTGGGTTAGTCTCTTTGGAAAACCAGATTCCCAGATCAATAGTCCCATTAACATATTTTATAATCCTTTTTACAGCATTCAGATGGGATTCTTTAGGATTAGCCTGATATCTAGCACAAACTCCAACACTAAAGTTTATATCAGGTCTACTTGCTGTTAAGTACAGTAAACTCCCAATCATTCCCCTGTACAGGGTAGGGTCTACAACCTTTCCAGATTCATCTTTTCCAAGTTTTAAACTAGTACTCATAGGAGTCCTAGCATGTTTTGCATGAGTTAAGCTGAATCTCTTAACAAGATTTCTTGAATATTTTGCTTGAGAGAAAAAAATTCCTTGTTGAGATTGATAAATCTGAAGACCTAAGAAAAAGTTCAGTTCACCCATCATACTCATTTCAAATTCACTTTTCATTAAATCAGCAAATGAGTGAGCATGATTTTCAGAAGTGGACCCAAACACTATGTCATCAACATAGATTTGAGCAATCAAAATATGTTTGGACTCTCTTTGAATAAAGAGAGTTTTATCTACATTTCCTCTCATAAAACCAGATTCAAGTAAAAAGAAGCTAAGTCTCTCATACCAAGCTCTATGAGCTTGTTTGAGTCCATACAAGGCTTTGTTCAGTTTATAGACATATTTAGGATGATTTGTGTCCTCAAATCCTTTAGGTTGCTCTACATAGACCTCTTCATTCAGATATCCATTCAAAAAAGCACTCTTAACATCCATTTGAAACAGTTTAAATTTCAAGTAACATGCAATAGACAACAGTAATCTGATTGATTCTAACCTAGCTACGGGAGCAAAGGTTTCATCAAAATCTATTCCTTCTACTTGAGTATACCCCTGAGCAACAAGCCTAGCCTTATTTCTGGTTACTATCCCATTCTCATCAGATTTGTTTTTAAAAATCCACTTGGTTCCTATCACATTCAGATCAGAGGGTCTTTCAACCAATTCCCAAACATTATTTCTAGTAAATTGATTCAGTTCTTCATGCATAGCATTCAACCAAGAATCATCTACCAATGCTTCTTTATAAGATTTTGGCTCAAATTGAGAGAGATAAGAAGAAAATCTTACCTCATTATGTACCTGATGTCTTGTTCTGACACCATCTGAAATATTTCCAACAATTTGCTCAATAGGATGATCTTTGAGAGTTTTTGTCAGAGGAACCACTTCAGTGCTTGAGGAAGCATCTCTGATTTCATCCTCTTCATCTACAACCTGCAAAACTTCACTGTCAATACTTTCATCATCAATTAGCACATTTATAGATTCCATTACAACAGATTTTTTCAAATTAAAAACTCTGTAAGCTCTACTAGAAGAAGAATATCCTAGAAAAATTCCTTCATCACTTCTAGAATAAAATTTTCCTAGATTTTCTCTGTCCCTTAAGATATAGCATTTACTTCCAAATACTCTGAAATATTTCAAATTTGGCTGTTTTCCTTTCCAAAGTTCATAGGAAGTTTTTTTCCATCCAGATCTGATATAAACTCTGTTACTAATGTAACAGGCAGTGTTTATAGCTTCAGCCCAGAATTTTGTTGAAATTTTCTTGGCTATCATCATGGTTCTAGCCATTTCTTGTAAAACTCTGTTCTTCCTTTCCACAACTCCATTTTGTTGTGGGGTCTTAGGAGCAGAAAATTCATGTTTGATTCCATGTTCTTCACAGAAATTGGAAAACATTTGATTCTCAAATTCTGTCCCATGGTCAGATCTGATTCTTACAATCTTTCCTATTTGCAAGTTCTTTTCAACTTGAATTTGACAGCACAGATGTTTAAAACATTTGAAACATTCAGATTTTTCTCTTAGAAAGTCTACCCAGGTATATCTGCTGTAGTCATCTACTGCAACAAATATATATTTCTTTCCTCCCAGACTTTCAGTCTTTGTAGGTCCCATTAAATCTATATGAGTCAGTTCTAATGGTCTTAATGTTCCTACAGTATTGGTTTTCTTGTGTGTGGCTTTGATTTGTTTTCCTTGGTTGCAAGGACCACACATTCCTTTCTTTTTATTTTTCCCAAACTTGGGAATTCCTCTAACCAACTCAGACTTAGAGATTTTTGACAAATCTCTATAGTTAATGTGGCCAAGTCTCTTATGCCACAAATCAATTTCATTGCCTATGGAGGATTTTAAAGAACACTCATTGTTTCCAATAATCCCATAGCAATTATCACTTGTTCTTTCACCTACAAGAACAGTTCTACCAGATTTATCCAATATTTTGCATTCTTTTCTGGTAAAATTAACAAATAATCTGGAATCACATAATTGGCTAATACTGATAAGATTTGCTTTCAAACCAGATACAAATAGAACATTCTTTAAGCAGACTCCATTTGGACCTGTGACAGTTCCTTTACCTTTAACTTGGGAAGTGCTTCCATCACCAAATGTAACACTTCCACCAAAATATTCTTCAAAGGTACTGAACATAGTCTTATGACCACACATGTGTCTTGAACACCCACTGTCCAAGTACCACATGTTGACATCATGAGCTTTTAAAGCTACATGAACCACATTAGCAACTAATGAATCTTTTCTTACCCAAATCTGTTTCTCAGAAGTCTTCTGAACAGTACCTTCATCAACTACTTGAGTTTTTGAAGGAAGCTTCTTAGATAAATTTGAGACTTCCTGATTTAATGTTTCAGTCAATTTTAACAGAGAGTCAAATCTGTTGTATAAGTCCAGGGACTGACTTTGATTTACCTTTCTCTTATTTTCAAAATATCCATCAGGGAAACCATACAGTGCATAACACTTTGGTCTTATATGACCTTTTTTATTACAGTGATGGCATACAGGTATAAACCTATTTTCAGAAAAATCAACATTTCTAGACTTGCCAGCATTTCTAAACTGTACAGATTTAGATTTCTCAGAAGTTGAAGATTTACCTGTTGATCTTACTTCTCCAGCAGAGATTTTCTGTGAAGATTCCTTGGTTTGATTACTTACACTCATTCTTTTTCCAGCAGAATTTGAGCTTTCAGGAACTTCCTTTGAAGTTGATTCCTCATCAATTTGAAGATTTCCTGCAGAAGAATTTGAGGCATTAGATTTACTTGAATTTGAAACTTTCTCAAGTTCAATCACTTTACCTTGTAGTTCAGAAATCTGAGCTTCCTTTTCTTTTATTTTTTCAGTTTTTTCAGTTAGAGAAGTTACCAGAGAATTTTCTTTAGCATGTTTTTCAAGTAACTTCTGGTTTATTGAATCTATTTCTGCAAGAGCTTTCTTTTTCTCTGTTTCTGATTCCTTCAATTTTTTACTCAGTTTCTTGATTTTTTCTGAGCTCTATTGAATTCCTTATAGAGCTGATTGTATGCTTCTTGTAGTTCTTCTTCATCATCTGATAAATTCTCTTTGTTATCTCCTGCAATTCCAGAGATTGAACTACCAGAGGAGGATGAGTAAAAAGAATTGAAAGCAGTAAAATTAACAGACATATCCTCATCAGATTGTGAAGAATTATCAGTGTTACTGTCATCCCAAGTAACCTGATAATTAGTCTTTTTCTTTTTATCTTTTGAAGGACAATCAGAGGCAACATGTCCAAATCCTCTACATTTGTAACATTGAACCTCATCATTCTGAGAAGATTTCTTCTCTTTTCTCGGATCAGACATTTTCTTATCAGATCTCCTATTAGATCTGTCGATGGATGATGAAGAAGTTGATTGTCTCTTTTTAAACATTTTCTTAAACTTTTTGGCTAAGAGGACAAGTTCATCCATATCAACATCAGAATTATCTGATTCTTCAGTATTAACAGATTTTACAGATTTAAGAGCTATTCCTTTATTTCTTTTTGGAATATTCAGATCTAGCTCATAAGTCTGTAAAGATCCTACCAGATCTTCTATTCTCATGTTATCTACATCTTTTGCCTCTTGTATTGCAGTTACTTTAGGTCTGAATCTTTCAGGCAAAGATCTTAAGATTTTTCTAATAACCTTTGATGTAGAGATTTTTTCTCCAAGATTAAAACTAGAATTAACAATATCAGAGAGTTTAGCATAAAACTCATCAAAAGACTCATCATCTTTCATATACAAAGTTTCGAAAGATGTAGTAAGTCTCTGAAGTCTGGACAGCTTGACAGCTGAGGTTCCTTCATGAGTGACCTCTAGGATGTCCCAAGCTTCCTTAGCAACTTCACATGAGGAAATTCTCCTGAATTCCTCAACACTAACAGCACAAAATAAGGCATTCATTGCCTTGTTATTCCATCCACATTGATCAGATTCAGTTTTAGTCCACTGATCATGAGGTTTGGGGATCACACCACCTACTTCTGTTGTGATCACAGGTGGATGATAACCATTACAAACCGAGAGCCATACACGCTCATCGATTGATTTCAGGTAAGCTCTCATTCTAGCTTTCCAGTAAGAATAATTGTTACCTTCAAATAAAGGAGGTCTAGAGGCAGATCCTCCTTCTTTTCCAAAATCCATGCTATAGATCTAGATCACACTATGTATAGCAATTCAAAGTGAATAGGCTCTGATACCACTTGAAAGAGTAGAGATCTACTCTTAAGGTCCACGATCTATAACAATTCAGAATTGAACAATGCGGAAACAGTACACAAAGAATTATACGAGGAAACCTGGATCCAGATCCAGGAAAAACCTCGAGTCTATATGAGGCGACTAACCTTCAAAATCCACTATTGAATGAAAAGACAATTACAAAGGAGTACATACTTAACCTTTACAATTTGACTCACTCAACAGCAATCCACAGTTCGAATCCACGAACTGCAACACAGCTTGAATCCACAAGCTGCAGAACACGATCAGTCCAGATCGCAAACAATCACTTACCAGTGATCCACAGTTCGAATCCACGAACTGCAACACAGCTTGAATCCACAAGCTGCAGGACACGATCAATCCAGATCGCAGCAATCCTCTCAGAATCCACTGAGACAATCCAATGCAGTAGGAATCCACCTACGCATCAATCAAGGCCGATCACCAGTCCAGGCGATCACACGATCAGATGAAGTTCCGAATTGAAGAAGAATCCACTGTCTTCAATTCCAGGCGATCTATCTCAGATCTCCCCCTCACTCGATCGTCGACTCTCTAAAGAAGATTTGATCGAATCTCAAAAACCTCAAGATTCGAAAAGCAAATGATCCAAAGAAAAAAAGTCACAATTGAAAATTACAACTCGTCTATTTAAAGAATAAAACACAGATCGCGTCGAGTGCCGGTAGCGTCGTGACGCGATCGAAGTAGACGGCTGGTAGCGAACTCAAGTCCCGCTCAGAGTGAGTTGAATCAGTTATACGCGCGCTGCTAGCGAGCTGCTAGCGGGAGAGTACGCGGCAGGTGCACGATCCTCACTTTCGACACACGAATTCCCTTATGCGCTGCCAGCGGGGTGGCAGCGGCGTGGTAGCAGTGTGGTGGCACCAACTTCTTCTTCTTTACTGAATTTACTGAATTTTCATTGTTTAATCTGCACATCTTGAAGCTTCATTAGAAACATAATTTGTCAATCATTTGCCATAACAGGAGTGTGAGTTTTCACACTTACAACAGGCCCCAAGTCCAATGTCCAAAAGACTTTGGCAAACGTAAACAAGATAAGTTGAAAACATTTTTGGCATCCATCATGGGGCCCATTTAGGGCCCGCAAACCAATGCAGACTCACTTATAACATGAAAATCACCTAAAATACCAACTTAAACAATTAGGTAAAATCAACTCACTAACCCAAGCCCAAAGGGCCTCCTAGGGCTAGACAGAGGCCCACCAAGGGTACATGGGCTTAACCAAGCCCGCCAAGGACACCGTGGGCCTTCCAACGGGGCCCACCCAATCCAACTCAGATTGCCTAAATTAAGCAAGATAAAATCAATTAAAGGGACCCACATCACTCAGGAGGTCCCGACAGACTTAACCTAATTGCATATCGGATTAGGAATAGGGTGAGAAACCAAAGTAAGCTGACTCAAACCAGGGAACCCACGGGACCCGTCATCCGACAGGGTGGACTGGGGTGTCTACGGACTTCCCCAGACCACAACCATGACCCTACTTAGAATTTCAAGCCGCAGACCAAAGCCCAAAATAGACAAACTTAGGCACCCAGGTGTCCGCCTACACCCCATCAGGCGGTGGCGACTCCGAATTTTCCCGTGCTGCATTTCCGACACGCGCACAACGTCTTCCTCAATCAACAAGTTTTTGCCCTTTTGATTAGCTGATTTCCTGCAATCAGTAGCCTTGTGCCCCTGTTCACCACAACAAAAACATCTAATAGTAGAGTTAGAATTACCCTGCGGTGGCTGCTGGGCAGGACGGGAGTCCTGAGGGCGAACTGGTCGACTGTTTTGATCGCTCTTGATCATTGGTCTCCTGTTCTGTTGTTTTTCAACTGCAAGTGCACACTGGTATGCCTCGAGACAGTCCACAAGGAATGAAGACTGAGAACATCTTGCAGATTTTGATGCAAACCTCCCAAATACCGTGCCACCATCTACTCCCTCGTCTCAGATAAATCGTTCCGGGCGATCAACTGGTAGAACTCCTCCGTATAATCATCGACCGATCTCGCACCCTGCCTCAACGTATGAAGTCGTTGAAATAAGGTTTGAGTGTAGCTGAAGGGAAGGAAGTGTCCCTTCATTTTCTTCTTCATCTTCTCCCAATCAATGATCTTGGTCTTGCCCTACCTGTCTCGTGAACATCCAACTGCTCCCACCACGCAGATGCTCTGCCTTTGAGTTTGATGGTGACTAGTTTCACTTTCATACGATCTAAAACTTCCTTGTAATAAAAAATACGTTCCACTTCGTCTAACCAATCAATGAATCCCTCGGCCTGTAATGTACCAGAAAACTCTGGCAGATCGAACTGAAAACTGAGATCTCCACGACGCTCCTCCCGACCATGGTACCCCCTGAATGGAGCACGATTGTGATAGGGGTTTTCAAAAGTGGAATCAGAATCGTGATCGGAGACCTCACGATCCTCAAGATCACGCGCCGCTAGACGCTGGGTTAACTCTGTGACTTGCCTCTGCAAATCTTCAATCATTACATCCTGAACGCTACGATCATGGTGTTGAGCTTCCTCATTCGGAAACTGCCCACGACGACGACGACCACCAGCCATTAAAACTGATGAAATTTCACCCCAGGAAGATGTTGAAGCTTTGATACCAACTGACGCCAAACAAGAAAGAGATTAATCTGTAGGCTAGTTCGAACAGATGATAAACAGGGAAGAACACAAGCAGCTTGCCCAAAACACAGAGAAAAACGTCTATGAGATTCAATTCAATATCAATTAATCAAGTAATACCAAAATCAGTCCACAAGCCGGACTTTATAGCCAAAAATCGTCTATACTGGAAAGTTACTAAAAACGGCAAAAGCCCCAAAAGCATGCCTAAATGAAAGGTGCAATAAAATAAGCAACCTGTGAAAAATCTAACCCAAATCGAGTTTAAAATCACTTCCTAATTGACAAACGAAGTATTACCAAAAATAGCAACGAATAACTAAGAATAGCGATTCGGAGGGGAAAACATAGGAATTTGAGGTCGAGAAAGGTGCACATCGACTTCAGTCCATGTACCATGGCGTGCACGCTGAAAATATCTTTCTGAATTGGGGTCATATGTGCGATTCTGATAACCGTAGCCAAAGTTATGGCCAAAATACTAAAAACACACTCAAAACTGCCCCAATTAGAAAGATATCACCATCACTTTCTGCCTTTACGATGCTCTGCCAACTCATGGTATTCCTACGCCATCAATGTGCAATCTAACAGCTCAGCCTCATCTGTCTTGGATCCCCCTGCATCACTTTTCCTTTTGCTTTTTTCTTTCCTTTGCTCTTGGATTATCTTAACTTTTTGCTTTGATTAGCAAGTCCCAGTGTATTTTTTTGTTGTTGCTTTCTTTCTCTCTTCTTTGTTTCTGCTCATTCATGACTTCTCTTCTTTACCCAGCGCTAGATTTAGGGCTCATGACTCAGTGGGTTGGAAGAAAGAAAATTTTGGCTCAAGTGGTTTAACTAGAGATATGACTTTGAAAGCTGGGGAAATAAAGTAAGGATGGCCTTTCATCCTTTTGCAAGAGTTGTGACAACTTGAAATGTTCATGCAAATTCACTCGAGACTCCATTTATCCTTTTTATTTTCTTTTGTAGCTTTGCCCCAGTGTGGGGTGGTTAGACACAACACGGGTATTTGAATAATACGATTAAGCTCAAAATGTTTTGACTAGCGATTCTTGCAATTCAGGATTCATGAAAGATGGCCTCTCATCCTTTCTCAGAGACATGATGTTAAAGCTGGCCTCGGCCCTTAGCTGGTTCTTGCACTTTCACTTTCTTTCTTTCTTTTCTCTCAAGGATCGCTCTGTCCTATTGCAAAGATAGGTTGTTAGGAGGGAAATTATGGTCTGGATCAGGAAATGATTGCCTTTGGCTTAATCAAGGTTCTCATGGGATAGTGTACTACACCCAGCTGAAGACACCTTTGAGCAACTTAGCATTCTTTTCATGATCGTGGTCATTGCCAAAAAGATGTGGTCTTAGAGCAACGTCATCACCGACCATCACTTGCATTTTTTTCAAAAGGTATTTTCTTTTCTTTTTGTGTTTTTCAAAAGGTTCTTTACAAAAGCTTGCATGAAAGTAAAAAACATTTAAAATATTTACAAAACAAATACTCCTACCAGGGATACTTAGTGCAAAAAGCAAAGTTCAACTTATCCTGGTCATGGTAGACTTGAAGATTTTCGATTTCGGGATTGCTCTCTGCCCTGCAGTTTTACCAACTTGTTCAGCGGGTGCCACTTGAAGACGCCTGATTGTGGTTAGGGAGAGGATTCGTGGTAATGGCTGTAGGAGGAGTCGATACTGGAGGATCAACTAAGATTCGCTTGTTGTCAATCAAGTCCTGGACATCGTGCTTCAGTTCCTAGCAGTGATTGGTATGATGCCCAGGAGCTCCCATGTGGTAGTCGCAGTATTTGTTGGGATTGTAGGAGCAACTGTTGGCCGGCTGCTGAGTTGGTTGCTTCTTCTGCAAATACCCTTTCTTCAATAGGGTTGGCAGCAATTCTGACAATGGATAAGGTAGGGCTGGGAATGCTCTGTTTAGCCTTGCTTGGAATTCCTGTTTGGTTCACCTCGGCCGTCCTGCGTACTGGGCCCCTTGGCCACTGTTCTGATTTTCTCTTCTGTCGGGTGCCGAAAAGTGGAAGGGCCTATTCTGCTGAACGTAGTTGACAGCCTCGTCCTCTTTCCTTCTTTCCATGCCTCTCCCACCGACGGGGTTCCTTCTCTGCTCTGTAGCAAAGCCTGCTACTCTGCCAGATTTAACTCCATCCTCTATTCTGTCTGCTACAATGACCAAGTCTGCAAAACTCGCAGCAAACTACCCCAGTAGCAAAGTGTAGTACAGCTGCCCCAGCGTTGAGATGAATAGCGTCACTATCTCTTTTTTCAACATGGGTGGTTGTACCATTCCGGCCATTTCCCGCCATCTTTTTGCATATTCACGAATGGATTCAGTGCTTTTCTTAGTCATTTTTTTCAATTCCATCCGAGTGGGTAAGACCTTCGTGTTGAACTTGAAGTGTTCAAGGAACGTGCTAGCCAAGTCGTCCCAAGTCCTGATCTGGTTCCTGTCTAGATTGGCAAACCATTTCTGAGCTGAGCCTACCAATGAGCGCTGAAAGAACTGGATCATGATTCTCTCATCATACGCGTACTGGCACATATCCCCGTAGTATGCCCTGAGGTGAGACAATGGGCACCCACTTCCATTGAACTTCACAAAGTCTAGGCACCTGATCTTTGGCGGAAGTTGTAGTTAGGGAAGAATCCTAATCTGTCCAATGAGGCTTCCTTCGGCATAGGACCTTGGTTCACATTCCGCATTTGTTCTTTCAGCGTTTGTAAATCCGCTCGCATCTGGGCTGAGATACCTACTGCTTCCCGTGCTCAGTACCACTCTTCTTCTTCATGCCCCATTCCTTGTGGTATTAATTGCCGTGGTGGTACGGCCAGGGGTGCCGGAATTTGTAAGGGCTGCTCCGGTTGAACTGGCAAATGATGTGGGATTTGTGGTTCTGGCGGCTGTAGGTTCAACTGTGGGAGAACTGGTGGTGGCTGCTCTAGTTGTGGCTGTTGTACCGGAGGTACCGACTGCTGTGGCGGAGGTACCGCCAGTGGTGGCTGTACAAGCTGCTGTGGCACTTGCATTCTCTCCATTTGCTGCATCATGGTAGTCATCATGGTGGTCATGTTGGCCATCTGCTAATTAAGGCCAGCGATCACAGGGTGGCCTTCCAAGTCCTCTTGCCCGTGAGGTGGGAGAGGTGGCGCTTGCTCGAGTCCTTCAGCAGGATCCATCTGTAATCTTCTTCTTGAACGTAGGAGGTATGGGTTGCGATACGTAATCTTGGTACCTTGTGGTGAAAATAGACAAGTCAGTATAGGGAATGCATATTACACTGAAATATGATGCATGTTTGTGCAAATTAACTGTGATAATTTTCCTGTATTTATTCTCCTTTTTAACCGCCACTTCGGAGGTAAGGGAAGAAAGATTCTTCTTCTTTTTTCGACCCCCACTTCGGAGATAGGGGAACAAGGTTTTTAACCGCCACTTCGGAGGTTGACCGCCACTTCGGAGGTAAGATTCCCTTTAACCGCCACTTCGGAGGTAAGATTCCCTTTAACCGCCACTTCGGAGGTAAAGGAAGAAGAAGATTTTGAACCGCCACTTCAGAGGTAAGATTCCTTTTAACCACCACTTCGGAGGTAAAGGAAGAAGATTTTGAACAGCCACTTCGGAGGTTGACCGCCACTTCGGAGGTAAGATTCCCTTTAACCGCCATTTCAGAGGTAAAGGAAGAAGATTTTGAGCCGCCACTTTGGAGGTAAAGGAAGAGTCCCTGTTTTGATTTTGGGAACCGCAAGAATTGGTTTTTGAAGGGTAAGTAATTTCTACCGAATTTGGGGAAACGCGAAATGATTTCCAAAGCAGCAGAAGCACGAAATGACTCCTACTAAGATTTGGGGAAGCGCAAAATGGCTTCAGAGTAGGGGAAACAAGAAATGGTTTCAAATTTGTGGAAGCACGAAATGGCTTCAGATTAGGATTTTGGGAAACAAGAAGTCGTTTCAAAGTAGCGGAAGCACGAAATGGATTCGACTAAGATTTTGCCATTCAGAGGCGAAGGGACAAGTCCTTGATTTTGGGGGTAGTCCCGGTTTGGGAAGAAGTCCCGGTTTTCAGGGGAGTCCCGGTTTGGGGAGAAGTTCCTGTTTTGGGAAGAAGTCCCGGTTTTCGGGGGAGTCCCGGATTTTGGGAGAAGCACGAAATGATTTCCTAGAGATGCAGAAGCACAAAGTGGCCTCGACTAAGGTTTAAGATTATCCATTGACATTTTGACACATTTGGTCTTCACTTGGATTTTAAATTTCTTCTTTCTTATCTTTTCATCGTTTTTTTATTTTTCAATTTGGCTTATGGTCATTAGCAAGGGTCAAATTTATTTTTGGTTTTTCTTGACTTGTTATTTTGGGCTAGGTCACAGCCAATTAATTTCATGATTTTTCTGATTAGACTGAAGCTGATTGAGGCACAGGGAATTGGAGCAAGTCCTGGTGTAGCTTTGACTTTCATCTGTTCTTTCATCTGCTTTTGACTTCAGATACCAAACCAAAAGAATTTACAACTTGCCAGCGAGGGCAAAATTACATGATATTTAGAAAAATCTGCAAAGAATTCATCCCTAAGGCTGTTGGGAGCCAAAAGGAAGGATACAAATTCGCTTCAAGGCGGACTGGCCAAATTCCTAAATCTAGGGTTTGGTGCCCCTGCTATGATCTGGCATGCTTTCTGATTGTCTGATCTGGCCGGCTTTCATCTGCTCAAAAGGCCGACCCGGACACAGGGAGCTTCCAATGGACTCAAATGGGTTGAGGCCCATGGCTTGCAGGACTCGATGCATGGACCTGGGGTGGTTCCCCTGATCAAGGTTTGGTCGACTTCCTAAATTAGGGCTAAGGAGCCCATGATCTAGGGTTTACTCCATTTGATGCAAAAAGCGGCGGTCGCTGCCCCTGATGGACTCTTGGGTTTTAATTTGATTTTTTCTTCTTATTTCATCATTCACAATACCTCACAATCCCAAAACGCAGTTCATTTATAAGCGTTAGGTGGGGAAGGATACCCAGCCCGAGACATACGCCTACAAGGGTCTGGACCAGTACTAGATCCTCGCGTGCCACGGTAAGAAACCGGTGGTGCTAATGGACTCCAGAAAACTGGGGGGATGGGTTTACCCTGCTTTCCCCAGCAAGCCACGGGAGCGTATGTGCTAATACCATCCCAAAAGTCAGTTCATAGGAATCAGAAGGGTAGGCTACTAGAGAGATCTAGGTTTTGGAAAAGAAGATGCAATATCTGCATTCATTCATTCATTCAAGGTCGGATCATCCACGCAGTCTCCCTCGTGAGTGTCACCCCACGCAGTTTATTACAAAATTGAAAATTAAATCCATCCACAGTGTGGTGGTGTGCCCATGTGTGCAGTTGGGCTGAGTGTTGTGTCTAACCAGGTGAGATTTGGTTGGATTTCGTTGATAAAGGATTTTCTACCGTCTCGTATAGTAAGGTGCAGAATTGGCACGCAATATGAGGTTCCAGAAGAGTCCCCAAGTAAGTGGAGGGTCACAAAGGACCGCTTAAATTCCATTTTCCCTAGGCAATTATTATGTCCTTTTGACAGGACTCCCCAGAACACGTAATTACGTGTATTCTGCGTCTTACTAAACAAGGTAGTAAAAATCCCTAAAATCAACTAAATCCCTCTTAGGTTGACTCATTCTAACCAAGGGTTCTATTGGGCTGAGACCTCCCCAGTGGAGTCGCCAAGCTGTGCGCATGTGAAAATGGCATGCAGGGCGCACGCGATTCGTGCGTGTGCCTCCGAATGGGTAATTTGGGAAGTTGTAGTTGCCACTGCCTGATGGGGTGCAGGTAGACACTTGGGTGCTTTTGTTTTTCTATTAAGGCTTGGTCTGCGGCTTGAGATTCTAAGCAAGTTATCGGTTGCAGTCTGGGAAAGTCCGTAGACACCCCAGTCCACCCCGTCGGGTGACGGGTCCCTTGATTTCCCTGGTTTGAGTCAACTTTTGGTCTCTCACTCACCCGATTCCTAATCCAGCATTCAATTCGGTTAAGTCTAACAGGACTGCCAAAGTGGTGTGGGTCCCTTTACTTGATTTTATCTTCTTAGCTTAAAGTGATGTGAGTCGGATTAGGCGGGCCCCGTGTAACGCCCCGGATCCGAGTCACATGAAAAACCCGTAAGTCGTCTCCAGAGGTTATTATAAAACACAGGATCGCAATATCAGAGTGAAGGAAAAACATGAGTACAACAATAACTATATAACAGAGTGCGCTAAAATAATCCCAAACGAAAATAAACTCACATGACCAAGTAACTACCCTCAAGTATCGTCCTCTCCAGGAGCAGCTGGAAACAAAACAAAACAATACGGAATGAGATACGAATATCCCAGTGAGCAGCACATGCATGCACAAATACATTTGTTTCAGTTCTAAAACATGCCACGATTATAACCATGTACAATGATGATAATACGCCTATTCTGAATAATCCGACTAAACTTCAATAATCCAATTCATATCAGTGCGGAAAACCATCAGGTAAATCAAACAATAACAATCCGTTTCCAATCCCGAAGAATTCGATAAAATAAAGATTAACTGACAACAACATAGCGAATAACCATAATTTCGTATCTCAAGATATAATTCTAGATATACCAATGTCATATAACACAAAGTCTTCTCATAACCATGCCCACGCCTCCAAATGTATATTCGGCCTACTCAGGGTTTCGGATATTGAAATGACTGCGTCATCCAATGCAGGCCTACTCCCCGGGTTTCTACATTGACAACCTGGCCTACTCAGGGTTTCTGGCTGCTCTAACACCGGCGGGAGGTACAATACCCAATAATCGGTAAACAATATTCCATGAACCATAAATACCAACAAACCAGCGAGTAAAACATATCACGTCAAACAAAATCAAATACCAACATTGGTCAATGTTATGACTATTGTTTAGTTGATAAATTAAACATGCCAAGTAGACACTCCACACCTCCATGTACACAGTTCCGGCCTACTCAGGGTTTCGGAAACTCTGAAATGACGGCCTACTCAGGGTTTCGTCATCCAATGCAGGCCTACTCAGGGTTTCTGCATTGACAACCAGGCCTACTCAGGGTTTCTGGCTGCTCTACACCGGTCGTGGCAACACACAAGGCCATGCAATTCCAACAACCAACAAATAACATTACATTACTAAGCTTAGACTCTGGATCCAGGACAAGCTAAACCAGTAGTAAGTATAAAACTAGCAAATCAACCCAATGTATTGTCCATCATGTAAAACTGATATATATAGATCAACGTGTTCAAGTGCATACCATATGTCACTCAGGACCAGCTTACTCGCTCATGGAGTCCTCAAAGAAATTCTCAAATAATTTACCAGAACAGAATAAGATATGATTCTAAACCGTCCACCGATATAAAGCAATATTCAAGTAAATCATTCCTGAAGTGCACCGTGCATTCAAAGGTGAACTAGCATAATAGTGTAGAGGTATTTCAGCAAAACAATATGGTTTCAAAACTGAATTTTCAGAATAAAGCACATTATACAGAAATGATTTCAGCATCAAACTTCGATTAAACATAATCCAACAAAACAGCTCCTAGATTCTAAATTTCGCTTTCATAATCCAAATCAATCAAATGAATGTCATAAAACCCTGGAAACACATTTTGGATGAGTGGAATAGTCTTACAATCCCCTATAAGGTCACCATACGAAAAAGCAATCAATTCTGAGACAAAAAGTTTTGGACCTCAAAATATTCTAAGTATGGTTAAAAACGTTGACTTTGTAACGCCCCGGATCCGAGTCACATGAAAAACCCGTAACTCGTCTCCAGAGGTTATTATAAAACACAGGATCGCAATATCAGAGTGAAGGAAAAACATGAATACAACAATAACTATATAACAGAGTGCGCTAAAATAATCCCAAACGAAAATAAACTCACATGACCAAGTAACTACCCGCAAGTATCGTCCTCTCCAGGAGCAGCTGAAAACAAAACAAAACAATACGGAATGAGATACGAATATCCCAGTGAGCAGCACATGCATGCACAAATACATTTATTTCAGTTCTAAAACATGCCACGATTATAACCATGTACAATGATGATAATACGCATATTCCGAATAATCCGACTAAACTTCAATAATCCAATTCATATCAGTGCGGAAAACCATCAGGTAAATCAAGCAATAACAATCCGTTTCCAATCCCGAAGATATCGATAAAATAATGATTAATTGGCAACAACATAGCAAATAAGCATAATTTTGTATCTCAAGATATAATTCCAGATATACCAATGTCACATAACACCAAGTCTTCTCATAACCATGCCCACGCCTCCAAATGTATATCCGGCCTACTCAGGGTTTCGGATATTGAAATGACTGCGTCATCCAATGCAGGCCTACTCCCCGGGTTTCTGCATTGACAACCAGGCCCACTCAGGGTTCTTGGCTGCTCTACACCGGCGGGAGGTACAATACCCAATAATCGGTAAACGATATTCCATGAACCATAAATACCAACAAACCAGCGAATAAAACATATCACGTCAAACAAAATCAAATACCAACATTGGTCAATGTCATGACTATTGTTTAGTTGATAAATTAAACATGCCAAGTAGACACTCCACACCTCCATGTACACAGTTCCGGCCTACTCAGGGTTTCGGATACTCTGAAATGACGGCCTACTCAGGGTTTCGTCATCCAATGCAGGCCTACTCCCCGGGTTTCTGCATTGACAACCAGGCCTACTCAGGGTTTCTGGCTGCTCTACACCGGTCGTGGCAACACACAAGGCCATGCAATTCCAACAACCAACAATAACATCACATTACTAAGCTTAGACTCTGGATCCAGGACAAGCTAGACCAAAACAGTAAACATCGTATAATCTCGATTTCAATATCAAAACAAACCATTCATTTCCACATCATGTAATTACTCATCACAATTCATCACCTGTCCCTCTGGACCAAGCAGTACCTCAAGTACATTCAGTAATTTCTCATTTCCGTAACACAAGTCATATGAAAGTAAAACTCAATCCATTCATACCAAAGAAAACCTTTCAATACGTATAAAGTTTCCAACAAGTGAAACCAGAAATACAAGAACTTCTCAATCAAAACAGTGTATAGAACAAGGAAAAGTAACTGGTAACTCTTACTAGTTTGGTGTCTGGCACAATACTCATAAGTAACCTAAACCCAACTTAAAAACTCTTAAGAGGTTCACAAATTTTCCTCTATTAATTTCATAGGCAAAATGGTTTCCCAGGTTCCTAACCAAGTGAATAGTGAAGTGGTTTAACCCCTAAGAAGTGCAAATACTCTTGGTCAAATCAGAAATTCCATTTCGGTAAGCAAAATAGGTCTGCCGCTCACCTATCGAGGTCGGCGCGAGGTGAGCGCCGGTCGGCAGTGAAGAAAACGGGCAAAATCGACCTGCCGCTCACCCGACGCTAGGTGAGCGCGAGATGAGCGCGAGATGGGCGTGAGGTGGGCGCGAGATTCGCGCGAGATGGGCGCCTTGTTTTCTACTTCGCGCGAGATGAGCGCGAGGTGGGCGCGGGATCGGCGGTAGGTCATTTTTAACGGGGCGCCTACCTCCGAGGTGAACGCCGGTGAGCGCGAGGTGAGCGGATACCCCCTGGGGTTTTCATTTCTCTGTTATTTTGAGATCTACATGACTGGCCGGTTTGTGAAGGTCTGTAACTACTCCAGTACACTCCTAATACTCCCAGAAGACTTCCCAACCACATTTGAAATTAATCTAAACACTTTCATTTTCAATTAAAACTTCAATCCGGAGACTCTGTTCACGTAACTTTCCGAAAAACCAGAAAAACCAGAAAACATCATACCATCACTTAATATACAAACCATGCATCAGAATAACTCGAGAAAACACAAAACACCAAAACCCAGTTGTAAAACAGTGCTACTCACCGTATGCGCTTAATCCCAGAACAACAGCTTCTTCCCCATTCGGCCGATCGCGATTTCCGGGTGCGCGCGAAGATGAAATGGTAGCCAAACAACTCCTCTGCTCGCGAGAGAGATAACCCGCAGAAATCCGACTCCAATAAACTCCTAGCAACTCTTGCGGTTCTCATCTCTTCCCAGCGAAACCCTAATCGCCACAGTAGCCGCCCTAATTTCAGAGCAACAACATTCCCCCAAAACCCCAAAAATTTATATCAGTTACCTATTTATACACCGCGAGGGTTTAACCTAATTCACCATTTACCCTGGGAATCCCCTTTCTACCCCTCCTTAGTGTAGGGTTTTCCCGGATTTTAACCATTGACCCATTTTTTATTTATTTCCGGTCCGAATATGACCTACGTATAAATATTTCCACCTCATTTTCTTTAACCCTAATGACCACAAATTTCTAGCAATAATAAAGTTGATTTAACCTGTACATACATCCATATGTGCATATACTTTTATTTTATCTACTGTTATTATTTGTTTATTTTTATTCTATTATTATTATTTCATTTTATTATTTTATTATTTATTATTTTTTTTTTTACTCAAAACTGGGGTCTTACAGACTTTTGGTATATAATTTTTCTAGACAAATCTACAAGGAGTTTCAAGCTCAAATTTTGGTTGTAGTCTATTGAAGGGTAAACACATCTCCTAGAATTTTATGGGCTCCTGAATCACTCATCTGGGTATTAAACCCAAACCGGGCTTTTTGATAAAAACCGGGATTTAGGCATGAACTGGAAAGTTGACTTTTTATTGGCTGGGAATTAAACCTTGGAAGTATTTTTATTGGTTCCAAATGGGGGGTAAAACCTTATTTACATGTAAAGACTTAAGTAAATGGAGCGCGAGCTGAGTGCCAGGTAGGCGCGAGAAGAGCACGGGATAGGCGCGAGCTGAGCGGGAGAAAGGCGCGAGAAGAGCGCGGGATAGGCGCGAGAAAAGCGTGTCGATTTCAAGTAGGCGCGAGCTGAGCGCCAGGTAGGCGCGAGCTAGGCGCCAGATCGAATTTCCTAAGCGCCTACTTCCCGAAGTGGGCGCAAGTGGGCGCCAAGTGGGCGGATACCCACTGCGAATTTCGAGTCTCTGTTATTTCGAGATCTCCAACTTTTGCTGGTTTCTTTAGGTCTGTTCCACAACCGGCCGAGCACGACTCCGGTTGCGCGCGAAGATGAAATGGTAGCCGCATGAATCCTCTGCTCGCAAGAGAAATAACCCGTAGAAATCCGACTCCAATAACCTCCTAGTATTTCTTCCGATTCTTGTTCTTCACGGGAATAACCCTAATCGCCATTAACAGCCGCAATCGCCAAGTCACCCAGTTCTCCAGATAACGAGACTAACGAAAATATTTCCATAAGTACGATACGAGTATTCGTTTAAACCCAAACCCTAATTTCCCCTTTTGGTATATTTACCTTGCGATACATACGCCGCTCGATAACTCTTTAAACCCTTGATCCTATGCGCGCTCGCCCACTGGAAACCCTACATGTTCCGGCCACTTAGGTTATTCTCTTTGACAACTAATGACCACAAATCTCCAGCAATAAATAAATTTTGATTAAGCCTGTCCATAAATCCATGTGTTCATACTTTTGCATATATTTTATTTTATCTACTATTTTATATTGTTTATTATTATTATTTTTTCTACTCAAAACTGGGGTTTTACACCCCGTTGGAAGGCCTGCAAATTCCTTGGTGGGCTTGGTTGAGCCCACGTGTCCCCTGGTGCGCCTCAGTCTAGCCTGAGAGACCCTTTGGGCTTTGGTTCAATGAATCAATTTTATTTAAATTTCAAGTTTGGAGATTAAATTTGATTTCCATGCAAAAGTGAGTCTGGATTGACTTGCAGGCCCTTGGGATGCCAGGTTTGTTGAGTATCTTGCTTAATCCATGCCAAAACGGGCCAGGCTTTGGGCTTGGGGCCCTTTACCTGGGCTTGGGCTTGAAAGCCCAAGACTTCCTGAGTTAGGGCTTGGGTGCCCTAATCTTTTTTGGGTTCAATGGGCTTAGTGGGCCCGACAGGCCCTACCTGTGGTCTTGGCCAAACCATGCCTAAATCTAAGCATCAAGCTTCCCCAGTTGAGCTTTGGTGGGCCTCCAATGGTGTGGCCCACTCATTCAGTTAGGTTATCTTGATTTAGCAAAAGTAAGTTTGTCGGGCTTGGTGGGCCCCGTTGGAAGGCCCACTGGAAATCAAATTGGACCGGGTCGGTCCATGGCTCATCTTGGGTCTCCGGTTGACCCGGAAACCCTTCTGGTTCACCCGGATTGATTAAACAGGACAAGAAAACAACACAAGACCACAAAATAGCAAAAAAAGCAATCTGGCAGTGTAGCCGACCTGAGATGCCGGTTACACATAAGGACAAATGTATCCGGCGTCTTTGGCCGGCTACAAACAAGGCCCTGTTGATTCGACCTGAGTTGTCGGATCAACCTAAAAACATGGTTTTTCGGATTTTTGCATTGGGCTTGAGTTCTTGGGTCTTCTAGGGTGTTCCAACATTTGGGTGGGCCCCTTTGTGGGCCCACAATGGTTCAGATGAGAGCCACTTGGCTTCTCTTGAAGAGCTTTTGAGAACCAAAGGAAAAAGATGGGGGCTGGGATTTGCCTCCTCCCTTTTTTCTATCCCTAATCACTGCACAAACAGGGACTCAAGTGTCCCTATTCTGGCTTCTTTTTCCCAAACAAACACATCATCAACTTTGCATGAAACAAAAAGCAAACTACGGCATCCCTAAGCATGTTTCAACCTAAAACTGAACTAAGTAATGAGTTACACCATCAAGAGCTACAAAACAAGTTTTAGATGCATGCGAATTACATTAAACAGTGGAACATGCAGAGCTCCTAGATATATCTTCAATGCATGCAAAAGTAAACCTGTCTATGAAATATGTAGAAGGCCGAATGGGCTTTTTTATGACTCAAAATAGTGACTAAAACAGAAATAGAATCATGATGAAAACACACAAAACAGCAGCTAAAAGTAGGCGTTGACATGATCCCGAAAAGGGGTAAAACACATAACTTAAACCATGATTAATCCATGCATGCATGCAACATCAACTAGACCATATGCAAATGAAAACTAGAGCACAAACTCAATGTGCATAGCATATTATTTTCAGCCTCCTATCAATGCAGATTGTTCAGTTATTCTAAAAAAGGCACTTAAAGAAGGGAACAAGGGGGGGGGGGGGGGGTTACTCATGGGGTACATCAGATAAGATTAAAGGGGAACACCCTCCCCTATCGAATAAAAGCACAACAATCAGCAATATGGGACAAGAGACAGTGATTTTAGGGTGCTTAAAAGCCAACTAAAAGTCACTCATCTCCTTCCTATGGTTCGACCAAAACACCCACCTTACCTTGGAAGGATTACATCCTTGTGGTGGTGTGGAAAACGTGAAGAGAATGAAGAAGAAAGTAAAACAACCATCCCCAACAGCATACACATAATACACATAGAACTTTATGTGCTCCAAATCACACCATGCTCATATATGTGAAACAAAGTAAAACAAAGAGCTCACCTTGGGGGTCTAGACCCCTTTTTGAGTGTGTGGGCTTCTCCTTGAAGCAAGAACAGGTGCTGGAGCCTCCCTTGGCACCACCAACAGCAGCAAGCCTCCACTTGCTTGGATGGAAATGAAGGGGAAGAAGTTAAGAGAGAGAGGAAGCTCAAGGTGGGGTGTTTGGGGGCTTATGGAGGCAAGGAAGGGCTTGGAGGAGGGATCTCGGAGCAAGGTTCGTGGGGGAGAAGAAGTGGAAAACAGCCAAAACCAAGCCAACCCCGAAATAGGGCTTCTATTGCCTTTTTATAGCAAACTTTTTGTATTCGGCATTTAATGTCGGATACACTACACTTCCTTTGTATCCGGCATTTAATGTCAGATACACTAAGCTTCCTTTGTATCCAACATAAAATGTCGGATACAAGCACAATTATTTCAAAAATTCAATTTTCTGAGCGAATCTGTCAACGAATCTGCACAAATCTCGCGGGCAAATCTCTTGTATTCGGCAATATATGTCGGATATGCACAGAATTATTTGTATCCAACATACATGACCGGATACAAACACGATATTTACAGATTTGCCACTCGACTTGACCAATTTGACACTTTTAGATATCTGCAGATTGCCCCTTGCTAATTTTGGTTTAGTCCCTGAGATATTTGGCAAGTTTTGGATATTTAAAGTTTGCCCCCTAAGATATTTTGCTGTGTTTGTCGCCACGTGTGCAGCTTCCAGTTTTGCTGCTCAGAAACTTCGGTAGCTCATATCTTCTTCACCCGGACTGTAAAACCCCGAATTTTCCTTAAATAATAAATTAAATTAATAAATAATATTATTGAGAGTTATAATTGATGGAAATATTTTATTATTGTAGGGGATGATCTAATTAGGTGGAGATCCAGAATTAGACGCAGATTTGATAATCCGATCATGAGATATCGAGGTATGTATTCTGATTGGGCAGGGTGTATTGGGAAGTTATAGGTGAGATGCATGTGATCAAAGAGTATAAATACCTATTAAAATAACCTAAATGTATTCTTTGTAATTCGCTCGTATTGACTAGCCGCAAGCGACAAGTCATGTAATGACGAGTAGATTTCTTGTCAGACTTAGTTCATGTAATGACGCAAGTAGCAAACGCTTAAAAAACTGGAGGAATTGCATGATTTTCGTGTTTTATTATTTAGATATATTATGAGATGATTTAGAAAAAAAACATGTTCGTTTAGACAAGAATTTTGGTAAGTGTTATGTGTTTGTTTGGGTTTTCTCAAAAATTGTTAAAGTGTGGTTATATGATTGGTTTTGATACGATTTGATTTATAAACGATGTTTCATTTTGTTTAAATTGTTCGAACATGTTTATAAAGTGTTTTAGAATGATTTAAAATGGATTTGATGCATTGGATATTGAGTTGTGGAATTTTTATTGAATTTTGTAATTTTTCGGAAATTTATTTCATATCGGGCTGCCCGAACAGTCTCTGAAGCGCCCTGTGTATTTGTCAAAACCCGAGAGCAATTTTCCCAGATTTAACTGTCACCCGAACAGTCGCTCGAGCGACCAATGTAAAACCCCGAATTTTCCTTAAATAATATAATAAATTAATAAATAATATCCTTGGGAGTTATAATTGATAGAAATAATTTATGGTTGTAGGTGATATCATAATTAGTGGAGATCCAGAGTTGGGCGCAGATCCGACCGTCTAATCGTGAGATATCGATGTATGATTGATACGCTAATTTAGATGTATTCTGATTGGGCGATGTACATTTAGTTTTGTGCGTGGGTTGCGTGGGATCATAGAGTATATATACAAGTTAAATACCCTAGAAGAATACGTTTGGGGAATACCTAATTGTATTTGCTCATACTCTTTGTATTCGACAGCTGCAAGACAGAAACGACCGAGAACAACTGAGGAAGAAGAAGGAATGAGAGAAGGGCCGAATCTTTCACTGTTCCAAGGTTTTCTGCAACCAAAAGGGAGTGTGATAGTATTGTTTTGGAAAAGAAGAAGAGGGGACAACCGTAAGAGGTAGGTGACACTGTTTGATCGTTCGTTTTTGGATTTACGTGTGTTTAATCTCCAAAGCATGTTTTTATATGATATACTCATGTATTTAGTTAGATAACAATGTTATATGTATGTTAGAATAATCTTGGACGTGAAAAAACACATTTTTAAACTGTTTCTGATCGTTTTTGAGAGACCGCGAACTTAACTGTACTCGGCGATCCTCAACGCTCTTAGGCGCTAGTACAAATTTTGAGACCACCTGAGACCGCTAGACGACTTATCGTCGGCGACCTAAAATGAACTACCGCCTACCTTAGACCGCCGGGGCGATCCTAGGCGCTCTGTGCAGAAATTGTAGAATTTCATATTTTCAAACCCTGATTCAATTCCAAACTATTTTTAGTCAATTTTAATCATTAATTAAGATGTTTTAAGACCAAAATAATTTATCAAATTCCCTGTTTTACAGAAAAATAAATTAGGGAGATATTTAGGACACTAGTTGCCAAACTTTGTATGAAACCGTGAAATCTAGTATTTGGAAGATTTGACCTATTATTTGATTACCAGAACATCTCTAAATTACACTATAAACCAGATAAATACATAAAGAGAATTCAAATCATAATTTCAACTCAGTTAACCCGAATATTGAAGGAAATGTTAGATTTACTCTTTATATGCCACTAGGCACCAACCCTTATAGAATTATTAGACTTTAGGGATATTTGGAGTCTAGTGGGCATAGATGGTTATGAATCCATAGTTGTGGCTAGATAGCTAAGGGATATTTCATTTGGGTTGAGTTTCTCCCTTGTGCGAGCGCGCTTCCTTTGCAAGTTGATTTGTTTAGGAAGGTCCTATGTCTGGAGGGACACCTCGGTGAGTCACTGGTGATTCCCTGTACATGTGGATAAGTGATCATCTCCATGTATTGATTCTGGTGCTACATGCTGGTGGTACATGCCAACTCTGATAAGTACGTGTGCAATAAGTCAGTGACTACGGCTCTTGTCTAAACTGCACTGCATGAGACTTGAGTATCATTAGTAGCACTGCTCCTAAGCCGCACGGTGGTATAGCGATTGGTTGAGAGTCATCTCAAAAGGTTTATCTATTTTTGTGAGTCCTACAATGACACTAAAATCACAAACACACATGATGTTACTGTTGCATACATGCTGGAGGTATATAATTGGTATATTGGTTGGATGTGACTGTTTAGTGCATCCTATTAACGTATGGATTATGCTATTGATTTCTGATATTGGATTCCTATAATAGAACTTGCTGAAACTTAAATTTAGAACTGTTTATTATACTATTTTGTATTCATGATTGATGCAAATGATTATACGAGCCTGTTTAGTTGAGATTGCTTAGTCGTGCATGAACTGTTATTTTTAGTTATATGAACTGTTTAAACATGCATGTGTTACCTACTGGGATATTCGTATCTCACCCTACCTTTATTTCATTTTTCAGCTCATACGCGAGAGGGGGATCATAGTAGTGATTTCCAGGGAGAGCTAGCTGATTATTCGCTGGAGGAGTACTATTATCCGGATATTGTCTGAGGTTGTGGATTGATATAGATTTAGTTATTTTGATCAAATTATTATTCATTTTGGTTTGATGTATTAGAGAGATGAGAGATTAGTGACCCTTTTATTTTACCAGACTTTAATATTGATTTTGATGGTTAACTATATTAGTTTCTTGAAAATATTAGATTATACTTCCGCACATACATGTTCCGTACTCTGATTGTCATTTAATGAATGGATCATTTACTTCTTTAGTCTGGTATATTCTTGATGTTTATTTGATATGGGCCAGTAACATCTCGGATTTGGTTGATGAATTGAATTCGGGTTGTCACAGTAGCGAACCGGGTTCGGGTCGGATGTTGTTTTGCATTGACTTGGGTTCGGGGCGTTACAACAAACCCTGAAACAACTGAGGTGTAAGGCCGTTCGAGTGCCCTATTGCCTCTCGAGCGCCCTGTTTGTCAGATTTTGAAAATTTGTCTTCCAACCTAGTTTTTCACTACGGAATTGTTGTTATCCATTTTTAACCTTTGTACCATCAAGTTTAGGGAGTTTGGAGATTGTTTGCACTGGCGGATGTTTAAAATTAATTTTTATAATAAATTTGGGTAGATTTTACCAAAGAGGCTTTTCAACTTAATACCTTTGTTCCAAACAATTCTATTCTTAACCAAACTTGATTCTAAGAGTTCCTACACCTGTATTTGGTCTATCTGGACATGTTTTGAGTTCCGAATTATTGTACATATACTTGGATTATTTTGCCCACTGAAACCGTGATCTTGAAGCATGTATTTGACTCCACTTGTGTGGGTTTTTGGATCACAGTTGTGACAAGGCAGGTGTCTGGTTTATTATTTCTGCAGGGCGGATGTGGTTATTTGTTTATCCTCGGTCCGTATACTCAGCAGGATACTTCCTCGATCCGTGTACTCGGTGGGAAGCTGGTTATTGTTGTTTATATCCTCGGTCCGTGTACTAGGCAGGATACTTTCTCGATCCGTGTACTCGGTGGGAAGTTGGTTACTAAGTTTATATCCTCGGTCCGTGTACTCGGTGGGTAGCTGGTTACTAAGTTTATATCCTCGGTCCGTGTACTCGGCGAGATACTTCCTCGATCCGTGTACTCAGTGGGAAGCTGGTTATTGTTGTTTATATCCTCGGTCCGTGTACTCAGTGGGATACTTCCTCGATCCGTGTACTCGGTGGGAAGCTGGTTACTTGTTATTTGGTTTACTTCCTCGATCCGTATACTCGACGGGATACTTCTTGGTGTAATGATTGTTTTTCATTGTGTGATGCTACAAGGTGGTATGCTGTTTGCCGTGATTTCTATATTATCGTTTCTCTAGTTGTTGTTTTGGTTTAATCGTACACCTCATGACTTATGTTTATGAAAATTATGGACTGATTTCATGCATGCACCTTCCTACTTGTTGAGATTTATTCTCACTCTAGTTTTCCCCAATTTTTAAGGTATTCTTGTCGAGGACGACGAACTTGGGCTAGTATGTAAAGGGGTAGTCAGTTTAGTTGTAAAATTAGTTTCTTGATATTAAGAACATTGTAATTGTTAAGGATAAGTTGTTAGTGGATATTATTTCTTGTTTCTGCATAGAACTCTGATGATGAAATTAATAAAGGCTTAAATGGATTCAGATTTTTAGTTGCTTTTGTAACTTATTATAACACCTCGGGGCTGGGAAAATTTGACCTGGAACCAAGGCATTACATCCCAACAATCGGATAAGGGTAAAACATGACTTTGCCTAATACGTAGAGGACGAAGGAGGAGAGCTCAAGGATGCACAAAGAGGAAGAAGGAGAAAAAGTGGAGAAGGGAAAAGCTTTGGCTTTGGATTTGCGAACCTCCAAGTAAGTAGCACCTTTCTATTTCGTGTTTGCAAAGAAAACTTCGATTTAAGCAAAGAATCCCTATTTGTTGGTTTCATAAGTTGTTTTTGGGGTTTATATGATCGATTTGGATTGGGGAATGTATATGGTATAAATGTTGTTAGGTTTTGATCCAAGAGGGTTTAGTGATGTTTGTTAAGAGTTTGAGATGAAATAGAGCAAGTTTTGTAGTTGGATTTGGGGAAAAATGGAGTTACGGAACGTAGGTCTTTAGGTCGTTCACCTTGGTCGCTTAGGGGACCAATCTAACCAAAAAGTAAAGGGGGCGCCCAGCCTGGTCGCCCAGGCCATGGGCTAGGTGCCCTGGTGAATATAGAAAATAAAGGGGGCACCCAGCAGGGTCACCCAGGTGACATGCCAAGTGCCCCTGTGTAACGTCCCGGACCCATACCCAACAAGATATTGTACGCTCTGGGCCCACGCGCCCTCACGGATTTGTTCTCAAGGATAACACGAGAAAACTTCCCAGTGGTCACCCATCCTAGTAGTGCTCTCACTCGAGCACGCTTAACTTTAGGGTCCCAAGGGGATTTAGTCCCGTGTTGTTCCTTAAAAGGCCTCTTGCTTAGTTGGGGGTCTTAAGACTACTTATGTAACGCCCCAAATCCGTGTTGTTCAATAAAGATATAACACGTCTAACGGAGTGTTAGGTAAGGATCTTAAAGAATATATGATCGCTGGATAATTATCTAAACTAAACCATATCAGAGTGCACAATCAAACTTTATCTAAGAATTCAATATTCAACTTAACTAAGATCAAATGGTTCAACCTCAAACTACTTTATTACACATAAAACATTCAATTAATTCAAAGTTCAATTCAAAAATAACCTACAGGTCTAAGGAATGTAATAGTAATCTTCCTCCCTATATGTCTCAGTCGGATCTACCCCAGTAGTCGCCTCACCTCAGTATCTGAAAAACAAAACAAAAACAAAAGAGTGAGATACGAATATCTCAGTGAGTAAAGTGAGTAGCATATGCATGCAGAAATAGTTAACAACAGTTCAAATTTATGCATCGATAAATAACCAGTACGATTTAGCAACCAATACAATCTCTAAGTTTAAATCCATAACCAATAATTGTTTCCAATCACATTTCAATTCAATATCGACAACACATCGATTGGTCCGTGTCATGACTATTGTTAAGTTAATAAATTAACATGCCAAGTAGACACTCCACACCTCCATGTACACAGTTCCGGCCTACTCAGGGTTTCGGAAACTCTGAAATGACGGCCTACTCCCCGGGTTTCGGCATTGAGAACCAGGCCTACTCAGGGTTTCTGGCTGCTCTACACCGGTCGTGGCAACACACAAGGCCATGCAATTACAACAACCAACAACACCATTACATTACTAAGCTTAAGCATGGATCCAGGACAAGCTAAAACAAAACAGCAATCAACGTATAAACTCAACTCTGACATCATATTAAATCAACAATACTCATCATCATGCACAACACAACACAGCTCAACACATGTCCCTCTAGACCCGAACAATACCTCATGTTCTTTTAGTATTTACTCAAATCTCATAACACAAGACCATTGGTAATAAAACCCATTTACTCACACCAAGAGTAACTTTACAAATGCAGTTCGGAACTTTAAATCAAGTAAAAGCCAGATTAAACAATTCTCATTCAAGAAACAGGTGTATAACAAAAAGGAAATAATTCATGAACTCCTAGTGTTTTGGAACAATAACATCACCTACCGATAGCCCTAAAATTCACTTCTGAAACTCCTAAGGATTCCCAATAATTCCACTTAATAATCTCAGAGTGTTTGAACAGGTAATAATATTTCTAAGGTCCTAAACAAGTCAATAGCTAAGTGATTGAACCCTCAAAGTATCAAAAATCTAGCTGGATTGGTCAAATTTCACATTTCGGCAAAGTATAGGGGCTTGCGCTGACCTCTGGCGCTTGGTGCAAGGTCGGCGATAGCTCATTAGTAAAATAAACATGTCGCGCTAACTCAAATAAATCTAGGTGCGAGCTAGGCGCGAGATTGGCGTTAAGGAAATTAGGTCTTACGCTTAACGAAACCGCTCGGCGCGAGATGGGCGCGAACTTGGTGATAAGGAGAATCGGTCTTGCGTCGACTAAAACCAATTGGCGCTAGGTAGGCGCCAACCCAGCAGATACCCCCTACGATTTTCAACTCTCTGTTAATTCAAAATCTCCATGACTGACTGAATTTTTAATGTTTGCAACAATTTTCCTAGCCTCTTACTATCCCCAGAAGACTTTGAAACCAGTTTCGAAATTATTCTAAACACATTATAATTTATCTCTAGAAATCCTAAAACAAAACTCACGGCTCGAACTATATTTTCCAGAATCATATGCAACACGACTAACCTCACGGATCAAATCCAAAACCCAGTTTTAAAATGATGCTACTCGCCTCTTGCACGCTTAAATCCCTGCAACAACAACTACTTGAACCACGGCCGATCACCAACAGTCGCTCGTCTGTTCAAAATCGACACCCGGTTGATCCTCTGTTTGCAAGAGTTTGCTTTTCTTCTGAAACCCTTGATTACGAACACACAAATCGGCAAGAACTCTCACAGTTCTTCTTCTCACCCAAAACCTAGATCAATAGCCGCAATCGCCTTCAATACAAAGTATGAGAGGTATTGCGAACCCTACGACTATTTTCCTTAAGTATTTATACTTACCATACTAATATTGCCGCTCGACGAGTTTTGAAAACCTATGATTCCGTACATGCTCTCCCACCAAAATTTCCTACATACACACAGGTTATTAAGTTTATTCTTCAAAATAAATAATAAAACCACGTAGAAAATATCGGGGTTTTACAACTTATAGCATCCTCGAGTGTTGTGGGATCCCAACTATATGCACATCCTAACCTAGCAACTTGCCCAGGGAGATTACCCATTCACCTGTTAGCTTGCTCAGGGAGATTACCCATTCACCTGCCCAAACAGCCAGGATGTCACATACTCCCCTCCATGGGACAACGTGTCCTCGCGTTGGGTCGAACCCCCACACTTTCCGGTCGGGGTAGGCTCTGATACCATTTGTAACGTCCCAGACCCATACCTAGCAAGATATTGTCTGCTCTAGGCCCACGGGCCCTCACGGATTTGTTCTCAAGGATAACACGAGAAACTAAGTGAATGGGTAATCTCCCTAGGCAAGCTAACAGGTGAATGGGTAATCTCGCTGGGCAAGCTACAAGGGAGGATGTGCATATGGTTAGGATCCCACAACGCTCGGGGATGCTATAAGTAGTCTTAAGACCCCCAACTAAGCAAGAGGCCTTTTAAGGAACAACACGGGACTAAATCACCTTGGAACCCTAAAGTTAAGCATGCTCGGGTGAGAGCACTGCTAGGATGGGTGACCACTGGGAAGTTTTCTCGTGTTATCCTTGAGAACAAATCTGTGAGGGCCCATGGGCCTAGAGCAGACAATATCTTGCTGGGTATTGGTCTGGGTCTGGGGCGTTACACCCTGGGTTACAATTTAAAGGGGGCGCCCAAGTGCCCAACTCCCAGAAAATGTAATTTTGGATGTTTTAAGTGGATTTTCAGTACGGAACGTGTTCTTATCAAATTTAATCCATGTATGAATAATTTTAGGTGTTTAGAGACTTCTTCTACTTAGTTTATCTTGTAATTTAATATAATTGGATTTGTGGTTACATTTTTACTTAGATTGGTTTTGATTTAGTATTTTAAGGAAATGATGTTCTTTAAAAGTGAATTTACGAGATTGTAAACCATTTTGAGATTTGTGATTGGAGAGTGAAGCTGAGGCTTCTTGTTACCTTGAAAAGTTGTATGCCTATGGCATCCCGAAAGGTAGTATGTCCTAGGGATTTATTTGGAAGTGAACAAGGAGGTTCACTTGGATTTGGTTTGTATTTTGGGGCAGATGGTCTTATGAGTTTCGTTTTAGTAAAACTTTTTGAATGGATATTTATGAGTTTATACAAGTCTACTGGGCTTAGAGATGGTTGTGGATCCATAGTGTAGACACCCCAAATTGCACAAACAATCATCAAAAATCATTATCTCCTTGAAAGCCAGCACAGAAATTGAAGAAAATAAACTTTTACCTGTATCCGGATACTCAGGCCGGATACAAGTACTCCTTCCTGTATCCGGTTACTCATACCGGATACAGGTGAGCCTTAGTGTATCCGGTACCATGTACCGGATACCTTAAGGCCCTTGTGTATCTGGTCTGACATACCGGATACATTAAGTTTGCTCAAAATTAGGGTTTTCCGAGAGCTTTTCACTTTTACCATCATATCCCTCATTAAATGAGTGGAAATCGCGGAAATAGCCTTAGGGTTAAGGTTGGTGGGCTATAGACATTATGTTGTGTCTACCATTCTCACCAACCCTAACCCTAACCTTTGCCTATAAATAGAAGACTCCTCCTTAAGCAAATGGCACTCAACTCTTGTTTTGAATTCTCACAAAGAAGAACTCCAAGAGAAGAAGAAAACCGCTGCGGAATCGCCTCCAGAACTCAGGTAAGCCTCAACTTTTCTTTTTATTTTCTGTCTTTACATTCCTAGATCTAGATCTCTTCTTCTACCTTTCTGTAGTGTAAAGCCTTGTTTGTATGTGTGGAAATCCTTCCCCGGCTCAAAGTATCTCAAGACTCCCCTAGCCGTAAAACGTGAAGGCGGATCTAGGAGAAACGAGACTGGGGATTGACCCTAGTGCTAGAACCCATGTAGCATAAGGCCTTTTTGATTGATTGTGAACCGTTCCATATTCAAAGTACCCTTGATTATCTTGAAGAACCGTGTTTAACGGGGAGAGAGAACAGAGGGAAACGATAATGGAACGGAACCCTAGGCTGTCTTAGAACCCTATTTGGATGAATATGTATGCATGCTATTGATCTTGTTTGGTTTTTTTACACTTGCACATACATATCACTATTTTGGCGGGATAGGCTCATATTTGGGGTTTATTGCATTTATTGTGAAAATCTCAAATAAATGGCCTCAATCAATTCTGGAATGCCTTTTGGATGATTTTTAAAGTATTTGTGTTCATCTTGCACGAATCACATATTGGTATCAATTTTCGGATTTGGTTTTTTCTTCAAGAATGGCTTAGCTTGACAGCACCAGTATCCCTACTTCGGACACCCATAACTTCATCATCCGGATGAATTTTGGGACGATTCTAAAACCATGGGAAAGGTGAGGCTGTCTAGTTTATGTCCACCAAATTTCATAAATTTCCATCAAACGGATTTTTGACACCTCTTTGTCGAAGTTGAGTGGACAGTTCAGGTTCAAATACAGAACTTGTCACTTCGACGGACCGCCATGTGTTCGTTTTAAGTCCGATTCGAGTGATTTTTGTTTCTGAGTACTCCTTTATGAGTCTATTTTCAACTCCAGTTGGTTTCATAATTTTTTGATTCCATTTGAATTATTGGTAGCCGATTTACTCAGAACTGCTCAATGGCATTTTTCTGGGTGAATCTGTGATCTTCGGGGCCTATTCGGGATATCACCCAAGGCACATCCGAAGGGATTTTTGTATGAGGCTAGTTTCTTTTGAAAGATGGCCATACAGACTTCAATCACACCAAATTTCGTGGATTTTTATGGAGTGGATTTTTCTATGCAATTTTCCAAAGTTGCCCACTTATCACTTTTAAAAATCCCCAGCAGCAACTTCAAAGGAGTATAACTCCTAGGATTTTTCGGAATGGATTGAAATTTTGCATGAGACTCTTATTTTCCCTAATCTTTCAAATGGACTTGGTTTGGTTCAATTTAATATTGGATTTGAATGATTTTAAGGCAAATGGCATACTTTTTACCAAACTTCCCGGATTTGATTCAACTTGGTTTTGAGCAACTTGTGCTTTGATTTCCATCTTTTGAGATATTCCAGAAATGATATTGACATAAGAGAGGATCTAAAATCCATTTAGATCTTCATGTGAAAATATCATACATTAGTCCTTTTTCAAGGTTTTCTATGATTTTAGCAAGCTTTCTATTTTTTTGCATGAACATACACTTGGAAACCACTTCGTGTGGATGAATGGGGGTGCCTAACACCTTCCCCCATTCATAGTCTAATCCCCTTACCCATCTCTGGATTTAATTTTTAAGTAGGGTTATTTTTACCCTAGAATTGGCATTTTTGCACTTTTTGATGATTTTTAAATATTTTGGTGTCCATTCTCACCCCAAAATCATGAATGGTGGCGACTCTCCCGTTTTATTTCGAGCCCCGTGTGTTGACGGAGGGATGATCACACCGGTGATTTTTCCCATGTCTCACAACTGGCGACTCTGCTGGGGACTTGTGGATTTAAGCCATTTTGTGTATATTCATGCTTTTTCATCACTTTTGAATGCTTGCTATTTTGTTTGTTTTATTTGCGCATAATGTGGTATTCTAAATCTGATTGGGATGCTTTTAAATTTTACATTGATAAAGGCATGTGTGTATGGTTGGATTATGCTTATGTTTATGGCCTTACCTTGTTGGGCATGCCTACTTGTTTTTTTTGGTGTACCTTGTTTTAGGAGGTTTTAGTACCATGTTTTGAGCATGAAAATAAAAAAAAAATCCAGCAACTCAGTGTATATTTTTGGGGTTCCCAAGCATGTTTTCCTTCAATTCAAACCTTTATTGTGCCATATGTTAGGTATTAAATTTTTAGGCTTTGATTTGGGTATGAATGAAGCATGTTGAGCACCAAAAATGAAGGACATAAAATCTGTAAATCCAGTAGCCAATTTGGGCTTTTTCAAGAATGTTTTCCTCAACAAAACACCTCTTGTACAATACATTTAGGTGCTGTATTTTTAGGCTTGGATTTGGGCATAAAACAATGTCATTTGAGCACAAAAAAATGAAGAACAAAAAAATCTGGAAATTTCAGTGTATACTTGGGGGTTTTCAAGCATGCTTAAATCATCAAAACCTTTCTTGTACCATGTCAAGTAGTGCTAAAATTTTAGGCTCCAATTCGGGTAGAAATGGTACACTTTGAGCATGAAAAAGAACATGAAAATCTGGGATTTTAGGGAATGCTTTTGAGTTTCAAGCATGCTTCCATGGTTTAGTTGTTGTTTGTACAAATAACATGTTTTGTATACCACTTTTTGGGCATGTAGTATTTTTGGTGCATATTTGGTTCTTGCTTGCTTGTATTTAGCTTCATTATTTTTTTGTCATATATGCCTTGGCTTGGAATGAATGCATGGCTACGAAAAAGAGTGGCAAGGGGCTGGGACGTTGTGAATGTTACCACAATTTTAAAATTGCACTTGAGCACTTGAAACAATTTGCACAGCCTACCCTTTACCTATTAGGAAGTTGAACCATGAATGTGTGTAGCTTGGCGCACCGAGGTCGTGACTTCGGAAAGCGAAAGTGAAAACATTTACCTTAGAATTTGGGTCAATGATGTGATGACAATGGGATCTGTGATTCGATTCCGGGCATCACTAGACTTGAGTTCTAAGTTGCCAATTAAGCCAAAACCCAAAAACCATACGCTTGAAAGTGGAGAAACACGTTTTCAGCTAAAAGCACACAATTGCATTTGGGGAATTGGGTGTAAATGTGGGAAGGTCGTCTGCATGTTTTACAGGCCAAGGTATAATGTGAATACCATATTGAATGAAGGTAATACAAGGTGGCAAGGTAAAGCCATGTTCTTTTCCTAAATTTGGGGAATTTTGCAAGTATGGTGTCCAAGCCCAATTTGGGGCAAGTTTTGGAGGTCAAATTAAGGTGAACATCAATTGGGAATGAAAAAAAATTAATCGGGTGAAAAAATGAGTCAAAAAGGGCCATTTCGGCAATAACCGGCAACTCAGGCCGGTTAATAACAACTCTATTCATATCCGGTATGTATTTCCGGATACAAAGGCATATGCGTGTATCCGGTTAGGGTGACCGGATACAATAAGGCATATTCTTATCCGGTATATTATACCGGATACGTTCAAAAAATGCACAAATTGGCTGTTCAGCCCAAATTTTCAGAATAAAATGCCTAAAACACTGTGGATAATCCTTAGGCACCCCGAAAAGAACATAAGAAATGTTCCCAAAAATACAAAATCAAAAAAAAAAAAAAACAAAAAAATCTGGATTGGTGTTCACCTAACCTACTGGTTTACAAGTATAGGGGCGTGACTCAAGTTAAATGGAAGCTAACATGTTCTGTTCATTTTTTCCTCAGGTACATTTACTTTCAACCTAGGTGCATTTATTTGCAGCCATTGCTCCCGTGACCAGATCCAAAGCAAGAGCCATGAATACTGAAGAGAACCAAGCCCAAGCTACTGTCCCCGCTCAGGACTTTACTCAGCTGCAGGAGCAAGTGGCCGGTCTGGCCAAAATGCTGGGAGATTTACTGGCGGCTCAGGCCCAACAGGCCCAGGCCCAGAACCAGGCATCTACTTCCCATCAGGCACCACCACCTCAGGCCTACATTCCGCCTCCGGCTCAGCCCATGCCTGAGCCCATTTCTGAACCAGTCCCTGAACCCATTCTGATCAAGGAAAATATAGCGGAATCTGAGAAAGAACTAGAAAAAGAAAAGGCTAGGGATGAGATGCAGAAGAAAATGCTGCTGAGGATAGAGAGGATCCAAGCAGAACTGAAGGAAGTGAAGGGGGGAAGCAGCCATGCAGGCACCACCTTCGAAGACCTGTGCATGTACCCGGACGTCTGTCTACCGGCTAAGTTCAGGTGCCCAGACTTCGACAAATTTGATGGCACGGGCTGCCCATTAAGCCATTTGAAACTATACTGCGGGGCCCTATGCCAATTTGGCCGGGATGATGGCATACTGATCCAGCTCTTCCAGAGGAGTCTGACCGGGTCAGCCCTTCGGTGGTTCGCTACAGTGGACCATGGAAGGATTAGAAGGTGGAAGGACTTGGCCGATGCTTTCTTGGACCAGTACAAGTTCAACTCGGAGATTGTGCCAGACTGGTACGACATGATGAGGATGACCAAGGGCAAAGATGAGCCAGTACGGCAATACGCCAAGAGATGGAGAGAGGCCGCCTCCCAGGTCAGGCCACCTATGCAAGAGCCGGAGATGATCTCCACATTTATGGGCACACTGGGGCAGCCTTTTTACAACCATCTGGTGGGCCAGATCACCACCAATTTTGCTGCCTTGGTACAAGTGGCGGACCGGATCGAGGAAGGGGTCAGGTCAGGAAGGCTGATAGACTACTCTACTCTGACTGGGCAGTCTGATTCCTCTGCCTCCATGGCCCAGAAGAAAGGGGCCGGATTTAAAAAGACGGGGGCCCGAAAAGAAGGGGAGGTGAACCTAGTCCAGGCTCCTCCAGCCAAGAAGCCACTTCACGTCAACATCTCTGCACCCCAACAGGCCCAGCAGGCCCAGCAGTCGTACCAGACCCCGCTGAATGTCAACTTCTCTCCCTCTGTGCCAGCTAACACAAGGAGGACTTTTTCCAAGGAGGAGAGGGAGGCTTGGTTCGCAGCAAGGAAGAACCGAGTCTTTACTCCTCTCCCAATATCGCTGTCCCAACTATTGCCAACCCTGTTGAAAGGGGAATACTTGACCTTGAAAGAACCAAGCCCGAATGCCACTAAGGGGAGGAATTTTGTTCCGGCAGTCACCTGTGACTTCCACATGGGTGCACCAGGGCACTCTACAGATGCTTGTTGGGTATTGAAGCATGCGGTCCAGGACTTGTTGGACCAGAAGGCTTTGGTCTTTAACACTGCTGCACCCGCCCCGTCGGGAAATGATATTGGGCAGAACCCTCTGCCGTACCACAATGGGGCAGGCCCATCCAACTCCATCTCTGCCATATCCACCACGAGAAGGGCCTTTGACCCATCTCAGCTTATAGCACCTGTGGGGACTACAGTCCAGGTCCGATTTTTCCCAGAGGAGGAAGAAGAGGAGATCAACATGGTCTCCCAAAAAAGCAATACAGCTGCTGAGGACATAAGTTCCTCTTTAAACCGGGTCTCATCTCTTATGACCCAGATGAATACTGCAAGGCCCACATTGGTCTTCAATTGCAGTCCACCCACTTATTCCCCATCCAAGCCGTCCAAGGCTCCACTGATCATCAACCTTGACCCCACCACTGCTTCCATCACTTCTTCTGTCCCCACAAATTCCAAACTTCAACCCTTGGTTGTGAATGTTCAGCCAGCCCAGACTATCCCTAAACCGGCCCATACATCCCGATCCAAACTCCAGCCATTAGTGGTTAACATCCCCAAATTAGCCTATTCTGAGGCCGCTGTACCATGGAACTACAGCGAGGGAATCACGGCTACGGTTCCAATGGTTAGGAACCAGAACCAGGAGGAGGTGAACCTCATGACGAGGTCAGGGAGATGTGCAGGGGGTGAAGAGAAAGAAAAGGAGACAGAAGCAGAAAAAGAAAAAATAGAAAAAGAAAATGAAAAAAGAAAACAAAAAGGAAAAAACAAAGTGGGAGAAGACACCCCCCAGGGTGCAAAAAATGAGGCAGCCGACCTCATAAAAATAATCAAAAAAAGTGAATTTAATCTTGTGGACCAGCTGAACAAGGTACCGGCCCAGATTTCAATACTGGGCCTTTTGCTGAATTCTGAAAAGCACAGGGATGCATTGTTAAGGGTGCTACAGAGTGCACACGTATCCCAGACCATTGATCCAGACCAGCTTGGTAAAATGGTTGGTCAAATCTTGTCACATAATGTGATAAGTTTCTCAGAGGGTGAGATCAGCCCAGGTGGGTGTTATCATGTGGACCCTTTGCACATCACTGTGCTTTGTAAGGGCTGCATGATTGCACGAGCTTTAATTGACAACGGGTCGGCATTAAACGTTTGCCCGTTAATCATTTTTACCAAGCTGGGTCTGGACCAGTCAAGGATCAAACAAAATGGGCGGATAGTTAGGGCTTTTGATAGCTCCAAGACCCACTCCCTAGGGGAGATTGAACTGCCGGTCACAATTGGGCCGAATATCTTCAACATCACATTTGAAGTGATGGATATACCCGCAGCATTCAATCTACTCCTAGGAAGACCGTGGATACACTCGGCTAGGGCAATACCATCCACGCTTCACCAAAGAGTGAAGTACATAAGAGGGCAAAGGGTGATAACAGTCCTAGCTGAAAACTTGGTGCCACCCATCGTGTCACCTGATGTACCCTTGATCAATGTGGACCTAACTGTCGACAAGATTGCATTCCACTCATTTCAATTTGAGGCGGTCAATTACATACCTGGGGGGTGTGATAAAAAGAAGGAAAAGGGGACCACTGCAGAAAAAATGGTCAAGAAAGTGATGGAGAAATACCACTTTCACCTGGGGAAAGGCCTGGGGATCAATTTGCAAGGGATGGTGGAGCCAATCACGGCTAAGAAACTGATCCCCAAGGTAGGGTTGAGCTTCAAGCCCAGAGGCTGGAGAAGAATGAAATATGAAGAAGGGGAGAGCAGAAGCAGAGGAAAACTCCCGCATCTGAGGGTGAACTTTCCAAAACCCTCCTATATAATTCAAATTTCTCCTCCCATGGACCAGTCCAAGCCTCCATACCGAAACATTAACCCATTTCAAAAACCTTTTGTTTCGGCCCTACAACCCTATAACCCATCTCCAACACTGGGAGCAGCAGATGGACCTGGGCCACAGCCCGAGCAGCAGTTGGACTATTCTGAGGATATTGGGGCCTTTTTCGCCATGACTGAAGGCGAAAATACTGATGGTGACATGGACCTGCCGTTCATTGACTGGGCCGCAGTGAAGATTCCAGAGGAGGTCACTTCTGGACTGAGCCCCATAGCAGAAAAGGGCAGTACCCACCCGGTGATGATGGCATCGGATGCTGGGCTTGAGGAGCAAGCTTTCCCTATTTCCCCCGCTCCCCAAAATTTTGTAATAAACAATTGGGAGGAAACTCCTCTTACCTTTGAAGCAGCGTTAGTTCGGCAAACTGACGCGGCTTCCAAAAAAAAACTCCAATAGTGGATTGCCATTTCCCTGAAGGTTCTAATGGGCCTTCGTCTTCAGGGGAATTATGTTTAGAAGGCCCACAAAAAACCCAAAAAGATTTTTCTATTTTTTCTAGAAAATTTAAACTTTTCAAAAAGGTCCAAACCACTTATGAACCATATAATCAGACCGAATTGGACCAGGTTGAATATGACTTCGACTTCGAGCTCGACTTTGACCTTATGGGGATCGAAGAAGAGATCGAGGTCGAAGAAGAAGACGTTCCAAAAGAAATTGAATACCATTTAGAACGTCATGAAAAGGGGGTCCAACCTAATATTGAGGAGACCATATCCATAAACCTTGGGACCGAAGAGGACCCAAAAATTGTGAAAATCGGGTCATGCTTGTCTGATGTGCAGAAAAATGAAATGTCACAGTTCTTGGCAGACTACAAAGATGTGTTCGCTTGGTCATATCGGGACATGCCGGGGTTGGACACAGACATGGTGGTGCATAAGTTGCCAATTTTGCCAGGGGTTAAGCCAATTAAGCAGAAGCTGAGAAGATTGAAGCCTGAATGGACCTTAAAGGTCAAGGACGAAGTGGTCAAGCAGTTCCAAGCTGGATTTCTGGCAGTCTCTACGTACCCAGAGTGGCTCGCAAACATAGTGCCGGTACCCAAGAAGGACGGGAAAGTCCGAATGTGCGTGGACTATAGAGACTTGAACAGGGCAAGCCCGAAGGACGATTTTTCGCTTCCACACATCGACATTCTGGTCGATAATACTGCGGTACATAGCCTGTTTTCCTTCATGGATGGTTTCTCGGGATATAATCAGATCAAGATGGCTAAGGAGGATCAAGAGAAAACAGCATTTATCACACCTTGGGGCACATTCCACTATACAGTCATGCCATTTGGGCTCAAGAACGCTGGGGCAACATATCAGCGGGCCATGACAGCACTATTCCATGACATGATCCATAAGGAGATGGAGGTCTACGTGGATGATATGATTGCCAAATCATGCAAAGAGGAGGACCACTTGATCAATCTGAAGAAAGTGTTTGATCGGCTCAGGAAGTACAGTCTACGGCTTAACCCGGCTAAGTGCGTCTTTGGGGCTACATCAGGGAAATTACTGGGGTTTATAGTGAGCCGAAGAGGAATTGAAATTGACCCGGCTAAAGCCAAGGCCATAATTGAAATGCCAGCACCCAGAATCGAGAAGGAGGTCAGGGGCTTTCTTGGAAGGATTCAATACATAAGCCGGTTCATAGCACAGCTCACTGCTATCTGTGAACCAATTTTCAAGCTTTTGAGGAAGGATAACCCGACAATCTGGAATGAGGACTGCCAGCAGGCATTTGACACAATAAAGAGGTATTTGCTGAACCCACCTGTGCTAGTGCCACCAACTCCAGGAAGACCGCTGATCCTGTACTTGGCAGTGTTGGAAACATCGATGGGATGTGTCTTAGGGCAGCATGATGAGACTGGTAGAAAAGAAAGGGCAATTTACTATCTGAGTAAAAAATTCACGGAATATGAAGCCAAATACTCACCATTGGAAAAGACTTGCTGTGCTCTAGTGTGGGCCACTCAGAGGCTAAGGCATTATTTCCTTAGTCACTCCACACTATTGATATCCCGGATGGACTCGCTGAAGTATTTATTTGAGAAACCGGCACTGACTGGCAGAACGGCTAAGTGGCAACTGCTACTGTCCGAATTTGACCTCACATACATCACCCAGAAGGCAATCAAGGGTCAAGCCATAGCTGATCACCTGGCTGCACATCCTTTGCCAAAATATCAACCCTTGAAGACCAACTTCCCAGATGAGGCAATTCTGTACACTGAAGAGGAGGACAGTGAGAGTTCTTGGCAGATGTTCTTTGATGGGGCTGCCAATATGAATGGGAACGGAATAGGGGCAGTCTTGGTTAAACCAGATGGTTCACATATCCCAATTGCAGTACAGCTGAGATTCCAGTGCACCAATAACATAGCAGAATATGAGGCATGCATAATTGGATTACAAGCAGCCATGGATCATGGAGTAGAGGAACTTGACGTATACGGGGATTCGAGTCTTATCATCTTCCAAACAACTGGTGAGTGGAAAACAAAGGATCACAAATTGATCCCCTATCACCAGTACTTGGAAGAAATAAGCACAAATTTCACTCGAATTTCCTTCAACTATATGCCAAGGGCCAAGAATCAGTTTGCAGACGCCCTAGCAACCTTGGCTTCAATGGTCAGCATATCAGAAGGAGTAGACATCAGATCACTGGAAATTGAGGTCCGAGATGAACCGGCTTACTGTCTCGTTCTAGAGGGAGCACCAGAAGAAGAAACACCATGGTTTCAAGATATCAAAAATTTCTTGAACAATCGGAGTTTGCCAGAGAATGCCACTGCTACTGAGAAGAGGACAATACAGAAGTTGGCAGGTCAATTTCTGCTAAGTGGTGGACATGTGTACAAGAGGTCACATAACGACATTCTGCTCAGATGTGTTACCAAGGCTGAATCAGAAAGGCTGATTGAGACTGTACATGGAGGAGTCTGTGGGCCCCATATGAGTGGGCACATGCTGGCTAAGAAGATCCTGAGGCTGGGATACTACTGGACGACCATGGAGCATGATTGCTGTATACATGTCAGGAGGTGCCACCAATGTCAGATATATGCAGATAATAAGCATGCACCCCCAGGTGAGTTACACAACATGACATCCCCATGGCCCTTCTCTATGTGGGGCATAGATGTTATTGGCATGATCTCCCCTAAGGCATCGAACGGGCACAGATTTATCCTGGTGGCGATTGATTACTTCACTAAGTGGGTGGAAGCAGCCTCATATGCAAACATCACTAGCAACCATGTTATTAAATTTTTGAAGCACAATATCATTTGTCGCTATGGACTGCCAAGTGCCATAGTATCAGACAATGCTTCAAATATTAAGAACAAGGACATGAAGAAAATGTGTGAGCAGTTTCAGATCACCTATCATAAGTCAGCTCCGTACAGGCCAAAGATGAATGGGGCAGTGGAAGCAGCAAACAAGAACATAAAGAAAATCATTCGGAAGATGGTAGTGAGCTACAAGGATTGGCATGAAATGCTGCCATTTGCTCTACATGCCTACAGAACTTCGATCCGGACTTCAACTGGGGCAACCCCGTACTCCCTAGTCTATGGGATGGAAGTAGTCTTGCCCGTGGAAGTGGAGATCCCATCACTCCGAGTGCTCATGGAAGCAGAACTAGAAGAAGCCGAATGGGTCCAGTCGAGACATGATCAACTTAACCTGATAGAAGAAAAGCGGTTGAAAGCGCTTTGCCATGGACAGTTGTACCAGAAGAGAATGGCTCGGGCTTACAATAAGAAAGTGAGGCCCAGAACTTTCCAAGAAGGAAACTTAGTGCTAAAGAAAATTCTACCATTTTTGGAAGACCCTCGTGGTAAGTTCAAGCCCAATTGGGAAGGCCCATATGTCGTCAAGAAAGTCCTATCAGGTGGAGCACTCATCTTAACAGAAATGGATGGGTCAGATTTTCCTGAGCCCATTAACTCTGATGCGGTAAAAAGGTATTTTCCTTGAGTGAATATTTCTAGGAAATGATCCAAGGCCATTTTTCTTTATTTCCTTCAAAAATTTTAATCCCTAGTCTAGCCAAGTTGAGCCGGTTCGTTTCTTTGATAAACCCAAACCGGATTTACAGTCTTAAATTAAATTGGGGCAAAACAAATTGGGGCAAAGCCAATTGGGGCAAAGTAAGGGAAGAAAAAGAAAAAGAGAGGAAAAGCAATGGAAATGGCAAATGAAAGCCAAGTGTGAAAAAAGATGCAAAAAATGCAATTTGGGGAAAAATGGGTAAATTTATCATGACTGTAAGTCCGGTTGACCTATCTCCACACTTAAAAAATTTTGGGCCTTCAATACCCTTTCTTTCATAAACTGAGCCTAGCCTTTATTTCGTCCTATTTTTAAGCCCTCGGTGATCTTAGCTTGTTCATTCAAATATCAGAGTAAGATGGGTGATGACGGAATTCAGAGGCCGGCCCTAGTGAAAACCGTAACTGGCGCTAGGGGCCATATTGGCAAAAAGGCAAAAAGAAAAAAATAAGAAAAATGAAGAAAAATCAGAGGTTGAGTTGATCATGGGGATCTGAGCTTTAAACAAAGATGGCATGAGCAGAATGGGGCAGTTTTGGCATTTGGGGATGACTCTAGAGGTCCTAAGATGGACGGTTATGATCCCTCATTATTTTTTGGACTACCCTTTTCATTATTTAACCTGGTTCTAATTCCTTTAATTATAGGTGATTAAGTGCATGGACCAAATTTCAAAAAAAAAATACAAAAAAATATTAAAAGGAAAAATTATACTTTGGCCAGTGATGAGAAATCAAATACTTTTCATAAAACCTTTGTTTTTACAAGCATCTGAGCATTCTGAGGCCAATAATATAAAAACTTTATTTTGAATTAAATCCTTTGTATTTCCACTATTGGAGTTCAATTTTGTACAAAGGTATGAAAAATGTGCAGGAAATAAAGCTAATCTCTAATCTCCTAGCCGCTCCACAAGCTCCCAAATCCGAGCTGCCTGAGCTGCAATGACTCCTGAAGCCCCCTCTGCAGCGGGATCACTCAGGAAGGAAATGACCTCATCTGAAAGGGCCTGCTTGATCCTCATACTCCTAAGGCTGGCCAAAGTAGCCTGGTACTTCTGCCGGATCATACGGACCTCGAGGCAACGGGCCTGCCTCTGCTCCTCCAGCTTCTCTTCCACGGCAATACGGCGTGAGATCTGCTCCTCAAGCTGCCTCTCAAGATAAGTGCCCTGTATCCTGAGCTCCTGGGCCTCCCGTACCCATATCTGCTGAAGCCGCTTATGAGAAGCCCGCTCAGACTCTAGAATGTCCTCATAGGTGGGAGCCAAGACTACAGGAGGATCTTCGGGTACCGGGGCCTGAGTCTGTATCTGTTCCTTAATCCAGAAGAGATAATCCTTCACATGGGCTTCTGAGAAGACTGGACCATGCATGAAGCGGACATAGGACCACTCCTTCATCAACCATGCATTCAGCTTCATAGAAAGGGGCCCAAGACGATCCTCATATCCACATGGGATGATAATCCCCTGGGTCGCACGGAACTGACGAAGGACCCGCAGAGAAAGATACAGCACTGCATGCTTCAGGCCCGCTAGGATCAGAAAGTTGCGGTCACGGAAGCTAATCACTGTCGCTGCATTGGGCTGATAAGTGCCAGGCCATCTCACCTGGTCCTCCTGAAGTGAGCCCAAGAAAGTGAACCAGCCCTGTTTGCCCCCTGGAATATCGGGGCACCCCCTGTTGCTCATCAAGAGGGGGACTTTTAGACTCGGGAAGAAGTGTCGATTGATCTCTTCAATCTGGCTCAAATGATCAAGTAGCCAAAGCTGCAAAGGAAGAGAGATATGTCAGCACATTGTAGAAAAAAAAAAAGAGAAAAAAAAAGGAAAAAAAGAGAAAAAGAAAAAAAAAAAGAAAAGAGAAAAAGAAAAAAAGAGGAAAGCGCAAAATTGTGCTACAACTTCTATTTTCTCACAAAAATCCTATTTTTGTCTTGAAATCCACCTCACAGCCACGAGAACTCTGTGGAATTTAGGACAACCTTGGGAAATGTGCCTGGTCAAAAGGATGATATCCACTCAATTTTCAACTTGGTTTGATAAAAAAAAATCAGTTTTTCAAAAAAATCCTATTTTTGGGCTTAAAATCCACTTCATAGCCACGAGAGCTCAGTGGAATTTAAGAATTATTGGAGAGATGCCCCCCTTAAAGTTAGGGCTTTTTGGCAAATTTCCACCCGAAATTGTTTTCTACAGAAATTGAATTGAACCGAGCAAATCATGCTCAAGGAAATGCAATTTGGGCTTGTCTACTCTTTGTAGCTCACTACTTCGCAGCTCCCGCAAAGAGGGGCAGTTGTAGACACCCCAAATTGCACAAACAATCATCAAAAATCATTCTCCTTGAAAGCCAGCACAGAAATTGAAGAAAATAAACTTTTACCTGTATCCGGATACTCAGGCCGGATACAAGTACTCCTTCCTGTATCCGGTTACTCATACCGGATACAGGTGAGCCTTAGTGTATCCGATACCATGTACCGGATACCTTAAGGCCCTTGTGTATCCGGTCTGACATACCGGATACATTAAGTTTGCTCAAAATTAGGGTTTTCCGAGAGCTTTTCACTTTTACCATCATATCCCTCATTAAATGAGTGGAAATCACGGAAATAGCCTTAGGGTTAAGGTTGGTGGGCTATAGACATTATGTTGTGTCTACCATTCTCACCAACCCTAACCCTAACCTTTGCCTATAAATAGAAGACTCCTCCTTAAGCAAATGGCACTCAACTCTTGTTTTGAATTCTCGCAAAGAAGAACTCCAAGAGAATAAGAAAACCGCTGCGGAATCGCCTCCAGAACTCAAGTAAGCCTCAACTTTTCTTTTTATTTTCTGTCTTTACATTCCTAGATCTAGATCTCTTCTTCTACCTTTCTGTAGTGTAAAGCCTTGTTTGTATGTGTGGAAATCCTTCCCCGGCTCAAAGTATCTCAAGACTCCCCTAGCCGTAAAACGTGAAGGCGGATCTAGGAGAAACGAGACTGGGGATTGACCCTAGTGCTAGAACCCATGTAGCATAAGGCCTTTTTGATTGATTGTGAACCGTTCCATATTCAAAGTACCCTTGATTATCTTGAAGAACCGTGTTTAACGGGGAGAGAGAACAGAGGGAAACGATAATGGAACGGAACCCTAGGCTGTCTTAGAACCCTATTTGGATGAATATGTATGCATGCTATTGATATTGTTTGGTTTTTTTACACTTGCACATACATATCACTATTTTGGCGGGATAGGCTCATATTTGGGGTTTATTGCATTTATTGTGATAAATCTCAAATAAATGGCCTCAATCAATTCTGGAATGCCTTTTGGATGATTTTTAAAGTATTTGTGTTCATCTTGCACGAATCACATATTGGTATCAATTTTCGGATTTGGTTTTTTCTTCAAGAATGGCTTAGCTTGACAGCACCTGTACCCCTACTTCGGACGCCCATAACTTCATCATCCGGATGAATTTTGGGGCGATTCTAGAACCATGGGAAAGGTGAGGCTGTCTAGTTTATGTCCACCAAATTTCAGAAATTTCCATCAAACGGATTTTTGACACCTCTCTGTCGAAGTTGAGTGGACAGTTCAGGTTTAAATACAGAACTTGTCACTTCGACGGATCGTCATGTGTTCGTTTTAAGTCCGATTCAAGTGATTTTTGTTTCTAAGTACTCTTTTATGAGTCTATTTTCAAATCCAGTTAGTTTCATAATTTTTGGATTCCATTTGAATTATTGGTAGCCGATTTACTCAGAACTGCTCAATGGCATTTTTCTGGGTGAATCTGTGATCTTCGGGGCCTATTCGGGATATCACCCAAGGCACATCCGAAGGGATTTTTGTATGAGGCTAGTTTCTTTTGAAATATGGCCATACAGACTTCAATCACACCAAATTTCGTGGATTTTTATGGAGTGGATTTTTCTATGCAATTTTCCAAATTTGCCCACTTATCACTTTTAAAAATCCCCAGCAGCAACTTCAAAGGAGTATAACTCCTAGGATTTTTATCGGAATGGATTGAAATTTTGCATGAGACTCTTATTTTCTCTAATCTTTCAAATGGACTTGGTTTGGTTCAATTTAATATTGGATTTGAATGATTTTAAGGCAAATGGCATACTTTTTACCAAACTTCCCGGATTTGATTCAACTTGGTTTTGAGCAACTTGTGCTTTGATTTCCATCTTTTGAGATATTCCAGAAATGATATTGACATAAGAGAGGATCTAAAATCCATTTAGATCTTCATGAATGGGGGTGCCTAACACCTTCCCCCGTTCATAATCTAATCCCCTTACCCATCTCTGGATTTAATTTTTAAGTAGGGTTATTTTTACCCTAGAATTGGCATTTTTGCACTTTTTGATGATTTTTAAATATTTTGGTGTCCATTCTCACCCCAAAATCATGAATGGTGGCGACTCTCCCGTTTTATTTCGAGCCCCGTGTGTTGACGGAGGGATGATCACACCGGTGATTTTTCCCATGTCTTACACATAGTCAACCTAGTCAGTGTATTAGTGATGGCTTGTCGAATTAAAACCCCGAGCCACATTCGCGTTCCACCGTGTCGGATTGGTGAGGCTTTCTTGTGGGATAGTGAGCTACGGCAACCCGTTCTGCCATGTGGGATCGGTGAGATCTTTGTGTGTGTGTGTGAGTATGCGTGTGTGTGTACGCATGTGTATGGCTTTATGGATGATTGGTCATAGTTGACTGGGTTGTTTCTTGCCAACCCATGACTGGGTGCTCCACTCAGGGTGATGATCATGATCAGGCTTCTACCTGCGAGTCATCCGATGGCATTTTGGTTGAGGGTGGTTATCTCGATTTATAGACACACTAATCCATGAGTCCTACACAGACACTTTGTGTAAGCACCCAAATTTTGATCAAATCAAAAAGAAAAAGAAAAAGGAAAAAAGAAAACATAAAATGTGCTAAAAGACAAAAAGTCAAACCCTGAGGGGACAAAAGTTGACTTTTTGATCAGGTACGACTTGATCACCATACTTCTTCCTAATGATTAGGAAATCCCGACACGATTCTAATGCAATTGAGTTTGCTCAGATCGGGGTCCGGATGAAGAAGATATGAGCTGATCAAACTTGAGGGGAGCTGAAAGTTGACTTTCTGCTAAACCCCGAACCAGGTGCTTACCCCCATCCCAGTGGATAGAGGACTCCGATACGGTTCTAACGCAACTGAGTTTGCCAGAATCGGAGTCCGGATGGAGAAAATATGGGCTGTCAAAGTTTCTGAGCAGCAAAACTTGCAAACTGCACACGTGGCAAAAGCTGCACACGTGGCAACTTGCGCAGGAAAATATCTCGGGGATCAAATCCGTAAATATCAAAACATTCAAAATATCCCAGGGATTAAATCTGTAAAAATCCAAGAGTATCGGATTAAATCGAAAATCTCCAGGGACTAAATCTGTAAATTCTGGATTTTTTAAACAAATTCACAGCAAATTAAATTTTCTAATCATTGTGTCGCTCGCGCTGAGCGACAGCTACCCAGCGCCAGCTCAGCACCAAACCCAGCGGATACCCATTTCTTCTTCTATAAAAGTCATGGCAACCCTCTTGAAAAAGGGTTGGCTTCTTTCTGGTTCGGCTATTCGGGTGTGCTGGTTCGGCTTTTTTCTGGTGTTGGCTCTCCCCACAGAGAACCCTTGTTCTCCACTCTGCCTGGTTTGAAACCCCCCTCCGTATACCTCCCTTTGCCTCCACAAGCAACCATCCCACATCACTTGAAGCCCTATCGACCCTCGGTTGCTCTCTTCTTCTTCTTCCTCGTCAAACCCAAAGGAGAAAGACTCACCGTTGGTGCGGAGAGGTGCTGCTCGACAGTCGTTCGTGCTCAAGGAGGTTCACCACGTCCCGCTAGGGTTCGTTAACCCAAGGTAATGTCCCCTGCAACTTTCGTTCAATATAAATGAGAATAAGCCCATTTCAAGCATGCTAGGGCGTTTTCTTTTACCAAGTTGTTTGCTGGTATTGCTTTTTTTATTTGAAGGTGGGAGCCTGTTCACATGGTCATCTCCTCTCATGTACTCCGATATAAACCCCCATTTCCCCTTTGTCGTGAGTTACAGTCGTTCTGATTTCCGGATTTGGGTGTTTTCGAAGAGATTTTGGTTTGGATTATAGAGTACTTAGATTGATTTCAAAGTGAGTTTGGACGTCTTCTGGGAGTCTGAGGATCACCAGAAAGCTGTTACTGAGCTTAAAAACTAGTCAGTAATGGAATTTGAGCAAAAAACAGAGAGTCGCATTTCGCCAAGGGTATGCGCTGAGCTTGTGCGGAGCTCACGCGGAGCAAGCGTCGAGCTCGAGCTGAGCTCGCACCGAGCACGTTTGCGGGTGCTTTTTCCACTGTTTTCGGTTTGCTGGGCTCGCGCTGACCTCGCGCCAAGCGCCTGAGGTCAGCGCACCCCTTTTTAATGCCGATTTGCTTCTTTTTTTTGAAAACCCGAAAATGCCCTTTACCGTACACCCCCGACCCCGTTGTTCGCCGCTCCGCCCACAGGGGCCCCAGGTCCCTCCCCTTGGACCCAGAGTATGTGATCTTTGTATATTTTTGTGATTTCTGCATATTCTGTGATTTTACTGGATGTGGGTGACCTCTTCAAACCGAACCAAATGAACCAATAGGGTTTCTGGGTCACCCGAAAACCCAACATGGGACTCAGACCACCCGATCTAACTTGATTTCCAGTGGGCCTTCCAACAGGGCCCACCCAGCCCAAACCATCCAATTATGCTTAAATAAGATAATTAAAAGAATTGAGTGGGCCAAACCCACTGGAGGCCCACCAAAACCCAGCTTGGGGCATGCATGTGTAGTGTAAAATTGTGGTTTGGCCGAGACCAAGGGCAGGGCCTCTCGGGCCTACTAAGCCCACCAAAACCAAGCAAGGTTAGGTGCGCGCACCCGATTTCGGTCGCACTGCGAGGCGCTCGCAAAACGATGCGGGCCTCGGGGTTTGTTTGGAGTTGCCACTGCCTGATGGGGTGTAGGCAGACACCTGGGTGCCTAAGTTCTTCTACTAAGGCTTGGTCTGCGGCTTGAGATTCTAAGTATGTTCTCGGTTGCGGTCTGTGGAAGTCCGTAGACACCCCAGTCCCCCCCGTCAAATGACGGGTCCCATAAGTCTCCCTGGTTTGAGTCAATTCTGGTCTCTCACTCACCCGATTCCTATCCCAGCATGAGATTTGATTAAGTCTGGCGGGACCGCCAAAGTGGTGTGGGTCCCTTTACTTGGTTTTATCCTTCTTAGCTTAAAGTGGTGTGAGTCTGATTGGGCGGGCCCCGTTGGAAGGCCCGCGGATTCCTTGGTGGGCTTGGTTGAGCCCACATGTCCCTTGGTGGGCCCCAGTCTAAACCTGAGAGGCCCTTTGGGCTTTGGTTTGAGTAAATTGATTTTATTTAAATTCCAGTTTGATTTATTTAAGTGAGTTTTATACATAAGTGAGCCGGGACTGTTTATGGGCCCTTGAGTGGGCCGCCTAATTGTTTGCCAAGTGATTTGAGTTATCTTTGATTAACCTTTGCCAAAACGGGCCAAGCATTGGGCTTGGGGCCCTTTACCTGGGCTTGGGCCTGAAAGCCCAAGACTTCTTGAATTAGGGTTTTGACACCCTAACCTTGGTTTAATGGGCTTAGTGGGCCCGACAGGCCCTGCCCGTGGTCTCGGCCAAACCACAATCTACTTTAAGCATGCATGGTCCAAATAGGGCTTGGGTGGGCCTCAAATGGTCTGGCCCACTGAAATCTCTCATTTATCTTATTTAGGCACAAGTGGGTTGGTCGAGCTTGGTGGGCCCCGTTGGAAGGCCCACCGGAATTAATTTGGACCGGGTCGGTCCATGGCCCATTTTGGGTTTCCGGGTGACCTGGAAACCCTACTGGTTTGCCCGAATTTGATCAAACAATTCAAAATATTGCACAAAATCACAAAATAGCAAAAAAAGAATTCTGGCAGTGTAGCCGACCTGAGATGCCGATTACACACAGGGTTCTGTGTATCCGGTATCTATAGCCGGCTACACGTGGGCTTCTGTTGATCCGGCCTGAGTTGCCGGATCAACCTACAGAAGCTATTTTTTTGGATTTTTCGCATTGGGGTTGGGTTTTCATGCTTCTTGGGATGTTCCAGGGGTTGTGTGGGCTCCTGGGTGAGCCCACAGTGGTCCAGGTGAGAGGAAGACCTCCTCTCGGTCACTTTTTTTTGGGGAGATTTGAAATCAATACCAAGGGAGATGGATGAGGCTCCCACTCTCCTTCCCCTTGGATAAAATACAGCAGAGAATCATAGGCTACATAAACAACAAAACAACAAAATCCACAGCAAGGAAAGGATGAGAATGGGGGGTTAAAATGGGGGATACATTAGACTTCATGCTGGGGGAACATGCTCCCCCCACAAATCATCAAATCAAGCTCATAACAGCAACCTATGAATTTAACAAAGGGCATGTAAGGACAAGACCCACATGCTCTCATGAAACCAGACCTGGGCCTCCTACTTTTGGTGGCCTTCATGTGGTGGAATGAGGGGCAAACCCATGCCACAAGGTCCCCAGAATAGGCTTACGGCAGGGGAAAAAATCATGCTCATAGATATGCTTAGAAAACCTCCATTTTTATATATATGTAAAGAAACTTAACAGGAAGCTATACCTGAGGGTCAGAATCCCTTCTTGTAGTGTGTAGAGATCCTCTTGAAGCTCAAAAAGCTACTGGAGTAGCACCTTTTCCTTCCACCAACAGCAACTCCTTCTTGGTTGTGAGGAAAATGGAGAAGAAGAGGGAGGAAAGGGGTTAGATAGGTTCTAGGTGGTCTTTGGTTGGCATGGAGGCTAAGAGGGGTGAAAGAGGCTGGTTTCGTACTAGGAAGGGTGGAGGAGAAGGGGTGGAGGCAGCCAAAAAAAGCCAACCCCGGATATGAGCTGCTGGTTTGCTATTTATACACACATTAATGTATCCGGCAACTCAGGCCGGATACATTGAGGCTTATTCATATCCGGTCTTCAAGTCCGGATACACTGAGGCCCCTTTGTATCCGGTCTTCAAGTCCGGATACAAAACATAATCATTTGAAAATTAAATGCCGCCGCGAATTTGTCGGGCGATCGGCGCGGATCTCGCGCGAAAATCTTCTTGTATCCGGTCTTCAAGTCCGGCCATGAAGGGAAGCTAGTGTATCCGGTATATTTGACCGGATACAAGTCGAAAAATTACGGATTTGCCCTTCAACTTGACCAATTCGACCGATTTGACCCTTTCGGATATCTACGAATCGCCCGTACGAAATTTTTATATTTAAGATTTAGTCCCTGAGATATTTGCTGCGTTGGTCGCCACGTGCGCAGTTCCTGCGCCACGTGTGCAGTTTCTGGCTTTGCTGCTCGGAAGCTTTGACAGATCATATTTCACTCATCTGAACTCCGATTCGAGCAAACTCAATTGCGTTGAACTCGTATCCGAGCCCTCTATTTAATGCATGGGGCTAAACACTTGGCACGGATTCCGAGGAAAAGTCAACTTTTGGCCTTCCCTTAAGTTTGACTGCCCTTAGAACCTTCATCTGGACTCCGATTCCTGCAAACCCAGTTGCGCTGGAACCGTGTCGAGATTCTCTATCCATTAGGATAAATCAAGGCATTTGGCACGGAATTCGAGGAAAAGTCAACTCTCGGCTTTCCCTCAAGTTTGACTGGCCCGCAGAACCGTCATCCGGACTCCGATTCTAGCAAACTCAGTTGCGTTGGTCTCGTGTCGGGATTCCCTATCCACTTAGATAAAGTAGGGTGGCCAATTATCACTTGATCAAAAGGTCAAATTTTCATCCCTCAGGATTTGACTTTTTCGCTAGGGTTTTCATCTTCAGCACTTCCAGGGGTGCAAAAATAAGGTGCTTACATTAGGGTTTCAAAACCCTAACCCAAGAAGTCTTGGTCTTTCAAGCCCAAGCCCAGGTAAAAGGGCCCCAAGCCCAAGGCCTAGCCCATTTTGGGAACTTAAGCAAGACAAATCCAATAAATCACCTGGCTACCATGTGCGGCCCACCCAATGGGCCCACAAACCAAACCGGCCCACCTTTGCATAAAAATCACTTAAATTCAATTTGAACCCCAAAGTAAAATCAATTGAACTAACCCGAGCCCAAAGGGCCTCGCAGGCTTAGACCGAGGTGGTCTAGGTCAGCGGCAGTTCAAAAATCAGCGCCAACCTCTCGTTAGTTAGCGTTCTTGGCCTAGGAGCGCTAAGGATCGCTGAGCACAAAGGGGTCGGTGGTCTCTCAAAATCGGCCATACAGTGTGTAAAAAACTCGATTTTCATGTTCTATTCGGTACTAACATACGTATAAGATAACTATCATGCTAAATACATATAAATACAACATTAAAACATGCAACACGAATTGATTAATCTCAAGAACACAAAACAAACGTAAAATCGATGCCACCTACCTCTATTCGATTGTTTCCTCTCCTTCTCTATGAATAGCAACAAACACTAACATGAATCACTCCTTTGGGATGAAATAGAACCAGGCAACTCTCTCCTTCTCTCTATTTCTCTTCTTCTTCTCCTTCTCTTCTTCTTTGGTCCCTAGCCGCTCTTGGTCATGCTCTTTGCGGCTGTTGAATACGAACACAATACGGCTTTAGGTATTCAACTCGTATGCTATTACGTATTTAGCTTATTTATATACCCTCATTCCCACACATCTCACATACATCAGACTTCACACACTCGCCCAATCACAATACATCTAAATTAAAATAGGGCTTTTTGCACCCATATCCTTGCATTATGAGAAATTTGCATTTATATCCTCTATTTTTTTAGTATTTATATTTATGACCCTCTATTTAACATAATCGTTACAGTTATACCCTGATATTAAAGTCTGTTAACCTTTATTGTTTATTTTTACTAAATTACTAAAATAACCTTCTATAAATAAAAATATTTCACATTTATCGTAATATATTATTTTATATTTTTATTTATGTTCTTATTTGATTATATTTATTTCATCTATACCTTAAGTTATTGATATTAATTTATTTAATTGATAATTATTCATTTAAATTTATCCAAGCACATAATCATTAGGCTATCTAACATTTTTTTAAAAAAAATCTTATAGAAGGTTATTTTTAAAAAAATCTTATAGAAGGTTATTTTTAAAAAAATCTTATAGAAGGTTATATTAGTCACTTACTAAAAATAAATGACAAAAGTTAACGGAATCTAACAAAAGTTAACAGAATTTGACGTTAGGGATATAATTGCAACAACTATGCTAAATTGACGGGTATAAATACAATTACTAAAAACAAGAGGATATGAATGCAAATATTTTATAATGTAGGGGCATGGATGCAAAAAGCCCATTAAAATATCGGTCTTACCACGATATCCCACAATCAGACGGTCGGATTTGCGCCCAACTCTAGATCTCAACTAATTACGATCTCACCTACATCAATAAATTATTTCCATCGATTAAAACCCTCAATATTATTAATTATTAATTTACTTTTATATTTAGGAAAATTCGGGGTCTTACATTGCCCACTAGACACAACTCACAACCAAAAATATTCAATAATAACTTGTCTCAAAAGCAAGATATGCTTAACAATAAATTAAATTCTCATTCTACCATAAACATCTCATCCCAAGATACATGAGAGAGGAATTCCACCACTCCGAGATACACGGAGGAAAACAATGATTCTGCCCTCTTATCGATAAAACTATATGCAAATATCTACAAATAAAATATTGAAAGTAAGAAATAGCTCAAATCTGAAAATAAATAGAAAAAACATCTAAACCTTAATAACCGTCATCTTTACCAAAATATGCCAAATTTCTTGATTAATTGCCTAAACAGTAATTTATTAATGTGAACACTCTTAAATTACTCATATTTAAGTGTTAGATAACTTACTAAATCAGTATATTAAGTCTTACTTAAATTCATTTCCTAATTGGTTATTATTTTCAATAATTTACGCAACAATGTCCAAATTTCTTTTTTTAAGAACCTAAGGTATCAAAACTTATTAAAATTAATATTTAATCCTTCCATAGGTAAATTTAGGTCTATGGTGAAGTTAATTTTCAAATACAACTGATACTTAATTTCTAACTTGACTAAAAATAGGAGCGCTTTGGCGATTAGGTTTAGCTTCTGGAGATTAGGGCTTCTTTGATTCATGGCTGAGTTACTACCAGGCGAATCTTCTTCTATTCCTCCTGATCGCCCTCGATCGTTTGCTTCAATTGTTTCTTCATTACCCAAAGCTCTCATAGTAGAAGATGTTAATGTTCCTAGAAAGTCTGCTTCAACTTTCCATGGATGTCCAGCGATAGAATTCTCTGATGTAGAGATAAATAAATCAATCAGCCCCCTTCAACTTTGCTTTGATTGCAAAGTTCATATATGGGAGACCTTCGGTGGATCTGGTTCGTGATACTATTCTCAAAGCATGGGGTGTTCAAGGAGTTTTCACGTAGGTGTTTTGGATGGTCGTCATCTACTGCTTCGGTTTAAAGACGAGAAGGACTTTATCAAAATTTGGACAAGGGAAACTCTTATTATCAAAGGCTTTCATTTTCGTCTGTTTCAGTGGATTTTTCGTTTTGATCCTTCAAAGGAATCCTCCTTGGCTCCGATATGGATTTCTCTTCCAAATCTTCCAATAAATCTGTTTCCGGAGTCTTTCTTGTTCTCTATTGCAGGTGTTGTTGGTAAGCCATTATGTACTGATGCTCCAACAAAAAATTTGACACGACTGAGTCTTGCTCGTGTTTGTGTTTTGATGGATATATTGAAATCTCGACCAGAAAAAATATGGCTTAAGATGGGTTCAGATTATGGCGGATGGTAGAAAATCCAATATGAAAGAGTTCCTTTGTATTGCACACGATGTTATCATCGAGGACATGACGTTTTATCTTGTAGATTGTCTTTGAAGAAAAAAAGTTCAGAGGTTATAAATCAAAAGTATGTTAGTGTTGGTCGTTTTGAGAGTTTCCCTTCTCTTGAGAACACATTCGATCTCCTTCCTTCTTCATCAATGAACGGTTTGGATCAAGGTGAAGCATTGGATTCTTCCCAAAGTCTGCAGAATAGACGTGAATCTGAGAAGTTGCCGGAAAAATCACATAAAATATCAACCACTGTTTCTATTTTGGGCACCTCTATCAATTGTGATGAAGAAAGATTGGAAATAAGGGATTCTCCACCGAAGGAAAATAAAGATCAGCAGTGTATGGATCTTTCTCCAAAAGATTTAAGCTTTATTCAGAACAGAAAGAAGTCTCCTTCATTTCCTAAATCGTTCTCTTTCCAAGATTTGACTCTGTGTTCAGATTTACAGGGATTTCATCACAAAGAGAAATGGAAAGAAGTGGGATCAGATTCTGTTATTCAAGTTCTTTCTTTAGGGGAGGACCATTCATTGTCTAAGGGGTACTCTTCTCTGAGCATGGCCAAAGAATCCTTATGTCAGGACCAGAAAATCCTAACCAAACGAATTGAGCACACCATGGAAAAGATGGAAAAAATGATTAACAGTGAATATAAGGAGCAGGATGTCTTGGAGATCACACCTCAGAAAGTTAAGAAGAAAAGTATTAAGGGAGTGTCAAATATCAATACAAGGTCTAAGCAAAAAGGCCCTTCCAAAAAAATTTCTGCAAGTTTATTATGATTTCGACAATGTGTTGGAATATCAGAGGAGTAGCAAATTTGGATTCCCTCAACATGCTGAAGCACCATATTTTTTCTAATAGGATTCAGCTGCTTGCAATCTTGGAGCCCATGACTAACATTGCAAAGTGTCAAAGAGTAGCAAATATAACTAAGCTGAAGAATTTCAAGTATAATTCTGAAGTTGAAAGCAAAATCTGAATTTTTTGGTTTGATTTAATAAGTTTGGAGTTTATATCTCTCAATGCTCAGTATGTTACAACTTTGGTTTCCTCAAGCAATTCTTCTGATTTTACTCCTTTTCTGATCACTCTTGTTTATGCTAAGTGTGCTGTCCAAGATAGAAGAAACCTTTGGGAGGACTTACTGCTGTTCTCAAATTCTGTTTCTATACCTTGGTTAATAGGAGGGGATTTCAATGCCATCCTTTCAATTGAAGAGAAAATTTGAGGTAGAAATCCTGATAATTGATCTATGTTTGAGTTTCAGGACTTTATTCATAGAGCTGGTTTGAAAGACCTTGGTTTTGTTGGAGAAAAATTTACCTGGTGCAATGAGCAGGTTGGTCAGAGAAGGATTTGGGCTAGATTGGACAGATTTTTAATTAATCATATGGGGTTAAGTATGGCTTCTTCTCTTCAGATTTCTCATCTTCCCAGAGTGTGTTCGGATCACACTCCTATTTGTATTTCTTTCAATCCAATCTTGAGAAGTTCTTCTCCCTCATCTTTTAAATTTCAGAAAATGTGGATATCTCACCAATTGTTCCTGGATGTGGTTAAGAATTCATGGAATGTCCCCATTGTCGCCCCTCCATTGATTGTTTTTTCAAGGAAGCTGAAACAGTTGAGATTTGTTCTTCGTAATTGGAATTGGGAAGTCTTTGGTGATGTTCATAGACGTATTGATTAGCTTTCTTCTATTGTGTCAGATCTGGAAAAACATCTCTCCATCCATTGGAATCAGCAAATTTGTGATCAACTTCACCAATGCAAAAAAGATCTCATAACAAGCATTTCTAATCAAGAAACTTTGTATAGGCAGCAGTCAAGAGTGAAATGGCTTCAAGAAGGGGATAAAAATACCAAATTCTTTCATGCTTCCTTGCAAGTTAGAAAGCAAAAACAGAAGTTACAGTGTACTGAATGGATTTCAGATAATATGAATGTTCAGGATGAGGCTATATCTTTCTTCTCTAATTGCTTTTCTTCAGCTCATCACTCTTTCAATGAAAGCTTGAATGTGATTCCCAGTATCCTGGATATAAATTCCAATGAAGCCCTCTCTTCTTTACCTACACTTGAAGAAGTAAAAATTGCTGTTTTTGACCTTAATCCGGATAGTGCTCCTGGTCTTGATGGATTCACAGGCTGGTTTTTTCAAAGTTGTTGGAATACTATTGCTTCAGATTTGTTTGCTGCTGTGCTTGAATTTTTTAACGGTAGCCCTCTGCTTGTTTCTTTTACTGCTTCTCATATTGCTTTAATTCCCAAAGTTGATAAGCCCAGATCTTTCTCTGATTTTTGCCCCATAAGCCTTTGTAATTTTTCTTATAAGATCATTTCCAAGATCTTAGCTACAAGGCTTTCATCTATTCTTCCTGATATTATTAGCAATAAGCAATGTGCTTTTGTTAAAGGCCGAAACATTCTGATAATTTTTCTTTGGCTCATGAACTTTGCCAAGATATTAACAAAAATGTATGGGAAGTAATGTTATGCTCAAGATAGATATGGCTAAGGCTTTTGATAGAATGGAGTGGGACTTTATTATGGAGGTTTGCAAGAGATTTGGATTTTCTGATTTTTGGTGTAATCTCATTCAAAGATGTCTAGAAAATTTCTGGTTTAGTGTTCTTTTAAATGGTACTCCTTGTGGGTTTTTCAAATCCTCTAGAGGCCTTCGTCAAGGGGATCCTCTATCCCCGCTGTTATTCATTATTGCTGAAGAGGTTCTGAGCAGAGGTCTCAAGTTATTGCTTCAAGAGGGTTCATTGGGTCATTATCATACAGGAAGGAATTCTGTTAGAGTTTCTCATTTATTTTTTGCTGATGATGTGCTTATATTTACTAATGGTAGAAAAAGCTCCATGGTTAACTTGCTGAATTTTCTCAGATCATATGAAAACTCGTCGGGGCAGCGTATCAATGTTGAGAAAAGTGGTTTAATTGCTTCTTCAAAAATGTCAGCTTCAAGACTCGACATGCTTCTTGCTATCTCTGGATTCAGAAAATCTTCTCTTCCAATTAAATATCTGGGTGTCTCGCTCTTTCATGGAAGAGCCAATTTGTCTTTGTTTTCTGAGTTACTTGAGAAGATCCAAAGGCGTATCAGTGGGTGGAAAGTTAAATTATTATCTCATGGAGGTAAAATTATTCTCATTCAAAGCGTGCTTTCTCGTATTCCAATTCACTCCTTGTCTGCTATTCTGTTCCCCAAAGCAGTTCTTAGAAGAATTGAAACAATCTTTGCTAATTTTTTTTGGGCTGAAAGCTCTGAACATGGCTTGAAAAAACATTGGTTGAGCTGGGACAAAATTGCCAAACCAAAGGCAGAGGGAGGATTGGAAATTAAATCTGTTATTGATGTTATGGTTAGTCTCCAAATTAAAATGGGATGGAGGGTCTTTCATGGGGAAAGCTTATGGTCACAATACATGTGTTCCAAATATTTTCCTTCTCGGAACTATCATAACATTCATGATAAAAGTGGAAGTTCAAAAATTTGGAAAGCCATCTTAAGAATTAAAGACATTGTTGTTGCAAACACGGCTTGGTCCTTGGAAGAAGGAAAAGTTAATTTTCTCTTTGATCAGTGGTCTCGCCTTGGGAAAATTTCTGATTATGTTCAAGTGGATACAATACCAAACACTGATTTGTTAGTGGTGGATTTCATCAATGGGAATGGTTCATGGAATATACAGTTACTCTCTCAAATTCTTCCTCATAATATGGTTGATTAGGTTGTTGACATTAAATTCAGGCCTACTATTTTAAAGGATAAACCGTTATGGATGCCATCATCTTCAGGAATTTTCTCTACTGCTTCTGCTTGGAACCTAATCAGAGGAAGAGGTATTCCCTATTTATGGGGAAAGGATCTATAGATTAGTTTTATATCTTCTAAAATAAGCGTTTTTACTTGGAAGCTTCTGAAGGGAGCAGTGGCTACTGATGATCGTATTCAAGGAAGTGGAATTAATTTATGTTCTCAATGCAACTGCTGTTTGCTTAAAAAAAGGGAATCTGTGAACCACCTATTTTCCTTTGGAGATATAGCAAAATCGGTATGGGAATATTTTGCTGTTCTATTCCTTTGTCAATTCCATCCTCTTCATGATCTGATGACAAGAATTTCATTTTGGTTTTCTCATTCAAATTCTAATGATCAGCTGAGTATTCTCTTTAAAGCTATTCCTCTCTTTATATGCTGGGAAATCTGGACAGCTAGGTGTAGAAGCAGGTATGAGGGAGAGAATATGTCTGCTAATCAGATTATTGCAAAGGTGTAGCGTTGGATGCAAGAGGTGTCCTACCACACAAAACTTGCTAAAGCTTGTGGGGCAGATAGTGCTGCAACTTTACAGTAGTTGAACATTTTCTCTCCTATTATTCGTACTCCCATTCCAAAATTTGTTAGATGGAAAAGAAGTTGGAATCACTATTATATTTTGAATGTCGATGGAGCTGCTAAAGGAAATCCTGGGATGAGTGGAGGAGGTGGTGTAATTCGGAATGATTCCGGCCATTTTATTGTTGCCTTCTCTGCTTACTACGGTCATCATTCAAATATTATGGCAGAATTTTTTGCGCTACAGGATGGTCTTCGTTTGGCAGACAGGTATGGTATCCAAGATCTTCATATTTAGTTAGATTCTAAGGTTATTGTGGATATTATTGCAGGTTTTGCTTCCATCCCTTGGAAGCTTCTTCTTGGATGGAGAGAAATAAAAGAAAGACTTCAAGTTTTCAGTCGGGATGTGCATCATATCTACAGGGAAGCAAATTCAGTTGCAGATAGATTGGCTAATGAGAGCTGCAACCATTTTACTAATCATGTGCATGAGAATCATTCTGATTTATCCGATTCAGTTAAAAATTGTTTGTTCCATGATAGAACAGGTTTATTTTCTATTGGATATTAATGATGGTATTGTGGTTTTGGTCTGGGGTCAGGTATTATGTCCCCCCCAGATTAGATGTAAGTTTCCAGGGTTTGATTTTAGCTTCTCTTATTTTTGGTTTTGATAGGGGTAAGGTTTTATGTCCCCCCGTGAAGATGTACTTATCTTTTTGATTTTAATATACAAGTCGGGGTCTGCCTCAACCCTCCTCCCACCGATGGAGTGCCACTAAGGTTTTTCATGCCTTAGTGGGTTTTTTCCCAAAAAAAAAAGGTCTATGGTGAAGTTTAGGAATAGGTAAAGTTACCCAAAACCTGATCTAAATAGGTTAAGTCCACATATTCCTCCAAAAATCTCTATAAAATCCCTCTTTACATTCATCGTTCGAAATTACTATTGTTTTATCCAAATTTGATACCGCCACTTCTTACATCTCAAATTAAACCAATTACAAGTGTTACAACTTTATAATTCCAAGAAAAATCATTAAAAATAGATTTGGGCACAAAATCCAAAGTTCAAAAAAATTTGACAGTGGTCTCTCGACATTGCGCTCGAGCGGCCTATTAAGCGCCCTATTCTGGGTGAAATTTTGCTTAGACGCTCGAGATTGCACACGAGCGTCCTCCCGGGCATTGAGTTTCAAGGTTCTGTTATTATGTTTTTTAAATACACAGGCAAGGCATCTGCGATTGTGCTCAAGCGACCTGTTGGGCGCTCGGCCAAATTTCACTATATTTTCTGGGTTTTTTTATTTCCAAAATACAAAATACTTTTTATAGTTTTAATTGTTTCTAATCTTCATATCTTAATTCTAAACTACTTCTACGACAACCCTAACCTATTTTCAGTAATTATACGTTGATCTAAAGTTTCCTACTAAATTAATTCTCTTATGATCATCACTTTTCTTGATTTCTGTAAAAGTGTATGAAAGCAAAACCATCTTATAAAACTCTCAACTTTCCAAACCAAGATCTGAATCAAAACAAACCATGATAAAAGATCTAAACCATACGAAAATCATGCAATTTCTCCAGTTTTTCAAAGTGGTTGCTACTTGCTTTAACATATAGAACCTTTCTTCCAAGAAACCTGAATGTCCACCGAATTTCTGGGATTTATCGCACCACTCTAGACTTCTCCAAATCAAATCTCCACCATTCCGATTGAAGCCCTACAGATCAGGAACATAACTTCCAAATTTGAGGCCAATCCAACAGTTGGATCTCTCTTGATCTTAATTCCATTACTGCTAGTCGGAATTCTGCAACACTCCTTCATAAAACACATTTTTCTTCAGCCCTATGCATGAATTTTCTCTCTTCTTTTCTCCTCATGATTGACTTAATGAAAACCCCAAACCTTCCCTAATGCCTTCCTTTTATAGGCTCACCTAATTAGAAGTCTTAATAGGTTTAGGAGACTTTCCAACTAGGATTCCCAATTCTATTTGGAAACCTTTCATATCTTATCTCTCCTTTTAATTATTTTCCCTTAAATCTAACTCGTAAGAAACTTCTAATCTAATTAATTTTCGTGCTATTTATGATCCTTATTTTAAATATTAGCTAATCACTTTATGATCTCACATATTACTAAAATTAAGGTCCTAAATAAGCATAATTACAATTAGGCCCTTTTTCCTTCTTTTAAACCTTAAGTTTATTATTTAAATCCATCTAAACTCATATTTGGTCTAATTAAGATTCTTAACTTAGTAATTAATTATTTTATTCTTTTCATGGATTTGACTAATTAAGAATGAACAAAATGCCCTTTCTTTAATTTCCACACTTAATCATTTAATTTCTCCATAATTCTCCAAATTCTATTATTCTTATTTTAATTTGAAATTTTAATCCCAAATATTAATTCGACAAATTCTCACTTATGATATAAATTAGATTCCTATACTTAATTCCTATTTTTCCTTTTTAAATTTATTTATACTTCCAAATCTCTCTAGTTTACTTATTAATTATTTATTTATATTAAATTAGGAAATTCCAGGGTTTTACAATCTACGCACCTAACAAAAAAATTTCGTCCTCGAAATTTAAAACAACCATGTCTCATGCAAATTCAACACACAATTCCAAAGAAAAGAATTTCTTGTCTTTCATTCTTTCAAAATATCTCTTATTCGAAAATACTTTAGAAGAAATCCACAACCCTTTCTTCCATCAATCTCTACATATAAACGTGTCCGCTTATACGAAAGCTTGAGGAGAGAATTATAAATTTTCTTCTAGCTTTAACTGGTACCAAAATATCATATCCACACTACATACTTACACATTATATATATACTTTACATATCCCATGTTGCATAGGGTTTCACACTCAATAATTGTTCCACATTGCGCACTGCTTCACAACACTCAAGCATGTCCTACTACAACCAGCTCAACAAGCATTAACCAATAATTCAAGTATATTATAAACTATCCATGCATCCTCAAGTATTCATATAATATGATCAATTATTTTATTTCATTTGACTTTATTTAGCCCATTCAATAAACTGCCTATTTTATTTTAAATTCAGTCATGGCATAACACAGAAAAATTTAAGAATTTCAAATTTTCATAACATCTAATATTTTATTATATTTTTATTTTCATTTTTCAATTTGTTTTTAAAAAATAGCTGGATGCTTGGGATAGCGCTCATGGGCGCTCGAGAGACTGTTCTCTGTGCCCTTTTTAAAACCCGATTCTTCCTTTTTATTTTACTTTCTTTATTTCCAAAAACCAACCCTACACTCAAGCTCTCACTCGCGCCCGTGCTTCGTCCAAATTTTTAGAGCTCAAGACTACCTTCCAACCACGATTTAAAGGTGAGTATTTGTGGATTTATTGCTTACTAGTCATGATCTACATAGGGTTTTCGTTTATCTCAAGTTCTAGGGTTTTCATCTTAAAATTTTTGTTTTGACTTCAATACTGAAGTATTTCTACTTGAATTAGTTTCTTTTACTTCTTGGCATGTTCTATTAGTGATTTTGAGTGGATTCATTGAATGGTTTTCACATTTTGATCATTTTTGGCAAAATCCCTAAATTTGGAAAATTTCGACTTTGGTCGCTCAGGCAAATGCTCGAACGTCATGTCGGGCACCAAGCCTGTGTTGAGAAATAAATTTCTGTTCTTAAATTTTCTATTTTAGCTTTTGATTTCTCTGCTTTTCAGAGGTTTTTCTAATATGTCTACCCATGCTTTAATATATAATTCAGCCCTTTCATTTTTAGAATTTGAATTTCATATTCTTATTCTTTATTTCTTGTTTTTCTTTCTAATTACCTATTTCTTTCTTTTTCTGTTTTCTATTGTTTTTCCCCTTTTCTATTCCACTCTTAGATGGTTAGAACATCTAGTAGCAATCCTTCCAAGAGACCTAGAGTTGAGGTAGATAGGAGGTTCAAGTCCGATGAGCATAAAAAGCTCTTTGATGATTATTTTCATAGTAGGTATGCGCACGTGGATGCGTACACGACGAGTCTCGAAATGTGAGTGTCAGGGGTATGGAGTTGCCACTACCTGAAGGAGTGCAGGTAGACACCTGGCCTAATTGGCTTGGTCTGCTATCAGAGATTCAGGTAAGAAACCTGGTTGTGAACTTGGAAAGTCTGTAGACACCCCCCCTTCTTTTTTTGTTTATTTTAAATGACTTGATAATCCTAACCAGGAAAATTTTAAATGCAAAATAGTAAATAAGATCATCCTAGAGCAAACACGAAACAATAAAAGAGAGGCAAACCTAACTAAAATGATAAAAACACATAAAACAAGAAGAACTTGAAATATGCATGGGGACATAAATCACATAAACGAATTCATGGATTATTTAAACATAAGAGGGTTAGAACAAAAAAAAAAGGGGGACCTAGTAAGCTGGCATGTGACATTATAGAGTAAGTACTAGTGTAAACAATATGAACTAATTCATGAGTTAATAAATAAAATAAAAGAATTTGAGGAATTGAATCCTAAAAAGCAAGCATATGAATGTGGATGTTGACTCACCTTGGCTGAAATTGTACCAAACGTGGGTGCTCACTACTCATGATGTGTGAGCAGTGAGCATAGCAAGTTCAAGAAACTTGAATGAAAACAAAACCAAACCAAAAGAGATCAAAACAAATGTTTATTTCACTTCTCCTCTCTTTTGTTCATGAAGGCAAAACCTATCCTTATCCTTTTCTAAAAAGATAAGCTCACTTATAACAAAGCCAAACCCCACATTTTCTGCTCACTACCATGCACAAAATAATTCAAAAGAAGAAATCCCACATTCCAATTCCACGTTCAGGCAGTTTCCTCAAACCAAAACATACTTTGAATTCAAGTAGATTCATTCTTTTTAAGTGAACAATATGATTGGTGAGGAAAGAAGATACAGGACTTTAATTTACTCACCTGATTCTAGATCAAAAGATGGTCTCTGCAGGTTGCTGAACCCACCAAAGAGGATCCACAGGAGTTGATGCTTAGCTCGTTGGAAGCCTGGGAGCCTTGATACTGCTCTTTTTTTTTGGTTGCTGATGATCCCTCTCAAAATTCTCAGACTACGTACTCTCTATTTTTTTTTTCTTCCCCTTCTTAGAGATGACCTGCCTCCCTTCTTGTATACATCCTCCCCATTTAGACAGGTGATGGAGTGACTTGATGTCTCTCCTACCAAACCACTCCCCACCGTCCTTTTCCACCCAGAGGAAGAGGGAGAGCCCCAAGAGGGAGAGAGTGTACCAGCAAGAGTGAAAGGGCTGACCTTTTCCACCAAGAGGAAGAGGGAGAGCCACCAAGAGGGAGCACTTGTGCCAACAAGAGTGAAAGGGGAGAAAGAAAAAAGAGAGGGACCCACACTGGTCCCTCTCTTTATCTCCCATCTTCATAAATAAAGGTGAAGAGAGACCCACGTGGGGTCTCTCTTTATCTCCCATCTTCATTAATGAAGGAGCCTCCTTCTCGGTGACACAATCCTTTAAAGGTTTATATATATATATATATTATTTTTTATTTCATTATCTTTTTTTTTTCTTTTTGTCTTATCTACTTTTTAAAACCTTTTTCTTTTGTGAACTCTAGTTTTGCCATGTGGCAAATCGAATTACAAAAGTTTATATATAAAAAACTTGAAACAATTTTAGCCATATCTTTTTTATTTGGACCCCGATTCACATACAATTAGTGACGTTGGAATCGTGTCAAAATTCTCTTCCAAACGATGTGAAAATTAATGACCAATTCTTCCTTTAGCAAAATTGGGTGCTTACAGCTACCTTTCTTTGCGGAGTCACCTTGCTGATGAATGGAAAAGAAATAAAAGAACCATGATTTTTGCATTCTGTGACATTGTCGATAAGCTAAGTCCTTTGACTATTTTTTTTGGGAAGCGCCTAACGCAAAGTTTGCATTCTTCTGGCGTACTTCAGGGTTTTGGGAGTTTACGTGCCATTCGGCTTACAAATGCATTCCCTGTCTTTTAGTTTAAAAAGGATGAGGCTTGGACTTATACGCGCCTACCTTTTTGGGTGTCAATGTAGGGGCGCTCAACACTGTTCTTTGTTTCTTCGTTTGTTCCATTAAAGCTTTTAAGGTTTTTTTTTTCATTTTCATTTTCATTACCCTTTGACTTGAATTTTTTTTCCTTTTTTATTTTATTTATTTTTTGGATTTAATGATGAGGCTTCAAAGGGACTTTCACTACTGCCAGGCATTCCAAGGAGCTCTTCACCAAACCTATTCTGTTTACAAAAGTGGTAACAAAAATTACAAAAAGGGGTACCAAAATTACAAAAGGATGATCTCTGCCCTCAGACTTTCATTCTTTCTGCTTTTTCATGTCTTGAGATCTTCTTTTGTTTCTTTTCCTTCAGGCTGTTTTGCTTGGAGTGAGACTCTTTTTAGTTAAAGATAACTCCTCTTGGAAATTTTTGAAGAGCTTTTCCTTCGTCCTTTGGTGAGGCTTTTATGGTAGGACTTTTTGAATTGTGGGATCCTTGCTGAGGATTTGTAGTAGAGTGCTCTTCATTCTCTTGTTCTTCTTAGGATAAGGCTCCTCCTGGTTATAGATAACGCCGCTAGGGAGCGAGTGGAGTAGCCTTTTACCCTTCTATCGACTTTCTTCATCCAAGTGAAAAGGTGATGCCATCCTTCTCCTGTTGGGCATTGCTTTGGTGCATCTTCCACTACCTGATGTCCTTCTCACCTTAGGTACTATTCTTTAGGTAATGAAGCTCCACTGGGGTTTGGATAGGAAATGCCCTTCTTTCCTTGGAGGTTCTTGCTTTCTTTTCACCAACCATGGACGCATCTGGTGTGAGAGGTGCTTCATTCCTGGAAGGAACTTCGTTGGGGATTTGTTGAAATGAGTCTCCTTTTCCTCTTTCTTCTTCTCTTGCCAGATTGTTCCTAAAAGGAAACAAAAGAAAAACCTTCAGTTGTGACTCGCTAGGGAGTATTATCAAAAATTTTCAATTTCTTCTTTTGATCATTGCCTGCTACAGAAATGGGGGGCCTCTTATCCAAGTCATGAACCTGGTGGACTTAGGTTAGCAGCACAAGTTGGAGTTATTTCAAAAACAGTTAAGCTGAACTAAGCAGAAGAAAAGCAGATGTGTTAGTGTGTGAGAGTGTTAGCAACTCCGAGAGGATTTGTCCCTAGGATCAGATGGGACTAAGTGTGCTTGGCATTTTTAGTAACATTGTCATCACAGGCCGGTGATGCTTTGCCTCAAACGAAGTCTGCTGGCTTGAGCCCTTCAACTTCACTTTGTTCATCCTTGGTATCTTTCAGATTTTCTTGATTCACTGCTCTGTTTTGCTTCCGGCTCATTCTGTTTCCTGCTCTGCTCAATCCAAACTTGACCATTTTGATGCCCTTTCTTCTCTCTTCTTTTTTTTCGTTCTTTCTTTCTTTCTTTTTCTTTGGCCAAGATTGGTCATTTTTGCACACAGTGCCCTTTTTCGGGTTTTCACTATGTCCAAACTTTCTAAAAGCCATTGATTTTGTCATCGCCAACCAATGCAAACTGGATTTCTGCCAAGATCATTCTTCTTGGGATCCGAGAGGTCTTAAAGATAGGATGAAATGTAGGTTGGGTTCTGGGTTATGAAAAAAAGACAAATGACTCAAAAGGCTGTTTTTTTCAAACAGTGTTTCTACCTTTTATTGATTTTGGGGCCTACATCCTGATTTTTCATTTTTCTTTGTTTTTGTTGGGTACTCATTTTCCCAATTTTTGTTTTTTTTTTTCAAAATGCCCAGTTTATCATGTAGGACACATTTATTGGGTTGAAAGAATTTTATTGAGGCTCAAAAATTGCCTCTCTTCATTTCCCGATCAGAATGATCCTAAGCATAGTACAATTTAACTGCGTCTGCATTTATCGGCTCAGGAAAAATGGCTCCATCCATCTCTTGTAGAATTAATGCCCCTTTGGACAGAACCTTGTGAACTACAAATGGCTCTTCGTAGTTTGGCTTGAACTTTCCTTTGTTGTCTTCTTGGTGAGGAAAGATTCTTTTTAGCACAAGGTCACCCACCTTGAAGTGTCGTGGCTTTACTTTTTTATTGTAGGCCCGGGCCACTCTCTGTTGATAGAGCTAGCCATGACACAATGCTTTGATTCTTTTCTCATCCAATAACTGAAGTTGGTCAAATCTAGACTACTCCCATTCAATGTCATCAATCTTGGCTTCCTTTAGGATTCGAAGTGAAGGGATCTGTATTTCCACGGGAAGAACTGCTTCCATTCCATACACCAGAGAGAAGGGAGTTGCCCCGGTCGAGGTTCTGATCGATGTCTGATACGCGTGCAGTGCGTATGGCAACTTTTCATGGCAATCTTTGTAAGTAATTGCCATTTTCTCTAGTATTTTCTGTAGATTCTTGTTGGCGGCCTCTACTGCTCCATTCATCTTAGGCCGATATGCCATGGAGTTCAGATGTCTGATCTTCAGGTCCTCACACATCTTGTCCATGTCTTTATTACTCAAGTTCATTGCATTGTGTGTGATAATAGCTTCAAGCATGCCGTAACGACACACGATGTTGTTTTTGATGAACCTTAAGACATGAGACTTCTTCACATCTCTGAAGGACATGGCTTCTACACATTTGGTGAAGTAGTCAATCGCGACCAAGATGAATCGATGTCCAGTTGAAGCTTTTGGATGAATCTGGCCTATCATGTCAATTCACCATATAGAAAACGGCCACAGTGAAGTCATGGAATGCAATGTGTTTGGCGGCACATAGATGTTATCTGCATAGATCTGATACAAATGGCACTTTCGGACATGGGTGTAGCAGTTTGTCTCCATCATCATCCAATAATAACCTTGTTAGCACCTGATTTTTGCACCCCAAAAAATGCAGAAAATAAGAATTCAAATTGAAAAGTCAAACCCGGAAGGGTAAAAAAAATGACTTTTTGATCCAATGAGAATTGACCATCAAACTTCTTCTTATTGAAAAGAGAATTCCGACACGACTCCAACGCAACTGAGTTTGCGCAAATCGGAGTCCAGATAAGGAAGTTATGAGTTGGTAAAACTTGTGGGGAGCAAAAATTGACTTTCTGTTTGAACCCAATTCAGCTGCCCAACTTGATCCCATTAGATAGAGGATCCCATCACGATTCCAATGCAATTGAGTTTGCTGGAATCGGAGTCCCGGAAAGCAAGATATGAGCAAAACTGCATTCCCGGGAGCAGTTTTGCACTTCTGTTTAAAAAGCCTGAATTTGTCTCCAAACTTTAGCTCAATGGATATGGAATATCGACTTGATTCCAACGCCACTAAGTTTGCTAAAATCGAACATCAGACGGAAAAGTTATATCCGGTCAAAGTTTCAGGAAAATTTCCCGTGTGGCCAAAGAGCAGAAAAAGTTGAAACAAATAAATATCGAGAATTAAATAATATTTTTATAAAAAAATCTTGATTTTTTTATATTAAAATATTCAAAAATCCGAAAAAATCGGACAAAATCTTGTTTATAAACCAAGTTTAATAACTGGATTCAAATCACACATTTTAAAAACGTGCGTGACCGCATTTTAAGTGCGGTTTGGCCTAGACCGCACTTAAAATGCAGATGAAATCTTATCTTCGGTGACAGCTGGCAGATTTGCGAAGATTTGTGCACATGGGCGGCTCGACTGCACTTCAAGTGCGGTTCGGGCCAAGTGCGGTTTCGGAAATTTTTTTCTATAAAAGGGGTTCCCAGCCCCCATTGCTCAAGGTTGGTCCCCCCTTCTTCTTCATTGGTCCCCCTCATCCCAAAACCATCTAAAGCCATCCCTAACCACCCAACCCTCTACTTGTTCCCATTTTACCCTTAAAACTTCCCTCTTCACCTCCCTTCTCCTCTTTTGATCTCTTGAAGACAAGGAAGGAGTATTTTTTTTTTAAATTGAAGGAGGCTCCAAAGTTGTTGTCTCCATCATCTGGAGGACCCCAACATCACCATATTTGAAGGTAAGAGCAAGGTAAACACATATGTTACTTTCTTCCTTTCTTTTTTTGATAAATATTAATACACAAAAATTTTTTTAGTTCTCTTACTATTGAATAATATATTACTTATCAGTTATCACTTGTTTCTCACCATTTGTCACTTCTATGCATGGTACTGGACTCCCCGTGGTGAGGGGGAGATTCCATTCGAACGGTGGAAGGTGAGTTATGCTGGCAAAATGTTAAAGAAATACCATCCAAATAAATCCTCTTTAATTGCTTTTGCTAATATTCTTTTTAGGAGGGCATGTCCTCCTTAAGATTTACGATGTACCCTTAAATCTTTCTTTCCCTCTTTCCTTTCTTTTGGTGTGTGTTTATTGCTATGATATGTTAGTTAGGCTTCATTCACAATCACGCATCTGTAGGAACACTTTTCCACACACAAGTTTAGTCGGTTTTTTACTCATCGTTTTTAAGCAACTTCTTCTTTAAAAGGAAAGAAAAGGTGGACATCGCATGCATGTACGTAGGATGAGTTCAGAGTCTGTTTTGGGTTTGATTTATTCGCTTGTGAAATTCAGCAAAAGATTTCATATTGTTAATCCGCATGAGTTTATCTTTTAAGTGGTCCAAAGGCTTTAGCTTAGTTTCAAGATGTCTTCTTTTACTTCCTAGATTCTTTATTTTTCAGGGTTTACGATTAACGAAGTTGTTTACATGCATGTTTCTTTGTTGATCATTTCCAATACATGCATTTGTTCATAAAGGCTATGCATAAGCATGAGAATAGGTCATTTGATTCGAGAAAGGGAGAGAATCAGGTCTCTTTGGTTTTCCTTGAGTTCTTTTGAGAATAAATGAGAAGGATTGTGGTTAACACCGAGCAAGGACATCTAAGTCCCTTGTTCAATGCTTTATTTGTTGTATGAGGGCCGAGATCATTCCCGCTTTCGAAGCCTCAAGAAAGGAAGCTCGATTAAGCCAAAGAATGGCATTTGCACCGCTGTAAGCATGCTCTGGAACCTAGCAGAAGCTGGCAGATGTGCCAGAGAACCAGATGAAGCAGACTCAGCAGAGATTTCGGCCATCTTTGAATTCCGAGCCGAACCGCATACTCTGTGCGGTTCGGTGGTTCTACCCAATCTGCATTGTATATGTGGTCAAATTTTTTAAATAATTAGAAAATCAATTTTCTTTGACCCAGTTGGACCCAATCCGACCCATTTTGATTTAGTCTGATCCTATTGGGTTTTTGGGGTTGACCCAAGCCCGTTTTGAGCCAGTGGGCCAATTTGGGTCCACCAAGGCTTTGCGGGCCTTCCAACGAGGCCCGCATTCAGTCTGGTCCATACCAGGGTCCATTTGAGAAATGGGCCCAAGGCCACCCGGTTAATTGCTGGTGGGCCAAGACCAAGCCCATTGGGCCTTAAAAGCCTCAACACACTTAATTAACTTGCATGTTTTAATTAACCATTAAATCAAAACAACCAAATCCAAATTGGGTTACCCAATAACCCTGACTAGGCCATGGGCTCAAGCCCAACTTGGCATTTCCATGGGCCTTCCAACGGGGCCCACGACTCACTTCATTTAAAGGATAAAGAAGATAAAAATAAGCAAATTAAAGGGGACCTACACCTTCAGTGACCCCCACTCAGCCCAAATAAAGTGTGTATGCTGGAATAGGAAATAAGGGTGAGATAGTTGACTTAAACCAGGGAGACCCGAGTGACCCGTCAAACCAACAGGGCGGGCCGGGGTGTCTTCAGACTTCCTCGGACTTAACCGAGAACTTGCCCGAATCTCTAAAAAGCCGCAGACCAGCAAAAATTAGACTCGATTAGACACCCTTGTGTCTGCCTACACCTCTCAGGCAGTGGTGACTCCAATAGTCCCGGGGCACGCATCCTGCATGCGCCTCGCCCATGCGAAATTAGATGCGCACAAACCCATCCTCAGGATTTTTCTTGCAAGCATGTGGCCATTCATGTGTGCACCGCACAAACCTTCATGTACCTCATTGATCAAGTTTTGAGCTTCATCCTCCTTCACACATAGTAGCAGTGAATCATTGAACGACTTTTGTAGACTCTGCCTCTACTGAGAAAGTACTGCCCTGCGAGCCTCTGTATTGTTCGCCTTTCTGCGGTTGTGGCACCATCTGGCAAAATTCTGTATTTTAGGTATCTCTTAATATCTGCATACCATGGTTCAGCTTCGGGCCTGCTCTTTTCAATACTAAAGTAATACACTAGCAAGTGCTGCACTTCTATCTCTAAAGGCTGCACTAGGGACTTGTCTGTTATGCTCATCATGGAAGCGAGTATTGCCAAGGCATCGGCGAACTGATTCTTGATTCGTGGCACATAGTTGAATGTCACGTTCTCAATCTGCTCTTCCAGTTCCTTGATCAGTTCTCGATATGGAACCAATTTTAAGTCTCTTGTCTTCCAATCTCCAATTACTTGATAGATAATGAGACTTGAATCTCCAAAAACCTCCAACTCTTGTATGTGCATTTCGATCACTGCTCGCAAGCCTAATACGAACGCTTCATACTCTGCCAAGTTATTAGTGCAATCGAACAAGAGTTTTGTCACTATCGGGTGATCGACACCTTTTGGGGAGATTAGTATGGCTCCAATTCCCTTTCCACTGACGTTGACTGCCCCATCAAAGAACATTCTCCACTTGGTTTCGTCTGTATCCTCAGTTGACTATGTACACATCACATCTTCATCTAGGAAGTGTGTTAGAAGTGGTTGATAATCCGGCAGAGGATGCGCTGCAAGGTGATCTGCCACTACTTGTCCTTTTATCGTCTTCCTTGTCGTATAAACAATGTCATACTCAGAAAAAGACCAGCCATCTTGCTACCTTTCCAGGCGAAATTGGCTTCTCGAAGATGTACTTCAATGGATCTAAATTTGAGATAAGTAGGACTGTATGGCTTAGCAAGTAATGTCTGAGTTTCTGTGCTGTCCAAGCTAGGGCGCAACACGTTTTTTAAGCGCTAAGTACCTTGTCTCATAATCGGTGAACTTCTTACTCAGATAGTATATCGCTTGCTCTTTTCTTCCAGTCTCATCGTGTTGTCCTAACATGCATCCTATAACCGTTTCAGAGACAGTCAAACACATGATCAATGGTCGCCCTGGTACTGGTGGGATCAGCACTGGTGGATTCATCAGGTATGCCTTGATCTTGTCAAATGCTCTTTGACAGCCCTCGTTCTAGACCGCGAGGTTGTCCTTCTTCAGAAGTTTGAATATCGATTCGCACACGGGAGTCAACTGTGTGATGAACTTGTCAGCACCCCATTTTTGCACCATAAAATTGTCCAAGAAGCATATCTTAAACCGGCATATATGTGGACAAGTAAATCGATGTTTTTATAATGGACCAGTCTTTTTGAAATAACAAGCCCATAATAAAGAGAATTCTGAGCCGATTCTGATGCACCAAACCGTGCTTAAATCAGATCTCAAATGGCTAAGTTATGAATAAAAGAAATAAAGGGTAGTTTGGGGATTTTTACAAAACCGAAATTGGATGCCACATGGAAGCCACGTGTACACCATGATGGCTGCCATGTAACCAATGACAAATTAAAATTTTTGGGGTTGTTTTAGTAAATAAGTAAGTTTCCTAATGGGGTTTCTTATGCAAATAAATAACAAAGTTAATAAAAGTTTAAGATTAAAAAAATAATAATAATAAAAATAAACAAAGAGAAATGAGTTGGACGAATTGGTCCAACTCATATTCTCTTGAGATATTGAGACAAAGCTTTAAAAAAATATATAAGCCTAATAAAATGTGGGACAAAAGAGACTTTAACCAAACCTAATTGAATGAGGGTGTTTAAGAGAGGAAGAGAAAGAGTTAAGGGTTTAAGAGATGAAGAGGAAGGGTTAGTTGTTTAAGAGAGGAAGAGGAAGGGTTAGTTGTTTAAGAGAGGAAGAGGAGAAGTTAAGGAAATGAGAGGTTTAGGAGAGGAAGAGGAAATGTTAGGGGTTAAGAAGTTGAAGGGGTGGGAATCCTCTATAAAAAGGCTTGAAGCTGGGAGCAAAGGTGTAAAACCCCGAATTTTACTTAAATAATATAATAAATTAATAAATAAAATCCTGGAGAGTTATAACTGATGGAAATATTTTATTAATGTAGGGGATGATATAAATAGTGGAGATTCAGAATTGGACGCAGATCCGACCCTCCGATCATGAGATCAAGGTATGATTAAAACTTTAATTTTAAAAAATATGATTGGGCGTGTGTATGGAGTCTGCTACATGTGAGATGCATGGAATAGAGAATATAAATAATAGTAAATTAACCTAATCGTATACTATTGGAATACTCGTTGGTATTCAACAGCCGCAAGAGAAAAGCCGTGAGCGACCAAAGGATAAGAAGAAGAAGAAGGAAAAAGGGAGAGGGTGTTGCTTGTTTTTCATTCTTCTAGGCAGTGTCTCATCCTGTTCTAGTCATTGTTTAGAGAAGAGGAGAAGAAACAATCGTAAACAGAGGTAGGTGACACCGGTTTTCGTTTGTTTTTGTATTTACGTTCGTTTAATCTCCAAAGCATGTTTTTGTATGCTATATTCATGTATTTAGTTTGATAACAATATTATATGTATGTTAGAATGATGTTAGATGTGAAAAATCACATTTTTACACAGTTTATGTACGTTTTTGAGGGACCGCCGACCTCGACTGTGCTCGGCGCTCTTAGGCGCTAGTTAAAAATTTGAGACCGCCCGAGATCGCGTGAAGACTTATCGTTGGTGATCAAAAACTAACTACCGCTGACCTTAGACAGCCAGGGCGATCCTAGGTGCTCTGTGCAGAAATTTCAGAATTTTATAATTTCGAACCTGATTCAATTCCAAACTAGTTTTAGTCAATTTTAATGATTAATTAAGATGTTTTAAGACCAAAATAAATAATCTAATTCCATGTTTTACAGAAAAATAAATTAGGGAGATATTTAGGACATTAGTTGCCAAACTTTGAACGTAATTGAGAAATCTAGTTGTTGGAAAACTTGACTATTATTTAATTACCAGAACACCTCTAAATTACATTATAAACCAGATAATTACATTAAGAGAATTTAGAACTCTGATAACCCGAATATTGAAGTAACTGACAGATAGCTAAGAGATATTTCAGTTGGGTTGAGTTTCTCCCTTGTGCGAGCGCGCTTCCTTTGCAAGTTAGTTTGTTTGGGAAGGTCCTATGTCTGGAGGGACACCCCGGTAAGCCGTTGGTGATTCCTTGTACATGTGAATAAGCGACCATATCCATGTATTGATTTTGGTGCTGCATGCTGGTGGTACATGCCAACTCTGATGGGTACGTGTGCAATAAGTCAGTGACTACGGCTCTTGTCTATGCTGTGCTGCATGGGACTTGAGTATCATTAGTAGCATTGCTCCTAAGCCGCACGGTGGTATAGCGATTGGTCGAGAGTCATCTCAAAAGGTTTATCTATCTTTGTGAGTCCTACAATGACACTAAAATCACAAACACTTGTTATTACTATTGTATACATGCTGGAGGCATGTGATTGAGATATTGGTCGGATGTGACTGTTTAGTGCATCCGAGTAACGTATGGATTATGTTATTGATTCTGATATTGGATTCCTATCATAGAACATGCTGAAATTCATATTTAGAACTGTTTAACTATACTGTTTTGTATTCATGATCGATACGAATGATTATACGAGCCTGCTTAGTCGATATTGCTTAATCGTGCATGAACTGTTATTTTACTTATATGAACTGTTTAAACATGCATGTGTTACCTACTAGGATATTCGTATCTCACCCTACTTTTATTTCATTTTTCAGCTGATGCGCGAGAGGGGGATCATAGTATTGATTTCCAGGAAGAGATAGCCTATTATTCACCGGAGAATTACTTTTACCCGCATATTGTCTGAGGTTGTGGATTGTCATGGATGATAATTACTTTATCAGATTATTCTATGTTATTTGGGTTTGATGTATTAGAGAGATGAGAGATTAGTGACCTTTTATTTTACCAGACTTAATGATTGATTTTGATGGTTAACTATATTAGTTGTTTGAGGATTTTAGACTATACTTTCGCACATACTTGTTCCGCACTTTGATAGTTAATTAATTGAATGGATTATTTATTTCTTTAGTCTGGTATATTCTTGATGTATATTTGATATAGGCCAGTAACACCTCGGATTTGGTTGTTAAACTGAATTCAGGTTGTCACAGTAGCGAACCGGGTTCGGGTTGGGTGCCGGTTTTGCACTGACCCAGGTTCGGGGCGTTACAAAGATGATATCAGAGAAATGGTCCTAACCTTAGATAGCCAACTTTAGGGGAATGGGATTGTGAGTACGCTAGATAGAACCTCTAGAATTATTGGATACTAACAAGTGAGATTTGTATTTTGCAGATGGCTGGTAGAGCGAGACGTGCTAGAGCTGATCCTATTGAGAGAGCTGACGTTGAGGAGGAGCAGCAGGATGTTCCATTACCTCCACCACCTCCAGGGGTGATGTGTGGGCAGTCGTTAGTAGCTTGGCAGAGCTTCTTGCCAAGGAAAGGGAGGAGAGACTGAGCCAGCATGGCAATGGTGGAAATGGTGGCAATGGTCACGGGGATGCGCCCATACATGAGAGAGCGATACAGACGGCCAAGGATCTAGAGCAGTTTAGGAAGTTGGATCCACCTATCTTCAGTGGATGTCCAGATCCGATGGAGGCTAAGAGATGGCTGATGCAAGTGGAGTGGATTTTTGAGGCCATGGGATGTCCGATGGACAGTAGAGTGCGATTGGCAGCATTCTTATTTGAGGGTGAGGCAGTTCACTGGTGGAAAGCCAGGAAGAGGCAGGACCATCAGGCTACTTACATGACTTGGGATAGATTCCGAGAGGTCTTCTACGACCAGTACTTTTCTGAGGAGGTCCGGCTCAAGAAGGAGCGGGAATTTATGGAGATTACCTAGGGAAGCCAGACAGTGGCCAAGTATGAGGCTAGATTTGCAGCCTTATCTTGCTTTGCACCCCACATGACACAGGATGAGAGGAGGCTGACTTCACATTTTGAGCGAGGTCTGAAGCTTGAGATTAAGAGTATGTTTACGGTACTCTTATGCACAGAATTGAAGGACGTGGTACGTAGAGCCACCAGGGCTGAGAGTGACATAGAGGCTAGAGTGAGCCAGAGCAGGGTTAGACCACCTATGAGGCCGGTAGACCAGAGATGTTTCCTTAGTGGAAACAAGAGGCCTAGAGACTGGACTAGGCGGAGCCTTCAGGAGGTCAGTATAGACCAGCTTAGAGGGGATGTGCCAGTTGTGGTAGGTATCATGTACCTGGTCTGTGTGTCGCAGCACCGGGCACTTGTTACAGATGCAGAAAGGCGAGTCATAGGATTACTGATTGTCGCTTCTCTCCGAGCTATCAGCCGTTAGCAGTGCCACAACCAGCATTACCACAGTCAGAGCTTGTGCCTGTTTTCCCACAGAGGCCACAGTTTCAGCAGCCAGCTCAGAGAGCACCAGTTGGGCAGAAGCCCCAGGGCAGGGAACCAGTTCAGAGAGGAGGTCAGAGGCAGGTAATACCTGCTCGGTAGCCGCAGCCAGCTAGAGTATATGCAGTGGAGGCACATGAGGAGCATGAGCCTGAGTGTGTGGAGGATATCGAGGCTAAACATGAGGCACCTGAGCTGATTGGAGGTATTATTTGTGGTAGATCAGCATATGTTCTGTTTGATTCTGGTGCTTCACATTCATTTATATCACCTGTTTGTGCACGATGGATTGGATTGTCACCCACTGAATTGGATATTGCATTGTCTGTACACACACCTTTGGGAGAGTCTACTAGAGTGAAATATATGTATAGAGACTGCATGATTAGATTGGGTAGACTGGAGTTGTCTGGCGATTTGATTGCCTTAGACATTGAAGGATTTGATGTAATACTGGGGATGGATTGGTTATGTAGACACCATGTGACTTTGGATTGCTATGCGGGGACGGTGATAGTTAGAGGGCCAGATCAAACCACTCATTGTTTCAAATGTGAGGGGTTGATGTCGGGGATTGGTCTGGTAGCATTTGTGATAGCAGAGGAGCTTAGGAGTGACACCCTTGTCATCTTCGATGTACCTGTAGTTCAGGAGTTCGCGGATGTGTTTCCAGAGGAGTTACCTGGATTACCACCTGCTAGAGGAGTAGAGTTCAGGATCCAGTTGATGCCTAGTACGGCTCCAGTTTCGAAGCCACCCTATCGGCTTGCGAAACCAAAACAAGAGGAACTGAAGCAGCAGCTAGATGAGCTTTAGGAGAAGGGATTCATCAGGCCGAGTGTGTCGCCATGGGGCGCACCAGTTCTGTTTGTGCAGAAGAAGGATGGAAGTATGAGGAAGTGTATTGATTGTAGACAACTGAATCAAGTGACAGTGAAGAACAAGTATCCGTTGCCTAGGATTGATGACTTGTTTTACCAATTAGGAGGTGCATCTTGGTTCTCCAAGATAGACTTGAGGTCGGGATACCATCAGTTGAGAGTGGCAGAGGAGGACATAGAGAAGACGGCTTTCCGAAAACGCTATGGGCATTATGAGTTCTTGGTTATGCTTTTTGGCCTGACTAATGCCCCAGCTGTTTTCATGGACCTTGTAAGCACCTCATTTTTGCACTCCCGGAAGAGCTGGAAATGCAAACCCTAGATGGAAAGTCAAACCCTAAGGGGTGAAAGGTTGACTTTTTGATCTAGTGATAATTGGCTACCTTGCTTTATCTCAATGGATAGAGAATCTCGACATGTTTCCAATACAACTGAGTTTGCTGGAATCGGAGTCTGGATGAAGGATCTATGAGCCGGTCAAACTTGAGGGGGAGCAAAAATTGACTTTCTGCTAAACCCCAAAACAGCTGCCCAAACTTGTCCCAGTGGATAGGTTATCCTGACACGATTCCAATGCAACTGAGTTTGCTCGAATCGGACTCCCGAATAATAAGTTATAAGCAAAACAAGAAACCCTAAAAAACTGCCCACGTGGCAAAAACAGCAGAAAAAGGTGTCTAGGGGCAAATCCGTAAATAATCAGGACAGTCAAAAATATCTGATGGCATATCTATAATTATCTGGGGACGAATCTATGAATATCAAGTTGATGAGAAAATAGCTCAGGGACCAATCTGCAATTTCCAAGAAAATCAACCAACATGCTTAATTCCTCACCACATCTTTCCCTCCCTCTCTCTCCTCCATAACTCATCCCCCATTCCCCACCACATCTTTTTCTCTCTCTCTCTCTTTCATAAATCCATGTCCCCTATGATCCCCCCATGCATCATATCATCATGCATTAACTCTCTCTCTCTCTTTCCCCCCGCATGCATCATACCCTCATGCATATCTATCTCTCTCTCTCTCCCCCCATGAGCATCCATCATCACATCATGCATGCAACATCCCATCTCTCTCTCTCTCTCTCTCTCTCTCTCTCTCTCTCTCTCCCCCCCCCCCCCATGCATGCATGCATATCACATGCATTACTCCATTATAAAGCCCCCATCTCACACCATACATAGGGTTAGAGCTCATTTTGGCATTCTTCCATTCTCTCCCACCATCTTTCTCCTCCAAGGGCTCCCACCTCTCTCCAAGCTTCCACTCTTCTCCCCCAAGGAGAAAACCCACTTCCCTTGCACTCTTCTTTGTCTCTACAACCTCGCCACACCACCCTTCTTTTCCTTCTTCTTCTTCACTTGCACCTCACCAAGAGGTGGAGCAATTGCTGCTACCGCCAAGAAGGAGAGTCTCCAGCTGCTGTACCACCTCAAGGAAGCATCTCCACCTTGCACAAGAGCCCAAGAACCCTCAGGTATTGTTCCTCACTGTCTTCTACCTCATATATGAAAATGAGAGTCTTTGGAGCATGGTAATGAGTTGAGTTTTATCCTTGCGGTAAGCTTGTTCTAGTGTGGGTATGGCATGCTTTCTTTCATTTCCTTGGTAGCATGGAGGTCTCCAAAGGTAAGGGAGACCTCATGCATGGTCCCATGGAAGGATGAGGAATAGTCTCACATGCCTCCTTGAGGATTTTCGGCTGCTGGTATGCATATCTAGTTGGTGTGCCTTGCTTTGTCTCGTGAGAGAGCATGTTCTCCACTAATAGCTCTTCTTATGTACCCCCCATGTAACCCCCTTTCTTCACCTTTCTCTAGGCATTTCCAAGGCTACGAGAAGAGGTTGCATAGATGCTGCTATGTGGATGATTTTCAGTAACAAGTGCTAGACTTCTTTAGTGGAACTTGTTTGGTTATGCATGATAGATCACTTCTTTGGATGCATGCATGATAGGCTTTTCGTTTGATGCATTGGTTAGGGTTTCTTTTGGGAATACATGCATATGATTTCTGTTATCATTTTTTCGAGATCCACCATGATTTTTACCTCACCCTTGTTGCTGTTTTTTTGTGTTTATCCAGCCAACCCGTTGCTGCCACGTGCATCAATTCATCCCCCCATGCCCCGGTTTATTTGCTGTTTTGTAGTCCTAAAATTTCCCCCTCCCCTTGCCCCTATTAACTTGCTATTTTGTGGCTTGATAAGCATGCTCCCTCCACCCGTAATCCCCTATCATAGTCCGCATGAGCTACTGCTGGAAACAGCAGCAGCATCCCCATCCCAGGCACGCCATCCCTATGCATGATAAGCATGCTAAATCCCATGCTAGCTTTTGTTTTCAATTGCAAAGGCCAACCCCCTTGACCATGCTGCAATGTGTTCAAGTATTTTTGAGCCAAGAGAAGAACCTACCAGTGGCATTCAAGACACTTGTTCAATCTAAAGTCATATGTCCAGGAGTTTTCCCCCAAATACCAAGGCATATCCAAGTGTATGCATGAGCACGAATTGTTTCCCTTGGTGATAACATGCTGATTTGCTACTTGCTGTCTTTTCTCTGAGTGACAACATGCTGCCAGCCCAACCACAGTCATGATCCTATTTCCCCTTTAACCTGCTGTTGGGATGTTCGAATCCCCCTCCATTGTGCATAACATAGAGCCCTCTAATGTGAGTAGGTGTGTGATAATCTACTGTCCCTTGAGTATGAATGCATATCCCCTCTCCCTTGTCCTATTACTTTACGCCTTTAGCATGTCTAAACCCGAATAGCACCACCATGAAGGTAACACCTATAGGTTATCCACCATGCATTGCTGCCCCCCTATTTGTGTGCTGAAACCTGATTTGAAAATCTGCTTGGGAATTGCCGGTCTAGGCCTTTTAACATGAAGGTTTTGTGATTAGTTTGCTTCGCTCAAGATGCATGATTATCTGTCTTTATTTGCTTCTGAATTGATAGTAAGGAACCATGAATCAGGGGAGCCATGACCCATTGGCTGCTGTTGTATAACCAAAAAGAAGTGGGAAAGGGCCGACAACTCCATGCCCCCTTTCCCACCCACATGACTTGTAGAAGCCCCCTAGGAACCCCTGGAAGCCACCCCATGGCAAAACCTCGAAAAAGGGCCATTTTATAGTGATCTGAAAACTCAGGTCGGATCACTTGGAATTTGTGGTTAGCCGACACTTATGGTCGGCTACCTTAAGGTGTGTTTGTAGCCGACCATTATGGTCGGCTACATGGCAGAAATGCCAATTTTGGTTTTCTCTGGTTCTTGTCGAATTTGAATCGTGTTCACAATAAAACCAAGTGAACCAAGAGGGTTTCTGGGTCACCCGGAAACCCAACTTGGGACATGGACCACCGGTCCAATTCGGTACATTAGTGGGCCTTCCAACGGGGCCCACCAGGCCCGACAAACTCTAAAGCATGCAAATAAACAAGTTAAGTAAAATTAAATAATTAAACCGGGCGGGCCAAACCTATTGCGGCCCACCCGAACCAAATTTGTGGAATGATGTGTTTAAATTGTGTGGTTTGGCCGAGACCTAGGGCCAGGGCCTATCGGGCCCGCCGAAGCCCACCAACTGAACCAAAGAAGGGTGCGAACCCTAAACTTCAAAGAATCAGGCTTTCAAGCCCGAATTTGGACTATGGGCCCCAAGCCCAATGTCCAACTCACCTTGGCAAATTTAAACAAGATAATCTAAAAATACTTTGGCAACCATCATGGGGGCCTACCTAAATGCCTGCAAACTGAGGCCGACCCACTTTTACATGAAAGCCACTTAAATTCTTGAATTAACCTTAAAATAAAATTAATTCACTAAACCTAAATCCAAAGGACCTCGTAGGCTTAGACAGAGGCCCACATGGGATATGCGGGCTTACCTAAGTCCACCAAGGAAACCGTGGGCTTTCCAACAGGGCCCACCCAGTAAGACTCAGATCACCTAAATTAAGCAAGATAAAATCAATCAAAGGGACCCACACCACTCAGGTGGTCCCGCCAGACTTAACCAAATGGAATGCCGGATTAGGAATCGGGTGAGACCAAAGTGAGTTGACTCTAACCAGGGAACCCACGGGACTCGTCATCCGATGGGGAGGTCTGGGGTGTCTACGGACTTCCCCAGAACACAATAGAAACCTTTCTCAGAATCTCAAGCTGCATACCAGCCCAATAGACAAGCTTAAGCACCCAGGTGTCCGCCTGCACCCCATCAGGCGGTGGTGACTCCAAATTACCATTTTACCCTCTCGGAGGCATGCATGAGAATCCGTGCGGCCTACCATGCGATTTCCAACGCGCACAGCCTGGAGACTCCACTGGGGATTTTTCTCAGCCCAGTAAGACCCTGGTTAGATTGAGTTAGCATAAGAGGGATTTAGTTGATATTTAGGATTCTTACTACCTCGTTTAGTAAGATGCAGAATACGCGTAATTACACATTCTGGGGAATCCTACCAAAGGGACGCGATAATTGCCCAAGGCAAGCGGAATTTAAGCGGTCCCTTGTGACCCTTCACTTACCTGGGGATTCTCCTGGAACATCGTATTGCGTGCCAATTCTGCACCTTACTATACAAGATGGTAACAATCCCTTTATCAACAAAATCCGGACAAAACTCACCCGATTAGACACAGCACACGGCCCAATTGCACATACGGGCACACCACCACACCGTGGATGGATTTTTCTTTTCCGATTTTTTGTGATAAACTACGTGGGGTGACACGCACGAGGGAGGCTGCGTGAATGATCCGACCTTGAATGAATGAGAGCGGATATTGCATCTTCTTTACCAAGACTTAGACCTCTCTAGTAGCCTACCCTTCTTATTCATATGAACTGATCTTTGGGATGGTATTAGCACCTACGCTCCCGTGGCTTGCCAGGGAAAGCAGGGTAAACCCATCCCCCAGTTTTCTGGAGTCCATTAGCACCACAGGTTTCTTGCCGTGGCATGCGAGGATCCAGTACTGGTCCAAACCCTTGTAGGCATATGCCTCGGGCTGGGTATCCTTTCCCACCTAACGTTTTTGAATGAACCACGCTTTATGCATGAGAGGGTGATTGTGTTGTGAATGATGAATACAAGAGGAATAAAATCGGAATAAAATCCAGAGTCCATTAGGGGCAGCAACCCCCGCTTTTTGCATCAAATTGAGTAAACCCTAGATCATGGGCTACCTCAACCCTAATTTAGGAAGCCGGCCTAACTTCGATCAGGGGAACCACCCCAAATCCATGCATTGAGTCCTATGAAGCTATGGGTCTCAACCCATTAGAGTCCACTGGGACCACTTTAAGTCCGGATTAGTCTTTTAGAGCAAATGAAAGTCGGCCAGATCAGATAAACAGATGAAAGCAGGCCAGATCAGAACAAGGGCAGAAAACCCTAGACCTAGGTTTTTAGCTCACCTGCTTTGGAAGCAATTTGTACCCTTCTTTCGGGCTCCCGATATCCCTAAAGAGGAATTCTTTGCAGCTTTTGTAAATATCTTGTACATTTTCGCCCTCGATGGCAAGTTGTAAGTTTTGCTGTCGTCTGACACTGACAAGCAGATGAAAGACGAAAGGCTAATTAGGACTTGAACGTGCTTCCTAACACAAGTATGTCTAGGAGTCGTGCCTTGATAGGCACAAACCTTTTTTAGAACTGTGCACACACTTTTGGGTGTTTTTAGGATTGTTTGCTAACATAGATTTTCTGGATGGTAATAGTATTTGAGTTCGCTTTACTTATGTATATGCCTGCTTATATATTGAGTGCACGCACTTCGAGATCATTTGCACAAATGCTTTTGGCCAAACCACTTTCAAAGATGCACAAAAAGAATTTCCAAAACCCAAATCGCCTTCGGGCATACATCAAATCGCCTCTGGGCGTAGATCAAATCGCCTCCGGGCCTACATCAAAGTTGCTTTTCAAGGCACACAATAAAGTGGCCTCTGGGCCTACATGGAATTGTTTTCCACCACGTAAACATCGTCTCTTGCGATGCGCAATAAACCGTCATTTGTGGTTATATTGAGCTAGCCATATAGACGAAAATTAAATCGCTCATCTTGGGGCATACATTCTCCATGCCATTCATGGCACGGTGCAAGCTGCCTAGAATGCGTTTCCTGATTCTTATAATTCACTTGCCACTGCACGATTTCAAAGGATTTTACAATCGCTGCTAATCAAGGCACGGATTTTAAGGTTCCATCATCGCAACAGGTTTTTCAAGGATTTCTACTCATAAAGCACATGTTGCACAATTTTTGAAATTTGTCAAATACGGCATGGCCTCCAGAGTTTCAGATCTCTGAAAGACCATGTTACAAGGTTTTAAACTTCAAAAGTCTTAGGAGCTTTTTGGTCAACCAGGGCACTGTCACACTCTCTTTGCAGTATTGTTTGGTTAGGTCATGATTTTCGTGCATGAACAACCTTGTATTTGTTTTGCTAGTCATGGCGCAAGAGTATCACTCACGATGTAATGGTCTCGTCACACACGGCACCCCATTCATAATTAAAGAAGGGACTGATTAAGATTTTTGACCTCCAGGTATGGTTCAGTTATTTCCCATTCATAACTCTGCATTCACAAGTAAGAAAGGACTGCAATGAATTCTTCCGAGGCCCCAATTCCATCATCATCACAGCAAAGGACCGAAGAATCGCCGGTCATAACGGATCTAAGCCCACAAGTGGCCATGATGCATGCCACGGGGATTCGAATGCCAGAAATCCAGCAAGGGCAACAACCTCAGCCAGCACCCATGGCAGCACATCCGCCACCACAGGACGCTCCATTTCCGCATCCGGCGGCAATTCCCATCCACCCTCCGCAACAAGAACCATTTGTATCTGTCCAACCGGGGCAGGAAAAGCAAGATCGGAATAGGGCACGAGAGGCCCAATTTGAGGAAACTTTGGCAACAATGAAGAAAGATAATGAGGCCCAAATGGCCGCAATAAAAGAAGAACTCTTGAAGCAACTCCAGCCCAACCCGGTGCAGGATGAAACCACTTTGGAGAGCCTGTATCTCTTCCCAGACATCCAACTGCCAGCAAAATTCCGATGTCCTGAACTGCATAGATTTGACGGCACTGGCTGTCCTTTGATATACCTGCGATCCTATGTTGGCGACATGTGCCAATATGCGAGGGACGAGAACATTATGGTTCAGTTCTTCCAGAGATCTCTAGCCGGGGCAGCATACTCTTGGTTTCTGGGTCTCGATAAGTTGAAGGTTAAGACCTGGAATGATCTCACCGCTGTGTTCACCCAACGGTACCGTTTGAATAGCCAAATGGTTCAAACCCGGGCAGAATTGCAGAGGCTGTCAAAGAGGAATAGCGAGTCTGTGAAAGACTACACTAAAAGATGGATGAAATTAGCAAGTGTGGTGCAACCCCCTCTCCTTGAACAAGAGCAGACTTCCTTGTTCATATCCTCACTAGGACAGCCATACTTCACAATGCTATTGGGACAGTACACTGCAAATTTCCTTGACCTAATCATGGCGGCGGATAGAATTGAGGATGCAGTTGAGATGGAGAAGCTCGGAGGCTCCATGACGAGTTTGTTGCATGGAACGAGCTCAAGTGGCAAGAGGCAAGAAAATGGCAACGACACAAGTACAGGTAACCATGTACAACCTTCTGTGCCATTTCACATCCCTTCTTCAAGAAGCATGAGCCTTCCCCCCGCTAACAATATAGCATCTCACCTCAGGAGGCATCTTACCAAAGAGGAAAGAAAGAACCGGGAGTTCACCCCGCTTCCATACAATCTGGCTGAATTATTACCAACGCTCTTGAGAGAGGGACACCTGCAACTGGCTACGCCAAATCCTAAGGCGCCAAAAATGAAGGGCTATGATCCAAACAAGAGCTACGAGTACCACATGGGCGTACAAGGCCATGATACTGATGGATGTTGGGGCCTTCGTCATGCAGTCCAAGATCTTCTGGAAGCTGGGGAGCTCAAGATTGACCCTTCGCCAAATTAAAGAAAAAAAATAAAAAAAAAATAAGAAAGAAAAGAAAAAAGGAAAAAAAAGAAAGAAAAAAAAAAGAAAAAATCATCATCATGCATCTTGTTATTTTATTTTATGTACTTTGATTTCTAATGTTTGTTTCTCCCACCAGGAACTCCATCAACAACCAGGATGGACCGTACCTCAGGGACAAATCATGATGTAGCCCAGCAAATAACCAGCATAGTGGCCTCTCTACAGAGCCTACTACGGACAATAACAATCAAGGAAGAAACGATGAACAAATGCTGGGAAGTGTTAGGGGAAGAAAATTTTGAGCTACGATCCCGAGTAAGGATTCTTGAAGAAGAAATTGAAAGCATGAAGGGAAAGAGACCCCTGAACAGACAAGAAGTGAGCCCGCCGCCCGCATTCACAGATGGTTGGATGCAGAGGGAGAAAGGGAAAGCCGTCGCAGCAGATGTTCCCCAACTCACGAAGAAGCTGAATGTCTACCGTGGCAAAGGGCAGCATGACAGAATGATGGATCATTCGGAGGGTCCCCCAAGGAGAACAAAAGAATAAATGGAGGCTAGAATGAGGAGGGTTTTTACCCCGCTACCATATACACCGGCAGAGTTACTATCGACGCTGTTGAAGGAGGGGTATGTGCAGATTAAGCCCCCAAACCCTCGGTTGGTTAATGCCAGAAGCTATAACGCCGCAGAACGATGCGAGTACCATTCTGGTGCTCCAGGGCACCACACAAGCTGATGTTGGGATCTACGGCATGACATTCAAGATCTGATAGATCAAGTATTCTTGAAGGAACTGCTCGAGAAGCCAAGGTCCATCCAAGGACGAGACATCTTTGACATGTTAGCACAAATTCGGACATCCGAACCAGCCATCTTCCCGCAGGAAGGAGAGGATGATGTGGAAAAGGATGATAAGGAGAGCACCTAAAGGCTTCCTTCCATGGCATGCAACAGAGTTCCAAGGAGGCCCACTTGCATCGGCCACTCCCTGCATAGCTTGTTGCTCTACTTTTGTTTATCTTTTCTTTTCTTTTGAATTCAGAACTTGGTAACACGTTTCTTTTGCAAACTGATGAAATCTTTTGGGAAATCACTAGAGTTTTAGACCACACCAAGGCATGATGGTGATCTTGGCCCAAACCTGAACAATCAAATTTGACAAATGGAATGTGCCAAACAGCACAAACTGTATAGGTCTCGACATGGCCAAAAGATCCCCCGCCAACACCGCATTTGAACCCTACCATGCCAAACACAAGTTTGATATGAGAGAAAAAAGAAAGAAAGGGCAAGGTGCCCCATACCAGTCGAAGGTCACTAACATGATCCAGGATCAATTATCTCGATGAAATGATGAGAGGCCATTTTTTGGCTAAGATACTTCAAATAAATTCCGCTAGTTAAACGTGTTGAGCTTGATCGTCTCATTTCTAACCCACGTTATGTCTAGCCACCCCAAACTGGGGTAAAGTCAAAAAGCAAAAGAGAAAAAACAAAATGAACAAAGAAGAAAATGGCTCTTGAGCTAGTTAATTGTGCAAAGATAAGTGGATGTTACATTCTCTGTAAAAGGATGAAAGGCCGTCCTTGATTTCCTCCAAAAATCATCTGACACAAGATGAAACCCTAGCAAAACACTTCGAGCCTAACAATTCCTTCACTAACCCTACCATGTCTTGTCTTCAAAACTGGGGCATGAAGCTTCCTGCAATTGGAGACACAAAAAGGATGAAGGTGAAGATAGGGCAAAGCGAAAAGCACTCTAAGAACAAAGGGGGCAGAAAAGAGGAATGGGGAGAACCCTAGAAAGCAAGAATTCAAAGAAAGAACTGGGGCAATCCCTTGAAAGAAAAGAAAAAAGAAGACGAAAAAAAAAAAGAAAAAAAACAACAAAAGCCGGGGCAAAACCCAAGAGCAAGAATCAAGGATTGGGGCAAAAGACCCAAGAAAGAAGGGAAAGAAAGAAAAGGACAAAGATGGAAAAAGGAGAAAGAAGCTACAAATCAAAGATTGGATACAAAGTTGAAGGAACAAAGGATGAAGCAAGCCCTAACAAGAAAAGTGGACAGGACATGGCTCTTACCCCATTCATCAATTTTGAGCTTTCATATCATTTCTTCTGGACCCCTGAACCTAGCCTACATTTCATCCTACTATGAAGCCCTTTCTGATTACAGAGAATGTAACACTGAATCTTGGACAAATTGGCAATGACAGAACCAAAAAAAAAAGGGTAGAGAAGAACTTTGGCTAGACATGATGGTTACCCATAGAGTGAAGTCACATAGGTTTTGAGCCTGTTTTATCCTTCATTTCTAAACACTGAAACCAAAGCCTACATTTCGTCCTACTAATAAGTCCTCTCTGATCATTGGATCATGATCCATGGAAATTGACAAGGCCCTCAGACTGGGCAAGGCATCGAACTTGGGAAAGGGAACCAATTGAGAGAAAAACTATTACACAACCCCCAACCGAGGGTGGGAAAAAGGAAAAAAAAACAAGAGAGAAAGTCAAAAGAACTAGGGGAGGGCAGTGCCAAAGAAACCCCCTGAACCGGAACAATCCCCCTCATTCAACCCGGGGCAAGCCATTGAAGGCAAAAATGTTGAGACCCTTACAGGGAGTGCCGGAAGGCACCATTTCATAATTCTAAATGAGAGTGTCAGGTAACTAACCCAAAGATTACTGGTCTTGCCATGGACCCACTTTGAAAGAGGAGACTCCAAGCATTTGGTGAACTTCCAAAAGATTTTGGTAAATAAAAAAAAACAGAGAAAGAAAGAAATTGTTTGAATTTGCACATAATTTTGATGATAAACAAATTCTGATCAACTAAATTTCACTTAAAACTTTTGCAGGTACTAACAGAACTTGAGACAGACAGGAAAAGAATCATGGCGTAGTCACACGCTAATGCAAAGAAAGAGCTGTCATCATGTATTCACACATGAGACACAAAAGAGATTAACGCCAAAGCCGCCAACGGATGAGTTGGAGATTGGTAGAGGCAACTTCAGGAAAAACTCAGACAAAGAAAGAAATCAAGACATAAGGAGCAAGATATCTCCCAAGACAGAAAGAGCAAGGTGTCTCCCAACCCTAAGGAGCAAGGTGTCTCTCAAAATTGACAAAGTAAGGAGCAAGATGTCTCCCAAGACAGAAGGAGCAAGACGTCTCCCAACCCTAATGGAGCAAGGTGTCTCCCAAAATTGAAAAAATAGCGGAGCAAAGTGCCTCCGAGAATTGAAGATAGCAGGAGCAAAGCGTCTCCTAACCCTAATGGAGCAAGATGTCTCCCAAAATTGAAGACAGAATTGTAAGACCCTGATTTTTGGTGAGTTATTTATTTTGATATATAAACTGTGTTTATCAGGTATTTTTGTGGTTCGAGGGCTTAGCCCATACTCGTATGTACAGGCATTATATAGCCGTTTTTCTGAAAAATTTTATTATTATTTTTATTAATAAAATAAAAATACATATATATATATAGCTTGGGCACTTGTTAACATAAGTGGCCGGAACATGTAGGATTTTTCAGTGGGCCAGCGTGCATGGGATCAAGGAAATGAGAGAGTGATCGAGCGGCGTATGTATCAAGGTAAGTATACTAAAAAGGGAAAGTAGGGTTTTGGGGTTTATGAGAATACGCGTACCATACTTACGGAAATATTTTCGTTAGTCTGGATCAGGAGAACTGAGCGATTTCGGCTGGAGTGGCGATTAGGGCTCTGCTCGTGAAGAACAAGCATCGCAAGGGCTAAGGGAAGGATTTTGGAGTTGAAGTTCAGTGGGTTATTTCTCTCTGCTCGAGAAGATTTGGTTTGATAGATTTTTCATTCGCGTGCGTGGCCGGAGTAGTGATCGGCCGAGGTTTTAGTATTCTGGAATAAACGCTTTCAGGTGACTAGCACTGATTTACAACTGGGGTTTTGTGTTTTATGTTTTCGCGAGATTATTCTGATGCATGGTTGTAGTTTAAATGATCTCTGAGTTTTTTTTTAGTTTTCTGGAACGACATGAAATAGAGTCGGAGACTGAGATTTATCTTGAAATTAAATGTATTCAGATTAAATCCAAAAGTGATTGGGAAGTCTTCTGGGAGTATTAGGAGGATATTGGAGCAATAACAGACCTAAACAAACCAGCCAGAATTGGAGATCTCGAATATACAGAGAACTGAAAATCGCAGTGGGTATCCGCGAACCTGGCGCCCACTTGCGTTCACCTAGGAGGTAGGCGCCTAGTTAAGATTATTCTTACCGCCGAGCTCGCGCGAACCCGGCACTCAGTTCGCGTGCACTCGAAAACCAGGCGTTCAGCTCGCGCGAACCCGACGCTCAGCTTGCGCCTATCTCGCGTTCACTTAGCGTCGAGTGAGCGCAAGCTACATTTTACCCTGTTTTTCTTACCGCCGACCGACGTTCACCTGGCGCCCACTTCAGGAAGTGAGCGCATACCCTATTATACTTGCTGAAATGGAAATCTGATTTAACCAAGAGTAATTGGGTGTCTTAAGGGTTAAACCACTTCATTATTCACTTGTTTGGGAACTTTGGAATCTACTTTGCGTATGAAAATTATTAGAGGAAAATTTAGTGAACTTCTTAAAAGCTTCCAAGTTGAGTTTAGGTTATTTATGAGTGTTGTGCCGGATACCAAACCACTAAGAGTTACCAGTTACATTTACTCTGTTTTATACACTGTTTTGAATGAGGAGCTATTCTATTCTGGTTTCACTTGTTTGGAAACTTTAAATGTATTGTAAAGATTCCCTTGGTATGAATGAAATGAGTTTTGTTTCTAAATGGCATGTGTTATGGAAATGAGAAAATGCTGAAAGTACTTGAGGTACTGCTTGGTCCCGAGGGACAGGTGATGAACTGTGATGGGTTTTACATGATGTGGAATGAATGGTTTTACTTTGATATTGGAATTGAGATTATACGATGTTTTACTGTTTTGGTCTAGCTTGTCCAGGATCCAGATGTTTAAGCTTAGTAATGTGATGTTATTGTTGGTTGTTTGAATTGCATGGCCTTGTGTGTTGCCACGACCGGTGTAGAGCAACCAGAAACCCTGAGTAGGCCTGGTTGTCAATGCAGAAACCCGGGGAGTAGGCCTGCATTGGATGACGAAACCCTGAGTAGGCCGTCATTTCAGAGTTCCGAAACCCTGAGTAGGCCGGAACTGTGTACATGGAGGTGTGGAGTGTCTACTTGGCATGTTTAATTTATCAACTAAACGATAGTCATGACATTGACCAATCGATGTGTTGCCGTACTTAACTGAGATGTGATGTGTTTGATTAGAACAAGTTTTGATTTCAACTTGGGAATTGATGTTGGTTGTTTAACCGTATTGAGTGTTTGTCGATGCATAGTTTAAAATTGTGATCAACTATTTCTGCATGCATGTGCTACTCGCTGAGATATTCGTATCTCACTCCGTTGTTTTGTTTTGTTTGTTTTTCAGATACTCGTGGTGAGGCGATTACTGGGGTAGATCCTGCTGAGGCTTATAGGGAGGAGGATTACTATTACCTTCCTTAGACTTGTAGGTTATCTTGTTCTGAATTTGAGAACTTTGAATAATTGAGATGTGTTAAAGTTAAATTGGGGTTGAACCATATGATTCTAGTTCAGTTTTAAATGTTACAATTTTGGATAAATGAAATTGTGCACTCTGTCAGGTTATAGATAGATGATTATCCAGCGATCATAATTGATAAGCGATCCTTGCCTAACCTCCGTGAGACGTGTTATATCTTTATTGAACATCACGGATCCGGGGCGTTACAAGAATGGAGCAAGGCGTCTCCCCAAAAATTGAAAATAGGATGGAGCAAAGTGCCTACAAGAACTAAAGACACCAGGAGCAAGGCGTCTCCCAACCCTAATGGAGCAAGAGGTCTCCCCCAAAATTGAAAACAGAATGGAGCAAGGTGCCTCCAAGAATTGAAGACAGAAGCAAGATGTCTTCCAAAAAACCGACATTAAGGAGCAAGGTGTTTCCCAACTACAGAGAGAAAGGCGTCTTTCAAGACTGAAAGGGAAAGGCATCCCTGGAGCAAGGTGAGTCCAAAACTAATGGAGCAAGGCGTCTCCCAACTACAGAGAGCAAGGCGTCTCTCAAGACTGAAAGGGCAAGGCGTCCCTGGAGCAAGGTGACTCCAAAACTAATGGAGCAAGGTGTCTCCCAACTACAGAGAGCAAGGCGTCTCTCAAGATTGAAAGGGCAAGGCGTCCCCGGAGCAAGGTGACTCCGAAACTAATGGAGCAAGGCGTCTCCCAACCACAGAGAGCAAGGTGACTCTCAAGACTAAAAGGGCAAGGTGTCCCTGGAGCAAGGCGACTCCGAAACTAATGGAGCAAGGCGACTCCCACATTTGAGATCCTTAAGGAGCAAGGTGTCTCCCACCAATTGAATGACACGGAAATGTGTCCCTAAGGAGCAAGGCGACTCCCACAGCTAAAATCCCTAAAGAGCAAGGCGACTCTCACAGCTAAAATCCCTAAGGAGCAAGGCGACTCCCACTTCTGAAATCCCCAAGGAGCAAGGCGTCTCCCACCATTTGAATGACATGGAAATATGTCCCCAAGGAGCAAGGCGTCTCCCACCATTTGAACGACATCGAAATATGTCCCTAAGGAGCAAGGCGTCTCCCACCATTTGAAATACTAAGGAGCAAGGCAACTCCCACATTTGAAGTACCTAAGGAGCAAGGCAACTCCCCCTTCTGAAATCCCCAAGGAGCAAGGCGTCTCCCACATCTAAATGACATAGGAATGTGTCCTCAAGGAGTAAAGCATCTCCCAATGCTGAAGGACACAGCGTCCCCAGAGTAAAGTGTCTCAACAAAGCCGAACAAGTTGTTTCCATTCCTGGAAATGATAGAGAATCAAGACATGAAGAAGAAGGAAAAATGAAGAACCACTGGGCAAATTGGCCCCCATTGTAATTTTTGTTTCCTACTTTTGTAAATAGAGTAGGGCAGGTGTGTGGACTTGCTTGAGGCACCGAATAGCGCTGAGAGCACCTCCTCACCAGCAGCAATTCCCCCTTCTCACTTCCTGCCTCATCCCTTCCCTCCTTCCGTCGTTTGAACCAACTCCCGGCTTAAAAGAAAGAAAAAAGAAAAAGCTGTCCTAAGCCCAAGAAAAAGACAAAGGAAATCTGAAGACACTTAAAAGCTTTAATGGAAAAAACAAGAAGAAAAAGAACGTTGTCTAGTGTCTGGCATCAACGCCGAAACAGGTTAGGGAGCTCAAGTCCAGTCTAATCCCTTTCAAACATAAAGCTAAACTCTGAAGATTTGTCCTACAAAAACTCGAAAAGGAAGGGGTAAGGAAACTCTGAACCCAGGAAGTGACTCCACATCGTTTGGACGCTTCCCTTTTAAAATGAAAACTTCAAAGGACTAAGCTCGTCGACCATGTTGAGAGAACTGCCAGGCGCAAAAACAAGATTCTTTTTTCACTTTGCCTTTCATCCGCAAGGTGACTCCGGCAAAGAGGGGTCGCTATAAGCACCTCATTTTTGCGCTTCCGGAAGAGCCGGAAATGCAAACCCTATACGGAAAGTCAAACCCTAAGGCGTTAAAAGTTGACTTTTTGATATAATGATAAAGTGCTACCTTGCTTTATCTCAATGGATAGAGAATCTCGACACGGTTCCAACGCAACTGAGTTTGCTGGAATCGGAGTTCAGATAAAGGATCTATGAGCCAGTCAAACTTGAGGGGGAGCAGAAATTGACTTTCTGCTAAACCCCAGAACAGCTGCCCAAACTTGTCCCAGTGGATAGGTTATCCTGACACGATTCCAATGCAACTGAGTTTGCTCGAATTAGAGTCCGGAATAATAAGTTATGAGCAAAACAAGAAACCCTAAAAACTGCCCACGTGGCAAAAACAAAAGAGAAAACAGCAGAAAAAGGTGTCTGGGGGCAAATCCGTAAATAATTAGGACAGAAAAATATCTGATGGCATATCTGTAATTATCTGGGAACGAATCTGTGAATATTAAGCTGATGAGAAAATAGCTCAGGGACCAATTTGCAATTTCCAAGAAAATCACCCCACATGCTTAATTCCCCACCACATCTTTCCCTCCCTCTCTCTCCTCCATAACTCATCCCCCATTCCCCACCATATCTTTTTCTCTCTCTCTCTCTCCTTTATAAATCCATGTCCCCTATGATCCCCCATGCATCATATCATCATGCATTAACTCTCTTTCTCTCTCTCTCTCTCTCTCTCTCTCTCTCCCATGCATGCATGCATATCACATGCATTACCCCATTATAAAGCCCCCATCCCACACCATACGTAGGATTAGAGCTCATTTTGACATTCTTCCATTCTCTCCCACCATCTTTCTCCTCCAAGGGCTCCCACCTCTCTCCAAGCTTCCACCCTTCTCCCCCAAGGAGAAAACCCACTTCCCTTGCACTCTTATTTGTCTCTACAACCTCACAACACCACCCTAGGATCATCCACCCTTCTTTTCCTTCTTCTTCTTCACTTGCACCTCACCAAGAGGTGGAGCCACTGCTGCTACCGCCAAGAAGGAGAGTCTCCAGCTGCTGTACCACCTCAAGGAAGCATCTCCACCTTGCACAAGAGCCCAAGAACCCTTAGGTATTGTTCCTCACTGTCTTCTACCTCACATATATGAAAATGAGAGTCTTTGGAGCATGGTAATGAGTTGAGTTTTATCCTTGCTATAAGCTTGTTCTAGTGTGGGTATGGCATGCTTTCTTTCATTTCCTGGGTAGCATGGAGGTCTCCAAAGGTAAGGGAGACCTCATGCATGGTCCCATGGGAGGATGAGGAATAGTCTCACATGCCTCCTTGAGGATTTTCGGCTGCTGGTATGCATATCTAGTTGGTGTGCCTTGCTTTGTCTCGTGAGAGAGCATGTTCTCCACTAATACCTCTTCTTATGTACCCCCCATGTAACCCCCTTTCTTCGCCTTTCTCTAGGCATTTCCAAGGCTACGAGAAGAGGTTGCATAGATGCTGCTATGTGGATTATTTTCGGTAACAAGTGTTAGACTTCTTTAGTGGCACTTGTTTGGTTATGCATGATAGATCACTTCTTTGGATGCATGCATGATAGGGTTTTCGTTTGATGCATTGGTTAGGGTTTCTTTTGGGAATACATGCATATGATTTCTGTTATCATTTTTTCGAGATCCACCATGATTTTTACCTCACCCTTGTTGCTGTTTTTTTGTGTTTATCCAACCAACCTGTTGCTGCCACGTGCATCAATTCATCCCCCCATGCCCCGGTTTATTTGCTGTTTTGTAGTCCTAAAATTTCCCCCTCCCCTTGCCCCTATTAACTTGCTATTTTGTGGCTTGATAAGCATGCTCCCTCCACCCGTAATCCCCTATCATAGTCCGCATGAGCTACTGCTGGAAACAGCAGCAGCATCCCCATCCCAGGCACGCCATCCCTATGCATGATAAGCATGCTAAATCCCATGCTAGCTTTTGTTTTCAATTGCAAAGGCCAACCCCCTTGACCATGCTACAATGTGTTCAAGTATTTTTGAGCCAAGAGAAGCACCTACCAGCTGCATTCAAGACACTTGTTCAATCTAAAGTCATATGTCCAGGAGTTTTCCCCAAATACCAAGGCATATCCAAGTGTATGCATGAGCACAAATTGTTTCCCTTAGTGATAACATGCTGATTTGCTACTTGCTGTGTTTTTTCTGAGTGACAACATGCTGCCAGCCCAACCACAGTCATGATCCCATTTCCCCTTTAACCCACTGTTGGGATGTTCGAATCCCCCTCCATTGTGCATAACATAGAGCCCTCTAATGTGAGTAGGTGTGTGATAATCTACTATCCCTTGAGTATGAATGCATATCCCCTCTCCCTTGTCCTATTACTTTACGCCTTTAGCATGTCTAAACCCGACTAGCACCACCATGAAGGTAACACCTATAGGTCATCCACCATGCATTGCTGCCCCCCCCCCCCCCCCCCCCCCCCCTTGTTTGTGTGCTGAAACCAGATTTGAAAATCTGCTTGGGAATTGCTGGTCTAGGCCTTATAACATGAAGGTTTTGTAATTAGTTTGCTTCGCTCGAGATGCATGATTATCTGTCTTTATTTGCTTCTGAATTGATAGTAAGGAACCATGAATCAGGGGAGCCATGACCCATTGGCTGCTGTTGTATAACCGAAAAGAAGTGGGAAAGGGCCGACAGCTCCATGCCCCCTTGCCCACCCACATGACTTGTAGAAGCCCCCTAGGAACACCTGGAAGCCACCCCATGGCAAAACCCCGAAAAAGGGCCATTTTATAGTTATCCGACAGCTCAGGTCGGATCACTTGGGATTTGTGGTTAGCCGACTACCTTAAGGTGTGTTTGTAGCCGACCATAATGGTCAGCTACATGCCAGAAATGCCAATTTTGGTTTTCTCTGGTTCTTGTCGAATTTGAATGGTGCTTACAATAAAACCAAGTGAACCAAGAGGGTTTCCGAGTCACCCGGAAACCCAACTTGGGACATGGACCACCGGTCCAATTCGGTACATTAGTGGGCCTTCCAACGGGGCCCACCAGGCCCGACAAACTCTAAAGCATGCAAATAAACAAGTTAAGTAAAATTAACTGATTAAACCGGACGGGCCAAACCTAATGCGGCCCACCCGAACCAAATTTGTGGAATGATGTGTTTAAATTGCGTGGTTTGGCCGAGACCCAGGGCCAGGGCCTATCGGGCCCGCCGAAGCCCACCAACTGAACCAAAGAAGGGTGTGAAAAACATCAAAGAACCGGGCTTTCAAGCCCAAATTTGGACTATGGGCCCCAAGCCCAATGTCCAACTCACCTTGGCAAATTTAAACATGATAATCTAAAAATACTTTGGAAACCATCATGGGGACCACTAAGGGCCCGCAAACCGAGGCCGACCCACTTTTACATGAAAGCCACTTAAATTCTTGAATTAAACCTTAAAATGAAATTAGTTCACTAAACCTAAACCCAAAGGACCTCGTAGGCTTAGACAGAGGCCCACATGGGATATGCGGGCTTACCTAAGTCCACCAAGGAAACCGTGGACTTTCCAACAGGGCCCACCTAGTCAGACTCAGATCACCTAAATTAAGCAAGATAAAATCAATCAAAGGGACCCACACCACTCAGGTGGTCCCGCCAAACTTAACCAAATGGAATGTCGGATTAGGAATCGGGTGAGACCAAAGTGAGTTGACTCTAACCAGGGAACCCACGGGACCCGTCATCCGATGGGGTGGTCTGGGGTGTCTACGGACTTCCCCAGACCACAACAGAGACCTTTCTCAGAATCTGAAGCCGCAGACCAGCCCAATAGGCAAGCTTAGGCACCCAGGTGTCCGCCTGCACCCCATCAGGCGGTGGCGACTCCAAATTACCGTTTTACCCTCTCGGAGGCACGCACGAGAATCCGTGCGGCCTGCCTTGCGATTTCCCACGCGCACAGACCTCATGAACAGGATTTTTCATGCATACTTGGACAGTTTTGTAGTGGTGTTCATTGATGACACCCTGGTATATTCTAAGACCTGAGAAGCACATGTTGGGCATTTGAAGGCAGTATTGCACACTTTGAAAGACCACGGGCTGTATGGGAAATTCAGCAAGTGTCAGTTTTGGCTGAGACAGATTTCATTTTTAGGTCATGTTATCTCAGTTGAGGGTATATCTGTGGACCTTGAGAAGGTTAAGGCAGTGGCAGAATGGCCTAGACTCACTATAGTGACAGAGGTCAGGAGTTTCCTTGGTATGGCAGGGTACTATAGGAGATTCATCGCAGGATTTTCTCGTATAACTGCACCTTTGTTTAATCTAACCAAGAAGGCAGTGAAATTCCAGTGGGATGAGAAGTGCGAGCAAAGTTTCCAGGAATTGAAGCAGAGGTTGACTACTGCCCCAGTTTTGATTGTGCCATCCATGGATGAGGCATTTGCAGTATATTGTGATGCTTCTAGGATCGGCTTGGGATGTGTTTTGATGCAGCAGGGCAGAGTTGTAGCTTATGCTTCGAGATTATTGAGGCCGCATGAGAAGAACTACCCTACTCGCGATCTAGAGCTAGCAGCCATAGTCTTTGCACTGAAGCTATGGAGGCATTATCTTTATGGGATAGAGGTTGAGATATTTTATGATCATAAGAGCTTGAGATATCTGTTTTCACAGAGAGACTTGAATATGAGGCAGCGTCGGTGGATGGATCTGCTTAAGGATTTCAAGTTTACTTTGCAATACCACCCTGGTAAAGCAAACGCAGTGGCTGATGCTTTGAGCAGAAAAAGTACAGTTGAGGATCAGGTAGCCACTTTAGCAGCTTTTATGATGAGCCAGTGTAGATTAGTGGATTTAGTCAGAGATTGGCAGGGAGAGTTTAGCATGCCACAGGATGGAGTGATCAGAGTTGCCCATGTTCAGATTGAGCCAGATTTGGTTCAGTTGATACGGGAGAGGCAGTTGACTGACCCACAGTTGATTTAGACTAGGGAGATGATGAGTAGAGGATCTGAGGCAGCTGCAGATTTTTCAGATAAAGATGGGCTATTGAGATATAGAGGCCATATTTGTGTTCCAGCTGACGAGGAAATTAAGGAGAAGATATTGACAGAGGGTCATAGATCGAGGTATGCAGTTCACCCAGGAAGTACAAAGATGTACAAGAATTTGAAAGAAATTTATTGGTGGTCAGGAATGAAGAGAGAGATTGCAGAGTATGTGGCTAAATGTTTGACATGCCAACAAGTGAAGGCTGAACATCGGAAGCCACCTGGTTTACTTCAGTCACTTCCTATTCCAGAATGGAAGTGGGAACATGTGACCATGGATTTTGTATCTAGGTTACCATTGACAGCAAGGAAGGAAGATGCTATTTGGGTTGTCGTGGATAGACTGACTAAGTCAGCACATTTCTTGCCTATTAGCACTACACAGCAGTTGAAGTCTTTAGTTGAGCTATATGTCAAGGAGATAGTGAGACTTCATGGAGTACCAGTTTCAATAGTGTCTGATAGAGATGCACGATTCACGTCGTGTTTTTGACTTGCATTCCAGGCAGCCTTGGGCACTAATTTTAGCACCAGCTATCATCCTCAGACAGATGGAAAGTCTGAGTGTACCATTCAGACGTTGGAAGATATGCTGAGATGTTGTGTTATGGATTGGGGAGGCAGTTGGAATCAGCACCTACCATTGGTGGAGTTTGCCTATAATAATAGCTATCAGGCGAGTATTCAGATGGCACCATTTGAGGCACTTTATGGTAGACCGTGTAGATTCCTAGTGTGTTGGGTGGAAGTTGGAGAAAGACAACTTATTGGGCTGCAGATTGTACAGGATAGCATTGAGAAGGTAAATCAGATTAGGCAGAACATGCTTACAGCCCAGAGTCGTTAAAAGAGCTATGCAGATACTAGAAGGAGAGATTTGCATTTCGAGGTGGAAGATTTTGTATTTCTGAAGATATCTCCATCTCGTGGAATTAAGAGATTTGGGAAGAAAGGCAAGTTGGCTCCAAGATATATAGGTCCATTTGAGATTAAGAGTACAGTGGGACCAGTAGCATACAAATTGGATTTGCCTGCATAGCTGGAAGGAGTTCATGATGTATTCCATGTTTCTATGTTGAGGTAGTACGTGCATGACCCTACTCATATCATTCAGCATGAACCACTGGTAGTGCGAGGAGACTTGACATATGAAGAACATCCAGTTCAGATTTTAGACAGGAAGGAGCAAGTTCTTCATACTAAAGTGATTCCACTTGTGAAAGTGCTTTGGCAAAATCACACAATTGAGGAGGCTACTTGGGAGTTGGAGTCTGAGATGCAGAGAAAGTATCCTAACCTATTTCCAGAATCACAAGGTAAATTTTGAGGACGAAATTTTTCTTTTAGGAGGGGAGGATGTAAAATCCTGAATTTTCCTTAAATAATATAATAAATTAATAATTAAAATCCTAGAGAGTTATAACTGATGGGAATATTTTATTAATGTAGGGGATGATATAAATAGTGGAGATCCAGAATTGGACATAGATTCGACCGTCCGATCATGAGATATCAAGGTATGATTAACACTTTAATTTTAAGAGATATGATTGGGCGTGTGTATGGAGTCTGCTACATGTGAGATGCATGGAATAGAGAATATAAATAATAGTAAAATAACCTAATCATATACTATTGGAATACTCGTTGGTATTCATTTGTTTTTGTATTTACGTTCGTTTAATCTCCAAAGCATGTTTTTGTATGCTATATTTATGTATTTAGTTTGATAACAATATTATATGTATGTTAGAATGATGTTAGACATGAAAAATCACATTTTTACACAGTTTATGTACGTTTTTTAGGGACTGCCGACCTTGACTGTGCTCGGCGCTCTTAGGCACTAGTTAAAAATTTGAGACCGCCCGAGATCGCGTGAAGACTTATCGTCGGTGATCAAAAACTAACTATCGCTGACCTTAGACCGCTGGGGCAATCCTAGGTGCTCTGTGCAGAAATTTCAGAATTTTGTAATTTCAAACCTGATTCAATTCCAAACTATTTTTACTCAATTTTAATGATTAATTAAGATGTTTTAAGACCAAAATAAATAATCTAATTCCCTGTTTTACAGAAAAATAAATTAGAGAGATATTTAGGACATTAGTTGCCAAACTTTGAACGTAATTGAGAAATCTAGTTGTTGGAAAACTTGACTATTATTTAATTACCAGAACACCTCTAAATTACACTATAAACCAGATAATTACATTAAGAGAATTCAAAACTCAGATAACCCAAATATTGAAGTAATTGACAGATTTAACCTTTATATGCCGCTAGGCACCAACCCTTATAGAAATATTATATTTTAGGGAAGTTTTGGAGTCTAGTGAGCATAGCTGGTTATGGATCCATAGTTGTGGCTAGATAGCTAAGAGATATTTCAGTTGGGTTGAGTTTCTCCCTTGTGCGAGCGCGCTTCCTTTGCAAGTTAGTTTGTTTGGGAAGGTCCTATGTCTGGATGGACACCCCGGTGAGCCGCTGGTGATTCCCTGTACATGTGGATAAACGACCATCTCCATGTATTGATTCTGGTACTGCATGCTGGTGGTACATGCCAACTCTGATGGGTATGTGTGCAATAATTCAGTGACTACGGCTCTTGTCTAAGCTGCGCTGCATGGGACTTGAGTATCATTAGTAGCATTGCTCCTAAGCCGCACGGTGGTATAGCGATTGGTCGAGAATCATCTCAAAAGGTTTATCTATCTTTGTGAGTCTTACAATGACACTGAAATCACAAACACTTGTTATTACTGTTGTATACATGTTGGAGGCATGTGATTAAGATATTGGTCGGATGTGACTGTTAGTGCATTCGAGTAACGTATGGATTATGTTATTGATTCTGATATTGGATTCCTATCATAGAACATGCTGAAATTCATATTTAGAACTGTTTAACTATACTATTTTGTATTCATGATAGATACGAATGATTATATGAGCCTGCTTAGTCGATATTGCTTAATCGTGCATGAACTGTTATTTTACTTATATGAACTGTTTAAACATGCATGTGTTACCTACTGGGATATTCGTATCTCACCCTACTTTTATTTCATTTTTTAGCTGATACACAAGAGGGGGATCATAGTATTGATTTCCAGGGAGAGATAGCCGATTATTCACTAGAGGATTACTTTTACCCGGATATTTTCTGAGGTTGTGGATTGTCATGGATGATAGTTACTTTATCAGATTATTCTATGTTATTTGGGTTTGATGTATTAGAGAGATGAGAGATTAGCGACCTTTTATTTTACCAGACTTAATGATTGATTTTGATGGTTAACTATATTAGTTGTTTGAGGATTTTAGAGTATACTTCCGCACATACTTGTTCCACACTCTGATAGTTAATTAATTGAATGGATTATTTATTTATTTAGTCTGGTATATTCTTGACGTATATTTGATATGGGCCAGTAACACCTCGGATTTGGTTGTTGAACTGAATTCGGGTTGTTACAGTAGCGAACCGGGTTCCGGTAGGGTGCCGGTTTTGCACTGACCCGGGTTCGAGGTGTTACAAAAGGGGGAGGAGATCTAAAGAAGAGAGGTCTTTAAAAAAGAGAGCAAATAAGGGAAGAGAAAAAAGAGGAGGAAGAAGGTTGTGCAAGAGGAAAGAGGGAACATCTGGAGTTGAGCTCACTAGCTTCCGGGAAATCAATCCTATACCAGGTTTTTTCTCTATTTTTGAAATTTTGTTGAATTATCAAAGGAAAGTATGGTAATACAAAGCATGTCACTGTTATGGCCATGGTTGAGTGTGTTTTTTTAGTGTTGTTACATTGTCAAAAAAAAAAGAAAAAAAATGATATGTCATTGTTATGCTAATCCAGGAAATTCTGGTTCGGAACATAGTTTAAATGATAAATACATGTCACTACTATAGCCGAACTTGTATTATTATTATTTTTATTTTTTTTGAATTGTCAATAAAAAATATATGATCAAACCCAAAGAGAAATAAGGAAAAGAATGCTTACTTTTTACTAGTACAAGTGAAGAAATTCCTTCTTTTTTTTCTGCAGTGACATGAATCATTCCTTATTGTTGATATCCATTTGCTATAACCAACAGCCACTGGTGGCTGTTGGACAGCCACCAGCAGTTGTTCCTAGATTTCTTATTGTTGTTAAGAATGAATTCATAGATTCTGGAATAAAATAAAAGAAGAATTAAAATAGAAATTACATGGGATTGGTGGGGGGTTGCTTAGCCGAAGTTTCTGAGTTTGATAAAGAAGATGAACAGCTGCAGGTGGCTGTTGGACAGTCACCAGCAGCTATTCTTGTTCCTTGTTGTTTGAGAGATGATAAGAAATAGAGAGGGATTGGAGAAGACAAAAGGAGAAGAATTGAAAGAGGTGTAGGATTGATGGGGAATTGAAAGAGAAGGTGCGGGTGGTCAATTTGTAAAAATGGAACAGCCGTAGGTGACTGTTGGACAGTCACCAACGGCTGTTCTCAAAGTTTTTTTTTCTTTTGTTTGAGAGTTGAAAAGAAATGGAGAAAGGTTAGAGTGAAATAAAAGAGAAGGATTGGAAGATGAGAAAGTCAAGAGAAGAAAAAAATTTCTGTTGAGTGATTGTCTTTGGGGGTTGAGTTTTGAGAATTAGATAAACATTGTGCCTAATTTGCTATTGTGTAAAGTTAAAGGATTTAAAAAAAAGAATTCATTGTATTTTTTGTTTTAGTCCTTCCTTAAATCTTTCTTTTTTAAGAACCCATAATTTTCATTTATTATTTCTTCTTTCATGTTATTTCTTTAATCCTTTTCTAAATTTCTTAATTATCTTTAATTAATATGCTTAATTAACTGTAAAACCCCACATTTTTCTACATGATTATTGTTTATGAGTATTAATGAGGTGTGTATGTAAGGAAAACTTTGTGGGCGAGCATGCACCGAATCAAGTTGATTTAAATTTCGTCGAGTGGCAAAGTATATAGGGTAAGTATAAATACATAAGGTAGTTAGATTCGTAGGTTTCGATTACTGGCATATTTTGTGTTGAAGGAGTTGTCGGTTGGTGATCTAGGGTTTTTGGAGAGAAGCATACCGTGTGCTTCCTACCGATTAAGTGTTCAGAATCAAGGTGTTCAAAAGAAAACCTCTTACGAACAGAGGGAAACTGGGTGGAGATCGACTGTGCGACTTGCTATTCGAGGAGTTGCTGTTGTAAGGCTTTGGAGCGCATAACTGTGAGTAGCATCGTTTTGATTTATAGTTGGTTTTGATCTCTAAGATTTGTCGAAAACATGGTTTCTGAATAAGATATTTTCGAGCATGAGTTGTTCGATGGGTTTAGAGTCATGATTATAAAGTTGTTTAGATTAAATCCAAATCATGTTTAAAAATGTTTTGGTAATGGTAGAAGCATAGAAAAGTGGTTACAGAGGTGAAAAATACGGTCAATCATGGAGTTCTGAGATTAACAGAGAGTCGCGAGTCGGAGGTATTGTCCGCTGGCTTGGCGCCTACCTAGTGCCAAGTGGTAGAGTCAGCGCAAGATATGTTTTGTTGTTATCGCCGAGTTCACGCTCAGCTCGCGCCAACAGCACGCAAAGTGTTTTTTTGTATTGCCGAGTTCGCGCTTATTTCGCGCCAAGTATTTGTAGTTAGCGCGAGAGGCATTTGGGGTTACTGCTGAGTCCACGCCGACCTTGCGCCAAGCGCCAGAGGTCAGCGCACCCACTAAAATCTGCCGAAAGTTGGTTCTGACAAATCCAAGCCAAATTTTGATGCTTTGAGACTTCAACCTCTTACCCAAAGACTAGATTAGGATATTAGAAATATTATATCTGTTCAAAACAATGGGGAGAGCCTTAAATCAAATTCTGGGTATTTCTATAAGTGTCCGAAGTGGGAATTGAAGGAATCTAGGTAGGTTATTGGTTGTTCATGACACTATAAGATAATGAGTTAGTCTTCTTTACGTATTATATTTGTTATCTGATTATGAATCTGTTTAATCTGGATTTGTTTGATATCAAAGGGTTGAATAGTATTGTAAATTTTCTTGTGTGAGTAAAAGGATTTTACTGCTAATGAGGTTTGTTGTTTTGGGGTTGGGATACCTACTGAAATTACATGAGTTGCTATTCTGGTTGGAATGACTTGTGATGAGTGTATTGGCATACACATGATGGTAATCAGTGTGGGTTTATTGTTTTGCAAATAATGAGTTTTGTGAACTTGTTAATTTGGTTTTGGGTTTAGCTTCCCTTGGATCCATGTTAAGCTTAGTAATGTGATGGTATTGTTTATTGGGGTAATTGCATGGCCTTGTGTGTTGCCACAACCTGTGTAGAGCAGCCAGATACCCTGAATAGGCCTGGTTGTCAGTGCCGATACCCGGAGTAGGCCGGCATTGGATGACGATACCCTAAGTAGGCCGTCATTTCAGAGTGTCCGAAACTTTGAGTAGGCCGGAACTGTGTATATGGAGGTGTGGAGTGTCTCCTTGGCATGTGAATTAACCAATTTAAGCAATATGCATGACATTGACCTTTCATTGATTTATCGGTACTGTGGTTGATATTGATGTGAACTAATATTAGACTTCTGGATTTCCATCTTGTATTTATCTCTATTGACGTATTGGTGTTGGTTATTTTTCGATGCATAATTTATAACTGTGGTTAACTATTTCTACATGCATCTGCATGCATATGCTACTCGCTGAGATATTCGTATCTCATTCCTTTGTTTTTGTTTTGTTTTTAGATAATCGTGGTGAGGCGCCTACTGGGGTAGATCCAACTGACACATATAGGGAGGAAGATTATTACTACAATCCATAAACTAGTAGGTTTATTTTAGATTGGAATTTGACTCATTTGATTTTGGAAAATGTAATAAAGTAGTTGATGTGGAATCGTTTGATTTTAATTAAAGATTATTTTGGACTTCTTAGATAAGAATTTAATTGTGCACTCTGATATGGTATTAATTTTGTGATTATCCAGCGATCACACTTATTTTGGATCCTTACCTAACCCTCTGTGAGACGTGCTATATCTTTAATGAACAACACGGATCCGGGGCGTTACATTAACACAATAAATTATACTAACCAGATTTTTTATTCTTTTCTTAAGTCTTTAGATAATATGCTTAATTAATCTACTAAACTATACAAACCAAATTTTTTTTATGCTTTTCTTAATTCTTTAGATAATAGGCTTAACTAACATATTTAATTTTTTTTTTCTTAATTATAGGCTTAAACATTTGCAACTCTTATTAACTTCTTATAACACTTCTTCTCTTATCCAAATCCTTAGAAATAAGAATAAAAAAAATGGAAAAATAAAGTGTAATCTTCAATGGTTAAATATGATTGAATTTTTTTTACACATGCTTTGTGCAAATAAATTGTCATAAAAAAATAAGAAAACAATAAATGAGGTGCTTACACACGCATATGGGCCAGTAGGGGTCTCTTCCTTCAATTCTGGCTCTTTTCCTCTCAGCACTGTTCCCAAGGAGTCGGGAGTAGTCTTCCGGCTGTGGCCTGAACCCCAATCCAAACCCAGTGGTCTGCTCATAAGGTTGGATGGCTGCCTTAATTCCCTGCTTATACCTGCCCAGTCCATCACCAGCTCTGAGACCCCAATCTGCGCAGTTAGCAGCGCTAAACATGTACTTTCTTCTCCTCTTCGAGAGTCGTTGCCCCCTTTCAGATTCAGGGATACGATTCACCTGCATGATTTCCACTGCCTGGAAATTAAGTGTGGTGGGTAACTCATAGTCCACATAGGGTACTCCGACCCTTTCGAACTCCCTGTGGTCTTCCGCATGTACCGTGATCAGCTCATTACCCGATACAAATTGGACCATTCTGTGCAGTGTGGAAGATACTGCTCCTGCCTGATGCAGCCAAGGCCTCCCAATCAGCAAATTAAATGAGGGGTTGATATCCATGGGTTCAAACTCCATAGTAAAGGGCCTATCTGCAATTATGATTACCAGAGTGACCTCTCCCAGTGAGTCTCTTCTGGCGTTGTCGAAGCCTCTGACATTATGAGCGCTTGGCTTGATCATCGAAGGATTTAGCTACAGGCTATGGAATGTCCTCATTGGACATATATTCAGTGCCGACCATTGTCGATCATGGCCCGCTTTACAATGAGATCTACACATTTCACGGTTATGTAGAGCAGCTCAGTGTGGTCACAACCCTCAGGTGGCAGATCTGCTACAGAAAAGGAGATGACCTGGGGTGCCATGATCACTGACACCACTGCCCCTAGTTGCCCAGGATCGATGCTTGCTGGTACATGCGTGTCACCCAGGACCTTCATTTACACTGCCCTGTGCTTTTCCGAATCAATCAGAAGTCACATTATGGAGATCTTGGCAGGCACCTTGTTGAACTGCTGGAGGATGTCATACTCTAGAGTGAAAACGCTGTGGTGCAAATCTATGATCTCCTCTTCGGTGGCCCTTCCCTTTCTCTTGAGGGTCTATGGCAATTCAGTAACCACATCCTTTCCTTTTTCTTTCCTCTTTGCTTCTGCCTCCGCTCCCTCCTCTGGTGCGGGTGGGGGATCGGTGTTTACGTATCGACCGGATCGGGTGATACGGTCGATTTTTGCCTCAATGGTGGTGGTGAAGGTTGCTGGATGGTGGAAAGATTGGGTGGGGTAAGGTGGGGGCACGGCCTTGTTCGAAGCTGGTTCCAGGTTGAGCTTGGAGAGGTTCAGGGTAGGTGGTTCAAATGAAAGGGAGAAGGGGTCTTGTGGAGGCGAGTCCATGATGTCGTGGATGTTGAGGGTCAAAGGGCTAGGGTGAGAGACGGGGGTAGGGTAGAAGAATTCTTGGTCTTCGGATGGGTGGAAGTGCACCAAAGGGAGACCTGTGGGGAGTCACCGCCATCTCCTTCAATGACGTTCACTGTCTCACTCTCTTCTGCTAATCTTTTAAATCCTTATTTACCAACTAATACCCTAAATCTCTAAAACCTTTGGATTATGCTATTGATTCTTTCCAGAAGTCAATTTAGGTCTATTATAACTTGTTAGACTAGGTTTCATACCTAGAATCCTAATGAAAGTTGTCTGAGTGCATAGGTATACCTTAACTAGTCTTCTTTGATTATTACTACATTTATTGTCCTAAATAATTATCCTTTTATCCGAATTTAATTCCGTCACTTCCTACATCTCAAATTACCCTATTTACAGGTGTTGCAACATTAAATTTCCAAGAAAAATCATTGGAAATTGAATCTGGGCACGAATCCCAAGTTTAGAAATTTCTGATAGTTAGTCGCTCGATGGGTCGCTCGAGCGACTGCTCTTGCGGTTAGGTTTCAGGTTCTGTTATTTTTCAAAGGCCTATCTCTTGAAGTAACACTCGAGCGGTGTATCGAGCGCTCCAGCTTTAACATTGTTTTTCTTCAATTACGGAAATTTTAGAACTTTCTATACATACTATTTACTTGTTTTGATTCTAAACAACTAATTTCCATCCTAAACTAGTTCTAGGACAACCCTAAACTAATCCCATCATCTTTCCACTTATCTTTGAGTTTCTTTTTAAGTTTAAACTCATCATGATCAACCTGTTCTTGATTTAAAAAAGAAAGATAAATCACCAAACAATTCTTTATAAACAAGCTTTCCCATGAAATCCAACTTCAAAACAATACGATTAAACATTAAAATCACGAGAAAACATGTAGTTCCTCCAGTTTCAAGGGCTTGCTACTTGCCTTTTGATGAACCCAGAATTTTTTTCAGAAACTTTGCCTGTGCCTATTTTTGGAGCTCAACCGCACCCCTCTAGACTTCTCCAATTTTGATCTCCATTGTTAAGTTTGAAGTCTTCCATGAGTAGAACAAAACCCTAAAATTTCAGCCCATTCCAACGGTTGGATATTCCTAGCTCGCCGTTCGAAGTTGACTGGTCGGCCATCTCTGCAACTCTCTTCTTTCTAATTCCTCCTTTCTTTTCTCTCTTCTCTCCTTCTATTTTTGGCTCCTATCACTTATGCACGAATTTCCCTCTCCTTCTAACTTATTTTCAAAACCTAAAACACTCTTTAAACCTCTCTTTTATAGCCTCCCTACTAGTCCAACTCTAATTAGGTTTAGCATATTCTAATATACTTAGTGTATTCCCTCTTCTACCCTTCTCCTTAATTTAACTCCTTTAACTCTCTTTTAGAGGATCTCCTAATTTATTTTCGTGCTTAAACTTATTCTTAATTTTAAATTGAACTTAGACTCTTATTATTCACTCAAATTACCTATATTTTGGACCCTAAATAGTATAATTACCATTAGACCCTTCTTCCACCCTTTAAGCCTTAATTTCATTATTTTACATCCAACTAAGCTAAGATTTTGTCTAGTTGAACTTGTTGACTTAATAACTAATTATCTTATTTTCTTTCATGAATTTAACAAATTGAAATGACCAAATTACCCTTCCTCTTTAAATTCCTATTTTAACCTTTATATCTCTCTTTAATTCGACTACTATTATATTCCTCTATAATTTATCTTTAATTATTATTTTATTTTTAGGAAAATCCAAGGTTTTACACGAACTATTTAGTGACCTTTTCTTTAATCTTCAGGGCCCATTCCAGCTTCATGCACCTGAGCTTTTGCTTCATTGGAGTGGCCTCAGGCTTTTTTGGTAACCGATGCACAACTAAGTCCGTGTCTAATCCAGGCATATCTTTGTATGACCATGCAAACACATCAGAGTAAGACTTTAAAAATTCAATCATCTGCTCTTTCAGTGTTTAAGACAGCTTTTTATCGATTTGAAGAATTTTAGGTTGTGCTGGTTCACCCACGTTAACAGGTTCAGTTTCCTCAATATTAGCCTAGAGACCCTTTTTGTGCCTTTCCAAGGCGAACTGGATTTTGGGTGGGGTCTCTAATGATTCATCGTCATCCTCATACTCCAAAGACTTGTCTGGGTCCGTATCGGGGACAATGTCTAAATAATTCTTCTACAGCGGGCATGTGCTCCAGTCTGACCTATTAAAGTTTTGCTATTTTTCTGTATTGAGTATTTGCTCGTGCTTATCTGTTATTATTTTGGCTTGTTCAATTGGTTCTTCAATGCCAAGGTGTAACGCCCCGTGTGACATCCTGGCTGTCTGAGTGGGCGGCTGTGATGTGGGCGGGGTGAGAGACCTGGGCGAGCTACCACAATGGCGAGCTACCAGGCGAGGATGTGCATATGGTTGGGATCCTACAACACTCGGGGATGCTATAAGTAGTCTTAAGACCCCCAAATAAGCAAGAGGCCTTTTAAGGAGCAACACGGGACTAAATCCCCTGGGAACCCTGAAGTTAAGCGTGCTCGGGTGGGAGCACTGCTAGGATGGGTGACCCCTGGGAAGTTTTCTCCTATTATCCTTGAGAGCAAATCCGTGATGGCCCCTGGGCCCAGAGCGGACAATATCTTGCTGGTTATGGGTCTGGGGCGTTACAAAGACCCCAAATTTTCCTAAAAATAAAAGTAAATTAATAATTAATATTATTGAGGGTTCTAATCGATGGAAATAATTTATTGTTGTAGGAGATATCGTAATTAGTGGAGATCCAGAGTTGGGCGCAGATCCAACTGTCTGATTGTGAGATTTAGAGGTATGATTAATATTCTAAATTTGATGTGATATGATTGGGCAATGTGCGTTGAGTTTGCTGTGCATAAGTTTCGTGGGATAGAAGGTATATAAATAAGTTGAATTAACCTAATAGAATACAAAGGGTATTCTAATCGTATTCGTATCCTTCAGCCGCAAGTAGTAGTCGCACGACCAAGAGCGACTGAGAACGACCGAAGAAGAAAGGAAGAAGAAGAAGAAGAAAGGAGAGGGTTGTTCCAGCTTTCTTCATCCCAAAAGTAGTGTTTTGTGTTGGTGATAGTGTTGCTAAGAGGAGAAAGGTTGGAACAATCGAACAGAGGTAGGTAACACTGCTTTTACGTTGGTTTTGTATTCTTGAGATTATTCGATTCGTGTTGCATGTTTTTGGGTTTTATATATATGTATTTAGCATGGTAGAGATGTTATATGTATGTTAGTATTGATCAGAACATGAAAAATCAAGTTTTTAAACACTGTATGGCCGATTTCGGGAGACCGCCGATTTCTCTGTGCTCGATGGTCCTCCGCGCTCCCAGGCGCTCGTATATAAACTTAGACCACCCAAGACCGCTTACTGACAAAAGGTTGGTGCTCTGTTTTGAACTACCGCTGACCCTTGACCACCTGAGCGATCGTAGGCAATCCTGAGCGCTCAGTGCAGAAAAATCCGAAATTTGCAAATTTGATTCCAGATTCAATTCTAAACTATTTTTAACCAATTTTAATCATTAATTAAGATGTTTTAAGACCAAAATAAACTACCAATTACCTGTTTTGCAGAAAAACAAAAATAGGGAAGTATTTAGGGTATTAGTTGCTGAGTTTTGTAACTGATGAGAAAACCTAAGTTTATGACCAACAGACTTACAACTTTGGAATAAATATCTGTGAGACATATAACTTTATATTGTCAACCAGAGTATTATATAAAGTATTTTTAGATCAGATTTCGAACCCAGTTAACTCGATATTGAGAGAAATTACAGATTTAACCTTTATATGCCGCTAGGCACTATTACTTACAGAAATATTAGTCCTTAGGGATTTTTGGTATCTAGTGGGCATAGCTGGTTATGGATCCATAGTTTTGGCTAGATAGCTAAGGGATATTTCATTTGGGTTGAGTTACTCCTTTGTACGAACGCGCTTCCTTTGCAAGTTCGTTTGCTCTGGAGGGTCTTATGTCTGGAGGGACACCCCGGTGCTCTGCTAGTGATTCCCTGTACATGTGGATAAGCGACCATCTCCATGTATTGATTTCGGTGCTGCATGCTGGTGGTTCGTGCCAAGTCGGTTGAGTCGTGTGCAATAAGTCAATGACTACGGCTCTTATCTAATGTGATGTTCACGGTGGTATAGCATATGGTTGAGAGTCATCTCAAAGGTGTATCTTTCTTTGAGTCCTACAATGATACTGAGATCACAAACACTTACTTTTGATATTGTTCACATGCTGGACACATGTATTGGATGCTATGGCTGGATGTGACTGTTTAGTACATCCTGGTTTTATATTGGATTCTGTTGTTGATTTCTGAATCATGATCTTTGATATACATGATACTGTTCACTGATACTTAAATTGTTTTATAAGCTGTTTTGTATTCCATAGTCGTTATGAATATTATTAAGAGCCTGATTACACGAGACTGCTTATTTGTGCATGAACATCTACTTTAATATTTATGAATTGTTTATAGCATGCATGTGTTACCTACTGAGATATTCATATCTCACCCTACTTTATATGTCATTTTTCAGTTGATACGCAAGAGGGGGATCCTAGTGGGAATTATCAGAGTGAGCTCGCTGATTTTTCGCCAGAGGATTATTATTATCTTGACTTGATCTGAGGTCGAGGAGAGATGACTTTGGAGACTTTGACAGTTTGATTTTATTATTTATTTGGTTTTTGATGTACTAGAGAGATTGAGAGCTTTTAGTGACCCTTTGATTATTACCAGACTTGAATACTTGGATTGGATGGTTTATCTATTTCCTTTATGAGGATGATTGACTACTATTCCGCACATTTGATGATTTTGCACTCTAATTTTTAATATTAAATGGATTATTTTAAATCTTCAGTCTGGTTAATTATTGATGAATATTTGATATGGGCCAGTAGCATCTCGAATTCGGTTGTTGAGCTGGATTCGGGTTGTTACAGTAGCGAACCGGATTCGGGTCAGGTTCCAGTTTGCATTGACCCTGGTTTGGGGTGTTACAGAGGTGGTATCAAAGCAATGGTCCTAACCTTAGATAGCCAGCCTTAGGGGGATGGGATTGTGAGTACGCTAGATAAAACCCCTAGAAGTATTGGATTTTAATGAATGGAATTTGTATTTTTCATATGGTTGGTAGAGGAAGACATGCACAAGCTGATACTACGGATGAGACAGTTGTGGCTAGGGAGCAGCAGCAGGACGCTCCATTGCCACTACCTCCACTTGGAGGAGATGTGTGGGCTGCTGTTGGTACATTGGCAGAGCTTCTTTCCAAGGAGAGGGAGGAAGCGATGAGTCAGAACCTGAACGGGAATGGCGGTGATGGACACAGGAATGCTCCTAGACATGAGGGAGAGATTCAGACAACTCGAGACTTAGAGCAGTTTAGGAAGTTGGATCTGCCTATTTTCAGTGGACGACCAGACCCAATGGAGGCAGAGAGATGGCTAATGCTGGTTGAGTGGATATTTAAGGCCATGGGGTGTCCAGAGGATAGGAAGGTGAGGTTAGCTGCATTTTTGTTTGAGGATGAGACAGCTTATTGGTGGAGATTTGAAGAGGTAGGAACCCTAGGCTACTTTTATGACATGGGATAGATTCCAGGAGGTGTTTCATGAGCAGTATTTTTTTGAGGAGGTCCGACTTAAGAAGGAGTGGGAATTCATAGATATCACCCAGGGGAGCCAAACCGTGGCACAATACGAGGCCAGATTTGCAGCTTTGTCTCGTTTTGCACCCTATATGACTCAGGATGAGAGGAGATTGACGTCGCACTTTGAGCGGGGTTTGAAGTCTGAGATTCGGAGTATGCTGACATTATTCTTGTGCACTGATCTTAAGGATATCGTACGTTAAGCCACCAGGGCTGAGAGTGACCTTGAAACCAGAGTCAGCCAGAGCAGGGCTGGACAGTAGATGAGGCCAGTTGAGTAGCGAGGTTTCCTTATGGAGGCAAGAGGCCTATAGATTGGACTAGAGGAGAGTCTTTTGGAGGTCAGTACAGGCCAGCTCAGAAGGGATGTGTCAGATGTGGCTGGCATCACGTACCGGGTCCGTGTGTTGTAGCTCCGGGTACTTGCTACAGGTGTGGTCGGGTAGGACACAGAATTAATGACTGTAGGTTTCCTTCGAGCTATTAGCTATTGGCAGTGACACGAACAGATGGATTGTTGCCGGCACCTACACTCGCCGCACCACAGAGGCCACATTTTCAGCAGCCAGCTCAAAGAACACCCATGGGACAGAGACCCCTGGGCCGAGGAGCAGCTTAGAGAGGAGGATAGAGGCAGGTAGTACCTGCTCAGCAGCCACAGCAGGCTAGGGCATTTGCTGTAGAGGCATATGAGAAGGAGCGTGAGCCTGAGCATGTAGAGGAGATCGAGGCTGATCATGAGGCACCCGAGCTTATCAGAGGTATTCTTTTCATTTGTGGTAGATCAACCTGTGTTTTATTTGATTCTGGTGCTTCGCATTCCTTTATATCGCCTGTTTGTGCACGACGGATTGGATTGTCACCTATTGATTTGGATGCTGTATTGACTGTGCACACAATGTTGGAAGAGTCCACTAGAGTTGAGTCTGTGTATAGAGATTGCATGATTAGATTGGGGAGATTGGAGTTGCCTGGTGATTTGATTGCCTTGGAGATTGGAGGGTTTGATGTGATACTGGGGATTGATTGGTTATTCAGACATCACGTCACCCTACATTGTTATGCTGGGACTATTACAGACAGAGGGCCAGATCAGACCACCCATTTTTTCAGATGTGAGGAGTTGAAGTCACGTATTGGTCTGGTAGCATCTGTAGTGGCAGAGGAGCTTGGGAGTGACACTCCTGTCATCTCTGATGTACCTGTAGTTCAGGAGTTTGTTGATGTATTTTCAGAGGAGTTACCTGGACTACCACCTGCTCGAGACATTGAGTTCAAGATCCAGTTGATGCCTGGTATAGCTCCAATTTCGAATCCATCCTATAGGCTTTCGAAACTTGAACAGGAGGAATTGAAGAAGCAGATAGATGAGCTTCTAGAGAAGGGATTTATCAGGTCGAGTGTGTCGCCATGGGGCGCACCAGTTCTGTTCGTGTAGAAGAAGGATGGTAGTATGCGAATGTGTATTGATTATAGGTAGCTGAATCAGGTGACACTAAAGAACAAGCATCCGCTGCATAGGATTGATGACCTGTTTGACTAGTTAGGAGGTGCATCTTGGTTTTCCAAGATTGATTTAAGGTCGGGCTACCATCAGTTGAGAGTAACAGAGGAGGATGTAAAGAAGATGGCTTTCCGTACACGCTATGGGCATTATGAGTTCCTGGTTATGCCTTTTGGGCTAACCAATGCCCCAGCTATTTTCATGGACCTCATGAACAGGATATTTCATGCATATTTGGACAGCTTTGTAGTGGTGTTTATCGATGACATCTTGGTATATTCTAAGACCAGAAAGGAGCATGTTGGGCATTTGAAGTCGGTATTGCATACTTTGAGGAACCACAGGCTTTATGGGAAATTCAGCAAGTGTCAGTTCTGGCTGAGGTATATTTCATTCTTAGGTCATATTATCTCAGGTGAGGGTATATCTGTGGACCCTGAGAAGGTTAAGGCAGTGGTAGATTGGCCTAGACTCACTACAGTGACAGAGGTCGGTAGTTTTCTTGGCATGGTATGGTACTACAGGAGATTCATCGAGGGATTTTCTCGTATAGCCGCACCCTTGTCTAACTTAACCAAGAAGGCAGTGAAATTTCAGTGGGATGAGAAGTGCGAGCAGAGCTTTCAGGAATTGAAGCAGAGGTTGACTACTGCTGTAACGCCCCGGATCCAGGTTGCAACATATCGAAGAAAACATAGTTCAACAACTCAGCTTTTTGAAATACTAGAGTATTTATCATGGGCCACTCCGCACCAATAGAGTATTTTATTATGGGCTACTCCGCACCAATAGAGTATTTTATCATGGGCTACTCCGCACCAATAGACCAGCGAATAAAACATATCACATCAAACAAAAACAAATCCCCCCAGTGGTCAATGTCATGTAGTTGTTTACATTGGTTAATCAACATGCCAGAGCGACCTCCACACCTCCATGTACACAGTTCCGGCCTACTCAGGGTTTCGGATACTCTGAAATGACGGCCTACTCAGGGTTTCGTCATCCAATGCCGGCCTACTCAGGGTTTCGACATTGACAACCAGGCCTACTCAGGGTTTCTGGCTGCTCTACACTGGTCGTGGCAACACTCCATGGCCATGCCATTACTCCAATAAAACAAAAGCATCACATTACTAAGCTTAGACTCTGGATCCAGGACAAGCTAAACCAAAACAGTAAATCATCGTATAATCGCAATTTCGACATCAAAATAAGTCATTCATTCCACATCATGTATAACTCATTACAGTTCATCACCTGTCCCTCTGGACCAAGCAGTATCTCAAGTACTTTCAGATTTCTCATTTTCGTAACACATGCCATTTGGAAATAAAACTCAATTATTCATACCAAGAATATCTTTACAATACATTCAGAATTATCCAAACAAGTGAAACCACAATTTAATAATTTCTCAATCAAAACAGTGTATAAAACAGAGGGAAACTAACTAGAAACTCCTAGTGTTTTGGTATCCGGCACAACACTTACAAATAACCTAAACTCAACCTTGGAAGCTTTTAAGAATTTCACTAAATTTTCCTCTAATAATTGAATAGGCAAAGTAGGTTCCAAAGTCCCCAAACAAGTGAATAGTTAAGTGGTTTAACCCTCAAGTCATCAAAAACCCCTTGGTTTAGTCAAAATTCCAATTCGGTAAGTGTATTGGACTATGCACTCACCTCCTGAAGTGAGCGCCAGGTGAGCGCCAGTCGGCAGATAGGATTTTGGTAAAAATATGACTATGCGCTCACTCGATATTAAGTGAGCACTAGGTGGGCGGGAAGTGGGCGCGAGGTCGGCACCAGCTTCGCGCGAGATTTGCGCATGCTTTTTAAGTGAGCGTGAGCTGAGCGCCAAGTGGGCGCCAACTCGGCGGATAGTGTGATTTTAACGAGCGCCTACTTCCTAAGTGAGCGCAAGTGAGCGCCAAGTCGGCGGATACTCACTGCGCTTTTTGACTCTCTGTTATTTCGAGATCTCCATCTCTGGCCGATCTTTTTCGGTCTGTAATTGTTCTAATACACTCCTAATATTCCCAGAATACTTCCCAACCAGTTTTGGATTTAATCTAAACACATTTTATTTCAAGTTGTAATTCCCTCTCATGCTCGGACTCATGATATTCCAAAAAACCAGAAAACTCAGAATACAACCATGCAATCAGAATACTATCACGAATAAACTAAGACCTCAGTTGTAAATCAATGCTACTCACACTTATACGCTTATCCCAGAATAACAGTTGATTCCATACCACGGCCGATCACCGACTCCGACTACGTGCATGCGTGCGAATGTCGCCGAACTGATCCCCTGTTCGCGAGAAGAAAAACCCACTGAAATCTGGATCTCCGACTCCACTAATCCAGTTGTAGCTCTCGCGGTTCTCGTCTCTTCCCAATGAAACCCTAATCGCCACAGTAGCCGCCAATCGCCAAATCGCCCAAGTTCTTTGGTTAACAAAAGTATTGCCAAAAGTATTGATACGAGTATTTTTAAAACCAAAGACCTAATTTTCCTTTTTAGTATATTTACCTTCGCACGCTCCCATACGTATTGCCACTCGACAACCTTTAAAAAACCTTGATCCTGTGCATGCTCGCCCACTGAAAACCCTACATATTCCCGCATCCACTTAAGTTAACATGCACACATAGTAAATTTTAATAATAAAAAAAAACCTTAGCAAAATCGGGGTTTTACACTTTCATATGCCTTTTTGACCCTCACTAAACATTAAATAACTTGAAAAACTTAACCTAAACCTAATTAGACTGTTTACGTACATTACTCTTCCATTAAATCTAAACTTTAATAATTTTTGATAATTTAACCAAATCTTAATTAAATCCTAATACTTTAAAACGACCCATATACATTATTAAACAATTGAATTTTTATATTAATGTAATTAATGCATTATTAGATCCACACTATATCGTGCGTGTTATGCTTTCAATTTCATGTGTAATTAAATATCTGACTAACATTAAATCGGGTTATCACGCTAAATGTATTTTAATGTATTGAACAAAATATTATAATTAATAAACTGAGGAACTGTTTTAGAACCAGACTTTGAATTATCAACTAAACATGAACCTAATACGCAATAAATAATAATGGAATTGAGAATTATTTGTGTATAGGCTTTGTGGCCAGTTTTGTTGATAACCTGCTTGGTGGCAAAGATACATTTATATAACCTGCTTGGTGGTGGAGATCCTAACCCGCTTGGTGGCGGAGACCCAACCTGCTTGGTGGCAGAGATTACCCGCTTGGTGGCGGAGACCCTAACCCGCTTGGTGGCGGAGACCCTTACCCGCTTGGTGGCAGAGACATTACCTCCTGCGGGAAAGACATATTTCCTCTTGTGGGGCAGATGTATTTCCGATGGATTGCATCCTACAGGAGAGGTACCCCATGTGGCAAAGATGTAATTATGCGTGATTGCATCCCACATGGGGGATGGGTGTGTAAGTTACCACTGAAAGGTGAGGAAGCTATCTCCTTCGGTAGAGGTAGATGCTGTGTGTCCACATCCTGCGGTCGAGTTATGCTATCTTCTGCAAGGATACCTGTAGTCGTAGAGATGTGCATTCTCCTACGAAGTTAGTGTGGGTACTATGTGTTTACGTCCTGCGGTAGAGGTAGGCTACTACCTGAAGGTGGACTTGTACTATTGATTATATGATTGATTCTGAGATTGATTGATCGGTTTAGACATATCTAATGAGATTGTTTATTTAAATGAAATGCTTAAATGTCATAATTGAGCAGAACTGCTAAGACTTAGTTTAAATTGTTAAAAATTGAATATTATGGAATTATGAAATAAGGGTTAAATTGTTTTGAAGGAAATACAAAATAAAATAAATTGAAACCAGGTACTTATGACTTATAATACATTGTTCTAATAATTGAAACGAAATTTACATAATAAACTTTCTTTATTTAGAGCACTATTTTGAGAATGGTTTTATATTGTGATGAATCGTTTACCTTATCGACTGTTATTACTTGATTATTTTACCGAGCATGAAACCATTGTTATTTTCCCTATCTATATAAATTGTTTTCTACATGCATAGTGTTACCTACTGAGATATTCGTATCTCACCCCTACTTTATATTCTATTTTTCAGGATATCTTGGAGAGGACGACACGGGTTAGACTGATAGTAGACTTAACGTCTAGAAAATCCTGAAAACAAGTGTAGGACATTTTATAGTTGTATTTATCTTCTTGGGTTAATAGTAGGTGATCTAGAAGGATTTACGAGTTAGTTAAATTTGTAGTTGCCTTTCATTTAATAAATTGATGTAATAGGAAGATTCAGTTCTAATGAATAATTTAAGCTTCCTAGCACTCTGATAAATCTTAGTTCTTTATTTCTTTATCCTTTGAGTTGATTGTAATGTACCACAAGTTAAAGCCTTGATCCGAGTCAGAAAATAAAAAGAAAGAAAAAAAAATGACCCGGATTCGGGGCGTTACAGAACTCTCCCTGCCAATCACGTATAACATCTACAAGGCTGCACTGACTAACCATAAAAGTAGCTAAAGTAGCAATGGAAGTCTCCTCAGTAGCTCCTTTACGACTTAAGGCATCTGCAACTACATTCGCCTTACCTGGATGGTATTACAGTGTAAATTTGAAATCCTTCAATAAGTCCATCCATCTTCTCTGCCTCATGTTGAGATCTCTCTGGGAAAACACGTATCTCAAACTCTTATGATCCGAGAAAATCTCAAACTCAACCCCGTATAGGTAATGCCTCCATATCTTCAATGCGAAGACAATGGCTGCCAACTCTAAGTCGTGGGTGGGGTAATTATTCTCATGAGGTTTTAATAACCGGGAAGAATATGCTATAACTCGACCTTGCTGCATCAACACACAACCCAAACCAATCCTGGATGCATCACGACAACAAAAGGCTCATCCATGGATGGTACAATCAACACTGGGGTCGTGGTAAGCCTCTGCTTCAACTGCTGAAAACTCTGCTCACACTTGTCATCCCACTTAAATGGAACTGCCTTCTTGGTTAAATTAGACAATGGTGATGCAATCTTAGAAAAACCCTCGATGAATTGGCGGTAATAACCAACCATGCCAAGGAAACTGCGGATCTCTGTCACTGTGGTTGGTCTAAACCAGTCTGAAACTGCCTGGACTTTAGCAGGATCTACTGAGATACCCTCACCTGAGATGATGTGACCAAGAAAAGAGATTTGCCTTAGCCAAAACTGGCATTTACTAAACTTGGCATATAATTGATGGTCTCGATGGTCTCTCAATGTATGTAGTATTATACTCAAATGACCAACATGCGCCTCCTGAGTCTTGGAATATATCAAAATGTCATCAATGAAAACCAACACAAAGTTATCCAGATACTGGTGGAAGACTCGATTCATGATATCCATGAAAACTGCTGGGGCATTAGTCAACCCAAAAGGCATGACTAGAAATTCATAGTGCCCATACCCAGTCCGAAATGCTGTCTTCTCAATATCTTCTTCAGCCACTCTTAACTGATGATAGCGTGATCTCAAATCAATCTTGGAAAACGAAGATGCGCCTCTCAACTGATCAAACAAGTCATTGATCCTAGGCAAAGGGTACTTGTTCTTAACCCTGACTTGGTTAAGCTGCCTATAATCAATGCACATGCGCATACTACCATCCTTCTTAGGCACAAAGATAACTGGTGCACCCTGTGCGCACCTAAATCTACCTAGATCGCACACGGGGCGCACGTGCACGTGCATGCCTCGGGACATTCGGAGTCGCCACTGCCTGAGAGGTGCAGGCAGACAGTGATTGCCCTATTCAGGTCTAAGTCTGATCTGCGGCTTATTAGAGATCTAGCTAAGTCCTCGGTTACGTCCGGGGAAGTCCGAAGACACCCCGGTCCGCCCCGTCGGTTTGACGGGTCCCTCGGGTCTCCCTGGTTTTGAGTCAGTTTCACCCTTCCTAGGCCAGCATGCCACTTTGTTTGGTCTTGTAAAACCCCGAATTTTCCCAAATATTAAAATAAAATAACAATTAATATTCTTGAGGATTATTATGGATGGAAATAATTTATTATTGAAGAGAATGTCGTTATTAGTGGAGATGAGGAGTCTGGCGCAGATCGGAGCGTCTGATCGTGAGTTATCGCGGTAAGACTAATATTTTTAAGCTAATGTATTTTGATTGGGCAATGTGTGGAGTTTGATACACATGCGTTGCATAGAATTGTAGGTATATAAATATATTAAAATAACGTAAAGGAATACGTTGGGAAGACTTGCTCGTATTCAACAGCCGTAAGACCAAAGAGTGACTGTGAACGACCGAAAGAAGAAGAAGAAGGGAGAGAGAGAATAGCTTGAGTTTTCATCTCCTGAGCACTGCTTGGCGTCTGTGTTAGTCGCTGTTCAGAAGAGAAGAAGAGGAACGCACGTTCAAGAGGTAGGTAGCGCCAATTTTCATTTGTTTTTGTGTTCTGGAGGTTAATTGATTGTGTTGCATGTTTTAGTGTTGTATATACATGTATTTATCTTGATATCAGTCATATAATTATGTTAGAATCATCTTGGACATAAAAAATCGGATTTTTAAACATTGTATGTTTGTTTTTGGGAGACCGCCGACCTCTCTGCGCTCGGCGATCCTCGGCGCTAGTGTAAAATTTGAGACCGCCGAAGATCACTTGAAGACTTATCGTCGGTGATCAAAAACTAACTACCGCCAACCTTTAACCACCTAGGCAATCCTGAGCGATCCTAGGCGCTCTAACAAAAAAATGCAATTTTGATAGTTTTTCATCCCCTTTTCTTCTCCAACCCATTTCCAAATAACTTGAAATGTTAGGATGCTTATTAGTTTATGAATTTGTATAAACCTAGGTGTAGAGGGATCAAATGAGTTTGAATTGTTGAAAACAGCCCCTTAATTACAGGAAAGACATTTAAGTAAATGTCCTGTGTATTTATTGCTCCATTTACTTAAGTCTTTACATGTAAATAAAGTTTTACCTCCCATTTGGAACCAATAAAAAAACTTCCAAGGTCCAATTGCCAGCCAATAAAAAGTCAACTTTCCAGTTCATGCATAAATTTCGAGTTTTCCCGGTTTTTTTTATCAAAAAGCCCGTTTTGGGTTTGATACCCAGTTGAGTGATTCAGAAGCCCATAAAATTATAGGAGATGTGTTTACCCTTCAATAGACTACAACCAAAATTTGAGCCCGAAACTCCTTGTAGATTTGTCTAGAAAAATTACATACCCAAAAGTCAACGTTTTTAACCAAAGTTAGAATATTTTTGGGGTCCGAAACTTTTTATTTCGGAATCGATTGATTTTTGGTATAGTGACCTTATTGGGAATCCTAAGACTATTCCACCATTCCAAAATGTATTTTGAGAATTTTATGACATTCTTAGTACCAAATCATTATAAAATGGGTTATTTGGATTTCCACCACTTGTAACACTTCTCTAAGATTATTCTTAAGGTGTCTCTGAAGGCCAATTATACTAAAAAGTTCATATTAGATATTTAACCTCCTTGTTCTATGATTTAGTACCATTTGTGGTTTAAAGAGGATCAAATTCACTTGAAATGATTACAAGGATTCTATATAGGTAATTTCCTTCTCAAAATATAATTGGACTGTGGACTGAATGCCATGATGGCTATAAGAGATTGTACCATCTACGGATGAGATATGAGACCACCTACGGGTGAGATGTGTAACTCTTGTGGGAGAGACCTCTTGTGAGGGAGATATATTCATGATATGATTGCATCCCATAAGGGAGATGTATATGTGACCACCTGTGGGTGAGATGAGACCTCCTGTTGGGGGAGATGTGATCCTGATTGGATTACATCCCACAGGGGAGATATGTGACCACCTACGGGTGAGATGACACCTCCTATTGGGGGAGATGTGATCCTGATTGGATTACATCCCACAGGGGAGATATGTGACCTCTTGCGAGAGAGATGAGACCTCCTATTAGGGGAGATGTGATCCTAATTGGATTGCATCCCACAGGGGAGATATGTGACTACCTGTCGATGAGATGAGACCTCTTGTGGAGGAGATGTAATCAGATGTGATTACATCCCACTGGGGAGATATGTGACCTCCTGCGGGAGAGATGTGACCTCTTGTGGGGGAGATGTAATCATAATGTGATTGCATCCCACAAGGGAGATATATGTGATTACCACCTGTAGGTGAGATGTGACTAACTGCGGGTGAGATATGATGACTCCTGCGGGAGAGACCTCATGTAGGGTAGATGTGATTACTACATGATTGCATCCTATAAGTGAGAATGTTGTTATCAGATTGAGATTTACTATTAATTATGAATGACATGATCTACATTTGAATAAGAAGAGTTTGATTAAACGGTTTAGCTGTGATTTGATTTGAATGACTCTAAATTAGAATATAAATGAGCCATGAATTAATTATAGAATTGATTTAGGGAAAAAAATACTGGCATTGAATTGGAAAATCCTTTAGATGAGATTTATATTACATTGCCTTTCTAATTGAAACAAATGTTACATAATAAACTCTCTTTATTCCAAACACTAATTAGATGTTGGTTTCGTATGGTGATTACTCGTTCTTCTTATCGACCGTGACTACTCGATTATTTTATTGTGCATGAATGATTACTTATATATATATAAACTGTTTCTAGCATGCATGTGTTACCTACTGAGATAGTTGTATCTCACCCTACTTCATTATCTTATTTTTTAGCTGTTTCACGAGAGAGTGTCCTTGGGGTTGACGCGAGGGGGAGTTGCAGATTACTGAGCTGAGGATCTTTATTATTTCGCTTAGATCTTTTTTTTAGAGGTTGATATAGATGTATCTTGATGGATATTTTATGATTTAATTGAATATGAGAGAAAGTGTGCTAGAAAACCCATTTACCAGATTTATGAATTTATATTGATGAGTTAGTTTGATGGTTATAGTTAGCCACGCATATTGATGAAATTAATGTTTTAATTCTCCGCACTCTGATAATTAATGAAATTAGTTGGATTTAAATGTCTGGTAATTAGTAGCTTTGGGCCCAGTATCACTTCGGATTCGGGTTTGGTGCTTGTTTTGCATAGACCCGGGTTCAGAGCATTACAGGTCTGGCGGGACCCTCTGGTGGTGTGGGCCCCTTTTTTATTCTGTTTTATCTTTTTATTTAGATGAGGTGGGTCGGATACGGGTCCTGTTGGAAGACCCGTGGGTTGTCAAGGTTGGGCTTGGGCCCAGTAGGGTTATTGGGTAACCCTATTTTGGTTGGTTTGGGTTATTTAAGCAATTATATATTTTGATGGCTTAGTGGGCTTGGATTTGGCCCATTAGCAATTATTCAAGTGGCCTTGGGCCCGTTTGTTGAAAACGGGCCTAGTTCGGGCCGGTCAGAGGTGCGCCTCATAAGTGGGCCCAAGGGAATCTTGGTGGGCCTATCTAGGCCCATGGTCTAAAAGTGGACTTAAACAGTCCAAATTATTCATTGGGTCGGGTTAAAACCAATTCGGGTCGGAGTAGGATCCAACCGGGTCGAAAAATCTTATTTTTTATGTCATTTTACAACTGCTCGTATTTGCTATACGGGCTGGCATTGCCCGTAGATTCAATGCGGGTCAAGCCTGCCCGTATTGTAAATACGGGCATACCCAGACTGCACTGTTTCTACGGGCATCACTTGATTTGTGCTTTTTTGCTCTGATTTCGCTTGGGATCAATTTAGTTGGCTTCTTGGATGTTCCGGTGACTTCGGTTGAGGTTTCCAGCTCCTTTGGTGTGGTGCGCTTTCTCCATATTGCTCCAAGTCTCCTTTTTTTGTGATTTTACATTAGGAAAATCATTGCCTTTTCCTCTTGCTTGAATCAGCTGTGCACGTGCGTAGGGATGAGCCTTAGAAAGGGGAAGAGATAAGGATAAAAGATTACAACAACCGTTAAGGAGGAAAAGACCCCTCCATTAAAATGTTAAGGAAAGAGACTTAAGCAACTTATGTTGGTGTTAAAATAGTCTCTTTTCTTCATATTTCATATGGGATCTCTCTCTCGCCATGAAGTACCCAAGACCATGTGAACAAGAGCAAACAAGTTAGAAATAGATGGCAAAACAAATAGTAGACGAAGTTTAGGTAGAGAAAATCAAATCTGATATATAATGACTGTAGTGTTACCAGAAGCTTCTTCTTGCTATTACCTTTCGAACTTGGTGTGTAGTGGTTCTCCGAATGATTTTGGCAACGCTTCCGCACTCCCGTTGTTTTCCCCAAATGGGCTTGAAAAGGGGTTCTCATATTCCTAAGTTGGAAGGGTAAAGGAGAAGGGATTAGGTGTGGTTGAGGGGCAAAATGGGTATTATTTTTGGGCTAGCAGAGTTTGGACAGGATGAGGACGTGGAAATAGCCAAGAGGGAGAGGGGAACCGAATGGGGGAACCAGCTTGTTGAAATGTGTGTGTGTGTGGGGGGGGGGGGGGGGGGGGGGGGGGGGGCTGGCCCCCCATTTATAGGCAAAAAACACGTGCCCGTATTTGAAGTGCGGGCATGCCTTGCCCATAATTCAAATGCGGGCATGCCTTCCCCGCACTTCAAATGCGGCGAAAAATGCACGTTTTCAAATCATACGAATCCGCCAGCTGTCGCCGTACGAGACGCGTGTCCCACTTCTAGAAGGCTTGCCCGTATTTGGAGTGCGGGCATGCCTCGCCCGTACTTCAAATACGGGCGCACACATTTTTTAAATGCTGGATTTGAAACACTTTATTAAATTTGATTTTTAATAAAGATTTTATCCGATTTTTTGATTATTATATTATAAAAACAATATTTGTTTATTAAAATATTAATAAAAAAAATAAAGATATTTCTATTAAATGATTATTTTATTTATTTTATTCATTTATTATGCTTTTTTGCTGCTGTTTTGCCACATGGGCAGCTTTCTTTGAAACTTCAACTGCCCATAACTTTTCCGTCCAAACTCCGATTCGAGCAAACTTAATGTCGTTGGAATCGGCTCGGAACCCACTATCCACTGGGATTAAGTTTGGCAGCTGAATTGAAGTCGAACAAAAAGTCAACTTTTGCTCCCCCAAAAGTTTGACCGACTCATAACTTCTTCATCTGGACTCCGATTCTAGCAAACTTAGTTGCCTTAGAACCGTCTCGAAGTGCTCTTTTCAATGAGAGGAAGTTTGATGGTCAATTCTCCTTAGATAAAAAGTCAATTTTTGACCCCCTCAGGGTTTGAATTTTTAGTTTGACTTTTTCATTTTTCTTTCTTTTAGGGGTGCAAAAATCAGGTGTCTACACACCCCATGGTGACATGCTTGGTCTAATAAAACCCTTCTCCAGAAGCTCATCTATCTGCTTCTTTACTTCATCTTGCTCAAGTTTTGCCAACCTGTAAGGTGGCTTGGACACAGGAGCCGTACCAGGCTGAAGCTGGATTCTAAAATCAACGGCTCTAGCGGGTGGTAATCCCAGCAGATCATCCGGAAATACATCTACAAACTCAAATGATACTGGCACATTAGAAATGTCAACTGTGTCACTTCTGGTCTCTTCTACTGCCACCGAAGCCACTAATCCAATCCGACTATCCATCCTTCACAAATAAAGCAATAAGTCGGTTGCTCAGGCTTACTAACTATAACTGTCCCCTTGTGACAGTCAACAGTGACATAGTGCCTAAATAACTCGACCCATTCTGATCATACAGTCTCTATATACAATTTGGACCTTAGTGGTCTCTCCCAAAGGTGTGTGCACAAATAAAGAAGAATCCAAAGCAACAGGTAACAATCCAATACAATGTGCACATGCAGGTGTGATAAAGGATCTAGGTGCTCCAGAATCAAATAAACATATAGCTGATCTAATACAAATAAATAATATACCTCCAACAAGCTCATGTGCTCCATACTCCTCATGAGCCTCTACTGCGTTCACTCGGACCACCTTGGGTGCTGCACCACAGCCATAAGGTCCTGACTTGCCCTGTGGTTTCTGTCTCACAGTTGCCTTAGGTACCGAATAAGTCTGCATCTGAGTCGGCGCACCCAACTGCTGCAATCCCATAGGAGCACGGGCCATCTGTAGGCTCTGGTAGGTGGTAGGGTAAGTACACTCTGAGATGCGGTGTCCAAACTTCCCACATCTGAAGCACGCTCCATAAGGTGCAAAGCATGGTCCTGGGATATGGAACCTCTCACATTGCTAGCATCGGGGAGGTCCAGGTCTATAAATCTACTCACCAGCGGGTCGACTGCTCTGCCCCTCAATCTTTGGCTTCTTAACTGCTGGAGCCAACTACCTCTGTGGAAACTTCAATCTACCCTGATCCGGTTTCTTATTGTCAATCAGACGCTCTGGTCTCTCAGATCAACGAACTAACTCTGAATAATTGGGGCACTCAACCACTGATAGTCGATCCTTAATCTCAGTCCTCAATCCCCTCTCAAAGTGCTCCCGCATGTCTGTCTCACAAGTAACCATCTGCAGAACAAACGGGCCAGCTCGTCAAAACGGGCCTCATACTATAGTACTGAGATCCCTCCCTGGGTGATGTACATGAACTCCCTCGCATTCTGACAGCGGAACTTAGCAGTAAAGTATCTCTCGAAGAAGATCTCCCTGAATCTTCCCCAGGAATTGTGCGCCTCTTGCTCATTCCTCCTCTTCACGGAACGCCACCAATGGACGCCTTCCCCTTCAAACATGAAGGTAGCCAAACGAACACAACGGTCCTCCGGGCACTCCATGCCATCAAGTATCCACTCCATCCTTAGCATCCATCTTTCGGCTTCCATAGGGTCCGCTTGACCTCCAAAAGACAGGGGTCCCATCTTACGGAACCTCTCTAGCTCCCTTGCACCGCAGTCATCTACACGATCTCTCCTTGGGGCTCTCTCATCCCCTCGGTTCCTTTCCGATCTGCCAGTCAAATCGGTCACAGCCCCAATAGCTCTCCAAATATCCTCATGTGGGGCGGGGACAAAAGCAGCTGGTGGAGGTGGAATAGGCTGCTCCACAGCTAGAGGATCCACATACAAGTTTGCCTGTGGGGCCACAAATGGCTCTTGTTCCTCAGCTGGCATCATCCTGGGAACGGATGCCGCTCTACCTTTGCCTCATGATCTGGTGTTCATGATGAAGATCAACTGCAAAAACAACAACAGTTAATTAAGCAGAAGGATCTCTCATCCTAGAAAATCAATTTAAGGGTGCTATCTAGCCTATCACACATTCCCCAATACCTTGCCTAAAGGTCTCCTACCTAGGTTAGGATCCTATTGCTCCGATACCATCTTTGTAATGCCCCGGATCCAGGTTTATTTAAACATATAAACCCAAATCTGGTTCATTAGGGAAAATGGCCCAAAACACTATTCTAGACTTAAACAACTTCATTTATTATATCAGAGTGCGGAAATAAAATCATCATTTAGAAGCGCGGAATTAAACTACCAAAATAATCCTTTTATTTTTCATCTATGAAGTCTGGAAAGGGTTCAACTAAATAACATAAATAACATCCACCAAGGTGTGGATTGTGATAAGTTTTTCCGAAAGTGAAATAAGCCCAGGTGGGTGCTACCATGTTGACCCTTTGCACATCACAGTGCTTTGTTAGGGCAGTATGGTGGCAGGGGTTTTAGTTGACAATGGGTCGGCTTTAAATGTCTGCCCATTAATCACTTTTGCCGAACTTGATCTGGATCAATCCAAGATGAAGCAAAATGGGAGGATTGTGAGGGCTTTTGATAGCTCTAAGACACACTCCTTAGGGGAGATTGAACTGCCGGTCACAATTGGACCGAATATCTTCAACATCACATTTGAAGTGATGGATATCCCCGCAGCTTTCAATCTGCTCCTAGGGAGGTCGTGGATACATTTGGCTAGGGCAATACCATCCACGCTTCACCAAAGGGTGAAGTACATAAAAGGACAGAGGGTGATAACTGTCCTAGCTGAAAATTTAATACCTCCCATTGTGGCACCTGATGTACCCTTTATCAATGTGGACTTAACTGTCGACAAAATTACATTCCACTCATTTCAATTTGAGACGGTCAATTTTATACCTGGGGGTGTGAGAAAAAAGAAGAGAAAGGGACTACTGCTGAGAAGATGGTGAAGAGAATGATGGAAAAATATCACTTCCACCCAGAGAAAGGCCTGGGAATTAATTTGCAGGGGATGTTGGAGCTAATCAAAGTGATGAAGCTGGTCCCTAAGGCAGGACTGGGATTTAAACCATGGGGTTGGAGAAGACAGAAGCAGGAAGAAGGAAAGGATAGAAATAGCAAAAAATTCCCTCATTTAAGGGAAAATTTTTCTAAACCCTCTTGCACGATCCAACTGTCTCCTCCCATGGATCAATCCAAACCCCCATACCGTAATATCAACCCATTCCAAAAGCCTTCTGTTCCGACCCTGCAACCTTATAACCCATCTCCTACACTCGAAACAGTGGGCGGGCCTGGGCCATAGCCAGAGCAGCAGATGGACTTCTCCGAAAATGTCGGGGCTTTCTTCGCCATGACTGAAGGCGAAAGGACTGGTGATGATAATGAGATGCCATTCATTGATTGGGCAGCAGTAAAAATTCTAGAGGAGGTCATATCTGGACTGGGCCCTATAGCAGAAAAGGGCAGTACAACTCACCCGGTGATGATGGCATCAGATTCTGAGCTTGAGGAGTGGGCTTGCACAATTTCCCCTACTCCTGAAAAACTTATTTTAAATAATTGGTAGGAAACTCCCCTTACCTTTGAAGTAGCGTTTGATTGGCAAACAGACGCGGCTTCCCAAAAAAAACTCCATTAGTGGATTGCCATTTCCCTAAAGGTTTTAATGAGCCTTCATCTTCAGGGAGAGTTTTTGCAGGAGGATCACAAAAACACCAAAAAGATTTTTTTATTTTTTCTAGAAAATTTAATTTTTTCAAAAAGGTCCAAACCACTTATGAACCATATAGGCAAACAGAATTAGACCAGGTTGAATAGGACCTCGACCTTGAGCTTGACTTTGATCTCATGGGGATCGAAGAAGAAGACCTTCCAAAAGAAATTGAATATCAATTGGAACGTCATGAAAAGGGGGTCCAACCTAATATTGAGGAGACCATCTCAATAAATCTTGGGACCGAAGATGACCCAAAAATAGTAAAGATTGGGGCATGCCTATCTGAGGTGCAACAAAATTAAATGTCACAGTTTTTGGCAGACTACAAAGATGTATTTGCATGGACATATCGGGACATGCCGGGGTTGGACATTGACATGGTTGTGCACAAGTTACCAATTTTGCCAGGGGTCAAGCCAATTAAGCAAAAGCTGAGAAGATTGAAACCTGAATGGACCCTGAAGGTCAAGGACGAAGTGGTCAAATAATTTCAAGCAGGATTTTTGGCAGTCTCCACGTACCCTGAGTGGCTCGCAAACATAGTACCAGTACCAAAGAAGGACGGGAAAGTCAGAATGTGTGTGGACTACAGAGATCTAAACAAGGCAAGCCCAAAGGATGATTTTCCGCTACCACACATCGACATCTTGGTGGGACAACACTGCTATGCATAGCCTATTCTCATTTATGGATGGCTTCTCAGGGTACAATCAGATCAAGATGGCTAAGGAAGATCAAGAGAAAACAGCGTTCATCACACCTTGGGGCACTTTGCATTATACTGTCATACCATTTGGGCTCAAGAACGCCGAGGCAAACATACCAGCGGGCCATGACGGTACTATTCCATGACTTGATCCACAAGGAAATGGAAGTCTATGTGGACGATATGATTGCCAAATTATGCAAAGAAGAGGACCACTTGATCAATCTGAAGAAAGTGTTTGATGACTCAGGAAATACAGTCTACGGCTTAACCCGGCTAAATGCCTCTTTGGGGCTACATCAGGGAAGTTGCTGGGATTTATAGTGAGCAGAAGAGGAATTGAGATCAACCCAGCTAAAGCCAAAGGCATGATTGAAATGCCATTACCTAGAACAGAGAAGGAGGTTCGTGGTTTTCTTGGAAGAATTCAATATATAAGCCGGTTCATAGCACAACTAACTGCTATCTGTGAACCCAATTTTCAAGCTATTGAGAAAGGATAACTCGACGATCTAGAATGAGGATTGCCAACAGGCCTTTGATACAATAAAGGAGTATTTACTAAATCCACCTGTGCTAGTGCCACCAACTCTAGGAAGACCACTGATTCTCTACTTGTCAATGTTGGAAACATCGATGGGGTGTGTCTTGGGGCAGCATGATGAAACTGGTAGAAAAGAAAGGGCAATTCACTATCTGAGTAAAAAATTCACGGAATATGAAGCCAAGTACTCACCATTGGAAAAGACTTGTTGTGCTCTAGTGTGGGCAACTCAGAGGCTGAGGCATTACTTCCTTAGTCACTCCACATTATTGATATCCCGGATGGACCATTTGAAGTATTTATTTGAGAAACCGGCACTAACTGGCAGAACGGCAAAGTGGTAGCTGCTACTATCCGAGTTTGACCTTACATACATCACTCAGAAGGCGATTAAAGGTCAAGCAATTGCCGATCACCTAGCTGCACATCCTTTGCCAGAATACCAACCCTTGAAGACCAACTTTCCTGATGAAGCAATTCTGTTTACTGAAGAAGAGGAAGTGAAAGCTCTTGGCAGATGTTCTTCGATGGGGCTGCCAACATGAATGGAAATGGAATAGGAGCAGTCTTGGTCAAACCAGATGGTTCACACATCCCAATCACGGTGAAGTTTAGATTCCAGTGCACCAATAATATCGCAGAATATGAAGCATGCATAATTGGGTTGCAAGCCGCCATAGACCATGAAGTAGAGGAACTTGACGTATACGGAGATTCGAGTCTTATCATCTTCCAAACAACTGGTGAATGGAAAACCAAGGATCACAAATTGATCCCCTATCACCAGTATTTGGAAGAAATAAGCACAAATTTTACTTGAATTTCCTTCAACTATATGCCAAGGGCCAAGATTCAGTTTGCTAATGCTCTAGCAACATTGGCTTCAATGGTCAGCATGCCAGAAGGGGTAGATATTAAACCACTGGAAATTGAGGTCAGAGATATGCCTGCATATTGTCTTGTTCTAGAGGAAGCACCATGGTTTCAAGACATAAAAAATTTCTTGAACAATCGAAGTTTGCCAGAAAATGCCACTTCTACTGAGAAAAGGACAATACAGAGATTAGCCGATCAATTCCTACCAAGTGGTGGACATTTGTACAAGAGATCATATAATGACATTCTGCTCAGATGTGTTGCTAAGGTTGAGTTGGAAAGGTTGATTGAAACTGTACATGGAGGAGTCTGTGGACCCCATATGAATGGATACATGCTTGCAAAGAAGATTCTGAGATTGGGATACTATTGGTTGACAATGGAGCAAGATTGTTGTGTACATGTCAAGAGGTATCATCAATGTCAAATATGTGCAGATAACAAGCATGCACCCCCAAGTGAGTTGCACAACATGACATCACCATGGCCCTTCTCCATGTGGGACATAGATATCATCGGCATGATTTCCCCAAAGGCATCAAACGGGCACAGATTTTTCCTGGTAGCAATTGACTATTTCACCAAGTGGGTCGAAGCGGCTTCATATGCGAATATCACAAGTAACCATGTTATTAAATTTTTGAAGCACAATATCATTTGTCGCTATGGACAGCCAAGTGCCATATTATCAGACAATGCTTCAAATATTAAGAACAAGGACATGAAGAAGATGTGTGAGCAGTTCCAGATTACCCATCACAAGTCCACTCCGTACAGGTCAAAGATGAATGGGGCAGTAGAAGCAGCAAATAAGAATATAAAGAAAATCATTCAAAAGATGGTAGTAAGTTACAAAGATTGGCATGAAATGCTACCATTTGCTCTGCATGCCTACAGAACCAAAATCCGGACTTCAACTGGAGCAACCCGTATTCCCTACTCTATGGGATGGAAGCAGTTTTGCCAGTGGAAGTAGAAATCCCATCACTTAGAGTGCTCATGGAAGCTGAATGGATACAGTCAAGACATGGTCAACTTAACCTAATAGAAGAGAAGCGGTTGAAGGCGCTTTGTCATGGCCAATTGTACCAGAAGAGAATGGCCCGAGCTTACAATAAGAGGTAAAACCCAAAACTTTCCAAGAAGGAAACTTGGTATTAAAGAAAATCTTACCATTTTTTGAAGATCCTCGTGGGAAGTTCAAGCCAAATTGGGAAGGGCCTTATGTCGTCAAGAAGGCCTTGTCAGAGGGTGCACTCATTTTGACAGAAATGGATGGAAAAGATTTTCCTGAGCCAATTAACTCTGATGCAGTGAAAAGGTATTTTCCTTGATTGAATATTACTAGGAGGTGATCCGAGGCCATCTTTCTTTATTCCCTTCAAAATTTTAATCCTTAGTCTAGCTAAGTCGAGCCGGTTCGTTTCTTTGATAAACCTAAACTGGACTTACAATCTTATACTGGGGCAAGGCCAATTGGGGCAAAAATAAAAAATAATAATAATAAAAAAAGAGAGAAAAAGCAAAGAAAAATGGCAAATGAAAGCCAAATGCGAAAAGGGAATGAAAAGAATGCAATTTGGGGAAAAGGGTCAAATTCATCATGACTGTAAGTCCGGTCGACCTATTTTCACATTGGAAAAATTTTAAGCCTTTAATACCTTTTCTTTCATAAACCAAGCATAGCCTTTGTTTCGTCCTATTTTTGAGCCCTCGTTGATCTTAGTGTGTTCATTCAAATTTCAAAGTAAGATTGGTGATGACGGAATGCAAAAGCCGGCCCTAGTGAAAACCGTAACTGGCGCTAGGGGCAATATTGGCAAAAAGAAAAAAGCAAAAAAAAGAAAAAAGAAAAAAAATGGAATCAGAGGTTGAGTTGATCATGTTATCCAAGCTTAAAGCAGTATGAGCACTGAAGATAGAACAGATTGTGAATAATGGGGTTAGTTCTGGAAGAAAAAGCATTTGAGGATGACTCTAAAGGTCCTAAGATAGACAGATTTGATCCCTCCTTATTGTTTGGATTACCCTTTTCATTATTTAACCTGGTTTTAATTCCTTTAATTATGTGTGATTATGTATATGGACCAAATTTCAAAAAAATAAAAAAATTAAAAGAAAAACTATACTTTGGCCAGTGATAATAAATCAAATACTTTTCATAAAACCTTTGTTTTTACAAGAATCTGAGCATTCTGAGGCCAATAACACAAAAAACTTATTTTTGAATTAAATCCTTTTGTCTTTCCACTATTGGAGTTTGCTTTCGTACAAAGGTATGAAAAAGAAAAAAAAGAAAAAACTAAAAGTGCAAAGGCTAATCTCTATCCCGTAGCCGTTCCTCAAGCTCCCGAATCCGAGCTGCCTGAGCTGCAATAACCCTAGAAGCCCCCTCTGTAGCGGGATCACTCAAGAAGTAAATGACCTCATCTGAAAGGGTCTGCCTAATCCTCATGCTCCTAAGGTTGGCTAAAGCATCCTGTTACTTTTGCCGTATCATTCGGACTTCAAAGCGGCAAGCCTGCTTCTGCTCCTCCAGTTTCTCTTCCATAGTTGTGTGGCGAGATATCTGCTCCTCAAGCTGCCTCTCCAGATAAACACCTCGTATCCTAAGCTCCTGGGCCTCTCGTACCCATATCTGCTGAAGTCACTTATGAGATGCTCTTTCAGTCTCCAAGATATCTTCATAAGTCGAAGCCAAAACTGCAGGAGGATCCTCGGGTACTGGAGCCTGACTCTGAATCTGCTCCTTAATCCATAAGAGATAGTCCTTCACATGGGACTCTGAAAAGACTAGGCCTCGCATGAAATGAACATAGGACCATTCCCTCATCAACAAAGCGTTCAGCCTCATGGTGGTTGGTGAAAGTGGCCCAAGGTAGTCCTCGTATCCACTTGGGATTATAATCCCCTGGGTCGCTCCGAACTACCGAAGAACTCGCAAGGGGAGGTAGAGCATAGCATATCTCAAGCCCGCTAGAACAAAAATGTTGCTGTCTCTGAAACTAATCACTATCTCTGCATTGCGTTAATAAGTGCCAGGCCACCTCACCTGATCATCCTGGAGCGTAGCCAAGAAAGTAGACCAACCTTGTTTACCCCCTGGGATGTCAGGACACCCCCAGTTGCTCATTAAGACTAGAACTTTCAGGCTTGGAAAGAATTGTCGATTGATCTCCTCAATTTGACTCAGGTGGTCAAGTAACCAAAGCTGCAGAGGAGGAGAAATATTTCAATATATTGTAAAGAAAAAAGAAAAAGAAAAAAAAAAAGAAAGACCAAAAAAAAAAGAAAAAAAAAGAAAGGAATTTTACCTGCAGCATAGGGGCACATGACAGGAAATGCTTCTTCTTCCTGTGATAGCAGTCAGTCAATGCCTGGTACATCCCCGCCAAAATCATAGGGCCCAATCTCTCTTGCTCCCTAACCTGACAGACGACTGAGATAAGGACCAGATCAATTTCATCATCATCCCGTGGGAAAAGCAGTTGGTTGACCACTATCAGGGTTAGAGCATTGAATCTAGCTTCCTTGTTTTCCCCCCTCAAGAGCTTCTCAGTCAGAAAAGACTTGGATAAAGTCAAAAGAGTGTCAAAATCTCCTAAATCCTTCTTCCCTATAGCCAGAAAAGTAGAAGCCTCTTTCTTGTAACTAGGCTTAAAGGGTGGGTTCACTACTTTCTCTGCAGACCTCAAGCCTAGGATGGTTTCAACCTCTTCAATGGTTGGAGTCATCTCCTTGTCTCCAAAATGAAAGAGGTTCAAATCAAGTACCCAGTGGCCAATCATGGCTTCAATAATTTCCCACTTGAAAGATATCTTGGGGATAAGCAGGATGCGACCTAAATGGGTAGAATCCCATTTCATCTCTTCATCAAGGGTCATAGAACTAACCCACCTAGTGTAGAATGAATCTACGGGGTTGTACCTAGTGAGATGAGGGGGTTTTGCTCTAAAAGGTTGTTTTGCAGGGAAGGCTGCGTTGATAGACAATAATAGGGCAGAAGATGATCCGGAAGCCATTTGGGATGATTGGAGCTTGCTAGGAATCAATGGGAGGAAGAAAAAGGCGAAAAAGGGGTTTTCTAAACTCAAAAAGTCGTAAAAATGACGCAAATCCCGAGGCCAATTGCTTTTATAGCATGTTTTAATGTATCCGATATATCAGATTGGATACAAAAGGTTCCTTTCGTATCCGATGAAAAATGCAGGATACAAAATAAATTGTTTCTATTTGAAATTTCTTGTCGGATACAAAAAATGTGACTGTATCCGATCTAATATATCAGATACATGGAAAAAAGCAAAAAAAAGAGAGAAGGAAGAAAAATCCAAATTTTTTACCTGTTTCACCTGTATATAAGTTATAATTGCAGAAAAATGAGAAGAAAAGAAGAAAAAAGAACAGAACAAGAGAGAATGAATAAAAAGTTTTTCATATATATGCAAGTCTCGTTTGTACAAGGATGATATAATTACATAAAAATCCTAATCTACTACTCCTCCGCAGGATCACCCCCGCATCCTTTGCCACGTGCTCCTCTACAGCCTCTACCTCGAGATGGTCGATGCCTAAAGACATGTGTCAGAAGGCGCTCGACAAGGTAGCGTGATCTTTGGCCCAGAATGGACTGAACCTGATACTCAAGGCAATAGGCCGAATTGTCAGGATAGGGGCTCGTGGGAATAGAATCTGATGAGAAAGCCTCAGGCTTGGCAGGAGCAGGCTCAACTGGAAGGATAGCCGCCTCAGGCTCAACTGGGTCCTCAGCCACAGCAGTCTCAACTGCCGCAGCTCCTGAAGTCTCGGCAGCGGCGGAAGGAGGATAAGGAATAGAAACAGCTGGATTAATGGAAATGAAGTCAGAAATTGAAGTACCAAAATGAACCAAAGAGATGAAACTGAAGAAAACTCACTAGGGACATTAGGAGCAAGAGCAGGAGCCATCAATGGAGATGAAGTACCCACAGGATCTGCAGGAGCAGCAGGACCGGGAGATGCAACCGGGTCTGGAACAGCGGCCGAGGCGTCCTCGTGATCAACAGCCTGGACAGGAGATGAAGGATTTGGTCCAACTGAGATATCATGATCTGGGATCGGATCCTGCATAAGTCAAACAGTTTATATCAGAACAGTAGGGAAACATATAAATGAAAGAAATGGAGTTGTAAAAGAACTATATACCTGTCGTGTTCCGAGCTCAGCCTCCAGGTGTGAAATCAAGTTGTCCCTCTCAGAGATCTGGCTGTCCCTCTCTAGGACCAGAGCCTCTAGCTCTTTGATCTGGGCATCTCGCTGGGCCACAACCGCATTATGCTCAGCAATAAGATCATCCACTGTAACGCCCCGGATCCGTGTTGTTCAAAAAAGATATAACACGTCTCACAGAGGTTAGGTAAGGATCGTTAATCATTTATGATCGCTGGATAATCATCTAACTAGAACATGTCAGAGTGCACAATTTCATTTAATCCAAGAATTTAACAGTTAGAACTTAACTAGAAATCAAATGGTTCAACCCCAATAGACTTTAATACACCTCAAACGTTCAATTTACTTAAAATTCGAAACAAGATAACCTACAAGTCTAGGGAATGTAATAGTAGTCTTCCTCCCTATAAGTCTCAGTCGGATCTACCCCAATAGTCGCCTCACCACGAGTATCTGAAAACAAAACAACAACAACAGAGTGAGATAGGAATATCTCAGCGAGTAGCATATGCATGCAAAAATAGTTAACCGCAGTTCAAAACTATGCATCGATAAACATTCCGTACGATTAAACAACCAATACCATTTCCAAGTTCCAAACCAAAACCAATTTATCAGTTCAATACATATCTCAATTAAATACGGCAACACATCGATTTGGTCAATGTCATGATCATTGTTAAGTTGATAAATTAAATATGCCAAGTAGACACTCCACACCTCCATGTACACAGTTCCGGCCTACTCAGGGTTTCGTCATCCAATGCAGGCCTACTCCCGGGGTTTCTGCATTGACAACATGGCCTACTCAGGGTTTTTGGTTGCTCTACACTGGTCGTGGCAACACACAAGGCCATGCAATTTCAACAACCAACAATAACATTACATTATTAAGCTTAAGCATGGATCCAGGACAAGCTAAACCGAAACAATAAATCATCGTATAATCTCAATTTCAACATCAAAATAAAACCATTCATTCCACATCATGTATAACTCATCACAGTTCATCACCTGTCCCTCTGGACCAAACAGTACCTCAAGTACTTCCAGTATTTCTCATTTCCGTAACACATGCCATTTTGAAATAAAACTCAGTTATTCATACTAGGAAAAACTTTACAATACATTCAGAATTGTCCAACCAAGTGAAACCAGAATTCAATAATTTCTCAATCAAAACCGTGTATAAAACAAAGGGAAAACTAACTAGGAACTCCTAGTGTTTTGGTATCCAGCACAACACTTACAATTAACCTAAACTTAACCTTGGAAGCCTTTAAGAATTTCACTAAATTTTCCTCTAGTAATTGAATAGGCAAAGTAGGTTCCAAAGTTCCCAAACCAGTGATTGGTTAAGTGGTTTAACCCTCAAATCATCAAAAACCCTTTGGTTTAGTCAAAAATCCAATTCGGCAAGTATAATTGACTATGCGCTCACCTCCTGAAGTGAGCGCTAGGTGAGCGCCGAGTCGGCGGATAGAATTTAGGTAAAAATTCGAGTATGCGCTCACTCGATATGAAGTGAGCGCGAAGTGAGCGCGAAATGAGCGCGAAATGGGCGCCAGATTCGCGCGATAATCGCGTATGGTTTTAAGTGAGCGCGAGCTCGGCGGCAAGTGGGCGCCAGCTCAGCGGCAAGTGTATATTTCAGGTGCGCCTACTACCCGAAGTGAGCGCCAAGTGAGCAGATGCTTACTGCATTTTTCAAGTCTCTGTTATTTTCAGATCTCCAACTCTGGCCGATCTTTTTCGGTCTGTAACTACTTATTTAGACTCCTAATCTTCCCAGGACACTTTCAAACTAGTTTTGAATTTAATCTAAACATATTTCTATTTATCATTCATTCTGTCATAACAACTCATGCTTGGACGAAGGTTTTCAGAAACTGATATCACACATGCTTCTTCCAGAAACTCAGAAAACATTCATGCATCCGAATAAACTCATGACTAAACACAAAACCTCAGTTTTAAAACGATGCTACTCACCTCTTGCACGCTTATCCGAGCAACAATATTTCTCGAACCACGGCCGATGGACCACGGCCGATCACCCACACAGTCCGTGTGTTTGCTAACTCCGCCCAGATGATCCTCTGGTCGCGAGAGCAAAAACCTTCTGGATCCTTGATCACCAACACCACAAAACCAGCAGCTGATCCTTTCTCTCCCCAACGAAACCAGCGAAACCCTAAATCGCCAATGAGAGCCGCAATCACCAATCCGTCAGTTACGATAGAGAGTAAACGAGTATTCCAAAACTAAACCTAATTTTTCCTTAACCATTTATACCTTCCATATTCGTTTGCCGCTCGACAACCTTTAAACTTCTTTGATTCCATGTGTGCTCGCCCACCGAATTCCTACATACACCCATAGCTAATTAAGTAAATATGCACACCGAAATTATAATTTTTATAAATAAAAATTCTTAACAAAAATCGGGGTCTTACATCCACAGCGGGCCGCTGACTCTGGAACCGGTCCCGAAGAGCATTCAACTCCTCTACCTGCCAATAAGAAGGGGATTAGAGTCACAAATATAGAATTGAAGGAAATAAAATGAAAAATGCAGGTCGTAAACTTACAGTGTCATCATGGACCTGGATAAAAATCCCGCCTATCTCAGTCACCTCGGCACGGGTGGACCAGTCCATTAGACAGCCAATGGATACTCTCTGGATCCACACATCATAATCCCCTGCTGTTGTAAGTGCCTCTGCATCCTCCCACTGATCAAACTGTGCAACATCAAATCTAGGTAGGAGGATGGTAGGACCAACAGTAGGTGGAGGAACAGGAAAGCGAGAGACGCTGGTATGCTGAAAGTACAGGCGCTCGCCTAAGTACATGATCCTACCAAGTCTCCCAATGAAACACTGGTAGGACTGGCGTCGCACATCTCGCTCAAAAACGTCCTGTACCATCTCCTGACGAGCAACCTTCTCATCCACATCCTGGAAGTGGGCCAGTATAAGCTGCAATCAAAATAAAGAGTGTCAGATACAAAAGTGGTTTTGAGAAAAACAGAATATTGAAGGGTGGAGAAAAATTATATCAGAGCGGTGAGAGCGGTCTAAGTGCACTCGGGCAGATCGCGGCTGGCTCCTATCCGCGTCCCTCTCAAGAACAGACCACCGTACAACTACAGGGAACTCTGCGGCACCGGGCACAGGAGAAGGGCGGAAGTATGTCATGTGTGTATACATGAATATCTGGCAAGGAAAGAAAACAAGTTAGAAGGAGATAAAAGAATTTTAAAAAAAAAAAATTAAGCAAAAATGTTCCTTACCTGTAAGATCTGCCAGAAAAATCGGCAGCTGATACCATCCCCTCTCGGAGCAGCCAGACCTCGGATAACTCGACTCAATCCGGCTAATATAGTCCCATATATCAACCAGCCCCATGCTAGCCGTCTGGTCTGCCGAAGATCTCTCAGGACGTCCAAAAAGATAGGACTAACCGATGTCGTATCCTCCTGGAAGAAGCAGCTACCCAGCATCAACAGAAAGACCCGTTGGAATAGAGGGACGAAGCCGTCATGATCCTCAGCAATAGTAGCATGCCTCCGGTCAGGGTGATCAACAATGCTGCCGCGTAACCAGCTGATGGAGATCCAACCACTCCTGCCATCCCAAGCATCCTCAGGAAGAACCTCGTACCCTAACAAGGTGGTAATATCCGCAACTGAAGGACGCTCCATCTTTATGGTCCTCTCCGTCAAAGAGATGCCGGTAATCATCACAAAATCAGACGAACGGATCCCAATCTCTACATCCGACAGGTGGAAGGACTGAGTGTCAGGGAAATACCACTCCATCATGGCATAAATGAGAGGACGGTCAGCTCAAAAAGAGGGGATGAGTAGAAAATGATCGAAGCGGCACCTACAGAACTCCCGTCTGAGTCCGGGAGAAAGGGTCTGATACAGCTCATAGAACCTCCCCCAACTACCTCGTAGATGATAGGGGGATACCGAAGGGGAACATCTGCTCGGACACACATTGAAGGGTGATGATCCAACCCACTGAGAAGCCCAGTGTCCTGAACAAATGCTCGCAACTCCTCAGGAAAGACCAATCGGAACCCCCCTGGCATCACCTCCAGGGGCCTGATCCTGCATTGCACCTCTGGCCCTGCCACGTCCTCGGCCTCTGCCACGGCCTCTTTCACCCTCATGGGCCTGATCCGGAACTCGGCCCCTACCTCGGCCTCGTCCTCTACCTCTAATGGCCTCTGCAGCCTGATCTCCATCTTAGCCTCGACCTTGGCCTCTCCCATGACCTCGAGCAGGAGCCACAACGGGCTAAAATTCAAAAGCATGAAATGAGAAGGTTTGTGTAGAAAAAATAGGAGGAGGGAAAAGAAAATTTTGGGAAGCCTACCTCAACAAAGCCCTTTCCAGAGCTCTCTCTGGAATCATCCAATGGATCAGAAAGGGTGGCATTCTAATCAGAATCAATCCTAGCTCGGGACAAAGAGGGCTGATCAGCTGGATCAGCCTCCTCTCACACGCGAGAGCAATCTCTAGCCATCTACAGGCAATAGGGAAGTATTTTAAGTTTCTGTTTAATGTTCAATGATTTATCAGAAGTTGATTTCAACCCCTAGGTGTTTTCACTTCTAATATTTTCTGATCCTAAGAATACCTGAAAGATTTAATCTTTCTTAATTTGTTGTGAATTCAGGATATATTCAGGGTGGCAAAACAAATATACAGTGCAAAGTCAAAGTGAAAAAAAAAATCATCAATAAAAAAGGGCCAGAGTGGTCAAGGGATCAAAACAGAAATTGCAGTTTCAGGATATAAAGCCTACTTCAAAGACCACCAGAATACCAAAGTATGGTAAATTTGGGTGGTCATGCAAACTGGAGAAGTAACCCACAAGGCAAAGGTTTCCCAAGGATAAGTCATGTAAAGGTCCTGGTAGTTGGAACACCACATTGATCAAAAGTGTACTAAAATCAGATCAGGCAGGTTGCAAGAAAAGGAGAAGAACAAATTGTACCATTTGGATCCAATTTGAAAATGAGCATTTGAAATTATGTTCCCATCGGAGCATACAAGTCAATGTCAAATAAGCAATTCAGTTCACCACCGGCAGGCAACCAAATCTCAAGGAATTGCAGAAATTCAGATCAAGAATTGACGAGTCAGTCAAAGCAGAAAAGAAGAAAATGTAAGACCCCGATTTTTGTTAAGAATTTTTATTTATAAAAATTATAATTTCGGTGTGCATATTTACTTAATTAGCTATGGGTGTACGTAGGAATTCGGTGGGTGAGCACCATGGAATCAAAGAAGTTTAAAGGTTGTCGAGCGGCAAACGAATATGGAAGGTATAAATGGTTAAGGAAAATTAGGTTTAGTTTTGGAATACTCGTTTACTCTCTATCGTAACTGACGGATTGGCGATTGAGGCTCTCATTGGCGATTTAGGGTTTCGCTGGTTTCGTTGGGGAGAGAAAGGATCGGCTGCTGGTTTTGTGGTGTTGGTGATCAAGGATCCGGAAGGTTTTTACTCTCGCGACCAGAGGATCATCTGGGTGGAGTTAGCAAACACACGGACTGTGTGGGTGATCGGCCGTGGTTCGAGAAATATTGTTGCTGGGATAAGTGTGCAAGAGGTTAGTAGCATCGTTTTAAAATTGAGGTTTTGTGTTTAGTCATGAGTTTATTCGGATGCATGAATGTTTTTTGAGTTTCTGGAAGAAGCATGTGTGATATCAGTTTCTAAAAACCTTCGTTCGAGCATGAGTTGTTATGACAGAATGAATGATAAATAGAAATATGTTTAGATTAAATTCAAAACTAGTTTGAAAGTGTCCTGGGAAGATTAGGAGTCTAAATAAGTAGTTACAGACCGAAAAAGATCGGCCAGAGTTGGAGATCTGAAAATAACAGAGACTTGCAAAACACAATGAGCATCCGCTCACTTGGCGCTTGGCGCTCACTTCGTGTAGTAGGCGCACCTAAAATATATACTTGCCACCCAGCTGGTGCCCACTTGCCGCCGAGCTCGCGCTCACTTAAAACCATACGCGATTCTCACGCGAAGCTGGCGCCCATTTCGCGCTCATTTCCCGCTCACTTCGCGCTCACTTCATATCGAGTGAGCGCATACTCGAATTTTTACCTAAATTCTATCCGCTGACTCTGCGCTCACTTCAGGAGGTGAGCGCATAGTCAATTATACTTGCCGAATTGGATTTTTGACTAAACCAAGGGGTTTTTGATGACTTGAGGGTTAAACCACTTAACCAATCACTGGTTTGGGAACTTTGGAACCTACTTTGCCTATTCAATTACTAGAGGAAAATTTAGTGAAATTCTTAAAGGCTTCCAAGGTTAAGTTTAGGTTAATTGTAAGTGTTGTGCTGGATACCAAAACACTAGGTGTTCCTAGTTAGTTTTCCCTTTGTTTTATACACGGTTTTGATTGAGAAATTATTGAATTCTGGTTTCACTTGGTTGGACAATTCTGAATGTATTGTAAAGTTTTTCTTGGTATGAATAACTGAGTTTTATTTCAAAATGGCATGTGTTAAGGAAATGAGAAATACTGGAAGTACTTGAGGTACTGTTTGGTCCAGAGGGACAGGTGATGAACTGTGATGAGTTATACATGATGTGGAATGAATGGTTTTATTTTGATGTTGAAATTGAGATTATACGATGATTTACTGTTTTGGTTTAGCTTGTCCTGGATCCATGCTTAAGCTTAGTAATGTAATGTTATTGTTGGTTGTTGAAATTGCATGGCCTTGTGTGTTGCCACGACAAGTGTAAAGCAGCCAGAAACCCTGAGTAGGCCATGTTGTCAATGCAGAAACCCGGGGAGTAGGCCTGCATTGGATGACGAAACCCTGAGTAGGCCGTCATTTCAGAGTTTCCGAAACCCTGAGTAGGCCGGAACTGTGTACATGGAGGTGTGGAGTGTCTACTTGGCATGTTTAATTTATCAACTTAACAATAGTCATGACATTGACCAATCGATGTATTGTCGTATTTAATTGAGATATGATTTGAACTGATAAATTGGTTTTGGTTTGGAACTTGGAAATGGTATTTGTTGTTTAATCGTACGGAATGTTTATCGTTGCATAATTTGAACTGTGGTTAACTATTTTTGCATGCATATGCTACTCGCTGAGATATTCGCATCTCACTCTGTTGTTTTTGTTTTGTTTTCAGATACTCCAGGTGAGGCGACTATTGGGGTAGATCCGACTGAGACTTATAGGGAGGAAGACTACTATTACATTCCCTAGGACTCGTAGGTTATTTTGAATTGAATCTTGAATAAATTGAATGATTGAGGTGTAATAAAGTCATTTGGGGCTGTACTATTTGAATCCTAGTTAAGTTTTAATTATTGAATTCATAGCGAATATATATTTGTGCACTCTGATATGTTTTAGTTAGATGATTATCCAGCGATCATAAATGTTTTAAAGATCCTTACCTAACCTCTGTGAGACGTGTTATATCTTTATTGAACAACACAGATCCAGGGCGTTACAGAGATGGTATCAGAGACTCTAAAGCTGGAATTAGAGGTTCCTAGGTAGTATGACCTTAGGAAACCCTGGGGGAAATAATGTGTGTACGCTAGATAGAACCATGAGGTTTAGAAGAGAGTTCCTAACTAATGTGGTTTTTTCTGTTTACAGGAAATCATGTCTGGTAGAGGCAGACGCACGAGGGCTATGGAATATCCAGAGGAGGATATACCGCAGGAGCAGCGGCCTGTACCTCCACGAGGAGCTCCGCCTGGGGTAGGGGATATTTGGGCTGCTGTTGGCTCACTTGCCAACCTCCTTGCATTGGAGAGGGAGGAAAGGATGAGTCAAACTGGGAATGGGAACGGCCAGCGGAATGGTCATGGAGCTGCAGTGGATCAGTAGCGGGTGAGAGAGGAGTTGTCCTTGAGGGACATCGACCAATTCAGTAAGCTGACTGCCCCGCCGTTTTATGGAGTTCCAGATCTGTTGGAGGCGAAGAGTTGGGTAACCAGAGTGGAGCACATGTTTGACACTATGGACTGTCCAGAGGACCGGAAGGTGAGATTGGCTACCTTCACCTTAGAGGGCGAGGCTCAGCATTGGTGGCAGTCATTGCGGAGACAAGTGGTAGATGGGATACAGATGACTTGGGACCAGTTCAGGTAGGTCTTCTATGAGCAGTATTTTTCGGCAGAGGTGAGGTTGCAGAATGAGAGAGAGTTCATGGATATCTCTCAGGGATCATTGACCGTGGCACAGTATGAGGCTCGGTTCGCGGTTCTTTCTCGATTTGCTCACCATATAGTGCATAATGAGCAGAGACGCACCCAGCATTTCGAGAGAGGACTGAGGGCAGACATTAGACGCATGGTCTCGGTGCTGATGTGCACCAAATACTCTGATTTAGTGGGGAGAGCTCTGCGGGTTGAGAGGGAGATACGAGACTCAGGGACTGAGCAGAGCAGAGTTAGAGCACAGCCGAGTGTTACAGAGACATGGAGGGTCCCGGATAGGGACAAGAGACCGAGGATCGATTATGGACAGAGGGATAGGAGAGGTTCTGGAGGTTGCTTTAGTTGCGGCCGATTTCACATCCCAGGTCCATGTGTGTCACCGCCAGGTGCATGCTTCAGATGTGGCCAGCATGGGCATCAGGTTGCAGATTGTCCACACCCGAATACTTACCAGTTACTCAGGCCAGCCCTTACTGCACCCCCAGATACCCGATCGGCCGAGGCTTCTAGATTTCAGTATCCTAGACCAGTGCCAGCGCTACCAGCACCACCGAGATTTCAGGGTCAGGCCAGTGGTGGATATCAGGGTAGGCAGGCCCCACCGAAGCAGCAGGCACCACCCCCACGCCCTCAGCAGACCAGGGTGTATGCAGTAGCAGCTCAGGAGGATAAGCCTGAGGAGGAGCATATTGAGGAGGCTCGTGAGGAGGAGCCGGAGGTGCCACAGCTGGTTGGAGGTATTCTTTTCATTCATGGTAGATCAGCTATATGCTTGTTTGATTCGGGTGCTTCTAGGTCTTTCATTACTACTCATTGTGCATGCCGTATTGGTTTGATTCCTTCCACACTCGAGTCTGAGTTACTTGTACACACACCATTGGGGGAAGCCACTAGAGTACAGACCATATTTAGGGATTGCATGATCAGGTTGGGTTCTTTAGAGTTGCCAGGGGACTTGGTAGAGCTGAAATTTGGGGAGTTTGATGTGATTTTAGGCATTGATTGGCTTTTTCGACACCATGTGAGCATAGGCTGCTATAGGAGTACCATTATGGTGTGTCAGCCAGATCAGCCTGTGCACTGTTTCCGCTGTGAGGGGTTGAGAACGCGGATCAGTTTGGTAGCATCCATTGAGGTTGATGAGACAGAGTCTAGGGCACCCAGTCTTTCTAGTGTACCTGTAGCATCAGAGTTTGAGGACATATTCCCTGACGATTTGCTGGGATTACCACCACCTAGAGGGGTTGAGTTCAGTATACGACTCTTACCTGGTACGACACCTGTGTCCAAACCACCATACAGAATGTCGCAACCTGAAAATCAAGAGATGAAAAAGCAGTTGGAGGAGTTGGAAGCGAAGGGTTTTATTAGACCCAGTGTGTCACCATGGGGTGCACCGGTCCTGTTTGTCCAGAAGAAGGACGGGTCGATGCGGATGTGTATAGATTACCGCCAGTTGAATCAAGTCACTATTAAGAATAAGTATCCGTTGCCTCGGATTGACGACTTGTTCGACTAGTTGAGGGGAGCGTCTTGGTTTTCTAAGATTGACTTGAGATCTGGATACCACCAGTTGAGAGTAGCTCCGGATGATATAGAGAAGACGGCTTTCCGCACTCGATATGGGCACTACGAGTTCCTAGTTATGCCAGTCACTTTGAATGAGTACCATCTGTTCGTTTTAAATCTAATTCGAGTGATTTTGATTTCTGGGTACTCCTTTATGAATCTAATTTCAAATCCAGTTGGTTTCAGAATTTTTTGATTTCATTTGTGTCGTGGGTGACTGATTTACTCAGAACTGCTCAACAGCACATTTCTCGGCTATTCTGTGATCTTCGGGGCTTGTTCGGGAGGTCACCCAAGGCACACTCGGATGAAGTTTTGTATGAGGCTAGTTTCATTTGAAAGATGGCACTAAATACTTCATTCATGCAAAATTTCATGGATTTATATGGAGACAATTTTCCTAAATGAATTTCCAAAGTTGCCCACTTGTTACTTTTACCGATTTCCAACAGCAGATTTCAAATAAGCATAACTCTTAGGGTTTTAACCGGATCTGCTTGAAAATTTTCATGAGTCTTTTATTTATAATAATCTTTCAAATGGATTTTGTTTGATCCAATTTGAATTTGATTTGAATAATTTTTGGTCAAATGGCTCATCTCTTACCGAATTTTCCGAATTTGTCTTAACTTGTTTATGTTCAAGTTTTGCTTTGATTTCCATTTAAATGGTGATATCCCAGAAGTGATACTTCCATAAAAGAAAGTCTAAGATTCATTGGACTTCTCATGTGGAGGGATCATACATGTGTTCAATCCTTTTTTCAAGTTTTTTTATTATTTTAATTAGCAAGCTTTCTTTATTTTGAGCATGAACAACACTTGGCAACCACCTTGTGTGGGTGAATGGGGGTGCCTAACACCTTGCCCCGTTCATAATCTAATCCCTTTACCCATCTCTGGGTTTTACTTTCAAGTAGAGTAATTTTTACTCTAGATTTGTTTTTTTGCTTATTTTGATGATTTTTGGTGTCCATTCACACCTAAAATTGAATGGTGGCGACTCCTCCCATTTTGTTGAGCCCGTGTGATGATGAAGAGAATCATCTAGGTGATTTTCCATGTCTCACATCGCCCCGGAGGTCTAAGGTAGGCGGTAGTTCATTTTAGGTCGCCGACGATAAGTCGTCTAGCGGTCTCAGGCGGTCTCGAATTTTGTACTAGTGCCTAAGAGCGCTGAGGATCGCCGAGCACAGTAAGGTTGGCGGTCACTAAAAAACGTTCAGAAACAGTTTAAAAATGTAATTTTTCACGTCCAAGATCATTCTAACATACATATAATATTATTATCAAACTAAATACATAAATATATCATATAAAATCATGCTTTGGAGATTAAACACCCGTAAATCCAAAAACTAACGATAAAACGGTGTCACCTACCTTGTTCGCGTTGTTTTTCCTTCTCCTCTTGAACAAAGACGACCACTATCACCCAGCAATGCTCTGGACGATAAAGAGCACAAGACACGAGTCCTCTCTTCCTCCTCCTCCTTCTTCTCTTCCGGTCGTACAGTCGCTCTCGGTCATTTCTGTCTTGCAGCTGTCGAATACAAAGAGTATGAGCAAATACAATTAGGTATTTCCCCAAATGTATTCTTCTAGGTATTTAACTTGTATATATACTCTCTGATCCCACGCAACCCACACACAAAACTAAACGTACATCGTCCAATCATAGTACATCTAAATTAGCATATCAATCATACCTCGATATCTCACGATCAGACGGTCCGATCTGCCCCCAACTCTAGATCTCCACTATTTATATCATCCCCTACATTAATAAAATATTTCCATCAATTAAAATTCCCAAAGATATTATTTATTAATTTATTATATTATTTAAGGAAAATTCGGGGTTTTACATCCTCCCCTCCTAAAAGAAAATTTTCGTCCTCGAAATTTGCCTTGTGATTCTGGAAATAGGTAAGGATACCTCCTCTGCATCTCTGACTCAAACTCCCAAGTGGCCTCCTCAACTGTGTGGTTCTGCCAAAGCACTTTCACAAGCGGAATCACTTTAGTACGAAGAACTTGCTCCTTCCTGTCAAGAATCTCAACTGGATGTTCCTCATATGTCAAGTCCCCTCGCACTACCAGTGGTTTATGCTGAATGATATGAGTAGGGTCATGCACGTTGTGCGCACCTGATTTCGGTCGCACGACGAGGCGCACGCAAAACGATGCGTGCCTCAGGATTTGTTTGGAGTTGCCACTGCCTGATGGGGTGCAGGCAGACACTTGGGTGCCTAAGTTCTTCTATTAAGCCTTGGTCTGCGGCTTGAGATTCTAAGTAGGTTCTCGGTTGTGGTCTGGGAAAGTCCGTAGACACCCCAGTCCACCCCGTCAAGTGACGGGTCCCATAGGTTTCCCTGGTTTGAGTCAACTCAGTTGGTCTCTCACTCACCCGATTCCTAATCCAGCATTCAATTTTGGTTAAGTCTAGCGGGACCGCCAAAGTGGTGTGGGTCCCTTTACTTGATTTTATCTTCTTATTTTTGAATGAAGTGAGTTTGATTGGGTGGGCCCCGTTGGAAGGCCCACGGTGTCCCTGGTGGGCTTGGTTAAGCCAACATACCCCCTAGTGGGCCTTAGTCTAGCCTGAGAGGCCCTTTGGGCTTTGGCTCAATGAATTAATTTTATTTAAATTCCAAGTTGAAGATTAAATTTAGTTCCATGCAAAAAGTGAGTCTGGGTTGACTTGCGGGCCCCTGAGTGGGCGTCGTCCTGGTTGCCAAGTGTTTTGAGTTTATTTTTGATTATCCGTGCCAAAATGGGCCAGGCCTTGGGCTTGGGGCCCTTTACCTGGGTTTGGGCTTGAAAGCCCAAGACTGCTTGAGTTAGGGTTTGGAAACCCTAACCTTGGTTGGGTTTAATGGGCTTAATGGGCCCGACAGGCCCTGCCCGTGGTCTCAGCCAAACCAAGCCTAGATCTAAGCATGCATGTTGCCCTAGTTGGGCTTTGATGGGCCTCACAGGGTCTGGCCCACTCAATTCTTTTAATTGTCTTATTTAAGTACAAATAAGTTGGTCGGGCTTGGTGGGCCCCGTTGGAAGGCCCACCGGAAATCAATTTGGACCGGGTCGGTCCATGGCCCATCTTGGGTTTCCGGGTGACCCAGAAACCCTTCTGGTTCATTTGGTTCGATCAAACCAAGCACAAAAATAGCAAAAGAGCACAAAATAGCAAAAATAGCATTCTGGCAGTGTAGCCGGCCTAAGAAGCCAATTACACACAGGGTTCTGTGTATCCGGCATCTTTAGCCAGCTACACATGGGCTTCAGTTGATCCGGCCTGAGTTGCCGGATCAACCCACAGAAGCCTTTTTCTTGGATTTTTGCATTGGGGTTGGGTTTTTAGGCTCCTTGGGATGTTCTGGTAATCGTGTGGGCCCACAGTGGTACAGAGAGAAGGTGAAGCCTCCATTTTCGTCCTCCTTAGGGACTTTAAGAGTTTCAGCGGAGGGGGAGGAGGCTTCTGGAATCACCTTCCCATTCTGGGAGCATTTCCAGCAGCAGGACAGGGACCCAAGTGTCCCCGTCGTGGCTCTTCCTTACTACGAAAACCTGCGACCCAAACCCCCACATAGATTAGACTCCTTAAAGAATTTAAAGAACAAACTACCTACCAAAGTGTTTGTGAGTGTGCACCTGCCATGCTTACCTAAAGTGGACTTGGGAATCATGGTAAACACACGAAAACAGCAAACAAAAGGGGATTGCAAGGTTTGGGGGCAATGACATGTGGCTCCCAAATGAAGATGAATGCTGGAGGATCCCATGCATGTCCAAAACAGTAGCTCAGTCATATTATGGGGCTCAAGAACACAAAAACAGATTTCCTTTATGCACATGAAGCTAAACCAAAGGGTGTAGTGCATCTAGCATTTAAATTCATTCCTTATAGTGAGGACTATGCACATTAAACTAAAGGAATCTATCATACATCACGAAAAAACAAATCCTTCACATGACATAACCTTAGAAACACCAAACGAAGGGTGGAGAAGGGGGGTTACGATGGGATACATTGGATCTTCATGCTAGGGGAACATGCTCCCCCACGAATCATCAAATCAACCTCATAACAGCAACTTATGTGTCTTAAAAGCATGTAAAGACTCAACTTTCATGGTCCCAAGAAATCAAACGTGGACTTCTTACCTTTGGAGGTGTTTATGTAGTGGGAACAAGGGAAAAACTCATGCAAAGTAACACTAGAATAGATTTAAACTAGAGGTGAAGCCAAACTCTCTAGACATCCTTGAAACACTTCCATCTTCATATATGTGAAAGGAGAGTTAGTAGGAGACAATACCTTAGGCTCAAAACCCCGGAATGAGATGTGTGGAGGCTCCTCAAAGTGAAGGAAGCAGCTTGAACAGCACCTCCTCCCACCAATCGCAGCTTCTTCTCCTTGTTCTTGAGTGAGGAAGAGAAGAGAGTAAGGAGGGGTAAAACAGTCCTAGAAGGTTGTTTGGGTGGCTTTGGAGGTAAGGAGAGGTGAGAGGTGAGAGGGGAGGGTTTCACACTAGGAACAATGTGAAGGAAGAGGGAAAACAGCCAAAAAGAAGCCAACCCCCGGAAATGAGCTGCTGTTTGCCTTTTATAGACAAACTTAATGTATCCGGCAACTCAGGCCGGATACCCTAAGCCCTCTTCATATCCGACCTTCATGGCCGGTTACACAGGTGCTTCTTTGTATCCGGCATTCAATGCCGGATACAAAACATAATCATCCGAAAATTAAATGCCACCGCGAATTTGTCGGGCGATCGGCGCGAATCTCGCGCGAAAATCTTTTTGTATCCGACATTCAAGTCCGGATATGAAGGGGAGCAAGTGTATCCGGCATTAAATACCGGATACAAATCGAAAAATCACGGATTTGCCCCTCGACTTGACCGATTCGACCGATTTAACACTTTTGGATATCTACAGATTGGTCCCTGTGAATTTTGGATATTTAAGATTTAGTCCTTGAGATATTTTGCTGCGTTGGCTGCCACGTGTGCAGTTGCTGTGCCACGTGTGCAGTTCTTGGCTTTGCTACTCGGAAACTTCGACAGCTCATATCTCCTTCATCCGAACTCTGATTTGAGCAAACTCAATCGCGTTAGACTCGTATCGGAGCCCTTTATTCAATGACATAGAGCTAAGCACTTGGCACGGGGTTCGAGGAAAAGTCAACTTTCGGCTCTCCTTCAAGTTTGACCGGCCCACAGAACCTTCATCCGGACTACGATTCCAACAAGCTCAGTTGCGTTGGACTCGTGTCGGGATTCTCTATCCATTGAGATAAAGCAAGGTGGCCAATTATCACTTGATCAAAAGGTCAAAATTCGACTCCTCAGGGTTTGACTTTTCTGCTAGGGTTTTCATTTTCAGCACTTTCAGGGGTGCAAAAATAAGGTGCTTACACACTTACTTCCTCAATATAGAAACATGGAGTACGTCATGAACTCCTTCCAGCTGTGTAGGCAAAGCCAATTTGTATGCCACTGGTCCTACTGTACTCTTAATCTCAAATGGACCTATATATCTTGGAACCAACTTGCCTTTCTTTCCAAATCTCTTAATCCCACAAGATGGAGATATCTTCAGAAATACAAAATCTCCAACCTCGAAATGCAAATCTCTCCTTCTAGTATCTGCATAGCTCTTCTGACGACTCTGGGCTGTAAGCATATTCTGCCTAATCTGATTTATCTTCTCAACACTATCTTGTACAATCTGCGGCCCAATAAGTTGTCTTTCTCCAACTTCCACCCAGCACACTAGGGATCTACACGCTCTGCCATAAAGTGCCTCAAATGGTGCCATCAGAATACTTGCCTGATAGCTGTTATTATAGGCAAACTCCACCAATGGTATGTGCCGATTCCAACTGCCTCCCCAATCCATAACACAAAATCTTAGCATATCTTCCAACGTCTGAATGGTACGCTCAGACTGTCCATCTATCTAAGGATGATAGCTGGTACCGAAATTAAGCTTAGTGCCCAAGGCTGCTTGAAATGCAAGCCAAAAGCGCGATGTGAATCGTGCATCTCTGTCAGACACTATGGAAACTGGCACTCCATGAAGTCTTACTATCTCCTTGACATATAGCTCAGCTAAAGACTTCAACTGCTGTGTAGTACTAATAGGCAAGAAATGTGCTGACTTAGTCAGTCTATCCACAACAACCCAAATAGCATCTTCCTTCCTTGCTGTCAATGGTAACCCAGATACAAAATCCATGGTCACATGTTCCCACTTCCATTTTGGAATAGGAAGTGACTGAAGTAAACCAGGTGGCTTCCGATGTTCAGCCTTCACTTGCTGACATGTCAAACATTTAGCCACATACTCTGCAATCTCTTTCTTCATTCCTGACCACCAATAGATTGCTTTCAAATTCTTGTACATCTTTGTACTTCCTGGATGAACTGCATACTTCGATCTATAGCCCTCTGTTAATATCTTTTCCTTAATTTCCTCATCAGTTGGAATACAAATACGGGCTCTAAATCTCAATAGCCCATCTCAATCTGAAAAATCTGCAGCTGCTTCAGATTTTCTACTCACCATCTCCTCTGTCTGAATCAACTGTGGGTCAGTCAACTGTCTCTCCCAATCAACTGAACCAAATCTGGCTCAATCTAAACATGGGCAACCCTGATCACTCCATCCTGTGGCATGCTAAACTCTCCCTGCCAATCTCTAACTGAATCCACCAATCTACATTGGCTCATCATAAAAGCTGCTAAAGTGGCTACCTGATCCTCAACTGCACTTTTTCTGCTCAAAGCATCGGCCACTACGTTTTCTTTACTAGGGTGGTATTGCAATGTAAACTTGAAATCCTTAAGCAGATCCATTCACCGACGCTGCCTCATAATCAAGTCTCTCTGTGAAAACAGATATCTCAAGCTCTTGTGATTAAAAAATATCTCAAACTCTACCCCATAAAGATAATGTCTCCACAGCTTCAGTGCAAAAACTATGGCTGCTAACTCTAGATCGTGAGTAGGGTAGTTCTGCTCATGCGGCCTCAACAATCTCGAAGCATACGCTACAACTTTGCCCTGCTGCATCAAAACACATCCCAAGCGAATGCTAAAAGCATCAAAATATACTGCAAATACCTCATCTATGGATGGCACAATCAAAACTGGGGTAGTAGTCAACCTCTGCTTCAATTCCTGGAAACTCTGCTTGCACTTCTCATCCCACTGGAATTTCACTGCCTTCTTGGTTAGGTTAAACAAGGGTGCGGCTATACGAGAAAATCCCGCGATGAATCTCCTATAGTACCCTGCCATACCAAGGAAACTCCTGACCTTTGTCACTGTAGTGAGTCTAGGCCATTCTGCCGCTGCCCTAACCTTCTCAGGGTCCACAGATATACCCTCACCTGAGATAACATGACCTAAGAATGAAATCTATCTCAGCCAAAACTGACACTTGCTGAATTTCCCATACAGCCTGTGGTCTTTCAAGGTGTGTAGTACTACCTTCAAATGCCCAACATGTGCCTCTCGGATCTTAGAATATACTAGGATGTCATCAATGAACACTACTACAAAACTGTCCAAGTATGCATGAAAAATCCTGTTCATGAGGTCCATGAAGACAGCTGGGGCATTGGTCAGCCCAAAAGGCATAACTAAGAACTCATAATGCCCATAGCATGTACAGAAAGCCGTCTTCTCTATGTCCTCCTCTACCACTCTCAACTGATGGTAGCCCGACCTCAAATCTATCTTGGAGAACCAAGATGCACCTCCTAACTGGTCAAACAAGTCATCAATCCTAGGCAACGGATACTTGTTCTTCACTGTCACTTGATTTAGTTGCCTATAATTAATACACATCCTCATACTACCATCCTTCTTCTACACAAACAGGACTGGTGCGCCCCATGGAGACACACTCGGTATGATGAATCCCTTCTCTTGAAGCTCATCTAGCTACTTCTTCAGTTCCTCTTGTTCTGGTTTCGCAAGCTGATAGGGTGCCTTCGAAACTGGAGCCATACCAGGCATCAACTGGATTCTGAACTCTACACCTCTAGTAGGTGGTAATCCAGGTAACTCCTCTGGAAACACATCCGCAAACTCCTAAACTACAGGTACATCGGAGATGACAAGGGTGTCACTCCTAAGCTCCTCTGCTACCACAGATGCTACCAGACTAATCCGCGACTTCAACCCCTCACATTTGAAACAATGAGTGGTTTGATCTGGCCCTTTAACTATCACCGTCCCCGCATAGCAATCCAAAGTTACATGGTGTCTACATAACTAGTTCATCCCCAATATTACATCGAATCCTCCGATATCTAAGGCAATCAAATCGCCAGTCAACTCCAGTCTCCCTAATCTAATCATGCAGTCTCTATACATACATTCCACTCTAGTAGACTCTCCCAAAGGTGTGTGCAAAGATAATGCAATATCTAAATCCGTTGGTGACAATCCAATCCGTCGTGCACAAACAGGCGATATAAATGAATGTGAAGCACCAAAATCAAACAAAACACATGTTGATCTACCACAAATGAAAATAATACCTCTGATAAGCTCAAGTGCCTCATGATCAGCCTCGATCTCCTCCACATGCTCAGGCTCATGCTCCTCATGTGCCTCCACTGCATACACTCTAGCTGGCTGCGGCTGCTGACCAGGTATTGCCTGCCTCTAACCTCCTCTCTGAACTGATCCCCTACCCTGGGACCTCTGTCCTACTGGTGTTCTCTGAGCTGGTTGCTGAAACTGTGGCCTCTGTGGGAAAGCATGCATAGTCTCTGACTGTGGTAAAGCTAGTCGTGGCATTGCTAACGACTAATAGCTCGGAGAGAAACGATAGTCATTGATCCTATGACCCACCTTTCCGCACCTTTAACAAGTGCCTGGAGCTATGACACACGGACCCGGTACATGGTACCTGCCACAACTGGCACATCCCCTCTGAGCTGGTCTATACATTTGAACTCCTTAAGACTCTGCCCTAGTCCAGTCTCTGGGCCTCTTGTTCCCACTAAGGAAACCTCTTTGATCTGCCGGCCTCATAGGTGGTCTAGCCCTGCTCTGGCCTCTATGTCACCCTCAGCCCTGGTGGCTCGACGTACAATGTCCTTCAGTTCTGTGCATAGGAGCACTGTCAACATGCTCTTAATCTCAGGCTTTAGTCCCCGCTCGAAATGTGAAGTCAGCCTCCTCTAATCCTGTGTCATATGGGGTGCAAAACGAGATAAGGCTGCAAATCTAGCCTCATACTGAGCCACTTTCTGGCTCCCTTGGGTAATCTCCATGAATTCCCGCTCCTTCTTGAGCCGGACCTCCTCAAAAAAGTACTGGTCGTAGAATACCTCTTGGAATCTATCCCAAGTCATATAAGTAGCCTGAGGGTCCTACCTCTTCCTAGATGTCCACCAGTGCATTGCCTCACCCTCAAATAAGAATGCTGCCAGTCTCACCCTCATATCCAATGGGCATCCCATGGCCTCGAAGATCCAGTCCACTCGCATCAGCCATCGCTCTGCCTCCATCAGATCTGATTGTCCACTGAAAATAGGTGGATCCAACTTCCTGAACTGCTCTAGATCCTTGGCCGTCTATATCTGTCTTTCATGTATCGACGCATCCCCGTGACTATTGCCACCATTTCCATGCTGGCTCAATCTCTCCTCCCTTTCCTTATCAAGAAGCTATGCCAAGCTACTAACAACAGCCCACAAGTCACCCCCTGGAGGTGGTGGAGGTAATGGAACTTCCTGCTGCTGCTCCTCAACCTCAGCTCTCTCTACAGGATCAGCTCGAGTACGTCTCCCTCTACCAGCCATCTGCAAAATACAAATTTCACTTGTTAGAATTCAATAATTCTAGGGGTTCTATCTAGCGTACTCACAATTCCCATTCCCCTAAGGCTAGTTATCTAAGGTTAGGACCATTTTCTTTGATACCATCTCTGTAACGCCCCGAACCCAGGTCAATGCAAAGCCAACATCCGACCTGAACCCGGTTCGCTACTGTAACAACCCGAATTCAGTTCATCAACCAAATCCGAGATGCTACTAGCCCATATCAAATAAACATCAAGAATATACCAGACTAAAGAAATAAATGATCCATTCATTAATTAACTATCAGAGTGCAGAACATGTATGTGCGGAAGTATAGTCTAAAAATCCTCAAGAACTAATATAGTTAACCATCAAAATCAATATTAAAGTTTGGTAAAATAAAAGGGTCACTAATCTCTCATCTCTCTAATACATCAAACAAAAATGAATAATAATCTGATCAAAATAACTAAATCTATATTAATCCACAACCTCAGACAATATCCGGATAATAGTACTCCTCCGGCGAATAATCAGCTAGCTCTCCCTGGAAATCACTACTATGATCCCCCTTTCGCGTATCAACTGAAAAATGAAATAAAGGTAGGGTGAGATACGAATATCCCAGTAGGTAACACATGCATGTTTAAACAGTTCATATAAGTAAAATAATAGTTCATGCACGATTAAGCAATCTCGACTAAGCAGGCTCGTATAACCATTCTTATCGATCATGAATACCAAACAGTATAATAAACAGTTATAAATATGAATTTCAACATGTTATATTATAGGAATCCAATATTAGAAATCAATAGTATAATCCATAAGTTACTAGGATGCACTAAACAGTCACATCCAACCAATATACCAATTACATGCCTCCAGCATGTATGCAACAGTAACAACATGTGTTATGATTTTAATATCATTGTAGGACTCACAAAGATAGATAAACCTTTTGAGATGACTCTCGATCAATCGTTATACTACCGTGCGGCTTAGGAGCAATGCTACTAATGATACTCAAGTCCCATGCAGCATAGCTTAGACAAGAGCCGTAGACACTGACTTATTGCACACGTACCATCAGAGTTGGCATATACCACCAGCATGTAACACCATAATCAATACATGGAGATGGTCGCTTATCCACATGTACAGGGAATCACCAGCGGCTCACCAGGGTGTCCCTCCAGACATAGGACCTTCCCAAACAAACCAACTCGCAAAGGAAGCGCGCTCGCACAAGGGAGAAACTCAACCCAAATGAAATATCCCTTAGCTATCTAGCCACAACTATGGATCCATAACCAACTATGCCCACTAGACTCCAAATATCCCTAAAGTCTAATAATTCTATAAGGGTTGGTTCCTAGCGGCATATAAAGAGTAAATCTGACATTTCCTTCAATATTCGGGTTAACTGGGTTGAACTTATGATCTAAATTCTCTTTAAATATTTATCTGGTTTATAGTGCAATTTAGAGATGTTCTGATAATCAAATAATAGGTCAAATCTTCCAAATACAAGATTTCACAGTCTCATACAAAGTTTGGCTACTAGTGTCCTAAATATCTCCCTAATTTATTTTTCTGTAAAACAGAAAATTTGATAAATTAATTTGGTCTTAAAACATCTTAATTAATGATTAAAATTGACTAAACATAGTTTGGAATTGAATCAGGGTTTGAAAATACGAATACCTGCATTTTCTACATAGAGCGCCTACGATCGCCCCGGCGGTCTAAGGTAGGCGGTAGTTCATTTTAGGTCGCCGACGATAAGTCGTCTAGCGGTCTCAGGCGGTCTCGAATTTTGTACTAGCACTTAAGAGCGCTGAGAATTGCCGAGCACAGTAAGGTCGGCGGTCACTCAAAAACGTTCAGAAACAGTTTAAAAATGTGATTTTTCACGTCCAAGATCATTCTAACATACATATAATATTGTTATCAAACTAAATACATGAATATATCATATAAAATCATGCTTTGAAGATTAAACACACGTAAATCCAAAAACTAACGATCAAACGGTGTCACCTACCTTGTTCGCGTTGTTTTTCCTTCTCCTATTGAACAATGACGACCACTGTCACCCAGCAATGCTCTAGACGATGAAGACGACAATACACGAGTCCTCTTGTAACACCCTGAACCCGGGTCAGTTCAAACCGGCACCCGACCCGAACTCAGTTCACTACTGTAACAACCCGAATTCAGTTCAACAACCAAATCCGAGGTGTTACTGGCCCATATCAAATAATCATCAAGAATATACCAGACTAAAGAAATAAGTAATCCATTCAATTAAGTAACTATCAGAGTGCGGAACATGTATGTGCATAAGTATAGTCTAAAATCCTCAAGGAACAAATGTAGTTAACCATCAAAATCAATATTTAAGTCTGGTAAAATAAAAGCTCACTAATCTCTCATCTCTCTAATACATCAAACCCAAATAAAATAGAATAATCTGATAAAATAACTAAATCCATGACAATCCACAACCTCAGACCAAATCCGGGTAATAGTAATCCTCCGGTGAATAATCAGCTATCTCTCCCTGGAAATCAATACTCTGATCCCCCTCTCGCGTATCAACTGAAAAATGAAATAAAGGTAGGGTGAGATACGAATATCCCAGTAGGTAACACATGCATGTTTAAACAGTTTATATAAGTAAAATAACAGTTCATGCACGAATAAGCAATCTCGACTAAGCAAGCTCATATAATCATTCGTATTGATCATGAATACAAAACAGTATAGTTAAAACGTTCTAAATATGAATTTCAGCAAGTTTTATTATAGGAATCCAATATCAAAATCAATAACATAATCCATACTTTGCTAGGATGCACTAAACAGTCACATCCAACCAATATACCAATTACATGCCTCCAGCATGTATACAATAATAATAACAAGTGTTTGTGATTTTAGTGTCATTGTAGGACTCACAAAGATAAATAAACCTTTTGAGATGACTCTTGACCAATCGCTATACCACCGTGGGTCTTAGGAGTAATGCTACTAATGATATTCAAGTCCCATGCAGCGCAGCTTAGACAAGAGCCGTAGTCATTGAGTTATTGCACACGTACCCATCAGAGTTGGCATGTACCACCAGCATGCAGCACCAGAATCAATACATGGAGATGGTCACTAATCCACAAGTATAGGGAATCACCAGCAGCTCACCGGGGTGTCCCTCCAGACATAGGACCTTCCCAAACAAACCAACTTGCAAAGGAAGCAAGCTCGCACAAGAGAGAAACTCAACCCAAATGACATATCCCTCAACTATCTAGCCACAACTATGGATCCATAACTAGCTATGCCCACTAGACTCCAAAAATTCCCTAAAATATAATATTTATATAAGGGTTGGTGCCTAGCGGCATATAAAGGTTAAATCTGACATTTACTTCAATATTCGGGTCAACTGAGTTGAACTTATGATCTGAATTCTTTTTATGTAATTATCTTGTTTATAGTGTAATTTAGAGATGTTCTCGTAATCAAATAATAGTCAAGTTTTCCAAAGAATAGATTTCTCAATTACGTTCAAAGTTTGGCAACTAATGTCCTAAATATCTCCCTAATTTATTTTTCTGTAAAATAGGAAATTGAATAATTTATTTTGGTCTTAAAACATCTTAATTAATGATTAAAATTGTCTAAAAATAGTTTGGAATTGAATCAGGGTTTGAAATTACGAAATTCTGCATTTTCTGCACAGAGCACCTAGGATCGCCCCGGCGGTCTAAGGTAAGCGGTAGTTGATTTTTGATAGCCGACAATAAGTTGTCTCGCGATCTCAGGCGGTCTCAAAACTTATACTAGCGCCTACGAGCGCCGAGGATCGCCGAGCACAGTCGAGGTCGGCGATCACTCGAAAACGATGTGAAACAGTGTAAAAATGTGATTTTTCACGTCCAAGATCATTCTAACATACATATAATATTGTTATCAAACTAAAAACATGAATATATTATACAAAAACATGCTTTGGAGATTAATCAAACGTAAATCCAAAAACAAGCGGAAAACTGTGTCACCTACCTCTGTTTACGGTTGTTTCTCCTTCTTTTCTCTAAACAACGACTAGATCAAGATGAACTCTGCCTAGAAGAGTAGAAAACGAGCAACTCCCTTTCCCTTTTCTTTCTTCTTCTTCTTCTTCTCTTCCGGTCGTTCTTGGTCGCTCACGGCTTTGTCTCTTGCGGGTGTAGAATACGAACGAGTATTCCAATAGTATACGATTAGGTTATTTTAATACATTATATACCAACGAGCAACTCACATGCATTAGACTCCATGCATAGCCCAATCAAAATACAGCTTACTTTAATTATTAATCTTACCTTGATAACTTATTATCGGACGGTCGGATCTACGTCCAATTCTGGATCTCCACTATTTATATCATTCCCTACATTAATAAAATATTTCCATCTGTTATACTCTCAAGGATATTATTTATTAATTTTTTTTATTATTTAAGGAAAATTCGGGGTTTTACATCCTCCCCTCCTAAAAGAAAATTTTCGTCTTCGAAATTTACCTTGTGATTTTGGAAATAGGTGAGGATACTTCCTTTGCATCACTGACTCCAACTCCCTAGTAGCCTCCTCAACTGTGTGATTTTGCCAAAGAACTTTCACAAGTGGAATCACTTTAGTACAAAGAATTTGCTCCTTCCTGTCCAAAATCTCAACTGGATGTTCTTCATATGTCAAGTCCCCTCACACTACCAGTGGTTCATGCTGAATGATATGAGTAGGGTCATGCACGTACTTCCTCAACATAGAAACATGGAATACGTCATTAATTCCTTCCAGCTGTGCAGGCAAAGAAAATTTGTATGCCACTGGTCCCACTGTACTCTTAATCTCAAATAGACATATATATCTTGGAACCAACTTGCCTTTCTTCCCAAATCTCTTAATTCCACGAGATGGTGATATCTTCAGAAATACAAAATCACAACCTCGAAATGCAAATCTCACCTTTTGGTATCTGCATAGCTCTTCTGACGACTCTGAACTGTAAGCATATTCTGTCTAATCTGATTTACCTTCTCAATGCTATCCTGTACAATCTGTGGCCCAATAAGTTGTCTTTCTCCAACTTCCACCCAGCATACTGGGGATCTACACGGTCTGCCATAAAGTGCCTCAAATGGTGCCATCTGAATACTCGCCTGATAACTATTATTATAGGCAAACTCCACCAATGGTAGGTGCTGATTCCAACTGCCTCCCCAATCCATAACACAACATCTCAGTATATCTTCCAATGTTTGAATGGTACGCTCAGACTGTCCATTTGTCTGAGGATGATAGCTGGTGCTGAAACTAAGCTTAGTGCCTAAGGATGCCTGAAATGCAAGCCAAAAGCGTGACGTGAATCGTGCATCTCTGTCAGACACTATGGAAACTGGAACTCCATGAAGTCTCACTATCTCCTTGACATATAGCTCAGCTAAAGACTTCAACTATTGTGTAGTGCTAATAGGCAAGAAATGTGCTGACTTAGTCAGTCTATCCACAACAACTCAAATAGCATTTTCCTTCCTTGCTGTCAATGGTAACCCAGATACAAAATCCATGGTCACATGTTCCCACTTCCATTCTGGAATAGGAAGTGACTGAAGTAAACCAGGTGGCTTCCGATGTTCAGCCTTCACTTGCTGGCATGTCAAACATTTAGCCACATACTCTGTAATCTCTCTCTTCATTCCTGACCACCAATAGATTTCTTTCAAAGTCTTGTACATCTTTGTACTTCCTAGGTGAATTGCATACCTCAATCTAGGACCCTCTGTCAATATCTTCTCCTTAATTTCCTCGTCAACTGGAACACAAATACGGCCTCTATATCTCAATAGCCCATCTCTATCTGAAAAATCTGCAGCTGCACCAGATCCTCTACTCATCATCTCCCTAGTCTGAATCAACTATGGGTCAGTCAACTGCCTCTCCCGTATCAACTGAACCAAATCTGGCTCAATCTGAACACGGGCATCTCTGATCACTCCATCCTATGGCATGCTAAACTCTCCCTGCCAATCTCTGACTGAATCCACCAATCTACACTGACTCATCATAAAAGCTGCTAAAGTGGCTACCTGATCCTCAACTGCACTTTTTCTGCTCAAAGCATCAGCCACTACGTTTGCTTTACCAGGGTGGTATTGCAAAGTAAACTTGAAATCCTTAAGCAGATCCATCCACCGACACTGCCTCATATTCAAGTCTCTCTGTGAAAATAGATATCTCAAGCTCTTATGATCAGAAAATATCTCAAACTCTACCCCATAAAGATAATGCCTCCATAGCTTCAGTGCGAAGACTATGGCTGCTAACTTTAGATCGTGAGTAGGGTAGTTCTTCTCATGCGGCCTCAACAATCTCGAAGCATATGCTACAACTCTGCCCTGCTGCACCAAAACACATCCCAAGCCAATCCTAGAAGCATCACAATATACTGCAAATGCCTCGTCCATGGATGACACAATCAAAACTGGGGTAGTAGTCAACCTCTGATTCAATTCCTAGAAACTCTGCTGTCACTTCTCATCCCACTGGAATTTCACTGCCTTCTTGGTTAGGTTAGACAAAGGTGCAACTATACGAGAAAATCCTGCGATTAATCTCCTATAGTACCATGCCATACCAAGGAAACTCCTAACCTCTGTCACTGTAGTGAGTCTAGGCCATTCTGCCACTACCTTAACCTTCTCAGGGTCCACAGATATACCCTCACCTGAGATAACATGACCTAAGAATGAAATCTATCTCAGCAAAAACTGACGCTTGCTGAATTTCCCATACAGTCCATGGTCTCTCAAAGTGTGCAATACTGCCTTCAAATGCCCAACATGTGCCTCTCGGGTCTTAGAATATACCAGGATGTCATCAATGAATACCACCACAAAACTGTCCAAGTATGCATGAAAAATCCTGTTCACGAGGTCCATGAAAATAGCTGAGGCATTGGTCAGCCCAAAAGGCATAACCAAGAACTCATAATGCCCATAGCGTGTACGGAAAGCCGTCTTCTCTATGTCCTCCTCTGCCACTCTCAACTGATGGTATCCCGACCTCAAATCTATCTTGGAGAACCAAGATGCACCTCCTAACTGGTCAAACAGGTCATCAATCCTAGGCAACGGATACTTGTTCTTCACTGTCACTTGATTCAGTTGCCTATAATCAATACACATCCTCATACTACCATCCTTCTTCTGCACAAACAGAACTGGTGCGCCCCATGGCGACACACCCAGTCTGATGAATCCCTTCTCCTGAAGCTCATCTAGCTGCTTCTTTAGTTCCTCCTGTTCTGGTTTCGCAAGCCGATAGGGTGGCTTTGAAATTGGAGCTGTATCAGGCATCAACTGTATCCTGAACTCTACTCCTCTAGTAGGTGGTAATCCAGGTAAATCCTCTGGAAACACATCCGCAAACTCCTAAACTACAGGTACATCAGAGATGACAAGGGTGTCACTCCTAAGCTCCTCTGCAATCACAGATGCTACCAGACCAATCCGCGACTTCAACCCCTTACATTTGAAACAATGAGTGGTGTTATCTAGCCCTCTAACTAGCACCGTGCCCGCATAGCAATCCAACATCACACGATGTCTACATAACCAGTCCATCCCCAATATTACATCGAATCTTCCAATATCTAGGGCAATCAAATCGCCAGACAACTCTAGTCTACCCAATCTAATCATGCAATCTCTATACATATATTCGACTCTAATAGACTCTACCAAAGGTGTGTGTACAGATAATACAATATCCAATTCAGTGGGTGACAATCCAATACGTCATGCACAAACAGGCAATATAAATGAATGTGAAGCACCAGAATCAAACAAAACACATGCTGATCTACCACAAATGAAAATAATACCTCCGATCAGCTCAGGTGACTCATGATCAACCTCGATCTCCTCCACATGCTCAGGCTCATGCCCCTTATGTGCCTCCACTGCATATACCCTCGCTGGCTACGGCTGCTAAGCAGGTATTGCCTACCTCTGACCTCCTCTCTAAACTGGTCCTCTGCCCTGGGGCTTCTGCCCAACTAGCGCTCTCTGACCTTGCTGCTGAAACTGTGGTCTCTGTGGGAAAACAGGCGCAGGCTCTGTTTGTGGTAAAGCTGGTTGTGGCACTGCTAACGACTGATAGCTCAGAGAGAAACGACAATCAGTAATCCTATGATCCGCCTTTACACATCTGTAACAAGTGCCTGGTGCTGTGACACATAGACTAGGTACATGATACCTACCACAACTGGCACATCCCCTCTGGGCTGGTCTATACTGACCTCTTGAAGGCTCCACCCTAGTGCAGTCTCTGGGCCTCTTGTTTCCACTAACGAAACCTCTCTGGTCTGCCGGCTCATAGGTGGTCTAACCTTGCTCTGGCTCACTCTAGCCTCTATGTCACTCTCAGCCCTGGTGGCTCTACGTACAACGTCCTTAAGTTCTGTGCATAAGAGTACCGTCAACATACTCTTAATCTCGGGCTTTAGACCCCGCTCAAAATGTGAAGTCAACCTCCTCTCATCCTGTGTCATATGGGGTGCAAAGCGAAATAAGGTTGCAAATCTAGCCTCATACTGGGCCACTGTCTGGCTCCCCTGGGTAATCTCCATAAATTCTCACTCCTTCTTGAGCTGGACCTCCTCAGAAAAGTACTGGTCGTAGAAGACCTCTCGGAATCTATCCCAAGTCATATAAGTAGCCTAAGGGTCCTGCCTCTTCCTAGAGGTCCACCAATGAACTGCCTCACTCTCAAATAGAAAAGCTGCCAATCTCACTCTCCTATCCATCGGGTATCCCATGGCCTAAAAAATCCACTCCACTTGCATCAGCCATCTCTCAGCCTCCATTTGATTTGGACGTCCACTGAAGATAGGTGGATCCAACTTCCTGAACTACTCTAGATCCTTGGCCTTCTGTATCGCTCTCTCATGTATAGGCGCATCCCCGTGACCATTGCCACCATTTCCACCATTGCCATGCTGGCTCAGTCTCTCCTGCCTTTCCTTGGAAAGAAGCTCTGCCAAGCTACTAACAACTGCCCACAGATCACCCCCTGGAGGTGGTGGAGGTAATGGAACATCCTGCTGCTCCTCCTCAACATCCGCTCTCTCAACAGGATCAGCTCTAGCACGTCTCGCTCTACCAACCATTTGCAAAATACAAATTTCACTTGTCAGTATCCAATAATTCTAGGGGTTCTATCTAGCGTACTCACAATCCCATTCCCTAAAGCTGGCTATTTAAGGTTAGGACCATTTGCTCTGATACAATCTCTATAACACCCCGAACCCAGGTTAGTGCAAACCGGCACCCGATCCGAACCCAATTCACTACTGTAACAACCCGAATTCAGTTCAACAACCAAATCCGAGGTATTACTGACCCATATCAAATAATCATCAAGAATATACCAAACTAAAGAAATAAGTAATCCATTCAATTAAGTAACTATCAGAGTGCGGAACATGTATGTACAGAAGTATAGTCTAAATCCTCAAGGAACTAATGTAGTTAACCATCAAAATCAATATTTAAGTTTGGTAAAATAAAAGGTCACTAATCTCTCATCTCTCTAATACATCAAACCCAAATAAAATAGAATAATCTGATAAAGTAACTAAATCCATGACAATCCACAACCTCAGACCAAATCCGGGTAATAGTAATCCTCTGGTGAATAATCAGCTATCTCTCCCTGGAAATCAATACTATGATCCCCCTTTCGCGTATCAGCTGAAAAATGAAATAAAGGTAGGGTGAGATACGAATATCCCAGTAGATAACACATGCATGTTTAAATAGTTCATATAAGTAAAATAACAGTTCATGCACGAATAAGCAAGCTCGTATAATCATTCGTATTGATCAAGAATACAAAACAGTATAGTTAAACAGTTCTAAATATGAATTTCAGCAAATTTTATTATAGTAAATCCAATATCAGAATCAATAACATAATCCATACTTTGTTAGGATGCACTAAACAGTCACATCCAACCAATATACCAATTACATGCCTCCAGCATATATACAATAGTAATAACAAGTGTTTATTATTTTAGTGTCATTGTAGGACTCACAAAGATAGATAAACCTTTTGAGATGACTCTCGACCAATCGCTATACCACCGTGCATCTTGGGAGCAATGCTATTAATAATATTCAAGTCCCATGCAGCGCAGCTTAGACAAAAGCCGTAGTCACTGAGTTATTGCACACGTACCCATCAGAGTTGGCATGTACCACTAGCATGCAGCACTAGAATCAATACATGTAGATGGTCGTTTATTCACATGTATAGGGAATCACCAGCGGCTCACCGGGGTGTCCCTCCAGACAGAGGACCTTCCCAAACAAACCCACTTGCAAAGGAAGCGCGTTTGCACAAGGGAGAAACTCAAACCAAATGACATATCCCTCTGCTATCTAGCCACAACTATGGATCCATAACCAGCTATGCCCACTAGACTCCAAATATTCCCTAAAATATAATATTTCTATAAGGGTTAGTGCCTAGCGGCATATAAAGGTTAAATCTGACATTTACTTCAATATTCGGGTCAACTGAGTTGAACTTATGATCTGAATTCTTTTTATGTAATTATCTTGTTTATAGTGTAATTTAGAGATGTTCTCGTAATCAAATAATAGTCAAGTTTTCCAAAGAATAGATTTCTCAATTACGTTCAAAGTTTGGCAACTAATGTCCTAAATATCTCAGTAATTTATTTTTCTGTAAAATAGGAAATTGAATAATTTATTTTGGTCTTAAAACATCTTAATTAATGATTAAAATTGTCTAAAAATAGTTTGGAATTGAATCAGGGTTTGAAATTACGAAATTCTGCATTTTCTGCACAGAGCACCTAGGATCGCCCCGGCGGTCTAAGGTAAGCGGTAGTTGATTTTTGATCGCCGACGATAAGTTGTCTCGCGATCTCAAGCGGTCTCAAAACTTATACTAGCGCCTAAGAGTGCCGAGGATCGCTGAGCACAGTCGAGGTCGGCGGTCACTCGAAAACGTTCAGAAACAGTGTAAAAATGTGATTTTTCACGTCCAAGATCATTCTAACATACACATAATATTGTTATCAAACTAAATACATGAATATATCATACAAAAACATGCTTTGGAGATTAATCAAACGTAAATCCAAAAACAAGCGGAAAATTGTGTCACCTTCCTCTGTTTACGGTTGTTTCTCCTTCTCTTCACTAAACAACGACTAGATCAAGATGAACTCTACCTAGAAGAGTGGAAAACGAGCAACTCCCTCTCCCTTTTCTTTCTTCTTCTTCTTCTCTTCTGGTCGTTCTTGGTCGCTCACGGCTTTGTCTCTTGCGGGTGTAGAATACGAACGAGTATTCCAATAGTATACGATTAGGTTATTTTAATACATTATATACCAACCAGCAACTCACATGCATTAGACTCCATGCATAGCCCAATCAAAATACAGCTTACTTTAATTATTAATCTTACCTTGATAACTTATGATCGGACGGTCGACTCTGCGTCTGATTCTGGATCTCCACTATTTATATCATCCCTTACATTAATAAAATATTTCCATTAGTTATAACTCTCAAGGATATTATTTATTAATTTATTTTGTTATTTAAGGAAAATTCGGGGTTTTACACCTCTCTTCCTCCTCCTTCTTCTTCTTCTCTTCCGGTCGCATAGTCGCTCTTGGTCGTTTCTATCTTGCGGCTGTCGAATACGAAGAGTATGTCCCAGAAGTGATACTTCCATAAAAGAAAGTCTAAGATTCATTGGACTTCTCATGTGGAGGGATCATACATGTGTTCAATCCTTTTTTCAAGTTTTTTTTTAATTTTAATTAGCAAGCTTTCTTTATTTTGAGCATGAACAACAATTGGCAACCACCTTGTGTGGGTGAATGGGGGTGCCTAACACCTTCCCCCGTTCATAATCTAATCCCGTTACCCATCTCTGGATTTTATTTTCAAGTAGGGTAATTTTTCTTCTAGATTTGTTTTTTTTTCTTATTTTGATGATTTTTGGTGTCCATTCACACCTAAAATTGAATGGTGGCGACTCCTCCCATTTTGTTGAGCTCGTGTGATGATGAAGGAAATCATCTAGGTGATTTTCCATGTCTCACATCGCCCTGGCGGTCTAAGGTAGGCGGTAGTTCATTTTAGGTCGCCGACGATAAGTCGTCTAGTGGTCTCAGGCGATAAGAGCGCTGAGGATCGCCGAGCACAGTAAGGTCGGTGGTCACTCAAAAACGTTCAGAAACAGTTTAAAAATGTTATTTTTCACATCCAAGATCATTCTAACATACATATAATATTGTTATCAAACTAAATACATGACTATATCATATAAAATCATGCTTTGGAGATTAAACACAAGTAAATCCAAAAACTAACGATCAAACGGTGTCACCTACCTTGTTCGCGTTGTTTTTCCTTCTCCTCTTGAACAACGACGACCACTATCACCCAGCAATGCTCTGGATGATGAAAATCACAAGACACGAGTCCTCTCTTCCTCCTCCTTCTTCTTCTTCTTCTCTTCCGGTCGCACAGTCACTCTCGGTCGTTTTTGTCTTGCGGCTGTCGAATACGAAGAGTATAAGCAAATACAATTAGGTATTTCCCCGAACGTATTCTTCTAGGGTATTTAACTTGTATATATACTCTTTGATCCCACGCAACCCACACACAAAACTAAACGTACATCGCCCAATTAGAATACATCTAAATTAGCGTATCAAGCATACCTCGATATCTCACGATCAAACGGTCGGATCTGCGCCCAACTCTGGATCTCCACTATTTATATCATCCCCTACATTAATAAAATATTTCCATCAATTAAAATTCCCAAAGATATTATTTATTAATTTATTATATTATTTAAGGAAAATTCGGGGTTTTACACCTTCTGGATGTACTAAATAATAGAATTAATAAGTATTGACACCCTGTGTTCTAAATGAGGAAAATTTTTGGATCTACTAGCACCCATTATAGATACATGATAGATGTGAGTAGGTCTTTAGTACGAAGGTGATCCAACTTGTTAGAGTGTTATGGTCGAAACATACTGTAGAAAAGCTAGATGGGAGTTAAAATCTTAAATGAAAGGGAAGTACCAATATTTGTTCAAGGAATCACCAAGCAAATTTCGAGGATGAAATTTTTTTGTTAGGAGGGGAGAATGTAAAATCCCAGATTTTAGTAATAAAATAATTATACTTAATAAATAAACTAACTGAGTTATTAATAATATGCAGTAGTTGAGGACTTGGTTCAACCCGGAGAAGACCAAGGTGAACCGGAGGAGAACTCGGAAAGCTTATCTAAGGTGAGATTTTAAACTTAAATTAGGGGGAAAGTTTTGTTATAATTATTCAGATTATCATGGTGTAGAACTAATTAAAAATAAAATAATAAGGGAGATGGTCGAACCCAAAGAGAGTGGGTTGACCCAATGGGTTATTTGGTTTGAGGCTCCATGGTTTAATTGGTTTGACTTAGTGAAGGGCGTATTATGGTAAAGTACTTTAAATAATTAAATAACCTAGACATGCATGGAGTTGGTCACGTTAAGAACAAAACACAAAATAGAAGTAGCCGCACGACAATTCTATTCCCTCTACACTTCTCTCTCTTTTTCCTAAAGTAAAACCCTAGTATTCAAGACTTATTGGAGCCATCTTAGGGAAGGAGAAGGAGTATTTCGTGCAAAAAAACCCAGGTAAGATCAAACCAAGATGAAAGCTCTGTTTTGGAAAGTTTAGACTTGTTATAGGGTTCCTAAAGTTATGGTTTTCTTAACCCAGAAGTGATTGAGGCTTGTTGAGATCATTTGGTGTTATTAGTAGTGATCTTGCGTTGCTTTTAGGAGAGGTTTTAGTTTCTAAAACCAAATAAGTAGTCCCTTTAACTCTTGCACAAAAGAAATTCGTGTTTACTCGATATCCATGATTATTCGTAGATTTGATGAGTTGTTTTTGTTGTTTATGATGTTTTATTTGTTAGAAATTGTTCTAGCATGTTTATAAAGTGTTTTAGAATGATTTAGAATGGATTTGATGCATTGGATATTGAGTTCTGGAATTTCTATTGAATTTCGTAAAGTTGCAAATTTTTAACATATCGGGCCACCCGAGCAGTCGCTCGAGCGCCCTTTGTTTATTTTTGGAACCCAAAAGCTATTTTCCCAAATTGAACTGTTGCCTGAACAGTCGCTCGAGCGACCTATCAAGCGACCAACCCTGAAACGACCAAACTGTTAAGCCATTCGAGCGTCGGAATGCTTTTGGATACATGTTTCGAAAGAGGCACTTTTACTTAATACCATTGTTCCAAATGTTTCTATTTTTAACCAAAGATGATTTTAAGAGTTCCTACAGCTATATTTGGACTATCTCAACATGTTTTGAGTGCTAAATGATTGTACATACACCCGGATTATTTTGCCCATTGAAACCGTGAGTTTGAGATATATATTTGATTCCACTTGTGTGGGTTTTTGGGTCACAGTTGTGGCAAAGTAGGTGCCTGGATTATTGTTCTCTGCAAGGTGGATTTGATTATTGATATTTATATCCTCAGTTCGTGTACTCAGTGGGATACTTCCTCAATCCGTGTACTCGGTGGGAAGCTAGCTACTTTTGTTTATCCTCAGTTCGTGTACTCGGCAGGATACTTCCTAAATCCGTGTACTTGGTGGGAAGTTGGTTACTTTTGTTTATCTTCAGTCCGTGTACTCGGCGGGATACTTCCTCAATCCGTGTACTCGGTGGGAAGCTGGTTACTTTGGTTTATCCTTAGTCCGTGTACTCGGCGGGATACTTCCTCAATCTGTGTACTCGGTGGGAAGCTGGTTACTTTTGTTTATTCTCATTCCGTGTACTCGGTAGGATACTTCCTCAATCCGTGTACTCGGTCGGAACCTCGTTATTGGTATATATTTCCTCAATCTGTGTACTCAGTGGGAAGATGGTTATTTGGTGGCTGTTGCCTTTTATCCTCAGTCCGTGTACTCAACGAGATACTTCAATATGGTTGTAGTGATATTTCACAGTGTTTGAGTTTTAGTCTGATTAAATGCTGCATATGTTTTATTGTTGTCAACTATTTGCATGACTACTTACTGAGATGTTGTTTCTCACATTATCATTTTATCGGTTTTGTTTTCAAATATTCCTGGTGAGGATGTTGCGGGGATAGACACTTCTGGGGATTTTACTGAGTACCAGGATGAAGATTACTTTATTCCTGTATAGGTTTAGGGATTCACATTAATAAAGTTGACATGGTATTGGAAGAATTGTTTTAGATTACTTTTATTTAGGTGACATGGGTGATGTTCATTTTATTCTAGTTAACCCTTTTCAGACTTAGTTGAGGAATTGGTGTTGGAGGTTTCCCTTTGTATTCCGCGCTTCTTGAAAGAAAAATAAACTTTATGTTATTTCCGCACCCTGATTATATTAAATAGAATTGTGTAAGTTTGGATTAGTCATTTTGGGCCATTACCTTAACGTTTTAGGGTCGGGTTTATGTTCTTAAATAAACCTGGATCCAGGGCGTTACATCTTCATCCAATGCCAGCCTACTCCGGGTATCGGCATTGACAACCAGGCCTACTCAGGGTTTCTGACTGCTCTACACCGGTCGTGGCAACACTCCATGGCCATGCCATTACACCAATAAAGCATATACATCAGATTACTAAGCTTGGACTCTGGATCCAGTTGAAGCTAAACCAAAACAAAATAACAATGCATAACTCACCATTTTCAACACCATAGTCCAACTGTTGTCCTTATCATGTATAACCCAAACAATTTCATCACAGGTCACTCCGGACCAAAATAGTAACTCATGAAATTACAATAGATGCTCTCTGACCCAAAAACACAAGTCCATTTGGCAATAAAATCCCATTACTCACACAAAACAATATTGGTAAAACCAACTCAACACTTTGAAAAAAAATCCACATAAACCAAGATTAAACATGTTCACAATTGGTATTTATCTAAGACTAAAATACTAACCCCAGGTATCAAGAATAGAAATTTGATTACCTACTGTCCTTCGAATATCACTTCCGGAAAATCCTAAAACTCTCAATAATCGACCCAATAATCTCCAAAGGTTTGAGTAGATTAAAATACTTCTAATATCCTAATCTAGTATTTATCTAAGAGGTTTAAGCCTCAAAGCATCAAAATTGGGTTCGGATTGGTCAGGCACACTTTCCTGGAGATTTTAATGGGTGCTCTGACCTCAGGCCCTTGGCGCCAAGTAGGCGCCAACTCAACAGACCCACAATTTTCCCTGCGCTGAGCTACCGCTGAGAGGAAAGAGGTTGGCGGCAACTCGGCGGACACTCCTTTTGTTTTTCGGTTCACTGTTAATTCAAAATACCTATGACTGTCCTAGTTTCATGCCTCTGTAACAATTTTTCTATGATCCTACTACCTTCAATAGATGGTTCAATGCAAAATGAAATTAATCAAACACACTTCATATCACAACTCTAAATCTCATCGAATAATCCACGTTTGAAACTAACATTCTTCCACAACATGCAGTTCAGCAAATCTCAGAAAACAAAACCCAAAACAAAGATTAAACCGATGCTACTCACAAGTTTATTGAGAACTTCTTCTAGGTTCCAATCTTTCTGCTATTCACCTTCAGAAAGAAAGATTTAATGGCCGATGACCTCAGATCCAAGGCAGCATCCAGATCTAATTACATCTGAGTCGGCCTTTGGTTTCTTTCCCTCCCATCCGAAATTTTAACCTATCAGTCTATTTATAGGTTTCGTAGACCCTTAACCTAATTTATTTATTGCTCGCCCTAACTTAACCTTCGAAATTTCATATTTACCCTCCATTAATGTTTTAGAATAATATTAATTTGGATTTAAGATTTTAATCACCATTAATTATATTTTACGTACTTACAAAATTTAAATAAAACTTAAAATTTCCCTCTGGTACTCTATAGTCCGAGATCTCTACTCACAAAATTTAATTAAGCTTATTAGTTAATTCTTTTAAATAAATACTCACTAAAACTGGGGTTTAACAATTACTGTGATTACCAGGAAGAAGACTATTTCATTCCTGTGTAGGTCCAGGAGGACATGGAGAGACATTTAGATTTATTTTCTTAGGATAACTCTAGTATTTTTATTTGAGGATTTTGTTGTCTTTTGAAGGATTATTAGTGTGCGCACGTGGGAAACGCGGCACGGGAAAATTCGGAGTCGCCACCCGCCTGATGGGGTGCAGGCGGACAGCTGGGTGCCTAATCTTGCCTATTAGGGCTTTTTGGTCTGCGGCTTGAGATTCTAAGTTTGTTCTCGGTTGTGGTTCGGGGAAGTCCGTAGACACCCCGGTCCACCCCGTCGGATGACGGGTCCCGTGGGTTCCCTGGTTTGAGTCAGCTTACATTGGTCTCACCTGATTCCTAATCCGATATGCAATTTGGTTAAGTCTGGCGGGACCACCTGAGTGGTGTGGGTCCCTTTAGTTGCTTTTATCTTGATTACTTAGGTGATCTGAGTCTGGTTGGGTGGGCCCCGTTGGAAGGCCCACGGTATCCTTGGTGGGCTTAGTCAAGCCCGTGTGCCCTTGTGGGCCTTGGCCTATCCTAGGAGGCCCTTTGGGCTTTGGTTGGTGCATTGATTTTACTTTAGATTCAGATTTGAAGGTTAAGTGTTTTTTATGCACAAGTGGGTTGGACTGGTTTGTGGGCCCCTTAGGTGGGCCCACATGGTGGCCAAGTATTTTTTATTGGATTTATCTTTTTAATTTTGCCAAAGTGATTCGGACACTGGGCTTGGGGCCCGCAGTCCAAATCTGGGCTTGTAAGCCCAAGTTACCGGAAGTTAGGGTTTGCACCCTTCCTTGGTTCGGTTGGTGGGCTTTGGCGGGCCCGGTAGGCCCTTGCCCTTGGTCTCGGCCAAACCACGCAATTCATGCATCAATTTCACATAACAAGGCTCGGGTGGGCCGCATTGGGTTTGGCCCGCCTGGTTCAAATTGTTCATTTTACTTAAGTTATTTTAATGGCATGCTTTGGTGTTTATTGGGCTTGGTGGGCCCCGTTGGAAGGCCCACTGGAAGTCAAGTTGGACCGGGAGTCCAAGTCCCGTGTCGGGTTTCCGGGTGACCCAGAAACCCTATTGGTTTATCCGGTTCAGTTCGGAAATATCATTCACATTTAGCAATAATCACAGAAAAAAACACAAAATAGACACTCTGTCAGAGAAAAAAACTGGCTCATTGTGCTGGGTCCAAGGTATGAGTTGGATGCGTAGCGAACAAAAGGGGTGGGGGTGCGGGGGGCGAAGCCCCCCGCGGTACGGTAAAGGGTGTTTTCGAAATTTCTCAAAAATATGGCAATCCGGCATGTTTTAGGGGTGGGTGTCGACCTCTGGCACTAGGCGCAAGGTCGGCGCGGGCTGGGCGGACCGAAAATAGAGAAAAACACAAAAAAATGAGGTGGGCGCGAGCTGAGCGCGAGGTTCGCGCGAAGGGTACGCGCGAGCTTCGCGAGCTTCGCGCGAACTCAGCAGATACTCGATGCTCTCGGTTTTCTTTCAAACTCCATTTCTGAGCTTTACTTTGAGCTCTGTAACACCTCCCAAGTGTTCCCCAGACTCCCAAGAGACCCTTAAACATGCATTTAAATTAATCTGAATTACTTCATCACACGACCCCAAATTTCTTTTTAAGCAAAACCGAGCCCGATGATACATAAAACCAAGCCCGATGACTTCACAGGGGTAATGAAGATGATGGAGCATGTTAGCAAGCGCACAGGCAGGGGGTTGGGGAGCATGTTGGCATGTTTAGCAAAAATTAAATAGTGACCATAAAAGACAGAGATTGCATGGGCAAGAAAAAACACAAAACCCTTGCCTACGCCTGGGCTAGACCGGACCTTCGAGCATGTCCGATAACCGTCAGGGAAAGGAAAGAGAGGGGGGGTTTACAGGGATACAAAAGACTCACTTAGCTGGGAACACACTCCCTTTTACGCCAAATCCCATATTGCCCAGAACCGTAGCCTGGGAGATCCCATGTGGAAGCAAACGTGGTGGATACCATACTTACACAAGAAAAGTCATGCAAGAGAACCAGTTTTCATATATGTGGTATAGGAGCTAGAGGGGAACAATACCTGAAAGTTCTGAGCTCTTTCGTGGAAGTGTGTGACCTCCTCGAAGCGAAACGCCGCTGCGAGCTTCCTCTCCAACAGCCACCACGAGTAGCTCCTCCGGTCTTTGGTAGAAGGATGAAGAAGAAGGAGACAAGAAGGGATCCGAGGGCAAGGTCGGGTGCTTGGGGATATAGGGAGGGAAGTCAGGCCACGGGAGGGGAAGTTTTTTTTTGAGAACCAACAGCCAACCAGAATAAAAACCTTCACTAAAAAAAATCCCCAACCCGAGAACAAAAAATGCCAACCCCCTGCGTGAACTTCGCGCGGCCTTATATAGGCCAGAAAAAAAGGGGGTGCCGCTCACCTTGGCGCCCAGCTCAAGGTGAGCGCATGCCGCTCGCCACGTCCGCGCGAGCGGCATAATGATGAAAATCCATTAAATGCCGCCGCGCGTTTGGTCGGAAAATCCGAATTTTCGGATTTAGTCCCTGGCAAATTTTAATTTAATCTGATATTCTCGGATTTTTACAGATTTAGTCCCTGGGATATTTCGTATATTTGGATATTTACGGATTTGATCCCCGAGATATTTTCCTGCGCAACTCGCCACGTGTGCAACTTTTCGCCACGTGCGCAGATTGCCGGTTTTTCTGCTCGGAAATTTCATCAGCTCATATTTTCTTCATCCGGACTCCGATCTAGGCAAACTTAGTTTCATTAGAATCGTATCGGAGCCCTCCATCCCATGACCTAGGGGTAGGCCTCCGGATCGGATTTTAGCAGAAAGTCAACTTTTGGCTCTACTCAAGTTTGACCGCCCGCAGAACCTTCATCCGGACCCCGATTCCTGCAAACTCAGTTGCGTTGGAACCGTGTCGAGATTCTCTATCCAATGACCTAGGGGTAGGTCTCTGGATCGGATTTTAGCAGAAAGTCAACTTTTGGCTCTGCTCAAGTTTGACCGCCCGCAGAACCTTCATCCGGACCCCGATTCCTGCAAACTCAGTTGCGTTGGAACCGTGTCGAGATTCTCTATCCAATGACCTAGGGGTAGGCCTCTGGATCGGATTTTAGCAGAAAGTCAACTTTTGGCCCTGCTCAAGTTTGACCGCCCGCAGAACCTTCATCCGGACCCCGATTCCTGCAAACTCAGTTGCGTTGGAACCGTGTTGAGATTCTCTATCCAATGAGATAAAGCAAGGTGGCCCAATTTTATCAGATTAAAAGGTCAAATTTTCACCCCTCAGGGTTTGACTTTTTAGCCGGGTTTTGCATTTCTGGCTTTTCCGGAGCGCAAAAATGAGGTGCTTACAATTAGTATCTTTATTCCACACCCTTGGTGGATGTTATTTACGTTATTTAGTTGAACCCTTTCCAGACTTCATAAATGAAATGATAATAGATTATTTTGGTGGTTTAATTCCGCACTTTTTGAAAGACGTTTTTATTTCCGCACTCTGATATAATAAATGAAATTGTTTAAGTCTGGAATAGTTGTTTTGGGCCATTTTCCCTAACGAACCAAATTTGGGTTTATGTGTTTAAATAAACTTGGATCTGGGGCATTACAACATAGGAATAGGAAACCTTAGGATGGCCTTGGGGGTTGTGTGCTCGCTAGATAGCACTCTTTAAATAGGAAAATAGGCTGAGAGTGTTCTTTCTTCAGATCTAGTAGTAACTGATACTGGTAAAGGTAAGTTAATTATGCTCTTACAATATATCTATCGAGGTCGATATGGTTTGTTAATTGTGATGTAAAGTGTTATTATTAATTTTGTATGATTAGAGTAAAGTTACTGAAGTTCTATTGAGAAGTAAATTGAGGATTTTGAGAAGTAGTTAGTTTTGGGATAAGCAGTAAAATGGATACTTGGGGGTTATGAGATAATTTAAATTGCTGAATGCATATATCTGAAGTAGGAAGTTGAAGATGGTTGATTAAGCATGCAAGCTAGGGTATGCTTAATTGAATGATGAGCCAGATGTATATAGCTATAGTTGAGTAGTGTAAGGCATCAGCCAATGCTGAACACATACTTGGGTATTAAGCTATATACAAATGGGGTATGTAATGTAATATTATATGTATATAAGAAATTGTTGGGTGATATAATTGATTAATTTAATCTAGAAGGGAATTTACATGATTTCTTCCCTATCCTTCATATAGGTGAACATTCTATGCAGAACTCTTCAAGACCAGCGAAGCTCCTCAGTTCTTCTTCTCCTTTCTCGGTTCTTCCTTCCCTCTTCTTAGCAACAAGAGACAGCACATATGAAAGCGTACGTATACGATTAAGTCGTATACTTTCTTAAAAAAAACCCTATTTTAATATTACTATCCCATGTATCTGTAAGACCTCGAAAATTTTCAGAAAATTTTAATTAAATTAAAATTAGTATTTTATTGTGGATTTTATTGATGATTTGTAATGGAATATATAGGTGATCACATTGATGAAGGAGATCAAGAGTATGATGCAAATCCAACCATTGGATCATGAAATAATGAGGTAAGTATTAAGTTAAGGAATATTTTTAATTTGATTGGTTAGAAGTATGGAAGTTGATGGAGGGGAGATACATGGGATAGTAAGATTAAAATAGGGTTTTTAAAAAAGTATACACCTAATCATATACCTACGCTTTCATATGTGTTGTCTCTTGCGACTGAGAAAAGGGAAGGAAGAACTGAGAGATGAGAAGAAGAACTGAGGAGCTTTGTTAGTCTTGAGGAATTCTGCATCCTTGGAAGAGTTTTGTGTTGCTGAAGAGGGAGAGATCAAAACCTACACTGCGAAGAAAGAGGAGGAAGAAGAAGACTGTGAACGAACAGAGGTAGGTAGCACACCCGTTTAGTCGATATTGTGTTTTACTAAGGTTTCATCATCTAGCATGTTTTGGAAGTGTTGAATATATGTTTATGAATACTTTAGAGTTGATTTCTATGTACAGAATGTGGTATATTGCGTAACAACCTGTTTCGAAAGTTGGATTTAGCTACTATTGTTCGAGCGCTTGACACGATCGTCTAAGTGGTCTTGTCTAGCAGCTCGCTTGTAAATTTTAGTTAAATAGTCGCCCACCCCGATCACCTAAGCGACCAGGGTCGAGCAACAGTTCAAAACCTGGTATTTTACTTAGGTCGCCTATTTAATCGCCTGAGTGCCTACGTCGAGCGCCCATGTTATTTTCTGATTTATTTAACATGTGGACACCCAACCAGATCGCCTAAGCGCCTAGGTTGAGCGACCAACACAGTTTCTATTTTGTTTTTGAATTTTAAGAGGAATTTCAATATAAAATGATTTTAATGATAGTAAGTATTTGAACCAACAAATATTAAGTGTTCATAACTGTTTTCATTGACCTTTTATTTTAAAAACAATTTGATGAGTGATTTAGGTTTGTTTGAAAAAAGGTTGTCTTATTTTGGATATATAATGATTTTTGGGTTATTTCACAATCTGATTTGGGTTGATTGAAAAATTCTTACTCCGTATAATATATTTTAAAGTATCTTGAGTATTGAACTTTATTAGAAGAACTTCACACCATAACTATTTTGTAGCGTTATCTTTGGAAAGAGTATAAGCTTCAGAAAACAGTATATGCCAGTAGGCACTATTACTAAACTACATTAGTTTGAATGAGTTGTTATTGTTGGTGTCTAGTGGGCTTAGCTGTATATGGATCCATAGGGTTAAGCTAGAGAGTGAAGAGGTTTTTCTTTGGTCGGATACTCCTAGTTTGCGTTCGCGCTTCCTTTGCAAGCTAGTTTGCATTGGAGGGTCTTCATGTCAACAGGGTCTCATTTCAAATACGAATTGCTGGTGAGTACTCTGTATGTGTGGATCAGCGGCCATTCCCCATGTTTAGATTTGAGGGCTGCATGCTTGGGTGGTACATTCCAAATTCCGTATTTCAAATATCATTGCCGGTACGTGAGTTTTGTGTGCAATAAGTCGATATCTAGGCCTCATGTCTCAGTTTTCATACAGGTTTAAGGATTTTACTAGCTTCGCTCGGAAGTCGCATGGTGGCGTAGTGGATGGAGAGTTTCTTGTTAAAGGCCTACTTGTCTTCATGAGTCCTACAATGATATATGATGATTTGGTTTTGGTTTTGGTTTTGCTTATTACACTTTTGTGTTGAAAATCATGTTGATGGGAAAGATTATATCTCCTAAATGTTTTATTGATTAATGTTTTATTTATACAGATTGTATCCTGTTTTCTAGTTTACTTTATCGAGCATGAAAGCATGACTAATTTTATGTATAAACTGTTTATTCATGCATAGTGTTACCTACTAGGATATTCGTATCTCATCCGTGTTTTGTTTTTCAGTTGATACGCAAGAGGGAGACTTGGGGTTTGGTTCTCAGGGCGAGTTTGCAGATTTTCTTCCAGAGGATTATTACTATCCTGAGTAGTTAGATTTGAGGTTGTTACAGTTGATTGACACATTGATTATTTATTTGTTTATTTATGGATTGGATGTTTATGAGAATGAGAGTGATAGAACCCATTTACCAAACTTTGATTTATTTTGATGTAATGATCTGGATGACACTTTTATCCACGCTTACTGGTTTTTATAGATAAACTTCCGCACTCTGATATTAATTGTTGAGTGAATTATATTTAATTGTCTAGTAATTAGATGCTTTAGGCCCAGTAGTACTTCGGATTCGGGTTGGGTGCTTGTTTTGCATTGACCCGGGTTTGGGGCGTTATAGTATCTCCCCTCCATCAACTTCCATACTTCTAACCAATCAAATTAAAAATAGCTCTTAACTTAATACTTACCTCATTATTTCATGATCCAACGGTTGGATTTGCATCATACTCCTGATCTCCTTCATCAATGTGATCACCTATATATTCCATTACAAACCATCAATAAAATCCACAATAAATTATTGATTTTTATTTAATTAATTTTTCTGAAAATTTTTGGGGTCTTACATTTTCCCTTTATTCCCATTGGGAAACTTGTTTAAGATGCTTTACTGATTTTATTTGCTTCAGTTTACGATGAAGCTGGAGTTGTTCCTGTGAGTAAAAATTGTGTAATTTAGGCTGTCAATGTTTCTTTTGTCTTTACAAGCTCTTATTCAGTGTTTTTAAGGAAGGTTTTGAGACAATTATAAATGTGGATCATTTTGTTATTCTGTTGTTTTTTTGGAGCGAATCTACAGTGATATGTTGGTAATTTCTCATGTTCAATTTGTAGATGTGGGGTTTTTGTTTGTTTGTATGTTTCATTTTATTCTGCACATCTTTCCCCTCTTTTGTGTGTGTGCATGTTTTTTTTCCAATTTTCATTCACAACTTATGTGTTTTGCTTGTATGTAATGCTCTAATTTTTTTAGGGCAGAAAAATCCATGACCAATGGAACTGTTGAGGAGTTGCAAATTGCCATTTAATTAGTTGCAGTTTTCTGCATGATGCAGTTCCATAGCTTATTAGTTCTATCCAAGAAAATTTCATTGGCTGTCCTGGAAAAAGCAAGGAAATTTTGTGCTTCTCAGGGGGTATGGAATCCACTTTTTTGCCAAATATAACTGAGTTGTTTCATGCTTTCTAAAATAGTGGCCTAATTACATTGTTGTGTTACTTATAATGATTATCTATTCATGCTTGAATAAGATAAATGGTCATTATAGTATACATTCATGATAATTTTCATAAATCTATGAGTACTCTTTGCTTGTTTGGAACTAATATGTGGTCATAAAGCAGATTGTCAGCTATGGATACAGAACCAAACCATGACTATTTCAGCTAATGTGTGGTAGCTGTGGGGTTATTATTTACAATGCTTCCAAGGGAGAATTAGATACTTAATCTTATTTGGAGATTCAAGGGATTGTTTCAATATGAAAATAAAATCAAGAGGTTTCTAACATGGAAGGCAGTTATCTTTGTACATAGAAAGTAACAATCAAAACTAACTTCCTGTAAATTGTTTTCTTTGTAATTTTGTAACCAACATTATGGAAAGTAGTTATTTTTATTGATTTGTTTATTGATATTTGTTGTGATCAAGAAGTATTCAGTTGTTTTTTCTTCATATGAAATTAATTTTATTTTAATTGCGAGATGGTTCTCTCTCTCTCTCTCTCTCTTCGTATTGAAATTATTCTTTTCATTTTTTTTAGGATATTTGGTCATTCCTTTACAATGGAGACAAACACAAGTAACACACAAACACAAGAGAAAGTAAAGGCTATTTTATGAGCATAAGAAGATACCATTAGAAATTGCAATTGAAGAAGTGCATAAAGGAATAGGCCAACTACAACCTTCAACTAAAGAGGATATGATAACATCATTAATGAATTTCAGAGAAGGACTAGTTTAAAGTATGAAAAGGTACAATTTAAAAATGTTTTTCAAAATATGAGGAATGAGTATAAAGAGTGGAAGATCATTAAAGGAAGAAGTGGAATAGGATGGCAACCAGAGAAAAATACCAATTTAGCAACAGAAGAAGAATGGAAAGACTATATTAAGGTAATCTGAATATTTATATTTATTTTATTTATCTAGTTGCCTTCATTGCTTACGTACTAGCCTAATACATGGAAATGTTATTAATACAAATGCATCCAAAATGATAAAATTTTCAAGAAGGGTCTACTCCAGTTTGAAGATGAATTAAGGATATTATTTCATGGTACGACAACATTTGGTGAGGATTCAATGGGTTCTACTCAAGGATAGAGTTCATCACCATATCATGTAAATTTGGATGATCCTAATAGTCCCACTATTGAAATTGATGATCTAACAAATGATGATGGTAATAGAATTCGTAAAAGGAAGCGTCATAGTGAGAAGTCAAGTTCAAAGGGAAATAACTTTAGAGGGGAGATTGAAGAGGCTATTACCACCTTAGTGGATATTTCAAAGATTATGTAATGCCCTGGATCTGGGTTACGTAAAATAACCGTAACTCGTAACTGAAGGTTAACAAAAATTCCACAGGATCAACAGAGTAGGCGAGAACATGAAATAAAGAGCATAAAGATTCAATTACATGATATAAATGTCCACTAAATTCCCAATCACCATCCAAAAGTAATACAAAGTTCATAAATAAAAACTCACTATAACAAGTAAAATCCAACAACTATGATCTACTCAATAAAATAATCCTTCTCACGATACTTCGGATAATCTGCCGGAATTTCAGCCCCCACGGTATCGTCCTCGCCGAGATCTAAAATCAAAACAAAACAGTGAGATACGACTATCTCAGCAAGTAGCAATGCATGCACAAAATATAGTTATAGCAGTTCTAAAACATGCATATGTTGTAAACAGATCGTTTATGGTTAACCTCGATTAATCTGTCTAATCTCGGAAATACATCGACATTCACAATTCTTGTCCAAAACAAATTCGGAAAACATTATATATTGGGACTCATGAAGTTTTTCTATTTTGTGTGGCTAAGCACTAGTGTTCCAAACAATCCAGTCGAAATACTGCAACAGCTCAAGAAATCCAATTCATCACCCTCATGGCGGAAATACTCATGTGACGTCACCCTCATGGTGGAAAGGGAGTTGCTGCAGCACTTCCCTCATGGAAGGCCCCTCCATCATGGAGGAAATGCACTAAGGAACCCTAGACTTATGTCCAACCAAAATATACAAATTCCACTTACAACTAGACTGTGGATCCACACTAAGTCTCGCCCTAATACTTTGGCAAAAGTTATCATATACTGTGTAAGTTTAACATAAAACATGCTTATAGTAAGAGAAACCAACTTATAGTTAAGAATACCAAATTCAGTTTCAAATAAACACTAGAGTCATCCAACAGTAAAAGTTTACAGTAATTGGCACAACCGATAAAAGAACTATACCATTTGCTCAAAATGAATCCAACAATATGTTAAGAAGCCATTTTCATTATTTTTCGGGTCAGAACAGAATTTCAGATAATTCAAAAGTGGTAAAAGAAGTTAGATAAATCAATAAGAGCCTTAAGTTCATATCAATAGACAATTCGAATAACCGCTTTGATTTACCATTCTTACTTTTTGCTAGCATCCACCTCATATAAATTTTCACTTATAATTCTCTAACTCATATTTTTAATTTAGTCCTAATTGAAAATTTAACATCTCCCAAACACCAATTAAGTCTTGAATATCTCAGAGGAAAAGATACCATAGGCTAGAACACAAACTTGCACAGTGTGGTTCATACTTACAAGCTGCAGCTAGTATACATCCTTGTATTTAAATTGCTACAATCCTCAAATCAGTAGCATTCACTTATTTCCCATGAGATTATAATAATTCTTGAATGTTATTTGAAGTCCAACTAACTTAATTAAGTAAGTTGATCAAGTTAGAACTCAAGTTGAAACAAAAAATCAGCTTAAGAAAGACTCTAATATAGGCTGCAGAAGTTTTAACATGCCTTTAGTAATATGTCTCCCGATAAACTCCTAATCAATAATAATATTCTGATCTTCATATGAATCTAATGACTCTAGCTGCTAATTAGAACTTAGTTGAACCTTTTTTGAACAGATTTAGGAAGCTAATACTAAAGTTATGCTTTAATTCTAAAACAGCCGCACTATACATTAAATTTGTATTGGGCGCTGGCCTGGGTTGGCTCCAGGTTATCACACCCAAAAATTGAACTGGTGCTAACCACTTTGAGGTTAGCACCGGTTAGCGCCAGGTATTTTAAAACAAAAATTAGCCGCACTCAATTCTGCAAATCAATATCTTTCACACCAGAAACAATTTCCTTCATTCCAAATACTTCTAGCACAACACCTAAGATCTGAATAACACAAACATACACTTTCGAAGCTATTCTAAACCAGATTAACATGCCTCATGGGTTAGACGCCCATTTATGAACAAAAATTCTGATTTCATTCAAAACAATTACAAATGATTAAAAAACTCAAACGAAATCATGCTATTTTGAAGGTGCCACTTGCCTTAGGTTTGCTGAATACCAACTCCACAGAAAACAATGCTTATTAGAATTTCTAGCGTCTAGCAAACCACCGATGAACAGAAATTTCTGCAGAAAATTTCTAAAACTTAGATCCTAATACCCACTTCATATTTCTACTGACATATAGGTAGAACTGAACCAAATTAACCTAATTAGAACATGGATTAGACTTACTTGATTTAAAACTGGAGTTTGGACAGCTTGTGATCCAACAAAACACAATTCCTCTGACGAACAGAAATCTCTCTTCACTCCAATCTTTTAGATCGAATGGCCTGAACTTAGCTCCAATGGATCCAAACACCCTTTTCAGATCTAACTTCTGCCGTTTAAGTTTTCTCTGAAAGTGAACAGTTGAACTGTTCCGAGTGTGCGGAGAGACCATTACTCTTACGTTTCAAAAAGCTCTTCAACTCCTCTTCATGATCCGGTGTAACTATACTCCACCAATTGCCTACACCAACAACCCATCGACCCTTGATAATTTGATTTAGCCACCCAAACAAAATATCAGCACCATCTAATATCTAATAATATTTTCTTTTTACATAATACTTACTGAATACTAAAATTATGACATAACCTTACTTACCTTTAGTTTAGATAAATCAAACTTTTAGGAAATTCCCAAATTGCCCTTGCGCATTGCACACCTGAAAACCCACCAAAATAAATTAATAAATTTATTAATTATTTCTCCAAATATAAATACCAAAAATTCGGTGTTTTGCAGATTAGGCTACTTCAAGAATCCACACCCCTGTAGAACCCTGGATTTTCCTAATATAACATAAATAAATAAATATTAGAAGAGACTTGGAAGTATAAATAAATTCAAAAAAAGGAAAATAGGAACTAAGTATAGGGATTTAAATTTATATTATAAGAGAGAATTTGTAGAACTGATATTTAGGATTTAAATCTGGAATTATGACAAGAAAGAATAAGGAGAATGAAATTTTGAGAATTTTGGAGAAATTCAATGATTAAGTGTGGAAATTAAAGAAAGGGCATTTTGGTCATTTCTAATTAGTCAAATCTATGAAAAGAATAAAATAATTATTTATTATAATTGAAATCTTAATTAGACTAAATTTGAGTGTAGATGGATTTAAGAAAATAAATCTAAGGGTGAAAAGATGGAAAAAGGGCCTAATTGTAATTATGTTTATTTAGGGGCTTTAATTTTAGTAATATGGGAAATAATAAAGAGTTTAGTTAATATTTAAAAATAAGGATGATAATAGCATGAACATTAATTAAATTAGAAGTTTCTTATGAGTTAGATTTAAGAGAAAATAATTAGAGGAGAGATAAGATAGGAAAGTTTTACAAATAGAATTAGGAATCCTAATTGGAAAGTTTCCTAAACCAATTACGACTTGCATTTGGGTGAGCCTATAAAAAGAAAGCATTAGGGAAGATTTGGGGTTTCCATTAATTCAATCGTGAGGAGAAAAGAAGAGAGAAAATTCGTGTATAGGGCTAGAAATATAGAAAGAGAGATAGAGAGAAGAAAAAGATGCTTTATGAACAAGTGCTACAGAATTCCGACTAGCAGTGATCAAATTAATATCTAGAGAGATTCAACCATTGGATTGGCCCCAAATTTGGAGGTTATGTTCCTGACTCGTAGGGCTTCAATCTGAACAGTGAAGATTTAATTTGGAGATACCTAGAATGGTGCGAAAAAATTCAGAAGTTGGTGAGCATTCGAGTTTCTTGGAAGAAAGATTTCATATGTTGAGGCTAGTAGCAAACACTTTAAAACTGGAGAAATTTCATGATTTCCGTATGATTTAGATGTTTTATCTTGGATTGTTTTGATTCAGATCCTAGTTTGGAGAGTTGAGAATTTTCTAGGATGGTTTGCTTTTATACACCTTGAAAGAGATCAAGAAAGTGATGATCACAAGAGAATTAATTAAGTAGGAAATTTTAGATCAACATATAATTACTGAGAATGTATTAGGGTTGTTTTAGAAGTAATGAAAATATGATAATTAGAAATAATTAAAACTATACAAAGTATTTTATATTTCGGAAAATCAGAAAAAAAAACCATAAATATTATTGAAATTGGGTCGAGCGCTCGTCAGCGCTCAAGCGTAATTGCATGCGTCTCGCCTATGTATTTTAAAACAGAAATAATAGAACTTGAAAATCAACACTCGGAAGGATGCTCAAGCACAATCCCGAGCAGCTAAGCAGAAATTGACTCAATAAAGGACGCTCGACAGGCTGCTCAAGCGCAATGCCGAGCGACCACTCCCAGAATTTTCTAAACTTTGGTTTTTGTGTCCAAATCTATTTTTAATGATTTTTCTTGGAACTCTAAAGTTGTAACACCTGTAATTAGGGTAATTTGAGATGTAGGAAGTGGCAGAATTAAATTTGGATAAAAGAATATTAATTTGGAACGATGAATGTGAGGTATTATGAAGAGATAAGTGGAATTAACTTATTTAGATCTGGTTTTTGTTAATATAACCTATTCCTAAACTTCACTACAAACCTAAATTAACCTCTGGAAGGATTAAATATCAATGTTAATAAGTTTTGAGATCTTAGGTTCTTTAAAGAAGAAATTTAGACATTATTGAGCAAAATATTGAGAATAACAACCAACTAGGGGATGAATTTAAATAAGACCTAATATAATGAATTAGTAAGTTATCTAACACTTAAATATGAGTAAATTAAGAGTGTTCACAGTAATAAATTACTGTTTAGGCATTTAATCAAGGATTTGGGCATATTTTGGTAAAGATGATATGGTTTTCAAGGTTCGAATTGTGTTTTCTATTTATATCCAGATTCAAGCAATTTCTTACTTTCAATATTACATTTCTAGATATTTGCATATGGTTTCATGGATAGTATGGCAGAATCATTATTTTTCCTCCGTGTATCTCGGAGTGGTTAAATTCCTATCTCATGTATCTTGGGATGAGATGTTTATGGTTGATTGAGAACTTATTGCATTGTTGAGCATATCTTACTTTTGAGACAAGTTATTATGAAATGTTTTTTTTTATTGTTATGAGTTGTATCTAGCGGGCAATGCTTAGTACGGATCCATAGCATAGCTAGGAAGTGAAATGGAATTATCTTGGTAAGTTAAACCTGTCCCCCACTTATGCTCCCATCATGTAAAGCCCCAAATCCAAGTTTATTTAAAAACTTAAACCCAAACCTAGTACGTTAGAATAATGGCCCAAAACAACTAATCCAGACTTAAACAATTCAATAAATATAATCAGAGTGCGGAAATAAAGATATATTCTTCAAAGAAGTGCGGAATACATAAATAAAAACATCCAATACGAAATCCGTCAAAAATAAGTCTGGATATGTCAACTAAAATAAAATGAATCATCATCCACCAAAGTCATCTAAATAAAAATAATCTAAAACAATCCCTCCAAATACCAAGTCAATTTAATAATAAAAATCCCTAAACCTACACAAGAATAAAATAATCTTCTTCCTGATACTCAGTATAGTCCCCAGAAGTGTCTACTCCTGCAATGTCCTCACCAGGAATATCTGAAGCAAAACCGATAAAAAAAATATGTGAGAAACAACATCTCAGTAAGTAGTCATGCAAATAGTTTGCAACAGTTCAAATATATGCAACATTTAACCAGGCTAATCACAATAAACACAGAACAATAATAATTAAATGAAAATGAAACAAACACAATCAATTCAACCTCATGGGACTCGTGAAATAAAAAACCAGAGAAAGAACGTGTACATGTGCCAATATGCTACCTAACCGAATTACAGGTGGACTAAAAGCACCTGCAGATTGGCTGTTCGACACCCAACGGAAGAACCCAATCGACAACCAAAATTAGTTAGCATGTACGGCCCAACCTATCCAGGAGTGGGTAATGTAGTGACCAACCTATCCAGGAGTGGTACCATCCTCGAGATGATGGAGTGCCTATGAGACAGAATTCAAACCCCTCTAGAAGACATTTCACTTGCTAGTTAATCTATGGATTCATGCAATTGCTAAGCCCACTCAACAGTGGAAAACCAAACCAGGTGATGGACATACCTCCCAATAACACTCGCATACTTGGAGACACATCTGTGCCAAATAACAAACCCACAACTGTGGAATAAACAAACCAGGCAATAGCATTGTCACAACTGTGACCCAAAAACCCACACAAGTGGAATTAAGTCATATGTCCAAACTCCAGGTTTCAACGGGCAACTATGTCCCGAATGTGTATCGAATCCTTCAATGCACAAAATATGTTCAAAAAACTCAAATACATGTGTAGGAACTCTTAAAATCAAGATTTGTTAAAAAGGGAATTGTTTGGAACAATGGTACTAAGTTAAAAAGCCTCTTTAGCAAAACATACCCAAAATCTTTATAAAAATTTATTTTAATGATTGCTAGTGCAAACTATCTCTAAACACTCTAATCTTGATGTTACATGGGTTGAAATTGAATAAAAACATTTTTGTAGTGGAAAACTAGGCTAATTGGAGAAATTCTGAAAATCTGACAAGGGGCGTTCGAGCGGAATCGGGCGCTCGAACGAGTGGCATAAAATTTGGTGAATCCTGGGTTGGTCGCTCAAGAGGTCGCTCGAGCGACGCTTCGGGCGTTCGCCTTCTAAGTTTTTGATCACTTTTGGGTTTTCTGAAAATTAAAAAGCACAGGCGGGGCGCCGTCGTTAGCGGCGCTAACGAGCACCTGCGAACTCCATCTCGATGCCCATAGGGGCGCTCGAGTGGTGGTTCGAGCGGCTTTGTCGCAAAACACAATTTCTGAATTTTTCCAAAAAGTTGCGTAAATCATTCAAAAATCAAAAACTTCAAATCCAAAGCATCAATACCATTCTAAATCATTCAAGAATGTTGTATAAATATGTTGGGACAGTTTTGAACAATTAAAACACACATTCATACACAAATAGATCATCAAACATGCGAATAACCACGATCATCGAATAAACTAGCAAATTCTATTAATGAAATTTTAAAGGGACTACATACCTCGTTTGAGACTAATATCTCCTCTAATAGCACTGCTAAATCAACTCAAAGAAGATCCAAATGAACCCAAATCCTTTTTATCTTATCTAGATCAAACAACACATATTTAAGAACTCTCCTTCACGTTTAAACTCCCAAAACTAGAAACTTTTTCCTAACTTATTTCTTACCTAAAACTCTAGACGAAAATCCTCTCTTTCTCCTTCTGAACAATCTGCTCCAAAGGTTGCTTGAAGGTTAGGGTATGAAACACAATGAAAGAGAAGAAGAAGAGAAGAAGATGGGTTGGTATGGATGGCTGTTCACTCTTGGACGTGAACAGTCGCTCGATTAGTTTAGGTTATTTTATTTGTTTCTTCTTTTTACTAAAATGCCCCCAATCCCTCATTAGCCCAAACACTCCTCAAACCAAACCTATTCTGGGTCAACCTCCACTTTCTCTAGGGTTCGACCACCTTCTCTTTATTCTTATTATTTTTATTTTTATTAATTACTTACTTAAAAAAATCACAGTGTAACGCCCTATATCCGGGTTACGTAATAAAAACCATGACTCATCTCTGAAGGTTAATTTTTCACACAAGATCGATATATCAGGGTGAAGGAAGACATGAATGAAACAATAATTAGATAATTAGAGTACACTATAATCCCAAACTAAAATAAAATTTTTAGCAATACAACTCTAAACTCACATAGACCGAGCAACAACCCGCAGGTATCGTCCTCTTCAAGAACAGCTGAAAACAAAACAAAACAAAACGGCATGAGATACAAATATCCCAGTAAGTAGCACATTCATGCTCAAAACCATTTAGTTCAGTTATAAAACATGCAATGCTTGCAAAACATATATGGTGGCAATAACACGTATCATCCGAATAATCCAACGGAATTCCAACAATCCAAGTGATATAAACACGGAAAACCATCATGTAAACCAAAGCAATAATGTCAATATAAAATCATGAATATTGCCGTAAAATCACGTATAACCATGTAACAACACATCGATAAAATCATTGTAACACCCCAAACCCAGGTCAATGCAAACCGGCACCTGACCCGAATCCGGTTCGCTACTGCAACAACCCAAATCCAGCTCAACAACCGAATTTGAGATGCTACTATCCCATATCAAGTAATCATAAATAATTAACCAGACTGAAGAATTAAATAAATCATTTATTAATAAACTATCAGAGTGCGGAAACATCAATGTGCGGAAGTGTAGATTAACATCTTCATAAAAAGAATTCAAATAAACCATCCAATCCAAATAATCATTTAGTCTGGTAATAATCAAAAAGGGTTACTAAAGCTCTCCAACTCTCTAGTACATCAAAACCAATTAATTAATAAAATCAAACTGTCTAAAGTACTAAAAAGAATCCTCTTTCCTCGACCTCAGATCAAGTCGGGATAATAATAATCCTCCAGCGAATAGTCCACAAGATTATTCTGGTAATCACCACTATGATCCCCTTCTCGCTTATCAGCTGAAAAATAACATAAGAAGTAGGGTGAGATATGAATATCTCAGTAGACAACACATGCATGCTATAAACAGTTCATAATCATTAAAATAGATGTTCATGCACAAATAAGCAGTCTCGAGTAAATAGGCTCGTATAAACATTCATATCGATCATGGAATACAAATCAGTATGTAAAGCAGTTTAAGTATTTGTGTACAATATAAAGCTTATCAAGATCATGATTCAAAAATTAATAATAGAATCCAATATAAAAATCGGGATGTACTAAACAGTCACATCCAACCATAGCATCCAATACATGCCTCCAGCATGTGAACAACATCAAAAGTAAGTATTTGTGATCTCAGTATCATTGTAGGACTCACAAAGAAAGATACACCTTTGAGATGACTCTCAACCATATGCTATACCACCGTGCGGCTTATGGGCGACGCTACTAATGATACCCAAACCGGAGACATCTCCTTAGATAAGAGCCGTAGTCATCGACTTATTGCACACGAAATCAACCGAGTTGTCAAGTACCACCAGTATGCAGCACCGAAATCAATACATGGAGATGGTCGCTTATCCACATGTATAGGGAATCACCAGCAGAGCACCGGGGTGTCCCTCCAAACATAGGATCCTCCAGAGCAAACCAACTTGCAAAAGAAGCGCGTTCGCAACAGGGAGTAACTCAACCCAAATGAAATATATCTTAGCTGTCTAGCCAAAACTATGGATCCATAACCAGCTATGCACACTAGACACCAACAATCCCTAAGGACTAATATTTTTGTAAGTAATTTGTGCCTAGCGGCATATAATGGTTATATCTGTAATTTCTTTCCTTATTGGGTTAACTAGGTTCAAAATCTGATTTGGAAATCCTGTATATCATATTCTGGTTAACAGTATAAATTTACATGTCTATTAATTTAATTAACTCAAATTTACAAGTTTAGTTCTCCCAAAACTTAGGTTTCTTGTTATTTACAAAGCTTGGCCACTAATTACCCTAAATACCTTCCTATTTTTATTTTTTTGTAAAACAGGGAATTGGTAATTTATTTTGGTCTTAAAACATCTTATTTAAATGTTAAAATTGGTTTAAAATAGTTTAGAATTGAATCAGGGGTTAAAAATACTAAAATTTTTATTTTCTGCATAGAGCGCTCAGGTTCGCCTAGGATCGCTCAGGCAGTCTAAGGTAGGCGGTAGTTCAAAATCGATCACCGACGATAAGTCAGTAAGCGGTCTTGGGCGGTCAACTTTTTTCAACGAGTGCCTGGGAGTGCCAAGGATCGCTGAGCACAGTAAGCTCGGCGGTCTCCCAAAAACAAACATACAGTATTCAAAAACTTGATTTTTCATGCTCTAATCGATACTAACATACTTATAATGTTGTTATCAAACTAAATACATGAATATACAACACAAAAACATGCAATGGAGATTAAACCAATCGTGAATACAAAACCAACGTTAAAAACAGTGCTGCCTACCTCCTGTGAACGTTTCTCCTCTTCTTCATCTAACCAACAGTGTTCACTCTTCTTCATTGATACTAGGCAATGCTGTAAAACCCCGAATTTCTGCATGTTTATTGTTTATGGAAATTAATAAGTCTATATGGGTGAAATTGCAGAAATCTGTCAAGCAGGGGTGTATTTGGAATTTGAGACATGTGTGAAGCAAGATGAATTAAGGTGAGTAATGCGTTAATTTTAATTTGAAGTATATTACTGTTTGAATTTAGTCGTTATGAATAAAATATTTATTTATATGGGTGTTTAGATGGAGAGTCAAGTCGGTGAATCAATGGCTGGAAAGCTGCGTATGTAGGGAGACTTTGTGGGTGAGTGTGCACTGAATCCTGAGTTTAAATTGGTCGAGAGGCAAAGCGTAGGGTGAGTATAAATACTCAATGTATTTAGGTGTGTAGGTTTTCGCATACCTTGAGTTTGAAGAAGATTGCGGCTGGAGTTCTAGGGCATTTGAGAGAAGATTAGACTTGTGGATTTCCTGTGATCAGCGAGCTTTCAGTTCAGGAACCATCTCACGATTAGAGAAGGTTGTCGGCGAAGATTGATATTGCACTTCCAGTTCTCAGAGTTGCAGTGCAAGGATTTGAGTGTACAAGAGGTGAGTAGCATCGTTTTAATTTGTATTTGGTTTTTGATCTCTAAGCTTAGCTGTAAAGCATGATTTCTGGGAATATAGTTTCAAACGTGGATTATACGAATAAATTTTGAGGCATGATATGAAGTGTGATAGATTAATTTCGAATCATGTTTAATCGTCTTTAGGGATCGTAGAAGTATAAGAAAAGTGTTACAGAGACTAGTAACCAAGACAGTCATGGAGTTTTCGCATTAACAAAGAGTCGTGAATCGAAAAAGGGTGTCCGCTGAGCTGCAGCCAACCTCCTTAACCTCAGCGGCAGCTTGGCGCAAGCAAAATTTTGGATCCGCCGACCTAGCGCCAACTAAGCCGAGGTCAGCGCACCCACTAACTTCTCCAGTAAAGTGCGACTGATCATTTTGAATGCAATTTTGATACTTTGAGGCTTAAACCTCTTAGCCAAAAACTAGATTAGGATATTAGAAGTAGTTTATCTACTCAAAAACATCCGGAGATCATTGAGTCAAACTGTTGGTAGTTTTATGTGTTCCCGAAGTGACAATTGAAGGATTGTTGGTAGATTTACTGGCTGTTCCTAATATTATGGATTGATGACTTGGTTATTTAGGTTTTCATGTGTTACTATTGTGAACTGTTTAACCTGGGGTTTACTTGAATTCAAAGTGCAGAACAGAATTTGTAAAATTATTGTCCTGTGAGTAAAAAGAATTTTACTACGAGTTGGTTTTGTGTTTTGAGTTAGAATATTCACTGAGTTTTCATGAGTATTATTCTGGTCTGGAGTGACCTGTGTTGAGCTGTATTGCGTTATACATGATGATGGAAGTGATTGGTTTAATGTGTTGTCAGTGTGAGTTTATGCAATTGTTTTTTGTTTTGGTTTAGCTTCACCTGGATCCTTGTCTAAGCTTAGTAACGTGATGGTATTGTTTATTGATGTAATTGCATGGCCTTGTGTGTTTCCAGGACCGGTGTAGAGCAGCCAGAAACCCTGAGTAGGCCTGGTTGTCAATGCCGAAACCCGATGAATAGGCTGGCATTGGATGACGAAGCCCTGAGTATGCCGTCATTTCAGAGTTTCCGAAACCCTGAGTAGGCCGGAACTGTGTACATGGAGGTGTGGATTTCTCCTTGACATGTCAATTAATCAATTCAAACAATAGTCATGACATTGACCATTCGATGTGTAATCAGTAATTGTGGTTGGTCTTTTGTGTAAAACTGTTAATGGGATTGGATTTAAATCTTCGGAATTATCTTTGTTGATTTGATCGTGCTGGTTATTTATCGATGCATATTTATAACTGTTGATAACTATTTTTGCATGCATTTGCTACTCGCTAAGATATTTGTATCTCACTCCTTTGTTTTTGTTTTTGTTTTCAGATACTCATGGTGAGGCGACTACTGGGGTAGATCCGACTGAGATTTATAGGGAGGAGGATTATTACTACGATTCCTAGATTTGTAGGTTTATTTTTAAATTGGAAACTTTGATTCTTTTGATTTCTTTAATTTGGAAGTGTAATAAAGTAGTTTGAGGTTGAATCGTTTGATTATAATTAAGTTTATTTTTGGACTTCTTAGTTAATAAATGGTTGTGCACTTTGATATGTTATAACTTAGGTGATTGTCCAGTGATCACATTTATTTTGGATCCTTATCTAACACTCTGTGAGACGTGTTATATCTTTAATGAACAACACGAATCCGGGGGGTTAAAAATGCTCAGGAGATGAAAATCAAAGCAACACTCTCCCTTTTCCTTCTTCTTCTTCTTCCTTTCTTCTTCGGTCATGTGACTTCTGTATTCTGCGGCCGTCGAGTACTCAGCAAACAAAATGAATATGAATAGAATACCAGCGTATTCTCCTAGGGCTATTATTGTATATTTATATACCCATTATTCCACGCAACGCATATGCATCAATTCCTATACATATCGCCCAATCAAAATACAATAGGTTTAAAATATCGATCTTACCGTGATATTCCATGATCAGACAGTTGGATCTGCGCCCAACTCTAGATCTCCACTAATTACAATATCACCTACATTAATAAAATATTTCTATCAATGATAATCATCAAGAATATAAATTATTATTTTACCTTTATATTTAGGAAAATTCGAGGTCTTACAATCATAATTCTAAACAACTCAATAGATATATCTCTAGTTCCCAACAAGTGTCATCATAACAAATTCACACCATAGCCATGTCCACGCCTCCAAATGTATATCTGGCCTACTCAGGGTTTCAGATATTGAAATGATGGCCTACTCAGGGTTTCGTCATCCAATGCTGGCCTACTCCGAGTTTCGGCATTGACAACACCGAACCACTCAGGGTCACGATGCTGCTTTACACTGGCGGAAGAGGTACAATTACCAAATAACCGATAAACCACATTCAGTGAACTACAAATACCAATAAAGTAGTGGATAAAACATCTCGTGTCTAATAAAGTCAAATCCCAACATTTGGTCAATGTTATGTAGTTGCTTAGATTGGTTAATCAACATGCCAAGGCGACATCCACACCTCCTTGTACACAGTTCCAGCCTACTCAGGGTTTCGGAACTCTGAAATGACGGCCTACTCAGGGTTTTGTCATCCAATGCCGGCCTACTCTGGGTTTCAGTATTGACAACCCAGCCTACTCAGGGTTTCGGCTACTCTACATCGGTCGTGGCAACATTCAAGGCCATGCCATTACTCCAATGAAGCAAAAACATTACATTACTAAGCTTAGACATGGAACCAGGACAAGCTAAACCAATAGCAATCTCTAATTAAAATTTTTTAACATAACCGATAAAATAACATGTAAATCCAACGTATAACACGACGACGGTTAAACATAGTTTCTGGTTATCATGGGTCACTCAGGACCAGTTTACTCCATCATGGAGTTTCCCACATGCAATGTCAACAATTTCCAATAATAATTCAGCATTAAAATAACTCACTCAAATATCATTTCCCACATTCAAATTCATTTCCAATATATCAAATAAGGTAACTTCAGCAATAATAAAATATACCACAATTCTGGGTTCAGAAATCATGCATATTTGTACTGAAAATATTTCAAAATATGATTTGATGTAAAATAGGAACTAACATATTAAATCATGCTTGAATTAGCAATTAGTCCAATCAGATCCAAAATCTTTGAAGAAGTGTAAAACCCCGAATTTTTTAGTATTTATTTGGAGGAAATAATTAATAATATTATTTCTTTATCTTGATGGTTTTTCAGGTAAAGGCTATTCAAGGGCAATATGGGAATTATATAAATTCGGTCTTATGTAAAATACGGGTAAGTAACATTATATTATAGTTTATAGTTAATAAATACAAATTAGAAATTTGTATTAGAAAATGAACTAAGTGATGTCGATCTTTTGTTTGGGTGGATGGATAACCTTTTGATCCAGGGTTGATAGGCAGTTGGTGTAGGAGTTTTGGTGGTGGAGCACCACAGCTGATCATGAAGGAAATAAAAGGTTTTGTTAACGTAAGGAAATTTGTTTCACCGAGCATTTACAACAGTTACGATTGTTCATATTCGGAGAAGTCCAAGCAAACGTAAATGTTGGATCTGAGAGCTTGAGAAGGAGTTTTGGATCATCAAAGTTGAGTGGAGAGAATTGTTTGGAAGAAAGAAGAAAATTTCTATGCTGTTAGAGAGTGAACGTCCAATTCTGTTGGAGTAGAAAATGTCCAAGTCTCAGATCAGGTAAGCTCATCTCAATGTTAGAAATTAGTTGATTTCATTCGATTCCATTTGAATATTCGTAGAAATAAGGAGTAATTAGAAACTACGTTGTAGGAATTCCCTGCAGAAATTTTCAGTCGTCAGGGAATTTCGGAGAGCTGCCAAGTTCCTGATCGGTGGTGATTTTTGTGGAGTTGGGTTCCAACATCAAACAGGCAAGTAGCATCTTCATCTTTCGTGTTTTTTGCATGTTTTATGATCAGATAGAAGTTTTAGTTTTGGAATTAAGAAAAAGTGTTGTGTTCTGATCATGTCTTGAACGTAAAATTTCTGAATCTTCTAAGTCTGATTAGATTGAATTCAAGAATGTTTAGAAGTACTATTTGGATGTTTATCAAGGTGTTAGATGAGATTTGAATGGGGAAATAAGGTTCTGTCATTGAAGTTTTTCATTCTCCGTAAATGGTTCAAGAAATGAACCAGACTAAAAATTGAACCAGCACTAAGGGGTTTGACCTAGCGCCAACCTCACCAGGTTAGCGCTAGCTGGTTCAGGTTAGCGCCAAGCTAAGTTTTTTTAGAAAAACCTGCGGCTGATTCGGAATTGAGTGTAATGATAATTTAAGCTTCTAAAATCTGTTCAAATAGGATTATTGAAGATCAAAGTAACATCTAAGGTGATTAGATTCTTATAAAGATCATATTATTAATTTGGAATTATGAACATTTGTTGGGAGTCAAAATACCAAAGTATATAGTAAATTTCTGCAGCACATTAGTGGAGATTCTTTTAAGTTTATCTTGTGTTTATTCTGTTATTGATTCACTTGAGTTATTTAATGATTAAATAGGGATTCCAGTATTGATAATAACCTGTAGAAAATCAGTATTATCAACAAGGTTTGAAGCATAGGAGGTCTTAGACCTAATTAGTAAAGTATTAATAGATTTTGCATTCTAATATAAGAGGAATGGTCTTTTGGGAATTGTGGAACTGTTTTTATCTCACATTAATATTGCTGAACTTTTATTATGATCTGAAACGTTTTACTTATGAATTTATGAGTATTTCCAAGGTAAGTACAAATGCTGAAATTTTTCTGTTGGATGGTTTTAGTGAGTATAAAAACTGAGTCTGATTTGTTAACCCAAAAATGTCTTAATTCATTGTGAGCATGGTTTTACACTAAGCTTGCACGGTATAGTGTGGATCTACAGTCTAGTTGTAGGTGAACTTTGTACTTTTTGTTTGGATTAAGTCTAGGGTTCTTTAGTGCATTTCCTCCATGATGGAGAGGCCTTCCATGAGGGAAGTACTGCAGCAACTCCCTTTCCACCATGAGGGTGAGGTCATACGAATATTTCCGCTATGACGGTGAAGAATTGGATTCCTTGAGCTGTTGCAGTATTTCAAGTGGATTGTTTGGAACACTAGTGCTTAGCCACACAAAATAGACAAACTTCACGAGTCCCAATATATATAAATTTTTCCGAATCTGAATGACGATGTTTTCCAAGATTAGATGGATTAACCGAGGTTAACCGTATACTTTACCGTTTATAACCTATGCATGTTTTGGAACTGTTATAACTGTATTTTTGTGCATGCATTGCTACTTGCTGAGATAGTCGTATCTCACTGTTTTGTTTTGTTTTCAGATCTCAGCGAGGACGATAGCCTAGGGGTCGATATTCCGGCAGATTATCTGGAGTATCGTGAGGAAGACTATTTTATTGAGTAGACTATAGTAATTGGATTTTATTTGTTATAGTGAGTTTTATTTTGAACCTTGTATTTGTAAGCACCTCATTTTTGGGCCCCCGGAAGGACCAGAAATGCAAACCCTAGACGGAAAGTCAAACCCTTAGGGGTGAAAAGTTAACTTTTTGATCAAGTGATAATTGGCCACCTTACTTTATCTTAATGGATAGAGAATCTCGACACGGTTCCAACGCAACTGAGTTTGCAGGAATCGGAGTCCCGATGAAGGATCTGCAGGCCGGTCAAACTTGAGGGGGAGCCGAAAGTTGACTTTCTGCTAAACCCTGAACCAGGTGCTTAGCCCTGTGCCAATGGATAGATGGCTTCTATAAGGTTCTAACGCAACTGAGTTTGCTCGAATCGGAGTCCGGACGAAGAAGATATGAGTAGCTGAAGTTTCCAAGCAGCAAAACTGAAAACTGCACACGTGGCGAGAAACGCAGGAAAATATCTCGAGGGGCAATCCGTGAATATCCAAACATGCAAAATATCTCAGGGACTAAATCAAAAATGCACAGGGACCAAATCTATGAATATCCAAGAGTATCAGGAGAATCTGCGAATATCCAGGGACCAAATCTATAAATATCCGATTTGTATCCGATCATATATGTCGGATACACATATTTTTGTGTATATCCAAACTTAAATGTCGGATACAAGAGATACGCTCGCTGGATTCTCGTGGATTTCCCGACAAATTCGCGGCGGAATTCAATTTTTCAAATCATTTTGCTTTGTATTCGACATTATATGTCGGACACAAAGGCTTTCTAGTGTATCTGACCTTGAAGGCCGGATACAAAATTTTTTTTATAAAAGGCCAGCAACCCCCCTTGGCCGAGGGTTGCTGGCCTTTCTCCCTTTCTTCCCTTTCCTCCCTCATCCGAGCCCCTCTCTTTTGGGCACATTTTGTCTCCTCAACCCCCACTCCATCCTAATACCATTAAACGTCTTGGATTGTTCTTCTTCTCCACCTTCCTACAAAAGAAAAAGAGAGCTTTGTTGCTGCTAATGGAAGAAGGAGGGAAGTCCAGCTGCTGTCCAACCTCAAGGAGGTGTCTCCACCTTGCTCAAGGGTCTAAGAACCACCAGGTATGGTTCCTCAACACATTGTATTGCACATATATTAAAACCAGAATTTTCTAAACACTTTCCCAAGTTTGTCTTCTTCCCTGGCATGAGTTCATTCCCATGGTAGCTTAAGCATGCATTTGTTCTTTTTTTTCATAACATGGAAGTCTCCAAGTAAGGGAGAGGTGCACGTTTGATTTTGGGGAGGGTGAGAACACCTCTCACATACTCCTTGAACCAACATATGGCTGCTGCTCCTCTTGGTTTGTGTGCTTTGCTTGCTGTTCTTGCTGAACAATTTATGATTCTCTATGATAAGAGGAGCATGTTCCTCATCCATTCGATCTCTTGTACCCCATGTAAATCCCCCTTCTCTTTCCCGTCTCTAAAGGCTTTGTTTTAAGCATGGAATCTAAGTTCAGATCTGGTTGAAGCACACAGGTGATGCATAGTAAAACTTCTCCATGTTCCTTCTCTGCATGTGTGCCAATCTATTGTTTTTTTGACCACCAAGAGTGGTGTACGGCATTACCTGCTGATGAGGGGTGGGAAAACTCACATGTAATCTCTGTCTTGGTGTAAGTTTGATAGTTAGCTTGTAGAGATGTTTTAGGTGTAAGTCTAATTTCCTTTTCATGCATACAATTTCTATTTTTTTAGTGACTTTATTTCCTTATTTTGCTGCTGCTGGAGATGCCAAGCATGCTCCCTTACCCCCTATAACCATCTGGTATGAGGCTGTTGCATGACCCCCCAAGTATTCTCCCCCTTCCCCACAATACCCTTTGTTCTGCCTATGTGAGTTGCTACTGGATACAGCAGCAAACCCTCACTGTTTGCTACTATCTCAGCAGCCTTGGAAGCCTAAAACCACCCCCGGTATTAGCTCATGAGAGCCATGTGTGCAAGCCACCTCCCCCCACCTCCATTCATGCCATCCCTAGCGTGGTATTCGAGCCCCCCACCCCTTCATAGCTGCTGTCCTTGCAATGTTGCAGTAGGTCCTATTCTGTTTTATTTCTTTTTTTTCTATTTCTGTACCTGCATAAACATGCTCCCCTAACCCCTTACTACTTGCAGTTTTCCTTATGTGTATGTGAGCATGATCTTGTGCCCCTTTACTTGCTGTTTTGACTTTACCCAATGCATGCCCCCCACCTCATTTACTGTGGTCATAGCCCCTTTTTATGCACCTGTTTATGCTAAGAAACATGCCCCCTTTACCCCAATGATTCTCTGTTGTTGCGTGTACAAGGTGCTGCTGGAGACAGCAGCAAATACCTGCTGTGGTTGCTGCTCCACACCCCTCCTTTGCCTCACTTACTTGCTGTTTTTCTTGCACATATAATGCCTCCATGCTTGCCTTTGTCTGGTCCACTGTTTTGTGCCTACAAGCATGCCTCCCCATCCTATAGTCCCATCCTATCCAGCCTTGGTAGCATTTCAAAACCCTTCCCTTTTGATTGCTGTCCTGGGCATCTGCAGCATGCATTTCTTAGGCATTTGTGCATAACTTGCTTGCCATCATAGACATTGGGTGCACACATGAACTCCCCCCACCCTAGTAACATGTTAGGACATTCCCCACCCAGTCACCCATCTTATTTTACATGAATTGGAAACCAAACTCTTGCTGCCCTTGTAGGATGCACATGAGAACATGCACATGCATTTCATAATATGAAGCATGCTATAGGCCCCCCCTTCATTTTCTGATTTCCATTAAGACTCATGCTTGTTGCCTGTGGGATCCTAGAGACCAAGTAGGGACACCTTGGTCCCTACTCTAGCAATGTACATGACCCAAAATGGAAGGGGCAACCTCGATGTTCCCCTCCCTTTCTTTGTTGCAGAAATCCCCAAAGGGTATCAAAGGGATGATCCCCCATATCTGAACCAATGTGGGCTCTCTCAGGAGCCCACACAACTTGTAGAAACCCCCTAGGGAACCCATGAAGCCTCTCCAATTGCAAAATCCCGATAAGAGGTAATTTTAGGGTGATCCGACAACTCAGGTCGAATCACTTATGGCTTGTGTGTAGCCGACAAAAAAGATCGGCTACATGGCAGAAATGACATTTTGTGTATTTCATGATTTTTGCTGTATTTGAATGTTATTTCCACCAAGCTTAAGAACCAATAGGGTTCCCGGGTCACCTAGAAACCCAACATGGGACATGGACCGCCAATCTAAATAGATACACCGTGGGTGGGCCTTCCAACAGGGCCCACCAAGCCCGATAAACTTCTTTTGCATGTAAATAAACAATATAAGCTAATTAACCAACCAAGCCGGGCGGGCCAAACCCAATGCGTCCCATCCGAACCTGATGTGGCATGATGTGATAAGTAGCATGGTTTGGCCAAGACCCAGGGCAAGGGCCTACCGGGCCCGCCGAAGCCCACTAATCAACCAAGTGAGGGTTCAAAAACCCTAAACTCCAAGAACATGGGCTTTCAAACACAAAACAGGACTAACAGGCCCCAAGCCCAATGTCCAAATCACTTTGGCAAACTTAAGCAAGATAACTAAAAATCTTTTGGCTACCTACATGGGGGACCACCCAGGGGCCCGCAAACCAATGCCAACCCACTTTAGCATGAAAGTCATTTAAACCCCCAATTTGAACAGTTAAGTAAAATCAATACACTTAAGCAAAGCCCAAAGGGCCTCTTAGGCTAGACAGAGGCCCACCAGAGGCATGTGGGCTTAACCAAGCCCACCAAGGACACCGTGGGCCTTCCAACGGGGCCCACCCAATCAAGTCAGACCACTTAAATTAAGTAATATAAAATCAATTAAAGGGACCCACACCACTCAGGTGGTCCCGCCAGACTTAACCAAATTGCATGCTGGATTAGGAATCAAGTGAGAAATCAGTGAGTTGACTTAGAACCAGGAGAAACCTATGGGGCCCGTCAACCGACGGGGCGAACCGGGGTATCTACGGACTTCCCCGGACCGTAACCAAGACCCTACTTAAAATCTCAAGCCGCAGACCAGCCCAATAGACTAACTTAGGCACCCAGGTGTCCACCTGCACCCCATCAGGCGGTGGCGATTCCAACCTTCCCATTTTACCCTCCCATAGGCACGCATGAATTCTTGCGCCCCGCGATGCAGGGTTCCCGATGCGCGCACAGCATGGCGACTCCGCTGGGGATTTTTCGACCCAATAGAACCCCTGGTTAAAGATGAGTCAGCTTAAGAGGGATTTAGCTGGCATTTAGGATTTTTACTATCTTTTTTAAGTAAGACACAGAATACACGTAATTACGCATTCTGGGGAGTCCTGTTAAAGGGACACGATAATTGCCCAAGGCAAGTGGAATTTAAGCAGTCCTTTGTGACCTTGCGCTTACCTGGGGACTCTCCCAGAACCTCGTATTGCATGCCAATTCTGCACCTTACTATACGAGACGGTAAAAATTCATTTGTCAACAAAATCCGAACAAAACTCACCCGATTAGACACAGCACGCAGCCCAATTGCACACACAGGCACGCCACCACACCGTTGATGGATTTCATTCCCCGTCTTTATTGCGATAAACTGCGTGGGGTGACATGCACGAGGGAGGATGCGTGAATGATCCGACCTTGAATGAATAAGTGAAATACGGATATTGCATCTTCTTCACCAAAACTTCGACCTCTCTAGCAGCCTACCCTTCTGATTCCTATAAACTGACTCTTGGGATGGTATTAGCCGTACGCTCCCGTGGCTTGCCAGGGAAAGTAGGGTAAACCCATCTCCCCAATTTTCTGGAGTCCTTAGCACCACTGGTTTCTTAGCGTGGTACGCAAGGATCTAATACTGATCCAGACCCTTGTAGGCTTATGTCTCAGGCTAGGTATCCTTCCCCACCTAACGCTTCTGAATGAACCACGCTTTGTGAATGTGATTGTGCTTGAATGATGAATACAAGAGCAGTAAAATTGGAATAAAACCCAAGAGTTCATTAGGGGCAGCAACCCTCGCTTTTGGCGTCAAATTGAGTAAACTTTAGATTATGGGCTACCTCGGCCCTAATTTAGGGAACCAACCTAACAATGATCAGGAGAACCACCCCAAATCCATGCATTGAGTCCTGTAAGTTGTGGGCCTCGACCCATTAAAGTCCGCTGAGAGCACTTTAAGTCCGGATTGGTCTTTTAGAGCAGATGAAAGCTGGCCAGATCAAATAAACAGATGAAAGCAGGCCAGATCACAACAAGGGCAGAAAACCCTAGATCTAGGAATTTTTAACCTACCCGCCTTGGAAGCGGCTTGTACCCTTCTTTTGGGCTCCCAACAGCCGAAAAGACAAATTCTTTACAGCTTCTTGTAAATTCTCGCCCTCGATGGCAAGTTGTAATTTTTGCTGCGGTCTGACACCAAGAGCAGATGAAAGACAAAAGACTAATCGGGACTTGGACGTGCTCCCTTACACCAAGTATGTCTCGGAGTCACGCCTTAACTGGCACCAACCCGTAGGACCACACACCATGTGTGCTTGGATTTAAATTCCCCTCTGTTTTAGTTTTCCGCTTTATTCTGTGAAGCATGATAAGATTGGTAGTGGTGCATCCTTTTGTTTAAAATTATGCATCTTTTGGAACTGATTAAGAGTCTGGTGTGGAACCCTAAAATTGATTCCGAATTTCGATCAGATAGTTGGCATGGCATCTTCATCCTCGACTGGGAGAGTTCGATTCCCTAGGATAGAGAAGTGTACCTGGGATACCCCTTTGATCCGCTCTTGGACAAGACAGCTCCAAGGGGATGAGCAGATTGAATGGGAGGCACGATACCATATGGGGCATACCTTGTCCTTGTTAAATGTGCCAATCAACTGGGATATGATTCAAGCAGCCCTGTTTTTCTGGGATCCCTAACTTTCAGTGTTTCGGTTCGGGACCAATGAGTTGACTCCCACAATTGAGGAATTTGACCTATTCCTTCGATTTCGCGACTTAGGAGAACCCGCTAGGCCAAGTCTCAAAGAAAGCTACAAGAATGAAGCTTGCACTTTCTTTGGCCTCTCAAGGGGAGAATTCCAGACCTTAGGAGGTGACTAGTCATTCACGAGGGTCTCCAAAACATTCATAGATGAAAAGATAAGAAACAAAAGCAGGAAAGACCCCATGCTTGGTTTGACACCTTCACCCTTGTGGTTCTGTCGCAAATTTTCTTCCCGACTGGGGGAGACACCATTAATTTGGCCCTCATGGAAATTGTAGATCAACTCCCGGTAGGGTACCGAATCATGCCATTGACCCTAGCTCAATTGTTTCATTCCCTCACCTTGTCCAAAAATGGAATCCGGAGGTTTCAAGGGTGCGCCCCTCTCCTCCACATTTGGCTGCAAGACCACCTGAGGGTCTCAGAACCCATCAGCGCACATTATGGGCTAGCTCGTGACAACGTCACGTGGATGGCCCGAAGAGAGATTCGCCCTGACTTACCTACTTGTGAGGCTTGGCTAGGCCACTTACTCCATCTGAATGGAGAAACAGATATCAGATGGTGGGGTACATTCAACTTCACCTACACCCCCATCCTGGCTTTCAAAGGCAGAGAGTGCCTTGCCCTAATAGGCCTTACCCATTGTAAAACCCCGAATTTTCAGTAAATAAATAAATAAAAATTTAATACAGATATTTTGAGTGTCAATGAATTTGTCAAAATAAATTGGGGATTTAATATAAAGGAATGATTTGGGGTACTTATAATTCGTTCGGGATGTATAACGGACTAATAATGACAAAGAGAATAAACATGGAAATTTCGGAAGAAATTGAATGAGTAGATGTGAAAATATTAAGAGAAGGGTATTTCGGTCAATTCACATTAATTATCGGTAAATAATTAAATACATCAATTAAAATTGTTATTAGACTTGAGAAATAATAATAGGTTTAAGTTGGGGTTTAGATTGTTTATTAACAATGATATTTAAAGCTTAGTAATTGGAATAATGGCATATTGGTAATTATGTTTGATTTGAAGCCTGAAGTCGAGGAGATGAGAATTTTATTGAAGGATATTAATTATAATCACACGGATAGAGAAGATCCGAAGTTTGGCGCAAATCTGACCGATGGATGGTGAGATATCGAGGTGAGGGTGGATTAAAGGTCCTTATTAAATCTGATTGGTGGATAAGTAACGAACCCGACAGTAGTGTGATACGTGGGATCAGAGGAGAATTAAATAGGGTTTTTATATTTATGTGGGGTTGATCGTAAGGGAGTTTTAGTTTTTGGGTTCTGACGGCTGAAGAGAGAAAAACAAACAAAAGAGAGAAGGAGGCCGAGAGAAGAGGAAGAAGGAGCAGCTAAGGAGATCGTCATCTCAAAGGGGCTTGGGTTGCTGCGAAAGAAAAAAATCAAAGTCACACTAAAGAGAAAGAGGTGGAAGAAGGTGTTCTTGAGCGAATGGAGGTAGGTAGCACCGTTTTCTCGTTCGTTTTGGTTTCCTGCAGTTTATTCGATTCGATTGCATGATTTATGGTTGTATAAGTATGTAGATAGATTGATTGTATGCTTATATGAATGTTAGAAGCGATTAGAACACAAAAATATGATTTTTAGAAACTCCGTTCGTCGTTTTGGTTAGAGCGCCCACCGTGCCTGCACTTGGCGCTCCTCAGCGTTATTCGGCGTTAGTTGAAATATTTAGAGCGCCCGTGATCGCCGACTAACAGTCGCTCGGCGTTCGCTTTATTTAAAACGAAACACGCGAAACGCGTTATCGCTCAAGAGCGCCGACTTGGTCAGCGTAGCTAGGCGATCAAAATTGTAAACGAATTCATGGCTTGTAATCATTACAAGCCTAAACTTTAAATATTTCTATATACTTTAATGACTAAAAACTTAAACTTAAATACTTCCATCTTACTTTATTGAATTAAACTAAACTATAAATACTTTCATATGTCTTTTTGACCCTCACCAAACTTTAAATAACTGGAAAAAACTTAACCTAAACCTAATTAGATTGCATACGTAATCTACTCTTCTACTAAATCTAAACTGTAATAACTTTTCATAAATTAACCAAATCTTAATTAAGTCCTAATGCTTTAAAACGACCCACATATATATTATTAAACAATTAAATTTTTATATTAATGTAATTAATACATTATTATAACCGCACTCTAGCGTACATGATATGCGTTCGATTTCTGGTATAATTAAATATCTGTCTAACACTAAATCAGGATGTCACGCTAAACTTATGTAAATATACTGAACAAAATTATAATAAACTGAGGAACTGTTTAGAACCAGACTTTGAATTATCACCTAAACATGAACCTAATATGCTATAAATAAAAATGGAATTGAGAATTATTTGTGTATTGGTGTGCGCGCGTTGGAAACGCGGCGCTGGAAAATTCAGAGTCGCCACCGCCTGACGGGGTGCAGGCGGACACCTGGGTGCCTAATCTTGTCTATTAGGGCTTTTGGTCTACGGCTTTGAGATTCTAAGTAGGGTCTCGGTTACGGTCCGGGGAAGTCCGTAGACACCCCGGTCCGCCCCGTCGAGTGACGGGTCCCTTAGGTTTATCCTGGTTTGAGTCAGCTTACTTCGGTCTCACCCGATTCCTAATCCGATATGCAGTTTGGTTAAGTTTGGCGGGACCACCTGAGTGGTGTAGGTCCCTTTAATTGCTTTTATCTTGATTAATTAGGTAATCTGAGTCTGGTTGGGTGGGCCCCGTTGGAAGGCCCACGGTGTCCTTGGTGGGCTTAGGCAAGCCCATGTACCCTTGTGGGCCTCGGTTTATCCTAGGAGGCCCTTTGGGCTTTGGTTAGTTCAATTGATTTTACTTTAGGTTCAGATTTGAAGTTTAAGTGTTTTTCATGCAAAGGTGGGCCGGATTGGTTTGTGGGCCCCTTAGGCGGGCCCACCTGGTTGCCGAGTAATTTTATTGGATTTATCTTTTTAATCTGCCAAAGTGAGTTGGACACGGGGCTTGGGGCCCGTAGTCCAAATCTGGGCTTGTAAGCCCAAGTTACCAGAAGTTAGGGTTTGCATCCTTCCTTGGTTCGGTTGGTGGGCTTTGGCAGGCCCGGTAGGCCCTTGCCCTTGGTTTCGGCCAAACCACACATTTCATGCATCAATTCACTAATCTGGTTCGGGTGGACCGCCTTAGGTTTGGCCCGCCCGGTTTGATCAGTTAATTTTACTTATCTTGATTAAGTTGCATGCATACTTTTCATTGTGTTTATTGGGCCGGGTGAGCCCCGTTGGAAGGCCCACCGGAAATCAAGTTGGACCGGGGGTCCGAGTCCCATATTGGGTTTCCGGGTGACCCAAAAACCCTTTTGGCTCATTTGGCTTGATTTAGGAATGCCACCCATGTCTAGAAAAAGTTACAGAATATACATCACAGAAACAGATCAAAATTGATATTTATCAAGGAGAGACTGGCTCATTATACTGGGTCCAAGGGGAGGGATTTTTCAAGGTAAAGGGCATTTTCGGGATTTTTCAAGGTAAAGGGCATTTTCGGGATTTTTTTAAGGTAAAGGGTATTTTCGAGATTTTTTCAAGGTAAAGGGCATTTTCGGGATTTTTTAAGGTAAAGGGCATTTTCCGGATTTTTTCAAGGTAAAGGGCATTTTCGGGATTTTTAAGGTAAAGGGCATTTTCGGGATTTTTTTTAAGGTAAAGGGCATTTTTGGGATTTTTTTCAAGGTAAAGGGCATTTTCGGGATTTTTAAGGTAAAGGGCATTTTCGGGATTTTTTTTAAGGTAAAGGGCATTTTCGGGATTTTTCAAATTAAAGGGCATTTTCAAAATTTTTTAAGGTAAAGGTGAAGTGGGCGCACCCAAAAAGTGAAGTGGGCGCGAGCTGAGCGCATCCAAATTTAAGTGAGCGCGAGCTGAGCGCATCCAAAACTAAGTGAGCGCGAGCTGAGCGCATCCAAAAATGAAGTGAGCGCATATACCCTGATTTTCTGTTTTTTTGCCCGAACTCCATTTTTAATGGTTTTTAAGCTCTGTAAGCCCTCCCTGGGATCCTTAGAACCCCAGAAGACCTCTAAACACCATTTGAAATTAATCTAACCTAAGTTGTGAGGATCAAATCTCTTTACAACCCTACAAATCCGAACACTAAACCCTACAGAACATGAATAAACTTCCGAAATCAAAAAACCTAACTAATAGAACATGATTATGAAGAAGGGAACAGGGGGGGTTTTATGGGGTTACAACAACAGAGATGGAGAAATCATGGGGAACATGCTCCCCTTTCGAATCAAACAAACAAGTAATAGCAGTGAAGAACAAAAATGCTAGAAAACAAGATATCGCAATGAACTTATTTATTTTGGACAAGAGTTCGTCGGGAACATTACCTGGGTGTTTCAACACCTATCCGAAGTGGGTGGAGCCTCCTTGGAGCGTGCGAGCAGCCACCGGAGCAACACCTCTCCACGCCCACAGCAAGATCTCCTTAGGGTTTGATCTCCTTCGGGTTTGATGAGGAAGAAGAGGAAGAGAGGAATGGGGGGGTCTGGTTTTTTTTCTTTGGGGAAGATGATGGTCAAGACCACCTTCGAATGCCTCGGGCAAAAAAAAATGTCCAACCCCTGCAAATGAAGGCTGCTGCGGCTTTTATAGAAGGAGAAAGGGATATCCGCCGACTTTGGCGCCCAGCTCGCGCCCACTTGCTGTCGCTCGGCGTGAGCGACAAAATCATTGCCAAACATTTAATGCGGCCGCGGTTTTGTTTAAAAAATCCGAAAATTAAGATATAGTCCCTGGGATATTTAGGTTTAATATTATTTTATTCAGATATTTCCAGATATTTTCAAATTGGTCCCTGGGATATTTTGAATGTTTGGATATTTACGGATTTGATCCCCGAGATATTTTCCTGCGCAACTCGCCACGTGTGCAGCTTTTGCCACGTGCGCAGTTCGCCGGTTTTGCTGCTCGAAAACTTCGTCAGCTCATATTTTCCCCATCCGGACTCCAATCTGGGCAAACTCAGTTGCGTTAGAATTGTATCGGAGCCCTTTATCCCCTGACCTAGGGGTAGGCCTCTGGACTGGATTTTAGCAAAAAGTCAATTTTTGGCCCCGTTCAAGTTTGACCGCCCGCAGAACCTTCATCCGGACTCTGATTCCTGCAAACTCAGTTGCGTTGGAACCGTGTCGAGATTCTCTGTCCAATGACCTAGGGGTAGGCCTCTGGATCGGATTTTAGCAGAAAGTCAACTTTTGGCTCTGCTGAAGTTTGACCGCCCGTAAAACCTTCATCCGGACTCCGATTCCTGCAAACTCAGTTGCGTTGGAACCGTGTCAAGATTCTCTATCCAATGACCTAGGGGTAGGCCTCTGGATCGGATTTAAGCAGAAAGTCAACTTTTGGCTCTGCTCAAGTTTGACCGCCCGCAGAACCCTTATCCGGACTCCGATTCCTGCAGACTCAGTTGCGTTGGAACCGTGTCGAGATTCTCTATCCAATGGTATAAAGCGAGGTGGCCAAATTTCACTTGATCAAAAAGTCAACTTTTCACCCCTTAGGGTTTGACTTTCTGTCCAGGGTTTGCATTTCTGTTTTTTTTTTTTTTTGGGAGCGCAAAAATGAGATACTTATAGCTGCCCCTCTTTGCCGGAGTCACCTTGCGGATGAACGGCAAAGAGAAAAAGAATCTCATTTTTGCGCCTGGCATTTCTGTCGACGAGCTTAGTCCTTTGAAGTTTTCATTTTGAGAGGGAAGCGGCCAATGATGTGGCGTCACTTCCTGGCTTCAGAGTTTCCTTACCCTTTGCTTTTCGGGTTTTTGTAGGGCAACTATTCAGCATTTTAGTTTAAGTTTGAAAGAGATTAGATTGGACTTGAGCTCGCCAACCTGTTTCGGCGTTGATGCCAGACACTTGACAATATTCTTTTCTTCTTGTTTGTTCCATTAAAGCTTTTAGGTGACTTCAGACTTCTGATCCATTTTGTGTCTTTTACCTGAAGCTTGCTTGCATTTTCTTCTTCTTCTTTTTTTTATTTTTTTTATTTAGGATTTGATGGCCAAGGGTTGAGTTAGGATGTGGACCGAATGGAGAAAGGAGGAAGGAAGAGTGGAGGAGGAGCTGCTGTTGGTGAGGAGGTGCTTCCAGTGCTGTCCAGTGCCTCAAGGGAACTCACACACCTGCTCTATTCTATTTACAAAAGTGTGAAATCAAAAATTACAAAAGGGCCATCATGCCCGATGATATCTTCATTTTGCCTTCTTCTTCCTGTCTTGATTCTCTATCATTTCCAGCAATGGGAACAACTTGTTCGGCTTGGTGGAGACACTTTGCTCTGGGGACTCCATGTCCTTCAGCATTGGGAGATGCTTTACTCCTTGAGGACACATTCCTGTGTTATTTAGATGTGGGAGGTGCCTTGCTCCTTGGGGATTTCAAAAGTGGGAGTCGCCTTGCTCCTCAGTATTTCAAGTGATGGGAGACGCCTTGCTCCTAAGGGACACATTTCCGTGTCATTCAAATGGTGGGAGACGTCTTGCTCCTTAGGGACACATTTCCGTGTCATTCAAATGGTGGGAGACGTCTTGCTCCTTAGGGACACATTTCCGTGTCATTCGAATGGTCGGAGTCGCCTTGCTCCAGGGACGCTTTGCCCTTTCAGTTTTGAGAGACGCTTTGCTCTCGGTGGTTGGGAGTCGCCTTGCTCCATTAGTTTCGGAGTCGCCTTGCTCCATTTAGTTTTGGAGTCTCCTTGCTCCAAGGACGCCTTGCCCTTTCAGTCTTAAGAGACGCTTTGCTTTCTGTGGTTAGGAGACACCTTGCTCTAGGGACACCTTGCCCTTTCAGTCTTGAAAGACGCCGTGCTCTCTGTGGTTGGGAGACACCTTGCTCCATTAGTTTTGGAGTCACCTTGCTCCAGGACGCCTTGCCCTTTCAGTCTTGAGAGACGCCTTGCTCTCTGTGGTTGGGAGACACCTTGCTCCATTAGTTTTGGAGTCGCCTTGCTCTAGGGACGCCTTGCCCTATCAGTTTTGAGAGACTCCTTGCTCTCTGTGGTTGGGAGACACCTTGCTCCATTAGTTTTGGAGTCGCCTTGCTCTAGGGACACCTTGCCCTTTCAGTCTTGAGAGACGCCTTGCTTTATGTGGTGGGGAGACACCTTGCTCCATTAGTTTTGGAGTCGCCTTGCTCCAGGGACACCTTGCCCTTTCAGCCTTGAGAGACGCCTTGCTCTTTGTGGTTGGGAGACACCTTGTTCCATTAGTTTTGGAGTCGCCCTGCTCCAGGGACGCCTTGCCCTTTCAGTCTTGAGAGACGCTTTGCTTTCTGTGGTTAGTGTGTGCGCGTCGGAAACGCGGCACGGGGTAATTCGGAGTCGCCACCGCCTGATGGGGTGCAGGCGGACACCTGGGTGCCTAATCTTGCCTATTAGGGCTTTTTGGTCTGCGGCTTGAGATTCTAAGTAGGGTCTCGGTTGTGGTCCGGGGAAGTCCGTAGACACCCCGGTCCACCCCGTCGGATGACGGGTCCCGTGGGTTCCCTGGTTTGAGTCAGCTTACATTGGTCTCACTCGATTCCTAATCCGATATGCAGTTGGGTTAAGTCTGGCGGGACCACCTGAGTGGTGTGGGTCCCTTTAATTGCTTTTATCTTGATTACTTTGGTGATCTGAGTCTGGTTGGGTGGGCCCCGTTGGAAGGCCCACAGTATCCTTGGTGGGCTTAGTCAAGCCCGTGTACCCTTGTGGACCTCAGTCTAGCCTGAGAGGTCCTTTGGGCTTTGGTTAGTTCAATTGATTTTACTTTAAGCTCAGATTTGAAGATTAAGTGTTTTTCATGCACAAGTGGGCCGGACCGGTTTGTGGGCCCCTAAGGTGGGCCCACATGGTGTCCGAGTATTTTTTATTGGATTTATCTTTTTAATTTTGCCAAAGTGATTTGGACACTGGGCTTGGGGCCCGCAGTCCAAATCTGGGCTTGTAAGCCCAAGTTACCGGAAGTTAGGGTTTGTACCCTTCCTTGGTTTGGTTGGTGGGCTTTGCCGGGCCCGGTAGGCCCTTGCCCTTGGTCTCGGCCAAACCACGCAATTCACGCATCAATTTCACATAACAAGGCTCGGGTGGGCCGCATTGGGTTTGGCCTGCCCGGTTCAAATTGTTCATTTTACTTAAGTTATTTTAATGGCATGCTTTGGTGTTTATTGGGCTTGGTGGGCCCCGTTGGAAGGGCCACTGGAAGTCAAGTTGGACCGAGAGTCCAAGTCCCATGTCGGGTTTCCGGGTGACCCAGAAACCCTCTTGGTTTATCCGGTTCGGAAATATCATTCACATTTAGCACTAATCACAGAAACAACACAAGATAGACACTCTGTCAGAGAGAAAAAAACTGGCTCATTGTGCTGGGTCCAAGGGGAGGTACCCGGGGGTGGGGGTGCGGGGGGCGAAGCCCCCCGCTGTACAGTAAAGGGCATTTTTGGAAATTTTCAAAAATATATCAATTCGGCATGTTTTAGGGGTAGGCGCCGACCTCAGGTAGTAGGCACGAGGTCGGCGCGAAATGGGCGGACCGAAAACAGCGAAAAACACAAAAAAATGAAGTGGGCGCGAGGTTTGCGCGAGCTGGGCGCGAGCCTCGCGCGAGGTTCGCGCGAGCTGAGCGCGAGCCTCGCGCGAAGGGTACGCGTGAGGTTCGCGCGAAGGGTACGCGCGAGCTTCGCGCGAGATTCGCGTGAGCTTCGTGCGAGATTCGCGCGAGATTCGCTCGAGCTTCGCGCGAGCTTCTCGAGATTCGCGCGAGCTTCGCGAGATTCACGCGAGCTTCACGAGATTCGCGTGAGCTTCGCGGACACTCGATGCTCTCGGTTTTCTTTCAAACTCCATTTTTAGCTGATTTTCAGGCTCTGTAACTGGTTTTTTAAGCTCTGTAAGCCCTCCCAGGGCTTCGACCACTCCCCAAAATATACTTAAACTTGTATTGAAATTAATCTAAACATGATTCATGCTTCATCCCGCAACCCAAAATCTCTTAAAAGAAAAAACAAACCCGATAAAAAACAAACAAGTACAAATGCATTAACAGCTTAAAAAAAAGGGGGGGTGATGGGAGCATGCTAGCAAGTATAGCAAACAATAAAACAACAAGAAAAAAAAACACTAATAAACAGAGATTGCCTATGCAACATGGAAACCTAGTTTTTCTCACCTACGCATGTCCCTAACCTCTGTGCATGCATGCAGACATTCGGAGAGAAGGGAAGGAGAAGGCGGGTTTACAGGGGTACATTAAATGAAGGGAACTTGGGGAATATGCTCCCTCCTTCAAATCATACCAATATAACAACAACAAATAACAACAAAAAAACAACAACCAAGAAAAACAGCGATCCGAACCACAAAGGGAGTAGGATGGACTAACTCTCACTTTTATGAAACCGACATCTAATCCTCTCTTTACCTGGTAGTCTTCATGAAGTGGGATAGGGGACGGTATCATGCCACCGAGGCATTTAAACAGGTTTATAACAAGAGAAAAAAAAACACATCCAGTAACTTGCTTAGAAAAACTCCACTTTCATATATGAGGAATAAAAGGTAGTAAAGAGTGATACCTGAGAATACTCGAGCACTGGTGCTGGGTGGAGACACTGGTAGTAGCTGGGTCCTCCTCCGAATCCTCAACAGCAACCTCCCTTTTTTTGGGGCTTCGTGAGATAGTGGAGAAGACAAAAGGGGGAAGGGTTGAGAATGGTAGGTGGGGTGTTTGGGGTGCTAGGGAGTCAAGGCCGTATCTCGAGAAGAGGTTCGGGTGAGGGAGGGAAGAAGGAAGAGGGGGCGAGCCAACATCAACCAGAAGCCGACCTGAAAATCCTCCAACCAAAAAAAAATGTCCGAACCTTTTTGCGCGAGCAATCGCGCGGTTTATATAGGCAAGGGGGAAAGGGGTGCCGCTCATTTCGGCGCCCAGCTCAAGGTGAGCGCCTGCCGCTCGCCACGTTTGTGCGAGCGGCATAATGATGAAAAATCATTAAATGCCGCCGCGCGTTTGGCAGAAAATCCGAATTTTCGGATTTAGTCCCTGGAAAATTTCAATTTAATCCGATATTCTCGGATTTTTACAGATTCAGTGCCTAGGATATTTCGAATGTTTGGATATTTACGGATTTGATCCTCGAGATATTTTCCTGCGCAACTCGCCACGTGTGCAGCTTTTTGCCACGTGCGCAGATTGCCGGTTTTGCTGCTCGGAAATTTCATCAGCTCATATTTTCTTCATCCGGACTCCGATCTGGGCAAACTTAGTTTCACTAGAATCGTATCGGAGCCCTCCATCCCATGACCTAGGGGTAGGCCTCCGGATCGGATTTGAGTAGAAAGTCTACTTTTGGCTCTGCTCGAGTTTGACCGCCCGCAGAACCTTCATCCGGACCCCGATTCCTGCAAACTCAGTTGCGTTGGAACCGTGCCGAGATTCTCTATCCAATGACCTAGGGGTAGGCCTCTGGATCGGATTTTAGCAGAAAGTCAACTTTTGGCTCTGCTCAAGTTTGACCGCCCGCAGGACCTTCATCCAGACCCCGATTCTTGCAAACTCAGTTGCGTTGGAACCGTGTCGAGATTCTCTATCCAATGACCTAGGGGTAGGCCTCTGGATCGGATTTTAGCAGAAAGTCAACTTTTGGCTCTGCTCAGGTTTGACCCTCCGCAGAACCTTCATCTGGACCCCGATTCCTGCAAACCCAGTTGCGTTGGGACCGTGTCGAGATTCTCTATCCAATGGTATAAAGCTAGGTACTTGGCACGGAATTCGAGGAAAAGTCAACTCTTGGCTTTTCCTTAAGTTTGACCTCCCGCCGAACCTTCATCCGGACCCCGATTCCTGCAAACTCAGTTGCGTTGGAACCGTGTTGAGATTCTCTATCCAATGGCATAAAGCGAGGTGGCCAATTTTCACTTGATCAAAAAGTCAACTTTTCACCCCTTAGGGTTTGACTTTCTGTCCAGGGTTTGTATTTTTGGTTTTTTTGTGGGAGCGCAAAAATAAGGTGCTTACAGCTGCCCCTCTTTGCCGGAGTCACCTTGCGGATGAATGGCAAAGAGAACGAGAATCTCGTTTTTGCGCCTGGCATTTCTGTCGACATGGTTGACGAGTTTAGTCCTTTGAAATTTTCACTTTGAGAGGGAAGCGGCCAAATCATGTGGCGCCACTTCCTGGCTTCAGAGTTTCCTTACCCTTTGCTTTTTGGGTTTTTGTAGGGCAACTCTTCAGCTTTTTAGTTTAAGTTTGAAAGAGATTAGATTGGACTTGAGCTCGCCAACCTGTTTCGGCGTCGATGCCAGACACTTGACAATATTCTTTTCTTCTTGTTTGTTCCATTAAAGCTTTTTGGTGACTTCAGACTTCTGATCCATTTTGTGTCTTTTACTTGAAGCTTGCTTGCATTTTTTTTATAGGATTTGATGGCCAAGGGTTGGGTTAGGATGTGGACTGAATGGAGAAAGGAGGAAGGAAGAGTGGAGGAGGAGCTGCTGTTGGTGAGGAGGTGCTTCCAGCGCTGTCCAGTGCCTCAAGGGAGCCCACACACCTGCTCTACTCTATTTACAAAAGTGTGAAATCAAAATTACAAAAGGGGCCATCTTGCCCGATGATATCTTCTTTTATGCTCATTCTTCTTCACGTCTTGTCATTCCTTCTTCTGCAGTGCTCTCTGATTGGCTTTCCCCCTTGTAGAGGCTCCCTAGCCTGGAGTGACTGTTGCTGGGGATTGGGCAGGAACCTTTTTTCTTATCGCCTCTTCTTTCAGGTCGAGCCTTGTTAGTGACAAGCGTGGGAGCTCCCCGGGGAAGGATGCTCCGCTGGGGATAAGTGGGGATTCCTCACGCTGTCATTTTCCTTCATAAGGCCTTCTCCCTCTGCTTGGGTGCGAATTCTTCATGTTCGTTCAAGCTCTTGTTGAGTGCGAGAGGCTCCACCAGGCATTGATGCGAGCTTACTTGCCTTCTTTCCGCTCTCCTTCGCAAAGCCGGCCTCTTCAGACTGGGCGAGGCTTGACAAGTCTACGTCACCGATATCATTCTCTTATTGCTTGAGAGGACGCTACTGGGGATGTAAGGGTGTCGTCCCTTGTTTGCTGAAGGCCTCCCACTGCGGATTTTGGAGGTTGCTATTCTCCGTTTACTGAAGGAACTCCGCTGGGATTTTGGAGAAGATGTCCGTTATCCCACTTTTGCCGTACCTGTGAAGGCAGGAAAAGACAACATGTTAGCCGTGGAATAGCTGGGGAATGCAAAACACTTCTTTTATTCTCTTCTTGCTCTGAGCCTTTTGCCCATTGCAGATAGAAGCGGCCTTTGCCAAGGTTAAGAGACTATCCACTTAGGTTAGTAGCCCAACGTGGAGCTCAAAACAGTTAAGCAGAACAATTATAGAGAAAACAGGTGTGTCAGTGGGTGCCTGTGTTTGCAATATCAAAGAAATTTCCCAAGGTCAGACGGGACTTGGAGTGCTTGGTACTTTCAGAAGCATTGTCATCACAGGCCACTGTGGAGTCTTTGACTCGGGCGCAACCTGCCAGTCTGGACTTTTCAAATCTGTTCAATTTTCTCATTTTACTATCTGCCACTATCACTGCTCTCCTCTGTATCTTGCTCTGCTCAAACCAGATGTGACCAGTTCTATTTTTTTTTTGACTAACCACGCAACGCCCTTTTCTCGGGTTTTCGCTGTGTCCATCCTTTCTAGGAAACATTGAATTCCGTCATTGCTGATGAACGCAAACCTAACTGTTTGCCCTGATCATTCTTTTTGGGATCTGAGAGGTCTTAGAGATGGGACGAAACGTAGGCTGGGTCTCGGTTATGAAAGAAAGGATAGATGGCTCAAAAAAGCTTAATTATCTGGGTTTGCAGAGTGTGCTATTTTTATTGTTGGTGGGTCTTACATCCTGGCTTATTTGTATCTCTATATTTTTGGCGGGGAAAACATTTCCCCATTTTCTCTGTTTCTTTTCTTTTTTTTTCTTTCTTTCTTTTTTCTTGTTGTATTTTCTCTTCTTTTTGAGGTTTTTCTGGGCAAGAATGCCCGGTTTCTTTTTGCTTTGCCAGGAATGCCCCATTTGATGTGTAGAACACTTGCAATGGGTTGAAAGAATTTTAAGGCTCAAAATTGTCTAACTAGGGGAGAATTTAAGGTATTTGGAAGGATTTACAGTCTAAGGAGAGTCAAGGATGGCCTCTCTTCATTTCCCAATCAGAATGATCTCAGGCATAGTACAGTTTGACTGCGTCTGCATTTATCGGCTGAGGAAAAATTGCCCCGTCCATTTCTTGTAGGATGAGTTCTCCTCTTGACAGGACTTTGTAGACTACGAACGGCCCTTCGTAGTTTGGCTTGAATTTCCCTCTGTTGTCCTCTTGAAGAGGGAAGATTCTCTTCAATACCAGATCTCCCACTTTGAACTGTCGTGGCTTCACTTTCTTGTTGTAGGCTCGCGCCACTCTCTGTTGATAAAGCTGGCCATGGCACAAAGCCTTAATCCTCTTTTCATCCAATAACTGCAACTGGTCAAATCTGGATTCTTCCCATTCGACATCACTGATTTCAGCTTCCTTAAGAATTCTGAGTGACGGGATCTGTGCTTCCACTGGGAGAACTGCTTCCATTCTGTATACCAAGGAGAACGGGGTTGCCCCGGTTGATGTTATAATCGACGTTCGATAGGCGTGCAGTGCATACGGCAACTTCTCATGCCAGTCTCTGTAGGTGACCACCATTTTCTCGAGTATCTTCTTCAGATTCTTGTTGGCAGCCTCTACTGCTCCCTTCATCTTGGGCCGGTATGCCGTGGAGTTCAGATGTCTGATTTTCAAGTCTTCGCACATCTTTTCCATGTCCTTATTATTCAAATTCTTTGCGTTGTCAGTGATGATCGCTTCTGGAACTCCGTAGCGACAGACTATATTGTTTCTGATAAACTTGAGCACATGAGATTTCTTCACATCCACGAAGGACATGGCCTCTACCCACTTGGTAAAATAGTCAATTGCCACTAAGATGAACCGGTGCCCGTTCGACGCCATTGGATGAACCTGGCCTATCATGTCGATTCCCCAGATGGCAAATGGCCATGGCGATGTCATGGAATACAGTGTGTTTGGCGGTGCATGGATGTTGTCGGCATAAATCTGGCATAACTGGCATTTTCTGACATGAGCGTAGCAGTCTGCCTCCATGGTCATCCAGTAATAGCCCATTCTTAGAATCTTCCTTGCTAGCATATGCCCGTTCATGTGTGCGCCGCACAACCCTCCATAGATTTCCTCAATCAATTTCTGCGCCTCGGCTTCCCTGACACATAGTAGTAGAGAGTCATTGTATGACTTCTTGTACAGTCTACCTCCACTGTAGAAGTATTGCCCTGCCAACCTCTGTATAGTTCGCTTCTCTGCAGCTGAGGCACCTTCTGGCAGAATTCTGTTTCTTATGTATCTCTCAATGTCTGCGTACCAAGGCTCTTCTTCGGGCGTGCTTTTCTCGACACTGAAGCAGTAAACAGGGTAACGCCGAATTTCTATCTCCAAAGGTTGCACCCAAGCATCATCCGTGATGGTGGCCATTGATGCTAGCGTAGCTAGTGCATCCGCAAACCGGTTCCCGTCTCGTGGCATGTAGTCGAATGTCACGCTCTCGAATTCGCCTTCTAATTCCTTGACCAGTTCTTGGTATGGTACCAACTTCACATCTCTAGTCTTCCAGTCTCCCATCACTTGATAGATGATAAGACTTGAATCAGCGAACACTTTCAGCTCTTGTATACGCATCTCAATTGCCGCTCGCAAGCCCAACACACACGCTTCATACTCGGCCATGTTGCTGGTGCAATCAAACAGAAGTTTTGCTGCTATTGGGTGATGAACACCGTCTAGGGAGATTAGCACTGCTCCGATCCCTTTTTCATTTACATATTCTGATTTGGTTATTTCTTTCTGTGCTCTTCTCTTTTTTTTTTTTGCAAAAACCCTTCCGCCGATCTTTGACTCATCCGTCAGTGGCCTTGGCTTCACGAACTCTTGTCAACCAATGTACGAATACACCGTGACGACCTTTCCTATCTGTCTCAGGTTTTGTCAGTACCTGCAAAAGTCCAAGTAGAATTTAGTTAAATTTTTTTTTTTATCCTCAAGATTATGTGCGAATTCAAGCAGTCTCTCTTTGGTTGATGTCTTTTGGGAATTCACCGAATGCTTGGATTTTCCCTTTGAAGTGGGTCCATGGCAAGACCAGTAACCCTTGGGTCGGTTACCTGTTATTCTCAGTTAGACTTAGGAAAATGTGCCTCTCGGCACTTCCTGCAAGTGTCTCAACATTCCGGCCTTCAAGGGCATGCCCTAGGTTGAAATGAGGGGAATCGTTTTGGTTCAGGGGGGTTGCTTTGGCACTGCCTCACCTTGCCTTCTCTTTGATTTTCTATTTTTGGTATTTCTCTCCCTGCCCTTGTTTGAGGGTTGTGAAATGGTTTTTCTCTCATTGGTTCTCTTATTCGGGTTCAGTGCCTTGCCCAGTCCAAGGGCCCTAACAATTTCCATGGATCATGACACAATGATCAGAGAGGACTTATCCTTAGGACGAAATGTAGGCCTTGGTTCCAGGGTTTAGAAATGAAGGATACACAAGCTCAAACCCTATATAACTTCACTCTATGGGTGACCATTATGTCTAGCCAAAACACTTCTCTGTTTTTTTTTTTTTAGTTCTGTCATTGCCGGCCTGTCCAAGATTCGATGCTACATTCTCTGTAATCAGAAAGGACTTCACAGTAGGACGAAATGTAGGCTGGGCTTAAGGGTCCAGAAGAAATGATATGAAGGCTTGAAATTAATGCACGGGTTAAAGGCCATGTCCTGTCCACTTTCCTTGTTAGGGCTTGCTTCGCCTTCGGCTCCCCCAACTCTGTGTTCAACTTTAATTTGTAGTTCCTTTCTCCTTCTTCCATCTTTGTTTTTCTTTCTCTTCTTTTTGTCTCGGGTTCTTTTTTCTTTTGCCCCAACTTTTGGCCCTTGCCTTCGGGGTTTGCCCTTACTTTTCCTTTTCTTTTCTTTTTTCTTCTTTTCCTTTCTTTCAAGGGATTGCCCCAGTTTTTTTTTTGTTTTATAGGGTTCTCCTCATCCCTCCTTTTTGCCCCCTTTGTTCTTAGGGTGCTTTTCGCTTTGTCCTATCTTCACCTTCATCCTTTTTGTGTCTCCGACTGCACGAAGCTTTATGCCCCCGTTTTGAAGACAAGACATGGTAGGTTCAATGAAGGAGTTGTTAGGCTCAAAGTGTTTTGCTAGGGTTTCATCTTATGTCAGATGATTTTTGGGAAAGATCAAGGATGGCCTTTCATCCTTTCACAGAGAATGTAACACTTAATTACTTTTGCACGATTAACTGGCTCGAGAACCATTTTTCTTCTTTGTTCATTTTGTTTGCTTGCTTTTTTTTTCTTTGCTTTTTGACTTTGCCCCAATTCGGGGTGGCTAGACATAACGTGGGTTAAAAATGAGACGATCAAGCTCAACACGTTTGACTAGCGGCATTCATTTGGGGTATCTCAGCCAAAAATGGCCTCTCATCATTTCGTTGGGTTCATTGATCCTGGATCATGTCGGTGGCCCGAGACCGGTATGGGCACCTTGCTCTCTCTCTTTTTTCTTCTCTCATATCCCCGCTTGCCCCTGTGTTTGGCAGGGTGGGTTCCAAACAGGATGCTGGGGGGGCCTCTTGGCTATATTGAGACTCGGGCAGTTTGTGCTGCTTGGCACATTTCACTTGTCAAATTCGATTGTTTAGGTTTGTCCCGAGATTATGGTCATGCCTTGGTGTGGTCCAGCACTTCAGTGATTTCCCAAAATATTTTTATAAGCTTGCAGAAGAAGAAACATGCTATCCAGTTCAGAATTTAAAAGAAAAGAAAGCATAAGCAAAACAGAATAGCAATTGCGCAAAAAGGGTGGTCGATGTGGATCCGCGTTCTTGGAGTTTAGTTGCATATTCCGAGAGATTTTTCTTAACCCGACGAAGGATCAATCCTGAGCTCCCCGGCATCAAGAAGGTCTTGGATTGCATGGCGAAGACCCCAACATTCTTCAGTATCATGCCCCGGAGCTCCTTTGTGGTAACTGCATGTCTTGGACGGGTCATACCCTCGACTTGCCGATGCCTTTGGATTTGGTGGAGCCTGCTTTAGGTGTCCTTCTTGCAACAAGGAAGGCAACAACTTTGCTTGGGTGCATGGAAGCTGCGTAAACTCCCGGTTCCTTCTTTCTTCCTTGGTGAGGCGCCTCTTGAGGCGAGGTGCACCATTGTTAGCAGAGGGGAGGCTCGCTTCCTGATTGCCCTGGAATACTTCTATCTTCAAGCTTTCCATCTCCCTCTCCAGATCCCTTATTCGGGATTGCAGCTCAAAATGTTCTTCCCTCTGTGCTTCCCAATGTTTGCCCCATGCTTCTTCTTTGTCCTGTATCACTTTCATTAAAATAGGGAAAAGGTCCAGTATCTCGCGCACCACAGGAAGCATCCTTGAAGTACTATCCATGTTGATTGTTGACACGGTTCTTGAAGGGAGAGATAAACATTAGAAGGCAGAATACAATAATATGAAATGTTAGCATACATAGGGATGATGCTAATGATTGTTTTGTTTTTTTGTTTTTTTTTGTTTTTTTTTTTGTTTTTTTTTTGTTTTTTGTGTGTCTATCTGGTCTATTCCAGTTGCCTGGAGGCAATAAGGGAAGAGAACCTGATTTTGAGTCAACTGATCTATTTTAGCTACCCGTAGGTAACAAGGGAAGAGAACCTTAATGAATTTGAAGACTGGTCTATTTTAGTTACCCGTAGGTAACTGGGACAGAGAACCCTAATGAATTTGGAAAACTGATCTATTTGATTGGATTTGGACTAACTAATATATTTTAGCTACCCTAGGGCAACAAGGGAAGAGAACCTGGTTTTGAATCAACTGATCTATTTTAGCTACCCACAGGTAACTGGGAGAGAGAACCCTAATGAATTTGGAAAACTGATCTATTTTGGCTGTCCTGAGACGACCAGGGGAGAGAACCCAAATGAATTTGGAAGACTGATTTTTTTTTATAGTTACACGTAGGTAACAAGGGAAGAGAACCTTAATGAATTAACTGATCTATTTTAGCTACCCATAGGTAACAAGGGAAGAGAACCTGGTTTTGAATCAACTGATCTATTTTAGCTACCCGTACGTAACTGGGAGAGAGAACCCTATTTTTCTGAAAGCTGATCTATTTTAGTCGCTTGGAAGCGACTGGGAAAGAGAATCCTGGTGACCGAACCTATTTTAGCTACCCGCAAGTAACTGGGAGAGAGAACCCTAACGAATCTTGAAGACTGATCTATTTTGGCTGCCCTAAGACGACCGGGGAAGAGAACACTAATGACCGAATCTATTTTAGCTACCTGTAGGTAACAAGGGAAGAGAACCTTAATGAATTAGCTGATCTATTTTAGCTACCCGTAGGTAACTGGGAGAGAGAACCCTATTTTTCTGAAAGCTGATCTATTTTAGTCGCTTGGAAGCGACTGGGAAAGAGAACCCTGGTGACCGAATCTATTTTAGCTGCCCGCAAGTAACTGGGAGAGAGAACCCTAACGAATCTTGAAGACTGATCTATTTTGGCTGCCCTAAGACGACCGGGGAAGAGAACCCTAATGACCGAATCTATTTTAGCTACCCGTAGGTAACAAGGGAAGAGAACCTTAATGAATTAATTGATCTATTTTAGCTACCCATAGGTAACAAGGGAAGAGAACCTTAATGAATTAACTGATCTATTTTAGCTACCCGTAGGTAACAAGGGAAGAGAACCTTTAATTTAAAGGGGTTTTGTTTTGAGCTCAGAATCACAGGGTTGGACCAATGTAGGGTCTCCGCAGGGGGGACGCTGAAAAGCAGCACCCAGGCGTACCTCAGCCAGATCTCCAGTTCATTCACTGGTGGCGTCGGCGCCTAACTTCGGCTAGTAGTTCCCGGGCGTGCCTTAGCTAGTCGTTGTTTTAATCACCATTGACTTCGGCGCCTCACAAAGGGGAAGGCTATACCAGGACGTTCATCCACCAAACGGTTTAATCACCGGCGGCTTCAGTGCTCCAAAGGTTTCGGCTAGTAGTTCCCGGGCGTGCCTTAGCTAGTCGTTGGTTTAATCACCATTGACTTCGGCGCCTCACAAAGGGGAAGGCTATACCAGGACGTTCCTCCAAAAAACGGTTTAATCACCGGCGGCTTCAGTGCCCCAAGATTTCGGCTAGTAGTTCCCGGGCGTGCCTTAGCTAGTCGTTGGTTTAATCACCATTGACTTCAGCGCCTCACAAAGGGGAAGGCTATACCAGGACGTTCCTCCACAAAACGGTTTAATCACCGGCGGCTTCAGTGCCCCAAGATTTCGGCTAGTAGTTCTCGGGCGTGCCTTAGCTAGTCGTTGGTTTAATCACCATTGACTTCGACGCCTCACAAAGGGGAAGGCTATACCAGGACGTTCATCCACCAAATGGTTTAATCACCGGCTGCTTCAGTGCCCCAAAGGTTTCGGCTAGTAGTTCCCGGGCGTGCCTTAGCTAGTCGTTGGTTTAATCACCATTGACTTCGGCGCTTCACAAGGGGAAGGCTATACCAGGACGTTCATCCACCAAACGGTTTAATCACCGGCGGCTTCAGTGCCCCAAAGGTTTCGGCTAGTAGTTCCCGGGCGTGCCTTAGCTAGTCGTTGGTTTAATCACCATTGACTTCGGCGCCTCACAAGGGGAAGGCTATACCAGGACGTTCATCCACCAAACGGTTTAATCACCGGCAGCTTCAGTGCCCCAAAGGTTTCGGCTAGTAGTTCCCGGGCGTGCCTTAGCTAGTCGTTGGTTTAATCACCATTGACTTCGGTGCCTCACAAAGGGGAAGGCTATACCAGGACGTTCATCCACCAAACGGTTTAATCACCGGCGGCTTCAGTGCCCCAAAGGTTTCGGCTAGTAGTTCCCGGGCGTGCCTTAGCTAGTCGTTGGTTTAATCACCATTGACTTCGGCGCCTCACAAAGGGGAAGGCTATACTAGGACGTTCATCCACCAAACGGTTTAATCACCGGCGGCTTCAGTGCCCCAAAGGTTTCGGCTAGTAGTTCCCGGGCATGCCTTAGCTAGTCGTTGGTTTAATCACCATTGACTTCGGCGCCTCACAAGGGGAAGGCTATACCAGGACGTTCATCCACCAAACGGTTTAATCACCGGCAGCTTCAGTGCCCCAAAGGTTTCGGCTAGTAGTTCCCGGGCGTGCCTTAGCTAGTCGTTGGTTTAATCACCATTGACTTCGATGCCTCACAAAGGGGAAGGCTATACCAGGACGTTCATCCACCAAACGGTTTAATCACCGGCGGCTTCAGTGCCCCAAAGGTTTCGGCTAGTAGTTCCCGGGCGTGCCTTAGCTAGTCGTTGGTTTAATCACCATTGACTTCGGCGCCTCACAAGGGGAAGGCTATACCAGGACGTTCATCCACCAAACGGTTTAATCACCGGTAGCTTCAGTGCCCTACAGGCTGGACCGAATGATCTCGAAAAGATACAGACGGGTGTGATCTGAGCTCAAGGTCTTGGGTGTTTTTTAGCACTTGCTGGGTTTTGCGATCTCAATAAGAGAGATGCCATTAAAGGAGATTAGGTGGTCGCAGCGACCAGGAATATTGCAATTATCTGAGAAGAGGTGGTCTGTTGGAGACCGTGTTGCCCTATTGGAGGGAATTAATTCTTTCATTTCTTGTTCTTGTTTTGTTAAGTTTGAATAACATAGCATAGTGAAAATAAATTCATGCTTCAATCAAAAAGTGCCGCCGCGGCACAAAGTACATCATCAAAAATACAACAAAGCCAAAGTCTAGCTAGGTTGGTCATCATCATAGTGGGAAGACACGTCTTGCCTCCTCAAGGCTCGCAGAAGGTTGTTCCGCAGACGTCGGTCCTCCTCAGCACGCTTGCGCACTAATTCCATTTCATGTTGCAAGGCCGTATTGGCCTGCCTACTCTCCCGTTCCGAATCCACATAAGCTGAATGGATACGGGAGTGGGTCTCCTGTAGTTCGGCCACCCTGTCCCTATATGTGTTAGGGGGCGGAACTGGAATGTCGCCTGATGCGACAGGCTGAAGAGGTTGGGGGCCGTTGTGGCCAAATTCCCGAGCTATCCACTGCTCGTAATCTTGAAAGTGTAATTCGGTGAAGACGTCTTCCCGATACACGCACACCGTCTTCCACTCTATCAGCAGGTGGGTCCTTAGTCCCTTGGTGAGTGGGCCAATCAAATTGCCCAAGTCGTCCTTGACCAGGATTCCCTGCGGTTTCCCAAACTGTCTCAGAACCCGAATCGGATAGTATGGCATGGCATGGGTGAGGCCTATCAAGGCAAGTCCCTCTCTTTTCTTGAAAGCTATAATGGGGGTTTAGGGGATGTTGTATATACCCCACCATCTGATGTCCGTTTCTCCTTTCAGGTGGAGAAAGTGGTTAAACCAATCCTTACGAGTGGGTAGGTCTGGTTTGATCTCTCTTCGAGCCAACCAACAGATGTTGTCGCCAGTTGCCTTGTAATATGCACTGACTGGTGATGACACCATCAGGTGGTCTTGCAGCCAAAGGTGGAGGAGGGGAGCGCACCCTTGAAACCTCCGGGTTCCGTTTTTGGACAAAGTCAGGGAATGGAACAGTTGAGCTAGGATCAGTGGCATGATTCGGTACCCTGCCCTGAGTTGATCTACAATTTCCATGAGGGCCAAATTAATGGTGTCTCCCCCAGTTGGAAAGAAGATTTGCGACAGAACCACAAGGGTGAAGGTGTCAAACCAAGCCCGGGGTCTTTCCTGCTTTTTGTTTCTTATTTTTTTAGCAAGGAATGTTTTGGAGACTCTAGTGAATGATTTGTCACCTCCTAAGGTCTGGAATTCTCCCCTTGAGAGGCCAAAGAAAGCGCAAGCTTCATTCTTGTAGCTTTCTTTGAGACTTGGCCTAGCGGGTTCTCCTAAGTCGCGAAATCGGAGGAACAGGTCAAGTTCCTCAATTGTGGGAGTCAACTCATTGATCCAGAATCGAAACACTGAAAGCTGGGAATCCCAGAAAAGCAAAGCTGCTTGGATCATATCCCAGTTGCTTGGCACATTTAACAGGGACAAAGTCTGTCCCATGTGGTATTTGTGCTCCCATTCAATCTGCTCACTCCCTTGGAGCTGCCTTGTCCAAGAACGGATCCAGGGGGTATCCTAGGCGCACTTCTCTATCCTAGGGAAACGGGTTCTCTCAGATGAGGATGAAGATGCCATGCCAACTATCCGATCAAAATTCCAAATCAGTTTAAGGTTCCACACCAAACTCTTAATCAGTCCTAAGACATGCAAAATTTCAAGCAAAAAACTAATCACTAGTAGTTCTAACATGCTTCACAAAATAAAGCAAAAGACAAAACCAGTTCGAAATTTAACTCAAGCACACATGGTGTGTGGTCCTAAGGGTTGGCGCCAATGAAGGCGCGACTCCTAGACGTACTTGTGTAAAGGAGCACATTCAAGTCCTGATCAGTCTTTCTGTTTTTCATCTGTTCTTTCATCTGCTTCCGGTGTCGGACCAAGGCAAAATTACAACTTGCCATCGAGGGCGAAGGTTTACAAGATATTCACCAAAACTTCAAAGAACTCATCCTTAAGGCTGTTGGGAGCCAAAAGGGAGGATACAAATTGCTTTTCAAGTGGGTAGGCTAAAAAATTCCTAGATCTAGGGTTTAGTGCCCATGTTCTGATTTGGCATGCTTTCATCTGTTTGTCTGATCTGGCCGGCTTTCATCTGCTCTAAAAGACCAATCTGGACTTAAAGTGCTCCCAGCGGACTCTAATGGGTCAAAACCCATAGCATACAGGACTCCATGCATGGATCTGGGGTGGTTCCCCTGATCATGGTTAGGTGAGCTTCCTGAGCTAGGGCCGAGGTAGCCCAGCATCTAGGGTTTACTCCATTTGATGCAAAAAGCGGGGGTTGCTGCCCCTGATGGACTCTGAATTTTATTCCAATTTTATTCATCATTCACATCCTACTCACCCTCTCATGTTCAACGCAAGGTTCATTCAGAAACGTTAGGTGGGGAAGGATACCCAGCCCGAGACATAAGCCTACAAGGGTCTGGACCAGTACTGGATCCTCGCGTGCCACGGCAAGAAACCAGTGGTGCTAATGGACTCCAGCAAACTGGGGGGATGGGTTGACCTTGCTTTCCCCGGCAAGCCACGGGAGCGTAGGTGCTAATACCATCCCAAAGATCAGTTCATAGGAATCAGAAGGGTAGGCTGCTAGAGAGGTCTAGGTTTGGTAAAGAAGTAGCAATATCCGATTTCACTCATCTACCAAGGGTCGGATCATTCACGCAGCCTCCCTTGTGCGTGTCACCCCACGCAGTTTATCTCACAAGAACGGAAATAAAAATCCATCCACGGTGTGGTGGTGTGCCCGTGTGTGCAGTTGGGCTGCGTGTTGTGTCTACACAGGTGAGATTTGTCTAGATTTTGTTGGTAAAGGGATTGTTACTGTCTCGTATAGCAAGGTGCAGAATTAGCACGCAATACGAGGTTCCGGGAGAGTCCCCAGGTAAGTGGGGGGTCACAAGGGATCGCTTAAATCCCACTTGCCTTAGGCAATTATCGCGTCCCTTTGACAGGACTCCCCAGAACGTGTAATTACGCGTATTCTGTATCTTACTAAATGGGGTAGTAAGAAACCCTAAACGTCAACTAAATCTCTCTTTATGCTGACTTATCTAACCAGGGTCCTACTGGGCTGAAATGTCCCCAGTGGAGTCGCAGGCCGTGCGCGCGTCGGAAACGCAGCACGGGGTAATTCGGAGTCGCCACCGCCTGATGGGGTGCAGGCGGACACCTGGGTGCCTAATCTTGCCTATTAGGGCTTTTTGGTCTGCGGCTTGAGATTCTAAGTAGGGTCTCGGTTGTGGTCCGGGGAAGTCTGTAGACACCCCGGTCCACCCCGTCGGATGACGGGTCCCGTGGGTTCCCTGGTTTGAGTCAGCTTACATTGGTCTCACCCGATTCCTAATCCGATATGCAGTTGGGTTAAGTCTGGCGGGACCACCTGAGTGGTGTGGGTCCCTTTAATTGCTTTTATCTTGATTACTTTGGTGATCTGAGTCTGGTTGGGTGGGCCCCGTTGGAAGGCCCACGGTATCCTTGGTGGGCTTAGTCAAGCCCGTGTACCCTTGTGGACCTCAGTCTAGCCTGAGAGGTCCTTTGGGCTTTGGTTAGTTCAATTGATTTTACTTTAAGCTCAGATTTGAAGATTAAGTGTTTTTCATGCACAAGTGGGCCGGACCGGTTTGTGGGCCCCTAAGGTGGGCCCACATGGTGTCCGAGTATTTTTTATTGGATTTATCTTTTTAATTTTGCCAAAGTGATTTGGACACTGGGCTTGGGGCCCGCAGTCCAAATCTGGGCTTGTAAGCCCAAGTTACCGGAAGTTAGGGTTTGTACCCTTCCTTGGTTTGGTTGGAGGGCTTTGGCGGGCCCGGTAGGCCCTTGCCCTTGGTCTCGGCCAAACCACGCAATTCACGCATCAATTTCACATAACAAGGCTCGGGTGGGAGGCATTGGGTTTGGCCTGCCTGGTTCAAATTGTTCATTTTACTTAAGTTATTTTAATGGCATGCTTTGGTGTTTATTGGGCTTGGTGGGCCCCGTTGGAAGGCCCACTGGAAGTCAAGTTGGACCGAGAGTCCAAGTCCCATGTCGGGTTTCCGGGTGACCCAGAAACCCTCTTGGTTTATCCGGTTCGGTTCGGAAATATCATTCACATTTAGCACTAATCACAAAAAAAACACAAGATAGACACTCTGTCAGAGATAAAAAAAAACTGGCTCATTGTGCTGGGTCCAAGGGGAGGTACCCGGGGGCTTGTGGGGTAGGCGCCGACCTCAGGTAGTAGGCGCGAGGTCGGCGCGAAATGGGCGGACCGAAAACAGCGAAAAACACAAAAAAATGAAGTGGGCGCGAGGTTCGCGCGAGATTCGCGCGAGATTCGCGCGAGCTTCTCGAGATTCGCGTGAGCTTCGCGAGATTCGCGCGAGCTTCGCGGACACTCGATGCTCTCGGTTTTCTTTCAAACTCCATTTTTAGCTGATTTTCAGGCTCTGTAACTGGTTTTTTAAGCTCTGTAAGCCCTCCCAGGGCTTCGACCACTCCCCAAAATATACTTAAACTTGTATTGAAATTAATCTAAACATGATTCATGCTTCATCCCGCAACCCAAAATCTCTTAAAAGAAAAAACAAACCCAATAAAAAACAAACAGGTACAGATGCATTAACAGCTTAAAAAAAGGGGGGGGGGGGGGGTGATGGGAGCATGCTAGCAAGTATAGCAAACAATAAAACAACAAGAAAAAAAAACACTAATAAACAGAGATTGCCTATGCAACATGGAAACCTAGTTTTTCTCACCTACGCATGTTCCTAAGCTCTGTGCATGCATGCAGACATTTGGAGAGAAGGGAAGGAGAAGGGGGGTTTACAGGGGTACATTAGATGAAGGGAACTTGGGGAATATGCTCCCTCCTTCAAATCATACCAATATAACAACAACAAATAACAACAAAAAAACAACAACCAAGAAAAACAGCGATCCAAACCACAAAGGGACTAGGATGGACTAACTCTCACTTTTATGAAACCGACATCTAATCCTCTCTTTACCTGGTAGTCTTCATGAAGTGGGATAGGGGACGGATTCATGCCACCGAGGCATTTAAACAGGTTTATAACAAGAGAAAAAAAAACACATATAGTAACTTGCTTAGAAAAACTCCACTTTCATATATGAGGAATAAAAGGTAGTAAAGAGTGATACCTGAGAGTACTCGAGCACTGGTGCTGGGTGGAGACACGGGTAGTAGCAGGGTCCTCCTCCGAATCCTCAACAGCAACCTCCCTTTTTTTGGGGCATCGTGAGATAGTGGAGAAGACAGAAGGGGGAAGGGTTGAGAATGGTAGGTGGGGTGTTTGGGGTGCTAGGGAGTCAAGGCCGTATCTCGAGAAGAGATTCGGGTGAGGGAGGGAAGAAGGAAGAGGGGGCGAGCCAACATCAACCAGAAGCCGACCTGAAAATCCTCCAACCAAAAAAAAATGTCCGAACCTTTTTGCGCGAGCAATCGCGCGGCTTATATAGGCAAGGGGGGAAAGGGGTGCCGCTCATTTCGGCGCCCAGCTCAAGGTGAGCGCCTGCCGCTCGCCACGTTTGTGCGAGCGGCATAATGATGAAAAATCATTAAATGCCGCCGCGCGTTTGGTCGGAAAATCCGAATTTTCGGATTTAGTCCCTGGAAAATTTCAATTTAATCCGATATTCTCGGTTTTTTACAGATTCAGTCCCTGGGATATTTCGAATGTTTGGATATTTACGGATTTGATCCTCGAGATATTTTCCTGCGCAACTCGCCACGTGTGCAGCTGTTTGCCACGTGCTCAGATTGCCGGTTTTGCTGCTCGGAAATTTCATCAGCTCATATTTTCTTCATCCGGACTCCGATCTGGGCAAACTTAGTTTCATTAGAATTGTATCGGAGCCCTCCATCCCATGACCTAGGGGTAGGCCTCCGGATCGGATTTGAGTAGAAAGTCAACTTTTGGCTCTGCTCGAGTTTGACCGCCCGCAGAACCTTCATCCGGACCCCGATTCCTGCAAACTCAGTTGCGTTGGAACCGTGCCGAGATTCTCTATCCAATGACCTAGGGGTAGGCCTCTGGATCGGATTTTAGCAGAAAGTCAACTTTTGGCTCTGCTCAAGTTTGACCGCCCGCAGGACCTTCATCCGGACCCCGATTCTTGCAAACTCAGTTGCGTTGGAACCGTGTCGAGATTCTCTATCCAATGACCTAGGGGTAGGCCTCTGGATCGTATTTTAGCAGAAAGTCAACTTTTGGCTCTGCTCAGGTTTGACCGCCCGCAGAACCTTCATCCGAACCCCGATTCCTTCAAATTTTGGAGGCTTCTTGCTCCTTAAGGTTGGGAGACACCTTGCTCTTGCTATCTTCAAGTCTTGGAGGCTCCTTGCTCCATTCTGTTTTTGTCCATTACTTATTCTGACTTGGTTATTTCTTTTTCTTTCTTGATTGCATTCAGAGTTGCCTCCACCAATCTCTGACTTATTCGCCGGTGGCTTTGGCTTCACAAACTTGGTCAACTAGTATGTGAATACACTGTGATGACTCTTTCTGCGTCCCCTATGTGAGAATACATGGTGACGATTCTTTTCTCCATCCAATGTGTGAGATACGCTGTGATGCCTTTGTCTATCTATTTCAGGTCTTGGTTGGTACCTGGAAAATTCATGTGGAATTCAGTCAATTGGAATTTATTTTTCAAAATTATATGCAAGCTCAAGCAATTTTTCTTTGATTAAAGTCTCTTGGGAATTCCTCAAGTGTTTGGATTTTTCCCTCTCAGGTGGGTCCATTGGCAGGGCCAGTAATCTTTGGGGTCAGTTACCTGACACTCTCATTTAGACTTAGGAAGTTATGCCTCCCGGCACTCCCTGTAAGGGTCTCAACATTTTTTGCCTTCAAATAGCATGCCCCATGTAGGAACGAAGGGGATTGTTTTGGTTCAGGGGGTTTCTTTGGCACTGCCCCGCCCTGGCTTTTCCTTGATCTCTCTCTTTTTTCATTTTCCCACCCTTGGTTAGAGGTTGTGGAATGTTTTTCTCATTGGCTCCCTCGTTCAGGTTAGGTGCCTTGCCCCAGTCCGAGGGCCCTGTCAATTTCCACGGATCATGATCCGATGATCAGAGAGGACTTATTAGTAGGACGAAATGTAGGCTTTGGTTCCAGTGTTTAGAAATGAAGGATAAAGAGGCTCAAACCCTATATAGCTTCACTCTATGGGTAACCATTATGTCTAGCCAAAGTTCTTTTCTATCCTTTTTTTTTTTTGGTTCTGTCATTGCCAGTTTGTCCAAGATTCAATGTTACATTCTCTGTAATCAGAAAGGGCTTCACAGTAGGACGAAATGTAGGTTGGGTTCAAGGGTCTAGAAGAAATGATATGAAGGCTCAAAATTGATGAATGGGGTAAGAGCCATGTCCTGTCCACCTTTTTTGTTAGGGCTTGCTCCACCTTTGTTCCTGCAACTTTACACTCAACTTTGATTAGCTTCTTCTCCTTTTTCCATCTTTGCTCTTTTCTTTCTTTCCCTTCTTTCTTGGGTCTTTTGCCCCAATTCTTGATTCTTGCTCTCGGGGTTTGCCCCGGCTATTGTTTTTTTTTTTCTAGGGATTGCCCCAGTTCTTTCTTCGAATTCTTGCTTTTTTGGGGTTCTCCCCATTCCTCCTTTCTGTCCCCTTTGTTCTTAGGGTGCTTTTCGCTTTGCCCTATCTTCACCTTCATCCTTTTTGTGTCTCTAATTGCACGAAGCTTTATGCCCCCGTTTTGAAGACAAGACATGGTAGGGTTAATGAAGGAATTTTTAGGCTCAAAGGGTTTTGCTAGGGTTTCATCTTGTGTCAGATGATTTTTGGAGGAAATCAAGGACGGCCTTTCATCCGTTTACAGAGAATGTAACACCCACTTATCTTTGCACAATTAACTGGCTCAAGAGCCATTTTCTTCTTTGTTTATTTTGTTTTTTTGTTTTTTTTTTTTTTGTTTTTTTTCTTTTGCTTTTTGACTTTACCCCAGTTTGGGGTGGCTAGACATAACGTGGGTTAGAAATGAGACGATCAAGCTCAACACGTTTAACTAGCGGAATTTATTTGAAGTATCTTAGCCAAAAAATGGCCTCTCATCATTTCATCGAGATCATTGATCCTGGATCATGTTAGTGACCTTCGATTGGTATGGGGCACCTTGCCCTTTCTTTTTTTTTCTCTCATATCACAACTTGTGTTTGGCATGGTAGGGTTCAAATGCGGTGCTGGCGGGGGATCCCTTGGCTATGTCGAGACCCGCACAATTTGTGCTGTTTGGCACATTCCATTTGTCAAATTTGATTGCTTAGGTTTGGCCCGAGATCACCGTCATGCCTTGGTGTGGTCCAACACTCTAGTGATTTCCCAAAAGATTTCATCAGTTTGCAAAAGAAACATATCATCAAGTTCTGAATTCAAAAGAAAAGAAAAGATAAACAAAACAGAGCGGCAAGCTATGCAAGGAATGGCCGGCACAGATCGGCGTTCTTGGAATTCAGTTGCATGCCATGGGAGGAAGCCTTTAAGTGCTTTCCTTGTCATCATCTTCTCCTTCTTGCGGGAAGATGGCTGGTTCGGATGTCTGAATCTGCGCTAACATGTCAGAGATGTCTCGTCCTTCGATGGACCTTGGCTCCTCAAGAAGTTCCTTCAAGAATCCTTGATCAATCAGATCTTGAATGTCGTGCCGCAGATCCCAACACCGGCTTGTGTGGTGCCCTGGAGCACAAGAATGGTACTCGCACCGTTCTGCAGCATTGTAGCTTCTGGCATTAACCAACCGAGGGTTCGGGGGCTTAATCTGCACATACCCCTCCTTCAACAGCATCGGTAGCAACTCCACCGGTGTATATGGTAGTGGGGTAAAAACCCTCCTCATTCTAGCCTCCATTTCTTCTTTTGTTCTCCTTGGGGGACCCTCCGAATGATCCATCAGTTTGTCATGCTGCCCCTTGCCACGGTAGACATTCAGCTTCTTTGTGAGGCGGAGACCATCTGCCGCGACGGCTTTTCCTTTCTCCCTCTGCATCCGACCATTTGCGAATGTGGGCGGAAGGCTCACTTCTTGTCTGCTCAGGGGTATCTTTCCCTTCATGCTTTTGATCTCTTCTTCAAGAACCTTCACTCGGGAACGCAGCTCAAAATTTTCTTCTCCTAACGCTTCCCAGCATTTGTTCATCGTTTCTTCCTTGATTGTTATTGTCCGTAGTAGGCTCTGTAGGGAGGCCACTATGGTGGTTATTTGCTGGGTTACATCATGATTTGTCCCTGAGGTACGGTCCATGCTGATTGTTAATGGAGTTCCTGCCAGGAGAAATAAACATTAGGAAGCAGAATACATGATAAGATGCATGGAAATGATGATTTTTTTTTCCTTTTTCTTTTTTTTTTCATCATTTTTTCAATTTTTTTTTTGGTTTTTTTTTTCTTGTTTTTTTTTAATCCGACGGAGGATCAATTTTGAGTTCCCCTGCTTCCAGAAGATCTTGGACTGCATGACGAAGGCCCCAACATCCATCAGTATCGTGGCCTTGTACGCCCATGTGGTACTCACAACTCTTGTTTGGATCATAGCCACTCATTTTCGATGCCTTAGGATTCGGCGTTGCCAGTTGCAAGTGTCCCTCTCTCAGGAGCGTTGGTAACAACTCAGCCAGCGTGTACGGAAGTTGAGTGAACTCCCGGTTCTTTCTTTCCTCTTTGGTGAGACGCCTCCTGAGGCGAGACACGACGTTGTTGGTAGAGGGGAGGCTCACACTTCTCGAGGAAGAGATGTGAAATGGCACCGAAGGTTGTACATAGTTGACTGTACTTGCACCACCGTCATTTCCTTGCCTTTTGCCACTTGAGATTGTTCCATGCAACAAGCTCGCCATGGGGCCTCCGAGCTTCTCCATCTTAACCGCATCCTCGATTCTAACCGCCGCTATGACTAGGTCTGTGAAACTTGCAGTGCACTGTCCCAATAGCATTGTGAAGTATGGCTGTCATAGTGAGGACATAAACAAAGAAGTCTGCTCTTGTTCAAGAAGGGGGGGTTGTACCACGTTGGCCAGTTCCATCCACCTTTTAGCATAGTCTCTCATAGACTCGCTATTCCTCTTTGACAGCCTTCGCAATCCTGCCCGGGTTTGAACCATTTGGCTATTCAAACGATACTGCTGGATGAACACAGCGGCAAGATCTTTCCATGCCTTAACCTTTTGCTTATCCAGACTTATGAACCAAGAGTGTGCTGCCCCCGTCAGGGATCTCTGGAAGAACTGAACCATAATCCTTTCATCCTTCGCGTATTGGCACATGTCGCCAACATACGATCGCAGGTGTATCAGAGGGCAGCCAGTGCTGTCGAAACTATGCAGTTCAGGACATCGGAATTTTACTGGCAGTTGGATGTCTGGGAAGAGATAAAGGCTCTCCAAAGTGGTTTCATCTTCCACGGGGTTGGGGTGGAATCGCTTCAAAAGTTCTTCTTTCATTGTGGCCATTTGGGCCTCATTATCTTTCCTCATTGCTACCAAAATTTCCTCGAGCTGGGCCTCCCGTGCCCTATTCCGGTCCCGCTCTTCCTGTCCCCATTGGGCAAGCACAAATGGTTCTTGTTGTGCAGGATGGATAGGAATTGCCGCCGAATGTGGGAATGGAGTGTTTTGTGGTGGCGGATGTGCCGTCATGGGTGCTGGCTGAGGTGGTTGCCCTTGCTGGAATTCTGGCATTCGAATCTCCGTGGCATGCATCATGGCCACTTGTTGGCTTAGATCCGTTATGACTGGCTGCTCTTCAGCCCTTTGCTCTGACGATGATGGAATTGGGGCCTCGGTGGGATTCATTGCAGTCCTCCCTCACTGTGAAGGCCAAGTTACAAATGGTGCTCTAAATGTGAATTATCTAAACTGTGCCTAGTTAAGAGAAATTTTGATCAGTTCCTTCCTTAATTATGAATGAAGTGTCGTGTGTGACGAGATCATTACACTGAGTGGTGCTTTTGTGCCGTGCTTGGCGAAAACAAATACGATGCGGCTCATGCATAAAAACCACGACTTGACAAAACAATATTGTGAAGAAAGTGTGACAGTGCACCGGTTGATCGGAGAACCCCTAGGGTGTGAAGTTTAAACCTTGTAATATGGTCTTTCAGAGATCTGAAGCTCTGGAGACCCTGCCGTATCTGGCAGTTTTCAAAAATCGTGCAACATGTGCTTTATGCGTGGAAATCCTTGAAAAAAAGAAAAAAAAAGTTGCGAGGACTAAACCTCAAACTTCATGCCTTGATCAACAGCGATTTTAAAATCCTTTAAAATCATGCAACGGCAAATGAATTATAAAGATCAGAAAATGCATTTTGGACAGCCCCCATCATGCCATAATTGGCATGGAGAATGTACGCCAAAAGTGATTTAATTTTTGTCTATATGGTTAGCCCAATATGCCACAGATGACGGTTTATTGTGCGTCACCAGAGACAGTGTTTATGTCATGGAAGACAATTCAATGTAGGCCTGGAGGCCACTTTATTGTATGCTTTGAAAAAGCAACTTTGATGTGCGCCTTGGGAGGCGGCTTGATGTACGCTCGCAGGCGATTTGATGTACACCCAAAGGCGATTTAATGTACACCCGACGGCGATTTGATGTATGCCCGAAGGCGATTTGATGTATGCCCGAAGGCGATTTGATGTACGCCCAAAGGCGACTTGATGTATGCCCGAAGGCGATTTGATGTACGCCCAAAGGCGACTTTGGTTTAGGAAATTCTTTTGTGCACTTTTGAAAGCGGTTTGGCCAAAACATTTGTGCAAATGATCTCGAAGTGCGTGCACTTAATATATAAACAGGCATGCACATAAGCAAAATGAACTCAAATCCTATTACCATCTAGCAAATCTATGTTATTAAAGAATCATAAAAAACACCCAAAAGTGTGTGCACAGTCCTAAAAAAATGGTTGGTGCCTATCAAGGCACGACTCCTAGACATACTTGTGTAAGGAAGCACGTCGAAGTCCCGACTGGCCTTTTGTCTTTCGTCTGTTCTTTCTTCTACTTTGTGGTGTCGGTTCACAGCAACTTTACAACTTGCCATCGAGGGCGAAATTTACATGACATTTACAAAAGCTGCAAAGAATTCATCTTTAGGGCTGTCGGGAGCCCCAAAGAAGGGTACAAGTCGCTTCCAAGGCGGGTGAACTCATCTACCACCTGTCTTTGGAATCACTCAAAAATTCATCCGGAGGATGAAGTTATGAGCATTCTAAAACAGGCTACAGACGTTGTCCTATTTTAAAGAACTTTGAATAAAAAGGCCAAAATCAGTGCATTTGTGCAAGTAGATTCAACCAAAACAACTTAAAATCAAGAAAACCATCTCATGAAGTCCTAAAAATTTGTTCTAAGCCCGGGATCTCAGATTTTCCATATGAAGCATGGAGAATCCAAGATCTAGCCCATTTGATGAAAATAGTGAAAAGTGTGTGAAGAAGTGTGGAAAATCACATTTCTAGGAGGAGATAGGGATCCAATGCTATTGAGAGCATGGATCCTTACATCCTCTCCATATTCAAATCCAAATCACAGTAAACATAAGAACAATATGAAATCAATATGCATCTTATTCAAAATGGGTTTTAAACCTATGGTTCCATTTCAACTTCTTTTTCCCCAGGCCCTCTCTTCACGTTTTACGGCTAGAGAGGATTCCTAGGTACTTAGGAAGTGGTTTGGGGTTCCAAACACACACCAAGTCCTTATACTACAGAAAGGTAGAAGAAGAGAGTGCTGGAAATGTAAAGGAGAGGACTAGTATTATACCTTAGTAGCTTGAGAGTCTTGAGACAGCAATCCGGTAGGGGTTCCCTTCTTCTTGCAGAGCTTCCAAGCTTCAAATTCTCAGCCATTTGCAAGAGGAGGGGCCTTCTATTTATAGGCAAGGCCAAGGGTAGGACAGTCACAAGGGTAGGCATAAAAATATGTCTAAATCCTTCCACCTCATCTCTAAGGCTTGGATTGATGGAATTAGATCAATTCCGGAGGCTAAATCAGGGAATTCTCACTTCCTAGACACAGGTATGGCTGTAAATAAGTGAGATCTCACGGGGTTTTTCAATTTGAAACAAAAACAGTATAATCGAAAACACAGTTCGGTTATACTAAAAATTACCTATAACCGAAATTGAATTTCGGTTATGAACAAAAACAATTTTAACCGAAATTGCATTTCGGTTGACGTTCTGTTACACCCATGCGGAAATCATGATGAAGCCCAACAACCAAATATTCGCCAGATCTTTCTGGAACAAACCGAAATTAAATTTCGATTAAACACAATTTACTCATACTCGAAATATTTCCTCGGTTACACATAAGATTAATATAACCGAAATTAAATTTCAGTTGCTCACATTTTCTTCTTTGACATATTTTGACTTTGGTCAAAACGTAAAAAAAAAAACTTTATATTTTCAAATTTCAAACTCGTGTAATTTGAGGTGTCTACACCCAAGAAGAAATGAAAGCCAGACTCAAGAGGCAGTGCACCCCTTTGAACATCCAGCCAGTCCAGATCTTATGTGATTTACTGAAGGAGGGCCTTTTGCAGCTTAAGTGGCCTAGCCCGCAAGCAGCAGCTAGCCGCAATTATAGACCGGGTGAATTTTGTGCTTACCACATGGGGTCCCCAGGACATAGCACGAAGCGATGTTGGGATCTGCGACATAACGTGCAAGATTTGATTGACCAAGGGTTCTTGAAGTAACTTATCGAGAAGCCAAGATTTACTGAAGGACAAGACATTTCTGACAAGTTAGCACAGATTCGAACATCAGAATCATTTGTCTTCCCGCAGGAAGGAGAAGATGATGTGGAAAATGATGACGAGGGGAACACTTAAAGGCTTCCTCCCATAGCATGCAACTAAATTCCAAGAACGCCGATTTGCATCAGCCACGCCACTCCTTGCATAGTTTGCTACTCTATTTTGTTTATCTTTTCTTTTCTTTTAAATTCATAACTTGATAGCATGTTTCTTTTGCAAACTTATGAAATCTTTTGGGAAATCACTAGAGTGCTGGACCACACCAGGGTATGACCGTGATCTCGGGATAAACCTAGCCAATCAAATTTGACAGATGAAACGTACCAAACAGTACAAACTGTGCGGGTCTTAACATAGCCAAGGGATCCCCCGCCAACACCACATTTGAAACTTACCTTGCCAAACACTGGGGCAAGCTATGATTGGAGACAGAAAAAGAAAAAGAAAAAAGAAAAGGGTAAGGTGCCCATACCAGTCAAAGGTCACTGACATGATCCAGGATCAATGACCCTGATGAAATGATGAGAGGCCATTTTTGGCTGAGACACTTCAAAAAAATTCCGCTAGTCAAACGTGTAGAGCTTGATCGTCTCATTTCTAATCCACGTTATGTCTAGCCACCCCAAACTGAGGCAAAGTCAAAAAGCAAAGAAGAAAATACAAAATGGATAAAGATGAAAATGGCTCTTGAGCCAGTTAATTGTGCAAAGACAAGTAAGTATTATATTCTCTGTAAAAGGATGAAAAGCCGTCCTTGATTTTCTCCAAAAATCATCTGACACAAGATGAAACCCTAGCGAAACATTTTGGGCCTAACAATTCCTTCATTAACCCTACCATGTTCTATCTTCAAAACTAGGGCATGACGCTTCTGAAATTAGAGACACAAGAAAGACCAAGGTGAAGATAGGGCAAAGCGAAAAGCACCTTAAAAACAAAAGGGGCAAAAAGGAGGAACGGGGTAAACCCTAGAAAACAAGAATGCGAAGAAAAAACTAAAGCAATCCCTTGAAAAGAAAAAGGAAGAAGAAAGAAAAAACAAAAGCTGGGGCAAACCCTGAAAGCAAGAGTCAAAGATTGTGGTAAAGAACGCAAGAAAGAAAAAGAAGAGAACAAAGATGGAAAAAAAGAAAAGAAATACAACCAAGGCCGAAGGAACAAAATATGAAGCGAGCCTTAGTAGGAAAAATGGACAGAACATGGCCTTCACCCCATTCATCAAATTTGAGCCTTCATATCATTTCTTCTGGACCCTTGAACCCAGCCTACGTTTCGTCTTATTATGAAGTCCTTTCTGATTACAGAGAATGTAACATTGAATCTCAGACGAACTGGCAATGACGGAACCAAAAGGAGAGAAGAACTTTGACTAGACATAATGGTTATTCATAGAATGAAGCTATATAGGGTTTGAGCCCGTTTATCCTTCATTTCTGAACACTGGAACCAAAGCCTACATTTTGTCCTACTGATAAGTCCTCTCTGATTGTTGGATCATGATACGTGGAAATTGATTGGACCCTCACACTGAACCTGAGAGAAGAAACCAATTGAGAGAAAAACCATTCCATAACCCTCAGACAATGGTGGGGAAAGAAAAAAACAAGAGAGGAAGGCAAAAGAGCTGGGGAAAGGGTAGTGCCAAAGAAACCCCCTGGACCAAAACAATTCCCCTCATTTCAACCCGGGGCATGCTATTGAAGGCGAAAAACGTTGAGATCCTCGCAGGGAGTGCCAGGAGGCACCACTTCATAAGATTACTGGTCTTGTCGTGAACCCACTTCAAAGAGGAAACTCCAAACTCTTAATGAATTCCCAATAGATTTTAATCAAAAAGAAATTGCTTGAATTTACATGTAATTTTGATAATAAACAGATGAATTCCAATTGACTGAACTCCACATAAACTTTTGCAGGTACTGACAAAACTTGAAATAGACAGACAAAGCCACCAAAGCGCATCTCACATGTTGGGTGCGAGACAGAATCATCGCAATGTAGTCACACATTGGACGCAAAAGAAATCCATCATGGTGTACTCATACATTGGATTCAAGACAAAGATATCCCCAACACATCTCACGTGTCGGATAGAGATTGAAGGAGCAAGGTGTCTCCCAACCCTAAGGAGCAAGATGTCTCCCAAAATTGAAAAATTAAGGGGCAAGGTGCCTCCCAAAAAGCAAGACATAAGGAGCAAGGCATCTCCCAACCACAGAGAGTAAGGCATCTCTCAAGACTGAAAGGGCAAGGCGTCTCTGGAGCAAGACGACTCCAAAATTAAGGAGCAAGGCATCTCCCAACCACAGAAAGGAAGGTGTCTCTCAAGACTGAAAGGGCAAGGCGTCCCTGGAGCAAGGCGACTCCAAAACTAATGGAACAAGGTGTCTCCCAACCACAGAGAGCAAGGCGTCTCTCAATACTAAAAGGGCAAGGCGTCCCTGGAGCAAGGCGACTTCGAAACTAATGGAGCAAGGCGTCTCCCAACCACAGAGAGCAATGCGTGTAAAACCCTGAATTTTCCTTAAATAATAAAATAAAGTAATAAATAATATTCTTGAGAGTTATAATTGATGGAAATATTTTATTATTTTAGGGGATGATATAATTAGTGGAGATCTAGAGTTAGACGTAGATCTGACCGTCCGATCATGAGATATTGAGGTATGATTAATGCTTTAATTTTAAGAGCTATGATTGGCTGTGTGTATGGAGTTTTGTGTATGTGAGATACATGGGAGCAAGGAATATAAATAATAACTTAATACCCTAATCACATACGTTTGTATTTTCGCTCGTATACTTTAGCCGCAAGCAACAAACGACCGAGCGACTGAGGAGGAAGAAGAAGGAGGAGGAAAGGTCTGGGTTTTGGGTTCTTCATCGTCCAGGGTATTGCTGGGTGATAGAGAATCATTGTTTAGAGAAGAGAAGAAGAGGAACGCACGTTCAAGAGGTAGGTGACACGGTTTTGTTCGTTTGATTTGTATTTACGTTCGTTTAATCGTAAGAGCATGTTTTTATATGATCTATTGATGTATTTAGTTTAGTATCAATGTTATATGTATGATAGAATGATGTTAGACAAGAAAAATCACGATTTAAAACTGTTTCTGTTCGTTTTTGGATGACTGCTGACCTCGACTGAACTCGGCGATCCTCGGCGCTAGTCAAAAATCTTATACCGCCGAAGACCGCTGGAAGATGTATCATCGGCGTCCTATTTTACACTACCGTCGACCACAGACCGCCGGGGCGATCCTGAGCGATCCTAGGCGCTCTGTTAAGAATTTGCAGATTTTCGTAATTTCAAACCCCGATTCAATTCCAAACTATTTTTAGACAATTTTAATGATTAATTAAGATGTTTTAAGACCAAAATGAATTATCTATTTCCCTGTTTTATAGAAAAATAAATTAGGAAGATATTTAGGACATTAGTTGCCAAACTTTGAAAGAAATCAAGAAATCTAGTTTTTGGAGAACCTAATTATTATTTGATTATCAAAACAACTCTAAATGACACTATAAACCAGAAAACTTTATAAAGAGAATTCAGAACTCAGATGACCGAATATTGAAGTAATTGACAGATTTAACCTTTATATGCCATTAGGCACCAACCCTTATAGAAATATTATATTTTAGGGAATTTTGGAGTCTAGTGGGCATAGCTAGTTATGGATCCATAGTTGTTGCCAGATAGCTGAGGGATATGTCATTTGGGTTGAGTTTCTCCCTTGTGCGACGCGCTTCCTTTGCAAGTTAGTTTGTCTGGGAAGGTCCTATGTCTGGAGGGACACCCCGGTGAGCCGCTGGTGATTCCCTGTACATGTGGATAAGAGACCATCTCCATGTATTGATTCTGGTGCTGCATGCTAGTGGTACATGCCAACTCTGATGGGTACGTGTGCAATAAGTCAGTGACTACGGCTCTTGTCTAAGCTGCACTACATGGGACTTGAGTATCATTAGTAGCATTGCTCCTAAGACGCACGGTGGTATAGCAATTGGTTAAGAATCATCTCAAAAGGGTTATCTATCTTTGTGAGTCCTACAATGACACTGAAATCACAAACACTTGTTATTATTATTGTATACATGCTGAAGGCATGTGATTGAGATATTGATCGGATGTGACTGTTTAGTGCATCCTAGCAAAGCATGAATTATGTTAATGATTTTGATATTGGATTCTTATAAATGAACTTGCTGAAATTCATCTCTAGAATTGTTTATCATACTATTTTGTATTCACGAATGATTATACGAGCCTGACTAGTCGATATTGTTTAATCATGCATGAACCGTTACTTTACTTATATTAATTGTTTAATCATGCATGTGTTACCTACTGAGATATTCGTATCTCACCCTACTTTTATTTCATTTTTAGCTAATACGCGAGAGGGGGATCATAATGATTTCCAGGGAGAGGTAGCTGAGTATTCACCGAAGGATTACTTTTATCCGGATCTTGTTTGAGGTGGAGGATTGTTTAGACTTAGTCATATTTGATAGACTATTATTCATTTGGATTTGATGTACTAGATAGATAAGAGAGATAGTAATCATTTTATTTTACCAGTAACACCTCGGATTTGGTTGTTGAACTGAATTCGGGTTGTTACAGAAGTGAACTGGGTTCGGGTCGGGTGTCGGTTTGCACTGACCCGGGTTCGGGGCGTTACAAGGCGTCCCTCGAGCAAGGTGACTCCGAAACTAATGGAGAAAGGCATTTCCCAACCACAGAGAAGAAGGCATCTCTCAAGACTGAAAGGGCAAGGCATCCCTAAAGCAAGGCGACTCCTAAACTAATGGAGCAAGGTGTCTCCGAACCACAGAGAGCAAGGCGTCTCTCAAGACTGAAAGGGCAAGGAGTCCCTGGAGCAAGGCGACTCCTAAACTAATGGAGCAAGGTGTCTCCCAAGATTGAAGACCTTCAGAGCAAGGTGTGTCCCACATCTGAATGGACACGGAAATGTGTCTCTAGAGAGCAAGGCGTCTCCCACATCTGAATGACAAGGAAATGTGTCCCTAAGGAGCAAGGTGTCTCCCACATCTGAATGGACACGGAAATGTGTCTCTAAGGAGCAAGGTGTCTCCTACATCTGAATGACACGGAAATATGTCCCTAAGGAGTAAGGCGTCTCCCACATCTGAATGACATGGAAATGTGTCCCTAAGGAGTAAGGTGTCTTCCACATCTGAATGACACGAAAATGTGTAATTAAGGAGCAAGGCATCTCCCAAGACTGAAGGACATGGCGTCCTTGGAGCAAAGAATCTCCAAACCGCAAAAAAGTTGAGGCCAAAGCCTCCTGATTGAAGGTGTCCCTAAGGAGCAAGGCACCTCCGCAAAGTTGAACAAGATGTTCCCATTCCTGAAAATGACAGAGTCTCAAGACATGAAGAAGAAGACCAAATGAAGAACTGCTGGGCAAATGGCCCCTTTTGTAATTTTCATTTTCCCACTTTTGTATCATAAGATTTGAACCAGGATTCGGAGCTCTTCGATGTGCTGGATAGCAGTGACTCTTAAACCCTTTAAAAGTCAAATAGAGTTAAGGGGTAGTGTACCTACACGGGGGATAAAGAACTTCAAACTTAAAAAGCAAAAAAACAAAAACAAAAAACAAAAAACAAAAAACAAAAAACAAAAAACAAAAAACAAAAAACAAAAAACAAAAAACAAAAAACAAAAAACAAAAAACAAAAAACAAAAAACAAAAAACAAAAAACAAAAAACAAAAAACAAAAAACAAAAAATTGAAAAAACAAAAAACGGAAAAAAAACGAAAAAAAAACTAAAAAAAGAAAAAGAAAAAGTGAAAAGATAAAAGAAGAAGTCAAAAGTCTATGGAAAAAACAAAAGGAAAAGAACACTGTTGAAGCACTTTTGCATCAATGCCGAAACAAGTCAGTGAGTCTAAGTCCAACCCATCTTTTTCAATTCAAACTAAAAAAGGGGAACAATTCCAAACGCCCAATGGCAAGGAAAATCCCCAGAACTTGGAAGTGAGCCAAAGCAACATGGAGCTTGCACCAGCGCTTCCGTATCTTTGAAAACATTAAAGGACCTAACTCATTGGTTATATCAACAGAAATGCAAAGTGCAAAAATAGGGTTCTTTTTATTCTTTGTCATTCATCATCACGGTGACTCTGACAAATAGGGCAGCTGTCAGCACCCCATTTTTGCACCATAAAATTGCCCAAGAAGCATATCTTAAACCGGCATATATGTGGGCACGTAAATCAAGGCTTTATAGTGGACTCATCTTTTTGAAATAATAAGCCCATAATAAAGAGAATGCTGAGACGATTCCGATGCACCAAACCGTGCTCAAATTGAATCTCAAAAGACTAAGTTATGGATAAAATAAGTAAAGGGTAGTTTGGGGATTTTTATAAAACAGAAATTGGATGCCACATGGCAGCTACGTGTACGCCATGGTGGCTGCTGTGCGCACCTGATTTTGGCCGCACGCGAGGTGCATGCAAAGTGATGCGCGCCTCGGGACTGTTTGGAGTCGCCACTGCCTGAGAGGTGCAGGCAAACACAAAGGGGCACCTATCCGGGCCTAATTATTTTGGTCTGCAGCTTTTTAGAGATTTGGGCAAGTTCTCGGTTACGTCTAGGGAACTCCGAAGACACCCTAGCCCGCCCCGTCAGTTGACAGGTCCCATGGGTTTCCTTGGTTTTGGTCAATTTAGTTCTCACCCAATTCCTAGGCTGACATGCAAACTTATTTGGTCTGGTGGGGACTGCTAATGGTGTGGGTCCCCTTTTTATTTGATTTTTATCCTTTTATCAATTAATGAAGTGGGTCTGGTATGGGCCCCGTTGGAAGGCCCAGTGGAATCCAAGTTGGGCTTAAGTCAAGCCCAAGGCCCAATTTGGGTTATGGGTAACCTTTATTGGATTTTGGTTATTTGATTTAAGGATTTATTGAATATTTACAAGGTTACTGGGTTAAAACTTTTAAGGCTCAATGGGCTTGGATTTGGCCCACTGGCAATTAATCAAGCGGCCTTTAGCCCATTTATCAAAATAAGCCTTGGTTGGGCCGGACGGGATGTGGGCCCTATTGAGGGGCCCACGAAGCCTTGGTGGGTCCGTTGGGCCACAGTCACAAAATGGGCTTGGAAACGTCCAAGAAGCCCAGTGGATCAGGTTAAGTTGGGTCGGATTGGGTCCGACCGGGTTAGAAAAATGGATTTTTTGACTTATTTATGGGCTTGACCGTATTATAACTACGATCTAAACTGAACCATATGACCGTATTTGAAGTACAGTTTCAGCACGATTTACGAGAAATGTCGCGATTTCAGACAAATCTGGTTTATCGGTTCCTTTTTGCCTTCTACTGATTTTGGTTGGTGATTTCCAACCTATCAAATGGTTCCAACCTCTTGCTTTTGGTTCAAATGTCTTCTTTTTTTTTTTTTTTTTTGATGTTCTGCAGAAATAGAGATTTCAACTCTTCTTCTTGTCTGTTTAAGCCGTGCATGCGTGGAGATTTTACCGAGAAAGGAAAGGGGGAAGGATTATGGGGTACATTAGACTTTGAAGAGGACAAAACCCCTCTTTTAAAATAGAATAAATGAACATAAAAGGGGTTAGCTCAAAGATGCCTAATTAAACCCTTTTCTTAACAAAGATTATTTCTCTTCCTGTTATTTCGCATGGAGGAACTCCCCCTCTCGGGGAGCCCCGTTTGTATACACCAAGTAAACAGATTAGTTAGAAAATAAAATAAAGAACAGCCTTAAAATAACCAAAAGAAAATTTATTCAGAGAACTTTTGATAACAATGTATTTTAAATACAAAGCTAATTAAAAGCTTACTGTGCTATTATTACCTTTGTTCTGAGGTGTGGAGGTTCTCCAAGTGATTTTGGCAGTGCTTCTGCATTCCCTTGGATTTCCAAAATATATTTGAAAAGGGGTTCTCTGACCTTTAGGTTGAAAGGATGAAAGAAGAGAGAAACTGGTATAGTCTAGGGGTAGTTTTGGTATTTTTCTAGGCTAGTGAGGTTTTGGCAGAGTAGGGACGTGGAGAAGGCAAGGAAGGAGAGGGGGGACCAGCTTGTTGAAATGGGGGGGGGGGGGGGGGGGGGGGGGGGGGGCTGGCACCTCTATTTATAGGCAAAATCTTCATGCCTGTATTTGAAATGCGGGCATGCCTTGCCGTATTTCAAATACGGGCATACCTTGCCCGTATCTCAAATGCGGGCGAATTACCCATGTGATAAAATCTCGCGAATCCGCCAGCTGTCATCGTACGGGACGCGTGTCTCGCTTCTAGAAGCTTAGAACCGTATTTCGAATACGGTCGTGCCTTGACCGTATTTAAAATACGGTCACACACGTTTTAAAAATGGCAGATTTCAAACCCTTCTCCAATTTGGTTTTGAGCAAAGATTTTATCCGATTTTCCTTTTATTTTTGATTTATTTTAATTCCAAAAATAAGATATTTTAATAATAATTATAATTTTAATCAAAATTTTTATTTTTCTTGTCCTTTTCTGCTTTTGTGCCACATGGGCAAATTTCTTGAGACTTCAACTGACCATAACTTTTCCGTCCGATATCCGATTTCCGCAAACTTAGTGTCGTTGGAATCGGCTCGGAACGTCCTATCCAATGGGATCAAATTGGGCAGTTAAATTGGGGCCGAGCAAAAAGCCAACTTTTGCTCCCCCAAAAGTTTGGCCGACTCATAACTTCCTCATTCGGACCCCGATTCCAGCAAACTCAATTGCGTTGGAACCGTGTTGGAATGCTATTTTCAATGAGAGGAAGTTTGATGGCCAATTATCCTTGGATCAAAAAGTCAATTTTTTGACCCCTTAGGGTTTGACTTTTAATTAAAAATTTTATTTTCTGCATTTTTGGGGGTGCAAAAATCAGGTGCTAACAGCTGCCATGTGACCAATGGTAAATTAAAAATTTTGGGGTTCTTTTAGTAAATACGATAAGTTTCCTAATGGGTTTGTTATGCAAATAAATAAAAAATTTAATTAAAGTTTTGAGATTAAAAGAAAATAAAAAATATATATAAACAAAGAGAAATGAGTTGGACGAATTGGTCCAACTCATGTTCTCTTGAGATATTAAGACTAAGCTTCAAGAAAATATAAGCCTAAAAAATTTTAACGCCCCGGATCTGCGTTGTTCATTAAAGATATAACATGTCTCACAGAGAGTTAGGTAAGGATCCAAAATAAATGTGATCGCTGGATAATCACGCAATTAATACCATATCAGAGTGCACAATTAAATTCTTATCTAAGACGTCCAAAATAATCTTTAAGTAAAGTCAAACGAATCCACACCAACTACTTTATTACATTTCCCAAAATCAAATTAGTCAAAGTTTCAATCTAAAATAAACCTACTAGTCTATAGATTGTAGTAATAATCTGCCTCCCTATATGTGTCAGTCGGATCTACCCCTTTAGGCGCCTCACCACAAGTATCTGAAAAGCAAAACAAAAGCAAAGGAATGAGATACGAATATCTCAGTGAGTAGCACATGCATGCAGAAATAGTTAACCACAGTTATAAAGTATGCACTGATAAATAACCAACACCAATACATCAACAGAGATAATTACGAGATGTAAATCCAGAAGTCTAATATTAGTTCACATCAAATATCAACCACAGTACCGATAAAACAACGAAAGGTCAATGTCATGCATATTGCTTAAGTTGGTTAATTCACATGCCAAGGAGACACTCCACACCTCCATGTACACAGTCCCAGCCTACTCAGGGTATCGGAACTCTGAAATGACGGCCTACTCAGGGTATTGTCATCCAATGCCGGTCTACTCCGGGTATCGGCATTGACAACCAGGCCTACTCAGGGTATCTGACTGCTCTACACCGGTTGTGGCAACACACTAGGCCATGCAATTACCCCAACAAACAATACCATCACATTACTAAGCTTAACATGGATCCAAGGGAAGCTAAACCCAAAACCAATTTAACAAGTTCACAAAACTCCGTATTTGCAAAACAATAACCCACACTGATTACCATCATGTGTATCCCAATACACTCATCACGAGTTGTTCCAACTAGAACATCAATTCATATAAATTCAGTAGGTATCCCAGCCTCACAACAACAAAACTCATTGCGATAAAATCCTCTTACTCACACAAGGCATTTTCAATACTATTCAGTCCTTTGATATCGAACAAAACCAGATTATACAAATTCAAAATCAGAAAACAAATAAAATACATAACCAAACTGGCTCATTTACTTATAGGATCATGAACAGCAATAACCTACCCAGATTCCTTATATTCACCCTTAGACAAGTTATAGAAATACCCAGAATTTGATTCAATACTCTCCCAATTGTTTTGAACAGATATAATATTTCTAATATCCTAATCTAGTCTTTGAGTATGAGTTTAAGGTCTCAAAGTATCAAAATTTTGCTTGGATCAGCCAAAACTAACTTTCAGAAAATTCTATTGGGTACGCCGACCTCTAGCGCTTGGCGCAAGGTCGGCGTGGACTCGGCACATACGACATCAGCATCTCATGCGGATTAAAATGACTTGGCGCGAGACAAGCGCGAATTAGGCGAGACTAATATGTACTTTGCGCGCGGTTGGCGCGAGCTTAGCGCGAACTCGGCGAGAACACGTAACATTCCTTGCACTGACTCTAACACTTGGCGCTAGGTAGGCGCCAAGTTGGCGGACACTACCTCCGACTCACGACTCTCTGTTAATCTCAGAACTCCATGACTGGCCGTATTTTTGACCTCTGTAACCACTCATCTATACTTCTCCTATTACCAAAACACTGTTAAACATGTTTCGGATTTAATCCAAAAAACTTTATGATCACGACTCTAACCCATCAAATACTCACGCTCGATAAATAACTTATTCAGAAAAACATGCTTCCGACTAATCTCAGAGATCAAAACCCACCATAAAATCAAAACGATGTTACTCACCTTATACGCTCCAAAGCCTTGCAACAGCAACTCCTAGTAGAGCAATCCAACAAGTCGATAGCCACCCAGTTTTCCTTCGGTCCGCAAGAGTTTTTCTGAACACGTCGATCAGCAGGAACACCCAGTCTTCTTCTTCTCTTCAAAACCCTAGATCACCAGCCGAAATCTCTCTCAACTCCAAGGATGCGAAAACGTAAAACCTACGAGTCTAAATATGCTAACTATTTATACTTACCCAATATACTTTGCCACTCGACTAGATTTAAATCAGCTTGATTCGGTGCAACGCTCGCCCACCAAGTTTTCCCTACATACACACCTCATTAATTTTATTTTTCCAATAAAAATCATGTAGAAAATTGGGGTTTTACAAAAATATGGGACAAAACAGACTTTGACCAAACCTAAATAAATGATGGTGTTTAAAGAGAGGAAGAGGAGGAGTTAGGAGTTTAGGTGTTTAAGAGAGGAAGAGGAGGAGTTAGATGTTTAAGAGAGGAAGGGGAGAAGTTAGGGAGAGGAGAGGAAGAGGAAATGTTAGAGGTTAAGAAGTTGAAGGGGTGAGAATTCTCTATAAAAAGGATAGAAGTTGGGAGCAAAAGGGGAAGAGAAAGTAAGAGAGTTCTTTGGAAAAAAAGAGAGAGCAAATAAGAGAGTTCTTTGAAAAAAAAAACAGCAAGTAGGAGTGGAGAAAAGAAGAGGGACGTCCACCAGCAAGGAGGGAGAAAGAAAAATGCTGTTCACGATACACCAAGGTTCCTAGACCTGATTTAAAGTGTCAATCCATAACAGTGAGTCATTTGTTTAATATATTGTATGAGACCTCTCTTTCATTACAATTTTTGAGATGAGATTACATGATATGTGAGAGACATGTATATATTTTTGATGGATTTGGGTAATTTTATCATGTAAGAAAAAAGAAGACAAAAATGTAAAGTTTTGAGTTTTTTTGCATTAGACTTGCACCTGTTTTCCAGATAAACCAATTTTTTTTACTTAGTTCTAGTTTGATTCAAGTCTGGAGTTCTTCATGAGATTTGTGGTATTTGTATTTTAGTTTAATGTAAAAATATGCTTGAGACCCTACACTATGAGTAGGTATTTTATTTTTAATTTTCTTTGCTTCAGATTTTCACAGGGAGATGTCTAACAATAAATTTTGCAGCTTCATATCTCGTAAATGAAAATGAATTTTTAAAAACGACTATAGGTTATTTTAGTGCTTAAAGTTATGATTCTAGGGAATCAGATTTTGCACAATTTGGTTGAGAATTGAGGGAGATATGAATCTTTGAATGCGGATAGCGCAGTAGTTTAGATTGTTTCACTTTTTTTTTTTGTTTTCTTTGTTTATTGTGATTTTCTTACTTAAATTTGTTTTGTTTTATTTTTTTTATTTTACTACATGAAATGTAACATAGAGGCCCTCCATTCTCCCAATGTAGATATGCTATTATATAATAGAGTCTAAAACATTTTATTGGAAGTGGTCAAATCAACCCCTATTTCTTATTCTTTTTAATTTGGGTTTCTTTGCTTTAGAATTCTTATGTGCATGCAAGATGTAGTATAGCAATCCCCCACTCCTCTAATCCCTTGTATGTATGAGAAAGATAAAATTAAAAAAATAAGGGAAAAAGAAAAGAATAATAAATAAATAAATATATTTTTTTGAAATAACCAAGTACATTGCTCCATGTTGAAATATTTGATTTGCATTTCTTTATTTTGGATTTTTTTTTATATGTATCATATGTATTATAATTTGTATAGGATGTAGCAAAGCAACTCCCATTCCTCCAATATTTGTACACATGTGATCATTAAAAAAAATATAAAAGATAAAAGATAAAAAAAAATTAAATAATAGTAAATCAGCCCAAATATGATCCAACTGATTTAAGGGAACCCATTTCGGTGAGGCAACCCAGGGTGTTCAAGGAATCACTGGTGTAGACCAAAAAATCAAAAAATGCACCATTTCAGGTAGTGGCAACTCTATAAAACATGTAACACTCTTTTTCCCTGCGTCCGAGGTACGCACACATGTTATAAAATGTTTGTTATTTAGACAGTTAAATTATAGAAGTAAAATAATTCCAATTTGGAGAAATTTAATGACTACCACCAGACAAAGGGTAAAAAATGTTACAAACAACAAAATCTAAATAGAGGAAAATATTATTTTCAAAAACAAAGGGGGCCATCAATAAATCAAAATGAAGAGTATATAATAATAATAATAATAATAATAATAATAATCTATACTATACATAATGATAATAGGCCCTTTGGAAAGCATGCCAAAAACTATGCACGACTTCAGCAAAAAGCCCTTACTGCTAATTGTTGATGCATAATTAATATAGGGTTAAATAGTCAAAACTCTGTGAACTAATTTAAACTCTAGACAATTGCAAAAATGTTCCCTCCTTCTACGTGTAGAACTGCACGTGCACACTAGTAATAATCCCAGTAGTAATAATAACGGGAGAGAAGGCTTCTTGGAGAACATGCCAAAAACATATGCGTAATATTGCATGTGCCACCTCCTTAGTTGGTGTAATTTTCTTGGGATTAACTTTTGCCGGATTGACCCACATATTACTAAATCATATCTTAGCCATTCCTAGCTATATATTATCCAAAACTTAGAATCCTCGGATGACCAACCTTGTATTTTTAGTAACACATGTTCATATTGTAGCTCTTTAACTGTCACTTTCCATTAATATAAGACGTTGGACGGCATTAAAAATGATAGACTAACAATTTTATACTTAATTTAATCACGGCTCTAATCTCCATACATGCCATCACTTCACCAATCGCCATCCCAACGCCAAAGTTAAAGAGGCGTCTAAAGTCAAGGAGAGAGCGCCGTGCCGTGGAATTGCTTACTTTACAGTTAAAGGCTTAAAGCAAGACCCAATACATGATTAATTAGCTTAAAAAAAGTGGCTTAATTGCCTGTCACACACCCACGCCAACTGGCCTTTTTGTCTGCTATGGACTGATCTTTAAAATAATTTTCGTCCTCATGTGAAGTACCTCGAATCTGCCTAGTACGGTCTATTTTTTAGACTTTTACAACTTAAAAGGAATGTGGACCCCACCAATTGCTCCACTAATAATGACTAATAATGATTAAACGTTTGTGTATACGTACATGTCCTGTACGTGCATGCATACGTGTGATTAATGCATTGGGACGAGTGCACCGCTAATGAAAAGAAACGAACATGTCGGCACGTGCCAATGAGAAGCCAGATGAGAAATTATAATATAACAGAAGTTAGTAGATCTTTTAAGAAAAATTATACTATGTATCTGCAAAAGTTGGGGGGGTGCCCTCCAACAATTCCAAACAGCCATGCCTCAACTGTAAAGTTAGAAAATGACTCTTCCCTTCTGGGAAGGTTCATGTTTCTGTGGATATGCATGATTAAATAAATAAATAAATCTTTTTGCTCAAGGTTGGTGGGGATTGTCAATATATGCTTGGATAGTTGATTCAACTGTATTCACAGTGTCAATACATATATTTTACTCTTTTCTTCTGTTTTATGGAGCGAAGATTCTGCGAATCCAGCTGATATTGGTCTCCATTTGATAGATTGTTATTTGGATAGTCCACAGAGTAGCTTTTTGCTACATAAGTGGTCCGCTATAAGTTGCAAGGTTTAAAACCTCATTATCTGATACAATACAGGCTTTAATCAGTATCGGTTGTACTTGGCCAGTATATATATATATAAGTGTACTAATATTGATTCGTACTTAGTATAAAATATTGGTATTTATCTTATTTCATGAAAATTTTCATGAAATATAGATATTCTCTTTTATGTATATATATACATATTTACGTACATAAATGATGACATCCCAAAATCCCATATTACTTGAGGAAGAGAAAGTGAAGGTCCATATATTTATAGGCTTATGAATCCTTCAAGCAACATGACCTTTTGGAATAAAACTCAAAAGCAAAATCATGCGATCCAGTGGACCAAAACAAAAAATATTGTCCTGGGTAGCATGAGGGTGCTATACATAGCACCTCATTTGAAGTATGCAAGAAAAAAGTACCATCCTATAATGCTCCCATTAGCGATGGGGTAAAAGTACTATCTCATTTGGCGATCTTCGTATAATGGAGAACTAAGATGTGTTGATACACAAGTATTGGAAAGATAGCCTTCTCGAACTTTATTGCAATGAATTATTGATTTGTCTGGTGAGTTGCAAATTGATAAACATAAACAACCCCATAATTAAGGACTAGTTAATTTTATGGGTAGAAAAATTCTTGACCATTCATTTGATTTTATACCCTAACTATAGTCACATCAAAATATTGGATTATATGTTTATGTTATTGACTTATAGATAAAAGATCCTACATTTTGCTTTAAAAAACTTAGATCTTACAAGAGTGATTATAGGTTTTAGAAGTGCATTTGAATATCAAAAGTATTTTCTTTAATTGCAAAATAAAATTTTTGTTCTTATTATGTGTTGTGCGAACCTTTTCTCATTAATTTGTAGGAATCCAGATGTTGAGAATGACATTTCAAAGTTTCAACCTAATTATATAATACCTCCTAAATTAAAGATAATAACATCAATGACCTATCACTTAAATGACCTGACAGATACAAATTAAACCATCATTAGCATATTATAATCATCCAAATTAAATCCAGACTGCGTGACAGCTTGCTCCAAGTTGCCTACGTCCTATTCCCAATATCCGAGGCCATGGTGGGTCCTACCAGTAGGAGTACAGATAATGTAGTTTGGAGTGGCTTCCATCACAGCAGTCGCAAAAGAAAATATCAAAATGTAGGTTTGTTTTGTCTCTTACTTGGCACTCTAGTGATCACATGATATAAGAGAATCTCTTTTGGGGATTGAAAAGGAGTGAATAAAATATATGAAAAGATAGAATACTAATTTGTTGTTGTAAGTGGGAAAGGATTAATGGTGACAGAAGCAAATGCCCTTGGTGGTATTTGTGGCTGGTTTTTCTCATTCCAGGACTGCGCACATTGTTTCCATCTGACATTCATTCAATCACATACATGCATGCATGCATGCATGCCGCGATAAAGAACCAGCTGTGGTTGGTTGGTACAATCACATCATCATCATATAATCATTATATATTCATGATTCACATGAATGTAAACTAGATGCCAATGACATTCGTCGAAATGGAGCGCTATGAGTTGGAAGCCTTGGAATCTAGTGAGTGCGCATACTTTAGTCTCTTGGACGATGTGATGGAGAGGAATGAACGATTAGCCTTTGGGTGGTCCTAAAAGTTCAAGAGATCCAATCTTCCAACCAGTTATGCTCGTGAGTCCACATCGTTTACTTTTTGTTTTCTACTTTTGAAGATTTAGTTCTTGCTGCCGTGTACGACCCGTGTTATTTATCTATCTTGATAGATAGATAAATAACAACTGGCTTGGCTTGTATAGAAGAGGTTGAACCTAATTGTGAAGATTTCATTTTATTAAGTAAACTCGTTTCAGTTTAATTTGATTCCTAGCAAACAGCCTGTGTGATGTATGGGTATCGCATATAGAATTCAATATGCCATGCATCTCCCGTCTTTTGAATAGGAAAGTGGACCTATTAGTTAGAGTAAGATAATTATAAATTAATAGGGAAAAGATAGATTAGAAATTTAATTATATAATATAATTCATTATAATAAAATAATTATTATAATTATAATTATATTATATTATAATATTTAAATTTAATAACTGAATTAATTAAGATATAAATTCATTATAATCAATTAAGAATATTATATTACAATTAATTATATTAAATTTTAAATATTACTTCATTATACTGATAATATAATAAAGTTTTATTTAAAATTTAATTAGTATCTTAATTTACATTTTAATTAAATTAACTTCCATTGCAGCTTGCTGCAAGCTCTAATCTAATTTGTATTATCTTCGATGATTCCACTTTCCATTTTAGGAATTGATTTGCTCTGTATATATATATATCCGATGAATCGACTTTCTAATCACTTTAGGAAAAAAAAAACAATTAGAGTTTCCTTAAAAATTTTTGCGAGATAACGTTTTAGGGATTTTAATATTTTGATGATTCCTTCCCCGTTTTAGGATAAAATACCTAAAAATTCGACTTTCTAATCATTTTTGGGCTTTTAAAAATTTTCTTTGGTGAGATGGAGCGAGAGAGAGAGAGAGAGAGAGAGAGAGGGAGAAAGAGAGAGAGAGAGAGAGAGAGAGAGAGATGGATGATTAGAGGTTCGAACACCCGAGGCTGCCCAAGGCTGCCATGTCAGCCCGAAGCAATTTACTTTAATATATAGTATAGATTGGTAAAAGGGAAAATTAAAATATTGTTGGGGAATATTTTGCTTCCTATTATATCCTTTGAATGTTTAAAAGACTTCAATTTCCTTAATTACCAAAAACACTTATTTCGAGAATTTTGTGAAACCCCGAATTTTCAGTAAATAAATAAAAAGAATTAAATATGGATATTTGGAAATTAATGGATTTATTGAAATAAATTGGAGATTTAAGACAGTGTAATGATTTGGGGTATTTTTCATCCATCCGAGATGTATAATTGATTAAGAATAGTAAGGAGAATAAATCTGAAAATTTTGGAAGAAATCCAACGGTTAGATATGAAATTATCAAAAGAAAGGTATTTTGGTCAATTCCTAATTAGCTAAATAATTAATAGACTTGAGAAATTAGGTAGATCTAAGTTAGGTTTTGTAACTCCCCGGTTCCAGGTCCATTCCCAAACCCGAGGTGTTATGGTAATCAAACAAAGCAACTAAAGAAACTGGATGATTTAAAACTTTTTCTAACTTTATAATCAGAGTAAATGCGGAAACTTAAATTTAAATTCTCTTTATTTATTAACAACCATGATATACAATGCTTTCAATTCCATGAACCACCTACAACTATATAAACTACTCATCTACAATTAGCCCAAGCTTTGACGTCCTTGCCAAGAGTACCTGAAAAATGAGGTGAAACCGGAGTGAGAATAAATCTCAACAAGTAGCAAGGTGCATGATGTAAAATAGTTCATAATTTTACAATGCTAGTCATGAGGTGAACGATAAAACCAAAACCACAATAATACAATAATACAAAAATAACAAATCACCAATCCAAAACAAACACATGTGACCAATAAGACTCGTGAATTGAAACCACTTAATAAGAATATTCTTGTCCCCATAGTTCGCCACATCACGACTTACATGATAGATGGAGCCCACACTTGCAGTCACTACCATCTCCTCCGTCAACCATCAACGCGGACCACCCACGCATGGGTTGGCGAGTACAATCCAGTCCAAATAAAATCCTATCATGGGTACCACTTCCACGGAGGCCATATCAATCCGATCAAAGATTAATGGACTCACAACAAACACGTTTAATACCAGTGCAAGTGCAAGTCACAAGTGATCCTCAAGCACGGTCAAATCATAGCTCTCATGTGCGAGTCACAAGTAACCTACCATCATGACAAATATAAAGCTCGTGAAAGTCGGTCTCATACTCATTAAAGCATACAGATGGTAACCTGAAAATAAAACAAAACCATTTACCTATAGCAATCTCGGCTTATGACCAGGCCGCACCTGTAGCGGTCTCGGATTGCTGCCTACGTCGCCCACACCTGCTAGTACGACGGACCGCATATTGGGGAGTTCCGAACAAGAATAACTTACTAGCCAATTCCCTTTCACTTCCTAGCTAAGCTATGGATCCATACTAAGCATTGCCCACTAGACACAACTCACAATCAGAAACCTTGAATAACTCGATAACATATCAATGTAATTTCAAAACCCACACGACAGTGGAAAACCAAACCAGGGAATGGACATACTTCTCAATAACATCCACCAAAAATACAGAACCATATATGTATACCAAATCCACCCATGCGGGATAAAACAGGCACCATGCCTTGTCACACCATGTGACCCAAGAACCAATACTAGAAGTCCTATGTCCAAACACCAGGTTTCAACGGCAAAATAATCCAAAGACCATGGTGTTCAACCAAAAATATATTCAAAATAACCATTGAACAGTTCTTAAACAGAGTTCCATGTCATTCAATAAGATAAGTACGAGAGTATATTTCTAATTTTAAATTGAACTTAGGCTTTTATTATTCACTCAAATTATTTATATCTTGGACCCTAAATAGTATAATTACCATTAGGCCCTTTTTTCCACCCTTAAAGCCTTAATTTCATTATTTGCATCCAACTAAGCTAAGATTTTGTCTAGTTGAATTTATTGACTTAATAACCAATTATCTTATTTTCTTTCATGAATTTAACCAATTAAAATGACCAAATTACCCTTCCTCTTTAAATTCCTATTTTAACCTTTATATCTCTCTTTAATTCCCCTACTATTATATTCCTTAGTATTTTCCTCTATAATTTATCTTTAATTATTTATTTTATTCTTAGGAAAATCCAGGGTTTTACAGGTTTAATTTAGGTTTAAAAAGCTTGATTTATGGTATAAAAGGTGAGAAAAGGGTATATTGGTAATTGTAATTAATTAGGAGCCTTAAGTTGATGAAAAAGATGAGTTTTGGGGAGCTTTAGAAATATTTAAAAATAGGGGAATTAATTAACACGAAAATTAGAGAAATAGGAGTTTCTAATGTATTGGATTTAAGAGAAAGGAATTTAAAGGAGAATATATAGGAAAGTTCTAAATAAGAAAGGACTCCTATTGGGCGTGTATAAAAGAGGAAGATGGAGAGAAATTAGGGTTTTCTCATTCTCTTTGGTGATCCCTACGGCTGGAATAGAGGGTTAGAGAGGGAGAGCTCAATTGAAGAAGAAGGAGAGATCAAGGATTGGAGGCTCAGAAATTCTTCCAAAAGGCAAGTAGTAACACCCCGTTTTATTTAATCGTCGCATGATTTTAGGTTTAATCGTTTGGGTTTAATTTAGAATTATTGTATGATGAATTAAAATGCAAAACTATGTATTTTATACAATAATATTCGTGGGTTTGATTGATCATGGAAGAAGTCTATGAAAAGTTGTTAAGCATGCCTCAAAGTATTGAATTTCTTTAGGTTTTGATTTAGATTTATTGTAAATCTATGTTTAGATGTGTTTGGAATGGTCTAACATGTTTAGAAGTTGAAAATATATAATTTACAAGTGATTTGAGAAGTTGGTTTGATGTTATTTGGATTTAGAATGAAGTTTCTCGAATTAAAGAAAAACCAAGAATTTGAGATTTTGTATGGGCGCCTGATAGGTCCCTTGAGCAATCTGTTGAGTGCCCATATTAATCAAAGGTAGCGCCTGACAGATCACTTGAGTGATCTGTTGAGCGCCCATTTTGTTTTAGAGTTGTTTTAGAGACCGCTAGACAGATCGCTTGAGCGATCTGTTGAGCGCCTGTTAGAAAAACTGTTTTATGAGACCGCTAGACACAAGGGGTTGAGCACCCAACCCAGATTTTCTGATTTTAGGAAATATACCTAGATTTTTATTATGAAATGATTTTTAGACAAATCCAACACATGTACAAATAAGATTTGGGTGTTTAAGAGTTGTTTTTAGTAGCCGAATAATTTTATAAAAATTATACAAAGTTTTGGGTATGTTCTACTAAAATATTTATTGTTTTGACTTGAAAGAAATTTTTGGTTCCAGAATTTGTTTAAAATCAATTTGATTGATTTGTACACCTGTAAAACATTGTTTTAAACGTGATTCAAGTCCTGGAATTGATTAAAATATTTTTATAACAGTTTTAGGAACATTGAGCCTATGTTTTGAAATATAATGAGTATTGCTAAGAGGTTTTGGATTATTGATTGAACATAGACAAACTACTTTATATATGAGATTTGAATTGTGGATTTATGTTCTTCCATGTATCATGGAATGACCTATATGCCATGGTGGCAATGTGAGATTTGTTTACCATCTGCCGATGAGATTTGATTACCTCCTGCGAGACAGATGGGTTACCTCATGTGAGGGAGTTGTAATAATAATGTGATTGCATCCTATAGGGGAAATGTGTGTGTTACTACTTGTGGATGAGATGTGTTATCTCTTGTGGGGGAGATGTAGTCAATATTGGATTGCATCCTGCACAGGAGAGACCTCTTGTGGGGGAGATGTAATCATAATGAGATTACATCCCATAGGGGAGATGCGTGAGTTACCTCCTGAGGGAGAGACGCGTTACCTCCTACAGAGGAGATGTAGTTTCGATGTGATTGCATCCTATGGGGGAGATACTTCATGTGAGAGAGATGTGATTACTACGTGATTGCATCCTACATGGGAGATGGGTGTATGAGTTACCACTTGAGGGTGAGAGAGCTATCTCTTACGGGGGAGATGTAGGTGGTATGTGTTCACATTTTGCAGTAGAGTTATGCTATCTCCTACGAGGGGGCCTACGGTCTAGAGATGTGCATTCTTTTGCGAAGGAGGTGTGGATACTATGTGTTTACATCCTGCAATAGAGGTAGGCTACTACCTGACGGTAAGATTTAATTACTAATTATAAATGATTTGATTTCTTTTAAAAAGAAAGAGATTGATTGATCGGTTTAGCCATGTTTCGACAAGATCTGTTTTGAAAAGAAATATTAAAATGACATGATTAACATGATGAATTGTTTTGGGAAAAATAATTTGTTTTAATTTGGGGAAAATTATAGATTTAATTTATACGGCTTTGTCTTCTTGTTTTAGCGATACTTGTGATTTTGTTTTGCGAAAGGTTTGTAGAGGATATCTATATATATATATATGTATAAACTATTTTCTTTTATACATGTTGTTACTTGCTGAGATTTTATATTTCACTCTTACTTTTAAAAGATTTCTTTTTCAGGTATTCTTAGGGAGGACGCTATGGGCTAGACTAATAGAGGGTTGAAGAACTAGGGTTATTATAGGATTGAAATAATGATATTTATTTGTGATTCTTTCATTTAGTAGAGTTCTAGTTGCCCTTTTTTACTTGAGTATTGATGTAATGCAAACACAGATGTTAATGAGTAGAATAATTTATTAATGCACTCTGATATTCTTTTAGTTCTTTTATTCTTTATCCTTTGAGCTGATTTGGTATGTAACACTAAATAATGACTCTGTAACGTCCCGAATTCGAGTCATTTTTTTTCTCATTTTGACTCGGATCAAGGCATTAACTTGTTGTACATTACAATTAGTTCAAATATAAGGAAATAAAGAACTAATATTTATCAGAGTGCTAGGAAGCTTAAATCATTTATTAGAAACTGAACCTCCCTATTACATCAATTAATCAAATGAAAAGCAGCTACAAATTTGACTAACTCATAAATCCTTCTAGATCATCTACTATTAAGATCCCAATAAAACAAATACAACTATATAAAAGGTCCTACACTTGTCTTCAGGATTTTCTAGACTTCAACCCATTATAGTCTAACCCGTGGCGTCCTCTCCGAAATGACCTGAAAAATAGAATATAAAGTAGGGGTGAGATACGAATATCTCAATAGGTAACACATGCATGCTAGAAACAATTTATATATAAAAGTAATCATTCATGCACGATAAAACAATCGGGTAATCATTCATGCACCATACGAAACTAACATTTCTTTAGTGCTTGAAATAAAGAGAGTTTATTATGTAAACTTCTTTTCAATTAGCAGGGCAATGTAATATAAACCACATCAAAAAGGGTTTCCAAAAAATAATTCTATATTTTATTTAGGGCTGATTTATATTCTAATTTAGAGTCATTCAAATCCAGTCACAGTTAAACCGTTTAATTAAACTCTTCTTATTTAAATGTAAATCATGTCAATCATAATTAATAGTGAACCTCACAATCTAATATCAACATTCTCCCATATAGGATGCAATCATGTAGTAATCACATCCACCTTACATGAGGTCTCTCCCGCAGGAGTCATCACATCTCACCCACAGGTGGTAATCACATATATCTCCCTTGTGGGATGCAATCACATCGCGATTACATCTCCCCCACAAAAGGTCTCATCTCACCCGCAGGTGGTCATATATCTCTTCTGTGGGATGCAATCCCAACCGGATTACATCTCCCCCAACAGGAAGTCTCATCTCACCCGCAGGTAGTCACATATCTCCCCTGTGGGATTCAATCCATCCCGGATTACATCTCCCCCAACAGGAGGTCTCATCTCTCCCGCAAGAGGTCACATATCTCTCCTGTGGGATGCAATCCATACCGGATTACATCTCCCCCAACAGGAGGTCTCATTTCTCCCGCAAGAGGTATCAAATCTCATCCGTAGATGGTACGAATCTCTTATAGCTATCATGGCATCTAATACATAGTCCAAATTATATTTTGAGTATTCATAACAACTTGAACCCAATCAGTTTATAATTCAAACCTTATTCAACGATTAGTTCATTAGTCTGTAGTCACAATAATTGGGTCTAATTATGGGATAATCAATGTATTAGATGACTCGAGTGATTAGAGGTACTAGCGGGGTTAATTGAAGTATCTTCGAGGTTATGTAAAGTTATAAAGTAATTTAGAGGTGAAGTTTAGGGGTAATAAGATATTTGCTATTTACTTACGTTTAGGGATAATATGGTTCTTGCTATTTATAAAGTAATTCAGGTAAAATTTAGGGGTTGGGACATAATATAATAAAGTATGTGTTATTTTTGTAGAGAAACTTAGAGTAGAACAATTCAATTAACTAATGAGGCCTAAAGGTAAATAGGGTTCTTTCTCCAATGTCTTTAAGGTAGTTCAATTGGGTTGAGTTTTGGATATAAAGTCCCTATTTGTAGAAATCTGGTTACTGATATATAATTCAATGTCTCTTAATTAATTACTCATATTTATAGAGGTTTATCTGCATTACTTAGAATTTCTTATTTAAGATCAAGTTTAGGCGACTAATTACCTAAAATAATTTCCTATTTATATTTCTGCCAAAACAGGGTATTTGATAATTTATTTTTGTCTTAAAACTTCTTAATTATTGATTATAATTGATTAAAAATAGCTCAGAATTGAATCAGGGATTTAATATATGAAAAATTGCATTTTCTGGTTAGAGCGCTCAGGATCGCTCAGGATCGCCTGGGTGGTCTTGTGACATCCTGGCTGTCTGAGTGGGCGGGTGATTGGGTAATCTCACTGGGCGAGCTACCAGGCGACGATGTGCATATGGTTGGGATCCCACAACGCTCGGGGATGCTATAAGTAGTCTTAATACCCCCGAATTAGCAAGATGTCTTTTAAGGAGCAACACGGGACTAAATCCCCTGGGAACCCTAAAATTAAGTGTGCTCGGGTGGGAGCACTGCTAGGATGGGTGACCCCTGGGAAGTTTTATCGTGTTATCCTTGAGAACAAATCCGTGAGGCCTTGTGGGCCCAGAGCGGATAATATCTTGCTGGTTATGGGTCTGGGGCATTACAAATGGTATCAGAGACTGCCCCGACCGGAAGGTGTGGGGGTTCGGTCCAACGCGAGGACGCGTTGTCCCATGGAGGGGAGTATGTGACATTCTGCCTGTCTGAGTGGGCGGGTGAATGGGTAATCTCATTGGGCGAGCTACCAGACGAGGATGTGCATATGATTGGGATCCCACAACGCTCGGGGATGCTATACGTAGTCTTAAGACCCCCAAATTAGCAAGAGGCCTTTTAAGGAGCAACACAGGACTAAATCCCCTGGGAACCCTAAAGTTAAGCGTGCTCAGGTGGGAGCACTGCTAGAATGGGTGACCCATGGGAAGTTTTCTCGTGTTATCCTTGAGAACAAATCCGTGAGGGCCCGTGGGCCCAGAGCGGACAATATCTTACTGGTTATGGGTCTGGGGCGTTACAGGTTTAGGGTCAACGGTAGTTCAAAATCGATCATCGACGATAAGCATGGTAGTGGTCTCGGGCGGTCTCAATTTTTCAACGAGCGCCTGGGAGTGCCGAGGATTGCTGAGCACAGTAAGCTTGGTGGTCTCCCAAAAACGAACATACAATGTTTAAAAATCCGATTTTTCATGTTCAAGATGATTCTAACATAATTATAAGATTGATATCAAGATAAATACATGTATATACAACACTAAGACATGCAATAGAGATTAAACATGTACGAGAACATAAAACGCTCGATAAAACAGTGCTCCCTACCTGCTTGTGCGAGTTATGCTTCTTCCTCTGAATAGAAAGCCTTTTTCTCTTCTCAAACACAGAATAACACTCTTAAGGCAATGAAGAACCCAAGACAGATGTTCCTTCTTCTTTTCTTCTTATTCGGTCTTTCTCTCCCTTTTGTTTTTCCCTTTCAGCCGTCGAATACCCCAAACAGACGAATACCATCACAAATACTAAAACGTATTTTTCTAGGGTATAAACCATATTATTTTATATCCCATGTGTGCGCACCCTATTTCGGCCAGACGCAAGGTGCATACAAAATGATGCGTGCCTCGGGATTATTTGGAGTCGCCACTGCCTGAGAGGTGCAGGCAAACACAAAGGGACACCTATCCAGGCCTAATTATTCTGGTCTGCGGCTTATTAGAGATCTGGGCAAGTTCTTGGTTATGTCTAGGGAAGTCTGAAGACACCCTAGCCCGCCCCGTCAATTTGACGGGTCCCATGGGTCTCCTTGGTTCAAGTCAACTTAGTTTCACCCTTATTCCTAATCCAGCATGTATCTCATTTGGTCTGGTGGGGACCATCAAAAGTATAAGTCCCATTTATTTTAATTGATTTTATCTTCTCTATCCTTAAATGAAGTGGGTCAGATTGGGTGTAATAGGACCCAGATCCCCAAATCAGGGCTTGGGTTGACCCAAAAGCCCAATCGGTTTAAATTAATCAAAACAGGTTAAACCAAGTTAATCCGGGTTGAAATATGGGATTTATGGGTCAAAATTCCGATGGGGATGCATTCGCCGGTTTCCTTGGGTCGTCCGTGACTTACTGTGAGTTCCAGAGTAAACTCACAATGATGTAGATGACATTTTTTGGTTGAAACAAGCTTCTTTTCATGGGGCTTTTCAAAAATAAAGGGATTCTTATTTTTAATCACCTTCTTGGGTCTTGGAACAAGGACTTTAGGCTTTTCATACCACACCATTCGACCACCTTACCAAGCACCCATTCATATTATCTATAGATCAACACATGGAGATGCTAATAATGATGCATGTATAAGAATGGCTTGAAGAAGTATGTGAAAATAGTGTATGAATGAAATGATCATGTGGACAAACCACTAATAAAGACATTCTAGGTGAGATGATACCTATTACTATTTCCTTAAGACAAAAGATGAATAATCAAAGGAAGACTCATTCCCATTTTGAAAATATCATTTATGTGTGTGTATATAATGTTGTTCTCATAAAAAAGAAGAAGCTATGTCATGCTAAACAATGTAAATGCATGATTAGACTAAAATGGCATGTTTCTACATATAGTGATAGATATGAAAAAGAAATATGCAAGAAAAACGAACAAGAACAATAAGTAACTTATCCTACTTGAAAGGAAAGGGGGTTAGAGAATGTTAGGGGTACAAAGGAGTTTTAAAGAGGACAAACCCCTCTTAAAATGGTCTCATGAGGAAAAGTGTGAAGATCACATTTGAACTAGACACTTTACATAATGAAAGGGACTCTCCTCCTTCCATCCTTCGCCTAGGGAGTCCCCCTTACCATGGGGACTCCCATGGCATGCCAAAGAACAACAAGGTAGTTAGAAAATACAAGACGAGATAAATCTCAAAGAAAGGAAACTCTATATCATTAAAAAGATGTTATTTTGACTTATATAAGATAAAATACAACAAATGAGCTTACCCTTATATTATATTCTTTTCTTTAAACAAGTAATGATCCTTGGATGATGATGGACAGCACTTTGTCACTCCACCAAGAACTATCCTTAACCTTGTGAGACATGGTAAAAAATCAATTTTTCAATTGACTTCCTCTCAATCATCACACGGGATTAAATAAAACAAAGAGTCGCCACCATTCAATTAAGTGTGAATGGACACCAAAATATTAAATAAGCGCAAAAGGCAATTTTAGGGTAAAAATAACCCTCCTAAAAAAACAACCAGAGATGGGTAAGGGGATTAGGTTATGAATAGGGGAAGGTGTTAGGCACCCCTATTCATCCACACAAGGTGGTTCCCAGGCATTGTTCATGTTAAATTAAAGGAAAAAGCTTGCTATAAAAATCAAGAAAAATCACAAAAAAGACAAAATTGTATGGTTTTTTCATATAAATAGTCTGATTGATCCAGAACTTTCAAATATGATCATACCATTCCTAGGGTTTCATGATCAAAAATAAAATTGAGATAAAATCAAGTAAAATCAATTTAAAGTGAAAAATCCAAAAATCTGGCTTCAAGTCAAATTCTAGAAATCTAGAAAAATATGATTTTTATAAAATATTTCAAAATTGAACTTGAATAGTCCAGGACATAGATATAGCCCATATTTCACATTAAATCTGAAAATCAAAACCAAAAATACCCACGTTGATGAAGAACATCAAAAGGGGAGGATTTAGACCGTAGGGTCTTCTCTCAATAATGAAAAACGACTCAAAAACCACATCATGAAACCCTAGAATTTACTTTCAGGCTTCTGGATTCAGATCTACCATATTGATCATGATAAATCCAAGATCTTAGCCTAAAATCACAAAAATCACGAAAACAGTGCTGTAGGTGCAAAAGTGGCAAAAATCCAAATTTTATAAAAAAGTGGGGATCTCACGCTATAAACATCATGGATTCATGTTATTCATTCAGATATATCATAAAAAGCATTAAAACATGATCAAGATATTTAAAGCAGCCACATCTCACAGATTAGAGCACATGGGGGTCTACCCTACGGATCCACCTGTTCTCTTTTCCCCTAGCTCTCTCTTCACGTTTTACGGCTAGAGATGATTCTTGAGGTACTTGGAGATAGGTTTGGTTACACAAACACAATCACAGGCTTTATTCTAGAAAAAAGGAGAAAAACAGATATGGGGTTCTATTCTAGGGATCCACCTATTCTCTTTTCCCCTAGCTCTCTCTTCACGTTTTACGGCTAGAGAGACTCTTGAGGTACTTGGAGACAAGTTTAGGAATACTAGATACAAAATATGGCCTTATTCTACAACAATAGAGATGATCCTATTACATCTAGAATTGAAGACAGAAAATAAAAGGGAAAAGGGACTTACCTGGATTGAGCAGGCAGAGCAACAGGGATTCCTTTCTTCTCTTGGAGCTCTTGAGTCTTCAAATTTTCGTGGCCCTCAGCTTGAGAATCTCACCTCTATTTATAGGCAAGCACAGGGGCATGGTTGGTCCAGGGTTTGGCAAGATAGAGTTTCAGTTTGAGTTAAATACAAGATAATGCCCATCCATAACCAACCAAGGTGACTTCAGCGAATAAAATACTTAATTCGCTCATTTAGAGATATATTGGACTAAAGATAAAGCTCGGAAATCGAGAGAAGGATAAAACTCGCACGAGTCTTTAGTGACCGTAAATGCATTACGGTCCAATGGTGACCGTATTTTCACTACGGGCGTGCTTGACCATAGAGTGATCTCTGGCGTGACCGGCCCGTGAAGGAAATACGAGCAAAGTCTGCTTATTCAATTTTTATGCATTTTTGACCTGTTTTAAGCTCTAATTACATGTTTTTATTACTTTCTCATTCTGTAATGCAATTTGGGGTGTCTACAGCTGCCCCCTATTTGTTGGTAATTGGAACCAATTACAAGCAGAGAGCAAAAAGATCCACCAATTGCACTTTCTAAGATTTTTGTCTAATCAATTGCACTTTGCAAGGATTAAATGGATGATTTTTGGAAAAAGAATTGATTGTGGAAGATTTGTTAAGAAGCCCCTCAGCTTAAGGGCCAAATCCTCCTCTCTCCTCTCACTGAGCTCTCGTGGCTATGAAATGAGATTTGAGACAAAATTTTTAAACAAAAGTGAGTATGGTGGCAATCCTTAAAACTTACACTTGGTATGGACATTAATCTCCTAAAAAAGTGGAGAAAATAATAAATATGCAATTTTTGGCTTCGCCTGTATTTGCCTTACGGACAGATGCTACCCGTAGATAGTTCACGGGCGAACGGGACCGTATGGATTTTACGGGCGTCTGATGCCCGTACTGATTTTACGGATTTTACTCTCCTTCTTAAGACCGTGACCGCGACCTTTTCTCTTCTGCTCGCATTCAAGCCCTAACTTCATGCGACCGTAGTCTTCTCTGCGGTCTTCTTCTTCTTCTTCCAATCTCCGACGACTCCTGTTGCTCTCCGGCGACTCTCTCCTTCCGACGACCACTGTTCATTCCGGTGACCTTCATTTTCTCCGGCGTCTTCTGTTTTCTGGCGAAGACCTGTTTCCTGTTGCGATTGAGAATCTTCTTTGTTCTTTGTAAGTCCAACTTCTGATTTCTTTTGCAAGCTTTTCCTCCTTCGACTGAAACAGGTATGCTCGCCCTTTGTTTTCAGTTTTCATATTAACCATGTCCCAAATCCATGATTGAACGAATGCAACTATATGATTTTGATTGTTTTGCTCGGTTTACAGAGTTCCCCCATTAACATCTTATCCAAAAATCTGAAATTGGATGATTTGTGCCTCATGAACCAATCTCTTGTGCTGTCAATTCCTGTCTGAATGTGATTGCAATTTTCTGAATGAATTCACTAGATTGTTAGTACTTGAATGGTTAAAAATCCCTCAAATGTTGGCTTGTTCATGATTATAGGCTGCCAATTTTCCTTGCCAATGACACCTTTGAGAATGTAATGCTTCTGGATTCATGTTTGACCCATGCTCAATTTTCTCAGTTATTGAACTGCTGTGCTGCCTTGCTGATCTAGAGTAATCATGCTCGGCATGTTTTGATACTTTCATGATCCTGATTTACTGCCAATGCATATTTTCATAGCAGACTTTTGTATGTTCACTTCCTGCTTCCGGACTGTTGCTTTAGGTCTTCTTGAAACTTTGCTTTGATCATGGGATGCTAGGTGATTGTCTATCTATGCAACTTAAAAAGTTGATTTTGACTTGCTTGGATTTACACTGTAGGGGCTGTTAGGCTAATGATTTTCACTCCCAATTAAACCGATCTTCCTTCCAATAAGCCTAAACTTGATGAGTACTTCTGTTACCACAACCACTACACAAATAGGCTTGAATTTCCGTCCTGAGACAAAAATGCAAAAGAGAAAATTAGAATCAATTCTTAACATATTCATGTATATACAAGAAGCCTAAGCTTCCTATATATAATGTTCATATATTTTCTTGGTTGAGACAAGTAAGTATCACAATAAAATTTCTCCGAAATTTTTTTTTTAAACTCTTTTAGTTGACTTCTGATTTGATTGGGAGTTTCTGAAGCATTTTCTTCCATTCTCCATTTTTTCCTTTTTCCGTAGATGGCCCGTCTTCGATCAGCTTCCAGGGATCCTGCAGATGAGCCTTCCTCCTCGAGGGTTAGGCGAGATCCTGCTGATGTGGCCTCATCTTCGAGGGCCGAGAGGGATTCGGATTCTGATGTCCCTGATCTCCCTTCTGGGGATTCGCGTGAGGCGACCCCAGAGGTATACTCTAACCTTTATGAAATTTCATATCCTTTCCCAAAATACATCCTCCTGATTCTTTCCTTCTTTCAATTTGTTTCCTTAGCCGGTTGTTGAGGCTTCGGGCAGAGATAGGAGCTGTAGTAGGCGTCGAGCTGGAGGCAGAGATGGAGGCCATGATGAGGGCCGTAGAGGAGGCCGCAGAGGGGGCCGTGGCAGAGATGAGGCCAGGACCAGGGTTGAGATTCCTGAGGAGGTGGCTGCCCAGATTAGGGATACCGATCTTTTGCATGGCTTGAGGACTCATCCCTCAGTGTGTATTAGGGCGGACATCCCTTTGGAGTATCCTATGTCCCACTATAAAGGGAGCTGGGCCAGTTTTATTAGATTCTTGGGAGCCTGCAGTTCGGCCTACCGTCGGGAGTTAGGCTTATATGGATTTGGCAGGTTTATTACCATTCCGGACGTGCGCATGGATCGGGCCCTCATTGCTGCACTGCTGGAGAGGTTTTTCCCTGAGACATTGAGCTTCCATTTCCCAGATATTGAGATCGGGATCCGGCCTTCTGACTTCACCCTTATCACCAGGATTAGGATGACCGGTGACATTATTCTTGAAATGGTGATGCCGGAGACTGATGAGGTCGCTGCTTATCTTGGATACATCGTGCTACCTCCTGAGGCATGGGATAGAGGGAGGGCGAGATTGTCTCTGACATGGTTGAGAGAGACCTTCAGGGTGAGGCAGTTTGGCCAGCTTGCCTCCGGTGATCATGTTTTCCCATTTGCCTTTCGATTCCTTTTTCTGTACATGATAGGATCTTGCTTCTTCCCAGAGGACACGACTTCGGTTAGTCCTTATTTTCTGAGCTTATTGGGAGATCTGCATCGAGCGAGGAGGTACGCCTGGGGCCCGCTCATTTTTGGTACTATTTTGGCTGGTCTGCGCCAATCGGTGAGCGGTCTCTCTACTTCTAGAGGAGCTGGAGTTGGGTGCAGATTCTTCTGGCCCTTCCTGCAGGTGAACCATTTTCTTTTTCTTCTCTTTCTTTCTCTCTCTTTTTTTTTTTTTATTCTTCTAACTTTCTTTCTTCTTTCTGCAGTTTTTTGCTAGGGTTTATATACCCTATTTCCGCCCTACCCCTACGGTGTCTGAGGAGACGTATCCCATGGCACGTAGATGGTGTCATGTAGAGCACGACTCTGAAAAGAGTCGTCCTAGGTCCGCCTGGGCCCACTTGGCCAGGCTGTATCGGTCTGAGGTAATCTACTTTAATTCCTCTTCTTTCTTCTTTTCTTTTCTTTCTGAATCATATATCTAATATCCCACTTTGTTTTTCAGCTATTTGTCCCCAGGATGGAGGACATTCATGAGGTGCTGGCCCTGCATGCAGCCAGAGATGATGCATTTGTCCCTGACCAGAGACGACAGAGATACCAGTTCTTTATTGGTCAGATGGGCAGCATCTGGTACTGCGGCGAGTGCTTCTTCTTTCAGCATGTAGAAGAGCCGCGGATTCCTGTCATCCCGCCAGATACTACTCCTTCCTATCCTCCTATGCCTATTGATCCTGCCCAGTTCCTGGATTGGACTGAGGCAGAGACATTATTGGAGGAGGGTGACTATGATGCCTGGTTCAGGCGAGCTTCAGTTGGGTGTCTCATGCCACCTATGCCTGTCCGTGGCGGAGTCACTGAGATTGGAGGGGTAGTGATTAGGGCTTATGACACTACGGTATGCCTTCTTCCTTTTCACCTTTCTATTTTCATTTGTTCTTGACATTTTCTGACCCTTTCTTTTCTATTTCAGGAGGCTCAGTTGGCAGAGATCCGGTCTCGATATGCTGATATAGAGCGCCAGCGAGATGCTGCGATCGCCGAGCGGGATGCCCTCTATATTACCATTTCAGACCTCCGGGGGCAGCTAGCCAAAGCACAGGGCCAGGAGGGTCCATCTGATGCACAGGACCAGGCGGGTCCATCTTACACTCAGGTTATTTTCTTCCTTTATTTCCATTCCTGCTATTATAATTGTTTATCTGGTTCTGACTGAAATTTCTTCTCTTAGTTTCAGGAGGACACAGCTGGCCCTTCTTCACCGGCTTCACCTATGCCCATGCATCTTCGGGATGAGGTATTTTCTGTGGCACGGGTGGAGTTCGTGACTTCTCCCAGTCCGGTAGAGGCACCTGCAGCAGAGCCTGAGATCGAGGCTGATATTGCACCTGCTGCTGAGGATGTGCCAGAGTCTGCCCCAGTCGCTGAGACTGCTCCTAATGCATCTGTTGATGTAGATATGGATTCGGCTATGGACGCCGCTGTGGTAGAGCCTGCTGTGGAGGCCGTGGTGATGGGGGAGGCTACAGCTGATGCTGTAGTGCCTGGTCCTGATGCTGATGTTCCTGGGACATCTGCTCCTGCTGGTCCTGCTATGGAGGCTGTAGAGGAGATGCCTGCTGCTGCTGATCCTTCTGCGGATTCTTCCCGTACTGATTCTGATCCCGAGTCTACGGGATATGTAGATACTTCAGGGTACGTCCCTCCTGATCATCCCACTGTTGGCCTTGTGCCTTTATATATGTGGTATGATATTCAGTCTGTTTTGAGCAGGATGACTCGTAGCACTGCCCGCAATATTGTGCGGCATGTCTTTGAGCACAGGCGATCTTCAGGCCGTGGTCGGGGTAGAGGACGAGGCCGTGGCCGTAGGGGCGGACCTGCATAGACAGTAGATTAGGATTTTTCATATACATTTGTATTTTTTGACAAAAGTGATGTAAACATTCTCATATATATAAAAGGAGTTTAATTTTCATTCATTTGTGTTCTTTCCTTCTTTCTTTTCAGTTTTTATTACATGATGAATGTTAAAACAGGGACAGGTGAAGCTTAGGGAAACAAGGAAATTGAAACTGCCCAATTTTTTGCATTTTTCGGAGGTAACCGTACTTAGACTACGAGCAAGCTGTGCCCGTAATACGAACACGGGCGCACTGTGCCCGTAAAGTTTTCACGGTCACATCTGTCCGTATTTTTTATACGGGCGCGATATGCCCGTATTCTATTTACGGATTTTACTGCCTTAACGATTTCTTCTATATAAACTCATGGGGAGCGTCATTGTGACACTTTTAATAGTTTGGAAACTTCCTGAGCACGTATTTTCTCGCTTTCCTTGGCTTCTTTGGCGCTTCCATGGCTTCCCCTACGCCGCTTTCTCCTGCCGTTGAATCTTCTCCTGCAAGACACCCTGTTAGATCAAAACCTCCTAATCTTACCAGGTACAACATTGTGGACTCCTTATACGACAGATGGGTTAACTCCATGACCCTTGACGAGGAGATTCGTTGGGATTCCATCCACTTAGGGCATATCCTACACCTCCCTAAAATTCCTTTCAAGTGGGAAATCATTGAAGCTTTGATAGGGCACTGGGTTCCCGAACTGAATCTCTTCCGTTTTGATGATAAAGAGATGACTCCTACTATAGAAGAAATTGAAACCATCCTTGGCCTAAGATTTTCTGAAAAAGTTGTGAACCCACCCCTAAAGCCTAGTTACAAAAAGGAGGCCTCTACATTCTTGGGTATAGGGAAGAAAGACTTAGGGAATTCTGATACCCTATTGACCTTGTCCAAGACCTTTTTGACTGAAAAACTTCTAAGGAGTGGGGACAAGGATGCCAGGTTTAATGCATTGACTCTGATAGTGGTCAATCAGTTGCTTTTTCCACGGGGTGATGACCAGGTTGACTTGGCTCTCATCTCAGTTATCTGCCAGGTTAGGGAACGTGAGAGGTTGGCCCCTATGATCTTAGCAGAGATATACCATGCCCTTACTGACTGTTATTTCAGAAAGAAGAAACGCTTCCTTGCCTGCGCCCCTATCCTACAGGTAAGAAAATAAATAAATATTTTTTCCTTCTTTTTTTTTTTTTTTTTCTCTTCTCTTTTTTTTTCTTTTTTTTTCTTCTTTTTTTTTTCTTTTTCTTTTTTTTCTTTTTGGAAATAAATTGAAATACTCCCCTTTTCTGCAACTTTGGTTGCTTGACCACCTAAGCCAAGTTGAAGAGATAACTCGCCACTTCTTTCCAAGGTTGAAAGTTCCTGTTCTGATGAGCCACAGGGGTTGTCCTAATATCCAAGGCGGCAAGCAGGGATGGTTCACTTTCTTGGGTACTCTCCAGGATGATCAAGTGAGATGGCCTGGCACTTATCAACCCAATCCAGAGACAGTGATCAGCTTCAAAGATAGGCACTTTTTGGTCCTAGTAGGCTTGAAATCTGCTGTTCTCTATCTTCCTTTGAGGGTTCTTCGGCAGTTTGGAGCGACCCAAGGAATTATGATCCCAACTGGCTATGAGAGCCTTGTAGGACCACTTACATCAGCCACCATGGGGCTAAATGCTCAATTAATGAATGAGTGGTCCTATGTTCGCTTTCTACGGGGTCCTGTCTTTTCTGAGTCCCATGTGAAGGACTATCACTTTTGGATCAAAGAGCAGGTGCAGAGTCATGCCCCAGTACCAGAAGACCCTCCTGCAGTTCTTCCTCCTACCTATGAGGATATTCTGGAGTCAGAAAGGGCAACCCATAAGCGGCTTCAACAAATATGGATACGGGAGGCTCAAGAACTTAGGATAAAAGTCCTTGTTTTGGAGAGAAAGCTTGAAGAGCAGAAGTCTGGCCGCCTTGCCATGGAGAAGAAACTTGAAGAACAAAGGCAGGCTCATCGCTTTGAAGTCCGAGTGATGCGGAAGAAATATCAGGATTCCTTGGCCGACCTTAGGGCATTGAAGATCAAGCATTCTTTTTCAGATGAGGTCATCTCCTTTTTGAGTGATCCTGATGCAGGGGGAGCTTCTGGAATCATTGCAACTCAGGCAGCTAGGATTAGGGAACTTGAGGAGCAGTTAGGGAGTAGGGATTAGATTCTTTTATCTTTGTTTTCTTCATACTTTTATACAAAAGCAAACTCTATTAGTGGAAAGATAATAGATTTAATTCAAAAATAGTTTTTCTATTATTGGCCTCAGAATTCTCAGATGCTTGTAAAAACAGAAGTTTTATGAAAAAGTATTTGATTTCTCATCACTGGCCAAAGTATAGTTTTTTTTTTTTTGAAAGCTGATCCAAAACACTTAATCACATATAATTAAAGGAATTAAAATCAGGTGAATAATGAAAAGGGTAGTCCAAGCAATAGGGAGAGACCAAATCTGTCTACCCCGTGGCCTTTAGAATCATCCCCTAATGGCTTTACCTTCATGATTGACCCCGCTAATCTACTCAGTTTCCAGTGCTTATACTGATTACATTTGGACCACATGATCAACTCAACCTTTGATTTTTTTTTTCTTTTTTTTTTCTATTTTTTCTTTTTGCCCTTATTGCCCCTAGTGCCAATTACGGTTTTCACTAGGGTCGGCTTCTGCATTCCGTCATCACCAATCTTACTCTGAAAATTGAATGAATATACTAAAATAACCGAGGGCTTAATAATAGGACGAAACAAAGGCTAAGCTTGGTTTATGAAAGAAAAGGTATTAAAGGCTCAAAATTTTCTAAGTGTGAAAATGGGTCAACCGGACTTACATTCATGATGAATTCAATCCCATTCCCCTTCTTTTGTATGTGGCTTTCATTTGCCCCTATTTTTTCTCTTTTCCTTTCTGCCCCTATTGGCTTTGCCCCAGTATAAGACTGTAAGTCCAATTTAGGTTTAACAAAGAAGACGAACAGGCTCAAATTGGCTTGACTAGGGATTGAATTTTTGAGAGGTATAGAAAAATGGCCTCGGATCATTTCCTAGTAATATTCATTCAAGGAAAATATCTCTTTACTGCATCAGAGTTAATTGGCTCAGGAAAATCCTTCCCATCCATTTCTGCTAAGATGAGAGCACCCCCTGATAGGATCTTCTTGACCACATAAGGTCCTTCCCAATTTGGTTTGAACTTTCCACGAGGATCTTCCAAAAAGGGTAAAATTTTCTTCAATACTAAATTTCCTTCTTGGAAAGTTCTGGGCTTCACTTTCTTATTGTAAGCCCTGGCCATTCTCTTCTGATACAATTGACCATGACAAAGCGCTTTTAATCGCTTTTCCTCTATTAGATTGAGTTGATCATGTCTTGATTGTATCCATTCAGCTTCTTCTAATTCAGCTTCCATTAGCACTCTTAGTGAAGGTATTTCCACTTCCACTGGTAAAACTGCTTCCATTCCATATACTAAAGAGTACGGGGTTGCCCCTATAGAAGTTCTAATTGAGGTTCTGTAAGCATGTAGAGCAAGTGGCAGCATTTCATGCCAATCTTTAAAACTCACTACCATCTTCTGAATGATCTTCTTTATATTCTTATTTGCTGCTTCCACTGCCCCATTCATCTTTGGTCTATACGGAGCTGACTTATGGTGGGTAATCTGAAACTATTCACACATCTTTCTCATATCCTTGTTCTTAAGGTTTGAAGCATTGTTTGATACTATGGCACTTGGCAAACCGTAGCGACAAATGATATTGTGCTTTAAGAATTTCAAAACATGGCTACTTGTAATGTTTGCATACGAAGCTGCCTCTACCCACTTGGTGAAGTAATCAATTGCTACAAGTATAAACCTGTGTCCATTTGATGCCTTTGGAGAGATCATTCCAATGACGTCTATACCCCACATGGAGAAGGGCCATGGAGATGTCATGTTGTGTAATTCACTTGGGGGTGCATTTTTATTATCCGCATACACTTGGCATAAATGACACCTTTTGACATGTATATAGCAATCATGCTCCATAGTCGACCAGTAATATCCCAATTGCAGAATTTTCTTGGCAAGCATGTGCCCGTTCATATGGGGTCCACACACTCCCCCATGTACCGTTTCAACTAACCTTTCTGACTCGGTCTTGGCGACACATCTAAGTAGTATATCATTGTGTGATCTTTTGTATAACTGCCCACCACTTTGTAAGAACTGTCCTGCCAACCTCTGTATTGTTCTTTTCTCTGTAGAAGTGATATTTTCTGGCAAACTCCGATCATTTAGGAAGTTCTTAATATCTTGAAACCATGGTAGTTCTTCTTCTGGGGTTTCTTCTAGAACAAGACAATAAGCTGGTTCATCTCTGACTTCAATTTCCAGTGGTCTAATATCAACACCTTCTGGCATACTGACCATTGAAGCCAATGTTGCTAGAGCATCTGCAAACTGATTTTTGGCCCTTGGCATATAATTGAAGGAAATCCGAGTAAATTTGGTGCTTATTTCTTCCAAATACTGGTGATAGGGGATCAATTTGTGATCCTTGGTTTTCCATTCACCAGTTGTTTGGAAGATGATAAGACTCGAATCCCCATATACGTCAAGTTTCTCTACTTCATGGTCTATGGCAGCTTGCAACCCAATTATGCATGCTTCATACTCTGCTATATTATTTGTGCATTGGAACCTTAGCTTCACTGCGATTGGGATGTGTGCCCCATCTGGCTTGATCAAAACAGCCCCTATTCCATTTCCATTCATGTTGGCGGCCTCATCAAAAAACATTTGCCAAGAGCTTTCACCTTCTTCTTCTTCAGCAAACAGGATTGCCTCATCAGGGAAGTTGGTCTTCAAGGGTTGGTATTCCGGTAAAGGGTGTGCAGCTAAGTGATCAGCTATGGCTTGACCCTTAATGGCTTTCTGTGTGATATAGGTGAGGTCAAATTCAGAGAGTAACAACTGCCACTTTGCTGTTCTGCCAGTTAAAGCTGGCTTTTCAAATAGATACTTCAAAGGGTCCATTCAGGATATCAATAAGGTGGAATGACTAAGGAAATAATGCCTCAGCCTCTGAGTTGCCCATACTAAAGCACAACAAGTCTTTTCTAAAGGAGAATACTTTGCTTCATATTCTGTAAATTTCTTGCTTAAGTAGTAAATCGCCCTTTCCTTTCTGCCTGTATCGTCATGCTGTCCCAAGACACACCCCATTGATGTCTCCAAAACAGACAAGTATAAAATCAATGGTCTTCCTGGAGTTGGTGGTACTAATACAGGTGGGTTCAACAAATATTCCTTTATTGTGTCAAAGGCTTCTTGGCAATCGTCATTCCAGACTGTCGGGTTATTCTTTCTTAGAAGCTTGAAAATTGGTTCATAGATAGCGGTGAGTTGTGCTATGAACCGGCTTATGTACTGAATCCTTTCAAGAAAACCCCGAACTTCCCTCTTGGTTCTAGGTGATGGCATTTCAATGATTGCTTTAGCTTTAGCTGGGTCTATCTCAATTCCCCTTCTACTTACTATAAAGCCCAATAATTTTCCTGATGTAGCCCCAAAGACACATTTCGCAGGGTTAAGCCTTAGACTATATTTCCTGAGCCGGTCAAACACCTTCTTCAAATTGATCAAGTGGTCTTCTTCTTCACATGATTTGGCTATCATATCATCCACATAGACCTCCATCTCCTTATGGATCATATCATGGAATAAGGCTATCATGGCCCGTTGGTAGGTTGCCCCAGCGTTCTTAAGCCCAAATGGCATGACAGTGTAGTGGAATGTACCCCAAGGTGTAATGAAGGCTGTTTTTTCTTGATCCTCCTTAACCATCTTAATTTGATTATACCCAGAAAACCCGTCCATGAATGAGAACAGGCTATGTACAGCAGTGTTGTCCACCAATATGTCTATGTGTGGAAGTGGAAAATCATCCTTTGGGCTTGCCTTATTCAAGTCTCTGTAGTCTACACACATTCGGACCTTTCCATCCTTCTTTGGTACTGGCACTATATTTGCAAGCCATTCAGGGTAAGTGGAGACCGCTAAGAACCCAGCTTGAAATTGCTTAACCACTTCATCTTTAACCTTCAATGTCCATTCAGGTTTTAACCTTCTCAGTTTCTGCTTAACTGGCTTGGCATCTGGTAGAATGGGTAGCCTGTGCACAACCATGTCCGTGTCTAAACCTAGCATATCCCGATACGACCATGCAAATACATCTTCATAATCAGCCAAAAATCGTATCATTTCATCTCGCTGTACCTCAGATAGGCATACCCCAATCTTTACTATTTTTGGATCATCTTCGGTCCCTAGGTTTACTGATATGGTCTCTTCAATATTGGGTTGGACCCCCTTTTCATGACGCTCTAATTGATATGTGATTTCCTTTGGAGGATCGTCTTTTTCATCCTCGGTCTCTTCTTAAACCCCCATTAGGTCAAAGTCGAGCTCAAGGTCGAAGTCGTACTCATCCTGATCCAATTCCGTTTGCTTATATGTTTCATAAATGGTTTGGACCTTTTTGAAAACTTTATCTTTTCTAGAAAAAATTGAAAAATCTTTTTGTGTTTTTTGAGAGCCTTCTATAAAATCTTTCCCTGAAGACGAAGGCTCATTAAAACCTTCAGGGGAAGGGCATTCCACTAATGGAGTTTTTTTTGGAAGCCATGTCTGTTTGCCAAACAAACGCGGCTTCAAAAGTAAGGGGAGTTTCCTCCCAATTGTTTAGAATAAAAGAATCTGGGGCAGGGATACAAGCCTGCTCCTCAAGCTCAGGGTCTGCATCTGAAATCACCAATACTGGGTGAGTTGCATCGCCTGTTTCTTCCGTAGGGCTAGTTCCAGATGGAACTTCTACTGCAGCCCAATCGATAAAAGGTAGCTCCTCTGCTACTTTTTCTTGGTTGCCTTCTGTCATGGCAAAGAATGCTCCTACGTCCTCAGAAAAGTCATGCTTCTGTTCTGTATGTGGCCCAGGCCCACCCAATGCTTGTGGAGGTGGAGGTGGAACATATGGTTGCACGGTTGAGGATTTGGGTTTTTGGAATGGATTGATGTTATAGTATGGGGGTTTGGACTGATCTTCAGGAGGAGACAGCTGAATCATGTGAGAAAGCTTAGGAAAAGTTTCCCTGATGTGCGGGAATTTCATGTCTTCTATTTCCTTCTGACTTCTCCACTTCCTTGGCTTGGACCCCAATCCTGCTCTATGGGCCATCTTCTTAACCTTTATCGGTTCTATTCTTCCTTGCAGGTTAACCCCCAGACCTTTTCCAGGGTGAAAGTTATATTTTTCCAGCACATTCTTGACCATTTTCTCAGCACAGGTCAATTTTCCTTCTTTTTCTTGATATCCCCCAGGTATGAAATTAACAGTTTCAAATTGGAAAGAGTGAAATGCCATCTTATCAGCAGTCATTTCCATGTTTATACAGGGTACATCAGGGGACCACATGGGAGGAACCAAATTTTCGGCTAGGACAGTAATCACCTTTTGCCCTCTGATATATTTGACTCTTTGGTGGAGGGTAGATGGTATAGCCCTAGCCGTATGAATCCACGGCCTTCCTAGGAGGAGGTTGAAGGCTGCAGGTATATCCATCACTTCAAATGTGATGTTGAAAATATACGGTCCAATTGTGACCGGCAGTTCAACCTCCCCTAGGGAGTGTGTTTTAGAGCTGTCAAATGCTCTTATGAATCTTCCATTCTGTTTGATTTTGTTTTGCTCCAGACCGAGCTTAACAAAGGTTATTAATGGGCAGACATTCAGAGCCGACCCATTATCAATCAAGACCCGGGCTATCATGCAACCCTTACTGAGTACAGCTATGTGCAATGGGTCAACATGATGGTACCCTGCTGGGCTGATCTCGGTCTCTGAAAACGTTATGACATTATGGGATAATATTTGCCCAACCATCCGGCCTAGTTGGTCTGGTTCAATATTTTTAGGCACATGGGCCCCCTGGAGTATCCTTAACAAGGAGTCCCTATGTTTTTCAGAATTTAACAATAAGCCCAGTATTGAGATCTGGGCAGGGACTTTGTTCAACTGTTCGACAACATTGAACTCACTCTTTTTCATTATTTTAATGAGGTCAGCAGCCTTACTATTAGTTACCTGAGGGGCATCTTCCCCTATCTTGGCCTTTCCTTTATTTTTTTCTTCTTCCTTCTCCTTCTCTGTTTCCTTTTGTTTTTCTTCCACCTCTACACATTTTCCTGACCTCATCATGAGGTTCACTTCTTCCTTGCTTTCAGCTGCAGGGCATATAGTGGTAAAAGCTTCACTGTAGTTCCATGGTACGGCCGATTCAGAGTAGGAAGGCTTGGGGACATTTATCACCAAGGGAGGAAGTTTAGACTTGGATGATGAAATTTGAGTGAGAGGGATATCAACAACCAATGGTGGGAGTTGATTTGGTTGAGGGGTCACAGAAGTGACTGATGCATTAAAGTGGTCACAATTTATGACCAATGGTGGTTTTGACTGAATGGGTGAAGTAAAGGTGGATGGACTGCAATTGATGATCAATGGTGGTTTTGCAATGTTCATTTGGGCCATGAGGGACGAGACCCGGTCCAGAGATGAGCTAATGTTCTTTGCAGCACTATCATTCCCCTTTGAAATTACATTTATTTCTTTTTCCCTGTTTATTCTGTTAAAATAAACCTTGACCGTTGTTCCTATTGGAGCAATTAACTGGGATGGGTCAAAGGTTATTTTATCAGAAGAGACGACACCTATAACATTAGATGGGCCTGCCCCATGATGCTGGGGCAGAGGGTTCTATCCAATATCTGTTCTAGGAGGATTGGGAGCCCCTGTATTGAAGGATAGGGTATTCTGGTCCAGTAAATCCTGAATGGCATGTTTCAAAGGCCAGCACTTGTCAGTAGGGTGCCCAGGTGCACCCATGTGGTTATCACAAGTGGTGGAGGGGTCAAAATTTCTCCCCTTGGGTGCATTTGGATTGGGTTCTCTTAAGGTGATATACCCTGCTTGCAATAAGGTGGGCAGCAACTGAGAAGGAGTCATTGGAATAGGGGTGAAAACCCTATTTCTCCTTGCTGCAAAATAAGCATCCTTTTCCTCCTTGGTAAAAACCCTTTTTTTGGTCTGAAGGTGCTGCTGGAACATTAACCCTCATAGGGGCCTGGGTAGATGGAGATGGAGTAGGAAAATGAGCGGGTATGTTGATTTTTATGGGTTTGTTAGGGCCTGATGGTGGCTGTACCATGTTCACCTCTCCTTCTTTCTTGTTTCCATTCTTCTTCGTCCCGCTTCCTTTCTTCACATTGGGGTCTTGTTGACTAACCATGGCAGAGTGATCAATTATCTTGCCTGATCTTATCCCTTCTTCTATTCGGTCAGCCACTTGAACCAAGGCAGCAAAATTAGTGGTAGTCTGACCCACCAAATGGCTGTAGAAGGGTTGGCCCAATGTGCTGATGAAGGTGGAAATCATTTCCTGCTCTAGCATAGGTGGCCTGACTTGAGAGGCTGTTTCCCTCCACCTCTTGGCGTACTGCCTTACAGTCTCATCCCTTCCTTTGCTCATTCTCATTACGTCGTACCTGTCTAGCACGATCTCTGAATTGAACCGGTACTGAGCTAGGAAGGCATCTGCTAGGTCCTTCCATCTTCTAATCTTCCCATGGTCTAGAGTAGCGAACCACCTTAATGCGGTTCCAGTCAGGCTCCTTTGGAAGAGCTGAATCAGAACACCTTCATCCCACCCAAACTGGCATAAGGCACCACAGTATAACTTCAGGTGGCTCATGGGGCATCCTGTGCCATCATACTTGTCTAGATCTGGGCACTTAAACTTAGCCGGCAAGTTAACATTAGGGTATAAGCATAAGTCTTCAAAGTTGGTGCCCCCGAAGTTGCTCACCCCTTTTACTTCTCTAATTTCATCTTGAATCATTTCTAGCTTATGCAAGAACTTTCTTTCAACCTCTTCCCTTATCCTTTCCTTTTCCTTAGCCTTGTTTGACTCAGCTGTCTCATCCCTAGTCAGTATAGGTTCAGGGGTGGGTTCATAGATGGGTTCAGGAGTTGGTTGCATTGGAGGTGGAATATTGATTTGGGGTGGAGGTGCAGGGTTGGAAGTGGATGCTTGGTTCTGGGCCTGCATTTGTTGGGCCTGCACTTGTTGGGCTTGCACGGACAATATGTTCTCTAACATTCGGGCTAATCCTGCTACTTGTTCTTGGAGCAGGACAACATCTGGATGAGGAGCATCAGCTTCGTCTTCAATGGGATTCATGGCGCGAGCTCTTGATCTGGTTACAGGAGCTATGATTGCAAGTGTATTAGTACCTGGCCACAAAATAAAAGAGAAAAAAAAATATCAGTGCCCAATTAATCTCATTCACATGCCTAGGAATGCCTATGTGCAGGTTGGGTGAACGCGAGTTTGGATTTTTTTCTTTATTTGCTTCCTTTTTTGTTTTTTGGTTTTTTTGTTTTTTGGTTTTTTTTGTTTTTTTGAATTGAATTGTTGGAATATTCTAGGGCTTCCAACAGGTCCCACAAAAAGAGAGATAGATCTGAAATTCAAAGGCTTTCAGAGGCCCGAGGGGTTTTGAGAAAAGGTCTGAAATTCAAAGGCTTTCAGAGGCCCAGGGATTTTTTTGGAAAAGGTCTGAAATTCAAAGGCTTTCAGAGGCCCAGGGATATTTTGAGAAAAAGTCTGAAATTCAAAGGCTTTCAGAGGCCCAAAGAGTTTTTGAGAAAAGAATCTGAAATTCAAAGGCTTTCAGAGGCCCAAAGATCTGAAATTCAAAGGCTTTTAGAGGCCCAAAAGAAAAAGGTCTGAAATTCAAAGGCTTTCAGAGGCCCAAAAGATCTGAAATTCAAAGGCTTTCAGAGGCCCAAAAGATCTGAAATTCAAAGGCTTTCAGAGGCCCAAAAGAAAAAGGCCTGAAATTAAAGGCTTTCAGAGGCCCAAAAGATCTGAAATTCAAAGGCTTTCAGAGGCCCAAAAGAAAAAGGTCTGAAATTCAAAGGCTTTCAGAGGCCCAAAATATCTGAAATTCAAAGGCTTTCAGAGGCCCAAAAGAAAAAGGTCTGAAATTCAAAGGCTTTCAGAGGCCCAAAATATCTGAAATTCAAAGGCTTTCAGAGGCCCAAAAGAAAAGGTTCTGAAATTCAAAGGCTTTCAGAGGCCCAAAATATCTGAAATTCAAAGGCTTTCAGAGGCCCAAGGACATTTTGAGAAAAGGTCAGAAATTCAAAGGCTTTCAGAGGCCCGGGGTTTTTTGAGAAAAAGTCTGAAATTCAAAGGCTTTCAGAGGCCCAAGGAGTTTTTGAGAAAAAGTCTGAAATTCAAAGGCTTTCAGAGGCCCAAGGAGTTTTTTGAGAAAAAGTCTGAAATTCAAAGGCTTTCAGAGGCCCAAGGAGTTTTTGAGAAAAAGTTTGAAATTCAAAGGCTTTCAGAGGCCCAAGGAGTTTTTTGAGAAAAAGTCTGAAATTCAAAGGCTTTCAGAGGCCCAAGGAGTTTTTGAGAAAAAGTCTGAAATTCAAAGGCTTTCAGACGCCCAAGGAGTTTTTTGAGAAAAAGTCTGAAATTCAAAGGCTTTCAAACGCCCAAAGGATTTTCTCTTCACACTTTTTTTTATTTACTATTCATTTTTTTTGAAGCATTTTATTTAAACCTATTTCCCTTTATCATTATTTAAAGGTTAAAAGAATAAGATTTAGTGGGAAAAAGCTGATTAAAATTGGATTTTCCGCGAAAACCGTATACACAGTACAGTCCAGCCCTGCCCGTATTCAAATTACGAGCGAGCCGTGACCGTATGACATTCACGGGCGAGCTCCGCCCGTATAACGAATACGGACGAGCCCAGCCCGTGTATTAAATACGGTTCTACGGAACTCTTTTATGTTTTCTCAGTCTTTACATGGTTTGATCACTTTTATTGCTTATCCAAACGTACGTTTCACCCAGTGCAGGGTTTCTAAACTGTCCCAAAGTGGACCTTGGCCTATTTGTAAAAACACATGCTTGGGAGGGTACATGTACCCTCCAAATTGACACCATACTCAAGAATTTGGTACCCTTTTGTTGACTCTTGCATGAACATTGGGTAGGATTGATTCTAAACAGAGTTAGGGACTATTCCTATGGGCTACACCAATTTTAAAAACATGCATATTTTGGGACCAATTTTATCCCGAACCAATGGGCACCATAACACCCCTATGACATGATAATAATGCAAAACAATAGGATTACCTTGTTACCTTGTTTACCTTCAATATGGCATCCGCATTATGCCCTGGTTTGTAAGCCATGCACACGGCCTTTCCACAATCATACAAACCCATATCCCCACGTAATTGTGTACTTTAGCCAAAAACGTGTAACTCCACCTTCAAGCGTAGGGGTTTTGGGTTTTGGCTTAATGACAACTTAGCACTCAAGCCTAGTGATGACCAGAATCCCAGATCCACGTTATCATCACATCATTAGCTCAAAGTTCTAAGGTGAATGTTTTCACTTTCGCTTTCCGAAGTATCGACCTCGTTGCGCCAAGCTACACACATTCGGGTTCAACTTCCTATAGGTTAAGGGTAGGCTGTGAAAAAAATAAATGTGCACAGTGCATTGTAAAAATTGGGTGCATTCACAACGTCCCAAACCCTTGCCACTCTTTTCGCAGCCATGCATAAACAAACCAAGGCATAATAGGAAAGCATATTTAAAATAAACAAGGAAAAAGCAATCCTATAGCACCTAAAACATGCTCATAAAAAATCATCTAATCATGCAAACATATGATCATGTTATACACCCAAAAACGCATCATGAAGATCATGCTGAAAATTAAAACATGCTATTATAAAAATATAGCAAGAAATAAACATGGTTCAGCAAAACGAACCTCCCCTACGCATGTTTGTAGAAACAATCCTATAAATCAAAATTAAGCATGTTTCTACCCCCGTGAATTCTTAAGCAATAATTCAGATTTAAAACATACCCAACATGCTTAAGAACACAAAATAGCAAGTAAATCCAAAGAATCAAAAAACATGAACTAAAACACCAAAAAGGCTCAAATCCTCAAGTCCCCAGCAGAGTCGCCAGTTGTGAGACATGGGAAAAAAATCAATTTTTCAATTGACTTCCTCTCAATCATCACACGGGATTAAATAAAACAAAGAGTCGCCACCATTCAATTTAGGTGTGAATGGACACCAAAATATTAAATAAGCGCAAAAGGCACTTTTAGGGTAAAAATAACTCTCCTAAAAAAACAACCAGAGATGGGTAAGGGGATTAGGTTATGAATAGGGGAAGGTGTTAGGCACTCCTATTCATCCACACAAGGTGGTTCCCAGGCATTGTTCATGTTAAATTAAAGGAAAAAGCTTGCTATAAAAATCAAGAAAAATCACAAAAAAGACAAAATTGTATGGTTTTTTCATATGAATAGTCTGATTGATCCAGAACTTTCAAATATGATCATACCATTCCTAGGGTTTCATGATCAAAAATAAAATTGAGATAAAATCAAGTAAAATCAATTTAAAGTGAAAAATCCAAAAATCTGGCTTCAAGTCAAATTCTAGAAATCTAGAAAAATATGATTTTTATAAAATATTTCAAAATTGAACTTGAATAGTCCAGGACATATATATAGCCCATATTTCACATTAAATCTGAAAATCAAAACCAAAAATACCCACGTTGATGAAGAACATCAAAAGGGGAGGATTTAGACCGTAGGGTCTTCTCTCAATAATGAAAAACGACTCAAAAACCACATCATGAAACCCTAGAATTTACTTTCAGGCTTCTGGATTCAGATCTACCATATTGATCATGATAAATCCAAGATCTTAGCCTAAAATCACAAAAATCACGAAAACAGTGCTGTAGGTGCAAAAGTGGCAAAAATCCAAATTTTATAAAAAAGTGGGGATCTCACGCTATAAACATCATGGATTCATGTTATTCATTCAGATATATCATAAAAAGCATTAAAACATGATCAAGATATTTAAAGCAGCCACATCTCACAGATTAGAGCACATGGGGGTCTACCCTACGGATCCACCTGTTCTCTTTTCCCCTAGCTCTCGCTTCACGTTTTACGGCTAAAGATGATTCTTGAGGTACTTGGAGATAGGTTTGGTTACACAAACACAATCACAGGCTTTATTCTAGAAAAAAGGAGAAAAACAAATATGGGGTTCTATTCTAGGGATCCACCTATTCTCTTTTCCCCTAGCTCTCTCTTCACGTTTTACGGCTAGAGAGACTCTTGAGGTACTTGGAGACAAGTTTAGGAATACTAGATACAAAATATGGCCTTATTTTACAGCAATAGAGATGATCCTATTACATCTAGAATTGAAGACAGAAAATAAAAGGGAAAAGGGACTTACCTGGATTGAGCAGGCAGAGCAACAGGGATTCCTTTCTTCTCTTGGAGCTCTTGAGTCTTCAAATTTTCGTGGCCCTCAGCTTGAGAATCTCACCTCTATTTATAGGCAAGCACAGGGGCATGGTTGGTCCAGGGTTTGGCAAGATAGAGTTTCAGTTTGAGTTAAATACAAGATAATGCCCATCCATAACCAACCAAGGTGACTTCAGCGAATAAAATACTTAATTCGCTCATTTAGAGATATATTGGACTAAAGATAAAGCTCGGAAATCGAGAGAAGGATAAAACTCGCACGAGTCTTTAGTGACCGTAAATGCATTACGGTCCAATGGTGACCGTATTTTCACTACGGGCGCGCCTGACCATAGAGTGATCTCGGGCGTGACCGGCCCGTGAAGGAAATACGGGCAAAGTCTGCTTATTCAATTTTTTATGCATTTTTGACCTGTTTTAAGCTCTAATTACATGTTTTTATTACTTTCTCATTCTGTAGTGCAATTTGGGGTGTCTACAAACCTTCTTTCAAAGTTTGGTGAAGATGGAAGAAAGGGTAAGAAGGGGTCGTGCAAGGGTATTGAGGGAGAGAAGGGAGGAGGCCAGCCAAGAGAGATGGAGGGATTGGGAGAGGTGCAAAAGGGGGAGAAGAGGGGGGGTTTTTTTTCTTCTTTGGAATATTGGGGGAGGGGCCTTTTATAGTTGAAAAAATGACCTAAAAAAGAATTTTAATCATTTTTTCGACTGAATTTTAATTTTTTGTTTAGCGTAACTAAAATTTAAATATTTTTTATTCTTATCTTTCCACCTCATGCTTATCATTCAAATGTGGTTGATATTTTTTGTTTATTTTTTATTTATTTTAATTTTTAGATTCTTTAAGTTTTATTATTATTTTATTCTTAAGATTTTTTTTTTCAAAAACACATGTGCATTTTCCATTTTATTTTTGATTTAATTTAATTGTTAGATATTTACAAAATATTATTATTTTATTCTTAGATTTTTATTTTTTTTGTCCTTTCTTCAATCTTGCCACATGTGCAGATTTTCCAAGATTTTTGACTGCTCATAATTTTCTCATTTGATATCTGATTTCAACAAACTTAGTGGCGTTGGAATCAGATTGAAATCTTCTATCTATTGAGCTAGGGCTTGGCAGCAAATTCGGGTTTTTTAGCAGAAATGCAAAGTCGCGTCCTGGAGCCAGTTTTGCTCATATCTCCTTATCCGGGACTCCGATTCCAACAAACTTAGTCGCGTTGGAGTCGTGTCAATACACCCTTTCTGCTGATATCCAATTGAGCAGCTAATTTGGAGTTTTGCAGAAAGTCGATTTCTGCTATTTCCAGATTTGACTAGCCCATAACTTCTTTATCCGGACTCCGATTTGAGCAAACTCAGTTGTGTTAGAATCGTATCGAAGTCCTCTTTCCAATGATATAAAGTTTGGTGGTCAATTTGTACCTGATCAAAAAGTCAAAATTTTGACCCTTTCAGGTTTGACTTTTAATTTGACTTTTTATTTTCTTCATTTCAGGGGTGCAAAAATGAGGTGTCTACACCATGATCCCACGCAACGCACATGCATCACCCATTAGACAACCATCCAATTAGAACACAGTTTCGTAATTATTGAATTCTCACCTCGATCTATCACGATCCAATGGCCAGATCTGCGTCAAACTCCGGATCTCTTCTATCAGTGTGATTATAATTAATATCCTTCTATAAAATTCTCATCTCCTTGACTTAAGACTCCAAATCGACTATATTTATCATTATGACCTTATCCCACTTATCAAGCTATAAATATCATTATTAATTGGCAATCTAAACCCAACTTAAATCTATCATTATTTCTCAAGTCTAATAATAACTTAATTTATTTATTTATTTATTTACCAATAATTAATATGAATTGTCCAAAATACCCTTCCCTTGATAATTTACATCTACTCACTCGATTTCTTTCGAGATTTCTAAGTTTATGCTCTAGTTTATTTTGACAAATATATGGACATTCAAGATATTCATATTTAATTATTATTTATTTATTTACTGAAAATTCAGGGTTTTACATCCTACCCACCTAACAAATAAATTTCGTCCTCGAAATTTCAATATCCATATTCCTTCAATGCCACCATGCTTTCACTGCGCTATAAATGTCCATCTTATTAATTACTCCATTTAATATTTTCGTTTAACACTTACCCTCTCTTATCCCATCTTTCAAAACTCAATCATATATAAATATTTAAAGTAACTTAGAAGAGAGTTCCACAACTTTCTACCCTCAATCCTTTGCATACATTCGTGACTATATGAAGGTTGAGGAGAAAATCACTTATCTCCCTTCTAATTTAACTTATGCCAAAATACCATACTACACATATAACATACAAATGTATATTTTCTACAATATCCCATGTTTGTATAAAGTACAACACCCAAGTAAGTGTTCAGCATTGGCTGATGCTTTACACCACTCAAGCATGTCTAAATACAACTGGCTCATCATGAAACAAGCAATAACATGATATATAATTAAGCATCCATCCCAAATTACGTACTATAATATAATCAATGAATAATATGTATATCCTATTCCATATCCTAAGATCTATACATCGATCTCTTATCAAATTAACTTAATTCAAACAGGGCTCAAATATACCTTAATTAAAAGGGGAAGAAAACATAACTCTAGAAATTATTCCGTTATCTGCCTATAGTCATTCATCATTATAATCCATCATAGACATTGTGAGACATGGGAAAAAATCACCGGAGTGATCATCCCTCCGTCAACACACGGGCTCAATGCAAAAGTGGGAGAGTCGCCACCATTCATGATTTTGGGGTGAGAATGGACACCAAAGAGTTCAAAAATGAGCAAAAATAGCCAAAAGACAAATTCTAGGGTAAAAATAACCCTACTTGAAAATCAAATCCAGATATGGGTAAGGGGATTAGATTATGAACGGGGGAAGGTGTTAGGCACCCCCATTCATCCACACGAAGTGGTTGCCAAGTGTATGTTCATGCTAAAAAGAAAATAAGAAGCTTGCTAAAAATCATGAAAAAGCCTTGAAAAAGGAACAATGTATGATATTTTCACATGAAGATCCAAATGGATTTTAGATCTTCTCTTATGTCAATATCACTTCTGGAATATCTCAAAAGATGGAAATCAAAGCTCAAGTTACTCAAAACCAAGTTAAATCAAATCCGGAAAATTCGGTAAAAAGTATGCCATTTGCCTTGTAATCATTCAAATCCAATTCTAAATTGAACCAAACCAAATCCATTTGAAAGATTAGGGTAAATAAGAGTCTCATGCAAAAGTTCACTTCATTCCGATGAAAAATCTAGGAGTTATGCTCCTTTGAAGTTGCTGCTGGGGATTTTTAAAAGTGGTAAGTGGGCAACTTTGGAAAATTGTCTAGACAAATCCACTACATAAAAGTCCACGAAATTTGGTGTGACTGAAGTTTGTATGGCCATCTTTCAAAAGAAACTAGCCTCATACAAAAATCCCTTCGGATGTGCCTTGGGTGGTCTCCCGAACAGGCCCCGAAGATCACAGATTTACCCAGAAAAGTACAAATGAACAGTTCTGAGTAAATCGGCTACCAATAATTCAAATGGAATCCAAAAATTATGAAACCAACTGAATTTGAAAATAGACTCATAAAGGAGTACTCAGAAATAAAAATCACTCGAATCGGACTTAAAACGAACACATGGCGGTCCGTCGAAGTGACAAGTTCTGTATTTGAACCTGAACTGTCCACTTAACTTCGACAGAGAGGTGTCAAAAATCCGCTCGATGGAAATTCATGAAATTTGGTGGAAATAAACTAGACAGCCTCACCTTTCCCATGGTTCTGGAATCACCCCAAAATTCATCCGGATAATGAAGTTATGGGCGTCCGAAGTAAGGGTACAGGTGCTGTCAAGCTAAGCCACTTTTGAAGAAATCCAAATCCGAAAATTGACAAAAAGTGTGTGATTCGTGTGAGATGAATCCAAAACCTTTGAAAAACATTTAAAAACACTCCAGAATTTGATTAAGGCCATTTATTGGAGATTTATCACAATGAATGTAATAAATCCCCAAATGTGAGCCTATTCACCAAAAAAGTGTAATATGTGTGCAAAAGTGAAAAACCAAGCAAGATCAATACAACATGCATATAGATTCAACAAAATAGGTTCTAGCATAGCCTAGGGTTCCGTTCCATTATCGTTTCCCTCTGTTCTCTCTCCTCGTTAAACACGGATCTTCGAAATAATCAAGGGTACTTTGAATATGGAACGGTTTACAATCAATCAGAAAGGCCTTATGCTACATAGGTTCTAGCACTAGGGTCAATCCCCAGTCTCGTTTCTCCTAGATCCGCCTTCACGTTTTACGGCTAGGGGAGTCTTGAGATACTTTGAGCCGGGGAAGGATTTCCACACATACAAACAAGGCTTTACACTACAGAAAGGTAGAAGAAGAGATCTAGATCTAGGAATGTAAAGACAGAAAATAAAAAGAAAAGTTGAGGCTTACCTGAATTCTGGAGGCGATTCCGCAGCGGTTTTCTTCTTCTCTTGGAGTTCTTCTTTGCGAGAATTCAAAACAAGAGTTGTGTGCCATTTGCTCAAGGAGGAGGCTCCTATTTATAGGCAAAGGCTAAGGTCATTGGTAGACACAACTTAATGTCTAGAACCCCTCCAACCTAAACCCTAAGGTTATTTCCGCGATTTCCCCTCATTTAATGAGGGACATAATGGTAAAAGTGAAAAGCTCTCGGAAAACCCTAATTTTGAGCAAACTTAAGGTATCCGGTATATCAGGCCGGATAACAAAGGGCTTTAAGGTATCCGGTACATGGTACCGGATATACTAAGGCTCACATGTATCCGGTATGAGTATCCGGATACAGGAAGGAGTACTTGTATCCGGACTGAGTATCCGGATACAGGTAAAAGTCTATTTTCTTCAAATTCTGTGCTGGCTTTCCAGGAGATAATGATTTTTGATGATTGTTTGTGCAATTTGGGGTGTTTACAGACATGCAATTAAAATAAATGAGATCCCATTAAATACTTCCAATAGTCATTTCAATACTCTTCCTGTCATCACATTCAAGTCATGCATACCAATAATATTTCCAACCTCTCAAATCTTACAATTAAATCTTTGCCTAACAGATTACATAAAATTCCTCAAACAATTCCTCTTACTATTTTATTTCAAATTCTGCTCTTTACAAAAATCATCATTTATCATAACCTAGGATCACAACCATATCACAAATATCAAGAAGAGTTTCTAGAGAATCACACTATGATAACTAACAATAAATAGGACATACCTTTGAAATTTGCTAGTAGCTGCAACAAAGAAATAGAGTTAGAGTACTCTCATCCTAGATATTCCTACTCAATGGCTCTATCTAACGTATCACTCCCCAAGACCCGCCTAAGGTTCTTAAAAACCTAGGGCGCATGAACCAAATGCTCTGATATCACCTTGTAACGCCTCGAATCCGAGTCATTTTTTTTCTCATTTTGACTCGAATCAAGGCATTAACTTGTGGTACATTACGATTAGTTCAAATATAAGGAAATAAAGAACTAATATTTATCAGAGTGCTAGGAAGCTTAAATCATTTATTAGAAACTGAACCTCCCTATTACATCAATTAATCAAATGAAAGGCAGCTACAAATTTGACTAACTCATAAATCCTTCTAGATCATCTACTATTAGGATCCCAATAAAACAAATACAACTATATAAAAGGTCCTACACTTGTCTTCAAGATTTTCTAGACTTCAACCCATTACAATCTAGCCTGTGGCGTCCTCTCCGAAATGACCTGAAAAATAGAATATAAAGTAGGGGTGAGATACGGATATCTCAGTAGGTAACACATGTATGCTAGAAACAGTTTATATATAAAAGTAATCATTTATGCACGATAAAACAATCGGGTAGTCACGGTTGATAATAAGAACGAGTAAGCACCATACGAAACCAACATTTCTTTAGTGCTTGAAATAAAGAGAGTTTATTATGTAAACTTCCTTTCAATTACCAGGGCAATGTAATAAAACCACATCAAAAAGGGTTTCCAAAAAATAATTCTATATTTTATTTAGGGCTCATTTATATTCTAATTTAGAGTCATTCAAATCCAGTCACAGTTAAACCGTTTAATTAAACTCTTCTTATTTAAATGTAAATTATATCAATCATAATTAATAGTGAACCTCACAATCTGATATCAACATTTTCCCATGTAGGATGCAATCACGTAGTAATCACATCCACCCTACATGAGGTCTCTCTCACAGGAGTCATCACATCTCACCCGCAGGTGGTCACATCTCACCCGCAGGTGGTAATTACATATATCTCCCTTGTGGGATGTAATCACATTGCGATTACATCTCCCCCACAAGAGGTCTCATCTCACCCGCAGATGGTCACATATCTCCTCTGTGGGATGCAATCCCAACCGGATTACATCTTCCCCAACAGGAGGTCTCATCTCACCCGCAGGTGGTCATATATCTCCCCTGTGGAATGCAATCCATCCCGGATTACATCTCCTCCAACAGGAGGTCTCATCTTACCCACAGGTGGTTACATATCTCCCCTGTGGGATACAATCCATACTGGATTACATCTCTTCCAACAGGAGGTCTCATCTCACCCGCAGGTGGTCACATATCTCCCCTGTGGGATGCAATCCATCCCGGATTACATCTCCCCCAACTGGAGGTCTCATCTCTCCCGCAGGAGGTATCAAATCTCATCCGCAGATGGTACGAATCTCTTATAGCCATCATGCCATCCAATCCACAGTCCAAATTATATTTTGAGTATTCATAACAACTTGAACCCAATTAGTTTATAATTCAAACCTTATTCAACGATTAGTTCATTAGTCTGTAGTCACAATAATTGGGTCTAATTATGGGATAATCAATGTATTAGATGACTCGAGTGATTAGAGGTACTGGTGGGGTTAATTGAAGTATCTTCGAGGTTATGTAAAGTTATAAAGTAATTTAGAGGTGAAGTTTAGGGGTAATAAGATATTTGCTATTTACTTACGTTTAGGGATAATATGGTTCTTGCTATTTATAAAGTAGTTTAGGTAAAATTTAGGGGTTGGGACATAATATAATAAAGTATGTGTTATTTTTGTAGAGAAACTTAGAGTAGAACAATTCAATTAACTAATGAGGCCTAAAGGTAAATAGGGTTCTTTCTCCAATGTCTTTAAGGTAGTTCAATTGGGTTGAGTTTCGGATATAAAGTCCCTATTTGTAGAAATCTGGTTACTGATATATAATTCAATGTCTCTTAATTAATTACTCATATTTATAGAGGTTTATCTGCCTTATTTAGAATTTCTTATTTAAGATCAAGTTTAGGCGACTAATTACCTAAAATAATTTCCTATTTATTTTTCTGCCAAAACAGGGTATTTGATAATTTATTTTTGTCTTAAAACTTTTTAATTATTGATTATAATTGATTAAAAATAGCTCAGAATTGAATCAGGGATTTAATATACAAAAAATTGAATTTTCATGTTAGAGCTCTCAGGATCGCCTGGGCGGTCTAGGGTCAGAGGTAGTTCAAAATCGATCGCCGACGATAAGCCAGGTTGCGGTCTCGAGCGGTCTCAATTTTTCAACGAGCGCCTGGGAGTGCCGAGGATCGCTGAGCATAGTAAGCTCGGCGGTTTCCCAAAAACGAACATAAAATGTTTAAAAATCCGATTTTTCATGTCCAAGATGATTATAACATAATTATAAGATTGATATCAAGCTAAATACATGTATATACAACACTAAAACATGAAATAGAGATTAAACATGTACGAGAACGCAAAACACTCGATAAAACAGTGCTCCCTACCTAATTGTGCGAGTTCTGCTTCTTCCTCTGAATATAAAGCCTTCTTCTCTTCTCAAACACAGAATAACACTCTTAAGGCGATGAAGAACCCAAGACAGATCTTCGTTCTTCTCCTTCTTCTCTTCTTCTTCTTCAGTCTTTCTCTCCCTTTCATTTTTCCTTTTCAGTTGTCGAATACCCCGAACAGACGAATGCCATTACAAATACTAAAACGTATTTTTCTAGGGTATAAACCATATTCTTTTATATCCCATGATCCCACACAACGCACATGCATCACCTATTAGACAACCATCCAATTAGAACACAATTTCGTAATTATTGAATTCTCACCTCGATCTATCACGATCCAATGGCCAGATCTGCGTCAAACTCCGGATCTCTTCTATCAATGTGATTATAATTAATATCCTTCTATAAAATTCTCATCTCCTTGACTTAAGACTCCAAATCGACTATATTTATCATTATGCCCTTATCCCACTTATCAAGCTATAAATATCATTATTAATTTGCAAACTAAACACAACTTAGATCTATCATTATTTCTCAAGTCTAATAATAACTTAATTAATATATTTATTTATTTACCAATAATTAATATGAATTGTCCAAAATACCCTTCCCTTGATAATTTACATCTACTCACTCGATTTCTTTCGAGATTTCTAAGTTTATGCTCTAGTTTATTTTGACAAATATATGGACATGCAAGATATTCATATTTAATTATTATTTATTTATTTACTGAAAATTCGTGGTTTTACAGCCTTGATCCAAAAAAATTTTTTTTTTGTGGATTCGAGGCGTTACAAATGCCCTTAAAAAATTTAAAGAGATATTTACAACTTTTCCCCTTGAGGTTTTAGACAGTCCTACTTTCCCCTTCTGTAGGTTTGACCATTAAAATTTTTATGGTATGTATTGATGAGGTAAGAGATAAAACATATTGTAACGCCCCAAATCCGGGTCATTTTTTTCTTTTCTTTTTGACTCGGATCAAGGTATTAAATTGTGGTACAATACAATCAGCTCAAAGGATAAATAAAATAAAGAACTAAGATTTATCAGAGTGCTAGGAAGCTTAAATTATTCATTTGAACATGGATCATCCTATTACATCGATTAATCAAATGAGAGGCAACTACAAACTAACTAACTCTTAATATCCTACCAAATCATCTATTATGATTCCAATAAAATAAATACAACTATATAAGATTGTCCTACTCTTTTCATCTGGATTTTCTATACTTCAACACACTACTAGTCTAACCCGTGGCGCCCTCTCCAAGATGACCTGAAAAACAGAATATAAAGTAGGGGTGAGATACGAATATCTCAGTAGGTAATACATGCATGAGGAAAAACCGTTTATATATCTAGAAAATAACAGTGGTTTCATGCTCAATAAAATAAACGAGTAATTACGGTCAATAAGATAAACGAATAATCACGATACAAAACAAACACTGAATCGGTGCCCGAATTAAAGGAAGTTAATCATGTACATTTCATTTCAATTTAAAGGACCATGTATTATAATCCACATTCCCATGATTTCTAATTTATTTCAATTGGTGTCTTCCTATGAACAATTCTACATCTTATTCATGATCAGATAATATTCCACTTTAACAATTCACATTTAATCATAGCAGTTCTGTTCAATTATGACATTTCAATATTTCCTTTTAAATAAACAATCTTGTCAGATCTGTCTAAAACATTCCATCAATCGGAGAATCAATCATTCTATCAGCAATAAAACCAACCTTCAGGTAGTAGCCTATCTCTACCACATGATGTAAACACATAGTATCCACACAGGCTCCGCAAGAGAATGCACATCTCTAAGACTACAGGTACCCCCTGTAGGAGACATCATAACTCTACCGCAGGATGTGAACACATAACATCTACCTCTACCGTAGGAGATAGCTTCCTGACCTTCCAGTGATAACTCACACACCCATCCTCCATGTGGGATGCAATCATGCATAATCACATCTCCTCCACATGAGGTACCTCTCCTGCAGGATGCAATCCATCGGAAATACATCTGCCCCACAGGAGGTAATAAATCTCTCCTACAGGAGGTAGTGTCTTTGCCACCAAGCAGGTAATGTCTTCGCCACCAAGCGGGTTAGGGTCTCCGCCACCAAGCGGGTAATCTCTGCCACCAAGCAGGTTGAGTTTCCGCCACCAAACGGGTTAGGGTCTCCGACACCAAGTGGGTTAAGCTCTCCGCCACCAAGCGGGTTATAATCTCTGCCACCAAGCAGGTAATAATCTCTGCCACCAAGCAGGTAATATACAATACATCTCTACCACCAAGCAGTTTATTAATAAAACTGGTCACCAAGTCATTGTACAAATCATTCACATTCCAATATTGTTTATAATCATAAGTCTTTCATGTTCAATCGGTAATCCAAAGTCTTGTTCCATAATCAGTTCATTAGTGTGTACTAATATTGACGAGGTCTTGTTATGGGATTATCATAGTAGTGGAAGACTCAAGTGGTTAATGGTAATGGTGGGATCGATTAAGGTAATTTAAAGGTTATTTAAATTATAGAGGTGGACACATAAAGTAATATGGTACTTGTTATTTAGTGAAGGGAAATTAGGGCAGATCTATCATATAGATCATGATAGATTCAGGATCTTAGCCTAATATCACAAAAATCGAGAAAACAGTGCTGTAGGTGCAAAAGTGGTGAAAATCCAAATTTTAGAAAAAAGTGGGGATCTCATGCTATAAACATCATGGATTCATATGATTCATTCAGATTCAACACAAAACCATTAAAACATGATCAGGATATTCAAAGCAGCCATATTTCACAGATTAGAGCACATGGGGTCTACCCTACGGATCCACCTGTTCTCTTTTCCCCTAGCTCTTTCTTCATGTTTTACGGCTAGAGAGGATTCTTGAGGTACTTAGAGATAGGTTTGGTGATACAAACACAATCAAAGGCCTTATTATAGAACAAAGGAGAAAAATAGATTATGGGGTTCTATTCTAGGGATCCACCTGTTCCCCTTTCCCCTAGCTCTCTCTTTACCTTTTACGGCTAGAGAGTATTTTGGAGGTACTTAGAGGCAAGTTTGGGAATACAAGTATAAACCAGGACTTATTCTACAGCAACGGAGAAGATCCTATTACTTCTAGAATTGAAGACAGAAAATAAAAAGGAAAAGGGACTTACCTGGATTGAGCAAGCAGAGCAGCAGGGATTTCTCTCTGCACTTGGAGCTCCTTAGACTTCAAATTTCATGGCCTTTTGCTTAAGTATCTCACCTCTATTTATAGGCAAACCCAGGGGTAAGGCTGGTCCAAAGGGATATACCATGATCCACCGGATTGGATTGAAAATAAGGATAATGCTCATCCATGGCCAACAAGGATAAATAGGATAATTCGAACGAATAAATAAGATAATTCGCATATCCTAGAGATATATTTGGATGCAGATAAGGCTCAGAAATCGATCAAAGATATAATTTGCACAAAAACCCCTGTGCCCGTATATACATTACGGGCGCGCCCTGCCCGTATTATTAATATGGGCACGCCGTGCCCATATATCAACTGCGGGCATGACCAGACCGTAAAAAAAATTCGGGCATAACCAGTTTGGCCAGATTTTACACTTTTTTGACCTGTTTCAAATCCCAATTAATATTTTCAATTATTTTCTCATTTTGTAGTGCAATTTGGGGTGTCTACAACTGCCCCCTCTTTGCTGGTGATTGGAACCAATTACCAGCAGAGAGTAAAAAGACCCACAAATTGCACTTTTTGAGATTTTGTCTAACTAATTGCAATTTGCAAGGATTAAAAGGATGATTTTGGAAAAATAATTTGTGCGGAGAATTTGCTGAAAAGTCCCTAACCTTAAGGGGTAAATCCTCCTCTCTAGTCTCACTAAGCAGTCGTGGCTATGAAGTGAGATTTTAGACAAATTTTAAAACAAAAGTGGATAAAGTGGCAATCCTTGCAATTTACAATCAATATAGACATTCATCTTCTGATAAGTGTGGAGAAAAATGATGAAAAATAAATTTTTCTGGGTGGCCTGTAGTTGTAGCACAATGAACAGCAAAGAACAGACACAACTCAAAATTGCACATTTGAAAGACATCTCATTAATTGAACTTGCTTTGGTCAAACAAAGAAATGATAAAAATATGGATTCGAAGATAGCCAATGAAACCCCTGCTTGAAGTCTGATGGGGTGGCGTCTCTTCCTTATCTCAGATTTCTTGGAGCTCTCGTGGCTATGAAAAGAAATATGAGACAAGCAAATTTTGAAAAGAAGGTGGATTTAAAATTGACCTCTGCAAACTCAATTGCTTTTGATGTTTTTCACTTTTTAACTCAACAATAAGGAAGGAAATATTTTATTGAATTTTCTTGATTGATTTTCTTATTTGATATACCTGGGTGCCATTTGATGCCCGAACCTGTGCTTGAATATTCTACAACTTGCTTTTGCTTCTTTATCTTCTTGCTCTCTCAATAACGATGTATGTGCCTTTGCTGCCCATAACTTGCTTTCATGCTTTTTAACTGCCCCAATAAATGCCCTCATCTTGATTGATGGATCATGATCTGTTGATCTAATCTCATGCCCTTACTACCCATGATCTCTTCTTCATTCCTTCTTACTGTCTCGGTAAAATCCTTCTTCATGATTGAAGAATTGGGAACCCTTGTTTAACTGAGAAAACATGCAACTGCTTCGAAGCTTCCCTTTTTTTTTTGTCCAAGGACTAAGGCTTGACTGCTTCTTCCAGATGTTGTAATTCATTCCAATGAAAACCCAGAGGGAAAGACGCTGAGCATGCCCCGGTTTTGGTTGCTTGAAGAAATATTTGCCCCTCAGCAGAGATGATCCTCTTTTTTTCTCTTTCTTTTTCTCCCTCTCTCTCTTTTTTTAACCTTTGCCAAAAAGAAACCCTAATAGAAGAATGCAAATGCAAACATAAGAAAATATGTTTTATACTAGTGGCCTCAGAATTCTCTAATGTTTGCAAAACCAATGTTTTATGAAAAGATATAGATGCTCATCATAGGCCAAAAATATATTTTTTTTGCTTTTTTTGTGTTTTTATATATATATTTTTTGAAAAATGATCCAATCACTTATTAGCATATAGTCCAAAAGAATTAAAATCAAGTTGAATAATGAGAATATTATTTCATAAAATGAAGAAATACCAAAATAAGCCTTCGGAACTTTTAAAATCATTCCCATGACCATCGGCTTGTCAATTGATGCTCCAGATATGACGACTCTTTCAATTTGACTATTTTGCCCAGTCTAGAAAGACATTTTCCTTCATCCAATTGAAGAACAATTGTTTCTCCATTATATCCATGATATGAGAATTTATGACTTCAACTTCAGCAATAATTTCCTAATGGCAATTTTGATGGCCATCAACTTATTCACAGATGCTTCATACCATAGTTTTGATTATGTTGCTTTAGTCTTGAAAAGAAGACTTTTCTCAATCAATTGAAGAGTGATTATATCTCAAAATAACCATCAACATGAAGACTTCACTTGGATCTATGCCAATTCTGGGCTTTCCTCTCTGACGATTTCCTTCTTGTAGATAGCTGATTATTTGACATGTAAAGCCCTTCCGGGTTTTCACTACATTTCCTTCATTTTTTCCTTTTTCTGTTTTTTTCTTTTTTTTTTTCTCCTTCATCACCAGCAACTATGTAGTCAAAGCTACCTTAATTCAAAATTTCTTAATCAAAGAGGACTTATGAATGGGATGAAACGAATGCTTGGTGTTTGTTTAGAAAGAAAAATAATAAAAGGCTCAAATACCCTATGATTAAATGGGTTAACTGAAATTGTAATTTTTAAGGCATTTCTTCCCTTGGAATGAATACAAAATTGCCCCCAGTAATGAAGTTCTTCCCCCACTTTGATTTCTTCATTTGAAACTTATTCTCTAGTATTGAACTTCTTTTTCCATTCTTCTCTTCACAATTTTGAAGACATACTCTAAATATCCCATTGCATTTGATGATCTCTTTTCCTTCTTTCTTCCTTCTTCTTTTTCCTTTTTTTTTTCATTTCTTTGCCCCCTTTTCTGAAAACATCTTCAAAATCCCTTTTTGAACTTCAACAATTGTCCCGTCATTCCTTTTTTTTTTTTATGCCTTAAAAATTTTGCCCCAGTGTGGGGTTACAATTCTCAGTTTAGGTTACTTGGAAAAATGTATCAAGCTCAAAGGGTCTAATAAGGGATTTCAAAAATTTTAGAGATATAAGAAAGAAATGCCTCTTATCATTTTAAGAAAAAATTGAATTTTTAGACTTGGTAAAGTTGTACTACATGACTAGTTCAGGAAATTTTCCTTCTTTGTTTTTTTTTTCTTCTTAATCACCTTCTGTCAACATGAAAGTCTCTTCAAATAGAACTTCTGTTATGAACAAGTTCTTCAACTTTTGATCAATCTTATGAATTTGGATTCTTTCCATCAAATGATGCCCAATTCTATTTCCAACGAAAAGGTCAGATTCTTCCATATTTTCAAATGCAAAGCCCCAAAATTTCTTTAAACAATATTATAAACTTCCCTTTGAACGAATCAGCAAGTGATGCGATCCTTTCTGTATTCTAATGAAGGAACTTCAAATCTTCTTCTATCTTTTTTGTTGAAGACTGTGGGTCATCTTTAGTTCCAAAGGCCATAAAATTGGTCATTTCATAATTTTGCAAAATATTCTTCTCATGACACTTAAAAGATTTAAATTTTCATATAAAATGTCTTTTTCTTCGATTTTGGTCTCAAAATTGAGCCCAATGTCAAAGTCATATTCAACTCAATGAAATTCAATAAGAGATATGATTCATAAGTAAAAGGACCTTGCTGAAAACCATTTTTTTTTTTAAGAAAAATGTTAAAGGGAAAATCTTTTTTTTTTCTACAAAAATCTTATAGGAAAACTCTTTTTTTTTTGAAAGAGCCTTTATTGAAATCACTTCCTAAGAACAAAGCTCCTTAGGGTCCTCAGGAAATGTGCATTCTTCTTATGGGGGTTTCCTTTCAGAGAATGTGGGAATTCGAAAATTGCCCCTGTTCTCAAAGGAAAAAGTTGACTTTTCTCCATTTTCAGAAAACTTCTTTCTCCTGGTGAGTGAGGCAAGTTTCTCTTTTCATGAGTTGGGATGATCTCCTTTGCTCTTAGATGAGGTATCATCACATTATCGGGAATTTGGATAGCTGCCCAATCAATGAAGGGAGATTCAACCTTGGCTTCATTCTCTTTTTTTATTGCCCTTTCCTTCTTTCTCTGACATCCTTCTTTCACCTTTGCCTCATTTTCATTGGCTTGTAGCTTACACTGCTTTGATGCTTCTGTTTGCCACTTTTTTGTCTTTTCACCCATAATTTCATTTCCTTTCAATTTTAGCTTTTCTTTTTCCTCTTCCTTCCTTTCCTTGATATTAAAATCTGCCCCTGTGTGAGTCTCTTTCTCCACATGGCCACATTCATCTTCTTTTTCAAAGTAAACTCGGATTGTGGTACCAACCGGACAAATAAGTTGAGAAGGGTCAAATCCTTTTCTCCCTGGAAAAATTGCCCCTGCTACATTTGAGCTACTTGCCCCATTGTTATTGGTAGATGGGATGGGTGTGACTGAATTGAATGAAAAGGAATTATTATCCAACAAATCCTGGATTGCATGCTTTAGGGCCAAGCAATGATCTGTGGTATGCCCTGGAGTGCTCATATGATAATCACAGATTGCAGATGAATCATAATTCTTCCCTTTGCTTGCATGAGGATTTGGCAACCTCAAAGTCACATAACCCTTCTGAAGTAAGGTAGGCAAAAGTTCAGATGGTCTCATAGGCAGTTTAGAAAATTCTCTTCTCTTCTTTACTTCTGTTTCCTCCTTCACAAGCTGTGCAGAAGGGACATTAATTTGGATAGGCAGGAAAGGAAATTGATGGGTTGGCTTGATAGGAAGTGGATGGGCATTGATTTGAAAGGGTTCCCTGGGCGGATAGGTCGATGGTTGAAAATCGGGTATGCGCCTACTTAATATCGAGTGAACGCGAGCTAGGCGCGAGGTGAGCGTGAGGTGAGTGCTAGGTGAGCGCGAGAAGAGCAGATCAAATTTAAGTTCGCACAAGCTGAGCGCGAACTAGGCGCAAGCTCGGCGGATGGGAAGAATGTACCTTGCGCCAACTACCTGAAGTCGGCGCAGGTGAGCGCCAACTGGGCGGATAGTGACTGTATTTTTTGACTATCTGTTATTTCCAGATCTACAACTCTGGCCGAACTTTTTCGGTCTGTAACAATTTCTTTAGTCTCCTAATATCCCCAGAACACATTCAAACTAGTTTTGAAATTAATCTAAACATATTTTTGTTTATCATCATTCAGTTCTAAATAAACTCATGCTCGGACTAAGTTCTTCCAGAAATCACTCAAATCACTCATGCATCAGAATAAACTCACGAATAAACACAAAACCTCAGTTTTAAAACGATGCTACTCACATGCACGCTTATATCCCAGCAACAATACTATTTGAAACCCCGGCCGATCACCAACTCTCGAGCCATCCGTCTGTTCGCTATCGCCTCCCAGATGATCCTCTGGCGCAAGAGGAAAACCCTCTGAATCCTTGATCACGAATACAACAAAACCAATAGGATCTCTCACTGTTCCCTTCTCTTCCCAGCGAAACCCTAGATCGCCACACAGGTAGCCGCAAATCGCCAATCGTCTTCAGTTACAAGAGTATACGAGTATTCCGAAACAAAAACCTAATTTCCCTTAAATATATATACCTTCCATATGTAGATTGCCGCTCGACAACCTTTGAAATTCACTGATTCCGTGTATGTTCGCCCACCGAAATCCCTACATATGCTCACAGCTACTTAAGTTAATATGTACACGTAATTAATTTTAATAAAAAAAATTCTTAGCAAAAATCGGGGTTTTACAGTTGCACCATATTCACTTCTGCTTCTCTCCTTTCTTCATTCTTTATTCTTCCATTACCATTCTCCTTTTTTTGTGTAGAGAAAGTGGTGGAAGCTTCCTGGTTCAGCACTGCAGAGTAATCAGCTATTTTCCCAGACTTGATCCCATCTTCAATTCTATCTGCCACTTGCACTAGGGTAGAAAAAGTTGGTGGTAGTTTGACCTACAAGGTGATTGTAGAACGGTTGCCCCAGTGTGCTGATGAAAGTGGAGATCATTTCTGGCTCCAGCATAGGTGGCTTGACCTGAGAGGCAGTCTCCCTCCATCTTTTGGCATATTGCCTTACAGATTCGTCCTTACTTTTGCTCATCGTCATCACATTGTACCTATCTGGCATGATCTCATAATTGAACTTGTACTGGGCCAAGAAGGCATCTACTAGGTCCTTCCACTTTCTAATCCTTCCATGATCTATTGTGGCAAACCACCTCAAAGCAGCTCCAGTTAAGCTCCTCTGGAAGAGCTGGATTAGTATGCCGTCATCCCGGCCAAATTGGCATAAAGCCCCATTGTATAACTTCAAATGGCTCATTGGGCAGCCAGTGCCATCATATTTGTCAAAATCTAGGCATTTAAATTTAGCCGGTAGACATACATCGGGGTATAGGCATAGGTCTTCGAAATTTGTGCCACTGAATGCATTCACTCCTTTCACTTCCCTTATCTCGTTTTGTATCCTCTCCAGCTTATTCATGAACTTCTTTTTCATCTCATCCCTCATTCTGTCTTTTTCCTTCTCTTTCTCTAACTCAACCGTCTCCTCCCTGATCAGTATAGGTTTCGGGGTGGGTTCAAAAATGGGTTCAGGGATAGGTTGAATCGGAGGTGGAATATTGATTTGATGTGGAGGTGCTTGGTTGGAAGTAGAGGCTTGGTTCTGGGCTTGGACTTGCTGGGCCTGCACTGCCAGTAAGTTTTCTAACATTCGGGCAAGTCCTGCCACTTGCTCTTGTAGCTGGGCAAAGTCTTGAATAGGAACATCGGCTTGATTCTCAGTGGGATTCATGGTGCGAGCTCTTGATCTGGTCACAGGAGCAATGGTTGCAAATATACTGGTATCTGGAAAAATAAAGAAAGATATCAGCACCAATTTAATCTCATTCATACACCTATAAATGCATGTAGGCAGGTTAGGTAAACATGAGTTTGGATTTCTTCCCCTTTGTTTTATCTTATTATTTTTTTTTTGAGTTGTTGGAATATTCTAGGGCTTCCAACATATCCCACAAGGTATGAAATTATTGGTACGAAAAAGACCAACCAAAGAGTTGTTGGATTATTTTAGGGCTTCCCACATGTCCCACAAAGAATGAGAAATGACTAAAATTCAGAGGCTTTTAGACGGCCCAAAAAGGATATGTGTCTATAATTCAGAGGCTTCTAGACGGCCCAAAGAGATGGATGTTTGAAATTCAGAGGCTTCCAAATGGCCCAAAAAGATTGATGTTTGAAATTTAAAGGCTTTCAAATGGGCCAAAAAGATTGTGTCTAAAATTCAGAGGCTTTTAAACGGCCCAAAGGGATGGATGTTTGAAATTCAGAAGCTTTCAAATGGCCCAAAAAGATTGTGTCTAAAATTCAGAGGCTTATAGACGGCCCAAAAAAATGATTCGTCTAAAATTCAGAGGCTTTTAGATGGCCCAAGGATTTTTTTGAAAAATGTCTGAAATTCAAAGGCTTTCAGAGGCCCAAGGATTTTTTTTTTGAAATTCAGAGGCTTTTAAATGGCCCAAAAAGATTGTGTCTAAAATTCAGAGGCTTTTAGACGGCCCAAGGAGATGGATGTTTGAAATTCATAGGCTTTCAAATGGCCCAAAAAGATTGTGTCTAAAATTCAGAGGCTTTTAGACGGCCCAAGGATTTTTTTTGAAAAAGTCTGAAATTCAAAGGCTTTCAGAGGCCCAAGGATTTTTTTTTTTTGAAAAATGTCTGAAATTCAAAGGCTTTCAAAGGCCCAAGGGTATTTTTGAAAAAGGTCTAAAATTCAAAGGCTTTCAGAGGCCCAATGGTAAAGTCTGAAATTTAAAGGCTTTCAGAGGCCCAGGGATATTTTTGAAAAAGGACTGAAATTTAAAGGCTTTCAGAGGCCCAGGGATATTTTTGAAAAATGTCTGAAATTCAAAGGCTTTTAGAGGCGCAGGGAGATTTTTGCAACAAGTCTGAAATTCAAAGGCTTTCAGAGGCCCTAGGAAAAAAAACTGAAATTCAAAGGCTTTCAGAGGCCCAGGGGTATTTTTGGAAAAAGGTCTGAAATTCAAAGGCTTTCAGAGGCCCAGGGATATTTTTGAAAAATGTCTGAAATTCAAAGGCTTTCAGAGGCCCAAGGAGATTTTTGCAAAAAGTCTGAAATTTAAAGGCTTTCAGAGGCCCAAAGAAAAGAAAATCTGAAATTCAAAGGCTTTCAGAGGCCCAGGGGTATTTTTGAAAAAGGTCTGAAATTCAAAGGCTTTCAGAGGCCCAGGGATATTTTTGAAAAATGTCTGAAATTCAAAGGCTTTCAGAGGCCCAGGGAGATTGTTGCAAAAAGTCTGAAATTCAAAGCTTTCAGGGGCCCAAGGAAAAAAAATCTAAAATTCAAAGGCTTTCAGAGGCCGAGGGGTAAAGTCTGAAATTTAAAGGCTTTCAGAAGCCCAAAGGAAAAGATTTGAAATTCAAAGGCTTTCAAAGGCCCAAAGAAAAAGATTTGAAATTCAAAGGCTTTCAGAGGCCCAAAGATTTTTGAAAAAGGTTTGAAATTCAAAAGCTTTCAGAGGCCCAAAGATTTTATATATATATATATATATATATATATATATATATATATATATATATATATATTTTCACATTTTTATTAAATTTTTTTTGTTTTTGGTTTTTTTGAAACCTTCTATTCAAAATCATTTCCCTTTATCATTATTTAAAGGTTAAAGGAACAAGATTTAGTGGAAAAAACTGTTTAGATTTGAATTCTCCGAGAAAACCGCATATATAGTACGGTTCGGCCTTGCCCGCATTTAAATTGCGAGCGAGCCGTGACCATATAGCAAACACGGGCGAGCCTAGCCTGTATAACCAATACAGGTGAGCCCAGCCCGTATAATAAATGCGGTTTACGGAGCTCTTTCTATTTTTTCAGTTTTTACATGATTTGATCACTTTGATTACTCATCCAAACATACGGTTCACCCATTGCAAGGCTTCTAAACTGTCCCTAAAGCGGACTTTGAACTATTTGCAAAAATACATGCTTAGGAGGGCACATGTTCCCTCAAAAATTGACACCATACTCAAGAATTTGGTACCCTTTGGTTGCCTCTTGTATGAACATTGGGTAGGATTAATTCTGAACAGAGTTGAAAACTCTTCCTATGGGCTACACCAATTTTAGGATACATGCCTATTTGGGACCAATTTTATCCCAAACCGATGGACACTATGACACCCCTATGACATGAAAATAATGCAAAAATTAGGATTACCTTGTTTACCTTCAATAGGGCATCCATATATGCCTTGGCTTGTGAACCATGCAAACAGCCTTCCCTCAATTACAAACCCATATCCCCACATAATTGTGTATTTTAGCCAAAAATGTGTATCTCCACCTTCAAGCGTAAGGGTTTTGGGTTTTGGCTTAATGGAAACTTTGAACTCAAGCCTAGTGATAACCAGAATCGAATCACAGATCCACATTGTCATCACATCATTGGCCTAAAGTTCTAAGGTGAATGTTTTCACTTTCGCTTTCCGAAGTATCGACCTCGTTGCGCCAAGCTACACACATTCGGGTTCAACTTCCTATAGGTTATGGGTAGGCTATGTAGAAAATAAAATGTACACAGTGCATTTAAAAAAGTAGGTACATACACAATGTCCCAACGCCTTGCTACTCTTTTCGCAGCCATGCATATACAAACCAAGGCATAATAGGAAAGCACATTCAAAGTAAACAAATACAAGGAAACAAAGTAACCCTATAACACCTAAAACATGCTCACAAAAATCACCCAAACATGTAAACATATGATCATGTTATACAACCAAAATACATCATGGAGATCATGCTGAAATTTAAAACATACTATTATAAAAATTCAGCAAGAAATAAGCATGGTTTATCAAAACGAACCCCCCTTATGCATGCATCTAGAAACAATCTTATAAATCAGAATTGAACATGTTTCTACCCCCATGCTTTTAGGCAATAAATCAGATTTAAAACATACCCAACATGCTTAAGAACACAAAATAGCAAGCAAAACCCTAGAACATATCAAACATGCTAAAAATAGCAAGCAAGCAAAAATACCAAAACATGAACAAAAACCAAAAGGCTGAAATCCACAACTCCCCAGTGGAGTCGCCAGTTGTGAGACATGGAAAAATCAATTCAATGACTTCCTAATCATCACACGGGATTGGTAAAAGCAAAGAGTCGCCACCATTTTGTTTAGGTGTGAATGGACACCAAAATATCAAATAAGCACAAGAAGGAATATTTAGGGTAAAAATAACCCTATTAAAAAAACAACTAGAGATGGATAAGGGGATTAGGTTATGAACAGGGGAAGGTGTTAGGCACCCCTATTCATCCACACAAGATGGGTGCCAGGTATTGTTCATGTTTTTCAAAGCAAAAAGGGCTTGCTACAAAAATCATGAAAAATCACAAAAAAGACAAAAGTGTATGGTTTTTTCATACAAATAGCCTGATTGATTCAAAATTTTCAAATATGATCATACCATTCCTAGGGTTTCATGATTAAAATAAAATTGAGATAAAATCAAATAAAACAAATCTAAAGTGAAAACTTAAAAAATGTGGGTTCAAGTTAAATTCTAGAAATCTAGAAAAATATGATTTTTATAAAATATTGCAGAATTGAACTTGAACAGTCCAGGACATATATATAGCCCATATTTCACATTAGATCAAGAAATAAAAACCAAAAATATCCACGTTGATGAAGAACATCAAAAGGGGAGAACTTAGACCGTAGGGTCTTCTCTCAAAAATGAAAAATGACTCAAAAACCACATAATGAAACCCTAGAAATTACTTTCAGGCTTCTGAATCCAGATCTATCATATAGATCATGATAGATTCAGGATCTTAGCCTAATATCACAAAAATCGAGAAAACAGTGCTGTAGGTGCAAAAGTGGTGAAAATCAAAATTTTAGAAAAAAGTGGGGATCTCATGCTATAAACATCATGGATTCATATGATTCATTCAGATTCACCACAAAACCATTAAAACATGATCAGGATATTCAACGCAGCAATATCTTACAGATTAGAGCACATAGGGGTCTACCCTATGGATCCACCTGTTCTCTTTTCCCCTAGCTCTCTCTTCACGTTTTACGGCTAGAGAGGATTCTTGAGGTACTTAGAGATAGTTTTGGTGATACAAACACAATCAAAGGCCTTATTCTAGAACAAAGGAGAAAAACAGATTATGGGGTTCTATTCTAGGGATCCACCTGTTCCCCTTTCCCCTAGCTCTCTCTTTACCTTTTACGGCTAGAGAGTATTCTTGAGGTACTTAGAGGCAGGTTTGGGAATACAAGTATAAACCAGGTCTTATTCTACAGCAATGGAGAAGATCCTATTACTTCTAGAATTGAAGACAGAAAATAAAAGGGAAAAGGGACTTACCTGGATTGAGCAAGTAGAGCAGCAGGGATTCCTCTCTTCACTTGGAGCTCCTTAGACTTCAAATTTCGTGGCCTTTTGCTTAAGGATCTCACCTCTATTTATAGGCAAACCCAGGGGTAAGGCTGGTCCAAAGGGATATACCATGATCCACCAGATTGGATTGAAAATAAGGATAATGCCCATCCATGGCCAACAAGGATAAATAAGATAATTCGAACGAATAAATAAGATAATTCGCATATCCCAGAGATATATTTGGATGCAGATAAAGCTCAAAAATCGAGCAAAGATAAAATTCGCACAAAAACCCCTGTGCCCATATACACATTACGGGCACGCCCTGCCCTTATTATTAATACGAGCACGCCGTGCCCGTATATCAACTGTGGGCATGACCAATTTGGCCAGATTTTACACTTTTTTTACCTGTTTCAAATCCCAATTAATATTTTCAATTATTTTCTGATTTTGTATTACAATTTGGGGTGTCTACACTTTAATCATAGTCTTTCTGCATTAAAGAGTGCTAAAATGGAAGATCTACTATATATATATATATATATCTTTGTGTAACAGTTAATCTATGTTTTTGTACGTCTTGTTTTATACACTCCATCCATGTCTTTTTAGGTCCTCCTCTTACTCGTTTAGGCCCTTTAATATGCGTACTCCACACCATCTTATGGGTGCATCTCTAGCCCTTTGCCCTACATGATCAAACTATCTTAACCTATTATCCTCCATTTTATCCCTAATGCATGCTATGCCTGAATACTTTTGAATGTCTTCATTTCTTATTTTGTCTTCCTTAGTATGAGACATGGAAAAATCACCACCATTCAAGTTAAGGTGTGAATAGACACCAAAGTGAGCCTAAAAAGTAAAAATAGAGCTAAAAGTAGCTCTACTTCATGGTTTAATCCAGAGATCAGGTAAGGGGTGTAAGCACCTCATTTTTGCGCTCCCGGAAGTGCCGGAAATGCAAAACCCTGCTAAAAAGTCAAACCCTGAAGGGTCGAAAGTTGACCTTTCGATCAAATGAAATCTAGCTACCTTGCTATATCCCATTGGATAGAGAATCCCGACACGGTTCCAACGCAACTGATTTTGCAAGAATCGGAGGCCGGATGAGGATTCTGCGGGCGGTAAAACTTGAGGAAGAGCCGAGATTTGACTTTTCCTTGATTTCCATGCCAAGTGCCTTGCTCTATACCATTGGATAGAGAATCCTGACACGAGTCCAACGCAACTAAGTTTGCTGGAATCGGAGTCCGGATGAAGGTTCTGTGGGCCGGTCAAACTTGAGAATGAGCCGAAAGTTGACTTTTTGCCGAACCCCGAGCCAGGTGTTTAGCCCAGTCCCAATGGATAGAGGACTTCGATACAATTCCAATGCAATTGAGTTTGCTCAAATCGGAGTCCGGATGAAAAAGATATGAACAGTCAAAGCTAGGGGCATTTCTGGATTTTTGGCAATGCCACATAGGATGCCACGTGTGCGCATGGGGGCTCCACATAGGATGCCACGTGGACACAATGAGGGCTGTACACGTGGCACCTCCTAACCCTTCACCTCCCAACCCTTCACCTCCCAACCCTTCACTTCCCCATAAAACCCTTCATGTCCCCATAAAGATTCTTCATTTCCCCATGAGACTCTTGATTCCCCCATGAGTCTCTTCACTTCCCAACCAATCCTCCACCTCCCATTAACCCTTCACCTCCCCAACACAAACAACCCTCTCTCCATCTTACACATGGCAACCCTCCACTTCCCCAAGAGAAAAACCCTTGACCTCCCCCAACCTTTCCTCTCCACATGGCAACCATCCACTTTCCCATGAGAAAACTCTCCATCTCCCAAGGATTTTTCATTAACTCTTTAAACAAAACCTCTCATCTCTCTCATTACATTCTGGGGATTGGCATTTTGATTGAAAAAAAAAGGACTTGGAATTTTCGAAAATCTCTCCCATCTCTCCAACCTCTCTCCAAGAAAACCCATCTCTCCCATTCGAACCCTCTTCTCCACCTTCCTTGCTTCCACCACCACCCCACACCACACACAAGTGATCCCAAGCTTCTTCCCTCTTCTTCTTCTCCACTTGTGCTCCAAGAAGAGGAGGCTCCATTGCTGTTGCTGCGGAAAAGGAGGTTCCCCACTGTTGTTTTGCTTCAAGGAGTGCCATACACCTCCACCAACAAGCTTAGGATACCAAGGTAAGGTTCCTGGTTAGATTTGTTTTGACATATATTAAAATGAGTTTTTTTTTTATTTATTGATTTTTCTGCCCTTGCCTTCCTCTTTTGCATGGGCTCATTCCCATGTGGTTTTAAGTATGCATTTGCTATTCTTTTCATGGCATGAGGCCCTACAATGGTAAGAGGTTCATGTAGGGTGTCCTTGGGAGTATTGGAGTTTGGTTTTACATATTTTTAGGTGCTCATTAGGTTACTGTTTTGGCTTTATTCCAGTAATTATTAGAGGAGAATGTTCCTCTCTTCTTTGGTCCAATGTACCCCGAAGTAAACCCCCCATTACCCTTCTTGACATTATCTCTTCTCTCACTTTTCGTTTACATTTTCATTTTCTTTTGGTGTGTTTTTGCTGTGGCCATATCCCTTAGCATGTATCTGTTCCTACGTTAAAAAGTATGCTCCTTAACCCCAAATGACCCCCGGGGAAAATCCATGAGAGGTGCTGTTGGAGACAGCCTATGTCTTGCTATGTGTTTGCATGAACATGATCCATTACCTCCTTCACCTACTGTTTTTTTTGTGGATATGTAGCATGCCCCGCTGTTGTTTTTACCGAGCCAAGAGGCCACTATTTTGAATCTCAATATATCTCTGTGTACCCATGTTTTTTTTTACTTGCTGCTCGGTGGTTAGTAACCATGCCTCCCCATCCTACAGCAGCCCTTCACTTGTCTTTTGGCTTGTGCACACACAAGATATGTCATTGCCGGAGTGGCATGTATGAAGGTCCCCTTCCCTTCTATAACCTTTATGTTATCTTTGGCCCATCCTTAGCATTGCTTAGCTTCCTTTAAAGGCCATTGTTATTAGCATTGCTTAGCTTCCTTTAAAGGCCATTGTTATTGTCATTTATTTTTCTTATTGTTTGCTGGGCATGTGTAATTGTTTGGGGGTTATTGGCATTTGTTAGGTCCTTGGCCTTAGGTTGTGTGTTGATATTCGAGGCTTGCTGTATGTGTATGAATTAGGAGACCAAACAGGCGTGCCAAAACCTCTGTCTCACTGCTGTAGGTGGTTGAAAAGTGAGTGGGGGCAGCAGCCCCATACCTCCCTCCTTCCCCCTTCCATGATTGCGAAACTCCCGAAAGAGACCAAATGAGGTGCTTCTCCACTACCTAAACCATTGTGGGCCCATGCAGGGGCCCACACAACTACTGAAAGCCCCTAGGAAGCCCATGAAACCACCCCCATTGCAAAACCCTTAAAATGCATTTTTATGTGTGATCTTTGATTTTCATTGATTTGAATAATCTCATAACTAAACCAAATGAACCAATAGGGTTTTCGGGTCACCCGGAAACCCAACATGGTACCTGGACCACTGGTCCAACTTGGAACACCAGTGGGCCTTCCAACGAGGCCCACCAAGCCCACTAAACCGGAAAGCATGCAAATAAGCAAGATTAATTGAAATCAACCCGTTGAACCGGGCGGGCTAAACCCAATGCGGCCCACCCGAATCTTGTTTGTGGAATGAAGTGTGAAATGCATGGTTTGGCCGAGACTCCGGGTAAGGGCCTATCGGGCCCGCCAAGGCCCATCAACTAAACCTAAGAAGGGTGCAAACCCTAAACCTCAAGGAACCGGGCTTTCAAGCCCAAATTTGGACTACAGGCCCCAAGCCCGATGTCCAATTCATTTTGGCCAATATAAGCAAGATAAGTTAAACCTTTTTTGGTAACCCACATGGGGGCCCACCCAGGGGCCCGCAAACCAATGCCGACTCACTTCTGACATGAAAATTACTTAAGTTCCAAACTTAAACCTTAATATAAAATCAATTCATTTCACCTAAGCCCACAGGGCCTCCTAGGCTTAGACAGAGGCCCACATGGGTACATGGGCTTACCCAAGCACACCAAGGACATCGTGGACCTTCCAACGGGGCCCACCCAATCAGACCAAGATCACCTAAGTAAAGCAAGATAAAATCAACTAAAGGGACCCACACCACTTAGGTGGTCCCGCCAAGACCTAACTAAATGGCATGCTGGATTAGGAATCGGGTGAGAACCAAATAGAAAGTTGACTCAATCCTAGGAAACTCTAAGGGACCCGTCAACCGACGGGGCGGATCGGGGTGTCTACGGACTTCCCCGAACCGCAACTGAGACCTTACTTAGAATCTCAAGCCGTAGACCAACCAATTAGACTAACTTAGGCACCCAGGTGTCCGCCTGCACCCCATCAGGCGGTGGCGACTCCGATTTCCCGTTTTCTACCAGTGCGACCGTTTTTCAAGTGCGCACAAGGGGGTTAGGTTATGAATAGGGGAAGGTGTTAGGCACCCCTATTCATCCATACAAGATGGTTGCCATATGCTATTCATGCTTGAAAATTGCTTGTATACAAAGATCACTTAAAAGGCAAGTAAGGTAAACAAATAAATGTGTGATTCCTCCATATGAGTAGTCCAATAGATTCTTCACTCTCTCTATGGATATATCACCTCTAGGACTTCATGATCAAGTAAAAATCAAAGTAAAACTTGAAAATAAGGCAAACTAAGTTAAATCTAGAAAAATCAATTCAAAATCAAACCATTTAAGCTTGGAAAATTCAACCAACCATAAGTCATTCAATTCAAATTCAAATTGAGTGAAAGATTATATCAAGTAGAAGATTCAGTAAAATGTTCATTCAAATCCAATTAAAATCAAAGAAAATACACTTATTCAAAGTTGTGGTTGTAAAACAGTAAAAGCGGTGAGTAGCCAACTTTAAAAACCTATTTGTGGAGATTGGCTCCATATAAATCTTTGAAAATTAGCATGAATGAAGTATGAGGTACTATCTTTTGAATGAAATAGGCCTCACTCAAAACTTCATCCATTTGTGACTTGTGTGCTCTCTCAAACATGCTTAGAGGATCACAAATTGACTCTGTAATCTGCTACTGAGCAGTACAGGGTCAATCAAGCACACAGAGATCAAATCAAAGTGAAAACTCTTGAAATTAAATAGATTTGAAAGTAGACTCATAAAGAAAAACTCAGAAAGTAAAATCACTCAAATCAGAGTTAAAATGAGCCTTTGTTGCTCAATCAAAGTGGCAAGTTCAACAATCTGACCTGCTTTGACTTATCAACTTTAATCAAATGGTTTGAAAAATTGGCTCCATATAAATTGCTCAAATTTTATAGGATTAAACTAAACTTCTTCATCTTTCATATGTCTCTAGAATCATACATAAAATGCATCCATATGACGAAGTTATGAATGATTCAAAACATGGTACAGGTTCTATCCAGATCTGTAAAATTTTAGTAAAAATCAAGCCAAAACAGTGTGGGTGTGTGATTGATGTAAAGCCTCGGATCCAGGTTTATTTAAAAACATAAACCCAAATCTGGTTTGTTAGGGAAATGACCCAAATAATTAATCCAGACTTATACAATCTTATTAATTTTATTTATAACTAAAATCTGGGATTTTACAATTGATCCATATGATCTGAATTTAAATCACTTGAAATGAGTTGAAAAATATCCAAAAACATTTAGGGCATGGATTTGGCTCAAATCTCTCATTAATTGGAGAGGAAGAGCCAAATTTACCCAAATTAATTCAAATTGCTTAATAAGAGAGATTAGACTATGAAGTCTTCTCTTGAACATTAAAACCAATTAAAATTAACTCAAAAAGTCCTGAGAGATTGCTCTAAGGCCTCTGATCTTAGATCTACTATATTGAGCATAGTAGATCTAAGATCTATACCTATTTTGATCAAAATCAAGTGATGTGCGTATGGAATTGTGTAGGACATCAGATTTTTAGGAGAGAATTGAAATCTAATGCTATAGAGAGCATAGATTTATGTAATATCCCCAGATTTAAAACAAAATCACATACAAACAGTAACCACACACAAATCAACATGAATTATGCAATTACCTCATTACAAATGGTTCTAAACCTAGGGTCCATTCCAACACTTGTTTCCCCTAGCTCTCTCTTCACGTTTTACGGCTAGAGAGGGTGCTTAAGGTACTTTAAGCATGGTTTAGGGTTACACAACACATAAAGGGCCTTATCTACAGAAAGGTAGAAGAAGAGAGTGTGCTTGAATTGAAATAAAATAGGAGAGAAAGCTTGGAAACTTACCTTGGTTGCTTGAGTGCTTGAGCGGAGAGTTGGACAGAGTTTCCCTTCTTCTTCAAGAGCTCTAAATCTTCAGATTATCAGCCATTTACAAGAGGAGAGTTCCTCTATTTATAGGCAAGAGCAAGGGCAATAAAGTCCCAAGGGTAGACACAAAAATGTGTCTAGAACCTTCCAACTCAAACATAAGGCATGAATTGGGGGAATTGGGCCAATTTCAGAGGCCAAATTGTGGAATTCAGACATCCCAGATAGAGGTATAGACGTGAATAAGTGAGATCTTGCGGGGTTTTTCAAATTGAAACAAATCCCTTATAATTGAAAATACAGTTTAGTTATACACAAAAAAATTTATAACCGAAGTATAATTTCAGTTATAAGCGAATTATATTTAACCGAAATTATATTTTGGTTCAAATTCTGTTATGGCCATGTGCAAATGATGACGAGGCCTAACAAACAAAGATTCACTAGATCTTTTTAGAGTGAACCAAATTGTAATTTCGGTTATAGATATTTCACTCATGCTCGAAATATGACCTCGGTTATTCATGTAAACTGTTTAACTGAAATAAGATTTCGGTTGTCTTTTAGTCGAAATTTAATTTTAGCAAAACATGGAAAAGTCTTTTGCACTTTTAAATTTCAAGCTTGTGTAATTTGAGGTGTCTACGGCAAAGAATAGACAGACCTCAAATTGCACTCTTGCGGCACATCTACTCAAACATGATTTGCTTGTAGAAAAAAGTTTTGAAAAACAATTTTGTGAATATTTACCAAAAGGCCCTCTACTTTAAGGGGGTATTTCTTCAATTGTCTGGAATTTCAGGGAGCTCTCGTGGCTATGAGGTGAAATTCACTACCAAAATACAAAAAATAATGAGAAAATTTTGATCTTAGCAAATCATGCTTAAAATTGATTTACCGAAGTGAAATCTTTAAATGAAATGAAATTTTCAAGATTTGACTGAAATTAGGTTTTGTCAGTTTGGCAAAATAAAGTAATCGAAATATTATTTCGGTTATTAAGTTTAATTATGTGATCGAGGATAATTTTCGGGTATGAATGATTTTTCTTTTAACCGAAATGTTATTCTGGTTGCCTCTTACCCGATATTACTTGTGTACGAGAGACGTTAGGTTTACTGTTTGTCCTTTGTCTTCTTCTCCAATAGCGACTGCAACTTCTCTCATATTCTTCGACAACCGCTAACCTTTCCGGCAGCATTCACCTGTTCTAGCGACCATTCTTATTCTCTGGCTTCTACCTATCATTCTCCATCTGTCACCTCATCATCTTCCATCGTAATTACCCTTTCGACTCCTCTCTATTTCGGCAATAAGCATCAAAATTCATACTCTTAAGTAATCTTCACCTCTACTAATAGTGCTTCCGGCCATCTGGGTTGTAACGCCCCAAACCCGAGTCAATGCAAACCGGCACCTGACCTGAATCCGGTTCGCTACTGTAACAACTCGAATCCAGCTCAACAACCGAATTCGAGATGCTACTAGCCCATATCAAGTATTCATCAATAATTAACCAGACTGAAGAATTAAATAAATCATTTATTAATAAACTATCAGAGTACGGAAACATCAATGTGCGGAAGTGTAGTCTAACATCTTCATAAAAAGAATTCAAATAGACCATCCAATCCATATAATCATTTAAGTCTAGTAATAATCAAAAGGTTCTAATCAATCAATCTCTCAGATACATCAAAACCGAATAAATAAAGTAAACTGTCTAAAGTACTAAAAATAATCCTCTCTCCTCGACCTCAGATCAAGTCGGGATAATAATAATCCTCTGGTGAATAGTCAACAAGATCACAATGGAAATCACAACTATAATCCCCCTCTCGCGTTTCAGCTGAAAAATAAAATAAATAAGTAGGGTGAGATACGAATATCTCAGTATACAACACATGCATGCTATAAACAGTTTATAATCATTAAAATAGATGTTCATGCTCGAATAAGTAGCCTCGAGTAAATAGGCTCGTATAAACATTCATATCGATCATGGAATACAAATCAGCATGTAAAACAGTTTAAGTATTAATGAACAGTATAAAGTATATCAAGATCATGATTCAGAAATCAATAACAGAATCCAATATAAAAACTGGGATGTACTGAACAGTCACATCCAACCATATCATCCAATACATGCGTCAGTATGTGAACAATATCAGAAGTAAGTATTTGTAATCTCAGTATCATTGTAGGGCTCACAAAGAAAGATACACGTTTGAGATGACTCTCAACCATATGCTATACCACCGTACGGCTTATGGGCGACGCTACTAATGATACTCAAACCTGTGAACATCACCTTAGATATGAGCCATAGTCATTGACTTATTGCACACGAACTCAGCCGAGTTAGCATGAACCACCAGCATGCAGCACCGAAATCAATACATGGAGATGGTCGCTTATCCACATGTACAGGAAATCACCAGTTGAGCATCGGGCTGTCCCTCCAGACATAGGACCCTCCCGAGCAAACCAACTTGCAAAAGAAGCGCGTTCGCAACAGGGAGTAACTCAACCCAAATGAAATATCCCTTAGCTATCTAGCCAAAACTATGGATCCATAACCAGCTATGTCCACTAGACACCAAAAATCCCTAAGGACTAATATTTTTGTATGTAATAGTGCCTAACGGCATATAATGGTTAAATCTGTAATTTCTTTCATTATCGGGTTAACTGGGTTCAAAATCTGATCTGGAAATCCTGTATATCATATTCTAGTTAACAGTATAAATTTACATGTCATTTAATTAATTAACTCAAATTTACAAGTTTAGTTCTCCCAAAACTTAGGTTTCTTGTTATTTACAAAGCTTGGCAACTAATTACCCTAAATACCTTCCTATTTTTATTTCCTTGCAAACCAGGTAATTGGTAATTTATTTTGATCTTAAAACATCTTATTTAAAGGTTAAAATTGGTTAAAAATAGTTTGGAATTGAATCAGGGGTTAAATTTACAAAAAATTGCATTTTCTGGACAAAGCACTCAGGATCGCCTAGGATCGCTCAAGCGGTCTAGGGTAGGCGGTAGTTCAAAATCGATCGCCGACGATAAGTCTGTAGGCGGTCTTGGGTGGTCAACATTTTTCAACAAGCACCTGGGAGCGCCGAGGATCACTGAGCATAGTAAGCTTGGCGGTCTCCCAAAAACAAACACACAGTGTTTAAAAACTTGATTTTTCATGTCTAAGATGATTCTAACATATTTATAAGATTGATATCAAGCTAAATACATATATATACAACACAAAAACTTGCAATAGAGATTAAACCAATCGAGAATACAAAATGCATGATAAAACAGTGCTGCCTACCTCTGTTCGACTGTTCCTCCTCTTCTTCCCCTAACTAGCAATGCTCACAGATGCAAGGCACTCTCTAGACGATGATGTAAGCACCTGAAAGCAAAACCCTAAAAGACAGGTCTAAACCTTCAGGAGCCAAAGATGATTTTCTGCCTAAGCCCAAATTGATTTCTATACCCTATCCCAATGGGTAGAGAATCCCGACACGGTTCCAACGCAATTACATTTGCAGGAATCGGAGCTCGGGTGGAAAAGATATGAGCAAAATCGTCCCAAGGGCAAATTAGTCAAAACTTAAAACATCTTATTTAAGTTAATCAAGACGAATAAAAAATAATAAAAATCGGAGGATCTTGATTCGCCCGAGTGGGTGGCTGAGTCACCTCAGCCGTCAACTCAACCAAAAAAGGGAGAGAAAAAGGGCAAATCTGAATGATTTTCTGCAACCATGTGCGGTTGATTTTTTCGGCCACCGCTCGTGCGAGCCAATCAAGGCAAGCGGTGCATGAAAAGTAACCGCACTTACAGTGGGGTTACATTGCGCGTCAATCTGTGCTTGACCAATTTGTCCCCCTATTTAATGCTGAAAGACGTGGCCAAACCGCACATGTTCTGCGGTTTCGACCAAACCGCACATATTGTGCAGTTCAGAACAATCCGCACTGAGTGTGCGGTTTTGTCCCTGTATACTATAAAAAGCGAATTTGAACATGGGACAAAGGATGGTTAGTCTTTACTATTTCTTCCCCTTCTTCTCTGCTCCCTGAACCTCCGGATTGCTCCTTCGTCCTACCTTCAAGCCTTTAAACCCTCCTCCAATCCATCCAAGCTCTATCTGAAAGAGTAGAGGACTACTCTTAAGGTCCACGATCTACAACAATTAAAAACTTAACAATGCGGAAACAACACACAGAGATTATACGAGGAAACCTGAATCCAGATCCAGGAAAAACCTCGAGTCTATATGAGGCGACTAACCCTTAGAAACTCCACTATTGAATGAAAGTCAATTACAAAGGGAAACACACTTAACCTTTACAATTGAACTCACTCAACAGCAATCCACAGCTCGAATCCACGAACTGTAGCACAACCTAAATCCACAGGCTGCAATTCACGATCTATCCAGATCCACAGCTCGAATCCACGAACTGCAGCACAGCTTGAATCCACAAGCTGCAAGAGACGATCAATCTAGATCCACAGTTCGAATCCACGAACTGCAACACAGCTTGAATCCACAAGCTGCAATTCACGATCAATCCAGATCGTGACAATCACCTCAGAGTCCACTGAGATGATCCAATGCAATAGGAATCCACCTATGCATCAAACAAGGTCGATCACCAATCCAGAAGATCTCAAGATCAAGTGAAGTTCCGAACTGAAGAAGAATCCTCAATCTTCAATTCCAGGTGATCTCTCTCAGATCTCCCCCTCACTCGATCACCGACTCTCTAAAGATCAATTGAATGAATCTCGAACACCTCAAGATCCAAAACGAATTAATCAAAAGAAAAAAGTCGTTTCAAAAAGAATACAGCTCGTCTATTTAAAGAAGAAATCTCAGATCGCGTCGAGCACTGGTGGCGTCGTGGTGCGATCGGGGTAGACGGTTGGAAGCGAACTCAATCCCGCTCAAATCCAAATAGACTCAGTTAAGAGCCCGCTGCCAGCGAGCTGCTAGCGGGAGGGAACGCGGCATGTGCACAGCTGATTTGTAGATCTTCAATCTTGCTCTGCACTACCAGCGGCGTGTCGGCGTCGCCTTACGAAGCTGGTACGCGTGCTTTACTTTCAAAGTGCTATCTCACTTATGCGCTGCCAGCGGAGTGGCAGCGGCGTTGTTCCTTGCAGGTGCCTTTACGAAATGTTCTTTCTTTAGAAATCTTTACATTTCCTTGAGCTACCAGCGGCGTGGTAGCTGTGTGGCAGCCTCACTTTCCTCTTTACAAAATTCATAGAATTTATATTTTGATTCTGCACATCTTGAAGATTATTAGAGGATATAATTTGTCAAACATTTGCCATATAAGGAGTGTGAGTTTTCACACTTACACTATCTCATTACCTTCTTCTTCCACTCAATCATGGAGTTGAGTTAGAAGGGAAGTTTTGAATCCAAGGAGAGCACTCTAGCTGCCGTTCCAACTCTCAGAGGATTCCACACCACCCCACAGAGGTCTCCATCCTCCGAGGTGAGTTTCCTATTACATTTTGTACAACATATGTGAATATGGATCTAATGCAAGCAGGTTTTCCTCTTTATATTGTCTTTTTTGTACACTTTGGCTTCCTCCCTTCTATTCCCCCCATGTTATGTTATTGCCTTCATAGAGAAGATGACCTCCCATGGTAAGGGGAGGCACCCCAATTCGAAAGAGAGAGAAAGGGTCTATTTTAAAGTGATTTGCATGGGTTCTTCCCCCCTTTAAGCTGCTGTTCTGTGCCATTGAATTCAATGAGAGCCTGTTCTCCTCTGTACATCTTATGTATCCTAATTACCCCCACTTCCTTTCTGTAAATTTAGTTTATTTCATTCTCTGATTTCATGTGTTAGTTCTTTGGATGCATATATGCTGGATTACATGTTCATGTTAGATGGAATAGGCAGGTAAGAGCATGCATTCATGTTCTGCTATTGACTGTCATTTGCATGCTTTGATGTTACTCTCTTAAAGTGTCTTGGATGCAAGCCTAAGCCTTGGATGATTCTGCACTTGCATGCTGTAATAGGTTATTATGAGCTAGTATTAGCATGGATTCAGGTGCTGTTATATGCTAGTGCAGAATCATCCAAGGCTTAGCCTTGCATCCAAGACACTTTAAGAGAGTAATGTGCGTGCGTCGGAAATGCGGCACGGGAAAGTTAGAAGTTGCCACCGCATGATGGGGTGCAGGCGGACACCTGGGTGCCTAATCTTGTCTATTGGGGGCTTTGGTTTGCGGCTTGAGATTCTAAGTACGGTCTCAGTTGTAGTCTGGGGAAGTCCGTAGACACCCCAGTCCACCCCGTCGGATGACAGATCCCGTGGGTTCCTTGGTTTGAGTCAACTCACTTTTGGTTTTCACCCGATTCCTAATCCGATAGGCAACTTGGTTAAGTCCGGCAGGACCACCTGAGTGGTGTGGGTCCCATTTAGTTGGTTTTATCTTATTAATTTGGTGATCTGAGTCTGCTTGAGTGGGCCCTGTTGGAAGGTCCACGGTGTCCCTGGTGGGCTTGGTTAAGCCCACAAATCCCTTGGTGGGCTTCAGTCTAGCCTGAGAGATCCTTTGGGTTCAAGTTTAGTGAATCGATTTTACTTTAGGTTTTAATTTAAAGATTTAAGTGGCTTTCATGCGAAGGTGGGTCGGCCTTGGTTGTGGGCCCTTAGGTGGGCCCCATGATGGCTGCCAAAAATGTTTTAATTTATCTTTATTTATCTTTGCAAAAGTGCACTGGACATTGGGCTTGGGGCCCGCGATCCAATTTTGGGCTTGAAAGCCCATCTCTTTGAAGTCTAGGGTTTGCACCTTAACTTGGTTGCTTAGTGGGCTTTGGCGGGCCCGATAGGCCCTAGCCCTTGGTCTCGGCCAAACCATGCAATTCACATAATTCCACACATCAAGGTTCGGGTGGGCCGCATTGGGTTTGGCCCACCCGGTTTAATTAGTTAATTTTACTTAACTTGCTTGTTTGCGTGCTTTAGCATTCGTCGGGCTTTGTGGGCCCCGTTGGAAGGCCCATAGATGTACCAAATTGGACCGGTGGTCCAAGTCCCAAGTTGGGTTTCCGGGTCACCCAAAAACCCTATTGGATCACTTGGTTGGGTTAAAACTATCAAAAAAATTCGGCCAAGATCCGAAAACACAAAAAGGGCATTTTTGCTATGTATCCGGCCTTAGTTGCCGGATACATACAGGCCATAGGTGATCTGGCCTGAGTTGGCGGATCACCTTAAAATGGCCTTTTTTTGGGGTTTGGCCATTGGGGTGATTTCCAGGGGTTCCTAGGAGCCTCCTACAAGTCATGTGGGCCCCTGGGAAGGCCCACATTGGTTCAGATTTGGAGAGAATCCTCGTTTGGCTTCCTTTGGGGTTTTCCAGCAAAGGCAATGGGGAAGGGGAGAGGGCAATGTGGTCCTTCCTTCATGGCACTAATGGGCTGTTGCTAGGGATGGTTTAGGGTTCCTAAACCTGCTGGGACAGCAAATGCTAAAGGGTATTGGGGGTCATGCTTGTCAAGCCTGGAGGTTGCCTACCAGGGAATGAAGGTGCTGTTGCTGTTGCGTCCAACAGCAGCTTGTGTTGGCCACAACAATGGGTTCAAGGGGTGATGGGATCATGCTCGGGGTGGTCCTGGGATTCCCAACCTGCTGGGACAACAGCAAGTAGTGGAGGCTTACGGGTAAAGGAAACATGCTCATGTGCATACCAAGAAAAAAAACAGCAAGCAAATAAGGACACGATTAGTGCACACAATTAGCAACATGTTTAAAATGGAAAGAAAAGAGAAACAACAGCTATGCCAATGGTGGGGGAAGCATGCTTTGGACATATAAAAGAGGACAGTAAGTTACAAAGAGGAAGAAGAGCTTGTACTTCCATCTGGAAATAGAAACCAATCCTAAATAAGCAAACAAGAACATGGTTGTGGGTTATGTGTTAGGTTTGAGAAACAAGATAAACAAGAGAAGGAAAAAAAGGGGGGGACGCTCATGGGGAGGAGGCTGCTTGGTGTTGGACAACCTGCTGGGGACAACAATGTACACCAAGGTCTACTGCTGTCCCCAGCAACAACCTATGTCGATCATGGTGAAGGGGTTGGGGGGTGCTGCTGTTGCTGGAGCAGCAGGAGCTAAGGTGGACCACGACCGTGGCTACGGGGTGGGAGCATGCTTATTAAGCCACAAAATAGCAAGTTGAAAGAGCAAGAGGAGGGGGACATGTTAGGATTACAAAACAGTGAATGTGTCAAGGCCAAGAGGGATGCATTAGTGCACAAACGGCGGCAGCAAGTTGGCCGAGTAAACACAGCAACAATTGTGAGCTAAAAATCATGACAGATCATGTGAGAATGATAACAAAAATCCCATGCATGCATTCCCAAAATAAATCCCCACCAATGCGTCAAACAAGGGGCCTAACATATATGCATGCAAAGAGATGATTTAGCATGCATAAACAACCAAGTGCAACTAAAGAAGTCTTGCACTTATTACCACAAGAATCCACATGGCAGACTCTATGTAACCTCTTCCCATAACCTTAAAAATGCCTAGAGAAAGGTGGAGAAAGGGGATTATATTGGGGGGTGGGGGGGGGGGGGGGGGGGGGGGGGGTACATGAGAAGAGCTATTAGTGGGGAACATGCTTCCTCTTGAGATAAAGCAAGGCACACCAACTGGGTATGCATACCAGCAGCTGCAAATTCACAAGGAGTCATGTGAGGCCATTCCTCATCCTCCCATGGTACCAAGCATGAGGCCTCCCCTACCTTTGGAGACCTTCATGTTAGCAGAAGTGGGAGAGAACACATGCAAATGGACATTAAAGTGAAATCATGCCAAGTAGAAGCCAAGACTTTGTAATCACTCAAGAAAACATCCATTTTTACATATATGCAGTAGGAAATGGCAAGGAGCATTACCCGAGGGTCTTAAGACCTTCTGGAGGTGTGTAGCCTCCTTCTTGCAGCAAGAGCAAGGCTGGAAGTCCTTCTCCCAGCTCCCAATAGCAACTCACCCTTCTTTTGTTTCAGCAAGAAAGTGAAGAGGAAGAAGAAAACAAGAGTGGGATGATCTAGTGAGGGTTTGGGAAGGTGGTGGAGGCAAGGTGGGCTGGGGAGAAGGATACTCGGATGGAGACAAGTGGTGGAAGGAAGCCAAAATTTAACAAAGGGAGCCAACCCCCAAAAAGAGCTTGCTGGTGGCCTTTTATAGAGAAACTTAATGTATCCAGCATTATATGCTGGATACACTAACTCTTATTCGTAGCCGGCCTCCATGGCCGGCCACACACATGTCACTTTGTATCCGGCATTAAATGCCGGATACAAAACACAATTATTCGAAATTTTAATGCCGCTGCGAATTTGTCGGGGAATCGGCGCCAATCTCGCTAGAAAATATCCTTGTATCCGATGAATAGTGTCGGTTATACACTGAGGTATGTGTATCCGACATATTTGGTCGGATACAAATCGAAAAATTATTGATTTGCCCCTAGATATTCGCAGATTCATCCGATACTCTTAGATATTCACAGATTTGGTCCCTGCAAAATTTTGCTTTAAACCCTGGGATATTTTGCATGTTTGGATATTTACGGATTGCCCCTCGAGATATTTTCTTGTGCCACTCACCACGTGTGCGGCTTTTTGCCACGTGTGCAGCTTTCTGGGTTTTGCTGCTCGTAAACTTCGACAGCTCATATCTCCTTCATCCGGACTTTGATTTGAGCAAACTCAGTTGCGTTGGACTCGTATCAGAGCCCTCTATCCAATGATATAGAGCTAAGTACCTGGCTCGGGGTTCAAAAAAAGTCAACTTTCGGCTCACCCTCAAGTTTGACCGGCCCCTAGATCCTTCATCTGGACTCCAATTCCAGCAAACTCAGTTGCGTTAGACTCATGTCGGGATTCTCTATCCGTTGAGATAAAGCAAGGTGGCCAATTTTCACTTGATCAAAAGGTCAATTTTTGACCCCTCAGGGTTTGACTTTTTAGCCGGGTTTTGCATTTCCGACTTTTTCGGGAGCGCAAAAATGAGGTGCTTACAGCTGCCCCTCTTTGCCGGAGTCACCTTGTGGATGAACGGCAAAGAGAAAAAAGAATCTCGTTTTTGCACTTGGCATTTCTGTCGACATGGTCGACGAGCTTAGTCTTTTAAAGTTTTCATTTTGAGAGGGAAGCGGCCAATGATGTGGCGTCACTTCCTGGCTTCAGAGTTTCCTTACCCTTTGCTTTTCGGGTTTTTGTAGGGCAACTCTTCAGCAATTAGATTTATGTTTGAAAGAGATTAGATTGGACTTGAGCTCGCCAACCTGTTTTGGCGTTGATGCCAGACACTTGACAATGTTCTTTTCTTCTTGTTTGTTTCATTAAAGCTTTTAGGTGACTTTAGACTTCTGATCCATTTTGTGTCTTTTACTTGAGGCTTGCTTGCATTTTTTTTCTAGGGATTTGATGGCCAGGGGTTGGTTTAGGATGCAGGATGGCTGGAGAAAGAAGGAGGGAAGAGCGGAGGAGGAGTTGCTGTTTGTGAGGAGGTGCTTCCAGCGCTGTCCAGTGCCTCAAGGGAGCTCACACACCTGCTCTATTCTACTTACAAAAATGTGAAATCAAAAATTACAATAGGGCCATCCTGCCCAATGAGATCTTCATCTTTGCTTGCTCTTCTTCATGCCTCGCTGCTTCTTTCTTATGCAGCGTGCCTCCTGATTGGCTTTTCTTTACTCATTGCTTTTTCCTCAGTCGGGCCTTGTTTTTTTTTTTCCGACATGTGTGCAGGTTCTCTTGTGAAGGGTGCTTCGCTAGGGATAAGTGGGGATCCCTCACACTGTCTTTCTTTCTTTGTAAGGCCTTTTCTTTCAACTTGGGTGTGAAGTCTTCACGTCCGTTCGGGCTCTTGTTGGGTGCGAGAAGACTCCACCACAGATTGGCACGAGCTTGCTTTGTCTTCTTTTCCGCTCTTCTTCGCAAAGCCGGCCTCTTCAGACTGGGTGAGGCTTGGGAAGCTTACATCATCAGGCATCACTCTCTCTTATTGTCAGAACGAGCTCCACTGGGGATTGGAGGATCTCGTCCTCTGTTGGTTGAAAGCCTTCCACTGGGGATTTTGGAGGGTATTATACTATGTTTACTGAGGGAACTCCACTGGGGATTTAGGAGAAGATGTCTGTCATCCCACTTTCGTTGTACCTGTGAAGGCGGGAAAAGACAACATGTTAACCGTGGAATAGCTGGGGAATGCAAAACATTCATCTTATTCTCTCCTTGCTCTGAGCCTTTTGCCCATTGCAGCTAGCAGCGGCCTCTGCCAAGGTCCAGATATTATCAACTCAGGTTAGTAGCACAATGTGGAGCTCACAAATAGTTAAGCAGAATAATTATAGAAAAAACAGGTGTGACAGTGTGTGCCTATGTCTGCATTATCAAAGAAATTTCCATGATCAGACGGGACTTGGAGTGCTTGGTATTTTTAGTAGCATTGTCATCACAGGCCCCTGTGAAGTCTTTAACTCAGGCACAAACTGCCGGTCTGGACCCCTCAAATCTGTTCACTCTTTCTCATCTTACTGTCTGCCACTGTCACTGTTCTTCCTGTACCTTGCTTTGCTCAATCCAGATGCGACCAGTTCTTTTTTTCTCTCTTCTTCTTTTTTTTTTTTTTTGGGTGACTGACCACACAACGCCTTTTTTCGGGATTTTGCTATGTCCAGCCTTTCTGGGAGGTTCTGAATTCCGTCATCATTGATGAATGCAGACTTAACTATTTGCCCTGATCATTCTTTAGGCGTAGTACAACTTGACTGTGTCTGCATTTATCGGCTCAGGAAAAATTGGCCCGTCCATTTCTTGTAGGATAAGTGCTCCTCGGGATAGAACTTTGTGGACTACGAATGGCCCTTCGTAGTTCGGCTTGAATTTCCCTCTGTTGTCCTCTTGATGAGGAAAAATTCTCTTTAGTACCAGGTTTCCCACCTTGAACTGTCATGGCTTCACTTTCTTGTTGTAGGCTCGCGCCACTCTCTGTTGATAGAGTTGGCCATGACATAAGGCCTTGATCCTTTTTTCATCCAATAATTGCAACTAGTCAAATCTGGACTCTTCCCATTCGACGTCACTGATCTCAGCTTCCTTTAGAATCCTGAGTGACGGGATTTGCACTTCCATGGGGAGGACTGCTTCCATTCCATATACCAAGGAGAAAGGAGTTGCCCCAGTCGATGTTCTGATCGATGTCATGTAGGCGTGCAGTGCATAAGGCAGCTTCTCATGCCAGTCTCTGTAGGTTACTACCATTTTCTCGAGTATCCTCTTCAGATTCTTGTTGGCAGCCTCTACTGCTCCGTTCATCTTGGGCCGGTAGGCCGTGGAGTTTAGATGTCTGATCTTCAGATCTTCACACATCTTTTCCATGTCCTTATTATTCAGATTCTTCGTATTATCAGTGATAATCGCTTCTGGAACTCCGTAGCGACAGACTATATTGTTTCTGATAAATTTGAGCACATGGGATTTCTTCAAATCTACAAAGGACATGGCTTCTACCCACTTGGTGAAATAATCGATCAGCACTAGAATGAATCGATACCCGTTCGAAGCCTTCGGATGAACCTGGCCTATCATGTCAATCCCCCAGATAGCAAATGGCCAAGGAGACGTCATGGAATGCAAAATATTTGGTGGCGCATGGATGTTGTCGACATAAATCTGGCACAACTGGAATTTTCTGACATGAGCGTAGTAGTCTGCTTCCATGTTCATCCAATAATAACCCATTCTTAGAATCTTCCTTGCTAGCATATGCCCATTCATGTGTGTGCCGCACAACCCTCCATGGACTTCCTCAATCAACTTCTACGCCTCGGCTTCTCTGACACATAGCAGTAGGGAGTCATTGTATGACTTCTTGTACAGTCTGCCCCCACTGTAGAAGTATTGCCCTGCCAACCTTTGGATAGTTCGCTTCTCTGCAGCCGAGGCACCTTCTGGCAAAGTTCTGTCATTTATGTATCTCTCGATGTCTGCGTACCAAGGCTCCTCTACGGGTGTGCTTTTCTCGATATTGAAGCAGTAAACAGGGTAACGCCAAATTTCTATTTCCAGTGGTTGCACCCAAGTATCATCCGTGATGGTGGCCATTGATGCCAACATAGCTAGTGCATTTGCAAATCGATTCCCGTCTCATGGCATGTAATCGAATGTCACGCTCTCGAATTGCTCTTCCAGTTCCTTGACCAGTTCTTGGTACGGCACCAACTTCACATCTCTGGTCTTCCAGTTTCCCATTAATTGATAGATGATAAGACTTAAATCATCGAATACTTTTAGCTCTTGTATATGCATCTCGATTGCCGCTCGCAAGCCTAACACACATGCTTCATACTTGGCCATGTTGCTAGTGCAATAAAACATGAGTTTCGCTGCTATTGGGTGATGAACACCATCTGGGGAGATCAGCACTGCTCCAATTCCTTTTCCATTCACATTGACTGCCCCGTCAAAGAACATTTGCCACTTGGTTTCTTCTGTATCATCTGCAGACTCTGCACACATCACATCTTCGTCCAGGAAGTGAGTCAGAAGTGGTTGGTAGTCAGGTAGTGGATGCTCTGCCAAGTGATCTGCCACAGCTTGTCCTTTTATTGCCTTTTTAGTCGTGTAGAAAATGTCGTACTTAGACAAGAGGACTTGCCATCTGGTGACCCTGCCAGTGGAGATCGGTTTCTCAAAGATGTATTTCAAAGGATCTAGATAGGAGATCAGCAAGACTGTATGACTGAGCAGATAATGCCGAAGCTTCTGAGCTACCCAGACCAAGGCGCAACATGTCTTTTCAAGCACTGTGTATCTGACTTCGATGTTGGTAAATTTCTTGCTCAGGTAGTAGATTGCTTGTTCTTTCCTTCCTTTCTCATCGTGTTGCCCTAACACACATCCTACAGCCGTCTCGGAGACTATCAGATACATAATCAAGGGTTGTCTCGGGACAGGCGGGACCAATGTCGGCAGACTCATAAGATAGTCCTTGATCTTATCAAACGCTACTTGACAGTTGTCATTCCAAAGCACAGGGTTGTCTTTCTTTAGCAGCTTAAATATAGGCTCACTCACAGGAGTCATCTGCGCAATGAACCTACTAATATACTGCAATCTACCCAGGAACCCTCTCATTTCCTTTTCTGTCAATGGAGGAGGCATCTCCAGAATCGCCTTTGTTTTGACGGGATCAACCTCAATGCCTCGCTTGCCCACTATGAAGCCAAGCAGCTTTCTCGAAGTCACTCCAAACACACACTTGTTTGGGTTGAGCCGAAGTTTGTGCTCTCTGAGTCTATCGAACATTTTTCCAAGGTTCACCAAGTGGTCTTCTTCTTCCTTAGAATTTGCTATCATGTCATCCACATACACTTTCATTTCCTTGTGCATCATGTCGTGGAACAACAGAGTCATCGCACGCTGATATGTAGCGCCCGCATTCTTCAATCTGAATGGCATTACGCGGTAGCAGTAAGTGCCCCAGTGCGTGATAAAGGATGTTTTTTCCATATCCTCAGGTGCCATCCTTATTTGGTTGTAACCAGAGAAACTGTCCATGAAAGAGAACATCGAATGCGTTGCTGTATTGTCCACCAGTACATCAATGTGCGGCAATGGGAAGTCATCCTTCGGACTTGCTCTATTCAGATCTCTATAGTCAACACACATCCTGACTTTCCCGTCTTTCTTGGGAACTGGCACGATGTTGGCTAACCACTCTGGATAGTGAGTTACTTGCAGGAATCCGGCATCCAACTGCTTGGTGACCTCTTCCTTGATCTTCAGGGCCCATTTCTGCTTCATGCGCCTGAGCTTCTATTTCACAGGTACGGCCTCAGACTTTGTCGGTAACCGATGCACAACCAAGTCCGTGTCTAACCCGGGCATATCCTATGACCATGCAAACACGTCAGAATAAGATTTAAGAAAATCAATCATCTGTTTTCTCAATAATGGTGATAGCTTTTTACCAATTTGGGGTATCCTTGGTTGTGCTATTTCACCTATGTCAATTGACTCTGTTTCTTCAATGTTGGCCTGGAGACCCTTTTCGTGCCTTTCCAATGCAAGTTGGATTTCAAGCGGGGTCTCCCATGATTCATCGTCGTCCTCATGCTCGAAAGGCTCACAGGGGACGATGTCTGAATCTTCTTGCTACGATGGGCAAGTGCCCCAATCTGATTTGTCGAGTTCTTGCTCATTTTCAGGATTGGACACTGGCTCATGCATTTCATTTATTATTGCCATCTGCAGTGGCTTTTCAATTTCTTCTTGTTCTTTTTGTTCAATTATGGCAGTCTTATTACCTATCCTGTGCCCCGGATCTTCCAGGTGCGCGTCGGGATTGACATTAAGATTGTGATGCTCAAGTTGCTTATTTTTGTTATTTTCATTGTCAAACAGATGCAAGTAGTAGGAAGCATTTAGATATTCATTGAAAATTTCAGTAGTAGCTACAACAGAAATTTCAGAGGTGACAGAAACCCCCTTTTGGATAGTAGCTTTGTTGATAGCAAAAGGTATGGCGCTCCAGTTCTTCAGTGGTGCCTCGTTTTCTTTGTTGATAGCAATCGTCTTCTCTGGCTCTTCCGCGAGCACCATGTTGGCGCTCTCATCAGAAAATATGTAGATAGGATCATGTGCTGCGCCTCCTACCGACTTGTTCTGGCTTCTCTCTGATCGGGGGCTAGACTCTAACGATACCCTTATCCACGATCCACCGAGGGGGATTGCCATCGGTATCTCGTCTTCGGGTGGGGCGTAGGCAATGGTGACTCCGTTGGTCGGGTCAACTCTGGGTGGTGCAAATGCTATGGGTATCCCGGTTGGTATCCCAGGCACAGTGGAAGAGTAAGTTGGTGGCGCCCATTTGCCGTAGGCTGCATGGTACACTTCTTCCGATACTGGCCCTAACACTTGGGGCATGCTACGGAACATGCGGTTCAAACCATCGTGAGTTCCGGGGTGCGGGATATATGGGGGTGGAGGAGGCGACCTTGGCCTACGGGTTGGCACTCCTGAGCTGTTTCGCCCTTCCATCATGCAGACATACATGATTGGACCTTCTTCTTTGGATTCTTCCAGGGGAACAGGTGGTGGCACTTCCATCACAAATGCAGAGTTGATCGGGATCCCATCAGGGATGAACTGTTCATCTGGTGGGGCGAAGGCCATGGTGACTTCGTCAACAGAGTCCAGGGCAACCAATGCTGGCAGGCCATTTGGCAACCCTTCAGGAGCCAATGGGTCTATTTCCACTATATCTCCAATCATTTCCATAGATGGTGGCTCCTCCCAGAGCATCTGAGCCAGGCCTTGTAGGTAGTCCTCTTCTCTGGTCAGGGTGTCCATAAACTCATCTCCCCACCCTTGGGGGACTATGTTCTCGATGGCTTGGGCTGCCCTATGCTCCATGTTGGTGAAGCGATGGTACAAGTTCTCGTGCATGCTGTGCGCACCTGATTTCGGTCGCACGACGAGGCGCATGTAAAATGATGCGTGCCTCAGGATTTGTTTGGAGTCGTTACTGCCTGATGGGGTGCAGGCAGACACTTGGGTGCCTAAGTTTTTCTATTATGGCTTGGTATGCGGCTTGAGATTCTAAGCAAGTTCTCGGTTGCAATCTGGGGAAGTCTGTAGACACCCCAGTCCATCCCGTCGGTTGATGGGTCCCATGGGTTTCCCTGGTTTGAGCAACTTTGGTCTCTCACTCATTTGATTCCTATTCCAGCATGCACAGTTTTGGTTAAGTCTAGTGGGACCGCCAAAGTGGTGTGGGTCCCTTTACTTGATTTTATCTTCTTATCTTAGAGTGATCTGAGTCTGATCGGGCAGGCCACATTGGAAGGCCTGCGGATACCTTAGTAGGCTTGGTTAAGCCCATGTGTCCCCTGGTGTGCCTCAGTCTAGCTTGAGAGGCCCTTTGGGCTTTGGTTTCAATGAATTGATTTTACTTTAAAGTTTAAGTTGAATTTAAAGTGATTTTCATGCAAAGGTGGGCTGGGTTGGTTTGTGGGCCCTTGAGTGGGCCACACAGCTGGTTGCCAAGTGATTTTGTGTTATCTTGATTAATTATACCAAAGCGAGCCAGGCATTGGGCTTGGGGCCCTTTACCTAGGCTTGGGCTTGAAAGCCCAAGGCTTCTTGAGTTAGGGTTTGGAAACCCTAACCTTTCCTGGGTTCAATAGGCTTAGTGGGCCCGACAGGCCTTGCCCTTGGTCTCGGCCAAACCACCACATAATTTGAGCATGCATGCCCTGAATTGGGCTTTGGTGGGCCTCAATGGGTTTGGCCCACTCAATCAATTTAATTGCCTTTATTTAACAAAAGTAAGTTTTATTGGGCATGGTGGGCTCCGTTGGAAGGCCCACTGGGAATCAAATTGGGCCGGGTCGGTCCATGGCCCATCTTGGGTCTCCGGTTGACCCGGAAACCCTACTGGTTCATTCGGATTGATCAAACAGATCAAGAAAATAGCACAAGATCATAAAAATAGCAAAATGGCATTCTGGCATTGTAGTCGACCTGGGGTGTCGGCTACTCAATGGAACATATGTAGCCGGCCTGAGATGCCGGATATACATAAAGACCAGTGTATCCGGCATCTCTAGCCGGCTACAAATAGGGCCCTGTTGATCCGACCTGAGTTGTCGGATCAACCTAAAAACATGGTTCTTTCAGATTTTTGCATTGGGCATGGGTTCTTGGGCTTCTTGGGGTGTTCGGCAGTGGAACAGGGACTCAAGTGTCCCTGTCTTGACTCTTCACATTCCACATATAACAAACAATCATGGCATAGGGGAACCTGGAACCAAATCAAAATGTATACTTTTGGAACCCTGAAGCACATGCATGCATTTCTACATATTATGCTCATGAACAGTAGAGTACATGTGAGTGCTCCTACGCATGAAGATCAAGTGACACATGAACATAGGGATAGCTTAGCATGATTCTAATGATGATATGCCAGCATGAGGATGTATTTGGGGCATGTGTACCCTTACATGCAAAAAAGATGAGCATGCTTATTAGACATGGCAGCAATTATAAGGCATTAAGGTGGGGGCATGGAGGATCAAACACTCAAAGAGACTATGCATGCAATCTAACCTATACGAACCAACCAACTCCATCATCAATCTTCATGCTCAAAACAACCATAAATTCATCTAAAAGATATCCATTCAATGAAGGGAAAGAGGGGGTTAAAAATGGGATACAAAAGATGGCATGCACAAGAGGAACATGCTCCTCTTTTTGATGGAAATAGCCCAAAATAGAAACCAACAAAACAGTGGTCGAATGGACCTTCTTAATCAACCAAAGAAAACTTTTCTCCCTCTCTTTAGGCTACCGGAGATTCTCGTCTTACCATGAGAGAATACCCACCCTTAAATGAGCCTAAAGAGGCTAGTAAAAGGGGAAAACATGCTTGGAAAAAGGGGATACAGCACATACACAATGAAAAAGTGAAGCAACATGCTTTGATCATTTTTATTTTAACATATGTTACATAAAACTTAGTGGGAATCATACCTTGAAGTGTAAGACCCCTTTGGAGATGTGCTTTAGCTACTTTGTGACACCACAGTCCTTGGGCAGCACCTCCTCCTCTCCAAATGATCTCCAAGACCTCCTTCTTCTCACTTGAATGTGGTGGAGAATGGTGGTGGAAAATGGTGGTGGGGGGTTTAGGAAGCCATGAAGAGAGCTTGGGAGAGATGGGAGAGCTTGGGAGAGATGGGAGAGAAGAACAATGGGCTAACAAAAATGTGCTCCACCCCCTAATGCATCCCACCCCCTCCCCTTTTATAGGAGAGGTTGCTTAAGGGTTAAGAAATACCAATTTTTAAATATTTTTATCAAAAGTGACTTTTTTATTGTTATTTCTTACTTGTGACTTATTACTTTTGCTTAAGGGTTAAGAAAGATTCTTTTGTTAATATTTTTTACTTAGGGGTTAAGAAAGACTCTTTTTGTTAATATTTTTGTTTACTTAAGGGTTAAGAAAGGGGGACGTCCACGTGGCGCAGTTTGCCATGTGGACAGTTTATTTTTGACCAAGGATTGCCCATAATTCTCTCATTTGAGCTCCGATTCTGGCAAACTCAGTTGCGTTGGAACTGGATCAACATCCTCTATCTACTGAGCTAGAGTTTAGCATCAAATTCGAGTTTTTAGCAGAAGTGCCAAGTCGCATCCCGGAGCCAATTTTGCTCATATTTCCTTATCCGGGACTCCGATTCCAGCAAACTCAGTTGCGTTGGAATAGTGTCGAAATGCTCTTTCTGCTAGTATCAAATGGGGTAGCTAATATGGGGTTTAGCAGAAAGTCAATTTCTGATTTTCTCAAATTTGACCAGTCCATAACTTCTTTATTTGGACTCCGATTTGAGCAAACTCAGTTCCATTAGAATCGTATCGGAATCCTTTTTCCAATGGTGAAAAGTATGGTGACTGATTTGCACCAGATAAAAAAGTCAACTTTTTGACTTTCTCAAGTTTGACTTTTCAATTAAAATTTCATTTTCTGCATTTTGGGAGGTACAAAAATGAGGTGCTTACACACGCATATGGGCCAGTAGGGGTCTCTTCCTTCAATTCTGGCTCTTTTCCTCTCAGCACTGTTCCCAAGGAGTCGGGAGTAGTCTTCCGGCTGTGGCCTGAACCCCAATCCAAACCCAGTGGTCTGCTCATAAGGTTGGATGGCTGCCTTAATTCCCTGCTTATACCTGCCCAGTCCATCACCAGCTCTGAGACCCCAATCTGCGCAGTTAGCAGCGCTAAACATGTACTTTCTTCTCCTCTTCGAGAGTCGTTGCCCCCTTTCAGATTCAGAGATACGATTCACCTGCACGATTTCCACTGCCTGGAAATTAAGTGTGGTGGGTAACTAATAGTCCACATAGGGTACTCCGACCCTTTCGAACTCCCGGTGGTCTTCCGCATGTACCGTGATCAGCTCATTACCCGATACAAATTGGACCATTCTGTGCAGTGTGGAAGATACTGCTCCTGCCTGATGCAGCCAAGGCCTCCCAATCAGCAAATTAAATGAGGGGTTGATATCCATGAGTTCAAACTCCATGGTAAAGGGCCTATCTGCAATTATGATTACCAGAGTGACCTCTCCCAGTGAGTCTCTTCTGGCGTTGTCGAAGCCTCTGACATTATGAGCGCTTGGCTTGATCATCGAAGGATTTAGCTACAGGCTATGGAATGTCCTCATTGGACATATATTCAGTGCCGACCATTGTCGATCATGGCCCGCTTTACAATGAGATCTACACATTTCACGGTTATGTAGAGCAGCTCAGTGTGGTCACAACCCTCAGGTGGCAGATCTGCTACAGAAAAGGAGATGGCCTGGGGTGCCATGATCACTGACACCACTGCCCCTAGTTGCCTAGGATCGATGCTTGCTGGTACATGCGTGTCACCCAGGACCTTCATTTACACTGCCCTGTGCTTTTCCGAATCAATCAGAAGTCACATTATGGAGATCTTGGCAGGCACCTTGTTGAACTGCTGGAGGATGTCATACTCTAGAGTGAAAACGCTGTGGTGCAAATCTATGATCTCCTCTTCGGTGGCCCTTCCCTTTCTCTTGAGGGTCTATGGCAATTCAGTAACCACATCCTTTCCTTTTTCTTTCCTCTTTGCTTCTGCCTCCGCTCCCTCCTCTGGTGCGGGTGGGGGATCGGTGTTTACGTATCGACCGGATCGGGTGATACGGTCGATTTTTGCCTCAATGGTGGTGGTGAAGGTAGCTGGATGGTGGAAAGATTGGGTGGGGTAAGGTGGGGGCACGGCCTTGTTCGAAGGTGGTTCCAGGTTGAGCTTGGAGAGGTTCAGGGTAGGTGGTTCAAATGAAAGGGAGAAGGGGTCTTGTGGAGGTGAGTCCATGATGTCGTGGATGTTGAGGGTCAAAGGGCTAGGGTGAGAGACGGGGGTAGGGTAGAAGAATTCTTGGTCTTCGGATGGGTGGAAGTGCACCAAAGGGAGACCTGTGGGGAGTCACCGCCATCTCCTTCAATGACGTTCACTGTCTCACTCTCTTCTGCTAATGTGTCATCTGAGTCAGTATCAGCGGACTCGTCGGAGCTCTCATACGGATCAGGCAGGTTTACGAGTTCAGGAGTGGATGGTGGTTCCTCTTCCGCAGTGGCATGAGGGGGGACGAACCATTCATGCATGTTGTATGGAAGGGGGACGGGATTAGACTCAAGTGATGACGAGTCGGCAGAGTATACCAGATAGGGGTGTGGCTCCGACGTCGCGGACATGTACTCTGGCGGCCATTCGGTGGACAATTGGGGAGGCACCCTTGAACTACCCACTGACGCGTCCGAGATCTGAGGTCTATCCCGGATCTGGAGTCCACTGGAACTGCCCACTCCTTCTCTGCATGGAGGGGACGGGGAGTCGCTGATCCATCCGCACTGTACTGGGTTCCATGACCCCATGACTTCTTCACTGCTTTGCGGTTCATCTTCAATCGTACAGATGCAGACATCTGTATTCTCCTTAACTGCAATTGTTGTCAATTGGGTTCTTGTTCGAAGTTGCACTTTCACTGTCTGCCCTGGTCGACCAATAAGTACTGAAGGGTTGAGCTGCCTGGTGCCCTAATCGCTACTCACCTGATTCTCCGTTCTACTAGTGGAGGCCTTTGAGTGATCTGGGAGAGGATTGGTAGTTACGCCGGCTGCTGGAGTCTGAACGGGTGGTGCCGGGGGGTCGACCGTGATGCATTTACTGTCAATCAGGTCCTAGATGTCGTGCCTTAGATCCCAGCACCGATTGGTGTGGTGCCCTGGAGCACCCGAGTGGTACTCGCATCGCTCTGCTGCATTATAGCTTCTGGCGTTGACCAATCTGGGGTTCGGGGGTTTGACTTGCACATACCCCTTCTTCAGCAAAGTTGGCAATGCAAGTGCATATGGGAATGGAGTGAAAACCCTTTTCATCCTGGCCTCCATTTCTTCTCTCGTCTTTCTTACCCCTTGGTAAGCTGCCTGCTTGATTCCTTGGGGTGCCACTGCCTCTGGCCGGAAGAAGTGGTGGGGTTGTGTGGGGTACACATAGTTCACCGCTTGTTGTTCCTGCCTCCTGGGCTTTTGCCCTTGGTTTTTGCTAGTTGGCCCTGTTACTGGCCTTCTGGGTGCAGAACTCTGCCCACTGCCATCTATCTTTCCGGTCCTTATTGCGTCCTCAATCCGATCTGCAGTCAAGATCAAGTCATTGAAGTTCGACGTACTCTACCCCAGCAGCAAAGTGAAGAAACGCTGACCCAATGACGCGATAAACAGGGATGTCATCTCCTGTTCCAACAATGGCGGCTGTACCAATGCTGCCAATTCCTTCCAGCACTTGGCGTATTCTCTCACTGACTCCTGACTCTTCTTAGCCAACCTCTGCAATTCTGCCCTGGTCTGTACTATCTGACTGTTCAGGCGGTATTGATGGATAAAGACTGCTGCCAGGTCATTCCATGTTTTCATCTTAGCCTTGTCCAAACTCAAGAACCAAGAGTAAGCGGCCCCAATTAATGACTTCTGTAAGAACTGCACCATGATCCGTTCTTCCTTGGCGTACTGGCACATGTCACCTGAGTATGACCTCAAATGGTTCAGTGGGCACCCTGTGCCGTCAAACTGGTGCAACTCAGGGCATTTGAACTTAGCCGGGAGTTGGATGTCCAAAAAGAAACAAAGGTTGTCCAGTGTAGCCTCACTCTGCACTATACTAGGTTGGAGCTGTTTGAGTTGCTCCTTCAGGGTGGCCATTTCTGCCCTATTCTCTTCCCTTACTGCTATCAGTTTCTCCTCAAACTGCACCTCTTGGGTTCTGTACCAGTCCTCATCGCCCTGCCCCAGATGGATGGGTAGAAATTGATCTTGTTGTGAAATGTGAAATGGTGCTGCTGGTGGTGGTGGTGGTGCTAGGGGAGGGGGATTTACCGGACGCGGCGGTGGCGCTACTTCTGCTTGTGGCAGGAACTGGGGCTGTGGTTGCTGGGCGACTGGTACCACCTGCGGGATCTGCCTCAATTCTCTCAGTTCTGTCATCAGTTCCTAGATAATGGAACTCATGCTGTCCATTTTCTGCTGCATTTCGTTGACCACTTGCGCATGACTGGACTCTGTAGGATGCTGCCCTGGCGGCGTCTGTTCTCCTTGATGATCCATATCAAGCCTTCTCCTCGATCTTAGCAGGTACGGACTTCTGAAAGCAATTTTCGTACCTGGTGGACAATAGACAGGCATTAGAGCAATTTTACACAAATTGGTTACGCAATTTATTTGATAGAATCTGTTCTTTTGATTTATGCTGATTTTTTGATTGGATTTAGACTAACTGATCTATTTTAGCTACCCTAAGGCAACAAGGGAAGAGAACCTGATTTTGAATCAACTGATCTATTTTGGCTACCCGCAAGTAACCGGGAAAGAGAACCCTATTAAATCTTGAAGCTTGATCTATTTTGGTTGTCCTAAGACGACCGGGAAAGAGAACCCTAATGACCGAATCTATTTTAGCTACCCGTAGGTAACTAGGGAAGAGAACCCTATTTTTTCTGAAAGCTAATTTTTTTGAAAGTTGATCTATTTTAGACGCTTAGGAGCGACTGGGAAAGAGAACCCGGTTCTATTGAAAGCTGGCCTATTTTAGCCATTTGGGAGTGGCTAGGAAAGAGAACCCGGTTTAACTGGTATATTTTAACCGTCTTGGCAAGGGAAGAGAACCTTGGGTTATGTTGATCTATTTTAGCTGTCTAGGCAAGGGAAGAGAACTTTCAATTTAGGGGAATTTTCTGAGCTCAGTATCACAGGGTGGGACCGTGCATGGTCACAAAGGCGGCTGAAAATAGCACTCAGGGTTGCGTTGACAAAATCCTGACTCATTCGTCGGTGGTCTCAGCAACACCAAGGTTCGGCTAGTGGTACCCGGATGCTCCGCAGCCAATATCCGATTCAACCAACGGCGGCTTTGGTGTCACTAAAAGGGGTAGGCTATGCCAGGACGCTCCTCCACCAATATCCGACTCATCCATCGGCGACTTCGGTGCCCTAAGAATTCGGCTAGTAGTACCCGGACGCTCCGCAACCAATATCCAATTCAATCACCGGCGGCTTTGGTGTCACTAAAAGGGGTAGGCTATGCTAGGACGCTCCTCCACCAATATCCGACTCATCCATCGGCGGCTTCGGTGCCCTAAGAATTCAGCTAGTAGTACCCGGATGCTCCGCAACCAATATCCGATTCAATCACCGGCGGCTTTGGTGTAACTAAAAGGGGTAGGCTATGCCAGGACACTCCTCCACCAATATCCGACTCATCCGTCGGCGGCTTCGGTGCCCTAAGAATTCAGCTAGTAGTACCCGGACGCTCCGCAACCAATATCTGATTCAATCACCGGCGGCTTTGGTGTCACTAAAAGGGGTAGGCTATGTCAGGACGCTCCTCCACCAATGTCCGACTCATCCGTCAGCGGCTTCGGTGCCCTACAGGTTAGACCGAATGATCTTGAAAAGATGCAAGTGGGTGTAATTTGAGCTCAAAGTCTTGGGTGTTTTTAACACTTGCGGGGTTTTGCGATCTCAATGGGAGAGATGCAATCAAAGGAAATTAGGTGGTCGCAGCGACCAGGAACATTGCAATTATCTGAAGAGAGGTGGTTTGTCGGAGACCGAGTTGCCCTATTGGAGGGGATTAATTCTTTTATTTCAAATTCTTGTCTTGTTATGTTTGAACAATACATAGCAAAGTGAAAATAAATTCATGCTTTAATCAAAAGGCGCCGCCGTGGCACAAAGTATATCATCATTCAGAACAAACTACAACAAAGCCAAAGTCTAGCTAGGTTGGTCATCATCATAGTGGGAGGACACGTCTTGCCTCCTCAAGGCTCGCAAAAGCTTGTTTTGCAGACGTCAGTCCTCCTCTGCGCGCTTGCGCACTAATTCCATTTCATGTTGCAAGGCCATATTGGCATGCCTACTCTCCTGTTCCGAATCCACATAAGCTGAATGGATACGGGAGTGGGTCTCCTGCAGTTCGGCCACCCTATCCCTATATGTGTTAGGGGTGGAACTGGAATGTCGCTTGAAGCGACAGGCGGAAGAGGTGGGGGGCCGTCGTGGCCGAACTCCCGAGCTATCCAATGCTCGTAGTCTCGAAAGTGCGATTCGATGAAGACGTCTTCTCGATATACACACACCATCTTCAACTCCATTTGCAGTTGCATCCTTAGTCCCTAAGTGAGTGGGACAATCAAATTGCCCAATTCGTCATTGACCGGGATTCCCTATGGTTTCCAAAACTGTCTCAGAACCCGAATCAGATAGTATGACACAGCATGGGTAAGGCCTATCAGGGCAAAGCCCTCTCTTTTCTTGAAAGCTATAATGGGAGTGTAGGGGATGTTGTATGTGCCCCACCATCGAACGCCTGTTTCTCCATTCAGATGGAGAAAGTGGTTAAACCAATCCTCACGAGCAGGTAGGTCCGGTTTGATCTCTCTTTGAGCCAACCAATAGATGTTGTCACCGGCTACCCTATAATATGCACTGACAGGTGATGACACCATCAGGTGGTCTTGTAGCCAAATGTGGAGGACGGGAGCGCACCCTTGAAACCTCCGGGTTCCGTTTTTTGACAAAGTCAGGGAATGGAACAATTGAGCTAGGATCAGTGGCATGATTCGGTACCTTGCCCTGAATTGATCCACAATTTCCATGAGGGCCAAATTAATGGTGTCTCCCCCAGTGGGAAAAAAGATTTGCAACAGAACCACAAGGGCGAAGGTGTTAAACCAAACCCGGGGTCTTTCCTGCTTTTTGTTTCTTATTTTCTTAGCAAGGAATGTTTTGGAGACCCTAGTGAATGCTTTGTCACCTCCTAAGGTCTGGAATTCTCCCCTTGAGAGGCCAAAGAAAACACAAGCTTCATTCTTGTAGCTTTCTTTGAGACTTGGCCTAGCAGGTTCTCCTAAGTCGCGAAATCGGAGGAACAGGTCAAGTTCCTCAATTGTGGGAGTCAACTCATTGATCCCGAATCGAAACACTGAAAGCTGGGGATCCCAGAAAAGTAGGGCTGCTTGGATCATGTCCCAGTTAATCGGCACATTTAAAAGGGACAAAGTCTACCCCATATGGTATTTGTGCTTCCATTCAATCTGCTCACTCCCTTGGAGCTGCCTTGTCCAAGAACGGATCCAAGGGTGTCCCAAGCGCACTTCTTTACCCTGGGGAAACGGTTCTCTCAGATGAGGATGAGCATGCCATGTCAACTATCCGATTGAAATTCCAAATCAATTTAAGGTTCCACACCAAGACTCTAAGTCAGTTCTATAACATGCATAATCTTAGCAAAAGAACTAACCACTAGCAGTTCTAACATGCTTCACAGGATAGCGTAAAAAACTAAAAAGTGCGGAATTTAACTCAGGCACACATGGTGCGTGGTTCTAAGGGTTGGCGCTAGTTGAGGTGCGACTCATAGAAATACTGGTGTAGAGGAGCATATCCAAGTCCCGATCAGCCTTCTATCTTTCATCTGCTTTTGACGTCGGACCACAGCAAAAATTACAACTTGCCACCGAGGGCGAAGGTTTACAAGATATTTACGAAGCTACAAAGAATTCATCCTTAAGGCCGTTGGGAGCCAAAAGGAAGGGTACAAATTGCTTTCAAAGCGGATAGGCTGAAAATTCCTAGATCTAGGGTTTAGTACCCATGTTTTGATCTGGCATGCTTTCATCTGTTTGTCTAATCTGGCCGGCTTTCGTCTGCTCTAAAAGACCAATCTGGACTTAAAGTGCTCCCAGCGGACTCTAATGGGTCAAGACCCATAGTATACAGGACTCAATGCATGGATCTGGGGTGGTTCCCTTGATCAAAGTTAGGTGAGCTTCTTAAATTAGGGCTGAGGTAGCCCAGAAGTCGCCACCGCCTGATGGGGTGCAGGCGGACACCTGGGTGCCTAATCTTGTCTATTGGGGGCTTTGGTCTGCGGCTTGAGATTCTAAGTAGGGTCTCGGTTGTGGTCTGGGAAAGTTCGTAAACACCCCAGTCCACCCTGTCTGATGACGGGTCCCGTGGGTTCCTTGGTTTGAGTCAACTCACTTTTTGTTTTCACCCGATTCCTAATCCTATACGCAACTTGGTTAAGTCCGGCTGGACCACCTGAGTAGTGTGGGTCCCGTTTAGTTGGTTTTATCTTATTAATTAAGTGATCTGAGTCTGCTTGAGTGGGCCCTGTTGGAAGGTCCACAGTGTCCCTGGTGGGCTTGGTTAAGCCCACAAATCCCTTGGTGGGCCTCAGTCTAGCCTGAGAGATTCTTTGGGTTCAAGTTTAGTGAATCGATTTTACCTTAGGTTTTAATTTAAAGATTTAAGTGGGTTTCATGCGAAGGTGGGTCGGCCTTGGTTTGCAGGCCCTTAGGTGGGCCCCCATGATGGCTACCAAAAATGTTTTAATTTATCTTTATTTATCTTTGCAAAAGTGCACTGGACATTGGGCTTGGGGCCTGCGATCCAGTTTTGGGCTTGAAAGCCCATCTCTTTGAAGTCTAGGGTTTGCACCTTAACTTGGTTGCTTAGTGGGCTTTGGCAGGCCCAATAGGCCCTAGCCCTTGGTCTTGGCCAAACCATGCAATTCACATCATTCCACACATCAAGGTTCGGGTGGGCCGCATTGGGTTTGGCCCGCCCGGTTTAATTAATTAATTTTACTTAACTTGCTTTTTTGCGTGCTTTAGCATTCATCGGGCTTGGTGGGCCCCGTTGGAAGGCCCATAGATGTACCAAATTGGACCGGTGGTCCAGGTCCCAAGTTGGGTTTCCTGGTCACCCGGAAACCCTATTGGATCACTTGGTTGGGTTAAAACTATCACAAAAATTCGGCCAAGATCCAAAAACACAAAAGGGCATTTCTGCCATGTATCCTGCCTTAGTTGCTGGATACATACAGGCCATAGGTGATCCGGCCTGAGTTGCCGGATCACCTTAAAATGGCATTTTTTTGGGGTTTGGCCATTGGGGTGATTTCCAGGGGTTCCTAGGAGCCTCCTACAAGTCATGTGGGCCCCTGGGAAGGCCCACATTGGTTCAGATTTGGAGAGAAGCCTCGTTTGGCTTCCTTTGGGGTTTCCAGCAAAGGCAATTGGGAAGGGGAGAGGGCAATGTGGTCCTTCCTTCATGGCACTAATGGGCTGTTGCTAGTGATGATTAAGGGTTCCTAAACCTGTTGGGACAGCAGATGCTAAAGGGTATTGGGGGTCATGCTTGTCAGGCCTGGAGGTTGCCTACCAGGGAATGAAGGTGCTGTTGCTGTTGAGCCCAACAGCAGCTTGTGTTGGCCACAACAGTGGGTTCAAGTGGGGATGGGATCATGCTCGGGGTGGTCCTGGGATTCCCAACCTGCTGGGACAGCAGCAAGTAGTGGAGGCTTACGGGTAAAGGGAACATGCTCGTGTGCATACCAAGAAAGAAAACAGCAAGCAAATAAGGACACGATTAGTGCACAAAATTAGCAACATGTTTAAAATGGAAAGAAAAGAGAAACAGCAGCTATGCCTATGGTGGGAAGCATGCTTTGGACATATAAAAGAGGACAGTAACTCACAAAGAGGAAGAAGAGCTTGTACTTCCATCTAGAAATAGAAACCAATCCTAAATAAGCAAACAAGAACATGGCTGTGGGTTATGTGTTAGGTTTGAGAAACAAGATAAACAAGAGAAGGACAAAAAGGGGGGGATGCTCATGGGGAGGAGGCTGCCTGGTGTTGGACAGCCTGCTGGGGATAGCAGTGTACACTAAGGTCTACTGCTGTCCCCAGCAGCAACCTATGTCGATCATGGTGAAGGGGTTGGGGGGTGCTGCTGCTGCTGGAGCAGCAGCAGCTAAGGTGGACCATGACCGTGGCTACAGGGTGGGAGCATGCTTATTAAGCCACAAAATAGCAAGTTAAAAGGGCAAGGCGAGGGGGACATGTTAGGATTACAAAACAGTGAATGTGCCGAGGCCAAGAGGGATGCATTAGTGCACAAACGGCGGCGGCAAGTTGGTCGAGTAAACACAAAAACACAGCAACAATTGTCAGGTAAAAATCGTGACAGATCATGTGAGAATGATAACAAAAATCCCATGCATGCATTCCCAAAATAAATCCCCACCAATGCGTCAAACAAGGGGCCTAACATATATGCATGCAAAGAGATGATTTAGCATGCATAAACAACCAAGTGCAACTAAAGAAGTCTTGCACTTATTACCACAAGAATCCACATGGCAGACTCTATGTAACCTCTTCCCATAACCTTAAAAATGCCTAGAGAAAGGTGGAGAAAGGGGATTATATTGGGGGGTGGGGGGGGGGGGGGGGGGGTACATGAGACGAGCTATTAGTGGGGAACATGCTTCCTCTTGAGATAAAGCAAGGCACACCAACTGGGTATGCATACCAGCAGCTGCAAATTCACAAGGAGTCATGTGAGGCCATTCCTCATCCTCCCATGGTACCAAGCATGAGGCCTCCCCTACCTTTGGAGACCTTCATATTAGCAGAAGTGGGAGAGAACACATGCAAATGGACATTAAAGTGAAATCATGCCAAGTAGAAGCCAAGACTTTGTAATCACTCAAGAAAACATCCATTTTTACATATATGCAGTAGGAAATGGCAAGGAGCATTACCCGAGGGTCTTAAGACCTTCTGGAGGTGTGTAGCCTCCTTCTTGCAGCAAGAGCAAGGCTGGAAGTCCTTCTCCCAGCTCCCAATAGCAACTCACCCTTCTTTTGTTTCAGCAAGAAAGTGAAGAGGAAGAAGAAAACAAGAGTGGGATGATCTAGTGAGGGTTTGGGAAGGTGGTGGAGGCAAGGTGGGCTGGGGAGAAGGATACTCGGATGGAGACAAGTGGTGGAAGGAAGCCAAAATTTAACAAAGGGAGCCAACCCCCAAAAAGAGCTTGCTGGTGGCCTTTTATAGAGAAACTTAATGTATCCAGCATTATATGCTGGATACACTAACTCTTATTCGTAGCTGGCCTCCATGGCCGGCCACACACATGTCACTTTGTATCCGGCATTAAATGCCGGATACAAAACACAATTATTCGAAATTTTAATGCCGCCGCGAATTTGTCGGGGAATCGGCGCGAATCTCGCTGGAAAATATCCTTGTATCCGATGAATAGTGTCGGTTATACACTGAGGTATGTGTATCCGACATATTTGGTCGGATACAAATGGAAAAATTACGGATTTGCCCCTGGATATTCGCAGATTCATCCGATACTCTTAGATATTCACAGATTTGGTCCCTGCAAAATTTTGCTTTAAACCCTGGGATATTTTGCATGTTTGGATATTTACGGATTGCCCCTCGAGATATTTTCTTGTGCCACTCACCACGTGTGCGGCTTTTTGCCACATGTTCAGCTTTCTGGGTTTTGCTGCTCGGAAACTTCGACAGCTCATATCTCCTTCAGCCGGACTCCGATTTGAGCAAACTCAGTTGCGTTGGACTTGTATTAGAGCCCTCTATCCAATGATATAGAGCTAAGCACCTGGCTCGGGGTTTAAAAAAAGTCAACTTTCGGCTCACCCTCTGTGAGACATGGAAAATGTCATCTAGGATGACTTCCGATATCGTCACGCGGGGATCAATAAAAGTTAAGAGTCGCCACCATCCATCATAAGGTGTGAATGAACACCAAAGGGTTCATAGAAGCCAAATAGAGCCAAAGTAGCTCTAATACAAGGAAAAAATCCATAGATCAGGTAAGGGGAATTATTTATGAGCGGGGGAAGGTGTTAGGCACCCCCACTCTTCCGTCTAAGACGGTTGCCACATGCTTGCTTATGCTAAGGATTGTTTGCTAATCAAAAGGGACCAGGATTGCTTAAAAGTAAGCAAAATGTGAGTGATTATTCCACATGAGTATTCCAATAAATATGAACTCTCTCCATTGATGCCAAGGAGTTGACAGTGGAGGGTGATTATGACGAGTGGTTCCGGACGATGTCTATTGGACGTCTGATGGACATGCCTACTCGTGCTGGGATCACCGAGATCGGAGGGATCTATACACAGGCCCGTGAGGATATTGCAAGTCTATTCACTACTCCTTTTTATTTCAATTTTATCCTTTTGTAGCACAATGATAGCCACTGACTTCATTTTTCTCTTTTTCAGGTTGTTGAGCTTTCTTCTTTGAGAGAGCTCTTCGATGCTCAGCAGGCGGCTATCCAGGATATGATCGCTGAGCATGACCTTGTGGTTGCTCAGAGGGATGCCCAAATCAGGGAGCTGGAGTCTATGGTAGCCGAGAGAGATAGCCAAATTGCAGAGTTGGAGTCCAGACGGGTATATTTCATCTCTTTTCTCTTGTTTTCTTTTTATTCTTATGCTTGTTTGACACCCATTTCTGTGATTCCAGGCTTATCCTCAGAGTTAGGGCAATGTCCATGACCAGGTACGCTTCTTCATCATTTATTATCTCTCTCTTCTCTACAAATTGAGACTAATCTTTAATTATTTGTAATTTTCAGGAGTTTGATTTGCTAGGCCCTTCCACATCTACGGGTCTTGCCTTTGATTCAGCTGATATTTTTGATATTGCTGATATCATGGTATCTACCGATGGGTGAGCTTTGGAGGATTCCATGGATGATGCTCCGATTGAGCCTGACTCCACATTCCCAAATACTGCCCCAGCTTCTCCTCCAACCAGCGCTTCAGTTCTTGCTGATGTCCTTATTGAGTCAGGGGCTACAATTCCTGGTCCTCCAGCTAGTGCTACCCAGTTCCTACTGATGTTCATGCAGAGCTAGCAGAGCCGGATACTAGTGCCTCTGTTCCTAATCATACCGAGGTTTCTGCTGCTGATCCTGACTCTACAATTCCTTTTGCTGATATTCGAGGTAGGCTTACTTCAATTTCATTTCTTTAGCTAATCCTGATATTTCAACTCCTGATTACATTTCTGTTATGCCAGAAGTCTCTGTTCCTGACTCTACTCCTGCTATTGCTGAGGCATCCGGAGCTGTAGAGGTTGAGGATGTTCTTGTTCCTGATGCTGCTGAGGATCCTATAGATGAGCCGGCTGCTCCATTTGAGGATCCGAAAGACGTTGGTTCTTCTTCTGCTGTGGATTCTTCTTGGGTTTTGGACATTCCTACGCTGGCTATGGATGACTCGCATATTCTGGATCTTACACACGACGATTCAAATGATGATCCCGGATACACCAGTCCTGTGGATCCTTCTACTACTATTGTACCAGCGGACCTCTCATCTCTATCTCAGTCAACATTGGGTCCCATGCCAGGCCATATAGCTCAGTGTTTACTTACGCATGTCTTCGAGGGTAGACGGCATAAAGGCAGAGGAGGTCGGGGCGGACCTGCAAATAGTTAGGGTTTAGTTAGGATTCTTTGTATATTTATAGCACATTTGTAAAAAGATATTTGTATATAAAAGAAACATTTTGATTCATTAAATTTTTTTAGCCTTTCGTTCTTTTCCTTTTTTCTTTCCATTTATTGCAAATATGATATATGAACAGGTAATACAAGGCAAAACTTGAATTTCTTCTTCCTTTTCCTTTTTCCCTTTTTTGTTTTGTTGTTTATAACCGAAATATTATTTCTGTTTTACATGAAATATGTAAAACCGAAATCTTATTTCGGGTATAATTATTTTTTTGTATAACCGAAATATTATTTCTGTTATACTTAAAATTCTCTTAACTGAACTGAGATTTCAATTATGATTAAAAAAGATTAAAAACCCGAGAATCTCGGGATTGATACCCGACATGCTTTAGTATGATCCATATTATGTGTAGAAATATTTATGGAATTGTGATTGATATCATATAAATATTGTGGATAGATTGTGTTGTGAACCACATTTCAGTCTCTCCCAGTGAAGGTGGAGGTAACTGGTGCAGGACATGATGGTCTTACCCGTGTCAATACACTCCCAGTGGTGATGGAGGATACTGGTGCAGGGCACGTGGTAGTGAAGGTGCGAGGTGAGATAGATTTTTTAACATATTTTGTCATCTTCGATATGTGATGAATACTATGTTATGATTTTGATGAGGAACAAAAGATTATATGCTAGTATTTATTATTGTATGAAATTAATCTATTGGTTTACATTTGCATCGCCAGGGAACTAGTGGTTTCCCTTATGGAGTCGTCGTACTCATCCTTATTTATTATTTCAGGTCAGTTACCACAGCAATAGAACCATGGAAGCGGTTGAGGACTTAGAGTCACAGTTTTAGAAGATGTAGGGTTTTCTTGTATTTACTTTACTTTTATTTTATTATTTATTTATGGAGAGAGATTGTACTAGCAATTATGATTTTAGTGTTGCAATTGGTTTCTTTGGAGAACCAATCAGTTATTTAGGTTTATCAACTTAAAGTTTGATTTAATTATTCCATATTTTGCTCGCCAACGGGCAAGGTCACGATCTAGGATTATGCTTTGTATTAGTTTATCTGTTTGGAAATTTGGGTCGTGACAATAGCATTATTGACTCTTTTTATGGGAAGTGGGTTAGCTCAATGACCCATGAGGACGGTATAGGATGGTGTGCACACCTGTTTTCGGGTCTCACTGGGTAAAAATGGGAATTTCGAGTCGCCACCGGCTGATGGGGTGCAAGCGGACACCTGGGTGCCTAAGTTAGTCTATTAAGGCTTGGTCTGCGGCTTGAGATTCTAAGTATGTTCTCGGTTGCGGTCTGGGGAAGTCCGTAGACACCCCAGTCCACCCCGTCAAATGACAGGTCCCATAGTTATCCTGGTTTTGAGTCAACTTTTGGTCTCTCACTCACCCAATTCTTGTTCCAATATGCACATTTGATTAAGTCTTACGGGACCACCGAAGTGGTGTGGGTCCCTTTTACTTGATTTTATCTTTTCTTTATTTAGGGTGATCTGAGTCTGATTGGGCAGGCCCCGTTGAAAGGCCTGCGGATCCCTTGGTGGGCTTGGTTAAGCCCACTTGTTCCCTTGGTGGGCCTCAATTTTAAACCTAAGAGGCCCTTTGGGTTTTGGCTCAGTGAATTGATTTTATTTGAATTTCAAGTTTGATTAAATTTGATTTATATACAAAAGTGGGCTGGGATTGCTTTGTGGGCCCCTGAGTGGGCCACACAGTTAGTTGCCAAGTGATTTTGATCATCTTTATTAACTGTGCCAAAATGGGCCAGGCCTTGGGCTTGGGGCCCCTTTACCTAGGCTTGGGCTTGAAGGCCCAAGACTTTCTGAGTTAGGGCTTGGGTGCCCTAATCTTTGTTGGGTTCAATGGGCTTAGTGGGCCCGATAGACCTTACCCGTGGTCTCGGCCAAACCACAACTTAACTAAACATGCATGCCCCAAGTTGGGCCTTGATAGGCCTCCAATGGGTTTGGCCCATTCAATCAATTTGGTTATCTTTGTTTAGCAAAAGTAAGCTTGCCGAGCTTGGTGGGCCCCGTTGGAAGGCCCACCGGGAATCAATTTGGACCGGGTCGGTCCATGGCCCATCGTGGGTTTCTGGGTCACCCGGAAACCCTTCTGGTTCGTCCGGATTGATCAATCAAACCAACAAAACAGCACAAGATCACAAAAAAGCAAAAATAACATTCTGGCAGTGTAGCCGGCCTAAGATGCCGGTTAAACATAGGGCTCTGTGTATTTGGCATCTTTTGCCGGCTATGAATGGGGCTCTGTTGATCCGACCTGAGTTGCCGGATCAACATATAGAAGCCCTTTTTTTGGATTTTGCATTGGGGTGTGGTTTCTAGGCTTCCTAGGATGTTCCAGGGATTGCGTGGGCTCCTGTGTGAGCCCACATTGGTACAAAGAGAGGGGGGAAACCTCATTCTTGCCTTCTTTTGTGACTTTAGTGGTTCAAGCAAGGGGGAGGAGGCTTGAGGTCTTGCCTCCTCTCATTCTTGGGATACTTCCAGCAGATGAATAGGGACCTAGGTGTCCCTGTTTAGTTCTTCCCGGTCCGCAAAACAGCAAGTAAATAAAGTGGTGAGAAAACAACAATCAAACCTATCCTACATGCTTTCGGACTATGGTGAACATGCATTAACATCCACATATTGTGTACATGAAAAGTGGAGGGTGTATGAGTGTACCTACAGCATTTCAAATGCATATGCATGCATGGTTGAACTCGGACAAGCATGTCATACTACCAACTTCATGCTTAAAAGAAACACAAGATCATCAAAGTGCAACTATTTTAGAGAAGGGAAAGAGAGGGAGATTAATAAGGGGTACAATGGATGGATCATGCTAGGGGGAACATGCTCCCCACCACCAAAAAAGGGACTCAAAACAGTAGTTAAAGTGACTAGAAGAAAATGTGAATAGTCACCTCTCACCCTCCCATGGAGCCAAACGTGATGCTCATCTTACCTAGGAGATCCTCATGTGGTGGTAATAAGAACATGATACATGCCATATAAGCACTTGAACCCACTTACAGCAAGGGAGAAAACCATGCTCATTAACATGCTTAGAAAACCTCCATTTTTATATATATGTAAGGAAACTTAACAAGAAGCCATACATTAGGGTTTCAAACCCTTCTTGTGGTGTGCTTGAGCTCCCTTTGAAGCAAGGGAAGTGGCCGGAGCTCCTCCTTTGGCCACCGACGGCAGGTAACATCCTCCTTGCTTGGGTGAAAATGGAGAGGAAGAGAGAAACAAGAGGTGGAATGGGCTTAAGGTTGTGCTTGAGGGTTTAGGGAGCCAAAGGGGGGCAAGGTGAAGGGTTTTCGAAGCAGGTGCAAAGGGGCAGACAAGGTGGAAACATCCAAAGAAAAGCCAACCCCCGAAATGGGGCTATTGTTGCCTTTTTATAACAAATTTTTTGTATCCGGCATTTAATGTTGGATACACTATACCTCCTTTGTATCCGGCATTTTATGTCGGATACACAGAACCTCCTTTGTATCCGGCATAAAATATCGGATACAAGACATAATCATTTCGAAAATTTAATTTTCTGCGCGAATCTGTCAGGGGATTGGAGTGAATCCAGCGAGGACATGGCAATGTATCCGACATTAAATGTCGGATATGAAGAAGCTCTTGTGTATCTGGCATATGTCATCGGATACAAACAAGGTATTTACGGATTTGCCCCTCGACTTGACCGACGTGATCGATTTGACCGATTTGACACTTTTGGATATTCGCAAATTGCCCCGTACGATTTTTGGTTTAGTCCCTGAGATATTTGGCAAGTTTTGGATATTTAGAGATTGCCCCTGAGATATTTTGCTGCGTTTGTCACCACGTGTGCAGTTTCTAGGTTTGCTTCTCGGAAACTTCGACAGCTTATATCTTCTTCATCCGGACTCCGATTTGAGCAAACTCAATTGCGTTAGAACTGTATCGGAGTCCTCTATCCATTGGGATAGGATTAAGCAGCTGATTTGAGGTTTAGCAGAAAGTCAAGTTTGGGCTCCCCTCAAGTTTGACCGGCTCATATCTTCTTCATCCGGACCCTGATCTGAGCAAACTCAGTTGCGTTAGAATCGTGTTGGAATTTCCTAATCATTGGGAAGAAGTATGGCGGGGAATTTGCACCCAATCAAAAGGTCAATTTTTGCCCCTTATGGTTTTGAGCTATTTTGTTGTCTTTTAGAACATTTTTTCTCTTTTATTTGGTTTGATCAAAATTTTGGTGCTTACAGCTGCCCCCCTTTGTTAGAGTCACTTGTTTGACGAATGACAAAGGTTGAAAGAAACCCAAATTTTGCATTCCTCACATCCTTCTGAGAGAGCCTGGGAGTTAATTTTTTGTTTGTGGGACAAAGCACATTAACGCAAGCTGGTTACACGTGTAGTACCTTTCCCGGTTTTGGTTCTTAGACATAGGTGGTGATTAGCGCCTTTTCTAGATTCTGGTTCTGGGGAAAAGGTGGTGATTAGCACCTTTTCGGGTTTGGGTTCTTGGGAATAGGTGGTTATTAGCACCTTTCCGGTTTTGGGAGGTTTTGGGTTTTCTGGATAATTCAGTTTCTCAGATTTCAGTGAGGATGCAATTTTCAGATTTCAGTGAGGGTGTAAACTTTTTTCGGGATTTTGTTTTTTTTTTTTTTTTTCTTTTAGGGAAGGGTGGCATGAAGTGGGCCAAGGAATGGAAGGAGAGAGGAAGGAAGAGGTGCTCTTGGCGAAGGGGTGCTCCTGGTGCTGTCCGGTGCCTCAAGGGGAACTCGCACACCTATCCTACTTCTACTTACAAAAGTGGGAAATCAAAAATTACAATAGAGGGCCAATTTGCCCATTTGTCTTCAAAACATGCCTTCTCTTCTTGATCTCGAGCTTACTTGAGCTTTGTTCTGGATGGTTCTATGCTGGGAATTTGGGAGTTCTTTATTAGGGAAAGAACCCACAGGGGACAGGTGAGCTTTCTTCAAACCCCCTCTTGGTGTGCGTTGGATTACCACATGGCTTTCCTTCGCTTTGCTTTTCTTTTCCTCTCTTTTCTTCTTTCTTTTCTCTCTTTTTCTTCCAACCTAAGGATGCTTCTTGATATCTTTTGACTTTTCCTGCCTCACATGGGCCTGCAGCATTCTCACAACATGGTGAGGTATCTGAAATTCACACTGTAAGCACTTGGGGCTTACTTGGTTTTATTGTGTGTGTGAGTGCACATGACTGAAATGAAATATTTTTTCAAAAGATTTTTCAGAAATTTAGTACAAGTGCTTGAAAAGGAATGGTAGGACCAGTGACCATAGTGATTTGCCTTGTCAGCTTAAAGTGTTTTGGGACGGTGTGCTTGACACGAATTCCCATGAGATTCTTGATTTATGCCGTCATTGGCTCTTAGTGGTTCTGTAAAAGTTCAGAAGATGAGGAATGTCCTTGTAAGCACCTCATTTTTGCACTCCCAGAAAAACCAGAAATGCAAACCCTGGACAGAAAATGAAACCCTAAGGGGTGAAAAGTTGACTTTTTGATCAAGTGAAATTTGGCCACCTCACTTTATACCATTGGATAGAGAATCTCGACACGGTTCCAACGCAACTGAGTTTGCAGGAATCGGAGTCCGGATGAAGGTTCTGAGGGCGGTCAAACTTGAGCAGAGCCAAAAGTTGACTTTCTGCTAAAATCCGATACAGAGGCCTACCCCTAGGTCATTGGATAGAAAATCTCGACACGGTTCCAATGCAACTGAGTTTGCAGGAATCGGGGTTCGGATGAAGGTGCTGCGGGCGGTCAAACTTGAGTAGAGCCAAAAGTTGACTTTCTGCTAAAATCCGATCCGGAGGCCTACCCCTAGGTCATGGGATAGAGGGATTCGATACGATTCTAACGCAACTGAGTTTGCCCAGATCGGAGTCCGGATGGGGAAAATATGAGCTGACGAAATTTTCGAGCAGCAAAACCGGCAAACTGCGCATGTAGCAAAAAGCTGCACACGTGGCGAGTTGCGCAGGAAAATATCTCGGGGATCAAATCCATAAATATCCAAATGTACGAAATATCCCAGGGACTAAATCTGTAAAAATCCAAGAATATTGGATTAAATTGAAAATGGCCAGGGACTAAATCTGAAAAATTCAGATTTTCCGACCGACAAGCGGCCGCATAAATGATTTCTCATAATTTTGCCGCTCGCGCAGACGTGGCAAGCGAGTATGCGCACAGCGCAAGCTAAGCGCATACCCTTTTTTTAGCTGAGCTGATCCCCTTTTTTCTGGCCTATATAAGCCGCGCAAGGTTTCATTGCCAGGGGTTCGACATTTTTTTTTGGTTCGGATTCTTGGGGTTCGGCATATTTTTTGGGGTTCGGGATTTTCGGTGCCGCCTTTCTTCTCTGGCGAAATTCTTTCCGGGGCAGAGAGTTCTCACTCTTTGGTTCTCTCCAGGGTTGGGTCTTCCCATGGAGAACTAGTCCTCCTCGCTTGGCCTGAGTTAAAAGAACCCTCCCTTCTTCCTCTCCAATTACCTCACAACCGAGAAGACGGCCAGTTGGTGAGGAGAGGTGGTGCTCCAGCGATTGCTCGTTCGCTCCAAGGGACCCTCCGGCATATCCTGCAAGGGATTAAAACAAGGTAATGTTCCCTGTTTAATAAATGAGCTCATTTAGAGCTTTCAAGCATGACTAGGGTGTTTCCTGGGTGTGCCAATTTATTTGTTGTTCGTACTTGATTGATTCGAAGGAGGAGCATGTTCCCCCATGAGTTCTCCACCTCTGTTGTATCCCGATAAAACCCCTCCTGTTCCCTTCTTCATTAATCATGTTCTGTTAGTTAGTGCTTTGTTTTCAGAGTTTTATTCATGTTCTGTAGTGTTTGGTGTTCGGATTTGTAGGTTTTCAAAGAGGTTTGATCCTCACAACTTAGGTTAGATTAATTTCCAATTGTGTTTAGAGGTCTTCTGGGGTTCTAAGGATCCCCAAAGAGTGATTACAGAGCTTAAAAACCATTAAAAATGGAGTTCGGGCAAAAAAAACCAGAATATCGGGTTTCGTAGGGGTATGCGCCGAACTCTGCGAGCTCCGCGCACCCAAAAAAGGGTGAGCGGATTGTTTTTTCTGGGCATCCGCCGAGCTCGCTCCCACTTCCCTTTTTTGGATGCGCTCAGCTCGCGCTCACTTAGTTTTGGATGCGCTCAGCTCGCACCCACTTGATTTTTGGGTGCGCTCAGCTCGCGCCCACTTGATTTTTGGGTGCGTCGAGCTCGCGCCCACTTGATTTTTGGGTGTGCTCAGCTCGCGCCCACTTCGCCCACGGATCGTTTTTTTGGTTTTTTCGGTCCGCCCACCTCGCTAACCTTGCGCCTAGTGCCTGAGGTCGGCGCATACCCCTAAAAAAGGCCGAATTGCCATATTTTTGAAAAATCCCGGGTACCTCCCCTTGGACCCAGTATAATGAGTCAGTTTTTCCTTGACAAAGTATCAGTTTTGTATATTTTTTTGTGATTATTGCTGGATGTGAGTGCCATTTCCGAACCAAACCGAATAAACCAACAGGGTTTCCGGGTCACCCGAAAACCCAACTTGGGACTTGGACCCTCTGTCCAACTTGATTTCCAATGGGCCTTCCAACGGGGCCCACCCGGCCCAATAAACATGTATGCATGCAACTTAATCAAGATAAGCAAAATTAACCGATTAAACCGGGCGGGCCAAACCTAAGGCGGTCCACCCGAACCGGACTTGTGAAATTGATGCATGAAACGCGTGGTTTGGCCGAGACTAAGGGCAAGGGCCTATCGGGCCCGCCAAAGCCCACGAACCAACCGAGTAAGGGTTCAAAACCCTAACCTCACATAACCTGGGCTTTCAAGCCCTAATCAGGACTATGAGCCCCAAGCCCAGTGTCCCACCCATTTTTTGGAAACTTAAGTAAGATAAATCCAATAAATTACCAGGCCACCATGTGCGGCCCACCCAATGGGCCCACAAACCAAACCGGACCGCTTTCCATATAAATCACTTAATAATCCAACTTGAACTTCAAAAATAAAATCAACTCATTGAACCAAAAATCCTAAGGGCCTCTCAGGCTTAGATTGAGGCCTACAAGGGTACATGGGCTTGACCAAAGCCCACCAAGGACACCGTGGGCCTTCTAACAGGGCCCACCCAACCAGACCCAGATCACCTAATTAATCAAGATAAAAGCAATTAAAGGGACCCACACCTCTCAAATGGTCCCACCAGACTTAACCAAACTGCATATTGGATTAGGAATCGGGTGAGACCAAAGTAAGCTGACTCAAACCAGGATAAACCTAAGGGACCCGTCACCCGACGGGGTGGACCGGTGTGTCTACGGACTTCCCTGGACCGCAACCGAGACCCTACTTAGAATCTCAAAGCCGCAGACCAAAAGCCCTTATAGACAAGATTAGGCACCCAGGTGTCCGCTTGCACCCCATTAGGCGGTGGCGACTCCGAACTTCTCGTGCCGCATTTCCGATGCGCGCAAATTCCCTAGGAATGTTTTTCCCTTCCTCAGTTTTGGTTTCTCTCACTTTTACCCGACATTTGGGGTGGTCTCAGGATCTTGCAATTGAGGGTTTTCCCTTTGTCTTTTTCCTTTTGGGGTTAGTGCCTGACCCAGTTTAAGGTCTTTGGCCGACTTTTGTGCATCATATCCCATAGATCAGAGAGGTCTTCACATTAGGACGAAACATAGCTTGGTTTTAAATCTGAGAAATGAAGGGATATAAGGCTCAAATTCTTTTCTTTTCATTTTCAGGTTTTACTTTGTGTTTTGCCAAAGTTCATTTTTCTTTTTAGATTCCTTCATTATAGATCTGCATGAATTCAATTGTCATGTCCTCTGCAATCAGAAAGGACTTTCTGATGGGACGAAACGTAAGCTGAGGTTTTTTGGTTTATGAAAGGAAGAGAATATGGCTCAAAGTCTTTTGTAAATGGATCGAGTCATGTCCTACCCTTTTCTTGACTGCTTGGGCTTTGCCAATACTTGTTCACTTACTTTCATTTTTTCCTTCTTGAGGCCTTTTGTGACCTTCAATCTTTCCTCTAGCATTTTTACTTTTCCTTTCCTTTGCTCTATGGTCATCTTAGCTTTTTACTTTGACTAGCATGCCCCGGTTTATTTTCTGCTTTCTTTTCTTTTTCCTTTGTTCTTGCTCATCCATATCTCATTTCTTCTTTACCAAGCACCATATTTAGGGCTCATGACTCAGTGGGGTAGAAGAAAGAAAATTAGGCTCAAATGGTTTGACTAGAGGTATGACTTTGAAAACTGGGGAAATAAAGCAAGGATGGCCTTTCATCCCTTTGTAGAAGTTGTGACAACTTGGTTGGAATGTTCATGAAAATTTATTCAAGAATCTTTTCATCCATTTTATTTTCTTTTCCAGCTTTGCCCCAGTGTGGGGTGGCTAGACACAACACGGGTATTTGAATAATACGATCAAGCCCAAAGTGTTTTGACTAGTGATTCTTAAAATTATGGATACATGAAAGATGGCCTCTCATCCTTTCTTAAAGACATGATGTTAAAGTCGGCTTTGGCCCTCAACTGGTTCTCGCACTTTCACTCTTTTCCCTTTCTTCCTTTTCTCTCAAGGATTGTTTTTCCCCAGTGTAAAGATAGGTTTGGGAGGAAAGTCAAGGCATGGACCTGGAAAAGATTGCCTTTGGCTCGTTCAAGGTTCTCATGGGAGCAGTATGCTGCACCCGGCTGAAGAGACCTTTGAGCGACTTAGCATTTTTCCATGGTCATGGTTGTGCCAAAAAAGTGCGGTCTCAAAATGATGTCCTCATCGACCCAAGCACTTGCCATTTTTTCAAAAAGTATTTTCTTCTCTCTCTTTTTTTCAAAAGGTTTTTAAAAAAAGTTTGCATGAAAGCGAAAGCATGTAAAAATATGTACAGAATGACCCATCACCAGGAACGGTTGAAGCCAAAAGTAAATTTTAACTTAGCCTGGGAATGGTGTACTCGGCGTTGGACCGCGTCCAGTGGAGATTTTGGATTCTTGGGAGTTGGTTGCGCCCCACAACTCACTTCTCAGCTGTGCCACTGAAGGATGCCCCCTTGCTGTGATCCGGGAGAGGGTTCACATATACAGCAGCTGGTGGTGTTTTGGTAGGAGCAGGAGGGTCCATTGTGATTCTTCTGGCATCAATCAGATCTTGGATTTCATGCCGGAGGGCCCAACACTGATTAGTGGCATGCCCCGATGCCCCCATGTGATATTCGCAGGTTGCCTTGGGGTCATAGTTCATCCCTAGTGCTGCATTTAGGTTGGGCATTATCAACCTTACATAACCTCCTTTCAGCAATGTAGGAAGAAGCTCTGCCAGTGTATAGGGAAGCGGCGCGAATACCCTCTGTCTCTGATCTTCCCTTCGTGCACCCTGTGGTGGCGCCGACCCTGTAGTCCCTGTGCCATGTTGATGTGACCCTCCTAGCAGGTGGAGTGGTTTGTTGCCCCTGTGCAGAGTCAACACTTGCCACGTCTCTCTGGCCTTCAGGCTTCTTGCCTCCATTCATTGGCCTTCTTGACATTGCCTCAGGTGAGCCTGCCTCTATCAATCCTGCCTTGATGCCGCCCTCAACCCTGTCGGCGATCTGGACCAAGGCACTAAAGCTTGTAGCTTGCTGGCCAATCATGTGAGAATAGTATGGTTGCCCCAGGGTTGAGATGAATAGGCTAGCCATCTCTTCCTCCATCAGTGGTGGGCGCACCATCATTGCATGTTCGCGCCATCTTCCAGCATAATCTCGGATTATCTCGCCTGCCTTCTTGCTCATTCTCATCAGTTCCATTCTTGTAGGTACAACCTCAGAGTTAAACCTAAACTGTTCAGTGAAGAGGAGTGCCAGGTCTGACCAAGTCCGATCTGTGTGGGGTTCAAAGTAGAAAACCAACGATGTGCTTGCCTGGTCAAGGATCTTTGGAACAACTGAATCATCAGCTGCTCATCCCTGTTGTATCCCATCATGGCTCCACAGTATGATCTTAAATGTGTAGTTGGGCAGCCAGTCCCGTCGAATTTCTCAAAGTCAGGACACCTAAACTTTGCCGGGAGACGTATGACAGGGAAGAAACAGAAATTGTCGACTGTCATCCCTCCTGGCACTGCCCCTCTTTTCAGTTCTCGCCATTCTGCTCTGAGTTCATTAATCACGGCACTGACTTCCAGCGAAATGCCCTTGGCCTCGACTCTTTGTCTATGCCATTCTTCTTCCTCTTCCTGGTTTATCTCCGGGATGTGCGGAAGATGTAATGCTTCTTCAGGAGGTGGCTGGTGCAGCTGTTGACCTTGTGGCACCGCCGGAGGTGGAACTTGTGGAGGGAAAGCCTGTGGAGGCGTAGGATAGGCAAGTACTGGTGGGGCATGTGGTGGCCTTGGCGGTCCCTACGGCAATGCTTGTGGTTCTCCTTGAGGTTGAGGGATGATTGGTTGCGGCATCTGCCTGACTAAGCTTTGGAGTAGCTGGGTAATTTGCCCCATTTGTTGAGTTAATTGTACAATCACAGGCTCATCCTCAATCTGGCACTAAGGTGGAGGTTGCTGCGGCACTGGAGGTTTTATTGGCGGCTGAGGCGCAGGTGGCTCTTCTGGATTCATCCTCGTACGGGATCTTAACAGGTATGGACTTCTGTGAGCTATGGCCACGACGCTTTTAACCTTAGTAAAATGAAATAAAATAAAGAGGAAAAACAAAACAAAAAGACAGGTTAGTTTCTTTCGAAAATGGTCTGCCCTTGTGCGAGGGCAGCCGTGGTTTAGGGTGCCGTGTGCAGCAGAAAAGTGCTGCTTTAAATAAAAAAGTAAAATTTGCCCAAACTAGTGTTAGGGGTGGTGAAAAAGAGTCTTCGTACTATGGATAGTGCCACCATTGTGTGTCGCAAATACTGTAAATGAATATGCATGCAAAAGAAACATCTTGAAAGCTGTGCTATGCCGGGGATTGGCAGGGGTAGCCCAAGGGTGAATGCCGTGATTAGGGCCTTCTTGAAAGCTGCGCTATGCCGGGGATTGGCAAGGGTAGCCAAAGCTGTGCTATCTCAAATACGAGAAGGGTAGCCCAAGGGTGGATGCCGTGATTAGGGCCTTCTTGAAAGCTGTGCTATCCCGTGCGTGAGAAGGGTAGCCGAAGCTGTGCTATCTCAAACATGAGAAGGGTAGCCCAAGGGTGGTCGTCTTGAAAGCTGTACTATCCCGTACATGAGAAGGGTAGCCGAAGCTGTGCTATCTCAAATACGAGAAGGATAGCCCAAGGGTGGATGCCGTGATTAGGGCCTTCTTGAAAGCTGTGCTATCCCATGCGTGAGAAGGGTAGCCGAAGCTGTGCTATCTCAAACATGAGAAGGGTAGCCCAAGGGTGGTCGTCTTGAAAGCTGTACTATCCCATACATGAGAAGGGTAGCCGAAGCTGTGCTATCTCAAATACGAGAAGGATAGCCCAAGGGTGGATGCCGTGATTAGGGCCTTCTTGAAAGCTGTGCTATCCCGTGCATGAGAAGGGTAGCCAAAGCTGTGCTATCTCAAACATGAGAAGGGTAGCCCAAGGGTGGTCGTCTTGAAAGCTGTGCTATCCCGTACATGAGAAGGGTAGCCGAAGCTGTGCCATCTCAAATACGAGAAGGGTAGCCTGAGCTGTGCTATCTCTTATACAAGAAGGGTAGCTGAAGGGTAAGAGTGTTGTGCTATCTTGCATATGAGAAGGGTAGCCTGAGCTGTGCTATCTCATATACAAGAAGGGTAGCTATGCTTGGAAAATTTTAACTGTGACTTTTGAAATCTTGGTTTTGGTGTCGCAAATGGCTAAGTGATTTTTTGAAGACCTTTTATTGGTTCAGTGCCGTAGACGGCAAATGGATTTTTTTTTTTTGAAAATTTTAGGAAGGTGCCGCTCATGGCACGATGATTCTTTGAAAATTTTAGGAATTTTAGAATTCCGAAGGATTGGCTTAAAACACTCTTTGGAAATCTTTTTCGAGGTTTTACCGTTTTGACGGCGAAACTCGAAATCGTGTCGAGACTGGCAAATTTTGAACTTATTGCTATGAGGAAGCAAAAATGGGGGACCCGTGGAATTGGTTCCACAAGTCACGCCATGGATGGCATTGCCCCAGCTGAAAAGAATGTATGCCACAAAAAGGCAGTTCGACGTTTCTCCAGGGTGATGGCCCGATATAACCATGGAAAATGGTTTATCTTGAGTCATGAGAGGTCTGTACGTCATGAAAGACGATTTTGATGTAGGCCCGGGGGCCACTTAAAGCTGTGTTTTTTGAAAAACAATTTGCACCTCAGAAGGCAGCTTGATGTATGCCCAGAGGCGATTTAATGTATGCCCGAAGGCGATTTGATGTATGCCCTGAGGCACTTTGATGTACGCCCGGAGGCGATTAAATTTTGAAAATTCTTTTTGTGCAATTTTTCAAAGCAGTTTCGACCAAAAGTGTTGGCATGGTTTTGATTTTGAAATTGGTGCAACTCGATGTGCAAATGATTTATGCATGCATAGGACAGTAAGGGCAAGTATTACAAGGCTTACCATCCTTAGACGATGTACCAAACGAAAATGCACAAACAGAATTGAAATGTGTGTGCATCCCTAAAGGGGTTGGTGCCAGCGAAGGCACAACTCCTAGACATACTTGTGTAAGGAAGCACATCCAAGTCCAAATTAGTCTTTTCATCATTTCTGGAGAATCTCTGCCGTCTGATTGAAGAACTGCTTACAACTTGCTAGAAAGGGTGAAATCACTTAAAGCCTAAAACGCTGGAAAAGTGTTTGATCCCAGGGTTGTTGGGAACCCTAGGATAGGATACAATTGATTTTGAAAAGGCAAGCTGAAAAGTCCTAGACCTAGGGTTTCACTGCCCCTACTATGATCTGGCCTGCTTTCGTCTGCTTTTTCTGATCTGGTCGGCTTTCATCTGTTAAAAAAAGACTGATCCGGACTCAGGGTGCTTCCTTCGGACTCAATGGGTCAAGACCCACGGCACACAGGACTCAATGCATGGATCTGGGGTGGTTCCCCTGATCAAAGTTTGGTTGGCTTCCTAAATTAGGGCTGAGGTAGCCCATGATCTAGTGTTTACTCAGCTGGATGCAAAAAGCGAGTGTTGCTGCCCCTGAAGGACTCTTGGATTTTAAGTTGATTTACTTCTCTTGTATTCATCATTCACATCACCCTCGCAATACCAAGCATGGTTTGTTCAGAAACGTTATGTGGGGAAGGATACCCAGCCCGAGACATAAGCCTACAAGGGTCTAGACCAGTACTAGATCCTCGCGTGCCACGGCAAGAAACCTGTGGTGCTAATGGACTCCAGAGAACTGGGGGGTGGGTTTATCCTGCTTTCCCCGGCAAGCCACAGGAGCGTAGGTACTAATACCATCCCAAAGATCAGTTCATAGGAATCAGAAAGGTAGGCTGCTAGAGAGATCTAAGTTTTGGTAAAGAAGTTGCAATATCCGCTCTCATTCATTCAGGGTCGGATCATTCACGCAGTCTCCCTCGTTCGTGTCACCCCACATAGTTTTCTCACAAAATTGAAAATTAAATCTATCCACGGTGTGGTAGTGTGCCCTTGTGCGCACTTGGGTTGAGTGTGGTGTTTAACCGGGTGAGATTTGGCTGGATTTTGTTGATAAAGGAATTTTTACCGTCTCGTATAGTAAGGTGCAGAATTGGCACGCAATACGAGATTCCAGGAGAGTCCCCAGGTAAGTGGGGGGTCACCGGGGACCGCTTAAATCCCACTTTCCTTAGGCAATTATCAGGTCCTTTTGATAGGACTCCCCAGAAAGTGTACTTGCATGTATTTCGCGCCTTACTAGACAAGATAGAAAGAACCCTAAAACCAACTCATCCCTCTTAGGTTGACTCATTCAAACCAGGGGTTCTATTGGGCTGAGAATTCCCCAGCAGAGTCGCCAGGCTATGCGCACCTGTTTTTGGGTCGCACTAGGTAAAAATGGGAATTTGGAGTCACCACCGCCTGATGGGGTGCAGGCGGACACCTGGGTGCCTAAGTTAGTCTATTAAGGCTTGGTCTGCGGCTTGAGATTCTAAGTATGTTCTCGGTTGCGGTCTGGGGAAGTCCGTAGACACCCCAGTCCACCCCGTCGAATGACAGGCCCCATAGTTATCCTAGTATTGAGTCAACTTTTGGTCTCTCACTCACCCAATTCCTATTCCAATATGCACATTTGATTAAGTCTTACGGGACCACCGAAGTGGTGTGGGTCCCTTTCACTTGATTTTATCTTTTCTTTATTTAGGGTGATCTGAGTCTGATTGGGTAGGCCCCGTTGGAAGGCCTGCGGATCCCTTGGTGGGCCTGGTTAAGCCCACTTGTTCCCTTGGTGGGCCTCAGTTTTAAACCTGAGAGGCCCTTTGGGTTTTGGCTCAGTGAATTGATTTTATTTGAATTTCAAGTTTGATTAAATTTGATTTATCTGCAAAAGTGGGCCGGGTTTGCTTTGTGGGACCCTGAGTGGGCCACACAGTTAGTTGCCAAGTGATTTTGATCATCTTTATTAACTGTGCCAAAATGGGCCAGGCCTTGGGCTTGGGGCCCCTTTACCTGGGCTTGGGCTTGAAGGCCCAAGACTTCCTGAGTTAGGGCTTGGGTGCCCTAATCTTTGTTGGGTTCAATGGGCTTAGTGGGCCCGATAGGCCCTACCCGTGGTCTCGGCCAAACCACAACTTAACTAAACATGCATACCCCAAGTTGGGCCTTGATGGGCCTCCAATGGGTTTGGCCCATTCAATCAATTTTGTTATCTTTGTTTAGCAAAAGTAAGCTTGTCGGGCTTGGTGGGCCCCGTTGGAAGGCTCACTGGGAATCAATTTTGACCGGGTCGGTCCATGGCCCATCGTGGGTTTCTGGGTCACCCAGAAAACATTCTGGTTCGTCCAGATTGATCAATCAAACCAACAAAATAGCACAAGATCACAAAACAGCAAAAATAACATTCTGGCAGTGTAGCCGGCCTAAGATGCCGGTTACACACAGGGCTCTATGTATCCAGCATCTTTTGCAGGCTACGAATGGGGCTCTATTGATCCGACCTGAGTTGCCGGATCAACATACAGAAGCCCTTTTTTCGGATTTTGCATTGGGGTGGGGTTTCTAGGCTTCCTAGGATGTTCCAGGGATTGCGTGGGCTCCTGTGTGAGCCCACATTGGTACAGAGAGAGGGGAGAAACCTCATTCTTGCCTTCTTTTGTGACTTTAGTGGTTCAAGCAAGGGGGAGGAGGCTTGAGGTCTTGCCTCCTCTCATTCTTGGGATACTTCCAGCAGATGAACAGGGACCTAGGTGTCCCTGCTTAGTTCTTCCCGGTCCGCACAACAGCAAGCAAATAAAGTGGTGAGAAAACAACAATCAAACCTATCCTACATGCTTCCAGACTATGGTGAACATGCATTAACATCCACATATTGTGTACTAGAAAAGTGGAGGGTGTGTGAGTGTACCTACAGCATTTCAAATGGATATGCATGCATGGTCGAACTTGGACAAGCATGTCATACTACCAACTTCATGCTTAAAAGAAACACAGGATCATCAAAGCGCAACTATTTTAGAGAAGGGAAAGAGGGGGAGATTAATAAGGGGTACAATGGATGGATCATGCTAGGGGGAACATGCTCCCCACCACCAAAAAAGGGACTCAAAACAGTTGTTAAAATGACTAGAAGAAAATGTGAATAGTCACCACTCACCCTCCCATGGAGCCAAACGTGATGCTCATCTTACCTAGGAGATCCTCATGTGGTGGTAATAAGAACATGATACATGCCATATAAGCACTTGAACCCACTTATAGCAAGGGAGAAAACCATGCAAATTAACATGCTTAGAAAACCTCCATTTTTATATATATGTAAGGAAACTTAACAAGAATCCATACCTTGGGGTTTCAAACCCTTCTTGTGGTGTGCTTGAGCTCCCTTTGAAGCAAGGGAAGTGGCCGGAGCTCTTCCTTTGGCCACCGACAGCAGGTAACGTCCTCCTTGCTTGGGTGAAAATGGAGAGGAAGAGAGAAACAAGAGGTGGAATGGGCTTAAGGGTGTGCTTGAGGGTTTAGGGAGCCAAAGGGGGGCAAGGTGAAGGGTTTTCAGAGCAGGTGCAAAGGGGCAGACAAGGTGGAAACAGCCAAAGAAAAGCCAACCCCTGAAATGGGGCTGCTGTTGCCTTTTTATAACAAATTTTTTGTATCCGGCATTTAATGTCGGATACACTATACCTCCTTTGTATCTAGCATTTTATGTTGGATACACAGAACCTCCTTTATATCCGGCATAAAATATCGGATACAAGTCATAATCATTTTGAAAATTTAATTTTCTGCGCGAATCTGTCGGGAGATTGGCGCAAATCCAGCGAGGGCATGGCAATGTATCCGACATTAAATGTCGGATATGAAGAAGCTCCTGTGTATCTGACATATGTCATCGGATACAAACAGGGTATTTACGAATTTGCCCCTCGACTTGACCGATGTGACCGATTTGACACTTTTGGATATTCGCAGATTGCCCTGTACGATTTTTGGTTTAGTCCCTGAGATATTTGGCAAGTTTTGGATATTTAGAGATTGCCCCCTGAGATATTTTGCTGCGTTTGTCGCCACGTGTGCAGTTCCTTTGCCACGTGTGCAGTTTCTGGGTTTGCTGCTCGAAAACTTCGACAGCTCATATCTTCTTCATCCGAACTCCGATTTGAGCAAACTCAATTGCGTTAGAATTGTATCGAAGTCCTCTATCCATTGGGATAGGATTAAGTAGCTGATTTGGGGTTTAGCAGAAAGTCAACTTTCGGCTCCCCCCCATGTTTGACCGGCTCATATCTTCTTCATCTAGACCCCGATCTAAGCAAACTCAGTTGCGTTAGAATCGTGTCGGAATTTCCTAATCATTGGGAAGAAGTATGGTGGGGAATTTTCACCCGATCAAAAGGTCAATTTTTGCCCCTTAGGGTTTTGAGCTATTTTGTTGTCTTTTAGCACATTTTTTCTCTTTTATTTGGTTTGATCAAAATTTGGGTGCTTACAGATGGGATTTTACCAATTTGGGGCATATTCTCTCAATCCCGAAAATTCTACTTAAATGGGAGATAATTGAAGCTTTAATTAGGCATTGGGAACCCCAATTAAATTTGTTTAGATTTGATGATATGGAAATGACTCCCACGGTGGAGGAAATTGAGACAATTTTAAATTTGAGATTTTTGCACAAAGTGGTGAATCCGCCACTTAAGCCTAGCTACAAAAAAGAGGCTTCCACATTTTTGGGCATTGGGAAGAAGCTGTTAGAGGACTCTGAAGCACTGTTAACTCTATCAAAGTCTTTTTTGACTTATAAGCTCAACAAAAGCAAGAAATGGCAAGCCCGATTCCATGCCTTGACTTTGATAGTAGTAAACTAGCTACTTTTTCTGCGTGATAATGATGACGTGGACCTGGCCCTCATCTCAGTCATATTCCAAGTTAGGGAGCGCGAGAGGCTAGCCCCTTTGATCCTGGCAGAGATCTACCAGGCACTGACAAACTGCTACTTCAGGCGGAAGAAGATCTTCCTTGCATGTGCCCCTATTTTACAGGTTAAATTCCATTTTTCCTTTTAATTGCAATTTACTTGCGAAATTGAAATTCTTGAAAATAAATTGAAATGCTTCCCTTTTTTGCAGCTTTGGTTACTTGATCACCTATCCCAGGTTGAGATGATAGATCGGCACTTTGCCCGAGATATGGATGTTCTCTCTTTGATGAACAACCAGGGATGTCCTAGCATGCCAAGTGGCAAGAGGGGTTGGTTTATCTTTTTAGGCACCTTCCAGGATGATCAGGTGAGGTGGCCTAGCACTTATCAGCCGAATGCCGAGACGGTGATCAGCTTCAGAGAGAGGAATTTTTTTATACTGGTTGGACTGAGAACTTCTATGCTTTATCTGCTGCTGAGAGTCCTTCGGCAGTTTGGAGAGATACAGGGGATTATGATCCCAGATGCATATGAGGACATCCTAGGGTCACTTACACTAGCCACCATGGGACTGTATACCAGGTTGATGAAGGAGTGGTCCTATGCATGGTTTTTGAGAGGCCCTGTCTTCTCTGAGTTGCATGTGAAGGATTATCTTTTCTGGATTAGAGAGCAGATTTAGATTCATGCCCCAGTATTGGAGGATCTTCCTCCAGTTCTCGCTCCAACTTATGAGAACATCCTAGAGTCAGAGAGAGCATCCCATAGGCGACTTCAGCATATATGGTTATGGGAGGCTCGGGAGATTAGACTTAGCTGTACTAATCTGGCAAGGCAGCTTGAGGAGCAGAGGCAGGCTCGCTGCTTTAAGGTTTTAGTAGCTCGCCAGAGATATGATGATGCCTTGGTTCGTCTTAAGGATATGAGAGTCGGACAGGCACTTTTAGATGATGTTATATCCTTCCTAATCGACCCAGATGTAGAGGGGGATAGGGATTTCCTATCTTTATTTTATTTTTCTTCTTTTTTTTTCTTTTTCATACTTTTGTACAAAAGGAAACTCAAATAGTGGAAAAGTATAGAATTTAATACCAAAATAGGTTTTTAACTATTAGCCTTAGAATTCTCTAACGCTTGTAAAAAACAACAGTTTTATGGAAAGTCATTGATTTCTTGTAAGTGTGAAAACTCACACTCCTTTTATGACAAATGTTTGACAAATTATGTCTTCTAATAAATCTTCAAGATGTGCAGATTAAATAATGAAAATTCAGTAAATTCAGTAAAGAAGAAGAAGACAATGCTGCCACACAGCTACCACGCCGCTGGTAGCCCAATGAAATGAAAGATTTTCTAAACAGAGCATTTTAATGTAAAGGCAATTGCGAAGATCAACGCCGCTGCCACCCCGCTGGCAGCGCATAAGTGAATCAGTGCTTTGAAAGAAAGGCACGTGCACTAGCGTCGTAAGGCGACGCCGACACGCCGCTGGTAGCGCAGAGCGAGATTGAAGATTATATGATCAGCCGTGCACATGCCGTGTTCTCTCCCGCTAGCAGCTCACTGGCAGCGTGCCTTTAACTGATTCAACCTGTTCTGAGCGGGATTTGAGTTCGCTTCCAGCCATCTACCCCGATCGCTTCACGACGCCACCAGCGCTCGACGCGATTTGAGTTTTATTCTTTAAATAGACGTGCTGTAATTTTTAGTAGCGACTTTTTCTTTGGATCATTTTGATTTCGGATCTTGAGGTGTTTGAGATTCGATCAAATCTTCTTTAGAGAGTCGGCGATCGAGTGAGGGGGAGATCTGAGATAGATCACCTGGAATTGAAGGTAGAGGATTCTTCTTCAATTCAGAACTTCATCTGATCGTGTGATCGCCTGGACTGGTGATCGGCTTTGATTGATGCGTAGGTGGATTCCTACTGCATTGGATCGTCTCAGTGGATTCTGAGGTGATTGTTGCGATCTGGATTGATCGTGTTCTGCAGCTTGTGGATTCAAGCTGTGTTGCAGTTCGTGGATTCGAACTGTGGATCACTGGTGAGTGATTGTTTGCGATCTGGACTGATCGTGTTCTGTAGCTTGTAGATTCAAGCTGTGTTGCAGTTCGTGGATTCGAACTGTGGAGTGCTGTTGAGTGAGTTCAATTGTAAAGGTTAAGTATGTACTCCTTTGTAATTGTCTTTTCATTCAATAGTGGATTTTCGAAGGGTTAGTCGCCTCATATAGACTCGAGGTTTTTCCTGGATCTGGATCCAGGTTTCCTCGTATAATTCTCTGCGTATTGTTTCCGCATTGTTAAATTCTGAATTGTTGTAGATCGTGGACCTATAGAGTAGTCCTCTACTCTTTCATTTCTCATCACTAGCCCAAATATATTTTTCCTTTTTATGTATTTTATATTTTTTTGCAAATTTGTCCAAAGCACTTAATCACGTATAATTAAAGGAATTAAAACCAAATTGAATAATGAAAAGGATATTTCAAGTAATAGGGAAAGATTAGATCTGTCAATCTTAGGACCTTTAGAGTCATTCCCCAAATGTCTTCCAGAATTGATCCCTTTGTCACCAAACTACTTAGTCTTCAATACTTATACTAATTTCACTGAAGGTTTGGATAACATGATCAACTCAACCACTTTGATTCTTTTTTCTCCTTTCCTACTTTTTTTTCATTTCAATTTTTCTCTTGCCAATATTGCCCCTAGTGCCAATTACGGTTTTCACCAAGGCAAGCTTATACATTCGGTCATCACCAATCATTCTCTGAAAATTGAAGGAATACACTAAGATCACCAAGGGTTTAAAAATAGGACGAAATGAAAGATAGGTTAAGTTTATGAAAGAAAGGGCATTATAGGCTCAAAAATTGAAAATTGGACAACTGGGCTTACAGTCATGATAAATATAACTCAATTCCCAAACTTCACCCTTTTCTTTTTGTTTTTTTGGTTTTTTTTTGTATTTGGCTTTCATTTGCCACTGTACTTTCCTTTTTTTATATATTTTTCTGCTATTTTTCCTTTTGTATTGTTTTTGCCCCAGTTTGCTTTGCCCCAATATGAAACTGTAAGTTCCAGTTTAGGTTTAGAAAAACACGAACAGGCTCTACTTGGCTAGGCTAAGGATTTTAAAATTTTGGGAAATAAAGAAAAATGATCTCAGATCATTTCCTAATAATATTCAATCAAGAAAAATATTTTTTAACTGCATCAGAGTTAATTGGCTCAGGAAAATCCTTCCAATCCATTTCTGTCAAGATGAGAGCGCCTCCCGATAGGACCTTCTTCACTATGTAAGGTCCTTCCCAATTCGGCTTAAACTTCCCACGAGGGTCTTCTAGAAATGGTAAAATTTTCTTTAAAAACAAATTTCCCACTTAGAAAGTTTTGGGCTTAACCTTCTTATTGTAAGCCCTGTCATCCTCTTTTGGTACAACTGGCCATGACAAAGCACATTTAAACGCTTTTCTTCCATTAGGTTGAGTTGATTATACCTTGACTGCATCCATCAGCTTCTTTCAATTTAGCTTCCATTAGTACTATTAAAGACGGGATCTCAACTTCGACTGGTGAAACTGCCTCCGTTCCATAAACCAGCAAATACGGAGTTGCTCCAGTTGAAGTCTGAATTGAAGTTCTGTAGGCATGTAGAGCAAACGGTATCATCTCGTGCCAATCTTTGTAACTCACTTCCATCTTTTGAATGATCTTCTTTATTTTCTTATTTGCTGCTTCTACTACCCCATTCATCTTTGGTCTATATGGAGCCGACTTGTGATAGATGATCTGAAACTGCTCACACATCTACTTCATGTCTTTGTTCTTAATATTTGAAGCATTGTCTAATACTATGGCATTTGGCAAACCATAACGACAAATGATGTTGTGCTTCAAGAATTTAAGAACATGGTTCCCTGTGATATTCGCATATGACACGACTTCAACCCACTTGGTGAAATAGTCGATTGCTACAAGGATAAATCTGTGTTTATTCGATGCCTTTGGAGAGACCAGCCCAATGACATCTATGCCCCATATAGAGAAAAGCCATGGTGATGTCATGTTGTGCAACTCACTTGGTGGTGCATTCTTGTTATCAGCATATATTTGGCATAAATGACACCTTTTTACATGTACATAGCAATCGTGCTCCATCGTCGACTAATAATATCCCAATCGCAAGATTTTACTTGCAAGCATGTGTCCGTTCATATGGGGTCTACAAACTCCTCCATGCACTGTCTCAATTAGTCTTTCTGTTTCAACTTTGGTGGAACATCTGAGTAGGACATCATTGTATGACCTCTTGTATAGCTGCTGAAAGAGTAGAGGACTACTCCAAAGGTCCACGATCTACAACAATTAAAAACTTAACAATGCGGAAACAACACACAGAGATTATACGAGGAAACCTGAATCCAGATCCAGGAAAAACTTCGAGTCTATATGAGGCGACTAACCCTTAGAAACTCCACTATTGAATGAAAGTCAATTACAAAGGGAAACACACTTAACCTTTACAATTGAACTCACTCAACAGCAATCCACAGCTCGAATCCACGAACTGTAGCACAACCTGAATCCACAGGCTGCAATTCACGATCTATCCAGATCCACAGCTCGAATCCACGAACTGCAACACAGCTTGAATCCACAAGCTGCAAGTGACGATCAATCCAGATCCACAGTTCGAATCCACGAACTGCAACACAGCTTGAATCCACAAGCTGCAATTCACGATCAATCCAGATCGTGACAATCACCTTAGAGTCCACTGAGATGATCCAATGCAATAGGAATCCACCTATGCATCAAACAAGGTCGATCACCAATCCAGGAGATCTCACGATCAAGTGAAGTTCCGAACTGAAGAAGAATCCTCAATTTTCAATTCCAGGTGATCTCTCTCAGATCTCCCCCTCACTCGATCACCGACTCTCTAAAGATCAATTGAATGAATCTCGAACACCTCAAGATCCACAACAGATTAATCAAAAGAAAAAAGTCTCTTCAAAAAGAATACAGCTCCTCTATTTAAAGAAGAAATCTTAGATCGCGTCGAACGCTGGTAGCGTCGTGGTGCGATCGGGGTAGACGGCTGGAAGCGAACTCAATCCCGCTCAAATCCAAATAGACTCAGTTAAGAGCGCGCTGCCAACGAGCTGCTAGCGGGAGGGAACGCGGCATGTGCACAGCTGATTTGTAGATCTTCAATCTTGCTCTGCGCTACCAGCGGCGTGTCGGCGTCGCCTTACGAAGCTGGTACGCGTGCTTTACTTTCAAAGTGCTATCTCACTTATGCGCTGCCAGCGGAGTGGCAGCGGCGTTGTTCCTTGCAGGTGCCTTTACGAAATGTTCTTTCTTTAGAAATCTTTACATTTCCTTGAGCTACCAGCGGCGTGGTAGCTGTGTGGCAGCCTCACTTTCCTCTTTACAAAATTCATAGAATTTATATTTTGATTCTGCACATCTTGAAGATTATTAGAGGATATAATTTGTCAAACATTTTCCATATAAGAAGTGTGAGTTTTCACACTTACAATCTCCCCCTTGGCAAATGCCTGACAACAAACTTACAACAGTTCTTATTATCAAATTCAAAATTCCATTTAAACATTCAAAACACCATGATAAGAGAGAATTCAGAATTTCATTCATGTTCAGAGAAAATATACAGTATTCAAAAGAAATATACATTGTTCAGCAAATATATACACATTCAGCCAAACAAAAAACTCCCCCGTAAACCTACGTCTAAAAACCCCAAAGACCAACCAAAAAAAAAAAAAAACACAGACCAACAGAACAAACAACAAAAACAACTTGATGATCCTCAACCAGCAACCATCAACCAGCACCAGCAGCAACATCATCAAAATGACTCCCCCTTTCTGGAAGGAGGTTTCGGATCCCAAGTTCTGGAGTAATGCCGATAAGCATCTTGGGACCGGGAGTGCAACCAACAGAGCTTGTGATCCATCTCCAGCTAAGTTCTTCGAATGCTGCTCAGAAAATGATCAGCTTCGTTTTGCATTCGTTGCTGAGCAGCAACATCCCTTTGCACCTCGCCACAAGCAAAGTCAACACCCTTTGCAAGCTTCTCCAGCTTCTCCTGGGTCTCTGATTTGAACATGCTCATCATGAGCATGTGAGCCCTAACCTCAGAATTGAAAGCCTCCTGGGAGGCTTGCATGGAATTCAATTTGTCCAGGATTGTCGTAGCATCAGAACTGGACAAAGAGGAGGGAGAAGAGGAAGGCTCCGAAGAAGAAGCCAACTGAAAAGGATTTGCTCGTTTGCTTCGGATGAGAGTGGAGGCATCAATGGGAGGTTTGGGATGAATGATCAATTCAACAGGATCAGGTAAGATCCCCAGGTGAATGCACATGAAAGAGATGAAAATCCCAAATGGAAGAGCAGCAATCTTGGATTTTAAATTCTGCGACTGAAGGATTTGGTTGAAGATGATAGACGGAAGACATACACTGTCTCTGTTCCAGAGAGCATGAAGGAGTCGTGCTCTAGAGTGAGAAATCTCAGAATGATGATCTGAGGGAACCAGAGAAGCACAAATAAACAGATTCAAGATCCTGAGAAGATCTTGAAGAGAGCCATGAGGAAGATAGTTGGGCTTATTTTTTATGGAAGTGGGAGCACCCTGAACAATAAGAGACGGAATGATTGACTCCATGGGAGGATCAGAGTGAGAATCAAAGAAGTCAAAGGAGGGAGAATCAACAAGGGGCAGTTCTAGAAGAGATGAGATAAGCTCTTTCGAGAAGTCGAAAGAGATGCCCCTGACATAGGCTTTGACAAAGCCTTGATTGGCCAGATGAAGATGGTGGAGGTTCGAATAGAATTCTCGAACCAGGTCAGGATATGCAAAACCACTTATCAAAGCAAATTTTTTCCAACCATTGTCCGAAAACAATGAGAAGAGAGGAGATTCAGAAAAGGAATCAAGCTTAATGGCCCTTTCCAAAAGGAATGGCCTGTGCTTGAAGAACTCATTAAAATCAGATAAACCATTTCCAATGAATGGTTCAGAGGAATGAGAAGGGGAAGGGGGTTTCACCGGTGGAGAAGAGACAACCGGTGAGGTTCTTACTAGTGGAGAGGAGGTGGAAGGAGAATCAGTTCTAGACTTCTTCTTGGGAGGCATGATGGGAAAAAAACAGAAAAAATAGACGAGAGAAAAGAACACAAGCAAAGCTCGACAAAGCCCTAATGGCAGAACAATCTACCAAACCCTAACTTAGAAGAACAATGTAAAAGGAAGAAGAAAAATGAAGAAGCAAGACGAAGACAAAAAAAAAATTTTACCTGAACAGTGGACACAGTGAAGGAAGGTAAGCAAGAAGGCAAAGAATGACCACGACGCGAGGAGCGAGAAGCACCGCAGACAAGAAAAAACAAAGGTAAAAAGTGAAACAGATTTTCACTTTTTATAGACAAATAGAACACGCTACTAGCGTGCATCCAGCGATGCTTAACAGGGCAGGTGCCAAAGCATGAAGAAAGGAGAAGGCTACCGACACGCTTCTAGTGACGTAGAAGGTGCTCATGCATAAACAAGAAAAAACACACTCACAAGGCAAAAATTTATAAAAAGAGTTTGAACTATTCTTCATGAAAAACTCATACCTCTAAACACAAAGCTAAGATTTTAACTAAACTAAAAATCATCCAGATAATCAACTTTTATTCAATCTAAGAAGTACTTATCACAAAACTGATCTTGAAGAACCTATCAAGGTTAATTCAGATGTGACACATTTCATATCTATGACCAAAATTTCCTTCATGGTTTCTCATACTATAAATTTTCTTCAAGATATTGAGCGCATATGCATATTAATTAGTCAATGTTTGTGTAGTGTGTGAAAAACAGTTTTTGACTTTTACACTTTATGCATATGAAAGGCTATTTTAGTGTAATCATACTTGGAAAGTATAGACATGCCCCAAACTTCATTTTGGTGGCTTTCGCACATCAGAGATAGGTAGCCTTTTCTGATATCTTTTTCTTTTCTTTTTGTAGAAGGCATTGACCCTTAAAAAACCTGAGTTTACAGTTCATTCCAAGAATATACCTTCTTTCTCTTTTTCTTTTTGAGAATTACAGTGGCTTTCACTCTAATCTCTATGGCAGCCATTTCCAAAACTTTTCTTTTCATAAAGGTGATAGCCTATAGATCCCAAGCTTCAACACACAATAAATTTCAATACACAAAGGTGTTTAAGACAAAAGTGATAGTTGAGAACACAACATTTCTGTCAATATGCATAGACTCAAGCTTCCTGAATTAAGATTTTAGTATCAAGAACACATAAATTCATTTTGAACAGACATGTAAATCATTTTACATCTAAATTAACTCAAAACAGAACCTGATTTTCAGTTTTGAGAGCATACTCCTAGGGATTTCCTAAGAGTTTCAAATCTGTTCTGATCTAAAGGTTTAGTGAAAATATCAGCTAACTGTTTTTCAGTAGATATATATTCAATCATAACAGTTTTGTCTTCAATTGACTTTCTTATAAAGTGATGCCTGATGTCTATATGTTTAGTCCTTGAGTGTTGAACAGGATTTTTGGAAATATTTATGGCACTTTGATTGTCACAGAAGAGAATCATTTGGTCCTAATCTAAACCATAATCAGATAGCATTTGTTTCATCCAGATTAGTTGAGTACAACTGCTTCCTGCAACAATGTACTCTGCTTCAGCTGTACTCAGTGAAACTGAGTTTTGCTTTTTGTTTAACCAAGCAATGAGGTTATTACCCATATAAAAGCAACCACCAGAGGTGCTTTTTCTATCATCCATACACCCAGCCCAATCAGCATCAGTGTATCCAGTAAGATATGGGTTTGTTTCTTTGGAGAACCAAATTCCCAGATCAACAGTTCCATTTACATACTTTATAATCCTTTTCACAGCATTTAGATGAGATTCTTTAGGATTAGCCTGATATCTTGCACAAACTCCAACACTAAAACTTATATCAGATCTACTTGCTGTTAAGTACAGAAGACTTCCAATCATCCCTCTGTACAAGGTAGGGTCTATATCCTTCCCAGATTCATCTTTTCCAAGCTTTAAGCTAGTACTCATAGGAGTCCTAGCATGTTTTGCATGAATTAAACTGAATCTCTTGACTAGATTTCTAGCATATTTTGCTTGAGAGAAGAAAATTCCTTGTTGAGATTGATAAATCTGGAGTCCTAAGAAAAAATTCAGTTCACCCATCATACTCATCTCAAATTCACTCTTCATTAAGTCTCCAAAGGAGTGAGCATGATTTTCAGAAGTAGATCCAAACACTATGTCATCAACATATATTTGAGCAATTAAAATATGCTTGGACTCTCTTTGAATAAAGAGAGTTTTATCTACATTTCCTCTCATAAATCCAGATTCAAGTAAGAAAGAGGTGAGTCTCTCATACCAAGCTCTAGGAGCTTGTTTGAGTCCATAAAAGGCCTTGTTCAGCTTATAAACATGTTTAGGATGATTTGAGTCCTCAAATCCTTTAGGTTGCTCTACATAAACCTCTTCATTCAGATATCCATTCAAGAATGCACTCTTAACATCCATTTGAAACAGTTTAAACTTCAGATAGCATGCAATAGACAAAAGTAATCTGATTGATTCTAACCTAGCTACAGGAGCAAAGGTTTCATCAAAATCTATTCCTTCTACTTGGGTGTATCCCTGAGCAACAAGCCTAGCTTTATTTCTGGTTACAATCCCATTCTAATCAGATTTGTTCTTAAAAATCCATTTGGTTCCTATCACATTCAGATTAGAGGGTCTTTCAACCAATTCCCATACATTATTTCTAGTAAATTGGTTTAGTTCTTCATGCATAGCATTTAACCAAGATTCATCCAACAATGCATCTTTATAAGATTTTGGCTCAAATTGAGATAGATAAGAAGAAAAGCTTACCTCATTATGTAATTGATGTCTTGTTCTTACTCCATCTGAAATATTTCCAACAATTTGCTCAGTTGGGTGATCTTTGAGAGTTTTTGTCAAAGGAACAATTTCATTGCTTGAGGAAGCATCTCTGACTTCATCATCTTCATCTACAACCTGCAAAAATTCACAGTCAATTCCTTCATCATCTATTTACACATTAATAGACTCCATTACAACAGATTTTTGCAAGTTACAAACTCTGTATGCTCTACTTGAAGAAGAATATCCTAGAAAAATTCCTTCATCACTTCTAGAATCAAATTTTCCTAGATTTTCTCTATCCCTTAAGATATAACATTTACTTCCAAAAACTCTAAAATATTTCAAGTTTGGCTGTTTTCCTTTCCAGATTTCATAAGGAGTTTGTTTCCACCCAGATCTGACATATACTATGTTACTTATATAACAAGCAATATTTATAGCTTCAGCCCAGAATTTTGTTGACACTTTCTTGGCTATCATCATGGTTCTAGCCATCTCTTGCAGAACTCTATTCTTCCTTTCCACAACTCCATTTTGCTGTGGAGTTTTAGGAGCAGAAAATTCATGTTTAATTCCTTGTTCTTCACAGAACTTGGAAAACATCTGATTTTCAAATTCTGTCCCATGATCAGATCTTATTCTAACAATCCTCCCTATTTGCAAGTTCTTTTCAACTTGAATTTGACAGCACAATTGTTTAAAGCAATCAAAACATTCAGATTTTTCTCTAAGAAAATTTACCCAGGTGTATCTACTGTAGTCATCTACAGCAACAAAGATATACCTCTTTCCTCCAAGACTTTCAGTCTTTGTAGGTCCCATCAAGTCCATATGAATCAGTTCTAATGGTCTAGAGGTTCCTACAATGTTGGTTTTCTTGTGTGTGGCTTTGATTTGCTTTCCTTGATTGCAAGGACCACACATTCCTTTCTTTTTATTGTTCCCAAACTTGGGAATTCCTCTAACCAATTCAGACTTAGAGATTTTTGACAAATCTCTATAGTTAATGTGACCAAGTCTTCTATGCCACAAATCAATTTCATTGCATATAGAAGATTTTAAAGATTTTTCATTGTTTCCAATGATTCCATAACAATTGTCACTTGTTCTCACACCTATAAGAACAGTTCTACCAGAATTATCCAAAATTTTACATTCTTTTCTGGTAAAATTGACAAACAATCTTGAATCACATAACTGGCTAATACTGATTAAGTTTGCCTTCAAACCAGATACAAATAAAACATTTTTTAGACAAACTCCATTAGGACCAGTTACTGTTCCTTTACCTTTGACTTGAAAAGTGCTTCCATCACCAAATGTTACACTTCCACCAAAATATTCTTCAAAGGTACTAAACATAGACTTATGTCCACACATATGTCTTGAACAACCACTATCCAAGTACCACATGTTGACATCATGAACTTTCAAAGCTATATGAACCACATTTGCAACTAAGGAATCTTTTCTAACCCAAATCTGTTTTTCATGAGTTTTCTGAGAATTCCCTTCATCAACAACTTGAGATTTTGAAGGAAGTTTCTTTGACAAATTTGTAACTTCCTTATTTAATGATTCAATCAATTTCAACAAGGAATCAAATCTGTTATATAAATCCAAGGACTGACTTTGATTTACTTTCCTCTTACTGTCAAAATATCCCTTGGGAAAACCATGCAAAACATAACACTTTGGTCTTATATGACCCTTTTTATTGCAATGATGGCACACAGGTATGAACCTATATTCAGAAGAATCAAAATTTCCAGATTTGACAGTATTCCTAAACTGTACAGATTTAGATTTTTCAGATTTTGAAGATTTACCTGTTGAGCTTACTTCTCCAGCAGAAATTTTCTGTGAAAATTCCTTATTTTGATTACTTACACTCATTCTCTTTTCAGCAGAATTTGAGCTTTCAGGAACTTCCTTTGAAGTTGATTCCTCATCAATTTGATGATTTCCTACAGAAAAATTTGAAGCATTAGATTGAATCGAATTTGAAACTTTCTCAAGTTCAATAACTTTACCTTGAAGTGCAGAAATCTGAGCTTCCTTTTCTTTTTATTTTTCAGTTTTTTCAGTCAAAGAAGTTACCAGAAAATTTTCTTTGGCATGTCTTTCAAGTAACTTCTTGTTCATTGAATCTATTTCTGCAAAAGCTTTATTTTTCTCTGTTTCTGACTCCTTCAATTTTTTATTCAGTTTCTTGACTTTCTTCTGAGCTCTATTGAATTCCTTATATAGCTGATTGTAGGCTTCTTGTAATTCTTCTTCATCATCTGATAAAGTCTCTTTATTATCTCCTGCAATGCCAGAAATTGAACTACCAGAAGAAGATGAGTAAAAGGAATTGAAAGCAGTAAATTAGCAGAAATATCCTCATCTGATTGTGAAGAATTATCATTATTACTGTCATCCCAAGTAACCTGATAATTTGTCTTTTTCTTTTTATCCTTTGAGGGACAATCAGAAGCAACATGTCCAAATCCTCTACATTTATAACATTAAACTTCATCATTCTGAGAAAATTTCTTCTCCTTTCTTAGATCAGAAACTTTCTTATCAGATCTTCTATTAGATCTGTCCATGGATAACACAGGATTAGATTGTCTCTTTTTAAACATTCTCTTGAACTTTTTAGCTATGAGAACTAATTCATCCATATCTACTTCAAAATTATCTGATTCTTCATTATTTACAGATTTTAGAGCTATTCCTTTACTCCTTTTAGGAATATTCAGATCTAGCTCATAAGTTTGTAAAGATCCTACCAGATCTTCAATTCTCATGGTATCCACATCTTTTGCCTCTTGAATGGCAGTAACTTTTGGTCTGAATTTTTCAGGCAAAGATCTCAAGAGTTTTCTAACAACCTTAGATGTAGAGATCTTTTCTCCAAGGTTAAAACTCGAATTAACAATATCTGACAGTCTAGCATAAAATTCATCAAAAGATTCATCATCTTTCATGTATAGAGTTTCGAAAGATGTTGTCAGTCTTTGAAGTCTAGACAGCTTGACAGCTGAGGTTCCTTCATGAATGACCTCAAGAATGTCCCAAGCTTCCTTACCGACTTCACATGAGGAAATTCTCCTGAATTCCTCAACACTTACAGCACAAAATAAGGCATTCATTGCCTTGTTGTTCCATCCACATAGATCAGATTCAGCTTTACTCCACTGATCATGAGGTTTAAGCATCACAACACCTCCTTCTATTGTGATTTCAGGTGGATGATAACCATTACATACCGAGAGCCAGACACGCTCATCGATAGATTTCAGGTAAGCTCTCATCCTTGCTTTCCAGTAAGAATAATTGTTACCTTCGAATAATGGAAGTCTAAAGGCAGATCCTCCTTCTTTTCCAAAGTCCATGCTATAGATCTAGATCACACTTTGTATAGCAATTCAAAGTGAATAGGCTCTGATACCAATTGAAAGAGTAGACGACTACTCTAAAGGTCCACGATCTACAACAATTAAAAACTTAACAATGCGGAAACAACACATAGAGATTATACGAGGAAACCTGAATCCAGATCCAGGAAAAACCTCGAGTCTATATGAGGCGACTAACCCTTAGAAACTCCACTATTGAATGAAAGTCAATTACAAAGGGAAACACACTTAACCTTTACAATTGAACTCACTCAACAGCAATCCACAGCTCGAATCCACGAACTGTAGCACAACCTGAATCCACAGGCTGCAATTCACGATCTATCCAGATGCACAGCTCGAATCCACGAACTGCAACACAGCTTGAATCCACAAGCTGCAAGTGACGATCAATCCAGATCCACAGTTCGAATCCACGAACTGCAACACAGCTTGAATCCACAAGCTGCAATTCACGATCAATCCAGATCGTGACAATCACCTCAGACTCCACTGAGATGATCCAATGCAATAGGAATCCACCTATGCATCAAACAAGGTCGATCACCAATCCAGGAGATCTCACGATCAAGTGAAGTTCCGAACTGAAGAAGAATCCTCAATTTTCAATTCCAGGTGATCTCTCTCAGATCTCCCCCTCACTCGATCACCGACTCTCTAAAGATCAATTGAATGAATCTCGAACACCTCAAGATCCACAACAGATTAATCAAAAGAAAAAAGTCTCTTCAAAAAGAATACAGCTCCTCTATTTAAAGAAGAAATCTTAGATCGCGTCGAACGCTGGTGGCGTCGTGGTGCGATCGGGGTAGATGGCTGGAAGCGAACTCAATCCCGCTCAAATCCAAATAGACTTAGTTAAGAGCGCGCTGCCAGCGAGCTGCTAGCGGGAGGGAACGCGGCATGTGCACAGCTGATTTGTAGATCTTCAATCTTGCTCTGCGCTACCAGCGGCGTGTCGGCGTCGCCTTACGAAGCTGGTACGCGTGCTTTACTTTCAAAGTGCTATCTCACTTATGCGCTGCCAGCGGAGTGGCAGCGGCGTTGTTCCTTGCAGGTGCCTTTACGAAATGTTCTTTCTTTAGAAATCTTTACATTTCCTTGAGCTACCAGCGGCGTGGTAGCTGTGTGGAAGCCTCACTTTCCTCTTTACAAAATTCATAGAATTTATATTTTGATTCTGCACATCTTGAAGATTATTAGAGGATATAATTTGTCAAACATTTGCCATATAAGGAGTGAGAGTTTTCACACTTACAGCTGCCCACCACTTAATAGAAATTGGCATGCTAATCTCTGTATTGTCCTCTTTTCAGTAGAAATAGCACCTCCTACAAGATTCCAATTATTCAAGAAACTCCCGATATCTTGAAACCACGGTATCTCTTCTTCTTGTACTCCTAGAACAGGACAGTAAGCTGGTTTATCTCTGACTTCAATCTCTAGTGGTTTGATGCCTACCCATTCTGGAATATTGATCATTGAGGCCAGTGTTGTTAAAGCATCAGCGAATTGATTTTTGGACCTTGGCATATAATTAAAGGAAATTCGAGTAAATTTGGTGCTTATTTCTTCCTAATACTGGTGATATGGGATCAATTTGTGATCCTTGGCTTTCCATTCACCAATTGTTTGGAAGATGATAAGACTCGAATCATCGTATACATCAAGTTCCTCCACATCGTGGTCTAAAGTAACTTACAGCCCAAATAGGCATGACTCATACTCTGCAATATTGTTTGTGCACTTAAACCTCAACGTCACTGCGATTGGGATATTTGAACCATCCGATTTTACCAAAACAGCTCCGATTCCATTTCCATTCATATTTGCAGCCCCATCAAAGAACATCTGCGAGGAGTCTTCATTTTCATCTTCTTCAGCAAATAAAATTGCCTCGTCAAGAAAATTAGTCTTAAGAGGCTAGTAATCTGGTAAATGATGCTCAGCTAGGTGATCGGCAATTGCTTGACTTTTAATTGCCTTCTGAGTGATTTAAGGTCGAATTCTAAAAGCAAAAGCTGCCACCTTGCTGTTCTACTAGTTAATGCTGGCTTCTCAAACAAGTACTTCAAAGGATCCATTCTAGATATCAATAACGTAGAATGACTCAGAAAGTAGTGTCTAAGTCTTTGAGTTGCCCAGACTAAAGCACAACATGTCTTTTCCAAGGGCGAATATCTTCATAATCTATGAACTTCTTACTCAAATAGTAGATAACCTTTTCTTTTTTGCCTGTCTCATCATGTTGCCCCAATACACACCACATTGACATCTCCAAGACTAATAAGTAAAGAATCAATGGTTTCCCTAGAGTGGGTGGCACAAGAACAGATGGATTCAATAGATATTCCTTTATTTTGTCAAAAGCTTGCTGGCAATCATTATTCCATACTGTTGGGTTATTGTTTCTTAGAAGCTTGAAGATTGGTTCACAGATAGTAGTGAATTGTGCTATGAACTAACTAATGTACTGAATCCTTCCAAGAAAACCACGAACTTCCTTCTCTGTTCTAGGTGGTGGCATATCAATGATTGCTTTCGTTTTAGCTAGATCAATTTCAATTCCTCTTCTGCTTACTATAAATCCAAGCAATTTTCTTGATATGGCCCCAAAAGACACATTTTGCTGGATTAAGCCGTAAACTGTACTTCCTAAGACGGTCAAATACTTTCTTCAGATTGATCAAATGGTCCTCTTCTTCACAAGATTTGGGAATCATATCATCCACATAGACCTCCATCTCCTTGTGGATCATATCGTGGAAAAGTATCTTCATGGCCCGCTGATAAGTTGCCTCGGAGTTCTTAAGTCCGAACGGCATGACCGTGTAATGGAAGGTTCCCCAAGGTGTAATGAATGCTGTCTTTCCCTAATTTTCCTTTGCCATCTTGATTTGATTATACCCAGAGAAGCCGTCCATGAATGAGAATAAACTATGCGCTGCGGTATTATCAACCAATATATCGATGTGTGGAAGAGGGAAATCATCCTTTGGGATTGCCTTATTCAAATCTCTGTAATCTACACACATTCTGACCTTTCCATCCTTTTTTGGAACTGGTACAATATTTGCAAGCCACTCGGGGTATGTGGAAACTGAGAAATCCAATTTGGAATTGCTTGAGTATGAGGCATGCATAGATCCTTCATCCGGACTCCGATTCCAGCAAACTCAGTTGCGTTGGAACCGTGTCGGGATTCTCTATCCATTGAGATAAAGAAAGGTAGCCAATTATCACTTGATCGAAAAGTCAATTTTCGTCCCCTCAGGGTTTGACTTTTCTGCCAAGGTTTTCATTTTCAGCACTTCTAGGGGTGAAAAAATAAGGTACTTACAGCAGTCCCTCTTTGCCAGAGTCACCTTGGGGATGAACAGCAAAGAAAAAAGAAGAACCTTGTTTTCGCGCCCGGCATTTCTGTCGACATGATTGATGATCTTAAATCCTCTTGATTTTCATAAAAAGGGGGTGGAGATGACAAGCGTTGATCTCCAAAGTAGTGAGAACACCAACTGGTTTCCACTAAGTCTTCGAAGTTTGCTTACCCACTTCGAGCTTCCTGGAGTAACTCCTGATTTTGGTTCAGATTAAAAAGGATGGGATTAGACTTAAGCTCATCAACCTGTTTCGACGTTGAAGCAAGGCACTCAACTATTTCAAATTTGGGGCTTGATTTCAAATTTCAGATTTTAGACTTGGGACCTTTGGGGACAGTTTTTTTTTTAAGGTTTGGATTAGGGACTGGAAGGAACGAAGAAGGAGGAGATGCTGTTGGAAAGGAGGTGCTTTCAGCGCTGCTCGGTACCATAAGGGAGCTCACACACCTGTCCTATTCTATTTACAAAAGTGGGAAATGAAAAATTTACAAATGGGGCCAACTTGCCCAGAAAGTTCTTCATTCTGCTCCTCTTTATTCTGCCGTTTCTTTCTCTTGGCAGGGCCATCTTCCGCTGGTGACCAAATTTTTCTCCACGAGGCTCTTTTCTACTGGAGATTGTAGACAAAGGGGGTCTGATTTTTTGCTCTTATCTTTTTGAGAGAAGGCCTTCCTTGCACTGAGGAGGAGATCACCATTTAGGCAAGCATTGGGACTTCTTTTTTTTTGAAAGGACCGTTCCACTGGGGATTTATGGAAGCATTCTTGTGTTTGCCTTTTACTCGCAAAATCCGCCTCCTCAGACTGGGCGTGGCTTTGGCATGTTGCTTTGGGCTTCTTGGAGATTCCGCTGGGGAAAAGAAAATTAGGCTTCTTTTTTTTTTTTTTTTGCCTTTCTTCTGCTCTCGGCTTCGAGGCGCTTCTTGACTTTTCCTGGTTCTTTCGTCTTGCCTAGGCCTACAAAATTCTCATAAAGCAATGAGGTATCTGAAATTTGAACAGGGGTAAGCACCTATGGTGTAACGCCCCGAACCCGGGTCAGTGCAAACCGGCACCCAACCCGAACCCGGTTCGCTACTGTAACAACCCAAGTCCGATTCAACAACCGAACTCGAGATGTTACCACAAAGCTGGGGTCAGATACATACCAAGATTCACAATGATTTTAAAATTTACAAATTAATTACATCAAAGTTATGGTGGCCAATAACAACAATTCTTTATTCAATAATATCAATTCTGTTTACAATAAAGTTTATCTAATCAACATGTGGCATTAATACCAATTATATTTCTACCCATCAAATTAAAACCCCATCTTCGCGATCTCTCCAAGCAACCTGAAAAATAGGGGAAAACGGAGTGAGATTTACATCTCAGCAAGTAGCAGGTGCATGCAATTTGAAACAGTCCAATGTAAGCAGTAGTCATGAGGTATTCGATTAATCAACGATAAGACGAGAAATCCAAGTTATTCATGGCAATTACAAATAAGGCGATGAAACATATGATCATGTATAAATACCAGTCTCTTGATGTTAACGAGGTAAAATCGACAAAGCGATAAAACACGTGCCATTGCAGGACTCACAAAGATGATAAGTATTTGAGATGACACTCGACTAAATGCTGTTCCACCGTGCGGCTTAGGGGCAGTGCTACTTGATGATACTCAAGCCCCATGCAGCGCAGCTTAGGCAAGAGCCGTAGTCACTGACTTATTGCGCACGAACTCCGCAGAGTTGGACGTATCACCAGCATGCAGCACCAGAATCAATACATGGAGTGTGGTCGCTTATCCACATGTACAGGGAATCACCAGCGGCTCACCGGGGTGTCCCTCCAGACTAGGACCCTCCCAGAGCAAACTAACTTGCAAAGGGAAGCGCGCTCGCAATATAGGAGTAAGTCAACCCAAACTAAATACCACTTAGCTAACCAGCCAAAACTATGGATCCATACACAGCTAAGCCCACTGACACAAACCACGATAAAACCACATACGGGAGGACACGCTAATGTAGGAGGCATACACACTTTTACCCGTAAAGGATTGCACATCTCTACACAGAGGATTACCCATCTCTGCCGTAAAAGATAGTATCAAACTCCACCACAGAAGCCGTATCACCCAACCGTAAAATTAAAGAGAACAACATCATACCACATACCAATCCATACCAAAGTATTCCATTCCATGTGAAATCCATGATTCAATCATAACAAATCCAATTATAGGCATTTTCAGAATAACATATGCAATTCTTCCAATTATATTCAAAATAAAACTCAAGTATCATAAATCCGATAAAATCTGAGTTTAAGCAATTCCAGTAGCCAATATTCTTATATAAAGCTCAAATAAAAGTAAATCAAATCATGCTTGATCTTTTCCTTCTTAATCCCTTTATTAGAATCCAATTTCCTACCTTAACACCTAAGCTAGTTTCTATTTGAATTTTCTGTATTTTATTTTTCCAGCATGTTCTACAGACCTAGAATGAAGTTTAAAAGATGTTTATAAGCTATAAATTTCAGTAGTATTATTTCTAGCAATGTCCATACCCTTTGACTCTTTTATAAACAATCCTTTCATTATAACCTTCAATTTATTGCTTATTCTTTCCAAATTAATTTTATAATTTTTATAGCTTAATTAGGTCCTTATAAAGATGCTAACATGCTTAACTAATCATAAGAATTATTGGGTATTTATTCGAATTACAAAATCCCCAAAATCTACAGATTTTACTTAGAGCGCCTACCTCTACAGGGCTGGGCGATCCTAGGCGCTCGTGCAATTTTTAACAGAATTTTCCAGATCTTCCAATTTCGGATTTTCATGCTTTTGCTTTATGTTTTCTTGGTCTAAATTAATCTACAAACTTTCTGAAGCATACCTAGAGCCTTCTAGATTAATCCTTATAAATTAAATACCATCCTAAAATTAATTTCATGGTAAAACCAAGTTTTCTCCATTATTTCAACAAATCCTTCAAGAACACCAAACACTAAAATATAAGCAATTTGATTCCATGTAAATACTGTTCCGACTAATCCGTTCAATCAATATTAAATCACAGAAAACGAAATCATGCAATTCCTTACGTTTTCCAAGGGTTACTACTTGCCTTATACGCTAAATCCTTCTTCCATTGCACCTTCTAATTCTGGACCAGAATGTTGCTCCCAACCGCACCAAGCTAGACTCTTCCAATTCAAATCTTCACCGTTCACAATGTAGTTTTATCAGTTATGAACAAAACCTCCATATTTGAAGGCGATCCACCGTACGGATTTTCCCCGATCGCGTTTTGATGGTGGCTGGTCAGACACCTCTATTAGAAACCTCCTTCCTTTCTCTCCCTCTTTTCTCTCCATAAGAAACCCACGAAAATTCCCTCTTGCCTAACCTTAGTCTCCTATTTATACTAGGCTTTAGAAATCCTAAACCAACCCTAATTGGCTTATTTAATTTGGGCTAACCCAACCATGGTCTAGTTAATGTCTAATCCTCCTAATTTAATTCCTACTTTTTTTCCACCTTCTATTTTTTCTACTTAAACAATACTAATTAAGTTTCTTATTATCTAAACTCCTATTTATAACCTATTTTCGTGCAAAATATTTAATTAAACATTATTATCACCTAAAACCTTATTTTCTCCAAATTAAGACATGAAATCTCCTAATTACCCTTTTTCCCACTTTTAAGCTTTTAGTAATTTCTTTTAATTTCTAACTTGTCAAACTAATTTGTTTTCTTCTATTTTCTAATTCTAATTATTATTTGCTGATCTATTTACTAATTACCCTTTTCTGAAAATTACCAAAATACCCTTTTTATTCTTTTAGGCTAATTTCATTAAAATTCTTTCTTTATTTTCAACTTAGAACTTATTTGAATTAATTATCCTCTAAATCTTCACTTTTTATTTTAACTAGGACTTAACTCATATTTTCTTTTATTTATTATTTATTTATTTATTAGGTGAAAAATCGGGGTTTTACATATGGCTTGCTTGCTTTTAATGTGTGTGCCAGTGCACATGATTGAAATGACACAATTTTCAAAAGTTGTTTTTTTTTAATAGAAATTTGTACAAGTGATTTTAAAAGAAAGGCGAGACCAATGACCATGGTAAGTTGCCTTATCAGCTTGAGGTGTTTCAGGACGGTGTGCTCGACACACAATCCCATGAGATTCTCGAGTTGTGCCAACAGAGACTTAAAAGATGAGGGGTGTTTCAAGGAGTGTTCCCCCTTTCCCAGTTTTTGTTTTTCTCTCACCTTGACCCAATTTTTTAGGGTGGTTTCAGGATTTTGCAATTGGAGGTTTTTCCCTTTTTCTTTTCCTTTGGGTTAGTGCTTGCCCCAGCTTACGAGTTTTGGCCGACTTGTACATCATGTCTCATAGATCAGAGAGGTCTTCACATTAGGACGAAACATTGGCTCGGTTTTAAGTTTGAGAAATGATGGATATAAGGCTCAAGTTGTTATATTTCCATTTTCAGGTTTTACTTTGTGTCTTGCCAAAGCTCGTTCTTCTTTTTAGATTCCTTCATCATTAATCTGCATGAATTCCATTGTTGCATTTTCTGCAATCGGAAAGGACTTTTGACTGGGACGAAATAAAGGCTGGGGTTTTTAGCTCATGAAAGAAAGGGGAATATGGCTCAAAGTTTCTTTGTAAATGGGTTGAGTCATGTTCTACCCTTTTTCTTGACTGCTTGGGCTTTGCCAATACCTTTTTGCTTTCCTTCATTCTTCTTTGTGAGGTCTTTTGTGACCTTCTTTTTTTTTTCACTGGCATTTTTGCCTTTCTTTTCCTTTGCTCTGGGATCAGCTTGGCTTTTTGCTTTGATTAGCAAGTCCCTGTGTGTGTTTTGCTTTCTTTTCCTCTTCTTTGTTTCTGCTCATTCATGTCTTCTCTTCTTTTCCCAGTACCAAATTTTAGGGCTCATGACTCAGTGGATTAGAAGAAAGAAAATTAGGCTCAAATGGTTTGACTAGAGGTATGACTTTGAAAACTGGGTAATAAAGCAAGGATGGCCTTTCGTCCTTTTGCAGAAGTTGACAACTTGAAATGTTCATGCAAACTCATTCGAGAATCTATTCATCCTTTTCATTTTCTTTTGTAGCTTTGCCCCAGTGTAGGGTGGCTAGACACAACACGGGTATTTGAGTAATATGATCAAGCTCAAAGTGTTTTGACTAGCGATTCTCAAAATTCATGATACATGAAAGATGGCCTCTCATCCTTTCTTAGAGACATGATGCTAAAGCCGGCCTCAGCCCTTAGCTGGTTCTGACACTTTCAACTTTCTTTCTTTTCCTTTCTTTTCTCTCCAGGATTGCTCTTCCCGGTGTATAGATAGGTTTTGGGAGGAAAATCAATGTCCGGATCAGGAAAGATTGCCTTTGTCTCAGTCAAGGTTCCCATGGGACAGCGTACTACACCCAGCTGAAGATACCTTTGAGCAACGTGGCATTTTTTCCATGATCGTGGTCTTTGCCAAAAAAGGTGTGGTCTCAGAGCAGTGTCATCACCGACCAACACTTTCATTTTTTTCAAAAGGTATTTTCTTTTCTTTTTTGTGCTTTTCAAAAGGTTTTTTTTATAGAAGCTTGCATGAAAGTAGAAAGCATTTAAAATATTTACAAAACGACCACTCTTACCAAGGATGTATGGTGCAAAAGGTAGAGTTCAACTTATCCTGGTCTTGGTGGACTTGGAGTGGAACCGTGCCTGGTGAAGACTTTGGATTTCGGGATTACTCTTTGCCCTGCAGTTTTACCAACTTGTTCAACTGGTGCCACTTGAAGACGCTTGCTTGTGGTTAGGGAGAGGATTCGTGGTAATAGCCGCAGGAGGGGTCGATACTGGGGGATCGACTGAGATGCGCTTGCTGTCGATCAAATCCTGGACATCGTGCTTCAGTTCCCAGCAACGATTGGTATAATGTCCAGGGGCTCCCATGTGGTAGTCGCAATACTCATTGGGGTTGTAGGAGCGGCTATTGGCTGGCTGCTGCGTTGGCTGCTTCTTCTGTAAATACCCTTTCTTCAATAGGGTTGGCAGCAATTCTGACAATGGATAAGGTAGGGGTGTGAACACCCGGTTCAACCTCGCTTGAAATTCCTCTTTGGTCCACCTCGGTTGCCCTAGTGCAGTTGGCAATGCTTGAGGAACCAACTGTTGCAACAGAGGTACTGGCTGTCGTTGCAGCGGTGGTACAAACTGTTGTGGTGCTTGCAGCCTTTCCATCTGCTGCATCATGGTGGCCATCATGGCTGACATGTTGGCCATTTGCTGATTGAGACTAATGATTACCAGGTGGTCTTCAAATTTCTCTTGTTCCTGGGCAGGGTCCATTTGAGGTCTTCTTCCGAAACGCAAGAGATATGGGCTTTGATTCGCAATCTTGGTAACTTGGTTGGACAAAAAAGACACAAGTCAATATAAAGAACGCATAATATAATGCATGTCAGTGCAAATTATTTGAGATGATTTTCTTTATTTGATTCCCTTTTAACCACCGCTTCGGAGGTTAGGGAAGAAGGTTTCTTTTAACCGCCACTTCGGAAGTAATGATTTTCTCTCAAACGCCACTTCTGGGGTAAGGAAATAAGGCTTCCTTTTGACCGCCACTTCGGAGGTAAGGGAAGAAGGTTTTTATTTGACCACCACTTCGGAGGTTGACCACCACTTCAGAGGCAAAGGGAAAGAAAGTTTCTATTTGACTGCCACTTCGGAGGTTGACCACCACTTCGGAGGTAAGATTCCTTTTAACCGCCACTTCGGAGGTAAAGGAAAGAAGGTTTTGGACCGCCACTTCGGAGGTAAAGGAAAAAGCTTTTTGTTTGACCGCCACTTCGGAGGTAAGATTCCTTTTAACCGCTACTTCGGACGTAAAGGAAGAAGATTTTGAACAGCCACTTCAAAGGTAAGATTCCTTTTAACCACCACTTTGGAGGTAAAGGAAAAAGCTTTTGAACCGCCACTTCGGAGGTAAGATTCCTTTTGACCTCCACTTCAGAGGTAAATGAAGAATATTTTTGTTTGACTGCCACTTCGGAGGTAAGATTCCTTTTAACCGTCACTTCGGAGGTAAAGGAAGAAGATTTTGAACCGCCACTTCGGAGGTTGACCGCCACTTCAAAGGTAAGATTCCTTTTAACCACCACTTCGGAGGTAAAGGAAGCAGATTTTGAACCGCCACTTCGGAGGTAAGATTCCTTTAACCGCCACTTCAGGGGTAATGGAAAGAAGGTTTTTGTTTGACCGCCACTTCGGAGGTAAAGGGAGAGATGGATCTTTTTCAACCGCCACTTCGGAGGTAAGGGGGAGAGTCCCCTTTTTTTTTATTTTGGGAACTGCAAGAATTGATTTTTTTGAAATTTTTGGAACCTATAAGAGTTGATTTTTTTCATTTTGATCTCTTTTTAACCACTATTTGGGGGCAAGGGGAGAGTCCCTGTTTTTTATCTCCAGAAGCTGGGAGAGTTGATCTCCATTTGGGAAACTCTAGGGGTTCATTTCTGATTTTGGGGAAGTCCCATCTTTTTGGGGGAGTCCCAGCTTTTGGGGGACACCAAATAATTTCCTAGGGCCGCAGAACCTAAGAAATGGTTGCGACCAAGATTTTAGATTAGCAATTGCAATTTTGACCATTTGATCTCTCTTTTGATTTGAAACTTCTTTTTTTCTCTCTTTATCTTTTCAATTTGATTTGATGGCCATTAGCTAGGATCAAACTCATCCTTGATTCTTTCAATTCATTATTTTGGGCTGGGTTACAACCGACTAATTCCACAATCTTTTCCTGATTAACTTGGATTTGATTAAGGCACAGGAAATTTAAGCTAGTCCCGGTTTGGGAGGAATTCCCTGTTTGGGGAGAAGTCCCGGATTTTGGGGGAGTCCCGGTTTTTGGGAGGAGTCCCGGTTCTTGGGGGAGTCCCGGTTTTTGGGAAGAGTCCTCGTTTGTGGGGAGAAGTCCCTGATTTTGGGGGAGTCCCAGTTTATGGGAAACACCAAATGATTTCCTATGGCTGCAGAAGCACAAAATGGCCTCGACTGAGATTTGAGATTAGCAATTGGCATTTTGCCATATTTGGTCTTTACTTGGATTTGAAAATTTCTTCTTTCTTCTTTTCATCATTTTTTCCTTGTCCTTTCAATTTGGCCGATGGCCATCAGCAAGGGTCAAGCTTCTCCTTGATTTTCCTTGACTTATTATTTTGGGCTAAGTCACAGCCAATTTATTTCATGATTTTTCTGATTAAGTTGAAGCCGATTGAGGCACAGGGAATTGGAGCCATTCTTAGTCCCAGTGTAGTTTTAATCTTGGAAATTTTTTCATTATCTCTTTTGAAAATGATTTGATAAAAAAATGCTTGTGCAAATAATCTTGAAGTGTGTGCACTCAATGCATGAAGATGCTGGCACGAAATTAAAGCAAAAGCTAAATGATATTACCATTCAAGAAAACCTATATCCAAAAATGAATATGGAGAAATACATCAAAAAGGGTGTGTGCACAGCCCTAAAAAGGTTGGTGCCCGCGGGGCACGACTCCTAGACACACTTGTGTATGGAAGCACATCCAAGTCCCGGTCAGCTTTCTTTCATCTGCTCTTTCATCTGCCTTTGACTTCAGGTGTCAGACTAAAAATTACAACTTGCCAGCGAGGGCGAAAATTACATGATATTCTCAAAAAATCTGCAAAGGGTTCATCCTTAAGGCTGTTGAGAGCCAAAAGAAATGATACAAATTTGCTTCAAGGTGGGTAGGCCAAATTCCTAAATCAAGGGTTCGGTGCCCCTACTCTTATCTGGAATGCTTTCATCTGATTGTCTGATCTGACCAGCTTTCATCTGCTCAAAAGGTCGACCCGGACTTAGGGTGTTTCCAGCAGACTCAAATGGGTTGAGGCCCACAACTTACCGGACTCCATGCATGGATCTGGGGTGGTTCCCCTGACCAAAGTTAGGTTAGCTTCCTAAATTAAGGCTAAGGCAACCCATGATCTAGGGTTTACTCCATTTGATGCAAAAAGCGGGGGTCACTGCCCTTGATGGACTCTTGGGTCTTAATTTGATTTTTCCCTTCTTATTTCATCATTCACACTACCTCACAATCCCAAAATGCGGTTCATTCAGAAGCGTTAGGTAGGGAAGGATACCCAGCCCGAGACATATGCCTACAAGGGTCTTTACCAGTACTGGATCCTCGCGTGTCACGGAAAGAAAACCTGTGGTGCTAATGGACTCCAGAAAACTGGGGGGATAGGTTTACCCTGCTTTCCCCGGCAAGCCACGGGAGCGTAGGTGCTAATACCATCCCAAGAGTCAGTTCATAGGAATCAGAAGGGTGGCTGCTAGCGAGATCTAGGTTTTGGAAAAGAATATGCAATATCCGCTCTCATTCATTCGGGGTCGGATCATTCACGCAGTCCCCCTCGTGCGTGTCAGTTTTATCGCAAAAATGAAAATTAAATCCATCCATGGTGTGGTGGTGTACTCGTGTGTACAGTTGGGCTGAGTGTTGTGTCTAATCTGGTGAGATTTGACTGGATTTTGTTGATAAAGGAATTTTACCGTCTCGTATAGTAAGGTACAGAATTGTCACACAATAAAAAGTTCCAGGAGAGTCCCCAGGTAAGTGGGGGGTCACAGGAGACCACTTAAATCCTACTTTCCTTAGGCAATTATCTCATCCATCTGACAGGACTCCCCAGAGCATGCAGTTGCGCGTATTCCACGTCTTACTAAGACAAGATAGAAAAACCCTAAAATCAACTACATCCCTCTTAGGTTGGTTCATTCTAACCAAGGGTTCTATTGGGCTGAGAGGTCCCCAGTGGAGTCGCCAGGCTGTGCGCACCTCGTTTCGGTCGCACGATGGGGCGCATGCAAAATGATGCATGCCTCGGGATTGTTTGGAGTCGCCACTGCCTGATGGGGTGCAAGCAGACACCTGAGTGCCTAAGTTTTTCTAGTAAGGCTTGGTCTGCGGATTGAGATTCTAAGCAAGTTCTTGGTTACAGTTCGGGGAAGTCCGTATACACCCCGGTCCGCCTCGTCAAAAGATGGGTCCCCTAGGATTCCCTAGTTTTGAGTCAACTTAGTTGGTTTCACCCGATTCCTATCCCAACATGCACAGTTTTGGTTAAGTCTGGCGGGACCGCCAAAGTGGTGTGGGTCCCTTTACTTGATTTTATCTTCTTTAGTTTAAAATGATCTGGGTCTAGTGGGGTGGGCCCCGTTGGAAGGCCCACGGTATCCCTGGTGGGCTTGGTTAAGCCCACATGCCCCTTGGTGGGCCTTTTATCTATGCCTGGGAGGCCCTTTGGGCTTTGGTTCAAGTGAATTTGATTTTATTTGATATTCAAGTTTAAGTGATTTTCATGCAAAGTGGGCCAGGATTGCTTTGTGGGCCCCTGAGCGGGCCACACAATTGGTTGCCAAATGATTTTTGGGCTATCTCGATTAGCTGTGCCAAAATGGGCAAGGCTTTGGGCTTGGGGCCCTTTACCCGGGCTTGGGCTTGGGCTTGAAAGCCCAGGGCTTCCTGAGTTAGGGTTTGGAAACCCTAACCTTGGTTGGGTTCAATGGGCCCGACAGGCCCTACCCGTGGTCTCGGCCAAACCATGCATAAATATGATCAACATGCTTCAAAATTGGGCTTAGGTGGGCCTCCCATGGTCTGGCCCACTCAATTTAATTTGATTATCTTTATTTGAGCAAAAGAGTAGTTATGTTGGGCTTGGTGGGCCCCGTTGGAAGGCCCACAGGAAATCAAATTGGACCGAGTGTCCAAGGCCCCTCTTGGGTCTCCGGGTGACTCGGAAACCCTTCTGGTTTAGCTGGTTCGATCAAAACAAAGCACAAAAATAGCAAAAGGGCTAAAAACCAACAAAATGAAGTTTCTGTAGTGTAGCCGACCCGAGTTGTTGGCTACACACAGAAACCAGTGTAGCCGACAACTTTAGTCGGCTACAAAGAAAAGCAAGTGTAGCTGACCACTTTGGTCGGCTACAAGCAAATATAAGCTGATACGACCTGAGTTGTCGGATCAGCTAAAAAATGCCACTTTTCAAATCTCTGCAATGGGCATGGGTTTCTAGGCTTCTTGAAGTGTTCCAGTGGTTGTGTGGGCCCCTGTGTGGGCCCACAGTGGTTCAGATGAGAGCCACTTGGCTTCTTTTTGGGGGGTTTAAAATCAAGATCCAAGGAGAAGGCTAGGGCTTTAGCTTCTCTTTGCTTTGAACCAGATTTGATGAAGAAACAGGAACACAAGAGTCCCTATTTTGGTCATTCCTTCACTCCAAAAATCAAGAACCAAGGCATATGAATAACAGTCAATGACATGGATTCAAAGAGATATGCTTCACTCCAAAAGTATGTGTGTGTGAGAGCTTTTTTGTGCCTAAAAGCTGAAGTAAATACTCATATACAATTTACAAAAATAATGTACGAAAGGAGAAATAGCTAAGGTATTTTCCTAATGCATGGTCATGTAATCTTATACATGAGGGAAAAAGGGGGCTGATTTCTCATAGGCAAACAATGACCTGTAGACACCCCAAATTGCACTGCCAAATGAGAAAATAATAAAAACCTGTAATTAGAGCTTAAAACAGGTCAAAAAAGCCTAAAAATAGAATGAACAGGCTTTGCCCGTATTTTCTTCACGGGCCCAGCGCGCCCGAAAATTATCTACGGGCAGGCGCGCCCGTAGTACCAATACGGTCACCATTGGACCGTAAATCATTTACGGGCATTAAAGACACGTGCAAGTTTTGTCCTTCTCTCGATTTCCGAGCTTTATTTGAAGTCCAATATATCTTTAAACGAGCGAATTAAGTGTTTTATTCGCTGAAGCCACCTTGGTTGGCTATGGATGGGCATTATCTCTGTATTTCACTCTATCCTAAAGACCAGGCTATATCCTTCTGGACCAACCATACCCCTGGGTGTGTCTATAAATAGAGGCTCTCTCCTCTAGCTAAGGGCCACGAAATTTTGAAGAATCAAAAGCTCCAAGAGAAGGAAAGGAATCCCTGCTGCTCTGCCTGCTCAATCCAGGTAAGTCCCCTATCCCTTTTTATTTTATGTCTTCAATTCTAGAAGTAATAGGATCATCTCTATTGCTGTAGAATAAGGCCATATCTATTTTGTATCCCTAAACTTGTCTCTAAGTACCTCAAGGGTCTCTCTAGCCGTAAAACGTGAAGAGAGAACTAGGGGAAAGGGGAACAGGTGGATCCCTAGAATAGAACCCCATATCTGTTTTTTTCCTTTTTTTCTAGAATAAAGCCTGTGATTGTGTTTGTGTAACCAAACCTATCTCTAAGTACCTCAAGAGTCTCTCAAGCCGTAAAACGTGAAGAAAGAACTAGGGGAAAGGAGAACAGGTGGATCCGTAGGGTAGACCCGCATGTGCTCTAATCTGTGAGATATGGCTGCTTTTGATATCCTGATCATGTTTAATTGTTTTTATGATGAATCTGAATGAATAACATGAATCTATGATGTTTATAGCATGAGATCCCCACTTTTTGACAAAATTTGGATTTTTGCCACTTTTGCACCTACAGCACTGTTTTCGTGATTTTTGTAATTTTAGGCTAGGATCTTGGATCTATCATGATCAATATGGTAGATCTGAATCCAGAAGCCTGAAAATAAATTCTAGGGTTTCATGATGTGGTTTTTAAATTGTTTTTCATTATTGAGAGAAGACCCTACGGTCTCAGTTCTCCCCTTTTGGTGTTTTTCATCAATGTGGGTATTTTTGGTTTTTATTTTCTGATTTAATGTGAAATTTGGGCTTTATCTACGTCCTGGACTATTCAAGTTCAATTTTGAAATATTTTATAAAAATCATATTTTTCTAGATTTCTAGAATTTGACTTGAAGCCAGATTTTTGGATTTTTCACTTTAAATTGATTTTATTTGATTTTATCTCAATTTTGTTTTGATCATGAAACCCTAGGAATGGTATGATCATATTTGAAAGTTCTGGATCAATCAGATTATTCATATGAAAAAACCATACAATTTTTGTCTTTTTTGTGATTTTGTGTGATTTTATAGCAAGCTTTTTCCTTTATTTTAAACATGAACAATGCCTGGCAACCACCTTATGTGGATGAATAGGGGTGCCTAACACCTTCCCCTGTTCATAACTTAATCCCCTTACCTATCTCTGGTTGTTTTTTTTAGGAGGGATATTTTGCCCTAAAAGTGCCTTTTTGTGCTTATTTGATATTTTGGTGTCCATTCACACCTAAATTGAATGGTGGCGACTCTTTGTTTATTTAATCCCGCGTGATGATTGAGGAAATCATTAAGTTGATTTTTTCCCATGTCTCACATGACCGATATAAGGTAAAAATATGGTAAGGCAAGAATATGCAAGATACTAACAAGAAAACCATTGCTCAATTCATATGCATGTTCCTAGTACTAATAAATGATGAGTGAACTTTATATATGCTTAAAATAGTATTTAAACCATGCACAAGCAAACTAAATAAAGAATATGAAATTCAACATGCATCCCATAAAAATTTATAGCATATTTATATTAATCTATCTAGCTTAGGAAAAACATTTAAAGAAAGGGTAAAGGGGGGTTACACAAGGGACACAAAAGATGAAAAGCCAAGAGGGAACATGCTCCCCCATTAGAAACAAAGAAGGAACAGCACAATATTTGCGTAAAACAGTGGCCATGAACACTTTAAACCAAGCTTAAGACCTCTCATCCTCTCCTTAATCCGACCAAACCTTCTTTTTTACCTTTGAATGTTAACCACTCTTAGAAAACCATGAAAAGAGAGTGATGAGCGGAGAAAAACATGCACACATACTCATAACAGAAACCTCATAACATGATTAACATCCTTCATGCTTCAAATGAGTCAATATTCATATATGTGAAAGAAAATGACCTAAAGGAACTCACCTTGGGTTTCAAACCCTTGGGGAATGGGTGTTAAGCCTCCTTGGAGTACGAGTGGCTGCTGGAGCAACACTTATGCAGCACCTCCTTCACTCCAAAAAATCTCCTAGGCCTCCTCCTTGAGGAAAAATGGGAGAAGAAGAGAGTGGGAAAGGTTTAGAAGGCTTGAGAGAAGGTTTTGGGTGCTTGGGAAAGATGGGAGAGAGGTTGGAGCTCTTGGAGAAGAAAAATGGTGGGAGACAAAGTGTGCTCAACCAACCCCATACATATGGGGCTTGGGGCTTATTTATAGTGTAGATGATGCATGGGGGACAACCATCATGGGAGAGAGAGAGAGTGTGTGTTGTATGGGGTGTTGCATGCATGTATAATGCACATGCATGCTCATCAATCATGAGAGAGAGGGGGATGCATGTATGGTGATGCATGGTTGGTCATGGGGGGAGAGAGAGAGAGAGAGAGAGAGGTGCATGCATGGATGATGCCCATGCATGCCCATAGGGGACATCAATCATGAGCAAATCTTGGTATTTGTGGATTAGTCCCTGATACTTTAGATATTTACAGATTTAGTCCTTGATACTTTTGGATATTTACAGATTTAGTCCTTGATACTTTGGATATTTACAGATTTAGTCCTTGATACTTTTGGATATTTACAGATTGGTCCCTGGGATTTTTCTCAAGTTTGGATATTTATGGATCTAGTCCCTGATACCCTTGGATATCTGCAGCTTTACCCTTGAGATATTTTTCACTGATTTGGGTAATTACAGATTTAATCCCGGAGACCTTTTTGCTCTGCTGCTTGCCATGTGTGCAGACTTTTGCCACGTGTGCAGTTTTCCGGCACTGCTGCCCTAGAACTTCAACTGCTTACATCTTCTTCATCCAAACTCTGATTCAGGCAAACTCAATTGCGTTAGAATCGTATCGGAGCCCTCTATCCATTGGCATAGGGTTAAGCAGTTGATTCAGGATTTAGCAAAAAGTTAACTTTCTGCTCCCCTCAAGTTTGACCGGCTCATAGATCCTTCATCTGGACTCCGATTCCAGCAAACTCAGTTGCGTTGGAACCGTGTCGGGATTCTCTATACATTGAAATAAAGAAAGGTAGCAAATTATCACTTGATCGAAAAATCAATTTTCGTCCCCTCAGGGTTTGACTTTTCTGCCAAGGTTTTCATTTTCAGCACTTCCAGGGGTGCAAAAATAAGGTGCTTACACCTGATTCTAAACACTCCGATCGGTAGGAAACACATGGTCTACTTTTCTCTAAACCCTCGATCACCAGCCGTAATCTCCTTCAACTCAAAGTATGCAAAAACCTATGAGTCTAAATACATTAAGTATTTATACTTACCCGATATAATTTGCTGCTCGACCTTTTTAAAACCTATTCAGTGCACGCTCGCCCACCAAGTTTCCCTACATACACAGCTTATTAATTTTCACCAATAAAAAAAATCATGTTGAAAATTTGGGGTTTTACACTATAGTCTATGCATAATCTCATACTGGCATCCTTCTTCTGTACAAATAACACTGGTGCAGCCTAAGGCAATGCACTGTGTCAGATAAATCCCTTGGCCAACAAATCATCAATCTACACCTTCAACTCATCATACTCCGGTCGAGACATGGCAGAATGACCGGAAATAAATATAGTACCTCCCACAACTGCCGGTACATCTGGCCTAGACTGAATGGATGGGGCAACGGAAAAAGCTCTGGCCTGTAGAGGCTGCGGTTGCAGGGGTGCAAGCTGTGACCTCTGCTATACCTGCCGTGGTCCACCTCTACCCATAGGCCTACCCTATTGCCTCAGGCCTCCATGACCTCCTCGGTATGGATGTGGCCTCTAATATCTAGGTGGGGCAGTAGCGGGTGGTGCCTCCGTCGCCTGATATGGTCTACTCTGAAGCAAATGATAGGTGGAAGGATGCGGGCACTCGTGTATCTGATGACCATGCTAGCCACAATGATAACACGCTCCCACCGGGGCAAAACATGGCCCTGGCATGTGTAATCTGGCACACCGCTGGCAACTAGCACTAACCATCCTCTTACTTGGCTCTCCACCAGCTTGGACCCCTCCACTGGGTCTCCTCTGATCACCCGGAATGTATCTCTGCCCACTATCTCTTCCAGGATACCTCCTCTGTCCCTGTGCTGGCCTAGGCGGCACCCTCTGTGCTCCCGCCTCCTCGGCTCCCCTGGACTGTGTCCTCTCCACCATGGTAGCTCTCCTCACAGACTCGGAGAAACTACTACTCAGGAACACCTCTACTCTGTGTAACACCCTGGATCCAGGTTTATTTAAACACATAAACCCAAATCTGGTTCGTTAGGGAAAATGGCCCAAAACACTATTCCAGACTTAAACAATTTCATTTATTATATTAGAGTGCAGAAATAAAAACATCTTTCAGAAAGCGCAAAATTAACTACCAAATAATCCTTTTATATTTAATCTAAACAGTCTGGAAAGGGTTCAACTGAATAACATAAATATCATCCACCAAGGGTGTGGAATAAAGATACAAATCATCCTTCAAATAACATCAAACTCCTCAATCAAAATACTAAAAATAATCCCTAAGAAAAATAAATCTAAATGTTTCTCCGTGTCCTTCTGGACCTACACAGGAATGAAATAATCTTCTTCCTGATAATCACAGTAATCACCCGGTGTCTCTACCCCGGCAACGTCCTCTACAAGAATATCTAAAAACAAAACTGATAAAACAATAATGTGAGAATCAACATCTTAGTAAGCAGTCATGCAAATAGTTGACCACAATAAAATATGCAACGCTTAATCCTAATAATCACAATAAGATACAAGACAACGATGAAATACAATTTGTCCACCTCATGGGACTCATGAAATAGTATACCAGATAAAGAGAGTAGACATGTGCCAATATGCTACCTAACCGAATTATGATGGACCAGCTGCCCTGCAGTCTGGCTATTCAACACCAACGGAAGAACCCAACCATGAGTTAGCATGTATGGCCCAACCAATCCAGGAGTGGGTAACATAGCGACCGACCAATCCAGGAGCGGTACCATCCTCGAGATGACGGAATGCCTCAGACACAGAATTCAAACCCCTCTAATACACATTTAACTTACTAGCTATTCTATGGATCCATATAACATCTAAGCTCACTCAACAGTGAGAAAACCTGCCAGGGTATTGGACATACTTCCTAATAACACCCACCAAAATACATAACCATATTTGTAACCAAATCCGCCCATGTAGGATACAATAAATCAGGGACCGGCCTTGTCACACTAATGACCCAAAACAAAAACAGAATGCACCAAGTCATATGTCCAAAACTCCAGGTTTCAACGGGTAAATATGTCCTGAATGTGTATCAACTCCATTAATGCACAAAATACCTTCATATCACCCAAATACAGGTGTATGAACTCACAAAACCAACCTTGGTTAAAAGTAAATTCTTTTGGAAAAATAGAATTAGTAAAAGTGCCTCTTTAGAAACATCTACCCAAAATCTTTATAAAATTGAATTTTAATCATCCGCCAATGCAAAAACTTCCCAAATACCCCAATATTGATGGTACATAGGTTAAAATTGAATAGAACCACTTCCTTAGTGAAAACTAGGTTGAAAAGACAAGTTTTCCAAAATCTGACAAACTGGTCGCTCGAGCAGCCAAGGGCGCTCGATAGGTCACTCAAGCGACTGTTCTAGCGGCAGTTCAATCTGGTAAAATTGCTCTCGAGTTTTGAATATATACATAGGGCGCTCAAGCGACTGCTCAGGCGGCCCGATACGTGAAAAATCCTTAACTTTGTGAAATTCCATAAAAATTTCACAACTCAATATTTAATGCATCAAAACCATTCTAAATCATTCTAAAATACTTTATAAACATGGTAGAACAATTCCTAACAAATAAAACATCATAAATAACAAAAACAAACGCATCAAACACCGAATAACCATGTATATCGTTTAAACACGAATTTAGATTTTATGCAAGCGTCAAGGGACTACTTACCTAGTTTTAGGAACTTAAATCTTCTCTAAGAGCCATGAAATATCACCCCAAAGTTTGCCAAACGATTCCAACAAACCTCGATCACGTGTGGATTCAAAAATCACACTTTTAAGACTCTAGCAACATATCTATCTCTCCAAAAACAGAACTGTTTATTACTTTCTCTAGCAACATATCCTCCTTCTCTAAGACGGCTCCAACAGGTGTTTTAGGGTTAGGTTTGATCACAAGGCAACTAGGAGAAGGATAAAGGAAACAAGCAAGGACGCACGGCTCTTTCTATTTTTGTGTTGTGCTCAACGTGTATATCAACTCCATGCACAACTAGGTTTAGTTTAATATTTAAAGTCTTTTACTAAATTGCCCTCTCTTCATTAAACCAATTACAACCAAACCTTCTTAAACCAACTCAACCCTCGGGTCAACCCACTATCATTGGGTTCGACCAACCCCTTTTATTCTCTTTGTTTCTTTTTCACTTGATTCTTACTAACATAACCCATAGCAACAATAATTATTAAATTAAATTAATACTGAGCCAATAATCATGAACTCACCTTACATAGACTCTCATATCATCTCCGGTTCATCTTGAACTCCTTCGAGTTGAACCAAAATGTCATCTCCTACATGTTAGTATCCAGTTAGTTTAGTTACTAAAATCTTGGATTTTACATTCCCTGATGTCCCGTCGAAGGCCTTTCTCAAAGTGTCGAGTCTTCTTGCTCTCCGTGTTGACGATGTGTGGGGAAAATCTCGATAACTCCGCGAACCTCGCCACATAATGAGCCACAGACTGGCTCCCCTGGGATATATGGAGGAACTCCACCTCATTCTGTATCCTCACCTCCTCGAGAAAGTATCAGTTGAAGAACCGATACTTAAACTCTTCCCAAGTAAATGGGACTCCTTCAACAGCCATCTCCATCATCACTGACCTCCACCGAAAGTCAACCTTGCCCTCCAGAACATAGGTAGCCAAGCCTACCTTGTCCTCCTCTCTGCATCCTATGGCTATGAAGATTTTCTCGATCCTCAACAACCACCTCTCCGCTTCCACGGGATCAGGATGCCCATGAAAGGGAGGAGGAGACATCCTCCTAAACTGCCTCATAGCATCTGCTATCTGATCACCTCTCTCATATCCGGGCTGATTCTGCCCGTGCTGATGGTTCGCAACAGCCTGCTGCTGGAACAAAGTGGACACCTCGCCCAAGACTCTCCAGACCTGATATATCTGTCCCCTAGTAATAAGGACATCGGGTGGGGCATCAAATGGAACATCTGTAGTAGCTGGAACACCAACCGGAGCTGCAATAGGATCCTCAGCTGGGACAACAGCTGGATCAATAACCGGATCATCCACCGAAATATCCGCGGGATCATACACAGGAACATAGGCAGCTGCTGCTGCCGCTCTACGAGGTCAACCCCTATGTATTACTAGACTGAGGGGTACATAACAACTGAAATTTAAAGCACATTCAATTAACACAAGAGAATCCACATGCATTACCAATTACAAAGGAAAAGAAATTTAAAGGAGTACTTATGACTTCATCACTACCACTTCCTTCAGTATATCTGCAACTATACGAAGGTTGGGGTAATTGTCATGAAAATTCCCTCTCTAATTTCTTCATCATAGTATATATATATATAGGTATATACTTATTTCATGCACAATTTAGCTAATAAGCTATCCCACTTGTATAGGGTTAATCACTTAGGTATATATTCAGTATTGACCAATGCTTCACATTACCTTAGTATAACCAAATACATTTGGCTCATCACACACAATCACATAATGTAATAGTAATAATTACTCAATCAAAAATAAGGAAACGAATCCCTAAAAACAACTTAAGGGACTAGCTATCGTGCACTTATTCCCCAAAACCAGCCTAAGGCTTCTATTTCTAGATTTAGGACCTTATTTTGCTCTGATAACCAAAATTGTAATGACCCGGAACCAGGTTTGCCCATCCAAGGCACTCACCTGTCCCCGACCATCACGGGTTGGTCTTTTGACCTAATAAAACACAGATAATTTGAAAATTTTTCTTAAAACAAGTGGAAGTGAAAGAATGGTTCATACTTGTGCGTATTAAGAGTGTGTATATATATAAAATAAATATAACAAGTCCCGTGGACTTCAAAGTTAAATACATGCTAATTTGGCTATTATAAAAGATAGGTTCTAATCACTCCTCTCAGTTATAAGGTTTACAGTCCAAAAGATACATCTATCATAGACAGGAAAATAACACCCTAGGTAGGTCAGTAGTAATCCTCCTCTCTATACCCTGGTGCTTTCTCCTTTCCTCTGTCCCTAATCCGGTCCTTCGCCCGGACGTCGATGGCTCTGAAAACAAAACCGAAAAAACAACTTATGAGACGAATGTCTCAGTAAGCAACACATGCATGCTCAATAAAACATAGTTCATGCTAATATCATTCGGTATAAACCATGACATGCGGGTAGTTGAAATACTAGTTAAATCATCAACAATTCAGTGTAATACAATTGGTGTAGTTCTGTGCTTACGTATACAAAACAATCAATAAGGATATCACACACCAAATTATATGAGATTATTATCTAGGTGGTTTAATACATATTGCACATAACCTCATCTAACTCCACCGATTCCTCATGGTGGGCTAAGCATCCAGCGCCGATTACCCTTGACGTTAGGCATCCATACGCCGATTACCCTTGGCGTAGGGCATCCATGCCGATTCCCCGTAGCAATGGGCATCGGCCACTGATGTTGCTTGGTGTCGGGATGATACAAATAAGAACAATAGTACTTGTTCATGGCATTATATACAAACACACCTACTTAAGATTTATGGATCCATAACTTAAGGTTGTTCATTATGCAAATTCCTTAGTTCATTTCATCTCACATATATCCTGCCACTCATGCATGTACAATCTCAAGGGTAGCTCATAGCCTTACCTGAGTCAACTTGGTCCAAACCCTTTTCATTATCTCATGGAACCAGGCCACTGCCCTTCGTACAAATAACATAAACAACAGGCCAATGCCCCTTTCGTATCATGCTAAAAAAATGGGCCAATGCCCTTAAAATAAATCACATGCTATAGAAGAAACAATAGCAACAGTAAATCATGCTCATGGTAATATTTCATACACTTTCATACAATGATTGGGTGACTTGGGCCCAAACTCATTGGACACATGTACAACTTGGCTTTGGCTTTGGTTTTCTACTTTCAAGGATCATTTGAAAGGTGTTATAAGTGGTGGAATTGGATTATCCCATTCCCATGAAAATCCGGAACGTAAACTCTCTAGGAATCCTATTTCAGTAGAACGTACCCAAAATCTTCGTTATTTCGAATTTTGAGATGATTCTAGTGGGGACACTTCCTAGACACCTAAATCCTATTTTTCCATGAGTTGGATTCAAATAAAAACAATCTGTAGTTGGATTTGCACTAAAATCCAAAATACTCAAAAACTGTCTAGGGTACTTGAGTGCGCCTTGAGCGATGGCTTGGGTGCTCGGCTTAGCCAAAATTGTCAACTCTCGAGTTCTGAGTTTTAAGAAAACACAGGTGGGGCACTTGCTATCGCGCTTGAGCGCCCACGAGCGGCTAGCCTATAACTAGAAAAGAAAATGGGCACTCGACATCGCGCTCAAGCGCTTTGTCGGGCGCCTGGCGATTTCCCAAGTCGCGTGTAACGCCCCGGTTCCGAGTCCATTCCCAAACCCGAGGTGTTATGGTAGATAAACAAAGCAACTAAAGAAACTGGGAAATTTGAAACTTCTTCTAATTTTATAATCAGAGTAAATGCGGAAACTTGAATTCAAATTCTCTTTATTGTTCAACAATCATGATTTACAAGGATTTCAATTCCATGAGCAACCTATAGTTGTATAGACTACCCATCTACAATTAGCCCAAAATGTTATGTCCTTGCCAAGAGTACTTGAAAAATGGGGAGAAACCAGAGTGAGAATAAATCTCAACAAGTAGCAATGTGCATGATGTAAAACAGTCCATAATTTTTACAATAATAGTCATGAGGTGAACAATAAAACCAAAACCACAATAATACGATTATATAACAATAACAATTACCAATCCAAGACAAACATGTGTGACATAATAGGACTCATGAACCGATACCACTTAATAAGATATTCTTGTCCCCATATTTCACCACATCACGACTTACATGATAGATGGAGCCCACACCTGCAGTCACTACCATCTCCTCCATCAACCATCAACGCGGACCACCCACGAATGGGTTGGTGAGTACAATCCTCAGTCCAAAATAAAATCCCATCAAGGGTACCGCTTCTGTAATGCCCCGGATCCGTGTTGTTCAATGAAAATATAACACGTCTCACGGAGTGTTAGTTGTGGGCCCAAGACTCATATGATCACTGGTTTAACTATACGAGTAATTCAAAATCAAAGTGCAACAACTATCTACTAGGAAGCATGGAAAAGTATTTGATTAAACGCCATCAAACCACAATCCGAATATCCTTTATTACATTTCCCAAAATCAGTCAAGTCAATATTTAAATCAATGATAAACCTACTAGTCTATGGGATGTAGAAGTAATCCTCCTCCCTATAAGTGTCAGTAGGATATACTCCAGCAGTCGCCTCATCACGAGTATCTGAAAACAAGACAAACAAAACGAGTGAGATATGAATATCTCAACGAGTAGCACAGCATGCAAAATAGTTATCTCAGTTCTAGAATAATGCCACGATAAACAACGATCAAAGAAATCAGGTAATTTACAATCGAGAAAACCAAATCAGCATACTCTCATTAACAGTTTAAACGATTGATCAACAACAATCATACAATTCCCGAAAGCTCAATGTCATGTGTATTGCTTAAATTGGTAAATCAACATGCCCAGGTGACCTCCACACCTCCATGTACACATTTTCGGCCTACTCAGGGTTTCGGAACTCTTAAATAACGGCCTACTCAAGGTTTTGTCATCCAATGCCGGCCTACTCCCCGGGTTTCGGCATTGACAACCAGGCCTACTCAGGGTTTCTGGCTGCTCTACACCGGTCGTGGCAACACTCAAGGCCATTTGATTGCACCAATAAGCAATAAAATTTCATTACTAAGCTTAGGCATGGATCCAGAATAAGCTAAACCAATAACCCATCTCAATTACCGCTTTTAAACATAATCCGATAAAATAGTGTGAAAACCCACATTCATGTGATAACAAATCACGCATAGGTACTGCTCATCATGGGTCACTCCGGACCATAGTATTCCCTCATGGAAGTTACAACTATAATTCATACACATCGACAAAATCTCCACAATATATATGTAAAGTCTCAAGAAAACTCGATCTTAAAATCTGCTCATAATATAAAGTTACTAAAATCAGATTTAGCAAGATGTATCAAATTTGGGTTTTAAAGTACTAAACATATCTGGATTAAAGGCAACAATCAACGGAAATATTTCAATCACTTATAAATATATGAGTGCAGAAAATTGGCCCCTTCTTACTTCCTTAATCTTAATTATCTTTCATTAAATACTAACATGGCAGCGGATGACTTTATCTCTCAACTAACTGTAAATAAGGAATGTATCTATTTAAGAGGAATAGGAATAATTGTCTGAGCATCAAAGATAAAATCAGCATCTCATAATATTAGTCAATCATGTATGAAGTTTCAAGTACCTAGAAGACCTTAAATCCTCAATTCATAGCTTCATATATCTAACTTGCAATTACTGACCACCAAATCCCGACACAATTGCATAGTAATCTCCAATTTAAGTTTCTAAGAATAACTCTCATTCATCTCTAACAGAACATCAGAAGTTTGGGCATATCAGCCATGTAGAATAGCCCTCAAAGGATGGGCGCTAACCTCCAACCTACTGTTTACTCTCCCTTAAATTCAGGTTATGGTTTTACTAATTTTGTACATACTCAGCATCAATTCCAGTACCTAGTTAAGCTAATGGAACCATTCAAATGAACCTTGAAACAATTTCTACAGGTTTGATAGGATTGCCGCAAGCACACACCTGGCGCTCACCTCCAGAGATTGGCGCTAGGTATATTGAGGTTAGCCCCAGACAAAAATTGAACTGGCGCTAACCGCTTGAGGTTAGCGCCAAGTTAGTTACGCTTAGCGCCAACCCAAAACTCCAGTTCGGTAATTGTTCGACCCACTGTTTGGTGATTTCCGACACCTCTGAACCTAAATCCCTTGCCAAACTCGACTCCAATCCCCTTCTATACTTCCTAACATATCGATTAACCCTAATCGAAATTAATCCAAACAAAAATCCACCGGGAATCACTCGATCTTCACTAACAGTCCATGAACAAAGAAATTTACTCACACGACTGCAACTCAGGTTCCAAATCACATTCATATGCTAAAACCAATTAAACAGGGCGCTACTCACATGATACGAAGAACCTCACGATCGATTACTTGCAATCATCTTTAGACCTCGCATGGCAGCAGCTCCAAAAATCACTTCAATGGACGATCGGTTTTTCAAATCTCAATTCCTACAGACCACATTGTTCCAGATCCAATTAGATCTGGACAAAACCTAAATTTCCCTAACCATTTGCTCATAGCTACTTTAGTTACTCCAAGTGCTCCAACCCACCTTGCCCTATCTTCTTGATCTGGTTGAGCAACAGCCGCAACTCCTCCTCCGACCAAAAATGAGCTAACCTAACTCCCAAAAATTTCTGTTTACTTATAGTGGTCGTTGGCACACTCTTTTCATTCTATGCTGTGTGCTCACCCACCGTTCTACCTACATCACCATTTCATTAGTCTTGATCCCCCCTCCCCCCTGATCTCATCTTCACCAACTCAAATTAAAATAGTCCATCACTTAATTTCAATTAAATCACTAATATGAATTTATTAAAACGAACTTAGCTTGCTCACCTTATTTAACCTTCGTAATCCAGATTTGTGAAATTCCATATTTACCCTTGACTTCGATTACCTGAATTTCCACCACAAAATATATTTAAAAATTATTAGATAATTCCCACCATAACATTAGTCTAAAACCGGGGTTTTACAGCTTCCACGGAGACCATACCAATCCGATCAAAGATTAATGGACCCACGACAACACATCTAATACCAGTGCATATGTAAGTCACAAGTGATCCTCAAGCACGGCCAAATCATAGCTCCAACGTGCGAGTCACAAGTAACCTACCAACATAACCAGTATAAAGCTCGTGAAAGTTGATGTCTCATTGAAGCATGCGGATGGTAACTTGAATAACAAATAAAAAAAAACCATTTACCGATCAACAACCTCGGCTAAGACCAGGCCGCACCTGCAGCGGTCGAGGATTGCTGCCTACGTCACCCGCACCTGCAAGTATGACGGACTGTATACTGGGGAGTTCCTAACAAGAATAACTTACCAGCCAATTCCCTTTCACTTCATAGCTAAGCTATGGATCCATACTAAGCATTGCCCACTAGACATAACTCACAATCAAAACCTTGAATAACTCAAAGATACAATATTCAGTGATAAACATGTCCCAAGTGATGTGTCCAACAATAATTTCCAAAACCACGGTGTCCAACCCAAAAGATATTCAAAATAACCATTAAACAACTCTTAAACAGAGTTCCAGGTCATTAATAAGAAAAGTACGAGAGTATATACAAATTCTAAACAAAAGGTTCAAATTTGAGTCATGTTAGCGTAGGCATACTTAGTTATCTTTCTAATTCAGTATTAAATTTATTCTTTATTTCCTACATCTTTTACTCCAATCCTACACTTTGGTTCATCCTAAAATCCTTATTTTTAAATCCTTGTTTACCAACTAGTACCCTAAATCTCTAAAACCCTTTAGGTTATGATATATATTCTTTCCAGAAGTTAATTTAGGTCTATTATGACTTGTTAGACTAGGTTTCATACCTAGAATCCCAATGAAAGTAGTCTGAGTGCATAGGTTTACCTTAACTAGTCTCATTTGATTCTTATTACATTCATTGTCCCAAATAATTACCCTTTTATCCGAATTTAATTCAGTCACTTCCTACATCTTAAATTACCCTATTTACATGTGTTATAACCTAAAGATTCCAAGAAAAATTATTAAAAATTAAATCTGGGCACGAATCCCAAGTTTTGAAATTTCTTACGGTTGGTCACTCGAAGGGTCACTCGAGCAACTGCTCTAGCGATTAAGTTTTTAGGTTCTGTTATTTTCAAAGGCCTATCACTTGAAGTAACACTTGAGCGGTGTCTCGAGCATTCCGACTATAACACTGTTTTTCTTCTCTTTGCAGAATTTTTCGAACTTTCTATACATACTATTAACTTGATTTGATTCTAAACATCTGATTTCCATCCTAAACTAGTTCTGAGACAACCTTAAACCAATCCCATCATCTTTCTACTTACCTTAAGTTTCTTTTTAAGTTTAAACTCACTATGATCAACATTTTCTTGATTTCTAAAAGAAAGTTAAAACATCAAAACAATTCTTTATAAACAAATAAGCTTTTCCCATGAAATCCAACTTCAAAAACAACGTGATCAAACATCAAAATCACAAGAAAACATGCAGTTCCTCCAGTTTCAAGGGTTTGCTACTTGCCTTTTGATGAATCCAGATTTTTCAGAAACTTCGACTGTGCCTATTTTTGGAGCTCGACCGCACCCCTTTAGACTTTTCCAATTTAGATCTCCACCGTTCAGTTTGAAGTCTTCCATGAGTAGAACAAAAGCCTAAAATTTCAGCCCATTCCAATAGTTGGATATTCCTAGCTCGCCGTTCGAAATTGGCTGGTCAACCATCTCTGCAACTCCTCTTCTTTCTAATTTCCTCCTTTCTTTTCTCTCTTCTCTCCTTCTATTTTGGCTCCTATTACTTATGAACGAATTTCCCTCTCCTTCTAACTTGTTTTCAAAACCTAAAACACTCTTTAAACCTCTCTTTTATAGTCTCACAGATAAACCAACTCTAATTAGGTTTAGCTCACCCTAATATACTAAGTGTATTCCCTCTTCTACCCTTCTCCTTAATTTATCTCCTTTAACTCTCTTTTAAGGGATCTCCTAATTAATTTTCGTGCTTAATCTTATTCCTAATTTTAAATTGAAATTAGACTTTTATTATTCACTCAAAATACCTATATTTTTGGACCCTAAATAATATAATTACCACAGCGCTCTTTGTGCCTCCTTGAAGGTTCCTTCACAAATCCCACCAAGTTCCACCAAATGAAAACCACCAACCTTGTGTTCCTCTTCTTCTTTTCTTGCAAGAGTTTTCCTTCAAGTAGTTTAACAGAGGAATGGGAAGAGTGTGAAGAAGTGAAGAGAGTGGAGTGAAGAGAGTGGAGAAGAAGATGAAGAGAAGAGGGTTTGGGTTCAATCATATAGGGCAAAAACCCCTCTTTTGTCACGCATATTCACCATCTTGCCATTCTCCTCTGATTGTACATAACAAATTACAACTAAGCCATTCTCTCTCACAATAATAAATTTATTTAATATTCTAGGAATTGCTCCAATGAAAGATACTTTACCTAGGTGCATTTTTGGACAAGCCTTGGCTTAGACGCTTGATTGGCTTCAAACTTGGATTTCTCCAACTTCACCTTTACAACAAAATAGCAAATATTAGAATTCGCTAAGTACCCCTTGATTAGCACTTAAGCAATTAGTGTAAGAATCTGAGATCTCACATGAACCCAGATTTCTTAGAGCGCCTGACATAGCGCCCGTCAGCGCTCGAGCGCTCTCTAACAAATTTTTGGAATTTTACCTTTAGACCTATTTTTTATTATAAAATTGTTTTTATTGAATTCCAACTCATGTACCAATAAGATTAGGATATTTTGAAAGTTTTTGCACTGGTCGTTGATTTATTTGGATTTTTATAAAGAATTTGGGTACGTTTTACTAAAATGACATTTATTTGAGTTGATCGTTCTAAATCCTTTTCCTTTCAACTTGGTTTGATTTTATTGTTTCCTTCACTTGTGTTTAAACTACGTAAAGATGTTTTCAGAGTTTTTATGGTAGAATTGTTATTATTTTCCTCCGTGTGCCTCGGAGTGGTGAATTTCTCATTCATGTAGCTTGGGTTTGAGACTTGGATTTCCTCCATGTATCTTGGAGTTGACTTGTGGATTATTGATAGTGTTTTTGGTATCTAAAATAACATGTTTGAGTATTTTTTGCCTTGTGTCTAGCGAGCATAGCTTGTTATGGATCCATAGTTTAGCTAGATAGTGGAGTTGGTCATTCTTTGTTTAGTTAACCTCGTGGTCCATTTATGCAATTTAGTTTGTGTATCTCAGCAATCATTTTCCTTTATCCGTGTATCTCAATGGGAAGTTGGAACTCGCAGCAATTATATTCCTTTATCCGTGTATCTTAGTGGAAAGTTTGGTTATACATGCCAACCTTAATCCTTGTATCTGGGTGGGTACTCCCCTATGTTGTAGTTCGTGTATCTCGGCCAGCATAGACTGGGAAGTGGCATTTGGAATCGGGATTTTAATTTCTCAAAAATTTCTTATTTCACAAGACCTGTGATATCACAATTGTGTGGCTTGTTGTGTGATTACTATGTTGGTTTTGGATTATAACTTGTTGGATTTTGGACTTTATACTGTATTGTTTGGATTATGAACTTTGGTTTATTCATTGTACCTCATAAAAATGGTTTATAAATTATATGGACTGTTTTATAGCATGCATGTTGCTACTTGCTGAGATTTTATATCTCACCCTTGTTTTCACTATTTGTTTTCAGATACTCTTGGAGAGGACGTGCAAGTTGGGGTAGATAATACGGAGGGTACAACAAAGGACCTTGATGAGCACCTTATAGATTATTAGTTTTCTTTTATATTTTTTTAAGAGTTATTCTTTTATGTTAGGTTTGAGAAGTGTTTAGAATAGGTAGTTGCCTTTTAAATTTTCAGATTTGATGTACTGAATTGAGAAGTTCATTTTGAGGATCATTAGCACTTTTATTTTGAAGTAATAAAGATTTAGATTAGTTTGTTTATATTTCTCTTTTGTTTCTGCACTTTGATATTAGTATAATTTTTTAATTATATTATGGCATTGGCTTGCTATGGGCTCATGCATAGTGTTACCGTGAGACGATTTATATCTTTAATGAATAACTCGGATCCGAGGTGTTACAAGTTGAAAGCCTAAAAGATGTAAAAGATTCAGTTAAATTTTATTTCTATCCAATTAAAAACAAGAGAGATGTGCTTGCTGCAAGTTGCTGGTTTACCACAGTGACAGTGGTGACTAGGCCTATATCATAAGCCTATTCGTGGAGTTTGGCTTCATATAAATCCTCAAACATTGGTATGAATGAAGTATTAAACACCATATTTTGAAGCCCTTAGTTCATCCATACGAAGCCTATGTGTGGTTGCAAACATGCCAACTTAGTCACAGATTGACCTTGTTAACTGCTAATGAGTAGTACAAGGTCAATCAATCACACAGACCTCAATTCTAATTGAAAAATCATGAAACTACTTGTATTTGAAATTACACTCATAAAGGAAGACTTATAAATTAAAATCACTCAAATTGGAGTTGATATGAGCCTTTGGTCCTCAACCAAAATGACAAGTACAGTTAACTGTATCAATCTGACTTGTCAACTTTAATCAAATGGTGTGAACAAACGGCTCCCTATAAATTTTCTCAAAATTTATAGAATTAAACTAGACTTGCTAACCTTTCATATGCCACAAGATTCATTCAAAAATTCATCCATATGATGAAATTATGAATAACATAAGATAGGGCACAAGTTCTATCCAGATTTGTAAAAATTGACTAAAAGCTATATCAAACTTTTAAATCTAAGCACTAGGCTCCTCAAATCAAATCCAAAACAACTCAAGTGAGTGAAGAGAGATATCAAAATATCTAGGACTAAGATTTAGCTCAAATCTCTCATGATTTGGTGAGAATGAACTAAATAGTGTCCAAATTCCTTAAGGAATTGTTTAGATCTAAGGAGTTTTAGCTATGAGGCCTTCTCAAAGAGATCAAAGTAAACTGAAAATCACCATAAAAATCCTGAGATGGTATTTTAAGGCTAGATTCTCAGATCTACCATATTGAGCATGGTATGTAACAACCCGGAATCAGGTCTGCCTCTCCAAGGCACTCACCTGTCCCCAGTCATCACGAGTTGGTCTTTCGACCTAGTTGAAATGCAGATAATTTAAAATTTTTCCTAACAAGTGCAAGTGATAGAACAATTCATGCTTGTGTGTATCAAAAGTGTGGAGATATATAAACGAAGAGATATAACAAGTCGAGCTATTACAAAAAGATAAGTTCTAATCACTCCTCTTAGTTAGAAGGTTTACAAGTCCAAAAATATACGACTATCATGTACAAGAAAATAAAGTCCTAAGTAGGTCGGTAAAAATCCTCCTCTCTATACCCTGGTGCCTTGTCCTTTCCTCTGTCCCCAATCCGGTCCTTCACACTGAACGTCGACGGTGTGCGCATGGTCGCATGGGTGGGCGTGCCTCCTAAAGGGTAATTCGGGAAGGTTGGAGTTGCCACTACCTGATGGGGTGCAGGCAGACACCTGGGATAATCACAGATTGCCCCTGGATATTTGCAGATTAATCCCTGAGATATTTTGAGCATTTTGGATATTTTCGGATTAATCCCCGAGATATTTATCTGCATTTTCGCCACGTGTGCTGCTCTTTTACCATGAGTGCAGTTTCCGGCATTACTGCCCTAAAACTTTAAGTGCTCATATCTTCTCCATCCGGACTCCAATTCAGGCAAAATCAGTTGTGTTAGAACCGTATCGTATTCCTCTATTCATTGGGGTAGGGTTAAGCAGCTGATTTGGGGTTTAGCAGAAAGTCAACTTCTACTCCCCCTCAAGTTTGACCAGCTAATAACTTCTTCATCCAAACCCCGATCTGAGCAAACTCAGTTGCGCTAGAATAATGTCGGAATTTCCTAATCATTGGGAAGAAGTATGGCAGTGGTTTTGCACTTGATCAAAAAGTCAACTCTTGTCCCCTCAGGGTTCGACTTTTAGGTTTTTATTTTCAACACTTTTTGGTTTGATCAAAATTTGGATGCTTACAGCTACCCCCCTTTGTCGGAGTCACTTGTTGACGAACGACAAAGGTTGAAAGAAACCCAAATTTTGCATTCCTCATATCCTTCTGAGAGAGCTTGGGAGTTGATTTTTGGTTTGTGGGATAAAGCACATTAACGCGAGCTTGTTACGCGTGTGGTACTTTTTTCGTTTCTGGTTCCTAGAAATAGGTGGTGATTAGCACCTTTTCTAGATTCTAGTTCTTAGAAACAGGTGGTGATTAGCACCTTTTATAGATTCTAGTTCTTGGGAATAAGCGACGCTTTGTACTTTTCCGTTTTTTGAGAAAGAAGTGACTCTTTGCACATATTTTAGGTTTTGGGGTGCCCATGCATTGCTTTAATGTCGGTGCACTGGTCTTGGCTTTTCTGGATGATTCAGCTTCTCAGATTTCAGTGAGGATGCAATTTTTAGATTTTAGTGAGGGTGCAAACATTTTTAGGTTTTTTTTGTATGGTGGCTAGAGGTGGGCCAAGGAAAGGAAGGAGGAGGTGCTCTTGGTGAGGAGGTGCTCCTGGCACTATTCGGTGCCTCAAGGGAACTCGCACACCTGTCCTACTCTACTTACAAAAGTGGGAAATCAAAAATTACATAAGGGGCCAATTTGGCCCTTTGTCTTCAGAACACGCCTTCTCTTCTTGTTCTTGAGCTTGCTTAAGCTTTTTTCTGGATGTTTCTCCGTCGGGGATGTGGGGATTCTTTATTTGGGAAAGAACCCACAAGGGACAGGTGAGCTTTCTGTAAACTCCCTCTTGGTGTGCTTTGGATTACCGCACGGCTTTCCTCCACTTTGCTTTTCTTTTCTTCTCTTTTTTTCCTTTCTCTTTTTTTCTTTTCTTTTTTTTTCTCAAACTTGAGGATGCTTCTTGATATCCTCTGACTTTTTCTGCCTCGCATGGGCCTGCAAAAATTCTCACAGGGTGGTGAGGTATCTGAAATTTACACTGTAAGCACTCGTGGCTTACTTGGTTTTATTGTGTGTGCCAGTGCACATGACTGAAATGAAACATTTTTTTTCAAAAGCTTTTTTCAGAAATTTTGTACAAGTGCTTCAAAAGAAATGGCAGGACCAGTGACCATGGTGATTTACCTTGTTAGCTTGAAGTGTTCTGGGACGGTGTGTTCGACACATATTCCCATGAAATTCTTGACTTGTGCCGGAATTGGTTCTCATAGGTTCTACAAAGTTTTAGAAGATGAGGGATGTCTCAAGGGGTGTTTTCCATTCCCCAGTTTTGGTTTCTCTCACCTTTACCCAACATTTAGGGTGGTCTCAGGATTTTGTAATTGAGGGTTTTTCCTTTGTCTTTTCCCTTGGGGTTAATGTCTGCCCCAGTTTGAAGGTCTTTGGCCAACTTTTGTTTATCATGCCCCATAGATCAGAGAGGTCTTCATATTAGGACGAAATATCAGCTTAGTTTTAAGTCTGAGAAATGATGGGATATAAGGCTCAAGTTCTTATCTCTTCATTTTCAGGTTTTACCTTGTGTCTTGCCAAAGCTCGTTCCTCTTTCTAGATTCCTTCATCATTGATCTGCATGAGTTCAATTGTCACATCTTCTGCAATCAGAAAGTACTTTTTGATGGGACGAAAGCTGGGGTTTTTGGTTTATGAAAGAAAGGGAAAACGGCTCAAAGTCTTTTTGTAAATGGGCCGAGTCATGTTCTACCCTTTTCTTGATTGCTTGGGCTTTTGCCAATGCCTTCACTTTCCTTAATTTTTTTTCTTTTTGAGGCCTTTTGTGACCTTCACTTTTTCCTCTAGCATTTTTTGCTTTTCCTTTCCTTTGCTCTGGGGTCATCTCGGCTTTTTGCTTTGATTAGCATGCCCCAGTGTGTTTTTTGCTTTCTTTTCTTTTCTTTGTTTTTCCTCATTCATATCTTTTCTTCCTTACCAAGCACCTTATTTAGGGCTCATGACTCAGTGGGTCTAGAAGAAGGAAAGTTAGGCTCAAATGGTTTGACTAGAGATATGACTTTGAAAACTGAGAAAATAAAGTAAGGATGGCCTTTCATCCTTTTGCAGAAGTTGTGACAACTTGGTTGAAATGTTCATGCAAATTTATTCACAAATTTATTCATCCTTTTCTCAGCTTTGCCCCAGTGTGGGGGGGCTAGACACAACACGGGTTTTTGAATAATACGATAAAGCCCAAAGTGTTTTGACTAGCGGTTCTTAAAATTCAGGATGCATGAAGGATGTCCTCTCATCCTTTCTTAAAGACATGAGGTTAAAGCCTACCTTGGCCCTTAGCTAGTTTAGGCACTTTCACCATTTGTTTTTTCTTTTTTCTCTCAAGGATCATTCTACCCCAGTGTAAAGATAGGTTTCGAAGGAAAATCAAGGCATGGATCAGAAAAGATTGCCTTTGGCTCAGTCAAGGTTCTCATGGGAGCAGTATGTTGCACCCGACTGAAGACACCTTTGAGCAACTCAGCATTTTTCCCATGATCATGGTCATGCCAAAAAAGGTGCAGTCTCAGAATGATGTCATCATCGACCCAAGCACTTGCCATTTTTTTTCAAAAGGTATTTTCTCTCTCTTTTTTTTCTTTTTCAAAAAAGGGTTTTTACAAAAGTTTTCCTGAAAGTAAAAGCATGTAAAAATATTTACAAAATGACCAATCCTACCAGGGACGGTTGATGCAAAAAAGTAAATTTCAACTTAGCCTGGGAATGGTGGACTCGGTGTGGGACCGCGTCCAGTGAAGATTTTGGATTCTTGGGAGTTGGTTGCGCCTTGCAACCTTGCCTCGCCTCTTTTCTAGCCCGTTCTGCTGGAAGATACCCCTTTGTTGTCTGGAAGAGGATTCACTTCTATGGCAGCGGGTGGTGTCTTGGCAGGAGCAGGAGGGTCTACAGTAATTCTCCTGGCATCAATCAGATCTTAGATTTCATGCCTGAGGGCCCAACACTGATTGGTGGCATGCCCTAGTGCCCCCATGTGGTATTCGCAAATTACTTTGGGGTCATAGTTCCTCCCTAGTGCTGCATTTGGGCTGGGAGTTATCAACCTTAAATAACCTCCCTTTAGCAACGTAGGAAGGAGCTTTGCCATTGTATAGGGAAGAGGTGTGAATACCCTCTGTCTTCTATCTTCCCTTTGCGCACCCTGCGGTGGTGCCGACCCCGTGGGCCTTGCGCCATGTGGATGAGACCCTCTTTGCAGGTGGAGTGGTTGTTACCCCTGTGCAGAGTCAACACTTGCCACTTCCCTTTGACCTTCAGGCTTCTTGCCTCCATTCACTGGTCTTCTAGACATTGCCCCAGGTGAGCCTGCCTCTATCAATCTTGCCTTGATGCCGCCTGCAACCCTGTCAGCGATCTGGACCAAGGCACTAAAGCTTGTAGCTTGCTGGCCAATCATGTGGGAATAGTATGGTTGCCCCAGGGTTGAGATGAATAGGCTGGCCATCTCTTCCTCTGTCAGTGGTGGGCGCACCATCATTGTATGTTCGCACCATCTCCGAGCATAATCTCGGATTATCTCACTTGCCTTCTTGCTCATTCTCATCAGCTCCATCCTTGTAGGTACAACCTCAGAGTTGAACCTGAACTGTTCCATGAAGAGGTGTGCTAGGTCTGACCAAGTTCGGATCTGTGCGGGGTTCAAAGTGGAAAACCACCGATGTGCCTGCCCTGTTAGGGATCTCTGGAACAGCTGTATCATCAACTGTTCATCCCTGTTGTACCCCATCATGGCTCCACAGTATGATCTTAGATGTGCAGTGGGGTAGCCAGTTCCGTCAAATTTCTTGAAGTCGAGACACCTGAACTTCACTGGGAGTCGTATGTCGGGGAAGAAACAGAAATTGTCAACTGTCATCCTTCCTGGCACTGACCCTCTTTTTAGTTCTTGCCATTCTGCTCTGAGGTCATTGATCATGGCACTGACTTCAGGTGAGATGCCCCTTGCCTAGACTCTTTGTCTATGCCATTCCTCTTCCTCTTCATGGTATATCTCCGGGATGTGTGGGAGATGTAGTGCTTCTTCAGGAGGTGGCTGATGCGGCTGCTGATCTTGCGGCATAGCTGGAGGTGGAAATTGTGGAGGGAAAGCCAGCCGAGGCATAGGAAAGACAGGTGCCGGCGGGGCATGTGGTGGCCCTAGCGGTGCTTGCGGCAATGCTTGTGGTTCTCCTTGAGGTTGAGGGATGACCGGTTGCGGCCTTTGCCTGATTAAGCTTTGGAGCAGCTGGGTGATTTGCCCCATCTGCTGGGTTAAGTTCACGATTACTGGCTCATCCTCAATCTGGCACTGAGGCGGAGGCTGCTGTGGTGCTGGAGGTTGTGGTACTGGTGGCTGAGGCACAGGTGGCTCTTCTGGATTCATCCTCGCGTGGGACCTTAGCAGATATGGGCTCCGATTAGCAATGGCTACAATGCTTTCAACCTTGGTAAACAAAATAAAAACAGAAAGGCAAAACAAAAAACATGTTAGTTTCTTCCGAAAATGGTCTGCTCCTATGCGAGGGCAGCCGTGGTTTAGAGTGTTGTGTGTGGCAGAAAAGTGCTACTTTTAATAAATAGGTAAATTTTGCTCTATGCTGGTGTTGGTGCTGTGAATGGCAAAAAAGAATCTTCACACTGTGGATAGTGCTGCAGTCGTGTATGGCAAATGCTATGTGTGATAAAAAGAAATCTTTGCACTGTGGATAGTGCGGCAGCCGTGTATGGCAAACGCCGTGAATGGCTATGCATGAAAAAGAATCTTCTTGAAAGCTTTGCTATGCCGGGGATTGGCAAGGGTAGCCCAAGGGTGAATTCCGTGATTAGGGCCTTCTTGAAAGCTGTGCTATGCCGGGGATTGGCAAGGGTAGCCCAAGGGTGAATGCTGTGATTAGGGCCTTGTTGGTAGCTATGCTATGCCGGGGGTTGGCAAGGGTAGCCCAAGGGTGGTCGTCTTGAAAGTTATGCTATCCTGTGCATGAGAAGGGTATCCGAAGCTGTACTATCTCAAACACGAGAAGGGTAGCCCAAGGGTGGATGCCGTGATTAGGGCCTTCTTGAAAGCTGTGCTATCCCGTGTATGGGAAGGGTAGCTGAAGCTGTGCTATCCCAAATATGAGAAGGGTAGCCCAAGGGTGGTCATCTTGAAAGCTGTGCTATTCCGTGCATGAGAAGGGTAGCAGAAGCTGTGCTACCTCAAACATGAAAAGGGTAGCCCAAGGGTGGTTTGTGAGCTATGCTATCCCGTGGATGAGAAGGGTAGCTCGAAAAGGGAATGCTGTATATAGCTTATTGTGAGCTGTGTTATCCCATGTATGCTATCCCGTGGATGGGAAGGGTAGCTCGAAAAGGGATTGCTGTGTATAGCAAAATGCATTTGAAAATTTTTAGGGTGTCATGAATGACACAGTGGTTTTTGAAATCTTGGTTTTGGTGTCGTGGATGGCACAGTGAATTTTGAAAATCTTTTATTGGTTCTATGCCCTGAATGGCACATGGATTTTTTTTTGGGGAATCTGGTGAGGTGCCGTGGATGGCACAATGTGCTTGAAAGCTTTACTGTACCGTGAATGGCACTGTGAATTTTGAAATCTCTCTTTCTCTTTTGCTTTGTTCCGTGAATGGCAAAGGAGTATTAAAACTTTATGATTTGTGCCGTGGATGACACAGTGGTTTTGAAAATTTTAGGATAGTGCCGTGAATGGCACCATAATCCTTTGGGAATTTTGTGAGTGTGCAGTGGATGGCACAGTGGTTTTGGAAGATTGGTTTGGAGAAATTTGAAACCATGCCGTGACTGGCAAATCTTGAAATCAAATGTTGTAAAATAGGAAACTCGAGGAACCAATGAGGTGGTTCCCGATGTTCTGCCGTGGATGCATTGTTTATGAAAAAACAGTTCAATGTATGCCCTGAGGCACCTTGATGTACGCCTGGAGGCGATTTGATGTATGCCTTAAGGCACTTTGATGTACGCCCGAAGGCGATTTGATTTTGAAAATTCTTTTTGTGCAATTTTTCAAAGCAGTTTTGACCAAAAGTGTTGGTGTGGTTTTGATTTTAAAATGGGTGCACTTTGATGTGCAAATGATTTATGCAGGTGTAGGATGGTAAGGACAAGTGTTGCAGGGCTTACCATCCTCTGACATAGTGTCAAGCAAAAACACACAAATGAAAATGAAATGTGTGTGCAGTCCTATGAGGGTTGGTGCCAGCGAAGGCACGACTCCTAGACGTACTTGTGTAGGGAAGCACATCCGAGTCCAAATCAGTCTATTCTTTCATCTGCTCTGAAGAATCTCTGCTTTCTGATTGAAGAAATTCTTACAACTTGCCAGCAAGGGCGAAATCACTTGAAGCTTAAAAAGCTAAAAAAGTGTTCGATCTCAAGGTTGTTGGGAACCTTAGGAAAGGATACAATTGATCTAAAAGGGGTAGGCTGAAAAGTCCTAGATCTAGGATTTCACTGCCCCTGCTCTGATCTTGCTTGCTTTCATCTGACTGTTTGATCTGGCCGGCTTTCATCTACTCAAAAAGACCGATCCGGACTCAGGGTGCTTCCAGCAGACTCAATGGGTCAAGGCCCACTGTTCACAGGACTCGATGCATGGATCTGAGGTGGTTCCCCTGATCAAAGTAAGGTTGGCTTCCTAAACTAGGGCTAAGGCAGCCCATGGTCTAGGGTTTACTCCATTTGATGCAAAAAGCGGGAGTTGCTGCCCCTAATGGACTCTTGGGTTTTATATTGATTTTACTCCTCATGTATTCATCATTCAAGCAATTCACAGAATCGCGGTTTATTCCAAAGCGATAGGTGGGGAAGGATATCCAGCCCGAGACATACGCCTACAAGGGTTCGGAGCAGTACCAGATTCTCACGTACCACGGCAAGAAACCTGTGGCACTAAGAACCCCAGAAAACTGGGGAGATGGGTTTACCATGCTTTCCTCGGTAAGCCACGGGAGCATAGGGCTAGTACCATCCCAAAAGTCAGTTCATAGGAATTAGAAGGGTGGCTGCTAGAGAGGTCTAAGTTTTGGTAAAGAAAGTGCAATATCCGCAGAGTCATTCATTCAGGGTTGAATCATTAACGCAGCCTCCCTCATGCGTGTCACCCGACGCGGTTTATTTAAAACAGTAAAATCCATCCACGGTGTGGTGGGTGCCCGTGTGTGTAGTTGGGCTGAGTGCTGTGTCTAAACGGGTGAGTTTTGTCTGGATATTTGATTAGTAAAGGGTTCCTTGCTGCCTTGTTATAGTGAAATGCAGAATTGGCACTCAATACGATGTTCCGGGAGAGTCCCCAAGTAAGTGGAAGGGACACAGGGATCCCACTTAAACTCCACTTACCTTAGGCAACTATCTCGTTCGTTTGACAGGACTCCCCAAAACACGCAGTTGCGTGTATTCCGTATTTCACTAATGTACGCCAGTAGGTCTTCCTAAACCAATCTATATCCCCTATGTTGACTCTTGCTAACCAGGGGTTCTGTTGGATCGAGAAGTCCCCAACGGAGTCACCAGGCTGTGCGCATGGTTGCACGGGTTGGCGTGCCTCCTAAAGGGTAATTCGGGAAGGTTGGAGTCGCCACTGCTTGATGGGGTGCAGGCTGTCTACATGGGATAATCGCAGATTGCCCCTGGCTATTTGCAAATTAATCCTTGAGATATTTTGAGCATTTTGGATATTTCCGGATTAATCCCCAAGATATTTATCTACGTTTTCGCCACGCGTACTACTCTTTTGCCACGTGTGCAGTTTCCGGCATTGCTACCCTAGAACTTTAACTGCTTATATCTTCTCCATCCGGACTCCAATTTAGGCAAACTCAGTTGCGTTAGAACTGTATCGGAGTCCTCTATTCATTGGGGCAGGGTTAAGCAGCTGATTTGGGGTTTAGCAGAAAGTCAACTTCTGCTTCCCCTCAAGTTTGACCGGCTCATAACTTCTTCATTCGAACCCCGATCTAAGCAAACTCAGTTGCGTTAGAATCGTGTCGGAATTTTCTAATCATTGGGAAGAAATATGGTGGTCGATTTGCACCTGATCAAAAATTCAACTCTTGTCCCCTCAGGGTTCGACTTTTAGGTTTTTATTTTCAACACTTTTTGGTTTGATCAAAATTTGGGTGCTTACAGATGGCTCTGAAAGCAAAACAATAAAACAACTTATGAGACGAATGTCTCAGTAAGCAACACATGCATGCTCGATAAAAACACAGTTTAAGCAAATATCATTCCAAAGAAACCATGACATGCGGGTAGTTGAAATACTAGTTAAAGCATCAACAATTTAGTGCAAGACATGTAGTACAAATCTATGCTTAGGTGTACAAGTCAATCATTAATAAACAATCATACATTTATTCTTATCACCTTGTTATTTAGGGTGTTTAATACATAGTGTACATGACCCCATCTAGCTTCACTAATTCCTCATGGTAGCTAAGCATCCAACGCCGATTACCCTTGACGTTAGGCATCCATACGCCGATTACCGTTGATGTATAGACATCCATGCTGATTCCCCGTAGCAATAGGCATCGGCCACCGATGTTGCTTGGTGCCAGGATGATATAACAATATATAGTAACACAAGAATAACAACACTTGGTCATGGCATTATATACAAACACACCTACTTAAATTTATGGATCCATAACTTAAGATTGTTCATTATGTAAGTGTTCATTCAATCAATTCCATGTGTCCAACCATGCCATCATGCATGTATAATCTCAAGGGTAGCTCATGGCCTTACTCGAGTCAATCTTGGGGCAAGCCCTTTTTCATTATCTCATGGAACTGGGGCCACTGCCCTCCATATAAGTAACATCAATAGCGGGCCAATGCCCCTTTCATATCATGCCAAACAAATGGTCCAATGCCCTAAAATAGATCACATGCTTACAAGAATAATTAATAACAATAAAATACATCCATAGTATTAAATCCTGCACTTTATACCTCACTTGGGCAACCTAGGCCCCAACTCTTTGGAAACATGTACAACTTTACTTTGGCTTTGGTTTTCTACTTCCAAGGATCATTTGGAAGGTGTTCTAAGTGGTGGAATGAAATTATCCCATTCCTATAACAATCTAGGACATAAACTCTTTATAAATCCTATTTAAGTAGAACGAACCCAAAATCTTGGTTATTTGGAATTTTGAGTTGATTCCAGTGTGTGCACTTCCTAGACACCTAAATCCAATTTGTACATGGGTTGGATTCAATTAAAAACAATCCATAGTTGGATTTGCTCTAAAATCTGAAAATACTCAAATTTGGGCATGGGCGCCTGAGTGCGCACTCGAGAGCTAGCTTGGGTGCCCGGCTTAGCTAAAAATGACAACTCTCAAGTTCTGAGTTTCAAAAAAAACACAGGCACGGTGCTTAAGCACCAACGAACCGCCGGCCTACAACTAGGGAATAAGAATGGGCGCTCGACATCGCTCAAGAGCTCTGTCGGGCGCCCTGGCGATTTCCCAAGTCGCGAAAAATCCAAAATTTGAGATTTTCTAGGGTTTTTCAAATCTCACTCATTTCTATGGTTTTTGGTCTCTAAATTGTCTCTAGCATGTGTGGTTACCTATTACTCATCAAACCCCTAACAAATCCCCCTCCTATTTGCAAAGATAATCAAGTTTACACAAAACCCCCAATTTTCCCACATTTCATACGAAAACGAGATAAACGAAAATTTAGGTGGAGAGGGTGTTGTGCGCATGGTCGCATGGGTAAAAATGGGAATTTGGAGTCGCCACTGCCTGCAAGGGTGCAGACAAACACCTGGGTGCCTATTTTTGTCTATTAAGGCTCGGTCTACAGCTAGAGATTCTAAGCAAGCTCTCGGTTGCGGTCTGGGGAACTCTGTAGATACCCCAGTCCACCCCGTCGGATGACGGGTCCCATAGGTTTTCCTGGTTCTGAGTCAACTCGGTATCTCATTCACCCGATTCCTAATCCAACATGCAATTCGGTTAAGTCTGGCGGAACCGCCAAAGCGGTGTGGGTTCCTTTACTTGATTTTATCTTTTTAGTTAAAGATGAGATGAGTCTGATTGGGCGGGCCCCGTTGGAAGGCCCGCGGATTCCTTGGTGGACTTGGTTGAGCCCACGTGTCCCCTGGTGGGCCTCGGTCTAGCCTGAGAGGCCCTTTGGGCTTGGTTCAAATGAATTGATTTTATTTAATGGTTCAGATTGAAAGGTTTAAGTGATTCTATGCACAAGTGGGCCGGGATTGCTTTGTGGGCCCTTGAGTGGGCTACACAGTTGGTTACAAAATGATTTAAGTTTTATCTTGCTTAATTTGTACCAAAACGGGCCAGGCCTTGGGCTTGGGGCCCTATACCTGGGCTTGGGCTTGAAAGCCCAAGGCTTCTTGAGTTAGGGTTTGGAAACCCTAACCTTGGTTGAGTTCAATGGGTTTAGTGGGCCCGACAGGCCTTACCCGTGGTCTCGGCCAAACCATGCCTAAATCTAAGCATCATGCTTCCAAACTGGGCTTTGGTGGGCCTTAATGAGTTTGGCCCACTCGACTAACTTGGTTTATCTTTATTTAGCAAAATGAGTTTGTCGGGCTTGGTGGGCCCTGTTGGAAGGCCCACTGGAAATCAAATTGAACCGGGTCGGTCCATGGCCCGTCTTGGGTTTCCGGGTGACCCAGAAACCCTTGTGGTTCATTCGGATTGATCAAGCAAATCAAGAAAATAGCACAAGATCATAAAAATAGCAAAAAATGGCATTCTGGCAGTGTAGCCGACTTGAGATGCTGGTTATGCATAAGGACCAGTGTATCCGGCATCTTCGGCCGGTTAAGAACAAGGCCCTATTGATCCAACCTGAGTTGTCAGATCAACCTAAAAACTTGGTTTTTTGGATTTTTGCATTGGGCTTGGGTTCCTGGGTCTTCTAGGGTGATCCAGCAATGGTGTGGGCCCCCTGGGTGGGCCCACAGTGGTACAGAGAGAAGGGGGAGCCTCCACTTTTGTCTTCTTTGGTGGTTTTTCAACAAGGAAAATGAAAGGAGAGGCATGGGATGCTGCCTCCCTTTACATGAACCACATGCTATAATCCCATAGGGGCTACTTGGCCCCTGTTCTGGTCCTTGATTCGAGTAGAACAACAAGTACAATGGTTACCCAAAAATACAAATAACAACCTCTAAACATGCCAAAATTCAAAAGAGATGGTCATGCACATTCTTCCTAGCAAGCATGAGGGCTTGGTGGTTATGAAGCATGCTTGACAGCATGCTACTGCTGGGGATTTAAGGCATTCGAATGACTTAAAATATTAGGTAGTAAAGGGGCTGGGGGGAGCATGCATATTGGCACAAAACAGTAAGTACATGGGACGACAAATCATGCTCACATGCATATGGAAGCCGTAAAGAATAAAAGATTAAAGGAACATGACAATACTTGAAAACAAGAAGACAACCTCCAGGGGTATGACCAGCAAGAGCACACCCATGAGAAGTTGTGAGAAAGTACGGGAAGAGCGTAAAAAGGAATCTAATTTAGAAGGGAAATGGGGGGTTACTTGGGGATACATTGGATTTCCATGCAAGAGGGAGCACACTCCCCCTAAAATTAATTAGGAATACCCAAAATAGCAACTATCATAACCCCAAAAGTGTAAATGAAGCTCTCCCATCTCCCCCATGGAACCATGGAAACCCCACCTCTTACCTTGGAGGTTCCCTCGAAATATAAATGAAGGGAAAATGGATGAGAACTGAACTAGTGGGCAGATGCATGCTATGGAAACATCAAGCACTCTAAATACTTAAAAATAACTCCATTTTCATATTTGGTTAAGGAACGTAACAAGAAGTCATACCTTGGGGTTTTAAACCCTTCTCGTGGTGTGTAGACACCTCTTGACAGCAGAGGCAAGAGCTGGAGGCTCTCCTCCAAACAGTAGCAGCAGCTTCCTCCTCTTGGTTGTGAGAAAATGGAGGAGAAGAAGGGAAAGGAGGGTAAGGATAGTCAAGGAAGGGAAGCTCTTGGGTTTAGGAAGCAATGGGGGGTGAGAATGGGTGGTTTCGTACCAAGGGTAATGGGGAAGAAGAAGTGGAAAAGGGCCAAGAAGAGCCAACCCTCGAAATGGGGCTGCAGTCGCCTTTTTATAGATAAATTTTTGTATCCGGCATTTAATGTCAAATACACTACACTTCCTTGGTATCCAGCATTTTATGTCGGATACACTGCACTTCCTTTGTATCCGACATAAAATATCAGATACAAACACAATTATTTCAAAATTTTAATTTTCTGCGCATATCTGCTTGCGAATCCGCACGAATCTCGCGGGCAAATCTCTTGTATCCAGCAATATATGTCAGATATGAATAAGAGCATGTGTATCCGACATATTTGATCGGATACAAATCAAAAAATTACAGATTTGCCCCTCGACTTGATCGATTTGACTGATTCGACCAATTTGACACTTTTGGATATCTGCAGATTGTCCCTTGTGAATTTTGGTTTAGTCCCTGAGATATTTAGAAAGTTTTTGATTTTTAAAGATTGCCCCCCAAGATATTTTTCTGCGTTTGCTGCCATGTGTGTAGTTCTTTTGCCACGTGTGCAGTTTCCAGTTTTGCTCTTTGGAAACTTCAACTGCTCATATCTTCTTCATCCGGAATCCGATTTGGGCAAACTCAATTGTGTTAGAACCGTATCAGAGTCCCCTATCCATTGGGATAGGGTGATGCAGCTGATTCGGGGTTTAGCAGAAAGTCAACTTTTGGCTCCCCCTCAATTTTGACCGCCCTGCAGAACCTTCATCCGGACTCCAATTCCAGAAAACTCAGTTACGTTGGAACCGTGTCGGGATTCTTTATCCATTAGGATAGGGCAAGGTGGCCAATTATCACTTGATCTAAAAGTCAACTTTTTGTCCCCATAGGGTTTGACTTTTCAGCTAGGGTTTGCATTTTCGGCACTTCCGAGGGTGCAAAAATGAAGTGCTTACAGCAGTCCCTCTTTGCCGGAGTCACCTTGGGGATGAATGGCAAAGAAAAAAGAAGAACCTTGTTTTTGCGCCCAGCATTTCTGTCGACGTGATTGATGAGCTTAAATCCTCTTGATTTTCATAAGAATGAGGGTGGAGACAACAAGCGTTGATCTCCGAAGTAGTGAAAAATGATTTCCACTAAGATTTTTGAAGTTTGCTCACCCACTTCGGGCTTCTTGGAGCAACTCTTGATTTTGATTTAAATTAAAAGGATGGGATTGGACTTAAGCTCACAAACCTGTTTCGACGTTGATGCGAGGCACTCCACAATTCTGTCTCTTTTGTTTGTTCCATTAAAGCTTTTAGGTGATTTCAAACTTCTAATTTGGGCCTTTTGGGACTTGATTTTAGATTTTAGATTTGGAACCTTTGGGGAAGGTTTCTTTTTTTTTTTTTTTATAAAGAGGGCTTTGATTAGGGACCGGAAGGAACGAAGAAGGAGGAGATGCTCTTGGCGAGGAGGTGCTTTCAGCACTGCTCGGTGCCTCAAGGGAGCTCACACACCTGTCCTATTCTATTTACGAAAGTGGGAAATCAAAAATTTACAAATGGGGCCAATTTGCCCAAAAAGTTCTTCATTCTGCCGTTTCTCTCTCTTGGCAGGGCCATCCTCTGCTGGTGACCAGATTTTTCTCCACGAGGCTCTTTTCCACTGGAGATTGTGGACAAAGGGGGTCTGATTTTTTTTCTCTTATCTTTCTAAGAGAAGGCCTTCCTTGCGCTGAGGAGGAGATAACCATTTAGGCGAGCATTGGGACTTCTTTTTGAGAGGACCGTTCCACTAGGGATTTGCGGAAGCCTTCTTGTATTTGTCTCTCTTTTTCAAAACCAACCTCTTCAGACTGGGCATGGTCTTGATATGTAGCTTTGGGCTTCTCGGATATTCCGCTAGGGAAAAGAATCAGCTAGGGACAGAGAAAGTCTTCGCTGTTCCCTTGCCGGCGTATATCAGCTTTCCTTTGCTTTGCCATTCTTTTGTTTTTGTTCTTCGAAGCGCTTCTTGGCTCCTCCTATTTCTCTTGCCAGGACCTACAAAATTCTCACAGAACAGTGAGGTATCTGAAATTCTAAAGGGGTAAGCACTTACAGCTTACTATTGTGTGCCAGTGTACATGAGTGAAGTATCTTTCCAACAGGTTTTTTTTTCTTTTTTTTTTTGTACAAAATTTGTGCAAGTGACCTTTAAAAGAGAGGTGGGACCAACGACCATGGTGAATTGCCTTGTTAGCTTGAGGTGTTTTGGGGTAGTGTGTTTGGCATGTATCCCATGAAATTCTTGACTCGTGCCAACAAAAGCTTTGCAGAGGTTTAGAAAAATTGAAGGGCATCTCGAGGGATGTTCTACCCTTTCCCAATTTTGGTTTTCTCTCCCCTTGACCCAAATTTTCAGGGTGGTTTCAAGATTTTGCGACTAAGGGTTCCTCCCCTTTTTCTTTTCCCTTGGGTTAGTGCTAGTCCCAGTTTACAAGTTTTGGCAGACTTGTACATCATGTCTCATAGATCAGAGAGGTCTTCACATTAGGACGAAACATTGGCTCGGTTTTAAGTTTGAGAAATGATGGATATAAGGCTCAAGTTCTTATATTTCCATTTTCAGGTTTTACTTTGTGTCTTGCCAAAGCTCGTTCTTCTTTCCTATGTTCCCTCATCATTAACTTGCACGAATTCCATTATCACATTTTCTGCAATCAGAAAGGACTTTTTGATGGGACGAAACGAAGGCTGAGGTTTTTGGTTCATAAAAGAAAGGGAATATGGCTCAAAGTTTCTTTGTAAATGGGTCGAGTCATGTTCCACCATTTTCTTGACTGCTTGGTCTTTGATAATACCTTTTCCTTTTTCTTTGTGAGGTCTTTTGTGACCTTCTTTTTTTCCTCTAGCATTTTTGCCTTTCTTTTCCTTTGCTCTGGGATCAACTTGGCTTTTTGCTTTGACTAGCAAGTCCCAGTGTATTTTCTGCTTTCTTCCCTTTTTCTTTGTTTTTGCTCATTCGCTTCTTCTTTTCGTACCCAGCACCAAAATTAGGGCTCATGAATCAGTGGGTTAGAAGAAAGAAAGTTAGGCTCAAATGGTTTGACTAGAGATATAGCTTTGAAAATTGGGAGGATAAAGCAAGGATGGCCTTTCATCCTCTTGTAGAAGTTTGTGACAAGTTGGTTAAAATGTTCATGCAAATTAATTCAAGAATCTATTCATCCTTTTTATTTTCTGTTTTAAGCTTTGCCCCAGTGTGGGGTGGCTAGACACAACACGGGTATTTGAATAACACGGTCAAGCCCAAAGTGTTTTGACTATCGGATCTTAAAATTTAGGATTCATGAAAAATGGCCTCTCATCCTTTCTTAGAGACATGATGTTAAAACCGGCCTCGGCCCTTAGCTGGTTCCGGCACTTTCACTTCCTTTCCTTTTTTTCTCTCGAGGATCGCTCCGCCCAGTGTAGAAATGGGTTTTTTGGAGGGAAATTATGGTCTGGATCAGGAAAGGATTGCCTTTGGCTCAGTTAAGGTTCTCATGGGACAGCGTACTGCACCCAGCTGAAGACACCTTTGAGCAACTTGGCATTTTTCCCACGATCATGGTCTTTGCCAAAAAGGGTGTGGTCTCAGAGCAATGTCATCACCGACCAACACTTGCATTTTTTCAAAAGGTATTTTCTTTTCTTTTTGGTGTTTTTCAAAAGGTTCTTTACAAAACCTTGCATGAAAGTAAAAAGCATTTAAAATATTTACAAAATGACCACTCCTACCAGGGATGTTTGGTGCAAAAATTAAAGTTCAACTTATCTTGGTCACGGCGGACTCGGACTGGAACTGCACCTGGTTTGGATTTCCGGATTGCTCTCTGCCTTGCAACTTTACCAACTTGTTTAGCTGGTGCCACTTGAAGACGCCTGATTGTGGTTAGGGAGAGGATTAGTTTGGATCCCTGTCGCGGGAGTTGTCACTGGGGGATCGACCGAAATTCTCTTGTGGTCAATTAAGTCTTGAACATCATGCTTCAAGTCCAAACAATGGTTGGTGTGGTGTCCAGGAGCCCCCATATGATAGTCGCAATACTCATTGGGGTTGTAGGAGTGGCTATTAGCTGGCTGCTTCTTCTGTAAATACCCTTTCTTCAATAGGGTTGGCAGCAATTCTGACAATGGATAAGGGAGAGGAGTAAACACCCTATTCATCCTTGCTTGATACTCCTCTTTAGTCCACCTTCGCTGCCATGTCGGTTGCGCTCCTTGGCCACTATTCCGATTTTCTCTTCTGTCGGGTGCCGAAAAGTGGAAAGGCCTGTTCGGCTGGACATAATTGACAGTCTCATCTTCTTTCCTTCTTTTCGTACCCCTCCCGCCAACGGGGTTCCTTCTTTGCTCGGTTGCAAAGCCTTCCACTCTGCCAAACTTGACTCCATCCTCTATCCTGTCTGCCACAACGACAAGATCAGCGAAACTCGCAGCAAACTGCCCCAGCAGCAGTGTGTAGTATGGCTACCCCAGTGTCGAGATGAACAATGTCACCATCTCTTTCTCCAACATGGGTGGTTGAACCATTCCGGCCATCTCTTTGCATATTCCCGAATGGATTCAGTGCTCTTCTTGGTCATTTTTTGCAACTCCATCCGAGTGGGTAAGACCTCCGTGTTGAACTTGGAGTGTTCAAGGAATGTGCTTGCTAGGTCGTTCCAAGTCCTGATCTGGTTTCTGTCCAGACTGGCAAACCATTTCTGTGCTGAGCCTATCAACGAGCGCTGAAAGAACTGGATCATGATTCTCTTATCATACGTGTACTGGCACATATCCCCGTAGTATGCCCTCAGGTGCGACAGTGGGCAGCCACTTCCGTCGAACTTCACAAAGTCTGGACATTTGAACTTTGGCGGGAGTTGCAGATTAGGGAAAAATCCTAGTCTATCCAATGAAGCTTCCTTTGGCATAGGACCTTGGTTTACATTCCGCATTTGTTCTTTCAGTGTTTGCACATCCGCTTGCATCTGGGCTGAGATACCTACTGCCTCCTGTGCTCTATACCACTCTTCTTCTTCACTCCCCATTCCTTGTGGCATTACTGGTTGTTGTGGAATAGCAGGGGGATTCGGAATATGTAACGGCTGCTCTGGTGGAACTGGCCAATGTTGTGGCATATGTTGCTCTGGCGGTTGCAAGTTCAAATGTGGGAGAATTGGTGGCGGCTGCTCTAGCATGACTGGCATAGGCTGAGGGGCCAACCGCTGTGGTGGTGGTACTAGCGGCTCCTGGGGAGGTGCCGACTGCGGTGGAGGCACTGGCAACTGCTGCCGGTGTTGCACAAACTACTGTGGTGCTTGCAGCCTTTCCATTTGCCGCATCATGGTGGCCATCATGGTTGACATGTTGGCGATCTATTGGTTCAGTCCTGTGATCACTGGGTGATCTTCCAGTTTCTCTTGTTCCTGAGGTGGAGGTAGAGGTAGTGCCTGTTCTTGTTCCTCGGCGGGATCCATCTAAAGTCTTCTTCTGGACCGTAAGAGATACGGGCTTCGGTTCGCAATCTTGGTACCTTGGGATGAAAATAGACAAGTCAGTATAGAGAATAAATATTATACTGAAATATAATGCATGTCTGTGCAGATTAACTGTGATGATTTTCCTGTATTTATTCTCCTTTTTAACCGCCACTTCGGAGGTAAGGGAAGAAGGATTCTTTTTTCGACAGCCACTTCAGAGGTCAGATTCCCCTTTTTAACCGCCACTTCGGAGGTAAGGGAAGAAGGTTTTTAACCGCCACTTCAGAGGTTGACCACCACTTCGGATGTTGGGTTCCTTTTACCACCACTTCGGAGGTGAGATTCCTTTTACCGCCACTTCGGAGGTAAAGGAAGATGATTTTTAACCTCCACTTCGGAGGTTGACCGCCACTTCGGAGGTGATGATTCCTTTTAACTGCCACTTCGGAGGTAAAGGAAGGAAGGTTTCTTTTTGGACCGCCACTTCGGAGGTAATGATTCTCTCTCAACCGCCACTTCAGAGGTAAATGTAAGAAGGTTTTTTAACCGCCTGTGCGCACCTCGGGCGCGCTAAAAAAGCATGTTACATATTTTATGGAGTTGCCACTACCTGAAATGGTACAGGTAGACACCTTGTTGATTTTTGGTCTGCACCAGTGATTCTGGATAAGTGACCCGATTACAGCCCAGGGAAGTCCTTGAACACCTTGGGTTGCCCCACCGAAATGGGTTCCCTTAAATTAGTTGGATATTTAATGGGCTCTCTTATTTATTTTTTTTATTTTTTTCTTTTCTAATTTTTTATCATTTTAAGTGTACAACAAATATTAATCTATATGTACAAGGCCTCCACAAAATTACATTGAAAGTAAAACAATATGAACAAAACGAAACCATGCTAAAACAATTTTCAACCACAAGAAAGAATCATTGCTTCAATGCTTGTTTCATTTGCTTTTTCCCTTTCTTATTATTTATTATTTTTGTTTTGTTTTCTATTGTTTTTATCATGCAAGATTAACTAATTACTAATTTACAAGGTAAGAAAATGAGACCACCTGAACTACTTTTAACCATGGCCTAATTACTAATTTACAAAGGAAACAAAAAAAATGAAACAACCTGAATTACTGTGCTATCCACATTCAAAGATTCATATCTCCCTCAATTCTTAACCAAATGTGTGAAATTTGATTCCTTAGAATCATGACTTTAAACACTAAAATAACCTATAGCAGTTTTCAAAAATTCATTTTCATTTAAGAGATATGAAGCTCCAAAATTTACTGTTAGACATTTCCAATTGAAAATTTGAACCAAAGAAAATTAAAAATAAAATACCTACTCATAGTGTAAGGTCTCGAGCATATTTTTAGATTAAACTAAAATACAAATACAACAAATCTCATGCAGGACTCTAGACTTGAATCAAACTAGAACTAGGTGAAAAAAATTGGTTTATCTGGAAAACAGGTGCAAACCTAATGCAGGAAAAAAAATTCAGAACTTTACATCTTTGTCTTTTTTTATTTTTTTACATGATAAAATTACCCAAAGCCATCAAACATATATACATGTCTCTCACCAATCATGTAATCTTACCTCAAAATTTGTAATGAAAGAGAGGTCTCATACAATATATTAAACAAATGACTCACCTGTTATGGATTGACACTTCAAATCAGGTCTTGGAACCTTGGTGTATCGTGAACAGCAGTTTTCCTTTCTCCCTCCTTGCTAGTAGACGTCCCTCTTCTTTTCTCCACTTCTTCCTACTTGCTACTTTTTCTTTCAAAGAACTCTCTTACTTGCTCTCTTTTTTTTCAAAAAACTCTCTTACTTTTTCTCCTCTCCTTTTGCTCCCAACTTCAAGCCATTTTATAGATGATTCCCACCCCTTCAAATTCTTAACCCCTAAATATTACGCCATGCTGATTTTAAGATGGGTATTTCGAAAGTTTGGCGAGCTATTTTACATGTGAAAGACATCATTATTTCAAACACTGGATGGAATATAGAAGAAGGGAACATAAGCTTTTGGTTTGATAAATGGTCTCCGCATGGTTCTCTTGCCGATTATGTGAATGTGGAGGAGATTAGTAATCCCAATATTAAGGTGGCTGAGGTTATTGAGAGTAATTCTTGGAATTGGCAGATCATTATCCCTCCTCTTCCAATGGACATTTCCAGATCTATTAAAGATATTTGTCCTGTGATTAGCAATCTTCAGGATCGGCCAATTTGGCTTCCCTCTCCTAAAGGCACCTTCACGGTCAAATATGCTTGGCAGCAAGTTAGAAATACAGCTCCCATTTCATACTTAAATAATTTCTGGAAGAAATACATTCCTTCGAAGATTGGCATTCATACCTGGAAATTGCTAAAGGGGGCGATTTCTACTAATGAAAGAATTAAAAATCTTGGTATTCAGATATGTTCTAAGTGTAGCTGCTGTAAGCATGCAAAAGAAGAAAATCTCGATCACTTATTTTCATATGGGGAAGTGGCTCAAAAAATCTGGAATTATTTTGCTCAAAAATTCAGAGTTCAACACCATCCGCTTCATGATCTTCGCAGCAGATTTTTGTTTTGGTTTGGTCTTTCCAAGCCTAAAGATCAGATGGGTCTTCTCATGTATGCTTTGCCTCAATTTGTCACATGGGAAATCTGGTTATCTAGATGCAATCAAAGGTATGAAAATGAAGATATGAATGTTGACAAATTAATTTACAGCATTACTCATAGATTACAAGAGGCTGCATATTTCACTAAGCCAAAAATTGCTTGCAATAATTTCAAGGAAATAGTGCTTGATTCTCTTCATATTTTTCATCCTCAAATCAGCACTTCAAATTTCAAATTTGTTAAGTGGAAGAGACCTCATCTTGGTTCTATTATTCTTAATGTTGATGGAGCTTCCAAAGGTAATCCAGGATTGAGTGGAGGTGGTGTTGTTTTTAGAGATGAAAAAGGGAATTTTATGATGGGTTTTTCAGCTAACTATGGGCAGACAACAAATACTTGTGCTGAAGTTTTAGCTTTAAGAGATGGGCTTCGTTTGGCAGATAATGAAGGCATTCAAAACTTTACAATTGAAACTGATTCGAAAATTCTTGCGGATGCTATTAATAAAGGTACTTCTATTTCTTGGAAGAGTTTGTTTTGGTGGAAAGAAATTCTTTCAAGAATTGACAAGCATCAAAGAAGAATTCAGCATATATATATAGAGAAACAAATACGGTGGCAGATGCTCTTGCTAATGTGGGATGTAATATTTTAGATTCCACCACTTATTTTATTGAGTCTCATCTTCCTGTTAATGTCAAAATTTGTCTCTTTCATGATAGAACAGGAATTTACAGTATTAGAAGTTAGTTGTTGGTTTCTCATTGTAACTAGAGTTTTGTTCTTTGCTATTAGATTTTTTCAGAGGGGTAAGGTTTTATGTCCCCCCCTCATCATGGTGTATTTGGAATTTTGATTATAATCTACAGGTCAAGGTCTGCCTCAACCCTCCTCCCACCGTTGGAGTGCCACTAAGGTTATTCCTGCCTTAGTGGGTTTTCCTTAAAAAAAAAAAAAAAAATTCTTAACCCCTAACCTTTCCTCTTCATCTCCTCTCCCTAACTTCCTCTCTTAAACACCTAAACTCCTAACTCCTTAAACACCTAACCCTTCCTCTTACTCTCTTAAACCCTTAACTCTTCCTCTTCCTCTCTTAAACACCTAAACTCCTAACTCTTCAAACACCTAACCCTTCCTCTTACTCTCTTAAACCCTTAACTCTTCATCTTCCTCTCTTAAACACCTAACCCTTCCTCTTACTCTCTTAAACCCTTAACTCTTCTTCTTCCTCTCTTAAACACCCTCGTTTATTTAGGTTTGATCAAAGTCTATTTTGTCCCACATTTTTATTAGGCTTTTATATATTTTTTTAAGCTTTGTCTCAATATCTCAAGAGAATATGAGTTGGACAAATTCGTCCAACTCATTTCTCTTTGTTTATTTTTATTATTATTACTTTTTAATCTTAAAGTTTTATTAACTTTGTTATATATTTGCATAAGAAACCCCATTAGGAAACTTACTTATTTACTAAAACAACCCCACAAAATTTTAATTTGTCATTGGTTACATGGCAGCCACCATGGCGTACACGTGGCTGCCATGTGGCATCTAATTTCGGTTTTGTAAAAATCCCCAAACTACCCTTTATTTCTTTTATTCATAACTTAGCCGTTTGAGATCCGATTTGAGCACGGTTTGGTGCATCGGAATCAGCTCAGAATTCTCTTTATTATGGGCTTGTTATTTCAAAAAGATGGGTCTATTATAAAAACCTCGATTTACGTGCCCACATATATGTCGGTTTAAGATATGCTTCTTGGGCAATTTTATGTTGCAAAAATGGGGTGCTGATAGCTGCCCCTCTTTGTCAGAGTCACAATGGTAATGAATGACAAAGAACAAAAAGAACCCTATTTTTTCACTTTGCATTTCTGTCGACATAACCGATGAGTTAGGTCCTTTAATGTTTTCAAAAATGCGGAAGCGCCTGTGCAAGCTCTGCGTTGCTTTGGCTCGCTTCCAAGTTCTTGGGATTTTCCTTGCCATTGGGCGTTTGGAATTGTTCCCCTTTTTTAGTTTGAATTGAAAAATATGGGTTGGACTTAGACTCACCGACTTGTTTCAGCGTTGATGCAAAAGTTCTTCAATAGTGTTCTTTTCCTCTTGTTTTTTTCCATTGACTTTTGACTTCTTCTTTTATATTTTCAATTTTTCTTTCTTTTTTTTTGTTTTTTTGTTTTTAAGTTTGAAATTCTTTATCCGCCATGTAGGTATACTACCCTTTAACTCTATTTGGCTTCTAAAGAGTTTAAGAGTTACTACTGTCCAGCACACCGAAGAACTCCGAATCCTGGTTCAAATCCTATGATACAAAAGTGGGAAAATGAAAATTACAAAAGAGGCCATTTGCCCAGCAGTTCTTCATTTTGTCTTCTTCTTCATGTCTTGATTCTCTGTCATTTTCAGGAATGGGAACATCTTGTTCAACTTTGTGGAGGCACCTTGCTCCTTAGGGACACCTTGTCCTTCAGTATTGGGAGATGCTCTGCTCCTTTTCAAGTCTTTGCTCATTGTTCTTCAATCGGGAGGTTTTGGCCTCAACGTGTTTGCGGTTTGGAGATTCTTTGCTCCAAGGATGCCATGTCCTTCAGTATTGGGAGACGCTTTGCTCCTTAAGGACACATTTTCGTGTCATTTAGATGTGGGAGACGCCTTCACATTTCCGTGTCATTCATATGTGGGAGACGCCTTACTCCTTAGGGACACATTTCCATGTCATTCAGATGTGGGAGACGACTTGCTCCTTAGAGACACATTTTCGTGTCTATTCAGATGTGGGAGAGGCCTTGCTTCGAAGGTCTTCAATCTTGGGAGACACCTTGCTCCATTAGTTTAGGAGTTGCCTTGCTCTAGGGACGCCTTGCCCTTTTAGTCTTGAGAGAAGCCTTGCTTCATTAGTTTTAGAGTCACCTTGCTCCAGGGACGCCTTACCCTTTCAGTCTTGAGAGACGCCTTGCTCTCTGTGGTTGGGAGATGCCTTGCTCCTTAATTTCGGAGTCGCCTTGCTCCAGGGACGCCTTGCCCTTTTAATCTTGAGAGACACCTTGATCTCTATGGTTGGAAGACGCTTTGCTCCTTAGTTCTTCAATTTTGGAAGACACTTTGCTCCTTAGGGTTGGGAGACACCTTGCTTCTTATGTCTTGGGAGACGTTTTGCTCCTTAATTCTTCAATTTTGGGAGACACCTTGCCCCTTAGGGTTGGGAGACACCTTGCTCCTTCTGTCTTGGGAGACACTTTGCTTCTTAATTCTTCAATTTTAGGAGACACCTTGCTCCTTAGGGTTGGGAGACACCTTGCTCCTTCTGTCTTGCTTTTTGGGAGGCACCTTGCCCCTTAATTCTTCAATTTTGGGAGACATCTTGCTCCTTAGGGTTGGGCGACACCTTGCTCCTTCAATCTCTGTCCGACACGTGAGATGTACTGGGGATATCTTTGTCTTGCATCTGATGTGTGAGTACACTGTGATGGATTTCTTCTGTGTCCAATGTGTGACTACATTGCGATGATTCTGTCTCGCACCCAACATGTGAGATGCGCTGTGGTGGCTTTGTCTGTCTGTTTCAAGTTTTGTCAGTACCTGCAAAAGTTTATGTGGAGTTCAGTCAATTGGACTTCATCTGTTTATTATCAAAATTACATGTAAATTCAAGCAATTTCTCTTCGATTAAAATCTCTTGGGAATTCATTAAGTGTTTGGAGTTTCCTCTTTGAAGTGGGTCCACGACAAAATCAGTAATCTTTGGGTAAGTCACCCAACAATCTCATTTAGACTTATGAAGTGGTTCCTCATGGCACTCCCTGCGAGGGTCTCAACATTTTTCGCCTTCAATAGCATGCCCTGGGTTGAAATGAGGGGAATTGTTTTGGTCCAGGGGGTTTCTTTGGCACTGCCCTTTCCCCAGCTCTTTTGCCTTCCTCTCTCTTATTTTTCTTTTCCAGCCCTTGTCTGAGGATTGTGGAATGGTTTTCTCTCATTGGTTCCCTCTCTCGGGTTCAGTGTCTTACCCCAGTCTTAAGGACCTGTCAATTTCCACGGATCATGATCTAATGATCAGAGAGGACTTATCGGTAGGATGAAATGTAGGCTTTGGTTTAGGTGTTCAGAAATAAAGGATAAATGGGCTCCAACACTAAATAGCTTCATTTTATGGGTAACCATTATGTCTAGCCAAAGTTCTTCTGTCCTTTTGGTTCTGTCATTGCCAGTTTGTCTGAGATTCAGTGTTATATTCTTTGTAATTAGAAAGGACTTCATAATAGGACGAAACGTAGGCTGGGTTCAGGGGTCCGAAAGAAATGATATGAAGGCTCAAATTTAATGAATGGGGTGAGGGCCATGTTCTGTCCATTTTTCCTGCTAAGGCTCGCTTCATCTTTTGCTCCTTTGGCCTTGGTTCCATCTTTGCTTCATATTTCTTTTCTTCTTTTTCTATCTTTGTTCTATTCTTTTTTTATTTCTTGAGTTCTTTACCACAATCTTTGACTCTTGCTTTCAGGGTTTGCCCCAGCTTTTGTTTTTTCTTTCTTTCTTCTTCCTTTTTTTTTTCAAGGGATTGCCCCAATTCTTATTTTCTGGGGTTTATCCCATTCCTCCTGTTTTTGCTCCCTTTGTTTTTAGGGTGCTTCTCACTTTCCCTTATCTTCACCTTGGTCTTTCTTGTGTCTCTAATTTCAGAAGCTTCATGCCCCAGTTTTGAAGACAGAACATGGTAGGGTTAGTGAAGGAATTGTTAGGCTCAAAATGTTTCGCTAGGGTTCCATCTTGTGTCAGAGGATTTTTGGGGAAAATAAAGGATGGCCTTTCATCCTTTTACAAAGAATGTAATACTTACTTGTCTTTGCACAATTAACTAGCTCAAGAGCCATTTTCATCTTTATCCATTTTGTATTTTCTTCTTTACTTTTTGACTTTGCCCCAGTTTGGGGGTGGCTAGACATAACGTGGGTTAGAAATGAGATGATCAAGCTCTACACGTTTGACTAGCAGAATTTGTTTGAAGTGTCTCAGCCAAAAATGGCCTCTCATCATTTCATTGGGATCATTGGTCTTGGATCATGTCAGTGACCCTTGACCGGTATGGACACCTTCTCCTTTTCTCTCTTTTTTTGGTTTTCCTTTTTCTATCTCCAACCCCAGCTTGCCCCAGTGTTTGGTAAGGTAGTTCAAATGTGGTACTGGTGGGGGATCCCTCGGCCATGTCGAGACCCACACAGTTTGTACTGTTTGGCACATTCCATCTGTCAAATTTGATTGACCAGGTTTATCCCGAGATCACGGTCATGCCTTGGTGTGGTCCAATAGTCTAGTGATTTCCCAAAAGATTTCATAAGTTGGCAAAAAAAAACATGTTGTCAAGTTCAGAATTGAAACGAAAAGAAAAGATAGAAAAAAAAAAGTAGCAAACTATGCAAGGAGTGGCCGACGCAAATCGACGTTCTTGGAATTCAGCTGCATGCCATGGGAGGAATCCTTTAATTGCTTTCCTTGTCATTCTTTTCCACATCATCTCCTCCTTTCTGTGGGAGGATGGCTGATTCAGATATCCCGATCTGTGCTAACTTGTCGGAAATTTCTTGTCCTTTAGCAGATCTTGTTTTCTCGATAAGCTCCTTCAAGAGTCCTTGATCAATCAGGTCTTGAATGTCATGCCGTAGATCCCAACATTGCTCTGTGCTATGCCCTGAGAAACCCATGTGGTAAGCACAAAACTGACCTGGTTTATAACTGCGGCTAGCCGCTACTCGTGGGCTTGGCCATTTAAGCTGTAAAAGGCCTCCCTTTAGCAAGTCAGGTAATATCTGGACTGTAAGACCCTGAATTTTGTGAGTATTTATTTATTTATTTAGTTATTTATTCTGATGTATAAACTGTGTTTATCAGGTTATTTTGTGGTTTGAGGGCTTAGCCCATACTCATATGTACAGGCGTTATATAGCCATTTTTCCGAAAAATCGTAGTATTATCATTGGTATTATTAAGGTGTAGTTATGTGATTATTAACGCAAATAGATGCTGAACATGTAGTATCTTCGGTGGGCGAGCATGCATAGGATCAAGGGGTTAAAAGGGTTGATCCACCGGCGTATACATCTCGCAAGGTAAGTGTTAAATGAGCAAATAAGGGAAAGTAGGGTTTTTAGTTTTAAACGAAATACGCGTATACTTACGGAAATATTTTCGTTAAGTCTGGAGATCAGGCGAACTCGCGATTTCGGCTGGAGTGGCGACTAGGGCTTCTGTTCGTGAAGAACCATAAACCGCAAGTGCTGGAAGAAGGAGTTCAGAGCTGAAATTCATTGGGTTATTTCTCTCTGCTCGAGAAGATTAGTTTCGGTAGACTTTTCATTCACGTGCGTGGCCGGAGAAGTGATCGGCCGAGGTTTTACCATTCGAGAATAAGCACACTCAGGTGAGTAGCACTGTTTTACAACTGGGATTGTGTTTTTCTGTTTCTCTCGAGATTATTCTGATGCATGAGTATATATAAAGTGATTGTGTGAGTTTTCTGGGTTTTTTCTGGTTTTCGGAAAGTTGCATGAACAGAGTCTCCGGATTGAAATTATAATTGAAAATGAAAGTGTTTAGATTAATTTCAAATATGGTTGGGAAGTCTTCTGGGAGTATTAGGAGTGTACTGGAGTAGTTACAGACCTTCACAAACCGGCCAGTCATGTAGATCTCAAAATAACAGAGAAATGAAAACCACAGGGGGTATCCGCTCACCTCGCGCTCACCGGCGTTCACCTCGGAGGTAGGCGCCCCATTAATAACGACCTACCGCCGATCCCGCGCCCACCTCGCGCTCATCTCGCGCGAAGTAGAAAACGAGGCGCCCATCTCGCGCGAATCTCGCGCCCACCTCACGCCCATCTCGCGCTCATCTCGCGCTCACCTAGCGTCGGGTGAGCGGCAGGTCGATTTTGCCCTTTTTCTTCACCGCCGACCGGCGCTCACCTCGCGCCCACCTCAATAGGTAGCAGCAGACCTATTTTGCTTACCGAAATGGAATTTCTGATTTGACCAAGAGTATTTGCATTACTTAGGGGTTAAACCACTTCACTATTCACTTGGTTAGGAACCTGGGAAACCATTTTGCCTATGAAATTAATAGAGGAAAAATTTGTGAACATCTTATGAGTTTTAAGTTGAGTTTAGGTTGCTTATGAGTATTGTGCCGGACACCAAACTAGTAAGAGTTACCAGTTACTTTTCCTTGTTCTATACACTGTTTTGATTGAGAAGTTCTTGTATTTCTGGTTTCACTTGTTGGAAACTTTATACGTATTGAAAGGTTTTCTTTGGTATGAATGGATTGAGTTTTACTTTCATATGACTTGTGTTATGGAAATGAGAAAATACTGAATGTACTTGAGGTACTGCTTGGTCCAGAGGGACAGGTGATGAATTGTGATGAGTTCTTACATGATGTGGAATGAATGGTTTTGTTTTGATATTGAAATCGAGATTATACGATGTTTACTGTTTTGGTCTAGCTTGTCCTGGATCCAGATGTTTAAGCTTAGTAATGTGATGTTATTGTTGGTTGTTGGAATTGCATGGCCTTGTGTGTTGCCACGACCGGTGTAGAGCAGCCAGAAACCCTGAGTAGGCCTGGTTGTCAATGCAGAAACCCGGGGAGTAGGCCTGCATTGGATGACGAAACCCTGAGTAGGCCGTCATTTCAGAGTATCCGAAACCCTGAGTAGGCCGGAACTGTGTACATGGAGGTGTGGAGTGTCTACTTGGCATGTTTAATTTATCAACTAAACGATAGTCATGACATTGACCAATCGATGTGTTATTGTATTTAACTGAAATGTGATTTGTTTGATTTGAACTTGGGAAATTGATGTTGGTTGTTTAAACGTATTGTAGTGTTGTCGATGCATAGTTTTAAAAGATGATTCAACTATTTCTGCATGCATGTGCTACTCACTGAGATATTCGTATCTCACTCTGTTGTTGTTCTATTTTTTCAGATACTTGTGGTGAGGCGATTACTGGGGTAGATCCTGCTGAGGCATATAGGGAGGAAGACTACTATTACCTTCCTTAGACTTGTAGGTTATCTGTTCCGAATTTGAGAACTTGAATTAATTGAGATGTATTAAAGTAATTGGGGATGAACCATATGATTTCAGTTCAGTTTAAATGTTACAATTTTGCATAAATGGAAATGTGCACTCTGTTAGGTTATAGATGTATGATTATCCAGCGATCATAAATTGATTAACGATCCTTGCCTAACCTCCGTGAGACGTGTTATATCTTTAATGAACAACACGGATCCGGGGCGTTACATGGACTGGTTGGACATTCAGAGGGGTGAACTGCCTCTTAAACCAAGCCTGCCTTTCTTTTGGAGTCCTCTTTGGGAGATCCTTCGAATGATTCATGAATCTGTCATGCTTCCCTTTGCCATAGTGAGCATTCAGCTTGTTCGCAATTTGGGGACCATCTGCTGCTACAACTCTTCCCTTCCCTCTTTGCTCTTGACCATCTGCTAAGGTGGGTGGAAGGCTTACATCCTGGTTGCTCCAGGGTATCTCTCCCTTCAAGCTCTTGATCTCTTCTTCAAGAACACTTACTCGAGATCGTAACTCAAAATTCTCTTCCCCTAATGCTTCCCAGCATTTGTTCCATGTTTCTTCCCTGATTGTTATCGTCCGCAATAGGCTTTGTAGAGAAGCCACTATGCTGATTATTTGCTGGGCTGCATCAAGACTTGTTTCTGGGATACGGTCCATGTTGATTTCCAATGAGGTTCCTGCCAAGAGAAACAAACATTAGAAAGTAGAGTATATGATATGAAATACCAAGATGCATGATGATGATGACATTTTTTTTTCTCTGTTTTCTTTTTATCTTTTTTTTGTTTTTTTTTTGTCTTGTTTGTTGTTTTTTTTTCCTTTTTTTTTGCTTCTTTTTTTTTCTCTCTTTTTTTTTTAATCCGACGGAGGATCAATTTTGAGTTCCCCAACTTCAAGAAGATCTTGGACTGCATGACGAAGGCCCCAACATCCATCAGTATCATGGCCTTGTGCACCCATGTGATATTCACAGCTCTTGTTTGGATCATAGCCCTTCATTTTTTACGCCTTAGGATTTGATGTTGCCAGTTGCAGGTGTCCCTCTCTCAAGAGCGTCGGTAATAATTCGGCCATCGTATATGGAAGCGGAGTGAATTCCCGGTTCTTTCTTTCCTCATTAGTAAGATGCCTCCTTAGACGAGACACGGTATCGTTAGTGGAGGGAAGGCTCATGCTTCTTGAGGAATGGATGTGAAATGGCGCAGAAGGTTGTACATGGTTAACTGTACTTGTGTCATCGTCATTCTCTTGCTTCTTGTCTCTTGAGATTGTTCCATGCAGCAAGTTTATCATGGAGCCCCCGAGCTTCTCCATTTTAACCGCATCCTCAATTCTATCTGCTGCCGTGATTAGGCCGGTGAAACTCGTAGTGCATTGTCCCAACAGCATTGTGAAGTATGGTTGTCCCAGCGAGGATATGAACAAGGAAGTCCGCTCTTGTTCAAGAAGAGGGGGTTGTACCACATTGGCTAATTCAATCCATCTTTTAGCGTAGTCTCTCACAGACTCGCTATTCCTCTTTGACAATCTCTGCAATTCTGCTCGGGTTGAACCATTTGGCTATTTAAGCGATATTGCTGGACGAACACGGCGGCAAGTCATTCCATGTCTTAACCTTCTTCTTATCCAGACTTAGGAACCAAGAATATGCTGCCTCAGTTAAAGATCTCTGGAAGAATTGAACCATTATCTTTTCATCCTTGGCACATTGGCACATGTCGCCAACATACGATCGCAGGTGTATAAAAGGACAGCCAGTGCTGTCGAAACTATGCAGTTCAGGACATCGGAATTTTCCTGGAAGTTGGATGTCTTGGAAGAAGCACAGGCTCTCTAGAGTGGTTTCATCCTACATTAGGTTGGGCTGGAGTTGCTTCAAGAGATTTCTTTCATTGCGGCCATTCGAGCCTTATTGTCTTCCTTCATTGCTGCCAATATTTCTTCAAGCTGGGCCTCCCGTACCCTATTCCGGTCTTGCTCTTTTTTGCCCCAGTTGGACAGGCACAAATGGTTCCTGTTGTGGAGGATGGATGGGATTTGCCACCGAACGTGGGAACGGAGTATCCTGCGGCGGCGGATGTGCTGCCATGGGTGCTGGCTAAGGGGGTTGCTCTTGCTGGATTTCTGGCATTTGAATCCTTGTGGCATGCATCATGGCTGTGAGAACATCGTGCCCGTGCGAGGGCACGCGCGAAAGCAAGGGGAGAATGGGGGTTAGGAGTTGCCACTGCCTGATGGGGTGCAAGCAAACACCTAGGTGCCCTAAGGATGTCTATTTTTGTCTGCAGCTTGAAATTCTGAGAAAGGACTTGGTTACGGTCCGGGGAAATCCGTAGACACCCTGGTCCGCCCTGTCGGTTTGACAGGTCCCTTGGGTTTCTTGTTTTGTGAGTTGACTCAATTCTAAATTCACCCCACTTCTATGCCAGCATGCACATTTTATTGGTCTAGGTGGGGACCACCAAAGTGGTGTGGGTCCCTTTCTTTTTAATTGATTTTTATTTTTCTTTGTCCAGGTGATCTGGGTCTGATATGGCCCCGTTGCAAGGCCCATGGGATGCCAAGTAGGACTTAGGCTCAACAGAGACAGAAATGAGGGCTTACTGGGCCTAACCGCACACTTTGTGTGGTTTGAGCGCAACCGTACATCCTATGCAGTTAGGGCCGAGCAGCTCTGTATATGCGGTTTTGGCCCAGAAAACCCAAAACGTCGAAAATACCAGGTGGGCTGTGTTCATCTACCTCTCAAGGGTCTTTACAAACGTCTGTGGGTCTCTAAGCAGACCCACAGTGGCTCAAATGCTCCATTTTTGACTCAAGAACCTGCTTTGTTCGCTCACCCATACACATACCCATTCGATCAAATTACGAACAAATACATGAACTAAACCAAACAGCGACGATCATGCATGGTTACTAGCATGTTGGAAAAAAAAGGAAAGAAAAGCACTCCCAAGATGGGAGACACACAAATATGCCTGAAATATGCTCATTTTCATTTATGACAAACAAGATTCCATGGGGAACATTACCTTGGGGTTAAGACCCTGGAGTGAGGTGTGTTGAAGCTCCTTGAGGCAAAGGGGGTTGCTGGAGCAGCTCCTCTTGGCACCAACAGCAAGCTCTCTCCCTCCTTCAAGTTCTCTAGTGATGGAGATGGAGAAGGGAAGAAGAGTCGAGGACTAGCATGGTCAAGAGGGAAATGTTTTTGGGTTTTGGAAGTAAGGAGGGGCAAGAGGGGGTGTGTGCGCACCTAAACCTGGCCTAGATCGCACACCGGGCGCACCTTCAGTGCGTGCCTCGGGACATTCGGAGTCACCACTGCCTGAGAGGTGCAGCCAGACACGGTTTTGCCCTAATCGGGTCTAAGTCTGGTCTGCGGCTTTTTCAGAGTTCTAGCTAAGTCCTCGGTTACAGTCCGGGGAAGTCCTAAACACACCCCGGTCCGCCCCGTCGGTCTGACGGGTCCCTCGGGTCTCCCTGGTTTTTGAGTCAATTTCACCCTTTTCCTAGACCAGCATGCTGCCTTGTTAGGTCTTGCGGGGCCCTCTCGAGGTGTGGGTCCCTTTTAGTTTGATTTTGTCTTTTTTATTTAATGGAGTGGGTCGGACTCGGGTCCCGTTGGAAGACCCGCGGGTTGCCATGGTTGGGCTTGGGGCCCAGTTGGGTTATTGGGTAACCCATTTGGTTATTTATTTAAACTATTTACACATGCAATGGGCTTAGATTTGGCCCATTATCCAAGGGTCAAGGGGCCTGGGCCTGTTTATTGAAAACAGGCCTGGTTTGGGCCGGTCTAAGGTGGACCACTCATGTAGGCCAAAAGGGGGTCTTGGTGGGCCCAAATGGGCCCACGGTCCAAAGATGGGCTTAAGATAGCCCAAATTACTTAAGGGACTGGTTCAGGCCGGTTCAGGTCGAATCAGGTTCAACCGGGCCAAATAAATTAGTTTTTTAAGTTATATTCACATTGGCCCGTATTTGTTATACGGGCTTGCTTTGCCCATGAATGAAATCCGGTTTGGCTTGCCCGTGAAGTAAATACGGGCATGCCCAAACCGCTCTGAGTTTATGGGCGCCACCAGTTTTGCATTTTTGGTGCCGGCTTTTCTTGGGATCTATTCCGTGGCCTTCTTAGGTGCACCAGAGACCTCTGTTGAGCTTCTGAGTTTCTTTCAAGATGCTACATTGGCTTCATTTGGCCTAAAAGGCCATTTTTCTCCTTCCTTTTCATGTTCTTTGGGTCTTCAACATCTTGCAATGACACAAAGTCCCCTCCTTCTCTTGTTCCCATCTTTTTCCAGCATACTATATGATGCTTAGCAGGACATAAGTAGGGGAATTGGGTAGGGATACATTAGTTTTGTTCAAAGAGAGCAAATCCCTTTCAAAATCACATATCATTTAATCACTTTATTAGCACATCTCTTGCTTTTAATAGACTTAGTCTCCTTCTTTTCTTTGTAGGGATGCATGAAACATCCCTTAACCATGCAAAACTTCAATGAACAGGTTAGTGCAATGTAAAGAAACTAAGAGATGAAAGAAAGATTTGTATTAGCATAAAATGAAATAACTAAAAGAACTTTTTACCATACAAATACCTTCTTGATTCGTTGTGGTTCTCCAGATAATTTGGCAGTGCTTCCGCATCTCCTTGGATTTTCTAGATTGATTTTGGAAGAGGTTTGGTAGAAGGTTGGGTTTAAAAGGAGGTATGTGGAGGTTTAAGCATGGTTTTAGGATGGCAAGGGTATTTTGGGCATTAAATGGGTGAAGGTATTGGGGTGGTGGCAATTGGGCAGAGGTTGGCCGTGGAAAACATAAGAGGAGAAAAGGGAGGAGGCTTGGAGGCTCAGCTTCTTCAAATGAGGGGGGCCTCTCTATTTATAGGAAAAAAGGGGCGTGCCCGTTTTTGAAGTACGGGCGTGCTTTGCGCACTTTGCCCGTAATTCAAATACGGGCGAAAAACGCACATTTGCAAATCTCGCGAATCGGCCGTATGGGACGCGTGTCTCGCCGTACAGCAAAGCGTGTCTTCTTCCAGAAGCTTGCCTGTATTTTAAATACGGGTATGCCCTGCCCGTAATTAAAATACGGTCCAGCACGTTTTTAAAATGTCTGGATTTCAAACCTTTATTCAATTTGGTTTTTTGTGGGGAAGGAGCTTGGGCACGGCACCTAGAGCTAACGAAGACTCCCAACCCAAAAACCTCCGAACAAAAAACTCTCCGACCCAAAAATCTTCAAACCAAAACTCTCTCTCCAAAATCCTCCAACCCAAATTTTTCCAACCCTTTGCGCGAGAAAGTCGCACGGCTTATGTAGGCAAGGGAGAAGGGGTGCCGCTCACTTTGGCGCCCAGCTCAAGGTGAGCGCATGCCGCTCGCCACGTCTGCGCGAGCGGCATAATTATGAAAATTCATTAAATGCCGCCGCTCGTTTGGTCGGAAGATCCGAATTTTCGGATTTAGTCCCTGGCAAATTTCAATTTAATCCGATATTCTCGGATTTTTACAGATTTTGTCCCTGGGATATTTCGTACATTTAGATATTTACGGATTTGATCCCCGAGATATTTTCCTGCGCAACTCGCTACGTGTGGAGTTTTTTTCCACATCCGCAGATTGCCGGTTTTGCTGCTCGGAAATTTCGTCAGCTCATATTTCCTTCATCCGGGCTCCGATTTTGGCAAACTCAGTTGCGTTAGAATTGTATCGGAGCCCTCTATCCGATGACCTAGGGTAGGCCTCCGGATCGGATTTTAGCAAAAAGTCAACTTTTGGATCTGCTCAAGTTTGATCGCCCGCAGAACCTTCATCCGGACCCTGATTCCTGCAAACTCAGTTGCGTTGGAACCGTGTCGAGATTCTCTATCCAATGACCTAGGGGTAGGCCTCTGGATCGGATTTTAGCAGAAAGTAAACTTTTGGCTCTGCTCAGGTTTGACCGCCCGCAGAACCTTCATCCGGACCCCAATCCCTGCAAACTCAATTGCGTTGGAACCGTGTCGAGATTCTCTATGCAATGATATAAAGCAAGGCCTCTGGATCGGATTTTAGCAGAAAGTCAACTTTTGGCTTCGCCCAAGTTTGACCGCCCGCAGAACCTTCATCCGGACTCCGATTCCTGCAAACTCAGTTGCGTTGGACTCGTGTCGAGATTCTCTATCCAATGATATAAAGCAAGGCCTCTGGATCGGATTTTAGCAGAAAGTCAACTTTTAGCTTCGCCCAAGTTTGACCGCCGCAGAACCTTCATCCAGACTCCGATTCCTGCAAACTCAGTTGCGTTGGACTCGTGTCGAGATTCTCTATCCAATGATATAAAGCAAGGTGGCTAATTTTCACTTGATCAAAAAGTCAACTTTTCACCCCTTAGGGTTTGACTTTCTGTCCAGGGTTTGCATTTTTGGTTTTTATGGGAGCGCAAAAATGAGGTGCTTACAGCTGCCCCTCTTTGCCGGAGTCACCTTGCGGATAAACGGCAAAGAGAAAAAGAATCTCGTTTTTGCGCCTGGCATTTCTGTCGACATGATCGACGAGCTTAGTCCTTTGAAGTTTTCATTTTGAGAGGGAAGCGGCCAATGATGTGGCGTCACTTCCTGGCTTCAGAGTTTCCTTTCCCTTTGCCTTTCGGGTTTTTGTAGGGCAACTCTTCAGCATTTTAGCTTAAGTTTGAAAGAGATTAGATTGGACTTGAGCTAGCCAACCTGTTTCGGCGTTGATGCCAGACACTTGACAATATTATTTTCTTCTTGTTTGTTCCATTAAAGCTTTTAGGTGACTTCAGACTTCTGATCCATTTTGTGTCTTTTACTTGAAGCTTGCTTGCATTTTCTTCTTCTCTCTCTTTTTTGTTTTTTTTATAGGATTTGGTGGCCAAGGGTTGGGTTAAGATGTGGACCGAATGGAGAAAGGAGGAAGGAAGAGTGGAGGAGGAGCTGCTGTTGGTGAGGAGGTGCTTCCAGCGCTGTCCAGTGCCTCAAGGGAGCCCACACACCTGCTCTACTCTATTTACAAAAGTGTGAAATCAAAATTACAAAAGAGGCCATCTTGCCCGATGATATCTTCATTTATGCTCATTCTTCTTCATGTCTTGTCATTCCTTCTTCGGCAGTGCTTTCTGGTTGGCTTTCCCTTTGGTAGAGGCTCCCTAGCTTGGAGTGACTGTTGCTGGGGATTGGGCAGGAATCTTTTTTCTTATTGCCTCTTCTTTCGGATCGAGCCTTGTTAGTGACAAACGTGGGAGTTCCCCGGGGAAGGATGCTCTGCTGGGGATAAGTGGGGATTCCTCACACTGTCATTTTCCTTCATAAGGCCTTCTCCCTCTGCTTGGGTGCGAATTCTTCATGTTCGTTCAAGCTCTTGTTGAGTGCGAGAGGCTCCACCAGGGATTGATGCGAGCTTGCTTGTCTTCTTTCCGCTCTTCTTCGCAAAGCCGGCCTCTTCAGACTGGGCGAGGCTTGATAAGTCTACGTCATCCGGTATCATTCTCTTATTGCTTGAGAGGACTCTACTGGGGATGTAAAGGTGTCGTCCCTTGTTTGCTGAAGGCCTTCCACTGGGGATTTTTGGAGGTTTTTATTCTCCGTTTACTGAAGGAAGTCCGCTGGGGATTTTGGAGAAGACGTTCGCTATCCCACTTTTGCTGTACCTGTGAAGGCAGGAAAAGACAATATGTTAGCCGTGGAATAGCTGGGGAATGCAAAACACTTCTTTTTTTTTTTTGTTGCTCCGAGCCTTTTGCCCATCGCAGATAGAAGCGGCCTTTGCCAAGGTTAGGAGACTATCAACTTAGGTTAGTAGCCCAACGTGGAGCTCAAAACAGTTAAGCAGAACAATTATAGAGAAAACAGGTGTGTTAGTGTGTGCCTGTGTTTGCAATATCAAAGAAAATTTTCCAATGTCAGACGGGACTTGGAGCGCTTGGTATTTTCCGTAGCATTGTCATCACAGGCCACTGTGAAGTCTTTGACTCGGGCGCAACCTGCCAATCTGGACCTCTCAAATCTGTTCAATTTTCTCAGTTTACTATCTGCCACTGTTACTGCTCTCCTCTGTATCTTGCTCTGTTTAAACCAGATGTGACCAGTTCTCTCTTCTTTTTTTTTTTTTTTGACTAACCACGCAACACCCTTTTTTCGGGTTTTCGCTGTGTCCATCCTTTCTAGGAAACTTTGAATTCCGTCATTGCTGATGAATGCAGACCTAACTGTTTGCCCTGATCATTCCTTTTGGGATCTGAGAGGTCTTAGAGATAGGACGAAATGTAGGCTTGATCTTGGCTATGAAAGAAAGGATAGATGGCTCAAAAAAGCTTAACTCTTTGGGTTTGCAAAGTGTGCTACTTTTATTGTTGGTGGGACTTACATCCTGGCTTATTTGTATCTCTATATTTTTGTTGGGTAAACATTTCCCCATTTTCTCTGTTTCTTTTCTTTTCTTTTTTTTTTCTTTCTTTCTCTTTTTCTTGTTGTATTTTCTCTTCTTATTGAGGTTTTTCTGGGCAAGAATGCCCGGTTTCTTTTTGCTTTGCCAGGAATGCCCCATTTGATGTGTAGAACATTTTCAATGGGTTGAAAGAATTTTAAGGCTCAAAATTGTCTAACTAGGGGAAAATTTAAGGTATTTGGAAGGATTTACAGTTTAACGGAGAGTCAAGGACGGCCTCTCTTCATTTCCCAATCAGAATGATCTTAGGTGTAGTACAGTTTGACTGCGTCAGCGTTTATCGTTTCAGGAAAAATTGCCCCGTCCATTTCTTGCAGGATAAGTGCTCCTCGGGACAGAACCTTGTGGACTACGAATGGCCCTTCGTAGTTAGGCTTGAATTTCCCTCTGTCTTTCTCAGAGATGGAAACATCTCATTCGATTTTGTGGAGCCACTTTGCTCCAAGGCTACCTTATCTCTTGGTATTGGGAGACATTTTGCTCCTTATGTCCTTGCTTATTTCTTTCTTTGTCTTGGTTGTATCTGAAACTGCTTCTACCCATCTCTGACTCATCTGTCAGCAGCTTTGGCTTCACAAGATTCTGTCAACCAATGTGTGAATACACTGTGATGACTCCTTTGGCATCCCATGTGTGAATACACGGTGACGATTTTCTTGCATCAGCGTGTGAATACGCAGTGATAGCTTTTTCACGTCCCATGTGTGAATACACGGTGACGTTTTCCTTGCCTCAGCGTGTGAATACGCAGTGATGGCTTTTTTTGCGTCCCATGTGTGAATACACGGTGACGTTTTTCTTGCATCAGCGTGTGAATACGCATTGATGGTTTTTTTTCGCGTCCCATGTGTGAATACACGGTGACGTTTTTCTTGCATCAGCGTGTGAATACGCAGTGATGGCGTTTTCACGTCCCATGTGTGAATACACGGTGACGTTTTTCTTGCATCAGCGTATGAATACGCAGTAATGGCTTTTTCACGTCCCATGTGTGAATACACGGTGACGTTTTTCTTGCATCAGCGTGTGAATACGCAATGATGGCTTTTCTGCGTCCCATGTGTGAATACACGGTGACGGTTTTTCTTGCATCAGCATGTGAACACGCAATGATGGCTTTTCTGCGTCTCATGTGTGAATACACGGTAACGTTTTCTTGCATCAGCGGGTGAATACACAGTGATGGCTTTTTCACGTCCCATGTGTGAATACACAGTGACGTTTTCTTGCATCAGCGTGTGAATACGCAGTGATGGCTTTTTCACGTCCCATGTGTGAATACACGGTGACGTTTTTCTTGCATCAGCGTGTGAATACGCAATGATGGCTTTTTTGTCTGTCTCAAGTTCTGTCAGTACCTGTAAAAGTTCTTGTGAAATTTAGGCAATTAGAATTTATTTGTTTCATCAAAATTATGTGCAAATTCAAGCAATTTCTCCTTGGTTGAAACCTTTTGGGAATTCACCAAGTGTTTAGATTTCCTCTCTGACGTGGGTCCATGGCAAGACCAGTAATCTTTGGGTCAGTCACCTGACACTCTCATTTAGACTTATGAAATGGTGCCTCCCGGCACTCCCTGTAAGGGTTTCAACACTTTTTGCCTTCAATAGCATGCCCCAGGTAGGAATGAGGGGGATTGTTTTGGTTCAGGGGGTTTCTCTGGCACTGCCCTCCCCCAGGCTTTTCTTTGATTTTCTCTCTTGTTTTTTTTCTTTTTTCCTCCCTTGGTTGGGGGTTGTGTAATGGTTTTTCTCTCATTGGTTCTCCCATTCGGGTTTAGTGCCTTGCCCAGTCTTAGGGCCTTGGCAATTTCCATGGATCATGACACATGATCAGAGAGGACTTATCATTAGGACGAAATGTAGGCCTTGGTTCCAAGGTTTAGAAACGAAGGGTAAACGAGCTCAAACCCTATATAACTTCACTCTATGGGTAACCATTATGCCTAGCCAAAGTACTTTTCTGTCTTTTATGGTTCTGTCATTGCCAGCTTGCCCAAGATTCGATGTTACATTCTCTGTAATCAGAAAGGACTTCATAGTAGGACGAAATGTAGGCTGGGCTCAAGGGTCCAGAAGAAATGATATGAAGGCTCGAAATTGACGCATGGGTTAAAAGCCATGTCCTGTCTACTTTCCTTGTTAGGGCTTGCTTCATCTTCGGCTCCCCCAACTTTGATTTGTAGTTCCTTTCTCTTTCTTCCGTCTTTGTTCTTTCCTTTCTTTCCCTTCTTTTTCGGGTATTTTGCCCCAATTCTTGATTCTTGTTCTCGGGGTTTGCCCCGGCTTTTGTTTTCTTCTTTTTTTTCTTTTTTCTTTTCTTTTCTTTCGAGGGGTTGCCCCAGTTTTTTCTTCGAATTCTTGCTTTTTGGGGTTCTCCCCATTGTTCTTAGGGTGCTTTGCCCCATCTTCACCTTCATCCTTTTTGTGTCTCCGACTGCACGAAGCTTTATGCCCTAGTTTTGAAGACAAGACATGGTAGGTTTAATGAAGGAATTGTTAGGCTCAAAGTGTTTTGCAAGGGTCTCATCTCGTGTCAGATGATTTTTGGAGAAGATCAAGGATGGCCTTTCGTCCTTTTACCGAGAATGTAAAACTTAATTACTTTTGCACGATTAACTGGCTCGAGAACCATTTTTCTTCTTTGTTCATCATTTTTTTGTTTGCTTTTTTGGCTTTATCCCAGTTTGGGGTGGCTAGACATAACGTGGGTTAAAAATGAGACGATCAAGCTCAACATGTTTGACTAGCGGAATTCATTTGAGGTATCTCAGCCAAAAATGGCCTCTCGTCATTTCATTGGGTTCATTGATCCTGGATCATGTCAATGGACCGAGACCGGTATGGGCACCTTGCCCTCTCTCTTTTTTCTTCTCTCATATCACCGCTTGCCCCTGTGTTTGGCAAGGTGGGTTTCAAGTGTGATGCTGGCGGGGGATCCCTTGGCTATGTTGAGACCCGCACAGTTTGTGCTGTTTGGCACGTTTCATCTATCAAATTTGATTGTTCAAGTTTGTCCTGAGATCACGGTCATGCCTTGGTATGGTCCAACGCTTTAGTGATTTCCCCAAAATATTTTTATAAGCTTGCAGAAAAGGAAACATGTTATCAAGTTCATAGTTTAAAAGCAAAGAAAGCATAAGCAAAATAGGCAATCAAACTATGCAAAAGGGTGGCCGATGTAATCAGCGTTCTTGGAATTCAGTTGCACGCCATGGACGGGAGCTTTCGAGTGTTCTTCTCATCATCATCCTCTCCTTCTTGTGGGGAGATGGGTGGTTCGGACGTCCGAATCTGTGCTAACATGTCAGAGATGTCTTGTCCCTCAGTGGACCTTGGCTCCTCGAGCATTTCCTTCAAGAATCCTTGATCAATCAGATCTTGAATGTCATGCCGTAAGTCCCAGCATCGGCTTGTATGGTGCCCTAGAGCACCAGAATGGTACTCGCATCGCTCCGCAGCATTGTAGCTTCTGGCATTAACCAATCGAGGGTTCGGGGGCTTAATCCGCACATACCCCTCCTTCAGCAGCATTGGTAGTAACCCCGCTGGTGTATACGGTAGTGGGGTAAAAACCCTCCTCAGTCTAACCTCCATTTCTTCTCTTGTCCTCCTTGGGGGACCCTCTGAATGATCCATCCTTTGGTCGTGTTGCCCTTTGCCACGGTAGACGTTTAGCTTCTTCGTAAGCTGGGGAACATCTGCCGCTATGGCTTTTCCTTTCTCCTTTTGCCCTCGACCATCTGCTATGGTTAGTGGCTGGCTTACTTCTTGGCGGCTCAAGGGTATCCTTTCTTTCATGCTTTCGATTTCTTCTTCAAGAACCCTTACTCTGACTCGCAGCTCGAAATTTTCTTCCCTCCATGCTTCCCAGCGTTTATTCCACGCTTCTTCTTTGTCCTGTATTATTTGCCATAAGATACGGAAAAGGTCCACCATCTCGCGAACCACAGAAAGCATCCCAGAAGTACTATCCATGTTGACTGTTGACACGGCTCCTAGCAGGAGAGATAAGCATTAGAAGGCAGAATACATGATGTGAAATGCCAAGATGCATGATGATGCTGAGGACTTCAATTACTCTTTCTTTTTCTTTTTTCTTTTTTTTAATTTGGCGGAGGGTCGATCTTGAGCTCCCCAGCTTCCAGAAGATCTTGGACTGCATGACGAAGGCTCCAACATTCATCAGTGTCATGCCCCGGTGCTCCTCTATGGTAACCGCATGCCTTGGCTGGGTCATATCCTTTACTCGCGGACGCCCTTCTATTTGGTGGAACCTGCCCCAGGTGTCCTTCTTGCAACAAGGTGGGCAGTATTTCTGCCAGGGTATATGGGAGCTGTGTAAACACACGGTTCTTTCTTCCTTCCTTGGTCAGAGGCTCCTTTAGCTGAGCCGAGGCGACACTGGCATGGGGACGGTCACTTCCTCTCTTGCGCTTGGCAGATCGGACCTGGTTGATCGTTCCTTCATATCTTATGCCTTCTTTCGCCCCCTGGGAGGATTCTGCCATGGAGCCTCTTATCTTTCCATCCCTAACCGTATCTTCGATCCTGCCTGCCGCCATGATTAGGTCGGTGAAGTTCGCAGCGCACTGTCCTAACAACATTGTGAAGTATGGTTGCCCCAGCGATGGGATGAACAACGAAGTCTGTTCTTGTTCAAGGAGCGGGGGTTGCACCATGCTTGCTAGTTTCATCCATCTTTTAGCATAGTCTCCCATAGACTCTCTATTCCTCCTTGACAACCTTTGCAATTCTGCCCGGGTTTGAACTATCTGGCTATTCAAACGATACCGTTGGATGAACACGGCAGCCAAGTCGTTCCACGACTTAATTTTGATTTTATCCAGACTCAAAAACCAAGAGTAAGCCGTGTCAGTCAACGACTTATGGAAGAATTGTACCATGATCTGTTCTTCCTTGGCATACTGGCACATGTCGCTAGAATATGCTCTTAGGTGGTTCAGTGGGCAACCCGTGCCGTCGAGCTGATGTAGCTCAGGACATTTGAACTTAGCTGGGAGTTGGATGTCTGAAAAGAAGCAGAGGTTTTCAAGCGTAGCCTCGTTCTGCACTGTACTGGGCTGGACCTGTTTGAGGAGTTCTCTCATGGTGGCCATTTCTGCCCTGTTTTCTTCTCTTACTATTGCCAATTTTCCTTCAAACTGTGCTTCCTGAGTTCTGTACTAGTTTTCGCCATCCTGCCCCAGTTGAGCCGGTGCAAACTGATCTCGCTGCGTGATGTGGAAAGGCGCCGCTAGTGGTGGCTATGGTGGTGCCTCGGGAGGAGGATGCCCCGGGTATAGTGGTGGTGCCATCTCTGCTTATGGTGGAAGATGTGGCTGTAGCGACTGGGTGGCCGGCACTGCGGGTGGAACTTGCTTCAGTTCTCTTAGTTCTGCCATTAGCTCCTGGATGACGGACCCCATGCCATCAATTCGCTGTTGCATCTCATCCACTACTGGCCCATGGCTAGATTCTGCCGAGTGTTGCCCTGGCGGTGTCTGCTCTCCTTGTTGGTCCATATCGAGCCTTTTCCTTGATCTTAACAGGTATGAACTTCTACAAGCACTTTCTTGGTACCTTGGGATAGTTAACAAGCATTAGTGCAATTTCACATAAATTGATTGTACAACTTTATCTGACTTATTTATTTTGTTTTCTGATATGTTTCGCCTAACTGATCTATTTTAGCTACCCGTAGGTAACAAGGGGAGAAAACCTGATTTTTGGAAACTGATCTATTTCAGACGCTTGGAGGCGACTGGGAAAGAGAACCCTGGTGACCGAATCTGTTTTAGGTACCCGTAGGCAACTGGGAGAGAGAACCCTATTTTTTGAAAACTGATCTATTTTAGACGCTCGGAAGCGATTGGGAAAGAGAACCCTAGTGACCGAATCTATTTTAGCTACTCGTAGGCAACTGGGAGAGAGAACCCTATTTTTGAAAGCTGATCTATTTTAGACGCTCGGAGGCGACTGGAAAAGAGAACCCTAATGACCGAATCTATTTTAGCTACCTGTAGGCAACTGGGAGAGAGAATCCTATTTTTGAAAACTGATCTATTTTAGACGCTCGGAGGCGACTGGGAAAGAGAACCCTAATGACCGAATCTATTTTAGCTACCCGTAGGCAACTGGGAGAGAGAACCCTATTTTTGAAAACTGATCTATTTTAGACGCTCGGGGGCGACTGGGAAAGAATGCCCTAGTAACCAAATCTATTTTAGCTACCCGTAGGCAACTGGGAGAGAGAACCCTATTTTTGAAAACTGATCTATTTTAGTCGTTTGGAGGCGACTGGGAGAGAGAACCCTAATGACCGAATCTATTTTAGCTACCCGTAGGCAACTGGGAGAGAGAACCCTACTTTTGAAAACTGATCTATTTTAGACGCTTGGGGGCGACTGGGAAAGAGAACCCTAGTAACCAAATCTATTTTAGCTACCCGTAGGCAACTGGGAGAGAGAACCCTATTTTTGAAAACTGATCTATTTTAGTCGTTTGGAGGCGACTGGGAGAGAGAACCCTAGTGACCGAATCTATTTTAGCTACCCGTAGGCAACTGGGAGAGAGAACCCTATATTTTTTTAAAACTGATCTATTTTAGACGCTCGGGAGCGACTGGGAAAGAGAACCCTAATGACCGAATCTATTTTAGCTACCCGTAGGCAACTGGGAGAGAGAACCCTATTTTTGAAAACTGATCTATTTTAGTCGCTTGGAAGCGACTGGGAAAGAGAACCCTATTTTAGACGCTCTGAGCTCTATGTCTTGGGTGTTTTTAAACACTTGCTGGGTTTTGCGATCTCCATGGGGGGATGCAAATAAAGGAAATTAGGTGGTCGCAGCGACCAGGAATATTGCAATTATTTAAGAAGAGGTGGTCTATCTGAGACTGAGTTGCACTATTGGAGGGAATTAATTTTTTTATTCCAAGTTTTTGTTTTGTTAAAATTTAAACAATATAGTAGCGTGAAAATGAAACCATGCTTCAATTAAGAGGCGCCGCCGCGGCGCCAAGTATATCATGCTGATCACAAATACGACAAACCATCGGTACACGCACACCCTTGTCCATTCTGCCAGTAACTATGCCCTCAGTCCCTTAGTGAGTGGACCAGTCAGACTGCTTAGGTTGTCTTGGATCGGGACTCCCTGCGGTTTCCCAAACTGTCTCAGAACCTGAATCGGGTAGTACGGCACGGCATGGGTAAGGCCTATCAAGGCAAGTCCCTCTCTCTTCTTGAAGGCTATAATGGGGGTGTAGGGGATGTTGTATGTGTCCCACCATCGAATGTCTGTTTCTCCATTCAGGTGGAGAAAGTGGTTAAACCAATCCTCACGGGCGGGTAGGTCTGGTTTGATTTCTCTTTGAGCCAACCAATGGATGTTGTCGCCGGTTGCCTTGTAATATGCACTGACTAGTGATGACACCATCAGGTGGTCTTGCAGCCAAAGGTGGAGAAAGGGAGCGCACCCTTGACTCCGGGTTCCATTTTTGGACAAAGTCAGGGAATTGAACAATTGAGCTAGGATCAGTGGCATGATTCGGTACCCTGCCCTGAGTTGATCCATAATTTCCATGAGGGCCAAATTAATGGTGTCTCCCCCAATTGGAAAGAAGACTTGCGACAGAACCACAAGGGTGAAGGTGTCAAACCAAGCCCGAGGTCTTTCCTGCTTTTTGTTTCTTATCTTTTCAGCAAGGAATGTTTTGGAGACCCTAGTAAATGATTTGTTACCTCCTAAGGTCTGGAATTCTCCCCTTGAGAGGCCAAAGAAAGCGCAAGCTTCATTCTTGTAGCTTTCTTTGAGACTTGGCCTAGCGGGCTCTCCTAAGTCGCGAAATCGGAGGAACAGGTCAAGTTCCTCAATTGTGGGAGTCAACTCATTGATCCCGAATCGAAACACTGAAAGCTGGGGATCCCAGAAAAGCAATGCTGCTTGGATCATATCCCAGTTGATTGGCACATTTAACAGGGACAAAGTCTGTCCCATGTGGTATTTGTGCTCCCATTCAATCTGCTCACTCCCTTGGAGCTGCCTTGTCCAGGAACGGATCCAGGGGGTATCCCAGGCACACTTCTCTATCCTAGGGAAACGGTTCTCTCAGACGAGGATGAGGATGCCATGCCAACTATCCAATCGAAATTCCAAATCAGTTTAAGGTTCCACACCAAACTCTTAATCAGTCCTAAGACATGCACAATTTCAAGCAAAAGACTAATCACTAGCAGTCCTAACATGCTTCACAAAATAAAGCAAAAGACAAAACCAGTACGGAATTTAACTCAGGCACACATGGTGTGTGGTCCTAAGGGTTGGCGCCAATGAAGGCGCGACTCCTAGACATACTTGTGTAGAGGAGCACATTCAAGTCCTGATCGGTCTTTCTGTCTTTCATCTGTTCTTTTATCTGCTTCCGGTGTCGGACCACAGTAAAAATTACAACTTGCCATCGAGGGCGAAAGTTTACAAGATATTTACCAAAACTTCAAAGATTTCATCCTTAAGGCTATTGGGAGCCAAAATGGAGGATACAAATTGATTTCCAAGCGGGTAGGCTAAAAATTCCTAGATCTAGGGTTTAGTGCCCTTATTCTGATCTGGCATGCTTTCATCTGTTTGTCTGATCTGGCCGGCTTTCATCTGCTCTAAAAGACCAATCTGGACTTAAAGTGCTCCCAGCGGACTCTAATGGATCAAGACCCATAGCATACAGGACTCCATGCATGGATCTGGGGTGGTTCCCCTGATCAAAATTAGGTGAGCTTCCTAAATTTGGGCCGAGGTCGCCCATGATCTAGGGTTTACTCAATTTGATGCAAAAAGCGGGGGTTGCTGCCCCTAATGTGTAACGCCCCGAACCCGGGTCAGTGCAAACCGGCACCTAACCCGAACCCGGTTCGCTACTGTAACAACTCAAGTCCGGTTCGACAACCAAACTCGAGGTGTTACCACGAAGCTGGGGTCAGATACAAACCAAGATTCACAATAATTTTAAAATTTACAATTTAATTACATCAGAGTTATGGTAGCCAGTAAAAACAATTCTTTATTCAATAATATCAATTCTGTTTATAGTAAAGTTTATCTAATCAACATGTGGCATTAATACTACCCATCAAATTAAAACCCCATCTTCGCAATCTCTCCAAGCAACCTGAAAAATAGGGGAAAACGGAGTGAGATTTACATCTCAGCAAGTAGCAGGTGCATGCAATTTGAAATAGTCCAATGTAAGCAATAATCATGAGGTATTCGATTAATCAACGATAAGACGAGAAATCCAGGTTATCCATGGCAATTACAAATAAAGTGATAAAACCGATGATCATGTATAAATACAAGTAACTTGATGTTAACAGGGTAAAACCGACAAAAGCAATAAAACACGTGCCATTGCAGGACTCACAAAGATGATAAGTATTTGAGATGACACTCAACTAAATGTTGTTCCACCATGCGGCTTAGGGGCAGTGCTACTTGATGATACTCAAGCCCCATGCAGCGCAGCTTAGGCAAGTGCCGTAGTCACCGACTTATTGCGCACGAACTCCGCAAAGTTGGACGTACCACCAGCATGCAGCACCTAAATCAATACATGGAGTGTGGTCGCTTATCCACATGTACAGGGAATCACCAGCGGCTCAACGGGGTGTCCCTCCAGACATAGGACCCTCCCAGAGCAAACTAACTTGCAAAGGGAAGCGCGCTCGCATATAGGAGTAAATCAATCCAAACTAAATACCACTTAGCAAACCAACCAAAACTATGGATCCATATACAGCTAAGCCCACTGACACAAACCACGATAAAACCACATACGGGAGGACACGCTAATGTAGGAGGCATACACACTTTTACCCGTAAAGGATTACACATCTCTACACAGAGGATTACCCATCTCTGCCGTAAAAGATAGTATCAACTCTACCACAGAAGCCGTATCACTCAACCATACAAGATAATCATACCACATACCAATCCATACCAGAATATTCAATTCCAAGTGGAAACCATGTTTCAATCCTTAATAATCCAAACAAAGCTTTTTGCATGATAACAAATGCAATTCTTTAATTATATTCAAAATAAACCCATGAATCATAAGTTCGATGCAACTTAAAGTTTATGCAAATCCAGTAGCCAATATTCATATTTAAAGCCCAAATAAAAGTAAATCAAATCATGCTTGGACTTTTCCTTCTTAATCCCTTTATTAAAATCCATTTCCTATCTTAACACCTAAGATAGTTTTCATTTAAGTTTTCTGTATTTTATTTCTCCAGCATGTCCTACAGACCTAGAATGAAGTTTAAAAGATGTCTATAAGCTATAAATACCTTTAGTATTATTTCTAGCAATATTCATACCCTTTGACTCTTTTATAAACAATCCTTTCATTATAAACTTCTATTTATTGCTTAATCTTTCCCAATTAATTTTATAATTTTTATAGCTTAATTAGGTCCTTATAAAGATGCTAACATGCTTAACTAATCATAAGAATTATTGGGTATTTATTCGAATTACAAAATCCCCAAAATCTACAAATTTTACTTAGAGCGCCTACCTCTACAGGGCTGAGCGATCCTGGGCGATCCTAGGCGCTCGTGCAAAATAAAACAGAATTTTCCAGATTTTTAAGGTTCGAATTTTTAGGCCTTTACTATATGTTTTCTTGGTCTAAATTAATCTACAAACCTTCTAAAACATACCTATAGCCTTCTAGAGTAATTTTTATAAATTAAATACCCTCCTACCCTTATTTACATAATCCAACTAAACTTTCTTCATTAATTTGATAATTCCATCAAGAACACAAACCATGAAAATATAAGCAACTTGATTCTATGTAAATACAGTTCCGTCTAATCCATGCTAACCATATGAAATCACAGAAATCAAAATCATGCAATTCCTCACGTTTTCCAAGGGTTACTACTTGCCTTATACGCTAAATCCTTCTTCTATTGCACCTTCTAATTCTGGACCAGACTTTTGCTCCCAAACGCACCAACCTAGACTCTTCCAATTCAAATTTTCACCGTTCACATTGTAGTTCCATCAGTCACGAACAAAACCTCCAAATTTGAAAGCGACCCACCATATGGATTTTCCCCGATCGCGTTTTGATGGTGGCTGGTCAGACACCTCCATTAGAGACCTCCTTCCTTTCTCTCCCTCTTTTCTCTCCATAAGAAACCCACGAAAATTCCCTCTTGTCTAACCTTAGTCTCCTATTTATACTAGGCTTTAGAAATCCTAAACCAACCCTAATTGGCTAATTTAATTTGGGCTAACCCAACCATGGTCTAGTTAATGTCTAATCCTTCTAATTTAATTCCTACTTTTTCTCCACCTTCTATTTTCTACTTAAACAATACTAATTAAGTTTCTTATTATCTAAACTCATGAAAATAACCTATTTTCGTGCAAAATATTTAATTAAACATTTCTATCACTTAAAACCTTATTTTCTCCAAATTAAGACGTGAAATCTCCTAATTACCCTTTTTCCCTATTTTAGGCTTTTATTAATTTCTTTTAATTTCTAACTTGTTAAAATAATTTGTTTTCTTCTATTTTCTAATTCCAATTATTATTTGATGATCTCTTTACTAATTACCTTTTTCTGTAAATTACCAAAATACCCTTTTTATTCTTTTAAACTAATTTCATTAAAATTCTTTCTTTATTTTCAGCTTAGGACTCATTTGAATTAATTATCCTCTAAATCTTCACTTTTTATTTTAACCAGGACTTAACTCATATTTTCTTTTATTTATTATTTATTTATTTATTAGGTGAAAATTCGGGGTTTTACATAATGGACTCTGGATTTTATTCCGATTTTACTCCTCTTATATTCATCATTTACAACATACTCACCCTCGCATGCTCAGCGCATAGTTTACTCAGAAACGTTAGATGGGGAAGGATACCCAGCCCGAGACATAAGCCTATAAGGGTCTGGACCAGTACTGGATCCCCGCGTGCCACGGCAAGAAACCAGTGGTGCTAATGGACTCCAGAAAACTGGGAGGATGGGTTTACCCTACTTTCCCCAACAAGCCACGGGAGCGTAGGTGCTAATACCATCCCAAAGATCAGTTCATAGGAATCAGAAGGGTAGGCTGCTAGAGAGGTCTAGGTTTTGGTAAAGAAGTTGCAATATCCGCTCTCATCAATTCAGGGTCGGATCATCCACGTAACCTCCCTCGTGCATGTCACCCCACACAATTTATCACACAAGAACGAAAAATAAAAAATCCATCCACGGTGTGGTGGTGTGCCCGTGTGTGCAGTTGGGCTGCGTGCTGTGTTTACACAGGTGAGTTTTGTCTAGATTTTGTTGGTAAAGGGATTGTTACTGTCTCGTATAGTAAGGTGCAGAATTAGCACGCAATACGAGGTTCTGGGAGAGTCCCCAGGTAAGTGGGGGGTCACAAGGGACCGCTTAAATCCCACTTGCCTTAGGCAATTATTGCGTCCCTTTGACAGGACTCCCCAGAACGCGTAATTACGCGTATTCTGTATCTTACTAAATGAGGTAGTAAGAAACCCTAAACGTCAACTAAATCTCTCTTTATGCTGACTCATCTAACCAGGGTCCTACTGGGTTGAACCGTTCCCCAGCAAAGTCACCAGGCTGTGCGCGCGTTGGAAACGCGGCACGGGAAAATTCGGAGTCGCCACCGCCTGATGGGGTGCATGCGGACACCTGGGTGCCTAATCTTGTGTCTATTAGGGCTTTTTGGTCTGCGGCTTTGAGATTCTAAGTAGGGTCTCGGTTGCAGTCCAGGGAAGTCCGTAGACACCCCGGTCCACCCCGTCGGGTGACGGGTCCCGTGGGTTCCCTGGTTTGAGTTAGCTTACATTGGTTGCACCCGATTCCTAATCCGATATGCAGTTTGGTTAAGTCTGGCGGGACCACCTGAGTGGTGTGGGTCCCTTTAATTGCTTTTATCTTGATTAATTAGGTAATCTGAGTCTGGTTGGGTGGGCCCCGTTGGAAGGCCCAGGGTGTCCTTGGTGGGCTTAGTCAAGCCCGTGTGCCCTTGTGGGCCTCGGCCTATCCTAGGAGGCCCTTTGGGCTTTGGTTGGTGCATTGATTTTACTTTAGGTTCAGATTTGAAGATTAAGTGTTTTTCATGCACAAGTGGGCCGGACTGGTTTGTGGGCCCCTTAGGTGGGCCCACCTGGTGGCCGAGTAGTTTTATTGGATTTATCTTTTTAATCTGCCAAAGTGAGTTGAACACTGGGCTTGGGGCCCGTAGTCCAAATTTGGGCCTGTAAGCCCAAGTTACCAGAAGTTAGGGTTTGCACCCTTCCTTGGTTCGGTTGGTGGGCTTTGGCGGGCTCGGTAGGCCCTTGCCCTTGGTCTCGGCTAGACCACGCAATTCATGCATCAATTTCACAAGTTTGATTCGGGTGGACCGCCTTAGGTTTGGCCCGCCCGGTTTAATCGGTTAATTTTGCTTATCTTGATTAAGTTGCATGCATTCATGTTTATTGGGCCGGGTGGGCCCCGTTGGAAGGCCCACTGGAAATCAGGTTGGACCGGGGGTCCAAGTCCCATGTCGGGTTTCCGGGTGACCCGGAAACCTTGTTGGTTTATCCGGTTCGGAAATGCCACCCGTATCTAGCAAACGTTACAGCATATAAGTCACAGGAACATATCAAAATCAACATTTATCAAGGAGAGACTAGCTCACTATGTTGGGTCCAAACCAAGGAACTAGTTGGACGCGCAGCGAGCAAAGGGGGTGGGGGTGCGGGGGGCGAAGCCCCCCGCGGTACAGTAAAGGGTATTTTCAGAATTTTTCAAAAATCTAGCAATTTGGCATGTTTTAGGGGTGTGCACTCACTTCCTGAAGTGACCGCCAGGTGAGTGCCAGTAGGCGGCTAAGAACCAGGCAAAATTCGGACCTGGCGCTCACTCGATACTAAGTGAGCGCGAGCTGGGCGGGAAGTGAGCGCGAGATGGGCGCCAGAATTGCGCATGGTTTTAAGTGAGCGCGAGATGGGCGCCAGGTGGGCGCCAGCTCGGCGGGTAGTGAGATAAAAGGGGCGCCTACCTCCTAAGTGAGCGCAAGTGAGCGCCAGGTGGGCGGCTACTCACTGCGATTTTCAACTCTCTGTTACTTCGAGATATCCATTTCTGGCCGATCTTTTTCGGCCTGTAATTGTTCCACTAGTCTCCTAATATGCCCAGAACACTTCCCAACTAGTTTTGGATTTAATCTAACTGCTTAAAGACACAACTCTATATCACTAAAAAAAGGAAACCAAACCCGATTATCACAAAACAACACAGTCCTAACTACAGACAGTTAATGGGGTGATGGGAGCATGCTTACACAGACAGTTAATGGGGTGATGGGAGCATGCTTATAGGGGCACAACAAGGAGCAAACAGCATACGGCAGGGGGTTAGGGGGCATGTTAGCAAGTCCATCAACATAAAATAAAAAACACAACATGCAAACACTGGATGCACTTTCCTCCGCTCAACTGGACCTTCGAGCCGGCACACTAACATCCAAAGAAGGGAGGGAGGAGGGGGGGGGGGGGTTTACAGGGATACATCAGATGAGTTAGATGAGGAGCCGGTTCTTCACAGGAGCGCCGGGTACCCCATGAGCACTCGGTGGAGCGATAAAACTCTTGTCTTCTTCACGGGGTCGTGCATGAGGTCCCCTTTACCCTGGAGACCTCTATGTCACCCAAAATGGAGGAGCAACAGAATGCGTAGCAAGGGAAGGGAAAACAACAGTTGTGATGACATGCTTACGACTCCCATTTTATGTATGTAAACAAGCGAGAAACATTACTTGAAGTTCCTACGTTCTTGTGCAAAGCGGCGGCTTCTCCTTGAGTTGGCACGATCACTGGAGCTCTCCTCTCTTGCACCTCCAGCAGCAACCGGCCTCCGCTTGTTTGCGTGAGGATGAAGAAGAAGCGAGACTAGGGGGGTGTTGGATCAAGGGGGGGAGCTTGGGGAGGCCGAAGCCACTGAGACAGGTAGGGTTTGGGTGGGGAAGGAGCTTGGGCACGGCACCTAGAGCTAACGAAGACTCCCAACCCAAAAACCTTCGAACAAAAAACTCTCCGACCCAAAAATCTTCTAACCAAAACTCTCTCTTCAAAATCATCCAACCCAAAATTTTCCAACCCTTTGCGCGAGAAAGTCGCGCGGCTTATATAGGCAAGGGAGAAGGGGTGCCGCTCACTTTGGCGCCCAGCTCAAGGTGAGCGCATGTAATTTTACAAATTTTTTTTAAAAGTAATTAATGTAATTGAATTTATTCTGACTTATTGTTTACCCCTCCTAAGCTAATTTTCTATCTCCGCCCCTGACAATAAGAAGCTATTACTGCATTCTTCTAATAGTAAAAAACTATTATAAATTATTTAGTAATATAAAAATAATCTATATCTATATTATTTATAAAAAAAAGGGTGGTTCTCGTACGAGCAAAACTATTAGGAACACTACATGTCACCGAGATATTTTTTGATGACAGATGGGCCCCACACAGTAAAGCCTGCATGCCGCGCTTTGAATGCCGTCCATGTATAAAATAAATACCCCGTCGTACATAAACTAAACAACTTCTTAACATGGAGGTCCCACCGGAAGAAAAAAGACATTAAAAGAAAAAACAGTAAATCCATCTGTACTTTGAGACTCTTTCACACGCAGGTTCTAAATCTTGAGAGGAAGAACAACCCCACCCGAGCAGTTCAGCTGACTGCCTCTCCGATCGGGATCGAGTTGATTCTTATCTTTTTGCCTTTTTATAATCTTTTATTCACAGCTTTCAAGATCTCATTAGCTGCTAGGGTTTGGAACTAAGATGGTCAACCCTTCTCTCTCTCCTACACAGCCAAGTGATCCATTGACCTCGCTCGGCAGCTGTGAGAGAACATGGAAATTGAAATTGGGATTTTGTAGTTTTTTCTGCAGATCTTCAAATCAATAATGAGTACGTTGACGTGAGAATTTGAGTCGTATATATTTGCTGGGGACAGACGCGGAGGGATCAATCGATTTTGACTGTAAATCCTCCATTAATGGCGTGGAATCCCTTCCAAGATATTGCTAATTCAAAGCCCTTGTTCTTGACGGTCTACGCAACTGTCCTCATTGGTATTTTATTTTCATCCTTCTATGTCTTCTCCGCCTTATACTCGGGAAAGCCTCTTAATCCAGCCACCTGGTCCTCCACTGCTGTTTCAAGTAAGTGTTGGGTGTTTGTTCTGATAATCAGACTTTCTTCTTTCCGTGTTTCAGATTTACCGTATGTTGTACTTTCTTTCGTTAATGGACTTCCTAATACGTTGTTACAAGCTCAAATTTGATTCACATTCAGCCAGACAACGAAATGGGTAATTTGAATTCAAGCTGTTTGGTCAGCTTAATGATGGTGGTGCTTAACATAAGCAGTTGAATATTTGTCAATGAAACTGACCGATATGTAATAAGCTCCATTCTGATAAACTTTTCCGAGATCATAACAAAACTCAAACTGCTAATTACTTGTGGGAAATATAAATTCAGTAGGAAACTTGTGGCATAAAGAAACATCTACTAGAGGAATGGAATAATTTGACTGTATCCTATTCGGAAAGCACCGACCTTTCCTGTCTGTCTGAAAGATATAATGTGGTTCATGGTCAACTGATGCAGATGGTTTTGATCACAAGCTCCAAGATTGCAAAGTGATATATGCCAAAAGAAGAAAATATATATCAAACAAACAAGAGAAGCAAACCACGTAGGCACACAAAGACTTTAAGTGGAAAATCCTTTAGTGTTAAGTGTACACTTCTTGGGTGTAGATGCCAATATCTCATTTGTGGACACAAACTCTTCAAGAGTGTACATCAAGGTTTGGATGGAAGTCTCTTAAGTTTAAACACCAACTTCTCAAGAGTGTACATCAAATGTCTAGGCACAAACTTTTAGATACCAACTCCTGGAACTTGCCTTCACCTTTACAGTAGTGGATAATATAAACAACAAAAGAAACAAACTCACCGCAAATATGTATCATCACCAAAGACAAAGCTTTTGGAGAAGACAAAATCCTGCAACGTGGCTATAGATTCACATGTGAACAAAATCTTGTCATTGTGGATTTTTTTCTCACAAAATTGGAATCATAAAAACAGGTAGTGATAAAGGATATGATTTCCCAGGAGTTTTCTAAAAGGATAGCAGTTCTTCTCAGGAGCTGCTTTCTTTCTTTCACAAGAATAATATCATACTTTCCTTTCTCTACAATATCTTGGTGAGAAAGCTTCTACAGTCTGATATTTTCCCACCATGTAGAGATGAGCATTTAAAGCTATCCACAACAGGCAGGCACCAAAGTTCTCCAAAAAAAAAACAAAAAAAAAAGGTGAGGAAGCGTTGGGACCAAGAATAATCTTGTGGAAAGTACAATAGGTGGACAAAATAAATGTGCAGTACCACCTGATCATAAGAGATAAGCAATTGATTTTTGTTCATTACAAACCATGATCATTTGGTCCATTTTGCCACCATTTTTAGTAATCTATTTGATTCCTTCTTTTCGTTTATTTATTTATAAAATCATCACTAGGACAATGATTTGCTTGATATAAGAGCTACAAAAACATTTTATGTTTAAATACTTAGTTAGCTCTTAGAGGCAAAATTATATTCGTAGTGTACTTCAGTACCGGTAGCAGTTTAAGTTGTTTCTACGTCACATTCTCTTCAGAACATCATGATCAGGTTTGGCATGATGTTTATATGCTTTCCTTGCATGAACTGTTTGATTCTTTTCACCAAGATTATTTAAGCTTCAACAATTATATCTGTTTCTATGTTTTGGTAACTTGGAAATGAAGCATGACTTTTTTGGTCAGTTTAACTTCTGCATTTAAGTAGGCATCCTTTCCCTAAGATATCCACTTTGCCTCTCTATTTCAAAAGTTGTTTTCCATTACTCCTTAAAATTTGTTCATACATATTTTTCCTTCTTTTTTTTTTCTTAATGAATAACCACAATGGCATATATTTAAATACATTTTTATGTGCTTTTATTTGTGTGTGTTTTGGGGGGTGGGGAGCATTATCATAAACTACAGGCTAATGAGCAAGGTTTGATGAAAACAAAGTAGAACATAGTCCCCATCTACAGATAGCAGGATTTTGTGAGAATGTGTAGAAGGAAACTTTCCTGCAATGAAGGTCATTTGGACAGTAAGATTCTAAAGTATGAGGCCCACAGAAAACATATTGCCATTCATTCCCAAAACCACAAAAATTCAGCCCATAAATTTCTGCTAAAAAAGAGAGAAAAAAAATGGATGTGCATCAAGTTTCCTGCTTCACCTTACTTTACTATTCTTACAAATCACTTTCTCTATTATGTTTCTAGCATACTCTTCTCAGTGAAAGGAGCCAAAGTAATATCAAATAGAGTCTCCTCATAAGAATCACTCCCTATAGTAATATTAATGCTCAATAAATACACATTTCACTTCCAGCCCTCACTAAACCATTATGCAAGCTGGTTCCATAATTTTAGCTCATGCGTAAATGAGATGTTCACCTACATAGCAAGTGTCATGCTAGACAAACAATGCGGAAAAGTCTCCAAGAAAACTTGTGTGGTATTTTCTATCCATGATACTGCTGATGTGGAGTCACCCTTTATCTCTAGTATTTAAAATCCTTGTGATTTTACCTATCTTAGGCCTTTCATTAAGCTGTAACCTCCAATTTAATGGTATTCCCTTCTCATGCAAGCCCTGTTTATGAAATTTAGTGATCTCTGGAAAATATAGCCTGGATTGCCTAAAGAGCAGCCATCAATGTTGAGCGTGATGATCCCTCCATAGGGGCCTTCAAAAAAAAAAAAAAAACCTGCAATTTACCGTGAATGGCAAAGACTATACAATTTTTGCTGAATCTGTTAGAGTCTAAATTGTCAAGCCCGCTCAACTAATGTAAATAGGAAGCCATGATGCCACTATCAGCATATTAAAGTCAATAATAGATCTGGTGAAAAGCTCCTTATGTCCTACACATCACATAGTGATCAAAAGAGAACCTAATTCTGCAAAGAAACATGACGGGGAGATATCCCTTTTTGTCTTAAGTGTACCCTCCTTATAATGCAATTCTGGATAAGGATGCCTTTGTAGCTAAGATGGTGCATTCTTCTTCTTTTAGTTTGACTTGGATTCTCCCTTTGAGAAGGTATATTCATCCAGTTGTTATTGATTAGATAGCCTTGATTATGGTTTTTCTAAAAGTTGTCATCATTGCCTCGGATGCTTCAAACTATTAAATTTGTTCTTTAGATCCAAGCAGTTCTACTCCACTTGATGCTTCTTTTCCTTTTTGTGCCTCTTAAAGAGTGCCCTCCACATTGTTATTCTTTTTATTGGAGTTTGGAAGGTGCCTAGTCATCATTGATGGATTTTGTCTATTTGTGGATCTTGAAAATGATTAACGTCCATGATATTCTTTTGGGAAGGAGAATGTAAATGGTTCTTTCCCCTGAAATTTCTATGTGTTACTTATGCTTGAAGAGGAATCTTGAAAGCACCCTTTCATTCTTAGTGAGTTTATAAGGCCTTGATAATGTCTCTTTCTCCATCTGGTTGATTATATCTGGGTATTATCCTTTGATATTGTTGATTTGTGGATTAGTAGAGTTTCAAGTGTTTAGGAAAGAGGGACAGGCAAAGGAATTTTTGAAGATAGGAAATCTGGTTTCGAGGAACTTGTTGATAGTGTAACATTTCCGACATCTTCGTTGGTTTCACTTTCATATGCGCTTAAATTAAGTTCTAAAGATTTGAATACAATGGCTTTCTTTAGTTCTTGGCATGAAAAGTTGAATTTTGATTGATGTTCACCTGGACAGGTCCAGGGTGATGGGGTCTTTAGAGATGATACTTGCTACATTATCCACTTGCATGTGGGTCCAGTGAGAGAGGATTTGCACTTAGGGCAGAAGCCGAGTCTTCAATTTATGGTCTCAAGGAAACTTGAAGACATGAGATGAACAATTTGATTGTGGAGGGAGACTTTTTGTCCATTGTAAAATGGTTAATTGGGGGGAGCATGTGAAGTTGCTTTTCAGTCTTTGATGAATATCTCATTTCAATGGGTGCATATATTAGCAAATGATGTGGTGGATTCTTTAGCAAACAAGATGTTGTGGTTTTCAGAGGGCAAACACTTCGGTAATGCTTTTTTTTTGTTTTTTTATTCGAAGTTTTTATATCATTATTTCCTTAAAGTTTCTGTTAGCATTGAGAAACTATTTTACTTTTAAATACTTTGCCAATATTTGTCTTAATCCCTGGCTGCAAAATTTTTTTTCCTGTAATTCTTAACTATTTCCTGTAAAATTTTGTCATTTACGTCATGTATCTCAAAATATAAATTAAAAAAAAAAGAAAGGAAGAAGACAAAACAAGAAAACTGTCACATTGCCAAGCACAAGTGGTGAAATTTCACACAAACATGCATTAATTATAACCGCCTAGATTCCCAGTTTTCATTTTCTGGAAATCTTCGGGTTTTATGGTTCTCTGCCTACAGGTATTCAGATTTTGTGATACTCTTTACTCCTGCTTTATTGGCTAAATCTTTGTATGACTCTGTTTCAGATGTCGATTCTCCAAATATTTGGCAAGGTCTCAAATCTTCTCAACCAGCCATGGAAAATTTAGATTCTCCTAACATTGGTCAAGGTCTCAAATCTTCTCAATCAGCCATGGAAAATGTAGATTCTCCTAACATTGGTCAAGGTCTCAATTCGTCTAGACCAACCATGGAAAATGGAACTCCAGCGTCTATATCAAAGCCTCAAAATATGTGGAATAAGCCTATATGGGAAGTACCGCCACATGGAACACAAATGCCACCATTGCAAGCTTTTCAACTGACTAAAGAACTGGTTGAGAATAGGGTGAAAGATAACATCATCATTGTAACCTTTGGGAACTATGCGTTTATGGATTTTATCTTGACTTGGGTCAGACACTTGACTGATCTTGGTCTTTCTAATCTTCTTGTTGGTAATCCCAAGAAACTTGACCATGAATTTTGATTTAGTATAGTCCTTGCTTAAAAAAACTTTGTTCAAATTATCTCTCTATGTATTTATATTATCTGTTCATTCACACACACATAAACACATACATACGTACACACATATGCATACATACATATATATATATATATATATGTATGTATGTATATGTATATACATATATTGTTATATCATGCATGCATTTACATATATGAGAATCATACTGAATAGGGGTTTTGTATTTTTTGTTTTAGGTGCAATGGATACCAAACTTTTGGAAGCTTTATTTTGGAAAGGTGTTCCTGTTTTCAACATGGGCAGTGATATGAGCACAGTAGACGCTGGTTGGGGCTCCCCAACATTTCATAAAATGGGGAGAGAAAAAGTTATCCTGATAGATGCTATTCTTCCTTTTGGCTATGAGTTACTGATGTGTGACACAGATATGGTGTGGTTAAAGGTATCTTCAATATTCCATCTGATTTTCTTTTGTGCCTTGTTCCTTTCCATCATGTCAAAAAATGCTAAGTCTATTTTCTATATTAGATTCTTTGACCTATAGAATGAATTAATTTTTCCCCTTAATAATTCTTACTTCTAGTGGGCAATCTTAGAGTTAGCAGGATCCATAGCTGATTTAATGTGTAGATATTAGCTTCATTAAATAAGTAAACTGGTGCTTTTTATTTTGAATTCTATGTGTCTATTTGACTAATTTGGTTTTATATAGTTTACCTCCTTGACTGCTAGAAGGGGGTACTTGAACACAAATACAACTTGCCATTATTCAGGGATGGATGGATCTTTAGGGCTTTATAAAACTGCATCTCCTTTCATGTAATAACAAAAACTCTGTTTGCCGAGGGGCCTGAAATGCACATGGAAGAACTTATAACTGTTAAAGTTTGTATGTCCTGGAACAAATAGTTGCAAAGGCAAGCTTCTATTTTTTATATTATACATCCAAAAACCCATCTTTACCATTTATATGTTAACTGAGGGACTCTGCACTTTCTTCTTTCAAGTGTTGATTGAATTGCTACATATAGTTCTTAAGGAGACATAAATTTGTCCTGTAAAGTAATTTCAAAAGAGTCTTTTTGATATATTTTCATTATTCTGCTCAACTGATACCTTCTTCTCGTGGCTTTCTTTTTTGTTTTTTGTTTTCATGTTGGAACTAATTCATAGTTTCTTATTCTGTTTTGTACTTGGAATAGAATCCACTTCCGTATTTCGCTCGCTTTCCTGAAGCAGATGTCTTAACTTCAACCGATCAAGTGATACCGACTGTTGTTGATGACAGCCTGGAAATCTGGCAACAAGGTGAAAGCAGTCTATAAATCATTTTATCTTTAAACAAATCTTTTATCGTAGTTAATATATCACACGTAACAGCCATCTAATGCTCAATTCTCTGAACTTAAAAATCTCTCAGAGACTTGCTAGGACAGTTATATTGAACTTGTCAATTAAGATCAAAATTGAACTTAATTAACGGAGAAACAGTAAATAATTCTGTGATATAGTGGTATTACTCCCTAGAAAAGGTGCATTGGAATGGATTGAATGCATGTCACATCTTTTATGCAAATGCTTTGACGTGCTTGTTAAGATATGGCTAAATATCTACCGATTCTTTGCCAACTTTAACACATGGCCATCTGTTCTTTATGTGTTAATGGCACATTCCATTAATATTTTCCTTGTGGTAAGAATGAGTCTTCATTTACCATGGACAGTTACTTCCCACACTTTTGCATATTAAGATTTCACTGAAAGCATGCTAAATATTTTAATTGTCAGATCTAATTGCTAGTTCAATCAAGAGTTGGTGAAATATTTAAACTGTCTTGATGTGACATCAGTTATGACAGTCTAGAATAAGTGGTCACATGTTTATGCAAGCCCTCTTTAACTCTGAGAAGGAAAGAGACTATGATTTGTAACATGTTTGCAGAAGGCCATTGAAAGTAAATGTAACAATAGTGTTTTGGGAGTGTGAATTGTGCAAGATGAACATTGTTACTCAAGAATCAGTGGAAGTGGCATTACTGTGAATTCCTCCCTTTATCTGGAGGTTGAAGGCAATCTGTGTAGGTTGGCTGAGTCCCACGCTCATGGGTCCAATATGACTTCTGAGGTCGAGGCCCATATCCAAGTGATTAGATAGCTGGTCAGTAAAAAATGACTTCAAATGCTCCTCTCAATGCTCACGGAATACAGCAGGCAAACGGCATTGGAAAAGGGGATGGGACTTATTGGGCCTCATTTTGCTTCAAGGGATGTGATCTTGGGACCTCGATCTGTGCCAAAGGATATTGTAATTGATGAGTTGAACAAGTATGCGGATGGCCATAACTTAGAATCAAGATCATTTTGGTGGGAAAATGGCACATCTACAAGGGCAGCTTAGTGTGTGCTTATCCATGTTATCAGATTCATTGAATACCCTTGGCTTTCTTGATGGGTGTTCATTGTATTGTATACTTTTTCTATTAATGAAACTTCCGTTTACTTATCAAAAAGAAAAAGATAAAAAATTGGGATTCATCGAATACCCTAGCTTATGTCCTCTCTGTTAAGAAGATCAACTAGGATGGTGAAGTCATACCTGCAGAAAAAGGAGTTTCAGGTATCCTCTTTTACCTCTTATAATCTTCTTACAGTGGGCTTTGTCATTTCAGAAAACATGGTACTGGTCAAGCAACATACATGAACCAGCAAAGGGGTTATTGGTGGACTCTCAGACTCTATTTCTTCAGTTTCTGTTGCACATTTGGATGGTACTTTGTTCACCTCCAATATGTCTCGGCTGGGACTCTGGTGGTGTTCCCTTCCTCAGAGGGCAATTAGAAGGCATTAGTGGTGGTTTAAGGGGATTTCTGGTATTATTTAGAGTTAATCAGTTGAGAGAATCATGTTTTACCTCATAAAACAGTCAGTTGACTGTGATTGTCTTCCTAATGATAAACTTGATCTTCTGTGTGTAGCACTCCCACTTTATGAGGACACTTGGAAGTTGTGTAGGATGCACATAGGAGATTGAAAATGGAAATTCCTGTGGGTTCTATCAAATCCTAAGCAAAATTGTGTTGCTTAACAAGAACTATAGGAGAGCAATTAGTGTAAATGTAAAAGGGGGAGATGAATACTTCTGAAGGATAGTCCTTGGTGTCATATGACTGAATCAATGGTAAGAGCCTGTGCTTATCTTGTTCTACTAGCAGGAATCTGCCTGTAACCCATTTTTATTTCTTTGTGGATCTAGTGGTAATTTTGGTTGGGGTTTGTCCTGAATGTGTAAAGCCACTAGAATATGTTTGCCTTTTCTCCACTACTGATGAAGGACAGAAGGTAGTCTTCTGAGATTAGGAAAGAAGGAATTGAGTCTGATGAATAGGGAGTGAAATCTCTGTTGAAGTTGGAAATGTTTGATTGGGTGAACAATTGCTATCTTCAGTTCAGGAAATTCCAAGTTAATTCTTTTCTCAGTTCAAAAAGAATCACCACTTCTTTTTGAAGTTATTATGCACACACACAAAAATGTTTATAGAAAGGAACTGGTGTTGCAGTAAAGGCAGAAAAGTCCCTAGTGAGTTGAAGAATTTAATTTGGAGTATCTATGGAAGTGATAATGGGAGCAAGGGTGATTTGGAAAAAAGATTAAACAAAAGGGGAAAATTGTTCATATCCCCACAAAAATGCAATTGTTTGCTTGGAATTTTTGTGGTTTGGGTTTCTTTGATCAGCAAAGAATCAGAGCCAGTATTTCTGTTGGGGACTAAACAAGGAGTATGGTTTGCATTTCAATGTGATTTTTATGTTGGGCAAATGGAAGGTCATGGTTTCAATTTTTCATCACATATCTGTTTAAAGACTTCTTTAAACTATTAAGGATTGTACATTGACATAGACCTAGATTGTCTATGGGGTAGGGTGTTACCATATTCCCTTATGTCTGGATTCATGGAACATGTGTTTGAACATCTTGTTTAAACCATGACTTGGGTTATATTTGTAGGAGTATGGCACCCATAGCAAGGTATTGGGTTCTTCTAGGTCGGTAAGGATTCTTATCCGTATCGTTTGGGTGTCCCATTGTATTATTCTTCCTTTTCATATTTATATACATGCATCATTGATGATTAAAAAAAAGGTTTTGATGCAATTATAATTATATTCCTATCTTGCGTCTACAAAATGATGAAATTACCCTTAAAGGGAGTTACTTAGAATTCATTCCTTGTGCCCCACAAACAGCATAATAAATTTGCAATTGTAGGCTGGAAAACCACAAGCAGAATTCAGATTTTCATTTAGTGATAAACAGTGAATTTTTACTTAGCTGACAATGATGGCAAATTGAGGTTATGATTGCATCGTGCACATCTTTGATAGGTTCTTATGTTTTTTCAGAAATATAATGATAGTTATGCAGTTATAATTCAATTCCTATCTTGTATCCATAGAAAGACAAAAAAACCATCGAAGGAAAGTATACAAACTAGTTGGTTGAGGGTTTCCGAATTTTATTAGGTTTACTACAGAACCAAATTGGAAGTTTTCCCAGTGTCCACTCTATTCTTTCAAATTTCCAATCTCCAAGGCTTCCCATAATAAGAATAAAAATAATATTATTATAAATTAATAATAAAAGACTTGTAGTTGAATTAGGATTAGGGTTTCTTTGCTAATTGATTTTACTAAATTGCCTTCTACACTACCAAATGTGCATTTCTATTTATTGTTTGTCAAATATTAAAATAAAGCCGATGCTAATAGGACTCCTAATTGAATTTGAATTAGGTTTTCCTAATCAATTGTTTTTACCAAAATGCCCTTAAAACTGCCTAATCCTGCACACTTTATAATGTGTGTTAGTAAGCCCGATATTTTTTTTTTATTGTTAATGAAGCATATATAGCCATAGTAGTCCCACTTAATTCTAATTATGTCCACAAACCCAATAAGCCTAATTCTTTCTTTATTAATCTGATTAGGAAAATACAACTAACCCAAGGAAAATTTTAGATCATTACAGGAAGTATTGTAATATTTTTGTTTTTCAGACTCGACAGGGCTCCTTGTAAGGACATTGATTGTTTCATGTGCTTATTTATTTTCATGGGATAGGCTTATATTCTAAAGTATCTCAAAGGCATCAAGTTTTGGACATTGGTCATGACATGAAGCATGATAAAGTGCATATCTCGAAACTGGACCAACATAGCTATTATTTCATAATACACCTATTGAACCTTTGTTGGAGTGTATCTGCTTTCTGCCAGTTCAAACTGAGGGGTTGCCCCCGCGATACAAAGGGTACAAAGGGAATTTTTCTCTAATCTACCATGATAGTGTTGTAATTGACAATTGGAGATATAGGTTGTAACCCTATTTGTTTTTGATACAATTGATATCTTCTTCTCTCCCACGGACACAGGCATAACATCAAATCACGTAAAATCTGTGTGCAATTTGTTGTTCTTTCTTTTTCTTCATGTTAACATTGCAACAGTTTAAATAATCAACAAAATTTTCATTTTTTGGATTGTATCGTCAAATAATATGTTAATTTTCTATTGCTAACTTCTCGGCAAAAATAATTTTTGTTATTGTACTGAACCAGCAGAAACCTACCATGGTAATCCTTCAAATCAGCAATTAGTTGCAGTAACTCTCTCTCACATTCTTCATTTTGTTTCTTGTTTCCCGTAATGTTTTCCAGTCAATGGATATTTTTCAGTTTAATGATTTCATTATTGTAACTTGTTTTCCTAATCTATTTTTGGCTCACATTCCACAGTAACTGGTGCCTATAACATTGGGATTTTCCACTGGCGACCAACGAATTCTGCAAAAAGGCTGGTAAAAGAATGGAAAGAGATGCTTCTGGCTGATGACAAGATATGGGATCAGAATGGATTCAATGAACTTGTGCACAAACAACTAGGACCGTCTGTTGATGAGGAAAGTGGACTTGTATATGCTTTTGATGGGAATCTTAAGCTGGGGCTACTTCCAGCAAGTATATTTTGTAGTGGGCATACTTATTTTGTCCAGGTAGGATATACCAGTGAGTTGTTTAGGTAACTCTTTTTGGGTCCTCTTTTATATCCCGAATTGTTTATGCATTATTTCGTTCCTTGTTAGCACACTTCGAATGAAATTTCTACAAATCAATAAGCTAAATATATAATGTGCTCTGAAGCCTTAAGCATGTCGGCAGGTCATGTTTCAACAACTCAGGTTGGAACCGTATGCAGTGCATACTACTTTTCAGTATGCAGGTACTGAAGGAAAGCGCCACCGTCTAAGGGAAGCTATGGTTTTCTATGATAAACCAGAATATTATAATTCGCCTGGTAATCTCCATAGAATTTGTTATTCATCTTGTAGATCTTTCAAAACAGTTTTACGTTCTTCTATTGTGCTTCTAACATCTCTTCTATGCTTGAACTTAGCTTTTGCTGTTATCATATATAAGATGTCTTTTTGTGATAATTTACATTCCTTATCAATGTTCTTACGACCACGCAAGCTAGTTGGGCTGACACTACGAAAATGACCACAATGATAATCTGCATTACTAATCATCTCTTTAAGCCAAAAGCAAGTTTTATAATGTCATTTCGAACAACATTTCTCTAGGTGTCACTGGCAAAATTTGGCCGAAATGAGGGAAAAATCGCCAAACATAAAAAAAAAAAAAAAAAAAAAAAGCTTTAAAAAATAGTAAATTATTGAAATTTCCTCGACATTAGGAAAAATCTGATAACTTTTACTTGATGTTGCTGACATTTCACCAAAATTAACTCGTCTGTGTTTAAGACCTCTCTTTCTTCATTTTTCTTGATTCTTTGAATATTCTTCCATTCTCCTTTTGTAGCCATGAATTTTTGTCTGATATAAGTGGCTCTATAATTAACCATAAGTCATAGAAAAATAGATATATGATTTTGACATGACAGTAAAAGTGCTTATGTGTTTATAAATACGTCTTGCTTTCATATGTCTTATATGACATTATTTATCATTAATGCGGCTATATAACTTGCTTGAAAAACTTGTGCAGGAGGTTTTTTGTCATTCAAGCCATCTATACCAAAAAGCCTGTTAATGGATGGGGAACATACTATTGAATCACATTTTTCTCTCATTAATTATCAAGTATGCTTGTATCACCTAATCTTTGTCACTTACATTAATCCTTTTTGCCTTATCTTAATGATATGGAGATGGCTTTCATCAGATGAAGCAAATAAGGACTGCACTTGCCATTGCTTCGATGTTGAACCGTACACTGGTGAGTGCTGGAAAGTACTGAAGAGAGCTTTCATGCAGAAAAAAAAATATATTTCATAGTTATCTGTTAGATTTATCATAAGTTATTTTCTTCAAAATTGAAGAATACAAAAGTGAAGAAACAATATCTCTATCTTTTCCATATTTATTGGCTTTGTGTATCTTTAGCATAGTTCTATTTTTTTTCCCTTTCTTAATCATCATTTTTACTGACCTTAGAATATGATAACGTGTCTATGAGAAACTATGGTATTGTTTTATTTCAGTTTACATCCTACAATTTTAGAGATTCAACCCTTTTGAGTGGCCCCATTTCATCAGTGTTGTAGTTTGGTAATGAAATCATTACCATAATAACTTCATAGGACCTGTATGCTTAAGATGAAGTTGATAACATATTTATGGAGTTTCAAGTTGGTCCTTCCTAGATTGGAACAGCAAAATAACTCGAGAATTTCACTTTCCATGTACTATAAAGTAGCTGCATTTGCTTCACTAGACAAGACTTCTCTACTTGTTTTTTTTTTAATGGTAGATTCTCAGCCCTTTCCCTAGACTGCCACTTAGCTGTTAGCATGCTAATGTGGATCTCAATTCTCTTAGAATCATGCAGATGAGTTCAATTTTGTTGGTTGCTCATCGGCCAATAAATCCTTCTAGAATCAGAGGGTTCATTAGAAATATTGAAATCTGCATTTCATTGACATATGTGGAATAGTTGGCTTGGTAATATTTAACCAGGTTTTCTACTTGTGTGGACATAATTTTTTCATTTTCCTTTTTTTAATTTTATCCTCATCATTGAAGATGCTTTGGAAACTGTAATCAAGTGGGTGGTGTTTAAGAATCTTGCTAATATGATTAACAAAGTTCAAAGGAAGAACTCATTCTCTTGGCTTCCAAAGGATTGAAATATGGTCTGGATGAGAGTGTTCACAGATTCTGAGCTTAGTGATTGCATAAAGAACGATTCAATCATGGAAATATAAATCTAGATGGCATCTGCATGTGATTATTTGATGGAGATGTTTCTTTTCCTTTCAGGATTGGAGGGAAAAGAAATAAATTCAGACAAAAGACTCATTATACCATTGAATATCTGAGATTTTTGCTAATTAAGTTCTTGGACTTGTATTATAATTGAAGAGGATGCAAGTGGTTGCGGATATAATTCTAACACATTGTTTTACTGCTAATGAAATTGCTTTCCTTCACCACCTTTTCCTCCATCCCCAATCAAATGAAGGGAGAGAGAGAGAGACAGACAGACAGACAGGGGGGAGAGAGAGAGAGATGAAAATATAGACAAGGAATAATTTAGTTGAGTCCTTTGACTGGGTAAGGTCCGACAGAATGTTCTGTATTGTGGTATAAAACTTCCAGTACAAGCACTTGTTGGCTTTTTCTTTTTTTTCTCTGGGCTATGGGACTCATCATCATCATCATCATAGGCCAGTTCCCACCAATATGGGACTGGAAAATTAAATTCTTTCCCTTTAGAGTTCAAAGATCAAAATTATATATAGTGTTTGCCCAAATAAAATCATCAAATGTTATTTACCCATCATTGGAGTCCGATCATGAATCTTGTCTCTCATCCCACCTATAAAGAGGGCGTTTGCTGAACATTATATTATTGGAATGTTAAAGGAAGTTAAAAATCCACAGATAAAAGGACTGAATATGGAATGCTCAGCCAAGAATGGAGTCCTTGATACACTTGGATTGATAAAAAAGCTACAGAAATTTCTTTTCATGTTTACCCATTTCTAATTACCTGTCAGCTAATCATCTTAATCCATCAAAACTATGACACATAAAAAAATGTAATAATTATCTATTAGTTTCTCTAGAACTGCCCTTGTTAAATTCTTAAGACTTCTGGGCTTAGGATTCTACAAGTTTGATACTGTAAATCAATTACACAATTAGTTGAGTAGAGATGTAAATCAATCAAGCAATTAGTTGAGTAGCGATGGAGCTTAGATTCATATGCTTTGTTTATTAAGGATAAAATGAAGTTTTCTTCTTGTCACTTAACCCATATAATATATCACTGAAGCACAGCTGATCCCATAATAGTTGTGTTATTCTCTCAAACTGATTAATAATCATGACCTTTATTTTTTCTTTTATTGCAATTTATTGATAGACTCCATTTGGTGTTTATTTTGTTTATTCTCTCTGCTTTCTGACAGAAGTGATTTGACATGATTTCTTGTTTAGCCTTTATCATTGTACTGAAACTTTTTTTCTTTTTTGATTAATCGGAAATTTCATTAATATCAATGGAAGGAAGAAAATAATGCACAGAACCCACAACGACTGGGTAGAAAAGGAATAAAAAACAGCCATCTAGTAAGTACGAAGATGCCACATACTAGGATGACCAAATTCCTAAAAACTCAGTCCCTGGTTGCTACAGTGAACCGCCTATGAAGCATTTCTTCTTGAGGCAACAGACTGAACTCTTTTCTTATGCATACCCAGTCCTTTACTAACACCAAAAATGTCCTCTAATATTCTCTGTCGTCCAGCCAAGGCTCCGTAAAAAGTACAGCCATTCTGAACAAGCCAAATAGTCCATATCATAGCATAGAAAGCGGCATGCTACAACAGCTTGACTTTTCTACCAAGGGAATGGAAGGGCAAGAGATGTGCCAAATCCACTACAGTCCTCAGAAAGATCCAGCTAAGCTTGATCCTAACCAATAATAAAGACCATAGGAACATAGCCAACTTATAGTGTAACAAAATATGATCCACCGACTCCCATCTTCGAAGCACATCGCATGCACATTGAGAGAGATAAATAAGAACTTCTTGCACCTTTGGAGATTGTCCAAAGTGTTTATGCCATTGTGAAAGACCGTCCAAAGGAATCTCTTGACTTTGGGAGGGGCAAAAGCGTTCCAAAGGAAGTGGGGAGGGAAAAAGGTTGCACCAGACTTGAAGTACAACACATTTTTATCTCTTGATTCTTTTCATCTGCTATATCCTTGTACCACAGAAAACTTATGCTTGTAGATCACAACTTGTTCAATTGATTCGTAATCTTTCCGAGTGCCTACTTGTTGAAAATCGTGCTATCCGAATAGTAAAGAAAATAGAGAGAAGAAGAACAAGAACATGCAGATTTAAGTGGTTTGGCAATGTGCCTACTTCCACTGTGTACGGAAAAATTTTCCATTGTCAAAAATCGTCAGTTAGGGTTACATCAATGTATATATACTAACCCTAAACCCGATATTTCTGAAATTCCAAAAATACGCTTTACCGTACTGCCCTCAACCCCATTGTTCACTGCGTGTCCAATTCGTTCCTCAACATGGGGGAGGGACCTCTCCCTGTGGGCTCTGCTACGCTCCGCTCACAGGGCCCCTTAGGTCCCTCCCCCCTTGGACCTAGAATATGAACCACCGTTTCCAACACTACTCTTTGGTTTTTGGTTTTCATTGTCCACTTAAATATTACTATCTTTTACAACCTAAAATATCTGAATGCTATGCCTGAAGCTACTTGGCACGACGCAAACAAATAATATTCATGGACAAGCACATCCTAGCTCCAGTAGCGGTTTTTGACCATATTTTGTTCACTAAATATGTGAACATCATGTAGTGGAAGTCTTTGCCCCCTCCTCCTCCTCCTCTAAAGTAAAGGCTTTCCTCTGGGCTACTCTCTACGATGGCATTAACACTCTTGCTTCAAAGGAGAAGGAAATGGTTATCTATCTCCCCTCGTGTGTGTATTGTGCTTTAGAGATGGGGAACTGGTAGATCATCTGTTGTTAAACTGTGGGTTGGCTAAGGTTCCTTTTGTGTTCTCTCTTGAAGGGTATTGGACTGAGTTGGGTGTTCCCACGTACACTGGTTGATCTTGTTCATCAGTGGTCCTTTCCGTTTTTATGTTAGGATGTTTTTCCTCTCTACTATGTGGGCAGTATGGTTGGCTCGCAATTGAAGCATTTTTAAATCTTCTAGTTCTGATAGATGTAGATTATTTGAGGATATTTTGATGTGTTTACATAAGGAGTTCAGTTTCTTACTTACTTCATGATTGGTCTACTGTGGTGTATATGGATCAGATTTTGGCTTTGTAAACTTCTAGTTTGATTTTAATGAATTTTCGTTAACTATAATTAAAAAAAAAAACCATAGTGGAGATATAAGCATACTACATAAAGGACCATAACTCAGTGCAATTCCTACAAAATCAAGGTCCCAAGAGGGGCGGACTAGCAACAGACCTAACCTTTGATTTTTTATATGCAAAGTTGCTGCACTCAAACTCAAACCTGCATTCTCATGCAATTACCCAAGTCTTTTACCATCACACCAAGTGATGGTCCCACAAATGGCATACTCTATTTGAGATAATCTTGCCATTTTTTGTCAACCTAGGGGCTTTGAATGCATCACAATCTAACTCATCCTCCAGAGTTTTGCGAAGAAGCAAGCTGAAATTGACCGATTCAATATTCTCCATAAGCGGAAGTGGCACTAAAAAAATTTATATGTATTTATGTATGTACAAGTATATCTTGGATTTGCAAGATATATGAAAATTGAGATACTGAATTTGAAGCTCATATGTTATGTTTCTTTCAATTTTATTCTATCTAAGTTGAATTTCCAGGTGTGTACTCCCAGTGTTTTCTTAGATGGAACAACTATGAAAGTAAATCTGTTATATTATATTCCATAAGTAGATAAACTCATTCTTAGTGCCCATGATTGAAATATTTTATTAATCAAGCTAAATATTAAATTAATTACTGCTTTATCCTTAAGTTGGACACCTGACTTCAATCTTTTATCTTCTTAATATGTATTAGGTGATGCCTCCACTATGGTGCAGGTTGGATAGGCTGTGGTTTCAGCATCCTGGAGTTTTGGCAGGGACTATGACAAGACAGCCATTTCTTTGCCCATTGGATCATGTATTTGAGGTAATTAGTTTAGTTGGATATAGTATTATAATTGTGATGATGATTTTCTTTTGATATTTTGGGAACAATTTTAAACTCCATTGGAATGCTTTATTTAATTATTTCTTTGATGCTGCTCCATCAAAACGGATCTTTTTTGTTTTTTGTTTTTTGTTTTTTTGTTTTTTGTTTTTGTTTTCTGTTTTTGGAAATTAAGTATAATTTTTATTGACGTAGTAAAATTGAATGGCAAATGAACAGAAGGTGGGTCTCAAGACCCACAAAAAACTCTCTGGAAGTGCACAGACAATACAGTAGATGTCATATATGTAGGACCTGAAATTGCTAAACAGCAGCTACTTGAGAAGAGCTGGGGCTCTCAATGGTGGTATGTAAACTGTATTCTGCATCTTGAGCCAAAATTTCTATTTTTGACTCTTTCTTAGATCTTGCCATTTGAGAAGCCAAAATTGAGCTTCATATCCTCGACTATTGTTGCCAAGATTTCTCCTTGCAGTTTGAAATTATTCTGGAAACTGCAATTTCTCTCCCTCCAAACATGGTAAACGGTAGCAGCACGGGATGATTTTTTAAATGGCTGAAATCATTCCATTCACTTTGAATTCTGAAATGCCCAATTTACTTCCTCTCTCCATCTTCCCGCACTGTCCTGTTATTACCATATTTTTTTGGTGAGGTATTCCCAAATGTATTTGCTATACTATACTCAGATTCGAAAAAAGCGTGCCCAAGCTTCTCAGATTTTTCTATGGCAGAAAATGCATGCCATTGGTGATAAACTTGAGTCTCTTCAGCCATTCTCTAGTCAATCTCTCCTGCAGCGCTAACCAATAGAACAAAGACATGTTTTGGAATCTGCTGTGCAAACCAAACCAGATGCTTCCAAAGAATTTGATTGTTTGTGCAACACATTTTAAGATAGGTACCTTCAATAGAAAACTGCCCATCACTTGAAGCTGTCCACATAAATCTATTTTCCTTGCTATTTTCTGGAATTAGTAAGCTATCCAATTCCTTCCAAATATCAACCGGATCTGGTGAGGAAGCAACTGGTGGATCTCAAATGGTGTGTTAATAATTTCACAAACCTTAGCTTCTGATGTTGGAACTCAATCTTGCATGCAAAAGTAACTAGTAGAAGAAAATTGGCAATATTGGCCATTGATGTTGGAACTGAATCTGATGTCTTCTTGATGGATGCTGTCAATAAATCAAGTTAGAGAAGAGTAGTCTACAAAAATCAGCTTGAGCCACTTGGTCAACTCTACTCTTTGGAACTACCAAGAAGAAATCTGGTTCAGTATCATGCTCATGAAAAAAAAGGGAATTTTTCATCTCTTTTTATGGAACCCAAAGTTTTGATTTTTTTTTTCTCAAAAAAGCCATTTAGATCTATGGAAATCCGTAGATGCATATAAAAGAATCTCAAATCATGTGTAAATATCAAAATATAGTTATTTATAATGAATAAAATTGAAAACTTTCAATAGCTGTGAAAACTATAGGTGAATGAAATTATCCTTGTTTGATTTGTTGAAGGAAGTTGTTTTTCACAAATTACAGTACTAATTAAGTAAAAAATGTCTGTATAGCAATGGGGTGTGAGATTTTTCAATGGGTTTTTGGTTTGAGAGAACATATTTCCTTTTGAAGGCCTGTTCTTTTGTTCTGGAAATTTTTCTGTTAAGTATCAATTGTATGGAGTGATACGGTCAATACTCTGTAGTGTATTGACAGAATGATAAGGCTAGTCTTACGAAACATATGCACTATAGTCGATACAGTAGAGCATATCAACTCTATCAACCTTATTGTGTATATCGCAAGATACAGAATGATAACCATAACAAAAAGCGCCTGAACAAGTTCCAGAAGCCATACAGGCAGCACTTGTAGGAGATTTGCTAAAGGAGGATTGAAGCAATTCCAAAATAATTTGAAAGTATGTTGAAATTCATTAAAATGTGGGGAAATTAAATTCCTTCAAAAACTTTCAATAACTAATTCAAATGGGCTGGACTATATCAAGCATGTGAAGATAATGCAAGAGAAATATATGGTTCCAATCATTATTTTCTAATTGAAGACTTACATATGATGGAAGAACCAGGGAACCCCATTTATAAGCAACCCACTATTTCAATCCATGGGGTGTTTAGTGTACCCGCTCAGTCTTCCAGCTTATCCATCCTCACAGGCTCATTCTATATTATTAAGGTTTTGGTGAGATTTATATTTCATTAGCCTTTTGATTGTTTGCTGTTTTCTCTTAGTGGTACATTTTAGTGGTGAATCTTTGTGTTCTTTTTATAGATCTCACTTCTCACTAGACTATGGATCCTTCTTTGTAACAAGATGAAATTCTTCTTTTATTATCAGTTGAAGAACTGTCGAGTTAATTTCTTTGAGGAAATTTAATCAGGGTGACATGTTTTACTTTATTTTTACTAAGATTATTATTCTTCTTTAAAGGTAATGTTCTTTCTTATCTTCTTCTTCCGTTGCTAACAGTTGCTTATGTTACCAATGACATATTTGTACAATAAAATCTTTTCCTGTACCAATAATGGATAGCCATTTGTCTAGATTCCTTTTGAGATAATTGTAGCTAATAGTCAATGATTTCCATTCACTTCCTAGTCCCTTCTGCTCCAAAAGAGCGTATAAATAATGCTTTTTTTCATTTATTAATATCTCAAGATATAGACACGTTTTTTTATTTTAATTTTAACCTTTCAATTCTGTAGACTTGCTTTTCTAAATTTTGGATTTTAGAATAAAATGCCCATGTGGTATTGATCTTTGTTTATTTTTTGTATTACTGTGTGATGTTTGTTTATCCTCTTTTCTTATGTTTTCACCTCCATTTACTATCAGACTTGCGAAAAATGGGTAATTCAGCATGTTCTTAGCATACTAAACTTGTGTATATATTTTTACCATATATATTGGACCCAACTACCAACCCTTTCTAACTCAGAGGAGAATACCAGTGTTCCATTCATGTTATATTCACTGGTTTTTTGCCTCTGGAAATGTCATATTAAATCATGAGAATACTTTTTATTAGTGTTTGTGCTATATTAATGAGATTTACTTTAATGGGAGCATCCTGATCCAGTGAAATTCACAAAAATAATGCCATAGCATTGAAGAAAATATGAAACGCTTTTTTGCAATATATGACCTTATTATTGTTCTTGCTTTTACTCATCTTTCTTCCGCATTCCTGAACTAAGTAGTTCCAGCTATCATAGAAATAAAATGAAGTAAAAAGGTAAACACTTAAAGAAAAAAAAAGGATTCGGTATCTTGTTAAGGCACTGTGATTTTGTGCATGCTCCATGTCATTGCATTTTCAATCTGGTTACTGCTTCACTAAAAACATGCTGCAATGCAGGTAAATGTCATGTTGAAAGAACTTCCAGAGGAGGAATTTGGACCTGGGATTGATTTTAGAGAGTACTCTTTCTTCAACAATCCTTTGGTGCCCAAAATGGTAATGCCATTAATAATCCACTAATGCATTAATATCTAGGTTTTTATCTGTTTTATAGCGTCTTGATTTTGAATGTGCTTTTTTTGACTATTGTTTTTTGTAGATAAAGGAATCATGGCTCGATGTTCACCTTTGTCAAGTGGGATCCCAAGATTGTCGTGTATCCAACAAAACATCCAAGCCGGGTTTACTCAAATTTCCAAAGCACAGCAGTGAAGAAATGGTATATACGCTTTTATATTTTGCCAAAGTCCCCACCTTTTTTGCTCTTTCTTGCTATTTGTCCCGTGGTTTATTTTTCAAGGTGGCGACACAAAACCACCTTGGAAAAGGAGATTTCAAAGATTCGCTGATTTCGGCAACATCAAGTAAAAGTTTTCAGATTTTCCTTGATGTCGTCGAAATGTCAACGACATTTAGTGAAATGTTGGCGACATTTAGTGAAATGTCAGGAATTTACTATTTTTTAAGCTTTTTTTGATTTTTTTTTAATGTCTAGTGATTTTTCCCTCATTTCGGCGAAATTTCGCCGACATTTCGCTAGTGACACCTAGCGAAATGTCGTTCGAAACGATATTGTAAACCGTGCATATAATTTATCTCATATACTCTTCAATATTTTTTCTATGAATTTATTGTCACATATAATATAGAATAAATCATTGAAAATCTTTATCATTATACTGAAGATCTGCCAGGTAGCTACCATCCTTCATTTGGTGTCTTCAAACCCCATGTATCTCTTTTAGGCTGCGATGAGCATCAATTAAAAGAGTTAAGTTTACCTGTAGAATTGAGATATTGTAACAACGGCAAATCAGAGATGTGGGGTTGGATACAGACAAGTATATGGGTTTCTAAACAACTTAAAATGAAACAACAATTATATTAAAAAATCAGATATTTAAAGATTTTAATCAAGATAAAATAAAAATGATTACAACATAAACACAATTACAACCTTTATGGATGTAACGCCCCGAGTCTTTTTTTTTTTTGACTCGGATCAAGGCATTAACTTGTGGTATATTACAATCAGCTCAAAAGATAAAGAACTAAGATTTATCAGAGTGCTAGGAAGCTTAAATTATTCATTAGAACCTGAATCTTTTTATTACATCAATTAATCAAATGAAAGGCAACTACAAGTTAACTAATTCATAAATCTTACTAGGTCATCTATTATTAATTCAAGAGAATAAATACAATTATATAAAATGTCCTACACTTGTCTTCTGGATATTTTAGACTTCGAGCCCACTATCAGTCTAACCCGTGGCGTCCTCTCCAAGATGACCTGAAAAATAGAATATAAAGTAGGGGTGAAATACGAATATCTCAGTAGGTAACACTACGCATGAGGAAAAACGGTATATATATATATGGAAAATAATAGTGGTTTCATGCTCGATAAAATAAGCGAATAGTCACGATCGATAAGATAAACAATTAATCACGATATAAACCATCCTCAAATTAGTGCTCGAAATGAAGAAAGTTTAAAATGTAAATTCATTACAATTAGAAGAACAATGTGTCATAAATCACAATCACCTGGTTTCCAATTTATTCCAATTTGTGTATTCCTAAGAACAATTCTACATTTTATTCATGATTCCATAATATTCAATTTTAACAGTTTAAATTAAGTCATAGCAATTCCGTTCAATTATGACATTTCAATATTTCATTTAAAATAAACAATCTTGTCAAATACATCTAACCCGATCATTCAATCTCAGAATCAATCATATAATCAGTAGTAGAAGTCCACCTTCAGGTAGTAGCCTATCTCTGCCGCAGGACGTAAACACATAGTGTCCACACTAACTCTGCAGGAGAATGCACATCTCTACAACTACAGGTGCCCCCTGTAGGAGATAGCATAACTTGACCGCAGGATGTGGACACACAGCATCTACTTCTACCGTAGGAGATAGCTTCCTCACCTTTCAGTGGTAACTCACACACCCATCCCCCAGGTGGGATGCAATCACGTGTAATCACATCTCCCCCACATGAGGTACCTCTCCTGTAGGATGCAATCCCATTGGAATTACATTTGCCCCATAGGAGGAAAATATGTCTCCTGCAGGAGGTAATGTCTCCGCCACGAAGCGTGTAAAAGTCTCCACCACCAAGCCATTGTACAAATCATCCACATTCCAATATTGTTTATACTCATAGTTCATTCATGTTCAATCGGTAATCCAAAGTCTTGTTCCAAAATCAGTTCATTAGTGTGTACTCTTAATGACGGGGTCTTGTTATGTGATTATTATAGTAATAGAAGACTCAAGCGGTTAATGGTAGTGGTGAGATCGATTACAGTAATTTAAAGGTTATCTAAAGTTTAGAGGTAGTCATACAAAGTAATAAGGTACTTGTTATTTAGTGGAGAGAAATTAGAGTAAACTGATTTAATTAACTAATGAGGCCTAAAGGTATATAGGGGTCTTTCTCCAAATTCTATAAGGTAGTTTCTGGTTTAAAATTTCTATCTATAGAAATCTGGTTTATGGTTTATAAAATAATGTTTCTTAACTAATTATTCCAAATTTATAAAGTTTATTTGTACAAAAGCTTAGAATTTCTTATTATGTTTAAATTTAGGCAACTAATAACCTAAAATAACTCCCTAATTATTTTTGTGTAAAACAGGGCATTTTGGTAATTTATTCTGACTTAAAACATCTAATTTAGTTGATAAAATTCATTAAAAAATTATTTAATATTGAATTAGGAATCAATTTATTAAAAATCTGCATTTTCTGTTATGGGCGCTCAAGAGCGCCTAGGCGCTCTAGGTTAGCGCTAGTTCAAATATTAGACGCCTACCTCCTGTCTCTTGGCGGTGGTTGGCGATCAAACTTTTAACACGGACGCTAACTAGCGCTCAGGGGCGCTGAGCACAGGAAGGTTAGCGCCCTCCCAAAAAGGCAAACCGATTGTGTAAAATCCAATTTTTTGTGTTCTACATGATTCTAACATACATATAAGACCAATATCAAACTAAATACATACTTTTACATCATAAAAACATGCAACACGAATTAAACAAGTCAAGAAACGAAATCCGACGAAAAACAGTGCTACCTACCTGATTTGAACGAGTTCCCCTTTCTTATCTAACCAGCAACCTCTTCTCCTCTTCTCCTCTTCTCAGACTCAAAACACTTCTGGGACGATGAGGAAACCGGGATCGAATGCTCTTGTCCTCCTTCTTCCTCTCATTCTCTCGGTCTCTCTCTCTCTTTTTCTCGTTTTCTTCAGCCGCCGAGAACACTAAACACAAACAGACGAATACGATAGAAAAAATACTAAACGTATTCTCTAGGGTATAAACCCTATTCTTTTATATTCCATGATCCTACGCAACGCACATACATCACCCATTAGACAACCATTCAATCAAATCACAGTTCCGTAATTATTTAATTCTTACCTCGATCTATCTCGATCCAACCATCAGATTTGCGCCAAACCCCTGATCTCCACTACCAATGCGATCACCTACAATTATAAATTAACTCTATCAATAGAATCCTCAAGAAATATTAATTATTATTTAATTTTATAATTAGGAAATTTTCGGGGTCTTACAATGGAAACATAAATACTTACAGAATATTGAAGCTTGAAGCTTGATAACCACTCGGTGTTATCCTTGCTCGGGTACAATATTGAGTCACAACTATTACTCAAAAATACTCAATAATTTCTTTATGGAGTTCTAATGCCATTTGCACATAAAGATAAGGGGTCAAAACAAAAACAAAACGAAAACAGAATGAAATAGTACATGACTTAGAATGATGAAGGAGATGATTGAGGCAGTCTATTAGGACAATCTGCTCTCCTCTTCAAATATCCATTTCCTTTTATAGTGCTCTATGTATGATCAGGTGTCTATCTATCTTTTCATGTGTGCTTAGCTATAATGCTTTTTTAATTGCTTTGCTTGAAAATAAGAGTCTTCTTTATTAAAGGTGGTCCAGGTGATCCTCTTTTTTAAGTTTTTCGTCCACTTTTCTCGTGAAAGAAAAAGTGGTCCATCTTCTTTTGAAATTATTTCGGACACTTGTGTAGTGATCTCTTCTTCTTTTAATCTTTCCACACACCTGTATAGTGGAGAAGCTGATTTATCTTTTCAAGTTGTTTAACAAAAACTCTAATGACGTCATGTCTTGCGTCAAACTGCATGTGGGGTCCACTATGCTTCTGCATTAATCTTCCATTTGATTGACTAGATTTGCTAATTCAACTCCATAATAATCAAGAGATGTTGAGCTAGCTGGAGTTGATTGCATTTTGGAATACTTAATTTCATTTGCAAAGTCTGACAATTCGATCGAAATCTTAAGATCATTTCTTTTCTTCAATTTCTTCAGTAGAGTAATAGCTTCTTCTGTTTGCTTTTCTGTTTTGGGATAATCAATAGATTCTTATGTGACAAATACTTGCCTTCAATTAAAGCATTAATTGGAGAAGTCTAATAAAATTTAGTAACTAGAATTATTTGGTTTAATGTCAAATTTTTTTTTTTTTTTTTTTTGTGATGAATAATGAAATGTATTAAGTCAAAAGAGAAAGACTGTACAAGTTTAGTATGGATAAGGAGGGTGACCTAGTAAATCCATGCCTAACTCAAAGAACTGACCCACCCTAACCCAAGCCTTTGTAAACTATATACATAAGAAAGAAACCAACTAGGTTAACTCATACAAAAACCCCGACCAACTGCTACTTACATAATGTCAAATCTAATTATTTCATTTCAATAAATGATCATAATTTGGAAGACACAGTTAAGATTAAAATTAAAACATGTGGAGTTGATATGAAATTAGACTCACATGATCTAGCAATTCAATGGAAATCAATTCATGAATTAACTAGATTCACAGAAAGTTCTACAAAAAGTTTAGATAAAACATTTGTAGAAATATTTGAACCCAGACCATTTGATACAAAAATCCAACCAAGATTAGTTAAATGGACTAATTTAGAAATACCGAAACAATGGTTACTATCAGAATTTACAAAAGATGTAACTACTCAGAACCAAGTCTGTCCATCCAAGGCACTAACCCGTCCCTGGTCCTTACATGTAGGCCTTGTGGACCTAATAAAACATGGGTAATTTAAAACTTTTCTTGTAGAGGCAACAGTGATGGAACAAGTCCCGTGGTGGACTACAAGTTTTTGTACATATACTACTTGGCTATTACAAAATGAGGTAATCTAGTCATACATACAAGGTTCCACAAGTCCAAAATGAACTAGACCATACACATAGACAAGGGAAAACTCTAGGTGGGATGATAATAGTCCTCTTTATACTCAGGAGCTTTATCCTTGCCTTTTTCCCCACTCCGGTCCTTCACATCGGAAGTCGACGGCTCTGAAAACAAAACCGATAAAACAACTTATGAGACGAAGGTCTCAGTAAGCAACACATGCGTGCTCGTGAAAACATAGTTCATGTTAATATTATTCGGAATAAACTATGACATGTGGATAGTTAAAAGCAACAATTAAATCGTCGACTATTCAATATTTATCAAAATGGTATGATTCCATGCTTAAGTTAACAAGTCAATCAATCAATCAATAAACAATATTTCAACAAGTCTCAATTTATTTAGGCAGTTTAATATATAGCACTCGTGACCACATCTAACTCATCGATTCCACGTGGTGGGTTAAGCATCCAACACCGATTCCCCTTGATGTTAGGCATCCATACACCGATTCCCCTTGACTTTGGGCATCCACACCGATTTCTCATTGCAGTGGGCATCGGCAACTGATGTTGTTTGGTGCCGAAATAAAACAAGATGATACAAAGACAACAGTAACAGGGTCATAACACTATATACAAAATTATCCACTTAAGATTTATGGATCCATAACTTAAGGTTTGTTCATTATGCAATATCCTTTAATTCATCACGTTGGTTACATTTAACCAAAATATATCTCATGCCACTCACACATGTAAAAATAAAAGGGGTAGCTTCATAGCCTTACCCAAATACACTTGGGCCAATGCCCTTTTTCATCATCTTATATAACCGGGTCATTGCCCTCCATACATGTCAAGTAATTGGGCCAATGCCCTTCATATCATATCACATGCTACATAAACAATTTTTAATGACAATTTATTCTCATGACAATAAGTCAAGCATTATTGACACACACCAGTTTGGGCAACCTTGACCCCGATTCATTAGGAACATTCATAAAATTCCTTTGGCTTTGATTCTCCACTTCCAAGGATCATTTGGAAGGTGTCCCAAGTGGTGGAATCAAAATATATTTCTTCTATAGCAATGTGGAACCAAAACTCTCTACAAAACCTAGTTAAGTAGAATGTACCCAAATTCTTGGTTAATTTGAATTTTTAGATAATTTCAGTGTAAATACTTCCTAAATACCTAAATCCTATTAGTACATATGTTAGATTTGAATTAAGATCAATTCGTAGTCGAAATCACCTCAAAATCCCCAAAATTACACAAACTGTGCACGGCGCCTTCCATCGTGCTTGAGCGCAGGGTTGGGTACTCATTTTTGGGTTATTTTTCCTATGGGTGCCGCAATTGCGCTTGAGCGCAAGGTTGGGCGTCCACTTGACGCTCGAGCCAGCGAAATTCTTGTAGAACTCGCCACTCTCGGGTTTCTGAGTTTTAGAAAAACACAAGCGGGCGCTCACAATCGCGCTCAAGCGGCCACCCACACCTGGAAACCTAGGTTTTGGACAAAATGAGCGCTTGGTATAGCGTTCGAGCGCCATGCCGAGTGCTTTGGCGATTTTCCAAGTTGCGAAATCCCTTACGCGATTTTTTTGTGGTTTTTCTCAAATCTACACCATTTGCTAATGTTTCAATCCATCAAATCCTCCTAGAATAAGCTAATAATAAACATCTATCTAACCATGTGCATATACTCCTTTCATTTGAAAATAAATCAAGGGAACACAAATGCCCTAATTCCAAATCCTTTTTCAAAACAAGAAATCAAACAAGGTTTTGGTTTGAAGAGTGTTGCTTACGTGATTCAAGCAAGATCTAAACCTTTGCTTCCAAATACAACCCACGAGAAGCTCCTTTTGAGCTTCCTTGGAGATTTCTCCACAATCCACCAAACCGTGAAGGAAATGGCAACTCTATCTCCAAGCCCTGGTGCTCCTTTTCTTTAACAAGAGTTTCCCCCAAATTTGCCCAACAAAGAAAGATAAATGGGGAGGGAAGAGAGGGTAGAGAGTGAAGAGAGAAGAGGGTGGAGTGAAGGGGGTGTAGAGAGAAGACAAGGGTTTGCTTCATACATATGGGGCAAAACCCCCTTTTTATACTTAACCCATTTCTCCCACACACTAAAATGTCAAGTTTGCGCTTCCTCACAACCACCATACATATTACCTCTTTACCACTCTCCCTTTACTTTTATTTTACAAGTCTTGGACTTAGCCACTTGATTGGCTTCAAGCTTCAATTTGGGCTTCTCCCACTTCACCTTCACAATACAATATAAAAATATATTAGAAATACTAAATCTCTCTTACTTAAGCACTTGAGCAACTTATCTAATATTTGGGGGTCTCACAAAAGACCTTGTAAATTATATAACTAATGTGGTAGAAATCCAAGCATCAGGAAAAAAATTTATATTTCAAAGATAAAAGACAGCCAAGAATAGTTGGCAGAAAGATTTTTCTAATCAAAACGATGAATGAAAAATTTTGCAAGGAAAAGTTTTAGTATTTTTAAAACTAATTTTGATAAAGGATAAAGTAGTAATTCTAAAACAAAAATTGCTATGAAAAATGTTCAAATTCCAATTAGGCTAGGAACAACCTTCCTAAAAGAAAATATGCAGCAAGAAGAATGTTATTTAATCACAGGAGTAGTTCCATTTTTGCAGGATTAATTAAATGGGAAATTTGATTTAATGATTATAATTTCATGCTATTTTCAAGCTATATTCATCTCAAGTCCTGACCCTCATCGAAAGGACTCAATCAGGTGGCTCTCTAAGACAGCCGTATTTTCTGTAAGAGAAGTGTACCAAGATATGAGGCAGCCCAAAACAAAAGTAAAATGGCACAGGCTAGTGTGTTCAAAGATGTCGATAGAAAGACACTCATCCATTCTCTGGTTGGCTGTTCATCGTAGACTCCTCACTAGGAGTATTATAGCTTCACTGAACCCGATCACTGACACTAGTTGTGTTTTATGCCAAGCAAATGTTGAAACAATGGATCACCTTTCTTGCTACATGCCCATTCTCCATGAAATGAGATTCTGGAATGGAGCACAAAAAACACATTGATTTCAAATGGTAAATGAGATATCAATAGAGGTTTTATAGCAACCACAGTCTACCATATATGGTTGGAACGTTATAGGCAAAATTTTCAAGGTAGGACCAGATTGGCTTCGGAGATCTTTAAAGAAACTTGTAAGGACATCCTTATGAGGCATAGTGTCACTGCCTAAGCTGATACGCAGATTCTTTGTATAGCTAACAGGTTTATGACTTGTATAGTTACAGGTTTATAGCTGTAGTATCTACTATCTACTATGGCTTAGTATTTTGGCTGAAACTCTCATGTAAAGTTTGTTTCAAATCAATACAAATTGCACTCTCAAAAAAAAAATTCATACTATTTTATGGGCCATTAGGCAAGAAAGGAATGGGGGGTATTCCAGGGTCTTTGTGGTGCGGTGTAGAGCATCATTGAGTCTGTTCCGACTTCAATGGTAGTGGAGGTCTAAAAAATCTCCATAATTCAGGGGCAACTCAATGTCAAGTATAATTAGGGACAAATTTTGTGGAAGCTCTTTCATGTCTTACCTTTTTGAGGATATTAGTGGCTTGGAAACCTCCTAGAGGTGGGTTTGAAAGGTTTAACTTTGATGGCTGTTCGATCAGGAATCTAGGACTGCCTGGCAATGGGGGGACTTTTTGAGACCATCAAGTAACATTGTCATGGCCTTTCAAGCTACATAGGTGAGGGCAATTCCCCAGTGACCAAGACCTTAGCTCTTCTGTCATGTGTTGAGCTCAGCTAATGAATTAGTGGATATTCTAGCAAAGGGAAGAGCAAGCTCCTGAGTCTATGTTTGCTGACATCCTAATAGTTTGTACATTATTGGGGTTATTAGAGTGAACTCATTTGATATTTGTTTGTACTTTTCTTTTGTAAGTCTGTTTTATATGGCTACTCGTTCCTGAGGCCAAGATTACCTTTTTTTTTATGAATAATGAAGATGTGTGTGTATATATATATATATTTATGAAAGAGTAAAGAGTATGAAGTATACAATCGGCAGCACAAAAAAACAGTCTACAAAATCCTCACAAGCCCCATTGGACCCCAAAAGCACAAAAGCACAAAAAGCAATGTCAATCCACTATACATATCATATCCACATCTAGCCCCCCTCAAGTCACCTTAATCCAAAGCTAAACAAGCCATTCAATTTCAGACCAAAGACATGTCTCACTCCCAATCTCCTAAATCATGTCTGGGACCACCCCTCTCGTCGTGACATCCTCCACAATAAGAGACGAAAAGCACTACTTTTTCCAATCCTTCACAATCTCTGTAGGCCATAACCCTTGGAATTCTGGAAGAACCGAAGCCCATGATGCTACAGCAATCAATATGGAATCAAACACCTGGTCCACCGATAACCTTATGTCCCTGAAAATCCTACTGTTATGCTCCAACCATATGAACCAGACAACTGCATGGAATAATGTATCATACAACAATTTGCCCCTCCTACCCAAGCCCCTAACTCACCACTGGTTAAACCATGCCTTAAAAGTATCTGGTAACACCCAGGAGACTCCTATCATCTCAAACAACCGCATCCAAGTAATATTGGCAAACTGACAATGAACAAAGAGATGATCTATGCTCTCTCTAGACTCCATACATATGATGCAAACATGCGGGGATAAAGCAATCCCTTTCCATCTTCTTTGAATTAGATTAGCTGTGTTTATCCTGTATAAGATGACAGTCCATAAAAAGGCCTTAATCTTAAGAGGGACCTTAGGCTTCCATAGCTGATGAATCGGAAAGGATACCATAGGAATTGATGAACCATGTATGACGGAGTTGAAAAAATATTTGCAAGAAAACCTTCTATTGGATGAAAGGGACCACGATACCTTATCAGGACCTAGGGGATCAAGAATCACATTCTTTAAACCATCAATGAGCAGAGATCTCTTCCAATTCAGAAGGACGAAGATTCCTCCGAAATGGAAGATTCCAAGAGGAACTAGAAGAAGAACAATGCAGAGTATCGACCACAGAAGCATTAGGAAGGAGAGCAAGGGAGAATAATCGAGGAAACTAGATAGATAACAGGTGATTGCCCCACCAAAGATCATACCAAAAACGAATTGATGATCCAGATTCAATGCTCAATCTAATATGAGGGTAAAACAGAGGTGCAATTTTCATAATGGCCTTCCATGGACAATTTCCTGGAGGTCGTGCCCTCAAGTTAATGAACCATTCATTATCATCACTTCCATATTTACTTGTAATCACTTGGTGACACAAACTTTCCTTTTTTGTACTGAAGCGCCACAACCATTTTGCTAGAAGAGAGGAGTTTTGATGGGCCATCATACCCACCCCAATTCCTCCTTTCTCCGTTGCCAAACACACATTTTCCCACCTTACTAAATGAGTCTTCCTTTTCCCCCCATCCTCCCAAAGAAAATTCCTTTGGGCTTTCTCAATGATGGCCACAATTCTTCTAGGCATCCTAAACGAAGACATGAAATAGACTGGAAGATTTGCAAGCACAGCCTTGATTAGGATTATCATATCCCCCAAAGATAAGTAATTCCTCTTCCATAGTGCTAGTCTCTTCTCCACTCTCTCAATGGCTAGTTCTCAGAAATTGACATTACGAGGGGACGCACCAAGAGGGAGACCTAGATACGACATCAGCCAACCACCCACCTGACACCTAAGATCCAACTAAGAGATAGAGACTCATCCTCCGTTAGATTCAATCCTACCATGGAACTCTTCTCCCAATTAACCTTTAGACCTGAGATCATGTGGAAAGTGTACATCTAATATCACATTATGTTAGTGTTTGTAATTCCTGCAAAAGATTCTGTTATATTGATGTCATTCACCTACAGAAAAGTGAATATTTGAAGTGATGCTTGGTACCTGCTAGGAAAAAGGTGAAGTCAGCATTCGCTATTTGATATTGTGAATAATCAACCGGAAACATTTCTGGAAATTTGTATTTGTTAGGAGTATGGTTCCCATTGAAGCATATGTGGGACTATCACCAATTAATTAATATTAATTTTCCTGAATGTATGACTGATCATATGACATTTTCTTCTGACAGTTCAAAACAGTGTTCTCATCATTCAATGATGTCAAAGTCCTGCAGTTCTCATCTATGCAAGATGCTTTCCAAGGATTTTCCGATAAGGCAAGTTCTCTCCTTTCCTGTATATTATTTCTGCTTCAGGGGATACAAATATCATCTGCACTTAATCTGACAAGGCCTAGGTATGTCACCTGAATGATCAGAAGAGGGAGGAGAAGTTCAGGAACCGAATGAAGCGGTATGTTGGCATCTGGTGCTGTGTAGAGAACCACAGCCCTGGTCACATATACTATGACATGTACTGGGATGAGAAGCCCGGTTGGAAACCAATGGCACCACAAACACAAGAGGATGACCATCCACCTTGGTAAGTTTTGATTCTGCTGCAACATGTCCCAAAGCGTGGGAAAGTTGGGAAATCCTTTTTGCAGTTGTTCCAAGCCCTAATACATGTTTAGCCCTAGAAATGTATGAGCTTCAATAATTGTTCAGGGTAGAGAAGGGCCGATGTTCTTTTGTAAAACAATCTTCAGAAATTTTGGCATTCAATCATTTGAAGAGCAAAATGAAAATGACTCAAAATGGGAACTGTTGAATATGAGTTAAGGAACAATTTAGTTATCATTTCATTGTTGTTATCCTTGTATCCGTTGAAAACGAAAATGAGCTCCAATTTTACCACTACCAAACCCTAATCGTCAGGGACGTATCAAAGCGGGTTTAAATCATGTAGCACGTTTCCCTGCTTTCACTACATGGAATGGTTATACCAATAAACTCATATCCTTCGACTTCTCAACTTCTTTTTTGTTTTTTGGGGGTAAAGAAAGGCGAAAATGAATGTCATTCAATTCTAATAAGTCTTGCATGAGGCCTACCTATGTAATCTATCTCTATATAATATATAGCTATCAGTTTTCACTGAGAGAGCTCCAAACCTTCATCTCTCAACCCTGGTAGCTCCGTGTCACTGTTGACATGGTTGCTTACAATCTTTCTTCCTTGAAGTCCTCACAGAGCTTGAAATCTCAAACTTTGCATCCTAGCAGATCCACTTCCTCCTCTGACTTGTTAGGATCTTATCCATAGTCTAAAATTTTGATCTTATCCATAGTCTAAAATTTTGATAATTTGAAAATTTGATGTTTGGTAAAACCTTATCTTTAAGCTCTTAATAATTCAAAATTAGAATTGAAATCGAAAAATTCCCTGAACACCAATGGGAAGCTAAAATGTCAATGGCTGAAAACATTAATTTGAATTGTTGAGAAAACCCTAAATCGTGTGGTCAATGGTACAAAACACACGAACGAAACCCTAAATCGTGATATGTTTGAGAAAATTTAACCACATCAAAACGAAAATCCTAACGAAATCTAACAACGAGGACTGGGCAACTAATAAAAAATAAACTATTAAAAATAAAATTGAGATATCAAATACGTAATAAGGCAGGCCATGCCAGAAACCCCTTTGGCAAGGATGAAATCCCCAACCTTCCATTGCCTCTGTGCCTCAGTAGCAAAAGCAGCCTTGTTGGCTCCTTTTTTGCAGCTGGGCGCCATGAGAAAGGGATGCCTTCAAGGATTTCTTGCCATGCCTTCTATAGATTTTGTAATGAAGATTGAGGAGAGATAGAAACGAACTCGCTAGTTACGGTTTAGTTCGAAAGATCCAACCTATCTCCAGATATCAGACAGACGAATAACAAAACAGTAATCAAATCTCTTCTCAATCTTTAGTTTTGCTCATTTTGTAATTGAGAGAGGGAATCTTGTCTGTATGAAAGAGAACAATGAGATTGGGATTAGGATGAATGAGAAAACGAAACAAAATTACAAAAACACCACTAGCTGTCCGCACAAGCGTCAAGGAGAAGCCTCTCTGCAGGGGTAAGTTCTTATCCAATTAGAATAACCAAACATTTTTTTAACTTTATAAAGTGCTTTAATAAGCTATAAGTGGAATTAAACACTTATTTAAGCAATCCCAAGCACAACCAAAGTAATCCTAAACAGAACCTATAAACCTGATAGCTGCACATCAATACTGACGTCACAGCTTAGATGTTGCAGGAAACAATTAAGCTAAAACGTCTTTGGCTACTGTAACAAATGCCTCTTCCTCGTCCGTAACGGTGATGAAATCACTTGCAAATGGTGATGAAATCACTTGTAATTTCTCTATCAATTAGCACTTAATGGAAAGTCCTCTCAATGATGGGGATCTTTCTCCACCCAAGGTGCGTTAACATCCCTAAATTCTCCTCCAATTCTCTTTCTCTTCTATTTATTGCTCTCATTGGTTTCTTCCACAAACCCACTTGCTCCGCCAGCCTCGATCGCCACCGCATTTACCTTAAGTGTCGAGACACGGGATCTTCCAAGTAATTCTCTGCTGATTTATAATCATCTGTTATTCTTGTTGTATTATTGATAATATGTTTCCTCATTTTGCTGGGGTTTAGGTTGGTTGAGATTGAAGACAAAAGTCATACAATGGTGTATTATCAGCGGATAAGAAGTACGGTGATGGATCAACGACTAGTCAAGCTGCAGTTTTTCTTCTTCTCCTTTGCGACTTCTTCTTGGTATTGGGAGTGCAACATCAGCTTGAGAGATCATTCTTCGCTTCTTCTTCATTGTTTTTTCCTTCTTTATCTCTGTAACAACCTCTTCAACAATCCTAATTTTTGTTGTTGTTGTTGGTAGTTTCAACAGATCCTACTTATTTATTTATCTTTTAAACTTTTGTTTCTTTGTGTTGTATGTTTGTTTGGCTTTTGTTGTCTCATACGATATACACCAGAACTGTGGTGCACCATTGAAGAAAATGCAGGGCATCCTGGAGAAGTAAATTTCTCTTCTTTATATCTCTCTCAAGAGTGATACCCAATTCGATTTTTATCATTTGCTTGTTTGCTTGATGTGGTTTAAACAGATTAAGCGATACAGAGTGTTTTATATTCCCACAATATCTGCTTTAAACTGGACTTGTAAAGCAGGTACTGCACAGTGATTCGTCAACACTTCTAATTAGAAGCTTCAGTATGAAGCTTAGACATCAATTTAAAAAGTCCACCCAATATCTCTCGATTAGTTCGGTGGAGGATTTCAGGTGGCTTGGAGCCATCGATGGTGCTCCAGAGCGATAGGAGCTGATGCTTCAAGTTGTAAGGTTCACCCTTTGGCTACACCAAGGATGTGTGTTTTTATTGTGTATCTTTAATCCTCCCCAGCCCTTAAACCTTGAGGCTCAATGATTTTTTATCCAGTTTTTATCTTCTCATGTATTTATATATATAATTGCCAGTCTTCTGTAGCTGAGATTCAGCGATTAACTAAATTTGGTATCCTTCATTCTCGCCAATGCCAAGAGGCTTTGATGTAGAAACAATGAAAGCTTTTTAAGAGCTGAGGGAAAAAAGCGAGATCATGTCATGTCCAAAGATAGAATTTCTTGACGTTTCTCCTAGAGCATATGAAAAACGGATTGCATCTTAACCACAAAAGTATATCATGATGTGCTGTTGGAATTCAATACCAATGCACATGTTTGTTCAATTTTATCAATTATTTTATTTACATATTTGAGTGGTGGCACCGCAGAACCTCTTTTCAAATTCATTATTTTATTTATATATTTTAGTGTTGGTTTGTGAAGCAACGATCCTAGCTATTTGTCAAGTTTATCGTCCTTGCAAAACCTATTGATCCACAACCATTATGCTGTTTCAGAATTAATGTTGTAGTCGTCTTACCACTGTAGCAAAGGAAACCAACATTCTATTATTTTCTTATGGTTTCTACCACTGTTATTGCAGTCTTCCCCTTTTTCTTTTTTGCAAATGGAAATAAAGGATTTGATAAGGTGTGTTCCTTATTCATTAGTTTATCTTGCAACAAATCAAGTGAGCTCCTTTATCCAGTTCGTCTCTACAATGTCAGAATCAGTGATGAAAAACTCATAGTTATAATTGATATGTCGGACTACATGGACAAACACTCAGTTTCTAGATTGATAAGTGCTCCTCTTGGGTAACTACTGAGAACCTCTTATTAATCTGTTGAAGTGGGTATCACTAAAGCAACAAAAACGCTAGGCATAGACGAACACTAATGGCGACCAAATCCCACTTTCACCTTTAACCACATCAAATTGGACTTGACCTTAGTTGGAGCATCCATTCGGTGAGGAGCTGCTGGTGACTAAAGAGTTAGGGATAAATATATAGGCTTGGGCAATTTCACTTTTAAATGTTAAATTTTTGCTGGGAGATGCTCTTGATATCTTCAATAGACATCTATAATTTCTAAGAGCGCCTTATTCTGCAGTTATTTCCATCCATTTGCTTTGATTGTTTATTATACATGCTCTCTTTTATAAATGCCCTTTTAACCTACATGTTTCTCCAATAAACAAACTTATTATTTTGATCTTGTAAGAATATATGTCTTCAATAGCAAATTGTGAAAGCAAGTGTAAAACCAATGGGACCCAAAAAACTTGATCTTCTCTAGATCATGAAATATGAGTTAAGCTGCCCTTGAAAATAGTTTGGTAGTACTTGATGAACTCAATATATGATAGCTGATTGTTAATAATTAAATTTTTTTGGTTTATATATGTAAGGGTAGGATTAGAAAATATGTTTAGGATTCTTAATTATGATTTCTTGCTATCAAAACACAAAATACAAGATTTTAATTAATAACTATATATATAGTTTTCTTATAACATCCAAATAGCATCAAGAAAGTTATTTTTCTGTTTCCTTTTCACCTTTTTCTCTTTTCTTTTCTCACATACTTCTCTCACAGTCTAGACATCCAAACAGTGTAAATAACCAAAATCCAAAAATAACATGTGGTTCTAGCTATATGTTCATATAGCCCCAGACAGTTATATGTTCAAGATATTAATATGTTCAAGATATTCATATATGTTCAAGATATTAATAATCATATAGCCCCAGACAGTTAATAATGTTGAGGAAGAACATTTTGCACTTGAGAACTACTCCAATAGTTATTTACAAAGAATCAAAGCATATATAACTTTTTCCCATCCTTATGCAACACATGGGGTGTTTGCTAGTATTCTCTTAAGAACATCAGTCAAAAAAACTAGGAGCAGATTTGATCCAAAAACATGAAAACTCATTTAGAGCAAAATTAGCAAGCTTATTTGCCACTCTATTAGCTTCTCATAAAACAAACCTGATAGAAAAGTTCCTAAAATTTTATACGCATATCCACTACTTCATGTATGATATTAGCTAGGGTTGCTTATCGGGTCGGTCCAGCATGGGCACAAGCATGGTTAGCTCGTGCCTAGGCCACAGGATGTGTAAAACCTTGGATTTTCCTAATACAAAATAAATAAATAATCAATGAATAAATTAGAAGAGACTTGAAAGTATAAATAAATAAATCTAGAAAAGGAAAATGGGAACTAAGTATAGGAATTTAAATTTATATTATAAGTGAGAATTTGGAGAATTAATATTTAGGACTTAAATTTGAGATTATGAAGAGAAATAATACGAATAATAGAATATGGAGAATTATGGAGAAATTCAATGATTAAGTGTGGAAAATAAAGAAAGGGCATTTTAGTCATTTTCTAATTATTTAAATCCACAAAAGAATAAAATAATTAAGTATTAGATTTGTAATCTTAATTAGACTAAATTTGGGTTTAGTTGGATTTAAATAATAAATTTAAAGGTTAAAAGAATGAAAAATGGCCTAATTGTAATTATGTTTATTTAGGGGCCTTAATTTTAGTAATATGGGAGATAATAAAGTTTTTAGCTAATATTTAAAAATAGGAGTGATAAATAGCACGAAAATTAATAAATAGGAGTTTCTAATTGTAGAGGATTTAGGAAATAAAATTAGGAAGGAGAATTATGGAAAGATGTGCAAGTGGGAAAGTTAGGTATTATCCAAATCTAATTAGGACTTCTAATTAGATGAGTCTAAAAAAGAGAGAATTATAGGAGAATTCGGGTTTTTCAATATCTCAAACGTATGGAGAGAGAAAGAGAAAAATAAGAGCTTACACAGCTGGAAATATAGAGAGAGAGATAGAGAAGAGAAATAGATACTTTTTGGAGGAGTGTTGCAGAATTCCAACCAGCAGTCATCAAATCAAGATCTGGAGATTTTCAGCCGTTGGATCGGCCTCAAATTTGGAGGTTATGTTCATGACTTGTAGGGCTTTAGTCTGAACGGTGGAGATTTAATTTTAAGATCTTTAGAGTGGTGTGAAAATTTCAGAAAGATTGTGAATATTCGGGTTTATTGGAAAGAAGGATTTCACATGTTGAGGCAAGTAACAAACACTTTGAAAACCGGAGGAATTTCATGTTTTCTATATGATATAGATGTTTTATCTTGGTTTGTTTAAATTTAGATCTTGGTTTAAAGTGTTGAGAGTTTTCTAAGATGGTTTTGTTTTCATATACTTTAAGAGAAATCAAGAAGAGTGATGATCATAAGAGATTTATTTAAGTAGAAAATTCTAGATTAAAATATAAATGATGAGAATAGATTAGGATTGTTTTAGAAGTGACTTAGAATGAAATTATGATGATTAGAATCAATTAAAACTATAAAAAATATTTTAGATTTCGAAAATTTAGAAAATCGAGAGAATATGCTAAAATTTGCCCAAGCACTTGTCAACGCTTGAGCGCTATTGCAAGCGCTCCGCCTGTGTGTTTTTAACAGAATTAAAACAGAACCTTAAATCCCAACGCTCGGGAAGTGGCTCGAGCGCCATCCCGAGCGGCTAAGAAGAAAATTTAACCAACAGTAGACGCCTAACATGCTGCTCGAGTGCAATGCCGAACGACCACTGTCAGAATTTTTTCAAATTTTGGAAATTGAGCCCAAATCACTTTTTAATGATTTTTCTAAGAATTCTAAAGTTGTAACACTTGTAATTAGGGTAACTTGAGATGTAGGAAGTAGCGGAATTAAATTTGAGTAATAGAATATTAATTTGGAACGATGAATGTAAAGATGAATTTTAAATAGGAATTTTAAGGAATATGTGGACTTAACCTATTTAGATTTGGTTTTGGCTAACATAACCTATTCCTAAACTTCATTATAGACCTAAATTAACCTCTGGAAGGATTAAATATCAATGTTAATAAATTTTGACCTCTTAGGTTCTTAAATGAGGAAATTTGGACATTATTGAGTAAATTATTGAGAATAACAACCAACTAAGGAATGAATTTTAGTAAAACCTAATATATTGATTTCGTAAGTTATCTAACATTTAAATATAAGTAACTTAAGAGCGTTCACATTAATAAATTACTGTTTAAGTCTTTAATGAAAGAATTGGGCATATTTTGGTAAAAATGACATGGTTTCAAGGGTTGGATTGTGTTTTATATTTATTTCCAGATTTGAGCAATTTCTTACATTCAATATTATATATCTTGATATTTGCATATGGTTTTATGAATAATATAGCAGAATCATTATTTTTCCTCTGTGTATCTTGGAGTAGTTAAATTCCTCTCTCATGTATCTTGTGATGAGATGTTTATTGTTGATTGAGAACTTATTACATTGTTGAGCACAACTTACTTTTGAGATAAGTTATTAGTAAATGCTTTTGGTTGTAAGTTGTGTCTAGCGGGCAATGTTTAGTATGGATCCATAGCATAGCTAGGAAGTGAAATAGAATTATCTTTGTTAAGTTAAACCTATCTCCCACTTATGCTCCCGTCGTGTATCTCGACAAGACCTTCCTATATCTGGTCGTGCTGCAGCAATCCTTACCTATCGTGTATCTCAATATGGTCATTAGCTGTGTATCTCGGCATTGGAATATATTGGATTATTGCCCATCATGTATCTTGGTTTGGTATATCCCCCGTTGTGTATCTCAACATGGTTTTCTTGGGTTACCACCGTGCACTTTAATGGAACATTGGCATATATGTGCTTTTATATTGGTCGTGTTTGTAGTTCACTTGTGGCTCGCAAATGTGAGCTAGATTTTGGCCGTGCTTGTAGTTCACTTGTGGTTCGCACATGTGCTGGTATTAGCCGTGTATTGTCCAGTGCATATATTTGATCGGATTGGTATTCCCACTTGTTGGTTATCTGGATATTGTTGCAGTTGATTGGATTGTACACGTCAGCCCACTGTGTATCTCGGTTGGGTGATCCGCAATAAGTTGATGATTGTATATCTTAGCTTCGTACCTAAGCCGTGAGGTGGCGAACTTGAGAACAGGAAGTAGCTTTTCAAAGGGGTTTCAATTCATGAGTCCTGTGATATCACACATGCATGGTTTGGTTTGGTGTATGCTTCAAATATTATTATCATGATTTAGTTTTATCGTTATACCTCATGACTTTATTTTTAGATATAAATTAGATTATTTTATTTCATGCATCTTGCTACTTGTTGAGATTTATATTTCACTCTAGTTTTCCCTATTTTTCAAGTATTCTTGGTGAGGTTAACAAGCACTGGGGCATTATGTAAAGGGTAGCCAATAGAAGTGAACCAGTTATGAGTTCAAAAAGTATTTGTAAACGTTGAGTTGATTATAATTGGATTTTATATTATGTATCCGCATAATAACTTCGATAAAGACATTAATAAAAGGTTTAAATTATTCTGGATTTTAGTTGCTTTGGCCCACTTACACTAGCACTTCGGGGTTGGACAATTGATCCAGAATTGGGGTGTTATAGGTTGTGCCGTGCCTGGACCATTTACCAATATACCTGGCACGGCACGACTAAGGGTGGGCCGTGCCGTGGCCTGCGAGCTAACTGGCTGCCCGTGGGCCACACGTATTAATTGAAAAAAATAGAAAAAGAAATTAAACTAAACTAAACTAAAGAAGGTTTTTGAAAAAAAAAAGTCATTTACTTACATATTTTGGTGAACCAGGAGGAGTTTCAAAGGTGTTACTTCCTTCAATTAATGCTTGGACAGGGGAGGATTGTTTATGTGTATTAGCTATTGATATGTGGCTATTGAGCCACATATCAATAGTTGATACACATAAAAAAAACTGTGTCCGTGCCGGCCCGGTCCGATTAGCATCCCTATGCTTTGCAAAACCTTACATTGTTTAGACTTGAAGAGCTATTTCAAAATGGCTCTTCATGTCTAAATAAAGTTAGAACTCTATTTAGACGTGAAGAGCCATTTTGAAATAGAACTTGATTACTAGGACAAAAAGAAAATGAAGAAAGAAAAGAAATGATAACATTGTAAAGGTCTTGTTCAGAAATTTGCCAATGGTTGGTCGTGTAAGCATGTGAACACTCTGTCAGCCATTTGCAAAATCCCTGAACAAGACTCTTAGAAGAGATGATAGATTGTTGAAGTCTTGAAAATGTGTGGTTTGGAGTGGGAAGGGCTAGGCCTATTTATAGAAAACCAAAAGTGGCTTTTTACCATCTCTACCCTCAAATATGGCTGTTGGAAGAGTAGAAATGGTCATTTACATTCAATTACAAGTTTACCCCCTAATATGGCTGTTATATATCTGTTGGGGGTAAAATTGTAAAAAAGAAGAAGTAAGAAACACATTTTGGGGGGGGGGGGGGGGGGGGGGGACGACTAGCCATTTTTCGGCCCCAATGGTAGGCACGCAATGGGCCATGGCCAGCTAGGAGGGCATGGGCCGTGCCGTGCCCATGCCAGACTGGCTCGATAAGCAACACTAATATTAGCTATAATCCAAGGAGTCTTTGTAGACAAGTTTGTCATGAACTTGCATATACTGCTGGAATCACTTTCCACTTTGACCCTTTTAGCTCCAAAACTTTTGCCAACTTGATGCCTTCAAGCATGCCGTGAGCTTTAGTAACTATATATGAATCCTGGATGTCCCCTTTCTGCTCCATCAGTATTAATTTTCACATTTTGATCCTTTGGTATCTCCCATATGATGAAAATCTCTATTTTTTCTAGCCACTTTGCTTTCTCCGTTAAGACAACTGAATCCATCTGTAAGGCATTAGAAATAGGGAGAATTAGTTTGATTTCTGGTTTTAAACCTTCAAACGTTACCTGGTTTTGAGTTTTCCACTCTTGCAGTCTTTGGCACCACTAATTTATCAAGTTTTCTTGTTTGTCTAGTTTGTCTTGATAACCACAAGTACAAGCAAAACCAAATAGCTCTTATTAAAGAACATTCAGTGAAGAGGTGCGGCCTAGTTTCTGGGCTATTGTTGCACAAAACACAATTTTGTACTTGGATCTTTAGTCTCTTGTGAGGGAGGTCATTTGTGGGAATACCATTTTGTACACTTTTCCGGACAACAAATTTGATTTTCTGGGGGAAGAGAACCCCCAAATCCTGCACTAATTGTGTAATACCTTGAATTTTCAGAATTAATTATTAAATTTCTAATATGTAATTATTGGCAGTAGTTGCTAATTAGAGGCTTGAATCTAATAGGTGATCATGTGGCGGATGGAAATCCAGAAATTGAAGCCGATCCAACGATTGGATCATGAGATATGAGGTAAGGAAGATATAATGTAATTATCTTTAATTCTATTGGTCAAGTGTATAGAGCATGATGCAGTGGCATGTATTGGATCATGCTATTAAAAGAAAAGAAAATAAATTATTAGAGTGGGTATGCGTGTGTTTATGAGAGGTTGCTTTGGAGAGTTCCTAAAAATAAGAAAATTCTAATAAGGATGGGAGTGATCGTGGACTATTTTGGAAAGAGTTTCTAATTGTATTATTTTGTTTAGGGCGACTAGAAGAGAAGAAACCCTATTATTGCTTTGGACGGCTGAAGGAATAGAAGGAGACCTTCGTGAGTTTTGCTGTGGTGTTGAAGAAGAGATCAAAGTTGAGGTCTTGTTGGATCTGTTCGCGAAGAGAGGTAAGTAGCAACCCTTCTCTTGGCAAAATCTGCATGTTTTACTGATTAGACAACAAATATCATGTTTCTGGATGTTTGAAGAATGTGTTGAGGATGATTTGGACGTATTTGGTTGAGGTTTAACATTAGGAAAAACACATCTTGTTCTTCACGTACAATTTTCTGATTACTTTAGATTTCAATGCAAAACCTTAACTTGATTGTATAAAATTGTTGTTAGATTTGTTGGGATGTTTTATAATATACTTATATTGATTTTGGAAAGGTTGGAACTAATTGTTGTTGATAGAAAGTTATTTTTGAAGATTTATGAAGAAGTTGGATTTCTGTAAAATTTCTGTAATTTGTGAAAACTAAACGATTGCCTACCACATCGCCTAGGCGCCCTTGATGAGCGCTGACCTTGTTATGATCGCTCGTTTGATCGCCTGAGCGACCTACTGAGCGATTGTTAAATTTTTCATGTTGTTAAGTCGCCTGTCACAGATTGCCTGAGCGAGCTGGTGAGCGACCATGAATTACTCGAATTTTGATAAGCCACTCGTCCCAGACCGCCTAAGCAACCTGGTGAGCGACCTAACTAGTTTTCTGATTTTTGAGAAAAATACCTAGTTTTTGAATATAAAATGATTTTTGGAGGAATCCAACACATGTATAAATAAGTTTTGAGCATTTAGAAATTGTTTTTAGAGGCCGAATGATTTTGTGAAAATTTTATAAGGTTTTGGGTATGTTTTACTAAAATAACTCATGTTTTGATTTTCCAAGAGGGAATTTGATCTTAGATTTGATTTGTTTTGCAAGTTGTTGGTTTGTAAAGTATGTTTTGATGATATTTAAATTCTGGAACAATAAAGAAATAATTTTCTACAGATTTGGGTAAGTTGAGTCTATTTCACGGATTTTGACAGTTTTGTGAAAAATTGGTTTTCTCCATGAGGGAGATGGTTCTTCTTATTAATTTTCTCCATTATGGAGTTTATCTTTGCCATGAGGGCATTACACACTTGTTGGTCATGAGGATCACCTGTTTTGATTTGATTGTTCTATTAGCGGGTTTAGCTTGTTATGGATCCATAGTTTAGCTAGTAGCGAAGTCTGTCTATCCTTGCTAGGATTAAGTCTAGCTCCTTTGTGCATTTCCTCCATGACGGAGAGGCCTTCCATGAGGGATGAGCTGCAGCAATTTCCATTTCCACCATGAGGGTGATGATACGACCGGATACGTTGCAGTTTATTCTTAGACTGGATTTGTTGGATTAGGTCTTAACTTTTCAAAGTGGTCATATTTCACGAATCCTGTGAAAACACATATACTTTTATTTATTTTGAATTCTCATGAGGAGATTACTTGTTGAATTTATTTTAAAAAAAAAGTTATAGCTTATTGTTTAGGTTATGAATTGCCGGGTTTATTGTTTACTTGTAATACCTCATGAACTGTATTTTCTGTTAGCAACATGGGACTGTTTATTCATGCATGTTGCTACTTACTGGGATTTTATATCTCACCTCGTGTTTTAAATGTTTTGTTTTCAGATCCTATTAGTGAGGACGATACTAAAGGGGTAGAGCCACAGGGTGCTGATCATCTGTATCAGGACGATTATTTTGATATTGAGTAGGAGTTTTATTTTGAGTAGATGGATTGTAGTAGGATTGTTATTCATTAATATTGATAGAATATTATTTTGATTTGAGGTTATTAGTGAGTTGAGAGTTAGTTGACATTCTTTATTATCCAGACTTAGTATTATTTGATTTTGGTTCAGTTGACCATGTTCCACATTTAATTGATGACTATTAATAGATTAATTGATGACTATTAATAGAAATTGAATTTGATAGCATACTCCGATGTTCATTTAATTATATTTGGATCTAAAATTGGTATGGATAATTATTTTTGGGGCCCACAGAACTAGCACTTCGAGTTTGGATTATTCATGAGGAATATATCCGGATTCAGGGCGTTACAAATTGTTGTCCACAACCATCTCATTCCTGTGAGTGAGGATGTTGTATGCAGACGCTACCGAGAATACTCGAGACTTGCATGCCTTCCAAATTATTTTATCTTTGTCTCTACAATAACTCACAAGCATTGCCTGAATGCTGTCAGTGGTGTCATTCGGCCAATTTTTCCAAAGAAGATTCACATCCCAGTGTCTAGTGCTTGGAATAAAGAGATCAGCCACCTTATCAAGACGATGTTGGGCACCAATACTCTATGGAATTGACTTAGCCAAAATAAACAGATGCAAGTGAAGTAGTAGATAATCCAAACACACAGGTAGTATATCAAACACCAAAAGAACAAGAGAGAACATACCACATTTACGTGGAAAAACCCTCTAGTGTAGAGGGATAAAACAACGGGACAAATTTGATCAATCCACTATAACAAAATAGAGATTACAATGTACTCAAGTTCTTGTCCAAAACCTGAGTTCTCAACAAATTGGGAAATCAACAATATCAACTCCCTAAGAAGAACAACAGTCTCATCCAAACCACCATAATGTGATGACCCCAAGAATGTAATGTGATCCCTACTACAACTTCCTGTGGCAACAAATCTTAGAAAGAAACCAAATCCCAAATCCTATGTGAAACCAAACCCAAAGAGAAAATAGGCGAGAGCGTCCTGTAACGCCTCGGATCCGTGTTGTTCAATGAAGATATAACACGTCTCACGGAGTGTTAGGTATGGGCCCAAAACTCATGTGATCGCTAGATAATCACACAAGTTATACCAAATCAGAGTGCACAAAACAACTATCTACTAGGATGTAAAACCCTGGACTTTCCTAAAATAAAGTAAATTAAATAAACCTAAATATTGAGAAGTTAAGCTTTAATTTAGGTATTGGAGGAATAATATTATGATCCAAAGAGATATTAGTAACTAAATAAATAAACAATAATTTTGAGTAATTAGGAATTTAAATAGTAGCTTCATTTAAATAGGAAATAGCGATGTTGATTTAGATAAATTGGGAGAGTGACTTAAATATGAATGATGGAGAAGATATGTATTAATCTAAGTGCATTGTATGGTTAAGATTGATGTGAGGAATAAAGAGGAGAATTTTTGGAAAAAGATCCAAAGGTTAAATATGGAATTTCAAGGAAAGGGTATTTTAGTCATTTTCCAATTAGACAATTTAAAATATTGAGTAATTAAATAATTATTAGACTTAAAATATTTAACTAGACTTAATTTGGGTTAGGTTTGAATTTAAATAACAAATTATGGCTTAAAAATAGGAAAAATGGTATATTGGTGATTATGGTTGATAAAGAGCCTTAAATTTGAGGATAAGAGGAGTCTTGGGGTGTTTTAGTAATATTTTAAAATACAAAATTAAATTAGCACGAAAAAAAATTAAAATAAATTATTCTTTTGTATGAGATACTTAAAAGAGGAATTAGAAAGAGGGTTAAGATAGGGGGGTTTTCAATTAAGAGTGGGAATCCTAATTAGAAGGTCCCCTAAACATAATAGGATTTCTAATTAAGGGAGCTTATAAAATGGGAGGTCTAGGAAAGGTTTAAGGTTTTTAGTAAGTCAAAAATAAGGAAGAAAGAGAGGGAAATTCGTGCTTGGGCTTGGGAGAAAAATAAAAGGAAGAAGAGAGGAGAGAAAAGAGAGGGAAGAAAAGAAAAAGGGAGGTGCTGCAGAGGTTCGACCAGCATACTTTGAACGACGATCCCCGGAGATCCAGTTATTGGATTGTCATGAAATTTAGAGGTTATGATCTATACACGAGATACTTTAATTTGAACGGTGAAGATCTGATTTCAATGAGTCTAAGGTAGTGCGAACTAACCCAGAAGTTGGTGGAAAATCATATTTAGAAAGAAAAAGGAGTTGCAGAGATGGCCGACTAGCCAACTTCGAACAAAGAAATAGTAAGATCTAACCGTTGGAATGGGCTAAAATTTTAGAGTTTTGTTCTACTCATGTAGAACTTCAAACTGAATGGTGGAGATCTTAATTGGACTAGTCTAAAGGGGTTCGAGCGAGCTCCAAAAGCGGGCACAGAAGAAGTTCAAAAAAATCTAGGTTCATCAAAAAGGCAAGTAGCAAACACTTGAAACTGGAGGAACTGCATGTTTTCTTGTATTTTTGATGATTGATCGTATTGGTTTTTAAGTTGGATTTCATTGGAAAATTTAGATGATTATAATGTTTTGATTTGGTGATTTGAATCTCTTTTTAAGAATTAAGAAAAGTGTTGCTCATGGGTGGTTTAATTTAGAAAGAAACCTTAGATAAATTTTAATCACTAAGATTTGATTAGGATTGTCATAGAAGTAATTTAGAATGAAATTTAGATGTTTAGAAACAATTTAAAATCATAGGAATTTGAGAAGTTTAGGAAATTATGAAAAACCCAGAAAAACTGAGTTTTGGGCAGAGCACTAGAACAGTCGCTCGAGCGCCCTATCTGTATACCTTAAACCAGAATATGAAAACAAGTCGCTGGATGCACCGTTCGAGCGCAACCATGGGCGACCTGCCTGTGTATCTAAAACAGAACCTGTAATTATAGCCGCTAGAACAGTCACTTGAGCGCCTCTTTGGGCGACTGATGTCAGAAATTCCAGATTTTGGGAATTGTGTCCATATTTAATTTTTAATCATTTTTCTGTAAATTCTAAAGTTGTAACACCTGTAAATAGGTTAATTTGAGATGTAGGAAGTGGCGGAATTAAATTTGAATTAAAGAATAGTAATTTGGGACGATGATTGTAAATATGAAACTTTTGGAGATATTTTAAGTAATAAGAGGTCACAACCTATTTAAATCTGATTTTGGGTAACCTAACCTATCCTTAAACTACAATATAGACCTAAGTTACCTTCTGAAAAGACTAAATAACAGAGTTAATACCTTTTGACACCTTGGGTTCTAAATGAGGGAAAGCTGGATGTTAATAGATAATACAAATGGAGAAGTTTTAATCAAGAGTTAGGAACATTGTTAATGTCTTGATCTATTTACTTTTAAATAAAACTTGATTTTAGAAGTTCCTACACCTGTATTTGAACTATCTGAGCATGCTTTGAGCTCCGAATGATTTATGTATATACTTGGATTATTTTGCCGTTGAAACCTGGAGTTTGGACATATGACTTGGTACATTCAGTTTTGTTTTAGGTCACATGGTGTGACAAGGCTAGTGCCTAATTTATTGTTTCCTTATGGGCGGATTTGGTTACAGATAAGGTTCTGTATTTGGTGGGTGTTATTGAGAAGTATCCATTCCCTGGTTTGGTTTTCCACAATCGTGTGGGTTTCGCAATTAGATTATTAATTGATATGTTATTAAGTTATAATGAGGTTTTGATTGTGAGTTGTGTCTAGTGGGCAATGCTTAGTATGGATCCATAGCTTAACTAGGAAGTGAAAGGGAATTGGTTGGTAAGTTATTCTTGTTCGGAACTCCCCAGTATGCGGTCCGTCGTACTAGCAGGTGCGGGCGACGTAGGCAGCAATCCAAGACCGCTGCAGGTGCGGCCTGGTCATAAGCCGAGGTTGTTATCGGTAAACGGTTTTATTTTATTTTCAGGTTACCATCTGCATGCTTCAATGAGTATGAGACCGACTTTCACGAACTTTATATTGATCATGTTGGTAGGTTACTTGTGACTCGCACTTTGGAGCTATGATTTGGCCTTGCTTGAGGATCACTTGTGACTTGCACTGGTATTAGACGTGCTTGTTGTGAGTCCATTAATTGTAACGCCCCGGATCCGAGTTACATGCCGAGTCACATGAAAAACCCGTAACTCGTATCCAGAGGTTAATATAAAACAACAGGATCGCACTACCAGAGTAAGGAAAAACATGAATTAAATAATGCTATGTAACAGAGTGCGCTAAAATATTCCTAAACTAAAATAAAACTCACATGTCCAAGTAACTACCCGCAAGTATCGAGCTCTCCAAGAGTATCTGAAAACAAAACGAAAGCAACGGGGTGAGATACGAATATCCCAGTGAGAAGCACATGCATGCACAAATACATCTAGTTCAGTTCTAAAACATGCCACGATTTCAAACCATATACAACGATGATAACACGTATAACCCAACAAAACTTCAACGATCCAATTTACATCCGTGAGGAAAACCATCGTATAAACCAAGCAGTAAAGACGATATCAATCATGTATATGGCCATAAAGTCACGTATAACTAGGTAGCAATATATCGAAGAAAACATAGTTCAACAACTCAGGTTTTTGAAATACTAGAGTGTTTATCATGGGCCACTCCGCACCAATAGAGTATTTTATCATGGGCTACTCCGCACCAATAGAGTATTTTATCATGGGCTACTCCGCACCAATAGACCAGCGAATAAAACATATCACGTCAAACAAAAACAAATCCCCACAGTGGTCAATGTCATGTAGTTGTTTACATTGGTTAATCAACATGCCAGAGCGACCTCCACACCTCCATGTACACAGTTCCGGCCTACTCAGGGTTTTGGATACTCTGAAATGACGGCCTACTCAGGGTTTTGTCATCCAATGCCGGCCTACTCAGGGTTTCGACATTGACAACCAGGCTTACTCAGGGTTTCTGGCTGCTCTACACCGGTCGTGGCAACACTCCATGGCCATGCCATTACTCCAATAAAACAAAAGCATCACATTACTAAGCTTAGACTCTGGATCCAGGACAAGCTAAACCAGTAGTAAGTATAAAACTAGCAAATCAACCCAATGTATTTTCCATCATGTAAAACTGATATATATATAGATCAACGTGTTCAAGTGCATACCATATGTCACTCAGGATCAGCTTACTCGCTCATGGAGTCCTCAAAGAAATTCTCAAATAATTTACCAGAACAGAATAAGATATGATTCTAAACCGTCCACCGATATAACACAATATTCAAGTAAATCATTCCTGAAGTGCACCGTGCATTCAAAGGTGAACTGGCATAATAGTGTAGAGGTATTTCAGCAAAACAATATGGTTTCAAAACTGACTTTTCAGAATAAAGCACATTATACAGAAATGATTTCAGCATCCAAAATTTCGATTAAACATAATCCAGCAAAACAGCTCCTAGATTCTAAATTTCGCTTTCATAATCCAAATCAATCAAATGAATGTCATAAAACCCTGGAAACACATTTTGGATGAGTGAAATAGTCTTAGGATCCCCTATAAGGTCACCATACCAAAAAGCAATCAATTCTGAGACAAAAAGTTTCAGACCTCAAAATATTCTAAGTCTGGTTAAAAACGTTGACTTTTGGTATATAATTTTTTTTAGACAAATCTACAAGGACTTTTGGGCTCAAATTTTGGTTGCAGTCTATTGAAGGGTAAATACATCTCCTAGAATTTTATGGGCTCCTGAATCACTCATCTGGGTATTAAACCCAAACCGGGCTTTTTGATAAAAACCGGGATTTAGGCATGAACTGGAAAGTTGACTTTTTATTGGCTTGGAATTAGACCTTGGAAGTATTTTTATTGGTTCCAAATGGGGGGTAAAACCTTATTTACATGTAAAGACTTAAGTAAATGGAGCAATAAATACACAGGACATTTACTTAAATGTCTTTCATGTAATTAAGGGGCTATTTTCAACAAATTCTACAATTCGGTAAGTGTAATTGGGTATGTGCTCACTTCCTGAAGTGAGCGGCAGTCGGCGGATAGGAAACAGGCTAAAATTGACTATGCGCTCACTCGACGCTAAGTGAGCGCGAGCTGAACGTGAGAAGGGCGCGGGATAGGCGCGAGATAGGCGCATCTAATTTAAGTGGGCGCGAGCTGAGCGCCAAGTGGGCGCGAGCTGAGCGCCAAGTGGGCGCGAGCTGAGCGCCAAGTCCATATTTCTATGCGCCTACTTCCCGAAGTGGGCGCAAGTGGGCGCCAAGTGAGCGGATACCCACTGCGATTTACGAGTCTCTGTTATTTCGAGATCTCCATGTCTGGCTGGTTTGTTTAGGTCTGTAATTGTTCCAATACACTCCCAATGTTCCCAGAATACTTCCCAAACAGTTTTGGATTTAATCTAAACCCTTTTTATTTCAAGTTGAATTTCAATCTGACGTTCGGACTCATGGTATTCCAGAAAACCCAGAACTCACAATACAACCATGGCATTCGAAATATGTCACGAAAAAAACTAAAACCTCGGTTGTAAATCAGTGCTACTCACTATTATACGCTTATATCCCAGAATACGGTTATTCCAAACCACGGCCGATCACCGACTCCGACTGCGTGCGTGCGTGCGAATGTCGCCGAACTGTTCCCCTGTTCGCGAGAAGAAAAACCCACTGAAATCTGGATCTCCGACTCCACTAATCCAGTCGTAGCTCTCGCGGTTCTCGTCTCTTCCCAGCGAAACCCTAATCGCCACAGTAGTAGCCGCAAAACACCAAACGTCTTCAGTTACAAAAATACGATGCGAGCATTCGAAAACCAAAAACCTAATTTCCCCTTTAGTATATATACCTTCCACACGCTCCCATACGTATTGCTGCACGACAACCTTTTAAAAGCCTTGATCCTGTGCATGCTCGCCCACTGAAAACCCTACATTTTCCCGCATCCACTTAAGCTTATTTTCTTCTGAGTTATTTGGTAGAGTGTATAAAATTTAGAGTAACAATTTGGAAGTGATTAAATTTATAAGGAGTATTAAGGATGAGATATTTATCATGAGAAAAATTTCTCTAGCAAGAATTGGTGTTGGTAATCATGATGTAAAAAAAAACTCCTTAGAAAATATCGGGGTTTTACATTAATCTTTGATCGGATTGGTATTGTAAGACCCTGATTTTTTTGGTAAGTTTTATTGTTTGTTTATTTATTTATTCTTATATATATAACTGTGTTTATCAGGTGATTTTGTGGTTTGAGGGCTTAGCCCATACTCGTATGTACAGGCGTTATATAGCCATTTTTCTAAAAAAATCGTATTATTATCATTATTATTATTAAAGTATAGTTGTGTGCTTATTAACGTAAGTGGATGCGGAACATGTAGTGTTTCCGGTGGGCGAGCATGCATAGGATCAAGGGGTTAAAAGGGTTGATCGAGCGGCGTACGCATCTCGCAAGGTAAATGTACAAATAGGGAAAGTAGGGTTTTGGGTTTAAACGAAATACGGGTATTACTTACGGAAACATTTTTTCGCTAGTCTGAGTATCCGGAGAATTGAGCGATTTCGGCTGGAGTGGCGATTAGGGCTCTGCTAGTGAAGAACAAGCATCGCAAGGGCTAAGGGAAGGATTTTGGAGTTTAACTTCAGTGGGTTATCTCTCTCTGCTCGAGAAGTTTTGTTTGGAGAGATTTTTCATTCGCGTGCGTGGCCGGAGTGGTGATCGGCCGAGGTTTTGATATAGTCGGGAATAAGCGCATTCAGCATTCAGGTGAGTAGCACTGATTTACAACTGGGTTTTGTGTTTGAGGTTTTTGTGAGCTTATTCTGATGCATGTTTTGTATCTTAAATGATGTATGAGTTTTCTGGTTTTCTGGTTTTCTGGAAATGACATGAACAGAGTTCGGAGATTGAATTTTATCTTTTATTTAAAAGTGGTTAGATTAAATCCAAATATGGTTGGGAAGTCTTCTGGGAGTATTAGGAGTGTAGTGGAACAATTACAGAGATAAACAAACCGGCCAGTCATGTAGATCTTGGAATAACAGAGAAATGAAAATCACATGGGGTATCCGCTCACCTCGCGCTCACCGGCGCTCACCTAAGAGGTAGGCGCCCCGTTAAATACTACCCACCGCCGAGCTCACGCCCGTCTGGCGCTCAGCTCGCGCTCAGTAGAAAACCCGGCGCTCATCTCGCGTGAATCTCGCGCCCACCTCACGCCCGTCTCGCGCTCAGCTCGCGCTCACCTAGCGTCGAGTGAGCGCTAGGTCTATTTTTACCTGTTTCCTTACCGCCGACCGGCGCTCACCTCGCGCCCACTTCAGGAAGTGAGCGTAGACCCTATTTTGCTTACTGAATTGGAGATTTGATTTAACTAAGAGTATTTGGGTTACTTGAGGATTAAACCACTTCACTATTCATTTGTTTGGGAACCCTGGGAATCTATTTTGCCTAGGAAATTATTAGAGGAAAATTTAGTGAACTTCTTAAAAGCTTTCAAGTTGAGTTTAGGTTATTTATGAGTGTTGTGCCGGATACCAAACCACTAAGAGTTACTAGTTACATTTCCTCTGTTTTATACACTGTTTTGATTGAGGAGTTATTCTATTCTGGTTTCACTTGTTTGGAAACTTTAAATGTATTGTAAAGATTTCCTTGGTATGAATGAATTGAGTTTTATTTCCAAATGACATGTGTTACGGAAATGAGAAGATACTGAAAGTACTTGAGGTACTGCTTGGTCCAGAGGGACAGGTGATGAATTGTGATGAGTTTTTACATGATGTGAAATGAATGGTTTTTCTTTGATATTGGAATTGAGATTATACGATGTTTTACTGTTTTGGTCTAGCTTGTCCTGGATCCAGATGTTTAAGCTTAGTAATGTGATGTTATTGTTGGTTGTTGGAATTGCATGGCCTTGTGTGTTGCCACGACCGGTGTAGAGCAGCTAGAAACCTTGAGTAGGCCTGGTTGTCAATGCAGAAACCCGGGGAGTAGGCCTGCATTGGATGACGAAACCCTGAGTAGGCCATCATTTCAGAGTATCCGAAACCCTGAGTAGGCCGGAACTGTGTACATGGAGGTGTGGAGTGTCTACTTGGCATGCTTAATTTATCAACTAAACGATAATCATGACATTGACCAATCGATGTGTTGCCGTACTTAACTGAGATGTGATTTGTTTGATTAGAACAAGTCTTGATTTTGATTTGAGAAATGATGTTGGTTGTTTAACCGTATTAAGTGTTTGTCGATGCATAGTTTAAATTGTGATCAACTATTTCTGCATGCATGTGCTACTCGCTGAGATATTCGTATCTCACTCCGTTGTTGTCTTGTTTGTTTTTCAGATACTCGTGGTGAGGCGAATTCAATCTTTTATGCAAAGTCAAACTTTTTCGGGTTGAATTTTGTTGACTTTTGACCCCGGAAAATGAAATATTTTTTAAAGCAAGATTTGAAGATAATTTTTCCCGGTAATCAGGTTTTTAGCAATGTTATTGCATAAATGAATTTTTTGAGATTTTTAATCTTAATAAATACCTTTGTATCAGCATGTTGAATCTTTTTACCGGACCTGAAAAACCAGAATTTAGCCTGGAACTGAAAAGTTGACTTTTTATTCACTTGGAATTTGGGTCTGGAAATATTTTTAATGGATTCAAATGGGGGGGGGGGGGGTGTTTGCTTATTTACATATAATATCTTAAGTAAATGGAGATTAAAAAATACGAGGACATTTACTTAAATGATATTACATGTAAATAAGCCTGGCCTGTGCAGCTAAAGCTCAAAACCAACCAAAAAGGTGCTAACTGTACTGAATGTGCGGTTTTGGTTAATTTGGTCTGAACCGCCCTGTATGTACGGTTGCAACCGCACACACAGCACGGTTGATATTCATGCTTGTTGCGTGAGCTGCCACGTGGCTTCCGGAAGCTTCGGCCGTTGAGACACGTCGACAGCAATCATAACGAGCGTAACTGAATTGAACCGCCATGTATGTGCGGTTTGGTTGAATTTGCATGGAAACCGTATTAGAGTGACGATCTGTTGAAACCGCACTGAGTATACGGTTTTGGCTGTTTCGGGGATTTGCGGAATGGCTCGATCTCTAAGCCTTATTTACACATATTACCTCTCTCTCAGGGACTTGAACTCCCTATTTCACCCTCCGAAACTTGCTGAATTACTCCAATTTAAGCCTTGGAGGAGAATTGGAATAATCTAGAAGGCTTTTTAGGCCTACCCTTGGGACTCTTTTACCCTTGGCTTGGCTTATAAATAGAGGGGTCCTTCTCTTGCAAATGGCTGACAATTTGAGGCATAGAAGCTCTGCAAGAAGAAGGAGAAACTCTGCTGGATTGTCTACTCAAGTGCTCAAGCTACCAAGGTAAAGCTCCTTTGATTTTCCAGCACTCTTTTTACATTCCAACACTCTCATCTTCTACCTTTCTGTAGTGTAAGGCCCTTTTGTGCATTTTTGTAGCCCCAAACCTTTTCCAAAGTACCTGGGATTACTCTCTAGCCATAAAACGTGAAGAGAGAGCCTTGGGAAAAGGAAGTAGGAATGGATCCTCTAGGCTTAGAACCTACGTATGATGAAAAGCATGTTGTGTGGTTATTTTAAACCTATGATTGCTTCTCTGATTTATTTTGTATTTACTTCCTGGAGAAGATACGAATCCATGCTCTCAATAGCAATGGATCCCAATCTTCTCCTAGAAGCGTGATTTTCCACACCTTTACACACACTTTTCACCATTTTTCATCAAATAAGCTAAATCCGGGATTTCCATGTTTAATACGGGAAATCAGGATTTATTAGCTTCAGAATGAATCTTAGAACTTCATGAGATGGTTTTTGTTGATTTTTAAGAGTTTTGGTCGAATTCACTTGCACACATGCAATGATTTTGGTTTTTTTATCCAAAAATCTTCAAAACAGGGTAGATCTGTGGCCTGTCTTGGAATGCTTATAACTTCATCCTCCGGATGAATTTTTGACTGATTCCAAAGACATGTGATAGATGAGTTGGCCTATTTCACATCTGGAAAATTTCGTCCACTTTTATGTAGCCAATGTTTGACACCATCTATTCAAAGTTTGTAAGTCAGTTCAGCCCAGATTGCTGAACTTGCCGCTTTGATGGTGCACCATTTGCTCAATTTTAATCCGTTTTCAGTGATTCTAATTCCTGAGTTTTCCTTGAGAAGTCTATTTTCATTTCCAATTGGTTTCAGAATATTTTTAACTGTTTTGTGCCTTGGGTGCTCAGTTGACTCAGAGGTGCTCGCTGGCATAGTCCAGAGCTAATCTGTGGTCTTCTAGGCCTGTTCAGGAGAGCACACAAGCCACATCCGGATAGAGTTTTGGGTGAGGCTTATTTCTTTGGAAAGATGGCACCACATACTTCCCCCATACCAATTTTCATGAATTTTTATTGAGCCAAACTCCATGAATAGGACTTTGAAAATGCCTACTCATCATTTTTGATATATTATAAACAGCAAATTTCAGATGTGGATTTCTCTCTTATTTTGAATCGGATTGAGTTGAAAATTTTACTGTACACCCTACTATCTACCAGCTTTCAAATGGCTTTGGTTTCATTGGATTTGGATTTAAATTGAGTGAGTTATGGTTAATCGAAGCTTTCAAGCTCTTTTGATCTAATTTCTCCAGATTTGCCTTAGCTTGATTTTCTTCATTTTTACTTTGATTTCACTTCACTCATGAAGTTTTAGAAGTGATGAATCCACGAAGAGAGTCTAAGCTCATTAGACTTCTCATGTGGAATGGTCACACACATTGTGCTTGTTATAAGCACCTCTTTGTTCATTTTATTAGCAAACAATTTCTAGCATAAGCAAGCATGTGGCAACCGTCTTAGATGGATGAGTGGGGGTGCCTAACACCTTTCTCTGCTCATAACTAATTCCCCTTACCTGATCTCTGGATTTTTCCTCATATTAGAGCTACTTTGGCTCTATTTGGCTTCTATGAATCCTTTGGTGTCCATTCACACCTTAACATGGATGGTGGCGACTCTTTACATTTATCGATCCCCACGTGACGATATCGGAAGTCATCCGAGATGACATTTCCATGTCTCACAGGAAGGAATCGTCAAACTTTGTCCTTTGTTCCTTAGGCACATATGCAAATGCCTTACACCCAAACACCTTCAAGTAAGAATAGGGAACATCCTTCACTTTCCACAGTTTCTTAGGAGTATCAAAATCCAAAGGAACTGATGGAGGCCTGTTAATTAGGTAGCATGTAGTCAAAACAGATTCACCCCAGAATGACTTATGTGACCTAGCTATCCTCAATATGCATCTGACCTTCTCAACATTAGTGTGGTTCATCCTTTCTGCGACACCATTGTACTGTGGCGTACCAGGTACTGTCTTCTCATGTCTACTATCATGCTCTGAATAGTAGTTCTCAAACTCATTAGATGTGTACTCACCTCCATTGTCAGTACGAAGACACTTTAACTGCTTCCATATTTCTCTTTCTACCATAGAAGGAAACTACTCGAAGCACTAAAATACCTGATCTTTTGTTTTCAAAACATAAACCTACACTTTTCATGAAGCATCATCAATAAAAGTAACAATATTTATTGCCACCTAAGGACTCCACCTCAATAAGACCACACACATTAAAATCGACTAAGTCCAACACATTGAGCATTCTACTAGAAGTTTTCTGAAAAGAAACTCTATGATGCTTTCCAAGTAAACAATAATCACAAGAATTTAATGACATACCTTCAGGGAAAGGAATGAGAGACTTCCTTCCCAAAAGCTGCAATCCTTTTTCACTCATGTGAGCCAACAAACTATGCCACAAATCTGGTAAAGCATCCTCTTTAGCCACATTCATTGTACTATCACACAATTTTACTTGTGTCTTCTAAAGTGTGAAAAGATTTCATCTGTCCAATACCATTGACCATTTTGAGAGTTTCTAACTCATGTTGCCAAAATAATTATGATACCCTACAATATCAAGAGCATTAGTGGAGATCAAATTCAGACGCATATCTCGAACATGTCGTACATCCTTTAGTGTAAAGGTGCAACCAACATTAGTAACAAGACAAATATCACCAATTCCAACAATGTTAAAATAGCTATTATTTCTTATCTTCACCCTGCCAAAATTTCCTGCTCTGTAAGTAGTGAAGAGCTCTCTCTTTGGAGTAATATGGCCTGAACACACTGAATCATTCCACATAGGGACTTGAAGCATGGCAACACTGATCCTATCCCACACAAAGAACTGCAAATTCTTCATCTAAAACACAAGCACCAGTGTCTTCATTGTTGGCTTTCTTCTTATTCTTCTCCTCTTTCAATTTATTTTTTCAAAGCTTGCAGTGTTTCTTCATATGAACCTCTTTATTAATGTGGAAGCACTTTATTTTTCCTCTTGTACTTGACTGACTTCTTGAGAAACCGTGTCCCTTAAGACCTCTACTCATACCTCTACCCTTGTTCTCTATAATAAGAACCTGTGCACTGTCCTTACCCATGTCTCTTCTCCTTGTCTCTTCATTCAACAAGCTATCTTTCACATGAGTAAGCTGTAGCATGCCATTAGGAGCAGAATTACTGAGTGACACTACTAAAGTATCTCAACTGTCAAATAAAGAGCTCAACAACAATATTGCCTACAACTCATCATCTAGCACTAGTTTAATCGTGGTCAACTGATTCACCAAGTCTTGGAACTCACTTAAATGCTCAGCAATAGATCTTCCCTCTCTTAGCTTCAAGTTCACAAGCCTCCTGATTGTAAAAGCTTTGTTTTGGGATGTTTTTCTCTCATAGAGACCCTCTAACTTTTTCCAAAGATTGTAACCATTTGTCTCTTGAGATACATGATGGAATATGTTAAGGTCAATCCATTGTCTAATATACCCAATAGCCTTCCTGTGCATCCTCTATCAATCACCATCACTCATATCCTTTGGCTTGGCATTAACACCTTCAACGGGTTCATGCAAATCCTTACATCATAGGCTTCCAAATAGAGTAATTAGAAGCACAGAGTTTAATCATGGTACCCGAAGAGTTCTCCATCGAATCCCACAATATCTCTATGCCAACAAAAACTGGCTCTGATACCACTTGTTAGGCCCCAAATACTCTGTGGAATTGACTTAGACAAAATAAACAGATACAAGTGAAGCAGTAGATAATCCAAACACATAGGCAGTATATCAAACACCAAAAGAACAAGGGAGAACACACCAAATTTATGTGGAAAAAACCCTCCAGTGTAGAGGGGAAAAACCACGGGACAAATCCGATCAATCTACTATAATGAACCTGAGTTCTTATCCAAGACCTGAGTTCTTAACAAATTGAGAAATCAACAATGTAAACTCCCTAAGAATAACAACAATCTCACCCAAACCACCACAGTGTAATGAACACAAGAATGTAATGAGATCCCTACTACAACTCTCTGTAGCAACCAATCTTATAAAGAAACCAAATCATGTCTAAAATCCAGACCCAAAGAGAAAACGGACGAGAGCATACCTTTCCTCTTTAACCATGTTTGTTCTAGAAAACTAAATGATCACCACCACTGCAACAACCTTTTTCTTTTTTGGTTTGTTCTCAGCAACACACACTGTAACGCCCCGAACCCGGGTCAATGCAAAACAAGCACCCAAGCCGAATCCGAAGTGCTACTGTAGACACCCCAAAATTGCACGATTTTTGATAAATCTTGAAGGAGAGAAATATTTTATTGGGAATTTCAATTCTTAGCATTGGGTTTGAGATCCTTAACCCATTTGAATCCAAAGCCACAAAGGAAAAGGCCTGAATTCAATCTTTTATGCAAAGTCAAACTTTTTCGGGTTGAATTTTGTTGACTTTTGACCCCAGAAAATGAAATATTTTTTAAAGCAAGATTTGAAGATAATTTTTCCCGGTAATTAGGTTTTTAGCAATGTTATTGCATAAATGAATTTTTTGAGATTTTAAATCTTGACGAATACCTCGGTATTAACATGTTGAATCTTTTTACCGGACTTGAAAAGCCGGAATTTAGCCTGAAACTGGAAAGTTGACTTTTTATTCACTTGGAATTTGGGTCTGGAACTATTTTTAATGGATTCAAATGGGAGGACATTTACTTAAACGATATTACATGTAAATAAGCCTGGCCTGTGCAGTTAAGGCTCAAAACCAACCAAAAATGTGCTGACCGCAGTATATGTGCGGGTTTGGTTAATTTGGTCTAAACCGCCCTGTGTATGCGGTTGTGACCGCACACACAGCACGTTTGAGGTTCATGCTTCTTGTGTAAGCTGCCACATGGGTTCTAGAAGCTTTGGCCGTTCGGCCACGTTGACAGCAATCATGACGAGCGTAACCGAATTGAAACCGCCCTGTATGTGCGGTTGAGGTGAATTTGCATAAAAACCGCATTTAGAGTGACGGTTCTGTGGAAACCGCACTGTGTATGCGGTTTTGCTTGTTTTGGGGATTTGCTAGAAGGCTCGATCTTTGAGCCTTATTTATGCATATTACCTCTCTCTCAGGGACTTGAACTCCCTGTTTTACCCTCCGAAACCTCTAGATTTACATCAATTCAAGGCTTTAACTTGAATTGGAACAATCTAGAGAGATTTTTGGGCATACCCTTGGGACTTTTCTGCTCTTGGCTGTGCCTATAAATAGAGGGGTCCTCCTCTTGCAAATGGCTGAAAATTTGAAGCTTGGAAGCTCTGCAAGAAAAGGAGAAACTCTGCTGAATTGTCTACTCAAGGCCCAAGCTACTAAAGGTAAAGCTCCATTTGGTTTTCTTACTTCCTATTTACATTTCCAACTCCCATATTCTACCTTTTTGTAGTGTAAGGCCTTGGATGTTTCTTTGAAGCTCCAAACCTCTTCCAAAGTACCTGGGAATCCTCTCTAGCCGTAAAACGTGAAGAGAGAGCCTGGGGAAAAGGAAGATGGAATGGATCCTCTAGGCATAGAACCCATTTTGAATGGCATATTGATATTATTTTGAACTTGTTTTTCTAAGCTGATTGTGTTTGGAATCTGGAGAAAACATTATGATCAATGCTCTTTATAGCATTCGATCTTTGTCTTCTCCTAAAAATGTGGTTTCCACACTATCACACACTTTTCACTATCTTCATCAAATAGGCTAGATCTTGAACTTTCCATGTTCAATATGGAAAATCTGAGATCCCGGGCCTTAGAATGAACTTTTAGGACTTCATGAGTTGTTTTTCATGATTTTAAGTTGTTTTGGTTGAATCCACTTGCACACATGCACTGATTTTGGCTTTTTATCCAAAAATCTTCAAAACAGGGCAGATCTGTGGCCTGTCTTGGAATGCTTATAACTTCATCCCCCGGATGAATTTTTGAGTGATTCCAAAGACATGTGATAGATGGGAAAGCCTACTTTGTATCTGGAAATTTTCATTCATTTTTATGAAGCCAATTTTTGACACCATCTGTTCAAAGTCTGTAAGTCAGTTCAGCCCAGATTGCTGAACTTGCCGCTTTGGTGGTGCACCTTTTGCTCAATTTTAATCCGTTTTGAGTGATTTTAGTCTCTGTGTTTTATTTGAGGAGTCTAGTTTCCATTCCAATTGGTTTCAACAGATTTTGATCTGATTTGTGACTTGTGTGCTTGATTGACTCAGAGTGTCTCTGTAACAGAGTTCTGGGTTAATCTGTGATCCTCTAGGCATGTTCAAGAGGACACACAAGTCACAAATGGATTGAGTTTGGTGCAAGGCTTATTTCGTTTAAAAGATGGCACCATATACTTCATCCATGCAAGTTTTTATGAATTTATATGAAGCCAAACTCCACAAATAGAGTTTTGAAAATGCTTACTCACCGCTTTTTCCGAATTACAACAGCAGATTTCCATAGAATATTCCTCTCTTGTTTTAAATCAGAATGAGCTGATTTCTTTACTAAATATTCTATTTCATACCAGCTTTCAAATGGCCTTGGTTTCATTCGATTTGAATTTAAATTGAGTGATTTGTGGTTAATCGAAGCTTTCAAGTTCTTGATAATCTGATTTTTCCAGATTTGCCTTGACTTGTTTTTTTCTTCAAGTTTTACTTGGATTTTCCTTCACTCATGAAGTTCTAAAGTGATATATCCATGAGAAGAGTCTAAACTCATTGGACTACTCATGTGGAATAATCACTTACATTTTGCTTACTTTTAAGCATCCTTTGTCTATTTTGATTAGCAAACAATCCTTAGCATGAGCAAGCATGTGGCAACCGTCTTAGACGGATGGGTGGGGGTGCCTAACATCTTCCCTCGCTCAAAAATAATTCCCTTTACCTGATCTCTGGATTTTTCCTTGTATTAGAGCCACTTTGGCTCTATTTGGCTTTTATGAACCCTTTGGTATTCATACACACCTTAACTTGGATGGTGGCGACTCTTTATTTTTATCGATCCCCGCGTGACGATATCGGAAGTCATCATAGTTGACATTTTCCATGTCTCATAGCTACTGGACCCAAAACATCAAAATACCGGACCAATAAATATAATTCATTCAACAATTAATATCAAAGTGCGGAAGGTTATCATCAATAAAAACTCAACAAGCGTGGATAAAAGTGTCCTCCAAACCATCACATCAAATAAATCAAAGTCTGGTAAATAAGTTCTATCACTCTCACTCTCATAATCATCAAATCCATAAAATAAACAAATAAGAAATCAAATGTATCTATCATCTGTATCAACCTCAAAACTATACTACCCAAGATAGTAATAATCCTCTAGGAGAAAATCTGCAATCTTGCCCTTAGTATCAAATCCCAACTCCCTCTTTCGCGTATTAGTTGAAAAGCAAAACAAAACAAAACACGAATGAGATACGAATATCCCAGTAGGTAACACTATGCATGAATAAACACTTCATACATAAAAATAGTGATGCTTTCATGCTCGATAAGTAAAAGAATAAACAGGATACAATCTCAATAAATAAAACAGTAATCAACAACATTTCAGCAGATATAATCGTTCCCATTAACATGATTTTCAACACAAAAGTGTAATAGGTAAAATCAAAACCAATCCATCATATGTCTTCGTAGGACTCATGAAGACAAGAAGGTCTTTAACAAGAAACTCTCCATTCACTATGCCAGCATGCGACTTATGAGCGAAGCTAGTAAATAATCCCAAAACCCAAATCTGAATCTGACAATAAGAGGCCTAGACATCGACTTATTGCGCACAAAACTTATGAAGTTCGGCACGTACCACCCAAGCATGCAACCCCTGAATCAATACATGGGGATGGCCGCTGATTTGCACTTACAGGGTATTCACCAGCAACACAAACATGAAATGAGACCCTACAGACATGAAGACCCCCAAATGCAAACTAACTTGAAAAGGAAGCGCGAGCGCAAACTAGGAGTATCCAACCAAAGAAAAACCTCTTCACTCTTTAGCTTAACCCTATGGATCCATATGCAGCTATGTCCACTAGACACCAACAATAACAACTAACTCAAACCAATATAGTTAGTAATAGTGCCTAGTGGCATATACGGTTTTTCGAAGCTTATACTCTTTCCAAAGATAACTCTACAAAATATTTCTGGTGTGAAGTTCTTGTAAAGTTTAGAAATCAAGATACTTTAAAATATATTTTACTGAGTAAGAATTTTTCAATCAACTCAAATCAGATTTTGAAATAGCCCAAAAATCCTTTTATTTCAAAAGTAAGACAACCTTTTGGCAAACAAACCTGAATCATTCATCAATTTGTTTTTAATACAAAAGATCATTGAAAACAGTTATAAACACTTAATATCTATTGGTTTAGATATTTAACATCATTTAAAATCATTTTATATTGAAATAACTCTTTAAATTCAGAAAAATCAGATTTCTGTATTGGTCGCTCGACCCTGTTGCTTAGGCGACCTGGTTGGGCGATCGTATATTAAATAAATCCGAAAAATCAAACGATCGCTCAACATAGGTGCTCAAGCGATCTAATAGGTGACCTATCTAAAAATCAAGCTTTTCAATTGTCGCTCAACCTAATCGCTCATGTGATCTATTGGACGACTAAGTTTCTAAAATACACAGGTGAGCCGCTCGACCAGATCGCTCAGGCAATCGTGTCAGGCGCTCGACAAACAGCGGCTAAATCCCACTTCTGAAACAAGTTTTTATTCAACAAACAACATTCTATACATTGAAATCATCTTTAATATCTTCAAAAACATATATTCAATACTTTCAGTTCATACAGAATGATCAAACCACAATAAAACTCAATATCGACTAAAAGGGTGTGCTACCTATCTCTGTTAGTTCCAAGTCTTTCTTCTTCTTCCTCTTTCCTCTTAGTGTAGGTTCTGATCCCTTCTTCTTCTGCAACGCAATACCTTCTGGACGTAGATCTCTTCAAGAACTGCAAAGCTCCTTAGTCTCCTTCTCTTCTCTCTGTCTCTCTTCTTTTCTTTCAGCCGCAAGAGAATACAAAAGAATAGGTATACGATTAGTCGTATACCCTCTTAATAAAAACCCTATTTTAATCTTTATGATCCCATGTATCTCCCCTCCATCAACTCCTATACTTCTAACCAATCAAATTAAAAGATGGCCTTAATTTAATACCTACCCCATTATTTCATGATCCAACGGTTAGATTTGCATCAAACTCCTGATCTTCTTCATCAATATGATCACCTATATATTCCATTACAAACCATCAATAAGATCCACAATAGAATACTAATTGTTATTTAATTTAAATTTTTGAAATTTTTCGGGGTTTTACGTCCTGCCCTCCTAAAAGAAAATTTTCGTTCTCAAAATTTACCTTGTAATTCCGGAAACAAGTGTGGATACTTCTTCTTCATTTTTGACTCCAATTCCCAAGTGGCCTCTTCTACGGCATGATTCCGCCATAAAACCTTTACTAGTGGGATTACCTTGGTACGAAGGACTTGCTCTCGTCTATCCAAAATCTGAACTGGATGCTCCTCATATGACAAGTCCTCTCGCACCACTAGGGGCTCATGCTGAATGATGTGGGTGGAATCATACACATACCAACTTAACATCGACACATGAAATACGTTATGAACTCTCTCCAAACTTGCAAGTAATGCTAACCCATAAGCCACTAGTCCCACTGTGCCAACTATCTCAAAAGGACCTATAAACCTTGGGGCCAACTTGCCCTTTTTGCCAAATCGTTTGATCCCTTGAGATGGAGATACTTTCAAGAATACTTGATCACCAACTTCAAAATCCAAATCACGTCTTCTTGTGTCAGCATAACTCTTCTAACGACTCTGGGCTGTAAGTGTAAGACCCTGAAAATTTGTAGAAATGTTTTATTAAATAATAATCAGTATGTTATTGGGGATTTTACTGATGGATTATAATTATAAATATAGGTGATCACACTAATGGAGGACATCAGGAGATTGAAGTAAATCTGACCGTTGGATCATGAAATAAATGAGTAAGTATTAATGTAAGGCTATTTATTAATCTTGTATTCTCTGGTGGCTGAAAGAAATGAGAGACCGAGAGAGAAGAGAAGGAGACGAGGAGCTTTGTCGATCTTGAAGGTTCTGCATCAGTTCTGTGTTGCTGTAGAGGGAGAGGTCTACATCTACACTACGAGGGCAGAAGAGGAAGAAGGAAAACTTGGTTGAACAAAGGTAGGTAGCACACCTGTTTAGTCGATACTTAGTTTTCTTACGGTTTGATCTTCAAGTGTGGTATCTATGTTTCTACATGATTTGGAAGTATGATATATACGTTTTGAAGTTATTAGAGTTCATTTGAATACGTAGATTGTTGTTTGATGCATAAAAATTAGTTTTTGGAAGTCGGATTACTCGTTGTTTGTCGAGCTCCTGGCATGATAGCTTGAGCAATCTGGACGAGCGTGTAAAACCCCAAATTTTTTACATGATTTTATTGGTAAAAATTAATAAGCTGTGTGTATGTAGGGAAACTTGGTGGGCGAGCGTGCACTGAATCATAGGTTTAAAAATGGTCAAGCGGCAAAAATTTTATCAGGCAAGTATAAATACTTAACGTATTTACACTCGCAGGTTTTCGTTTTCTCATCCTTTGAGATTGAGAGAGATTTCGGCTGGTGATCTAGGGTTTTGGAGAGAAGCAGATCGTGTGTTTCCCGCCGATCGGATCTTTCAGAATCAGGGTGTTCAGAGAAAACCTTTTGCGAACAGAAGGAGAACTGGGTGGCGATCGTCTGTTGGACTTGCTGTTCTAAGAGTTGCCGTTGCAAGGTTTTGGAGCGTATAACTGTGAGTAGCATCGTTTTTATCTGATGTTTTTGGGTTTTTTCTATTGGATTTAGCTGTATGCATGATCTCAGAGAAATAACGATTCTCCTATGTTTTTGGATTAATTTTAGAAGTGAAAAATTACATGTTGTTAGATTAATTTCGAATCATGTCTAATAGTCTTTTGAAGATGGTAGGAGTATAGAAAAGTCGTTACAGAGGTGAGAAATTGGGTCAGCCATGGAGTTCTGGGAGTTACAAAGAGTCACGAGTCGTAGGTGGTGTTCGCCGAGTTGGCGCCTACCTAGCGCCAATAGGATTGAGTTAGCGTGAGATATAGTTTGGGTTTTCGCCAAGTTCGTGCTCATCTCGCACCAAACAGTTTTGGGTTCGCGCGAAGTGTCTTTTTGTATCGCCGAGTTCTCACCGATCTTGCGCCAAGCATTTTTAGTTCGCGTGAGACCATGTTTGGGTATACACCGAGTTGGGGCCGACCTCGCGCCAAGCGCCAGAGGTCAGCGGACCCACTAAACATTTGCCGAAAGGTGTGTCTGACCAAATAAAGCCAGTTTTTGATATTTTGGGGTTTCAATCTCTTAGCCAATGACTTGTTTAGGATCTTAGAGTTACTTTTATCTGTTCAAAACACCCGGAGATTATTAAGTCGAATTATTGGTAAATCTTAGGAGTTCCGAAGTAAATTTTGAAGGGCTATCGGTAGGTTATTTTACTGTTCCTGACACTAGGGGTTAATGAATTAATTTTCTCTTATGTTCTACACTTGTTCTTGATTGAGAAATTATTTAACCTGGTTTTACTTGATTTAGAGTTCTGAACTGTTTTTGTAAAGTATATCTTGGTGCAAGTAAATGGATTTTTCTGTCAGTTGGACATGTGCTTTAGGTTTGAATATTTACTGAGATATCATGAGTCGCTGTTCTGGTCCGGAGTGACCTGTGTTTAGCTGTGTTGTATTATACATGATGATGGATATGTTTGGTTTTAATGTGATGTCAGAGTTGAATTTATACGATGGTTTTTCTATTTTGGTTTAGCTTGTCCTGGATCCATGCTTAAGCTTAGTAATGTGATGGTATTGTTGGTTGGTGTAATTGCATGGCCTTGTGTGTTGCCACGACCAGTGTAGAGCAGCCATAAACCCTGAGTAGGCCTGGTTGTCAATGCCGAAACCCGGGGAGTAGGCCGGCATTGGATGACGAAACCCTGAGTAAGCCGTCATTTTAGAGTTTCTGAAACCCTGAGTAGGCCGGAACTATGTACATGGAGGTGTGGATGTCTCCTTGGCATGTCAATTAATCAATTTAACAATAGTCATGACATTGACCATTCGATGTGTTTTCAGTATTGTTAATGAAATATGATTGGAAACTATTATTGTTTTTGGATTTAACTTGGAAATTGTCTTGGTTGCTTTAATCGTACTGGCTATTTATCGGTGTATAATTTGAACTGTTGTTAACTATTTCTGCATGCATATGCTACTCGCTGAGACGTTCGTATCTCACTCTTTTGTTTTTGTTTTTGTTTTTAGATACTCTGGTGAGGCGACTACTGGGGTAGATCAAACTGAGACGTATAGGGAGGAAGATTACTATTATATTCCATAGACTTGTAGGTTATTTTGGATTGGATTTTTTATTTATTTAATGTTGGAAGTATAATAAAGTAGTTCGAGGTTGAACCATTTGATTTTAATAAAGTTGAATATTGAATTATTAGATAATAAATGTTTGTGCACTCTGATATGGTTTAGTTTAGGTGATTATCCAGCGATCACAATTATTTTTAGATCCTTACCTAACACTCCGTGAGACGTGTTATACCTTTATTGAACAACACGGATTCGGGGTGTTACAGAGCGTCTCGCCTGTGTATTTTAGAAATATTTTACGTATGTCACCCAACCAGGTTGCCTGAGTGATGGGTTGAGTGACTGTTAAAAATTGGATTTTGGGTAGGTCGCCCAAGGGGATTGCCTGGGCACCCACCTTGAGCGCCTATTGGTTTAATTTTTGTTTTAAAATTTCACGGCCGCCCAACCTGGTTGCCTGAGCAATAGGGTCGAGTGACCTTAACAGAAACCTAATTTTTCTTATTTTGAAGAGTTATTCAATTCCAAAATAATTTTAAATCAATTTTAAATACCTGAACCAAAAAATGTTGAGTGTTTACGACTGTTTTCAATGATTTTGTGTATTTGAACAAATTGATGAGTGATTTAGGGTGTTTGCAAAAAGAGTTGTCTTAACTTGAAAATAAAAGGATTTTTGGGTTATTTCACTATCTGATTTGATTTGATTGGGAAATTATTATTCAGCAAAAAAATATTTTAAAGTATCTTGATTTCGGAACTTTAGAAAAATCTTTACATCTGAACTATTTTGTAAAATTATATTTGGAAAGAGTTTAAGCTTCAGAAATCCCTATATGCCACTAGGCACTATTATTGAACCATGTTCGTTTGAGAAAATTATTATTGTTGGTGTCTAGTGGCATAGTTGCATGTGGATCCAAAGGGTTAAGCTTGAGAGTGAAGAGGTTTTTCTTTGTTTGGGTACTCCTAGTTTGCGCTCGCGCTTCCTTTGCAAGTTAGTTTGCTTTGGAGGGTCTGCATGTATGTGTGGATAAGCGGCCATCTCCATGTATTGATTCAAGTGCTGCATGCTGGTGGTACGTGCCTAACCTTGTAAGTTTTGTGCACAATAAGTTGATGACTACGCCTCTTGTCTCAATTGATATACGGGTTTGAGGGTCTTAGTAGCTTCGCTCATAAGTCGCGTTGTGGCGTAGTGAATGGAGAGTTTCTTTCAAAGACCTACTTGTCTTCATGAGTCCTACAATGATGTATGATGGATTAGGATGGATTAATTTTGATCTTGCTTATTTTGGAATTTATGTTGATGGAAAAGATTGTACTTGTTGAATTGTTTTGATTTGAGTACTATTTAATCTGTTGAGATTGAATTGTATCCTGCTTATCTCATTTATCTTTATCGAGCATGAAAGGATGACTATTTTAAGTATAACTGTTTATTCATGCATATTGTTACCTACTGAAATATTCGTATCTCATTCCTATTTGTTTTATTTTGATTTTAGCTAATACGCGTGAGAAAGACGTGGGGTTTGCTTCTGGGGTTGAGTTTGCTGATTTCCTTCCAGAGGACTATTATTATCCAGAGTAGTTAGGTTTTGAGATTGATATTGTTATTTGAGACATTGATTATTTTCTGTTATTTTATGGATTGATGTTTATGAGAGTGAGAGTGATAGAACCTATTTTACCAGACTTGATTTATATTTTGATGAAATGGTTTAGATGACTTTAATCACCCTTATTATTGGTTTTTATTAATGATAAGACTTCCACACTCTGATATAAATTGTTAAACGAATTGAATTTAATTGTTTGGTATTTAGAAGCTTTGGGCCCGTAGCACTTTGGATTCGGGTTGAGTGCTGGTTTTGCATTGACCTGGGTTCGGGGCGTTACAGTAAACAATCTTTGCTTGATCAAATTAACCTTTTCCACAATATCTTGCACAATCTAGGGTCCAATTTATTGTTTCTATCCAACTTCTACCCAACATACTGGGGAGTACAAATCCTGCCATAAAGTGCTTCATAAGGCGCCATCTGAATACTTGCTTGGTAGCTGTTATTATAGGCAAATTCAACTAACAGCAAATTTTGGCTTCAACTGCCACTCCAATCTAATACACAGCACCTAAGAATATCCTCCAAAGTCTGTATATTACGCTCAGATTGGCCATCTGTCTAAGGATGATAACTCGTGTTGAAACTGAGCTTCGTACCCATGGCTCCCTGAAATGCTATTGAAAATTAAATGTGAACTTTGCATCCTTGTCTGAAACTATAGAAACCGGCACTCCATGTAGTCTCACAATTTCCTTAACATATAATTCTGTGAGAGACTTTAACTGCTGTGAAGTGCTAATAGGTAAGAAATGTGCCGACTTCATCAGTCTATCAACAATCACCCAAATGGCATCCTCCTTCTTTACTGACAAGGGCAACCCAGACACAAAGTCCATGGTAATGTGTTCCCACTTCCACTCAGGAATGGAAAGTGACTGAAGTAATCCTGGTGGCTTACAATGATCAGCCTTTACTTGCTGACATGTCAAACACTTGGCCACAAACTCTGCAATTTCTCTATTCATTCCTGACCACCAATAAATAGCCTTAAGATTCTTGTACATCTTTGTACTTCCAGGGTGTACTGCATACCTAGATCTATGTCGTTTTGTCAGAATCTTATTCTTAATCTCTTCATCATCTGAAACACATATACGACCTCATAATCGTAATAAACCATCTCTCTCTGAAAAATCTGCAGCAGTCTCAGATCCTTCACTCATCAACTCTCTAGTCCGAATCAATTGTGGATCTGTCAACTCTCTCTTGAATACTCTGAATCAGATCAGGCTCTAGCTGTACACATGCTACTCTGATCACACCGTCCTGTGGCAAGCTAAACTCTCTATGCCAATCTCTAACTGAGTCTACCAATCTGCACTGACTAGTCATAAATGCTACTAAAGTGGCAATTGGGTCCTCAGCTGAACTTTTGCGGCTCAAGGCGTCTGCTACTATATTCGCCTTACCCGGATGGTACTAAATTGTAAATCTGTAATCCTTAAGTAAATCCATCCACCTCCGCTACCTCATGATAAGATCTCTCTTGGAAAACAAATACCTCAAGCTCTTATGATCAGAGAAAATCTCAAACTCTACCCCATACAAGTAATGTTTCCATAGCTTTAGTGCAAAAACTATGGTTGCCAATTCTAAGTCTTGCTAGGGTAGTTCCTCTCATGGGATTTCGAAAGTCTAGATGCATAAGCAACTACTCTGCCCTGCTGCATCATTACACACCCCAAACCAATCCTAGAAGCATCGCAATACACAGCAAATGCCTCATTCATGGATGGCACTATCAACACTGGGGCAGTGGTCAACCTTTGCTTCAACTCTTGGAAGCTCTGCCCACATCGATCATCCCACTGAAATTTTATTGCTTTCTTGGTGAGATTAGACAAAGGTGCAGCAATACGGGAAAAACCCACTATAAAGCGTCTGTAATACCCTGTCATACCAAGAAAACTACGGACCTTTGTAATTGTAGTGGGTCTGGACCAATCTGCTAATTCCTTGACCTTTTCAGGGTCCACAGATATCCCCTCACCTGAAATAATATGCCCTAAAAAGGATATCTGTCTCAGCCAAAACTGACACTTGCTGAATTTCCTATACAACTGATGGTCCCTCAAAAGCTATAATATCACCTTCAAGTGTCCAACATGCTCCTCCCTGGTCTTGGAGTAAACCAAAATATCATCTATGAATATCACTACAAAGCTGTCAAGATAGAGATGAAAAACCCTGTTCATAAGATCCATGAATACAGCTGGGGCATTAGTCAACCCAAAAGGCATAACTAAAAACTCATAATGCCCATAACGAGTCTGAAATGCAGTCTTCTCTACATCCTCCTCTAACACCCTCAACTGATGATAGCCCGATCTTAGATCGATCTTGGAAAACCAAGAAGCGTCTCCCAACTGATCAAATAAGTCATCAATCCTAGGCAACAGATACTTATTCTTAACCGTGACTTGATTAAGTTGCCTATAATCGATGCACATGCGCATGCTACCATCTTTCTTCTGAACAAAAAGAACCGGTACACCCCATGGTGACACACTCGGCCTAATATATCCCTTCTATAGAAGCTCATCTATCTGCTTCTTCAACTGCTCTTGTTCTGGTTTCGAAGCCTATATGGTGGCTTTGAAACAGAAGTTGTACCAAGTAACAGCTGAATTCTGAACTCAACTTCTCTAATAGGTGGTAATCCAGGTAGATCATCTGGGAAGACATCTACAAAGTCCCGGACTACTGGCACATCTGAGATGACAAGTGAGTCAACCCTCGGCTCGTCTGCCACAATGGATGCTACAAGTCCTATACGAGACCTCAACCCCTCACATCGGAAACAATGTGTACTCTGATTTGACACACTAACTCTCACAGTCCCCCTGTAACAATCCAGAGTAACATGATGTCGGAATAGCCAATCAATCCCCAAGATGATATCAAACTCTCCAATCTCCAGTGTGTGAGACATGGAAAAAAATCAAAAAATTCCTTTGTTGACTTCCTCTCAATCATCACACGGGATTAAAATAAAACAAAGAGTCGCCACCATTCAATTTAGGTGTGAATGGACACCAAAATATTAAACAAGCACAAAAGGCAATTTTAGGGTAAAAATAACCCTCCTAAAATAACAACCAGAGATGGGTAAGGGGATTAGGTTATGAACAGGGGAAGGTGTTAGGCACCCCTATTCATCCACACAAGGTGGTTGCCAGGCATTGTTCATGTTTTTCAAAGAAAAAAGGCTTGCTATAAAAATCAAGAAAAATCACAAAAAAGATAAAATTGTATGGTTTTTTTCATATGAATATTCTGATTGATCCAGAACTTTCAAATATGATCATACCATTCCTAGGGTTTCATGATCAAAATAAAATTGAGATGAAATCAAATAAAATCAATTTAAAGTGAAAAATCCAAAAATCTGGCTTCAAGTCAAATTCTAGAAATCTAGAAAAATGTGATTTTTATAAAATATTTCAAAATTGAACTTGAATAGTCCAGGACACAGATATAGCCCAAATTTCACATTAAATTTGAAAATCAAAACCAAAAATACCCACGTTGATGAAAAACACCAAAAGGGGAGAATTTAGACCATAGGGTCTTCTCTCAAAAATGAAAAACGATTTAAAAACCACATCATGAAACCCTAGAATTTATTTTCAGGCTTTTGGATCCAGATCTACCATCTTGATCATGATAAATCCAAGATCTTAGCCTAAAATCACAAAAATCACAAAAACAGTGCTGTAGGTGCAAATATGTGGAAAATCCAAATTTTATAAAAAAGTGGGGATCTCATGCTATAAACATCATAGATTCATGTGATTCATTCGGATATATCATAAAAAGCATTAAAACATGATCAGGATATTCAAAGTAGCCACATCTCACAGATTAGAGCACATGGGGGTCTACCCTACGGATCCACCTTTTCTCTTTTCCCCTAGATCTTTCTTCACGTTTTACGGCTAGAGAGGATTCTTGAGGTACTTGGAGATAGGTTTGGGTATACAAACACAATCAGAGGCTTTATTCTATAAAAAAAGGAAAAACAGATATGGGGTTCTATTCTAGGGATCCATATGTTCTCTTTTCCCCTTGCTCTCTCTTCACGTTTTACGGCTAGAGAGACTCTTGAGGTACTTAGAGGCAAGTTTAGGAATACTAGTACAAAAGATGGCCTTATTCTATAGCAATAGAGATGATCCTATTACATCTAGAATTGAAGACAGAAAAATAAAAGGGAAAAGGAACTTACCTGGATTGAGCAAGCAGAGCAGCATGGGTTCCTCTTCTTCTCTTGGAGCTCTTTAGTCTTCAAAATTTCGTGGCCTTTTGCTTGAGGAAAGGCCCTATATTTATAGGCAAACACAGGGGCATGGTTGGTCCAGGAGGATATAGCCTGGTCCTTAAGATAGAGTGAAATACAGAGATAATGCCCATCCATAGCCAACCAAGGTGGCTTCAGCGAATAAAATACGTAATTCGCTCATTTAAAGATATATTGGACTAAAGATAAAGCTCGAAAATCGAGAGAAGGATAAAACTCGCACGAGTCTTTAGTGACCGTAAATAATTTACGGTCCAACGGTGACCGTATTTGTATTACGGGCGCGCCTGACCGTAGATTGATTTCGGGCGCGACCGGCCCGTGAATGAAATACAGGCAAAGCTAGTTTTGTCAGTTTTTATGCATTTTTGCCCTGTTTTAAGCTCTAATTACATGTTTTTACTATTTTCTCATTCTGTAGTGCAATTTGGGGTGTCTACAGCTGCCCCCTCTTTGCTGGTAATTGGAACCAATTACAAGCAGAGAGCAAAAAGACCCACCAATTGCACTTTCTGAGATTTTTGTCTAACCAATTGCATTTTGTAAGGATTAAATGGGTGATTTTATAAAAAGAATTTATTGTGGAAGATTTGCTAGAAGTCCCTCAGCTTAAGGGCCAAATCCTCCTCTCTCCTCTCACTGAGCTCTCGTGGCTATGAAGTGAGATTTGAGACAAAAATTTTAAACAAAAGTGAGTATGGTGGCAATCCTTGCAACTTACAACTAATATAGACATTGATCTTTTGAAAATTGTGGAGAAAATGATAAAATATGCAATTTTTGGCTTTGCCCGTATTTCTACCACGGACCAATGCTGCCCGTATATTGAACACGGTCAAACGGGACCGTATTACTTTCACGGTCGTCTCAAGCCTGTACTGAGTTTACGGATTTTACTCTCTTCTTAAGCCCGCGACCGCGAACCCTTCTTCATTTCTGCTCGTATTCCAAGCCCTTTTTCTCTGCGACCGTGCTTCCTTCTCCGGTCCTCTCTTCTTCTCCAACAGTACCCAAGCTCGCCGCTTCCTCTCCGGCGACATCCAATTTCTCCGGCGGTTCAAATTTCCGGTGACCACGACTTGCTCATTCGGCCTTGGATGCTCTTGTTGGAATAGTGGTGTGTTTGACGACCATTGTTCCTTTGGGCGACTGTTGTTCTTCTCCCACTGCCGAGATTGATACACGTTCCCATTTCTTGGGATTTCGCTCAAGACTCTTCATCAAATACCATCCGTGAGTGTGTTCAAAGGTTCAACTTCCCTTTTGCTCATTCCTTAATTCGACAAAACAAGTATGTCGAAAAAAAGCAATTCCTTTTCCTTGACTGCATGCTTTGAAATGTCTCTTGAGTAATTCCTCCGAATTGTATGCTTTGCAATTTCTATTCTTGGATGAGCATTAGAGGATCACTTTTTTGCTGCAAATGATATGCTGCGAATACCATATACCTCTTCTGGAATGGCTGTGCAATTGGCCACAATGCCTTATTTTTGTTATGCCATTTTTCTGTTCTTGTATGTATTATCCTTTGTTGTACAATTTCTTCAGCTTGAATATTATACAATTTCTATTCTTATGTTTGTTGTTGCTAAACATGCCTATCTGTTTCCCAAAATGTTTTGAATTATAGCTCTGATCAAGCTCATGCTTTTGCTGCTGATTTTCTTCATTTTCCAACCTTTGAATACATCTTCAAATGCCAATCCATATGCTGATTTTTCTTGTTAATGATACCTGTGGTCTGTCACTTGCAATTTTTTTTCTGATCCCTTGATTGATTTTTCTGCATATCTTCTGAATGGGAAATTGGAATCTTTTCCCTTGAGTGGCTAGTTTCCAATTGAAGTTAATGGTCCTTTCTTTGTGGCAATTAGATTTCCGACTTTGCATTTCTTTTATTATCTCAGTGTAAGCACCTCATTTTTGCGCTCCCAAAAAGCCAGAAAATGTAAAAACCCGGCCAAGAAATCAAACCCTGAGGGGTGGAAAGTTGACCTTTTAATCAGATAAAATTTGGCCACCTTACTTTAGCCCAATGGATAGAGAATCCCGACACGGTTCCAGCACAACTGGGTTTGCAGGAATCGGAGTCCGGATAGAGGTTCTAAGGGCAGTCAAACTTAAGGGCAGGCAAAAAGTTGACTTTTTTCTCGGAATCCGTGCCAAGTGCTTAGCCCTAAGTCATTAAATAAAGGGCTCCGATACGAGTTTAACACAATTGAGTTTGCTCAAATCGGAGTTCGGATGAAGGAGATATGATCTGTCGAAGTTTCCGAGTAGCAAAAGCCGGAAACTGCACACGTGGTGCAAAAGCTGCACACGTGGCAGCCAACGCAGCAAAATATCTCAGGGACTAAATCTTAAATATAAAAATTTTGTACGGGCGATCCGTAGATATCAAAAAAGGTCAAATCGGTCGAATCGGTCAAGTCGAAGGGCAAATCCGTAATTTTTTGATTTGTATCCGGACACATATACCGGATACACTGCTTGTCCTTCATGGCCGGACTTCAAGACCGGATACATAAAGGTGTTCGCGCGAAATCCGCGCCACTTGGCCGACAGATTCGCGGCGGCATTAAATTTCAAAATGATTAAGTCATGTATCCGGCCTGAGTTGCCGGATACAATGGGAAGCTAGTGTATCCGGACTTGGAGTCCGGATACAAATAGGCCTTAGTGTATCCGGCCTGAGTTGCCAGATACATTAAGTTGCCTATAAATAGCAAACCAGCAGCTCATTTCCGGGGTTGGTCTTTTCTTGGCTGCTTTGAGCTCCCCTCTCCCACTTTTTCCCACGAAAACCTGGCCTCCTTTGCCCTTGATAACCTCATCACTCCACCCCAAAAGCCATCCAAGCCTTGATTTTCTCCTCCCTTTCCATTTTCTCGCCGAAATAAAGAGGAGGGCTTGCTGCTGCTGTGGAAGGGTGCCGTTCCAGCCATTGTCCCACCTTCAAGGAGGTCCCAGCCTACCTCTCCGGGGTTTGTAAACCCCCAGGTAAGACTTCCCGCTGTATTATGTGCATCATATATTAAATGTAGGTTTTTTCTGTGATTTTTTTTCTTCTTCTTGCCTTCTTGTTCTGCATGGCCTTGCTTTAGCATGGTTTATGCATGCTTTTGTTTTTTTATGGCATGAAGGTTACCAGAGGTAAGAGGTCCACGTAGGGTCCTTAGGGAAGTATGGGAGTCCCTCTTTCGCACATATTAATGTCCGCTAAATTGCTGTGGGTGATTTCGTTTCAAGCTTTTGAGGAGAAAGGTGTTCCTCCCGTTAATGTTATCTAATGTACCCCCCAGGATAAGCCCCCTTCTCTTTCCCTTCTTACGGCGCCTCCTTCTTGTTTTAAGCATGGGACTAGAGCTTTAGACTTTGCTGTTTTTTTACCTTCTTCGTGTTTTCTCTTGCACGCATGGCGATATGCATGGTAGAGCCTTATGGGTCATTATCTACTGTTGTGTATGTTACGTATTAGACTAGGCCTTCCATGTCAGGATAGTTACTGTCTTCATTATTCGAAAATCTGTCCATGTGAATATGCTATCTGTGAATGCATGCATGAAAGCATGATCCCCTTCCCCAAGGCCCCTTTACCTTGCTGTAAATCCAAGGGGAGAAGCCAAGTGTGGCTTCTCCCAATTCTGAACCTACGTGGGCCCTCACAGGGGCCCACGAGACCTTCAAAACCCTCCTGGGGGGCCTCTGAGATCTATCCTAAAAGGCCAAAACCCAAAAAGGCCAATTCCAAGGTGATCCGGATACTCAGGCCGGATCACCTATGGCCTCTGTGTATCCGGTCACTCTGACCGGATCACCTGTAGACCATGTGTATCCGGCCTGAGTTGCCGGATACACACAGAAGCGTGATTTTTGCTATATTGTGATATATTGCCGAATTCTGTGAAGATTAGCTTTCAAACCAATGAACCAGCAGGGTTTTCGGGCCAACCGGAAACCCAAGATGGGACTTGGACCACCGATCCAAACTTGGCACACTTGTGGGCCTTCCAACGGGGCCCACCAAGCCCAATGAACCAAAGCATGCTAATTGAACAAATTAAGTGAAATGAACGAATTGAACCGGGCGGGCCAAGCCCAATGCGGCCCACCCATGCCTTACCATATATATGAATGCATGAACTGCGTGGTTTGGCCGAGACCATGGGCTAGGGCCTGTCGGGCCCGCTAAAGCCCACCAACCAAACCAAGTTAGGGTGCAAGCCCTAAACCCCGAGGAACTGGGCTTTCGAAGCCCGAGGCCTGGATCATGGGCCCCAAGCCCAATGACCAAGCCCGCTTTGGTAAAAATTGAATAAAGATAAATTAAACTTGCTTGGTCACCATGTGGGCCCACCTAAGGGGCTCCCCAACCGATCCGGCCCCCCACCTGCATGAAAGACACCTAAGCTTCAACTTAAACCCTAATAAAAATTAACTCATTAGCCAAAGCCCACAAGGCCTCTTAGGGTTAGACAGAGGCCCGCCAAGGGCACACGGGCTTACCAAGCCCACCAAGGATATCATGGGCCTTCCAATGGGGCCCACCCAATCAGACTCAGAAAATCCAAAGATAAGCAAAGATAAAATTAACTAAAGGGACCCACACCACTCAGGTGGTCCCACCAAGACTTAACCGAATGCATGCTGGATTAGGAATCGGGTGAGAACCAAAAGTGAGAAAAGCTGACTCAAGTTAAGGAACCCACGGGACCCGTCATCCGACGGGGTGGATTGGGGTGTCTACGGACTTCCCCAGCCCGCAACCGAGAACCGACCTTAGAATCTCAAGCCGCAAACCCAAGCGCCCTAATTAGACAAAATTAGGCACCCAGGTGTCCGCCTGCACCCCATCAGGCGGTGGCGACTCCGATTACCCCGTGCCGCGTTTCCCACGCGCGCACAGCCTGGCGACTCTGCTGGGGACTTTGGCACTCAGCCCAGTAGGACCCTACTTAGGACCGAGTCAGCTCAAGAGGGACTTAGGCGATATTCTAGGAACTTTTGCTACCTCGCTTAGCAAGGCACGGAATACACGTAACTACGTGTTCTGGGGAGTCCTGCCACAAGGACGAGATAATTGCCTAAGGCAAGTGGAATTTAAGTGGTCCCCTGTGACCCTCCACTTACCTGGGGATTCTCCCAGGACATCGTAAAACGTGCCGATTCTGCACCTTACTATACGAGGCGGTAGGGATTCCTTTATCACCTAAATCCAAACCAAACTCGCCCATATAGGCATAGCACGCAGCCCAATTGCACACACGGGCACACCACCACACCATGGATGGATGAATGCGTAGATTTAAATTTTAAAAATTTCCGCATTGGTGTATTAAAACTGCGTGGGGTGACACGCACGAGGGAGGATGCGTGAATGATCCGACCTTTGATAGATGAGAGAATCGAATACTGCTACTTCTTTACCGAAACTTAGACCTCTCTAGCAGCCTACCCTTCTTCTTACTATGAACTGATCTTTGGGATGGAATTAGCACCTACGCTCCCGTGGCTTGCCGGGGAAAGCAGGGTAAACCCATCCCCCCAGTTTGCTGGAGTCCATTAGCACCACTGGTTTTTTGCCGTGGCACGCGAGGATCCAGTACTGGTCCAGACCCTTGTAGGCTTATGTCTCGGGCTGGGTATCCTTCCCCACCTAACGCGTTCGAATGAACTTTACGTTGAGCATGAGAGGGTGAGTAGGATGTGAATGATGAATAAAATTGGAATAAAATTCAGAGTCCATCAGGGGCAGCAACCCCCGCTTTTTGCATCAAATCGAGTAAACCCTAGATCACGGGCAACCTCAGCCCCAATTTAGGAAGCTCACCTAATTTTGATCAGGGGAACCACCCCAGATCCATGCATGAAGTCCTGTATGCTATGGGGCTTGACCCATTAGAGTCCGCTGGGAGCACTTTAAGTCCAGATTGGTCTTTTAGAGCAGACGAAAGCCGGCCAGATCAAACAGACAGACGAAAGCATTCCAGGGTACCAAACCCTAGATTTAGGGATTTTTACCCTACCCACTTTAAAAGCAATTTGTATCCTCCCTTTTGGCTCCCAACAGCCTTAAGGATGAATTCCTTGCAACTTTTGTAAATATCTTGTAAAAATTTGCCCTCGATGGCAAGTTGTAATTTCTCTATGGTCCGACACCAAAAACAGATGAAAGACAGAAAGACTGATTGGGACCTGAATGTGCTCCTCTACACAAGTACGTCTAGGAGTCGCGCCTTCATGAGCGCCAACCCCTAGGACCACACACCATGTGTGCCTGAGTTAAATTCCGTACTAGTTTTGTCTTTTGCTTTATTTTGTGAAGCATGTTAGAACTGCTAATGGTTATCTCTTTTGCTTGAAATTATGCATGTCTTAGGATTAACTTAGAGTCTTGGTGTGGAACCTTAAATTGATTCGGAATTTCGATCGGATAGTTGGCATGGCATCTTCATCCTCATCCGAGAGAACCCGTTTCCCTAGGATAGAGAAGTGCGCCTGGGATACTGTAACGCCCCGAACCCGGGTCAGTGCAAATTCGGCACCCGACCCGAACCCGGTTCGCTACTGTAACAACCCGAATTTAGTTCAACAACCAAATCCGAGGTGTTACTGGCCCATATCAATTACAACATGAATAACATACCAGACCAAAGAAAGCAAAATCCAATCCATATATTAAACTATCAGAGTTGCGGAAACAAGTATGTGCGGAAGTGTAGATCAAAATCCTCAAACAAGCATAAAGCTTGACCATCAGTCAGTAATATCAAAGTCTGGTAAAATGAACGGGTCACTATCTCTCTCTCTCATCTCTCTCATACATCAATCCATATAAATGATAATAAACCAATCAAAATGCTAAATCTATAACATCAATCCACCTCAGATGAGATCTGGATAATAATAATCCTCCGGCGAATACTCGGCTATCTCTCCCTGGAAGTCTAAGAGATCCCCCTCTCGCGTATCAGCTAAAAAAAAATGGAATAGAAGTAGGGTGAGATACGAATATCTCAGTAGGTAACACATGCATGATTAAACAGTTAATATAAGCAAAGTAACATTTCATGCACGATAAAGCAACATCGATAAATCAGGCTCGCATAATCATTTATACCATTCATGAACACAAAACAGTTTGATAAACAGTTCTAGAAATGATTTTCAGCAAGTTTTAATATAAGAACTCAATAGCCAAATCAATAGCATAATCCATGCATTGCCAGGATGTACTAAGCAGTCACATCCAACCAATATCCCAATCACATGCATCCCGCACGTGCACAATAATACTAATAATCATATCAAGTGTTGTGGTTTCAGTGTCATTGTAGGACTCACAAAGTTAGATAAACCTTTTGAGATGATTCTCAAACAATTGCTATACCACCGTGCGACTTAGGAGCGATGCTACTAATGATACTCAAGCCCCATGCGGCGCAGCTTAGACAAGAGCCGTAGTCACCGACTTATTGCACACGTACCCATCAGAGTTGGCATGTACCACCAGCATGCAGCACCAGAATCAATACATGGAGGTGGTTGCTTATCCACATGTACAGGGAATCACCAGCGGCTCACCGGGGTGTCCCTCCAGACATAGGACCTTCCCAGACAAACTAACTTGCAAAGGAAGCGCGTCGCATATAGGAGTAACTCAACCCAAATGACATATCCCTCAGCTATCTAGCTACGACTATGGATCCATAACCAGCTATGCCCACTAGACTCCAAAATTCCCTAAAGTATCATATTTCTATAAGGGTTGGTGCCTAGCGGCATATAATGGTTATATCTGTACATTCACTTCATTATTCAGTCATTCGGATTCTGAATTCTCTTTATAATGTCTTATGATTTATAATGTCATTTAGAAGTGTTTAGAAAATCAAATGGTAGTTAGGCTTTTCCAAAATCACATTTCTCCTTTTCCTTCAAAACTTGGCAACTAATGTCCTAAATATCTCCCTAATTTGTTTTTCTGTAAAACAGGGATTTAGGTAGTTTATTTTGGTCTTAAAGTACCTTAATTAATCATTAAAATTGTCTAAAAATAGTTTAGAATTGAATTAGGTTCGAAATTATGAAAAATTGGAAATTCTGCTGAGAGCGCCTGGGATCGCTCCGGGCGGTCATCAGTCGGCGGTAGTGCAATTTCGAGCGCCCACGGTCCGTCATCCCGCGGTCCACGGCGTCCTCAAAACTTTAACCAGCGCCTAAGATCGCCGATGAGCGCCTCGCACAGTCGAGGTCGGCGGTCTCACCAAATCGAGCAGAAACAGTTCTAAATCACGATTTTTCTCGTCTAAACTCATTCTAATGTATTTATAACATGCTTAGCTAACTAAATACAACTTTACATATCATAGAAACATGCGTTTGCGATTAAACAGAGATAAATCCGAATTTAAACCAAAACGGTGTCACCTACCTCTATACGCTGCTTCCTCCTCCTCTATTCTGCACAATGGCGAATCTCCGGCATAGAGAAATCCTCTGGACGATGAACGCACGCCCAGCCCTTCCTTCTTCTTCTTCTTCTTCTTCCCTTGGTCGCTCGAACAGTCGTCGCTTGCGGCTCTTCAATACGCGCGACAATACATGTATAAGAATTAGGTTAATTCTTTATACATATTTATACCCCCTGATCCTATGCATCTCCCATGCAACTCTTCTATACACCTTGCCCAATCAGAATACATACCTCGATATCTCACGATCGGACGGTCAGATCTGCGTCTAATTCTGGATCTCCGCTAAGTTGATCACCCCCTACAATATTAAAATGTTTCTATCAATCATAACTCTCGATAATATTATTTGCTAATTTAATTTATTATTTAAGGAAAATTCGGGGTTTTACAGATACCCCCTGGATCCGTGCTTGGACAAGGCAGCTCCAAGGGAGTGAGAAGATTGAATGGGAGCACAAATACCACATGGGACAGACTTTGTCCCTGTTAAATGTGCCGATTAACTGGGACATGATCCAAGCAGCATTGCTTTTCTGGGATCCCCAGCTTTCAGTGTTTCGATTCGGGATCAACGAGTTGACTCCCACAATTGAGGAACTTGACCTGTTCCTCCGATTTCGTGACCTAGGAGAACCCGCTAGGCCAAGTCTCAAAGAAAGCTACAAGAATGAAGCTTGTGTTTTCTTTGGCCTCTCAAGGGGAGAATTCCAGACCTTAGGAGGTGACAAATCATTTACTCGGGTCTCCAAAACATTCCTAGCTGAGAAAATAAGAAACAAAAAGCAGGAAAGACCCCGGGCTTGGTTTGACACCTTCACCCTTGTGGTTCTGTCGCAAATTTTCTTTCCAACTGGGGGAGACACCATTAATTTGGCCCTCATGGAAATTGTGGATCAACTCAGGGTAGGATACCGGATCATGCCACTAATCCTAGCTCAACTGCTCCATTCCCTAACTTTGTCCAAAAACGGAACTCGGAGGTTTCAAGGGTGCGCTCCCCTTCTCCACATTTGGCTGCAAGACCACCTGACGGTGTCATCACCTGTCAGTGCATATTACAAGGCAACCGGCGACAAAATCCATTGGTTGGTTCAAAGAGAGATCAAACCAGACCTACCAGCTCGTGAGGATTGGTTTAACCACTTTCTCCGCCTAAAGGGAGAAACGGACATCAGATGGTGGGGTACATACAACATTCCCTACACCCCCATCATAGCTTTCAAGAAAAGAGAGGGACTTTCCCTGATAGGCCTTACCCATGCCGTGCCGTACTATCCGATCCGGGTTCTGAGACAGTTTGGGAAACCGCAGGGAATCCCGGTCAAGGACGACTTGGGCAATTTGACTGGTCCACTCACAAAGGGACTAAGGACCCAACTGCTGATGGAGTGGAAGACAGTGTGTGTATGTCGAGAAGACATCTTCACCGAATCACACTTTCAAGACTACAAGCAATGGATAGCTCGGGAGTTTGGCCACGACGGCCCCCCACCTCTTCAGCTTGTCGCATCAGGCGACATTCCGGTTCCGCCCCCTAACACATATAGGGACAAGGTGGCCGAACTGCAGGAGACCCACTCCCGTATCCATTTAGCTTATGTGGATTCGGAACGGGAGAGTAGGCAGGCCAATACGGCCTTGCAACACGAAATGGAATTGGTGCGCAAGCGCGCCGAGGAGGACCGACGTCTGCGGAACAAGCTTCTGCGAGCCTTGATGAGGCAAGACGTGTCCTCCCACTATGATGATGACCAACCTAGCTAGACTTTGGCTTTGTTGTATTTTGATAAGCATGATGATGTACTTTGTGCCGCGGCGGCGCTTTTTAATTGAAGCATGAATTTATTTTCACTACGCTATGTTGTTCAAACTTAACAAAACAAGAATTTGAAATAAAAGAATTAATTCCCTCCAATAGGGCAACTCGGTCTCCGACAGACCACCTCTTCTCAGATAATTGCAATATTCCTGGTCGCTGCGACCACCTAATTTCCTTTGATTGCGTCTCCCCCATTGAGATCGCAAAGCCCAGCAAGTGTTAAAAAACACCCGAGACTTTGAGCTCAGATCGCACCCGTTTGCATCTTTTCAAGATCAGGCGGTCTAACCTATGGGGCACCGAAGCCACCGACGGATGAGTCGGATATTGGTGGAGGATCGTCCTGGCATAGCCTACCCCTTTTAGTGACACCAAAGCCGCCGGTGATTGAATCGGATATTGGCTGCGGGGCGTCCGGGTACTACTAGCCGAAACCCTTGGGGCACCGAAGCCACCGACGGATGAGTCGGATATTGGCGGAGGATCGTCCTGGCATAGCCTACCCCTTTTAGTGACACCAAAGCCGCCGGTGATTGAATCGGATATTGGCTGCGGGGCGTCCGGGTACTACTAGCCGAAACCCTTGGGGCACCGAAGCCACCGACGGATGAGTCGGATATTGGCAGAGGATCGTCCTGGCATAGCCTACTCCTTTTAGTGACACCAAAGCCGCCGGTGATTGAATCGGATATTGGCTACAGAGCGTCCGAGTACTACTAGCCGAATCCTTAGGGCACCGAAGCCGCCGACGGATGAGTCGGATATTGGTGGAGGAGCGTCCTGGCATAGCCTTCCCCTTTGTGAGGCGCCGAAGTCAATGGTAATTGAACCAACGACTAGCTAAGGCACGCCCGGGAACTACTAGCCGAAGTTTGGCGCCAACGCCGCCAGTGGATGAACTGGAGATTGGCCAAGGTGCGCCTGGGTGCTGCTTCCCAGCCCACCCCCTGCAGAGACCCTGCATTGGTCCAACCCTGTGATTCTGAGCTCAAACAAAGCCCCTTTAATTGAAGGTTCTCTTTTCTTGCCTAGCGACTAAAATAGACCAGCTTTCAGAAAAATAGGGTTCTCTCTCCCAGTCACCTCCGGGCGACTAAAATAGATCAGGTTCCAAAATTCTTTGGGTTCTCTCTCCCAGTTACCTACGGGTAGCTAAAATAGATTCGGCAATTAGGGTTCTCTTCCCCGGTCGTCTCAGGACAGCCAAAATAGGTCAATCATCATGATTCGTTAGGGTTCTCTCCCCCAGTTACCTGCAGGTAGCTAAAATAGATCTGGTTATTAGGGTTCTCTGTCCCAGTCACGCCCGAGCGACTAAAATAGATCAGTGTTCAAAATTCTTTGGGTTCTCTCTCCCAGTTACCTACGGGTAGCTAAAATAGATTCGGTCACCAGGGTTCTCTTTCCCAGTCGCTTCCAAGCAACTAAAATAGATCAGCTTTCAAAAAATAAGGTTCTCTCTCCCAGTAGCTTCCGAGCGACTAAAATAGATCAGTTGATTCAAAATTCAGGTTCTCTTCCCTTGTTGCCTTAGGGTAGCTAAAATAGATCAGTTAGTCAAATCATCTCATAAAACAAAAAAATAAATAAATAAATGAATAAGTTCAATCAGATAAAGTTGTGTAATCAACTTGTGTAAAATTGTACTAATACCTGCAAACTGTCCCCCAGGCACCCAAAGATTGCTTTCAGAAGCCCGTACCTGTTAAGATCGAGGAGAAGGCTCGATATGGAACAGCAAGGAGAGCAGACGCCGCCAGGGCAGCAGCCTGCAGAGCCCAGTCATGCACAAGTAGTTAGTGAGATGCAACAAAGGATGGACAGCATGAGTACCATCATCCAAGAGCTAATGACAGAGCTGAGAGAGTTGAGGCAGGCCCCGCCAGTGGTACCAGTCGCCCAGCAGCCGCAGCCACAGTTCCCGCCACAAGCGGAAGTGGCGCCACCGCCACGCCCAGTGAACCCCCCTCCCCTAGCACCACCACCTCCACCACCGGCAGCACCGTTCCACATTGCACAACAAGATCAATTTCTGCCTATCCATCTGGGACAAGGTGATGAGGACTGGTACAGAACCCAGGAGGTGCAGTTTGAAGAGAAACTGACAGCAGTGAGGGAGGAGAACAGAACAGAAATGGCCGCCCTGAAGGAGCAGCTCAAGCAGCTCCAACCTAGCATAGTGCAGAGTGAGGCTACCCTGGAAAGCCTCTGCTTCTTTTCAGACATCCAACTCCCGACTAAGTTCAGATGCCCTGAGTTGCACCAATTCGACGGCACCGGGTGCCCACTAAACCATTTAAGGTCGTACTCAGGCGACATGTGTCAGTACGCCAAGGAAGAGCGAATCATGGTGCAATTCTTCCAAAAGTCATTAACTGGGGCCGCTTACTCTTGGTTCCTGAGTCTAGACAAGGCCAAGATAAAGACATGGAATGACCTGGCAGCAGTCTTTATCCAGCAATATCGCCTAAACAGTCAGATAGTGCAGATAAGGGCAGAATTTCAGAGGCTGGCTAAGAAGAGTCAGGAATCAGTAAGAGAATATGCCAAACGCTGGAGGGAGTTGGCAACGCTGGTACAGCCGCCATTGCTAGAACAAGAGATGACGTCATTGTTTATTGCATCATTGGGCCAACCTTTCTTCACTCTGCTGCTGGGGCAGAGTACGTCAAACTTCAATGACCTGATCTCGACTGCAGATCGGATTGAAGATGCAGTAAGGGCCGGAAAGATAGATGGCAGTGGGCAGAGCGCTGCGCCGAGGAGGCCAGTAACAGGACAGGCCGGCAGAAACCAAGGGCAGGAGCCCAGGAGGCAGGAACAGCAGGCAGTGAATTACGTGCACCCTGCACAACCCCATCATTTCTCTCAAAGACCAGAAGCCGTGGCACCTCAAGGGACCGGGCAGGCTGCTTACCAAGGGGTAAGAAGGACGAGAGAAGAAATGGAGGCCAGGATGAAACGGGTTTTTACCCCGCTCCCATATGCGCCGGTAGAATTGCTACCCACTTTGCTGAAGAAAGGGTACGTGCAAGTCAAGCCTCCGAATCCTCGCTTAGTCAATGCCAGGAGCTATAATGCAGCTGAGAGATGCGAGTACCACTCCGGTGCTCCGGGGCACCATACCAATCGGTGCTGGGACTTGAGGCACGACATCCAGGACCTGATTGACAGCAAGCGCATCACGGTTGACCCGCCAGCACCACCTGCCCAGACTCCAGCAGCTGGCGTAACCACAAATCCGCTCCCAGACCACTCAAAAGCCTCCACTAGTAGAATGGCGAATCAGGTGAGCAGCGATCAGGGCACCGGGCAGTTCGACCCTTCTACACTTATTGGCCGACCAGGGCAGACAGTGAGGGTGCAGCTTCGAGCAGGAACCCCCTCGGCAGCAAGGGTAGTTAAGGAAAATGCAGACGTCCACATCTGTGTTATAGAGGATGAACCGCAGAGCAGTGAGGAGGTCTCGGGGCCATGGAATCCGGTACAGTGCGGATGGATCAGTGACTCCCCATCCCCTCCATGCAGAGAAGGAATCGGCAGTTCCGAGGGACCCTGGTTCCGAAATGGGCCACCGGACACAGATGCGTCAGTGGGCAGTTCAAAGGTACCCCTGCAGATATCTACCGGATGGCCACCCGAATACATGTCTGCGACTTCAGAGCCGGACTTGCAATCCCTCTCCGATCCCCTATCAGCGGAGCCAAGTTCAGAATCCTCTTCCCACGGCACGTCGGAGTGGTTCGTCCCCCCTTATGCCACGGAAGAAGAGGAGCCACCATCCACTCCTGAACTTGCAACCCTGCTTGATCCATATGAGAGTTCAGATGAGTCCCCTGATACGGACTCAGAAGACACATCGGCAGAAGAAAGCAGGGCAGTGAACGTTATCGAAGGAGAGGGCAGTGACTTCCCCACTAATCTCCCTCTGGTGCATTTCCACCCACACACAGACCAAGGGTTTTTCTACCCCACCCCTTTTCCCAACCCCTCCGCCCCCAACATCCATGACATCATGGACTCACCTCCACAAGACCCTTTCTCCCTTTCATTTGAACCACCCACCCTCAACCTTTCACAACTCAACCTGGAACCACCCTCTTACAACAGGGTATCCCCACCTTACCCCACTACATCTTTCCACCTGCAAGCCACCTCCGCAACCACCATTGAAGCAGAAATCGACCGAATCACCCGATCCGGTCGATACATAAACACCGATCCCCCACCCGCACTAGAGGGAGAGGAAGCAGAAGCAAAAGTGAAAAGGAAAGAAAAAGGGAAGGACGTGGTCACAGAATTGCCACCGACCCTCAAGAGAAAGGGAAGGGCCACAGAAGAGGAGGTCACAGATTTGCACCACAGCATCTACACTCCCGAATACGATCTCCTCCAACAGTTGAACAAAGTACCCGCCCAGATATCCATAATGAGACTTCTGATTGTCTCAGAGAAGCACCGGGCAGTGCTGATGAAGGTCCTGGGAGACGCACACGTACCAGCAAGCATTGATCCGGAACAGCTAGGGGCAGTGGTGTCAGTGATCATGGCTCCCCAAGCTATCTCCTTTTCTACAGTAGACTTGCCATCTGAAGGGTGCAATCACACCGAGCCGCTCTATGTAACCGTGAAGTGTGCGAATCTCATCGTAAAATGTGCCATGATTGACAATGGGTCGGCGTTGAACATATGCCCGATGAGAACGTTTCACAGTTTACAATTGGATCCTTCAGTGATCAAACCAAGTGGGCACAATGTCAGAGGCTTTGACAACGCCCGAAGGGACTCGTTGGGAGAGGTCACCTTGGTAATCATGATCGCAGATAGGCCCTTTACCATGGAGTTCGAACTCATGGATATCAACGCCTCATTCAACTTGCTGATTGGGAGGCCGTGGCTGCATCAGGCAGGGGCAGTATCTTCCACACTGCACAGAATGGTCCGGTTCGTGTCAGGCAACGAACTTATAACAGTACATGCTGAGGATCACCGAGAGTTCGAAAGGGTCGGGGTACCCTATGTGGATTATGAGTTGCCCACCACACTCAATTTCCAAGCAGTGGAGATGGTGCAGGTGAACCGTATCCCTGAAGCTGAGAGGGGGCGACGACTCTCGAAAAAGAGGAGAAAGTACATGTTCAGCGCTGCTGACTGCGCAGACTGGGGTCTCAGAGCCGGCGATGGACTGGGCAAGTATAAGCAAGGAATTAAGGCAGCCATCCGACCTTATGAGCAGACTACTGGTTTTGGACTGGGGTTCAGACCACAGCCAGAAGACTACTCCCGACTCCTTGGGAACCGTGCCGAAAGAAAAAGGGCAAGAACTGAAGGAAGAGAGCCCCATTGGCCTATAAGCGTGCACGGGAACTTATATCACCGCTTCGCTAACATGGAGCGTGAGGCGGCCCAAGCTATCGAGAACATAGTCCCCCAGGGATGGGGAGATGAGTTTTTGGAAACCCCTGCTGCGGAAGAAGACTACCTGCAAGGCCTAGCTAAGATGCTCTGGGAAGAACCACCCTCTATGGAAGTGATTGGGGATATAGTGGGAGTAGACCCGTTGGTTCCTGAGGGGTCACCAGATGGCCTACCAGCACTAGTCGCCCTGGACTCAGTCGACGAAGTCACCGTGGCCTTCGCCCCACCAGATGAGCAATTCATTCCTGATGGGATCCCGATCAATTCTGCAATTGTGATGGAAGCGCCGCCACTTGCCCCCATTGAGGAATCCAAAGAAGAAGGTCCGGTCATGTATGTCTACATGATGGAAGGGCGAGACAGCTCAGGAGCACCAACCCGCAGGCCAAGGTCGCCTCCTCCACGCCCCTATATCCCGCACCCTGGAACTCGCGATGGTTTAAACCGCATGTTCCGTAGCATGCCCCAAGTGCTAGGGCCGGTACCGGAAGAGGCATACCATGCAGCTTATGGCAAGTGGGCACCACCAGCTTACTCTTCTACAGTTCCTGGGATACCAACTGGGATACCCATAATGTTTGCACCCCCCAGAGTTGACCCGGCCAACGAAGTCACCATCGCGTATGCGCCACCTAGGGACGAGATACCGTGGGCCATCCCCATCAGTGGAGCATGGATGGGGATATCATCAGAATCTGGCCCCCAGTCAGAGAGGAGCCAGAATAAGCCAGTGGGAGGCGCAGTACATGATCCGATCTGCCTATCTTCTGACGACAGCGCCAACATGGTACTAGCTAAAGAATCGGAAGCGGCAATCGTCATCAACAAGGAAGATCGGGCACCACTCAAAAACTGGAGCGCCACGCCTTTTGCCATCAGCAAAGCTACCATTCCAAAGGGGGTTCCTATCACCTCTGAAGTTTCCATTGTAGCTACTGCTAAAGTTTTTAATGAATACCTGAACTCTTCTTACTACTTGCATTTGTTTGAAAAAGAAAATAACAAAAATGAACAACTTGAGCATCGCGATCTTAGTATCAATCCCGACGCACACCCGGAAAGTCTGGGGCACGGGATAGGTAATAAGGTTGCCATAAGTGAACAAGAAAAAGAAACTGAAAAGCCAGTGCAGATGGCAATAATAAATGAAATGCATGAGCCAGTGTCCAAACCTGAAAACAAGCAAGAACTCGACAAATCAGATTGGGGCACTCGCCCATCGCAGCAAGAAGATTCAAACATCGTCCCCTGTGAGCCTTTTGAACATGAGGACGATGATGAATCATGGGAGACCCCGCTTGAATTCCAGCTTGCATTGGAAAGGCACGAAAAGGGTCTCCAGGCTAACATTGAGGAAACAGAGTCAATTGACATAGGTGAAATAGCACAACTAAGGATCCTCCAAATTGGTAAAAAGCTGTCACCATTATTGAGAAAACAGATGTTTGATTTTCTTAAATCTTATTCTGACGTGTTTGCATGGTCATACGAGGATATGCCCGGGTTAGACACGGACTTGGTTGTGCATCGGTTACCAACAAAGTCTGAGGCCGTACCTGTGAAACAGAAGCTCAGGCGCACGAAGCCGGAGTGGGCCCTGAAGATCAAGGAAGAGGTCACCAAGCAGTTGGATGCCGGATTCCTGCAAGTAACTCACTACCCGGAGTGGTTAGCCAACATCGTGCCAGTTCCCAAGAAAGACGGGAAAGTCAGGATGTGTGTTGACTATAGAGATCTGAACAAAGCGAGTCCAAAGGACGACTTCCCATTGCCGCACATTGATGTACTGGTGGATAATACAGCAACGCATTCGATGTTCTCTTTCATGGACGGTTTCTCTGGTTACAACCAGATAAGGATGGCACCTGAAGATATGGAGAAAACATCCTTCATCACGCACTGGGGCACTTACTGCTACCGCGTGATGCCGTTTGGATTGAAGAATGCGGGTGCTACGTATCAGCGTTCAATGACCTCAATATTCCACGACATGATGCACAAAGAGATGGAGGTGTACGTGGATGACATGATAGCGAAGTCTAAGGAAGAAGAAGACCACTTGGTGAACCTTGGAAAGATGTTCGACAGACTCAGAGAGCACAAACTTCGGCTCAACCCAAACAAGTGTGTGTTTGGAGTGACTTCAGGAAAGCTGCTCGGCTTCATAGTGGGCAAGCGAGGCATCGAGGTTGATCCTGTCAAAGCAAAGGCAATTCTGGAAATGCCTCCTCCGTCGACAGAAAAGGAAGTGAGAGGATTCCTGGGCAGATTGCAGTATATCAGTAGGTTCATCGCGCAGATGACCCCCGTGTGTGAGCCTATATTCAAGCTGCTAAAGAAAGACAACCCTGTGGTTTGGAATGATGACTGTCAGGTAGCATTCGATAAGATCAAGACCTATATGATGAGTCCGCCGACATTGGTCCCGCCTGTCCCGGGACGACCCTTGATCATGTACCTGACAGTCTCCGAGACGGCTGTAGGATGTGTGTTAGGGCAACACGATGAGAAAGGGAGGAAAGAACAAGCAATCTATTACTTGAGCAAGAAATTTACCAACATCGAAGTCAGATACACAGTGCTTGAAAAGACGTGTTGCGCACTGGTCTGGGCAGCTCAGAAGCTTCGACACTATTTGCTTAGTCACACAGTCTTACTGATCTCCAATCTGGATCCATTGAAGTACATCTTTGAGAAGCTGATCTCCACTGGTAGGGTTGCCAGGTGGCAAGTCCTTTTATCTGAGTATGACATTGTCTACACAACTAGGAAGGCAATAAAAGGGCAAGCTGTGGCGGATCACTTGGCAGAACATCCACTACCTGACTACCAACCGCTTTTGACTCACTTCCCGGACGAAGATGTGATGTGTACAGAGTCTGCAGATGATACAGAAGAAACCAAGTGGCAAATGTTCTTTGACGGGGCAGTGAATGTAAATGGAAAAGGGATCGGAGCAGTGCTAATCTCCCCAGACGGTGTCCATCACCCGATAGCAGCAAAACTTCTGTTTGATTGCACTAGCAACATGGCCGAATATGAAGCATGTGTGCTAGGCTTGCGAGCAGCAATCGAGATGCATATACAAGAGCTAAAAGTATTTGGTGATTCAAGTCTTATCATCTATCAAGTGATGGGAGACTGGAAGACCAGAGATGTGAAATTAGTGCCATACCAAGAGCTGGTCAAGGAATTAGAAGAGGAATTTGAAAGCGTGACATTCGACAACATGCCACGAGACGGGAACCGATTTGCAGATGCACTAGCCACACTGGCATCAATGGCCACCATCACGAATAATGCTTGGGTGCAACCACTGGAAATAGAAATTCGGCGCTACCCTGTTTACTGCTTCAGTGTTGAGAAAAGCACACCCGAAGAGGAGCCTTGGTACACAGATATAGAGAGGTATATAAGAGACAGAATCCTGCCAGAGGGTGCCTCAGCTGCAGAGAAGCGAACTATACAGAGGTTGGCAGGGCAATACTTCTACAGTGGAGGTAGGCTGTACAAGAAGTCATACAACGACTCTCTACTGCTATGCGTCAGGGAAGCCGAGGCGCAGAGATTAATCGAGGAGGTCCATGGAGGTTTGTGCGGCGCACACATGAATGGGCATATGCTAGCAAGGAATATTCTAAGGATGGGCTATTACTGGACGACCATGGAGGCAGACTGCTACGCTCATGTCAGAAAATGCCAGTTATGCCAGATTTATGCCGACAACATCCATGCACCGCCGAATACGCTGTACTCCATGACATCACCATGGCCGTTTGCCATCTGGGGAATCGACATGATAGGCCAGGTTCATCCCATGGCTTCAAACGGGCATCGGTTCATCTTAGTGGCAATTGACTATTTTACCAAGTGGGTAGAGGCCATATCCTTTGTGAATGTAAAGAAGTCTCATGTGCTCAAGTTTATCAGAAACAATATAGTCTGTCGCTACGGAGTTCCGGAAGCGATCATCACTGATAATGCAAAGAATCTGAATAATAAGGACATGGAAAAGATGTGTGAAGATCTGAAGATCAGACATCTGAACTCCACGGCATACCGGCCCAAGATGAATGGGGCAGTAGAGGCTGCCAACAAGAATCTGAAGAAGATACTTGAGAAAATGGTGGTCACTTACAGAGACTGGCATGAGAAGCTGCCCTATGCACTACACGCCTATCGGACGTCGATTAGGACATCGACCGGGGCAACCCCGTTCTCCTTGGTATATGGAATGGAAGCAGTCCTCCCAGTGGAAGCACAGATTCCATCGCTCAGAATCCTAAAGGAAGCAGAGATCAGCAACGCCGAATGGGAAGAATCCAGATTTGACCAGTTGCAATTATTAGATGAAAAGAGGATCAAGGCTTTGTGCCATGGCCAACTCTATCAACAGAGAGTGGCGCGAGCCTACAACAAGAAAGTGAAGCCACGACAGTTCAAAGTGGGAGATCTGGTACTGAAGAGAATCTTTCCTCATCAAGAGGACAATAGAGGGAAATTCAAGCCAAACTACGAAGGGCCATTCGTAGTCCACAAGGTTCTGTCCCGAGGAGCACTTATCCTGCAAGAAATGGACGGGGCAATTTTTCATGAGCCGATAAATTCGGACGCCGTCAAACTGTACTATGCCTAGGATCATTCTGATTGGGAAATGAAGAGAGGCCATCCTTGACTCTCCTTAAGACTGTAAATCCTTCCAAATACCTTAAAATTCTCCCCTAGTTAAGCAATTTTGAGCCTTAAAAATTCTTTCAACCCATTGCAAGTGTTCTACACATCAAACGGGCATTCCTGGCAAAACAAAAAAGAAACAGGGCATTCTGGCCCAGAAAAACCCCAAAAGGAAAAGAAATTGCAATAGAAAGAAGAAAACAAAAAGAAAAAGAAAGAAACACAGAAAATGGGGAAATGTTTACCCAGCAAAAAATATAGAGATACAAATAAGCCAGGATGTAAGTCCCGCCAACAATAAAAGTAGCACACTTTGCAAACCCAAAAATTAAAGCTTTTTGAGCCGCTTATCCTTTCTTTCATAACCAAGACCAAGCCTATGTTTCGTCCTATCTCTAAGACCTCTCGGATCCCGAAAAGAATGGTCAGGGCAAACAGCTAAGTCGGCATTCGTCAACCATGACGGAATTCAGAGCTCCTTAGAAAGGCTAGACACAGTGAAAACCCGAAAAAAGGGCGTTGTGTGGTTAGTCCCAAAAAAAAAAAAAAAAAAGAGCTGGTCACATCTGGATTAAGCAGAGCAAGGTGCAGAGGAGAGCAGTGACAGTGGAAGGCAGTAAACTGAGAAAATTGCACAGATCTGAAAGGTTCAGACCGGCCGGTTGCGCCTGAGTTAAAGACTTCACAGTGGCCTGTGATGACGATGCTACTGAAAATACCAAGCACTCCAAGTCTCGTCTGACCATGGAAAATTTCTTTGATATTGCAAACACAAGCACACACTAACACACCTGTCTTCTCTATAATTGTTCTGCTTAACTATTTGAGGCTCCGCAGCGGGCTATTAACCTGAGTTGATAGTCTCTCAACCTCGGCGGGGGCCCTTTCTAGTTGCAATGGGCAAAAGCCTCAGAGCGAAGAAAATAAGAATACTTTGCATTAATCACCAGCTAGTCCAAGACTGACCTTCTTGTTCCCTTCATGACTTCATAGGTACAGCAAAAGTGGGATGATGGATGTCTTCTCCAAAGATCCCCAGTGAAATCCTTTCATCAGAAGGAGCATGATACTTGCCTGGAATTCCCAGTAGAGTCCTCTCAGGCGAGTGATGCCCGACAATGAAAACTTCTCAAGCCTCGCCCAGTCTGAAGAGGCCGGCCTTGCGAAGGAGGGCAAGCATGAAGAACTCAAGCCCAGGCAAAGGGAAAACGCCTTATAAAGGAAAATGGCAGAGTGAGGAATCCCCGCTTATCCCCAGTGGAGCATCCTTCCCAGGGGGACTCCCACGCTCGCCAGTAACAAGGATTGAATCAAAAGAAGAGGCAATGAGGAAAAGATTCCTTCCCAATCCCCAGCAACAGTCATACCAAGCTAGGGAGCCTCTCCAAGAGAACAAGCCGGCACTATCAGAGAAGGGACAAGAAGACATAAAGAAGAATGAGCATAAATGAAGATATCACCGGGCAAGATGGCCCCTTTTGTAATTTTGATTTCACACTTTTGTAAATAGATTAGAGCAGATGTGTGGGCACCTTGAGACACTGGGCAGCGCTGGAAGCACCTCCTCACCAACAGCAGCTCCTTTTCCACTCCTCCTTCCCCTTTTCTCCGTTCGGTCCGCACCCTAACCCAACCTCTGGCCGTCAAAAGAAAGATAAGCTTCAAGTAAAAGACATAAGAGGGATCAAAAGTCTGAAGTCACCCTAAAAGCTTTAATGGAACAAACAAGAAGAAAAGAATGTTGTCAAGTATCTGGCGTCGACGCCGAAACAGGTCGGCGAGCTCAAGCCCAACCCAATTTCTTTTAAACTTAAATCAAAGGCTGAAGAGTTGCCCTACAAAAAACCCGAAAGAAAAGGGTAAGGAAACTCTGAAGCCAGGGAGTGACGCCACATGATTTGGCCGCTTCCCTCTCAAAGCAAAAATTTCAAAGGATTAAGGTCGTCAACAATGTCGACAGAAATGCCAAGCGCAAAAACGAGATTCTTTTTCTCTTTGCCGTTCATCCGCAAGGTGACTCCGGCAAAGAGGGGCAGCTGTAAGCACCTCATTTTTGCGCTCCCAAAAAGCCAGAAAATGTAAAAACCCGGCCAAGAAGTCAAACCCTAAGGGGTGGAAAGTTGACCTTTTAATCAGATAAAATTTGGCCACCTTACTTTAGCCCAATGGATAGAGAATCCCGACACGGTTCCAGCGCAACTGGGTTTGCAGGAATCGGAGTCCGGATAGAGGTTCTAAGGGCAGTCAAACTTAAGGGCAGGCCAAAAGTTGACTTTTTTCTCGGAATCCGTGCCAAGTGCTTAGCCCCATGTCATTAAATAAAGGGCTCCGATACGAGTTTAACACAATTGAGTTTGCTCAAATTGGAGTTCGGATGAAGGAGATATGATCTGTCGAAGTTTCCGAGTAGCAAAAGCCGGAAACTGCACACGTGGCGCAAAAGCTGCACACGTGGCAGCCAACGCAGCAAAATATCTCAGGGACTAAATCTTAAATATAAAAATTTCGTACGGGCGATCCGTAGATATCAAAAAGGTCAAATCGGTCGAATCGGTCGAATCGGTCAAGTCGAAGGGCAAATCCGTAATTTTTCGATTTGTATCCGGACACATATACTGGATACACTACCTGTCCTTCATGGCCGGACTTCAAGACCGGATACATAAAGGTGTTCGCGCGAAATCCGCGCCACTTGGCCGACAGATTCGCGGCGGCATTAAATTTCAAAATGATTAAGTCATGTATCCGGCCTGAGTTGCCGGATACAATGGGAAGCTAGTGTATCCGGACTTGGAGTCCGGATACAAATAGGCCTTAGTGTATCCGGCCTGAGTTGCCGGATACATTAAGTTGCCTATAAATAGCAAACCAGCAGCTCATTTCCGGGGTTGGTCTTTTCTTGGCTGCTTTGAGCTCCCCTCTCCCACTTTTTCCCATGAAAACCTGGCCTCCTTTGCCCTTGATAACCTCATCACTCCACCCCAAAAGCCATCCAAGCCTTGATTTTCTCCTCCCTTTCCATTTTCTCGCCGAAATAAAGAGGAGGGCTTGCTGCTGCTGTGGAAGGGTGCCGTTCCAGCCATTGTCCCACCTTCAAGGAGGTCCCAGCCTACCTCTCCGGGGTTTGTAAACCCCCAGGTAAGACTTCCCGCTGTATTATGTGCATCATATATTAAATGTAGGTTTTTTCTGTGATTTTTTTTCTTCTTCTTGCCTTCTTGTTCTGCATGGCCTTGCTTTAGCATGGTTTATGCATGCTTTTGTTTTTTTATGGCATGAAGGTTACCAGAGGTAAGAGGTCCACGTAGGGTCCTTAGGGAAGTATGGGAGTCCCTCTTTCGCACATATTAATGTCCGCTAAATTGCTGTGGGTGATTTCGTTTCAAGCTTTTGAGGAGAAAGGTGTTCCTCCCGTTAATGTTATCTAATGTACCCCCCAGGATAAGCCCCCTTCTCTTTCCCTTCTTACGGCGCCTCCTTCTTGTTTTAGGCATGGGACTAGAGCTTTAGACTTTGCTGTTTTTTTACCTTCTTCGTGTTTTCTCTTGCACGCATGGCGATATGCATGGTAGAGCCTTATGGGTCATTATCTACTGTTGTGTATGTTATGTATTAGACTAGGCCTTCCATGACAGGATAGTTACTGTCTTCATTATTCGAAAATCTGTCCATGTGAATATGCTATCTGTGAATGCATGCATGAAAGCATGATCCCCTTCCCCAAGGCCCCTTTACCTTGCTGTAAATCCAAGGGGAGAAGCCAAGTGTGGCTTCTCCCAATTCTGAACCTACGTGGGCCCTCACAGGGGCCCACGAGACCTTCAAAACCTTCCTGGGGGGCCTCTGAGATCGATCCCAAAAGGCCAAAACCCAAAAAGGCCAATTCCAGGGTGATCCGGATACTCAGGCCGGATCACCTATGGCCTTTGTGTATCCGGTCACTCTGACCGGATCACCTGTAGACCATGTGTATCCGGCCTGAGTTGCCGGATACACACAGAAGCATGATTTTTGCTATATTGTGATATATTGCCGAATTCTGTGAAGATTAGCTTTCAAACCAATGAACCAGCAGGGTTTCCAGGCCAACCGGAAACCCAAGATGGGACTTGGACCACCGGTCCAAACTTGGCACACTTGTGGGCCTTCCAACGGGGCCCACCAAGCCCAATGAACCAAAGCATGCTAATTGAACAAATTAAGTGAAATGAACGAATTGAACCGGGCGGGCCAAGCCTAATGCGGCCCACCTGTGCATTACCATATATATGAATGCATGAACTGCGTGGTTTGGCCGAGACCATGGGCTAGGGCCTGTCGGGCCCGCTAAAGCCCACCAACCAAACCAAGTTAGGGTGCAAGCCCTAAACCCCGAGGAACTGGGCTTTCGAAGCCCGAGGCCTGGATCATGGGCCCCAAGCCCAATGACCAAGCCCGCTTTGGTAAAAATTGAATAAAGATAAATTAAACTTGCTTGGTCACCATTTGGGCCCACCTAAGGGGCTCCCCAACCGATCCGGCCCCCCACCTGCATGAAAGACACCTAAGCTTCAACTTAAACCCTAATAAAAATTAACTCATTAGCCAAAGCCCACAAGGCCTCTTAGGGTTAGACAGAGGCCCGCCAAGGGCACACGGGCTTACCAAGCCCACCAAGGATATCATGGGCCTTCCAACGGGGCCCACCCAATCAGACTCAGAAAATCCAAAGATAAGCAAAGATAAAATTAACTAAAGGGACCCACACCACTCAGGTGGTCCCACCAAGACTTAACCGAATGCATGCTGGATTAGGAATCGGGTGAGAACCAAAAGTGAGAAAAGCTGACTCAAGTTAAGGAACCCACGGGACCCATCATCCGACGGGGTGGATTGGGGTGTCTACGGACTTCCCCAGCCCGCAACCGAGAACCGACCTTAGAATCTCAAGCCGCAGACCCAAGCGCCCTAATTAGACAAAATTAGGCACCCACGTGTCCGCCTGCACCCCAGCAGGCGGTGGCGACTCCGATTACCCCGTGCCGCGTTTCCCACGCGCGCACACTCAGTATCGACACAAGTAGGCTTTATCTTCTATCCTGAAACCAAAAATATGAAAGATGAAATTAGAATAAATCCTTAGCACATATTTTTTCATTCCTTATAAAAATCATACAAGAAGCCTGTACTTCTTATAGAATTTTTCCTATATAATTTCATGGTTAAAGCTAAGACCAAATAAAATATCTTAAGACAGAAAATAAACTCCTTTAGTTGATTCTTGATTTGATTAGGAGTATCTGAAGCACTTTCTTTTTCATTTTTCATTTTTTTCTTTTTCCTGCTGATCAATTAAACTTGGTTAAAATAAAGATTAAGCAATTAAAAATTTTAACAAGAATAATTAACCAACTCCCTGTTTTGAACCGTAGATGGCCCGCCTTCGATCAGCTTCCAGGGATCCTGTGGATGAGCCTTCCTCTTCGAGGGTTAGGCATGATCCTGCTGATGTGGCCTCGTCTTCGAGGGCCGAGAGGGATTCAGATTCTGATGTCCCTGATCTCCCTTCTGGGGATTCGCGTGAGGCGACCCCAGAGGTATATTCTAACCTGTCTGAATTCAATATTTTCAAAAATATCTCCTCTTGATCCTTTCCTTCTTTTACTTATTTTCTTTTAGCCGGCTGTTGAGGCTTCGGGCAGAGATAGGAGCCGTAGCAGGCGTCGAGCTGGAGGCAGAGATGGAGGCCATGATGAGGGCCGTAGAGGAGGCCGCAGAGGGGGCCGTGGCAGAGATGAGGCCAGGACCAGGGTTGAGATCCCTGAGGAGGTGGCTGCCCAGATTAGGGATACCGACCTCTTGCATGGCTTGAGGACTCATCCCTCAGTGTGCATTAGGGCGGATATCCCTTTGGAGTATCCGATGTCCCATTACAGAGGTAGCTGGGCCAGCTTTATTAAATTTTTGGGAGCCTGCAGTTCAGCCTACCGCCGGGAGTTAGGCTTATATGGCTTTGGCCTATTTATTACTATTCCAGACGTTCGCCTGGATCGGGCCCTTATTGCGGCGCTGCTGGAGAGATTCTTTACCGAGACATTGAGCTTCCATTTCCCAGATATTGAGATTGGGATCCGGCCTTCTGACTTCACCCTTATCACCGGGATTAGGATGATTGGTGATATCATTCCTGAGATGGCGATGCCAGAGGCTGATGAGGTAGCTGCTTATCTTGGATATATCGTGCTGCCTCCTGAGGCCTGGGATAGAGGGAGAGCGAGATTGTCTCTGACATGGTTGAGAGAGACTTTCAGGGCGAGGCAGTTTGGCCAGCTTGCCTCCGGTGATCATGTTTTCCCATACGCCTTCCGATTCCTTTTTTTGTACATGATGGGATCTTGCTTCTTCCCTGAGGACACGAATTCGGTTAGTCCTTATTTTCTGAGCTTACTGGGAGATCTGCATCGAGCGAGGAGGTATGCATGGGGCCCGCTCATTTTTGGTACTATTTTGGCCGGTCTGCGCCGATCAGTGAGCGGCCTCTCTACTTCCAGAGGAGCTGGAGTTGGGTGCAGGTTCTTCTGGCCCTTTTTGCAGGTGAATTTTATTTCCCTTCTTTTTCTCTTTCTTTCTTTTTTCTCTTTTTTTTTCTATTCTTCTGATCTTTTCTTTTTTCTGCAGTTCTTTGCTAGGGTTTATATACCCTATTTCCACCCTACCTCTACGATGTCTGAGGAGACGTATCCCATGGCACGTAGATGATGTCATGTAGAGCACAACTCTGAAAAGAGTCGTCCCAGGTCCGCCCGGGCCCACTTGGACAGACTTTACCGGTCTGAGGTAATCTACTTCAACTCCTCTTCTTTCTTCTTTCTTTCTCTTCCTGAATCACATATCTAATATCCCATTCTGTTTTTTAGCTATTTGTCCCCCGGATGGAGGACATTCATGAGGTGCTGGCCTTGTATGCAGCCAGAGATGATGCATTTGTCCCTGACCAGAGACGACAGAGATACCAGTTCTTTATTGGTCAGATGGCTAGCATCTGGTACTGCGGCGAGCGCTTCTTCTTTCAGCATGTAGGAGAGCCGCGGATTCCTGCCATCTCGCCAGATACTACTCCTTCCTACCCTCCTATGCCTATAGATCCTGCCCAGTTCCTAGATTGGACTGAGGCAGAGACATTATTGGAGAAGGGTGACTATGATGCCTGGTTCAGGCGAGCTTCAGTTGGGTGCCTTATGCCACCTATGCCTGTCCGTGGCGGAGTCACTGAGATTGGAGGGGTAGTGATTAGGGCTTATGACACTACGGTATGCCTTCTTCCTTTTCACCTTTCTATTTTCATTTGATCTTGACATTTTCTGACCCTTCCTTTTCTATTTCAGGAGGCTCAGTTGGCAGAGATCCGGTCTCGATATGCTGATCTAGAGCGCCAGCGAGATGCTGCGCTTGCTGAGCGGGACGCCCTCTATATCACGATCTCAGACCTCCGGGGGCAGCTAGCCAGAGCACAGGGCCAGGAGGGTCCATCTGATGCACAGGACCAGGTGGGTCCATCTCATACTCAGGTTATTTTCTTCTTTTATTTCCATTCCTGCTATTATAACTGTTTATCTGGTCCTGACTGAAATTTCTTCTCTTATTTTCAGGAGGACACAGCCGGCCCTTCTTCACCGGCTTCACCTATGCCCATGCATTTTCGGGATGAGGTATTTTCTGTGGCACGGGTGGAGTTCGCGACTTCTCCCAGTCCGGCAGAGGCACCTGCAGCAGAGCCTGAGATCGAGGCTGTTATTGTACCTGCTGCTGAGGATGTGCCAGCGTCTGCCCCAGTTCCTGAGACTACTCCTGTGGCATCTGCGGATGTAGATATGGAGTCGGCTCTGGATGCCGCTGTGGTAGAGCCTGCTGTGGAGGCCGTGGTGATGGAGGAGGCTACAGCTGATGCTGTAGAGCCTGGTCTTGATGCTGATGTTCCTGGGACATATTCTCCTGCTGGTCCTGCTATGGAGGCTATAGAGGAGACGCCTGCTACTGCTGATCCTTCTGCGGATTCTTCCCGTACTGATTCTGATCCCGAGTCTACAGGATATGTAGATACTTCAGGGTACGTCCCTCCTGATCATCCCACTGCTGGCCTTGTGCCTTTATATATGTGGTATGATATTCAGTCTGTTTTGAGCAGGATGACTCGTAGCACTGCCCGCAATATTGTGCGGCATGCTTTGAGCGCAGGCGATCTTCAGGCCGTGGTCGGGGCAGAGGATGAGGCCGTGGCCGTAAGGGCGGACCTGCATAGACAGTAGATTAGGATTTTTCATATACACTTGTATTTTTTTGACAAAAGTGACGTAAACATTCTCATATATATAAAAGAAGTTTAATTTTCATTCATTTGTGTTCTTTTCTGCTTTCTTTTTAGTATTTATTGCATGATGAATGTTAAAGCAGGGACAGGTGAAGCTTAGGGAATCAAAGAAATTAAAACTGCCCAAATTTTTGCAATTTTTGGAAGTAACCGTACTTAGACTACGAGCAGGCTGTGCCCGTAATATGAACACGGGCGCACTGTGCCCGTAAAGTTTTCACGGTCGCAGTCTGTCCGTATTCTTTATATGGGCGCCATATGCCCGTAGTCTATTTACGGATTTTACTGCCTTAACGATTTTTTCTATATAAACTCATGGGGAGCGTCATTGTGACACTTTTAATAGTTTGAAAACTCCCTGAGCACGTCTTTTCTTGTTTTCCTTGGCTTCTTTGGCGCTTCCATGGCTTCCCCTACGCTGCTTTCTCCTGCCGTTGAATCTCCTCCTGCAAGACAACATGTTAGATCCAAACCTCCTAATCTCACCAGGTATAACGTGGTAGATTCTTTCTATGACAGATGGGTTAACTCCATGACCCTTGATGAGGAGATTCGTTGGGATTCCATCCACTTAGGGTATATCCTACACCTCCCTAAAATTCCCTTTAAGTGGGAAATCATTGAAGCTTTGATTGGACACTGGGTTCCTGAACTGAATCTCTTCCGTTTTGATGATAAAGAGATGACTCCTACCATAGAAGAAGTTGAAACCATCCTTGGCCTAAGATTTTCTGAAAAAGTTGTGAACCCACCCCTAAAGCCTAGTTACAAAAAGGAGGCCTCTACATTCCTAGGTATAGGGAAGAAAGACTTAGGGAATTCTGATACCCTATTGACCTTGTCCAAGACCTTTTTGATTGAAAAACTTCTAAGGAGTGGGGACAAGGATGCCAGGTTTAATGCATTGACTCTGATAGTGGTCAATCAGTTGCTTTTTCCACGGGGTGATGACCAGGTTGACTTGGTTCTCATCTCAGTTATCTGCCAGGTTAGGGAACGTGAGAGGTTGGCCCCTATGATCTTAGCAGAGATATACCAGGCCCTTACTGACTGCTATTTCAGAAAGAAGAAGTGCTTCCTTGCCTGCGCCCCTATCCTACAGGTAAGAAAATAAATATTTTTTCCTTCTTTTTTTTCTCTTTTTTTTTCTTTTTTTTTCTTTTCTTTTTCTTTTTTTTTTTCTTTTTTTTCTTTTTGGAAATAAATTGAAATACTCCCCTTTTCTGCAGCTTTGGTTGCTTGACCACCTGAGCCAAGTTGAAGAGATAACTCGCCGCTTCTTTCCAAGGTTGAAAGTTCCTGTTCTGATGAGCCACAGGGGTTGTCCTAATGTCCAAGGCGGCAAGCAGGGATGGTTTACTTTCTTGGGTACTCTCCAGGATGATCAAGTGAGATGGCCTGGCACTTATCAACCCAATCCAGAGACAGTGATCAGCTTCAGAGATAGGAACTTTTTGGTTCTGGCAGGCTTGAAATCTGCTGTTCTCTATCTTCCTTTGAGGGTTCTTCGGCAGTTTGGAGCGACCCAGGGAATTATGATCCCAACTGGCTATGAGAGCCTTGTAGGACCACTTACATCAGCCACCATGGGGCTAAATGCTCAATTAATGAATGAGTGGTCCTATGTTCGCTTTCTGCGGGGTCCTGTCTCTTCTGAGTCCCATGTGAAGGACTATCACTTTTGGATCAAAGAACAGGTGCAGAGTCATGCCCCAGTACCAGAGGACCCTCCTGCAGTTCTTCCTCCTACCTATGAGGATATTCTGGAGTCAGAAAGGTCAACCCATAAGCGGCTTCAACAAATATGGGTACGGGAGGCTCAAGAACATAGGATAAAAGTCCTTGTTCTGGAGAGAAAGCTTGAAGAGCAGAAGTCTGGCCGCCTTGCCATGGAGAAGAAACTTGAAGAACAAAGGCAAGCTCGTCGCTTTGAAGTCTGAGTGATGCAGAAGAAATATCAGGATTCCTTGGTCGACCTTAGAGCGTTGAAGATCAAGCATTCTTTTTTAGATGAGGTCATCTCCTTTTTGAGTGACCCTGATGCAGGGGGAGCTTCTGGAATCATTGCAACTCAAGCAGCTAGGATTAGGGAACTTGAGGAGCAGTTAGGGAGTAGGGATTAGATTCTTTTATCTTTTTTTTCATTCATTTTTTTCATACTTTTATACAAAAGCAAACTCCATTAGTGGAAAGATAATAGATTTAATTCAAAAATAGGTTTTATATTATTGGCCTCAGAATTCTCAGATGCTTATAAAAACAGAAGTTTTATGAAAAAGTATTTGATTTCTCATCACTGGCCAAAGTATAGTGTTTTTTTTTTTGAAAGCTGATCCAAAACACTTAATCACATATAATTAAAGGAATTAAAATCAGGTTAAATAATGAAGAGGGTAGTCCAAGCAATAGGGAGAGACCAAATCTGTCTACCCCGTGACCTTTAGAATCATCCCCTAATGGCTTTACCTTCATGATTGACCCTGCTAATCTGCTCAGTTTCCAGTGTTTATGCTGATTACATTTGGACCACATGATCAACTCAACCTTTGATTTGATATTTTTTTTCTTTTTCTATTTTTTCTTTTTTGCCCTTATTGCCCCTAGTGCCAATTACGGTTTTCACTAGGGTCGGCTTCTGTATTCCGTTATCACCAATCTTACTCTGAAAGTTGAATGAATATACTAAAATCACCGAGGGCTTAATAATAGGACGAAACAAAGGCTAGGCTCGGTTTATGAAGGAAAATGTATTAAAGGCTCAAAATTTTCTAAGTGTGAAAATGGGTCAACCGGACTTACAGTCATGATGAATTCAATCCCATTCCCCTTCTTTTGTATTTGGCTTTCATTTGCCCCTATTTTTTTCTTTCTGCCCCTATTGGCTTTGCCCTTATTGGCCTTGCCCCAGTATAAGGCTGTAAGTCTAGTTTAGGTTTAACAAAAAAGATGAACAGGCTCAAATTGGCTTGACTAGGGATGCAAATTTTGGGATATAAGGAACAATGGCCTCAGATCACTTCCTAGTAATATTCATTCATGGAAAATATTTCTTTACTGCATCAGAGTTAATTGGCTCAGGAAAATCTTTCCCATCCATTTCTGTTAAGATGAGAGCACCCCCTGACAGGACCTTCTTGACCACATAAGGTCCTTCCCAATTTGGTTTGAACTTTCCACGAGGGTCTTCCAAAAAGGGTAAGATTTTCTTCAATATTAAATTTCCTTCTTGGAAAGTTCTGGGCTTCACCTTCTTATTGTAAGCCCTGGCCATTCTCTTCTGATACAATTGGCCATGACAAAGCGCCTTCAAACGCTTTTCCTCTATTAAATTGAGTTGATCATGTCTTGACTGTATCAATTCAGCTTCTTCTAATTCAGCTTCCATTAGCACTCTTAGTGAAGGTATTTCCACTTCTACTGGTAAAACTGCTTCCATTCCATATACTAAAGAATACGGGGTTGCCCCTGTAGAAGTCCGAATCGAGGTCCTGTAAGCATGTAGAGCAAGTGGCAGCATTTCATGCCAATCTTTAAAACTCACTACCATCTTCTGAATGATCTTCTTTATATTCTTATTTGCTGCTTCCACTACCCCATTCATCTTTGGTCTATACGGAGCTGACTTGTGGTGGGTGATGTGAAATTGTTCACACATCTTTCTCATGTCCTTGTTCTTAAGGTTTGAAGCATTGTTTGATACTATGGCACTTGGCAGACCGTAGCGACAAATGATATTGTGCTTCAAGAATTTCAAAACGTGGCTACTTGTAATGTTTGCATATGAAGCTGCCTCTACCCACTTGGTGAAGTAATCAATTGCTACAAATATAAACCTGTGTCCATTTGATGCCTTTGGAGAGATCATCCTATGACGTCTATACCCCACATGGAGAAGGGCCACGGAGATGTCATGTTGTGTAATTCACTTGGGGGTGCATTCTTATTATCAGCATACACTTGGCATATATGACACCTTTTGACATGTATGTAGCAATCGTGCTCCATAGTCGACCAGTAATATCCCAATCGCAGAATCTTCTTGGCAAGCATATGCCCATTCATATGGGGTCCACACACTCCCCCATGTACCGTTTCAACTAACCTTTCTGACTCGGTCTTGGCGACACATCTGAGCAGGACATCATTGTGTGATCTTTTGTACAACTGCCCACCACTTAGTAAGAACTGTCCTGCCAACCTCTGTATTGTTCTTTTTTCTGTAGAAGTGACATTTTCTGGCAAACTCCGATCATTTAGGAAGTTCTTAATGTTTTGAAACCATGGTAATTCTTCTTCTGGGGTTTCTTCTAGAACAAGGAAATAAGCTGGTTCATCTCTGACTTCAATTTCCAGTGGTCTAATATCAACACATTCTAGCATACTGACCATTGAAGCCAATGTTGCTAGAGCATCTGCAAACTGATTTTTGGCCCTTGGCATATAATTGAAGGAAATTCGAATAAATTTAGTGCTTATTTCTTCCAAATACTGGTGATAGGGGATCAATTTGTGATCCTTGGTTTTCCATTCACCAGTTGTTTGGAAGATGATAAGACTCGAATCCTCATATACGTCAAGTTCCTCTACTTCATGGTCTAAGGCAGTTTGCAACCCAATTATGCATGCTTCATACTCTGCTATATTGTTTGTGCATTGGAACCTTAACTTCACTGTGATTGGGATGTGTGCCCCATCTGGCTTGATCAAAACAGCCCCTATTCCATTTCCATTCATATTGGCGGCCCCATCAAAAAACATTTGCCACGAGCTTTCCCCTTCTTCTTCTTCAGTAAAGAGGATTGCCTCATCAGGAAAATTAGTCTTCAAAGGTTGGTATTCTGGTAAAGGGTGTACAGCTAAGTGATCAGAAATGGCTTAGCCCTTAATGGCTTTCTGTGTGATATAGGTGAGGTCAAATTCAGAGAGTAACAACTGCCACTTTGCTGTTCTGCCAGTTAAAGCCGGTTTCTCAAATAGATACTTTAAAGGGTCCATTCGGGATATCAATAAGGTGGAATGACTAAGGAAATAATGCCTCAGTCTTTGAGTTGCCCACACTAAGGCACAACAAGTCTTTTCCAAAGGGGAATACTTTGCTTCATATTCTGTAAATTTCTTGCTTAAGTAGTAAATCGCCCTTTCCTTTCTGCCTGTATCGTCATGCTGTCTCAAGACACACCCCATTGACGTCTCCAAAACTGACAAGTATAAAATCAATGGTCTTCCTGGAGTTGGTGGCACTAGCACAGGTGGATTCAATAAATACTCCTTTATTGTGTCAAAGGCTTCTTGGCAATCATCATTCCAGACTGTCGGGTTATTCTTTCTTAGAAGCTTGAAAATTGGTTCACAAATAGTGGTGAGTTGTGCTATGAACCGGCTTATGTACTGAATCCTTCCAAGAAAACCACGAACCTCCCTCTCTGTTCTAGGTGATGGCATTTCGATGATTGCTTTAGCTTTAGCTGGGTCTATCTCAATTCCCCTTCTACTTACTATAAAGCCTAATAATTTTCCTGATGTAGCCCCAAAGACACATTTCGCAGGGTTAAGCCTTAGACTGTATTTCCTGAGCCGGTCAAACACCTTCTTCAAGTTGATCAAGTGGTCTTCTTCTTCACATGATTTGGCTATCATATCATCCACATAAACCTCCATCTCCTTATGGATCATATCATGGAATAAGGCTGTCATGGCCCGTTGGTAGGTTGCCCCGGCATTCTTAAGCCCAAATGGCATGACAGTGTAATGGAAGGTACCCCAGGGGGTGATGAAGGCTGTCTTTTCTTGGTCCTCCTTAGCCATCTTAATCTGATTGTACCCAGAAAACCCGTCCATGAATGAGAACAGGCTATGTACAGCAGTGTTGTCCACCAGGATGTCGATGTGTGGAAGTGGAAAATCATCCTTTGGGCTTGCCTTATTTAAGTCTCTGTAGTCTACACACATTCTGATCTTCCCATCCTTCTTTGGTACTGGCACTATATTTGCAAGCCATTCAGGGTAAGTGGAGACTGCTAAGAACCCAGCTTGAAATTGCTTAACCACTTCATCTTTGACCTTCAATGTCCATTCAGGTTTTAACCTTCTCAGTTTTTGCTTAACTGGCTTGGCATCTGGTAGAATGGGTAGCCTGTGCACAACCATCTCCGTGTCTAAACCTGGCATATCCCGATACGACCAGGCAAATACATCTTCATAATCAGCCAAGAACCGCATCATTTCATCCCGCTGTACCTCAGATAAGCATACCCCAATCTTTACTATCTTTGGGTCATCTTCGGTCCCTAGGTTTATTGATATGGTCTCTTCAATATTGGGTTGGACCCCCTTTTCATGACGCTCCAATTGATATGTGATTTCTTTTGGAGGGTCGTCTTCTTCGTCCTCGGTCTCTTCCTCAACCCCCATTAGGTCAAAGTCGAGCTTGAGATCGAAGTCATACTCAACCTGATCTAATTCCGTTTGCTTATATGGTTCATAAATGGTTTGGATATTTTTGAAAAATTTATCTTTTCTATAAAAAATTGGAAAATCTTTTTGTGTTTTTTGAGAGCCTTCTACAAAATCTTTCCCTGAAGACGAAGGCTCATTAAAACCTTCAGGAAAAGGGCATTCCACTAATGGAGTTTTTTTTTGGAAGCCATGTCTGTTTGCCAAAAAAACGCGGCTTCAAAGGTAAGGGGAGTTTCCTCCCAATTTTTTAGAATAAAAGAATCTGGGGCAGGGATACAAGCCTGCTCCTCAAGTTCAGGGTCTGCATCTGAAATCACCAATACTGGGTGAGTTGCGTCGCCTGCTTCTTCTGTAGGGCTAGTTCCAGATGGAACTTCTACTGCAGCCCAGTCGATAAAAGGTAGCTCCTCTGCTACTTTTTCTTGGTTGTCTTCTGTCATGGCAAAGAATGCTCCCACGTCCTCAGAAAAGTCATGCTTCTGTTCTGTATGTGGCCCAGGCTAGGCATGCGCGGCGGGCCGGCCCGGCACGCCTCAGGCGTGCTCGGGCGGGCCGCGGGCCAGCCGTACCGCGGGTCTGACCTGCCGCGGCCCGCCAGGCCCATTTGCCCAAAACCCCAGCCCGGCACGGCACGCCCCAGCAGGCGTGCCGGGCCGGCGGGCCAATTAATTTATTTTTTTTTAAAAATCCCAAAAAAATCCCAAAAAATCCCAAAAAAATCCCAAAAAATCCCAAAAAATTTCTGTAAAATACTTTTATTATTCACAAAATTGTTTTACACATATTGAGATAAATTTTGCTCAAAAAAATATAAATTCATTAATTAGCATAAGTACACTTACAACTTTGCAAAAATTACATAATTACTTGAACAAATAATATTGCATCACTATAGTATAAGCACATCCCAACTAGGTTGGCACCCACTCATCTATCTATCATTTGCAGTTTAAAAGAAACAAAAAAAAAGAGAAAGTACAATTCCTATACTTTGATTACAAAAATTATAACAAAACTTAGACTACTCTAGTTGACTAAAATCAATATTCAAATCATCAAAGTCTCCAGCAAGTTGATCATCTTCATATTCTTGTTCTCTCAGTTCTGCCCTTAACCAATCTATAAGACTAACACATGCTTGCACCATCTCCGGCGTTAATCTGCTCCTGTAATCATCCACGGTTCGTCCACCTGCACTAAAAGCTGATTCCGATGCAACTGTGGACACCGAAACCGTTAGTAGATCACGTGCCATGGCGGAAAGCACAGGATAATTAACCTGATTTTGCTTCCACCATGTCAAAATGTTAAAAGCATTATGCTCTTCTATAGTATTAAAACTCATTGGGGGGCTTTCTAAAAAAATCATTAATTCAGATGATCCCCCACTACTAGAAGCTGGTTGTTTTCCCTTTCTTCTCCCACTTAAAAAATTCCAAGGGGAATTATTTGGTAGTGTTTGTTGGGTTCGCGTATGACTTTGTATGCTACTACTAGTATCGTATTCACAAAAAAGTCTTTCTAATAGATTTCTTATTTTACGTATATCTATTTGAAAAGTAGAATTCATATTTTCATTTATTCCATCTATTAAGTCTTCAACTCCTAATTTAATCCTAGGGTCCATTGTAGTAGCTAAACAATATAAATTAGGCATCTCTTGCCAATATTTTAAAAATTTAATTTCCATTGCAGGGATAATTTCCTTAGCAATGGGTACATCTCTATATTGTTTAAAACAAATACTTATTTGATATAAACAAGTTATAATACTTGAAGATGTTGGGTAATAAACTACTGATAAATATCTTGTTGCATCATAAAAAACTTTTAAAAAATCTCTTAAAATTTCGGCTATTTGCCAATCAAGATCCTCTAAGTCACTTTCAGGCATTTTACTTTTATAAAATATTGTAATTTCTTGTTTTAATCCTAATGCAGCTTCTAGCATTATATATGTTGAATTCCACCTATGTTCAACATCTAGGGTAATTTTTTTACATTGTTTTCCTAAAGTTTCACAATAATATTTAAATTCTCTAGCGGTTGTGCTAGATTGTTTTATAAATCTTACTGCATCTCTAATATTTATTAAATGATGTTGAACAATTTTTAATCCATCTTGCACAACTAAATTAAGAATATGACAAGCACACCTAACATGAAATAAACTTCCATCTATATTTAAGTTTAATTGTTGTCTTAATATTCCTACTGCAACATTATTAGCACTTGCATTATCAAGTGCTAGAGCCATTATTTTATTGTGTATTTTATAATTTCTTAGATTTCTACTTATAGCATTTGATATATTTATTCCAGTATGGCTAGCATCTAGTGGTTCAAAAGTTATTATTCTTTTTTCCATATTCCAATTTTCATCAATATAATGTGCGGTTATAGCTAAATAACTTATTTGTTGTCTACTTGTCCAAATATCTGAAGTTAAAGCTATTTTAAAAGTACTGTTTGACAAAGTTTCTATTAATGCAGTTTTCATTTTTCCATATAATTTTATGGCATCCTTTCTTAAAGTGTGGCGTGAAAAAGGTTTAAATTGTGGTGCTAAATATTTAGTTAGTAAACGGTGAAATCTTTTAGAATCTATTAATCTAAAGGGTAATTCTTCTTGAATTACCCACTTTACTATTTCAAGCCTAGTTTCTTCTTGATTAAAAATAAAATTACTTATAGCAACACTACTAGTAGAAATTTGGGTTTGCCTAGGGTCAATTTGGCCATGTTTTGGAAGGCATTTCTGCAAATGCCGGTTCAAGTGGCCTGTACCACCTTTGCCTTTACAACTAAACTGTTTTTTGCAATGGTTACACACTGCCTTCTCTTCACTCCCTACACTTTCAATTGTAAAATTAAGCCAAACACTAGAGGTTCTACTCCTCTTAGTGCTCCTAGGTGGTAGGGAAGACGATCCCATATCCTGTGAAGGTAATTCTGTTTCAAGACCTTGGATGGGAGGGTCATTATATTGGGGTTGGGTTATATCATCAGAAAATACTGGGTCAGAAAGGGGTCTAAGATATTCCCTTTCTTCAGTGTCAAAAAACATAGGATACCTAGGGTCCATTATCAAATTTTTTGAAAAAAAAATTCTTAATAAATAATATTATAATAACTATTTGGTGATATTAATTTATAAGAAAGGTAGAAGGAGAGACTTACTTATAATAATAATATTTATACTAATTTTAAAATCAGAAAATTAAATAGAAGAATACCTCTTTAGAATGAATCTTGAACTTTGCAATTGAAGCCTTCAACCTCCAGAGTCCAATTTCCCACTTTTGATGCTTGAACAATTAGAAGAGATCGAGTATCACCAATTTCCAATTACAACAATTAGAGCAAAGAACTATTTGATAATCAATTAGAAGAGAGTAGGAGATTGTAGAAGTGGTGTGGTTTGGAGTGGGAAAGGGAGTGGCTATTTATAGAAACTTAAAAGTGGCTTTTTACTACCTCTACCCTTCAATATGACTGTTATTTTGCAGTTGGAAGGGTAGAAAAGGTCTTTTTATCATCAATTACAACTATATCCCCCCAATATAGTTGTTATATGGCTGTTGGGGGGGTAAAATAGGCATAAAATTGGCTAAAAGCCACTTGTATGGAGGGAAAAGAGAGCTAGCCAACGGCTAGCTCTCTGGCGGGCCGGCCCGCGTGCCCAACGGCAGGCACGCGTGCCAAGCGGGCCGGCCCGCCGTGCCCCAACGGTAGGCACGCGTGCCCAGCGGGCTCGCGCGCGGGCCGGCGCGCGGGCCAGCCCACTTGGGCCCACGCGCGCCCGCGCCGAGCGCGGGCCCGGGCTGGCACGCGGGCCCGCGTGCCGCGTGCCGCGGTGTGCCCTGGCGGGCCGTGCCCAAACGGGCCGTGCCCCCAGGGCCCTAGGCCCGGCACGGCCCGTTGCTCATGCCTAGCCCAGGCCCACCCAATGCTTGTGGAGGTGGATGTTAGCACCTGATTTTTGCACCCCCAAAATAAGGAAAAATGAAAAGTCAAACTAAAGGTCAAACCCTGAGGGGGTCAAAAATTGACTTTTTGATTCAAGTAAATTTGGCCATCAAACTTCATCTCATTGAAAAGAGCATTTCGACACGATTCCAACGCAACTGAATTTGTTGGAATCGGAGTCCAGATGAAAAAGATATGAGTTGGTCAAACTTTTGGGGAACGAAAATTTTACTTTTTGCTCGACCCCAGTTCAACTGCCAAACTTGATCCCAATGGATAGGTGGTTCCGAGCCGGTTCCAACGACACTAAGTTTGCTGAAATCGGACACCGGATGAAGAAGTTATGAGTAGTTGAAGTTTCAGAAAAACTGCCCACGTGGCAAAAAGGCAGCAAAAATGGAATAAACCAATAAAATAAATAAGATAAATATGTTTAATAATATTTTAATAAAGAGAATCTCGCTTTTTAATAAAGTAATCGGAAAAATCAAATAAGAATCTTGCAAAAAACCAAATTGAATAAAGGTTTGAAATCCAGACATTTAAAAAACGTGCTGGACCGTATTTCAATTACGGGCAGGGCATGCCCGTATTTGAAATACGGGCAAGATTCTGGAAGAAGACACGCGTCGCTGTACGGCGGGACACGCGTCCCGTACGGCCGATTCGCGAGATTTACAAATGTGCGTTTTTCGCCCGTATTTGAATTACGGGCAAGGCACGCTCGTACTTGAAGTACGGGCAAGGCACGCCCGTACTTCAAATACGGGGACGCCCCTTTTTGCCTATAAATAGAGAGGCCTCCCCCCCCCCCCCCCCCCCCCCCCCCCCCATTTTCAACAAGCCCTTCTACTTGGTCGACCCCTTCCTCCTCCTAGCACCTTCCACAGCCAACCTCTGCCCAATTGCTGCCCCTCCAAAACCTAAACTTTTTTATATACCCAAATTACCCCTATGCTCTAAAACTACTCCAAAATCATGCCCAAGAATCCCATTTGCCATCCATTGATCAAAGCCATTTAACCCAGCCTAACCAAGCCCTTCCCAATTCATCCCAGCAAACCTTGGAGGATGCGGAAGCGCTGCCGAATTTGCCGGAGGAATCACCATTATTGAGTAATCATATTGTGAGTGTATTCCCTTTCCTAATATGATTATCATTTCCAATGTCTTTTCAAGTTTCTTTTGGATATTTTGGTTTTAATGTTACTAATCAATTTGCTGTTTTCTAAGTCATGGGAAGTTAAAATAGAGGAGGAAGTTATATAAAAATAAAAGAAAGAGTAGTGGGAAGAAAAAGGCTTAAAAGGACCATTGAATAAACTAACCAATGCCTTTTTTATGCCTTGATGAAGAAGAGGTTTAAGGCCACCTTCTGATGCTTGAGCCACCCCTGTAAATACTCCCTACTCCCTCCTGAAAATTGGCCATGGGCAACTAATGAAGAGCTGGTTTTCCAGCAAAGGAATCAAAGAAGGAAGAAATGGCCATTTAGGCCGAATGGGGAATATGAAGCATTTCGAATGACCTGAGATCGTCACTGAAGTCACCAGAATACCTGAGAAGGCCACGGAATACATCCCAAGCAGAATCGACAGCAAAAATGAAAAATAAGCTGTGCCCGTAAACTCAGAGCGGTCCGGTCGGGACCGTGTTTACTTCACGGACGAGCCCAACCGGAGTTTGTCCACGGGCAAGGGTGGACCGTATAACAAATACGGGCAGATATAAATATAATTAAAAAACATAATTTTCCGCCCTGGTTGAACCTGATTCGACCTGAACCGGCCTGAACCAGTCCCTTAAGTATTTTGGGCTATCCTTAGCCCACTTTTGGACCATGGGCCCAGATGGGCCCACCAAGGCACCCTGGGCCCACTTGTGGGGCCCACCTTTGACTGGCCTGTTTTCAATAAACAGGCCCAGGCCCTTTGATCCTTGGCTAATGGGCCAAATCCAAGCCCACTAAGCCCATTGCATGTGTAAATAGTTTAAATAAATAACCAAATGGGTTACCCAATAACCCAACTGGGCCCTAGGCCCAACCATGGCAGTCCACGTGTCTTCCAACGGGACCCGGGTCCGACCCACTTCGCTTAAACAAATAAAAAGCTAAAATCAAATAAAAAGGGACCCACACCTCCAGAGGGCCCTGCCAGACCTAAAAGGATAGCATGCTGGTCTAGGAAAAGGGTGAAATTGACTCAAAAACCAGAGAGACCCAAGGGACCCGTTAGACCGACGGGGCGGACCGGGGTGTCTTTAAGACTTCCCCGGACCGTAACCGAGGACTTAGCTAGAACTCTGAAAAAGCCGCAGACCAGACTTAGACCCGGTTAGGGCAAAACCATGTCTGCCTGCACTCTCAGGCAGTGGCGACTCCGAAAGTCCCGAGGCACGCACGAACTACAAAACGTGCGCCCGGTGTGCGATCTAGGATCCAGGATTTTTAGGTCCGCACAGCTTGGCGACTCCACTGGGGATACCTCAACCCAGTCGGACCCTGGTTATCAAATGAGTCAACTAGGTGGATATAAGCAGATTTAGGAAGTACTTCTTGTCCAACCTTAGTGGTTTATGGAACTTACGCAATTACATGGTATTGGGGGGTCCTGTCAGAAGGACGAGATAATTGCCTAAGGAAAGTGGAATTTAAGCGGTTCCCTGTGACCCTCCACTTACCTGGGGATCCACCCAAACATTGTATTGCATATTGCTCTATATTCTCACTATAAAAGTGACATTAAGGAACCCTTAATCAGCCCATTATCCGAGAATCACCCGAGCAGACATAGCACTTGACCCCACTGCACATACAAGCACCTCACTACACCGTGAATGGATTTTTTTTAACTGCGTGGGGTGACATGCACGAGGGAGTCTGCATGAATGATCCGAACTGAATGATGTCTACACCATGTGAATGCTCTTCTTAACCAAAACCTAGATCTCTCTAGCAGCCACCCTTCTTCAATGGAGAAACTTACTTTTGGGATGCTATTAGCCCTACGCTCCCGTGGCTTGCCGGGGAAAGCAGGGTAAACCCATCTCCCAAGGTTTCTAGATTCTTCAAGCGCCATTGGTTTCTTGCCATGGTACGCGAAGGGTCTAGTACTTGGCTCAGACCCTTGAAGGCAGATGCCTTGGGCTGGGTATCCTTCCCCACTTATAACTTCTGATAAACCCTGATGTGAGCATGAACATGAATGATCAAATAGGGGTAAAATCAATCTGGGGCATTAACCCCCGCCTTTCTTGGTTTTAACCCTAATTTAAGGAAATTAACTCGATTTAATCCATGCATTCAAGTCGGTCTTGGTTCAGTCAAAAGCCGGCCAGATCAGACAGAAATGGGTCAGAACAGAGGCAGAAAAACCTAGAGATAGGATTTCAGCCCACCTGTTGAGTAACAAACTTGTACCCTCCTTTTGGATTCCCAACAACCCTAAAGGTGATTTTCTTTACAGAATCATTTTTGTAAATTTCGCCCTCGATGGCAAGTTGTAAACATTTTTGTTGTCGTCTGACACCCAAAAGCAGATGAAAGAGCAGATGAAAGAGCAGATGAAAGGACAGATGAAAGAAAAGGCCGGTTAAGACCTGAATGCGTTTTCCAAACATTTAAAGGACATAACCCTTAAAACCCCATAACTTGAGTGCTTGGATTTGATTCCTGTGATTGATAATTGCATAAATTGCTTAGGCGTTAATTTAATTTTTGCATATCTTGTTGCATGCATTAGACTAATTTAGAGTTTTTGGTGGAAAACCCTGAATTGACTTGGAATTTCAATCGAATAGTTGGCATGGCATCTTCATCCTCGACTGAGAGAGTTTGCTTCCCCAGGATAGAGAAGTGTGCCTTTGATACCCCTTGGATCCGTTCTTGGACAAGGCAATTACAAGGAGATGAGCAAATTAAATGGGAACAGAAATACCACATGGGACAAACTCTGTCCCTGTTAAATGTGCCCATTAATTGGGACATGATTCAGGCGGCCCTACCTTTCTGGGATCACCAACTTTCCCGTTTTAGGTTCGGAACTAATGAGTTAACTCCCACAATTGAGGAATTCGAACTATTCCTCCGATTCCGTGACCATGGAGAACTAGCCAGGCCAAACCTCAAAGATAGCTACAAGAATGAAGCTTGTACTTTCTTTGGCCTACCCAGAGGGGAATTCCAGACTTTAGGAGGTTACCAAGCATTCACGCGGGTCTCTAAAACCTTCCTTGCTGAAAAGATAAGGGACAAAAAGCAGGAAAGACCCCGTGTTTGGTGAGACACCTTCACCCTCGTGGTTCTGTCACAGCTCTTCTTTCCTACTGGGGGAGACACCATTAATTTGTCCCTCATGGAAATTGTAGACCAACTCCAGGTGAAATTCTGAATTGCACCATTAATCCTTGCTCAGCTATACCATGCCTTGACCATGACCAAGAACGGAACTAGGAGGTTTCAGGGATGTGCTCCTCTCCTACACATTTGGCTTCAAGATCACCTGATGGTTGCTGAACTTGTCAGCCCACGTTATGGGTACGTTCGTGACAATGTCACATTGATGGCCCGAAGAGAGATTAGACCAAACTTACCCTCCAGAGAGGACTGGTTTGACCACTTTCTCCAACTGAAAGGAGAAACGGATATAAGATGGGGAGGCACATTTGACTAGACATATACCCCCGTCATAGCTTTCAGGAAAAGACATTGCCTAGCCTTGATAGGCTTGACTCATGCCATGCCATACTATCCGGTTCGAATTTTGAGACAGTTTGGAAAGTCTCAGGGAATACCGATCAAGGATAAGGCGGAAGGTTTAACTGGCCCACTTACATGGGAATTGAAGAAAAAATTGGTGAAGGAATGGCAACACGTGCACATACTCCAAGAGGACATTTTCACTGCATCCGACATTCGTAATTACGAACAATGGATTGTTCGAGAAACTGGCTTAGACAGCCCACCTCCTCTCCATATCGTCACCTCTGACGATATCCCAGTTCCGCCCCCTGACACATACAGGGATAGGGTGGCCGAACTGCGGGAATCTCATTCTCGGATCCACCGTGCATACGTGGATTCCAAGCGTAAAAACAAGCAGGCCAATGAGGCCCTTCAACAGCAGCTTGACACCATGCGCAGACATGCAAAAGAGGACCGACGTCTGCGGAATAAACTTCTGCGTGCCTTGAAAAGGCGAGACGTGTCCTTTCATTATGATGATGACCAACCTAGCTAGACTCTGGGTTTGTTTGTTTTTTTTAATCATGTAATTGCTTGTTCTGAATTTTGGCATTGTACTTCTTTTTCCATGAAAAATTTTGTGCTAGATTTAATAAAGTCAATTAAGACATCCTCAAATTCCTTTTTCAAACAGTCTGGCCCCAATCCTTCAACTTCAAAACTTTCAGGCGATCTGAATAAAGAACTCGCCAAATTTGAACCCATGAGTTCTGAATAAAGAACACCCAATTCCTACCCAGCTTTCAAATCTTCAGAGATTATCAATTCTGAATTTAAATCTTAAACCTTTAAGGATTCTGAATAAATAACACCCAATTCTTACCAACTTTCAAATCTTCAATTTCAAATTTAAGTCTTAAAGGGTTCTAAATAAAGAACACCCCATTCTTGCAACTAATTCTAAAACTTTTAGGCAATCTGAATAAAGAACTTGCCAAGAGAATCTTTAAATCCAAGGGGGTTCTGAGTAAAGAACACCCCATCCTTGTCAACTCTCAAACTTTCAAGTTTCAAGTTTAAGTCTTAAAACCCCAGGGTTCTGAATAAAGAACACCCAATCCCATTGAGCTCAGATCACACCCGTCTGATTTATAAGATCACACGGTCAGCCTATGGGGCACCAAAGCCACTGGTATTTAAATCAGAAAATTGGCAGAGGATCGTCTTGGCATAGCATAACCCGTTGTGTGGCACCAAGGTCAAGCAACTAAGCTAACGACTAAGGTACGCTCGGGTATCCCTAGCCGAACTCTTAGGGCACTGAAGCCACTGGTAATTAAACCAGAAAATTGGCAGAGGATCGTCCTGGCATAGCATACCCCGTTGTGTGGCACCAAGGTCAAGCAACTAAGCTAACGACTAAGGTACGCTTGGGTATCCCTAGCCGAATTTTAGGGCACTGAAGCCACTGGTAATTAAACCAGAAAATTGGCGGAAGATCGTCCTGGCATAGCCTTCCCCGTTGTGAGGCATCAAAGTCAATGGTAATTAAACCAACGACTAGCTAAGACACGCCTGGGAACTACTAGCCGAAGTTAGGTGCTAAAACCATCAGAGATTAAACTGAAAATTGGTTAAGGTACACCTGGATGCTGCTGTTTAGCACATCCCCTGCGGAGACTTAACATAGTCCAACCTCGTGATACTGAGCTCAAACCAGCCTTTTAAATCGGGTTCCCTTTCCCAGCCGTTTGGCTAAAACAGACCAGTCTAAACCGGGTTCTCTCTCCCAGCCGCTTGGCTAAAACAGATCAGTCTAAACCGGGTTCTCTTCCCCAACCGTTTGGTCAAAACAGATCAGCTTAGGGTTCCCTTTCCCAGCCGTTTGGCTAAAACAGACCAGTCTAAACCGGGTTCTCTCCCCCAGCCGCTTGGCTAAAACAGACCAACCTTCCGGGTTCTCTCCCCCAGCCGCTTGGCTAAAACAGACCAGTCTAAATCGGGTTCTCTTTCCCAACCGTTTGGATAAAACAGACCAGTCTAAACCGGGTTCTCTCCCCTAGCCGCTTGGCTAAAACAGATCAGTCTAAACCGGGTTCTCTTTCCCAACCATTCGGCTAAAATAGATCAAGCTTAGGAGTCCCTATCATTTTCAAAATACTTCAAATAAATTAATCCTTGATCCTTCTTTACAGTTAAAATACATCAGTAATCATGCATATAAGTTGCACTAATACCCGCTGGTTGCCTTTCCCAGGTACCAAAATTGCTTCTCGAAGCCCTTACCTGTTAAGATCCAGGAGAAGACTTGAGATGGAACAGCCAAGGGAACAGACCTCGTCAGGACAGGATCAGGCAGAGTCCAGCCAGACACAAACAGTGACTGATCTACAACAGAGGATTGACAGTATGGGGACTATTATTCAAGAGTTAATGGCAGAACTAAGAGAACTCAGGATGGCTCCCCCAGCGGCACCAGTGACCCTGCAGCAACCGATTGCTCCACCACAGATGGATGCTCCACCACCATACCCTGCGTACCCAGCTCCGTTGGTACCACCTCCACCTCCGCAAGTTGTGCCTCTTCCTCAGGTTATTGCACCTGCCCAACTAGGGCAAGAAGAGGAAGATTGGTATAGAACACAGTAGGCCCAGTTTGATGAAAAGATGGCAGCCACTAAGTCAGAGGTAGATGCTTTGCGTGAAGAGCTGAAAAGCCTACGACCCAGTGCGGTCCCCATGGAGGCTACTTTAGAAAGCCTCTGCTTCTTCTCCAATGTTCAACTTCCACCAAAATTCAAGTGCCCTGACTTGCATCAGTTTGACGGCACCGGGTGTCCGTTAAACCACCTAAGGCCATACTCTGGAGATATGTGTCAATATGCCAAAGATGAAAAAATTATGATACAGTTCTTTCAGAGATCGCTGACAGGGGCAGCATACAGTTGGTTTTTGGGTCTGGATAAGACTAAGATTAAGAGTTGGAACGATTTAGCTGCCAAGTTCATTCAGCAGTACCGTTTGAAAAGTCAGATTGTGCAAACTAGGGCTGAACTGCAAAGGTTGACAAAGAAGAATCAGGAATCTATACGAGAATATGCCAAGAGGTGGAAAGAATTGGCGACCCTAGTCCAACCCCCACTACTTGAACAAGAGATGACCTCCTTGTTCATTGCATCACTTGGATAGCCATTCTTTTCCCTGCTACTGGGGCAAAGTACTTCCAATTTTAATGACCTGATTCTGACAGCAGACAGGATTGAAGATGCTGTAAGGGCTGGTAAGATAGATGGTAGTGGTCAGGGCCAGACACAGAGGAGGCCAGTGGCAGGACAGAATAGTAGAAACCAGGGGCAAGAGCCTAGGAGACAGGAAACCCAGGCAGTTAATTATGTACAACCAACACAACCCTATCACATTGCCCAGAGGAATGAAAGTCAGGGGCAGCCTTTGAGAAGAACCAGAGAAGAGGCAGAGGCAAGAATGAAGAGGGTGTTTACCCCACTGCCTTATGCACCTGCAGAACTATTGGCTACGCTGCTGAAGAAGGGGTACCTTCAAATCAAGCCTCCTAACCCCAGAATGATCAACTCACGAAGTTATAATACAGCAGAGAGATGCGAATATCATTCTGGAGCTCCCGGACATTCAACAAATCGATGCTGGGATTTGAGGCATGACATACAGGATCTGATAGACAGTAGGAAGATCTCTGTAGATCCCCCAGCACCAGTAGCACCTACTCCTCCTACTGGTACAACCACTAACCCTCTCCCAGACCATAATAAGGCTTCTGGCAGCGGAACAGTACATCAGGTCACCAGTAATCAAAGCAGTGAACTACAGGTTGACCCGTCCTTACTGATCGGACGACCGGGACAAGTTGTCAGGATTCATCTCCAAGAAGGGGCAATCTGTCAACAGATACACGTCATTAATGAAGAGGAGAATGAAGAAACCTTCATGGGGTTCCCTCTGGTGCATTTCAACTTTCCCGAACCAGAGCCGTTCTATCCTCCACCTGTCCCAAACTCACCCCCACTGAACATCTTCGACATGATGAACCCATTCAATGAGCCTGTGGACTTCCTACTAGAACCACCCACCCTCAACTTACACCAACTTCACCTTGACCCAACCTACTCCGCTGTACCTCCACCTTACCAATTTCTACCCATGTACCATGATTCTACCATCACTTACACTGAAAGAGAAGTCGATCGGATCACCCGTTCTGGTCGATACATAAACCCTAACCCTCCACCTGCACCAGAGGGAGAAACTAGTGAAGAAAGAACAAGGAAAGAAAAAGGGAAGGATGTGGCCACTAAATTGCCACAGACCCATAAGAAGAAGGGGAAGGCCCCAGAAGAAGAGATTGAAAAACTCTACCATAGCGCCTTCACTTCAGAATATGATCTGGTACAGCAGTTGAATAAGACACCGGCCCAGATATCCATTATGCGTCTCTTATTGGATTCAAACAAACATAAAGACGTACTTATGAAAATACTGGGTGATACTCATGTGCCTGACGACATCAGCCCTGAGCAGCTGAAGACAGTAATGTCTATAATTGCTACGCCAGAAGCAATATCTTTTTCCTCAACAGACTTGCCACCTGAAGGTTATAATCACACGGAACCTCTGTTTATCACTGTAAGGTGCTCCGACTTAATAGTGAGACGGGTCATGATCGATAACGGGTCAGCTCTGAATATCTGCCCAGTTAGGACCTTCCACAGTCTGCAGCTGAACGCTGATTTGATCAAACCCAGCTCCAATAATGTCCGCGGGTTTGACAATGCCAAGAAGGATTCCCTCGGGGAATTTACTCTGGAAGTTACAATTACTGAGAGGGCCTTCTTCATTACCTTTGAGTTGATGGACATCAATGCCTCCTTTAATTTGCTGATTGGAAGACCTTGGTTACATCAAGGAGGGGCAGTCCCGTCCACCCTACATCGAATGATCCGATTTATTTCGGGAAATCAACTAATCACGGTGCATGCAGAAAATCACAGAGAATTTGAACAAGGAGGGGTACCTGTGATTGATTATGAGCTGCCTACTTCTCTGAACTTCCAAACCATTGAAATGGTGTAAGTAAACCGCATTCCTACTCCTCTGCAATCAGACTTGTCCCGCAGAATGAAAAGGAAAAGCATGTTTGGTGCTGCTGAATGCGCCGACTGGGGCCTCCGAGTGGGAGATGGTTTGGGCAAATACAAGCAAGGCATCAAGTCTGCAATCCAGCTGTGCGCGCGTGGGAAACGCGGCACGGGGTAAATCGGAGTCGCCACCGCCTGATGGGGTGCAGGCGGACACCTGGGTGCCTGATCTTGTCTATTTAGGGCTTTTTGGTCTGCGGCTTGAGATTCTAAGTCGGGATTTCGGTTGCGGTCTGGGGAAGTCCGTAGACACCCCAGTCCACCCCGTCGGATGACGGGTCCCGTGGGTTCCCTGGTTTGAGTCAGCTTTCTTGCTTGGTTCTCACCCGATTCCTAATCCGGCATGCTTTTAAGTTAGGTCTTGGCGGGACCACCTGAGTGGTGTGGGTCCCTTTAGTTGATTTTATCTTTGCTTTAACTTAAATTGTCTGAGTCTGATTGGGTGGGCCCCGTTGGAAGGCTCACGGTGTCCTTGTCGGGCTTGGATAAGCCCATGTGCCCTTGTGGGCCTCTGTCTGAGCCTAGGAGGCCCTGTGGGCTTTGGTTAGTGAATTGATTTTGCTTTAGGTTTATATTTGAATTATTAGGTTTGTTTTCATGCAAAAGTGGGCCGGATAGATTTGTGGGCCCCTTATGTGGGCCCACGTGGTGGCCAAGGGTTTTTTAGACTTATCTTTATATTTGGGCCAAAATCTTTTGGGACGTTGGGCTTGGGGCCTGTAATCCGGTTTTGGGCCTTGGAAGCCCGAATTCAATGAAGTTAGGGCTTGATCCCTTCCTTGGCTTAGTTGGCGGGCTTTGGCGGGCCCGGCAGGCCCTAGCCCATGGTCTCGGCCAAACCAGATAGTTTATGCATTCACTCATATCACGAGATACGGGCGGGCCGCATTGGGCTTGGCCCGCCCGGTTCAATTTGTTCATTTCATTTAAGTTGTTCAATTAGCATGCTTTGGTTCATTGGGCTTGGTGGGCCCCGTTGGAAGGCCCACAAGTGTGCCAAGTTGGACCGACGATCCAAGTCCCAAGTTGGGTTTCCGGGTGGACCGGAAACCCTGTTGGTTCCGTTGGTTTAGCTCCGGGTCATTCAAAATTCGGCAAAGGATCAATGACATGCAAAAAAAATCATGCTGCTGTGTGTATCCGGCAACACAGGCCGGATACACAGGGTCTGTGGGTGATCCGGCCAGTGCATCCGGATACCCAGAGGCCATAGGTGATCCGGCCTGAGTATCCGGATCACACTGGAATTGGCCTTTTTGGGTTTTGGCCTTTTGGGACTGATCCCAGGGGGTTCCAGGGACATGTTAAGGGTCTTGTGGGCTCCTGGATGAGCCCACGTAGGTTCAGAATTGGGAGAAGCCACACTTGGCTTCTCCCCTTGGACTTACAGCAAGGTAAGGGGGGGCCTTGGGGAAGGGGATCATTCTTTCATGCATGCATTCACATATAGCATATTCTCATGGACAGATTTTCGAATAATGAAGACAGTAACTATCCTGTCATGGAAGGCCTAGTCTAATACGTAACATACACAACAGTAGATAATGACCCATATGGCTCTACCATGCATATCGCCATGCGTGCAAGAGAGAACACGAAGAAGATAAAACCACAACAGAGTCTAGAGCTCTAGTCCCATGCTTTAAACAAGAAGGAGGCGCCGTAAGAAGGGAAAGAGAAGGGGGCTTATTCTGGGGGGTACATTAGATGAGCGGGGAGGGACATTCTCCTCCCCGAGATAATTACAACAGCGTATTAAGTATGGCATTTTACTAAGCATGCATGGTTCCTTAAGAGGCCTACGTGGGTATCATACATGAGGTGACTCCATGCCACGACAGGGAGACCAAGTGCGTGCATATAACGTGCTAAAACTAGGCCATGCAAAGCCAGAAGACAAAAAAAGCAGAAGAAATTCCAGAAAATTCTACATTTAATATATGTTGAAGCTAACGTGATGAGGAGTGATACCTGAGGTCCTTGACCTCTTGTGCAAGGTGGTGGTATGCCTTGGGGGTGGTATAGCTCCTGGAGACCTCCTTGGAACACCAACAGCCACTCAAGTCCTTCTTCTTTCAGTGGGGATAGAGAGGAGAAGGAGAAGGGGGGAAGGGCTTGGGATGGTATGGGGGCCAAGAGGGGTTGAAGGGGTGGGGATTCGTGTGGGAGAAGAGTGGAGGGAGGAACCTCAAGACAGCCAAGAAAAGCCCAACCCCGGAAATGAGCTGCTGGTTTGCTATTTATAGAAATTTTAATGTATCCGGCAACTCAGGCCGGATACACTAAGGCCTCTTCGTATCCGGACTTCACGTCCGGATACCCTAGCTTCCCTTTGTATCCGGTTTTCAAGTCCGGATACGAGACATAATCATTCGAAAATTAAATGCCGCCGCGAATTTGTCGGGCGATCGGCGCGGATCTCGCGCGAATATCTTGATGTATCCGGTCTTCAAGTCCGGATAAGAAGGGGAGGCTGTGTATCCGGTATAGGTAACCGGATACAAATCGAAAATTTACGGATTTGCCCCTCGACTTGACCGATTCGACTGACTCGACCGATTTGACCTTTTTTGATATCTACGGATCGCCCGTACGAAAATTTTATATTTAAGATTTAGTTCCTGAGATATTTTGCTGCGTTGGCTGCCACGTGTGCAGTTCTTGCGCCACGTGTGCAGTTTCTGGTTTTGCTGCTCGGAAACTTTGACAGATCATATCTCCTTCATCCGAACTCCGATTTGAGCAAACTCAATTGTGTTAAACTCGTATCGGAGCCCTCTATTTAATGACATGGGGCTAAGCACTTGGCACGGATCCCGAGAAAAGGTCAACTTTTGGCTTTTCCTTAAGTTTGACCGCCCTTAGAATCTTCATCCGGACTCTGATTCCTGCAAACCCAATTGCGCTGGAACCGTGTCAGGATTCCCTATCCGTTGGGCTAAAGTAAGGTTTTTGGCACGGAAATCGAGGAAAAGTCAACTCTTGGCTTTCCCTCAAGTTTGACTGCCCTTAGAACCTTTATCCGGACTCTGATTCCTGCAAATCCAGTTGCGTTGGAACCGTGTCGGGATTCTTTATCCAACTGGATAGACCAAGGTGGCCAAATTTTATCTGATTTAAAGGTCAACTTTTCACCCCTTCAGGGTTTGACTTCTTGGCTGGGTTTTTTACATTTTCTGGCTTTTTGGGAGCGCAAAAATGAGGTGCTTACAGCTGCCCCTCTTTGCCGGAGTCACCTTGCGGATGAACGGCAAAGAGAAAAAGAATCTCGTTTTTGCGCCTGGCATTTCCATCGACATGGTTGACGAGCTAAGTCCTTTGAAATTTTCACTTGGAGAGGGAAGCGGCCAAATCATGTGGCGTCACCTCCTGGCTTCAGAGTTTCCTTACCCTTTTCTTTCGGGTTTTTGTAGGGCAACTCTTTAGCCTTTGGTTTAAGTTTTGAAAGAGATGAGATTGGACTTGAGCTCGCCAACCTGTTTCGGCGTCGATGCCAGATACTGGACAATATTCTTTCTTCTTGTTTGTTCCATTAAAGTTTTTAGGTGTTTTTTTTTTTTTTTTTTTTTTTTTTTTTTTTTTTTTTTTTTTTTTTTTTTTGACTTTTGATCCATTTTTATATCTTTTACCCGAAGCTTACCTTTCTCTTGACGGCCAAGGGTTGGGTTAGGATGCGGACCGAGTGGGGAAAAGAGGAAGGAAGAGTGGAGGAGGCGCGGCTGTTGGTGAAGAGGTGCTCCCAGCGCTGTCCAGTGCCTCAGAGGGGCCCACACACCTGCTCTAATCTATTTACAAAAGTGTGAAATCAAAATTACAAAAGGGGCCATCTTGCCCGGTGATATCTTCATTTATGCTTCTTCTTCTTCATGTCTTCTTGTCCCTTCTTTGGTAGCTCTGGCTTGTTCTCTTAGAGAGGCTCCCTGGCTGGGCATGACTGTTGCTGGAGATTGGGAAGGAGTCCTTTCCTCATTGCCTCTCCTTTTGATTCAATCCTTGTCATTGGCGAGCGTGGGAGTCTCTCTGGGAAGGATGCTCCACTGGGGATAAGCGGGGATTCCTTACTCTGCCATTTTCCTTTATACGGCCTTCTCCCTCTGCTTGGGTGCGAATTCTTCATGTTCGTTCAAGCTTTTGTTGAGTGCGAGAGGTTCCGCCAGGGATTGATGCGAGCTTGCTTGTCTTCTTTCCGCTCTTCTTCGCAAAGCCGGCCTCTTCAGACTGGGCAAGGCTTGAGAAGTCCACATCATCAAGTATCTTACTGCTTGGGAGGACTCAACTGGGGATGCAAGGGTGTCGTCCTTTGTTTGCTGAAGGTCTTCCACTGGGGATTTTGGAGGCGACGTCCGTCATCTCACTTTCGGCGTACCTGTGAAGGCAGGCAAAGACGACATGTTAGCCAGGGAATAGTTGGGGAGTGCAAACCATTTCTCTTATTCTCTTTTTGCTCCGAGCCTTTTGCCCATTGCAGCCAGCAGCGGCCCTTGCCAAGGTTAAGAGATTATCAACTCAGGTTAGTGGCCCAACATGGAGCTCAAAACAGTTAAGCAGAATAATTATAGAGAAAACAGGTGTGTCAGTGTGTGCCTGTGTGTGCAATATCAACGAAATTTCCCAAGGTCAGAAGGGACTTGGAGCGCTTGGTATTTTCAGTAGCATCGTCATCACGGGCCACTGTGAAGTCGTTAACTCGGGCGCAACCTGCCGGTTCGGACCCCTCAGCTCTGTACAATTTTCTCAGTTTACTGTCTGCCACTGTCACTGCTCTCGTCTGTATCTTGCTCCGCTTGATCCAGATGCGACCAGTTCTTCTCTTTTTTTTTTTTTTTTTTTTTTTTTGATTGATTGACTAACCACACAACGCCCTTTTTTCGGGTTTTCGTTGTGTCCAGCCTTTTTAGGAAACTCTGAATTCCGTCATTGCTGATGAACGCAGACCTGACTGTTTGCCCTGATCATTCCTTTCAAGATCCGAGAGGTCTTAGAGATAGGACGAAACATAGGCTGGGTCTCGGCTATGAAAGAAAGGACAGATGGCTCAAGAAGCTTAATTGTTTGGGTTTGCAAAGTGTGCTACTTTTATTATTGGTGGGACTTACATCCTGGCTTATTTGTACCTCTGTTTTTGTTGGGTAACCAGTTCCCCATTTTTTGTGTTTCTTTCTTTTTTCTTTTCTTTTTCTATTGCATTCTCTCTTCTTTTTGAGGTTTTTTTTTTCTGGGCAAGAGTGCCCTGCTTCTTTTTGCTTTGCCGGGAATGCCCGTCTGATGTGTAGAACACTTGCACTGGGTTGAAAGAATTTTAAGGCTCAAAATTGTCTAACTAGGGGAGAATTTAAGGTATTTGAAAGGATTTACAGTTTAAAGGAGAGTTAAGGATGGCCTCTCTTCATTTCCCAATCAGAATGATCTTAAGCATAGTACAGTTTGACTGCGTCTGCATTTATCGGCTCCGGAAAAATTGTCCCGTCCATTTCTTGCAGGATAAGGGCTCCTCGGGACAGAACCTTGTGGACTACGAATGGCCCTTCGTAGTTCGGCTTGAATTTCCCTCTATTGTCCTCTTGATGAGGAAAGATTCTCTTCAGTACCAGATCTCCCACTTTGAACTGTCGTGGCTTTACTTTCTTATTGTAGGCTCGCGCCACTCTCTGTTGATAGAGCTGGCCATGGCACAAAGCCTTAATCCTCTTTTCATCCAATAACTGCAACTGGTCAAATCTGGATTCTTCCCATTCGACATCACTGATTTCAGCTTCCTTCAGAATTCTGAGTGACGGAATCTGTGCTTCCACGGGGAGGACTGCTTCCATTCCATATACCAAGGAGAACGGGGTTGCCCCGGTCGATGTCCTAATCGACGTCCGATAGGCGTGCAGTGCATACGGCAGCTTCTCATGCCAGTCTCTGTAGGTGACCACCATTTTCTCGAGTATCTTCTTCAGATTCTTGTTGGCAGCCTCTACCGCTCCATTCATCTTGGGCCGGTATGCCGTGGAGTTCAGATGTCTGATCTTCAGATCTTCGCACATCTTTTCCATGTCCTTATTATTCAGATTCTTTGCATTGTCAGTGATGATCGCTTCTGGAACTCCGTAGCGACAGACTATATTGTTTCTAATAAACTTGAGCACATGAGATTTCTTCACATTTACGAAGGACATGGCCTCTACCCACTTGGTAAAATAGTCAATTGCCACTAAGATGAACCGATGCCCGTTTGAAGCCATTGGATGAACTTGGCCTATCATGTCAATTCCCCAGATGGCGAACGGCCAAGGTGATGTCATGGAGTACAGCGCATTTGGCGGCGCATGGATATTGTCGGCATAAATCTGGCATAACTGGCATTTTCTGACATGAGCGTAGCAGTCTGCTTCCATGGTCATCCAATAATAGCCCATCCTTAGAATCTTCCTTGCTAGCATGTGCCCATTCATGTGTGCGCCGCACAACCCTCCATGGACTTCCTCGATTAATTTCTGCGCCTCGGCTTCCCTGACACATAGCAGTAGGGAATCATTGTACGATTTCTTGTACAGCCTACCTCCACTGTAGAAGTATTGCCCTGCCAACCTCTGTATAGTTCGCTTCTCTGCAGCTGAGGCACCTTCTGTCAGGATTCTGTTTCTTATGTATCTCTCAATGTCCGCGTACCAAGGCTCTTCTTTGGGTGTGCTTTTCTCGATACTGAAGCAGTAAACAGGGTAGCGTCGAATTTCTATCTCCAATGGTTGCACCCAAGCATCATTCGTGATGGTGGCCATTGATGCCAGCGTAGCTAGTGCATCCGCAAACCGATTCCCGTCTCGTGGCATGTAGTCGAATGTCACGCTCTCGAATTCTTCTTCTAATTCCTTGACCAGCTCTTGGTATGGTACTAACTTCACATCTCTGGTCTTCCAGTCTCCTATCACTTGATAGATAATAAGACTTGAGTCACCGAACACTTTCAGCTCTTGTATATGCATCTCAATTGCCGCTCGCAGGCCTAACACACATGCTTCATATTCGGCCATGTTGCTAGTGCAATCAAACAGAAGTTTCGCTGCTATCGGGTGATGGACACCGTCTGGGGAGATTAGTACTGCTCCGATCCCTTTTCCATTCACATTCACTGCCCCGTCAAAGAACATCTGCCACTTGGTTTTTTCTGTATCATCTGCAGATTCTGTACACATCACATCTTCGTCTGGGAAGTGAGTCAGAAGCGGTTGGTAGTCAGGTAGCGGATGTTCTGCCAAGTGATCCGCCACAGCTTGCCCTTTTATTGCCTTCCTAGTTGTGTAGACAAGGTCATACTCCGATAAAAGGACTTGCCATCTAGCAACCCTACCAGTGGAGATCGGCTTCTCAAAGATGTACTTCAATGGATCCAGATTGGAGATTAGTAGGACTGTGTGACTAAGCAAATAGTGTCGGAGCTTCTGAGCTGCCCAGACTAGGGCACAACACGTCTTTTCAAGCACTGTGTATCTGACTTCGATGTTGGTAAACTTCTTGCTTAGGTAGTAGATAGCTTGTTCTTTTCTTCCTTTCTCATCGTGTTGCCCTAACACACATCCTACTGCCGTCTCTGAGACTATCAGATACATGATCAGGGGTCGTCCCGAGACAGGCGGGACCAACGTCGGTGGACTCATCAGATAGGCCTTGATCTTATCAAACGCTACTTGACAGTCGTCATTCCAAACCACAGGGTTGTCTTTCTTTAGCAGCTTGAATATAGGCTCACACACAGGAGTCATCTGCGCAATGAACCTACTGATATACTGTAACCTGCCCAAGAATCCTCTCACTTCCTTTTCTGTCGACGGAGGAGGCATCTCCAGAATTGCCTTTGCTTTGACAGGATCGACCTCAATGCCTCGCTTGCCCACTATGAAGCCGAGTAGCTTTCCTGAAGTCACTCCAAACACACACTTGTTTGGGTTGAGCCGAAGTTTGTGCTCTCTGAGTCTGTCGAACATCTTTCCAAGGTTCACCAAGTGGTCTTCTTCTTCCTTAGACTTCGCTATCATGTCATCCACGTACACCTCCATTTCCTTGTGTATCATGTCATGGAATAACAGAGTCATCGCACGCTGATATGTAGCACCCGCATTTTTCAGTCCGAACGGCATCACACGGTAACAGTAAGTGCCCCAGTGCGTGATAAAGGATGTCTTCTCCATGTCCTCAGGTGCCATCCTTATCTGGTTGTAACCAGAGAAGCCGTCCATGAAAGAGAACATCGAATGCGTTGCTGTATTGTCTACCAGTACATCGATGTGCGGCAATGGGAAGTCGTCCTTCGGACTTGCTCTATTCAGATCTCTATAGTCAACACACATCCTAACTTTCCCATCTTTCTTGGGAACCGGCACGATGTTGGCCAACCACTCTGGATAGTGAGTTACTTGCAAGAATCCGGCATCCAACTGCTTGGTGACCTCTTCCTTAATCTTCAGGGCCCACTCCGGCTTCGTGCGCCTGAGCTTCTGTTTCACAGGTACGGCCTCAGACTTTGTTGGTAACCGATGCACAACCAAGTCCGTGTCTAACCCGGGCATATCCTCGTATGACCATGCAAACACGTCAGAATAAGATTTAAGAAAATCAAACATCTGTTTTCTCAATAATGGTGACAGCTTTTTACCAATTTGGAGAATCCTTGGTTGTGCTACTTCACCTATGTCAATTGACTCTGTTTCCTCAATGTTAGCCTGGGGACCCATCTCATGCCTTTCCAATGCAAGTTGGATTTCAAGCGGGGTCTCCCATGATTCATCGTCATCCCCCTGCTCGAAAGGCTCACAGGGGACGATGTCTGAATCTTCTAGCTGCGATGGGCGAGTGCCCCAATCTGATTTGTCGAGCTCTTGCTCGTTTTCAGGATTGGATACTGGCTCATGCATTTCATTTATTATTGCCATCTGGACTGGCTTTTCCAATTCCTTTTGTTCTTTTTGTTCACTTATGGCAATCTTATTACCAATCCCGTGCCCCAGATCTTCCAGGTGTGCGTCGGGATTGACACTAAGATTGCGATGCTCAAGTTGCTTATTTTTGTTATTTTCTTTTTCAAACAGATGCAAGTAGTAGGAAGCATAGAGATATTCATTAAAAATTTCAGCAGTAGCTACAACAGAAATCTCAGAGGTGATAGAAACCCCCTTTGGGATAGTAGCTTTGCTGATGGCAAAAGGCGTGGCGCTCCAGTTTTTGAGTGGTGCCTGATCTTCCTGGTTGATAACGGCTGCCGCTTCCGGTTCTTCAGCTAGTACCATGTTGGCGCTGTCGTCAGAAGATAGGCAGATAGGATCATGCGCTGCGCATCCCACTGGCTTGTTCTGGCTTCTCTCTGACTGGGGGCCAGATTCTGATGATATCCCCATCCATGCTCCACTGATGGGGATGGCCCATGGTATCTCGTCCCTGGGTGGCGCATATGCGATGGTGACTTCGTTGGCCGGGTCAACTCTGGGGGGTGCAAACATTATGGGCATCCCAGTTGGTATCCCAGGAACCGTAGAAGAGTAAGCTGGTGGTGCCCATTTGCCGTAAGCTGCATGGTACACTTCTTCCGGTACCGGCCCTAGCACTTGAGGCATGCTACGGAACATGCGGTTCAAACCATCGCGAGTTCCAGGGTGCGGGATATAGGGGCGCGGAGGAGGCGATCTTGGCCTGCGGGTCGGTACTCCTGAGCTGCCTCGCCCTTCTATCATGCAGACATACATGATTGGGCCTTCTTCTTTGGATTTCTCAATGGGAGCAGGTGACGGCGCTTCCATCACAATTGCAGAGTTGATCGGGACCCCATCAGGGATGAATTGCTCATCTGGTGGGGCGAAGGCCATGGTAACTTCGTCAACTGAGTCCAAGGCGACCAGTGCTGGCAGGCCCTCTGGTGACCCCTTAGGAACCAACGGGTCTACTTCCATTATATCCCCAATCATTTCCATAGGTGGTGGCTCTTCCCAGAGCATCTGAGCTAGGCCTTGCAGGTAGTCTTCTTCTGCAGCAGGGGTGTCCAGAAACTCATCTCCCCACCCTTGGGGGACTATATTCTCGATAGCCTGAGCCGCTTCATGCTCCATGTTAGAGAAGCGGTGGTACAAGTTCCCGTGTGTGCATATGGGCCAGTGGGGGTCTCTTCCTTCAGTTCTGGCCCTTTTCCTCTCTGCACGGTTCCCATGGAGTCGGGAGTAGTCTTCTGGCTGCGGTCTGAACCCCAGTCCGAAACCAGTAGTCTGCTCATGAGGTCGGATGGCTGCCTTAATTCCCTGCTTATACTTGCCTAATCCATCACCGGCCCTAAGGCCCCAGTCCGCGCAGTCAGCAGCGCTGAACATGTACTTTCTCCTCTTTTTCGAGAGTCGTCGCCCCCTCTCAGCTTCAGGGATACGGTTCACCTGCACCATCTCCACTGCTTGGAAATTGAGTGTGGTGGGCAACTCATAGTCCACATAGGGTACTCCGACCTTTTCGAACTCTCGGTGATCCTCGGCATGTACTGTTATAAGTTCGTTGCCTGACACGAACCGGACCATTCTGTGCAGTGTGGAAGATACTGCTCCTGCCTGATGCAGCCAAGGCCTCCCGATCAGCAAGTTGAATGAGGCGTTGATGTCCATGAGTTCGAACTCCATGGTGAATGGCCTATCCGCGATCATGATTACCAACGTGACCTCTCCCAGTGAGTCCCTTCGGGCGTTGTCAAAGCCTCTGACATTGTGCCCACTTGGCTTGATCATGGTAGGGCTCAACTGCAGACTATGAAATGTCCTCATCGGGCATATGTTCAGTGCTGACCCGTTGTCAATCATGGCTCGTTTCACGATGAGATCGACGCACTTCACTGTTATGTAGAGCGGCTCAGCGTGGTCACAAACCTCTGGGGGCAAATCTGCTGCAGAGAAGGAGATGGCCTGGGGTGTCATGATTACTGACACCACTGCCCCTAGCTGTTCCGGGTCAATGCTTGCAGGTACGTGTGCATCCCCTAGGACCTTCATCAGTATTGTCCGGTGCTTCTCTGAGTCAATCAGAAGTCGCATTATGGAGATTTGGGCGGGCACCTTGTTCAACTGCCGGAGGAGGTCGTACTCTGGGGTGAACACACTATGGTGCAAATCTGTGACTTCCTCCTCTGTGGCCCTTCCCTTTCTTTTGAGGGTCGGTGGCAATTCTGTGACCACGTCCTTCCCTTTTTCTTTCCTTTTTGCTTCTGCTTCTGCTCCCTCCTCTGGTGCGGGTGGGGGGTCGGTGTTTATGTATCGACCGGATCGGGTGATCCGATCGATTTCTGCTTCAATGGTGGTTGCAGAGGTGGCTTGAAGGCGGAAAGATGTAGTGGGGTAGGGTGGGGATACCCTGTTGTATGAGGGTGGTTCCAGGTTGAGTTGTGAAAGGTTTAGGGTGGGTGGTTCAAATGAAAGGGAGAAAGGGTCTTGTGGAGGTGAGTCCATGATGTCATGGATGTTAAGGGCGGAGGGGTTGGCGAAAGGGGTGGGGTAGAAAAACTCTTGGTCTGTGTGTGGGTGAAAATGCACCAGAGGGAGATCCGTGGGGAAGTCACTGCCATCTCCTTCAACGACGTTCACTGCCCTGCTTTCCTCTGCCGACGTGTCCTCTGAGTCCGTATCAGGGGACTCATCTGAACTCTCATATGGATCAAGCAGGGTTGCAGGTTCAGGAGTGGATGGCGGTTCCTCTTCTTCCGTGGCATAAGGGGGGACGAACCACTCTGACGTGCCGTGGGAAGAGGATTCTGAACTTGGCTCCGCTGACAGGAGATCGGAGAGGGATTGTAGGTCCGGCTCTGAAGTTGCAGACATATATTCAGGTGGCCATCCGGTAGACATCTGCGGGAGTACCTTTGAACTGCCCACTGACGCGTCCGTGTCCGGCGGCCCATTTCGGAACCAGGGTCCCTCAGAACTGCCGATTCCTTCCCTACGTGGAGGGGATGAGTCACTGATCCATCCGCACTGTACCGGGTTCCATGGCCCTGAGACCTCTTCACTGCTCTGAGGTTCATCCTCAATCGTGCAGACATGGGCCTCTGTATTCTCATTAGCTACCCTTGCTGCCGAGGGGGTTCCTGCTCGAAGCTGCACCCTCACTGTCTGCCCTGGTTGGCCAATAAGTGTAGAAGGGTCGAACTGCCTGGTGCCCTGATCGCTGCTCACCTGATTTGCCGTTCTACTAGTGGAGGCTTTTGAGTGATCTGGGAGTGGATTGGTGGTTACGCCAGCTGCTGGAGTCTGGGCCGGTGGTGCTGGAGGGTCGACCGTGATGCGCTTACTATCAATCAGATCTTGGATATCGTGCCTCAAATCCCAGCACCGATTGGTGTGGTGCCCTGGGGCACCAGAGTGGTACTCGCACCGCTCTGCAGCGTTATAGCTTCTGGCGTTGACCAAACGAGGGTTCGGGGGTTTGACTTGCACGTACCCCTTCTTTAGCAAAGTAGGCAGCAACTCTGCCGGCGCGTACGGGAGTGGAGTGAAAACCCGCTTCATTCTGGCCTCCATCTCTTCCCTTGTTCTTCTTACCCCTTGGTAAGCAGCTTGTCCGGTTCCTTGGGGTGCCACTGCTTCTGGTCTTTGAGAGAAATGATGGGGTTGTACAGGGTGCACGTAATTCACTGCCTGCTGTTCCTGCCTCCTGGGCTCCGGCCCTTGGTTTCTGCTGGCCTGTCCTGTTACTGGCCTCCTCGGCGCGGCACTCTGCCCACTGCCATCTATCTTTCCGGCCCTTACTGCGTCTTCAATCCGATCCGCAGTCAAGATCAGGTCATTGAAGTTCGATGTACTCTGTCCCAGCAGCAGAGTGAAGAAAGGCTGGCCCAATGACGCAATAAACAGCGACGTCATCTCTTGTTCTAGCAACGGCGGCTGTACTAATGCTGCCAATTCCTTCCAGCGCTTGGCGTATTCTCTTACTGACTCTTGGCTCTTCTTTGCCAGCCTCTGCAATTCTGCCCTCGTCTGTACTATCTGACTGTTCAGGCGGTACTGCTGGATGAAGACTGCTGCCAGGTCATTCCATGTCTTGATCTTAGCCTTGTCTAGACTCAGGAACCAAGAGTAAGCGGCCCCGGCTAGTGACTTCTGGAAGAACTGCACCATAATCCGCTCTTCCTTGGCATACTGGCACATGTCGCCAGAATAGGACCTCAGATGGTTCAGGGGGCACCCGGTGCCGTCGAACTGGTGCAACTCAGGGCATTTGAACTTAGCCGGGAGTTGGATATCTGAAAAGAAACAGAGGCTTTCCAGAGTAGCCTCGTTCTGCACTGTGCTAGGTTGGAGTTGTTTGAGCTGCTCCTTCAGGGCAGCCATTTCCGTTCTGTTCTCTTCCCTTACGGCTGTCAGCTTCTCCTCAAACTGTACCTCCTGAGTTCTGTACCAGTCCTCATCACCTTGTCCCAGATGGATAGGCAGAAATTGCTCTTGTTGTGCCACATGAAATGGCGCTGCCTGTGGTGGTGGTGGTGGCGGTGCTAGGGGAGGGGGGTTTACTGGACGCGGCGGTGGCACCGCTTCCGCTTGTGGTGGGAACTGCGGCGGTGGCTGCTGGGCAACCGGCACCCCGGGTGGGCCCTGCCGTAACTCTCTCAGCTCTGTCATTAGTTCCTGGATGATGGCACCCATGCTGTCCATCTTTTGTTGCATCTCATTAACCACTTGCGCATGACTAGACTCTGCAGGATGTTCCCCTGGCGGCGTCTGCTCTCCTTGCTGGTCCATTTCGAGCCTTCTCCTCGATCTTAACAGGTACGGGCTTCTGAAAGCAATTTTTGGTACCTGATGGGACAATTCGCAGGCATTAGTGCAATTTTACACAAATTGGTTATGCAATTAGTAGAATCTGTTTCTTCGATTTATGCTGTTTTTGTTTGTTTGATTGGATTTGGACTAACTAATCTATTTTAGCTACCCTAAGGCAACAAGGGAAGAGAACCTTGATGAATTTTGAAGACTGATCTATTTTAGTTACTTGGAAGTGACCGGGAGAGAGAACCCTAGTAACCGGATCTATTTTAGTCACCCGCAGGCAACCGGGAGAGAGAACCCTAAATGGATTAGCTGATCTATTTTAGCTACCCGCAGGTAACAAGGGAAGAGAACCTTAATAAATTTGAAGACTGATCTATTTTAGCTACCCGTAGGTAACAAGGGAAGAGAGCCTTGGGAACCGAGTCTATTTTAGTCACCCGCAGGCAACTGGGAGAGAGAACCCTATTTTTCTGAAAGCTGGTCTATTTTAGTCGCTCGGAAGCGACTAGGAGAGAGAACCCGGTTGAACTAAATCTATTTTAGCTGTTTAGGCAAGGAAAGAGGACCTTCAATTTAAGGGGTTTTGTTTGAGCTCAGAATCACAGGGTTGGACCAATCAAGGTCCCAGAAAGGGGACTGAAGAACAGCACTCAGGGTTGCCTTAACCAAATCCTGACTCACTCGTCGGGGGTCTCGGCAATACAAAGATTCAGCTAGTAGTACCCGGACGCTCCGCAGCCAATATCCGATTCACTCACCGGCGGCTTTGGTGTCACTGAAAGGGGTAGGCTATGCCAGGACGCTCCTCCACCAATATCCGACTCATCCGTCGGCGGCTTTGGTGCCCTAAGAATTCGGCTAGTAGTACCCGGACGCTCCGCAGCCAATATCCGATTCACTCACCGGCGGCTTTGGTGTCACTGAAAGGGGTAGGCTATGCCAGGACGCTCCTCCACCAATATCCGACTCATCCGTCGGCGGCTTTGGTGCCCTAAGAATTCGGCTAGTAGTACCCGGACGCTCCGCAGCCAATATCCGATTCACTCACCGGCGGCTTTGGTGTCACCGAAAGGGGTAGGCTATGCCAGGACGCTCCTCCACCAATATCCAACTCATCCGTCAGCGGCTTTGGTGCCCTACAGGTTTGACCGTATGATCTTGAAAAGATGCAGACGGGTGTGATCTGAGCTCAAAGTCTCGGGTGTTTTTAAACACTTGCCGGGTTTGGCGATCTCAATGAGAGAGATGCAATCAAAGGAAATTAGGTGGTCGCAGCGACCAAGCACATTGCAATTATCTGGAGAGAGGTGGTCTGTCGGAGACCGATTTGCCCTATTGGAGGGAATTATTTTATCTCTTGTTCTTATTAAGTTTGCACAATATGTAGCAAAGTGGAAATAAATTCATGCTTTAATCAAAAGGCGCCGTCATGGCACAAAGTATATCATCATTTATGGCAAAATACAACAAAGCCAAAGTCTAGCTAGGTTGGTCATCATCATAGTGGGAGGACACGTCCTGCCTCCTCAAGGCTCGCAGAAGCTTGTTCCGCAGACGTCGGTCCTCCTCAGCGCGCTTGCGCACTAATTCCATTTCATGTTGCAAGGCCGTATTGGCCTGCCTACTCTCCCGTTCTGAATCCACATAAGCTGAATGGATACGGGAGTGAGTCTCTTGCAGTTCGGCCACCCTGTCCCTATATGTGTTAGGGGGCGGAACTGGAATGTCGCTTGAAGCGATAGGCTGGAGAGGTGGGGGGCCGTCGTGGCCGAACTCCCGAGCTATCCACTGCTCGTAGTCTCGAAAACGTGATTCGATGAAGACGTCTTCTCGATATACACACATTGTCTTCCATTCCACCAGCAGTTGGGTCCTTAGTCCCTTGGTGAGTGGACCAATCAAATTGCCCAAGTCGTCCTTGATCGGGATTCCCTGCGGTTTCCCAAACTGTCTCAGAACTCGAATCGGATAGTATGGCACGGCATGGGTAAGGCCTATCAAGGCAAGTCCCTCTCTTTTCTTGAAAGCTATGATGGGGGTGTAGGGGATGTTGTATGTACCCCACCATCTAATGTCTGTTTCTCCCTTCAGGCGGAGAAAGTGGTTAAACCAATCCTCACGAGTGGGTAGGTCTGGTTCGATCTCTCTTTGAGCCAACCAATGGATGTTGTCCCCGGTTGCCTTGTAATATGCACTGATAGGTGATGACACCATCAGGTGATCTTGCAGCCAAAGGTGGAGGAGGGGAGCGCACCCTTGAAACCTCCGAGTTCCGTTTTTGGACAAAGTCAGGGAATGGAACAATTGAGCTAGGATCAGTGGCATGATTCGGTACCCTGCCCTGAGTTGATCCACAATTTCCATGAGGGCCAAATTAATGGTGTCTCCCCCAGTTGGAAAGAAGATTTGTGACAGAACCACAAGGGTGAAGGTGTCAAACCAAGCCCGGGGTCTTTCCTGCTTTTTGTTTCTCATTTTCTCAGCTAGGAATGTTTTAGAGACCCGAGTAAATGATTTGTCACCTCCTAAGGTCTGAAATTCTCCCCTTGAGAGGCCAAAGAAAACACAAGCTTCATTCTTGTAACTTTCTTTGAGACTTGGCCTGGCGGGTTCTCCTAAGTCACGGAATCGGAGGAACAGGTCAAGTTCCTCAATTGTGGGAGTCAACTCATTGACCCCGAATCGAAACACTGAAAGCTGGGGATCCCAGAAAAGCAGGGCTGCTTGGATCATATCCCAGTTAATCGGCACATTTAACAGGGACAAAGTCTGTCCCATGTGGTATTTGTGCTCCCATTCAATCTGCTCACTCCCTTGGAGCTGCCTTGTCCAAGAACGGATCCAGGGGGTATCCCAGGCACACTTCTCTATCCTAGGGAACGGGTTCTCTCAGATGAGGATGAAGATGCCATGCCAACTATCCGATCAAAATTCCGAGTCAAATTAAGGTTCCACACCAAGACTCTAAGTTAGTCCTAAGACATGCATAATTTTAAGCAAAAGAGATAACCACTAGCAGTTCTATCATGCTTCACCAAAATGAGCAAAACAAAACCGTGCGGAATTTAACTCAGGCACACCTGGTGTGTGGTCCTAGGGGTTGGCGCCAGTTAAGGCGCGACTCCTAGACATACTTGTGTAGAGGAGCACATTCAAGTCCCGATCAGTCTTTCTGTCTTTCATCTGTTCTTTCATCTGCTTTCGGTGTCGGACCCTAGCGAAATTACAGCTTGCCATCGAGGGCGAATTTTTACAAGATATTTACAAAAGCTGCAAAGAATTCATCCTTAAGGCTGTTGGGAGCCAAAAGGGAGGATACAAATTGCTTTCAAAGTGGGTAGGCTAAAAAATCCCTAAATCTAGGGTTTAGTACCCTGGCATGTTTTCATCTGTCTGTCTGATCTGGCCGGCTTTCGTCTGCTCTAAAAGACCAATCTGGACTTAAAGTGCTCCCAGCGGACTCTAATGGGTCAAGACCCATAGGATACAGGACTCTATGCATGGATCTGGGGTGGTTTCCCTGATCAAGAATTAGGTGAGCTTCCTAAGCTAGGGCCGAGGTAGCCCAGCATCTAGGGTTTACTCAATTTGATGCAAAGAACGGGGGTTGCTGCCCCAAATGGACTCTGGATTTTATTTCAATTTTAATCATCATTCACATCCTACTCACCCTCTCATGCTCAACGTAAAGTTCATTCAGAAACGTTAGGTGGGGAAGGATACCCAGCCCGAGACATAAGCCTACAAGGGTCTGGACCAGCACTGGATCCTCGCGTGCCACGGCAAGAAACCAGTGGTGCTAATGGACTCCAGAAACTGGGGGGATGGGTTTACCCTGCTTTCCCCGGCAAGCCACGGGAGCGTAGGTGCTAATACCATCCCAAAGATCAGTTCATAGTAAGAAGAAGGGTAGGCTGCTAGAGAGGTCTAAGTTTTGGTAAAGAAGTAGCAGTATCCGATTCGCTCATCTATCAAAAGGTCGGATCATTCACGCATCCTCCCTCGTGCGGGTCACCCCACGCAGTTTTATCACACAAAATGCGGGAAATTAAATTTTACATATATGCCATCATCCATCCACGGTGTGGTGGTGTGCCCGTGTGTGCAGTTGGGCTGGGTGCTGTGCCTATACGGGCGAGTTTTGTCTGGATTTAGGTGATAAAGGAATCCTTACTGCCTCGTATAGTAAAGTTCAGAATTGGCACGCTTTACGATGTCCTGGGAGAATCCCCAGGTAAGTGGAGGGTCACAGGGGACCTCTTAAATTCCACTTGCCTTAGGCAATTATCGCGTCCTTGTGGCAGGACTCCCCAGAACACGTAGTTACGTGTATTCTGTACCTTGCTAAGCGGGGTAGCAAAAGTTCCTAGAATATCGCCTAAGTCCCTCTTGAGCTGACTCGGTCCTAAGTAGGGTCCTACTGGGCTGAGTAGTCCCCAGCAGAGTCGCCAGGCTGTGCGCGCGTGGGAAACGCGGCACGGGGTAAATCGGAGTCGCCACCGCCTGATGGGGTGCAGGCGGACACCTGGGTGCCTGATCTTGTCTATTTAGGGCTTTTTGGTCTGCGGCTTGAGATTCTAAGTCGGGATTTCGGTTGCGGTCTGGGGAAGTCCGTAGACACCCCAGTCCACCCCGTCGGATGACGGGTCCCGTGGGTTCCCTGGTTTGAGTCAGCTTTCTTGCTTGGTTCTCACCCGATTCCTAATCCGGCATGCTTTTAAGTTAGGTCTTGGCGGGACCACCTGAGTGGTGTGGGTCCCTTTAGTTGATTTTATCTTTGCTTTAACTTAAATTGTCTGAGTCTGATTGGGTGGGCCCCGTTGGAAGGCTCACGGTGTCCTTGTCGGGCTTGGATAAGCCCATGTGCCCTTGTGGGCCTCTGTCTGAGCCTAGGAGGCCCTGTGGGCTTTGGTTAGTGAATTGATTTTGCTTTAGGTTTATATTTGAATTATTAGGTTTGTTTTCATGCAAAAGTGGGCCGGATAGATTTGTGGGCCCCTTATGTGGGCCCACGTGGTGGCCAAGGGTTTTTTAGACTTATCTTTATATTTGGGCCAAAATCTTTTGGGACGTTGGGCTTGGGGCCTGTAATCCGGTTTTGGGCCTTGGAAGCCCGAATTCAATGAAGTTAGGGCTTGATCCCTTCCTTGGCTTAGTTGGCGGGCTTTGGCGGGCCCGGCAGGCCCTAGCCCATGGTCTCGGCCAAACCAGATAGTTTATGCATTCACTCATATCACGAGATACGGGCGGGCCGCATTGGGCTTGGCCCGCCCGGTTCAATTTGTTCATTTCATTTAAGTTGTTCAATTAGCATGCTTTGGTTCATTGGGCTTGGTGGGCCCCGTTGGAAGGCCCACAAGTGTGCCAAGTTGGACCGACGATCCAAGTCCCAAGTTGGGTTTCCGGGTGGACCGGAAACCCTGTTGGTTCCGTTGGTTTAGCTCCGGGTCATTCAAAATTCGGCAAAGGATCAATGACATGCAAAAAAAATCATGCTGCTGTGTGTATCCGGCAACACAGGCCGGATACACAGGGTCTGTGGGTGATCCGGCCAGTGCATCCGGATACCCAGAGGCCATAGGTGATCCGGCCTGAGTATCCGGATCACACTGGAATTGGCCTTTTTGGGTTTTGGCCTTTTGGGACTGATCCCAGGGGGTTCCAGGGACATGTTAAGGGTCTTGTGGGCTCCTGGATGAGCCCACGTAGGTTCAGAATTGGGAGAAGCCACACTTGGCTTCTCCCCTTGGACTTACAGCAAGGTAAGGGGGGGCCTTGGGGAAGGGGATCATTCTTTCATGCATGCATTCACATATAGCATATTCTCATGGACAGATTTTCGAATAATGAAGACAGTAACTATCCTGTCATGGAAGGCCTAGTCTAATACGTAACATACACAACAGTAGATAATGACCCATATGGCTCTACCATGCATATCGCCATGCGTGCAAGAGAGAACACGAAGAAGATAAAACCACAACAGAGTCTAGAGCTCTAGTCCCATGCTTTAAACAAGAAGGAGGCGCCGTAAGAAGGGAAAGAGAAGGGGGCTTATTCTGGGGGGTACATTAGATGAGCGGGGAGGGACATTCTCCTCCCCGAGATAATTACAACAGCGTATTAAGTATGGCATTTTACTAAGCATGCATGGTTCCTTAAGAGGCCTACGTGGGTATCATACATGAGGTGACTCCATGCCACGACAGGGAGACCAAGTGCGTGCATATAACGTGCTAAAACTAGGCCATGCAAAGCCAGAAGACAAAAAAAGCAGAAGAAATTCCAGAAAATTCTACATTTAATATATGTTGAAGCTAACGTGATGAGGAGTGATACCTGAGGTCCTTGACCTCTTGTGCAAGGTGGTGGTATGCCTTGGGGGTGGTATAGCTCCTGGAGACCTCCTTGGAACACCAACAGCCACTCAAGTCCTTCTTCTTTCAGTGGGGATAGAGAGGAGAAGGAGAAGGGGGGAAGGGCTTGGGATGGTATGGGGGCCAAGAGGGGTTGAAGGGGTGGGGATTCGTGTGGGAGAAGAGTGGAGGGAGGAACCTCAAGACAGCCAAGAAAAGCCCAACCCCGGAAATGAGCTGCTGGTTTGCTATTTATAGAAATTTTAATGTATCCGGCAACTCAGGCCGGATACACTAAGGCCTCTTCGTATCCGGACTTCACGTCCGGATACCCTAGCTTCCCTTTGTATCCGGTTTTCAAGTCCGGATACGAGACATAATCATTCGAAAATTAAATGCCGCCGCGAATTTGTCGGGCGATCGGCGCGGATCTCGCGCGAATATCTTGATGTATCCGGTCTTCAAGTCCGGATAAGAAGGGGAGGCTGTGTATCCGGTATAGGTAACCGGATACAAATCGAAAATTTACGGATTTGCCCCTCGACTTGACCGATTCGACTGACTCGACCGATTTGACCTTTTTTGATATCTACGGATCGCCCGTACGAAAATTTTATATTTAAGATTTAGTTCCTGAGATATTTTGCTGCGTTGGCTGCCACGTGTGCAGTTCTTGCGCCACGTGTGCAGTTTCTGGTTTTGCTGCTCGGAAACTTTGACAGATCATATCTCCTTCATCCGAACTCCGATTTGAGCAAACTCAATTGTGTTAAACTCGTATCGGAGCCCTCTATTTAATGACATGGGGCTAAGCACTTGGCACGGATCCCGAGAAAAGGTCAACTTTTGGCTTTTCCTTAAGTTTGACCGCCCTTAGAATCTTCATCCGGACTCTGATTCCTGCAAACCCAATTGCGCTGGAACCGTGTCAGGATTCCCTATCCGTTGGGCTAAAGTAAGGTTTTTGGCACGGAAATCGAGGAAAAGTCAACTCTTGGCTTTCCCTCAAGTTTGACTGCCCTTAGAACCTTTATCCGGACTCTGATTCCTGCAAATCCAGTTGCGTTGGAACCGTGTCGGGATTCTTTATCCAACTGGATAGACCAAGGTGGCCAAATTTTATCTGATTTAAAGGTCAACTTTTCACCCCTTCAGGGTTTGACTTCTTGGCTGGGTTTTTTACATTTTCTGGCTTTTTGGGAGCGCAAAAATGAGGTGCTTACACCAGCCCTGTGACAAATCTGTGGGCTTTGGATTGGGGTTTGTTCCTGAACCCGAAGACTATGCCAGGCTATTTGGCATAAAAGCTGAACGGAAGAGGGCACGAGCAGAAGGAAGGGACCCACATTGGCCCATCTATGTACATGGCCAATTATACCATCACTTTACCAATATGGAGAAGGAAGCCGCACAGGCCATTCAGAACATAGTCCCCCAGGGATGGGGCGATGAGTTCAATGATCCAGTTGAGCAAGCGGAAGCTAATTATCTGCAAAGGTTATGGGATGAACCTCCCTTACCCCAGGAGACAGTTACAGAAAAAAACTCAGAGGCTCTCAGTGGGTTGATGGAAGAACTGTCTGCTCTATTCTCTTGGCAGTCAGTTGACACTGAAAAACCAGCTATCCCAGAAGAGGCGTTTGCCTATCCATCAGATGATGTCGAGGCACCGCCAACTGAGGCTGAAGAAGAAGAACCAGCTCAGTACATCTACATGATGGAAAGCCAAGATAGTTCAGGAGAACCCACTCCAAGGCAAAGGTCTCCCCCACCTCCTATCTGCATTATACACCCAAGTACCAAGGATGGTTTGGGTCAGATGTTCCAGAATATGCCCCAAGTACTGGGACTGCCTACTGAGCTGGCTTATCATGAGACTTATGGTAACTGGGCCCTTGACGAACATTCTTCCAGCAGGAGGGATGAATCATCAGGAAAATATGTAACCAAGGCACTGCCTAAAGTGGAACCACCCAACGAAATCACTGTTCGGATACCAGGGACTGTCATCCGCCGCGGGGTATGGATCAGTGTATCCTTAGAAGATTCAAGTCAGAATCAACCAAAGAAGGGCACAGCTGATGACCCCATCTGCATCTCCTCTGACAGCAGCATCAGCATGATACAAACCGGGAAGGTGAATGCGGTGACCGCTGTAACCAAGGACAAGCACGCATTGCAGAACTAGAGTTCGACGCCACTTGCCACTCGCAAAGCCGAACTACCACAGGGAGTTTCTTCCACTTCTGAAATTCCCCCTATAGATATTGCTGCACTTTTTAATAAATGCGTGAAGTCTTTTGATTATTTTTCTGCTTCTGTGAATAATTATGCAAATAAGCAAAATCAAAATCGCAACCTTAATATCAATCTTGACACACACCCGAAAAATTCGGAGCACGAGATGGATAATCAGGCTGCCAAAATCAAACAAAAACAAAAAGGTCAAAAAGAACAAAAAGAAGTCCAAAGTGTCGAGCATGAATCAGACAACGACACTTACTCATCACAACCCGATGATTCAGGAATTATCCCCAGTGTTCCTTATGAACTTGAGGATAATGATGAATCATGGGAGACCCCACCTGAAATCCAATTTGCCTTGGACAGACATAAAAAGGGTCTCCAGGCTAACATTGAGGAAACTGAACCTATCAACATAGGTGAAACAGCACAACCAAGGATTCTTCAAGTTGGTAAAAAGCTGACATTATTACAGAGAACACAGATAACTGATTTTCTAAAATCCTACACTGATGTGTTTGCATGGTCATATGAGGATATGCCTGGGTTAGACACGGATTTAGTTGTGCATAGGTTACCTATAAAGTTTGAGGTCACACCAGTGAAGCAAAAGCTCAGAACGGGCCCTAAAGATCAAGGAAGAAGTTGCCAAGCAGTTAAAAGCTGGGTTCTTGAAAGTAACAGATTACCCAGAGTGATTAGCAAATATCGTGCCCGTCCCCAAGAAAGATGGGAGGGTCAGGATGTGTGTTGACTACAGGGATCTGAACAAGGCAAGCCCGAAAGATGACTTCCCGTTGCCACACATTGATATATTGGTCGATAATACTGCAACTCATTCCATGTTCTCCTTTATGGATGGATTCTCTGGGTATAATCAGATACGAATGGCACCTGAAGACATGGAGAAGACTTCCTTCATCACACACTGGGGCACATACTGCTACAAAGTGATGCCATTTGGGTTAAAAAATGCAGGCGCCACATACCAGCGAGCAATGACTTTGTTATTCCACGACCTGATGCATAAGGAGATGGAAGTATACGTGGATGATATGATTGCAAAGTCAAAAGAAGAGGAAAGTCATTTGGTGAACCTTGAAAAGGTGTTTGACAGGCTCAAGGAATGCAAGCTTAGGCTGAACCCGAATAAGTGTGTATTCGGCGTTACCTCAGGGAAGCTACTTGGATTCATCATTGGAAAACGAGGAATTGAGGTTGACCCTGTTAAAGTGAAGGCAATTCTGGAGATGCCTCCCCCATCCACAGAAAAAGAAGTAAGAGGTTTCCATGGCAGGTTACAGTACATCAGTCGGTTCATAGCACAGATGACTCCCGTGTGCGAACCAATATTTAAATTGCTAAAGAAGGATAACCCAGTGGTCTGGAATGAAGATTGCCAAGAAGCGTTTGACAAAATCAAGGCCTATTTGATGAGTCCACCAACTTTGGTTCCCCCTGTACCAGGACGACCGCTGATCATGTATTTGTCAGTCACAGAAATGGTAGCCGGATGTGTCCTAGGACAGCATGATAATACAGGAAGAAAGGAACAAGCAATTTATTATCTGAGCAAGAAATTTACCAATTATGAAGTAAGATACACATTGCTTGAAAAGACCTGTGGCGCATTGGTATGGGCAGCTCAGAAACTCCGGCATTATCTTCTCAGTCATACTGTCCTTTTGATCTCAGATATAGATCCCCTGAAGTACATTTTTGAAAAGCCAATCTCCACTGGAAGGATAGCCAAGTGGCAGGTTATCTTATCTCAGTATGACATTGTCTACACCACAAGAAAGGCAATAAAGGGACAGGCAGTGGCAGATCACCTGGCAGAACACCCTATGCCCGACTATCAACCACTTCTCACCGAGTTGCTGGATGATGAAATTATGTGTGCCGAATCAGTAGAAAAGGAAACCGGATGGCAAATGTTCTTCGATGGGGCCGTCAACATCAATGGGAAAGGGATTGGAGCAGTAATCATTTCCCCAGACAGAGTCCATCATCCAATAGCAGCAAAACTCTTGTTCGATTGCACTAACAACATGGCAGAATACGAAGCATGTGTGTTAGGCTTGCGAGCCGCAATCGAAATGAATATACAAGAGTTGAAAGTTTATGGTGATTCCTGTCTAATCATCTACCAAGTAATGGGGGATTGGCGGACTAAGGATCCAAAGTTGGTGCCATATCAGGAACTGATTAAGGAATTGGAAGGACAATTCAAAAACGTGACATTTGATTATATGCCACGAGACAGGAATAAGTTTGCAGATGCCCTGGCAACACTGGCATCTATGGCAACCATCACTGGTGATACTTGGGTACAACCGTTGGAGATAGAAGTGTGGCGTTCTCCTATCTACTGTTTTAATGTTGAGAAGAGCACACCAAAAGGGGAACCCTGGTATGCAGACATAATGAGGTACCTGAGAAACAGGATTTTGCCGGAGAATGCCACAGCATCTGAAAGGCGCACGATCCAGAAACTGGCAGGACAGTTCTTCCTCAGTGGAGGTAAGCTATACAAGAAGTCCTATAATGACTCACTGCTGCTATGTGTAACAGAAGAAGAGGCACAACAGCTGGTTGATGAAGTCCATGGGGGACAATGTGGCGCACATATGAGCAGGCATATGCTAGCAAGGAAAATCTTGAGAATGGGCTATTACTGGTTAACTATGGAACATGATTGCCATATCCACGTAAGGAAGTGCCGGTTATGCCAAGTTTATGCTGATAACATTCATGCATCGCCCAACACTTTGTACTCAATGACTTCTCCTTGGCCCTTCGCCATCTGGGGAATTGATATGATTGGAGAAATCCATCCGAGGGCATCAAATGGGCATCGATTCATCTTGGTTGCAATAGATTATTTTACCAAGTGGGTAGAGGCCGTGTCCTTTGTAGATGTCAAAGGGTCCCATGTACTGAAATTCATCAGAAATAATATTGTCTGTCGCTATGGTGTGCCTGAAGCACTTATCACAGACAATGCCAAGAATTTGAATAACAAGGACATGGACAAGATGTGTGGCGATTTGAAAATTAGACATCTAAATTCTACAGCATATCGGCCCAAGATGAATGGAGCAGTAGAAGCTGCCAACAAAAATCTGAAGAAGATATTGGAAAAGATGGTAGTCACCTACAGAGACTGGCATGAGAAGCTGCCATATGCTTTGCATGCATACCGAACCTCAATCAGGGTCTCAACCGGAGCAACTCCTTTCTCTCTAGTATATGGAATGGAGGCAGTCCTTCCCGTGGAAGTGCAAATCCCTTCGCTCAGAATCCTGAAGGAAGCAAAAGTTGATGACATTGAATGGGAAGAATCAAGGTTTGACCAGTTGCAGTTGCTTGACGAGAAAAGAATTAAGGCTTTATGCCACGGGCAACTCTATCAGCAGAGAGCAGCACGGACTTATAACAAGAAAGTAATACCACGACACTTCAAGGTGGGAAACATTGTTATGAAGAAGATATTCCCCCACCAAGAAGATAATAGAGGGAAATTCAAGCCAAATTATGAAGGACCATTCATAGTACATAAAGTTCTGTCTAGAGGAGCACTGATCCTACAAGAGATGGACGGAACTATTTTTCCTGAGCCAATAAATGCAGATGCAGTCAAACTGTATTACTCTTGAGATCATTCCAATTGGGAAATGAGGAGAGGCCATCTTTGACTCTCCCCCAAACCTGTAAATCCTTTCAAACACCCTAAAAGATTCCCCCTAGTTAGACACTTTTGAGCCTGAAAATTTCTTTTCAAACTTAGTACAGGTGTCCCTTACACCAAAATGGGCATTCCTGGCCCTAACCAAAAAAAAAAAAAAAATGAAGCAAGCAATTGCGAAGAAAATCATGAAAAAGAAGAAAATAAAAGAGTTGTGAAAAACAAGTACAAAATAAGATGGGGAAAATATGAACCCCACACCAAAGAAACAAGCTAGGATGTAAGCCCCAACAATAAAAGGAGCACTGTACAGACCTATGAAATCACAGCCTTTTTGGGCCACTTATCTTTCTTTCAAAACCCCGGCCTAGCCTACATTTCGTCCTATCTTGAAGACCTCTCGGATCCCAAAGTGAATAATCTTGAGCAAAACAGTCAAATCTGCGTTTTCTGGTAATGACGGAATTGGATTCTCCCTGAAAAGGACCAGACATGGTGAAAACCCAAAAAGGGCGCTGTGTGCAAAAAGGGTCAGTCGTGGTTCAAAAAAAAAAACTGGTCATACCTTGATTAAAAGCAAAGGGGGCTACAGAAAAAACAAAGACAGAATGGACAGTGCACTGAATAGGAAAAACCAAATGATCTATAGGGCCCAAATTGGCAGACTGTGTTTGGGTCAATGCTTCATAATAGCCTATGATGACAAGGCTAAAAATACCAAGCACTCTAATATGTGTCTGGCTTAAGGATTGACTTTTGTGATAATTGCAGGCGCAAACACACACTGCCACATCTGTGTTTTTCCGTAATTATTCTGCTTAACTACTTTTGAAATTTCCTCAATAGTACTGCTAACCTATGAAGAAAGGTTTATTACCTTGATCAATAGCCATTTTTGATTGTGATGAGTAAAAGGCTTAGAATAAACCGAGTCTGCATATCCCTAGCAGATCGAGCACTGACATTTTGCTCTTTGTATAGGTTCAAAGAAGGAAGGAATAAGATGCAAGATGAACATGAGAAGGATACTTTGATCCTTCATTCCCCAGCAGAGGCTTCTTCCCTTTCATCCCCAGCAGAGCTCAGAAGAAAGAAGATCGTCGAGATCCTCAGACCCTCCAACAAAACTTCAAGAGCAAAAAGAGACATCACAATAATCCCCAGAGAGTCATCTAGACAGATCATACTCCCACCAGATCCCTAGTGGATACTCATAAGTGGGAAGAGAAGCTTTAAATGCCTCGACAAGAGAAAGAACCTGGCAAGGAGAAGCAACAAGGAAGAGCAATAATGGGCCGATTCGCCCCCTCTTGTAAATTTTGATTTCCCACTTTTGTAAATAGTATAGGCTAGAGTAGGTGTGTGGCCTCCGAGATGAAGGGCAGCAGCGCAAAAGCCTCCTCCTGTTCTCCCACCTTCACTCCCAAACCCATACCTTGGCCTATCTTACAAAAAAAAAAAAAAAAAACTCAAAGAATCAAGAATAAATCAAAACTGAAGAAGAAAAGAACATTGTTAAGTGCCTTGCATCAACGCCGAAACAGGCTGATGAGCTCAGATTTAATCCTATCTTTCTTTTTCAAAAACAAAGAACTAAGGAACAGCCCTATTCAAGCCCGAGAGAGGGTATAGGGATTCCAAAATCAGGAAGTGATACCAGACATCTGACACTTCCCTTTCATTACAAACAATTCAGTAATTGAGCTCGTCGACCATGTCGACAGAAATGCAAGGTGCAAAAATAAGGTTCTTTTTCTTCTTTCCCGTTCATCCCCTAAGGTGACTCCAGCAAAGAGGGGCTGCTGTTAGCACTTGATTTTTGCACCCCCAAAATAAGGAAAAATGAAAAGTCAAACTAAAGGTCAAACCCTGAGGGGGTCAAAAATTGACTTTTTGATTCAAGTAAATTTGGCCATCAAACTTCATCTCATTGAAAAGAGCATTTCGACACGATTCCAATGCAACTGAATTTGCTGGAATCGGAGTCCAGATGAAAAAGATATGAGTTGGTCAAACTTTTGGGGAACGAAAATTTTACTTTTTGCTCGACCCCAGTTCAACTGCCAAACTTGATCCCAATGGATAGGTGGTTCCGAGCCGGTTCCAACGACACTAAGTTTGCTGAAATCGGACACCGGATGAAGAAGTTATGAGCAGTTGAAGTTTCAGAAAAACTGCCCACGTGGCAAAAAGGCAGTAAAAATGGAATAAACCAATAAAATAAATAAGATAAATATGTTTAATAATATTTTAATAAAGAGAATCTCGCTTTTTAATAAAGTAATCAGAAAAATCAAATAAGAATCTTGCAAAAAACCAAATTGAATAAAGGTTTGAAATCCAGACATTTAAAAAACGTGCTGGACCGTATTTCAATTACGGGCAGGGCATGCCCGTATTTGAAATACGGGCAAGATTCTGGAAGAAGACACGCGTCGCTGTACGGCGGGACACGCGTCCCGTACGGCCGATTCGCGAGATTTACAAATGTGCGTTTTTCGCCCGTATTTGAATTACGGGCAAGGCACGCTCGTACTTGAAGTACGGGCAAGGCACGCCCGTACTTCAAATACGGGGACACCCCTTTTTGCCTATAAATAGAGAGGCCTCCCCCCCCCCCCCCCATTTTCAACAAGCCCTTCTACTTGGTCGACCCCTTCCTCCTCCTAGCACCTTCCACAGCCAACCTCTGCCCAATTGCTGCCCCTCCAAAACCTAAACTTTTTTATATACCCAAATTACCCCTATGCTCTAAAACTACTCCAAAATCATGCCCAAGAATCCCATTTGCCATCCATTGATCAAAGCCATTTAACCCAGCCTAACCAAGCCCTTCCCAATTCATCCCAGCAAACCTTGGAGGATGCGGAAGCGCTGCCGAATTTGCCGGAGGAATCACCATTATTGAGTAATCATATTGTGAGTGTATTCCCTTTCCTAATATGATTATCATTTCCAATGTCTTTTCAAGTTTCTTTTGGATATTTTGGTTTTAATGTTACTAATCAATTTGCTGTTTTCTAAGTCATGGGAAGTTAAAATAGAGGAGGAAGTTATATAAAAATAAAAGAAAGAGTAGTGGGAAGAGAAAGGCTTAAAAGGACCATTGAATAAACTAACCAATGCCTTTTTTATGCCTTGATGAAGAAGAGGTTTAAGGCCACCTTCTGATGCTTGAGCCACCCCTGTAAATACCCCCTACTCCCTCCTGAAAATTGGCCATGGGCAACTAATGAAGAGCTGGTTTTCCAGCAAAGGAATCAAAGAAGGAAGAAATGGCCATTTAGGCCGAATGGGGAATATGAAGCATTTCGAATGACCTGAGATCGTCACTGAAGTCACCAGAATACCTGAGAAGGCCACGGAATACATCCCAAGCAGAATCGACAGCAAAAATGAAAAATAAGCTGTGCCCGTAAACTCAGAGCGGTCCGGTCGGGACCGTGTTTACTTCACGGACGAGCCCAACCGGAGTTTGTCCACGGGCAAGGGTGGACCGTATAACAAATACGGGCAGATATAAATATAATTAAAAAACATAATTTTCCGCCCTGGTTGAACCTGATTCGACCTGAACCGGCCTAAACCAGTCCCTTAAGTATTTTGGGCTATCCTTAGCCCACTTTTGGACCATGGGCCCAGATGGGCCCACCAAGGCACCCTGGGCCCACTTGTGGGGCCCACCTTTGACTGGCCTATACCTGGCCTGTTTTCAATAAACAGGCCCAGGCCCTTTGATCCTTGGCTAATGGGCCAAATCCAAGCCCACTAAGCCCATTGCATGTGTAAATAGTTTAAATAAATAACCAAATGGGTTACCCAATAACCCAACTGGGCCCTAGGCCCAACCATGGTAGTCCACGTGTCTTCCAACGGGACCCGGGTCCGACCCACTTCGCTTAAACAAATAAGAAGCTAAAATCAAATAAAAAGGGACCCACACCTCCAGAGGGCCCCGCCAGACCTAACAGGATAGCATGCTGGTCTAGGAAAAGGGTGAAATTGACTCAAAAACCAGAGAGACCCGAGGGACCCGTCAGACCGACGGGGCGGACCGGGGTGTCTTTAAGACTTCCCCGGACCATAACCGAGGACTTAGCTAGAACTCTGAAAAAGCCGCAGACCAGACTTAGACCTGGTTAAGGCAAAACCATGTTTGCCTGCACTCTCAGGCAGTGGCGACTCCGAAAGTCCCGAGGCACGCACGAACTACAAAACGTGCGCCCGGTGTGCGATCTAGGATCCAGGATTTTTAGGTGCGCACAGTGGAGGTGGAACATATGGTAGCACAGTTGAGGACTTGGGTTTCTGGAATGGGTTGACATTATAGTATGGGGGTTTGGACTGATCCTCAGGAGGAGACAGCTGAATCATGTGAGAAAGCTTAGGAAAAGTTTCCCTGATGTGAGGGAATTTCATTGTGCGCACCTAAACCTGGCCTAGATCGCACACCGGGCGCACGTTTAGTGCGTGCCTCAGGACATTCGGAGTCGCCACTGCCTGAGAAGTGCAGGCAGACACGGTTTTTCCCTATTCGGGTCTAAGTCTGGTCTGCAGTTTATTAGAGATCTAGCTAAGTCCTCGGTTACGTCCGGGGAAGCCCTAAGACACCCCGGCCCGCCCCGTCGGTTTGACGGGTCCCTCGGGTCTCCCTGGTTTTTTGAGTCAATTTTCACCCTTTTCCTAGACCAGCATTCTACCTTGTTAGGTCTGGCGGGGCCCTCTGGAGGTGTGGGTCCCTTTTTATTTGATTTTATCTTTTTATTTATTTTAAGTGAAGTGGGTCGGACCCGGGTCCCGTTGGAAGACCCGTGGATTGCTATGGTTGGGCCTTGGGCCCCGTTGGGTTATTGGGTAACCCATTTGGTTATTTACTTAAACTATTTACAGATGCCAATGGGCTTAGTGGGCTTGAATTTGGCCCATTAGCCAAGGGTCAAAGGGCCTGGGCCTGTCTGTTGAAAACAGGCCTGGTATAGGCCAGTCTAAGGTGGACCACTTACAAGTGGGCCCAGGGTGGTCTTAGTGGGCCCATTTGGGCCCATGGTCCAAAAATGGGCTAAAGATAGCCCAAGATACTTAAGGGACTGGTTCAGACCGGTTCAGGTCGAATCAAGTTCAACCGGACCGAAAAATTATGTTTTTTTATGTTACTTTACATTTGCCCGTATTTGTTATACGGTCCACTCTTGCCCGTGGACCAATTCTGGTTGGGCTCGCCCGTGAAGTAAACACGGTCCAGACGGGACCGTTCTGAGTTTACGGGCGCCTCCAGTTTTGCATATTTGGTGCCGGCTCTTCCTGGGATCAGTTCCGTGGCTTTCTCCGATGTTCTGGTAGCTTCAAAAAAGATGGCAGGTTCTTCCAAGGACTTCATTTGCCTCATTTGGCCCAAATGACCATCTTCCTTTTCTTTTAATGTTCCTTGAAGAAAGACTACCTTGCATGGATAGTCTCCAGTTCATTTTGAGGATGGAAAAGGGGAGTTTTACAGGGAATATCACGTGTCCTTAAGCAAGGCTTAATCCTTCCACATTAAATGGTTAGAGATGACCATTAGTTTAATCAAGAAAAACACTTTCCTTTCCTCATTTCCAATAAAGGTTAATACTTTAATTCTAAGCTCTCATGGCTCCTCTCATGGCATCCAAAACAGCAAACAAGTTAGTGGTATTGTGATAAAAAAAAAGTGAGTAAAGAAGACAATGAAATAAGCAAAATTTATTCAAATTAGAGATAATAGTATACTTACAATGTAATTAGTTTGTTTTGTTGGATTTGTGGTTCTCCAAAGATTTGGGCAGCGCTCCCGCGTCCTCCCGAATATTTCAAAATTGTTGGAAAAAGGGTTTGGCTGGGTGATGGGTTTGAGAGTTAGACTAGAGAGGATTTTTGCATGATATTGACATGGTTTAACTAACCTAGGGGTAGTTTAGGAAAAAGAAGAGTTTGGATGCTAGAGTGATAGTATGAGGACAGCATTTGGTCGAGGCAAACTTCAGGAGGGCAGGGGAGATGGCCAGGAGAGAGGGCTTCCTCTAAATGAGGGGGGAGGCCTCTCTATTTATAGGCAAAAATGGACGTGCCCGTATTTGAAGTACGAGCATGCCTTGCCCGTACTTCAAGTACGGGCGTGCTTTGCCCGTAATTCAAATACGGGCGAAAAACGCACATGTGCGAATCTCGCGAATTGGCCGTACGGGACGCGTGTCCCGCCGTACAGCGACGCGTGTTTTCTTCCGGAATCTTGCCCGTATTTCAAATACGGTCAAGCCCTGCCCGTAATTAAAATACGGTCCAGCACGTTTTTAAAATGTTTGGATTTCAAACCTTTATTCAATTTGGTTTTTTGCAAGATTCTTATTCGATTTTTCCGATTATTTTATTAAAAAGCGAGATTCTCTTTATTAAAATATTTATCTTATTTATTTTATTGGTTTATTCCATTTTTGCTGCCTTTTTGCCACGTGGGCAGTTTTTCTAAAACTTCAACTGCTCATAACTTCTTCATCCGGTGTCCGATTTCAGCAAACTTAGTGTCGTTGGAACCAGCTCGGAACCACCTATCCATTGGGATCAAGTTTGGCAGTTGAGCTGGGGTCGAGCAAAAAGTCAACTTTTCATTCCCCAAAAGTTTGACCAACTCATATCTTTTTCATCTGGACTCCGATTCCAGCAAATTCAGTTGCGTTGGAATCGTGTCGAAATGCTCTTTTCAATGAGATGAAGTTTGATGGCCAAATTTACTTGAATCAAAAAGTCAATTTTTGACCCCCTCAGGGTTTGACCTTTAGTTTGACTTTTCATTTTTCCTTATTTTGGGGGTGCAAAAATCAAGTGCTAACAGCAGCCCCTCTTTGCTGGAGTCACCTTAGGGGATGAACGGGAAAGAAGAAAAAGAACCTTATTTTTGCACCTTGCATTTCTGTCGACATGGTCGACGAGCTCAATTACTGAATTGTTTGTAATGAAAGGGAAGTGTCAGATGTCTGGTATCACTTCCTGATTTTGGAATCCCTATACCCTCTCTCGGGCTTGAATAGGGCAGTTTCTTTTTGAAAAATGAGATAAGATTGGTTTTGAGCTCATCAGCCTGTTTCGGCGTTGATGCAAGGCACTTAACAATGTTCTCGTCTTCTTGTTTGTTCCATTAAAGCTTTTAGTGACTTCAGTTTTTTTTTTTGAAGGGAAAAAGAGGTTATCAGGCCAAGGTTAGGGACTGGGAGTGGCGGTGAGAGAACGGGAGGAGGCTTCTGCGCTGCTGCCCATCATCTGGAAGACCACACATACCTATTCTAGCCTGTACTATTTACAAAAGTGGGAAATAGAAATTTACAAAAGGGGCGGATTGGCCCATTATTGCTTTGTTTTTCTTTGAAAAGCTTGTTGCTTCTTTTCGCTTGACTCTTTCCTTGTCGAGGCATTAGAGCTTCTCTTCCCACTTATGAGTATCCACTGGGGTTTGGTGGGAATATGATCTGTCAAGATGACTCCCTGGGGATTATTGTGATGTCTCTTTTTGCTCTGAGGATCTTGACGATTTTCTTTCTTTTGAGCTCTGCTGGGGATGAAAGGGAAGAAGCCTCTGTTGGGGAATGAAGGACCAAAGTATCCTTCTCATGTTCATCTTGCATTTTTCATCCTTCTTTGTACCTGTACAAGGAACACAACATCAGTGTTTGCTCCGTTGGGGATATGCAATGTTGGTTTATTCTAAACCTTTTACTTATCACAATCAAAAATGGCTATTGATTACAGCAATGAATCCTTCTTCAAGGGTTAGCAGCACAGCTGGGGAAATTCCAAGAATAGTTAAGCAGAATAATTACAGAAAAACCCAGATGTATTAGTGTGTGCTTGTGCCCGCAATTATCATAAAAGTCAATCCTTAAGTCAGACAGTGATTAGAGTGCTTGGTATTTTTAGCCTTGTCATCATAGGCCTTTGTGAAGCGTTGACCCAAACACAGTCTGTCAATCTGGATCCTTCAGGTCACTTAGCTGTCCACTCAGTGCACTGTCCATTCTGTCTCTGTTTTTTCTGTAGCCCCCTTTGCTTCTAACCAAGGTATGACCAGTTTTTTTTTTTTTGAACCACGACTGACCCTTTTTGCACACAGCGCCCTTTTTGGGTTTTCGCCATGTCTGGTCCTTTCAGGGAGAATCCAATTCCGTCATTACCAGAAAACTCAGATTTGACTGTTTTGCTCAAGATCATTCACTTTAGGATCTGAGAGGTCTTCAAGATAGGACGAAATGTAGGCTAGGTTGGGGTTTTGAAAGAAAGACAAATGGCTCAAAAAGGTTGTAACTTTATAGGTCTGTACAGTGCTCCTTTTGTTGTTGGGGCTTACATCCTGGTTTATTTTTTTGTTATGGAATTCATATTGATCTTGCTTTTCACAACTCTTTTCTTTCCTTCTTTTTCTTGATTTTCTTTGCAATTGATTTTTTTTTTTTTTTGGATTAGGGCCAGTAATGCCCTTTTTGATGTGAAGGAACACCTGTACTAGGTTTGAAAAGAAATTTTCAGGCTCAAAAGTGTTTAACTAGGAAAAAATTTTTTTTTTTGTTGGGTTTTTGGGGAATATTTACAGGCTTGAGGAAGAGTGAAAGATGGCCTCTCTTCATTTCCCAATTGGAACGATCTTAAGGATAATACAGTTTGACTGCATCTGCATTGATTGGTTCAGGAAAAATAGTTCCGTCCGTCTCTTGTAGGATTAGTGCTCCTCTGGACAGAACTTTGTGTACTATGAAAGGTCCTTCATAGTTTGGCTTGAATTTCCCTCTATTGTCTTCTTGGTGGGGGAATATCTTTTTCATAACAATGTTGCCCACCTTGAAGTGTCGTGGTATCATTTTCTTGTTGTAAGCTCGTGCTATTCTTTGCTGATAGAGTTGTCCATGGCACAGAGCTTTGATTCTTTTCTCATCAAGCAACTGCAACTGGTCAAACCTTGATTCTTCCCATTCAACATCATCAACCTCTGCTTCCTTCAGGATTCTGAGTGAAGGGATCTGCACTTCCACGGGAAGGACTGCCTCCATTCCATATACAAGAGAGAAAGGAGTTGCTCCGGTTGAGACCCTGATTGAGGTTCGATATGCATGCAAAGCATATGGCAGTTTCTCATGCCAGTCTCTGTAGGTGACTACCATCTTTTCCAATATCTTCTTCAGATTTTTGTTGGCCGCCTCTACTGCTCCATTCATCTTGGGTCTGTATGCTGTGGAATTTAGATGTCTAATTTTCAACTCGCTACACATCTTGTCCATGTCCTTGTTATTCAAATTCTTGGCATTGTCTGTGATCAGTGCTTCAGGCACACCGTAGCGACAGACAATATTATTTCTGATGAATTTCAGTACATGGGACCCCTTGACATCTGCAAAGGACACGGCCTCTACCCACTTGGTAAAATAGTCTATTGCAACCAAGATGAATCGATGCCCATTTGATGCCTTCGGATGGATCTCTCCAATCATATCTATTCCCCAAATGGCAAAGGGCCAAGGAGAAGTCATTGAGTACAAGGTGTTGGGCGGTGCATGAATGTTGTCAGCATAAACTTGGCATAACTGGCATTTCCTTACATGGATATGGCAATCCTGTTCCATAGTTAACCAGTAATAACCCATTCTCAAGATTTTCCTTGCTAGCATATGTCCGTTCATATGTGCGCCACATTGTCCCCCATGGACTTCATCAACCAGCTGTTGTGCCTCTTCTTCTGTTACACATAGCAGCAGTGAATCATTTTAGGACTTTTTGTATAGCTTGTCTCCACTGAGGAAGAACTGTCCTGCCAGTTTCTGAATCGTGCGCCTTTCAGATGCTGTGGCATTTTTTTGGCAAAGTCCTGTTTCTCAGGTACCTCATTATGTCTGTATACCAGGGTTCCCCTTTTGGTGTGCTCCTCTCAACATTAAAACAGTAGACAGGAGAATGCCGCACTTCTATCTCCAATGGTTGTACCCAAGTGTCCCCAGTGATGGTTGCCATAGATGCCAGTGTTGCCAGGGCCTCTGCAAACTGATTCCTGTCTCGTGGCATATAATCAAACGTCAAGCTTTTGAACTGTCCTTCCAATTCCTTAATCAGTTCCTGATATGGCACCAACTTAGGATCCTTAGTCCGCCAATCTCCCATTACTTGGTAGATGATTAGACAGGAATCACCATAAACTTTTAACTCTTGGATGTTCATTTCAATTGCGGCTCGCAAGCCTAACACACATGCTTCGTATTCTGCCATGTTGTTAGTGCAATCGAACAAGAGTTTTGCTGCTATTGGATGATGGACTCCTTCTGGGGAAATGATTACTGCTCCAATCCCTTTCCCATTGATGTTGACGGCCCCATCGAAGAACATTTGCCATCCGGTTTCCTTTTCTACTGATTCGGCACACATAATTTCATCATCCGGCAACCCGGTGAGAAGTGGTTGATAGTCGGGCACGGGGTGTTCTGCCAAGTGATCTGCTACTGCCTGTCCCTTTATTGCCTTTCTCGTGGTGTAGACAATGTCATACTGAGATAAAATAACCTGCCACTTTGCTATCCTTCCAGTGGAGATGGGCTTTTCAAAAATGTACTTCAGGGGATCCGTATCCGAAATCAGAAAGACAGTATGACTGAGCAGATAATGCCGGAGCTTCTGAGCTGCCCATACCAACGCACCACAGGTTTTCTCAAGCAATGTGTATCTTACTTCATAATTGGTAAATTTCTTGCTCAGATAATAAATTGCTTGCTCCTTTCTTCCTGTATCATCGTGCTGCCCTAGGACACATCCAGCCGCTGTTTCTGTAACTGATAAGTACATGATCAGAGGTCGTCCGGGTACAGGGGGAACCAAAGTTGGCGGACTCATTAGATAGGCCTTGATTTTGTCAAACGCTTCTTGGCAATCTTCATTCCAGACCACTGGGTTATCCTTCTTTAGCAGTTTGAATATTGGTTCACACACGGGAGTCATCTGTGCTATGAACCGACTGATGTACTGTAACCTGCCAAGGAAACCTCTTACTTCTTTTTCTGTGGATGGGGGAGGCATTTCCAAAATTGCCTTCACTTTGACTGGGTCAACCTCAATTCCTCGTTTCCCAACGATGAATCCGAGCAGCTTTCCTGAGGTAACACCGAATACACACTTATTCGGGTTCAGCCTAAGCTTGCATTCCCTGAGTCTGTCAAATACCTTTCCTAGGTTCACCAAATGACTTTCCTCTTCTTTTGACTTTGCAATCATATCATCCACGTATACTTCCATTTCTTTGTGTATCAAGTCGTGGAATAGCAAAGTCATCGCCCGCTGGTATGTGGCGCCTGCATTTTTCAATCCGAATGGCATCACTTTGTAGCAGTACGTGCCCCAGTGTGTGATAAAGGATGTCTTTTCCATGTCTTCAGGTGCCATCCTTATCTGATTGTACCCGGAGAATCCATCCATAAAGGAGAACATGGAATGAGTTGCAGTATTGTCAACCAGTATATCAATGTGTGGCAATGGGAAGTCATCCTTTGGGCTTGCCTTGTTCAGATCCCTGTAATCAACGCACATTCTGACCCTTCCATCCTTCTTGGGGACTGGCACAATGTTTGCTAACCATTCTGGGTAATCTGTAACTTTCAAGAACCCTGCTTTTAACTGCTTGGCAACTTCCTCCTTGATCTTCAGGGCCCATTCTGGTTTCATGTGTCTGAGTTTTTGCTTCACTGGTGTGGCCTCAGACTTTATAGGTAACCGGTGCACAACTAAATCCGTGTCTAACCCAGGCATATCCTCGTATGACCATGCAAACACATCAATGTAGGATTTTAGAAAATCAGTTATCTGTGTTTTCTGTAATAATGTCAACTTTTTACCAACTTGAAGAATCCTTGGTTGTGCTGTGTCACCTATGTTGATAGGTTCAGTTTCCTCAATGTTAGCCTGGAGACCCTTTTCATGCCTATCCAAGGCAAATTGGATTTCAGGTGGGGTCTCCCATGGTTCATCATTATCCTCAAGTTCAAAAGAATCACTGGGGATAATTTCTGAATCATCTAGTTGTGATGAGTAAGTGTCGTTATCTGATTCCTGCTCGACACTATGGATTTCTTTTTTTTCTTTTTGACCTTTTTGTTTGATTGTGGCAGCCTGATTATCTATCTCGTGCTCCAAATTTTTCGGGTGTGCGTCGAGATTGATATTAAGGTTGCGATTTTGAGTTTGCTTACTTGCAGAGTTATTCACAGAAGCAGAAAAATAATCAAAAGACTTCACGCATTTATTAAAAAGTGCAGCAATATCTACAGGGGGAATTTTAGAAGTGGAAGAAACTCCCTGTGGTAGTTCGGCTTTGCGAGTGGCAAGTGGCGTCGAACTCCAGTTCTGCAATGCGTGCTTGTCCTTGGTTACAGTGGTCACCGCATTCACTTTCCCAGTCTGTATCATGCTGATGTTGCTGTCAGAGGAGATGTAGATGGGGTCATCAGCTGTGCCCTTCTTCGGTTGATTCTGACTTGAATCTTCTGATGATATACTGATCCATACCCCGCGGCGGATGATAGTCCCTGGTACTCGAATAGTGACTTCGTTGGGTGGTTCCACCTTAGGCAATGCCTTAGTTACAGATTTTACTGATGATTCATCCCTCCTGCTGGAAGAATGTTCGTAAGGGGCCCAGTTACCATAGGTTTCATGATAAGCCAGCTCAGTGGGCAGTCCCAGTACTTGGGGCATATTCTGGAACATCTGACCCAAACCATCCTTGGTACTTGGGTGTATAATGCAGATGGGAGGTGGGGGAGACCTTTGCCTTGGAGTGGGTTCTCCTGAACTTTCTTGGCTTTCCATCATGTAGATGTAGTGAGCTGGTTCTTCTTCTTCAACCTCAGTTGGTGGTGCCTCGACATTATCTGGTGGGTAGGCCAACGCTTCTTCTGGGATAGCTGGTTTTTCAGTGTCAACTGACTGCCAAGAGAATAGAGCAGACAGTTCTTCCATCATCCTACTGAGAGCTTCTGAGTTCTCTTCTGTAACCGTCTCCTGGGGCAAGGGAGGTTCATCCCATAACCTTTGCAGATAATTAGCTTCCGCTTGCTTAACTGGATCATTGAACTCATCGCCCCATCCCTGGGGGACTATGTTCTGAATGGCTTGTGCAGCTTCTCTCTCCATATTGGCAAAGTGATGGTATAACTGGCCCTGTACACAAATGGGCCAGTGTGGGTCTCTTCCTTCTGCTCGTGCCCTCTTTCGTTCAGCTTTCCTGCCAAATAACCTGGCATAGTCGTCAGGTTCAGGAACAAACCCCAGTCCAAAGCCCACAGATTTGTCACAGAGCTGGATTGCAGACTTGATGCCTTGCTTGTATTTGCCTAAACCTTCTCCTACTCGGAGGCCCCAGTCGGCGCATTCAGCAGCACCGAACATGCTCTTCCTTTTCCTTCTGCGGGACAAGTCTGATTGCAGAGGAGTAGGAATGCTGTTTACTTACGCCATTTCAATGGTTTGAAAGTTCAGGGAAGTAGGCAGCTCATAATCAATCACAGGTACCCCTTCTTGTTCAAATTCTCTGTGATTTTCTGCATGCACTGTGATCAATTGATTTCCCGAGATGAATCGGATCATTCGATGTAAGGTGGACGGGACTGCCCCTGCTTGATGTAATCAAGGTCTTCCAATCAGCAAATTAAAGGAGGCATTGATGTCCATCAACTCAAAGGTAATGAAGAAGGCCCTCTCAGCAATTATAACTTCCAGATTAACTTCCCCCAGGGAATCCTTCTTGGCATTGTCAAACCCGCGGATATTGTTGGAGCTAGGTTTGATTAGATTAGTGTTCAGCTGCAGACTGTGGAAGGTCCTGACTGGGCAGATATTCAGAGCTGACCCGTTATCGATCATGACCCGTCTCACCATTAAGTCGAAGCATCTTACAGTGATAAACAGAGGCTCTGTGTGATTATGACCTTCAGGGGGCAAGTCTGCTGAGGAAAATGAGATTGCTTCTGGCGTAGCAATTATAGACATTACTGTCTCTAGCTGCTCAGGGCTGATATCGTCAGGCACATGAGTATCACCCAGTATTTTCATGAGTACGTCTTTATGTTTGTCTGAATCCAACAAAAGACGCATAATGGATATCTGGGCTGGTGTCTTATTCAACTGCTGCACTAGATCATACTCCGGAGTGAAGGCACTATAGTGGAGTTTTTTCGATCTCTTCTTCTGGGGCCTTCCCTTTCTTCTTATGGGTCTGTGGCATTTCAGCGGCCACATCCTTCCCTTTTTCTTTCCTTGTTCTTTCTTCACTAGTCTCTCCCTTTGGTGCAGGTGGAGGGTTAGGGTTTATGTATCGACCAGAACGGGTGATCCGATCGACTTCTCTTTCAGTGGAAGTGATGGTGGAATCATGGTACATGGGTAGGAATTGATAAGGTGGAGGTACAGCGGAGTAGGTTGGGTCAAGGTGAAGTTGGTGTAAGTTAAGGGTGGGTTGTTCCAGTAGGAGGTCCACAGGTTCATTGAATGGGTTCATCATGTCGAAGATGTTCAATGGGGGTGAATCTGGGACAGGTGGAGGGTAGAAAGGCTCTGGTTCGGGCAAGTTGAAATGCACCAGAGGGAACCCCAAGAAGGTTTCTTCGTCATCCTCTTCGTTAATGACGCATACTTGCTGCTTTACTATCTCTTCTTGGAGGTATATCCTGACAATTTGCCCTGGTCGCCCAATCAACATAGAGGGGTCAAACTGTACTTCATTGCCCTGGTCACTGATGACCTGATGTACTGTTCCGCTGCTAGAAGCCTTATTATGGTCGGGGAGGGGGTTGGTGGTTGTACCAGTAGGAGGAGTAGGTGCTGCTGGTGCTGGGGGATCTACAGAGATCTTCTTGCTGTCTATCAGATCCTGTATATCATGCCTCAAGTCCCAGCATCGATTAGTTGAATGCCCGGGAGCTCCAGAATGGTATTCACATCTTTCTGCCGCATTATAGTTTCGTGAATTTACCATTCGAGGATTTGGAGGCTTGATTTGTAAGTACCCCCTTCTTCAGCAGTGTAGCCAATAGTTCTGCAGGTGCATAAGGTAGCAGGGTGAAAACCCTCTTCATTCTTGCCTCTGCCTCTTCTCTGGTTCTTCTCATGGGTTGCCCCTGGCCTTCAGGCCTTTGAGAGATATAGTAAGGCTGTGTTGGCTGTATATAATTAACAGCCTGAGTTTCCTGCCTCCTAGGCTCTTGCCCCTGACTTCTGCCACTTTGTCCTATCGCAGCCCTTCTCTGTGTAGGGCCTTGGCCACTGCCATCTATCTTTCCAGCCCTGACCGCATCTTCAATTCTGTCTGCCGTCAGAATCAAGTCATTGAAATTGGAAGTACTTTGCCCCAGTAGCAAGGAGAAGAATGGTTGTCCAAGTGATGCAATGAAAAAGGAGGTCATCTCCTGTTCAAGTAGTGGGGGTTGGACTAGGGTCGCTAATTCTTGCCATCTCTTGGCATACTCTCGTACAGATTCCTGATTTTCTTCGTCAGCCTCTGCAGCTCTGCCCTAGTTTGCACAATCTGACTGTTCAAACGGTACTGCTGAATGAATGCTGCAGCCAAATCATTCCAAGTCTTGATCTTGGTTTTGTCCAGACTCAAAAACCAAGTGTATGCTGCCCCTATCAGCGACCTCTGAAAGAACTGTATCATAATTTTTTCATCTTTAGCATATTGACACATATCTCCAGAGTAAGACCTTAGATGGTTTAATGGGCACCCGGTGCCATCAAATTGATGCAAGTCAGGGCACTTGAATTTTGGTGGAAGTTGAACATCAGAGAAGAAGCAGAGACTGTCTAAAGTAGCCTCCATGGGGACCGCACTGGGTCGTAGGCTTTTCAGCTCTTCACGCAAAGCATCTACCTCTGACTTAGTGGCTGCCATCTTTTCATCAAACTGGGCCTGCTGCATTCTATACCAATCTTCCTCTTCTTGCCCTAGTTGGGCAGGCGCAATAATCTGTGGAAGAGGCACGGCTTGAGGGGGTGGAGGTGGTACCAACGGAGCTGGGTACGCAGGGTATGGTGGTGGAGCATCCATCTGCGGTGGAGCAATTGGTTGCTGCAGGGTCACTGGTGCAGCAGGGGGAGCCATCCTGAGTTCTCTTAGTTCTGCCATTAACTCTTGAATAATAGTCCCCATACTGTCAATCCTCTATTGCAGATCAGTCACCGTCTGTGCCTGGCTAGACTCTGCCTGGTCCTGTCCTGGTGAGGTATGTTCTCTTGGCTGCTCCATCTCAAGTCTTCTCCTAGATCTTAACAAGTAAGGGCTTCGAGAAGCAATTTTGGTACCTGTGAAGGGCAACCAGCAGATATTAGTGCAACTTATATTAGAGGCATGATCAAAGATTAATTCATTTGGATTATTTTGAAAGTGATAGGGATTCTTAAGCTTGATCTATTTTAGCCGAACGGCTGGGAAAGAGGACCTGGTTTAGGCTGGTCTGTTTTAACCAAGCGGCTGGGGGAGAGAACCCTGAATTGATCTGTTTTAACCAAACGGTTAGGAGAGAGAACCCGGCTTAGACTGGTCTATTTTAGCCAAACGGCTGGGGGAGAGAACCCGGTTTAGACTGGTCTGTTTTAGCCAAACGGCTGGGGAAGGGAACCCGGTTCAGACTGATCTCTTTTAGCCAAGCGGCTGGGGAGAGAACCCGGCTTAGACTGGTCTATTTTAGCCAAACGGCTGGGGGAGAGAACCCGGTTTAGACTGGTCTGTTTTAGCCAAACGGCTGGGGGAGGGAACCCGGTTCAGACTGATCTGTTTTAGCCAAGCGGCTGGGGGAGAGAACCCGGTTTAAAAGGTTGGTTTGAGCTCAGTATCACGAGGTTGGACTATGTTAAGTCTCCGCAGGGGATAAGCTAAACAGCAACATCCAGGTGTACCTCAACCAATTTTCAGTTTAATCTCTGATGGTTTCAGCACCTAACTTCGGCTAGTAGTTCCCGGGCGTGTCTTAGCTAGTCGTTGGTTTAATCACCATTGACTTTGACGCCTCACAACGGGGAAGGCTATGCCAGGACGATCTTCCACCAATTTTCTGGTTTAAGCACCAGTGGCTTCAGTGCCCTAAGAGTTCGGCTAGGGATACCCAAGCGTACCTTAGTCGTTAGCTTAATTGCTTGACCTTGGTGCCACACAACGGGGTATGCTATGCTAGGACGATCCTCTGCCAATTTTCTGGTTTAATTACCAGTGGCATCAGTGCCCTATAGGCTGACCATGTGATCTTTTTAAATCAGACGGGTATGATCTGAGCTCAAGGGATAGGGTGTTCTTTATTCAGAACCCTAGGGTTTTAAGACTTAAGTTTGAAACTTGAAGGTTTGAGAGTTGACAAGGACGGGGTGTTCTTTACTCAGAACCCCTGGATTTTAAAGATTCTTTTGGCAAGTTCTTTATTCAGATTGCCTGAAAGTTTTAGAGTTGATGGTAAAAATGGGGTGTTCTTTATTTAGAACCCTTTAGTTTACAGATTTATGAGAATTTGGCGAGTTCTTTACTCAGATCGCCTGAAAATTTTAAATTGGGTGTTCTTTATTCCGAACCCTCAAAGGCTTAAATTTGAAATTGTTAATTTCTGAAGATTTGAAAATTGGGTAGGAATTGGGTGTTCTTTATTCAGAACTCTTAAATATTTAAGTTCAGAATCTGAAGATTTGAAAGTTGGGTAGGGATTGAGTGTTCTTTATTCAGAACCCCTGGGCTTTAAAGAAAAAATTTTGACGAGTTCCTTATTCAGATCACCTAAAAGTTTTGAAATTGATGGATTGGGGCCAGATTGCTTGAAAAAGGAATTGGGGGGAATGTCTTAATCGACTTCATTAAATTTATCACCAAATTCTTTATGGAAAAAGAAGTACAATGCCAAAATTCAGAACAAGCAATTACATGATTAAACAAAATAAACAAACCCAGAGTCTAGCTAGGTTGGTCATTATCATAATGAGAGGACACGTCTCACCTTTTCAAGGCGCGCAGAAGTTTATTCCGCAGACGTCGGTCCTCTTTTGTGCGTCTGCGCATGGTGTCAAGCTGCTGTTGAAGGGCCTCATTGGCCTGCTTGTTTTTACGCTCGGAATCCACGTATGCAAGATGGATTCGAGAATGAGATTCCCGCAATTCGGCCACCCTATCCCTGTATGTGTCAGGGGGCGGAACTGGGATATCGTCAGAGGTGACGATATGGAGAGGAGGTGGGCTGTCTAGGCCAGTTTCTCGAGCAATCCATTGTTCGTAATTACGAACATCGGATGCAGTGAAAATGTCCTCTTGGAGTATGTGCACGTGTTGCCATTCCTTCATCAATTTTTTCTTCAATTCCCATGTAAGTGGGCCAGTTAATCCTTCCGCCTCATCCTTGATCGGTATTCCCTGAGACTTCCTAAACTGTCTCAGAATTCGAACCGGATAGTATGGCATGGCATGGGTCAAGCCTATCAAGGCTAGGCAATGTCTTTTCCTGAAAGCTATGACGGGAGTATATGTTTGGTCAAATGTGCGTCCCCATCTTTTATCCATTTCTCCTTTTAGTTGGAGAAAGTGGTCAAACCAATCCTCTCTGGAGGGTAAGTCTGGTCTAATTTATCTTCGGGCCATCAGGGTGACATTGTCACGGACGTACCCATAACGTGGGCTGATATGTTCAGCAACCATCAGGTGATCTTGGAGCCAAATGTGTAGGAGAGGAGCGCATCCCTGAAACCTCCTAGTTCCGTTCTTGGTCATGGTCAAGGCATGGTATAGCTGAGCAAGGATTAGTGGTGCAATTCGGAATTTCACTTGGAGTTGGTCCACAATTTCCATGAGGGCCAAATTAATGGTGTCTCCCCCAGTAGGGAATAAGAGTTGTGACAGAACCACGAGGGTGAAGGTGTCCCACCAAACACGGGGTCTTTCCTGCTTTTTATCCCTTATCTTTTCAGCAAGGAAGGTTTTAGAGACCCGCGTGAATGCTTGGTCACCTCCTAAAGTCTGGAATTCCCCTCTGGATAGGCCAAAGAAAGTACAAGCTTCATTCTTGTAGCTATCTTTGAGGTTTGGTCTGGCTGGTTCACCATGGTCACGAAATCGGAGGAATAGTTCAAATTCCTCGATTGTGGGAGTCAGCTCATTAGTTCCAAACCTAAAAAGTGAAAGTTGGGGATCCCAGAAAGGTAGGGCCGCCTGAATCATGTCCCAATTAATGGGCACATTTAACAGGGACAGAGTTTGTCCCATGTGGTATTTCTGTTCCCATTTAATTTGCTCATCTTCTTGCAATTGCCTTGTCCAAGAACGGATCCAAGGTGTATCAAAGGCACACTTCTCTATCCTATGGAAGCGAATTCTCTCAGTCGAGGATGAAGATGCCATGCCGACTATCCGGTTGAAATCCCAAGTCAATTTAGGGTTTTTCACCAAAAACTCTAAATTAGTCTAAGGCATGCAACAGGATATGCAAAAATTAAATCAATGCCTAAGCAGTTTATGCAATCAAAAATCAAATCCAAGCATTCAAGTTATGGGGTTTTAAAGGTTATGTCCTTTAAATGTTTGGAAAACGCATTTAGGCCTTAGCCGGCCTTTTCTTTCATCTGTTCTTTCATCTGCTCTTTCATCTGTTCTTTCATCTGCCCTTTCATCTGCCCCTAGTGTCGGACTGAAAACAATATTTATAACTTGCCTTCGAGGGCGAAATTTACAAAAATAAATCTGAAAAGAGAATCACCTTTAGGGTTGTTGAGAACCCAAAAGGAGGGTACAAATTTGCCATTCGGCAGGTGGGCTGAAATCCTACCTCTAGGGTTTTTCTGCCTCTGTTCAGACCCATTTCTGTCTGATCTGGCCAGCTTTCGACTGAACCAAGACCGACTTGAATGCATGGATTAAATCGAGTTAATTTCCTTAAATTAGGGTTAAGACCAACACAGGTGGGGGTTAATGCCCCAGATTAATTTTACCCTTATTTGTTCATTCATGTTCATGCTCACATCAGGGTTTATTAGAAGTAATAGGTGGGGAAGGATACCCAGCCCAAGGCACCTGCCTTCAAGGATCTGAGCCAAGTACTAGACCCTTCGCGTACCATGGCAAGAAACCAATGGCGCTTGAAGAATCTAGAAACCTGGGGAGATGGGTTTACCCTGCTTTCCCCGGCAAGCCACGGGAGCGTAGGGCTAATACCATCCCAAAAGTAAGTTTCTCGATTGAAGAAGGGTGGCTACTAGAGAGATCTAGGTTTTGGTTCAGAAGAGCATTCATATGGTGCAGACAGCATTCAATTCGGATCATTCATGTAGACTCCCTCGTGCATGTCACCCCACGCAGTTAAAAATTCATTCACGGTGTAGTGAGGTGTTCGTATGTGCAGTGGGGTCAAGTGCTGTGTCTAATCGGGTGATTCTCGGATAGTAGGCTGATTAAGGGTTCCTCAATGTCACTTTTATAGTGAGAATATAGAACAATATGCAATACAATGTCTGGGTGGATCCCCAGGTAAGTGGAGGGTCACAGGGAACCGCTTAAATTCCACTTTCCTTAGGAAATTATCTCGTCCCTTTGACAGGATCCCCCAATATCATGTAATTGCATAAATTCCATAAACCACTAAAGCTGGACAAGAAGTACTTCCTAAATCTGCTTATATCCACCTAATTGACTCATTTGATAACCAGGGTCCGACTGGGTTGAGGGACTCCCCAGCGGAGTCGCCAAGCTGTGCGCACCTAAACCTGGCCTAGATCGCACACCGGGCGCACGTTTAGTGCGTGCCTCAGGACATTCGGAGTCGCCACTGCCTGAGAGGTGCAGGCAGACACGGTCTTGCCCTATTTGGGTCTAAGTCTGGTCTGCGGTTTATTAGAGATCTAGCTAAGTCCTCGGTTACGTCCGGGGAAGCCCTAAGACACCCCGGCCCGCCCCGTCAGTTTGACGGGTCCCTCGGGTCTCCCTGGTTTTTTGAGTCAATTTTCACCCTTTTCCTATACCAGCATTCTACCTTGTTAGGTCTGGCGGGGCCCTCTGGAGGTGTGGGTCCCTTTTTATTTGATTTTATCTTTTTATTTATTTTAAGTGAAGTGGGTCGGACCCGGGTCCCGTTGGAAGACCCGTGGATTGCCATGGTTGGGCCTTGGGCCCCGTTGGGTTATTGGGTAACCCATTTGGTTATTTACTTAAACTATTTACAGATGCCAATGGGCTTAGTGGGCTTGAATTTGGCCCATTAGCCAAGGGTCAAAGGGCCTGGGCCTGTCTGTTGAAAACAGGCCTGGTATAGGCCAGTCTAAGGTGGACCACTTACAAGTGGGCCCAGGGTGGTCTTAGTGGGCCCATGGTCCAAAAATGGGCTAAATATAGCCCAAGATACTTAAGGGACTGGTTCAGACCGGTTCAGGTCGAATCAAGTCCAACCGGACCGAAAAATTACGTTTTTTATGTTACTTTACATTTGCCCGTATTTGTTATACGGTCCACTCTTGCCCGTGGACCAATTCCGGTTGGGCTCGCCCGTGAAGTAAACACGGTCCAGACGGGACCGTTCTGAGTTTACGGGCACCTCCAGTTTTGCATATTTGGTGCCGGCTCTTCCTGGGATCAGTTCCGTGGCTTTCTCCGATGTTCTGGTAGCTTCAGAAAAGATGGCAGGTTCTTCCAGGGACTTCATTTGCCTCATTTGGCCCAAATGACCATCTTCCTTTTCTTTTAATGTTCCTTGAAGAAAGACTACCTTGCATGGATAGTCTCCAGTTCATTTTGAGGATGGAAAAGGGGAGTTTTACAGGGAATATCACGTGTCCTTAAGCAAGGCTTAATCCTTCCACATTAAATGGTTAGAGATGACCATTAGTTTAATCAAGAAAAACACTTTCTTTTCCTCATTTCCAATAAAGGTTAATACTTTAATTCTAAACTCTCATGGCTCCTCTCATGGCATCCAAAACAGCAAACAAGTTAGTGGTATTGTGATAAAAAAAAGTGAGTAAAGAAGACAATGAAATAAGCAAAATTTATTCAAATTAGAGATAATTGTATACTTACAATGTAATTAGTTTGTTTTGTTGGATTTGTGGTTCTCCAAAGATTTGGGCAGCGCTCCCGCGTCCTCCCGAATATTTCAAAATTGTTGGAAAAAGGGTTTGGCTGGGTGATGGGTTTGAGAGTTAGACTAGAGAGGATTTTTGCATGATATTGACATGGTTTAACTAACCTAGGGGTAGTTTAGGAAAAAGAAGAGTTTGGATGCTAGAGTGATAGTATGAGGACAGCATTTGGTCGAGGCAAACTTCAGGAGGGCAGGGGAGATGGCCAGGAGAGAGGGCTTCCTCTAAATGAGGGGGGAGGCCTCTCTATTTATAGGCAAAAATGGACGTGCCCGTATTTGAAGTACGGGCATGCCTTGCCCGTACTTCAAGTACGGGCGTGCTTTGCCTGTAATTCAAATACGGGCGAAAAACGCACATGTGCGAATCTCGCGAATCGGCCGTACGGGACGCGTGTCCCGCCGTACAGCGACGCGTGTTTTCTTCCGGAATCTTGCCCGTATTTCAAATATGGGCATGCCCTGCCCGTAATTAAAATACGGTCCAGCACGTGTTTAAAATGTTTGGATTTCAAACCTTTATTCAATTTGGTTTTTTGCAAGATTATTATTCGATTTTTCGATTATTTTATTAAAAAGCGAGATTCTCTTTATTAAAATATTATTAAACACATTTATCTTATTTATTTTATTGGTTTATTCCATTTTTGCTGCCTTTTTTGCCACATGGGCAGTTTTTCTGAAACTTCAACTGCTCATAACTTCTTCATCCGGTGTCCGATTTCAGCAAACTTAGTGTCGTTGGAACCGGCTCGGAACCACCTGTCCACTGGGGTCAAGTTTGGCAGCTGAATTGGGGTCAAGCAAAAAGTCAACTTTTGCTCCCCAAAAGTTTGACTAGTTCATATCTTTCTCATCTGGACTCCGATTCCAGCAAATTCAGTTGCGTTGGAATCGTGTTGAAATGCTCTTTTCAATGAGATGAAGTTTGATGGCCAAATTTACTTGAATCAAAAAGTCAATTTTTTGACCCCGTCAGGGTTTGACTAAAAGTTTGACTTTTCATTTTTTGCCATTTTAGGGGTGCAAAAATCAGGTGTCTACATTCATGTTTTCTATTTCCTTCTGACTTCTCCATTTCCTTGGCTTGGACCCCAATCCTGCTCTATGAACCATCTTCTTAACCTTTATCGGTTCTATCCTTCCTTGCAGGTTAACCCCCAGACCTTTTCCCGGGTGAAAGTTGTACTTTTCCAGCACATTCTTGACCATTTTCTCAGCACAGGTCAACTTTCCTTCCTTTTCCTGATACCCCCCAGGTATGAAATTAACAGTTTCAAATTGGAAAGAGTGAAATGCCATCTTATCAGCACTCATTTCCATGTTTATGCAGGGTACATCAGGGGACCACATGGGAGGAACCAAATTTTCGGCTAGGACAGTAATCACCTTTTGCCCTCTGATATATTTGACTCTTTGGTGGAGGGTAGATGGTATAGCCCTAGCCGTATGAATCCACCGCCTTCCTAGGAGTAGGTTGAAGGCTGCAGGTATATCCATCACCTCAAATGTGATGTTAAAAATATACGGTCCAATTGTGACCGGCAGTTCAACCTCCCCTAGGGAGTGTGTTTTAGAGCTGTCAAATGCTCTTATGATTCTTCCATTATGTTTGATTTTGTTTTGCTCCAAACCGAGCTTAATAAAGGTTACTAACGGGCAGACATTGAGAGCCGACCCATTATCAATCAAGACTCGGGCTATCATGCAACCCTTACTGAGTACAGCTATGTGCAATGGGTCAACATGATGGTACCCTGCTGGGCTGATCTCGGTTTCTGAAAAAGTTATGACATTATGGGATAATATTTGCCCAACCATCCAGCCTAGTTGGTCTGGTTCAATATTTTTAGGCACATGGGCCCCCTGGAGTATCCTTAACAAGGAGTCCCTATGTTTTTCAGAATTTAACAATAGGCCCAGTATTGAGATCTGGGCAGGGACTTTGTTCAACTGCTCGACAACATTGAACTCAATCTTTTTTATTATTTTAATGAGGTCTGTAGCCTCACTATTAGTTACCTGAGGGGCATCATCCCCTATCTTGGCCTTTCCTTTATTTTTTTCTTCTTCCTTCTCCTTCTCTGTTTCTTTTTGTTTTTCTTCCACTCCTACACATTTTCCTGACCTCATCATGAGGTTCACTTCTTCCTTGCTTTCAGTTGCAGGGCATGTAGTGGTAAAAGCTTCACTGTAGTTCCATGGTACAGCCGATTCAGAGTAGGAAGGCTTGGGGACATTTATCACCAAGGGAGGAAGTTTAGACTTGGATGATGAAATTTGAGTGAGAGGGATATCAACAACCAATGGTGGGAGTTGTTTTGGTTGAGGGGTCACAGAAGTGACTGATGCATTAAAGTGGTCAAAATTTATGACCAATGGTGGTTTTGACTGAATGGGTGAAGTAAAGGTGGATGGACTGCAATTGATGACCAATGGTGGTTTTGCAATGTTCATTTGGGCCATGAGGGACAAGACCCGGTCCAGAGATGAGCTAATGTTCTTTGCAGCACTATCATTCCCATTTGAAATTACATTTATTTCTTTTTCCCTGTTTATTCTGTTAAAATAAACCTTGACCGTTGTCCCTATTGGAGCAATTAACTGGGATGGGTCAAAGGTTATTTTATCTGAAGAGACGACACCTATAACATTAGATGGGCCTGCCCCATGATGCTGGGGCAGAGGGTTCTGTCCAATATCTGTTCTAGGAGGATTGGGAGCCCCTATATTGAAAGACAGGGTATTCTGGTCCAGTAAGTCCTGAATGGCATGTTTCAAAGGCCAGCACTTGTCAGTAGGGTGCCCAGGTGCACCCATGTGGTAATCACAAGTAGTGGAGGGGTCAAAATTTCTCCCCTTGGGTGCATTCGGATTGGGTTCTCTTAAAGTGATATACCCTCCTTGCAATAAGGTGGGCAGCAATTGAGAAGGAGTCATTGGAATAGGGGTGAAAACCCTATTTCTCCTTGCTGCAAAATAAGCATCTTTTTCCTCCTTGGTAAAAACCCTTTTTTGGTCTGAAGGTGCTGCTGGAACATTAACCCTCATAGGGGCCTGGGTAGATGGAGATGGAGTAGGAAAATGAGCGGGTATGTTGATTTGTATGGGCTTGTTAGGGCCTGATGGTGGCTGCACCATGTTTACCTCCCCTTCTTTCTTATTTCCATTCTTCTTCATCCCGCTTCCTTTCTTCACATTGGGGTCTTGCTGATTGACCATGGCAGAGTGGTCAATTATCTTACCTGATCTTATCCCTTCTTCTATTCGGTTAGCCACTTGAACCAAGGCAGCAAAATTTGTGGTGGTCTGACCCACCAGGTGGCTGTAGAAGGGTTGGCCCAATGTGCTGATGAAGGTGGAAATCATTTCTTGTTCTAGCATAGGTGGCCTGACTTGAGAGGCTGTCTCCCTCCACCTCTTGGCGTACTGCCTTATAGTCTCATCCCTTCCTTTGCTCATTCTCATTACGTCGTACCTGTCTGGCACGATCTCTGAATTGAATCGATACTGAGCTAGGAAGGCATCTGCTAAGTCCTTCCATCTTCTAATCTTCCCATGGTCTAGAGTAGCGAACCACCTTAATGCGGTTTCAGTCAGGCTTCTTTGGAAGAGCTGAATCAGAACACCTTCATCCCGCCCAAACTGGCATAGGGTACCACAGTATAACTTTAGGTGGCTCATGGAGCATCCTGTGCCATCATACTTGTCTAGATCTGGGCACTTAAACTTAGCCGGCAAGTTAACATTAGGGTATAAGCATAAGTCTTCAAAGTTGGTGCCCCCGAAGTTGCTCACCCCTTTTACTTCTCTAAGTTCATCTTGAATCATTTCTAGCTTATGCAGGAATTTTCTTTCAACCTCTTCCCTTATCCTTTCCTTTTCCTTAGCCTTGTTTGATTCAGTTGTCTCATCCCTGGTCAGTATAGGTTCAGGGGTGGGTTCATAGACGGGTTCAGGATTTGGTTGCACTGGAGATGGAATATTGACTTGGGGTGGAGGTGCAGGGTTGGAAGTGGATGCTTGGTTCTGGGCCTGCATTTGTTGGGCCTGCACTTGTTGGGCCTGCATGGACAATATGTTCTCTAACATTCGGGCTAGTCCTGCTACTTGTTCTTGGAGCAGGACAACATCTGGATGAGGAGCATCAGCTTCGTCTTCAATGGGATTCATGGCGCGAGCTCTTGATCTGGTTACAGGAGCTATGATTGCAAGTGTATTAGTACCTGGCAAAAAAATAAAATAAAAAATCAGTGCCCAATTAATCTCATTCACATGCCTAGGAATGCCTATGTGCAAGCTGGGTGAACACGAGTTTGGATTTTGTTTCTTTATTTGCTTCTTTTTTATTTTATTTTATTTATTTATTTATTTTTAGAATTGTTGGAATATTCTAGGGCTTCCAACAGGTCCCACAATAAAGAGAAAGTGATCTGAAATTCAAAGGCTTTCAGAGGCCCGGGGGGTTTTGAAAAAGGTCTGAAATTCAAAGGCTTTCAGAGGCCCAGAGATATTTTTGGAAAAGGTCTAAAATTCAAAGGCTTTCAGAGGCCCAGGGATATTTTTGGAAAAGGTCTGAAATTCAAAGGCTTTCAGAGGCCCGAGGATTTTTGATAAAAGTCTGAAATTCAAAGGCTTTCAGAGGCCCAGAGTGTTTTTGAGGAAAAGTCTGAATTTCAAAGGCTTTCAGAGGCCCAAAGATCTGAAATTCAAAGGCTTTCAGAGGCCCAAAAGATCTGAAATTCAAAGGCTTTCAGAGGCCCAAAAGAAAAAGGTCTGAAATTTAAAGGCTTTCAGAGGCCCAAAGGATCTGAAATTCAAAGGCTTTCAGAGGCCCAAAAGAAAAAGGTCTGAAATTCAAAGGCTTTCAGAGGCCCAAAGGATCTGAAATTCAAAGGCTTTCAGAGGCCCAAAAGAAAAAGGTCTGAAATTCAAAGGCTTTCAAAGGCCGAAAAGATCTGAAATTCAAAGGCTTTCAGAGGCCCAAAAGAAAAAGGTCTGAAATTCAAAGGCTTTCAGAGGCCCGGGATCTGAAATTCAAAGGCTTTCAGAGGCCCAAAAGAAAAAGGTCTGAAATTCAAAGGCTTTCAGAGGCCCAGGGTTTTTTTAAGAAAAAGTCTGAAATTCAAAGGCTTTCAGAGGCCCAGGGAGTTTTTGAGAAAAAGTCTGAAATTCAAAGGCTTTCAGAGGCCCATAGATTTTTGAGAAAAAGTCTGAAATTCAAAGGCTTTCAGAGGCCCAGGGAGTTTTGAGGAAAAGTCTGAAATTCAAAGGCTTTCAGAGGCCCAAAGGATTTTCTCTCACATTTTATTTATTTATTTGAAGCATTTTATTCAAACTCATTTCCCTTTTATCATTATTTAAAGGTTAAAGGAATAAGATTTAGTGGGAAAAACTGATTAAAATTGAATTTTCCGAGAAAACCGTATATACATTACGGTCCAGCCCTGCCCATATTCAAATTATGAGCAAGCCGTGACCGTATGAAATTCACGGGCGAGCGCCGCCCGTATAACTAATACGGACGAGCCCGGCCCGTGTATTAAACACGATTTTACGGAGCTCTTTTATGTTTTCTCAGTTTTTACATGGTTTGATCACTTTAATTGTTCATCCAAACATACGGTTTACCCAGTGCAGGGCTTCTAAACTATCCCAAAGTGGACTTTGACCTATTTGCAAAAACACATGTTTGGGAGGGCACATGTACCCTCCAAATTGACACCATACTCAAGAATTTGGTACCCTTTTGTTGACTCTTGTATGAACATTGGGTAGGATTGATTCTAAACAGAGTTGGAAACTCGTCCTATGGGCTGCACCAATTTTAAAAAACATGCATATTTTGGGACCAATTTTATCCCAAACCAATGGGCACCGTGACACCCCTATGACATGAAAATATTGCAACACAATAGGATTACCTTGTTACCTTGTTTACCTTCAATATGGCATCCGCATTATGCCTTGGTTTGTAAGCCATGCAAACGGCCTTCCCACAATTACAAACCCATATTCCCACATAATTGTTTACTTTAGCCAAAAACGTGTAACTCCACCTTCAAGCGTAGGGGTTTTGGGTTTTGGCTTAATGGCAACTTAGCACTCAAGCCTAGTGATAACCAGAATCCCAGATCCACATTATCATCACATCATTAGCTCAAAGTTCTAAGGTGAATGTTTTCACTTTCGCTTTCCGAAGTATCGACCTCGTTGCGCCAAGCTACTCACATTCGGGTTCAACTTCCTATAGGTTAAGGGTAGGCTGTGTAAAAAATAAAAGGTGCATAGTGCATTGTAAAAATAAGGTGCATTCACAACGTCCCAAACCCTTGCCACTCTTTTTGTAGCCATGCATAAACAAACCAAGGCATAATATGAAGGCATATTTAAAGTAAACAAATATATAAAACAATCCCATAGCACCTAAAACATGCTCATAAAAAAAATCATCTAATCATGCAAACATATGATCATGTTATACACCCAAAATCATCATGGAGATCATGCTGAAAATTAACATGCTATCATAAAAAATATAGCAAGAAATAAACATGGTTCAGCAAAACGAACCTCCCGTATGCATGTTTGTAGAAACAATCCTATAAATCAAAATTAAGCGTGTTTCTACCCCCATGAACTCTTAAGCAATAATTCAGATTTAAAACATACCCAACATGCTTAAGAACACAAAATAGCAAGCAACAAAAAAAAATCAAAAACATGAACAAACACCAAATTGCTGAAATCCTCAGGTCCCCAGCAGAGTCGCCAGTTGTGAGACATGGAAAAAAATCAAAAAATTCCTTTGTTGACTTCCTCTCAATCATCACATGGGATTAAAATAAAACAAAGAGTCGCCACCATTCAATTTAGGTGTGAATGGACACCAAAATATTAAATAAGCACAAAAGGCAATTTTAGGGTAAAAATAACCCTCCTAAAAAAACAACCAGAGATGGGTAAGGGGATTAGGTTATGAACAGGGGAAGGTGTTAGGCACCCCTATTCATCCACACAAGGTGGTTGCCAGGCATTGTTCATGTTTTTCAAAGAAAAAAGGCTTGCTATAAAAATCAAGAAAAATCACAAAAAAGACAAAACTGTATGGTTTTTTCATATGAATAGTCTGATTGATCCAGAACTTTCAAATATGATCATACCATTCCTAGGGTTTCATGATCAAAATAAAATTGAGATGAAATCAAATAAAATCAATTTAAAGTGAAAAATCCAAAAATCTGGCTTCAAGTCAAATTCTAGAACTCTAGAAAAATATGATTTTTATAAAATATTTCAAAATTGAAGTTGAATAGTCCAGGACACAGATATAGCCCAAATTTCACATTAAATTTGAAAATCAAAACAAAAAATACCCACATTGATGAAAAACACCAAAAGGGGAGAATTTAGACCATAGGGTCTTCTCTCAAAAATGAAAAACGATTTAAAAACCACATCATGAAACCCTAGAATTTATTTTCAGGCTTTTGGATCCAGATCTACCATATTGATCATGATAAATCCAAGATCTTAGCCTAAAATCACAAAAATCACAAAAACAGTGCTGTAGGTGCAAATATGTGGAAAATCCAAATTTTATAAAAAAAGTGGGGATCTCATGCTATAAACATCATAGATTCATGTGATTCATTCGGATATATCATAAAAAGCATTAAAACATGATCAGGATATTCAAAGCAGCCACATCTCACAGATTAGAGCACATGGGGGTCTACCCTACGGATCCACCTTTTCTCTTTTCCCCTAGATCTCTCTTCACGTTTTACGGCTAGAGAGGATTCTTGAGGTACTTGGAGATAGGTTTGGGTATACAAACACAATCAGAGGCTTTATTCTATAAAAAAAAAGGAAAAACAGATATGGGGTTCTGTAAAACCCCGATTTTTCACCTAATAAATAAATAAATAATAATAAAAGAAAATATGAGTTAAGTCCTAGTTAAAATAAAAAGTGAAGATTTAGAGGATAATTGTTTCAAATAAGTCCTAAGTTGAAAATAAAGAAAGAATTTTAATGAAATTAGCCTAAAAGAATAAAAAGGGTATTTTGGTAATTTTCAGAAAAGGGTAATTAGTAAATAGATCATCAAATAATAATTAGAATTAGAAAATAGAAGAAAACAAATTATTTTGACAAGTTAGAAATTAAAAGAAATTAATAAAAGCCTAAAAGTGGGAAAAAGGGTAATTAGGAGATTTCACGTCTTAATTTGGAGAAAATAAGGTTTTAAGTGATAGAAATGTTTAATTAAATATTTTGCATGAAAATAGGTTATTTTCATGATTTTAGATAATAAGAAACTTAATTAGGATTGTTTAAGTAGAAAATAAAAGGTGGAGAAAAAGTAGGAATTAAATTAGAAGGATTAGACATTAACTAGACCATGGTTGGGTTAGCCCAAATTAAATTAGCCAATTAGGGTTGGATTAGGATTTCTAAAGCCTAGTATAAATAGGAAACTAAGGTTAGACAAGAGGGAATTTTCGTGGGTTTCTTATGGAGAGAAAAGAGGGAGAGAAAGGAAGGAGGTCTCTAATGGAGGTGTCTGACCAGCCACCATCAAAACGCGATCGGGGAAAATCTGTATGGTGTATCACCTTCAAATTTGGAGGTTTTGTTCGTGACTGATAAAACTACATTGTGAACGGTGGAGATTTGAATTGGGGAAGTCTAGCTTGATACGGTTGGGAGCAACATTCTGGTCCAGAATTAGAAGGTGCAATAGAAGAAGGATTTAGTGTATAAGGCAAGTAGTAACCCTTGGAAAACGTGAGGAATTGCATGATTTTGATTTCTGTGATTTCATATGGTTAGCATGGATTAGACGGAACTGTATTTACATGGAATCAAGTTGCTTATATTTTCATGATTTGTGTTCTTGGTGGATTTATCAATTAATGAAGAAAGTTTAGTTGGATTATGTAAATAAAGGTAGGAGGGTATTTAATTCATAAAAATTACTCTAGAAGGCTCTAGGTAAGTTTCAGAAAGTTTGTAGATTAATTTAAACCAAGAAAACATAAAACAAAAGCATAAGAATCCGAAGTTGGAAAATTTGGAAAATTCTGTTAAAAATTGCACTAGCGCCTAGGATCGCCTAGGATCGCCCAGCCCTGTAGAGGTAGGCGCTCTAAGTAAAATTTGTAGATTTTGGGGATTTTGTAATTCGAATAAATATCTAATAATTCTTATGATTAGTTAAGCATGTTAGCATCTTTATAAGGACCTAATTAAGGTATAAAAATTATAAAATTAATTTGGAAAGATTAACCAATAAATTGAAGGTTATAATGAAAGGATTGTTTATAAAAGAGTCAAAGGGTATGGATATTGCTAAAAATAATACTACTGAAATTTATAGCTTATAAACATCTTTTAAACTTCATTCTAGGTCCGTAGAACATGCTGGAAAAATAAAATACAGAAAATTCAAATAGAAACTAGCTTAGGTGCTAAGGTAGGAAATTGGATTCTAATAGAGGGATTAAGAAGGAAAAGTTCAAGCATGATTTGATTTACTTTTATTTGAGCTTTATATAGGAATATTGGCTACTGGAATTGCCTAAACTCAGATTTTACCGGATTTATGATACTTGAGTTTTATTTTGAATATAATTGGAAGAATTGCATAGGTTATTCTGAAAATGCCTATAATTGGATTTGTTATGATTGAATCATGGATTTCACATGGAATGGAATACTTTGGTATGGATTGGTATGTGGTATGATATTGTTCTCTTTAATTTTACGGTTGGGTGATACGGCTTCTGTGGTAGAGTTGATACTATCTTTTACGGCAGAGATGGGTAATCCTCTGTGTAGAGATGTGTAATCCTTTACGGGTAAAAGTGTGTATGCCTCCTACATTAGCGTGTCCTCCCGTATGTGGTTTTATCGTGGTTTGTGTCAGTGGGCTTAGCTGTATATGGATCCATAGTTTTGGCTGGTTAGTTAAGTGGTATTTAGTTTGGATTGATTTACTCCTATATGCGAGCGCGCTTCCCTTTGCAAGTTAGTTTGCTCTGGGAGGGTCCTATGTCTGGAGGGACACCCCGGTGAGCCGCTGGTGATTCCCTATACATGTGGATAAGCGACCACACTCCATGTATTGATTCTGGTGCTGCATGCTGGTGGTACGTCCAACTCTGCGGAGTTCGTGCGCAATAAGTCGGTGACTACGACTCTTGCCTAAGCTGCGCTGCATGGGGCTTGAGTATCATCAAGTAGCACTGCCCCTAAGCCGCACGGTGGAACAGCATTTAGTTGAGTGTCATCTCAAATATTTATCATCTTTGTGAGTCCTGCAATGGCACGTGTTTTATTGCTTTTGTCGGTTTACCTCGTTAACACCAAGAGACTGGTATTTATACATGATCATATGTTTCATCGCCTTATTTGTAATTACCATGAATAACTTGGATTTCTCGTCTTATTGTTGATTAATCGAATACCTCATGACTATTGCTTATATTGGACTGTTTCAAATTGCATGCACCTGCTACTTGCTGAGATGTAAATCTCACTCCGTTTTCCCCTATTTTTCAGGTTGCTTGGAGAGATCGCGAAGATGGGGTTTTAATTTGATGGGTAGAAATATAATTGGTATTAATGCCACATGTTGATTAGATAAACTTTATTGTAAACAGAATTGATATTATTGAATAAAGAATTGTTGTTATTGGCCACCATAACTCTGATGTAATTGATTTATTAAAGTTTTAAAATTATTGTGAATCTTGGTTTGTATCTGACCCCAGCTTCGTGGTAACACCTCGAGTTTGGTTTTTGAACCGGACTTGGGTTGTTACAGTAGCGAACCGGGTTCGGGTTAGGTGCCGGTTTGCACTGACTCGGGTTCGGGGCGTTATAGGTTCTATTCTAGGGATCCACCTGTTCTATTTTCCCCTAGCTCTCTCTTCACGTTTTACGGCTAAAGAGACTCTTGAGGTACTTAGAGGCAAGTTTAGGAATACTAGTACAAAAGATGGCCTTATTCTATAGCAATAGAGATGATCCTATTACATCTAGAATTGAAGATAGAAAAGTAAAAGGGGAAAGGGACTTACCTGGATTGAGCAAGCAGAGCAGCAGGGGTTCCTCTTCTTCTCTTGGAGCTCTTTAGTCTTCAAAATTTCGTGGCCTTTTGCTTGAGGAAAGGCCCTCTATTTATAGGCAAACACAGGGGCATGGTTGGTCCAGGAGGATATAGCCTGGTCCTTAAGATAGAGTGAAATACAGAGATAATGCCCATCCATAGCCAACCAAGGTGGCTTCAGCGAATAAAATACGTAATTCGCTCATTTAAAGATATATTGGACTAAAGATAAAGCTCGGAAATCGAGAGAAGGATAAAACTCACACGAGTCTTTAGTGACCGTAAATAATTTACGGTCCAACGGTGACCGTATTTGTATTACGGGCGCGCCTAACTGTAGATTGATTTCGGGCGCGACCGGCCCGTGAATGAAATACGGGCAAAGCCAGTTTTGTCAGTTTTTATGCATTTTTGACCTGTTTTAAGCTCTAATTACATGTTTTTACTATTTTCTCATTCTGTAGTGCAATTTGGGGTGTCTACATAGTGCTATCAAATCTCTTGGCAACTCTAATCTGCCCCCAATATAATATCAAAATCCCTAAAGCTCAAAACTATCATGTCCTTAAACAACTCAAGATGATCAAACTCAGCTTTCATCCTTTAAGTGCCAAAACCATTACTTTTCCAAATTAGCCATCCTCAATTTCCAACTTCAGATATAAGCATTTAAACACTTAAATTCTATTACCAACCTCAAAAATTCATCTTACTGTTTATCTCAGAATCAGCTGCTTCTCAAGGTCTTCAATTACCCTCTGAATTGTACTTTAATAACTTTACTTTAATCATACAATGCTAATAAGATAATTCTACATTACAATTAACATACTATATCAAAACAGCTAATTATATAATAAAGGAGCAAGAAACGTACCTTTAGTAGTACTGACTAAAACAAAATTCTTATAAGGAAATCTCAACTTAGATTTTCTATTTAAGGGTACTATTTAGCGAGCACAAAATTCCATACCTTCCTATGGCTTGCTACCTAAGCTTAGGGCCAATTTTTTTTTCTCTGATACCATCTCTGTAACGCCCCGAATCCGGGTCAACGCAAAACAGGCATCGAACCCAAATCCAAAGTGCTACTGGGCCCAAAACATCAAAATACTGGACCAATAAATATAATTCATTCAACAATTAATATCAGAGTACGGAAGGTTATCATCAATAAAAAAAACTCAACAAGTGTGGATAAAAGTGTCCTCCAAACCATTACATCAAATAAATCAAAGTCTGGTAAGTAGGTTCTATCACTCTCACTCTCATAATCATCAAATCCATAAAATAAACAAATAAGAAATCAAATGTATCTATCATTTGTATGAACCTCAAAACTATACTACTCAGGATAGTAATAATCCTTTGAGAGAAAATCTACAATCTCGCCCTGAGTATCAAACCCCAAGTCCCTTTCTCGCGTATCAGTTGAAAGTTGAAAAACAAAACAAAACAAAACACAAATGAGATACGAATATCCCAGTAGGTAACACTATGCATGAATAAACAGTTTATACATAAAAATAGTGATGCTTTCATGCTCGATAAGTAAACAAATAAACAGGATACAATTTCAATAAATAAAACAGTAATCAACAACATTTCAGCAGATATAATCGTTCCCATTAACATGATTTTCAACACAAAATTGTAATAGGTAAAATCAAAACCAATCCATCATATGTCTTTGTAGGACTCATAAAGACAAGAAGGCCTTTAACAAGAAACTCTCCATTCACTATGCCAGCATGCGACTTATGAGCGAAGCTAGTAAATAATCCTCAAACCCAAATCTGAATCTGACAATAAGAGGCCTAGACATCGACTTATTGCGCACAAAACTCACGGAGTTCGGCACGTACCACCCAAGCATGCAGCCCCTGAATCAATACATGGGAATGGCTGCTAATACGCACAAACAGGGTACTCACAGCAACACAAACATGAAATGAGACCCTACAGACATGAAGACTTCCCAATGAAAACTAACTTGAAAAGGAAGCGCAAGCGCAAACTAGGAGTATCCAACCAAAGAAAAACCTTTTCACTCTTTAGCTTAACCCTATAGATCCATATGCAGCTATGTTCACTAGACACCAACAATAACAACTAACTCAAACCAATATAGTTAGTAATAGTGCCTAGTGGCATATACGATTTTTCGAAGCTTATACTCTTTCCAAAGATAACTCTACAAAATATTTCTAGTGTGAAGTTCTTCTAAAGTTTAGAATCAAGACAATTTAAAATATATTTTACTGAGTAAGAATTTTTCAATCAATTCAAATCAGATTTTGAAATAACCCAAAAATCCTTTTATTTCCAAAGTAAGACAACCTTTTTGCAAACAAACCTAAATCACTCATCAATTTGTTTTTAATACAAAAGATCATTGAAAACAGTTATAAACACTTAATATCTATTGGTTCAGATATTTAACATCATTTAAAATCATTTTATATTGAAATAACTCTTCAAATTTAAAAAAATCAGATTTCTGTATTGGTCGCTCAACCCCGTTGCTTAGGTGACCTGGTTGGGTGATTGTATATTAAATAAATCCAAAAAATCAAACGGTCGCTTGACGTAGGCACTCAGGTGATCTAATAGGCGACTGTGCGCGCGTCAGAAACGCGGCACGGGAAAATTCGGAGTCGCCACCCGCCTGATGGGGTGCAGGCGGACACCTGGGTGCCTAATCTTGTCTATTAGGGCTTTGGTTTGCGGCTTGAAATTCTAAGTAGGGTCTCGGTTGTGGTCCAAGGAAGTCCATAGACACCCCGGTCCACCCCGTCGGGTGACGGGTCCCTTAGGTTTATCCTGGTTTGAGTCAGCTTACTTTGGTTTCACCCGATTCCTAATCTGATATGCAGCTTGGTTAAGTCTGGCGGGACCACCTAAGTGGCGTGGGTCCTTTTAATTACTTTTATCTTGATTAATTAGGTAATCTGAGTCTGGTTGAGTGGGCCCTGTTGAAAGGCCCACGATGTCCTTGGTGGGCTTAGTCCAGCCCATTTACCCTTGTGGGCTTCTGTCTAGCCTAGAGGCCCTTTGGGCTTTGGTTAAGTGAATGGATTTTGCATTAGGGTTCAGATTTTGAAGCTTAGGTGATTTTCATGCAAAAGGTGGGCCTGTATTAGTTTGCGGGCCCTTGGATGGGCCCCCATGATGGTTGCCAAAAGTGCTTTAGATTTATCTTGTTAAGTTTGCCAAAGTGAGTTGGACGCTAGGCTTGGGGCCCGTAGTCCAAATTTGGGCTTGAAAGCATAGGTTATGTGAAGTTAGGGTTTTGAACCCTTACTTGGTTGGTTCGTGGGCTTTGGCGGGCCCGATAGGCCCTTGCCTTTAGTCTTGGCCAAACCACACATTTCATACATCAATTCACCAAGTTTGGTTCGGGTGGGCCGCTTTTGGGGTTTGGCTCGCCTGGGTTGATCAGTTAATTTACTTATCTTGATTAAGTCACATGTATGTATTCCATTGTGTTCATTGGGCTTGGTGGGCCCCGTTGGAAGGCCCATTGGAAATCAAATTGGACTGGGGGTCCAAGTCCCATGTTGGGCTTCTAGGTGACTCGGAAACCCTATTGGTTCAGTTTGGAAATGCAACCCACATCCAGCAAAAATCACAGGAAATATCACAGAGAACATACAAAAAAATGACATTCATCAGAGGAGATCGGCTCACTATATTGGGTCCAAGGAACTAGTTGGACGCGTGGAGAACAATAGGGTTGGGGGGTGCGGGGGGCGAAGCCCCCGAGGTACGGTAAAGGACATTTTCGGGTTTCCAAAAATATAAGCAATTCGGCATTTTTTGAAGAGGGTGCACTGACCTCAGGTGCTAGGCGAGAGGTCAGCGTGAGCCTGGCGGAACCGGAAATTAACAAAAGGCCCTTGCGCCCGCGTGTTGAGCGCGAGTGAAAAGCGCCTCGCACGAGCTAGGTGCGAGCAAAAGCGTTGAGCGCGAGCTCAGCGCCAGCTCGGCAGACACCCCTGCCGAAACCTGATTCTTTGTTTTTTTCTAAAACCAAAGACTGGCTGGATTTCTAGTCTCTGCAACACCTCCCAGGTGCTTCTAGCATCCCCAGAAGACACTTAAACATGCTTTGAAATTATTCTAACCTACTACAAGACACGACTCCATATCCCTTTACCAAAGAAACAAAGCTTGATTATTATAAAAAAACAGCTATAGACTACACAGGGGGTAATGGGGGGTGATGGGAGCATGTTAGCAAGCACACAACAATAATAACAATAAAAGAAAGCAATGACAAACAGAGATCGTCTCCGTAACAGGGAAACCATACTTGCCCCTATACCTGGGCCGGAACTCCGTATTCGGCACGCAAAAAACATCCTAAGAAAGGAAGTAGAAGGGGGGTTTACAGGGATACATTAGCTGGGGAAGGGAGGAACATTCTCTTCCTTCAAATCATTCCAATATAACAAAAAAAAAAAAAAAAACAGTGACCCGAACCACAAGAGGACTAGGATGGACTAACTCTCGCTTTCATGAAACCGACACCTAATCCTCTCTTTACCTGGCAGTCTTCATGAAGTGGGATAAGGGATGGGTTCATGCCATGCATTTAAACAGGTTTATAGCAAGAGAACAAAAATGCATCCAGTAACTTGCTTAAAAAAGCTCCACTTTCATATATGGGGAATAAAAGGTAGTAAAGAGTAATACCTGAGAGTGTTCGAGCACTGGTGCTAGGTGGAGACACCTCCGGAGGATCAGGCAGTAGCTGGAGCCCTCCTTCGAATCATCAACAGCAACCTCCCTTTTTTCTGGGCTTCGTGCGACAGTGGAGAAGATGAAGGGGGAAGGGATTGAGAACGGCAGGTGGGGTGTTTGGGGTGCTAGGGAGTCAAGGCCGTAGCAAGAGAAGAGGTTCGGGTGAGGGAGGGAGAAGGAGAAGGGGGTGAGCCAACGTAAACCAGAAGCCAACGAAAGAAAAACCCTTCACCGAAAAATTCCCCAACAAGAAGAGAGCCAACCGAAAAATTTCCCAACCCTTTGCACGAAGTGTCACGCGGCTTTTATAGAAGGGGGAAAAGGGTATCCGCTGGGTTGGCGCCTGGCTGGCGCTGAGCGTGTTTCACGCTTGCCCTGCTCACGCGAGAGGCAAAATGATGAAAAAACAATAAATGCGGCCGCTAATTGGTCGGAAAATCTGATTTTTTGGATTTAGTCTCTGGATATTTTCGATTTAATCCAATATTCTTGGATTTTTACAGATTTAGTCCCTGCGATATTTCGTACGTTTGGATATTCATGGATTTGATCCCTGAGATATTTTCCTGCGCAACTCGCCACGTGTGCAGTTTGCCAGTTTTGCTGCCCGGAAACTTCATCAGCTCATATTTTTTCCATCCGGACTCCAATCTGAGCAAACTCAGTTGCGTTAGAATCGTATTGGAGCCCTCTATCCAATGACCTAGGGGTAAGCATCTGGATCGGGGCTTAGCAGAAAGTCAACTTTCGGCTCCCCTCAAGTTTGACCGGCCCGTAGAACCCTCATTCAGACTCCGATTCCAGCAAACTCAGTTGCGTTGGACTCGTGTCTGGATTTTCCATCCATTGAGATAAAGCGAGGTGGCCAATTTTCACTTGATCAAAAAGTCAAATTTGCACCCCTTAGGTTTTGACTTTCTGTCTAGGGTTTGCATTTCCGGCTCTTTTGGGAGCGCAAAAATGAGGTGTTTACAGCTACCTATCTAAAAATCAAGCTTTTCAATTGTCGCTCAACCCAGTCACTCAGGTGATCTGTTGCGCGACTAAGTTTCTAAAATACACAGGCGAGCCACTGGGCCAGATCGCTCAGGCACTCGACAAACAGTGGCTAAATTCAACTTCCGAAACAAGTTTTTATGCAACAAATAACATTCTATACATTGAAATCATCTCTAATATCTTCAAAAACATATATTCAATACTTCCAGATCATACAGAATGATCAAACCACAATAAAACTCAAAATCGACTAAATGGGTGAGCTACCTACCTCTATTAGTTCCAAGTCTTCTTCTTCTTCCTCTTTCCTCTTAGTGTAGGTTCTGATCCCTTCTTCTTATGCAACACAAGACCTTCTGGACGTAGATCTCTTCAATAACAGCAAAGCTCCTCAGTCTCCTTCTTCTCCTCTCTCGGTCTCTCTTCTTTTTCTTTCAGCCGCAAGAGAATACAAGAGAATAGGTATGCGATTAGTCGTATACCCTCTTAATAAAACCCTATTTTAATCCTTATGATCCCGTGTATCTCCCCTCCATCAACTCCTATACTTCTAACCAATCAAATTAAAAGATAGCCTTAATTTAATACTTACCCCATTATTTCATGATCCAACAGTTGGATTTGCATCAAACTCCTGATCTTCTTCATCAATATGATCACCTATATATTCCATTACAAATCATTAATAAAATCCACAATAGAATACTGATTATTATTTAATTTAAATTTCTGAAAATTTTTGGGGTCTTACACACACAATTGCCACACCTTAACCCTCTCTTTTTCTAAAAAAAAAAAAGCGCAAGGGCAAAGGCATAACGCCCTAATCACATGAGGGTCCCACGTGAGTGTGCCACATCATGTGGGCTGGACCCCACTAAGAGACGATCCATACCATTCATGTTTGGTGTGGCTGACTGATAACTTGCGTTGTGCTATGAATCTGTTTCCAAAATTAGTAATCAGAATTTTTCCTTGCACTGCATAGAGATTCTCCATCATGGAAACATTTTGTCTAGAAAATTTTTGTCCAAAATTGATTTCCATTATTTACAAGAGTTCAAGCTCTCTAGACAAGAAGGGTTTTTTCTTTTAAAATTTTCATGTTCTTAGTATTGAGCGCTCCTGCCTTCTTGGGCTTGCAAATCTTGTCCCAGAAAATAGTGTGAATTGTTCTATCCCTATTAGATGGGGCCCATATTAAAGATCTTGTTTCTTTTTCTATGAAATCTATTGTTTTGCTAGGTAATTGAAGGCAAGACTTGAGGTGAAGAGATTTTCCCATTATCACAGAATTTATTAGTGTGACCCTATTGGCTTGGGTTAATAATCCTACTTTCCATAAAGCTAATCTTCTACTAATTCTAGTGGTGATATCTGTGAATAGAGAACTTGTGATTCTTCCTTCAAATAAAGGGACCCCAATGTATTTTTTAAAATTTTCTTTAGCTTTGACCATAAAAATACGGCTAATGTCCCCTCTACTTTTTCCTTTAATGCATAGACTAACAATCAATTCAATTTTAGCCAAGTTGACTTCATGACTAGCAGACTTACAAAATTCAAAAATAATGTTGAGAGTAGAAGTATCTGGTGGTGGTTTTGCTAAAAATTAGAATATCATTGGCCAACATCATGTGCGTGATGGTTGGGCTTCTCCTGCTAATCTTAAGTCCTTTGATAATGATATTGTTCTTATCTTTATGAAAGGCCTCGGATAGCACTTGCTGAGTAAGAATGAAATTGTAGGGGAATAGGGGATCCCCCTATCTTATCGCCTCTATTGGTTTGATAAATCCCAAAGGAGAGCCCTTAACCAACATTTAATAGGTATCTGTAGTGACGCATTGCATTACCAAGTATACCCAATGATTACTAAAGACAGCTGCTTCAATTGTTTTACGGATCACGTGTCATCAAGTCATAAGCTTTAGCGAGGTCATCCTTGATAGCAAACCCTCTAGTCTTACCTTTTTTCTTTCCCTTGATGTAGTGCATTAGTTCTTGAGCCATAACAATGTTGTCATAGATGGATCTCTTGGCTATAAAGGCATTCGGTTTGGGGGAGATGAGTTTCTCCATGAGGAGTCTCATTCGGTATACCATTATCCTTGAGATGATTTTGTAACAAAAATTACAAAGACAATGGTGTAACAACCTAGAAAATTAATAGGCGTATTTTAGTCTTTTTCTAAATAAGATAATTAATTAATTAAATTTCTAATAGGCTGAAAATTTAATTAGAATAGGTTTAATTTGAATTAAATATGGAGTTTTTCATTATTAGGTGAGAAAAGGGCATTTGAGTAATTATAGTTAATTAAGGAAACTTAAATTTGGAAATAAATAAAGTAATAGGGTGATTATATAATATTTAAAATAAGGAGAAATAATAAAACGAAAATTAAAAATAGGTTAATTATTAAAAGTTATAGATTGGGATAAACTTGGAATCTAAGTTGGACTTAACGCCCTATTATAAGTACTAAATTAGGATTTATTATTAAAATTTTTATCATAATTGGAAGGCTTAAGGGTGTGAAACCCTAGCAAAGAGCTTAGGCGTTGGAGAAAATTGAAGGAGAAGAAGTAAGCTTGCAATTAAGGATTTTAGCGGAAGAGGTAGGTAGATCATAAACTTAATTCTGTTTGGAAATTTTAGATTATAGATTTGGCTATTAAATTCTATTATAATGTTATGATTATATTGATTAAAGAATGTTAACATAAAAATCTGGTTGTTTTCTATACGTGATTGATTTTCTGCAATTTAAACAATATATTAATTGTTCTAAACTATTTTCTATTTAATTATTAATCAATATTTAATGGCTATAAATATACATGAAACAGTAGATAAGTTTTAATGAAGCTACTGTTCCTAACCCAAACATGTGATTTTGGGGGAGCGTAAAGGCGATTTTGGGGGAACGTTCTACGTCCTGTCTGGCGTGTGGCTCAAGATGTTTTAAGCCTGGTTTTGGGGCTACATAGTGGTTTCTGGATCTCTTTTTTTTGGACCTGGATCCTCGACAGTCGAACTCGGAAGGAGCCTCAACCCGTAACCATTCCTGCGATGCCACCTCAGCCAAATCGTGCTATCACTGCCACATCATGACGAAAGGGTAGAAACACAACGGTGTTAACGTTACAGGGTTCTCTTAAAACAAAACTAATTTTTTATTTGGGTGCGACAGTCGAAGGCTGCGCCTCGACTGTCGCACCCGCATACTGGTTTGACGTTCCTCCTTCCTTCCCTTGTAGAACCCCATGACTTCCAAACATCCTCCCCTCTTCCTCCTCTCTTCCTCCCTCTATAAATCGACATTGCTCCTTCCATAATTCGTCATCAGTGTTGAAGATTCCATCGACAAGCAAATCGACGAACCTCTCTTTGTAATACTTCCCTTTCGGGAAGTTCTTGAACCTGGTCTTGAGCGTGTACTCGATGTTGGAGGGATCAACAGTAATGATACCATAAGCATTACCCATCCACATACCTCTATAATGGAAGGTCCCCCGCATTTGATGAGAGACCTAGTGACCCAATCGTAAATCTCATTGATGTGGAAGAACATGGAAGGTATGATTCCCATCACTGGCCATAACATGGGACCTTTGTTGATGAGTCTCTGACCAGCAGAGCTGAATAGGAACAAGCTCACCAGAGACAAAGCTACATCAGAGAATTGCACTTGTGATATGACACGGTCCATTACAGAGGACATGGAGGAAACGAGCTTCAATGCCATGCTCATTAGGACCTGTGCAGTGACATTAACTAGATGCTGCGAGCAGGAATGTGAAAAGTGACTGCCTGCTCTAGATGAAACTAGTTTGTTTGTGAGTGATTCCGACAAACTTGCGCGGTTTATAGCGAAAATTGGTACAATAATTTTTGTGCAGGATGAAGGTCATGCTTGCAACTGCTTCTTTGAAATCAGCTTAGATCTTATTAATGGCTGGCATAAGCACATGTTTTTGGGCAAGCGCCATTAAAGGACTGCTCAACTACCTTCCCTTTTGATTGTGTGTCCACTTCTACACTACAATAGAATCTTTCTATCTTTTGTTCATTCATCAACTGCGATGGTGCATTTAGACACAATGGGAGTCATGCTGGAATTGGGATTATTGCTCGAAATTGCCATGGAGGATTCATTGGTGCTATAGCTTCATCTTGTACAGCTTCAACTTCGTTAATGACAGAAGCAATCATTGCCTTGGAAGCGTTGAAATTGGCGAAGTATTAGCAAATCCCACATCTCATTTTGGAGGGGGACACTTTGGTGATGGTCCGGTTCTTGCAGCAGATGATTAGTAACCTCTTTGTAGCGGCTGAGTTTTCTAAATATCCTTGGTATATTACGTCCATAATGCACTCATCCTTTTAGATTATTCAGTCTATCCCAGTTGTGCAGGTCAATCATGTGTACAGGGAAGGAAATGGGGTTGCGGATGTGTTGGCTAATTTTTGCATCGATAATTTTTCATGTATGTGGTTAAAAAGTTCTCTAGCTGTACTAAGTCATATACTTTTTGATGAGTCGAGGCATTGTAAGATACAGAAGTTAATAAAATTTGGTTCTGTTTCCTACCAAAATATATATATATATATCTTTTGTTCATTAAGCATACTGTGATAATCTTTTTCTTTGTTTTTTTTAGCATAAATAAAATGATATCATATAGGACTTCAAAAAAATCTGTCTAGGATACTAAAATGTTTTTCTCTTCTTACTTATACAATACTTTCACTTTTTTTTATTATAGGACTTATTTTGTTATATATTTTTATCTGGTTATTTTTAGTTCTTTTAAAGTTATTCTAAGTTTTTCCTTTCATTATTTCCTAAGTAATTTTGAAAAGAATCTTAATCCCACTAATTTTTTACAACCCCATTATATATCTATTTGCCCTTTGAAGCTTGAGAAGTTGAGAATTTTTTTACGTCTTTATAATTTTTGTTATTTTTAGTTCTTTGATGAGTTATTATAAATTTATCCTTTAATTATTTCCAATAAAATTACCCAAGCAAAGCAAGTTTAAGTATGAATCAACGTTAAATCTATATATACATTTTAAAGAGAGACATGAGGGCCAATAATGCTACGAAGAAGTTGAAATTAAGATTGAATCAACTTGTTTGCCATATATCTGCATTGCCCCAGGGAAGAGCAAAAGGTGGAAGGGTGTAAAACTATAGAAGTAAATGAGGTGTGCAAGCGAGAAATGGGACCCCAAATGCCATGGTTGTCATAATTCAAACCAGGAACCTATGCATCCTCCAGTCTCTGTAGTAATGCTCCAAACATTGATAATATCTGCATGCTGTATCATTGGATGTGGTGGGTACAATAGTGTGGAACGATTCATGTCCCAACCACACCCTGGAGGATTAATTATCTACACCCAATTTACGTTATTCAGAAACCTACATAGGGTCCATCGTCCCTTACTGAACTTGATTCCATTAGTTAGCTGTATACATTTTCTAAAATAAAAGCTGCCTACTAAAGGCAGAATAAGATATAATTCAAGATGGGAGCCGTATTTATGAGCAATGGAATTTCTTCAGTCTTCTTCTCAGGAAAGAGATTTCTTGGTTCAAACATCTAAAGTAAGTCAAATAAGTCACAAGATTACTTTAGTAATATTACAATAAGCCACAAAAGAAGTACTAAGGCAAATAAAAAGAATAGACACGAAATCTAGCAACAAGCCATCATCAATCCTTTATCCCAATTCGTAATTGTTAACCCAACTTTCATATAATTAATTGAAGATTGCTCTTGTTGCACTTTACGTTCATGATCACTTTCATGTGAGGGTAGACGAGTGTACTTGTCACGTCTTTGACAAGGCATGTCATTTGTCCGTATCATGGTAGAAGTAGAAGCTCCTTCAGCAAGTTCATTGCACCAAATAAAAGATCTATTATGATCCTGCAATCAATAATAAGCTCTATTATGATCCTACAAATAAAGGATGAGTTTAGATCGACTAGTATTCACTTACAGCAAATAGTGGACATCTGTAGAAGAAGCAGCCATGATTTTTCTCTGTTTTTGCTTGCAAGACCTTCATTTCTCCAGCTCCACATGAACACATAATTGTAAGATATGCCTCCCCCCCCCCCCCCCCCCCCCCCCCCAAAACAACTGAAAGAGATAATATTTTCATCAACTATAAGAAGTAAGGAGACACTAAGGTCCATAGAGAATGTAGATCAAGAATATCCAAATTAAATCATTAAGACCATAGACCTTACCTTGGATATAAATCACAAATACACTGATACTTGGGGTTCACTACAATCAAGAAGTTGTTTCCCAACTCAGCACCTATTTCCAAAATTTACAAATGCACCTAACAAAACAAAAAAAATATCATTATCAGTGGAAGTGAAATTCATAGACACTAATGTCCATAGAGAATGTAGATCAAGGATATCCAAAGTAAATCATTAAGACCATACACCTTACTTTGGGTATAAATCACAAACACACTCCCTCTTGGGGTGCACTACATTCAAAAAGTAGTTTTCCAACTCAGCACCTATTTCCAAAAACTACACATGCACCCAGCAAAACAAAAAAAATATCATTATCAATGGAAGTGAAATTCTAAGACACTAATGTTCATAGTGAATGTAAATCAAGGATATCCAAAGTAAATCATTAAGACCATACACCTTACCTTGAGTATAAATCACAAACACACTCCCTCTTGGGGTGCACTACATTCAAAAAGTAGTTTTCCAACTCAGTACCTATTTCCAAAAGCTACACATGCACCCAACAAAACAAAAAAAATATCATTATCAATGGAAGTGAAATTCCACATTAGATCAACAAATATAATAGGGAAGCACTTAATTTCAATCACTTGATTTGGTGTTTCCAGTTATCATTATTCATTTCCTTTTAGTACAAAAACCAAGATCTACTGTCTTGGAGTGTTGTCACCTTCTGTTTGGCTTAAATTGTGGCTCATTGAGATAGATTCTTGAAAATATCTTGGATACAAAGATTGCTGTATAACAATAGACTAGTATCATGAAAAATAACTATAATATATATTGACGCACACGCAATATACCCCATACAATAATCAATATAAAAAAAAAAATTACATGAAGCAGCTGTGTGTATGTAGGGAGATTAGGTTGACTATTGTTGATATTTGCTTGTGACTCATATGCCACTTATGCATTGAATAAGCATAATTTTAGTAATTAATTAATTAGCTAGAACTTTAGCAAGAAGTTCAATTAAAAAAAAAAAAAAACAAGTTTGTTGTAATTGCTACCTGATTGGAAAATGATGGTGGCACAATTTGGAATGGATAATATTGTTGAGGAGGTAGTAGACTTGATTGGGGGCTATTTGATATGAAAGGTACCTATAAAAAAGATTATATATATATATATATATATATATATATATATATATATATATATATATATATATATATATATCAATATTTATGAGCTCTAAGTTGCTTAAAATAAATATATTTCAGCTAATTCAAATATTACCTGTGTTGAAAACATTGATGCATGGGTTGGAAATGGAGGATATGGATGTAGAGGATGTGGATGTGGTTGCAAAGGACGTGGATTTGAGGGACCTTTACTTTGATTTACAAGCTTCTTCTTTTCAAAAGGAAGTCTCTTCCTTTTTCTACCCTTGGTGCCTCCTTCTTTAATTTTCAATCCTTGCACTCTTTCCAATCCAATTTCATCTCTCACTTCTTTAATTTTCAATCCTTGCAAGTCTGACTGCATCACGACAAAGTTCCTTATAACGATTCACTACTTCTAGCTTAGGGTTGGGGTCAACTGTACGACCACGACTATCAACAATATTTGTATCCCTTGCTTTCTTATGTAAGATGTAACGATTTGGTATAACTTTTATATTGCAAAAATCAAGAACTTTCACCGCATGCCTACATAGAATCCCAACAAACTCAAACTTTCTACAACTGCAACAAATTGTTTCATCTGACATGTCAAATGTCACTGTATGCTCACGAGGATTTTCATAGCCACTAACTTTATATTGAACAATGCTTCCTGTTCGAAATATATGATTGATAACAACATTCAAAAATTGGCTATATTCCTCTTAAAACATTTCAAAAACAATAGGAGTATACACAATCATTACTTCTATCAACATTTTGGCAGGTACACTCAAATGTGGTGTACGTTGACTCATGTTAAAACTGGCCACTTTTTCTTTGTAACGTTGATCATCTAACACCCTCTCAAAATGTTGAAAAAACCTTTGTAGGTTGTGTACGTTACTCACATATCTTTTCAAAGAAGCATTAAAGGATTCACTCCTTTGTGTACTCTTCATATCAGCACAAAATATACCCCTTCCATATACCAAAGCCCACTTTTCCCTGTCACAAAACAACCTTTGCAACCATGTATTATTTTGGAGGCTATATTTCTCTAACATGTCATCCCAAGCCTTCAAAAACTCTTCTTCCTCTTCATAATCATATATACAATTATTAAGTCTCGTGCAAAGGATTTAGACCCAGAAAATATATTGGCCAAATGCTTAACCGCATTTTGATGGATATGCCAAATACATAAATGATGGGATGTTTCTGGCTTTGGAAAGACAAGCTCAATTGCACCTTTCATGGCAGCATCTTGGTCTGTCAAAATCGTCTTGGGCTTCTTTCCAGACATTGCCAATAGAAAGGCTTCAAACTACCACTTAAAGGATTTCATTGTTTCATCGTATAGCAATGCAGCACCAAAAACCACACTTTGCTTATGGTGGTTGAGACCAATGAATGATGCAAATGGTCTATTACACTTATTGGTCTTGAACGTAGTATCAAAGCATACTACATCTCCAAAATGACCATAGTCCAATATCATTTGTGGGTCTGCCCAAAAAATATTAGTTATTCTATTCTCCACGTCAAGTTGCATAGCATAAAAGAAGGAGAAATTATGTGCTTGCTTTTCCTTAAAATATTGCAACAAATAATCTGCATCCCCTCTATTGATCTCTTTTATTTTTCTGGAGCGTAAAAAATTCTTATGATCCATATGCAGATATCCAAGATTTTCTCGATCTCCAGCTTGTCTTCCCATTAAATCATGAGCCAACTTTGGTCTTACCCCAGACCTATCAGCAGCAATGATTTCCTACCCATGTATCTCACTAATCTTTCTTTGTGATTGTAACATATGGGCTCGGCTGGGGGTTACAACCTCATGATTGTGTTTCGCTTCAAATTGTGATATCCGATATTTGCCACTTGGTTGAATGCAAATATTCATTCTTGCTTGACAACCCGTTCTCGTTCCATCTCGAGGTTTTTTTACCAAATCATCACGCTTGTCTTTTGGTCTAAACCGTTCTTTATTACAACAAAATTTTCTAGACTGCACAACCCCGGTACTATTCCTATTAACATAATCCTTACGAACACTGAATCCAATTCTTCTAGCATAGGCATTATAGAAATTATACGCGTATTCCTCAGTCTCGAACTCCATCCCTAGTCTTGGAACTCCATCATCATTCTCAGCTCGATCCTTAATTGGAGTAGTATGAAATCCTTCAACCTTATCAAAATCTAGCTTTCTAGATGTTGGAATTGTATCCTCTCTGTCTCTTTCAAGATTATCCAATGATCCACGCTCTTGATCATCCATTGACCGTCAATAAAAGGTCAAGGATTAATGAACAAGATTATGTAAGAATCCATATGTTTCTTTAGAAAAGCAATTGACTTCCGAGTTTTCCTAATCGGTTCAGTTTGGCCTTAAAACTAAAACTGAACCTAAACCAAATTGGAATTATTTAGTATAAACCAAATATAGGATTTAACATGACCATAAACTGTGAAGTGTGAACCAACAACAAATGTGACTCTGAGAGGTTGTGGTGTTTGCTAGGTGAGGTTCTCTTAAAACTGTAAAGCTTTTGCATTTCAAAGCCATGTTGAGAGCATCTCATCTTCCATATCTGACATCTCCAAGTCTCTACAATCTTAGAGTCTCTTTGATTCCATCTCTCTCAGTCCCGTCCTCTTGGAAGCTTGTACTTTTATACTCTCATGCTTTATTGTTCTATACAGTAAACTTTCAAGGAACTTTGATTGTATGTTTCTTAAGAAAATTATATGTATAGACGTATGATAATTTTAAATATTTCATGTCATCCAACTTCATTTAGTGCTGCGAACAGTGTCGGTGAGGGAGGAAGGGAAATACTAGTACAGCATTTGCTTATTAGTGCAGACAACTATAAAACCCCGAATTTTCCTTCAACAATATAATAAATTAATAAATAATATCCCTGGGAGTTTTAATTGATGGAAATATTTTATTAATGTAGGGGATAATATAAATAGTGGAGATCTAGAGTTGGGCGCAAATCCGACCGTCTGATGGCGAAATATAGAGGTATGACCGATAGTTTAAGTTGGATGTATTTTGATTGGGCGTGTGTGTGGAGTCTTATGCAGGTGAGTTGCATGGAATCGTAGGTATATATATACACTAAAATAACCTAAAGGAATACGTTTGGAATACTTAGCATATATAGTGGGTATTGAACAGCCGCAAGGAGAAGTTGCGCGACCTAGAGCGACAGGCAACCAGAGGAGAAGAAGAGAAAGAGAAGAAGAAAAGAGAGGAAGAGGGAGCTCTGTTCATGTGATCTCCATTGACTCAGATTAGTTTTTCTTCCTTGAAGAAGAGCAGTTCGTTGGAGCAATCGCATAGAAGTAGGTGACACAGTTTTACGTTCGTTTTTGGATTTACGTGTGTTTAATCTCCAAAGCATGTTTTCGCGATGTAGATATATGTATAAAGCATGATATAATCGTTATATGTATTGTGGGAATGCTTAGAATAGGTAAAATCACATTTTTGAACATCTGATCGTTTTTGAGTGACCATCGACCTTACTGTGCTCCGCGATCCTCAACGCTCTTAGGCGCTAGTACAAAATTTGAGACCGCCCGAGACCACTAGACGACTTATCGTCGGTGACTTAAATTGAACTACCGCCTACCTTAGACCGCCAGGGTGATCCTAGGCGATCCTAGGCACTTTGTGCAGAAAATGCAGAAATTCGTATTTTCAAACCGTGATTCAATTCCAAACTATTTTTAGTCAATTTTAATCATTAATTAAGATGTTTTAAGACCAAAATAATTTATCAAATTTCCTGTTTTACAGAAAAATAAATTAGGAAGATATTTAAGACACTAGTTGCCAAACTTTGTATGAAACTGTGAAATTTAGTCTTTGGAAAATTGACCTATTATTTGATTACCAAAACATCTCTAAATTATACTATAAACTAGATAATTACATAAAGAGAATTCAGATCATAAGTTCAACTCAATTAACCCGAATATTGAAGGAAATATCAGATTTACCCTTTATATGCCGCTAGGCACCAACCCTTATAGAATTATTAGACTTTAGGGATTTGTGGAGTCTAGTGGGCATAGCTGGTTATGGATCTATAGTTGTGGCTAGATAGCTGAGGGATATTTCATTTGGGTTGAGTTTCTCCCTTGTGCGAGCGCACTTCCTTTGTAGGTTGGTTTGTTTGGGAAGGTCGTATGTCTGGAAGGACACCCCGGTGAGCCGCTGGTGATTCCCTGTACATGTGGATAAGCGATCATCTCCATGTATTGATTCTAGTGCTACATGCTGGTGTTACATTCCAACTCTGATGAGTACTTGTGCAATAAGTTAGTGACTACGGCTCTTGTCTAAGCTGCGCTGCATGGGACTTGAGTATCATTAGTAGCACTGCTCCTAAGCCGTACGGTGGTATAGCGATTGGTCGAGAGTCATCTCAAAAGGTTTATCTATCTTTGTGAGTCCTACAATTATACTGAAATCACAAACACTTGTTGTTACTGTTGCATACATGCTGGAGGCATGTAATTGGTATATTGGTTGGATGTGACTGTTTAGTGCATCCTAGTAATGTATGGATTATGCTATTGATTCTGATATTGGATTCTTATAATAGAACTTGCTGAAATTTATATTTAGAACTATTTATTATACTGTTTTGTATTCATGATCGATACGAATGGTTATACGAGCCTGTTTAGTCGAGATTGCTTAATCGTGCATGAAATGTTATTTTACTTATATGAACTGTTTAAACATGCATGTGTTACCTACTGGGATATTCGTATCTCACTTTACCTTTATTTCATTTTTCAGCCGATACGCGAGAGGGGGATCATAGTAGTGAGTTCCAGGGAGAGCTAGCTGATTATTCGCCGGAGGATTACTATTATTCATATTTTGTCTGAGGTTGTGGATTGATATGGATTTAGTTATTTTGATCAGATTATTATTCATTTTGTTTTGATGTACTAGAGAGATGAGAGATTAGTGACCCTTTTATTTTACCAGACTTTAATATTGATTTTGATGGTTAACTATATCATAGTTTCTTGAGGATTTTAGACTATACTTTCGCACATAGATGTTCTGCACTTTGATCGTTAATTAGTGGAATGGATCATTTATTTCTTTAGTCTGGTATATTCTTGATGTTTATTTGATATGGGCTAGTAACATCTCGGATTTGGTTGATGAACTGATATTTGGGTTGTTACAGTAGCAAACCGGGTTCGGGTCGGATGTTGGTTTTTCATTGACCTGGGTTCGGGGCGTTACAACAACCTTAAGCTTCTCTTGGAGCTTCAACAGAGGATTGCAGGAGGTTAGCTACCAAGATATCTTTAACAAGTTCAGTTATTTGTTTTCCTTTTTATTATCCGACAATCAAAAATTTTTATGAACATTTGAGTTTTCTCTGTGTTACCATTCTTTGGAACTCTTTTGTATATGCTTTAATCAATTTAAAGTTTAGAATATTCTTGTTCATGGTATACTACTTTTGAAAAATTATTTATCCTTTTAGGTGTGGATTTGAGTGACTTGGCTGTGGAATACTCAATTTTTCCATCAAAAGAAAAGGGGGGAATTCTTAGATGGGTGTGGAAAGGACAAATGGTATGTTGAAATCAGATACTTTAACATCTTGTTAGGTTACAAAATATCTAGAGAATCAATTCTATTATTCTTCGACATTCGATTTGCCAAATAGGCTAGTTGAAACCTTCCTAAGTTTTTCTTGGTTCTTTTCTAAACCACAACCTGATATGACCATTTTTACACTAAAGACTAAAATTTCTACATAAAATTTTATATATAATTCCATTAATGATATTGTATAGTAATAGAAAGGGCCTTTTCCATCCATGTATGTGATTATAACACACTTTTATTCCTATCTTGTTGTTTTTTAGCATTTATATTTGTATTCTTATATTTATCATAATCATCGCAATCATATCCCAAACGTTAAAATCAGCTAAATTTTGTTATTTAATTATTAAATGACTAAATTAACCTTCTAAAAATCAAGAAACAATTTGTATTCAACAAATCATATTATCTTATGTTTTTATTTTTACCCCTATATTTATATTTATGGCAGCTGCATTAGATCTCAGCATCAATCTTTCTAAATGATAAATATTGATTAAGAATTAGTGGTAATCATTAATGAATTGGATACTATTCTTTTTAGCTTTTTATTTTTAAATATTTTAGAAACTAATACAAATAGTAAAGCATCTTAAATATAAATAAATAATTTGTTAAAAATTTAACCTTTCAATTTAATGATTAATTGATTTAAGAAATTAAGAAAGGGTTGGTTTCGTAAAAATAATTTTCCCCATATAAGGCATAAAAGCTAAAACAATCTTAATTGTATTTTTTATTTCAAATACCCAAAATTAGACAAGGATTTTTTATCTCTAATTTTATTTAGGCTTCTAAAATAAACCATATTTTCAAAATTCACACTAAATCAATAGAATATTTAAATGTATTGAAAACTATTACATGAATTTTTAAAATCTCTTTTAATGTCTTAATGATTAATGTCTATAAAATAATTGAATATTATAATTCTAACCTTATAATTAAAAGAATATAAAATCAAAAATTCGAGAACTAGAAAAATAAATCCAATAAAATTCTCATGTAAATTTTAGTATACAATTCTAGTTCTAAGGCTTCATGATAATATTTAATTCTTACGATTTTTGAAAAATAATTCCAAAATATATATCTTTTAAATACAACTATATAGAACTTGTAAAAAAAATTCATCTATTGTTTTAATAATCGGAAAACAATTGATAAAATATCACTTTGAAAATCAATCTTAATGTGCAACACATTGTATACAAATGAACTCAGATTTAACCATGCCAAGCTAGGCTCACTATGATAAACGAGATTTATTCTAGGCTCGAGCTTGGTTTGCAACCACAGTGGTGACTGAAATATTTTGAACAATTACAGAACTAACCTACATAGAACCTAATTGAATAAAAAATAACAAGTGCTCAGACATGAAGATGAAAAAAGAGAAAAAACTTATATAGATTAAAAAGAATAGCATGAAAATTGTGACCTTGAATTACTTAAAATTGCAAATATTAAAAATGCACAAAAAGATAAAACTAGTTCTCACGGGCACAAAAAGCTATGGCATTGTTGATGTGAAACGAAGCTGCAAAGGAATTGTTGAGCAAATCTCCTTTGGCAATGGGCACACTGGGAAGACGTGGAGAGGCCAGTTTCCAAAGAAAGTTTTGCCCAGTAATGCAACTGCAACTTGTGATGACTGTGGTGTCATGGCTTCATGACATGCTCTATACTAAACAGGAATGTCTACATAATTTCAGAGGTAAAAACGAAGAACAAGAAAACTAAAGATTTACAACATTATAATTGATTGTAGTGATTATCAAACGATGATAGAACATTTGAATTTATAGAAGTAAATTTTCTTTAGAAACGTACCTGCTTAGTTCGTTTTCTCATGCTTCCAATCTAGGGTTTTATAACTCTCTAAAAGAGTTGTAGAAGAGTTTGCAGATGGAAGGAGACGATGAGATGTAGCAATATTACGAGTCAGACCATAACACTGTGCAGGTCCTAATGAGCATGGCATTGAAGCTCGTTTCCTCCATGTCCTCCGTAATGGACCGTGTCATATCACAAGTGTGATTCTCTGATGTAGCTTTGTCTCTGGTGAGCTTGTTCCTATTCAGCTCTGCTGTTCAGAGACTCATCAACAAAGGTCCCATGTTATGGCCAGTGATGGGAATCATACCTTCCATGTTCTTCCACATCAATGAGATTTACGATTGGGTCACTAGGTCTCTCATCAAATGCGGGGGACCTTCCATTATAGAGGTATGTGGATGGGTAATGCTTATGGTATCATTACTGTTGATCCCTCCAACATCGAGTACATGCTCAAGACCAAGTTCAAGAACTTCCCGAAAGGGAAGTATTACAGAGAGAGGTTCGTCAATTTGCTTGGCGATGGAATCTTCAACGTTGATGACGAATTATGGAAGGAGCAACGTCGATTTACAGAGGGAGGAATAGAGGAGGAAGAGGGGAGGATGTTTGGAAGTCACTGGGTTCTGCAAGGGAAGGAAAGAGGAATGTCAAACCAGTATGCGGGTGCGACAGTCGAGGCGCAGCCTTCGATTGTTGCACCTAAATAAAAAATTATTTTTGTTTTAAGAGAACCCCGTAATGTTAACGCCGTTGTGTTTCTGCCCTTTCGCCATGACGTGGCAGTGATAGCACGATTTCTGCACAACATTAGTGACACAAGAAATTATTACGCTGATCACTTACCACTCCTGTGAGAACTTTGCAGGTTCTCCACACCTCCATCGAGTTAAAAAAAAACTTTCCTCTTCTTCATGTCAACAACGCACATGTACCAATGTGCTTGCTCCAATATGGGGAAAAACAACTGCATACAAATATATTTATTAGCCCTACCCTATTAAAAGATCCCAACAACAATGGCGAGTTAAGCTTACCATTTGGTAGTTCACCATATTCAGTTGGTCCGATGGATCAAATTGATCATTAAGTTTGGTAAGGTCTTGGTTTGCTTCTTCCTCGCAAAAAGTCTGAAAAGTTATAATATAAGTTCAACAGGAGTATTACAGACCTTGTCAAATGATTTTGAAGAATGTCGGAGTAATTACCCCAATATCTGACATGAAGAAGTAACATGGGCCTCCAACCTGCTGTTCATGGAAATTCAGCATCTGCATGTAGCAATCCATGATCTACATAGAAAAAAATAAAATCTAAAAATCCAAATATTTATGCGATCTGACAAGATACCTAGGTTGTTAGACTCCTACCCAGTTGGTAACCCATTTCGTTGGCTTCAAACAATCGAACTCCTTGTGGTCAATGAAGATCTTGAATAATCTCACCAAAACCTCGCTACATATATATCCCACAAAAGAAACAGTCAAACGATACGCAACAATTTACAAAGAAACAACGCAACAAACATAAATATGTGAAACTACGTACTCTGGATCGAGGTCCTCACGGAATGCATAGTTGCAGACCATGTTTCCAACATCCAACGGAGTCCTACTTGAAGATGCATCCGCTGGTTTGCTTCCCTACAAGTTTATCAAAAATTCCAAAAAATGAATATATGGCTGCCAACCTAATTTTAACCGAAAAACAAAAAACAATTCCTTTAGAAAAACTGCGAACAAACATACCAATGGCTGTATGGCCACATCTGCAATGTTCAGATCCAGCAACAACCTAGCATCCGCAGGTTGAACATCACCAGATGGCACCTAAAATATATTTCATATAGGTCACACGATCTTTACGTCGACAATTTTGCTCTTCGATCTACTATAGTAAAGTTCTACATGAATGGTTGACATGCAATTAGACATCAAATTATATACTACTTATCATTTGCGTTGGCCTCTGGGCATCGACCGATTGCTTACTCTTTATGGCCCTCCTCTTCTTTTTCTCCCCTGTGATGGTTGTAAAAGGACTCCTTTTTGCCTTGCCAGGCACCTTTATTCGTTCCAATCTCGGAGCTTCAACAGGTTGAAATGGAACCATTGACCCTTCATATTCTCCCGGTGTTGGATCCGGGATACATTCCGCCATAGGTTCAATATCTTCCATTGGCGACATTGGGCAAGGGCCCTCCGGTGCAGAAGCAACATTCACTGGAACCTCAAATGGTTCCCGTGGAGACTCAGGGGGAGAGTAGCTTCGGTAGTCACAAGCAGATCCAAGAAGCTCCAAAACCATCTCTCTTAATTCAGCTTGCCCTACTTCAAGATTGCTTATCATCAACTTCAATTTCTCCGTCTAAACAAATCAAGCAACAAACATTTGCATTTCTATAAGATCTGGAACTTATGATGAATAATGACAAAAACAGAATTCCATTACCTCCTTCTCCAAAGCCTTCAATCTCAGGGATTCAGCTACCTCACGCTGAAGGGCAGCAACTACCTCCGTTGGCTTCTTTATCGCTGCCCTCAATTTATCTTGCTAAAACACACAATCAAGTAAAATGTATGTCCATGTACGTATAATGAATATTGAGTACCCCCTCTATGAAAATATAAATACAATATAATATAATATACCTTCTTCCTCCCCTTTGATTCATCGGACCCTTGAACATTTTCATATTCAATATGTTTCGGAATTTTCATGTCCTTTTCCTTCTCTTCTTTCTCCCACTCCAACGCATCATCATCATTCCACACGGTGATCAAAGGAGCTTTTGGAACCGAGTCTATAGAGGTCCCATCCATGCATAAACAGTCATAATAGAACATCTGCGATTGAGTAAACATTTCTTCCATTACAATTTAAGCATACCAAATATATGAAATGTGTGTATAACAATAATTTACCTTTAGAAAAACCAAACAACCACCGACATATTTTTGGTGGTTCTCCTTGTATCGGCGGATTGCGGCAATGAGCCAATCAAGAACCAACTTCGACCAATTGAGGCTACGGAGTTGCTCCATATCTATTACGAGATTTAAGAACTTTGTGCTTGCCTCCGGCTTAGCCTGAGGGCATAAAAATGAGCCCAACGCAAGCAATACAAAAAGCCTCTTAAAATCTTCATCCGCCGTCTCCTTCTCTTTCAGTCTTCTCTCCAGCTCTCCTAAAGGTATCTTACCCTTCTCATCACAATACATTGTCCTTAATTTTGTGAGGTTGTTTTCCACCTCATCGATTTCTATAATCTCTCCGGCAGAGGCCACCCCCAATATTCGCTCAACATCAGGAGGTGATATATCAAACGTCCTTCCACTTACTTCAAGGCAACATTTATCGGGATCAAATGAAGCCAATAAGGACACAATGTTGCCCTTATAACAGTGTCTAATCGTCATACCAAGAAGGCTTCCTAGCACAATTTCTCTAACAGCTAGCCTCTGGGACTCGTTCAACCTTTCGATAATTTTTTGTAGTCGTTGAGGCGTACATCTATTGTGAACTCCTTCCCCGCTTGGTGCCATTTATCTACAAATAAATACACAAATTGATAAAAAAACTTTGCAATGTGACTATTTACATGTGCCATCTATAAAATCAAAATGTAAATTGAAATACGCCTTACGTACCCCACAAATATGCATTTTGTACCCCACAAATAAGAATTGGGTCCCCACAAATAGGCCCCCTAAATTGGTTTACCTACACCTAGAAATTGGCTTACCAACACCCAATTAAGCCTTAGGTACCCCCACCCAAATAAGGCTTTCGTACCCCACAAATAAGCCTTGGGTATCCCCAAATACCCCCCAAAAAATGTTCTAGGTACACCCCAAAAATGCCTTAGGTACACCCAAGTGAGCGTTAGGTACCATCCCCATAAGCCTTGGGTAACCCACCAATTATGAATTAATTGGGGAGGGGGGCCTGCCTTGGCTTATGTGGGGGAGGGGAGGGGAATCTAAGCCTTACTTCAATAGATTTTCATCACAATTAAGTACAGGATTATTCGCGACCTGATGATTAGGTGTCGCGATTAATCAGACGACTAATCACGGATTTCCGCTTAACTGTAAAGCAGTGAAACATTGTCTCTATTTCGTTGCGATTAGGTCTCAGGACAAATCACCGAACCACGATTTCGGGAAGTACCTTAGCCTTATATTGGGGATACCTTGGGCTTATATTGGGGGTACCTGTAAAACCCCAGTTTTTAGTAGGAATTAAAAACTTAGATTAATTAGTAGATTTAATCAAAATTAATTAAAGCTGGAGATTTGGGGTCATTAGTTGGCAAGGAAATAAGTAGAATGTTATTAAGTAATTAAGTGCAAAATTAAAATTTGTATTGAATAGGAATTTAGCAAATAAATAATTCAGGAAACCTCAACTTTAAGGAGGGGTAGATATGGAATCCTGAGGGTTAAGTTAATGCCAGAGATAAATTAGGTTAAGGGTTTGCGAAGTCTATAAATAGATTTCTAATCTAAAAATTTCGGAGATTCGGGGAAAAGTCGCTGCTTGGTACCTAGGGCTTCGGCCGACACGCTTTGATCTCTGGAGGAGTCTATCAAAAGAGTTGGAAGCTAGAAGAAAATCCTAAATATAGGTGAGTAGCATCGTTTTAAAATTGGGTTTTGGATTTGATTCGTGAGTTTGGTCTTGATGCATATGATTTCTGGAAAAAGACAGTCCGAGCGTGAGTTTTTCTTTTGGATTGTTAGAGATAAAAATAAATGTGTTTAGAATAATTTCAAAACTGGTTTAAACATCTTCTGGGGATAGTAGGAGACTAAGAAAATTGTTACAGAAAGAAAATTTTCAGCCAGTCGTGGAGATCTTGAATTAACAGAGACTTGAAAATCGGAGATAGCATCCGCCGGCTTGGCGCCTACCTAGCGCCAACTGGTTTGAGTCGGCGTAAGACCGAATTTTCTTCTTGCCGAGCTCGCGCTCATCACGCGCCTATCTTGCGCCTACTGATTCGAGTCCGCGCGAAGTAGGAGTTCGGTATCGCCGATTTCGCGCCTATGGTGCGCCTAGCTCGCGCCTAGTCTATTTTAGGTAAGCGCTAAGTGTATTTTTACCACTGAGTTGTCGCCGACCTCGCGCCTAGCGCTAGAGGTCAGCGCAAAGCCCTATACTTGGCTGAAATGGATTTTGGACCAAACTAAGCTAGATTTTGATGATTTGAGGGTTCAAGCACTTAACTAATGACTTGTTTAGGACTTTAGAAACATTATTACCTATTCAATTTTCTCTGAGAATATAAGTGGAATTTCTGGTAATTCTTAGGGGCTTCCAAGGTGAATTTTAGGGTTATTGGTAGGTGATGTCATTGTTCCTAATACTAGGAGTTACTGATTTAGTTCCCCTTTGTTTATACACTGTACTTGAATGAGAATTTATTTAATCTGGTTTTACTTGATTGCAAGTTCTGAAATATAATGTAAAGATTTCTCTTGGTGTAAGTAAATGGGTTTTATTACCAATGGTCATGTGTTGTGAATTTTGAGTAAATACTGAAGGTACATGAGGTACTGTTCTGGTCCAGAGGGACATGTGGTGAACTGTTTGAGTTATACATGATGTTGAACGTATTGTTTTATTGTGATGTCAGGGTTGTGATTTTACGATAGTTTGCTGTTTTGCTTGTCCTGGATCCAGAGTCTAAGCTTAGTAATGTGATGCCTTTGTTTTATTGGAGTAATGGCATGGCCATGGAGTGTTGCCACGACCGGTGTAGAGTAGCCAGAAACCCTGAGTAGGCCTGGTTGTCAATGCTGAAACCCTGAGTAGGTCGGCATTGGATGACGAAACCTTGAGTAGGCCGTCATTTCAGAGTATCTGAAACCCTGAGTAGGCCGGAACTGTGTACATGGAGGTGTGGAGGTCGCTCTGGCGTGTTGATTAACCAATCAAAATAATTACATGACATTGACCAATGTTGGGTTTTGTTTTATCTAGCTTGAGACATATTATTGGATTGTTGTAGAAATTTGGTTTTCCCGAGACGTGGTTATAATGATATTGTTTCTTTTGCGATCATTCGGATTTGTTGTCATACGTATTCAGTTTTAAATACGTATTGATTTTCATTAACTATATCTTTGTGTCAAATGAATTATTGGGAGTTTAGTCGGATTTATCGAGTTATTGCTTTCGTTACTCGTGAAATTATTCGATCCATATTTTTTCAACTAATAAATTGTATTTTTACATGCATGTGCTGCTCGCTGAGATATTCATATCTCATTCCTTTGCTTTTGTTTGTTTTCAGATACGCATGGAGAGCCCGATACTTGCGGGTAATGTACTTGGTCATGTGAGTTATTACTTTGGGGTTATATTAGCGCACTCTGTTTCATAGTTTTTATTATATTTGTGTTATTTTCCTTCACTTTGATAGTGCGATCCTGCTTTACATAATAACCTCTGGAGATGAGTTACGGGTTTTCTACGTGACTTGGATCTGGCGCGTTACAGTACCGTCGGCTTAGAAGGGGGTACCTTAGGCTAATTTTGGTGAGTGCATATGGCTTACCATGGGGGTACCTTAGGTTTATATGGGAGGTACCTTAGGCTTATATGCAGTACCTTGGGCTTATAGTGGAGTACCTTAATCTTATTTGTTGGTACGTATGGGTTATTCGACTGGGGTACCTATGCTTTATTTGGGGGTGCCTGTGAATTAAATGGGGATGTAGCTAATGCTTATTTGGAGGGTACCATAGGTTTATTTGGGGACAACGAAATTGTTTTTTGGGGAGCTCTTCAGGCGTACCTAAAGCTTAACTTGGCAAGTACCCATCATTATTTGGAGCGATACCTTTGGCTTATTTCAGCTAGTACCCATGGCTCCTTATGTATATATTTGGTCATTATATTATAACATTAAATAAGAGCTTACAGTCATCTTTCCTGAGGCTGGTGGCTGTCGTGGTGGTCCCTCGCTTACGAACTTCTTGTGATGGTGGTGGTCCCTTTCTTTCATCAAGTGGCGCTCGCATTTGTAAGAAAGAGAAACCTCTGTGAAGCAAATGGAGTATGATCCTGTCCTTTTCGTATGCGATGAGGATGACGAAGACGAATAAGGTCCAGAAATGTCGTGTAAAGTGCGGACGTGGAGAGGATCGTAAGTTAAATAATATGTTTCGCATGTTTTCATTGAGACGAGGAGATTGCCGAGGAGAAAGTCGAGGAGAATTTTAATAGTTTTTAAAGTGTTTCGTTCAAAATTATGCTACTACCCTTCGCTTATTTTGGTCTGTTGGATTGCGCTTCACAGAGGATTTGTTGCTTCACAGAGGATGCGCTCGCTTCTCTAATTCTCAAAAAGAATCTCCAGCAAAAATATGCAAAGATCTTCAAACAGTATGAAATTTTTTGGGCCCAGATGTATCGCATAGAATGGCTAAAGGCAGGAGACCAAAACACAGGTTTTTTTCCACAAAACCACCATGGTTAGGCATCAACGAAATTTCATATATTCATTAAAACATGAATCAAATGTAAAGGTTGTTGCAAAGCCTCAGCTGGAGAAAATGGTTGTTTCTCATTTCCAAAAGATCTTTGAAGTTCAACCTCAGTGGCCTAACCTTGATATGCTTGGCCTAATCCTGGGGAAAATTTCATCAGATCAGAACATATGCATTGGACAAGTTCTATCTACTCTGGAAGTATGGAACGTGGTGCAAAGCATGGGTCCTCTTAAATCCCCTAGCCCAAACGGGTTCCAAGGTATCTTATACAAATATTATTAGTAAATCATTGGTCCTTAAGTGGTGGAACCTGTCCAAAAAAGTGTTCAAGTATGGCTATTTACCTTCGGGTCTGAACCACACTTACATATCCTTGATCCATAAGACCGCTCACTCTAGAACTATTAATGATTTCACGCCCATAAGACTTTGCAATTTTTTGTACAAGATAATCTCTATAATTTTGGTTAATAGAATTAGACTGCTCCTGTATGATATTATCTCTCCCCATCAGACTACCTTCGTGCCTAATAGGTGTAAAATCCTGAATTTTTAATATTATTAAAAATTGGATTTTATAAATTTTAAGTTAATTAATTGTTGTATTGGTGTAGAGAGAGGAGTATAGTGGTGATTTGGAAATTTCATGTTAATGAAAAGAGTTGAAAGGATGTTCTAATAAGGTAAGCTTATTATTTCATTATGATTGGTGGAGTAAAACTTTTTATCTAGAGTAGCATTGCACAAATTATTAATTTAGGATTATTTAACCATGTAGAGTATAGTGTGATGGAGCATGCATTGGACCATGAGATATTTTAAAATGTTGGATTTGGTGGCAGCTATTGGACCATGAGATATTTTAAGGAGGTTTTGGTTCTTGGAGCTGGAACCTTCTAGAGCATAGAAGAAGAAGAAGGTGATGAGCTAGGATTTAGATCCGGAAAGGAGAAGAGGATCTAGATGAGAATTGAACAAGTTCAGATTAGCCGATTGGAGTAGAGAGAAAATTGATTGATTTCAGCTCATTTCAACCGAAATTTAGAGGAGTATTTGATTCAAACCAGTGTGAATCAAGGTAAGTTGAACTACAATTTCGAAATTGGGCTTTATTATAGTACTTTCATAAGAAATTGATTAAAGTAAATCAGATCTGGAAGAGATCTGAGTATTTTAAGGTGTTTTGAAGAGATTAGCTAAAGTGATCGAGAGACCTTGTTTTGGGTTCAGATATGAGATTCCAGTGGGAATTGAGCTTGAATTTGAGCTCTAATAGGTAAGTATCGCCTTTAAAAATTGATTCAAATTTGAAATTTGGGATTAATTGTGTGAGAATCGAATTTGATACATTGATCGTGAATTTCATGCATTGGAGATGCAAGTGTTGAAATCCTTAGAATCAATCTTTAAATTTTGATAAAATGTTACTGATTTGATTAGTAATTTTTATTTAGTGATTTAGATTGTAATCCCCCGAATTTCCTTTAAATAATTAGTTAATTTATTGAGGAAATTATTGGAATAAGTGATTAACTAGATTGTATGGATATGAATAGGAGAAGAAGAGGAAGATCAAGTTTGATTTTTTGCTAAAGATTTGAAGAATGGGATTATACAATCAAGTAAGTATAATTTTGAGGCTTTCTTTGAATTTCTATTGGTGAGAGTGCATAAGCAAGATAAAGGTGTGATGTAGGGTATCATGTTTTAATTAAAAATTTGGGAAATTACTATTAAGGACATGAGTTGGATGTATAAGCACATCTAACAAGAGTTTTATAAAATATATAAAATAGAAACTCCTAAATAGGTTAGAATTGGACTTTGGGTATAAATAGAAAATTTTAAGAAATTGTAAGGTTTATTTCTTTTTGCCTTGGATGTGTGTTTATTGAAAGAGAGCGTTGTTGGACATGTGATTTAGAGTTCAAGAGGAAGCTTCTCACGTTCAGATTGAAGGAGAAGAAAGAGAGTTGCTATTCTTGCTAGTTTTAGAGTTTGGATTTGCGAAAGAGGCAAGTAACACCCTTGTTTTCGTTTAATAGTTGCATGGTTTTTGTCTATTTGTTAAGGATGCTTTGGAAAGTATTATGAGATGATTTAGAAGCAAAACCATAATAGTTTATACAAGAAATTTGTATGTTGTATGATTATGTTTTGGGTTTCTACAAAAACGGTTAAAGTGTGTTCATATGTTTGGTTTTGATTGATTTGATTTAGAAACATTGTAAAACTAAGTTTTACGGTGTTTAGATTTATCTAACATGTTTAGAGGATGTTTATGAATGATTTTGAAGTGACTTGAGGAGTTGGTTTGGTGTTATTTGATTTTAGTTTAAAAATTCGCAAAACCCAGATTTTTGTGATTTTATACGGACACCTACAATAATGCTCAAGTGCTATGCCAGGCGCCAACGTGACTGTACAGATGCTCGTTGCTGCTCCAGTGCCATTAAAGGCGCCCCGCCTGTGCTTTTTTTACAAATTTCAAACCTGAGAGTTGTAAATTTTTGTAAACCGAGTGCCCGTGAGAAGGCTCGATTGCCATCCCGAGCGGCCAAATTATGGAAATCCAATTTTTCTCAAGCACCTGCAATAGCACCCGACAACGCTTAAGGGCCCATGATAGAATTTTGTATTTTTGAAATATACCTAGTTTTTTATTATAAAATTGTTCTTATTGGATTCCAACTCATGTACCAATAAGAATAGAGTGTTTTGAGAATTTTTGAACTGGCCATTAATTAATTCGAATTTTTATAAAGAATTTGGGTACGTTCTACTAAAATGGCTTTTATTCGAGTTTATCGTTCCAAATCCTTTTCTTTTTAACTTGGTTTGATTTTATTGATTCCTACACTTGTATTTGATCTATATAAAGATGTTTGCATGGTTATTTTGATAGAATTGTGATTATTTTATTTGATCTATATAAAGATGTTTCCATGGTTATTTTGATAGAATTGTGATTATTTTCCTCCATGTAACTCGGAGTGGTTATTTCCTCACCCATGTTGCTTGAGTTTGAGATTTGTTTTCCTCCATGTATCTTGGGGATTATTTGAGATTGAATTATGGATATTGTGGATTGTTTTGGGTATCAAAGATAACATGTTTTCAGTACTTTGTTTTATTTATCTAATGGGTATAGCTTGGTATGGATCCATAGTTTAGCTAGGAGTGAAATAGTATTTTCTTTATTTAGTTAACCCTATTTCATCTATGCTCACGTCGTGTATCTCGACGAGGCCTTCCTGTATTTGGTCATGCTGCAGGAATCCCACCCGTCGTGTATCTCAATGTGGTTATTATTTTCGGCTACCCACCATGTATCTTGATCTGGTATTCCCAAATTGTTACAACTGATTGGATTGTATGTGCTAGCCCTCTGTGTATCTTAGTTGGGTGATCTGCGATAAGTTGATGACTGTGTATCTCAGCTTTGCACTTAAGCTGTAAGACCCTGAATTTTCCTAAATATAAAAGTAAAATAATAATTAATATTCTTGAGGATTATTATTGATAGAAATATTTTATTAATGTAGGTGATATTGTAATTAATGGAGATCCAGAGTTGGGCGTAGATCCGACCGTCTGATCATGGAATATCACGGTAAGATTGATATTTTAATTCTATTGTATTTTGATTGGGCGATATGTATAGGAATTGATGCATATGCGTTGCGTGGAATAATAGGTATATAAATATAGAATAATAGCCCTAAGAGAATACGCTGGTATTCTATTCGTATTCCTTTTGTTGCTGAGTACTCGACGGCCGCAGAATACAGAAGTCGCATGACCGAAGAAGAAAGGAAGAAGAAGAAGGAAAAAGGGAGAGTGTTGCTTTGATTTTCAACTCCTAAGCATTGCCTAGTATCACTGAAGAAGAGTGAACACTGTTGGTTAGAGGAAGAAGAGGAGAAACGTTCGCAGGAGGTAGGCAACACTGTTTTTAACATTGGTTTTGTATTCACGATTGGTTTAATCTCCATTACATGTTTTTGTGTTGTATATTCATGTATTTAGTTTGATAACAACCTTATAAGTATGTTAGTATCGATTAGAGCATGAAAAATCAAGTTTTTTAATACTGTATGTTCGTTTTTGGAAGACTGCTGAGCTTACTGTGCTTAGTGATCCTCGATGCTCCCAGGCGCTCGTTGAAATATGTAGACCACCCAAGACCACCTACTGACTTATCATCGGCGCTCGATTTTGAACTACCGCCTACCCTAGACCGCCTGAGAGATCCTAGGCGATCCTGAGTGCTCTGTGCAGAAAATGCAGATTTTCGTATTTTTAACCCCTGATTCAATTCTAAACTATTTTTAACCAATTTTAACCTTTAAATAAGATGTTTTAAGACCAAAATAGATGACCAATTCCCTGTTTTACAAAATAATAAAAATAGGAAGGTATTTAGGATAATTAGTGGCCAAGCTTTGTAAATTGCAAGAAACCTAAGTTTTGGAAGAACTGAACTTGTAAACTTGAGAGAATTAAATAAGTGTCATGTAAATTTATACTGTTAACCAGAATATGATATATAGGATTTCAAGATCAGATTTTGAACCTAGTTAACCCAATAAGGAAGGAAATTACCGATATAATCATTATATGCCGCTAGGCACTATTACTTATAGAAATATTAGTCCTTAGGGATTGTTGGTGTCTAGTGGGCATAGCTGGTTATGGATCCATAGTTTTGGCTAGATAGCTAAGGGATATTTCATTTGGGTTGAGTTACTCCCTATGGCGAACGCGCTTCCTTTGCAAGTTGGTTTGCTTTGGAGGATCCTATGTCTGGAGGGACACCCTGGTGCTCCGCTGGTGATTCCCTGTACATGTGGATAAGAGACCATCTCCATGTATTGATTTCGGTGCTGCATGCTGGTGGTACTTGCCAACTCGGTCGAGTTCGTGTGCAATAAGTCGATGACTATGACTCTTATCTAAGGAGATGTCTTGGGTTTGAGTATCATTAGTAGCGTCGCCCATAAGCCGCACAATGGTATAGCATATGGTTGAGAGTCATCTTAAAGGTGTATCTTTCTTTGTGAGTCCTACAATGATGCTGAGATTACAAATACTTACTTCTGATATTATTCACATGCTGGACGCATGTATTGGATGCTATGGTTGGATGTGACTATTTAGTACATCCTGAATTGTTATATTTGATTCTATTATTGATTTCTGAATCATGATCTTGATAAAATTTATACTGTTCACAAATACTTAAACTGTTTTATACACTGATTTGCTTTCCATGATCGATATGAATGTTTATGCGATCCTGTTTACTCGAGATTGCTTATTCGTGCATGAACATCTATTTTAATGATTATGAACTGTTTATAGCATGCATGTGTTGCCTACTGAGATATTCGTATCTCACCTACTTATTTATGTTATTCTTCAGCTGATACGCGAGAGGGGGATCATAGTGGTGATTACCAGAGTAATCTTGTGGACTATTCGCCGGAGGATTATTATTATCCCGACTTGATCTTAGGTCAAGGAGAAAGGATTCTTTTTAGTACTTGAGACAGTTTGATTTTATTAATTAATTGGTTTTGATGTACTAGAGAGTTGGAGAGCTTTAGTAACCCTTTTGATTATTACCAGACTTAAATGATTATTTGGATTGGATGGTTTATTTGACTTCTTTTATGAAGATGTTAGTTTACACTTCCGCACATTGATGTTTCTGCACTCTGATAGTTTATTAATAAATGATTTATTTAATTCTTTAGTTTGGTTAATTATTGATAATTACTTGATATGGGTCAGTAGCATTTTGAATTTGGTTGTTGAGCTGGATTCGGGTTGTTACAGTAGTGAACTGGATTCGAGTCAGGTGCAGGTTTGCAGCGTTACATAAGCCGTGAGGTGGCAACCCTTGACTTAGGTATTTAAGTCGTCAGAGATGTATTATTTTCATGAGTCCTGTGATGTCTCAACATTTCAAGGATTTGATTGTTTGAAAAGTATTGTTTGGATATTGGTTTGCAAATAAATTATCCATTACTGTACTACATTTTGAAACGCATGCTATCTTGAATATATATGATAAAAATGTTTTATTCATGCATGTATTACTTGCTGGGATATTGTATATCATTCTTGCTTTGTTTTGTTTTTTTTTCCAGATAATCCTGGAGAGGTCGATACTGCTGGGGTAAAGACACAGGGTACTAATGAGGAGTATCCATTTGACGATTACGTAGAAGACGACTACTACTGTCTTATATAGGATTTTGATTTATGTTCTTAGGAGTTTATTTTTCTGCAGTTAGGAAGTTATTTTGTGATTAGTGAGATAAGAGTGATGATGTAATGGACCTTTGTGTCCATAATTTTTATAGTGGGAGATTTATTTGTTTTATTTGAAGACAATTTCAGATTATTGATGTGCGCGCGTGGGAAACGCGGCACGGGGTAATTCGGAGTCGCCACCGCCTGATGGGGTGCAGGCGGACACCTGGGTGCCTAATCTTGCCTATTAGGGCTTTTTGGTCTGCGGCTTGAGATTCTAAGTCAGTTCTCGGTTGTGGTCCGGGGAAGTCCGTAGACACCCCGGTCCACCCCGTCGGATGACGGGTCCCGTGGGTTCCCTGGTTTGAGTCAGCTTACATTGGTCTCACCTGATTCCTAATCCGATATGCAATTTGGTTAAGTCTGGCGGGACCACCTGAGTGGTGTGGGTCCCTTTAGTTGCTTTTATCTTGATTACTTAGGTGATCTGAGTCTGGTTGGGTGGGCCCCGTTGGAAGGCCCACGGTATCCTTGGTGGGCTTTAGTCAAGCCCGTGTGCCCTTGTGGGCCTTGGCCTACCCTAGGAGGCCCTTTGGGCTTTGGCTGGTGCATTGATTTTACTTTAGATTCAGATTTGAAGGTTAAGTGTTTTTTATGCACAAGTGGGCCGGACTGGTTTGCGGGCCCCTTAGGTGGGCCCACATGGTGGCCAAGTATTTTTTATTGGACTTATCTTTTTAATTTTGCCAAAGTGATTCGGACACTGGGCTTGGGGCCCGCAGTCCAAATCTGGGCTTGTAAGCCCAAGTTACCGGAAGTTAGGGTTTGCACCCTTCCTTGGTTCGGTTGGTGGGCTTTGGCGGGCCCGGTAGGCCCTTGCCCTTGGTCTCGGCCAAACCACGCAATTCATGCATCAATTTCACATAAGGCTCGGGTGGGCCGCATTGGGTTTGGCCCGCCCGGTTCAAATTGTTCATTTTACTTAAGTTATTCTAATGGCATGCTTTTGGTGTTTATTGGGCTTGGTGGGCCCCGTGGGAAGGCCCACTGGAAGTCAAGTTGGACCGGGAGTCCAAGTCCCATGTCGGGTTTCCGGGTGACCCAGAAACCCTATTGGTTTATCCGGTTCGGTTCAGAAATATCATTCACATCTAGCAATAATTACAAAAAAAACACAAGATGGACACTCTGTCAGAAAAAAAAATTGGCTCATTGTGCTGGGTCCAAGGGGAGGTACCTGGGGGCCCTGTGGGTGAAGCGAAGCGGAGCCCACGGGGTGGGGGGTGCGGGGGGCGAAGCCCCCCGCGGTATGGTAAGGGGTATTTTTGGAATTTTCAAAAAAAAATAACAATTCGGCCTATTTTGGACCTGGCGCTCACCTCCTGAGGTGAGCGCCAGAATCCGGGCGAAATTTTGACCTAGCGCTCACCCGATACCAGGTGAGCGCGAGCTGGGCGGGAGGTGAGCGCGAGATGGGCGGGAGGTGAGCGCGAGATGGGCGCGAGAATTTCACCTGGTTTTTAGGTGGGCGCGAGCTGAGCGCCAGGTGGGCGCCAGCTCGGCGGGAAGTGAGGTGAAAGGGGCGCCCACCTCCTAGGTGAGCGCCAGGTGGGCGCCAGATGGGCGGCAGGTCACTGCAATTTTCAACTCTCTGTTTTTTTGAGATCTCCAACTCTGGCCGATTTTTTTTAGGTCTGTAACTGTTCCACTAGCCTCCCAACATGCCCAGAACACCTCCCAACTAATTTTGGATTTAATCTAAACACATTTTATTTCAAGTTTTGAAAACCCAGAAAACTTACAATGCAACCATGCATTCAAAATACTTCACGAATAACCAGCCCAGGACACCTCCCCGGGCCTCGACCACTCCCCAGAAGGCACTTAGACTTGCATTGAAACTAGTCTAAGCACGATTCATGCTTCATCCCACAACCCAAAATCTCTTAAAAGAAAACAAACCCGATAAAAAAAACTGGTACAGATGCATTAATATCTTAAAAAAAAAGGGGGTGATGGGAGCGTGCTTACAGGGGCACCACAAGGAGCAAGCAGCATAGGCAGGGAGTTGGGGGGCATGTTAGCAAGTACAGCACAATAAAAACAAAAAAACAGCATGCAGACATTACATGCATTTTTCTCCAACCGGCTGGACCTCAAGCATGCACACTAATATCCGAAGGCACGCTAACATCCGAAGAAGGGAAGTCGAAGGGGGGTTACAGGGATACAACAGACTTGTTTGAAGCGAGGGAACAGACTCCCTTTACTTTACTGAATGATCAACCAAAAAAAATAACTCTCCGAATAGTGGCCAGGGTGGTCTAAAATGGGATGGCCAAGCTTCCTACATCCTCATGGGTCTCCCTTACCCTCGGAGACCTCCGTGTCACCGAAAATACAAGAACATGCATGTTACAGTAAAGAGAAAGAACAAGCCCGATAGCATACTTAGATAACTCCCATCTTGATATATGTGAAATAAAAATAGATGGGGAACAATACCTGAGGTTCTGTAAGCTCACGTGCAGGGTGGAGGCTCCTCCTTGAGACGAATCCTCCTTGAGACGAAAGTGCTGGAGCTTCCTTCCTTTGAACCTCCAACAGCAACCTCCCCTTTTTTAGGCTTCGTGCGACAGTGGAGAAGACAAAGGGGAAAAGGGGTGATCAGGCGGGTGGGGTGTTCTGGGAGCTCAAGAGTCAATGAGGGATGAGCCCAGAGGGAGCTCGGACGAAAGAGGGAAGGCCGACAGAAGTCTTGACAGCCAAAAAAATCTTCCAACACTTAGCTTTTTTTTTCCGAAATTTTCCAACCCCCTGCGCGAAAAGTCGCGCGGGTTATATAGACCAAGAAAAAAAAGGTGCCGCCCACCTTGGCACCCAGCTCAAGGTGGGCGCAAGCCCGCTCGCCACGTCCGCGCGAGCGGCATAATGATGAAAATCATTTAATGCCGCCGCTCGCCGGACGTAAAAATCTAAAAATTTTGGATTTAGTCCCTGGCAATTTCTGATTTAATCCGATATTCTCGGATTTTCACGGATTTAGTCCCTGGGATATTTCGTATGTTTGGATATTTACGGATTTAATCCCCGAGATATTTTCCTGCGCAACTCGCCACGTGTGCAGCTTTTTGCCACGTGCGCAGATTGCCGGTTTTGCTGCTCGGAAATTTCGTCAGCTCATATTTCCTTCATCCGAACTCCGATCTGGGCAAACTTAGTTTCATTAGAATCGTATCGGAGCCCTCCATCCCATGACCTAGGGTAGGTCTCTGGATCGGATTTTAGCAGAAAGTCAACTTTTGGCTCTGCTCAAGTTTGATCGCCCGCAGAACCTTCATCCGGACCCCGATTCCTGCAAACTCAGTTGCGTTGGGATCGTGTCGAGATTCTCTATCCAATGACCTAGGGGTAGGCCTCTGGATCGGATTTTAGCAGAAAGTCAACTTTTGGCTCTGCTCAAGTTTGACCGCCCGCAGAACCTTCATCCGGACCCCGATTCCTGCAAACTCGGTTGCGTTGGAAACGTGTCGAGATTCTCTATCCAATGACCTAGGGGTAGGCCTCCGGATCGGACTTTAGCAGAAAGTCAACTTTTGGCTCTGCTCAAGTTTGACCGCCCGCAGAACCTTCATCCGGACCCCGATTCCTGCAAACTCAGTTGCGTTGGAATCGTGTCGAGATTCTCTATCCAATGATATAAAGCAAGGTACTTGGCACGGAATTCGAGGAAAAGTCAACTCTTGGCTTTTCCTTAAGTTTGACCGCCGGCAGAACCTTCATCCGGACTCCGATTCCTGCAAACCCAGTTGCGTTGGAACCGTGTCGAGATTCTCTATCCAATGGCATAAAGCGAGGTGGCCAATTTTCACTTGATCAAAAAGTCAACTTTTCACCCCTTAGGGTTTGACTTTCTGTCCAGGGTTTGTATTTTTGGTTTTTTCTGGGAGCGCAAAAATGAGGTGCTTACAATTGATGAATAAAGATTCAATTTAGTTTGGTTTTATTTTTCCCTTGTTTGCGCACTCTGGTATTAATATAATTGTTGAATTTTATTATGGCATTGGCTTGCTATGGCTCATGCATAGCGTTACCATGATGCGAGTTATATCTTTAATGAACAACTCGGATCCGAGGCGCTACATAAATTACGAAAACTCAGAGAATTTTCAGAAACTGTTTGCGATTTGTAATTTTGGCCGAACGCCTGGAATTGCGCTCAAGCGCTCAACCAGGCGTCCACTTCAATTCACACAGATAGTAGAGGACGCTCGAGCGTTATCTTGAGCACCCTACCTGTGAAACCCCGTTCCAATATCCCTAGCACACCCTAACCAGTGAGTGTGATGTGTAGGTGAAGCTGGAGAAGCTCCAGCTTGAAGCTAGTCAAAGTGTCTGAGCTAGGTTGTCAGTGGCCTATGGAGGTGAGTAATCTCCATTTGGTTAAATAAGGATTCTGTTGTGCGACAAATGGCTACGTGTGGTTGGTATTGTGCAAATAGGAGGTGGAGTGGCAAAAGGGTAATATTTGATGTCTTGAGGGAGGAGTTTTATTTAAGTGTAAAAGAACCCAAAATCAAACAAAAGACCGTTTCGACCAAACCCCACACCCGACCCTCTCTCTCTCCCTCTCTTCTTCTTCATCTTCCTCATTCCCTTCCCACTCTCATTTTCATCTTCATCTTCTCATTTTATTTCCATCACATTCCCTTCCCCTTTCCCATTAAAGTTCACTTGAAGAACTCAACGGAAAACCCATTTTCGTTTGGGTTTCTTGGAGGATTGTGAGGCAAGCTTGGAGGAGCCGAAGCTTGGAGCTCATCAAGAGCTGTTCGTGGGTTGATTTGGAAGCAAGAAGACTTGCTTAAGTGATTTCAAGAGGTAAGCAACACCACCCCTCCCATATTTCAAGTTTTAGCCATTTTCGTATATAAATGTGGAATTTAGGGTTTGATGTATGAAATGATTCGTGTGGACAAATAGGTGTGAATTTTCTTGTGGGTTTTGTTAATAGTAGATAACTACACATGCTAGGAGCAATTTAGAGCCCAAAACCACCCAAAATGAGTGAGATTTGAGAAAACCCCAAAATCCCAAAAGTTCGGATTTCTCGAACTGTAAAAAAGCCCAGCCGTCTGAACAGCCACTCGAGTGCGGCATTGGGCGACAGTTTTAGGAAGAGCCTTAAGGCATGGCCGCTCGAGCGACTGCTCTAGTGACCTGCCTGAACAAAGAGAACCCAAGAGCAATTTCTGGCCACTCGAAGCAGGCTCGAGCGACCTATTGAGCGCTGTGCCCTGTTTTCCCAATTTTCCCAATTTTTGTCCAGATTGAACTAAGGATTGATTTGTGTGAATCCAACCCATGTATGAGTGAGATTTAGGAGCCTACGAAGTGTTTCAACTTGTAAAACCCCGATTTTTGCTAAGAATTTTTTTTATTAAAATTAATTACGTGTACATATTAACTTAAGTAGCTGTGAGCATATGTAGGGATTTCGGTGGGCGAACATACACGGAATCAGTGAATTTCAAAGGTTGTCGAATGGCAATCTACATATGGAAGGTATATATATTTAAGGGAAATTAGGTTTTTGTTTTGGAATACTCGTATATTCTTGTAACTGAAGACGATTGGCGATTTGCGGCTACCTGTGTGGCGATCTAGGGTTTCACTGGGAAGAGAAGGGAACAGTGAGAGATCCGACTGGTTTTGTTGTATTCGTGATCAAGGATTCAGAGGGTTTTCCTCTTGCGCCAGAGGATCATCTGGGAGGCGATAGCGAACAGACGGACGGCTCAAGAGTTGGTGATCGGCCGGGGTTTCAAATAGTATTGTTGCTAGGATATAAGCGTGCAAGTGAGTAGCATCGTTTTAAAACTGAGCTTTTGTGTTTATTCATGAGTTTATTCTGATGCATGAGTGATTTCTGGAAGAACTTAGTCCGAGCATGAGTTTATTTAGAACTAAATGATGATAAACAAAAATATGTTTAGATTAATTTCAAAACTAGTTTGAATGTGTTCTGGGGATATTAGGAGACTAAAGAAATTGTTACAGATCGAAAAAGTTCCGCCAGAGTTGTAGATCTGGAAATAACAGAGAGTCGAAAAATACGGTCACTATCCACCCAATTGGCGCTGGTAGTGGGTGCAAGGTACATTCTTCCCATCTACCGAGCTTGCGCCTAGTTCGCGCTCAGCTCGCGCGGACTTAAATTTGATCCGCTCTTCTCGCGCTCACCTCACGCTCACCTCGCGCCTAGCTCGCGCTCACTCGATATTAAGTAGGCGCATACCCAATTTTCGACCATCGACCTATCTGCCAACCTTGCGCTTAGCGCAGGAGGTCAGCGCATGGTCCAATATCATGCTGAATTGCATTTTTTTGACTAAACCAAGCTGGACTTTGATGATCTGAGAGTTCAAGCACATAATCAATCACTTGTTTAGGACTTTAGAAGCAATATTACATATTCAATTACTATGAGAAAATTTAGTGGAAATTCTGGAAATTCTTAGAAGCTTCCAAGGCAAATTTTAGGTTATTTGTAGGTGATGTATTGGGTATCTAATACTAGGAGTTCCTAGTTAGTTTTTATACACTGTACTTGGTTGAGAATTTATCAAATCTGGGTTTTACTTGTTGGAAAATTCTGAATGTATTGTAAAGATTTTCTTGGTGTGAGTAACTAAGTTTTATTTCCAATTGGCATGTGTTATGAATTTGGGAAAATAATGAAAGTACTTGCGGTACCATTCTAGTCCAGAGGGACATGTGGTGAACTGTGTTGAGTTATACATGATGTGGCATGTATTGTTATTTTGATGTCGGAATTGAGATTATACGATGATTTACTGTTTTGGTTTAGCTTGTCCTGGATCCATGCTTAAGCTTAGTAATGTAATGTTATTGTTGGTTGTTGAAATTGCATGGCCTTTTGTGTTGCCACGACCAATGTAGAGCAGCCAGAAACCCTGAGTAGGCCTGGTTGTCAATGCCGAAACCTGGGGAGTAGGCCGGCATTGGATGACGAAACCCTGAGTAGGCCGTCATTTCAGAGTTTCCGAAACCTTGAGTAGGCCGGAACTGTGTACATGGAGGTGTGGAGTGTCTACTTGGCATGTTTAATTTATCAACTTGACAATAGTCATGACATTGACCAATCGATGTGTTGCTGCATTGAATTGAAATGGGATTAGAACTAATTAATTGGCTTTGGTTTTAAACTTGGAAATTGTATTAGTTGCTTAATCGTACGGGATGTTTATCGATGCATAATTTGAACTGCGATTAACTATTTTTGCATGCATATGCTACTCGCTGAGATATTCGTATCTCACTCTGTTGTTTTTGTTTTGTTTTCAGATACTCGAGGTGAGGCAACTATTGGGGTAGATCCAACTGAGACTTATAGGGAGGAAGACTACTATTACATTCCTTAGACTTGTAGGTTATTTTGATTTGAACTTTGAATGAATTGAATGATTGAGGTGTAATAAAGTCTATTGGGGTTGTACCATTTGAATCCTAGTTAAGTTTTAAAGATTGAATTCTTAGATAAAGTATATTTGTGCACTTTGATATGTTTTAGTTAGATGATTATCCAGCGATCATAAATGATTAAAGATCCTTACCTAACACTCCGTGAGACGTGTTATATCTTTATTGAACAACACGGATCCGGGGCGTTACACAACTAGAGTTATCACCAAATTCCAAATAGTAAAGATTTTGGGTACGTTTTGCTAGAATAAGTCTCATAGAGAGTTTATGTTCCAGATTTTTATAGAAGTGGGATAAATCGATTCCACCACTTCAAATGCCTTCCAAATAACCTATGGAAGTTGAATACAAGGACCAAACCCAAGTTGCATAAGTTTCAAGAGGATTGAGGCATAGATTGCCAAGATGGGTCATGAAATGTAGATAATCTCCAAAAACTGTTGTTTTGCCCAAATTGAACCACCAAGTGTTTTTATTCAAATCCAACCTACGTATAAGCGAGAATTACGTGTCTAGAAAGTGTCCCAACTAGAAGTATCTCGAAATTCCAATTAACAAGGATTTTGGGTACGTGTTACCAAGGAAGGTCTTACAAAGAGTTTCTATCCCAGAGTACTATAGGATTAGGATAACTTGTTTCCACCACTTCGAGCACCTTTCAATTAACCTTTAGAGATAGAAATCAAGAACCGAGACCAAGCTGTACAAGTATCAAGGAACTAAGGCATAGGTTGCCTAAATGAGTCCTGAAAAGTGGAATTTCCGGTAAAGCCAATCCTTTTCCAGTGACCTTCATGGTGAGCACACCACATGGGATATGATGGGCTTTGGCCTGGAATTTGGCACAAGACATGGAGGGCATTAGCCCGTATTAAATTACGAGATAGGAAGGGCATTGGCCCATATTGATTTGCATGACCTTAAGGGCACTAGCCCGTTACTTGTATTACGAAAGAAAAGGGCAGTGGCCCCAATGACAATGAGATGTATTGAGTAGAGGGCTTCGACCCCGCATTTGACATGAATTGTATGGAAGGTAGTGGCCCAGAAGTTCATGAGATTTATTTAGGGCAATGGCCCATTTGTTTAGCATTCTACCTATGTATGTTGTTCACCTCAATTTGGGGGTAGTGAACTAGCTCCTTCATCAAAAGTGAATATTGATAGATAGTGTGTGTTGTTCACCTCAATTGGGGGTAGTGAACCATTGTTCACCTCAATTTGGGGGTAGTGAACCAACTCCTTCACAAAAGTGAATATTGGTTAGTAATGTGTGCTTTTCACCTCAATTGGGGGTAGTGAACCATTGTTCACCTCAATTTGGGGTTAGTGAACTAGCTCCTTCACAAAAGTGAATATTGGTTGGTAATGTGTGCTGTTCACCTCAATTGGGGGTAGTGAACTATTGTTCACCTCAATTTGGGGGTAGTGAACTAGCTCTTCCACAGCAGTAAGCCTTGGTGGGTAGATGGATTGGTTCATCTCGGTTGGGGGTAGTGTACCTTTGTTCACCCTAGCCTAGAGATAGAGAACTCGTATCCTCCACGCAAGCTTGGGATCCGTTACATTTGTTATTATGATTATTGATAGCAACTGTCATAAATTGATGAACTGTACACTAAGGCACATGCATGCACTATTATGTGACACATAGGATGCCGTGGATTTTATAGTATTAGAACTACCAGCATGTCATGGTTCATCAAAAAATATTTGCATAAATTGTGTTTTCACTGAATCATGCATGTGTTGCTTACTGAGACACTTGTCTCACAGTTGCTTTCTATCTTATTTTTTAAATCCATCGTCGTCAGGTGTGAAGGACCAGGCTAGGGATAGAGGCAAGAAAAAGGTCATTGGATATAGAGAGGAGGATTTCTATAGGCCTTAGGCTTTTCTTTTGTGGTACATGTATAGTTTTAAATTGTAAAACGTTCACATTTGAGAGGAGTGATTAGTCACCCAATATTTTGTAACTGAACTCTCATGTATTATTTCATTTCAATATATATATACATATGAGCAAACTTTTGATATGCATAGTATGAACTGGTTGCACTTGCACTTGTATAGAAAAAGTTTTAAAAATCCTTCGTGTTTTGTTAAGTATAATGGCCCACTTGCCACGATCTGGGATGGGTTATGCCTTGGAGGGGCAAACCTGGTTCCGGGTCGTGACACTGCCTGTGTTTTTTCTTTTTAAATTTTAGAAACCAAGAGCAAATTTTCCAGTTAAGCCAAGCGCCATGTCCAGAATTTAAATCCTTTCAACGCTCCCTTGGACGCTCGAGCACTATGTTGAGCGCCCAACCCAGAATTTCATATTTTCCAATTTGAGGTTATTTCAATTACGGATTGGTTTTTAATCAAATCCAATCTATCTACAAATTCGATTTAAGTATTTAGAAAGTGTTTGCACTGGAATTATCTCAATATTCAATTTAACAAAGAGTTTGGACACATTCTATTAAACTAGGTCTTTGAAAGACTTTTGGTTCCAAATTATTATAGAATAAATTTATTTTGATTCCACCACTTATAACATCTTTCTAAGATCCTTTCTAAGGTGTTTTCAATGACAAATATTAAAATTAAGACTTCACAAAATATTTGGCCACCTATTCCACCAAATTAGCTTATGTTGGGGGTTAAAAAGTGGATTTTATGGTTTCACAATGACTAGTAAGGATTTTACGGATTTATACTTGGGTAATTCTCATACTTATTCATGTTTCAAGTAAATAAACCTCAGAGAACACAATTCTAGTCAGATTTGAGAAATTGGTGTTTTGAGCTCTATTTTGTACTATTTTGTTTGATATGATTTTGATTGAAAAACTACATTGGATTGGGTATATTGTGAGTTATTTCTACAGATTTGGACTATTTGTTTTATCTCATAATTGAGTTGATATAAATATTGTTTTGGTTATTGATATTCACCTTAAGGGCATGTATTTGAGATCTTCCATGATGGAGTGGATTTGGTCATGATTGACCCATGATTATATGTTGAGTATATTGGTTTACTTGTTGGTTTTGTTTTAGAGGAGATGATCAGAGATAATTCCCACAAACTTAGAAAAGGATTAGGGTTTTGAAGGTTTGTGATAATGGCTATCAATATTCAAGGTGGATCTTCTTCTCTTCCCCCATATAAGCAGAGATCCTTTGCTGCTGTGGTATCTGGATGTCAATCTAGTTTAGCCGTGGAAGACATTAATGTTCCAAGGAAAAGTGTGACCAATTTTCATGGTTTTCCGGCTGTGGAGTTTACAGATGTAGAAATAAAGAAATCGATTAACCCTTTTTGCTTCTCTTTGGTTGCAAATTTTATCAATGGAAGGCCATCAGTGGATATTGTTCGTGAAACTATTCAAAAATCTTGGGGAATCATGGAAGCTTTCATGTTGGTGTTCTGGATAATCGACATCTGCTTCTTCGTTTCAAAGATGAGAAAGATTTTATCAAAATATGGACGAGAGAGAGTCTATCAATTAAAGGATATTCATTTAGATTATTCCAAGGGAACAAGTGATTTGATCCTTCCAAAGAATCATCTTTGGTACCGGTTTGGATTTCGTTTTCCAATCTTCCAATCAATTTATTTCTAGAATCTTTTTTATTTTCTATTGCAGGAGTACTTGGTAAACCCCTTGCTCTTGATGCTTCTACGAAAAATCTGACAAGGCCAAGCTGGGCAAGGGTTTGTGTTCTTCTAGATCTACTCAAGGTTCATCCTGAAAGAATCTAGATTGGCATGGGTATTGAATATGGAAGATGGCAGTGTATTATCTATGAGAAAATCCCCCCTTATTGCACAACATGCTTCCACCGTGGGCATGACGCTACTGTCTGTTGTGTGGCTTTGAAGAAAAGAATTCCAGAAGTGACTAAACAGCAATACAAACTGTTGGATTATGCGAAAACTATCCATCTCTTCAAGATTCTGTTGAGCTTATTCAATCTGAGAAGCAAGAATCTCACGATCAAAACAAGACCAAAGGCAAGAACCAATCTCAATCGCTGGTGGAAGAATTGCAGTTTCGAGATCAGACACATTAAAAGGTTCAGCAACAAGCGTTATTTTATGTGGGGGATGGCAATTCTAATGATCCAAAGCACTCTCAAAATACATTTTGTCCAGAATCTGATCATGTTATTCAAAATTTTGATATCCAGCAATGTTTAGAGCGTCAATCTCAAAGGGAGGAAGATGAAATATTATGTAAAACCCCGAATTTTCCTTAAATAATAAAATAAATTAATAAATAATATTCTTGAGAGTTACAATTGATGGAAATATTTTATTAATGTAGGGGATGATATAATTAGTGGTGATCCAAAGTTGGACGCAGATTTGACCGTCCGATCATGAGATATCGAGGTATGTGTTCTGATTGGGCAGTGTGTATAGGAAAGTTGTATATGAGATACATGGGATCAAGAGGTATATATATTAGTTTAATAACCTAAATCGTATACCTTGTATTCTCGTTCGTATGCTTCAGCCGCAAGCGACAAACCAAGCTTGAACGACCGAGCAACTGAGGAAGAAGAAGAAGGAGGAAGAAAGGCCTGGGCTTTGTGTTCTTCATCGTCCAGGGTATTGCTGGGTGATAGAGAATCATTGTTTAGAGAAGAGAAGAAGAGGAACGCACGTTCAAGAGGTAGGTGACACCGTTTACATTCATTTTTGGTATTTTCGTTCATTTAATTGCAAAAGCATGTTTTTATATGAGCTATTGATGTATTTAGTTTAATATAAATGTTATAAGTATGATAGAATGATGTTAGATGAGAAAAATCACGATTTAAAACTGTTTCTGTTCGTTTTTGGGAGACCGACGACCTCAACTGTACTCGGCGCTAGTTATAAATCTTAGACTGCCGAAGACCGCTGGAAGACTTATCGTCGGCGTCCTGTTGTGAACCACCGCCGACCATAGACCACCGAGGTGATCCTGAGCGATCCTAGGCGCTCTGTGCAGATTTTCCCGATTTTCGTAATTTCAAACCCTGATTCAATTCTAAACTATTTTTAGACAATTTTAATGATTAAATAAGATATTTTAAGACCAAAATAAATTATCTAATTCCCTGTTTTACAAAAAAATAAATTAGGACGATATTTAGGACATTAGTTGCCAAACTTTGAAAGAAATGGAGAAACCTAGTTTTTGGAAAACCTAACTATATTTGATTATCAAAACAACTCTAAATGACACTATAAACCAGAAAACTTTATAAAGAGAATTCAGAACTCAGATGACCGAATATTGAAGTAATTGACAGATTTAACCTTTATATGCCGCTAGGCACAACCCTTATAGAACTATTATATTTTAGGGACTTTTGGAGTCTAGTGGGCATAGCTGGTTATGGATCAATAGTTGTTGCTAAATAGCTGAGGGATATGTCATTTGGGTTGAATTTTTCCCTTGTGCGACGCACTTCCTTTGCAAGTTAGTTTGTCTGGGAAGGTCCTATGTCTGGAGGGACACCCCGGTGAGCCGCTGGTGATTCCCTGTACATGTGGATAAGCGACCATCTCCATGTATTGATTCTGGTGTTGCATGCTGGTGGTACATGCCAACTCTGATGGGTACGTGCGCAATAAGTCAGTGACTACGGCTCTTGTCTAAACTACGTTGCATGGGACTTGAGTATCATTAGTAGCATTGCTCCTAAGCCGCACGGTGGTATAGCGATTGGTTGAGAATCATCTCAAAAGGTTTATCTATCTTTGTGAGTCCTACAATGACACTAAAATCACAAACACTTGTTATTATTATTGTATACATGCTGGAGGCATGTGATTGAGATATTGGCCGGATGTGACTGTTTAGTGCATCCTAGCAAAGCATGAATTATGTATTTGATTTGGATATTGGATTCTTATAATAGAAATTGCTAAAATTCATCTCTAGAACTGTTTATCATACTGTTTTGTATTCATGAATGATACGAATGATTATACGAGCCTGATTAGTCGATAATGCTTAATCGTGCATGAACTGTTATTTTACTTATATTAACTGTTTAATCATGCATGTGTTACCTACTGGAATAATCGTATATCACCCTACTTTTATTTCATTTTTCAGCTGATACGCGAGAGGGGGATCATAGTGATTTTCAGGGAGAGGTAGCTGAGTATTCACCGGATGATTACTTTTATCCGGATCTTGTTTGAGGTGGAGGATTGTTATAGACTTAGTCATATTTGATAAACTATTATTCATTTGGATTTGATGTACTAGAGAGATGAGAGAGATAGTAACCATTTTATTTTACCAGACTTTGATATTAATGATTTATGATTAACTTTAATGTTTATTTGAGGATTTTAGACTACACTTCCGCACATACTTGTTTCCGCACTCTGATAGTATAATAAATTGAATGGATTATTTAATTCTTTAGTCTGGTATATTCTTGATGTATATTTGATATGAGCCAGTAACACCTCGGATTTGGTTGTTGAACTGAATTCGGGTTGTTACAGTAGCGAACCGGGTTCGGGTCGGGTGCCGGTTTGCACTGACCCGGGTTCGGGGCGTTACATATTAGAAGAAAGGAATGTTGATTCTTTGGTTCAAAAATCTCAGCATTATTTAGAAGCTGCCGAAGAGGGGAAAGAAGATGGGAAAGAAGTCTTCGTAAAAAGTATAAAGTATCAAGAACTTTCTAAATCTCAAGTTCTTTCTCAAAAGAATTTAGAAACAAATAAGATTTCTAGTTTAAAACAGTCGGATTCCATAATTCAGGTCTTGTCACTGGGTTTGGTTAATGCCGATCAGTTGCATGAGTATTCTTTACTGAATTTAGCCAAGGCTCAGCTTCTTAAAGATCAAGGTATTTTATCAAAAAGTGTTGAGTCTACTTTTATTAATCTGGATAAGCAGTTCATCAATATTCAAAGTGAAGACCCTCAGATGGCCTCATCAAATCAAATTTCCAAGAAGAAAAGTAGGAGAAGTGTATCAAGCATTACCACAAGGTCTAAGGGTAAGACCTCTTCCAAATCTAATTAATTGTTTGATTATGATATCTACAATGATATAGAATATTAGAGGTGTGGCAAATTCCGATTCAATCAATATGCTAAAGTCTCATGTTGCTTCTCAAAAAATTTAATTACTTGCTATTCTTGAGCCAATGTGTAACATGGAAAGAAGTAAAAAAGTTTCCAAGAGAATTAAGATGAAGAATACTTTTTGCAATCAAGAACAAGGCAACAAGATCTGGATTTTTTGGATTGATCTAGTGAGATTGGACATCATTGATGTCTCTTCTCAATATGTTATAGTTCTTGTTAATCCAGGGGTTAATGTTTCTTTTACTCCTTATCTAGTATCCTTCATTTCTGCTAAGTGTAATGTGTTGGAGAGATGTCAGTTATGGCATGATTTGCTGGGTTTTTCTTCTTCTGTCAACCATCCTTGGATCATAGGAGGGGACTTTAATGCTATTCTTGATGTTGAAGAAAAATATGGGGGCAGAAATCCTGACAATAGATCCATGCATGATTTCCATTATTCAATGTGTAGGCCTTAAAGATTTGGGATTCATTGGAGACAAGTTCACTTGGTGTAATGAGCAAATTGGTCAGAGAAGAATATGGGCAAGGTTTTATAGGTTTCTGATGAATCATGAGGGATTGCATTTGGTTGCTTCTCTCAAGGTTTTGCATTTATCTCGGGTGTGCTCTAATCACAGTCCTATTATTTTATCATTGGTGTAGCCTTTGGGGCCTCCTGTTTACTCTAGCTTTAAATTTCAAAAGATGTGGACAACTCATCAGAATTTTTTAGATGTGGTGAAGAGTACTTGGAATGCTAATGTGATGGGCTCTCCAATGTTTGTTTTCTCAAGGAAACTTAAGCAACTTAAAGCTGTCCTTCGTAATTGGAATTGGGAAGTCTTCGGGGATGTTCATCGTAGAATTGAGGCTCTCTCTTCTAAAATTTCAGATCTGGAAATCAGTCTTCAACTTCAATGGAATCAGCTAAATGCTAACCATCTTCATGTTTCTAAACAAGAGCTTATTAAAAGCATATTTCAACAAGAAATTTTATATAGGCAGCAATCTAGAATCAAGTGGCTTCAAGAAGGGGATAGAAATTCTATGTTTTTCCATGCTTCTTTGCAGATTAGAAAATAGAAACAAATGATTCAAGGCAATGAGTGGTTTATTGGTAATCCTAACATAAATGACGAAGCAGTATCATTCTTTTCTAATTGTTTCTCATCAATTCCTCATTCCATAAACAATTGTGTTGATTCCATACCGAGAATCCTGAATGATAACATTAATGAGAAGTTGGTTTCTATTCCTTCTATGGACGAAATTAAAAAGGCTGTTTTTGATCTAAGTCCAGATAGTGCTCCGGGACCTGATGGCTTTACAAGTTGTTTCTTCCAGAGTTGTTGGGATATAATTGCTGAGGATTTAATGGCTGCTATTATTGAATTGTTTAATGGAGGTATGCTTACTACTTCATTCACTGCATCTCACATAGCTCTTATTCCTAAGGTGGATAAGCTTGGTTCTTTTTATAATTTGCGGCCTGTAAGCACCTCATTTTTGTGCCCCAGAAGTGCCGGAAATGCAAACCCTAGCTGGAAAGTCAAACCCTAAGGGGGAAAAAGTTGACTTTTTGATCAAGTAAAAATTGGCCACCTTGATTTATCTCAATGGATAGAGAATCTCGACACAGTTCCAACGCAATTGAGTTTGCAGGAATCGGAGCCCGGATGAAGGATTTACAGGCCAGTCAAACTTGAGGGGGAGCAGAAATTGACTTTCTGTTAAACCCCAAATCAGCTACTTAGCCCTGCCCCAATGAATAAGAAGACTCCAATATGGTTCTAATGCAACTGAGTTTGCTCAAATTGGAGTCCGGATGAGGAAGATATGAGCAGTTGAAGTTTTCAGGCAGTAATGTCGGAAACTGCACATGTGGTAGGAAACGCAGATAAATATCTCGAGGGTCAATCCGTAAATATCCAAAATCTGCAAAATATTTCAAGGATTAAACTAAAATTTGTGCAGGGGGCAATCTGAAGTTATCTTAAGTGTCAAATCAGTCAAATCGGTCAAATTCAAGGGGTAATCTGTAAATATCAAAAATATTGGAAGAATAACCGGAAATAAATTTCGGTTATACGCAAAATGTGTATAACTGAAATTCAATTCCAGTTCATAAAGTGAAATAAAAAATCGCCCGACAGATTCTCTGAATCCGTACCTGACAAGCTATAATTGCTAATCAAGTGCAAAAGTAACTGAAATTGAATTTCGGTTACAAATAAAAATGGTATAACCGAAATTGAATTTCGGTTATACTACAAATCAGTGTAACCGAAATTGAATTTCGGTTACTTTTTTCCTGTCTATAAATAGAAACCCCAGCCATTTGGCTTGGGGTTGCTGCTCCCTGAATTTTTCCCCCACCCCACCCTGCTCGTACCTCCCTTCTCTACCCTCTCCAACCTCTCTTAACACCCAAAAACCCTATTCTAACTAGCCTAAGCCCCTTTCCTCCCCTTCTTCTTCATTCCTAACACTTGGAAGGTGTAAAACCCCGAATTTTCCTTAAATAATAAAATAAATTAGTAAATAATATTCTTGAGAGTTATAATTGATGGAAATATTTTATTAATGTAGGGGATGATATAATTAGTGAAGATCCAGAGTTGGATGCAGATCCGACTGTCCGATCAGGAGATATCGAGGTATGCATTCTAATTGGGCAGTGTGTATAGGAAAGTTTGCATGTGAGCTATGTGGGATCAAGAGATATAAATAATAAGCTTAATACCCTAATCGTAAAATTCTTGTATTCTCGTTGGTATTGTCAGCCGCAAGCGACAAACGTGAACAAGCCGTGAACGACCGAAGGAGAAGAAGAAGAAGAAGGAAAAGGGAGAGGGTGTTGCTCGTTTTCATTATTCTAGGCAGTGTCTCTTGCTGTTCTAGTCATTATCTAGATAAGAGAAGGAGAAACCATCGTGGAAGAGGTAGGTGACACTGTTTTCGTTCGTTTTTGGTATTTACGTTCGTTTAATCGCAAAAGCATATTTTTATATGATATATTGATGTATTTAGTTTGATATCAATGTTATATGTATGATATTGGACGAGTAAAATCACGTTTTTAAAGTGTTTCAGTTCGTTTTTGGGGGACCGCCGACCTCGACTGTGCTCGGCGATCCACGGCGCTCTTAGGCGCTAGTTATAATTGTTAGACCACTGAAGATCGCGAGACAACTTATCGTCGGCGATTGAAATTGCACTACCGCAGACCCCAGACCGCTGAGGCGATCCTAAGCGATCCTAGGCGCTCTGTGCAGAATTCGCAGATTTTCGTAATTTCGAACCTGATTCAATTCTAAACTATTTTTAGACAATTTTAATGATTAATTAAGATGTTTTAAGACTAAAATAAATTATCTAATTCCCTGTTTTACAGAAAAATAAATTAGGAAGATATTTAGGACATTAGTTGCCAAACTTTGAACATAAGTGAGAAATCTAGTTTTTGGAAAACCTAACTATTATTTAATTACCAGAACATCTTTTAAATTACACTATAAACCAGAAAACTTCATAAAGAGAATTCAGAACTCAGATGACCTGAATATTGAAGTAATTGACAGATTTAACCTTTATATGCTGCTAGGCACCAACCCTTATAGAACTATTATATTTTAGGGAATTTTGGAGTCTAGTGGGCATAGCTGGTTATGGATCCATAGTTGTTGCTAGATAGCTGAGGGATATGTCATTTGAGTTGAGTTTCTCCCTTGTGCGACGTGCTTCCTTTGCAAGTTAGTTTGTCTGGGAAAGTCCTATGTCTGGAGGGACACCCCGGTAAACCGCTGGTGATTTCCTGTACATATGGATAAGTGACAATCTCCATGTATTGATTCTGGTGTTGCATGCTGGTGGTACATGCCAACTCTGATGGGTATGTGTGCAATAAGTCAGTGACTACAGCTCTTGTCTAAGCTGCGCTGCATGGGACTTGAGTATCATTAGTAGCATTGCTCCTAAGCCGCACGGTGGTATAGTGATTAGTCGAGAATCATCTCAAAAGGTTTATCTATCTTTGTGAGTCCTACAATGACACTGAAATCACAAACACTTGTTATTATTATTGTGTACATGCTGGAGGCATGTGATTGAGATATTGGCCGGATGTGACTGTTTAGTGCATCCTAGCAAAGTATGAATTATGCTATTGATTTTGATATTGGATTCTTATAATAGAACTTTCTGAAATTCATCCTTAGAACTGTTTATCATACTGTTTTGTATTCATGATTGATACGAATGATTATACGAGCCTGATTAGTTGATATTGCTTAATCGTGCATGAACTGTTATTTTACTTATATTAACCGTTTAATCATGCATGTGTTACTTACTGGGATAGTCGTATCTTACCCTACTTTTATTTCATTTTTCAGCTGATACGTGAGAGGGGGATCATAGTGATTTCCAAGGAGAGATAGCTGAGTATTCACCGGAAGATTACTTTTATCCGAATATTATCTGAGGTAGAGGATTGATATAGACTTAGTTATTTCTTTTGATTAGACTATTATTCATTGGTTTGATGTATTAGAGAGATGAGAGAGATAGTGACCCTTTTATTTTACCAGACTTTGATTTTGATGTTGATGAGTAACTATATTGGTTATTGAGGCTTTTAGACTACACTTCCGCACATATTTGTTTCGCACTCTGATAGTTAATTAATTGAATGGATTATTTAATTCTTTAGTCTGGTATATTCTTGATGTATATTTGATATGGGCCAGTAACACCTCGGATTTGGTTGTTGAACTGAATTCGGGTTGTTACAGTAGCAAACCAGGTTCGGGTCGGGTGCCGGTTTGCACTGACCCGGGTTCGGGGCGTTCACAGAAGGAGACTTTTGGAGGTTTTGCTGGAGTTGGAGAGGAGCTCAAGTGCTGTTGAAGCTTCAAGTGGATTCCAACACCATCCTATGAGGTTTCTGACTTTAAGGTATGTCTCCCTACTAACTTTTATTGAACATATATGAATATGAGAAGATTCGGAGCAAGTTGGTCTTCATGCATGTTGTAACATGACGTTTGTGCACCATGGGTATGTTCTCCCCTCCTTTTCCTCATCTTCCCATGCCATTTGATGAATCATTGTCCTTCTATGGTAAGAGAGGAGGCATCGGTAGTATAAAGAGAGGGTAGGTGGTAGTTTTGGTTTCTTAAATGGGGTCAACCAACCACAATCCGATTACTATCTTGCTGTTATTATGGATTTGTGTTCTTTAGGGAGAGGAGCATGTTCCTCTTATGTGTTTCATCTCATGTATTCCCTTCAGTAAGCCCCCTTCCTCTTCCCTTCTTTGCATGACTATTTTGTTAGGTTTTGTGAGATGACATTGACATGATCAATTACCTGAAATGCATTTATAGTTTGTTTATCATCTTCTAGTCACCGTTTATGGTCATGAGTAGATAACCCTTTTGCATATATATCTTGTATGCCTACATGTGTTGTCATTTGTGAAGAGCATTCTTAGGAAACTGTTTTTATGAAGTTTTGAGTATAGGACAAAATGTTTTCCAGGTATTAATGGATCTTAGTCGTTTATTGCTCCATTTATTTTTGTTTTGCTTTGGAGCATGCCCATCGTGGCCACTTGGCTTGATTTTTACCCATGTATAGGTAGGATGTATTGTTTTTAGAATAAAGAAAACCAAACTAGGGATATCCAGATTCCTGGTTGGTCTTTACTTTGGTTCATGAAAGGGAGGAAACCCCCGCCCATTCCCTTGGTGTTTAGTTTTAAAAACCCAAAGAGAAGAGCCAAATGGCTCCATCCGAACCACTGTGGGCCCACACAGGGGCCCACGGAGGCCTTATACATGTCCACGAGCCTAGAGGATGGGGTTTCTGTCAAAAAAGTGAAAAATTGAATTTCTGCAGGTTGCCCGAAATCACAGGTCAATTACAGGTGTTTCCTGGCTTAACCAAAATTCAATTTCGGTTAAACCAGAAATACAGTATAACCGAAATCCAATATCAGTTATACTGTATTTCAGGTGTGACCTAAATGGAATTTCGGTTCCTTTGAAAATTTCACTAAAAATCAATTTTTGAATGTTTTCTGATTTGTTGTATTGCTCAAGCCGAACCGGGTGAACCAAAAGGGTTTCTGGGTCAACCGGAAACCCAAAATGGGACATGGGCCTTCATAACCCAATTTGATTCCTTAGTGGGGCTTCCAATGGGGCCCACCCAGTCCAAGATCATTTGTGAAAATAAGCAAGATAATTAAAACATATCAAATGGGCTAAACCCTATGAGGCCCACCAAAGCCCAAAAATGAAGCATGCAGGCTGAGCATAAGGATGGTTTAGCCGTGACCACGGGTGTGGGCCTATCGGGCCCACTAAGCCCATCAACCCAACTGGGTAGGGTCCAACACCATGACCCATTTGAACCATGGACCACCTGGTCCAAGTCCAGACTAATGGGCCCCAAGCCCAAGGTCTGGCCCACTTTGAGAATTAAAAAGATAAATCCAAATAAGTCATTTGGCAACCACTGTGGGCCTGCCCAATGGGCCTACAAACCCATCTGGCCAACCAGGGAATAAAATGTAAGTGGATCCTTTCAAACTGAACCCTAAAATAAAATCAATTGAACTAACCAAAGCCCAAAAGGCCTCTCAGGATTAGACTGAGGCCCATTAAGGGATATGTGGGCCGAACCCGGCCCATCAAGGAGATCCGTGGGCCTTCCAACGGGGCCCATCCAATCAGACCAAGATCACTTTAAATAAACAAGATCAAATCAATTAAAGGGACCCACACCACTCAGGTGGTCCCGCTAGACTTAACCAAATTGCATGCTGGATTAGGAATCAGGTGAGAAATTAGTGAGTTGACTCAAACCAGGAGAAACCTATGGGACCCGTCAACCGACAGGGCAGACCGGGGTGTCTACGGACTTCCCCGGACCGTAACCGAGACCCTACCTAGAATCTCAAGCCGCAGACTAGCCCAATAGACAAACTTAGGCACCCAGGTGTCCGCCTGCACCCCATCAGGCAGTGGCGACTCCAACATTCCTGTTTTACCCATCCGGAGGCACGCACGCAAGTCCGTGCGCCCCACCGTGTGTGATTTTCCCATGTGCACATGGCCTATTAGTCTCTGCAATTTCTCTTACAAGATTATTGCTAAGATTCTTGCTTTAAGGCTCTCGGAAATTCTCCCTTTCATCATTAGCAGATAGCAAAGTGCTTTCATAAAAGGGAGATGCATATCTGATAGTATATCGTTAGCTCATGAGTTGTGCCAAGATATTAACAGGAAAGGCTTGGGGAGCAATATTATTGTTAAGCTTGACTTGCCAAAGGCTTTTGATAGAATGGAATGGGATTTTCTTATAGAAGTTTGCAGAAGATTCGGTTTCTCGGAATCTTGGTGTAATATCATCATGCAGTGCTTAAATAATTTCTGGTTTAGTGTTCTTTTGAAAGGTACAGCTTGTGGCTTCTTCAAATCTTCTCGGGGTCTTCGACAAGGTGACCCTTTATCTCCTTTGTTATTCATCATAGCAGAAGAGGTTTTAAGTAGAGGGTTGCTTTCTTTGGTTCATGATGGTTCCCTTGGTTACTAACATACAGGAAGAATATCTGTTAAAGTGTCTCATCTTCTATTTGTGGATGACATTCTTATCTTCTCTAATGGTAAAAGATCTTCTATGGTCAATCTTTTGAAATTTATTAAAGCATATGAGGATGCTTCTGGTCAACAAGTGAATAAGTCAAAAAGTTGTTTTATTGCATCATCTAGAATCTCTCCATCTCGTTTGGATATGCTTCAATCTTTGTCTGGATTCAGAAAAGTTACTTGCCAATCAAATATCTTGGAGTTCCCTTATTCCATGGGCATTCTTCAATGCCCATGTTTGCTGAAATTCTAGAGAAAATCCACAAGTGTATTAGTGGTTGGAAATCAAAGTTTCTATCTCACGGAGGTAAAGTTACACTCATTCAAAGTGTCCTTTCTAGTATCCCTATTCATTCTCTTTCAGCTATTCCTTTTCCAAAGGCAGTATTGAAAAGAATTGAAATTCTCTTTGCTAATTTTTTCTGGGGGGAGAGTTCTTATCATGGCTCTAAGAAACATTGGCTAAGATGGGACAAAATAGCTCTTCCCAAATCTGAAGGGGGGCTTGATATTAAGTCTGTTGGAGATGTTATGAAAAGCCTTCACATCAAGATAGGTTGGAGAGCATTATATGGGGACAGTTTATGGTCTGATTTAATGCGAACAAAGTATTGTGCTTCAGGGCACTTTCATGATTTACAAGATAGGAGTGGAAGCTCTAAAATATGGAAAGCAATTCTCAAAGTCAAAGACATAATTTTAGACAACATAGGCTGGGCTATTGAAGAAGGCAAAGTTAGTTTCTGGTTTGACCAATGGTCTCACCTTGGCAAGCTGGTGGAACACGTCCAAGGTGAGAATTTTCAGCTTCTTGATTCTCAAGTGATAGATTTTATAAATCCGAATGGTTCTTGGAATATAGATCTTCTTAATGAAGTCCTTCCTCAAGATATTGTTTCTCAAATTGTTGATATCCGATACCAGCCTTCTCACCTTAAGGATAAGCCGTTTTGGACAGCATCTTCCTCAGGTCTCTTCTCAACTTTTTCAGCTTGGAAAATAATTAGAAAAAGTGGTATTACATATAACTTAACTATGCATGGAGTAAAAGCATCTAGGTAAATTTCGTACCAACCAAAATTGCTATTTTTTTCTGGAAATTATTGAAGGGGGCTGTTCCAACAGATGATTGGGTTCAATGTTGTGGTATCCAACTTTGCTCTCAATGTAATTGCTGCTCCAACCAAAAGTCAGAAACTTTTAATCACCTTTTCTCTTTTGGTGATATTGCCCATTCAGTTTGGTCTCACTTTGCCAGCTGCTTTAAACGTTAGTTCCATCCTTCACATGATTTGCCTTCAAAAATCTCATTTTGGTTTAATGAAAATTCGAATGATCAATATGGAATATTATTTAAAGCTACACCTCTTTTAATATGTTGGGAAATATGGTTATCAAGATGTTGCAGTAGATTTGATGAAGCCTCAATGTCAACAACCCAAATCATCAGCAATGTCCATTGTTGGTTGCAGGAATTTGCTTATCTCACTAAGCCTAATAGGAATTGTAAGTCTGAAGGAGCACTGATTCTTGATCAAATGAACTTGTTCTCTCCATATATCAGGCCCCCAAAAGCTCTTTTTGTTCCTTGGTTAAGACAAAGGAATGCCCCAACAATCTTGAATGTAGATGGAGCTTCAAAAGGTAATCCAGGAATTTCTGGAGGGGGTGGAGTCATTCGATCCTCTTCAGGTTTGTTCATTATTGCTTTGTCGGCTAATTATGGATTTCAATCTAATATGTTGGCTGAGTTTTTTGCTATAAGGGATGGACTTCGAATGGCAAATAATTATGGCATTCAGGATCTGGTTATTGAGTTTGATTCTAAGACCCTTGTTGATATCATAAATGGTTTGGCTTCAGTCCCATGGAAATTTTTGTTTTGATGGAAAGAACTCAAACAAAGGCTCAGCACCAACAATCGGATTGTGCAACATGTTTACAGGGAAGCTAATTCTGTAGCTGACGCACTAGCCAATGCAGGTTGTGAGCATCCTTCTAAGATTCTTTATGAGTCTTTCGATAGTATTCCTTCTCAAGTCAAAAACTATTTGTTTCATGATAGAACTGGATTGTATGCTTTCAGGCAATAGTTATTTTCATCTTTTATTTTGCAGGGGTAAGGCTCAATGTCCCCCCCGTGCTGGTGTATAATGCTTATTGGAATTAATCTATAGGTCAGGGTCTACCTCAACCCTCCTCCCTCCGTTGGATTGCCACTAAGGATTTTCCTGCCTTAGTGGGATTTCTTCAAAAAAAAACTGTTGGTTTTGTTTTAAGCTATTTTGGGCTTAGCTTATTATGGATCCATAATTTAGCTAGTAAGTGAAGTCTGTCTAACTTTGTTTGGATTAAGCCTAGTCTCCCTAATGTGTTTCCTCCACGATGGAAAGGCCTTCCATAAGGGAATATGTTGCAGTAACTCCATTTCCACCATGAGGGTGAGGTTTTGTATATATATTTCCACCATGAGGATGATGACATTAGTACCAAATATGTTGTAGTTGTTCTTAGATTGGATTGTATCCGTTTCCACCATGAAGGTAAGGTCTCATATATTTCCACCATGAGGGTGATGACATTGGTACCAAATTTGTTGCAATTGTTCTTAGACTAGTTTGTTTGGAGCTAGATATTAACCTTTCAAAATAGTCAAATTTCATGAGTTCTACTAAGACAAATTGATTTGATATCAATATTATTGATTTGATTTATATGATGGATTATACAGGTTTATCTCATATTGATTTTGTTTTGTTTTCAGATTTTGGAGAGGACGATACTGGAGGGTAGATGCCTAAATCATGTGAGTTTAGACTTGGTTATGGTATTTTATAATTGAGTTTGGGAATATAGTTGATTCTAATTATTTATTTTATTGCTTTATTCTTGTTTTCCTTCACTCTGATATATAGATCCTGTAGGTAAAATTAACCCTTCGAAAACGAGTTACAAATTTATTACGTAACCCGAATACAGGGCGTTACAATAGGTCCATTAGAGATAACATCCTTATTAATCATGAAATGGTCTATGTTTTCAAAAGGAAAAAAAGAAACAAAAAGAGGAAAAATAACAAAGATAAAAGGTGCACTGAAGGATGCCTTTTTGCTTTAAAGCTTGATTTCAGCAAAGATTATGATCGCCTGAATTGGATTTTCCTTGAATCAGTGCTAACTGGTCATAGTTTGATTCATTTGTAGTTCAATTGATCATGAATTGTGTGAAAACTGTCTGTTATAGTATTTTATTGAATGGTAAATCAGTAGGCAACTTTCTTATGGGATGTGGTGTCAAGCAAGGAGATCCTCTATCTCCATATATTTTATTATGTGTCAACAAGTGTTATCTCTCGCAATAAGCCTTGCAGAACTGATGGGAGATATCGGGGAGTCAGCCTAAAGAAAGGAGGTATATCTCTATCTCATCTAATGTATGCTGATGATGTGTATTTATGGAAATGCCACAAATCAGGACGTGCACACAATCACCAAAATTTTAACATATATTGTTTGGAGTCAGGGCAACCTCTTAATACATCTAAATCCTTCGTACATTTCCTTCATAGTACTTGCCACCAGAGAAGAGTCAAGGCAATGCAAGCTTTGTGGAATTCAGGTAAGAAAAGCCAAGGAAAGTACCTAGGCTTTTCAGTTTTAGATAGGAAACACAAAGCCAAGGATGTGAGGAGCTTCTAAATAAAATATCTGCTAGATTGATTGGGTGGAAATCTCTCCTCTTATCTCAGATGGGTCGTTTATTGTTGATACAATATGTTTTAAGTGTTCTACCACTTAACTACTTGAATTGCTTTTTGTTGCCACCGGAATGTTTGAACAAAATAGACAAAATGGCCCGACAATTTTTTTGGAAAATGTGACATCCCGATCCTACATCGGAAACGGATGAATGCCTAGTATGGTATAAGAGTCAGGGAGAACACTTAACCAAGCGAGGGGCCTTTTGAGGACAAAACTGTGCGGGCTTAGGCCCAAAGCAAACAATACCTCACTGGGTTGGGTCGTTACAAATGGTATTAGAGCTGGATCCGGGTCCAGTAGTCCGTGGATGATGTGGGTCCTGGCGTTGCCCGTAGGAGGTGGTTGGACTGACGAGGGTAGGCCCATGAGGGGCTGGCAGGCTTCTAGGTGGCCATTGTATGAGGATGTGCAGCCTTGAAGGAAGGGAGATTGTGACATCCCTGTGCGTACGTTGGGAATGCCGCACTGCAGGGCGCAATGGAGTGCGTGCCTCCTTTCGGGGTAAATCAAGAAAATTGGAGTCGCCACTGCCTGATGGGGTGCAGGCAGACATCTGGGTGCTTAGGTTTGTCTATTAGGCTGGTCTGCGGCTTGAGATTTTGTGTAAGGTCTTGGTTACAATTCGGGGAAGTCCGTAGACACCCTGGTCCGCCCTGGTGGGTGATGGGGTCCCACGGGTCTCCTGGTTTCAAGTCAACTTGGTCTATCTCACCCAATTCCTAAGCCGACCATGCACTCTTTGCTTTTAAGTCTAAGTGAGGACCACCTGATTGGTGTGGGTCTCCTTTATTTGATTTTATCTTATTTTATTTAGGTGACCTCTGTCTGATTGGGTGGGCCCCGTTGGAAGGCCCATGGATCCCTTGGTGGGCTAAGCATGGCCCACATGTCCCTTGCTAGGCCTTTGATCTAACCCTAGAAGCCCTTTGGGGTTTGGATAATTCAGCTGTTTTTACTTAGGGTATAAGTAAAGAGTTAACTTAAGATTTATTCCGATGGGCCTCGATGGTCTGTGGGCCCATTAGGTGGGCCATACAGTGGTTGCCTTGTGATTTATTTATCTTTAGTTAATTTATTCCCAAGTAGGCTAGGAATAGGATTGGGGCCCATAACCTGGGCTTGGGCTTGAAAGCCCAAGGCTTGACGGGTCAGGGTTTAGGGTACCCTTTTCATTATTAGTGTTTAGGCTTTCCATGATGAAAAACAGGGTTTTGACTCTAATAACACCTAGAGGGGGTGAATAGGTGAAGCATAGCGGAATAAAAATTCTACTAATTAAAAACAAGTTCTTAATTAATAGGCATGCACAAGTCTATAATCAATCACACAAAATTGCAAATAAAGTAAAGAGAGAACACAAGCAATTTTGGTGACGAAAGGAAAACTCTATGAGAACTCTCACTAGAGAAAAATCCTCCGGGCTATGCAGGAGCCACCTAAAAGATCTAATATGAAAAGAAGACTTACAACCTGTAGTTCAGACGACTCAACATCCCTATGCTAGACTCTGCAACTCCCAGACTTGAAAGTATCTGAGGAACTCCTCAGATTTGCTCCACAGCAACACTTCAGAACTCTGAAGATCTTCTCACACGATCACCCAAACGAACTCGCCTGGTATCCGTAGGAACTCCTACGTGCAAACTCTCCAACCCGGAACTCCAAGGTAGAAAAGAAAGATGAAGAAAGGCTTTGATGGCTCAACAAAGGAGAAGGAAGAGGAGGAATAACTCTTGCTCTCACACACGAATTTAGGGTTTCTAAAACCTCTAGAGTTACCCTAACAATAGTCTAGACACTCCTTATATAGATTAGGAGAAGGTAGACTCAGAATAGGAAACAAATCATAAAAGATCGGAATTCTAAAACTGAAGTTTGTTTACGAACGTTCGAACGTTCAGCGAACGCGGGTCGAACGTTCAAGACAAAAACTCACTTTTCCTCTTCTCGTTCGAACGGTCAGAGCACGTGAGGCGAACGCTGCTCTCGGGTTTCTCTGTAGACCTCCATCGGTCGAACGGTCAGCAAACGTTCAGCGAACGCTGCTCTCGGGTTTCTCTGTAGACCTCCATCGGTCGAACGGTCAGCAAACGTTCAGCGAACGCTGCTCTCTGGTTTCTCTGTAGAACTCCATCGGTCGAATGGTCAGCAAACGTTCAGCGAACGTTGGTCGAACGCTAGTCTCTGTTTTCTCTTTGTAGCATGATCGTTCGAACGGCCAGCGAACGTTGATCAAACGTTGGGCATAACTTCTTCAATTTGACCCCGATGATGACGCCGTTTGAACCATGTCTTCTTGGACTCAAACTAAACATTCTAAACACACTAAAACCACTTTCTCTTTGACACTGAATAAAGCCAAACTAAAATGTTAAACCTAACAAACTCCCCCTTTGGCTATTCAGTGACAAAACCTATACACAATATAAAAACTAGAGAATCCATGACATTGTGAACCACCAAGCAATGTCTTGGATTAAACAGACTCAAACACAACCTATCTACACTAACCTAGATAGACCAAGCTTGAATTTGAAACCTGTAACCTGTAACAAAACAACTCACAGAAAACAAATACCTTGTGAAACGCATGAGGAAAATAAAATAACAATATGCAATTCACATTCAATTCAATTATCAAAGCTCCCCCTTAGAAAATACCTACTCCCCCTTTTTGTCACAGAAATAGACAAAAGGAAACAGAGAAGCCAGAAATACCTACTCCCCAAAGGAAATAGAGAGGTTAGAAACACCAACTCCCCCTCATACCTTGACAAGTTTAGAAGAAGCACAAGCATTAACTCAAATGGCTAGAATAGAAAACAAGGTGGAAGACAAAACACATTTGGAAGAGATGGAGAACTAAATCCAGATTTCACTTAAAAACATCAAGCTTCCATTTGAAACCAACTCAACCACATGTAAAAAAAACTCTAAAAACATGATGAATCATGCCCCAAGCACTATTTCATAAAAACTCAAAATTTTTATATTTTTGAGAACTTTGTCATCCAAAATTCAAGTTTTTACAAAATTAAAAACAATAATCCGAAATAACTACACAATAATGTAATTAAATCACCAAGTGTGCTTGCGTGTAAGTGCAAAACCAAATACAACAAGTTTGCCTAAATAGGAACTTGGTAAGGAGGATTTGGCCATTTATCAAGAAATCACAATATTACTCAAGTCTCTCTATGAGTTAAAAAGAACTCCCTTCATGAATATTTTAAAGACCTAAGCATTATTTTATTGAAATTTTCTCCCCCTGTTTCTTACAATTCTTTTTGCACAAAGAGTAGTGTTCCTTAAAATATCTGAGTTTACAGCTTATTCCATGGTTATACCCCTTGTGATTCTCTTTTCTTTTTGAACTCAATATTTGTGGGGTTTACATTTCATCCCAGAGTTCTTTTCATACAACTTTTTTCTTTTAAACAAAAGGGAGAAATTTCTTTTTAACACAAGGTCATATGCTAGGATCTTTTTAACTTAAGATAGACAAGAGTAAATCAAGGATTGCCTATCCACACACTCACCAAAAAAGAAAAATTAAGCTTGCTTAATTGTATTTGGTATGTGTAAGTGAAGTGCAAAACACACTAAGAGATCAATCAACCTTTGTGCATTTATATGAGATCATTGAAATAGATTTTGCAAAACAATTCTTTTAAGCAATTAATTCTCTCAATATAAAAATGTATTGTTTTCACAAACACATGCTCATGACACAAATCACCAAACATAAAAAGAATAGAAAATCTTTTTGTATTTTTTCTGAACAATTTTAAATCAAAAAACCAGAAAAATAAAAAACAAAAGAAAACATGCATGCAAAGGATAAGATTAGCAATATAAACAGGGCCAATACATGCAACACAAAACCTACTCAAGTAAGAGTAGCCAAATCACTCTTCTTCACCCAAACTTGTTGGCTAGAAGAGGATTTCTTGGTCAAGGAAACTAGTTGTTCAGAAAGAATCCTAGTTTGTTCAGCTAAAACCTTGACTTGTTTAGACAAATCCACATTGGATTTTCTAGAAGGAGAATTCCAAGATTTAGTAAGTTTTTCTCCTAATTTCCAGCAATTAGGTCTTATGTGACCTAGAACACCACAATGGTGACAAGTGGGAATGAATTTCTGAGATTTAGATTCCCTATTAAAAGATGCCTTAGGTTTAGACTTTTTGAACTTTTGGTTAGGCCTATTTGCCTTTTTAGTCTTTGAAGATGAAGGAGCATCCTGAAATCCTAAACCGCTCTTATCAGTCACTGTTTGATTCATACCAAGCATGTGATCAAGCTTTTGAGAACTAGAAGAGAAGTTTTGCAACAGAAATTTGGAATCTTCTAACTCAGATTTCAGAGACATGTTTTGAGACTCAAGGATTTCAATCTTTAACTTCAACTCACCAACATGTGAAGTAGACTCATCCAATTTAACTTGAAGTCCTTCCTTTACAAGTTCTATTTCATTGAGCTTTTTGAGAAAGACCTTGTTTTGTTTCTTTATTTTCAGACTTTCATTAAAAAGCTTTTCATAAGCCTCTTCAAGGCTTTCCTCATCTTCAGACTCACTTTGAGAACCAATATTATTCTCAAGTTGTGTTGAGTCTTGAAGAGTATTTCCCTCATCACTTCCCACAATAGAAGTGAAGGCCATGTAGTTTGAACCCTCTTTAGATACAAAGTCCTTCTCATGTTCAGATTCAGTCTCACTATCAGACAGGGTAGCATTCATTGCTTTCCCACTTCTTTTACCTTTCAATTTTCTATAGGTAGGACATTCAGATCTTATATGACCAAGCCCTTGGCAACCATGACACTTAACCTGCTGAGTTGTGTTTTCATGAATGTCTTTGGTTTCCCTAGGTTCTTTCCAAACTTTCATCTCCTTGCTAGAAGTCCCCCTAGACCATTCATTGCTCTTTTTGTTTTTCCTAATCTTAAACATCTTTCTAAAGCTCTTTACAAATTCGGCAATTTCCTCATCATCCACCTCATCATCAGACTCATTAAAAGTCTTTCCTTTCATGACTCTAAGAGCAATGGATTTGCTCTTTTTGGACTGAGGTAAGGTAAGCTCATAGGTTTGAATTGATCCTATTAGGTCTTCAACCCTAATTTTGTCAATGTCTTTGCTTTCCTCTATGGCAATTACCTTGGGTATAAACCTCTCAGGGAGAGACCTAAGGATTTTTCTCACAACTCTGTTTGGAGGAATTTTATCACCAAGGTTAAAACTAGAATTTACTATATCACTGAGTTTGGCATAGAACTCATCAAAGGGTTCATCCTCTCCCATCTTCAATTCTTCAAATCTAGTGATAAGCATCTGTAACTTAGAATTTTTTACAAGGACAGTTCCTTCATGAGTGGTTTCCAGAATTTCCCAAATTTCTCTACTGGTCTCACAAGTGGACACTCGTTTGAACTCATCAACAGAAATTGCACTAAAGAGTGCATTGACAGCTTTACTATTGTGGTTGACTTCAATTAACTCTTCCCTAGTGTATTGGCTTGGGTCTTTGGGTTTAATCTCTCCATCTATGGTAATAGTGGGTGGAGACCATCCTTTCTCAACAATTCCCCATACCCTTTCATCAATAGCCTTAAGATAGGCTCTCATACGAACTTTCCAATACGCATAATTACCACCATCAAAGAAGGGTGGGGCAGAGGAAGACTTGTCCATGACTAACAGAGTCAAGGATCTGGTTACCCGCTCCGATACCAATTCAAAAACAGGGTTTTGACTCTAATAACACCTAGAGGGGGGTGAATAGGTGAAGCACAGCGGAATAAAAATTCTACTAATTAAAAACAAGTTCTTAATTAATAGGCATGCACAAGTCTATAACCAATCACACAAAATTGCAAATAAAGTAAAGAGAGAACACAAGCAATTTTGGTGACGAAGGGAAAACTCTATGAGAACTCTCACTAGAGAAAAACCCTCCGGGCTATGCAGGAGCCACCTAAAAGATCCAATATGAAAAGAAGACTTACAACCTGTAGTTCAGACGACTCAACATCCCTATGCTAGACTCTGCAACTCCCAGACTTGAAAGTATCTGAGGAACTCCTCAGATTTGCTCCACAGCAACACTTCAGAACTCTGAAGATCTTCTCACACGATCACCCAAACGAACTCGCCTGGTATCCATAGGAACTCCTACGTGCAAACTCTCCAACCCGGAACTCCAAGGTAGAAAAGAAAGATGAAGAAAGGCTTTGATGGCTCAACAAAGGAGAAGGAAGAGGAGGAATAACTCTTGCTCTCACACACGAATTTAGGGTTTCTAAAACCTCTAGAGTTACCCTAACAATAGTCTAAACACTCCTTATATAGATTAGGAGAAGGTAGACTCGGAATAGGAAACAAATCAGAAAAGATCGGAATTCTAAAACTGAAGTTTGTTTACGAACGTTTGAACGTTCAGCGAACGCGGGTCGAACGTTCAAGACAAAAACTCACTTTTCCTCTTCTCGTTCGAACGGTCAGAGCACGTGAGGCGAACGCTGCTCTCGGGTTTCTCTGTAGACCTCCATCGGTCGAACGGTCAGCAAACGTTCAGCGAACGCTGCTCTCGGGTTTCTCTGTAGACCTCCATCGGTCGAACGGTCAGCAAACGTTCAGCGAACGCTACTCTCTGGTTTCTCTGTAAAACTCCATCGGTCGAACGGTCAGCAAACGTTCAGCGAACGCTGCTCTCTGGTTTCTCTGTAGAACTCCATCGGTCGAACGGTCAGCAAACGTTCAGCGAACGTTGGTCGAATGCTAGTCTCTGTTTTCTCTTTGTAGCATGATCGTTCGAACGGCCAGCAAACGTTGATCAAACGTTGGGCATAACTTCTTCAATTTGACCCCGATGATGACGCCGTTTGAACCATGTCTTCTTGGACTCAAACTAAACATTCTAAACACACTAAAACCACTTTCTCTTTGACACTGAATAAAGCCAAACTAAAATGTTAAACCTAACACATGAGAAGGAAGTGGGGGCCCAATAGGCCCAAGCCCATGGTCACGGCCAAACCAAACCCTAATCTATCCAGCATGTATTTGATTGGGCTTTGGTTGGGCCTCGAATGGTATGGCCCATTTAATTGTGTTATTTGTCTTATTTAGAGCCAAGTTTGCTATTTGGGCTAGGTGGGCCCCGTTGGAAGGCCCACATGTGTTCAAGCTGGGCCCATTGGACTCCAAGGCCCATGTTGGGTTTCCAGTTGACCTGGAAACCCTACTGGTTACATTGGTTTAGTTGAAAGTGGGTCAAAATTGGCAAAAGGGCTGAAACTGGGGAATTAGGGTTTTCTATGGTTAAATTTCGGTTACACTGAAATATATCATGACTGAAATAAAATTTCAGTCATGTATATTTCATACATAACCGAAATACAATTTCGGTTATGTACAAACAGTGTTTGCCCGACCTGTGTTTTCGAGCAAACACAGAAAACACCCTTTTTACAGTTTTTGAAGGGGCTTGATTCCTTAGGGTTCCAGGGCTAACTAGGACCTGTGTGAGCCCACAGTGGCACAGAATTGAGGGAATGGCCTTGTTTGGCCACTTTGAGGATTTTTTGGAACCAAGAAGGGGGAAAGGCTTGGGGCCTTGACTCCCCTTCATGAGTTGAATCTCCTGAAATAACAGGGACCAAATGTGTCCCTGTTATGTTTGTGATGTCACCCTACCCTTCTTCCATTGGGGGGGGGGGGGGGGGGAGGGGGGGGAAGAAGGGTAGTGGCCCGAAAGGCCTTGGCTTTATGTCTCACGGCCACACCATTCATCTACATGCATACACTTCAATCAAACAACATAGAAATAAACCAAATAGGTATAAGAAGCATGCTTGAAACGTTGGTGGAAGTGTGTGTACTTGCTCATGCCATGTGCCTACAAGAAGATGAAACGAAGAATGAGGGGAAGCCTTGGCGTGCCTTCTAAATGGGGGGACATGCACATGTATCATAGACAGCTAGGGAGAAGAGAAAGAAAGCATGCATGGTTTCCTAAAACAGTGGCCGAAAATGCCATGGTTAAGAAAAGGGGGTCCGGGGATCATGTCATTCAAAAACCCATAAGAGAAAACTCCATCCTAAGCAAGCATGATGGCATACAAAATACCCAAAAAAACAAGCATGGGTTTAGAGAAAGTAAAAGAAGGGACAAAAGGGGATTAAAGGGGTACATTGGACTTCATGGGAGGAGGGGAACAAGCTCCCCTCATTCAAATGAAAAAAGTGCCTAAAGTGACTCTTAGAAGAACATGAACTTTAAAGAAATGACCCCTCACCCTCTCACCTTGTTGATCGAATGTATTCCCCTTACCACAGGAGCTTGATCATGCTTGTAGGGGCATTAAAGAGAGAAGAGAAGGAGAAGAAAACAAAACACATGCACAAAGAAAGGAGAGAAGGATATGCCAAAACAAAAGGTGCTCCAAATGAGCTCATTTTCATATATGGTGAACACAAGATGGTGGGGAATCTTACCTTGGGGCTTTAAGTCCTCCTTGAAGCGTGGTTGGACTCCTTTGAGGCAAAACAACACCTAGGCCCCTCCTTTACTCCCTAGGTCCTCCAAGTCTCCTTCAAGGTCTTTGCTAAATGGGGAAGAAGGAAGAATGAAGGGGGATGTGGTTTTGAAGGAGTTTGAGGGGCTTGGAAGGGTATGAGAGGGTGGGTGAGAGGTGGTCGTGCAAGGGCAAGAGGGAGAGAAAAGGGGAAAAGCCAGCAACCCTTGGCAAGGGGGGCTGCTGCCCCTTTTATAGAAACAAAATTGTAATCAAAATTATATTTCGGTTACACTTGATTCTTGGTGTAACCAAAATATAATTTTGGTTACACTAGTTTCAAAACCACAATCATGAAAATGCAGAGATTCTGTCGGAGAATCTGACACAAAATCCAAGATTTTACTTAATGAACCGAAATTTAATTTAGGATATTTTATAAAAGAAAAAAAGATTTTCTTCCGGATTTGCCCCTGGATTTGATCAATTTGACCGATGTGACTAGACTCTCTCTCCTAGAGAGAGAATCTGAATTATCTTATTTTTTATTTAAATTAATTCATAAAAATCAAGATATTTTTATAAAAACCAATATTTTATTTGAGATATTTTTAGTGGTCGTCCTTTCTTCACCACGTGGCAGCTTTCTGCACACTTGTCACGTGGGTAGCTTCCGGCAATTTTGCCCTAGAACCTGAATTGTTCATAACTCTCTCATTTGAGCTCCGATTCTGGCAAAATCAGTTGCACTGGAATAGGGTCGAGATCCTCTATCCATCGGGATATGGTTTTGCAGTAAATTCAAGTTTTTATTAGAAAGCCGAAGCCGCACCCGAAATCTTAATCTACTCATATCTCCTTAACCCGGACCCCGATTCTAGCAAATTCAATTGCGTCGGAATCGTGTCGAGATTTTATTTCTTTCAGGATTGAGACGGCAGTTAATCTAGGTTTGAGCAGAAAATCAATTTCTGCTCCCCCAGGGCTTGTTTTGCTCATATATCGTTCATCCGGATTCCGATTCCGGCAAACTTAGTTGCATTGGAACCATGTCAGAAATTTCTATCCATTGGGATAGGGCAAGATAAACAACTAGCACTTGATCAAAAAGTCAAATCTTGTCACCTTCGGGTTATACTTTTCAATTAGGGTTTGCATTTTCGGTACTTCTGAGAGGTGCAAAAATGAGGTGCTTACAGCTGCCCTTCTTTGCCGGAGTCACCTTGCGAATGAACGGCAAAGAGAAAAAGAACCTTGTTTTTGCACCTTGCATTTCTGCCAACATGGTCGACGAGCTTAGTCCTTTGAAGTTTTTAGTAAAAAGGGAAGAGCCAATCGGTATGGCTCACTTCCGGGCTTTGGAGCTTCCTTTTCCATTGTTTCTTGGGTTTTTGTAGGGCAACTCCTTATCCTTTAGTTTATGTTTGAAAGAGATGAGATTGGACTTGAGATCGCCAACTTGTTTCGGCATTGATGCCAGGTACTTGACAACATTCTTTCTTCTTGTTTGTTCCGTTAAAGCTTTTAAGTGATTTCAGTTTTCTGATTCATTTTACCTTTTCCTTTCGACTTACGACAGTTTTTTTTTTTAGAAGCTAGGGTTTGGCTAGGGAGTGGAAGGAAGGAGGAAGGAAGAGAGAAGGAGGAGGTGCTCTTGGTGGGGAGGTGCTCCTGGCACTGCCTGGTGCCTCAAGGGGACTCGCACACCTGTCCTATTCTACTTATAAAAGTGGGAAAAAAATTACAAAAGGGGCCATTTCGCCCATAAGTTCTTCATCCGGCCCTTTTTCCTTCAAGTCTTTACAGGGCTTGCTGTTTTTCTCCTCTGCAGGGGATTGTCGCTTTGGTGGAGTCCTGAATCTTCTTTTCAAGGCCTTTCTTCAACAGGGAAGATAGGATCTGGCCTTTGCTCTTGTTTTCCCAGGGGAACATCTTCTTTCCATCGGGTAAGCGTCCTCCTGCTGGTTCCCCTCATAGGGTGAGGTAGGGGCTTCCTAGTTCGGAGTAACTCCACTGGGGATTGGCGGGAGCCTCTACCTTGTTGCTTTTTCCTAGGCCGGGACTTGTACTGAGTCCGGGGTCGTGTAACGCCCCGGATCCGTGTTGTTCAATAAAGATATAACACGTCTCACGAAGTGTTAGGTAAGGATCTTAAAGAATATATGATCGCTGGATAATCACCTAAACTGAACCATATCAGAGTGCACAATCAAACTTTATCTAAGAATTCAATATTCAACTTAACTAAGATCAAATGGTTCAACCTCAAACTACTTTATTACACCTAAAAAATTCAATTAATTCAAAGTTAAATTCAAAAATAACCTACAGGTCTAAGGAATGTAATAGTAATCTTCCTCCCTATATGTCTCAGTCAGATCTACCCCAGTAGTCGCCTCACCTCGAGTATCTGAAAACAAAACAAAAACAAAAGAGTGAGATACGAATATCTCAGCGAGTAGCATATGCATGCAGAAAATAGTTAACACAGTTCAAATTTATGCATCAATAAATAACTAGTACAATTAAGCAACCAATAAAATCTCCAAGTTTAAATCCAAAAACAATAATCGTTTCCAATCACATTTCAATTCAATACCCACAACACATCGATTGGTCAATGTCATGACTATTGTTAAGTTGATAAATTAACATGCCAAGTAGACACTCCACACCTCCATGTACACAGTTCCGGCCTACTCAGGGTTTCGGAAACTCTAAAATGACGGCCTACTCAGGGTTTCGTCATCCAATGCCGGCCTACTCCCCGAGTTTTAGCATTGACAACCAGGCCTACTCAGGGTTTCTGGTTGCTCTGCACCGGTCGTGCCAACACACAAGGCCATGCAATTACAACAACCAACAATACCATTACATTACTAAGCTTAAGCATGGATCCAAGACAAGCTAAACCAAAACAGCAAACCATCGTAAAATCTCAACTCTGACATCACAATAAAACAATACGTTCAACATCATGTATAACTCAACACAGCTCACCACATGTCCCTCTGGACCAGAACAGTACCTCATGTACTTTCAATATTTACTCAAATCTCATAACACATGACCATTGGTAATAAAACCCATTTACTCACACCAAGAGAAATCTTTTCAATACATTTCAGAACTTGCAATCAAGTAAAACCAGGTTAAATAAATTCTCCAACAAGTACAGTGTATAAACAAATAGAAAACTAAACTGTGAACTCCTAGTGTTAGGAACAATAACATCACCTACTGATAGCCTAAAATTCACCTTGGAAGCTCCTAAGAATTACCAGAAATTCCACTTAATATTCTCAGAGTAATTGAACAGGTAATAGTAATTATAAAATCCTAAACAAGTCATTAGTTAAGTGATTGAACCCTCAAATCATCAAAATCTAGCTTGGTTTGGTCAAAACTCCATTTCGACAAAATATTGGGGCTTGCGCTGACCTCTGGCGCTAGGCGCGAGGTCGGCGATAGGTCATTAGTTAAACTACACGTCGCGCTCAGTCTAATTACACTAGGCGAGAGCTAGGTGCGAGATTGGCGATACCGAAATTCTACTTCGCTAGGACTCAAAACAGTAGGCGCGAGACGAGCGCGAACTCGGCAGTAAGGAAATTTAGTTCCCACGCTGACTAAAACCAGTTGGCGCTAGGTAGGCGCCAACCCGGCGGATACTACCTTCGATTTTCAAGTCTCTGTTAATGCCAAATCTCTAGGACTGCCTGAAATTTTAATGTCTGTAACAATTTTCCTAGTCTCCTACTACCCCCAGAAGATGTTTAAACACGTTTCGAAATTATTCTAAACACATAAATATTCATCTCTAGAAATCCTCCTAAAACTCACGCTCGAACTGTATTTCTCCAGAAAACATATGCAACACGAATAACTCACTGATTAAAACCAAAAACCCAGATTTAAAACAATGCTACTCACCTCTTGCACGCTTAAATCCTTGCAACAGCAACTACTCAAACCACCGCCGATCACCAACAGTCGCTCGTAGGTTCGAAATCGACACCCGATTGGTCCTCTGTTCGTAAGAGTTTGTTTTTCTTCTGAAACCCTTGATTACGAACACAAAATCGGCAGGAACTCTCACAGTCTTCCTCTCTCCCAAAAACCTAGATAAATCGCCGCAATCGTCTTCAACACAAGTATACGAGAGGTATTGTGAACCCTACGACTATTTTCCTTAAGTATTTATACTTACCATACTTATATTGCTACTCGACGAGTTTTGAAAATCCTTGATTCCGTACATGCTCTCCCACCGAAATTCCTACATATACACACAGCTCCTTAAGTTGATTTGTCCACATAAATAATAAATAAAAAAATAATCCTTAGAAAATATCAGGGTTTTACAGGTCGTTCTTGGGCCACTGCAGGGGGCTCCTTCAGATATTCCCGAGGATTCTTCTGGGCAGGCATGGGGATTCCCTTTGGAAGGATGCTCCATTGGGGTAGGTGGGAGCCCTCATGCCGTCATTCTTCTGCCAAGCTCATTCCTTCTGCTTGGGCATGGGCATGTCATGTCTGTTTGGGATCTTGTTGAGTAGGGAAAACTCCACTGGGGATTGGTGGGAGCCCTTTTCGTCTTCTTGTCACTTTTCTCCGCAAAGCCTACCTCTTCAAACTGGGTAGGAGTTCAGAGTGATGGTTGGGCTCTTGTCGGAACAGGATAAACCCCACTTATAGATACCACTCTCTGTTTTTGAAGGAACTCCATTGGGGATTGAGGAGAGGGTGTGCACATGTCGGGCCCCACGCGAGGGGGCGCACGTGAAGATAATGCGAGGGAACGGGGGTGTTAGGAGTTGCCACTGCCTGATGGGGTGCAGGCAGACACCTAGATGCCCTAAGGATGTCTATTTAGGTCTACGGCTTGAGATTCTGGTCAAGATCCCGGTTACAGTCCGGGGAAGTCCGTAGACACCCCAGTCTGCCCTGTCGGTTGATAGGTCCCACATGTTTCCCTGGTTTGAGTCAATTTTGGTTCAACTCACCCTTATGTCCTAAACCAGCATGCTTACTTATTAAGTCTGAATGGGACCTTCAAAGGTGTAGATCCCTTTTATTTCAATTGATTTGATCTTTCTTTGTCCAAGTGATGTTAGTCTAATGTGGGCCCCGTTGGAAGGCCCATTGGATACCAAATAGGGCTTAGGTCAAGCCCAATTCCCATTTGGGGTTATGTTGGATAACCCCGTTTATTGGATTTGGTTATGTGTTTTGGAGGTTAATGGAATGTGCAAGGTAATTAGTGGGTTTGAATTTTTTAGACTTATTGTAAATGGTGGTTTGCTTGGCCCAACCGCAGAACAGGTGCGGTTCAGGGCCGAACCGCTTTGTGTATGCGGTTCCGGCCTAGAAAGCCCAAAAGGCAACTTTCATGGGGGTCTGGGAGTCCCTTCCCTTCCGCTGTTCCGAGGGTTACTGTGGGCCACTGTGTTGACCCACAGGGGCTTGCTTTCTCCTCAAATCTACCGAATCGCTCCTTTTTCATGTATCATTGCAAAGGAGGAAGAAGGGAAGGCTTAGGATGCTGCCCTCTCCCCTTGGAGCCAAAAATAGCAATTAAACAGGGACCAAGAAGTCCCTGTTTTGGTCTCTCAATTCACAAGTCAGCAAGTGATCAAAGCCAAGAAAAATCAAGCAAACTACCAAACATGAATCTACACTTTTAAGGCATAAAAATTACTGCATTTTAATGACACATTTAGAACAGTGTATGTGCTTGTATATATGGGGACATGGGGGGGGGGGGGGGGGGGGGGGGGGGGGCCGGCGGAAAGAACAAGAATAGCCTAACATGCTTCCAATTGTGAATAGTATAGGTGTGTGTGCACTTGATGTATACAAATAAAGGAGCTTATCATGTAGGCATAAATAAAGAAAAAAACATGCTATAGAAGAGCAGGGACAGCAGCTGTTCGGAGGGGATTAACCATGCTAATAGGGGTGGAAATAGTGGGAAGAGTGGGGTGAGGGAGCATGCTGGACAAACATAGTGAGATACAAAACAGTGAGTGAACATTGAGGTGCATAAGTGGACATTCCTGGTACATATGCATGACATTCTAAGAGCTGCTCATAGGATACCAACGAGGATGAAAGCCACTATAATGATGCAAAACAGCGGATGGGTGAGCTATGGCATGGTTCATTAAGCATGAGCACACTTAGAAGGAACTAACATGGGATGAAGGAAGAGGGGAAGCATGCTGTTATCCCCAACAGCAACTCATATTTATCATGACAGAAGGTTTATGGGGGGAGCATGCATCACAAAAGTGAAAGAATGATTTACCAATGAATATGCATACTTTACAACACACCCAACAAGGCATATTATGTAGAAAAGAAGAAATTCACCTAAAGAAGGGATAGAGGGGGAATTACATGAGGGGTACAAAGGAGCAAGGAACAAAGGGAACATGATCCCTTTGGAATGGGAAAATCAGTAGTAAAACAGCATACTTAAGGACCTTAAAAACTCGGTGATAATGAACTCTCTCCCTCCCTTAGATTCGTCCATACACTCCCCTTACCATGGGAGACTTCCATATGGTATTGATGAGAAGAAATGAAGAGAAAGACATGCTGAAGAACATATCACAGCAAGAGAAAACAAAGCATTTCATACTTTCTTAAAATATCCTCATTCTTACATATGTGAAATGCAAAGTGATAGGGAACCTTACCTTGGGACTTAGGGGTCCTGGAGTGGAGTGTGGAGACCTTTTTTGAAGTACAAACAGTGGCTGGAGCACCACTTCCTAGCACCAACAGCAGCCCCCTTTTTGTTCTTTCTTGGATAAAGATGGAGGAGGGATGGAGTAAGGGAGAGTTTTCTGTAGGTTTAAAGTCTTGAGAATGGAATGAAAGGGGAGATCAGAGGTTCAGGTAGTAGGGGACACTGAGAAGGAGCGGTGGAAGTCGACCATCCCCTGTGCAGAGTTTGGGTTTGCTATTTATAGAAAACAAAGACAAAACCGTACACATAGTGCGGTTTGGTCGAAACCGCACAGTAGGTGCGGTTTGGTCTAAACCGCATGGTATGTGCGGTTTGGCCACGTCTTTTCAGCAATCATTAGGGGACAAACTGCCACAGGCACAGGCTGATGAAAAGTGAACCGCACTGTAAGTGCGGTTGCTTTTCGTCCACCGCGCGCTGTGATTGGCTCGCGCAAACAGTGACTCAGCTGCCCATTCGGATGAATCATGCTCCTCCAAATTTTTATTCTTTCCAATCTATTTTAATTAAGACATTTTGAACTTTGACTGATTTGCCCCTGGGATTGCTTTGCTCATATCTTTTCCATCCGGGCTCTGATTCACGCAAACTTAATTGCGTTGGAACCGTGTCGAGATGCTCTACCCATTGGGATAGGGTATAGCAATCAATTTGGGCTCAGGGTGAAAGTCACCTTTTGCTCCTTAGGGTTTAAACCTGTCTTTTAGGGTTTTACTTTCGGGCTTTTTAGATGGGTGCAAAAGTGAGGTGCTTACAGAGGGCATCTATTTTGTTTGGAGGAGTCTGTCTTCCCTTTTTACCTTTGGCCGTCCCTTTCCCCGCCTCGATTGCACCTGTGAAGGAAGGAAGGGAACATCATGTCAGTTGGAGATCTGCTGAGGAATGTATGCAAAAGCATTCTTTCTTTTCTTTTCTTTTCCTGGCCTCTGCCTATTGCAGCTCCCATTAAGGTCTTGAGATTATTAACTAAGGTTAGTAGCACAATATGAAACTCAAACTTAGTTACGCAGAACTGTAAGTGTGAAAACTCACACTCCTTATATGGCAAATGTTTGACAAATTATATCCTCTAATAATCTTCAAGATGTGCAGAATCAAAATATAAATTCTATTAATTTAGTAAAGAGGAAAGTGAGGCTGCCACACAGCTACCACGCCATTGGTAGCTCAAGGAAATGTAAAGACTTCTAAAAGAAGAACATTTCGTAAAGGCACTTGCAATGAAGAACGCCGCTACCACTCCGCTGGCAGCGCATAAGTGATATAGCACTTTGAAAGTAAAGCACGCGTACCGGCTTTGTAAGGCGACGCCAACACGCCGCTGGCAGCGCAGAGCAAGAGTGAAGAGTCTACAAATCAGCTGTGCACATGCCACATTCCCTCCCGCTAGCAGCGAGCTGGCAGCGCGCTCTTAACTGAGTCTTTTGGATTTGAGCGGGATTTGTGTTCGCTTCCAGCCGTCTACCCCGATCGCATCACGATGCCACCAGCGCTCGACGCGATCTGAGATTTCTTCTTTAAATAGACGAGCTGTATTCTTTTTGAAGTGACTTTTTTCTTTTGATTAATTCGTTTTGGATCTTGAGGTGTTCGAGATTCATTCAATTGATCTTTAGAGAGTCGGTGATCGAGTGAGGGGGAGATCTGAGAGAGATCACTTGGAATTGAAGATTGAGGATTCTTCTTCAGTTCGGAACTTCACTTGATCGTGAGATCTCCTGGATTGGTGATCGACCTTGTTTGATGCATAGGTGGATTCCTATTGCATTGGATCATCTCAGTGGACTCTGAGGTGATTGTCACGATCTGGATTGATCGTGAATTGCAGCTTGTGGATTCAAGCTGTGTTGCAGTTCGTGGATTCGAACTGTGGATCTGGATTGATCGTCACTTGCAGCTTGTGGATTCAAGCTGTGTTGCAGTTCGTGGATTCGAGCTGTGGATCTGGATAGATCGTGAATTGCAGCCTGTGGATTCAGGTTGTACTACAGTTCGTGGATTCGAGCTGTGGATTGCTGTTGAGTGAGTTCAATTGTAAAGGTTAAGTGTGTTTCCCTTTGTAATTGACTTTCATTCAATAGTGGAGTTTCTAAGGGTTAGTCGCCTCATATAGACTCGAGGTTTTTCCTGGATCTGGATTCAGGTTTCCTCGTATAATCTCTGTGTGTTGTTTCCGCATTGTTAAGTTTTTAATTGTTGTAGATCGTGGACCTTTAGAGTAGTCCTCTACTCTTTCAATTGGTATCAAAGCCTATTCACTTTGAATTGCTATACAAAGTGTGATCTAGATCTATAGCATGGACTTTGGAAAAGAAGGAGGATCTGCCTCTAGACCTCCATTATTCGAAGGTAACAATTATTCTTACTGGAAAGCAAGGATGAGAGCTTACCTGAAATCTATCGATGAGCGTGTCTGGCTCTCGGTATGTAATGGTTATCATCCACCTGAAATCACAACAGAAGGAGGTGTTGTGATGCCTAAACCTCATGATCAGTGGAGTAAAGCTGAATCTGATCTATGTGGATGGAACAACAAGGCAATGAATGCCTTATTTTGTGCTGTAAGTGTTGAGGAATTCAGGAGAATTTCCTCATGTGAAGTCGGTAAGGAAGCTTGGGACATTCTTGAGGTCACTCATGAAGGAACCTCAGCTGTCAAGCTGTCTAGACTTCAAAGACTGACAACATCTTTCGAAACTCTATACATGAAAGATGATGAATCTTTTGATGAATTTTATGCTAGACTGTCAGATATTGTTAATTCGAGTTTTAACCTTGGTGAAAAGATCTCTACATCTAAGGTTGTTAGAAAGATCTTGAGATCTTTGCCTGAAAAATTCAGACCAAAAGTTACTGCCATTCAAGAGGCAAAAGATGTGGATACCATGAGAATTGAAGATCTGGTAGGATCTTTACAGACTTATGAGCTAGATCTGAATATTCCTAAAAGGAGTAAAGGAATAGTTCTAAAATCTGTAAATAATGAAGAATCAGATAATTCTGAAGTTGATATGGATGAATTAGTTCTCTTAGCTAAAAAGTTCAAGAGAATGTTTAAAAAGAGACAATCTAATCCTGTGTTATCCATGGACAGATCTAATAGAAGATCTGATAAGAAAGTTTCTGATCTAAGAAAGGAGAAGAAATTTTCTCAGAATGATGAAGTTCAATGTTATAAATGTATAGGATTTGGACATGTTGCTTCTGATTGTCCCTCAAAGGATAAAAAGAAAAAGACAAATTATCAGGTTACTTGGGATGACAGTAATACTGATAATTCTTCACAATCAGATGAGGATATTTCTTCTAATTTTACTGCTTTCAATTCCTTTTACTCATCTTCTTCTGGTAGTTCAATCTCTGGCATTGCAGGAGATAATAAAGAGACTTTATCAGATGATGAAGAAGAATTACAAGAAGCCTACAATCAGCTCTATAAGGAATTCAATGGAGCTCAGAAGAAAGTCAAGAAACTGAGTAAAAAATTGAAGGAGTCAGAAACAGAGAAAAATAAAGCTTTTGCAGAAATAGATTCAATAAACAAGAAGTTACTTGAAAGACATGCCAAAGAAAATTTTCTGGTAACTTCTTTGACTGAAAAAACTGAAAAATTAAAAGAAAAGGAAGCTCAGATTTCTGCACTTCAAGGTATAGTTATTGAACTTGAGAAAGTTTCAAATTCAATTCAATCTAATGCTTCAAATTCTTCTGCAGGAAATCATCAAATTGATGAGGAATCAACTTCAAAGGAAGTTCCTGAGAGCTCAAATTCTGCTAAAAAGAGAATGAGTGTAAGTAATCAAAATAAGGAATTTTCACAGAAAATTTCAGCTGGAGAAGTAAGCTCAACAGGTAAATCTTCAAAATCTAAATCTGTACAGTTTAGAAATACTGTCAAATCTGGAAATTTTGATTCTTCTGAATATAGGTTCATACCTGTGTGCCATCATTGCAATAAAAAGGGTCATATAAGACCAAAGTGTTATGTTTTCCATGGTTTTCCCAAGGGAGATTTTGACAGTAAGAGGAAAGTAAATCAAAGTCAGTCCTTGGATTTATATAACAGATTTGATTCCTTGTTGAAATTGACTGAATCATTAAATAAGGAATTTACAAATCTGTCAAAGAAACTTCCTTCAAAATCTCAAATTGTTGATGAAGGGATTTCTCATAAAACACATGAAAAACAGATTTGGGTTAGAAAAGATTCCTTAATTGCAAATATGGTTCATATAGCTTTGAAAGTTCATGATGTCAACATGTGGTACTTGGATAGTGGTTGTTCAAGACATATGTGTGGACATAAGTCTATATTTAGTTCCTTTGAAGAATATTTTGGTGGAAGTGTAACATTTGGTGATGGAAGCACTTCTCAAGTCAAAGGTAAAGGAACAGTAACTGGTCCTAATGGAGTTTGTCTAAAAAATGTTTTATTTGTATCTAGTTTGAAGGCAAACTTAATCAGTATTAGCTAGTTATGTGATTCAAGATTGTTTGTAAATTTTACCAGAAAAGAATGTAAAATTTTGGATAATTCTGGTAGAACTGTTCTTCTAAGTGTAAGAACAAGTGACAATTGTTATGGAATCATTGGAAACAATGAAAGCTCTTTAAAATCTTCTGTATGCAATGAAATTGATTTGTGGCATAAAGACTTGGTCACATTAACTATAGAGATTTGTCAAAAATCTCTAAATTTGAATTGGTGAGAGGAATTACCAAGTTTGGGAACAATAAAAAGAAAGGAATGTATGGTCCTTGCAATCAAGGAAAGCAAATCAAAGCCACACACAAGAAAACCAACATTGTAGGAACCTCTAGACCATTAGAACTGATTCATATGGACTTGATGGGACCTACAAAGACTGAAAGTCTTGGAGGAAAAAGGTATATCTTTGTTGCTGTAGATGACTACAGTAGATACACCTGGGTAAATTTTCTAAGAGAAAAAACTGAATGTTTTGATTGTTTTAAACAATTGTGCTGTCAAATTCAAGTTGAAAAGAACTTGCAAATAGGGAGGATTGTTAGAATAAGATCTGATCATGGGACAGAATTTGAAAATCAGATGTTTTCCAAATTCTGTGAAGAACAAGGAATTAAACATGAATTTTCTGCTCCTAAGACTCCACAGCAAAATGGAGTTGTGGAAAGGAAGAATAGAGTTCTGCAAGAAATGGCTAGAACCATGATGATAGCCAAGAAAGTGTCAACAAAATTCTGGGCTGAAGCTATAAATACTGCCTGTTATATAAGTAACAGAGTATATGTCAGATCTGGGTGGAAACAAACTCCTTATGAAATCTGGAAAGGAAAACAACCAAACTTGAAATATTTTAGAGTTTTTGGAAGTAAATGTTATATTTTAAGGGACAGAGAAAATCTAGGAAAATTTGATTCTAGAAGTGATGAAGGAATTTTTCTAGGATATTCTTCTTCAAGTAGAGCATACAGAGTATTTAACTTGCAAAAATCTGTTGTAATGGAGTCTATTAATGTGTTAATAGATGATGAAGGAATTGACTGTGAATTTTTGCAAGTTGTAGATGAAGAGGATGAAGTCAGAGATGCTTCCTCAAGCAATGAAATTGTTCCTCTGACAAAAACTCTCAAAGATCACCCAACTGAGCAAATTGTTGGAAATATTTTAGATGGAGTAAGAACAAGACATCAATTACATAATGAGGTAAGATTTTCTTCTTATCTATCTCAATTTGAGCCAAAATCTTATAAAGATGCCTTGTTGGATGAATCTTGGTTAAATGCTATGCATGAAGAACTAAACCAATTTACTAGAAATAATGTATGGGAATTGGTTGAAAGACCCTCTAATCTGAATGTGATAGGAGCCAAATGGATTTTTAAGAACAAATCTGATGAGAATGGGATTGTAACCAGAAATAAAGCTAGGCTTGTTGCTCAGGGATACACCCAAGTAGAAGGAATAGATTTTGATGAAACCTTTGCTCCTGTAGCTAGGTTAGAATCAATCAGATTACTTTTGTCTATTGCATGCTATCTGAAGTTTAAACTGTTTCAAATGGATGTTAAGAGTGCATTCTTAAATGGATATCTGAATGAAGAGGTTTATGTAGAGCAACCTAAAGGATTTGAGGACTCAAATCATCCTAAACATGTTTATAAGCTGAACAAGGCCTTGTATGGACTCAAACAAGCTCCTAGAGCTTGGTATGAGAGACTCACCTCTTTCTTACTTGAATCTGGATTTATGAGAGGAAATGTAGATAAAACTCTCTTTATTCAAAGAGAGTCCAAGCATATTTTAATTGCTCAAATATATGTTGATGACATAGTGTTTGGATCTACTTCTGAAAATCATGCTCACTCCTTTGGAGACTTAATGAAGAGTGAATTTGAGATGAGTATGATAGGTGAACTGAATTTTTTCTTAGGACTCCAGATTTATCAATCTCAACAAGGAATTTTTTTCTCTCAAGCAAAATATGCTAGAAATCTAGTCAAGAAATTCAGTTTAATTCATGCAAAACATGCTAGGACTCCTATGAGTACTAGCTTAAATCTTGGAAAAGATGAATCTGGGAAGGATATAGACCCTACCTTGTACAGAGGGATGATTGGAAGTCTTCTGTACTTAACAGCAAGTAGACTTGATATAAGTTTTAGTGTTAGAGTTTGTGCAAGATATCAGGCTAATCCTAAAGAATCTCATCTAAATGCTGTGAAAAGGATTATAAAATATGTTAATGGAACTGTTGATCTGGGAATTTGGTTCTCCAAAGAAACAAACCCATATCTTACTGGATACACTGATGCTGATTGGACTGGGTGTATGGATAATAGAAAAAGCACCTCTGGTGGTTGCTTTTATATGGGAAATAACCTCATTGCTTGGTTAAACAAAAATCAAAACTCAGTTTCTCTGAGTACAGCTGAAGCAGAGTACATTGCTGCAGGAAGCAGTTGTACTCAACTAATTTGGATGAAACAAATGCTATCTGATTATGGTTTAGATCAGGACCAAATGATTCTCTTCTGTGACAATCAAAGTGCCATAAATATTTCCAAAAATCCTGTTCAACACTCAAGGACTAAACATATAGACATCAGGCATCACTTTATAAGAGAGTTAATTGAAGACAAAACTGTTATGATTGAATATATATCTACTGAAAAACAGTTAGCTGATATTTTCACTAAACCTTTAGATCAGAACAGACTTGAAACTCTTAGGAAATCCCTAGGAGTATGCTCTCAAAACTGAAAATCAGGTTCTGTTTTGAGTTAATTTAGATGTAAAATGATTTACATGTCTGTTCAAAATGAATTTATGTGTTCTTGATACTAAAATCTTAATTCAGGAAGCTTGAGTCTATGCATATTGACAAAAATGTTGTGTTCTCAACTATCACTTTTGTCTTAAACACCTTTGTGTATTAAAGTTTATTGTGTGTTGAAGCTTGGGATCTATAGGCTATCACCTTTATGAAAAGAAAAGTTTTGGAAATGGCTGCCATAGAGATTAAAGTGAAAGCCACTGTAATTCTCAAAAAGAAAAAGAGAAAGAAGGTATATTCTTGGAATGAACTGTAAACTCAGGTTTTTTAAGGGTCAATGCCTTCTACAAAAAGAAAAGAAAAAGAGATCAGAAAAGGCTACCTATCTCTGATGTGCGAAAGCCACCAAAATGAAGTTTGGGGTATGTCTATACTTTCCAAGTATGATTACACTAAAATAGCCTTCCATATGCATAAAGTGTAAAAGTCAAAAATATTTCACACACTACACAAGCAATGTTTCATTAATATGCATGTGTGCTCAATATCTTGAAGAAAATTTATAGTATGAGAAACCATGAAGGAAATTTTGGTCATAGATATGAAATGTGTCACATCTGAATTAACCTTGATAGGTTCTTCAAGATCAGTTTTGTGATAAGTACTTCTTAGATTGAATAAAAGTTGATTATCTGGATGATTTTTAGTTTAGTTAAAATCTTAGCTTTGTGTTTAAAGGTATGAGTTTTTCATGAAGAATAGTTCAAACTCTTTTTATAAATTTTTGCCTTGTGAGTGTGTTTTTTCTTGTTTGTGCATGAGCACCTTCTACGTCGCTAGAAGCGTGCCGGTAGCCTTCTCCTTTCTTCATGCTTTGGCACCTGCCCTGTTAAGCGTCGCTGGATGCACGCTGGCAGCGTGTTCTGTTTGTCTATAAAAAGTGAAAATCTGTTTCACTTTTTACCTTGTTTTTTCTTGTCTGCGGTGCTTCTCGCTCCTCGCGTCGTGGTCATTCTTTGCCTTCTTGCTTACCTTCCTTCACCGTGTCCACTGTTCAGGTAAAATTTTTTTTTCTGTCTTCGTCTTGCTTCTTCATTTTTCTTCTTCCTTTTACATTGTTCTTCTCTCGTTCTTCTAAGTTAGGGTTTGGTAGATTGTTCTGCCATTAGGGCTTTGTCGAGCTTTGCTTGTGTTCTTCTCTCTCGTCTATTTTTTTCTGTTTTTTTTCCCATCATGCCTCCCAAGAAGAAGTCTAGAATTGATTCTCCTTCCACCTCCTCTCCACTAGTAAGAACCTCACCGGTTGTCTCTTCTCCACCGGTGAGACCCCCTTCCCCTTCTCATTCCTCTGAACCATTCATTGGAAATGGTTTATCTGATTTTAATGAGTTCTTCAAGCACAGGCCACTCCTTTTGGAAAGGGCCATTAAGCTTGATTCCTTTTCTGAATCTCCTCTCTTCTCATTGTTTTCAGACAATGGTTGGAAAAAATTTGCTTTGATAAGTGGTTTTGCATATCCTGACCTGGTTCGAGAGTTCTATTCGAACCTCCACCATCTTCATTCTGCCAATCAAGGATTTGTCAAGGCCTATGTCAGGGGCATCTCTTTCGACTTCTCGAAAGAGCTTATCTCATCTCTTCTAGAACTGCCCCTTGTTGATTCTCCCTCCTTTGACTTCTTTGATTCTCACTCTGATCCTCCCATGGAGTCAATCATTCCGTCTCTTATTGTTCAGGGTGCTCCCACTTCCATAAAAAATAAGCCCAACTATCTTCCTCATGGCTCTCTTCAAGATCTTCTCAGGATCTTGAATCTGTTTCTTTGACCTTCTCTGGTTCCCTCAGATCATCATTCTGAGATTTCTCACTCTAGAGCATGACTCCTTCATGCTCTCTGGAACAGAGACAGTGTATGTCTTCCGTCTATCATCTTCAACCAAATCCTTCAGTCTCGGAATTTAAAATCCAAGACTGCTGCTCTTCCCTTTGGGATTTTTATCTCATACTTGTGCATTCATCAGGGGGTCCTCCCTGATCCTGTTGAAATGATTCTTCATCCTAAACCTCCCATTGATGCCTCCACCCTTACAAGAAGCAAAAGGGCCAATCCATTTCGGTTGGCTTCTTCTTCGGAGCCTTCCTCTTCTCCCTCCTCCTTGTCCAGTTCTGATGCTCTAGCCATCCTGGACAAGTTGAACTCCATGCAAGCCTCCCAGGAGGCTTTCAATTCTGAGGTCAGGGCTCACATGCTCATGATGAGCATGTTCAAATCAGAGACCCAGGAGAAGCTGGAGAAGCTTGCAAAGGATGTTGACTTTGCTTGTGGCGAGGTGCAACGGGATGTTGCTGCTCAGCAACGAATGCAAAACGAAGATGATCATTTTCTGAGCAGCATTCGAAGAACTCAGCTGGAGATGGATCACAAGCTCTGTTGGTTGCACTCCCGGTCCCAAGATGCTTATCGGCATTACTCTAGAACTTGGGATCCGAAACCTCCTTCCAGAAAGGGGGAGTCATTTTGATGATGATGCTACTGGTGCTGGTTGCTGGTTGATGGTTGCTAATTGAGGATCATCAAGTTGTTTTTTGTTGTTTGTTCTGTTGGTCTGTGTTTTTTTTTGGTTGGTCTTTGGGGTTTCTGGACGTAGGTTTACGGGGGAGTTTTTGTTTGGCTGAATGTGTATATATTTGCTGAACACTGTATATTTCGTCTGAATACTGTATATTGTCTCTTGAAATGAATGAAAATCTGTGTTCCCTCTTATCATTGTGTTTTGAATGTTTAAATGGAATTCAATATCTGAATTTGATAATAAGCAATATTGTAAGTTTGTTGTCAGGCATTTTCCAAGGGGGAGATTGTAAGTGTGAAAACTCACACTCTTTATATGGCAAATGTTTGACAAATTATATCCTCTAATAATCTTCAAGATATGCAGAATCAAAATATAAATTCTATGAATTAAGTAAAGAGGAAAGTGAGGCTGCCACACAGCTACCACGCCGCTGTTAGCTCAAGGAAATGTAAAGACTTCTAAAAGAAGAACATTTCGTAAAGCCACTTGCAATGAAGAACGCCGCTACCACTCCGCTGGCAGCGCATAAGTGATATAGCACTTTGAAAGTAAAGCACGCGTACCGGCTTCGTAAGGCGACGCCGACACGCCGCTGGCAGCGCAGAGCAAGAGTGAAGAGTCTACAAATCAGCTGTGCACATGCCACATTCCCTCCCGCTAGCAGCGAGCTGGCAGCGCGCTCTTAACTGAGTCTTTTGGATTTGAGCGGGATTTGTGTTCGCTTCCAGCCGTCTACCCCGATCGCATCACGATGCCACCAGCGCTCGACGCGATCTGAGATTTCTTCTTTAAATAGACGAGCTGTATTCTTTTTGAAGTGACTTTTTTCTTTTGATTAATTCGTTTTGGATCTTGAGGTGTTCGAGATTCATTCAATTGATCTTTAGAGAGTCGGTGATCGAGTGAGGGGGATGTAAGTGTGAAAACTCACACTCCTTTTATGGCAAATATTTGACAAATTATGTCTTCTAATAAATCTTCAAGATGTGCAGATTAAATAATGAAAATTCAGTGAATTTAGTAAAGAAGAAGAAGACGATGCTGCCACACAGCTACCACGCCGCTGGTAGCTCAACGAAATGGAAGATTTTCTAAATAGAGCATTTCTTGTAAAGGCACTTGCGAAGATCAACGCCGCTGCCACTCCGCTGGCAGCACATAAGTGAATCAGTGCTTTGAAAGAAAGGTACGTGCACTAGCATCGTAAGGCGACGCCGACACGCCGCTAGTAGCGCAGAGCGAGATTGAAGATTATATGATCAGCCGTGCACATGCCGCGTTCTCTCCAGCTAGCAGCTCGCTGGCAGCGCGCCCTTAACTGATTCAATTTGTTCTGAGCGGAACTTGAGTTCGCTTCCAGCCGTCTACCCCGATCGCTCCACGACGCCACCAGCGCTCGACGCGATCTGAGTTTTCTTCTTTAAATAGACGTGCTGTAATTTTTAGAATAGACTTTTTTCTTTGGATCAATTTCATTTCGGATCTTGAGGTGTTTGAGATTCGATCAAATCTTCTTTAGAGAGTCGGCGATCGAGTGAGGGGGAGATCTGAGATAGATCGCCTGGAATTGAAGGTAGAGGATTCTTCTTCAATTCGGAACTTCATCTGATCGTGTGATCGCCTGGACTGGTGATCGGCTTTGATTGATGCGTAGGTGGATTCCTACTGCATTGGATCGTCTCAGTGGATTCTGAGGTGATTGTTGCGATCTGGATTGATCGTGTTCTGTAGCTTGTGGATTCAAGCTGTGTTGCAGTTCGTGGATTCGAACTGTGGATCACTGGTGAGTGATTGTTTGCGATCTGGATTGATCGTGTTCTGCAGCTTGTTGATTCAAGCTGTGTTGCAGTTCGTGGATTCGAACTGTGAATTGCTGTTGAGTGAGTTCAATTGTAAAGGTTAAGTATGTGTTCCTTTGTGATTGTCTTTTCATTCAATAGTGGAATTTCGAAGGGTTAGTCGCCTCATATAGACTCGAGGTTTTTCCTGGATCTGGATTCAGGTTTCCTCGTATAATTCTCTGTGTGTATGTTTCCGCATTGGTAAATTCTTAATTGTTGTAGATCGTGGACCTATAGAGTAGTCCTCTACTCTTTCAGGGGAGATCTGAGAGAGATCACCTGGAATTGAAGATTGAGGATTCTTCTTTAGTTCGGAACTTCACTTGATCGTGAGATCTCCTGGATTGGTGATCGACCTTGTTTGATGCATAGGTGGATTCCTATTGCATTGGATCATCTCAGTGGACTCTGAGGTGATTGTCACGATCTGGATTGATCGTGAATTGCAGCTTGTGGATTCAAGCTGTGTTGCAGTTCGTGGATTCGAACTGTGGATCTGAATTGATCGTCACTTGCAGCTTGTGGATTCAAGCTGTGTTGCAGTTCGTGGATTCGAGCTGTGGATCTGGATAGATCGTGAATTGCAGCCTGTGGATTCAGTTTGTGCTACAGTTCGTGGATTCGAGCTGTGGATTGCTGTTGAGTGAGTTCAATTGTAAAGGTTAAGTGTGTTTCCCTTTGTAATTGACTTTCATTCAATAGTGGAGTTTCTAAGGGTTAGTCGCCTCATATAGACTCAAGGTTTTTCCTGGATTTGGATTCAGGTTTCCTCGTATAATCTCTGTGTGTTGTTTCCGCATTGTTAAGTTTTTAATTGTTGTAGATCGTGGACCTTTAGAGTAGTCCTCTACTCTTTCAAGAACAATTATAGAAAAACAAGCGTGTCAGTGTGTGTCGGTGTCTGCAGTATCAGAAGTTATTTTTGAGGTCAGACGGGACTTGGTGTGCTTGGTATTTTCAATAGCACTGTCATCATGGGACACAGTGAAGTTTTGGCTCAGACACAACCTGCCAGTTCGGTCCCTTCCGATTTGTTTGTCTTTCTTCGGATTTATTGCTCAGCTCTATTTCTGCTCTTCCTTTATTCCATTCTGCCCAATCTAGATGCGACCACTCTCTTTTCTTCTTTTCCTTTTACCAACCCTTTTTTGCACGCAGCACCCTTTTTTGGGGGTTTCGCTGTGTCTGGTCTTTCTGGAAATTCTGAATTCCGTCACCGCCAAGGAATGTAGACTCGACTATTTGCCTAGATCAATTCTTCTTGGGATCCGAGAGGTCTTGGAGATAGGACGAAATGTAGGCTTGGTCTGGGTTATGAAGAAAAGGTGGAGCAGCACAAAGAAAGGCTCAACTTTCTGGGTTTACATAGTGCTCTACTTTTTATTGTTGTTGGGACTTACATTCTGGCTTATTTTTATCTCTATTTTGTTGGGGTAAACATTTCCCCATTTTCCCCTGCTTTTCCTTTTTCTCCTTTCTTTTTCTATTGCATTTTCTTTTCTTTTTGAGATTTTCTTGGGCAGGAATGCCCTGTTTCTTTTCTTTTCCAGGAATGCCCGTCTTGATGTATAGAACACTTGCATTGGGTTGAAGGAATATTAAGGCTCAAAATTGTCTAACTAGGGAAGAATTTAAGGTGATTGAAGGGATTCATGGTCTAAGGGAGAGTCAAGGATGACCTCTCTTCATTTCCCAATCAGAACGATCTTAAGCATAGTACAATTTGACCGCATCTGCATTTATTGGCTCAGGAAAAATTGCTCCATCCATTTCTTGTAGGATTAGTGCCCTTTTGGACGAAACTTTGTGGACTACAAATAGCCCTTTGTAGTTTGGCTTGAATTTCCCTCTGTTATCTTCCTGGTGGGGAAGGATTCTCTTCAACACAAGATCTCCCACCTTAAAGTGTCGTGGCTTCGCCTTCTTGTTGTAGGCTTGCGCCACTCTCTGCTGGTAACAGAGCCTTGATTCTTTTCTCATCCAATAAATGTAGTTGGTCAAATCTGGATTCTTCCCACTCGACGTCACTGATCTCGGCTTCTTTCAGGATTCTAAGTGAGGGGATCTACACTTCTACTGGGAGGACTGCTTCCATTCCGTACACGAGGGAGAAAGGAGTTGCCCCCGTCAACTTCCGGATTGACGTCTGATATGCGTGCAACGCATAGGGCAACTTCTCGTGCCAATCTCTGTGGGTGACTACCATTTTCTCAAGTATATTTTTCAGATTCTTATTGGCAGCCTCTACTGCTCCATTCATCTTGGGCCGGTATGTCGTAGAGTTCAGATGTCTGATCTTCAGATCTTCACACATCTTGTCCATGTCCTTATTATTCAGGTTCTTCGCATTATCTGTGATAATTGCCTCAGGCACGCCGTAGCGGCAAATGATGTTGTTTCTGATGAATCTTAGTACGTGAGACTTCTTCACATCCACAAAGGACATGGCCTCTATCCACTTGGTAAAGTAATCGATTGTGACCAAAGTGAATCGATGCCCATTTGAAGCCTTTGGATGAACCTGGCCTATCATGTCAATTCCCCAGACGGCGAACGGCCAAGGTGACACCATGGAGTTCAAGGTATTTGGTGGTGCATGGATGTTATCTACGTAAATCTAGCACAACTGGCATTTCCTGACATGGGCGTAGCAGTCTGCCTCCATAGTCATCCAATAGTAGCCCATCCTTAGAATCTTTCTTGCTAGCATATGACCATTAATGTGCGCACCGTACAAACCCCGTGGACTTCATCAATCAGCTTCCGTGCCTCATCTTCTTTGACACATAGTAGCAGAGAGTCATTGTATGATTTCTTGTACATTCTGCCTCCACTGCAGAAGTACTACCTTGCCAACCTCTGAATAGTTCGCTTCTTTACCACTGTAGCACCCTCAGGCAGAATTCTGTCCTTTAGGTATCTCTCAATGTCCGCATACCATGGTTCTTCTTCGGGTGCGCTCTTCTCAATGCTGAAGCAATAGATAGGGTGATGCCAAACTTCTATCTCCAGAGGTTGCACCTAGGTGTCATTGGTGATGGTTGCCATAGATGCTAGTGTTGCTAGTACATCCACAAACTGGTTCTTGTCTCCTGGCATGTAATCAAATGTCACGTTCTTGAATCGCTCTTCTAGTTCCTTGACCAATTCTTGGTACGGTACCAACTTTACATCTCTGGTCTTCCAATCTCCCATTACCTAGTAGATGATTAGACTAGAGTCGCCGAACACCTTTAACTATTGTATATGCATTTCAATTGCTGTTCGCAAGCCCAACACACATGCTTCGTATTCTGCCATGTTGTTAGTGTAATTGAATAAGAGTTTTGCTTCTATCGGGTGATGGACACCATATGGGGAGATCAGCACTGCTTCGATTCCCTTTCCATTGACGTTGACTGCTCCGTCAAAGAACATCTGCCATTAGGTTTCCTCTACCTCTTCTGTCAATTCGGTACACATTACATCTTCATCTGAGAAGTGAGTCAGGAGTGGTTGGTAATATGGTAGGGGATGCTCCGCCAGGTGATCTGCTACTGCTTGTCCTTTTATTGCCTTCCTAGTTGTGTAGATGATGTCGTATTCAAATAAGAGAACTTGCCACCTTGCAACCCTTCCCGTAGAGATCGGCTTCTCAAAGATGTACTTCAGAGGGTCAAGATTTGAGATTAGTAGGACTGTGTGGCTAAGCAAGTAATGTCGAAGCTTCTAAGCTGCACAGACTAAGGCACAACATGTCTTATCAAGCACTGTGTATCTGACTTCAAAGTTGGTAAATTTCTTGCTCAAGCAGTAAACTGCTTATTCTTTCCTTCCTTTCTCATTGTGTTGTCCTAGCACACATCCTACAGATATCTCTAAGATTGTCAGATACATGATCAAGGGTCACCCCAGGACTGGCGAGACCAATGTTGACAAGCTCATTAGATAGGCCTTGATCTTGTCAAATGCCACTTGACAGTCTTCATTCCAAACCACCGGGTTATCCTTCTTCAACAGCTTGAATATTGGTTTGCATACGGGAGTCATCTGTGCAATGAACCGACTAATGTACTGCAATTTGCCTAGGAAACCTCTTACTTCCTTTTCTGTCGATGGAGAAGGCATCTCTGGATTGCTTTTGCCTTGACAGGTTCAACCTCAACTCCTAGTTTCCCAACTAAAATCCGAGCAGTTTCCCTGAAGTAACTCCAGACACTCACTTGTTCGGGTTGAGTCTAAGTTTGTGTTTTTTGAGTCTATCGAACATTTTTCCGAGGTTCACCAGATGATCCTCCTTTCCTTCGACTTCGCAATCATGCCATCCACATATACTTCCATCTCTTTGTGTATCATGTCGTGGAATAACAGAGTCATTGCGCGCTGATACGTAGCGCCCACATTCTTTAGTCCAAACGGCATCACACGGTAGCAATAAGTGCCCCAATGTGTGATAAAAGATATTTTCTCCATGTCTTCAGGGGCCATCCTTATTTAGTTGTAACCAAAGAATCCGTCCATGAAAGAGAACATCGAATGCGTCGATGTATTGTCAACCAGTACGTCAATATACGGCGATGGGAAATTGTCCTTTGGACTTTCTCTATTCAAATCTCTGTAATCAACACACATCTTGACCTTCCCGTCTTTCTTGGGAACTGGCACGATATTCGCTAACCACTCTGGATAGTCTGTTACTTGCAAGAATCCGGCGTCCAGTTGTTTGGTGACCTTTTCCTTAATCTTCAGGGCCCATTCCAACGGGGCGCGCAGGATAAAATTGCAGCACGACGGGGCGCACGAATTCTCGCGCGTGCTTTCGGGAGGGTAAAACGGGAAATTGGAGTCGCCACCGCCTGATGGGGTGCAGGCGGACACCTGGGTGCCTAAGTTTGTCTATTGGGCTGGTCTACGGCTTTGAGATTCTAAGTAGGTTTTCGGTTACGGTCCGGGAAAGTCCGTTGACACCCCGGTCCGCCCCGTCGGTTGACGGGTCCCATAGAGTTCTCCTGGTTTGAGTCAACTTACTGATTTTCTCACCCGATTCCTAATCCAACATGCAATTTTGGTTAAGTTTGGCGGGACCACCTGAGTGATATGGGTCACTTTAATTGCTTTTATCTTGCTTAATTAAGTGCTCTAAGTCTGATTGGGTGGGCCCCGTTGGAAGACCCACGGATTCCTTGGTGGGCTTGGTCAAGCCCACATGTCCCTTAGTGGGCCTCTGTCTAGCTTAGGACGCCCTTTGGGTTTTAGGTTAAATGAATTGATTTTATCTCAAGGTTCAGTTTGGAGATTTAAATGTCTTTTATGTAAAAAGTGGGTCGGCAATGGTTTGCGGGCCCCTGGATGGGCCCCCATGAAGATTGCCAAAGTGTTTTAGGTTTATCTTGTTTAGATTCACCAAAATGGGCTGGTCACTAGGCTTGAGGCCCGTGGTCCAGCTTTGGGCTTGAAAGCCCGAGTTATGTGAAGTTAGGTTTTTTGAACCCTTACTTCCTGGGTTAGTGGGCTTGGCGGGCCCAATAGGCCCTTGCCCTTTGGTCTCGGCCAAACCATGCTACTTTAACACATCATTCCACAAAACCAGTTCTCGGGTGGGCCGCATCGAGTCTGGCCCATTCGGTTAGATTGATTGCTTAAGTTGCTTAATTGCATGCCAAGGGGTCATTGGGCTTGGTAGGTCCCGTTGGAAGGCCCACAATGCATCCGGTTGGACCGATGGTCCAAATCCCATATTGGGTTTCCGGATGACCCAGAAACCCTATTGGTTCATTTAGTTTTGTTGAAATCATCATTCGAATATAGCAAGAATCAAGGGGCACATAAAGTGGCATTTTTAACATGTATCCGACCTTAGCTGTTGGATATAAACAAACCATAAGTGACCCGACTTGAGTTGTCAGATCACCTTAAAAGTGCTTCTTTTAGGGATTTTACAGTTGGGGTGGCTTCATGGGCTTCCTAGGAGGTTTATACAAGTTGTGCGGGCCCCTGGGTGGGCCTACATTGGTTCAGATTTGGGGGATTATCCCTCTTGGGAGTTCTCTACAAAACAAGAAGGCATTGGGGCTGCTGCCCCTTATCTCTTCCCAGCAACATGCAGCAGTGGGATAGGGGTCTTGGGGAGGGCTTGAACAGCAAAATTAAAGAGAGATAAATGGGATCACATTCATGGGGGTTGCACATTTGCGGGCATGCACTTAAGAAAGCTAAGCCACCAAGCATGTCATGTATACATTAATGAAAGCAAGTGATAAAACCTCATGCGAATGCACGGGGCAACAACCAAAGAAAGAAAAGTTTAAACATGCTATTAAGGCTGGAAGTGGTATTGGGTTTCTGAATCTGCTGGGACAGCAACAGTGGAGGGTTCATACATGCTTAAAGGGTGTGAGATGGTACTAGAACATGCTGGTGAGGCAGCAATTAAGGTGGGTTGGGGCGCACAGCAGTAGCTGGCAAGGGTGCACTTGGAGATACCAAAACAGCAGGTTAGAGGGGGAACAGGAACATGCTCACATGCAAATAAAAAGACAGTATAGAAATGACATGTTGTATACTTCTGAAAAGCAAACAAAACCTGCTATACATAAGGGAACAACAATTGTTAAGTGGAGCCCTAATGAGGCTTAACATGCTACTAGGGAAGGGGAGTGCTGCTGCTGCTGGAGGCAGCAGCTCATGTGAACCCTAATAGTGGATCAGGGGGTGGTGGGAGCATGCTTACATACATTTGCCGAGAAAAACAGCGAGTAACAAAGACAAGGTTAGAGATCATGCTGCAACTACAGCCAAGAACAGCAGGTCAAAGAAGGGTACGGCCAGCAGAAAAAAATCATCCATGGAAAGTGAAGGAAAAGTAAGAGAAGAGCAAAACTAAAAAATCAAATTTAGAAGGGGAATGGGGGGTTATTTAGGGGCACATTAGATGAGATAAGAGAGGGACAGGCTCCTCTTAGAAATGCTTAAAACAAGACCAAGAACAGCAACCTCTGAACACTAAAAGTGTGCAAGAAAACTGAGCTCTCATGCACCTGTGAAACCCCACGTGTACCTCTTACTTTTGAGGATCTCCATGTCACGAAAAAGAAAGCAAATACATGCTTAAACTACCAAGGAAGTGAGCTCATGCCAAGGAAGAAGGAAAGAGTAGGGAAAACAATAGAAAAATCTGATCTTAATGTATGTATAATACAATGCAATGAGGAACCTTACCTGGTAGTTCTTAGACTCTTAGGCAAGATGGAGACACCTCCTGGAGGTTGGACAGCAGCTGGAGCTCTCTTCTTCTTGCACCAACATCAACTAATCACCTTGGTCTTTGGTAGAAAGATGAAGGAGAAGAAGAGAAGAGAGGATGAGAAGACAAGGTGAGGTGCTTGGGGGCTTGGGAGACAAGGGCAGCTACAAGAGAGGGGGTTCGGACCAAGCTAGGTGGGGGAAAAATGGTTAAGGCCAGCAGCCCTCAGCCAGGGGGGTTGCTGGCCTATATATAAAAAACAGTTGGTATCCGGCCTTGAAGCCCGGATACACTAGACACCATGTGTATCCGGCCTTCATGGCCGGATACATTAAGGTCTTCTTGTATCCGACATTCTATGTCGGATACAAGTGCAATTATTTCAAAAAATTAATGCTGCCACGAATCTGTCGGCAAATCCGCGCGAATCTACTGAGCGTATCTCTTGTATCTGACATTTAATATCAGATATTAATAATAAAAAGTGTATCCGACATTTATGGTCGGATACAAATCCGATATTTGTAGATTTGGTCCCTGGATATTCGCAAATTCACCTGATACACTTGGATATTCGCAGATTTGGTCCTTGCGAATTTTTGATTTAATCCCTGAGATATTTTGTATGTTTGGATATTCACGGATTGCCCCCTGATATATATTTCCTGCGCCTCTCGCCACGTGTGCAGTTTTCCGGTTTCTGTTGCTCGGAAATTTCGACAGCTCATATCTTCTTCATCCGGACTCCAATTTGAGCAAACTCAGTTGAATTAGAACCGTATCGGAGTCCTCTATCCAATGGGATAGGGCTAAGCACCTGATTTGGGATTTAGCAAAGAGTCAACTTTCGGCTCCCCCTCAAGTTTGACCGGCCTGCAGATCCTTCATCCGGGCTCGGATTCCAGCAAACTCAGTTGCGTTGGAACCGTGTCGGGATCCTTTATCTACTGAGATAAAGCAAGGCAGCCAATTTTCACTTGATCAAAAAGTCAAGTTTTGACCCCTCAGGGTTTGACTTTTTAGTTGGGTTTTGCATTTCGGGCACTTTCGAGAGCACAAAAATGAGGTGCTTACAACTGTGATACACTTATTGTCTATCAGGTCTTGTACGCCATGTCTTAGACCCTAGAAGTGGTTAGTGCTATGCCCTGGAGCACCAGAATGGTACTGGCATCGCTCTGCTACATTATAGCTTCTCGCATTAACCAGTCGAGGATTTGGGGGCTTAATTTGCACATACCCCTTCTTCAGTAGCGTTGGTAGTAACTCTGCTGGTGCATATGGTAGGGGTGAAGACCCTCCTCATTCTGACTTCCATTTCTTCTTTCGTTCTCCTCACTCCTTGGTAAACAGCCTGCCCCTAAACTTAAGGTGCCATTGCCTCTGGCCTCTAGGAGAAGTGGTATGGTGGAGCCGGCTGCACATAGTTGACTGCATGCGGTTCTTGCCTTCAGGGCTCTTATCCCTAATTTCTGCTCGCCTGCCCAGCCACTGGCCTTCTTGGAATGGAACTCTGCCCACTGCCGTTGATCGGGGCTCTTATCCCTAATTTCTACTCGCCTGCCCAGCCACTGGCCTTCTTGGAACGGAACTCTACCCACTGCCGTTGATCTTGCCTGCTCTCACTGCGTCCTCAATCCAATCTACTGTCAGGATTAGATCGTTGAAGTTGGACGTACTTTGCCCCAGTAGTAAAGTAAAGAATGGCTGCCCTAGTGAGGCAATGAACAGAGATGTCATCTCTTGCTCTAAAAGTGGTGGTTGCACCATGGTTGCCAATTCCTTCTATCTCTTGGCATACTCTCTCACAGAATCCTGGCTCTTCTTAGCCAACCTCTGTAGTTCTGCCCTGGTTTGAACTATCTGATTGTTCAGACGATACTGTTGGATGAAGACAGCTGCCAAGTCATTCCATATTTTGATTTTGGTTTTATCCAGACTCAAAAACCAAGTGTAGGCTACCCTAGTTAACGACTTCTGAAAGAACTGCACCATAATCCTTTCTTCCTTGGCATACTGGCACATGTCACCAGAATAGGATCTAAGATAATTCAACAGGCAGCCTGTGCCGTAGAACTGTTACAACTCAGGGCATCTGAATTTAGCTGGGAGTTGGATGTCGGAGAAGAAAGAAAGGCTCTCCATATTAGCCTTGCTTTGGACTGTGCTTGGCTAGAGTTGCTTCAAAAGGTCCTCACGCATGGCGGCCATCTGCGCCTTATTATATTCTTTGATCGCTTCCAGCCTTTCCTCAAACTGAGCCTCCTAGGTTCTGTACCAGTCCTCTTCGTCCTGTCCCAGTTGGACAGGAACGAACGGATCCTACTGTGGAGGGTGGCCTAGTATTGCCGCCTGAAATGGTGCTGCTGACAGTGGTTGTGGTGGTGCCATCAGGGGAGGATGCACTGGATATGGTTGCACCGCTTCTGCTTACGGCTGGATCTGCTGCTGCTACTGGGTGGCCAGCACTACTGGGGGAACTTGTTTCAATTCCTTTAATTTTGCCATTAGGTCCTGAATGATGGAACCCATGCTATTGATTTTCTGCTGTAGGTCATTGACAACCTGTGTCTGGCTAGATTCTGCCGGGTATTGCCCTGGTGGTGTCTGGTCTCCTTTCTGATCCATTTTGAGCCTCTGCCTCGATCTCGACAGGTACGGGCTTCTGGAAGCTATTTTGGTACCTGTTTAAAATAATTGCCGGGCATTAGTGCAGTTTTACACGAATTGGTCATGCAACTTTATTATTGAATTTGTTTATTTTCTCATGTTGTTTTTTCCTTTTCTGATGTGATTAGAATAACTGATCTATTTTAGTTGCCCAAAGGCAACAAAGGAAGAGAACCTAACTTTTATGAACGGATCTGTTTTAGGCACTTGGAGATGACTAGGAGAGAGAACCCGACTTCTGGAAGCTGATCTATTTTAGCCATTGGGAGGTGACCGGGAGAGAGAACCCTAATTTTGAAGAACTGGTCTATTTTGGTCACCTTAGTACGACAAGGGAAAAGAACCTTCATCACTAGGGTTATGGTTGAGCTCAATGTCACGGGGTTGGACCATGTTGGGTCTTTATAGGGGTGAGCAAAAGAGCAGCACCAGAGGTTGCCTCTACCAATCTCCGACTCAACCGTCGGCAGCTTCAGTGCCACAAGCTTCGGCTAGTAATACCAAGACGTTCCTTAGCCAATCTCCGACTCATCCGTTGGCGGCTTTGGTGTTGCAATCTGGGGTAGGCTATGCCAGGATGCTCCTCCACCAATCTCCAACTCATCCGTCGGTGGCTTCAGTGCCCTAAACTTCGGCTAGTAGTACCCGGACATTCCTCAACCAATCTCTGACTCATCCGTCGGCGGCTTTGGTGTTGCTATCTGGGGTAGGCTATGCTAGGATGCTTCTCCACCAATCTCTGACTCATCTGTCGGCAGCTTCGGTTCCCTAAAATTCGGCTAGTAGTACCCAGACGTTCCTTAGCCAATCTCCGACTCATCTGTCGGCGGCTTTGGTGCCACTACTTGGGGTAGGCTATGCCAGGACGCTCCTCCACCAATCTTCGACTCATCTGTCGGCAGCTTCAGTGCCCTAACATTAGGCTAGTAGTACCCGGACGTTCCTTAGCCAATCTCTGACTCATCCGTCGGCGGCTTTGCTGTTGCTATCTGGGGTAGGCTATGCCAGGACGCTCCTCCACCAATCTCTGATTCATCCGTCGGCAGCTTTGGTGCCCTAAAATTCGGCTAGTAGTACCTGAACATTCCTTAGTCAATCTCTGACTCATCTGTCGGTGGCTTTGGTGCCACTACTTGGGGTAGGCTATGCCAGGACGCTCCTCCACCAATCTCCAACTCATCCGTCGGCAACTTTGGTGCCCTAAAATTCGGCTTGACCGAATGATCTTGCGAAAAGATACAAACGGGTGTGATCTGAGCTCAAAGTCTTGGGTGTCCTTAGGTTTTGACCACTTGCTGGGCTTTACGATCTCGATGAGAGTGATGCATTCAAAGGAGTTCGATGGTCGCAGCCATGGGGAATTTGCAATCAGTGAAGGGAGATGGTCGGTCGGAGACCGAGCTGCCCAAATTTTGGGGCTTCAATTCAGATCACTCATCTTAGATTAAGTTCTTGTCTTGTTAAGTTCAAAGCAAATCATTTGATCAAAAGGGAATTCATGCTCAAATACAATTAAGAAGAGCCTGTCGAGGCTCGCAGTACATCAACATGTTTATCAATTACAAAAAAGCCAAAGCCTAGCTAGGTTGGTCATCATCATAGTGGGAGGACACATCTTGTCTCCTCAAGGCAAGCAAAAGCTTGTTCCGCAGGCGTCGGTCCTCCTCTGCGCACTTACACACTGAGTCCATTTCATGCTGGAGGGCCATATTGGCCTATCTACTCTCCCGTTCTGAATCCGCATAAACTAAATGGATACGGAAGTGGGTCTTGTAAAATCCCAGATTTTAGTAATAAATAAATCAATAGACTAATTGGTTAATAATATGTAGGAGATGAAATTTTAGTTCAACCTGGAGGAAATCAAGATGAACCGGAGATGATAGGAGAGCTTATATAAGGTGAGCTCCTGATTATTGACCAAATATAATTGTAATATAAATAATTGTAGTGTGCTATGATATTATTAGTAAGAATTTATTTAAGAATTAATTAGAAGTATAAGAATCAATAAAGGGAGTGGTCGAACCCAAGGAGAGTGGGTTGACCCGGAATTAGTTGGTTTAAGGATTAAAGGTTTGTTTGTAATTGGATTAAGGAAGGAGGGTATATAAGTAAAAGCCATTAAATAATAAACAAACCTAGTAGTGCATGGAGTTATTCATGTTGAGTTTAAAAACTCAAAATAGAAGAATAGCCGCACATCCTTGCTTGCTTCCTCTATTCTTCTCCTAGTTTCCTTGTGACTAAACCAAACCCTAAACAACTTGTTGGAGCCGTCATAGAGAAGGAAGAAGGAGGAGTTTCGTGCACAAGAACTCAGGTAAGAGCCAAATAGAAATAAGTTTCTGTTCTGGAGATTTGAGTATGTTTAAGAGTCTTAAAAGTGTGATTTTTGAACCAGATGAGATCAAGGCCTTCTGAGATCTATTGGAGAGTATTTGGGGTGATATCTTAGAGCTTTTAGAGAAGGTTTAAGTCCTAAAACCAGGTAAGTAGTCCCTTGACACTTGCATAAAATACAAATTCGTGTTTAGACGATATACATGGTTAATCGGTGATTTGATGCATTGTTTTTTGTTATTTATGATGTTTTAATTGTTGGGAATTGTTCTAGCATGTTTATAAAGTGTTTTAGAATGATTTAGAATGGTTTTTATGCATTGACTATTAAGTTGTGGAATTTTTGTTGAATTTCGCAAAGTTACTGATTTTTCACGAATCGGGTCGCTTGAGCAGTCGCTCTAGCGCCCTATGTATTTATTCCAAAACCCGAAAGCAATTTTACCCAGATTGAACTGTCGCTAGAACAATCACTCGAGCGACCTCCCCTAAAACAACCTATTGTTTAAGGCCGATCGAGCACCCTTGGCCGCTCGAGTGACCAGTCTGTCAGATTTTTGGAAATTAGCTTTTCAACCTAGTTTTTCACTATGAAAGTGTTTTTATCCAAATTTAACCTATGTACCATCAAGATTGGGGTATTTGGGAATTGTTTGCACTGGTGGATGTTTAAAATTCAATTTTATAAAGATTTTGGGTAAATGTTTCTAAAAATGCACTTTTACTTGATTCCATTGTTCCAAAAGATTTTACTTTTAACCAAGGTTGGTTTTGTGAGTTCATACACCTGTATTTGGTGATATGAAGGTATTTTGTGCATTGATGGAGTCGATACACATTCGGGACATACTGGCCCATTGAAACCTAGAGTTTTGGATATATGACTTGGTGCATTCTGTTTTGGTTTTTGGGTCACTGGTGTGACAAGGCTGATGCCTGATTTATTGTTTCCCACATGGGTGGATTTGGTGATACAGATAAGGTTCTGTATTTGGTGGGTGTTATTGAGAAGTATGTCCATTACCTTGGTTGGTTTTTCTCACTGTTGAGTGGGCTTAGCAGTTATATGGATCCATAGAATAGCTAGTAAGTAAAATGTGTATTAGAGGGGTTTGAATTCTGTGTCTGAGGCATTCCATCATCTCGAGGATGGTACCACTCCTGGATTGGTCGGTCGCACCGTTACCCACTCCTGGATTGGTTGGGCCGTACATGCTAACTCATGGTTGGGTTCTTCCGTTGGTGTTGAATAGCCAGACTGCAGGCAGCTGGTCCATCGTAATTCGGTTAGGTAGCATATTGGCACATGTCTACTCTCTTTTTTTTGATATACTATTTTATGAGTCCCATGAGGTGGACAAATTGTATTTCATTGTTGTCTTGAATCTTATTGTGATTTTTTGGATTAGGCGTTGCATATTTTATTGTGGTCAACTATTTGCATGACTGCTTACTGAGATGTTGTTTCTCACATTATTGTTTTATTGGTTTTGTTTTCAGATATTTCTAGAGAGGACGTTGCTGGGGTAAAGACTCCGGGGGATTACTATGATTACCAAGAAAAAGACTATTTCATTCCTGTGTAGGTCCAGGAGGACATGGAGAGATTTAGTTTTATTTTCTTAGGAATTCACTTTAGTATTTTATTTGAGGATTTTGATGTTATTTGAAGGATTATTAGTATTTTTATTCCACACCCTTGGTGGATGTTATTTATGTTATTTAGTTGAACCCTTTCCAGACTTTATAGATGAAATGATAATAGATTATTTTGGTGGTTTAATTCTGTGCTTTCTGAAAGATGTTTTTATTTCCGCACTTTGATATAATAAATGAAATTGTTTAAGTCTGAAATAGTTGTTTTGGGCTATTTTCCCTAATGAACCAGATTTAGGTTTATGTGTTTAAATAAACCTGGATCCAGGGCGTTACAGGTCTCCTGCAGTTTGGCTACCTTATCCTTGTATGTGTCAGGGGGCGGAACTAGAATGGCACTAGAAGTGATGGGTTGAAGAGGCGGGGGGCCGTCGTGGCCAAATTCCTGGACCATCCACTGTTCATACTCTTGAAAGTGGGATTTAGAGAATATGTCCTCCTGGTGCACGCGCACAGTCCTCCACTTTGATAACAGTTGCTGCCTCAGCTCCTTGGTGAGTGGGCTAGTCAAATCATCCGTATCGTCCTTGAGCGGGATTCCCTACTGCTTCCCAAACTGTCTCAGAACCCGAATCGGATAGTATAGCACGGCATGGGTTAGGCCCATTAGGGCAAGGCACCTCCTGTTTTTGAAGGCCAAGATGGGGGTGTAGGTAAAGTTGAAGGTACCCCACCATCTGATTCCTGTATCTCCATTCAGTTGGAGAAAGTGGTTCAACCAGTCCTTACAGGTGGGTAGGTCTGGGTAGATCTCTCTTCGGCCCATCCATGTGATATTGTCACGGACTAGTCCATAGTGTGCACTGATGGGTTCTGTAACCATCAGGTGGTCTTGCAGCCAAATGTGGAAAAGGGGAGTGCACCCTTGAAACCTCCAGGTTCCATTTTTGGACAAGGTTAGGGAGTGAAACAATTGAGTAAGGATCAGCGGCATGATTCGGTACCCTACTGAGAGTTGGTCCACAATTTCCATGAGGGCCAAATTAATGGTGTCTCGCCCGGTTGGAAATAAGATTTGCCACAGAACCACGAGGGTGAAGGTGTCATATCATACACAGGGTCTTTCTTGATTTTTGTTTCTTATCTTTCAGCAAGGAAGGTTTTGGAGACCCTCATGAGTGACTTGTCACCTCCCAAAGTTTGGAATTCCTCCCTTGAGAGGCTGAAGAAAGTACAAGCTTCATTCTTGTAGCTATCCTTGAGATTTGGCCGAGCGGATTCTCCATGGTCGCTAAATCGGAGGAATAAGTCAAATTCCTCAATTGTGGGAGCCAGTTCATTGGTCCCGAATCGAAACACTAACAATTGGGGATCCCAAAAGTGAAGCTGCTTGGATCATATCCCAATTTATCAGCACGTTTAGCAAGGACAGAGTTTGTCCCATATGGTATCGTGTCTCCCACTCAATCTGCTCATCCCCTTGGAGCTGTCTTGTCTAAGAGCGGATCCAGGGGTATCCCAGGCGCACTTCTCTATCCTAGGGAATCTGGTTCACTCATATGAGGATGAAGATGCCATGCCAACTATCCAACCGAAATTCCAAGTCACTTTAGGGTTCCAAACTAGAGCTCTTAATCAGTCTAAAGCATGCATAAGAAAGTGCAGAAATTAAGTAAAAGGGATGAGCATCACCATTTTTTCACAGTTTTCCCCCCATAATTTGGCAAAGAAGTAAATAAATTAAAGACAATGTAGAATTTAAATCTAGGCACACAAGGTGTGTGGTTGTAAAGGTTAGCACCAATCGAGGCGTGACTCCTAGACATACTTGTGTAGCGAATCACATCCAAGTCCTGATCAGTCTTTTGTCTTTCATCTACTTTCGGTGTCAAACCGCCACAAAACTTACAACTTGCCATTGAGGGTGAAATTTACATGATATTTACAAAATCTGCAAAGAATTCATCTTTAGGCTATTGGGAGCCCAAAAGAAGGGTACACATTGCTTCAAAGGTAGGTGGGCTAAATTCCTAGGTCTGGGGTTTTGTGCCCCTGTTCTGTTCTGGCCTGCTTTCATCTGATTGTCTAATTTAGCCGGCTTTCATCTGCTCAAAAGGACCGATCTGGACTTAGGGTGCTTCCAACAGACTCAATGGGTCGAGGCCCACGGCTCACAGGACTCAATGCATGGATCTAGGGTGGTTTCCCTGATCAAAGTTAGGTTAGCTTCCTAAATTAGGGCTAAGGCAGCCCTTGATCTAGGGTTTACTCATTTTGATGCAAAAAGGTGGGGGTTGCTACCCTTGATGGGCTCTTGGATTTTAAATTGATTTTACTACTCTTATATCATCATTCACGCACATTCAAAGAATCGCGGTTTGTTCAGACGTAATAGGTGAGAAAGGATACCCAGCTCGAGACATACCCTTACAAGCGTCTGGACCAAGTACTAGACCCTCGCGTACCACGACAAGAAACCAGTGGCGCTATAGGAATCCAGAAACCTAGGGAGATGGGTTTACCTTGCTTTCCCCTGCAAGCCACGGGAGCGTAAGGCTAATACCATCCCAAAAGTTTGTTTATAGGAATCAGAAGGGTGGCTGCTAGAGAAATCTAGGTTTTAGTAGAGAAGATGCAGTATCCGAGTTCCATATCTCAAGTTGGTTTGGATCATTCACGCATGTGTGTACGTGGCTTCACATGGGCAAGGTGCATGCCTTGGGACAATCGAAGTCACCACTGCCTGAGAGGTGTAGGCAGACACAATGGTGCCTAACCGGGCTAAAACTTATTGGTCTGTAGCTTATTTAGAGATTTGGGTAAGTTCTCGGTTACGTCCGAGGAAGTCCGAAGTCACCCTGGCCCACTTCATCAGTCTGACAGGTCCCTCGGGTCTCCATAGTTTGAGCCAACTCAGTCTCACCCTGTTCCTAATCCAGCATGTACTTTTGTTTGGTCTGAGTGGGGACCATTGAAGGTGTAGGTCCCCTTTATTTTAATTGATTTTATCTTTTTAGCCTTTTTAATGAAGTGGGTCGGGTATGGGCCCCGTTGGAAGGCCCATTGGATATCAAGCTGGGCTTTAGTTAAGCCCAAGGCCCATTAGGGTTATTGGTAACCCTATTATTGGATTAGGTTATTTGATTTTGAGTTAATTAAATGTGCTAATTAACTAAGTGGGTTAAGTCTTTTAGGCCTAATGGGCTTGGTGGCCCATGGGTAATCATCCAAGTGGCCTAGGAACCATTTATAAAAACAGGCTTGGGTTTGGGACGGACTGGATGTGGGCCCCGTTGGAAGGCCCACAATGCCTTGATGGGTCCAAATGGACCCAAGTCTAAAAAATAGGGCTTGAGTTAACCCAAAAGACCATTTGGTTCAGATTACTTAAAAATCAAGCGACACTGGGTCAAGAAAAATGGGTTCTAAGGGTCAAATGGGTCTGACCGCATACCCTGTGCGGATCCGACCTGATTTCCAAAAATGGCCAAAGCGGCCATGGGGTCTCATTCACCGGCTTCCCAGGAGGGTTCACGATTTGCAATGAGCTCTAGAGTGAGCTCACAATGGGTCAAATGCTTTCATTTGGCTTAAAACTCACACTTTCATCATATGCCTTAAACCAATCAATGAACAAGTAAAAGAACTAAACATACAAATATGATCTTGCATGAGGATGATGATGGGAGGCACCCAAAATAATAAATGAAATGAGACATTTATAGGATCAAAGATGCTTTGAAAGTGAGTTTAAAGTACGTATTATTGGACCAAGTAAATATGTAATCTCATGTAGATATGACGTTCAACTCCTAAAGAAGAAACGTTAACTACTAATAGTGAGAATATGTGAAGTGGAATAACATCTACTATTAGCTGTATAAGATAAAAGAAAGATGATCAAAAGGACTTTAAGAAAACTATTTCTATATGTACATGATGCTTATTATTCTTTGTTCATAAAAAATAGTATACCAATATAAATATATAGACATGCATGATTAGATGAATGTGAAAGTGCTTTTGTGTGTGTCTATGGATGTGTGTGAGGAATATGTAAAACAAACATACATATACAATGACAAATAATCTATCCTAATTGAAAGGAAAGAGGGAAGAGAGATTTAAGGGTACATTAGATTGAGATAAAGAGGACAAGCCCCTCTTGAAAATAGAGACAAATCAGCAATAAAAATAATGTACAATAATCTACATAAGACTTACTTTATAGAACAAAGATCCTCCTCCTCCCATTTTTCATATGGAGATCCCCTCCTTACCAAAGGGATCTCATAGCATGCACAATAGGAAAAAGTGGTTATAAAATGTAGCAAGGAATAAATCTCAGAGCAAGTAAAACAACATATCTTCAAAAGACTTTATTTTGATATATATAAAATGAGATACAACAAATTTACTTACCCTAGTATTACCTTCCTCTTTGGAACTGATGTGGTCCCCTAAATGATGTATACAACAGCCTTGAGAGTCCTCTTTTAGGCTTCAAGAATGATCTTTTTGGTCCTCAAAAGGGTTAGAAGAGTCAAAAGGGTGAAAGGGATGGTCTAAAGGGTAGAATAGGAATTTAAAAGAGGTTGAAGGGTTGAAGAAGGGTTTGAAAGATCACTAGTTGCAGGGAGACAAGTGGGGACGAAGGGTGGCCAACAAGCTTCAGCAATGGGGGCTGGCGCCCCGATTTATAGACAAACTTTCCGTATCCGCACTATAAGTGCGGATTGGCTTGATCCGCACTATAAGTGCGAATCGTCTTGATCCGCATTATAAGTGCGGACGAATTTAGCATATGCGCAATCAGATCGAATCTGCCAACTGTCGCTAGCTGGCAGTTCGGATAAGATCAAATCCGCACTGTATGTGCGGACGTGGCCCGTCCGCACATACAGTGCGGTTCGCACGTTTTTTAAATGCCAGATTTCAAACCTTTTTTCATTTTGGTTAATTCTTCAAATCTTATCCATTTTTAAACGATATTATCCGAATTTTATATTTATTTAAATTATATAAAAAAATTAAAAGAAAATTTATTTAAAGAAAAATTATTATTTTGTTCAAGATTTTTATTTGTTTTGTCCTTTTCTGCTCTCTTACCACGTGGGTAGTTTTCATGAAACTTTGACTGACCATAACTTTTTCATTTGGTGTCCGATTTTAGCAAACTTAATGGCATTGGAATCAGGTCGAGATTCTCTTTCCACTAAGCTAAAGTTTGGCAACAAATTCAAGTTTTTAGCAAAAGGCCGAAACTGCTCCCCGGAAGACAGTTTTGCTTATAACTTCTTATTCGGGACTCCGATTCTAGCAAACTTAGTTGTGTCAGAATCGTGCCAGGATCCTCTATCCAATGGGATCAACTTGGGCAGCTGAATTGGGCTTGAGCAGAAAGGCAATTTCTGCTCTCCACAAGTTTGGCCGGCTCATAACTTCTTCATCTGGACTTCGATTTGAGCGAACTCAGTTGCGTTGGAATTGTGTCGGAATTCTCTTTTCAATGGGAAGAAGTTTGGTGGTCAATTTTCAATTGATCAAAAAGTCAACTGTTTGACCCCTTCAGGTTTGACTTTTTTAATTAAGGTTTTCATTTTTTCATTTCCGGGGGTGCAAAAATGAGGTGCTGACAGCTGCCCCTCTTTGCCAGAGTCACCTTGGGTATGAACGGCAAAGAAGAAGAAGAACCTTATTTTTACGCTTTGCATTTCAATCAACATGGTTGACGAGCTCAATTCCTTAAATGATTTCAATGAAAGAGGAAATGTCAATCGGCATGCCCACTTCCCGGCTTGAAAGCCTCCCTACCCTTCTTGGGTATTTTTGGGGAGTGGGTCCTCAACATTTAGTTTAAGTTTTTGAAAAGGGAGATAAGATTGGTTTTGAGCTCACCAGCCTGTTTCAACGTTGATGCAAGAGGCTTAATAATGTTCTTTCTTCTTGTTAGTTCCATTAAAGCTTTTAGGTGATTTCAGTTTTGACTTCTTTTGCTCTTTTTAGATTTGGGACTTATTAGAGTTTTTTTTTTAAGGAATTTGGCCAGACTAAGGTTAGGACTAAGAGTGAGGGTAAGAGGATGGGCGGAGGCTCTCTCGCTGCTGTCCATCATCCTGGGGGACCACGCACGTCTTCTCTTTCTATTTACAAAAGTGGGAAATCAAAAATTACAAAGTGGGGCGAATCCGCCCAGCAGTTCTTCATCTTGTTTTCTTTCCTTCAGATATTGCCAGGTTCACCGCTTCTTTCTGCTTCTACAAAGGTCAGCATTTGGAGTGCCTTTTTGTGGCTCCTTTGTGATGAGGTAGAGGTTTCTCAATTTGGAACGGCTCTGCTTGGGGAATTAGTGGAAAGCCTCTATCACCTTCCTCTCCATACAACTTACTTCTATCAAGTGAAGGTTGAGCACGCTTGTCGGGGTTCTTGCTGTAAACTCCGTTGGGGAATTAGAACAAGAGACTCCACTGGTGAGGTCCGTTGATGATGTAATAATTCTCCCATAATCGTAACTCTTGCTGGAGATTGGGGTGACATGGTACTTCCATATTCTAGCAACTCCGTGGGGATCTGAGGAGCTCTAGGAGCGATGCTTCTCTGGGGATGTGGTAACCATGACATTTTCCTCTATTTTCAAAGATTCATTGGGGATTAACAAGGAAATGCCCTACACCTTTGGGGACCTAGGGAATCTTCGTTTCGAATTCAATCTCCACTAACACACAGGCTGACTAAGGATTGGGTGAAAGAGCTCCACTGGCGATTAGAGGAAAGTGTTCTACCGGGGGTCGAAAGAAGGGACATCTGCTTCCTTCCTCGGAGTTCTGCTCTTGTTTTTGCGTTGCGCTCACTTCTTCCTTTGTCTGCGCCTGTGAAGGAAAGAGGAATAAAATATTAGTCACTGATCTACTAGGGAACATATACAAGGTTTATTTTTCTTTGATTCCTTTTGAGCCTTTTATTCATCACAGCCGGAGATGGTTCCCATCAAGGTAATGGACTCGTCTCCTTAGGTTAGTAGTATCACTGGGGAATACAAAAATGGTTAAGCAAAACAATTACAGAAAAACACAGACGTGTCAGTGTGTGCTTGTGCCTGCATTTATCACAAAGGTCAGTCCTTAGACCAAATGAGACTTGGTGTGCTTGGTATTTTCAGTAATATTATCATCACGAGCCATTGTGAAGTGCTGACTCAAACGCAGCCTGCCAGTCTGGACCCTTCAGATCACCTTTCTGTCTAGACCCAGTGCACTATTCATTTCCATTTCTCCCCTTTTTCTGCATTCCCTTTTTCTAGGTAATCGAGACTTGACCACTGCTTTTTAGCCATGACTGACCCTTTCTGCACACAGCGCCCTTTTTCGGGTTTTCACCATGTTTGATCTTTCAAGGAATATTGGATTCCATCATCACCAACGTATGCAGATTCGATTGTTCTGCTTTATGATCATCCTTCTTAGGATTTGAGAGGTCTTAGAGATGGGACGAAACGTAGGCTTAGTTTAGGTTTTGGAAAGAAGGTTGGTGGCTCAAAAAGGCTTTGACATTCTGGGCTTGCACATCGTCCTTCCATTATTGTTGATGGGGCTTACATCCTGGTTTTCTTTTGTACCTTTTTTGTTAGTGAGGTACACATTTTCCATTTTCCTTTATTTTTCTCTCTTCTTTTTTTTTTCTTTTTGCAATCCCTTTTTGCCTTTTCTTTTGCAATTTCTTTTTGACAATTCTTTCTTTTCCTTTTCTTTCTTTTTCTTTTTCGAGTCTTTTTGGGGCCAGGAATGCCCAGTTTGATGTATAGGACACATGCACTAGGTTGAAAAGAAGCATTTGAGGTTCAAAGTGTCTAACTAAGGGAGAATTTTGGGGTGATTGTAAAGATTTATGGTTTAAGGGGGAGTCAAAGATGGCCTCTCGACATTTCCCAATCGGAATATGTAAAACCCCGAATTTTCCTTAAATAATAAATTAAATTAGTAGATAATATTACTGAGAGTTATGATTGATGGAAATATTTTATTATTGTAAGGGGTGATCAATTTAGCGGAGATCCAGAATTAGATGCAGATCTGACCGTCCGATCATGAGATATCGAGGTATGTATTCTAATTGGGCAAGGTGTATAGGAGAGTTTGCATGGGAGATGCATGGGATCAGAAAGTATATATAGGTATAAAATAACCTAAATCGTATACCTTGTATTGTCGCTCGTATCATTCAGCCACAAGCGACGAACATTGAGCGACCGAGAAGAGAAGAAGAAGAAGGAGGGAGGAAGACCGGGTTACCTTGCTCTGAGTGTTGCTTTGCAACTGTAGAGAGATTGGAGGGTTGCTGTTCAGAAGAGAAGAAGGGGAACGCACGTATAAGAGGTAGGTGACACCGTTTTGCTTTCAGAAATTGGATTTTCCTTCGTTTAATCGCAAACGCATGTTTCTATTATATGTATTGGTGTATTTAGCTAGATAAGCATGTTATAAATACATTAGAATGAGTTTAGACGAGAAAAATCATGATTTAGAACTGTTTCTGCTCGATTTTGTATGACCGCCGACCTCGACTGTACTCGGCGATCATCGGCACTCCTCGGCGCTAGTTATAAAATTTAGGACGCCGGAGACCGCGAGACGACGGACCGCGGGCGCTCGAAATTGAACTACCACTAACTAGGGACCGCCAGGGCGATCTTGAGCGATCCTAGGCGCTCTAAGCAGAAATTCCAGATTTTCATAATTTCGAACCTAATTCAATTCTAAACTATTTTTAGACAATTTTAATGATTAATTAAAGTATTTTAAGACCAAAATAAACTATCTAAATCCCTGTTTTACAGAAAAATAAATTAGGGAGATATTTAGAACATTAGTTGCCAAGTTTCAAAGGTAATTGAGAAATGTGATTTTGGAAAAGCCTAACTACACTTTGATTTTCAAAACACCTCTAAATGACATTATAAATCAAAATACATTCTAAAGAGAATTCAGAATTCAGATGAACGAGTATTGAAGTAAATGTACAGATATAACCATTATATGCCGCTAGGCACTAAACCTTATAGAAATATGATACTTTAGGGAATTCTTGGAGTCTAGTGGGCATAGTTGGTTATGGATCCAGAGTCGTGGCTAGATAGCTGAGGGATATGTCATTTGGGTTGAGTTTCTCCTATATGCGACGCGCTTCCTTTGCAAGTTAGTTTGTCTGGGAAGGTCCTATGTCCGGAGGGACACCCCGATGAGCCGCTGGTGATTCCTTGTATATGTGGATCAGCGACCATCTCCATGTATTGATTCTGGTTCTGCATGCTGGTGGTACATGCCAACTCTAATGGGTACGTGTGCAATAAGTCAGTGACTACGGCTCTTGTCTAAGCTGCGCTGCATGGGACTTGAGTATCATTAGTAGCATTGCTCCTAAGTCGCACGGTGGTATAGCAATTGGTTGAGAATCATCTCAAAAGGTTTATCTATCTTTGTGAGTCCTACAATGACACTGAAATCATAACACTTGGTATTATTATTGTATACATGCGGAAGGCATGTGATTGAGATATTGGTCGGATGTGACTGCTTAGTACATCCTGGCAATGTGTGAATTATGTTACTGATTTGACTATTGGATTCTTATATTAAAACTTGCTAAAATTCATCTCTAGAACTGTTTATCATATTGTTTTGTATTCATGAATGATACAAATGATTATACGAGCCTGCTTAGTCGATATTGCTTAATCGTGCATGAACTGTTACTTTACTTATATTAACTGTTTAATCATGCATGTGTTACCTACTGGGATATTCGTATCTCACCCTACTTTTATTCCATTTTTTTCAGCTGATACGCGAGAGGGGGATCTCTTAGACTCCCAGGGAGAGATAGCTGAGTATTCACCGGAGGATTACTATTATCCAGATCTTGTCTGAGGTGGATTAATGCTATAGGCTTAGTACATTTGATTGGACTATTATTATTCATTGGGTTGATGTATTGAGAGATGAGAGAGATAGTACCCAGTTATTTTACCAGACTTTGATATTACTGATTGATGGTCAAGCTTTATGTTCAGTTGAGGATTTTGATCTACACTTCCGCACATACTTGTTTCCGCAACTCTGATAGTATAATAAGAGAATGGATTTTAAATTCTTTGGTCTGGTATGTTATTGATGGTGTATTTGATATAGGCCAGTAACACCTCGGATTTGGTTGTTGAACTAAATTGGGGTTGTTACAGTAGCGATCCGGGTTCGAGTTTGGTGCCGGTTTGCACTAACCCGGGTTCGGGGCGTTACAGAATAATCTCAATCATAATACAGTTTGACTGCATCTGCATTTATTGGCTCAGGAAAGATAGCTCCATCCATCTCTTGTAGGATCAGTGCTCCTTTGGACATAACTTTGTAAACTACAAATGGCCCTTCATAGTTTGGCTTGAATTTCCCTCTATTGTCTTCTTGGTGGGGGAAGATTCTTTTCAAGACAAGGCCCCCTACTTTGAAGGGTCGTGGCTTTACTTTCTTGTTGTAGGCTCGTGCCACTCTCTGCTGGTAAAGTTGGCCATGGCACAAAGCCTTGATTCTCTTCTCATCTAACAAATGTAATTGGTCAAATCTTGCTTCTTCCCACTCGATATCACTGTGTAAGCCCCCGAATTTTCCCAAATATTAAAATAAAATAATAATTAATATTCATGAGGATTATTATTGATGGAAATAATTTATTATTGTAGGGATATCATTATTAGTGGAGATCAGGAGTTTGGCGTCGGATCGAGAGTTATCGCGGTAAGATTAATATTTTAAAGCAGATGTATTTTAATTGGGTAAGTGTGTGGTGTTTAATGCGTGCTTGTTGCGTGGGATCGTATGTATATAAATAAGTATAGTATTAACCCTAGCAGATACGGTGGTCATACCTATTGCTTTTGTATTCATCAGCCGCAAGAGAGAGAACCCATGACCGAGAGCGACCAAGGAAGAAGAAGAAGAAGAATGAGGGAGGGAGAACCAAGTTTTTACTTGTTCTAAGGCCTGTCTTGCAACCGTGAAGAGGTGTGAGTGCTGCTGTTTAGAGAAGGAAGAGGAGAACACACGATCAGAGGTAGGTGACACTCGGTTTATCGTTCGTTTTGTGTTCCTGGGTTAATCTATTCGTGTTGAATGTTTTTATGTTGTAAAAATATGTATTTAGTTTATTATTAACCTTATATGTATGTTAGAATCACGTAGAACATGAAAAATCAGATTTTTCACAATCGATTTGATGATTTCGATAGAGCGCCGACCTTGCCTATGCTCAGCGCCCCTCAGCGTCGGTCGGCGTTCGTTATAAAAATTTGAACGCCCAAGACCACTTACTGACAGGAGGTTAGAGTTCGAATTTTAACTACCATCAACTTGGAACGCACAGGCGCTCCTGAGCGCCCAGTGCAGAAAAATCCAATTTTTTCCAAATTTAATTCCTGATTCAATAACAAACCATTTTTAATCAATTTTATTAATTAAAGAAGATGTTTTTAAGTCGAATTAAATTACCAAATACCCTGTTTTACAGAAAAATAATTAGGGAGTTATTTTAGAATATTAGTTGCCTAAATTTGAACTTAATAGGAAATTCTAAGCTTTTGGACAAATAAACTTTATAAATGGGGATAAATAACCAAGAGATATTATTACACATACCATAAACCAGATTTCTACAAATAGAGACTTTATATCAAAAACCCAATCCAGTTAAACTAACTTTGATAAATTTTAAGTATCAAAACTACTAAACTTCAATGGAAACACTTCACACTAGAAACCACCTTATAGATTCAATCTTGGAGAAAGAATCCCCTTGAACACCTTTAGGCTTGATTACTTAATTAAATGGGATTAATCTAATTTCTCTCTAATAAATAGTAAGTAGCTTGTTTACTTTATATGACTACCTTTAAACTTTACATAACCTTTAAATTGCTTCAATCGATTCCACCACTACCTTTAATCACTTGGGTCTTCTAATACTTTAATTATCACATAATTAGACCCAATTATTGTGACTACAAACTAATGAACTAATTTTGGAACAAGGTTGGGATTACCGATTGATTAGGATCAAGCTATTATATATTTAAATATAATTTGGACTGTGGATCAAATGCCATGATGGCAATAAGAGATTCGTTCCATCTGCGGATGAGATTTGATTACCTCCTGCGGGAGAAATGAGACCTCTTGTGGGGGGTACCTTAGCTATATAAGGGGTTATACCTTAGGTATAGAAGTGGGGTACCTGAGGTATACTTGAGAGGTTATTTGGGTATTCTTGGGAGATACTTAAGGTACACTTGAGAGGTACCTTGGGCATTCTTAAGAGTTACTTTGAGTATTATTAGAGGATAATTTGGGTATATTTGGGAGGTACCTTGGGTACTCTTAGGAGTTACTTTAAGTATTCTTGGGAGTATTTTGGGATATACATGGGTATACACTAGTGTTATTCGGGAGGGTACCTGGGGTAAACTTTGGGGTACCATGGGTATACTCGGGAATTACTCTAGGTACACATAAGTCTAATTTTTCAGAATTTGATTTCCAATTCATTTAAGCTAATTGGAGAGTATCTTAGACAATTGGAATTGAGAAATAACATTAATTAAACTTACCTCAATAACCTTCATAAAGTTCAATTGATTTCTCTAAATCCTCAAGAATAATCCACATTTACCTCATCTTCATAACACAAATACTTATTAGTCTAATGATCACACTTTAGATAATTAATCTTAATAATTAAGATATAATCCGGGTCGGGGTTTTACATTCTACCTCCATGTGTACTGTGTATGAGAGCATGCATGCTCATGTCATGGCCCATAGCATATTTCTGGGTCTCCAAGTGGTTAGGATTCCGTTGACCTGTATGCTTGCTGTTCCATGAATTCAGAAGCCAAGGTAGGGACTCCTTGGTCCCTGCTTATCTGTTGCATGCGATTCAAATGGGAAGAGGCAAACCTTAAGCCTTTCCCCCCTCTTCACTTGAACCCTAAAATCAAATAAAGGGACCCACACCACTAAGGTGGTCCCACCAGACTTAACCAAGTGTGTATTCTGACTTAGGATCCAGGTGAGTGAGAATTGAGTTGACTTGTAACCAGGAAGATCTGAGGGACCCGTCAACCGACGGGGCGGACCGAGGTGTTTTAGTACTTCCCTGAACCATAATCGAGACCCACTTAGAATCTCAAGCCGCAGACCAAATTAGACCAGCTTAGGCACCCAGGTGTCCGCCTGCACCCAATCAGGCGGTGGCGACTCCTTTTTCCCGCTGGACCCTTTTAGGAGGCACGCGCACTCCCGCGCGCCTCGCCCGTGCAGCGTTACGACGTGCGCATAGTTGGGAATAACTCTACCGATGCATAGGGCAAGGGAGTGAAAACCCGCTTCATCCTGACTTCCATTTCTTCCCTCGTCCTTCTTACCCCTTGGTAAGTGTCAGCACCTCATTTTTGCACCCCCAAAAATGAAAGAATAAAACCCTAATTGAAAAGGTCAAACCTGAAGGGCTCAAAAAGTTGACTTTTTGATCGAGTGCAAATTGACCACCAAACTTCATACCATTGGAAAGAGGATTCCGATACGGTTCTAACGCCACTGAGTTTGCTCAAATCGGAGTTCGGATGAAGAAGTTATGGGCTGGTCAAATCTGGAAATAGCAGAAATCGGCTTTCTGCAGAACTCCGAATTAGCTGCTTAATTGGATATCAGCAGAAAGGGCGCATCGACACGACTCCAACGCAACTGAGTTTGCTGGAATCAGAGTCCCGGATAAGGAGATATGAGCAAAACTGGCTCCGGGACGCGAGTTTGCACTTCTGCTAAAAAGCCTGAGTTTGCTGCCAACCTTTAGCTTAGTGGATAGGGAATCTCAACCTGATTCCAACACCACCAAGTTTGCTGAAATCGGATGTCAAATGAGAAAGTTATGAGCAGTTAAAAATCTCGGAAAATCTGCACACGTGGCAAGATTGAAGAAAGGACAAAAAATAAAAATCTAAGAATAAAATAATAATATTTTGTAAATATCTAACAATTAAACTAAATCAAAAATAAAATAGAAAAGACATGTGTCTTCTAACAAACCAATCTTAAAGAATAAAATAATATTAAAACTTAAAGAATCTTAAGATTAAAATAAATAAAAAATAAGGAAAAAAATACTAACCACATTTGTAGAATAAGATGATGTGGAGAGATAAGAATAAAAAATATTTACATTTTGGTTATGTCAAACAAGAAATTAAAATTCAGTCAAAAAAGTGATTAAAATTCAATTTTAGGACAAATTTTCAACTATAAAAGGGAGGCCACCCCCCATTCCATTCCAAGGATCAAACCCCTTCTCCTCTCTCCCTTTTGCTCTCTCCTTCACTCACCCCTCCCTTCTCTCTCCCTCCTTGATTTCCAATCAAAAGAGGCTGGCCTCCCTTTAGCTCTGTCCTTTTTTTTCTCTACGTCCAACCCCTGCCCAAACTCTGCCCCACTCAAAACCAAAACCCAAAATACCCTTGGATTGCACCATCCCCCTTTCCATTTCATTCCTTTCAACCCAGAAGTGGGGAATCCCTTTTCAAATCCATTCTTGGAATTCTACGAGGGTGCGGAAGTGCTGCCGAAATCATCGGAGAACCATCACCTGTCAAAAACAAGAAAGTAACAGTAAACAGTAGGTTGTTTCATTCAATACATATCAAGTTTCTTTTCTTTTCTTTTCTTTTTAAGCTTGATTTATTATTTGTTTTATTACTTATTTCTCACCTCCATTTGCTTCTAATGTGTACGATACTGAGCATCTCATGTTGAAAACAAGATCCAATTAAAGGGTGAAAGGAGAGAATTTTGTCGAGGATATAATGAGCAAAAGTCATCTAAGATAAGATGTCATTAGTCCTTGAAAAATAAAAAGAGACAAATCATCCTCTTGCCAACTTTCTATCTTCGCGAGCAAAGGTGAATACGTGGTTATGATCATAGCAAGATGGTAAAAGAATCTCTGGTGCCTCTCTTGATTCCCATGCAAAGAATGACTACATGAAGAGCAAAGGAAAAAGGAAGAAGAAAAGAAAAAAAATATGACTAAGAAAGGAGCTTGTGTGTTGCTGTGAAGATGCTAAAAATCCCGACGGACGTCGCCGGACCTCCCTGAAAAGCAAACGAAGCGATCCCGGCCGAAATCGGAGCAAAACAGCAAATTCGGGCAAAAACCGCATACTCAGGGCGGTCTGGACTTGACCGCACTTGGTATGCGGTCTGGTCTAAACCGCACTGCATCTACGGTTCAGACCAGACCGCATAGTAAATGCGGTCAATTCGATAAACAACCAAAAATTATTTTTTTTTGACCCGGTTGGATCCAAATCCGACCCGAATTGGTTTTGGCCCGACCCTATGAGTAATTTGGACTGTTTTAAGTCCACTTTTGGACCATGGGCCTAGATGGGCCCACCAAGGCATCCCCTGGGCCCACCTATAGGGCCCACCTTTGACCAGCCCAAACCAGGCCCGTTTTTAACAAATGGGCCCAAGGCATCTGACCCTTGGTTAATGGGCCAAATCCAAGCCCACTAAGCCCTTAGCATGTTTAATTTAATTAGATAAATAACCAAAATGGGTTACCCAATAACCCTGCTGGGCTCAAGCCCAACCTTGGCAATCCATGGGTCTTCCAACGGGACCCGCCTCCGACCCACTTCGCCTAAATAAGAAGATAAAATAAAATAGAAAGGGATCCACACCTCCAGAGGGTCCCACCAGACCAAACCAAGTGGCATGCTGGCCTAGGAAAGGTGAAACTGACTCAAAAACTAGGGAGACCCGAGGGACCTGTCAAATCGACGGAGCGGGCCAGGGTGTCTTCGGACTTCCCTGGACGTAACCAAGAACTTACCTTGAATCTCTAAAAAGCCGCAGATCAGTAAAAATAGACTTGTATAGGCACCCCTTGTGTCTACCTGCACCTCTCAGGCAGTGGCGACTCCAAAATAGTCCCGAGGCACGCGCATCACCACGTGCGCCTCGTCGTACAACCGATTTTAGGTGCGTATAGTAAGCAACCGGCTCAGTCCCTTGGGGTGTCATTACCTCTGGTCCTTGAGAGAAATGGTGGGGTTGTGCAAGGTACACATAGTTGACCGCCTGCTATTCCTGCCTCCTGGACTCCTGCCCCTGGCTTCTACTGGCTTGCCCAGTTGCCGGCCTCCTTGGTGCAGAACTCTGCCCACTACCGTCTATCTTTTTTGCCCTCACTGCGTCTTCAATCCGATCCGCAGTCAAGATTAGGTCGTTGAAGTTCGATGTGCTCTGCCCCAGCAGCAAAGTGAAGAAAGGTTGACCCAATGATGCAATAAACATGGATGTCATCACCTGTTCTAACAACGGCGGCTATACCAATGCTACCAATTCCTTCCAGCGCTTGGCATATTCTCTTACTGACTCCTGGCTCTTCTCAGCCAGCCTTTGCAATTCTGCCCTAGTCTGTTCGATCTGACTGTTCAAGCGGTATTGCTGGATGAAGACGGCTGCCAGGTCATTCCATGTCTTGATTTTGGCCTTGTCTAAACTCAAAAACCAGGAATATGTAGCCCCAGTTAATGACTTTTGGAAAAACTACACTATGATCCGTTCTTATTTGGCGTAATGGCACATGTCGCCTGAGTACGATCTTAGGTGGTTTAATGGGCACCCGATGCCATCAAACTGGTGCAGCTCAAGGCACTTAAACTTAGCCGGGAGTTGGATGTCCGAAAAGAAACAGAAGCATTCCAGGGTAGCCTCACTCTGCACCGTACTAAGTTGGAGCTGTTTGAGTTGCTTTTTCAGGGTGGCCATTTCTGCCCGGTTCTCTTCCCTTACTGCCGTCAGCTTCTCCTCAAACTGCACCTCTTGGGTTCTATACAAGTCTTCGTCGCCCTACCCCAGATGGATAGGTAGAAACTGATCTTTGTTGTGGAACATGAAATGGTGCTGCCGGTGGTGGTGGTGGTGGTGCCAAGGGAGGGGGATTTATCGGACGCAGTGGTGGCGCCACTTCCACTTGTGGCGGGAACTGTGGCTGTGGCTGCTGGGCGACTGGTACCACTGGCGGGACCTGCCTCAATTCTCTCAGTTCTATCATCAATTCCTAGATGATGGAACTCATGATGTCCATTTTCTGCTGCATCTCGTTGACTACTTGTGCATGACCGGACTTTGCAGGATGTTGCCCTAACAGCGTCTGTTCTCCTTGCTGATCCATATCGAGCCTTTTCCTCGATCTTAGCAGGTACGGATTTCTGAAAGCAATTTTTGGTACCTGGGGGAACAATTAGCAGGCATTAGTGCAATTTCACATGAATTAGTCATGCAACTTATTTGATAGAATCTGTTCCTTCGATTTATGCTGATTTTTTTTATTGGATTTGGACTAACTGATCTATTTTAGCTACCCTAAGGCAACAAGGGAAGAGAACCTGATTTTGAATCAACTGATCTATTTTAGCTACCCGTAGGTAACTGGGAGAGAGAACCCTATTAAATCTTGAAGACTGATCTATTTTGGCTGCCTAAAGACAACCGGGGAAGAGAACCTTAATGAATTTTGAAGACTGATCTATTTTGACTGTCCTAAGACGACCGAGGAAGAGAACCCTAATGACCAAATCTATTTTAGCTACCCGCAGGTAACTGGGAGAGAGAACCCTATTTTTTCTAAAAGCTAATTTTTCTGAAAGCTGATCTATTTTAGTTGCTTAGGAGCGACTGGGAAAGAGAACCCGGTTTAACTGGTCTATTTTAGTTGCTTTGGAGCGACTGGGAAAGAGAACCCTAATAACCGAATCTATTTTAGCTACCCGCGGGTAACTAGGGAAGAGAACCCTATTTTTCTAAAGGCTGGTCTATTTTAGTCGCCTGGGAGTGAGTGGGAAAGAGAATCCGGTTTAACTAGTCTATTTTAGTCGCTTTCGAGCAACTGGGGAAGAGAACCCTAATTCATTGATCTATTTTAGCCATTTGGCAAGGAAAGAGAACCTACAATTCAGGGGGATTTTTCTGAGCTCAATATCACAGGGTTGGACCACTCATGGTCCTAGGGGAGGCTGAAAAACAGCAATTAAGGTTGCCTTAACCAATATCCGATTCATCCACCGGCGGTCTTGGCGATACAAGGATTCGGCTAGTAGTACCCGGACGCTCCGCAACCAAAATCCGATTCAACCATCGGTGGCTTTGGTGTCACTAACTGGGGTAGGCTATGCCAGGACGCTCCTCCACCAATATCCGACTCATCCGTCGGTGGTTTCGGTGCCCTAAGATTTCGGCTAGTAGTACCCGGACGCTCCGTAGCCAATATCTGATTCAACCATCGGCAGCTTTGGTGTCACTAACTGGGGTAGCCTATGCCAGGACGCTCCTCCACCAATATCCGACTCATCCGTCGGTGGCTTCAGTGCCCTAAGATTTCGGCTAATGGTACTCGGACGCTCCGTAGCCAATATCCGATTCAACCATCGGCGGCTTTGGTGTCACTAACTGGGGTAGGCTATGCCAGGACACTCCTCCACCAATCTCCGATTCATCCATCGGCGGCTTCTGTACCCTAAGATTTGACCGAATGATCTTGAAAAGATACAGACGGGTGTGATCTGAGCTCATAGTCTTGGGTGTTTTAAACATTTGCCGGGTTTCGCGATCTCAATGAGAGAGATGCAATCAAAGAAAAATAGGTGGTCGCAACGACCAGGAAAATTGCAATTATCTGAAAAGAGGTGGTCTGTCGATGACAGAGTTGCCCTATTTTGGAGGAAATTAAATCTTTTATTTCAAATTCTTGACTTGTTAAGTTTGAACAACACATCATGATGAAAGAAAGTTCATGCTTAATCAAAAAGAGCCATCATGGCACATAGTACATCATCATGCTTAATCAAAATACAACAAAGCCAAAGTCTAGCTAGGTTGGTTATCATCATAGTGGGAGGACACGTCTTGCCTCCTCAAGGCGCGCAGAAGCTTGTTCCGCAGACGTCGGTCCTCCTCTGCGCGTTTGCGCACTAATTCCATTTCATATTACAAGGCCATATTGACTTGCCTACTCTCTCGTTCCGAATCCACATAAGCTGAATGGATACAGGAGTGGGTCTCCTGCAATTCGACCACCCTGTCCCTATATGTGTTAGGGGGCGGAACTGGAATGTCACTTGAAGCAATAGGCTGAAGAGGCGGGGGGCCGTCATGGCTAAATTCCCAAGCTATCCATCGCTCGTAATCTTGGAAGTGAGATTGGATGAAAATGTCCTCCTGGTACACGCACACCGTCTTCCATTCTATCAGCAGTTGTTTCCTCAGTCCCTTAGTGAGTGGACCAGTAATATCACTTGCATCATCCTTAACCGGGATTTCCTGCGGCTTCCCAAACTGTCTCAGAACCCAAATCGGATAGTATGGCACAGCATGGATAAGGCCTATCAAGGCAAGGCACTCTCTTTTCTTGAAAGCCAAGATGGGGGTATAAGTGAAGTTGTATGTGCCCCACCATCGAATGTATGTTTCTCCCTTCAGATGGAAAAAGTGGTTGAACCAGTCCTCACGAGCAGGTAGGTCTGGTTTGATCTCTCTTCAGGCCAACCATATGATGTTATCACAGGCTACCCCATAATGCGCACTGACAGGTGATGACACCATCAGGTGGTCTTGCAGCCAAATGTGGAGGAGGGGAGCGCACCCTTGAAACCTCCGGGTCTCGTTTTTGGACAAAGTTAGGGAATGGAACAATTGAGCTAGGACCAGTGGCATGATTCGGTACACTGCCCTGAGTTGATCCACAATTTCCATGAGGGCCAAGTTAATGGTGTCTCCCCCAGTTGGAAAGAAGATTTGCGACAAAACCACAAGGGTGAAGGTGTCAAACCAAGCCCGGGGTCTTTTCTGCTTTTTGTTTCTTATTTTCTCAGCTAGGAAGGTTTTAGAGACCCTCATGAATGCTTTGTCACCTCCTAAGGTCTGGAATTCTCCCCTTAAAAGGCCAAAGAAAACACAAGCTTCATTCTTGTAGCTTTCTTTAAGACTTGGCCTAGCGAGTTCTCCTAAGTCGCGAAATCGGAGGAACAAGTCAAGCTCCTCAATTGTGGGAGTCAACTCATTGATCCCGAATCGAACACTGAAAGCTGGGGATCCCAAAAAAGCAAGGTTGCTTGGATCATATCCTAGTTGATTGGCACGTTTAACAGGGACAAAGTCTATTCCATATGGTATTTGTACTCCCATTCAATCTACTCACTCCCTTGGAGCTGCCTTGTCCAAGAAAGGATCCAGGGGGTATCCCAGGCACACTTCTCTATCCTAGGGAAACGGACTCTCTCAGACGAGGATGAAGATGCCATGCCAACTATCCGATCGAAATTCCAAATCAATTTAAGGTTCCAAACAAAACTCTTAATCAGCTCTAAGACATGCATAATTTCAAGCAAAAGACATAGACTACTACCAATTTTAACATGCTTCACAATATAAAGCGAACATTAAAACAGTGCAGAATTTAAATTCAAGCACACATGGTGTGTGGTCCTAAGGGTTGGCGCCAGTTGAGGCACGACTCCTAGACATACTTGTGTAGAGGAGTACATTCAAGTCTTGATCAGTCTTCTGTCTTTCATCTATTCTTTCGTCTGCTTTCGGTGTCGGATCTCAGCAAAAATTACAACTTGCCTTCGAGGGCGAAACTTTACAAAATATTTACAAAGCCATAAAGAATTCATCCTTAAGGCTGTTGGGAGCCGAAAGGAAGGATACAAATTGCTTTTAGGGCGAGTAGGCTAAAAATTCCTAGATCTAGGGTTTGGTGCCCTTATTCTAATCTGGCATGCTTTTATATGTTTGTCTGATCTGGTCGGCTTTCATCTGCTCTAAAAGACCAATCTGGACTTAAAGTGCTCCCAGCAGACTTTAATGGGTCAAGACCCATAGCTTAAAGGACTCAATGCATGGATCTAGGGTGGCTCCCCTGATCAAAGTTAGGTTAGCTTCCTAAAATAGAGCTGAGGTAGCCCAGAATCTAGGGTTTACTCAATTGTGATGCAAAAAGCGGGGGTTGCTGCCCCTAATGGACTCTGGATTTTATTCCGATTTTACTCCTATTGTATTCATCATTCACATCACCCTCACATGCACAACGCGTGGTTCATTCAGAAACGTCAGGTGGGGAAGGATACCTAGCCCGAGACATATGCCTAAAAGGGTCTGGACCAATACTGGATCCTCGCGTGCCACGGCAAAAAACCTGTGGTGCTAATGGACTCCAGAAAACCTGGAAGATGGGTTTACCCTGCTTTCCTCAGCAAGCCACGGGAGCGTAGGTGCTAACACCATCCCAAGAATCAGTTCATAGGAATCAGAAGGGTAGGCTGCTAGAAAGGTCTAAGTCTTGGTAAAGAAGATGTAGTATCCGCTTTCACTCATGCATTTAGAGTCGGATCATTCACGCAGCCTCCTTCGTGCGTGTCACCCCACACAGTTTATCACAAAAAATGGAAAATGAAAATCCATCCACGATGTGGTGGTGTGCCCATGTGTGCAGTGGGGCCTGAGTGTTGTGTCTAATTGGGTGAGTTTTGTCCGGATTTTGTTGATAAAGGGATTGTTACCATCTTGTATAGTAAGCTGCAGAATTGGCACGCAATATGATGTTCCAGGAGAATCCCTAAGTAAGTGGAGGGTCACAGGGGATCGCTTAAATTCCGTTTGCCTTGGGCAATTATCGCTTCCCTTTGGCAGGATTCCTCAGAATGCGTAATCACGCATATTCTGTATCTTACTAAACGAGGTAGTAAGAATCCTAAATATCAACTAAATCCCTCTTACGCTGACTCAATCTAACCAGGGTCCTACTGGGCTGAGAAGTCCCCAGTGGAGTCGCCAGGCTGTGCGCATGAGAAATCGCACGGCGGGGCGCACAGATTCTAGTGTGTCTCCGGGAGGGTAAAACGAGAAAAAGGGAGTCGCCACCGCCTGATGGGGTACAGGCGGACACTTGGGTGCCTAATCTTGTCTATTGGGCTGGTCTGCGGCTTGAGATTCTGAGAAAGGTCTCAGTTGCGGTCTGGGGAAGTCCGTAGACACCCCAGACCACCCCATCGGATGACGGGTCCCATGGGTTCCCTGGTTTGAGTCATCTCACTTTGGTTCTCACCCGATTCCTAATCTAGCATGCCATTTGGTTAAGTCTGGCGAGACCACCTGAGTGGTGTGGGTCCCTTTAATTGCTTTTATCTTGCTTAATTAGGTGATCTGAGTATGATTGGGTGGGCCCCGTTGGAAGGTCCACGGTGTCCTTGGTGGGCTTAGTCAAACTCATGTACCTTTGGTGGGCCTCTGTCTAGTCCTAGGAGGCCCTTTTGGGCTTAAGTTAAATGAATTGATTTTAATTATCTGTTCAAGTTAGGGTTTTAAGTGATTTTCATGCAAAAGGTGGGTCTGCATTGGTTTGCGGGCCCTTAGGTGGGCCCCCATGGTGATTGCCAAAAGTGTTTTAGATTTATCTTGTTAAGTTTGCCAAAAAAAATGGGTTGGACATTGGGCTTGGGCCCCGTAGTCCCGATTTGGGCTTGAAAGCCCAAGTTACGTGAGGTTAAGGCTTTGAACCCTCACTTGGTTGGTTTGTGGGCTTTGGTGGGCCCGGTAGGCCCTTGCCCTTGGTCTTAGCCAAACCACGCATTTTAAACACATCATTCAGTATATCAAGTTCGGGTGGGCCGCGTTGGGTTTGGCCCATCTGGGTTGGTTAGTTAATTTGCTTAGCTTACTTAGTTGCATGCCATAAGGTTCATTGGGCTTAGTGGGCCCCGTTGGAAAACCCACTAATGTTCCGAGTTGGACCAGTGGTCCAAGTCCCATGTTGGGTTTCCAGGTGACCCGAAAACCCTATTGGTTTGCTCGGTTCAATTGTGAGACCATTCCAATCAATGCAAATCAAAGAATCACACACACAAAATGCACTTTTTGTGGGATTTGCCATGTAGGTGGCTCTATGGGCTTCCTAGGGGCTTTTCTACAAGTCATGTGGGCCCTTGAAAGGGCCCACATTGGTTTAGGTCTGGGTGGCATCCCATTTTGGTTTCCCTTTGGTTTCTCAACAAAACAAGAAGGAAAGGAGGGGAGGATGAGGTTGCTGCCCCTCCTCACTTTTGCTAAGCAAATACAGCCAAGGCGTATGGGATTAGGCATCCATATCTAGGTACTTACATGCAACCAATCATCAAGCAAACAAAACCCCAAACAGGCATGCATCTCAAGTTAAGCAAATTGATCACAAAACCTATGAGTTACAAGGCCTAGAACAGCAATTCACAAGCAAAATTTTGAGTCTGGTTTTAGTGTGCAAATAGAAGCAAACCAAGCACGGGGAGAAGGGAAACCTACCGGTGCTGAGGTGTAGGTGGATATGCAAATAGGTGGCCATTTCTGCAGGGACAGCTACTGTCCAGGAAGGGGTTGCTCATGCTAAAAGGCTGGGAATGGTGTGGGGTTAGACACCTATCCTCATGGTGCTGGTGGGATGTCTTGGGGGAGAGGATACATGCATGGACCTACTGGAACAGCAAGTTGAAAGGGTACACAACTTCATGATAATCCCACAAGACAAGGGCACATCATGCATACACCAACTAGAGACAAAAACCTGCTGTAGGTGTGTGGGATAGCCACTGTTTGGAAGGGATGAAAAGGCTTCTAGGGGCTGGAACTGGTGGGCAAGTGGGGTGGGGATCATGGCAACGGGATCTCCCGCTCATGGTACTAGCATTGCATACACATCACATGAATTAAACCTACTGAAAAGGGAACCATGGTGGACTGCGGCTGCTGCCAATAGCAGCCCCAAAATACCCTACGTGCTTACCAATTTCACATAAAAACCATGGAGGGCAGAAAAGAAAACATAACTCTCCATGTGAGTTTTAAGAACAGCGACCGCAGATGGGAGGGAAGAGACACAACCATGATCCACAGCCCGTTATTACCAAAACAAACAAAAAAAGGGACAACAAATGACAACCATGCATAGATCTTACTAGCAAAAAACATACGAGAGAACTCATGCTCAAACACATCCAAGGATGCATCCTAAGATCTGTAAACTAGTTTACATTCATGCAATTGCTAGATGGAAACAATAACCATGAGCCAAGCATGTTGGCATCTCTTTAATGCCTAAAAGCACATGCATACACATCTAGCATAATCACATGGAATGACTTTTAATTGCTGAAAATAGTAGCTAGCATGACATGGAAACCCGATTAAGCATGTAAAAATAGCAATAGCTAGATGCTCACCAAATCCTAGCATGTATGACATTGAGATAAGGGTAACCTTATGCATACACACAACAACAATCGCATGCACATGAGCCATCCTATACGAGCTAACCTATTTCACCACCATGAGACATGCTCAAGCCAGCAACCCATCTAACAGGAGATCAAACCAAGAAGAAGGGTAAAGAATGGGGGGGGTTTTATAAGGGATACATTAGCTCTTCATGCTAGGGGGAACATACTCCCCACAAATAACTGAGACAAAGCCCAAAACAGCAAGTTTAGTGGCCAACAGTGAGGCAACCAGCCTCTCATCTCCTCATGGGGTCGTGCATGGGGTCTCCCTTACCCTTGGAGACCTCCATGTTACCCAAAAATGAAAGAACACTCATGCAATACAGATTCATGCTAGGGGAGAAGACCAACTAAAAAAAACATTTCAGAAAATTCTCATTTTAATGTATGTGTAATACAAAGTGGTGAGGAACCTCACCTGGTGGTGCTTGAGCACTTGTGTAAGGTGGAGACAACTCCTGGAGGTTGGACAGCAGCTGTAGAGCCCCTTGGTGCTCGAGCTTCACTTCAACAGCAGCAAACCTCTTCTTATCTTAGCAAGAAAGTGAAGAAGAAGAAGACAAGGGTGAAGCAACTCAAGGTGGTCTAGGGGAGTGGTGGAGGCAAGGAGGGCTGAGAAAGGAGGGATTTGGATGGAAACAGGTTGTGGAAGAAAGCTAAAAACTAGCAAAGGGAGCCAACCCCGAGCAAGAGGGGGGGATGCTGTATTTATAGAAAACTTTATTGTATCCGACCATATACGTCGGATACACTATATCCTAAGTGTATTCGACATATATGGTCAGATACACTGAAGCTTACTTGTATCCGACATTCTATGTCGAATACAAATGCAATAATTTAAAAAATTAATGCCACCGCGTATCTGTCGGCAAATCCGCGCGAATCCAGCCGAGCAAATCTTTTATATCCGGCAATATATGTCAGATATGAAGAGAAAAGTGTGTATCCGACATTTTACAGATTTAGTCCCTGCATATTCGCAGATTCATCCGATACACTTGGATATTCGCAGATTTGGTCCCTACGAATTTTTGCTTTAATCCCTGGGATATTTTACATGTTTGGATATTCACGGATTGCCCCTCGAGATATTTTCTTGCACTTCTCGCCACGTGTGCAGCCTTTTGCCACGTGTGCAGCTTTCTGGGTTTTGTTGCTTGGAAACTTCGACAGCTCATATCTTCTTCATTCGGACTCCAATTTGGACGAACTCAGTTGCGTTAAAACCGTATCGGAGCCCTCTATCCAATGACATAGGGCTAAGCACCTGATTTGGGGTTTGGAAAAAAATCTACTTTCGGCTCCCCCTCAAGTTTGACCAACCCATAGATCCTTCATGGGTTGGTCAAACTTTTCACCCCTTAGGGCAATGTGGCAAATTATCAATTGAGATAGGGCAATGTTGCAAATTATCAATTGACCAAAAAGTCAACTTTTCACCCCTTAGGGTTTGACTTTCCGTCTAGGGTTTGTGTTTCCGGCTTTTCTGGGAGCGCAAAAAATGAGGTGCTTACACCCCCATCAATCCTACACCTTCTCTTTCAATTCCTCTCCTTTCATTTCATTCCAATCTCTCTTTATTCTCTCCCAACTCTCCAACAAAAGGAGAAAAAAAAAATTTAAGAACAGCCACTGGTGACTGTCCAACAGCCACTTGCGGTTGTTTTTTTTTTTTTTTAACCAGGCTCAACCATTTCAGTTGAGCCAATCCCCCTTTAATTCTACATTTCTCTTATTACTGAAACACTTTAAATTGTGAGGAAGAACATGAGCAACATAAAAATGAGTAAATGCCAAATGAATTCAGCAATGACCGAACACCACCTCTGCTGAAAAAAAATTTCACAGGTTCGGCCATGCTTTAAATGATCATTTTTACAGGTAAAAAAATCACAAGCATGCTTTGGATTATCATTCTATTCATTGAAAATTCAACACAACAAAATAAAAACTCAGGTTCGATCATAATAGTGACATGTATTTATCATTCAAATTGTGTTTGAACCTAGAATCTCCTTGATTTGCATAACAAAGATTCGAACCCAAGGTAGTGATCAAACCCAAAGTACTCACATCTCTCATAACAATAACATGTATTCTAGGTTCAGTAAATACCAGAGATTCTAGGATTTGTATTCAGACTTTGTTCTAACCTCCTTGATTTGCATAACAGTGACATCATTTTTTTATTTGACAATTGAACAACACTAAAAAAACACATTCGGCCATAACATAACAGTGACATATCATTTTTTTATTTGACAATTGAACAAACTAAAAAAACACATTCGGCCATAACATAACAGTGACATGCTTTGTATTATCATACTTTCCTTTGACAATTTAACAACACCTAACATAAAATACTTGATTAAAGAATCAACAAACAAAATATAAAAAAAAACTTGGTATGAGGTCAATTTCCCGTAAACTAGTGAGCCCAACTCCGGATGTTTCCCCCATTTTTCTTGCACAAACTCCTTCCTCCTCTTTTTCTCACTTCCCTTGTTTGCTCTCTCTCACTTTTTGTTTTGAGAACTCTCTCCCTCTTTGCTCCCAACTTCTATCCTTTTTATAAGAGAATTCTCACCCCCTCAACTTCTTAACCTCTAACCTTTCCTCTTCCTCTCCTAAACTCCTAAACCTCTCATCTCCCTAACTTTTCCTCTTCCTCTCTTAAACACCTAAACCCCTCATCTTCCTAACTCCCCATCTTCCTCTCTTAAAGACCCCCACTTATTTAGGTTTGGTCAAAGTCTAATTTGTCCAATATGTATATTTTTTAGGCTTATTTATTTTAGGCTTACTCTCAATATCCCAAGAGAACATGAGTTGGTCCAACTCATTTCTCTTTGTTTATAATTTTTTTTTATTTTCTTTAAATCTCAAAACTTTTATTAACTTTGTTATTAAATTCTTACTTATTTGCATAACAAACCCCATTAGGAAACTTATCTTATTTGCTAAAAGAAACCCAAAATTTTTTAATTATCATTGGTCACATGGCAGCCACCATGGTGTACACGTGGCTACCATGTGGCACCCAATTTTGGTTTTATCAAAAATCCTCAAACTACCCTTTATTTCTTTTATCCATAACTTAGCCATTTGAGATCCGATTTGAGCACGGTTTGGTGCATCGGAATCAACTCAGAATTTTCTTTATTATGGGCTTGTTATTTCAAAAAGATGGGTCCACTATAAAAACCTAGATTTACGTGCCCACATATATGTCGGTTTAAGATATGCTTCTTAGGCAATTCTATGGTGCAAAAATGGGGTGCTAACACCTTCCTTTTATAGGCTCATCCAAATACAAATCCTAATTGGATTAGGAAACTTTCCAACTAGGATTCATAATTCTAATTGGAAAACTTCCTATCTTCTCTCTCCTTCTAATTATTTTCTCTTAAGAATCCCATACAAAAGAAACTCCCAATTTAATTAATTTTCGTGCTAATTATTTCCTCTATTTTAAAATATTACTAAAACACCTCAAAACTCATCTTATACTCAAACTTAAGACCCCTAATTACATATAATTACAATTAGGTCCTTTTCTGTAATGCCCCGAACCCGGGTCAATGCAAAACTGGCAATCAACCCGAATCCAAAGTGCTACAAGCCCAAAAATTACTAAATACCAGACAATAAATTTCCTTTCAACTAATAATTCATATTAGAGTGCGGAAGTCTTAACATTAAATATAACCATTACTAAGCGTGGATTAAAATCATCCAACCATCTCTTCAAAAATATAAATCAAGTCTGGTAATGAAGGTTCTATCACTCTCACTTTCATAATCATCAGACCATAAATAACTAATAAAATTAATCAATGTTTCAATAACAATATAAATCTCAAAACCTAACTACTTTGGATAATAATAATCCTCTGGAAGGAAATCAGCAAACTCGTTCCCAGATGCAAACCCCATGTCTCTCTCATGTATATCAGCTGAAAATAAAACAAAACAAATAGGAATGAGATATGAATATCCCAGTAGCTAGGTAACAACATGCATGAATAAACAGTTTATACATAGAAAACAGTTACTTTCATGCTCGGAAAAAATAAACGAGATAAGCAAGATATGATACAATCTCAACAGATGAAACAGTTCTCAAATCAAAATAGTTCACAAGCATAACATTTCCATCCACATAAATCCCAACACAAAAGTGTAATAACAAGATCACCACGAATCCAACATTCAACATTGTAGGACTCGTGAAGACAAGAAGTACTTTGAAAAGAAACTCTCCATTCACTATGCCACCATGCGACTTATGGACAAAGCTACTAAGACCCTCAAACCCGTATATCATTGAGACAAGAGGCGTAGTCATCGGCTTCTTGCACATGAAACTTACGAAGCTTGGCACCTACCATCAGCATGCAGCACTTAAATCAATACATGGAGATGGCCGCTGATCCGCATATACATGACACACCAACGAGGCTCAAAATGAACCTACAGACATGCAAACCCCCCAATGCAAACTAACTTGCAAAGGAAGCGTAAGCGCAAATTAGGAGTACTCAAACAAAGAAAAACCTCTTCACTCTCAAGCTTAACCCTATGGATCCACATGCAGCTATGCCCACTAGACACCAACAATAACAAGTAACTCAACCGATCATGATTCAATAATAGTGCCTAACGGGAATATAGGGATTTTCCAAAGCTAAAACTCTTTCCAATTATAATTTTACAAAATAGTTCTAGAGTGAAGATTTTCCTAAAGCTTTGAAATCAAGATACTTTAAAATATATTTTTGATGTACAATATTTTTTCCAAATCAAATCAAATAGTATAGTGAAATAACCCAAAATACTTTTATTTTCAAAGTAAGACAACTTTTTTGCAAAATAGACCTAAATTATCCTTCAATTTGATTTAAATACAAAAATTATTTAAAATAGTTGTAAACACCCTAAATAAATTGTTTAAGATATTTAAGATCATTTAAAAATCATTAATTTTTGGAACAGTGTGTAAATCTGTGAAAAATAGGATTTTACAATGGTCGCTCACCCTCGGTTGCTTAGGTGATCGAGCTAGGCGATAGTTCAATTTAAACGAATTTTTCCATGTAATGGGCGCTCAGGTGGGTGCCTAGGTGATCCCCTGGGCAACCTACCCAGAAATAAAAAAATCAAACAATCGCTCACCCCATCGCTCAGACGATCTAGTTGGGCGACCTTATTGAATAAATTCTAAAAATCACAGGCGAGGCGCTCGTGCAGATCGCCTAAGCGATCATGCCAGGCGCTTGGCCAATAGTGGCTAATTTGACTTTGAAAATCTGAATTTTATGCATCAAAACGACGATCTACATATCCAAATCAACTCTAATAACTTCTAAACATATAGATAATACTTCTAAATCATGTAGAAACATATGAACAATACTTTCAGATTATCAAGAACAATCAAATGTAAGGAAACCAAGTTTCGGCTAAAACAGGGTGTTCTACCTACCTCTGTTCGACCAAGCCCCTGTCCTTCTTCCTCAAGTGTAGATGACGAACCCTCAATAGCAATACAAAGCTCTCTCGGGAAAGAAAATCTCCTCACGAACAGCGATCTTCCACAGTTCCTCTTCTTCTCTCTCGATTCTCTGGTTTGCCTTCAGCCGTCAGAGAACACAAGTCTAAACAATACGATTGAAATACGTTTTGTTATTCTCTAAAATACTCTCTTAAATACTAACCCTAATTTTAATTACCTAATTCCGTGTATCTCATTACCATCAACACCTATGCTACTAACCAATTAGATTAAATAATAGCCGTACATCAATACTTACTTCACTATCTCATGATCCAATGGTCAGATTTGCTTCAATCTTCGGATCTCCTCCATCAATGTGATCACCTATATTTATAATTACAATCTATCAGTAAAATCCTCAATAAAATTCTGATTATTATTTAATTGAAATTTTCTACAAATTTTCAGGGTCGTACATTTTCTCATCTTTTAAACTATAAATTAAGCTTCTTAAATCCAAATTGAATCTAACTTAAATCTAATTGATTATTTCAATTCCAATAATTATTTAGTTTATTAATTTAATTTTTAGCCATTGGGAAAAGACTAAAATACCCTTTTTCATTATTATATTATATTTGACCATTAGATTTATTTCTAAATTTCCAAATTTAATCGCCTCATTATTTCTTCTCATAATATGAGCATGGATTATAATTTCAATCTCCCAAATACTTAGATTAAATATATATATCCTCCAATATTTCAAATTTATTTATTTTATTTCTTCTAATATTTAGATTTTTTAATTATATTATTATTTCCTAAAATTTGGGATTCTACAAGGTGGCTGGTGGTAGTTGGCAGCTAGTGGTTATCATAAACTGTCATTAACTAAGGTTGGTGGTTGCTATAAACCAGCTATCATTTTATACTTTCTTCAAGTCATATTTGATTTTTTCAAGCCATATTTTAACAGTTTTTGTATTCTGACTTCGTATCAAAGGATTTTCTTTAAGTTTTCTAGGTTTCTCTCCTTTGAAATTCAGTCTAAACCATCACTAAACAATCCAATATATTCTAGAATCCGTAGAACATGATTTTAATCTAATAATTTAGCATAAAATCGATGATTCAAAATGATTATTCTTATCAAATAAAACAAAACACATCTGAATATTATTACAAAACCTTATAGGCCTGTCAAAACCAATCTTAGCAATTTCCATCAAAATCATATTAGTTCCTTGCATTCATATCACAAAAAACCTTCCCCAAATCATAAATCCAACAAAAAATTCACCATAACAAACCATGAATAAACTCTTAACACTCACAGTTTATCGATTAAGCCTGAAACCACGCAATTTCTCAGTTTGGAGAAGTTGCTACTTACCTGTATATGAAATAATCCAAAGCCAATGATCACTTTTAGTTGATCACCACCACTTTGTTTGCCACAATCTTTCAAAACCCAAAATAAATCTCCAGCTTAATCAGATGATTTCAGCAACCTCACGAGCCTCTCTTCTCTTCTTTTTATTCGGCCGTGAACTTCCAATGGAAAACTCTCTCTCTCTCTCTAAACGATACTTTTCATGCAACTCCCTAAGTCCACTAAAAAACCCTTCTAATTCCTTACGTATGGGAGGTTTTGGAATCCTTTTATCCTAGTAACCTCATGATCCCATACATCACTACATCATCATACCTTCTCATAATAACCAGTAGGATTTAAGAGATTCCATAAATTTCCATCACCTTTCCTAACCATATCCAACTACAGGATTTTTTTTCTAAATTTTCTAGATTTAATCCCATCAACTTTTAATCAAATATTATATTCTGAATTAATGCATAATTCTCTAAATCTTCAGATTATTTAATTTGATCTCCAAATATTTAGATTTTCCTATTTATATTAATTAATAAAATTTGAGATATTACAACTTCCATTGCCCAGCTTCAATTTATTTATTTTTGTTTTATCTTCCGACTAATCGGGTTCACTTATTCAATTCTTTTGCTCTTCCCCTTGCATGAATAACGGAAAACCCACTTAGGGCTGTCTCTGCATCTCCTCCTACTCTGGCTGTTCAGTGTTCTTGGGAGGAAGGTAGTCTCTGTCCGCAGTTCTGCACTTCACTTTCAGTCTCTCACTGTTTCACTTCTGTTCTATAAAATGAGCGCCTGCAAAACCCTAGTCCGCATTTCTCTCTCTTCCTTACAATTCAAAATGCAAAGCAACAGTAAAAAGTTCTCTTCGATTTCTCTTGCAACTCCGTGCGCCGTTTCTGCCTCTTCAGCGAGCCTCTTGTTTGTCTCTCGAAATCGAGGTTATTTTGGAGGAGCAATTTATGGGTCTTTATCTACATTCACACACCCACACACACACGCACTCCTGATTTCCATTTTCTTGTTCTTTGTTGTTTTCATCTCATTTGGCTTTTCGATATGACGCATCAAGGGTTTAGGATTCGATTGCATGAGAGTTTCTTCAAGATTCTACGCTGGCGTCCATGGTGCGGTTTCACTTGAAGCTGGAGATTGCATGGATGGTACTTTCCCTTGCAATTCATCCTCGGAACCATCAGAGGACTTGGCAAAAGACACTGTGGAGGAGTTGCTCTCAAGCAGAGGTGATATTGGTAGACTAATGAAAATGGAACGGAGGCTTGATATTGATAATGCAACTCATTTGGATAATCAGATTCGCTGGTTTCCGTATCTTGATAAGTTCAAGTCAGGGAGTGTTTTTATTAGCAGCAGCGAAATCATAGAGGCTCTTGATCCTTATATACTGGAGGAGCGGAAGGAGAGAATTAGGAAGGTTGTGAAGAACAGAAGCTATGCTTTGTGTTTGGTTGTTGAAGGTCTCAGTGATTTCGGGAATGCCTCCGCTTCATTTCGTTCAGCTGATGCCCTGGGGTTTCAATCGGTTCATGTGGTCTCCTGTGACGGCAGTAAAAGGTGCTACAAGATTTGAGGTGAAAGGCTTCATTGTTTATTTTTTAAGAGCCTTAGCGGGCAATTCGAATTCTGTGTTCTTTAGCTATGCGTAATATAACTTTGACACTTCATTTGATGTACAGTGATGAAGAAATAAGGCAGTAATAAATAAATAAGAATGAAAGGGGGAAAAAAAAGGCCTTGTTGTTGTTGTTTTTTCCTTTTGATCGTTAATAAAGACTTTTCATTTGGATCCCTGAGATTATCTAAATCATTATCAACAATGGTAAAAAGAAGATAAATTTGCTACACATTCATAGATATATGCATATGCATTCATGCACAAATACTCAAATACACACAAACAAATATATATAAGGAGAGATAATGTGAACAGACAAGAATTTAAATAAGCTGGCTCAGACAGTAATTTATCTTATTTACTTTTATCTTTCTTAAAGAATGATAAATTACTCCATAAGCGATTAAAAGACTCACATGGGTTACGATTAGGTATGCTTGAATAAAGTACGAATAAGTGTGTTATGTAGGTTAAGACTCAGCTCATATAACTCTCAGGGTTAGTTAGTAGTATACATGTGATGCATACTTGTTAAGGCCCACCATAAAGTATCACATAATGAGGCTAGTATTGGTAGTCATTCAACGTGGTTTGATAAGAAATATCACTTATGTAACATGTATGTGTCTGAAAGTGTGTTTTTATACATAATGTCATCATTAATCACCAAACGGGTGGGGAGGAACAGAAAAAACAGGAGTTCTTGTAGATGTTTAAGCATCCTTATCATGTTTCTTTGACACTTGTAACCGATGTAGCCTTATTGGATTCATTTTAGATTTTGACTGAATATATCATGGTTCAACACATTTAGAGTTCCTTTTATCTATTTGTACTCAACAATTTATTTATTTATTTTTTGATTGGTAATAAGAGATATATATTAATAGTGGGCATAAGCCCCAAAATAAGGCAAGATAGAGTACACAAACAGTGTACCACAAGACAGCTACCCCTGATCTACAAACCCAAGAAATCAAAATCTGAACAGTGCAGAATTACATAAGAATCTAAGTCCTTGCGCTAAGGATAACCAAAATAGGATGTATTTTAGTGCTGATTGAAAAATGACTCTATTGAGGCTATTGAGATCTTTGAAAAGTCTTCTATTCCTCTCCTTCCATATAGCCCAAACTGTTGCTGCAGGTATCATATTCCATATCGTTTGCTTAGGCCCTGATTTTCCACACCTGCCCCAAGATTCGATGACCCTGCCAAGCTGATTTGGTTTCACCCAACATTTCTTGAACTTAGGTAGGAATAAGGACCATAAAACATGAGTTGTCTCGCAATGGATGAAGAGATGATTCACTGATTCCGATTGGGCCTTGCACATCACACATCTATTAGGTATTTGCCAACCCCTTTTGATAAGGTTATCTATAGTTAGAATTTGCCCAAGTGTTGCTTTCCACATGAAGAAGCATACTTTGGAGGGAATAAGAGGTTGCCACACCAAGGGGGAGATGTAAAAACGAACCCAGTCTGGTTGTGATAATTGTAGCAACTAGCCACCGAGTGATTCCCTGATTCACTCCATGACCATTTCCTAACATTTTCAGACCCGTTTAGCTGCTGCCCATGGATATCCTAAAAGTTGAGCTAGAGGCTCCGTCTCCCAATCTTGGAAATCTTGTCTGAAATTAAGATTCCACCTCCATCCTTTTGGACCATGTGCTCCCATTTCAGATACATAGGCTTGCTTGGTAATTGATATGTTGTACAGGGCCTGAAATCTGCATTTGAGTGGACCTTCATCACACCAGTCATCTTCCCAAAACCTGGTTTGGGATCCATTACAAACTACATGACGAATCCCACCGAAAAGCATGGCTGCCAATCTACTAATTGGGCGCCATAAGCTACATCCCATGCTATCACTAACTGGTTTTGGCATCGAATCACTCCAATTATAGCCATAATTTGAGGCAATCATCTCCCACCATAGGCTATCGAATTCTTCGCCGAACCGCCTGCACAATTTTGCCAAGAGAGCCGTGTTGAAAACACATAGCTTCCTGATGCCTAGACCTCCCTGTTCTTTACTCTTACAAACCTACTCCCAATTCACCAAATGATATTTTTGAGAGTCACCCCAGCCATTCCAAAGAAAATCTCTTTGAATTTGCTCCGAAGTGTTAGCAATTGATGCCGGTATGACCATAGAGGATAGCAGGTAAGTCGGTAAACTGGATAAGGTGCTTCTGATGAGGGTCAACTTGCAACCCTTGGATAAGAATGAGCTTTTCCATGATGCCATCTTATTGTGCATGCAAGATACCATAGGTTCCCAAACTGTTTTCGATTTGAAAGGGGAACCAAGAGGAACACTGAGGTAAGATGTTGGGACTTGGGAGGACACTGATATGGCATCCCAAGACGTCACTCCATTCTGACAGAGTTGAGTCACCACCCCCATTAAATAATTCACTTTTTTGGAGGTTTACCTTCAAACCTGATACTTCCTCAAAACAAGTGAGGATAATTCGCACCGTGAGGGCATGGGATGGCTGGGCTTTATAGAACAGCATGGCATTGTCTGCAAATAGAAGGTGTGAAATTGGAACCGTGCTTGAAGCCTCTGTTTCATCCTCTGCCATGTTCTTATGGGTGTCGCTTTAGTTTTCTTGCTCTTAAAACTTAAAAGTTGAAGTTATTGCCACCAAGATGAAGCTTCTCCTTTGAGTTTACATGCTACTAATTTTACTTTCTTTTCTTCAGGAATCTCCATATAATCAAAAAACGCTTCTACCTCCCAAAGCCAATAAAGAAAATCTTCCATATCGAGTGAGCCACTAAAAGAAGGGAGATCTATCTTTACACGAAATCTTATTCCTGTTTTGTGCCTTCTGGCCCTCCACGCTGATGAAGGATGATATTGATAAGATCCCGTTACAGATCTGGATTAAAAGGAGAAAAAATATAAATCTGGTAGAAATGAGGAGAAGAACGTAGATCTGTGAATGTAACAGATCCACCGATAGGACGTGGTATTAGAAGAATTAAAGAATGAGACTACAAGCTATGGAGGAATTCGAGAGCCTCCAATCTCTCCCGCCAGATGATTTATGACAATCCCTGAATGAATACAAAATTTCCCCCTTTTCCCTTCTATTCTCTAACCACTTATACTAGAGAAAGACCATTATACCCCTGGGCCTTCTTTCTTATTCCTCTGACTGTGTGTGAACCTGATTGGTGGTCTATCATTACCCCCTGCCAACAGAAGCACCTTGTCCTCAAGGTGAAAATCGGGAAATTGTTGTTGCACCAAATCAAAAGGTTCCCATGACGCTTCATATGCAGGCAAATTCTTCCAATGGATCAAAACTTCCGGGCTAGATGATGCATCTCCACAGCTAGGATGAATGCCCAAGACGGTTGTAGGTTCTATTCCCCATTCCCTCGCTGGACTGAGAGTAGAAGGTAATGGCTGACTTGGAGTAGTGGAGCCAATGGCTTGTTTCAGTTGGGAGATATGGAATACCGGATGGATGGAGCATGAGGATGGCAATTCCAGTTGCTCCAATCTTTTGGATCACCTGATAAGGTCCAAAGAATTGAGGAGCTAATTTTTCATTAGCTCGTGCCGCCAAGGAAGTGTGACGATAAGGCCGCAATGGAAGATAAACCAAGTCTCCAACCTGAAATGAAATATCCCGCTGATGTCTGTCAACAGAGTTCTTCATGTAATTCTGAGCATGAAGCAAATGTTGCTTCAATTCATCCAAAACAGCGTCGCGTTTCTGCAACTGTTGCTCTACTTCGGACATGGTAGAAGAGCCATTTCCAATTCTGATCAGCGGAGGAGGGTTGCGTCCATATACCACGCGAAAGGGAGAAGTGTGAGTCAAAGTATGATATGAAGTGTTCTACTAGTACTCTGTCCATGGGAGCCATCGTACCCAAGAAGTTGGTTGTTGGTTGGCAAAACAGCGTAAATAAGTTTCAACACTTCTGTTCACCACCTCCAACTGCCCGTTGGTTTGTGGATGATAAGCAGTACTTCTCCGTAATGCCGTGCCTTGTAGCCGAAATAACTTAGTCTAGAAATGGCTTAAGAATACCTTATCTCGATCATAAATTATTGAACGAGGAAAACCATGTAACTTCACCACATGCTGGACGAATAATTCAGCAACTTTCTTAGCCGTGAAGGGGTGTTTCAGTGGAATGAAATGGCCATACTTGTTGAGTCGATTGACCCCAACAAAAATAGTGTTGATCCCTTGAGATTAGGAAGTCCTTCGATAAAGTCCATTGTTATATCATCCCATATAGCTGTAGGTATTGGTAGAGGTTGTAGCAGGCCGGCCAGAGAAAGGGTGAGGTGTTTGTTCTGCTGACAAATAGTACAATTTTCAATATAGGACTTGATGTTGTGCTTCATGCCCTCCCAATAAAATTCTCCTGCAATGCGTTTGTACGTTTTCAGGAACCCTGAATGACCTCCAATACCACTGTTATGAAATTCATGTAAAATCGAAGAAAGTAAACTGGATTTTGGGGGGATGACAAACCGGCCTTTGTAGAAGAGTTGTCCGTTAAGTAAAGTCCATCTAGTTTGGATTGTTGATCTTCCAGCAATGCCTCTTTGACCAGTTTGAGTTTTTCATGGTGCTGAATCTATTTGGCTACTTCTGCAAGGTCCAACACTTGAGGCACTGATAATACTGCCATCTCCCCGTGAATAGGCGTCCTTGATAAAGCATCGGCGGCTTTATTTTCAAGACCTGGATGATATTGGATTTCGAAGGCGAAACCCAACAATTTGGTTAGCCATTTTTTATGTTCAGCACTGACTAATCGCTGTTCCGACAGAAACTTCAAACTTTTCTAATCTGTTCTCACAATGAAATGTTGCCCCAACAAGTAATGACGCCATTTTTGAATGGCTAGAACAATGGCCATCAACTCTTGTTCATATACTGATTTCATCCGAGCACGTTCCACTAAGGATTGACTGAAAAAAGCAATGGGGCGCTGGTTTTGGGATAACACTGCTCCCAATCCCACACCTGAAGCATCAATTTTGATGATGAAAGGTTTGGAGAAATCGGGTAGAGCTAACACTGGAATTGTGGTCATGGCCTCTTTGAGTTTGATAAATGCTTCACGTGCATCTGCCCCCCAATGGAAATTATCTTTCCTTAGTTGTTGCGTGAGAGGTTCTGCGATCTTCCCATAGTTTGCAACAAAACGTCAATAGTATCCCGTCAACCCAAGGAAACCCCGTAAATATTTTAGGGTCGAAGGCTCCGGCCATTTGATTATAGCTTCAATCTTGGATGGGTCAGTTGCCACGCCCTCATTCGAAAAGTTGAAATCATGTGCCCAAGATATTCCAATGTTGTTTGAGCAAACGAACATTTCTTCTTATTGACAAAAAGAGTGTTCTCCTCCAAGATGCTTAATACCAATTTCAGATGTGATAAGTGGTTTGCCCGTGTTTGGCTATAAACTAAGATATCATCGAAGAAAACCAGCACACACTTCCGCAACAGCTCTTTGAAGATATTGTATTCATGAGAGATTGAAACGCTGCCGGCACGTTTGTGAGACCAAACGGCATCACAAGGAACTCATAATGACCCTAATGAGTTCTAAACGCAGTTTTCGGCACGTCTTCAGCTTTCATCCGTATTTGGTGATAACCAGATTTCAAATCAAGTTTGGAAACGACAGTTGCTCCATTTAGTTCATCAAGTAGCTCATCAATGGTGGGAATAGGAAATCGATCCGGAACAGTCGCTTTATTAAGGGCTCGGTAGTTTGTATAGAACCTCCACCCCCCATCTTTCTTCTTGACCAAAAGTATGGGGCTAGAAAACGGGCTGGAACTTGGTTGGATGATCCCAGCCTCTAGCATCTCAGTGATCAACCTTTCTATTTCATTTTTGAGGCTACGAGGGTAGCGGTATGGCTTCACATTAATCAGTTTAGTGCCATTCTTGAGTACTATCGAGTGGTCCTTCTCTCGTGAAGGAGGCAACTCTTTTGGTGTTTGAAATATTGGCTCAAATTGATTCAGAAAAGCTTGAATGTGATCTGCAAGTTGTTGAATAGTCTCTGGAGATCCCCTTTCTAGACTATTCAGTTCAACTAGAATTCCTTGTTCTTCTTGGTTGATGGTCTTCACCATTGTTTTAAGAGACACTAACGATTTGCTCAAACTTGAATCTCCTTGCAACGTGACAAACTGGTCCCCCATCTGAACTTCATGGTAAGCTTCTTCCAGTTTATCTACATAGTCCCTAAAGAAGACAACCACTTCATTCCCAAAATTACATATGAACTACCCAATTTTATTGGCAAGTAATCCTCTACAATTGTAAGATATTGCAATTGCAATACCACCCCTTTACATATTCCTTCTCCTTTAATTGCCACTCTCGTTCCCATGAGAACACCATAGCCTGTTGTTCCAGTAACCTTTATACCAAATTCAAGTCAGCTGAAATAAAATTGTGTGTAGTCCCACAATCAATCAAAACTACCACCTCATGCCCCAATATATTTCCTTTTATCTTCAATGTTTTAGGAGAGGTTAGTCTGACTACTGAATTCAATGACAACTCCACTCCTACTACTTGCTCTTCATCAATGAAAATATTCTCTTCTTCCCCTACATCCTTATTTTCCTTGTCTTCCTCCTCTTCCCCCTGCACCACCAAAACCTACAATTCTTTCTTCTTGCATCTATGTCCAAAACTATACTTTTCGTCGCAACGAAAACATAATCCCTTCTCCCGCTTTGCCTGTAATTCAGCCTCCGTAAGCCGCTTGAAAGAGTTAGGTCCCATACTCTTTTCTACAACTTGTACAGGTTGATTTGAAGACCAAGAAATGGATCTCTGTTCTGGCCGAGATGGATGTAAAGGAGTAGACCGTTGTGGTCTTTGTTTATCTCGATCCAGTAACTTCTTCAAAAGTAAATTTCTGTTCTCAAAGCGTTGTGCTGTTTCCATGATCTCGACCAATCCTTTCGGATTAATCATAAGAACCTCCGCTTGAATGTCCTCATTGAGACCATTTAGGAAGACTCCTAATGTCTCTGCATCTAGATTTCTCAAAGGAGCCGATAAGATTTCAAATTACTCTCTATATTCATAGACAGATCCTTCCTGTTTGATAGCCAAAAATCGGGCATGCAGAGAACCACCGTGAGAATTTCCAAACCATTGACGAAGTGACGCCGTCAAACCCTTCCAACTGCGAATCGGATTGTGACAATCTTCCCATTGGAACCATGACAAAGCCACCCATTCCATACAAACACTAGCAGCCATTACTCGCTTCGGATCATATATCTGATTCATGGAAAAATATCGCTCCGCTCGGAAAATCCACGAATCTGGATCAACGCCATTGAACATAGGTAGTTCCAGCCTCCGATGATTGTTGTGTACTAAAATGGATTCTGTTTTCTTATTAGGCAAAGCTCCCACCGTGTTCGACGCAATTACATTCCCTGCTCCTCTGACTTGTGATCGACTCTCACTGTTATCGCTAATAGAAAGCTGCTTTTCGCGTTGATTTCGCATCATTGCTCTAAAAATTTCTTCAAATTTCTGTTGCAAATGTGCGATCCCATTATTGCTCTCTTCCATCTTCTCCACGACGTCACGTATTTGAATCTTTAACTCAGAGATCGCTGAATCCACCACTGGTAGTTTCGAAGATACTCTTGTTAGTGACGTTTCCATTTGTTCCATCCTAGACTTCATTCTTGTTGCCATCCCTAGCCGATCAGATTTACAACTATTTTTTAGACAGATCGTCACTTTTTCTGATACCAATTTGATAAGATCCCATTACAAATCTAGATTAAAAGGAGAAAAAATATAAATCTGGTAGAAATGAGGAGAAGAACGTAGATCTGTCAATGTAACAGATCCACCGATAGGAAGTGGTATTAGAAGAATTAAAGAATGAGATTACAAGCTATGGAGGAATTCGAGAGCCTCCAATCTCTCCCGCTAGATGATTTACGACAATCCCTGAATGAATACAAAATTTCCCCCTTTTCCCTTTTCCCTTTTATTCTCTAACCACTTATACTATGAAAGACCATTATACCCCTGGGCCTTATTTCTTATTCCTCTTATTGTATGTGAACCTGATTGGTGGTCTATCAGATATCTTCAAGTTTCTCATTGCTAAAATCTTCGTTGTAAGTCCTAGGATTGTAATCAAATCATAGGGAGTAAGTCCTAGGATTGTAATCAAATCATAGGGAACCAAGATGACAACCACATCCATGATCACATCTATCCACATAGAAAATAGCCTAATCATCCCAAATTTGTTGATGATTCAAAGCTTGTGTCAACATCCAAATTGCTTCTTATAACTCTTGTATAGACACGTGTTATTGGCAAAGACATAAAAAAAATGCTTATTTAGGACATAAAAAATTTTTTTTTTTAGGATATATGAAGAATGGAATTTTCACTCGAGCAAAGACGTGTTTTGTGACAAGATTGTAAGTGGTATGGTCCCATGAGTTCATAACCTTGGGGATAAAGGGAGACTCATCCATTGCGGTTTTATGAGGCCCAACAAACCTTCGCTGACCCCACTTTGGTAGGAATTGGCTTATGATGATAATGATGATGATGAGTGGAAAACCTTCTTATTTCCCATGGATGCAGGCACAATGTTGACCATATGAATCTGTGTGTAGTTACTTCTTGTTCTTTCTATTGATTTCATTGCATTTGCATATCAATAGTTTTGATCAACAGACAGTTATTTTTAGGCAAGTTTATACATTTTGAATATGTATTTTAATGATCGTGTGAACAAAAGTGGAATCTGCTCAACATTCTTTCATAACTACAGTTGGTAGAGGAACACATAGCTCAATTGATACATGTTATTGTCTACTTTGTACATGTTTTAGATCACTTTATACATTATATACACTTATACATGTTTTAGATCATATCTTTTATACTTATAAATATCAACATAAATGAAATTCTTATAAAAAAAAAACTACTTATAGTTGTATACTTCTATGGCAAGGATATTTCTCACTAAATTAGATCAAGATTTGATATCTAATGGGCAGCATTTGATTTCGCGGTAATAAAATTTGTATAATATGTTAGAGGGATTCTTCTTGTCACTTGAAAGTACACATGTTCACAATACAGTAAGTATCAAGGTTTTAAATTGGGGTTTTGCCGGCATGTTGACGGAATTTCGTTGGAATCTGGGAAAATTTCCCCAATGAGGGGAAGGGTGAAATATATGTTCTTTTGTTTTTTTTTGTTTAATTCATTTATAATGCATACATGGGTGTGAAATAGATCCAAAACATCCAGGGAAATATAAAGGAAAGCATAGAAATGTGATGTATAAGTCATTTCATGCATATTGCATATAGAAACATCAAGGAAATCTAGATTTTCCCAATCATTTTGTGTTGCTTCCCTTGGAAAAATGATAGTTCGCCAATCGCGAAATATCACGAAATTGTACGCTTCTAAGTATGGGTATGGATTTGAGATTTATGTAAGATCCTTCACATCCACATCCAAATATTTTTCCTTTTTCATGTTGAGTGCCCCCTATAATCTTGAATAGACAACTCATCTATTCTCACTATATATATTTAACTATTAAGTTTTAAATGCGTATATGCCGATATCATGTATAAGTAGTCCTAATATATCATATTAAGATTAAATAACTTCAATTTGTCAGTACATGGCTAGAGTTCTTTGTCTTATGGTTTGGAGATTAGATGCACAAACACGTGGACAAACACACTTTTGTGACCACCCAAGTCCATGTAGTATAATATTAGGTGATTTTTTGCTACCCATTTGGATGATGATCTCTTCAGGGCATATTTGAGTCTTCTTCAGGGCATATTTGAGTCTTCTCTTAGTAGTATCTTGTTTTGGGCATCAATTAAGGACTCTTTTAGCTGTCTGAACCTTCAGGAAGTATTATCGTGCAAAGATTTTAGGGACCTGTAGTTGCTTTTTCTTTCCTTTTTCGCTGTACACCTTTGGTGTACATGTCGTTTCTCCCTTCTTTTATTAATACAATTTCTCTTATTACCGATAAAAAAAACATGATGAGAATTTTGAAAGTTTTGAAGAAACTAAAAGCTAACTAAATTGGTATCATGTTGAATCTTGTTGGACTTTCCCTCTTAAGTGAACCCATCTGATGGTGGGCCAATTATCCATTGCAAAATCATGCTAGTGCCTCAATTAAATGCTTATGCTCCAACACATGATGTTCCATTCAATAATTTATGGTATAACATAGAAGGTTTTGGATATAGCATCCTCTGGCGTGTTGTTGTCTGCTTTGTGCAGCCTTTGTTCCCCTCACCGTTTGCAAAACTTACAACAAAGAGCTATTGAACTTTTTTCTTTTATTTCTGAAACAATGGTACATTTGAGCATTTAAAATTTTTTTTCATTAAATTATATTTATGTATCTTTTGTTACATTTCTAACATTGTGCCCTTGTTGCAGGTATAGAGACAACCGCCATGTTAGTATGGGTGCTGAAAAATGGTTGGACATTGAACTTTGGAACTCAACACAAGAGTGCTTTAAGGTGTTAAAATCACGTGGTTATCGCATTGCTACAACTCATGTCGGAATGAATGCGGTAACGCCTAGTATTACATCACATAAAATGTTTAATCCAACTTAGTTGGGTTAAGCAACTTTAATCCTGTTCTTACATAGAAATCTATCAAAATCATATTTCAATCAGATTATGCATGTTTAATATGATTGTGAATGCACAGTTGTAAATCACACACACAAGCACATATTCTGGGATGCCTCACCGGGTTTAGTTGACTAATGATATGTTCTCCTTTGCCCCATGGAAGAATGATGTTATCAATCTGGACCGTCCATCTAACAGGGGATAATCTGTATCAGCCATGTGAAATATTATATGTGAGGTCTGGTAATACATATTGTGTAGGCTTTGTCACATGTATTAGTTGCCTTCCAAATTTTTAATGCTTCTTAATTTTCACAGAACATTTAGTTTTAGAGAAGTTCTTTTGGTCTCGTGGAAAATGTATCCATGGCTGAAACATAACCTGCGATCTGCAGTTGATTGAATGTACATGTGGTGAAGGGGGTTTCTCCAAATAAGCTCCACCTGTGAGTTGCATCACATTGGGTTGCTTTGTTTTAAGCCTCAACTGGACAACTTGGATGCACATAACTTATATTTTGCAAATGCATCCATTAAAAAGTTAGTGCATGTATCTATATGTGTGTGTGGCGTGTGTGGCACACACATGTGTGTAGGGACATACAAACAGATACAGATAATAAGATATAATGATTGAAACCTCATGGAGAAAGTTTATGAAAATGGTTGGGGTACATAATATAATAGCTTGCCTATCTTTATTACTTTTATCTTCTGGAGGTAGATAATATACTCTTCTAACATTATATGATATTTTGAAAGCCTAGATCCTTTTGGTGGATTCTCTAGCAATTACTATGAGTTTGATCTGTTATTTATGCCTTGGTTGTCCACACGAGTAAATAAATTTTATTGGCATTTATAGGTTTCCATTTATGACATGGATTGGACTTGCCCAACTGCAATAGTTGTCGGAAATGAAAACAGGTGATTAAAACCTGATCATAAATACCTCTCTATTCACTAAGTTAAAATCTATTTCATTTCTTTTAACTGGATTTCTGATTTTGTTTTAGATAATGTTTTTGCTTCATTCTCTTATGAGGCACAAGATATTGCTCCATGGTTTAAAAGCACGGTTATTTTCAATATTGGTGTGGATACCGACACTGGTATGTATCAGTAACATGGATATGTGCTGGCTAAACTGATCAGTAATGGCCAAAACAAACATTTTTTAGTAAATGATATATAAAATCAACAATATATACTTTTCAGTGTTCATAAATACACAAATCTACTAGAAGGAGCTTAAAGCTGAATACTTCTTGAAGAAACTGTGAGGACAACTTGAAAGGAAAACCCCAAGTATTGGGGCATTCATCTTATTCCAAATGAATCTCAAGTTTTTTGGTTTTTCATCACTGGTTTTAAGACAGAATTTGAAGATGAATGTGAGATTAGTAAAATTTTGAAAGCGTTTTTTTCCAATCATTAATGAAGCATACATATAAATATATATACAGAAAAAATGAAAATAGTGCAATGGGACACCCATTAGAAAAGGTGCAAGATACAATCCTTGGACACCCTACAAACCAACCCTATACATTGCTTTAAAGCCCATACTCCTAGATGTATGACCTGAAACATGATTTGAACAAGACATTCGAACGCAAATTACACAAAGCCAATAATTTAGTAATATGGTGGCATCCACCCCTAGAGATAATAACCGAAGTCTATATGCAAATAAGGCACCACACCATCAAAGTCCCAAAGATATAGACACCCAGCATCGTCTAATATCACCACTGGAGTATCCCTGGAATAACAGAAGTATGGCAGCCCAAGTAGATACATGAGAAGTAATCGAATCCTGTATAACTGAATGTGGTCACTGTCAATCCTCAAAGATGCATCTATTCCTCTCCTTCCACACATACCAGCAAATAGCAAAGAAGAGTAATTGATATAATCGGTGTTGAGCTCCTAGAAATGGTAACCTCCACTGAGCAAAGACGTCGCACAAGGTACATAGAAGAGCTCAAGTTGTGTCAATCAGACCTAGGAAATGCTGCCATAACAGTCAAACTTGTGTAATCTCATATCTCGTATCTTAAGACATGAGGACTCAGCTTTTATTCTATGTATTTTAACCTTACCTAGGCTAAGTAATGTGGTACTACTTATTCACAATAACTATTTTTACCAATTTAAAACTTGACTGGTAATTTGGATACTCTAATAATATGGTAGAAGCTACTACATAGAGAAAATTTTTATTTATTGAACTTGTTAAACTAAGTGCTATCTGAGTGTATTCATGTCATGTAATGTCAACATAGGTACTTTGGGTGAATAGAAGTGTTGGTTATACATAGCTAGTATGGTGGAGCATTTGAGAAAAACAAATGCAGGAATCTTTCAATTACAAAAAATAATAATAATAATACTTGCTCTCCTGCTTTAATTGAGTGGAAGATCATTGGAAGTTTGGAACATATTTTCTGGTAAACTCTCCAGGCTTTTTGCTTCTTTCTGTGAATACAGAGATGCCCTATGACACATTGCTTCTTTTCTACCTATTCCTGGACCTAGTTATTCATGTTCTTGGTATTAGGCTAATTCATCATTTAGGTACTAAGATGTATATCCTTTTTTTCCCTGCTTCTCCATTAATGAAACTTATCTTCCTGAAAATAAAGTCTGTGACCAGGTCTTCCTTTTTGTAATGCAAATATTTCAAGATACTGTTTAGCTATTGAGAGATCTTCCTGGAGTGTGTCTTGGAGAGAGATTTTATTACTCTGTTTCTGTCTCCTACCTGCATCTGATGAAACTTTATTGGAAACTATTGTTTTTCTGAATTTTTGCATGCCTCGTTGATTATGGTGAGAATATTTTTATTGCAGGGGGATCAGTGATGAAGCTTTGGAACTGTCTGATTTATGTTGCAGTATCCCTATGAGAGGCATGGTGGACTCCTTCAATGTTTCAGTTGCTGCAGGCATCCTCATGCATCATGCTGTCTGTGAAAGAACTTCTCGCCTGGTAATAGCTGTGTAAATCACCTTTCATAAACATGGAAAAGAAGAAAATGATTTTTGTCATGGAGAACTGCTCATCACTCAAAACCTGTATTTTGGTCATCTGAGCATTTGCAATCATGGATGAAAATCTTGGTATCACCTAAGGTTGATATCGAGTTGACTTGGAAACACCTATGATATCAGTCGATACTGGGTTGTTGGCTATAGTGTCCTAAAAATATTCAAAAAAATTTAAAAATGTAAGAAATTAAATATAACTATATTGTATAGTTACTACTGTCAAAATATTATTAGAAAAATATAGTTACCCTTGTATAAATACCCAGTTTGAAATTTTTTTGCAAATAATATTGGCGAATAACGTTGTATAGATAAAATTGGAAATATTAATTTAAAAATATACCATAAATAACATACAATAAAAGATGTACTTACAAAACTCCATGGTCTACACCACCCAAAGAAGTCAATTTCAGCAAAATTTTGTCAGTGCCAGTCCCATGTGGCACTGAAACTCCTTGGTTTTGGTTTTTTGCAAATTTTATATAGAAAAGTAATGAAATGATTCAAATGTAGCTTGTGCCGCCCATTTTAGTTAAATTTTTAATGGCCTGTGCCCGTTAGTGCTGCTCATTTTGTATGTTTAATGTTGGTTACTGTACATCTTTCAAATTTGAAATTTGTATTATTGTGATACTCTTGTATTCAATTGTGTGAGATAATTGAATGCCTTTTTCTGCTTACACATTTACTGGTTTTTTAATTATTTCTCCTTAAAATCATTGTTCCCTTTTTTGTTTCACTATGTTCTTATTAGTTTTTGGCTTTTTTTTTAAAAGTTCTTTGAATTTCTTGGTGAGACATGAGTAGCATGCAAACCAAATTTTGGCGACACAACATGCCTCAATGTCGAAAACTAGCACGATGCATCTTGCCACTGAATATTGCCAATGTCTCCACCTCTCTAACCGTCGCCAGTATTCCTCTGCTATTGTGTTGTGTAATGGATTTTCCTACACTTTGAAAAGAAAATGGCATCAACTCCTCTCCAAACACATGCTCCCCAAATCAATAGACTTAGAATAATCATAATATCTCAATTTTTGATATCCAGAGCTACTAGTAGAATGAGGAGCCTGTTCACCTGGCTATTTGTCATGTCTAATCGCTCTACTAGATGAGTCAAATGATAGTTTCAATGTAATTGGGGACTCAGATAGTACTATGGATACTAGTATGACTGTATTGCATTGGCTCTAAAGATGGCTATGAGGAGCCTAGATTATCTCCAACTCTCATGCTTGAAAAGTGGTGCTATAATTCATCATGAAAGAAAGTTTCAAGTATCAGGGCCCCATCCTTCTTGGTATCCCACAATACAAACTTTCCTTTTTGATTGTGTAAGCTACCTGCAAATTGGTATTGCAATACCTGTGATGAGTGATGACTATCATATGTGGCAAGATAAGCATCATCATCATTGTCGAAGGTAAACGTTCACTGCCACCACTCCCATAGATACACTTGCACCAGATGTTGATCATCTTGCACCCATCGTGTTAAATGAGGAATTGAGAGGGTGAATGGAAAGGGATTTTGGGGAAGAGGAGAAAGCGACAATTTTGGGGGTTGTTAGGTGATCAAGGCATTATGATTTTACATTGTCATTTGTTGTAGAAAATTGAGGTTGGACGAGTATTTCCGAAGTTCCATTCTTATGAGATGGCTAATAAGATAATGCTAAATTTTTATTGCTTATTCCTGGGGAAAAAAAAACTGGGGTAGAGGAGACTAAAGATATTAGGCCTATTAACCATACCACAAGTTTGTACAAAATCATTGCCAAAGTGCATTCCTAGAGATTGTAAAAAGTAAAAAGTTCTTCCTTTGATAGTTGACCCTCATCAGTCAACTTTTGTTCAAGGGAGGCATATTGTTGATTGCTTACTTTCCACTAATGAATGCCTGATGGAATAGAAAAGTGCAGAGGAACCAAGTATTGTTTGTAAGCTGGAATTAGAGAAAGCCTACGATAGGGTGGACTGGGACTTTCTGGATTCTGTGCTAGGATGGTAGGGGTTTGGAACAGAGTGGAGGAAATGGGTAGATGGTTGTGTGAGGAATGTTCAATTTTCCCTTGTGATAAATGGTTCATTGTTGGGTATGTTTCCTTCCTCTTGAGGTCTGAGACAAAGCTATCTACTTTTTCCTTTTCTGATTACCTTGGTCAGTTATATCCTCAGCTGCTATATATCGGATGCACATGTTAGAGTCTTGGTTAGGGGTTTCTAGGTAGGACCATATTTGGTTCATGTGACTCACTTGCTGTATGCTGATGACGATGCTATTCTCTTCCTAGAAGCTGATAGCACCCAGATTTCTTGGTTTAGATGCATTTTGAAGTCTTTTGAGATGATATCTGGAATAAAGGTTAATTGGGACAAGAGTTGTGTTCTACCAATCAATTAAAAGGTTGAGAGACTTGTCCCATTAGCCTCTAGGATGTTGGGTGTATTCTTGGCCTGTTAGTTACCTTGGAATCCCCTTAGGAGGTGATTTAAGATACTTTCATTTTGGGATCCGGTGGTGGAAAGGTTTGGCAGAAAGTTACCTCGTTGAAAAGGAATTATTTGTCTCTAGGAGGGAAGATAATTTTGAGAAGATCAACCCTCGCGAACCTTCCGATTTATTTAATGTCTCTTTTTAAAATGCTTGGTAAGATTTTCTAACTATCTTAAGAAGATTCAAAGGAACTTTTAGTGGGAAGAAGTGGATTTTAAAAAAGGATCACGTAGTCAGATGGAATGTTGTATGTCGGACTAGGTAGCAGTGAGGTTAAGACTTAGGCAACCTATTGGATAGAAATTGGCATTATTGGCAAAATTGTGTGGCGGTTCAGCAAGTATACAGGCATAAGGCATAAGATCAAGTATTGGTATTTATGGATATTCAGAGAATTGTTGGACATCCAGGCGAGTAGGCCCCAGTCCATTGAGGGCTATTGCTTCAGTGGCACATGCTTTTTACCCCGATGTGTAGTTTTGTATTGGGTCTGATTCCAGGGTTAGCTTCTGGAACGACCTGTGGTGTGGAGACTCTCTGTTCTCAATCTGCTAGCCTAGACTTTTTCGCTTCTCTTTGTATCTTCTTGCTTGTATTAGCTTGGTTCTATCTATCCTATTCATCCCCAGGTCTGGTTTGGAATTTCAGGGGAGAATTGTGATGCGCAAGTTTGAGTATCTTCAGTGTTTGAACTCCTTAAAGGTGTTTCCATTGACCCATTCCTAGCAGTTAGAAGGTTGTGGTGCCCTGACCCTTTCGGTTCCTTCTCATGAAAATCTTTCTCATCAATATGAGGGATAAAGATGCGCCCTTGCTTCCCATTTGGAAACCTACGGTTCCCTTAAAGATTAAGGCGCTTGTTTGGACCTTCCTACTCTATAAAGTGAGTAGAGCTGACATGCTCCAACATAGGAGAAAACTATCATGTCTCCTCCCATATACTTTCTGTTCCGTACACAAGGCAAGTGTATAGATCACCCTTTATTACATTGCATGGTGGTGGGCCATCTATAGAATCACTACCTTTACTTAGTGGATTTGGCTCGGATATTCCCATTCACATGGGGTATTCCGATTCACACGTCATGAGTTATTCTTGCAATGGACATCCTCAGATTAGCATATAAGGTGATATGCCTTTGCAGAGCTAGGAAGAAGCGTGTCTTCAGCAACTTTGGGGGAGGTCATCTTGGATTCTTTTTGTTCTTGGGCTTCATTGTTACACATGTTTAGAGGGCTATCATTAACAGATATTAGTATAGGGTGGAAGCACATTTGTTTTGATACTAGACCTTGTGGTCATGGACGTATGTCTTGGCTACCTCCCCCTCCAGGAATTATTAATCTCAACAGTGACAATTGCTCTTTGGAAAATCCAGATGGAATGGTGGTGGGCAGAGTATTTAGATATGATGCAAGAGACATCCTTTGTACCTTTACTGGTCCAAAGGGGGTTGGGAATTCAGTCATAACTGAGGTTTTGACCTGTTTAACAGGCCTGGAGCATGATAAAATACAAGGGATACAAGGTTCTGTGTTGGAGGGAGACTGTGCTACCATCAAGGGTTAGCTGTCTCTAGTGGAAAGGTGTTCATGGCATATTCAGCACTTCGTTGCAAAAGTTAGATTGTTGGCACTTGAGTTGAATATTTAATTCAACCTATTGCTTATGTCAGGTAATCAATTGGCTGATAACCTGACAAAAGAGAGGTTGGGGGGGAGGTCTCAAGTGGATGCATGTACTTTTGCTTTACTCATTTATAAAAGTTCATGATTTATCAAAATAAATAAATAAAATAAAATAAAAAGAAAGAAAAAAAGAAAAACTTTGTAATTTCAGTGAATATTATTAAATCAGTATTGTACATCAAGTTATGGAATCTTGTTACACAATAATATTTCCAAATTGGCTGACCATAGCATTGAAATCTTGAACTTGCCAATAAATGATTTGCCATGTGCTTGACATATATTTTACATAATTGAAGACAATAATTAGAAAATCAAAATATAAGTCTTTCTCTTCCTCAGCTACCCAGCCTGTATGTGGCTCTAATTGCTGTATGACTCGTATCAGTATCTCCCGAACCTCAAGATGTGTTGGCATGTCATGTTTATATTGAAATGCAGAATTAGGGAAATAAACTACCATGAACCATGAGAAAATAATGCATTAGATATTAATATTATTAAATTAAATTGTTTACAAAAACATAAATAAAGATGTACTGAAACATCTATATCCTCATGTAGCTCATTTCCCATTTGTGATCAATGACGTCCCAATATCTCCTATAATGCTTCAAATTCTGCCTTTTTTTTGTTAGCAATGGAATAATACTTCGAATTCTTCTGTATAGTCAATTTCTCTCTATGTATGGCTTCATAGAGAAGGAGAATTGTAGGCTTCTTTTTCTTGCTCTACCAACTTAAAAGGCTTTTGCTCAAAGGTTCCATGACCTTCATAACGTACTCAACTTTAAGCCAAAAACTATTATTAAGGATAATAGCAATGACCTCTCTTGCTTCACTCTTATTTGCTCTTAAAGGACAGACTTGATTTGAATTTTATGCCAATCATTAGTGTTGGGAAAATTACTTTCCCTTTGTGACAATTGGATGATACAATAATCTTGGTACTAATGATTCTTGTAAAGTGTTTTTTGTAGCAAATTAGTGATGTCAAAATCTAAGATTGGAAAAGGAATAACATGAGCCTGTTGTTTTCCAGTGCAAGGTACAGGCAGGTTTAGTTGTAACCTGCTGCACCTGCACAAGCAACATAAAATCTGGATACAAAAACTATGTTTCGTAGCAGATTAGCGGGAGTTACGTTTTCTCTTTCGAGGAGAATTGAGGAGACGAATTCTTGGAAGGAAGAAGAAAAGGATTGTGGACTTTCAAGGCAAGGAGGTTGATTCATCTAGGATCAATTGAAGGTTTGAAAGAGGGTAAGTTTAGATCTGAAGAATACACTTTGAAGGATTTCAAAGTGTGATCGTGCGTTCTTGAAGAGTTCAAGACAGAGAAATCAAGAATCATGAAATGGATGCATTGAGGAGTCGACATAGAGTAAGGTTTAGATTAGAAGTGAATTCTTGTTAAATCTAAACTCTTGTAATCATCTCTTTCATAGTGAAATGATTTCTCAGGATTGGTCTCCCTGAAAAGACCCAAGGTTTTACCTTGATAGAAGTCTAGGGTTTCCTCGTATAAATCTTGCGTTGATTGGTTGTTCTTGTTGCTTGAGTTACTCAAATTTCATAGAGAAAGGGCCTAGGATTAAGAATTTTCAATTGGTATTAGAGCCACTCCACTCTAATCTGTTTAAAGAGTGTGATCTTGTTTCTCTATGGACTGTAACAAAGAAGTTGGTTTTTCCGAGTAGAGCTTCTCCATAACACAGAATGAAGTTGGGCTTCTCCCTTGATTTGCCTATCTCTTCATTCTTTTAGCTGCCTTCTGAAGGTACTCTCATGCCACTTTTGCATTCCACTTCCATTCTCTAGTGAAACTAAATGCTTTGAGGCTTGTTCCTGCATGTCTTACCCATCTTGTGGGTTAAGGGCTGCTGTCCCATTATAATCTAGAAAGGACTCTTGTTGGTAGAGGAACTCTTTTGGGATTTGAAATAGAACTGGGCTATATCGCAATTCTTTTGGTTGCAATTAACAAAATGTCTTAAATACTTTTCAAGCAAGCATTGAATTTCTCTATCTGTCCATCTGTTTTTGGATGCCCACTTGAAGAGAAGTTTAGTTGCAAGTCGACCACATTGAATGATTCTGACCAGAACTTTCCTGTGATTCTCGTGTTAGTCACCAACAATGTTCTGGTGTATTACCAAGTTCTTAACCACATTTTTTGAAACATAAGTGTTTCCTTCTGCCAAGCAATACTTTAGGGCTGGGATGAATGTACAATATTTGGAAAATTATTCAAAAGCCACACCAAAATGCTACCACAGTCCCCAACTTTTGGCAAACTGCTAATGAATTCGTGACTTCCGCTCTCCCAAGGACCCCTTGGAACTTGTAATGGCTCTAGCTAGCCTAATAGTTTCTTCCGTTCTACCTTATCTTGCTAGTAGATTAAATATGTCCTCATGTATTCCATCGCGTCCCCATTCATATGAGAGGCCAATAGTGGCCTTGCTTCAATAAGGCAAGAATTCTCTTCTATCCTAGGTGACCATCCCACAAATAATTATCACGTTCCTTTAATAGCTTGTGCCTTAAACTAGCAGCTCTATAAACATAGAGGCATACATGCTTGATTTGAATAAGGCTGTCTTCCAACCAACAACGAAAAGTTTTGCCTCTTGTGGTCAACTGTATGATCATCTTGGCCAGTGGGTGCTCCTGTATGCCTTCACACATGTTATTGGTAATCTGGGTCATGCTCAAATTGGCTACAAGTGCTAACGTTGCCAACTCTGCCTTTCAGCTTAGTGCATCAACTACTTGATTTATACGCTGATCCAATATGCCAACACAAAGTTGAGCTTTCCTAGGAATTGTTGCTATCGAGCTTGGTTAGGAGTCAACTTCTTCTAGGTAATAAAGTAGCTCATTGCCAAGCTATCAATCTTCACTACAGATTGAGAGCCCAACAAGTAGTTTCTCCATGTTTGAAGGCAATGCACTACGCAAGTAGCTCTTTCTCTCGAGCAGTGTGTCGCCTTCCAACAACATCAACTTTCCGGCTCTCATATGCGACAGGATAATTGTATTGCATTAATACCCAAGTAGAGCAGAGTTCGGGGCATCTATTTGCTACTCAAATGGTTTCTTCACATCAGGTAAGGCACCCTAGATCTTGCATTACTGCTTGCTTCAATTCATCAAAGGCCTCTTGACATGGTCTAGTCCCAGGCTAAGATTTCTTCTTCTTTAGGAAATTAGTAAGTGGGGAGGCTCTTCTCAAATACATCTCGATGAAGCGACTATAATTATTGGCAAGCCCAAGGAAAGTTCGCTGTTTGCTAATACATGTTGGTGCCTTCCACTATTGGATAGCTTGCACCTTTTCCGTATACATCTGGATGTAGCTCCCTCCAACAACATGTCCAAGGAATTTGATTTTTACATAAGCAAAGGCATATTTTTCCAATTTAAGATATAGGTGGTTCTCTCGCAACTGTGGTTCTCTCGCAACTTTTGAAACACAAGCTTCAAGTGCTCAACGTGTTCTTCCAATGTTGAGCTGTATACCATGATGGCATCTAAGTATAACACCACGGGAACTTGTCAAGATACTCCTGAAATGTTGCAAGAGCATTTGTTGGGCGGAATGGCATTTGTAGGAATTCAAATGCTCCATACCGAGTCAAACATATTGTCATGCACCCCTCCATCTTGTTTCTTTTGAAAGAGCACCAATGCTCCAAATAGACCCTTCAAAGGTCTAATGAAACCAGATTCCAACGACTCACATCAAGTTGCTTCCTCAATTCTGCAAGTTCGAACGAGGCCATCTGATATGGTGGGCTCTTAGCATGAAGCTTAGACCTAGGCAGAAACTTGATCTCGTGGTCTATACTCTTGCAAGGTGGCAACTGGCAAGGTCTTGGGGAGTTTCTTGGGCTTCACGTCTTGAACTCCTCAAATACATTTTTTTATAAATTCTAGATCTGGGGAGGTCTCAGGTGGATGCCTTCAATAATAATAATAACAACAAAAGCATCCTAATTTATAAAATGTAAGGAAAGAGCAGCTCATATTTAGTAAAGTAACTATAGTTTATTATGCTATTTAGCAAAAATCTTTCAATGTTTACAAAACATGAGAAAAATATCAAGAGATGTTCACCAAAATTACAGGTCAATTTTCACAACAAAATTGGACCATTCAATAACCTTTTTTAAGCATATAATAATATGCCAACCAAAAATTTATGATAAACACATTTATGTTAATTACCAAAAAGAAAAAAACCCCCCAAGAAAACTCAAAACTTTATTAACTTGATTTATTTGTGAATCGAGTGATTACACTTAAATGAGCAAAGAATTTTAAGCCCAAAAAAAAATATTTTTGGAAAGAACAAAATACAAAAATTAATCTTCAAGACTCAACAAAACAACCAAAATATACAATTTTCATGCTTCCATTAGTATAATACGTTTGTTAGGATGATTCCAAGCATCATTTTTTGTATATTAATATGGAATGAACAGAGAGAAAATACCTTTTTTCAACTGAAAAACTACTCTTTCTTCAGGCTATGAAAGGGAAAATTATGAAAAAAGGTCACTTTTTGGCTTGTATTTGTAAAAAGAGTCCATCAAAAATCTCATTTTGCAGAAAAGGGTCATTTTTCAGACTTAATTGACCTGCAGGGTCACTTTTCACCCAAAAAAAAACAAATTATTAAAAAAAAGTCACTTTTATGTTGGTAAAAAATGATTGTATGTACGTACGTATGATGCGCTTGTATCCCACGCAAGGAAGCTTGAATCCCACGTACAATGGGCTTGTTTCCCAAGTAAAGTGATCCCTTGATTTAATTATTTTTTAAAAGTGATGCTGTAATTTAATTATTTTAAAAAGTGACCCTTTTTTGGAAATAATTTTTTTTATGGACTGTTTTTATAAATACCGACCAGAAGTGACCCTTTTTCATAATTTTCCCTTTATGAAATATGAGTTCAATTCGGGTTGTGGATGTTGCCCAGTTAAAGAGGAGTCTCAAATCTATAGGGGATGATATTTTTATTAATTGGGTAATGGGAACTAGAAGAAACACAGTTGAGAATGCCAAAATTAGTGTATCAAGTTCGTCTATGCTTTTAAAAAGGCCAAGTGACATGTATCAGCTGATACCATAATTTCTTGTGAAAGCATGAATATTATAGCATTTTCTATTGAATTGTTGAAGTCCTATACGAAACAATATTGGCTGAACATGTTGTTGTCGGCCGATATCTAAAGTTAAACCATATTCATAACTAATCCAATGTTCAAATAATCTACCCCACTATCTAAAGTTACTCTTAATCTTTCTTCCAATAATTGGGATCAAACTCCTAATTTAATTGTGGCATATAATGCCGAAATTAGATTCCTTACCTTTTTTTTTTGTTTTTTGGGGTGTGATTTTCCATGGTATATACGTATTGGCAAAGTTGTCAAAATTGACAGAATGCTTTATCTGGAATTAGCGGTTCAAATTCATTTTTGAATAACTGTTGCTCTTTCATGAGGCCATGATTTGTGTATTATGGTGTAATAATTCTCTTCGTTTAATGGCATGTTCTTTTAGTATGACTGTTAGCAGGGGGACCAAGCATGGGTTGACATATTTCCCTATTTGTCCCAACATTGAAATTATGGGAAAACCGAAGGTTACTTGCTGATCATAATATTTTGATATGTTGTATTTTTTTATTATTATCAGAGAATCATAGAAAATATCATGGTAAATGGTACATAGACAATGCAGCACATTATATTCAAGTATTATAAAAGCAGTTATAGTTGTTGCCATACTTTTTAACTGTTTATGTTGTTCTTTTTTCAATTTTTTGGATATTAGTTAAGCTCTTTCTTCTCAATAACAGGGCTGTCATGGTGATCTGACACAGGAAGAAAGCCGGATCTTACTTGCTGAATTTTCTTTGCGTCACAGGAAGAGTGCAAGTAGCATTGTGCATGAATATGCAAAGCGGAAGACAGGCAGACCCATGCCTAAGCTTTGACACGGATCAGTGGTGTAGAGTACGAGTTTGTGCTGGGGAATATTCATTCTGTTCCCCGACAAGCATGCAGGTATGTTGGATAAGTTTCTTTATGATTTTTGTTCTTGTTAGTGTTACATGTTCAGCGGGGTTGTATAAAATAATCTAGAAACAATAATATCTGTAGGTTGATTTTTTTTTTGGGGGGGGGGGGGGGGGGGGGGGGGCGCAACTTCTAAAGAAAAGAAAAAGGACTGATTTGATAAAAGGGCCAATTCATGTGAAGGAATTTAGCTTAATTAGCATGCTAAGTAGTTTGTACAAAGTTTATTGTAACTCAATACCAATGGATTGAAAAGGTTATCTTTAACATTATTTCTAAATCACAGAGTGCTTTTATAGGGAGTAGGCAAATGTCTGATACATATATATATATATATAATCTCTCTTTTCTCGGTTTCTGGAGGGATATTACCATTGGGGAAGTTTAGTTCGAAATATAACATATACACAACGACCTGGCGTTTTTAGTCACTTGAGGCGCTCTTAGGAAATCCAAATGAACTTGATTTGCATGTTTCATTTACATGTATAGTTTGTTAATATATTCGACAGGTATGCTGCCAAGGGACCATCAGAACATGAAAAATATGTTGCCTATTATCTTATTTTTCATTTTGCCCTTTTACTCCTTGGAAGGGATGAGCATGCCGACGTATCTTCAACTACCGCGTCTGGTTATCATTATATGGGAGGTGGTAGCAATGCGGTACAAAATGAATTTATTGGGATAATGTAATTTTTACATTAGAACTGCCCAACTCTAGACATTTTTGCATCGCTTAAATCTTTTCAAGTCCAGAACATATTTCAACTCACGTCAATGACCGCCGAAGCCCGTATGACCTTGCCTTGATCTTCGTTAATTCTGTTCTCGTCTTACGTGACGATCCTAGCAAGGTGCAAATGAGAGGCTAAGGTTGCGTTTGGAGTTGTTTAATTAAGTGCTTAATGTAGCTTATAGCTTATTAAAATACTTATTTAAGCAAAAAATATGTTTGGTAATGCTAAATGAGTTAGTTCTTACCCGTAAGCATTAGAGGGAGATTACCCGTAAGAAGAAGCCCTTGTAAGCAGCTTTTCCTCCCACTTATTCGGAAGTTGTTTTCCCCGACATCTTTCGACGGAAACGGTGGAGTTGAAAGAGAAGAGATCAATAGAGCTTCTAAAATAGCTGATTCTTCCACAACCTCATATCCTCATTACCATTAGTGAGGAATCGCGCATTGTCCTTGTCTTTTTTACTTCTGCCATTTTCAAAGCTTCTCAAACTAGTTGGAGATTTCACCATTTCTCTATATTTGTTGAGGCAAAGCTATAGTCTTTGACAGGTTTTGGACCTTGAAGATCACCTTGATTTCTCATGAGAACGCTTTAGATGACCAGCTCGTGTGGATGATTATCTCCACGACGTTCCGGGACGGGTGGCCTTCAGGCAACTCAGTCAAGGTGGGGAAGAAAGGTTCCGGGAGTCGCACAGGATAGGTGGAGATACTGGACCGAGTTCAAACTCAGCTTATGGGGTTTGAACTAGGTTTTTTTGAGAGTTATTCATATCTCGAAATTGGCTTCTTTCTTATGGGGGTTTGAACTAGGTTCTTTTGAGAGTTATTCATATCTCGAAATTGGCTTCTTTCTTATGGGGGTTTGAACTAGGTTCTTTTGAGAGTTATTCATATCCCGAAATTGGCTTCTTCGGTGATGATTGAATAGATTTTTAGGCCTTTTTGGTGGTTTCAACGACGTCCTCGAGCCTCTCAATGCTCTTTCTGCAGCTCAAACTGAGGAGAAGATGGTTGATGTGTTTAGGACTTGGGTTGTAGACGTCTTCGAAAGCTCTTGATTGCACTGTAACAATTTGACCCAACCAGTTGCCATTAATGACGACCCAAAGAACTCTTTCCCCGGTTTTTTTGTTTTCACCAAGGCTATGTTTGGATAGCCGGATTAAGTTGAAAAGTTAATTGGGAAAGTAATATGCCAGAAAGTAATATTCCGGAAATTGAAAGTTAACTTTCCTGAAAGGTGTTTGGATGCATCCGGAAAATTTATGAAAACTGGTGGAAAATCCTATTGTGTTTTACATTTTCCTATTTTACCCTTTAATTTTGTCCATATAAAATTGAAAACAAAAATACAGTAAACACTAATTCTTTTTATGAATAAACTTAACCTTTTTAATATATATAATATATTAGTAATCCCATATATATATATAGATATCTTTTTTTTATAAGGGACACGCAACCTAATCCCATAATTTTTTACTTAAAATTTTTTTAATAGGAAACAAGCAACAACCCAACCCAACCCCTATTTATTTTACTTAATTTTTTTTAATAAAGTACATGCAACACTTCACCCCCTTTTTTTACTTTTATTTATTTATTTTAAATGAAGAACACACAACACCCCAATCCTTATTATTTTTTATTTTTACTTAAATATAAACACCAAAGAAAGAGGGTTTAAGGGGGGGGGGGGGGGGGGGGGGGGGGCAAATAGGTAAGAACACAATTCATATTTTGTTTTCCTGCAAAATCCGACCGTTTTGGTCGGAAAATGAAACCAAGCAAAAAGGCCGTTGAAAGGGGTTTGACTGATTTTATTTTCTGTGGGGACCCACACTTTCCGGCTATCCAAACGCACACATTTTACTGGAAAGTTCATTTTCTTGCAAAATCCGGACTATTCTGGCTATCCAAACGCAGTCCAAAGGAAATTGTGAAAGAACGAGACGGAAACTTATAAATATCTTGGAATTTGAATGACCGATTAACCCTTTCAGAGGAATAAAGAGAGAATAAATAAAAAAAAGACACCAAATAGGTAAGATAATCCACGTCTTTGACTGGTTATATAATACCATATACAGTGTGCATGACGAAAACTTGCATTGCACCAAACGGGCTGACATCGTCGAATGAGCGGGGCCATTTTCGTCGTCTCTCTCTTTCTTAAAAAAAAAAAAAAAAAAAAAAAAAAAAAAAAAAAAAAAAAAAAAAAAAAAAAAAAAAAAAGGATCTACAGAAACAGAACTCCAGATATCATCTTATTTTATCTCCAAAACCCATATGTTTTCTGATATGAGCTCTATGTAGCAAGCCAAAAAAAAAAAAAAAAAAAACAACAACAAAGACAAAAACTTGCAAACCAGCAAGGGTAATATTTCTATCTTCTTTTCGTTCACAGAGATGGGTTTGGTGCTCCCTTGGCGGAAGAGAGAGAATGAAAACAATTTTCCTTTTGTTTTCCAACTAATGGAGATTCAAAAAGCTGGGTATAAAGAAACACAAAGAGATAAAGTAGAGATGGTCGTTCGAGAGTGCTCAAACATAGGGGAGAGAGAGTACCAGCGGTCCTTGTTCTAGTCATGAACTGAGAGAGAAACCACGAGGAGGGAAGGACAGAGAGAGCGAGAATCAACGAAGCAAAAAAAAAATTCAGAGGAGCTATCTTCTGTTGCAATCAAGCATGAACTAACGCTCCTTAATTTGAAAAATCTCTCCTTCTTATTCGGATCTAAGCCCATTTTTAGAGAGTTTTTCAATATCCTTCCAAATTTTTTTTCCCAAACAGCTTGAAATTTCTGTTCTTCAATTCGAATTTTCCATTTTTCAATCTACTCCAACTTTCTAAATCTCTCTACTGTTGTTCCAACCTCCTTCCAATGGATTCATTTCCAAGGAGAGAGAACCTGACATCAAATGAGAGGTTAACGCCATTCCGATGACGTGGTCGTATGCTCTGCAAATTCCGGCGAAGGAGAATGGAGTTAACGCCACTTCAAACTTCAAAGGAGAGAGTTGATGCAGATTTCGGCGAGAGAAATGACCGGAGAACTGTGAGAGAGAGAGAGAAGAGAGAAAGAGGGGCCACTAAATTACCAAAAAACTGAGAGAGAGAGAGAGAGACGGGGGGGGGGGGGGGGGGGGGGGGGGGGGGGGGGGGGGGGGTTAATTTGAATTTAACCCCGAAGGAAGGCGTTAACGAGGAGTTAGTTCCATTCCAATGACGTGCCCATATCCTCATACGAGCGGCAGTCTCAGCAGTAGAAAGGAGACGTCTACGATGTCAGCCCACACCAAACACCTGCCTCTTTTAAATAACTGGTTACGTCTGTGGATATCACCGATAAGCACAAGCAGGGCCAAACGTCACCTAAATATTCCCATGTCCACATTAAAAAGCAAAGAAACAGGGAGACGGAAAATATAAATACTGTTGTTTCAAATGCTTTGAAACAACAAATAAATACTGATACCGAACCAAAGTGACTTAACGACAGGGAAATTACCGTTATAAGCAAAAAATGGTCTCTTGTTAAATAAGCTTTTTAAGTAAAACTGATATCTGGTTCGTTTACAAACACATTTAACCATCAAGCATCGCGATTGCCTTTGCGGCATCAATTAATACTGCTCTGAAATCATCTGAAGCTCGACCAAGCACAGTGTACCCCTCCTTGTCTTCCACATCCACATCTGCACCATGCCTTATTAACAGGAGAGCCACCTGCAGCCAACCATCGGAATTAATAGAATAAAAACATTTTCCTAACCCTAGTCTTAGGATCACTTGTGAACAGGGGAAAGGCCATCCTTTCATCAACAAAAGAAAAATTACCCGCTAGATTTGCTCAGTTGGTAAAGCAAGAATCAACAGACATCCTGGGTTCAAAACATCCTGAAGTTCCTAACTTAAATGATACATAGGCCTTGCGGATGGGTTCATGTATCCAGGGTTTACTCCCCTAGGGTGGGTCCAAAGGGCCCTACCTAGGGTAGGTTCCATGTTAAAAAGTAAATAAATAAATAATTCTCCTGGCAATCTAAGGATCGTCAGATGACCAATTCTACAAGGATTCCTTACAACAACAAATATAAATAGAAGATTAAAAATTGAAAAAAAAAAAAAAAGTCATCACTATTTTTAACATCATCATTACCATAATTGGCAGTGACTGTCACCATGAATCTTGTTCCTCCATCATAATGTCCCAAGTACTATATCTTTGGTAAGATTATTAAGTATCCAAATCCGTTTTGACAGACTTCATACGGTTCCTGTTTTACCTTCCTTTGGCCCTCTTAAATCTATCAATGAATATCCCCTTCGCACCTAATCCATCCAAATTTATGACGCATAATAAATTTAGTGAGCCCAATACCGTGAGGAACTCAATGACAGTACTTAAAACAAGCACTTTGTTATAGTCCATTAAAATAAAATGAAATAACTCATTGGCCTTGAACACATGCACAAGTTCTATAGGGATATATATAAGATTTTAAATGTAATTGAAGTGGCAACGAAACACGAATTAAATTGCTGGAAATTATCATGACAATGCAATCAAACAATACTTGCAGTGCAAAAGTTCTTTACTTGGTAAGAAGTCCAACAATAAGTCTGACTTGGGACTTAAAGGAAATTTGGTACTTTTATGCTGTTCTATTCTCAATTATGATTGCTAAGAGGCAGACTTAAGTTTTTCTCTATAAAATGGGATGAGACAAACGTATTTCTGATATAAATGATTACAAGTGCAAGGAACATGAGTTGCTCTGCAGAAAAGCCTCAGAATGATATGTTGGACCCAAAAAATAATAATAAATAAATGAATCGGTTAGGCTACACACCATGTAACAAGTCAAGGTAGCTCAATTGCAATCTAAAGCTTGGTTTAACTTAATAATTAGGCTTGAAGCCAAACCCAAGCTCAAAGAAAGAACTCTCATTTTTCTTAACTGATTGTGAGCTAATAAACTTAGGTACCTCTACTCATTTAAAGCTCAACTTGGTAACTACTATAAAAGTTGAATAATACCCTTAATTTTAACAACATATTATATTTTATAGGATTTTAATCTGTTTTATAATTGTATATATCACAATTAAAGGACTTTTAGATCTAATTAATAGGAAAGGGGTTCAAAGCAGGCAGAAATATGTCCATAAGAACATTTTTTTTTTGGTAATAGTGTCCATAAGAACATATCTGAAGGTAATAATATCTAGTGCAGAAGATGAGAATGTAAAATGAGACCTTGGTTACAATAGATTTATTTTAGAGATCAACTGAAGTCCTTTATCATTTTGCATTTATTATGGATGACTTGACAACTCTTGCAAAAGAAGGCACTTCAATGTATCTTATATGCAGATGATGTAATTCTGGTGGACCGATTAGAGAGGAAGTATAGATTGAAAAGATTTTCCAAACAAAGTTAAAAGTAACTATATTCAATGTAACTGTAGCAAGAATGACAAGGATTAGGCAATAAAAAGAATTAAGAGTTAAGATTCCCAAAATCAATCACTTCCATCGTTCCATTATCACTTCCATCACTTCCATCGTTCCATTATCTTGGAAATATCATCCATAAAAATGAAGATATTGATGAGAATGTTGCATATAGAATTACAGCTTAATCAATAAAGTGGAAAGCCACTTCTAGAATGTTACATGGTCAATAAATTATACTAATTTGAATTGTAAATTTTACAAGATAGCAACTATGCCTAGCCTAGCCAACAGTTATGTATGGCAGAGACTACTAAGATAGATGTGTAGAAATATAAGCATAGACAAGGTGAGGAAAGACCATATTTGAGAATGTGAAGGAGAAACCGTACTATTAGTTAAATAAAAGCAGTTTAGGATAGTTTGAATATATAAAACAAAGATTAAAAGAGATGTCTATGTGAAGGTATAAGGGAGTGCATATGAAAGATCTGAAAGGTTAAAGGAATACCAAAAAGGAATTAGGTAAATCTGATGAGAAATGATTTAGTTGCAAATAATGTGATTGAAGATATAGTTTTTGAAAATGAATGGAAGTATGGAACTCTGTGTCAACCTGTTAGCATATGTCAAACAAAGACCAAACATGGTACATGAGCACAGGTACAAGGCAGTGCACATGAAGATCTAATGAGCTAAAAGAACACTAAAAAGGACCTCGATGAAGATGTTTCACATATCATTGAATATGCATAATGTGACTGAAGATACAGTTATTGCAAGATTATATTGATGCAAAAGTGTGTAGCCAATCCCAATAGTTAGCAAAAGGTATTTTTTCCTACTGTATTTAGCATTGGTGAGTATCCTAGTTCTACCACCAACACACACACACATAACCACAAAAAAATAAATAAATAAATAAATAATAACAAGTAAATAGATAAATAACAAACACAGTTTAGAAAGTATAGCAGAATTTACCTCTTTGTTCTGGCATATCACTGCATTCATAAGAGCAGTTTGACCTCCATTATCAGCAGCATCAATTTCTGCACCTTCCTCGATTAAGAGCTCACAGAACTCTGAATTCCCTGTACTTGCTGCCCGATGCAATGGTGTGCAACCAAACTGCATACAGTACACATCAAAATATTAAAGATGGCAAAGATGTATATGCACTGAAGACCATAATGCTGAGCGTCGTGCACAACAGAAACAAGGTCTCAAACAGCTTTGCATGAAAGAGAGATGATTTGTATGTTAACAAGCCTTGTCCTTCTCATTAATCTTTGAACCATGTGATATCAAAACTTCAGCTACTTTCAACCATCCCTTGCTAGCAGCATAGTGAAGAGCAGTGCGGCCACCACTATTTTTTATATTGACATTGGCACCTGTCCATGATTATCCAATGCTTAGAACCAGGTGCAAAATGCAAAGAATATAATGATGTATGCCGAGAAAGCTATCCAAAAAAAGGAAAACGAAAAAATCAGCGACTTCATGCCATAGTGATCAGACTTCACCATGTAATCACCAAATCCTATTCACTCCTTTGATCTAAATAATCAACAGAAAACCTTGGGAGTAAAAAAATTTTTAACATCCATAAGAAATATTATAGTTTATCCTTCAGAACCAAATTAATCAAGGATCTTCCATCATCATCATAAACCAGTTATATCAAAAATCAAAGATCTTCCATCCAGTAAAAAAAAAAATTGTGCAGTAGTCCACCCAAAGATGGTTATGATCAAAATGTTGGGCATGCAATGCATATAATCTAGGAGAAAGGAAATGACAAATCAGTAACCAAATATATATCCCAACTAGTTGGAGTTGGCACCTAGGAAGCCATCCATATTTATGTCAAAACTATATCCATCCATATTTGTTAAAACTATATCTTCAATCAGACTTTGATATCCAAATCCCTTCTTGTAGAGACCCAGTCAAATCCCTTACAAGCAAGGTCGCGTCTTTATCGGTGGCAGCTTAGGAGGCACATTTCACTCATCTATCGCGATTTGCACCTCAGACAATAGCGGATGAAGTTTCCAAGGCTAGGAAGTTTGAGGAGGGACTTTGGCCGGCAATCAGATCTTGTTTGGTGCCTCTTCGTCTTGCTACATATGAAGATGTGGTTGATACTGTTTGATTGGTGGAGGATGACTTGGAAGCAAACAGGAATGCAAGAGAGACTCAATTTGAAAGACAAAAAGGCAAGGCCAAGCAGGCCCAGGAGGCTTCTTCATCCTATGGTGGACAGTTTAAAGAAAAGAGACAGAGAACCCATGGTGGATACCCATCTAGAGATGCGGTGACAAATGCTGAACTGGTTTCTAATAGACCAGCACAAAGGTGTTCCAACTTTGGTCGTATTAGGCATATCAGGCAAAATTGTAGAAGGCCACATGGGAACCAAGATCAACCTCATTTAGGAGGAAATGTGCCTGTACTGTTGCTACCACCACACCCTCAAGGTAGAGTGTATTCCATTAATGCTCAGGATGATAGTACACTGAAGGCAGTAGTAGAATGTATTTTGTTATTATTTCATGTCTGTGAAGATCCTGTTTGACACCGGAGCATCCATGTCTTTTGTTTCTACTTCTTGTGTGTAATGATTGGGTTTAGACCCTGTGTGTTTAAATTCTGCCATGATTGTAACCCAGTAGCAGATTCTACCAAATTGGACAAAATTTTTAAGTCATGTGAACTCCGGGTCAGAGATGAAGAAATGTTGGTTGATTTAATTGTTTCAGAGACGCAGGAATTTGATGTTATCATTGGTATCGATTTCTTGGCAACCTACCATGCCAATGTGGACAGTTTCCATAAGACAGTGACATTTCACCTTGTTATAGACCGTCATTTATTTCCGTATTGAGTATTGGGTAATATGGATGTGGAGAAGGTGTCAGGATTAGAGAAGATACCTGTGTTATGTGGCTATGCTACAAGTATTCCAGGATATACCAGGTTTACCACGAAAAAGGGAAGTTGATTTCTCTATTGATCTGTTACCTGGTACTCAACCTATTGCATCAGCCACTTATCGTATGGTTCAAATACCAGGAAGGATGTCAAGTTTATTTGGTCAGATGATTGCGAGAAAGCCTTTTTTGAATTAAGGACCAAATTAACTGTCGATTGTCGTGCCCCAAAATCCGACACATGTATAAATATACATGCAAAGGATAGGAACACCACCTTGCTCGTAAGCGCTTCCAAACTATAAAATTAATACAAACATAATACAAAGCAACAACGGAAAGTGAATAGTTCCATGACATAAAATACTAATTTAAAGAGAATAAGTACAACTATTCTCAAACGTCCGTTAAACATATCTATACTAATATTAAGTTCATAATGTCAAGTCTAATTGTTCAAAGAAGCAAGTCAAATACTAAATTAAAATAATAATAATTTCTTGTCATTTGTCCGTTCTTTATTATTTCCTTAAAAATTTAATAAACAACAAGGGTGAGTAAAACACAGTAAGTAGAGTTAATATCCCCCACCTGACTAAATACACAAAACATCTCATTTAGTTCATATATATAGCATGCAATCATTAACACTTATAATTATACAATAAAATAGTTGCAAACAGAAGAGTTCTCTATTGTATAACGTGATTTATAAATATTACATATTATAGCATGTAAGAATTTCACAAGGTAGAACTAAATAAACATGAGATAAGGTGTCCAACGAGATAATAACATTAATAAAATAAAATAACAAAACACCAAGTAATGATGCAGCATACAATCATTCAGATGATATGCATGCAAGAAATCAAGAAGAGATGGATAGCTATAACAACAAACACACAACTCGTATGACTTGGGTCTCCTACTCAAATCTAGACGGTCTTACAGTCAACCATGCTGCTAGAGTGATCCGATATATTACTAGGATCAACCGCTCTTGAATCCCGCTTTAGCCTCCAGCAGGAATCAGACTATTTCAAATTTTAGGATATTTCAATCCATGGGGTAATTGTTTCCCTGACTATTTCAAATTTTAGGGACTCAAACCCTAGGAGTTCCGATCTCACCCACACAATCGTGAACACCTTGTGGAGAAGCCATCCAACTCATGTTATACGAGGATTATGCCCATGCTTTCCTCAACCAGGACTCTATGGATTAGGTCAAACATAACCACCTCCATGGGCCTACATCATCATCTAGTGGAATATTTCACACCAGGAAGTCTTGCCAAAGCAAGTTAATCTCATGTATATCTTTAGTGGAACTATAGTCTCAATATGCAGCCCTTGGTTTAAGCAAGTTAATATAAAATTCAAATTATTAGTTTCCATTATAAAATAAAAAACCTTGGTTTCATGTCCAATTCCTACATGTATATTGTCATGCTTGTATGATAAATAAAATATAATTCACTCACTTCACTAATTATAACTCAAACATGAATTAGTAAATCAGTTCGGAAAGATAGCAGCAACTAAAGTAATTCGCGATGACATCAATTCACCAATACACTATAAAGAAATGAGATTTGGATTTGTGCACATAATTCTGAATCTCGAATTCTGGGTTTCCAAAACCACCAAAATTCGGATTTAAATTTACTAATTTTTTTGTATCTTATTGAACATCATGAAGTTGTTGAATTTTGTGAAGATTAAATTATAAAGGAACAACATCACGTCAATTCATAAGGAGTATTATATTTTTTCTTCAATGGTCTTCGAACAACAACTTAAAAGATAATCATCACTCAAATGAAAATGAATTAAATATAGGCATACAAATTTACTTTTAACAACAAATATCTCTTCAACACACAGATATCAACGTTTTATACACGTGAACTAAATCAGGATTTTTCTTTTAAATAATTCAATGTTTTTCCCAAGACCCATATCTATACGATTTGAATGATTAAACATTCAAATTTGACAAGTATGAAACAAGACTTCGACAAACATCAACAGATATAGATTTTTGGATGCTAAAAATATCTCTGAATGCTTGTATGTTGCATTATCACTCTAGCAGCATACTTAATTATAAGAGCATCTAGATTTGAGTAGGAGAGCTAAGCCATACGAGTTGTGTGTTTCTTATGACAGATCCTCATTTCTTCTTGATTTCTTGCATGCACGCCATCCAAATGCTTGTATGCTACATAGTGCTTGGTGGTTTGTTATTTTATTTTATTAATGTTACTATCTTATTGTATACCTTATCTCATGTTTATTTAATTATATCTTTTAAAATTCTTGCATGCTATAGGTTGCGTTTGGCATTGCTTTTTGTTTTTGCTTCTTTGCTTATTTAAGCAAAATCAATCTTTTTGTAGAAATAAGAATGTTTGGTTAGTGATTGCTTTTGCTTCTTGTGGTGAAGCAAAAAGCAAGCTAATTGCTTCTTTTAAGAAGCAAAATTTTTTTTGTTTCTCAATTTTTACTTCTTTTGCTTGTTACTTCTTATACCAACAACAAAATCACACCACCTTTACTACTTACCACCACTACTACCATCACTACCACACCACCTGCCACCATCCCCCACCCACCTCCACCTCTACTACCACTCACCACCGGTCCACCACCATCCACCCTCACTTCCCACTATGGGCACCACCACCCACCCACCACTAACACTACTACCACCCATCACCTACTACCACACACCAACCATCTATCACCTCTACTACTATAGCCATTAACAACACTCCCACCACCACCACCAACACCCATCTACTCACCCACACCCACACCATTCTCTCCCCCCCCAACTACAGCCACCACTACCACGCCCTCAACCACCAACCCACCACTCCCCACAAATTCACTCACAACCCACACACTCATCCACGATACCACCACCACTCTCACCACCATTAAAATCACCACCACCACCACCCATCGCCAAACCTGTACTCACCCACCACCACCTCTATCATGACTATCACTATCAACCTACTCACCCATCACCAGTATTGCTATTCCACTACCACTATCACTATCATCACTGCCACCACCACCATCCACACCCCAATCATGCTTACCACCACCAACACACACCCACCACCACCAACAACCCATCCACCCACTTACCCACCACCACAACACCTACCCACACACCAGCACCACCACCAACAGCACCACACACCCCACTATAATAGTGCATTTTTTAATAATGTTAACCAAAAAGCAATTTTATGATTTTGATATTACCAAACATGCTTTTTTGCTTTTTTGCAGTAAAGCAAATGTGAACCAAACAGCTTTGCTTCATGAAAAGATCTTCATAGAAGCAAAAGCAATCTAATTGCTTTTCTTGTTTTTTGCAGCAATTTTGGAGAAGCAATACCAAACGTAGCCATAATATGTAATATTTATAAACCATGTAATAAAATAGAGAATTCTTCTGTTTACAACTACTTTATTGTATCATTATACGTACTAATGATTGCATGCTACATATATAAACTAAATGAGATGTTTTTAGTGCATTTAGTCATGCGGAATATTAACCCTAAATTATTGAGTTTTACTCACCCCTGTTGTTTATTAAATTTTTAAGGAAATAATCAAGGATGGGCAAATGACAAGAAAGGATTATTGTTTTAAATTAATAGTTGACATGTTTCTTTGAACAATTAGACTTGACATTATGAACTCAATATTAACGTAGGGATGTTTAATGGAAATTTTAGAATAGTTGTTCTTAAATCACTTTAAGTTAGTATTTTATGTGATGGAACTATTCACTTTTGGCTAATACTCTATATTCCATTTGTATCAATTGCATGGTTTGGAAGCGCTTATGATCAGGGTTGCATTCTTGTCATTCACGTGTATATTTATACATGTGTCAGATTTTGGGCCGTGACATTTCTAACTGACTCCATCCACATCTTTTTGGACTCGCCCTCCCTCTTGATCTTTCAACGAGTACTCTTCACACATCTTCTCACAAGTGCCTCTCTATGTCTTTCATTTACATTCTCAATCCATTTTAACCTACTTTTCCTTTATCTTATCATCTATTTAGGCAACACCTCAATACCCTCGGATAAATGTTTTCCGCTTAGGTAAAGCTAGGCGATAAACTTCCTTGTAGCATAGGCAATCGCTTGGGCAACAATTTTTTTTCTTAAGACCATTACTCTTTTGTCTGTTGTTGTGTTAATTTATTTCTGATACATGTATCTTTTATCATTAATATCTGGCCAAAAAGTCACACTTCCATGCAGGATCATTTGATTTGGCCTTTGGTTTCAAACTACCAAAAGAGGACATCTGGAGGCACCTCTATAGTTCAATGCTAAGTGACATTGAAAATAGAATATAATTGAATTACTTGCAGTAAAGTAAAATAAAATGCAGCATACTTTTAAATTAGCAGTGTAGCACTTTAAATCAATTTTGCAAAAAAGACATTAGAGAAGGGGTTGCTATTCCCCAATAGCTTGCACCTTTATTTAGAAGAGGTTGCTGTTCCATATACATTTTTAAGGGGATTAAGGGATGGAAAAAAAGATAAATCAAAGAGGCAGAAAAGAAGCAGGAAAGAAGAGAGAAAGAGGAAGGGGTGGTGGTGTTGTAGAACTGCAGTTTACACTTCGCTTGCTTCTCCAATTGGAAGGTAATTGGAAAAAAACGGAAAATGGGGAGAGATGATGAGATGAGATGTGTGTGTGTGTGTGTGTGTGTGAGAGAGAGAGAGAGAGATAGATGAAGAGAAGTACTTGGTCAGCTATAGGTTCTCCACTCTTTAGTCCCTGATTGATGAACAAAAACCTGCGTAAAGCTTTACACAAACAGAAATTATTTTTAAATGTTTACGTGTGTGTATTAATGTATTAAAAATTCCTGTTAATATATAATACATATAAACATGGATGAGGCAACCGCACCACCCAAACAGGCTATAAGGCAGTCGCTTTAGAAAATGATAAAATGATTTTTAAGAATATAGAAAAAGTAGAATAAATTGCAAAAGCATTTGTTTATGCAAATTGTGTTCTAATAGTTGTTTCTTACTTGTAATTATTACGTTTTATACTCTTTTTTAATTTATAACATCATTATTCATTAAAAAAAAAAATAGTTGTTTCTTACTTAAAGTGTTGTATTCAGGACAGCTTTTGCCTTTATTTGTGAAAGACTGCAAGCGATATGGCTGCTGGTGACGGCGGTAGGAGACAAGAAGTTGGGTGGAGTTTTGGGACTCCTTATGAAGGGGATAAGCTGAAATCTATCTGCTATTAGTGTCATCAAATTATCAAAAGGCTTAGGAGTATCTCATCTGAAACTGTACTTGGCCGACGAACACATGAATGTATCCAACTGTCCAAATGTACCTCTTGAAATGAAAAAGATTATGAAGGAGAATCTATAGGTAGCTACTACAAGTTAGAGCAAACAAGAGAGGGAGGAGGAAGCGAGGAGCAAGACGTCACGTCCTACATAGATGCCAAATGATGTCAATGGTTCAGATTGATGATAACACCATCTATCCACCTGATTGTCATCCTAAGGAGGACAAGGCTAATTACAGATCCCACTAGCATGATTAACTGCGATCTAAATTTGAGATGAGGAAAAAGAGACTCGAACTCTCTAGAAGAGTTGGAACATCAAGTGATGCAACATTTAAACATACACATAGCACAATGATGCCAAATCATAGAACATTATTTACTTAGACGGATTCAACAATTTTTTTAATTTTTAATTTTCATTTTTAATATTATAACTTTCTGTAAATATTACTAAATAGATAATAAAATAATTTATATTTTTCAATAAAGATTTCCCTCTATTCAATGTGATTTAATGATATTTTTAAATTTTCTAATATTATTTTATATATTTTTGTTAAAATTTTATGTGAAGATAATCCTGTAATTTTCAAATTAATTTTTATTATTTTCCAAAATTTCTTACAATCTTTTAATTAAATTTTCATTGATTTTTCTATGTTTATTGTATTTATGTAATTTATATTATTTTGATTATGAAAAATTTACAATAATAATCACATATATAATTCTGTAAATTTCATAAAAATTAACTGATGAATTCTAAGAAAATTAAGGCCTTCAAAATGGGAAAATACAAATTTTCCCTTCAATGGATGCGAATAGAATGTGATTCAACTTCAAATCAACTCTAAAACAAGTATATAGTTCTTCTACATTGTAGTTCTATACGAACTCTGCAAGTTATGGGCAATCTAAAGGAGGAATCAAAGAGATCTTGAGTTAGGGAGAGAATGAAGGAGAAAAAGGGGGAAATTTCTGTATAAGCTTCTTCGTATGTTAAAAAAAAAAAAAAAAAAACCAAAAAATTATGTCAACAAAATGTCGCCATACTTTGATATCTGGTGATTTCACCCTCTAAATGTGCCCCGATACAAGGTCACACGATCGGATGGGGTGGAGGAGAGGGTGACACTGTTTGTGTCTAAGCTTAATGGAATTGCAAGGATTTCCTTATAGTCGAGAATATTATTTTTTTTTGTTGCTAGAAAATATATTAAAAATATTTCTAAATGAAATTTTTTAAAGAAACTGGGGCTTTATTGTAATTTCTATACTATTTAAGCCGTGATAGAAATGTATGTATTAAAATTTTAAAAATATTGAAAATTGGGAAAAAATATTAGGAAAAATTAAAGGGGCCTTTTGCATCCATACCCCTACATTATAATAGATTTGCATTTATATCCTCATGTTTTTAGTATTTGTATTTATACCCCTTTATTAGCACAATTGTTGCAGCCATAACCCTAATGTTTAATTCCGTTAACTTTTGCCGTTTGTTTTTATTAAATGACTAAAATAACCTTTTATAAGATAAAAATAATAATAAATAGCTAGCTAACTATATGGCTAGGCTAGGTTTCACTAAAAAATTATCAATTGAGAAAATTAATATCAATAACTTAGAGTATAAATGCAATAAATATATTAAGAAATAACATAATAGGTATAAGAAAATATAAGAAGATAAAGGTGAAATATTTTTTATTTTATACAAGGTTACTTTTGCCATTTAATAAAAATAAACAATAAAAGTTAATGGACTTTGATGTTAGGGGTACAATTGTAAAGATTACACTAAATGGAGGGATATAAATACAAATACTAAAAAAAGAGGATATAAATGCAAATATTTAATAACGTAAGGATATGAATGCAAAATTCCCAAATTAAAAAGGCATTTATTGTAATTTTTATACAAGTTGTGACTTGTGATATAAATGTATAAATACGCAAATTATACTCTTATATGCTAAAAGTTTATTAAGAAGTAGGAAAATTTGGAAAAAATTGAGGAAAATTATAATATTTTGATGATTTTATTCTGAAGTAATTTGCCTCTTATGCTTTGTATTTTCAAATTGTTGTATTGAGACAATCTGGTAGACAAAAAAAAAGGATATTGGATGCAACTAGAAGAGAACAACAAAAACAAGTCAGTTTTCAACTATTGCCACTAAATTACAAGGGTTGGTGGGGTTTCTAGACTAAAGTAAATATATGAATCTATCAAATTGCCCTAGTGTGCCTTCGGAAGTGTAAAAATTGGTGAAGGAATATCTAGATTAGTCTATTGCGAGCAAAGTAGAGACAAAAGTGAGGTGGAACTTGACACAACCTATACAATTGCCAAATAGTAATTTAGATGATATGCATATCCTCCTAACTACGTCACTAAGAAGGATTGGCTAGTTATTGAGTTCAGTGGTGGAAATACATGTAGTTAGAGTTTGATAGAAAGGAGTCTGAGAGACTGGATGTGTAAGGGTCTAGGACTTCTAGAGGAAATGGAGGTGAGTTTGGTGCTGGTAGGATACCACGGGGTGGAAATGGATAGAGACGATCCCACAACACGAGGATGCCAGATCCTTTAATAGATCCTTCATTTTACAAATCAAAGGATGCCAAGTAGAAGCTTTGAAGGATTCATAGAGTAAGGGAATGTGAGGGATAAGATGGGGAAAATCATTTCCAAATTCTTTGTTTTAAGTCACATTCAAGCAAATGCAACAGCCTGTCCAAATCTCAAGAACATGATAGATTTTGTGCAAGAAGCCAAGAGAGAAGTATTACTCCTCACATCCAGTGCAATAATGGGGAAGTATTTAAATGAGGAAAAGAAGGAGATCTGAGACTAAATAGATAGCCTCCACCACACTAGGAGGAGTTTGGAGTGACTGTTATGTGTGACAGTTGGATTGGACTGACACAGCTTTCTAATATAAACTTCCTGGTGTATTGTAAGGGTAGAGTGTTCTTCCTCAAAGTAGTTGATGCATCAGATAAAACTAATAACGAAAATTACACAGCAGATTTGTTGAAGTCTATTATTAAAGAGGTCGGCTGAAAGAATGTAGTGCACATTGTCACTAATAATGGGAGTGCATATGTGAAGGCAGGTAAGATATTTTAGCAGAAGTACAACTTATATTGGACCCCATGTGTAGCACATTGTATTGATTTGATGTTAAAGGCTCTTACAAGAAAGCAAAGAGTCTTAGTATGCTATTGAATGCTAGGACATTGACGACTTTGACATATAATCATTCATATATCTTAACTATGATGAGAGAAGTCTATGACAGTGATATTGTCAAACTGGACATCATACGCTTCACCGCCAATTATATAGCATTGGGAACGACATTTACAAGAAAGTAGTGGAATAGTTGCCCCTTGAGTAGCAATGCTACTAGGAAAAATGTGGAGGGGATTGTGCTTTCTAGCCATTTCTAGAATAGAATCTGCAAATTGGCAGCTATGTTAGAGCCAATTTATTGTGCATTGCAAGCAATTGATATTAATGCATATCCCATGATAGGTTCTATTTATTGCTCTCTGAGACATAAAAGATCAGATTAAAATGCTTCTCCTAAATCATATCAGTGGGTCTAAAAGATAACAGATGACCAATTGTATAAGACATTGACTTGATTTTCTATTTCAATATATATATAAATGACTTATACATCAACATCCATATATCCAATATGCATGAAATGGCTTATACATTACATTTCTTTTTTATTTCTTGGATGTTTTGGATTTATTTCATGCCCATGTATGCATTATAAATGTGTTAAACCAAAAAGAATACAAGAAAAACACATATTCCCCATTTCCCCTCACTGGGGAAATCCGAGGAAATTTTCCCTGATTTCAGTGCATCTTGCCGGCGGCATGCCAGCGACATCCGAAAAATTGCAATCCTTGAGAAGAAGAAGCATATGATAACAAAGCATGAGACATCCTTTTCCCTAACTTTGGGTCCATGGGTCTTAAAGGTAGCCTAGGTGGCAGCATTTATCGTTTACTGAATCTCATAGAGGATCCACATATGGACATAAGTCCATGCAGCCTTCTTTTCAAAGTTACAGCTCACTAGGGTCCGGTTCATATGGTTATGGGAGTGGACCATATGAAGAATATGATTATAGATGGTTATGGTGTTTTTCCACAACACCCGTATCATGTAGGTTACAATTCTCATATGTATGCATATCCATCATAGCATATGCTCGTTAGTGTATCGACAAACAAACACTATCCTCAGAATCCACCTATGGGAATTCTAGTATGTATGACTGCAGAGGATTACGAGCGAAATGTGAGGAACTGCACGAACTAATACCATCAGAACTTGAGTTAACAGAAGTGTTTCATATATTGGAGTACATGCAGTACGAACTAGTACGACGTAATGGTGATGGAGATGACTTCAAGCCAACTCGACATTCTTTGTGGCTGAGACCTTGGTATTAACATACACTTCCTATTTTTGTATACCTTTTCAGTTTCACTATGTATGTCATATATTCATTTTATGCCATTGTTTTCTCCTTACACTTCCTTTAAATATGCAAATAATCCATTTTTATATTTTTTGACAAAATTTTAGGATTTTAAGTGTATTTTAGTCTCATTTAAACCTAGAACAAGTATAATTCAAGCATACTTTTATTTATTACTTTTTTTCCCTCAAAATTTCACTTTCTGCGACTTCTCTGGTTAGTTAGTGAAATTTCATTGACATGCTGACAAAATTTTGATCTGTACGAAATTGATAACTTTGGGCTGAACTATGCAAGTTGTAGAATCTATAATTGTACGCCAAAACTATATATTGTAACTGTGTATAGGACATATGCTCGTTAAATTAAATTAATATTCTTATAAGATATATTTGATGACTTAAGACCCAATTTAAGAAGGTTATTTATCACAAGATGCATTAGAAAATAAGGAGTTCATGGATTATAATATTTCATGAGCCAAGATTTGGATGAAGACTTGTAACTAGCAGTAAAAATCTTCTAGTAAAAATAAGTCACTACACAGACTATAGAGGACATGACGGTCGATATACTTGTCGCTATAGGGTTATCTAGAAATTGGGTGTTTTACGTCATACAATATCTCTTGGTCTAATGATTGCTCATGAAAGTGACTTCTCGATATTTGATTATCATTCCTTGGGTTTAAGTCTATATATGAAAAGTGACTTCTCAAATATGCTATAGGAAAAGTAGCATATTTGGGGACAAGCCGCGCAAGGAGGGTGTGTTGTCTTGTGCAACCTTCTCATCTTCATCATGTTCAGATTTTTCCGACTATGGGTTAGACGACATTGTAAGAAATTTGGTAACAATGCTAAGAGTGAGAGGGGGCCATTGATGGAGATAGGTGGGGTTTTTTTCATACGTTTCTTTTAATGATCGCATCCCATTTCTCATGAGATGTTTGATTTCTTCTTTACTCTTTCATATTTTCTGGTTTTAATATACAAAAAAGTTCATAGACAAAATAAAGTTGAAGGCTAGTGTCCTATGTATTGAAAGCCCCTAAAATCACGTTGCACACATAGATTCTAACAGTCTGCAAGGGCAATTGATCCCAGCTCAAAATTGGATTGTTCCAGTCGGTTGGCTTTACTGTAATTCCAAGTAGATTTGACATTATATTTACTAGATTAAAGAAAGAGGTGTGACATTTTATTTTTTGTCAATTGCGTGTCACCAAAATTCCACAATTCTTTTTTTTTTTAAAGTAAAAAATCCACTTTGTTGGGAAATGCTTATTTCAATGATGGTGATGAAATTAAAAAATTAGAAAAAAAAGCTTAAAAATTTGAACAAATGAAAAATATAAAATAAAATGGATATTCAATCATTCATAGTCATAACAAAATGCAAATCAAACGCATAATAATGCAAATTATTGCTTCCTAATAGCAAAACTGAAACTAATTATTATATCTATAATTTTTTTTTTTTGCAAAGGTAACGAGAATATATTAAGGCGAGAAGAGGAGTGAAAGACACAAGATAGCTGATCCTGCATATAGGATAGCACCAAACAAATCACATAAGTAGAAATAAGGCCCTAAGACTGCTCAAGGAAAGAAGATACATCAGACCCCTCCCATAATGATGACATTCCAGCTCCCGCTTTAGCTAAACTATTTGCAAGTGAATTGGCTGATCTAGGAGCATGGTTGAATGAGACGTTCAACTCATGCGCCAAGAAGCGAGCCAAACCCACTGAATGATAGAGCTGCCAAGGAGGAGGCTGGACAGACTTAAGCCAGGATACAATAGTGGCGGAGTCGCCCTCCATTGCAAAATCACGGTAACCATCACGATAAGCCATTTGCAAACTAGACAATAGAGAGAGGAGCTCTGCTCTAGTAGAATCCCCAAACCCAATGGGGCCGCTATAAGCGTAAATGACCAGTCCCTCTAAATCTCGCATTACACCTCCAACCCCGGATCTCCCTGGGTTCCCAAAAGAACATCCATCAAAGTTCAGTTTGAGAACCCCTCTATGCGGAGGGGCCCAGGATATCTGTCTACGATGAGTCGCGGCATAGGAGAAGCATATGGAGAACCAATCCCTCAAAATGTCGGCTACAGCAATCCCTTGAAACAATGCCTGAATCGAAGCCCAACTAGAGACACTGTACATGATAGCCTCAATCACCTCCATCTAATAAGAAGATCTGCCCTTGAAGATACGTCAGTTTCTCTCCCTCCACACATGCCAAATAGTGGCGAAGAAAACCAGACGGTATAAAAGGCGGCCCCTCGCAGGAAGACCGAAAAATCTCCACTGCTCAAAAGCTACCCCCAAAGACTCAAGGAAACACCAACATACATCAATCAACCCCAAGAAGTGCTGCCAAATATGGAGTGTGAACTTGCATTGTAAAAACACATGATCAATGGATTCCCCGTATAAAAAGACATAGATGACAGATGTGAGGAGACAGTGCCATGAACTTTCGTCGTCTTTGGAGAACATCTGCTGTATTCATCTTATACCACAAGGCAGTCCAAGAGAAGGCTTTAATTCTAGGCGGGACCACAGGGTGCCACAATAAAAAGGGGGAAAAAGGAGGCGGCGGGGGGGGGGGGGGGGGGGGGGGGGAAGATCCTTTTGGGAGGCAAAGAAGAATGATTTACAAGAAAAAAACACCTGATGAAGAAGGGGACCAAATACGTCTATCTTTTGCAGCTGGATCTAGGAAGACATCTTGAAGAAGGCCAAGCAAAGAGGAAAGTTCAATGATATCTGCAGGATGGAGATCTCTACGAAAGGTAAGATTCCAAGCTAGACCCGAAGGGGACCAAGACAAAATCTCATTCATACGGGCATGAGAAATGGAAGCAATACGAAACAGCCAGGGATAGGGCGAGAGAAGTGGTGAGTCGTTCCACCAAAGATCAGACCAGAAACTAATCTCTGAGCCCGACCCTAGACCCCAACGGATAAAAGAATAAAACACCGAAGAGGTAGCCATAATTGATTTCCAGGGACTAGAAACTAGACATCTAGCTCCAACATTAATATCATAACCATTAGTACCGATTCCGTACCTGCTGATAATGACCTTACGCCACAAGCTATGCTGGTCCACACTGAAATGCCACAACCATTTAGCAAGTAAAGCAGAATTATGTGCATATACATTTCCAATATCAACCCCCCCTAGGTCCTTCGAATGACAAACCACTGCCCATTTTAAAAGATGGTCCTTACGTTTTCCGCCTCCTTCCCACAAAAAATCCCGTTGTAATTTCTCAATAGACTGCACCACTGCCCCAAGCATACGGAAGAGGGACATATAGAATACTGGAAAGCTAGCTAATGAGGACTTGATAAGAGTTATGCGCCCCCCAAAAGAAAGGTACTTCCTTTTCCAAGACGCGAGCCTGAGGTGAATCCTTTCCAACACCGAATCCCAAAACTCCGCGGATCTAGGATTGCTTCCAAGAGGGAGACCTAGATAATTAGTTGGGAGATTCCCCACTCCACACCCTAAGAACCTAGCATGAGAGTTTAAGACCTCGTCAGCCACATTAAGACCAATCATACAACTCTTCTCTAAATTTACTTTCAAACCAGACACCACTTCAAAACTCTTAATGATGCATTTGACCCAGAAGAGTTGACGACTATCAGCCTCACAGGACAATAGTATATCATCAGCAAATAGAATGTGGGATATAGGAAGATGATCCCTACCCACTGACATACCCTGGAACAATCCCAAGTCAAAGCCTCTCTTTAAGAACCAACTAAGGACATCCACAGCAAGGGTGAAGAGGAAGGGGGAGAGCAGGTCCCCTTGACGGAGCCCACAAGATGATGGAAAAAATCCTTTGACTGCACCATTGAATAAAAAGGAGAAGGTAACATTATGGAGACATCCTAAGATCCATTTTCGCCATCTAGACCCAAAACCTTTCCACTCAAGGACAGAATCAAGGAACCCCCATTCAACCCTATCATATGCCTTTTCAAGATCAAGTTTCAACAACAAACCTGAGTCCCCAGATTGAGCTTTGTCTATAACAACCTCATTTGCAATTAGGACACAATCTAGGATTTGATGACCTTGAACAAAAGACGCTTGGCAAGGATCAATGAGAGAAGGGAGGATGAAACGGAGCCTAATAGCTAGGACCTTTGAAATGATTTTATAAAGACTAGTGACCAGACTGATTGGTCGAAAGTCCTTAATTAATTCAGCTCCTGCCTTCTTCGGGATCAAGACCAAGAAGGTAGCATTAATGATCTTATTGATTACACCATGGGTGTGAAATTCCTGTAGAGTCTTACAAACCTCATCCTTTACTAAGTCCCAGTTATTATGGAAAAATGCCATAGTGAAACCATCAGGACCAGGAGCTTTATCACCAGGCAAACTTTTAAGAGCACATAAGATCTCATCCTCTTCAAAAGGTCTTTCCAGCCATTGACTTACCTCTTGGTTTAGAATCCTAACATTAGTTTGATGCAGCTTGAAGTGATGGTGCTGATTCAAGGAATACAAATTAAAGTAGAAAGACGTTAAGGCATGTATCATCTCATCAGGATCATCAATCATTCTCTCCTCCACCTTACGCCGACTAATGTTATTTTGCTGTTTCCTTCCCCTAGCTACAGCATGGAAGAATTTAGTATTTCCATCCCCCTCTTTAAGCCACGAAATCCGAGATTTTTGGCGCCAAGAGATTTCTTCCTGACACAATAAAGATTGCAATTCCGACTAGATGCATAGCCTCTTGGCTCTATCTTCCTCCGATATAATCCCTTCTTCCTCTTTCCTATCAATCTCCCCTAGATCCCCTAGAATCTGCTTCTTCCTATCCCCAATTACACCAAAGGTGGACTTACTCCCCACTCGCAATTTTTTCTTAATCCCTTGTAAGACCTTCATTACCTTAAAACCAGCCCATCCATGAGTGGTTGGGAGGATGTCGTACCACCAATTCCTAATTAAATCATGGAAACCCGGATGAGAAAGCCACATATTCTCAAAACGAAAGGGACCAGGGCCTTGTGGCTCCGACTCGGTGGAAATTAGAATGGGACAGTGATTAGAGACAGTCCACGAGAGGATACACTGAGATATAAATGGGAAATGATCGTCCCATGGGACTGACACGACACATCTGTCGATCTGAGAGCAAATTGGGGGGGGGGGGGGGGGGGGGGGGGGGAACTAAAATTTGACCCCGCAAAGTCTCCCCCATTGAGTGGATAATCAATCAATGACATATCCTGAATCCACTCCGAGAAGGCTTTCATACTACGCGTGACACGCAACTAACCGCCACTTCTTTCAGAGGTAAATCTCACAACATTAAAGTCCCCCATGACAACCCACGCATGACCATCACTTGGATGTAATAAGTGAAGTTCATGCCAGAAGCTTTGCCTGTCTCTAGGCCGACAAGGGCCATAGACCCCCGAGAACAACCACTAAAATTGATCCTGAAGGTGGAGGAAGGAGACTGAAATAAAGAAAATTTGTACCATTATAGAAGACCCAGAGAGGATGGATGAATTCCAAATCCGAATGATACCCCCAGAGCAACCCACAGAAGGTTTAAACTCCCATTGGCACGGACGCCTACCCCACAGACGCGTAATCAGTCTACTGTCAACTAACTCCATTTTAGTCTCAAGGATTAACAAGATATCCGGTTTTTGGGAAGAACAAACTGATCTCACAGCCCTCTTCTTTTCCACTGCCCCCAACCCTCTCACATTCCAGCTTACAACCTTCATGGTGAACCCTCTGGACCCTTTGAACTACTCCTTAGAACCTGATTGACCATGGAAGAGATAGAGACCTCACGACCCTCCCTAGACATGACTTTAGCAACAACAGAATCTAAGAATATTTCTATACCTTCAGACTCCTCCGATTCAGACGACCAGGAAGCCCCCTCATCCTCAACTTCAGCCCCAAAAGGACCCACAACCTCATCCCTGTTATGCACGCAATTCTGATTATACTGGGAATGGTGGGGATAATCAAAACTTCCCAACTCAGAAGTGTGTTCATCAAGATCAACAAGTGCGTCATCAGATAGTAACGGAAGTGAATTAAGGGGGGAGCCAAAATTAAGTTGCATACCTGGAAAAAGCTCATGATTACCAATAGGCCATGTGAAAGACTGGGGAGGATGGAGAGGATGAAGCTTGCACCCTGCAGATAATCTCCTAAAAATCTCCACCTCCTTCGGCTGCCTTGAGGTACTTGGATCTAAAAGGATACCCTTCAAGCGACTTGGAACATGACGTGTCTTCTCCACAAGCGCCGCCATAGTCTGAGGAGGTACATCCATTTCTGCCCCTAGCACTCTCGCAGGTGAGGTAGCGACACCCCCATTCCTATCAGGAGATGAAGAAGACGGATCAGCTACTGATTGATTACTCCGAACCTTGTCCGCCCCTAGCACACCAGAATTTTGATTCAGATGATTTAACACTTCCGTATCCACTGGTATACCCATTGCTGCAAGAACTTCCAAGACGCGTTTCACAACTTCAGAATGCCACGGGTCTGAAACCGAATGGGGAGGGCAGGGAGTGAGGTAGACGACTGCTGGAGAAGGGAAGCAGCTTGACGGCATAGGGGGCCACACCCCAGGATCCCTTTTCCCTTCACGACTTCAGACACGTTGTGACGAACACTCTTCTCATGGTTCTCACTACCGTTGCTATCTCCCAATACAACCTGGCGCCCACGCATGAATATAGGTGAAGGTGGGGAAGGTGAGCGCAGCTCTCTTAACTCTCTAACACCTTCTGAAATGGTTGATGCCTGAAACGGAGGAGTGACTTGATCTCCCCGCTGCAACACGGGTCCAGAAATGGGCCCCACTCCCTGCTGCAATACGGGTCCAGACCTGGGCCTCGATCCAGAACTAGGCCCCACTCCACCCATATGCTGACCGTTTGGAAGGCAAACTCCTAACTCAATGGGGGATGGTCCTACTACTTCCACGTTTTGTCTCACATGCTGTGAGTTGGAAATAACAGGATCGAGATGGGTAGCGTGGTCTCCATTTAATGCGCGTCTTGTTAAGTTGTCATTTTGGCGACTCGTGGAACACCTATGAAGCACTCCATCTCCTGCGCCGCCATGTGCTTGGAGGAGAGTATCCCGATATGATTTGGCCTGACACGGGATGGCCACCTCATCGTCCCTAACCTCCAGCCATTGCATCTCCATGGGAATGCAAATGTAAAGCTCATAGCTGGCCTGGTAATCCTTCACCAAGATGCAGCAGGGAACAAACCTACATGATGTTTCCTTAATCCACATTCGTATCCCTCCACTTAACTTACCTGAAGAGATAAGCAAACCTCCACGAATGAAACCTCCACACATATCGCCAATTTGCTTCAAAGAGTCCAGTGATAATAAATGAACAGGTAGACCACACACAATAATCTCCATCCCGTCAAAGCACCCGTACTCTGCTCCTGTGGCAAAACTGTTAACCCATGGAGAGAAACGCATCCAACCTCCTTGGAAAGACATTTCTAATTGCTGTACCAGCCGTGAAGCATTGTCCACTGAAGAAGGGAAACATAGAGCTTCCATCAGAGAGAGAGGAAGGAATGGAACAAGAGAGTGAAAACCACACCATGATGATATTTCCTTACCAAAGCCACCCCAATCCGCCACACTGGAAGAGCTTTTTCCTAGCACAGGAAATTTCCAGCAGCTTTCCGTCAGTGGATTAGTTTGAGACAAACGACGCTCGGGGAAGGTGCCTTGCTGAACTATGATATGCTCTGTATCGTTATTTTTTGCCCACCCCAGAAAAACTCCAGAGCCTTGTGAAGTGGCTTGCAATGAACAAGGTAAACACCCCCACAGGAGAGACTCCCATCTCCCATATTTTCCATCCTCCGGAAAGATCATACAGCACCTACGACTCCTACGAGGGCCAACGCTCTAAAGGCGTAAATACGAGCCCCTTTGGTTTTCAGCACATACTAGGGTCAACACTTCCTGCCCACGACGATGCTTTTGTATACCTCCCACACCTAGACCAGCACATAACAGTTTTGTACTATGGACAAACCAGATCTGTTCAGCTTCGTCGAAAACAACGAAGGAGCAGAGACCTTCCCTTCTTTCAGTAACACAAAGAGAACATAGAGAGTGCTCAAAAACAAAATGCTTAGATTGTATCCAAGCTTCCCGAACATCACCATTGATAGAATCCATTCAGCGACAGTACCTCACCGTCGAAGCGAAAGGAATCGACAGCACTATCGAAAACACCCAGAAAATGAAGAGGAAAGATTACACGTCATAGACGAATGTCACCGATGAAAGCTCTCCCGCAGATTCACCCTGTCGTCGAAGCCTCGCCGTCACGTTCCTCCCATTGAAGAGCCATGTCATCATAGCCTCACCGTCCAAATCATTACAAAAAATTAAAGAAGAAAAAAGGGAAAATTACCTTGAAAAACAATTATATCTTTAATTGATGCAATAAATATGTTAATTTTTTTATAGTTAATAATAAATATTTTAACTAAAGATCAAGGTTTATTGTTTCGGTGTCGATGGGCGTGCTGCCCAAGGCCCAAAACGAAATTTCGCCGGTGTGCCACCGAAACGGTGGAAAAATAAAAAAAGGGCAAAAAATGGACAAAAACTGGATTTTTTTTATTTTGGGGAAATTTCACCAGCACGCAACCCAGTTCGCTAATAAAAAATGAACAAAATTCATTTCCCTCCCCTGTTTTGCCCGTTTTGCTCCGCATACCGCCCCGTTTCGCAGGCACACCGCTAAAAATCAGCAGCGATGCAATTAAGCAATTTCCCCCTAAAAAACGCATCGTTACCTAAAAACATGAAATTTCAACGTGCCGCCAAAACTGTAAACACTGCTAAAGATAACAATGCCTAATATTCCCACATTTGCTCCCTGCTTTTAACTAAATTTTTTTTTGTGTATTCTAAAATTGCTATTACACTTAATACTCTCATGAGTTATTACACTTAATATTCTCAAATTTAAAACTATTTTTATCATATACTTTAAATAGTTAATTTGTTTGATGATAAATGCAAAGAAGAGAATGGGGATTTTTTTAATAGGATTCTTTTCATATCTATACCAAGATGAGTTTTATTAAAAGTCAAGGTGCGAATTATGGGAGAAGAAAGTAAATCAGAGTAGAAGAGATGGCTTGGAGTGTAACTAAACTATTTCTATAACTATACTGACCACAAGCTTGCATTGCTAATTCAAGGAAGGCCCAAGAAAATCTTCCAATGCTCTAGAAATACAACTCAATCAGACATTATAAACCATTTTTCAAGCTTACAAAAAAATGGTACTAGACACTCATAGATTAAACCACGCTTGATTGGTGACCCGAACTGGAAATACAAGAGTCAGGTATGTTTATATGCAAGACATTATAACAACAGCATGAAAAAAATCCACAATTCTCGCATGCTAGAATAAATGAATGACTCGGAACAAATCAAGTTCCATATTTAGCAACTCCATAGAAGAATTTACACCAGTCAAAAAACATACATACTTCAAGATTTGACCTTACTTGTGATTCCTTTTGCTCCTCATTTGATACAATTCAATTGTGTAAAGAATATTTTCATTTATAAGGCAAGGCCAAATTGACCAGAAATATTGTTTCAATTAGACTCAAGGAAATAATTAACATGCCACACAAGAAGTTGTTTGGGAATAAATCTGAGCAGTAATTCGTAGGACTCACCTCTACTTAATAAAGTCTTGACAACTTCTAAATGCCCACTGCTAGCTGCAGAATGAAGAGGTGCCCACCCTTCTTCATCAGTACTGTTTAGTCCACTTATTGATGGATCATCATCTGATAGTATATTGACAACCTGCTTCCGTAAAAAGTCATTCATAAATTCACAATTAATTAAAGTATACACTACAAAAGGCACATCATCAAGTGTGGAGAAAACCAGTTATCGATAGATCAATTAATTCTGGAGAAGCGAATGAGTTATGCAGACAGACACACAGAGTAATAACCTACGATTTGAAAGAAAATTAGAGCAAATCTGACGCTAGAGAGTAAATAATCTCCAAATTCAGAGTCAGATAACATTTAAAAAAAAAAGCTGAAGCTTTCACATCTGCACGCAAATAAAAGAAAACCAAAAGAAATAACGATAGCGAATAAAATTTCCAGTTCAAGTCGACCAAGCATTTCAAAACTCGATAAAACCCTAGAGCGATTAAGGAGAATCAACTCCGTGCGTCCTGAAGAATCAAGAGTAAAGCAAGTGAATCTCTAGTTCATGCCGCCATTGATGCAACGCGAAGCAAAACAAAACCCTAGATGGATTTCGGACACTCACCTCGTTGTGTCCTGAGGAGGCAGCGACGTGAAGAAGAGAACGACAGTCTTCATTCCTCAGCAGAAGAGCTTTCCTTAGCCGTTCTTGAGAAAGATCTCCGAACAGCGAGGAGTCTCCATTCTCAGCGGCTCTGAAGAGATCTTCGTCCTTTATTTGGTTTTCAGGGATTCTCGGTTTAGAAGAATCGATCTCCATTGCCATGGCACTCAACAGGAGAAACTTATCGTTCTCTGTATTAGGGTTTTGGCTCCGTTTCACAAAAATCTATATCTTCATCTCTTCTGGCATGCTCATTGGGAATGCGGCGTATGTCTGTCTGTCACACCAGCTTCCGTTACCTGGTAAGACAAAAAATGTTTGAAAAGTGTCAAATTGGAATGGCGTGGGCCATAGAGTGCCACGTCACCAGTCTTCATCTTGCGGTTATTTGACTCAACAGGAATGAGCGAGGGAGAGTGGTTTGTTCATGGCCGGTGAGCTCTGTGCAGTGGAAGGCCTTGAAGCTAATGAAAAGAGCGAATTCCATCAAAAGATCAGGAGAAATGAAGAAGAGGACGGTAGTGGGGTGTTTTTCAGTTCACAAGTCATCAGCACCTAAAAGCTGCGCCTGTAACAAGGAAAGATGAGATGCTAAGAGTGCTGAAATCCTTCAAAACTCCATTTGAATTTCACTCTTTTTCGTACTTCAATAATCCCATAACTAAACACAAAGATGCAGCGTCCCTATTCTTTCTCTGCTACCTCGCCCCACATTCGATGCTCATTCCGAAAGATATTTCTCGCCATTGTTATGTTTCTTCGGCTTGCCCCGCCAATGTATATAAACCATTCGATGAAATGCAACATAGAGAAAAATCTCTGGGATGTAGTAGTAGTGGTGCCCTCTTTAACCAGGTCCTTCCTCATCATATCGGATCCTCCATGATAAGGCCGAACATTCTAACCTCTGTTGCCGTCCACTGCTTAGCTCTCAAACTTGGGGCTCTTGCAGACTTATCTGCTTCCACCTCTCTTCTTATTTCCTACTCCAGAGCCCGGGATATTGCCTCTGCTCGCTCTCTATTTGATGACATGCTTGCCAAAGATGTGATTGCCTACAATGCGATTATCACTGCCTGCGTAGACAATCGGTTTTTCCTGGCAGCATTGGATTTCTTCTGGGAGATGTTGGTGATAGATGGAATTGGGTATGATTCCACAACTCTGCTGATTGTAGCATCGGCCTTATCTCGCTTGAATTACTTGAAACAGGGTCGTGTACTTCACGGTTTAAGCTTCAAGTCAGGAATGCTTTCAGATTCTTTTTTATGTAATGCTTTCATAGACATGTATGCCAAGTGTGGAGACTTGAGCTCTTCTGAGTGTATGTTTGAGGGGATGGAATGCGGTGATACTACGTCGTGGAATTCTTTGATGAGTGGATGGCTTCGTAGTGGATATCCCGAAAAATCTCTATGGTATTTTAAGGAAATGGTTCAATCAGATGCAAGACCAGATCATGTGTCTCTCTCTTGTGTGATTTCTGCATCTTCTTGTTCAGGGGAACTGGGTCTTGGTGAAGCCATTCATGGCTGGAAGATTAAATTGGGTTATAGGAATTCTTCCTGCATTTCTGTTGCAAACTCCCTTATTTCATTCTATTCTAAGTGTGGAGAAATAGAAGCGGCACAAAGGGTCTTTCGAGGGATGATCCACAAGGATGTGGTTTCATGGAATTCAATGATTCATGGATTTGCCATGAATGGAAATATTGTGGAAGCCCTTGACCTTCTTAATGAAATGCATTTAACCAGGGATGTTCAGCCGGACTCTGTGACTATGATTACTATTATCTCGCTCTGTTCTGACTTAGCTCTATGGCACGAAGGAAGAACCGCCCATGCAATCTCAATTCGGCAAGGACTTATATCGAATTTGTTGGTGATGAACAGCCTGTTAGACATGTATTCAAAATGCGAAAGTATAAAGACTGCAGAGGTCTTGTTCACTGTTATCCCAGAAAAGGATTTGGTCTCATGGAATACAATGATCAATGGGTACTCCCAGAATGAGCACTCTAAGGAAGCTCAGCATTTGTTTCGGGAACTTCTCCGCTCTTCTACAGATTGCAACTTGTTGACTCTCTTGGCAGTTCTTCCATCTTGTGATACTCTGAAAGCTCTCCAGTTTGGGAGATCAATTCACTGTTGGCAACTTAAACTGGGATTCATAAAAGACATAATTGCAGTTAATTCACTTATGTACATGTATGTTAACTGTGGTGACTTGATTGCTTCTCTCTCATTGTTGGAGAGTATTTTCATTTCAGCGGATATTATCTGTTGGAACACTATCATCGTAGGCTGTGTGCAGAATGGTCATTTCCAGGAAGCTTTAGAAGCTTTCAATCTAATGAGGCAGGAGACCTCTACAAATCACAACTCAATTACACTTGTAAGTGTCCTATCAGCATGTGGGAATCTTGATTTGGTGTTTAGAGGAAGGTCTGTCCATGGACTTGCTCTCAAAACCATGATGGATTTGGATATTAGGGTGCAGAATTCTCTGCTTACTATGTATAGCAGATGCAAGGATATTGAAAGTGCGAGATTGGTGTTCAGTTCTGGTTCCTATCATAATCTATGTTCATGGAATTGCATGATCTCAGGCTTTTCCCAGAATAATGATGGTAGAAGAGCACTAGAACTATTTCACCATCTTGAATTTGAACCTAATAAAATCACCATTTCCACCATTTTCTCTGCTTGTACTCAACTTGGACTTCTAAGGCATGGGAGACAAATCCATGGCTCTGTGTTACGCTTTGGATTGCATGGGAATACTTTTATATGTGCAGCCCTTGTAGATATGTACAGCAAATGTGGAAGGTTGGACATTGCCTTCAAGGTGTTCCAAAATTCATCAGAGAAGTCTGTTGCATCTTGGAACTCTATGATCGCCGCATATGGGTTCCACAGTAATGGTAAGAAAGCAATCGAACTGTTTGATGATATGTGCAAGTCTGGAGCTAAAGCGAGTAAAAGCACTTTTGTGAGTTTGTTATCTGCTTGTAGCCATTTGGGGATGATCAATGAAGGCTTCTGGTATTACAAGCATATGTTGGAGAAATTTGGAGTTGAACCAGCCACTGAGCATCATGTATGCATGGTTGATATGCTAGGACGGTCTGGGAGGCTCCAGGAGGCCTACGAGTTTATAAGAGATATTTCGATGCAACCTGCACCAGGTGTTTGGGGGGCTCTGCTCAGCGCTTGCAACTATCATGGAGATCTTCAGATGGGGAGACAAGTTGCAGACTATCTTTTTGGGTTAGAACCTGATAATACTAGCTACTATGTCTCATTATCAAACATGTATGTGGCTGCAGGAAGGTGGAATGAAGCATTGGAAGTTAGAGAAATGATTCAAGATAAAGGGTTAAGGAAGCAACCAGGCTACAGTCTCATCGATATATCTCTGATATAAGAGAGCATTATCTGTGAAGGTACTACATTGCCTACTTAGAAAAGCTCTTGCTCTTTATTGGACCTTCATACTGAGAGAATGAGATCCTGATCAGAAAAGATCACCTTTCTTCTATGAAAATATACAAGTATCCCATAAGCAATAGCCATACCAATCATGATTTTGTAGACTAAAAAAAATTTTTTAGAACCAAAGATGACAGTGATCCATTCTTATTGTCGTGAAGTATCACATACCAATCCATTGTACATTAAAAACATTTTTTTTCCTATCGACTCTGTTCCTTTCATTTGAAAATTTTAGAAAATAATTTACATTATTTTCTAAATATTACATATATTATGTGTTTTTTTTGTCACGACTGTACGCACTAGGGCGCACAAGGGGTACTCGGCTTTAGATTGGTTTTTTTTTATAGTTTTGGGGAGTCACCACTGTCCATAATTCAGGGTTGTTAACAATCACCCAAAGTTTTGTCTGGCCTTGGGTATGGGTTTGGATTTGGATAGTCTACCCAGAGATTTAGGTAAAGTGGTTCGATTGTAATCTGGAGAAGTCCGTAGACACCACAATTCATCCTCCAAATGGTGGGTTCCCAAGTTTTGGAGTTTTAGGCTGAATTTGACTCATTCTACATTTTCTATTCCAGCATGCTTTTGATAAATGGTGGGTTCCCAAGTTTTGGAGTTTTAGGCTGAATTTGACTCATTCTACATTTTCTATTCCAGCATGCTTTTGATTTGAGCCTATTTCGGCTTATTTTTGGTTTGGCCCAGTTTTTCGTTTTTTTTTTTTTTTGGTTGTCCTGTGTGTGGGTCTAAAGAGATGGGCCTTATTTGAAAGCCCCATATTCCAAGTTGGGCCTATTTAGGCCTAGGTCCATTGCTGGAGAACCAGCTCAATCAAGGACTCTCCATGGTTTAATTGGTTTTAGTTTCAGCTGGTTCGAACCGGCTAATCTCTATTTTAGGCTGCTCCCCTTGAGCAGCTAGGGAGTATTTTGTGCTAGCCGCTTTGGCTAAGCGGCAATCATGGCTCCCTTTCAAAAATTGGATTTCTGTAGGGTTCTTGAAACCCTGTTTAGTTCATGTGGTCCGGCCCAATAATGGGGCCTGCACAGGCCCTGAGAAATGCACCGAATAAATCAAAATAGCCCTTAGGCCAAATTTAACAGGGTAGCCATCTCGGCTGAGCAGATGCACTATTTTTTTTTACTCCATTAGCTTAGGAAGAGCGGCCTACTTCTATCTTTATTTTGGCCACTTTGATCGAGTGGCTGTAGGGCTATCCCTCTAAGCTGAGCTTTCCTTTAAGGTTTTGTTACAAAGTTTCAGGGCTTGAGTTGGCTCTGCTATGGTTCACAAATAGGCTAATATAGTGCAAAAGGTAGAAGGAACTTGGGGAAAGCTCCCATCTCTCACTAACATAACCATTATGCTTTCTTCAACATACAAAACATTCCGAGGCATGTATATATCCCTAATGAGCTAAAAGGAACAAGGGGGCAAAAGCATGATATCATGCATTTTATTTCATCATAACCTGATATTTATGAGAAGTGAAAAATTAGAGGCTTACCTTTGTGAAAGGGATGATTTTGAAGTTGGTTAAGCTATTTAGAACTCCCATAAATTCCTTGTAGCAGCTGGAGATTATCCTTGTGTATAAGGAATGGCTTTCTTTTGATTTTGAAGGGTTTTTGATGTGTTTTAGAGGATTTGAGGAAGTGTTTTCCTTGGGTTTCAATTGCAGAGAATTGAATTTTGGTCCCAAGAAGGACATGCAGTCTCTATGGTTTGAGTAGCTTTTTCTTCCTCGCCGCTCGGGTCAAGTTCCAGGGGGGTTCTCTGGTTTGGGCCACCCAATTGACCATACCTCTACATTAATTTAAGCCTTGTTGTAATAGGTTTAATTACATTCCCACCAATCAACTTCACCATGTGGTTAAAATTCATTGATTGATATTAATCAGCCTACACAGGTTGATGCGTTGCCTGTGCTCTTCTTTTAGCATTTTTCGTGCTTTGCTTTTGCTAAAAATATCCAAGGGCTAATACTTCAAAAGATCCTTGATCAACCTAAATTATTAAAAAGAACATTTGAGAGTATGGTGCTTAGAGATCATTTATGTACCCACAAGCGCAAATAACTTGTTCTCCGTAGATTGTTCAAATTCTTGGATTTGCCCCATGCAACTGTAATGCCCCAAATCCGGTGGGTATTTTTTTTTCTGGATCAAGCCATTACTTAATGATACCAAAAAACTTAAGAATAAAAGCATAATAGGATAAAAGTAAATCATAGTACACCAAAACTTAAACAACTCCATTAATTCAATATAAAAGTGCTAATAGTCCTCAAAATAAACTTCTTAACTTGATACATCAAATTTGAACTTTAGAAAGGCAACTACTTGTTCTAAACACTTCTTAAGAACTTATCATAAAAGAAATAACTCCTAAACAGTTCTTCTAACAAAACATAAAGAAAAATAATAAGCCATAAAGTGCTCATCAAGATCCTCTGCTGTACCCTCGATGTTATCTACCCCTACTTTCACATCCTCTCCAAGAGTATCTGAAAACAAACATTAAAACAACGGCATGAGATATAAAATCTCAGTAAGCAACAACATGTATGCTGTAAAAACAATCCATATATTTTAAAAATCCTTTCATGAGGTACAAACGAAAATCCAAATGTTTATAACCAGAGAATACAATAAAATCCATAATCATCAAGTTACAACCTAAAACCAACATTTAGTATTAATAATATTCACACAACAAGCCATACAATTGTGACATCACATGACTCGTGAATTATGACCACTTTGAGAGGTTAACCCTAGTCCCAATCGCCACTTCACGCTCTTACGTGTGATGAACCGGCCTACTCTGGGTTTTGGTCATCATGAAGCTGGCCTATTGTGGAAACGGATCGCTGCAGCTCATTCCTTCTTGGAATAATCTCTCCTACTTAAAAGAAACACATAAATGAAACAAAGATAGATAGACCTCACTATCTAGCTAAACTATGGATCCATAATGAGCTAAGCCCACTAGACACAAATCAACCAAAACCAGTTTATATAGTTGGAAAATACTTATCAATAATTACCATCATTGCTTAAGTCATTCATTCATGAATATAAACTGACAAACACTCCCCTTTTGGCATAAATACTCCCTTATGGAAAAATCAAATATCCTTACTTTCATTGAAAAGCCAACTATATTTCATAAGTCCACAAATTTCAATAAACCATAAATATTCAATCGAATACTCAAAATCTGTTGTATGAAAATTTAAATAATTATGAAGTTTAAAACAAGCTTGAAACCATCTTAGAAAATTGTGGGAATAAAAAAGAAGCGATAAAAACCCTTTTAAATCCACCAAAGTCCACTACTCTAGTATTAAACCACATATTCCATCAAAACGTACCCAAAATCTTTATAAAAATCCAAATAATGTTTTGGCTAATGCTAACACTTTCAAAATACCCTAATTTAATTGATACATGGGTTGGAAATCCATAAAAACAAGTTTAGAATAAAAAAGTAGGCAATTCAATCAAAATATATGAAAATCTAGGAAGGGTGCTCGAGCCTAGGTTTGGCGCTATATTGGGCATTACTTCAAAATCAAATCTAAAAGAGGTCGCTCTCTGTCGTGCTCAAGTGATAGGTCAGGCATTGGAAATTCTAGGTTTAATACATTGGGCACTTGATGTGGCGTTCGAGCCACACCCCAGGCGTTGAACTCTCAGGTTTTAGTCTAAATAAAATACACAGGTGGAGCGCTCAAGTGGGCGCTCGAATGTCATCGGGCATTAGGTTTAAGTAATAGGGCACCTAACCTGGCGCTTGAGCTAGATGTCAAGCGTTTGTTATATTTCGGAAAAATCTGGGTTTTTCTATATTTTGTGAATTTTCAAACTAAATTCAAATAACACCAAATCAACTCCCCAAATCACTTCAAAATCATGTATTTTCATCCTCAAAACATGTTAGATCATATCAGATTCATCAAAACATGGATTTGCAGGCTTTATAAATCAACACATAAGAAAAGCCACACTTTTAAGCATGCTTTGACAATTTCTACAAACTCCACACATGATCATTCAAACCTATCCAAAAACATCCAACAAAACCCTTGGAATCCATGTTGTCAATTAAACAATAAATCATGCAATCTTTCCAAGTTGTAAGAGTTACTACTTACCTCTAAAATGCAATAAATCCTTTTTTTTTCTTCTCTTTCTTCTTCTTCTTCTTCTTCCTTTAGCGATATCTGTCTTTCTCTCTCTCCTAGATCCAGCCGTGAGCTCCCACTTTCTCTTTTTTTCTCTATTCGGATGATTTAACAAGAAACCCCAAATCTCTCTAACTCTTTCTTTTTATACAATCACCCAATTAGGAGTCCTAACTGTATTTGGAAACTTTCCTAGTAATCCTACTTTCCTAGTTTATCACAACTCTCCTTCTAAATCCTCTATCCTAGCTCCCATTTAAAGAAACTTCAATTTTAATCAATTTTCGTGCTATTTTAAATACCTATTTTTAAATATTATCAAATCACCCCAAAATCTCCCTTTCTTCCTAATTTATGGCCCCTAATTAAGTATAATTACCATTGGGTCCTTTTCTCACTTATTTGACTATAAATCATGCTATTTAAATCTAACTTAATCCAACTTAGATCTAATTACAAATTTCCAGATATATTAATTAATTTATTAATTGGCCAATTAAGAAAAGACTATAATACCCTTTTCTTTATTAAAATCATACTTAACCATTGATTTTCTTCTAAAATTTCCAGATTTAATCTCCTCATTATTTCTCTTTATAATATGAGTTTGGTTTATAATTTCAATCTCCCAAATGCTTAGAATTAATCTTTATTCCTCAATATTTCTAATTTATTTATTTTATTCTTCTAATATTCAGATTTAAAATATGTTATTAATTTCTTAAAATTTAGGATTCTATAGCAACACTAAGCTTGGTGTCAGAATTTTTTAAGTCGAAGATAGTTAAATGAATCCTCAAGTAAGGGACACCGAGATTTTGATAGATATTAAAATACAATAATTATAACTAGCAAGGGTGCACGTGCAGTACTGCATGTAGAGAGAGAGAACAATTTTGTGATTGTCCAAATTTTAAACAAATAGGAAGGGTTTTGACTATTTTAGCCCTATATTAATTATGCCTTATCAATGAATGATAAGGGCTTTTTGGAGAAGTCATGCATAGTTGTTGGCACGCTTCCCAAGGGGAACATTCTCGTTATACATAGTATAGATTATAGCAAATAATAACTTATTGGGAACCTTTTGAAAAGAATGCATTTCCTAGCCGCTTTAACTAAGCGGCAATCATGGCTCCCTTTCAAAAATTGGATTTTTGTAGGCTTCCTGAAACCCTATTTAGTTCATGTGGTCTGGGCCAAGAATGGGGCCTACGCAGGCTCAAGAAATGCACCAAATAAATCAAAATAGCCCTTAGGCTGGATTTAACAGGGTAGCCATCTCGGTAGAGCAGTTGCACTATTTTTTTTTACTTCGGTAGGTTAGGAAGAGTGGCCTGGTTTTATCTTTATTTTGGCCACTTTGATGAGCTTTCTTTTGAAGGGGTTTTGGTAGTTTTGTTACAAATTTGTAGGGCTTGAGTTGGCCCTGCTATGGTTCACAAATAGGCCAATATAGTGCAAAAGGTAGAAGGAACTTGGGGAAAGCTCCCATCTCCCACTCTCATAACCATTATGCTTTCTTCAACATAAAAAACATCCCCAAGGCATGTATATATCCCTAATGAACTAAAAGAAAAAGGGGGGAAATGCATGATATCATGCATTTTATTTCATCATAACTTGATATTTACGAGAAATGAAAAGTTAGAGGCTTACCTTTGTGAAAGGGATGATTTTGAAGTTGCTTAAGCTATTTTGAGCTCCCACAAATTCCTTGCAGCAACTGGAGATTATCCTTGTGTATGACGAGTGGCTTTCTTTTGATTTTGAAGGGTTTTAGAGGGGTTTTAGAGGATTTGAGGAAGTGTTTTCCCTAGGTTTCATGAGTTGCAGAGAATTGAATTTTGGCCCCAAAAAAGACCTACAGTCTCTATGGTTTGAGTGCCCTTTTCTTCCTCGCTGCTCGGGTCAAGTGGCCAAGGGGGTTCTTTGGTTCAAGCCACTCGGTTTGAGCAGTCCAGTTGACCATTCCTCTACATTTAATTTAAGCCTTGTTGTAATATGTTTAATAACATTTCCACCAATCAACTTCACCACGTGCTTAAAATTCACTGATTGATATTAATCAGCCTATGCAGGTTGATGAGTTACTTGCACTCTTCTTTTAGCATTTTTCATGCTTTGCTTTTGCTAAAAAGATCCAAGTCCTCACAAGATACTTCAAAAGATCTTTGATCAACCTAAATTATTAAAAATAACATTTAAGAGTATGGTCCTTAAAGATCATTTATGTGCCCACAAGCGTAAATAACCTAACCTCCGCAGATTGTTCAAGTTCTTGGATTTGCCCCTTGCAACTGTAACGCCCCAAATCCGGTAGGTATATATATATATATTTTTTGGGATCAAGGCATTACTTAATGATACCAAACAATTACAAACAAAAGCATAATAGGGTAAAGGTAAATCAAAGTACGCCGAAACTTAAACAATTCCTTCATTAGTTCAATATAAAAGTGTTAATAGTCCTCAAAATAAACTTCTTAACTCAATACATCAAATTTGAAATTTAGAAAGGCAACTACCTGTTCTAAACACTTCTTAAGAACTTATCATAAAAGAAAATAACTCCTAAACAGTTCTTCTAACAAAACATAAAGAAAAATAATAAGCCATAAAGTGCTCATCAAGATCCTTTGCTATACCCTCGATATTATTTACTCCTACTTGAACATCCTCCCCAAAAGTATTTGAAAACAAAACATTAAAACAACGATATGAGATATAAAATCCTGGTAAGCAATAAAATGAATGCTATAAAAACAATCCATAAATTTTAAAAATCATTTCATGAGGTACAAATGAAAATCCAAATGTTTATAACCAGAGAATACAATATAAAATCCATAATCCACAAGTTACAATCCAAAACCAACATTTAGTATTAATAATATTCACACAACAAGCCATACAATTGTGACATCACAAGACTCGTGAAATATGATCACTTTGAGAGGTTAACCTTAGTCCAAATCGCCACCTCACGCTCTTACATGTGATGAACCAGCCTACTCTGGGTTTTGGTCATCACGAAGCCAGCCTATTGTGGAAACGGATCGCTGCAACTCATTCCTTTTTGGAATAGCCTCTCCTACTTAGAGGAAACACATAAATGAAACTAAGCTTAATCCAAACAAAGGTAGACAGAGCTCACTATCTTGCTAAACTATGGATCCATAATGAGCTAAGCCCAGTAGACACAAATCAACCAAAAACAGTTTATATAGTTGGAAAATACTTATCAATAATTACCATCATTGCTTAAGTCATTCATTCATGAATATAAACTCACAAAACACTTCCCTCTTAGCATAAATACTCCCTCATGGTGAAATCAAATATCCTTACATCCATTGAAAAGCTAACCATATTACTAAGTCCAGAAATTTCAATAAACGATAAATATTCAATCGAATATTCAAAATCTGTTGTATGAAAATTTGAATAATTCTAGAGTTTAAAACAAGCTTGAAAACAACTTAGAAAACTGTGGGAATAAAAAAGAAGCAATAAAAACCCTTTTAAATCCACCAAGTCCACTACTCTAGTATTAAACAACCTATTCCACCAAAATGTACCCAAAATCTTTATAAAAATCCAAATACCTTAATCTAGTTGATACATGATGTAATGACCCGAATCCGAGTCATTTTTTTTCTTTTTTTAATTTCAAAATCAAGGAATTAGTTAGTGATACAAAACAAATCATCTCAAAGGACAAAGAATAAAAAAACTAAGAGATATCAGAGTGTGCTAATAAATTATTCTACTCATTAAAATCTGTGTTTTCATTACATCGATAATCAAGTAAAAAGAGTAACCAAAAATCTACTAAATAAAAGAATCACAATTTAATATCCTAATTCAATCCTCAAATAACCCTGGTTCTTCAAGCCCACTATCAATTTATCCCATGGCGTCCTCTCCAAGAAAACCTGAAAACAAAACATTTAAAAAACAAGGATGAGATATAAAATCTCAGCAAGTAGCAATATGCATGAAAGAAAACAATTTATATATATATATATATCCTTTACAAACCTTTCATGAGTTGCAAAACAGTATCACAAGTACCACTAACTATTTACTGTGAATTCATGAGTGTTCTCAAATTGTGTTTTGGATGAAGCAAGGGATTCATCCATACCCTCAGTAAGAAGACAATGCCTTATAAATCAAATCTACAAGTTTCCCAAATAAATACAAATAGATTTTTCCCAAAACAATTCATCATGTCAATCATATAACTTTACTATCTCTTTTCAAAACCGTTCTTATCAAGACATGGCTAAACCGATCAATCTCTTTCTTTAAAAAAGAAAACAAATTATTCATACTTAGTAATTAAATCTCACCCTCAGGTAGCAGCCTACCTTTATCACAGGATGTAAACACATATTATCCACATCTTTCTCACAGGAGAATTATAAAACCCGAATTTTCCTTAAATTAATAAATAATATCCTTGAGAGTTATAACTGATGGAAATAGTTTATTAATGTAGGGGATGATATAAATAGTTGGACGCAGATCCGACCGTCCGATCATGAGTTATCAAGGTATGATGCATATTTTAAGATTGTTGTGTTTTGATTGGGTAGTGTGCATAGGAAGACTTGTAAGTGAGCTACATGAGATTAGAGAATATATATAATAGTTTAATACCATAATCGTATATGTTTGGAATACTTGCTCGTATTCAACAACCACAAGAGACAAACGGCGACTGTGCGACTGGGAGAGAAGAAGAAGAAGGAGGCAGAAGGAAGGACGTTTGGTTTGTGTTCTTCATCGCCTAGGGAGTATCTCACGTCTGTGAGTACTGCTGTTTAGAGAAGAGAAGGAGAAACAACGCACGACAGAGGTAGGTGAAACCGTTTTCTGTTTGTTTTTGGATTTACGATTGATTAATCTCCAAAGCATGTTTTTGTATGATATATTCATGTATTTAGTTTGATAACAATATTATATGTATGTTAGAATGATCTTGGACGTGAAAAATCACATTTTTACATTGTTTCTGAACGTTTTCAAGTGACTGCCGACCTCGACTGTGCTCGGCGATCCTCGGCGCTCTTAGGCACTAGTATTAATTTTGAGACCGCCCAAGACCACGAGATGATTTATCGTCGGCGATCTAAAATGAATTACCGCTTACCTTAGACCGCCGGGGCGATCCTAGGTGCTCTATGCAGAAAATGCAGAATTTCGTAATATCAAACCCTGATTCAATTCCAAACTATTTTTAGTCAATTTTAATCATTAATTAAGATGTTTTAAGACTAGAACAATTTATCAAATTCCATGTTTTACAGAAAAATAAATTAGGGAGATATTTAGGACACTAGTTGCCAAACCTTGTATGAAACTGTGAAATCTAGTATTTGGAAGATTTGACCTATTATTTGATTACTAGAACATTTCTAAATTACACTATAAACCAGATAATTACATAAAGAGAATTCAGATCATAATTTCAACTCAGATAACCCGAATATTGAAGTAAATGTCAGATTTAACCTTTATATGTCGCTAGGCACCAACCCTTATAGAAATATTATATTTTAGGGAATTTTGGAGTCTAGTGGGCATAGCTGGTTATGGATCTATAGTTGTGGCTAGATAGCTGAGGGATATGTCATTTGGGTTGAGTTTCTCCCTTGTGCGAGCGTGCTTCCTTTTCAAGTTGGTTTGTTTAGGAAGGTCCTATGTCTGGAGGGACACCCCGGTGAGCCGCTGGTGATTCTCTGTACATGTGGATAAGCGACCATCTTCATGTATTGATTCTGGTGTTGCATGCTGGTGGTACATGCCAACTCTGATGGGTACGTGTGAAATAAGTCAGTGACTACGGCTCTTGTTTAAGCTGCGCTGCATGGGACTTGAGTATCATTAGTAGCATTGCTCCTAAGCCGCACGGTGGTATAGCGATTGATCGAGAGTCATTTCAAAAGGTTTATCTATCTTTGTGAGTCTTACAATGACACTAAAATCATAAACACTTGGTATTACTGTTGCATACATGCTGGAGGCATGTAATTGGTATATTGGTTGGATGTGTCTGTTTAGTGCATCCTAGTAACGTATGGATTATGTTCTTGATTTCTGATATTGGATTCCTATAATAGAACTTGCTGAAATTCATATTTGAACTGTTTATTATACTGTTTTGTATTCGTGATCGATACGGATGGTTATATGAGCTTGATTAGTCGAGATTGCTTAATCGTGCATGAACTGTTATTTTATTTATATGAACTGTTTAAACATGCATGTGTTACCTACTGGGATATTCGTATCTAACCCTATATGTATTTCATTTTTCAGCTGATACGCGAGAAGGGGGTCATAGTATTGATTTCCAGGGAGAGAGAGCTGATTATTCACTGGAGGATTACTATTACCCGGATTTTGTCTGAGGTTGTGGATTGTCATGGATTTAGTTATTTTATTAGATTATTATATTCATTTGGGTTTGATGTATTAGAGAGATGAGAGATGAGAGATTAGTGACCTTTTATTTTACCAGACTTTCATATTGAGATTGATGTTTAATCATATTAGTTTCTTGAGGATTTTAGACTATACTTCCGCATATACTTGTTCCGCACTCTGATAGTTAATTAATTGAATGGATTATTTATTTCTTTAGTCTGGTATATTCTTGATGTTTATTTGATATGGGCCAGTAACACTTCGGATTTGGTTGTTGAACTGAATTCGGGTTGTTACAATAGCGAACCGGGTTCGGGTCGGGTGCCGGTTTGCACTGACCTGGGTTCCGGGAGTTATAAGAATGCACTCTCAACCGCAAGCACCCTTCGCGGAAGATAGCATAACCCAACCGTAGAATGTGAACACATAGTACTTACATCTCCCCTACAAGAAATAGCTCATCTCACCCTCAGGTGATAAAATACACACACCCATCTCTCATGTTGGATGCAATCACGTAGTAATCACATCTCTCCTACATGAGGCATCTCCCTTGCAGGATGCAATCGCATCAGGACTACATCTCTCCCACAGGAGGTAACACGTCTCACCCACAGGTGATAACACACATATCTCCCTTGTATGATTGTTAGCACCTGATTTTTGCATCCCCCAAAATGAAAAGTCAAAAGTCAAACCCTGAGGGGGTCAAAAATTGACTTATTGATTCAAGAGAATTTGGCCATCAAACTTCATCTCATTGAAAAGAGCATTTCGACACGGTTCCAACGCAACTGGATTTGCTGGAATCGGAGTCCAGATGAAAAAGATATGAGCTGGTCAAACTTTTGGGGAGCGAAAAGTTGACTTTTTGCTCAACCCCAATTCAGCTGCCAAACTTAATCCCAATGGATAGGTGGTTCCGAGCTGAGTCCAACGACACTAAGTTTGTTGAAATCGGACACCGGATGAAGAAGTTATGAGCAGTTGAAGTTTCAGAAAAACTGCCCATGTGGCAAAAAAGGCAGCAAAAATGGACTAAACCAATAAAATAAATAAGATAAAAATGTTTAATAATATTTTAATAAAGGAATCTCGTTTATATAATAAAATAATCATAAAATCGAATGTAAATCTTGCAAAAAACCAAATTGAATAAAGATTTGAAATCCAAACATTTTTAAAACGTGCTGGACCGTATTTGTATTACGGGCAGGGCATGCCCGTATTTAAAATACGGGCAAGATTCTCTAAGCAGACACGCGTCGCTGTACGGCGGGACGCGCGTCCCGTACGGCCGAATCTGCGATAATTGCAAATATTCATTTTTCGCCCGTACTTGAATTACGGGCAAGGCACGCCCGTACTTGAAATACGGGCAAGGCATGCCCGTATTTAAAATACGGGCACGGAAATTTTGCCTATAAATAGAGAGGCCATCCCCCTCATTTGGACAAGCCTTCCTCCTTGCTGGCTCCCCTCTCCCTCCTGGTAAACTCCACGACCAAATGCTGCCCAACCACCACCCTTCCAAAACCTAAACCTCTTTTTATACCCAAACTACCCCTATGCTCTAACATTACCCAAAACCATGCCCAAATCCACTTCAATTTGGCCTTGAACCCATCCACCTTAACCAAGCTCTTCCCATTTCATCCCAGCAAATCTTGGAGGACGCGGGAGCGCTGCCCAAATCTTTGGAGAACCACAAAATCCAACAAAACAAACTAATTACATTGTAAGTATACTATTATCTCTAATTTGAATAAATTTTGCTTATTTCATTGTCTTCTTTACTCACTTTTTTTTATCACTATACCACTAACTTGTTTGCTGTTTTGGATGCCATGAGAGGGGCCATGAGAATTTAGAATTAAAGTACTAACCTTTGTTGGAAATGAGGAAAAGAAAGTGTTTTTCTTGATTAAACAAATGGTCATCTCTAACCATTTAATGAGGGAGGATTAAGCCTTGCTTAAGGACACATGATATTCCCTGTAAAACTCCCCTTTTCCATGCTAAAAACGAATTGGAGATTATTCATGCAAGGCAGTGTTTCTTCAAGAAACACCAAAAGAAAAGTAAGATGGTCATTTGGGCCAAATGAGGCAAATGAAGTCCCTAGAAGAACCTGCAACCTTTTATGAAGCTACCAGAAGACCCAGAAAGGCTACGGAACTGATCCAGATTGAAATCGGCGGCAAACATGCAAAACAGATCGCATCCGTAAACTCAGGCCGGTCCAGCCTGGACCGTGTCTGATTCACGGACGAGGGGGACCGGAATCCATTCACGGGCAAGCGAGACCGTAAAGAAAATACGGGCACTTGTAAAATAATGTAAAAATTGTAATTTCTTGGTTCGGTTGGACCTGATCCGGTCTAAGCCAGCTTGAACCATTCTCGTAAACCATTTGGGCTATTTTAAGCCCATATTTGGACTTTGGGCCTAGATAGGCCCACCAAGACCACCCTGGGCCCACTTGTGGGGCCCATCTTAGACCGGCCCAAACCCGGCCCGTTTTCAATAAAACGGGCCCAAGGCCACTGGACTTTGGCTAATGGGCCCATTCCAAGCCCACTAAGCCCAAACTAAAATTGTAATTAGATAAAACTTAATAAAATAACCAAATGGGTTACCCAATAACCCAATTGGGCCCAAGGCTCAACCTTGGCAATCCACGGGTCTTCCAACGGGACCCGGGTCCGACCCACTTCACTTGAATAAATAAAAAGATAAAATCAAGCTAAAAGGGACCCATACCTTCAGAGGGCCCTGCCAGACCTAACAAGGTAGCATGCTGGCCTAGGAAGGGTGAGATTGACTCAAAAACCAGGGAGACCCGAGGGACCCGTCAAACCGACGGGGCGGACCGGGGTGTCTTTAGGATTTCCCCGGATCGTAACCGAGGACTTAGCCAGATCTCTAATAAGCCGCAGACCAGACTTAGACCCGATTAGGGCAAAACCGTGTCTGCCTGCACTCTCAGGCAGTGGCGACTCCGAATGTCCCGAGGCACGCGCCAAAGGTGCGCCCGGTGTGCGATCTAGGCCAGGTTTAGGTGCGCACAGCTTGGCGACTCCACTGGGGACCCCTCAACCCAGTCGGACCCTGGTTATCAAATGAGTCCACTTAGGAGGATATAGGCTAATTTAGGAAGTACTTCTTGTCCAACCTTAGTAAAGTATGGAACTCATGTAATTACATGATATTGGGGGATCCTGTCAAACGGACATGATAATCGCCTAAGGCAAGTGGTTTTTAACAGGGACCAATGTGACCCGCCCACTTACCTGGGGATCCACCCAGATCTTGTATTACATGCTGTTCTGCACTTTTACTATAAATGTGACATTAAGGAACCCTTTGTTGGCCCTTATCCGAGAATCACCCGAATAGACACAGCACTTGACCCCATTGCACATACAAGCACTTCACTACACCGTGAATGAATTTTTTTAACTGCATGAGGTGACATGCACGAGGGAGTCTGCATGGATGATCCAAACTGAATGCTGCCTACAACATGTGAATGCTCTTCTTAACCAAAACCTAGATCTCTCTAGCAGCCACCCTTCTTCAATCGAGAAACTTACTTTCGGGATGGTATTAGCCCTACGCTCCCGTGGCTTGCCGGGGAAAGCAGGGTAAACCCATCTCCCCAGGTTTCTAGATTCTTCAAGCGCCATTGGTTTCTTGCCATGGTACGCGAAGGGTCTAGTACTTGGCTCAGACCCTTGAAGGCGGGTGCCTTGGGCTGGGTATCCTTCCCCACCTATTACTTCTGATAAACCTTGATGTGAGCATGAACATGAATGAACAAATAAGGGTAAAATTAATCTGGGGCATTAACCCCCACCTGTGTTGGTCTTAACCCTAATTTAAGGAAATTAACTCGATTTAATCCGTGCATTCAAGTCGGTCTTAGTTCAGTCGAAAGCCGGCCAGATCAGACAGAAATGGTTCAGAACAGAGGCAGAAAAACTCTAGAGATAAGATTTCAGCCCACCTGTTGAGTAGCAAATTTGTACCCTCCTTTTGGGTTCCCAACAACCCTAAAGGTGATTCTCTTTTCAAATTTATTTTTGTAAATTTCGCCCTCGAAGGCAAGTTGTAAATATTATATTCAGTCCGACACTAGGAACAGATGAAAGAACAGATGAAAGAGCAGATGAAAGAATAGATGAAAGAAAAGGCCGGCTAAGACCTGAATGCGTTTTCCAAAAATTTAAAGGACATAACCTTTAAAACCCCATAACTTGAATGCTTGGATTTGATTTTGGATTGCATAAACTGCTTAGGCATTGATTTAATTTTTGCATATCCTGTTGCATGCCTTAGACTAATTTAGAGTTTTTGGTGGAAAACCCTAAATTGACTTGGAATTTCAATCGGATAGTCGGCATGGCATCTTCATCCTCGACTGAGAGATTTCGCTTCCCTAGGATAGAGAAGTGTGCCTTTGATACCCCTTGGATCCGTTCTTGGACAAGGCAATTGCAAGGAGATGAGCAAATTAAATGGGAACAGAAATACCATATGGGACAAACTCTGTCCCTGTTAAATGTGCCCATTAATTAGGACATGATTCAGGCGGCCCTACCTTTCTGGGATCCCCAACTTTCACTCTTTAGGTTTGGAACTAATGAGTTGACACCCACAATTGAGGAATTTGAACTATTCCTCCGATTTCGTGACCATGGAGAACCAGCTAGGCCAAGTCTCAAAGATAGCTACAAGAATGAAGCTTGTACTTTCTTTGGCCTACCAAGAGGAGAATTCCAGACATTAGGAGGTGACCAAGCATTCACGCGGGTTTCTAAAACCTTCCTTGCTGAAAAGATAAGGGACAAAAAGCAGGAAAGACCCCGTGTTTGGTGGGACACCTTCACCCTCGTGGTTCTGTCACAGCTCTTCTTTCCTACTGGGGGAGACACCATTAATTTGGCCCTCATGGAAATTGTAGACCAACTCCAAGTGAAACTCCGAATTGCACCACTGATCCTTGCTCAGCTATATCATGCTTTGACCATGACCAAGAACGGAACTAGGAGGTTTCAGGGGTGCGCTCCTCTCCTACACATTTGGCTCCAAGATCACCTGATGGTTGCTGAACCTATCAGCCCACGTTATGGGTACGTCCGTGACAATGTCACATTGATGGCCCGAAGAGAGATTAGACCAGACTTACCCTCCAGAGAGGACTGGTTTGACCACTTTCTCCAGTTGAAAGGAGAAACTGATATAAGATGGGGAGGCACATTTGACCAAACATATACTCCCGTCATAGCTTTCAGGAAAAGACATTGCCTAGCCTTGATAGGCTTGACCCATGCCATGCCATACTATCCGGTTCGAATTCTGAGACAGTTTGGGAAGTCTCAGGGAATACCGATCAAGGATGGGGCGGAAGGATTAACTGGCCCACTTTCATGGGAATTGAAGAAAAAATTGGTGAAGGAATGGCAACACGTGCACATACTCCAAGAGGACATTTTCACTGCATCCGATGTTCGTAATTACGAACAATGGATTGCTCGAGAAACTGGCCTAGACAGCCCACCTCCTCTCCATATCGTCACCTCTGACGATATCCCAGTTCCGCCCCCTGACACATACAGGGATAGGGTGGCCGAACTGCGGGAATCTCATTCTCGGATCCACCGTGCATACGTGGATTCCGAGCGTAAAAACAAGCAGGCCAATGACGCCCTTCAACAGCAGCTTGACACCCTGCACAGACGCGCAAAAGAGGACCGACGTCTGCGGAATAAACTTCTGCGTAGGCGAGACGTGTCCTCTCATTTTGATGATGACCAACCTAGCTAGACTCTGGGTTTGTTTTGTTTAATCTTGTAATTGCTTGTTCTGAATTTTGGCATTGTACTTCTTTTTTTCCATGAAAAATTTTGTGCTAGATTTAATAAAGTCAATTAAGACATCCCCCCAATTCCTTTTTCAAGCAATCTGGCCCCAATCCATCAACTTCAGAACTCTGAGGCGATCTGAATAAAGAAATCGCCAAATCCTTAAACCCAAGGGTTCTAAATAAAGAACACCCAATTCTTACCAACTTCCCCATATTCAGAAATTATCAATTCCAAATTTAAATCTTTAAGGGTTCTGAATAAAGAACACCCAATTCAAAATTTTCAGGCGATCTGAGTAAAGAACTCGCCAAATTGTTTAAATCTTTAAACTAAAGAGTTCTAAGTAAAGAACACCCCATTTTTACTGTCAACTCTAAAACTTTCAGGCAATCTGAATAAAGAACTTGCCAAAGGAATTTTAAGCACAAGGGGTTCGGAGTAAAGAACGCCCCGTCCTTGTCAACTTTCAAACCTTCAAGTTTCAAACTCAAGTCTTAAAACCCCAGGGTTCTGAATAAAGAACACCCTATCCCTTGAGCTCAGATCACACCCGTCTGATTTAAAAAGATCACACGGTCAGCCTAGGGGGCACTGATGCCACTGGTGTTTAAACCAGAAAATTGGCAAAGGATCGTCTTGGCATAGCATACCCCGTTGTGTGGCACCAAGGTCAAGCAACTAAGCTAACGACTAAGGTACGCTCGGGTATCCCTAGCCGAACTCTTAGGGCACTGAAGCCACTGGTAATTAAACCAGAAAGTTGGTGGAAGATCGTCCTGGCATAGCCTTCCCCGTTGTGAGGCGTCAAAGTCAATGGTGATTAAACCAAAGACTAGCTAAGACACGCCCGGGAACTACTAGCCGAAGTTAGGTGCTAAAACCATCAGAGATTAAACTGAAAATTGGTTAAGGTACACCTGGATGTTGCTGTTTAGCTCATCCCCTGCGGAGACTTAACGTAGTCCAACCTCGTGATACTGAGCTCAAACCAACCTTTTAAATTTGGGTTCTCTCTCCCAACCATTTGGTTAAAATAGATCAGTCTAGGGTTCCCTTTCCCAGCCGGTTGGCTAAAATAGACCAATCTAAACCGGGTTCTCTCTCCCAACCATTTGGTTAAAACAGATCAATTTAGGGTTCTCTTCCCCAGCCGTTTGGCTAAAACAGACCAGTCTAAACCGGGTTCTCTCTCCCAACCAGTTGGTTAAAATAGATCAGGTTCTAGGTTCCCAATCATTCTCAAAATAACTCAAATAAATCAATCTTTAAATTCATTTGGGTTTTCTTTCCCAGCTATCTTAAGATAGTTAAAATAGATCTATAATCATTAAAATTGATAATTTGACTGCATAAACCATGTAAAAATTGCACTAATTAATGGTTGTTTCAAGCAGGTACCAAAATTGCTTTCCGAAGCCCGTACCTCTTAAGATCCAGGAAAAGGCTTGAAATGGAACAGTCAAGGGAACAGACCTCGCCAGGGCAGGACCAGGCAGAGTCCAGCCAGGCACAGACAGTGACTGATCTGCAACAGAGGATAGACAGTATGGGGACTATTATTCAAGAGTTAATGGCAGAATTGAGAGAACTCAGGATGGCTCCCCCTGCTGCACCATCGACCCTGCAGCAACCAATTGTTCCACCGCAGATGGATGCTCCACCACCATACCCTGCGTACCCAACTCCGTTGGTACCACCTCCACCTCCGCAAGCTGTGCCTCTTCCACAGATTATTGCACCTGCCCAACTGGGGCAAGAAGAGGAAGATTGGTATAGAACACAGCAGGCCCAGTTTGATGAAAAGATGGCAGCCACTAAGTCAGAGGTAGATGCTTTGCGTGAAGAGCTGAAAAGCCTACGACCCAGTGCGGTCCCCATGGAGGCTACTTTAGACAGCCTTTGCTTCTTCTCCGATGTTCATCTTCCACCGAAATTTAAATGCCCTGACTTGCATCAGTTTGATGGCACCGGGTGCCCATTAAACCACCTAAGGTCATACTCTGGAGATATGTGTCAATATGCCAAAGATGAAAAAATTATGATACAGTTCTTTCAAAGGTCACTAACTGGGGCAGCATATACTTGGTTTTTGAGTCTGGACAAAACCAAGATTAAGACCTGGAATGATTTAGCAGCAGCGTTCATCCAGCAGTACCGTTTGAACAGTCAGATTGTGCAAACTAGGGCTGAACTACAAAGGTTGACAAAGAAGAATCAGGAATCTGTACGAGAATATGCCAAGAGGTGGAAAGAATTGGCGACACTAGTTCAACCGCCACTACTTGAACAGGAGATGACCTCTTTGTTCATAGCATCTTTGGGACAGCCGTTTTTCTCCTTGCTATTGGGACAAAGTACTTCCAACTTCAATGATCTGATTCTGACAGCCGACAGAATTGAAGATGCTGTAAGAGCTGGAAAGATAGATGGTAGTGGTCAGGGCCCTACACAGAGAAGGGCTGTGGCAGGACAGAGTAACAGAAATCAGGGGCAAGAGCCTAGGAGGCAGGAAACTCAAGCTGTTAATTATGTACAGCCAACACAGCCTTATCACATCTCTCAAAGGCCTGAAGGCCAGGGGCAACCCATGAGAAGAACCAGAGAAGAGGCGGAGGCAAGGATGAAGAGGGTGTTCACCCCATTGCCTTATGCACCTGCAGAACTATTGGCCACCCTGCTGAAGAAGGGGTACTTACAGATCAAGCCTCCAAATCCTCGAATGGTAAATTCATGAAACTATAATGCAGCAGAAAAGTGTGAATACCATTCTGGAGCTCCCGGGCATTCCACTAATCGATGCTGGGACTTGAGGCATGATATACAGGATCTGATAGACAGCAAGAAGATCTCTGTAGATCCCCCAGCACCAGCAGCACCTACCCCTCCTACTGGTACATCCACTAACCCCCTCCCAGACCACTCTAAGGCTTCTGCTAGTGGATCAGTGAATCAGGTCATCAGTGACCAGGGCAATGAAGTACAGTTTGACCCCTCTATGTTGATTGGGCAACCGGGGCAAATTGTCAGGATATACCTCCAAGAAGAAATAGTAAAACAGCAAGTGTGCGTCGTCAACGGAGATGATAACAAAGAAACCTTCTTGGGGTTCCCTCTGGTGCATTTCAACTTTCCCGAACCAGAGCCTTTCTATCCTCCACCTGTCCCAAACTTACCCCCACTAAACATCTTTGACATGATGAACCCATTCAATGAGCCTGTGGACTTCTTACTGGAACCACCTACCCTCAACTTACATCAACTTCACCTTGACCCAACCTACTCCGCTGTGCCTCCATCTTACCAATTCCTACCCATGTACCATGATTCTACCGTCACTTCCACTGAAAGAGAAGTCGATCGAATCACCCGTTCTGGTCGATACACAGACCCTAACCCTCCACCTACACCAGAGGGAGAAACTAGTGAAGAAAGGACAAGGAAAGAAAAAGGGAAGGATGTGGCTACTGAATTGCCACAGACCCATAAGAAGAAAGGGAAGGCCCCAGAAGAAGAGATTGAAAAACTCCACTATAGTGCCTTCACTCCGGAATATGATCTAGTGCAGCAGTTGAATAAGACACCAGCCCAGATATCCATTATGCGTCTCTTATTGGATTCAGACAAACATAAGGACGTGCTTATGAAAATACTGGGTGATACTCATGTGCCTAACGATATCAGCCCTGAGCAGCTGGAGACAGTAATGTCTATAATTGCTACGCCAGAAGCAATATCCTTTTCCTCAGCAGACTTGCCCCCTGAAGGTTATAACCATACAGAGCCTCTGTTTATCACTGTAAAATGCTCCGACTTAATGGTGAGACGGGTCATGATCGATAACGGGTCAGCTCTGAATATTTGCCCAGTCAGGACCTTCCACAGTTTGCAGCTGAACACTGATTTGATCAAGCCTAGCTCCAATAATGTCCGCGGGTTTGACAATGCCAAGAAGGATTCCCTTGGGGAAGTTACTCTGGAAATTACAATTGCTGAGAGGGCCTTCTTCATTACCTTTGAGTTGATGGACATCAATGCCTCCTTTAATTTGCTGATTGGAAGACCTTGGTTACATCAAGCAGGGGCAATCCCGTCCACCTTACATCGAATGATCCGATTCATTTCAGGAAATCAATTGATCACGGTGCATGCAGAAAATCACAGGGAATTTGAACAAGGAGGGATACCTATGATTGATTATGAACTGCCTACTTCCCTAAACTTTCAAGCCATTGAAATGGTGCAAGTAAACAGTATTCCAACTCCTCTGCAATCAGACTTGTCTCGCAGAAGGAAAAGAAAAAGCATGTTCGGTGCTGCTGAATGCGCCGACTGGGGCCTCCGAGTAGGAGAAGGTTTAGGCAAATACAAGCAAGGCATCAAGTCTGCAATCCAGCCATGTGACAAATCGGTGGGCTTCGGACTGGGGTTTGTTCCTGAACCTGAAGACTATGCCAGGCTATTTGGTAGGAAAGCTGAACGGAAGAGGGCACGAGCCGAAGGAAGAGACCCACACTGGCCCATTTGTGTACAGGGCCAGTTATACCATTACTTTGCCAATATGGAGGAGGAAGCTGCACAGGCCATTCAGAACATAGTCCCCCAGGGATGGGGTGATGAGTTCAATGATCCAGTTGAGCAAGCGGAAGCCGATTATCTGCAAAGGTTATGGGATGAACCTCCCTTGCCCCAGGAGACAGTTACGGAAGAGAACTCAGAGGCTCTCAGTGGGATGATGGAAGAACTGTCTGCTTTGTTCTCTTGGCAGTCAGTTGACACCGAAAAGCCAGCTATCCCAGAAGAAGCATTTACCTACCCATCAGATGATGTCGAGGCACCACCAACTGAGGCTGAAGAAGAAGAGCCAGCTCAGTACATCTACATGATGGAAAGCCAAGACAGTTCAGGAGAACCCACTCCAAGGCAAAGGTCTCCCCCGCCTCCTATCTGCATTGTACACCCAAGTACACAGGATGGTCTGGGTCAGATGTTCCAGAATATGCCCCAAGTACTGGGACTGCCTACTAAGCTGGCTTACCATGAAACTTATGGTAACTGGGCCCCTGACGAACATTCTTCCAGCAGGAGGGACGAATCATCTGGAAAATCTGTAACCAAGGCATTGCCTAAGGTGGAACCACCCAACAAAGTCACTATTCGGGTACCAGGGACTGTCGTCCGCCGCGGGGTATGGATCAGTGTATCATCAGAGGATTCGAGTCAGAATCAACCAAAGAAGGGCACAGCTGATGACCCCATCTACATCTCCTCTGACAGCAGCATCAGCATGATACAGACTGGAAAGGTGAATGCGGTGACCGCTGTAACCAAAGACAAGCACGCATTACAGAACTGGAGTTCGACGCCACTTGCCACTCGCAAAGCCGAACTACCACAGGGAGTTTCTTCCACTTCTGAAATTCCCCCTGTAGATATTGCTGCACTTTTTAATAAATGCGTGAAGTCTTTTGATTATTTTTCTGCTTCTGTGACTAATTCCGCAAGTAAGCAAACCCAAAATCGCAACCTTAATATCAATCTCGATGCACACCCGAAAAATTCGGAGCACGAAATAGATAATCAGGCTGCCAAAATCAAACAAAAACAAAAAGGTCAAAAAGAAATCCAAAGTGTCGAGCATGAATCAGATAGCGACACTTACTCATCACAACCCGATGATTCAGAAATTATCCCCAGTGATTCTTTTGAACTTGAGGATAATGATGAATCATGGGAGACCCCACCTGAAATCCAATTTGCCTTGGACGGACATGAAAAAGGTCTCCAGGCTAATATTGAGGAAACTGAGCCTATTAACATAGGTGACACAGCACAACCAAGGATTCTCCAAGTTGGTAAAAAACTGTCTCAATTACAGAAAACACAGATAACTGATTTTCTAAAATCCTACACTGATGTGTTTGCATGGTCATATGAGGATATGCCTGGGTTAGACACGGATTTAGTTGTGCACCGGTTACCTATAAAGTCTGAGGCCACACCAGTGAAGCAAAAACTCAGACGCATGAAACCAGAATGGGCCCTGAAGATCAAAGAGGAAGTTGCCAAGCAGTTAAAAGCTGGGTTCTTGAAAGTTACAGATTACCCAGAGTGGTTAGCAAACATCGTGCCCGTCCCCAAGAAAGAAGGAAGGGTCAGGATGTGTGTCGATTACAGGGATCTGAACAAGGCAAGCCCGAAAGACGACTTCCCGCTGCCTCACATTGATATACTGGTTGACAATACTGCAACTCATTCCATGTTCTCCTTTATGGATGGATTCTCTGGGTACAATCAGATAAGGATGGCACCTGAAGACAGGGAGAAGACTTCCTTTATCACGCACTGGGGCACATACTGCTACAAAGTGATGCCATTCGGGTTGAAGAATGCAGGCGCCACATACCAGCGAGCAATGACTTTGCTATTCCACGATCTGATGCACAAGGAAATGGAAGTATACGTGGATGACATGATTGCAAAATCAAAAGAAGAGGAAAGTCATTTGGTAAACCTTAGAAAGGTGTTTAACAGGCTCAGGGAATGCAAGCTCAGGCTGAACCCTAACAAGTGTGTATTCGGAGTTACTTCAGGGAAGCTCCTTGGATTCATCGTTAGGAAACGAGGAATTGAGGTTGATCCTGTCAAAGTGAAGGCAATTCTGGAGATGCCTCCCCCATCCACAGAGAAAGAAGTGAGGGGTTTCCTTGGCAGATTACAGTATATCAGTCGGTTCATAGCACAGATGACTCCCGTGTGTGAACCAATATTCAAACTGCTAAAGAAGGATAACCTAGTGATCTGGAATGAGGATTGCCAAGAAGCATTTGACAAAATCAAGGCCTATTTGATGAGTCCGCCAACTTTGGTTCCCCCTGTACCTGGACGACCTCTAATCATGTATTTGTCAGTCACAGAAACGGCAGCTGGATGTGTCCTAGGGCAGCATGATGATACAGGAAAAAAGGAACAAGCAATTTATTATCTGAGCAAGAAGTTTACCAATTATGAAGTAAGATACACATTGCTTGAGAAGACCTGTGGTGCATTGGTGTGGGCGGCTCAGAAGCTCCGGCATTATCTGCTCAGTCACACTGTCTTTTTGATCTCAGATACAGATCCCCTAAAGTACATTTTTGAAAAGCCAATCTCCACTGGAAGGATAACCAAGTGGCAGGTTATCTTATCTCAGTATGACATTGTCTACACCACAAGAAAGGCAATAAAGGGACAGGCAGTGGTAGATCACCTGGCAGAACACCCTGTGCTCGACTATCAACCACTTCTCACCGGGTTGCCGGATGATGAAATTATGTGTGCCCAGTCAGCAGGAGAGGAAACAGGATGGCAGATGTTCTTTGATGGGGCTGTCAACATCAATGGGAAAGGGATTGGAGCAGTAATCATTTCCCCAGAAGGAGTCCATCATCCAATAGCAGCAAAACTCTTGTTCGATTGCACTAACAACATGGCAGAATACGAAGCATGTGTGTTAGGCTTGCGAGCCGCAATTGAAATGAATATCCAAGAGTTAAAAGTTTATGGTGATTCCTGTCTAATCATCTACCAAGTAATGGGAGATTGGCGGACTAAGGATCCTAAGTTGGTGCCGTATCAGGAATTGATTAAGGAATTGGAAGGACAGTTCAAAAGCGTGACGTTTGATTATATGCCACGAGACAGGAATCAGTTTGCAGATGCCCTGGCAACACTGGCATCTATGGCAGCCGTCACTGGGGACACTTGGGTACAACCATTGGAGATAGAAGTGTGGCATTCTCCTGCCTATTGTTTTAATGTTGAGAGGAGCACACCAAAAGGGGAACCCTGGTATGCAGACATAATGAGGTACCTGAGAAACAGGACTTTGCCAGAAAATGCCACAGCATCTGAAAGGCGCACGATTCAGAAACTAGCAGGACAGTTCTTCCTCAGTGGGGGCAAGCTATACAAGAAGTCTTATAATGATTCATTGCTGCTATGTGTAACAGAAGAAGAGGCACAACAGCTGGTTGATGAAGTCCATGGGGGACAGTGTGGCGCACATATGAATGGGCACATGCTAGCAAGGAAGATCTTGAGAATGGGCTATTACTGGTTAACCATGGAACATGATTGTCATATCCACGTAAGGAAATGCCAGTTATGCCAAGTTTATGCTGACAACATTCATGCACCGCCCAACACTTTGTACTCAATGACTTCTCCTTGGCCCTTCGCCATCTGGGGAATTGATATGATTGGAGAAATCCATCCGAAGGCATCAAATGGGCATCGATTCATCTTGGTTGCAATAAATTATTTTACCAAGTGGGTAGAGGCCGTGTCTTTTACAGAGGTCAAAGGATCACATGTGCTGAAATTCATCAGAAATAATATTGTCTGTCGCTACGGTGTGCCTGAAGCACTCATCACAGACAATGCCAAGAATTTGAATAACAAGGACATAGACAAGATGTGCAAAGATTTGAAAATCAGGCATTTAAACTCCACAGCATACAGACCCAAGATGAATGGAGCAGTAGAAGCTGCCAACAAAAATCTGAAGAAGATATTGGAAAAGATGGTAGTCACCTACAGAGACTGGCATGGGAAGCTGCCATATGCTTTGCATGCATACCGAACCTCAATCAGGGTCTCAACCGGAGCAACTCCTTTCTCTCTTGTATATGGAATGGAGGCAATCCTTCCGTGGAAGTGCAGATCCCTTCGCTCAGAATCCTGAAAGAAGCAGAGGTTGATGACATTGAATGGGAAGAATCAAGGTTTGACCAGTTGCAGTTGCTTGATGAGAAAAGGATTAAGGCTTTGTGCCACGGGCAACTCTATCAGCAGAGAGCAGCTCGGATTTATAACAAAAAAGTAATACCACGACACTTCAAGGTGGGCAACATTGTTATGAAAAAGATATTCCCCCACCGAGAAGATAATAGAGGGAAATTCAAGCCAAACTATGAAGGACCTTTCATAGTACACAAAGTTCTGTCCAGAGGAGCACTAATCCTACAAGAGATGGACGGGACTATGTTTCCTGAGCCAATAAATGCAGATGCAGTCAAACTGTATTATCCTTGAGATCGTTCCAATTGGGAAATGAAGAGAGGCCATCTTTGACTCTCCCCTAAACCTGTAAATCCTTTCAAGCACCCAAAAAAGTTCTCCTCTAGTCAGATACTTTTGGACCTGAAAATTTCTTTTCAAACCTAGTACAGGTGTTCCTTCGCATCAAAATGGGCATTCCTGGCCCTAAAAAAAAAAAAAAAAGAGCAATTGCGAAGAAAATCAAGAAAAAGAAGAAAAGAAAAGCAAGTACAAAGTAAGATATGAACCCCACACCAAAGAAATAAGCCAGGATGTAAGCCCCAACAATAAAAGGAGCACTGTACAGACCTATCAAATCACAGCCTTCTTGGGCCACTTATCTTTCTTTCAAAACCCCGGCCTAGCCTACATTTCGTCCTATCTTGAAGACCTCTCGGATCCCAAAGTGAATGATCTTGAGCAAAACAGTCAAATCTGCGTTTTCTGGCAATGACGGAATTGAATCCTCCCTGAAAGGACCAGACATGGTGAAAACCCAAAAAGGGCGTTATGTGCAAAAAGGGTCAGTCGTGGTAAAAAAAAAAAAAAAAACTGGTCATGCCTTGATTCGAAAGGGAAATACAGCAAAAACAAAAACAGGTTGGACAGCCAAGTGATCTGAAGGGCCCAGACTGGCAGACTGTGTTTAGGTTAACACTTCACAAAGGCCTATGATGACAAGGCTAAAAATACCAAGCACTCTAATCTATGTCTAACTTAATGATTGACTACAAACACACACTACCACATCTGTGTTTTTCCGTAATTATTCTGCTTAACTATTCTTGGAATTTCCCCATCTGTGCTGCTAACCCGTGAAGAGGGGCTCATTGCCTTAATCAATAGCCATTTTGATTTTGATAAATTAAAGGCCTAGAATAAACCAACCCTGCATCTCTGACATTTTGTTCCTTGTACAGGTTCAAAGAAAGAAGAAAGATGCAAGATGAACATAAGGAGGATACTTTGTTCCTTCATTCCCCGGCAGAGGCTTCTTCCCTTTCATCCCCAGCGGAGTTCGGAAGAAGGAAGATCGTCAAGATCTTTAGACCCTCCAACAAAACTTCAAAATCAAAGTGGGACATCACAATAATCCCCAGAGAGTCATCTAGACAGATTATACTCCCACCAGATCCCCAGTGGAGTAACTCTTGAAGGGAAAAGAAGCTCTAATGCCTTGACAAGACAAAAGACCTGGCAAGGAGAAGCAACAAGGAAGAGCAATAATGGGCCAATTCGCCCCCTCTTGTAAATTTTGATTTCCCACTTTTGTAAATAGTATAGGCTAGAATAGGTGTGTGATCTCCAAGATGATGGACAGCAGCGCGAAAGCTTCCTCCCACCGGCACTCCCAAACCTCAAGGAATCAAGAAGTGAAGTCACTAAAAGCTTTAATGGAACAAACAAAAAGAAAAGAACATTGTTAAGTGCCTTGCATCAACAGGCTGATGAGCTCAGATTTAATCCTATTATTCTTTTTCAAAGACAAAAAACTAAGGAACAGCCCTATTCAAACCCGAAAGAGGGTATAGGGATTCCAAAATCAGGAAGTGATACCAGACATCTGACACTTCCCTTTCAATTCAGTGATTGAGCTCGTCTACCCTGTCGACAGAAATGCAAGGTGCAAAAATAAGGTTCTTTTTTTTCTTTGCCGTTCATCCCCTAAGGTGACTCCAGCAAAGAGGGGCAGCTGTTAGCACATGATTTTTGCATCCCCCAAAATGAAAAGTCAAAAGTCAAACCCTGAGGGGGTCAAAAATTGACTTATTGATTCAAGAGAATTTGGCCATCAAACTTCATCTCATTGAAAAGAGCATTTCGACACGGTTCCAACGCAACTGGATTTGCTGGAATCAGAGTCCAGATGAAAAAGATATGAGCTGGTCAAACTTTTGGGGAGCGAAAAGTTGACTTTTTGCTCAACCCCAATTCAGCTGCCAAACTTAATCCCAATGGATAGGTGGTTCCGAGCTGAGTCCAACGACACTAAGTTTGTTGAAATCGAACACCGGATGAAGAAGTTATGAGCAGTTGAAGTTTCAGAAAAACTGCCCATGTGGCAAAAAAGGCAGCAAAAATGGACTAAACCAATAAAATAAATAAGATAAAAATGTTTAATAATATTTTAATAAAGGAATCTCGTTTATATAATAAAATAATCATAAAATCGAATGTAAATCTTGCAAAAAACCAAATTGAATAAAGATTTGAAATCCAAACATTTTTAAAACGTGCTGGACCGTATTTGTATTACGGGCAGGGCATGCCCGTATTTAAAATACGGGCAAGATTCTCTAAGCAGACACGCGTCGCTGTACGGCGGGACGCGCGTCCCGTACGGCCGAATCTACGATAATTGCAAATATTCGTTTTTCGCCCGTACTTGAATTACGGGCAAGGCACGCCCGTACTTGAAATACGGGCAAGGCATGCCCGTATTTAAAATACGGGCACGGAAATTTTGCCTATAAATAGAGAGGCCATCCCCCTCATTTGGATAAGCCTTCCTCCTTGCTGGCTCCCCTCTCCCTCCTGGTAAACTCCACGACCAAATGCTGCCCAACCACCACCCTTCCAAAACCTAAACCTCTTTTTATACCCAAACTACCCCTATGCTCTAACATTACCCAAAACCATGCCCAAATCCACTTCAATTTGGCCTTGAACCCATCCACCTTAACCAAGCTCTTCCCATTTCATCCCAGCAAATCTTGGAGGACGCGGGAGCGCTGCCCAAATCTTTGGAGAACCACAAAATCCAACAAAACAAACTAATTACATTGTAAGTATACTATTATCTCTAATTTGAATAAATTTTGCTTATTTCATTGTCTTCTTTACTCACTTTTTTTTATCACTATACCACTAACTTGTTTGCTGTTTTGGATGCCATGAGAGGGGCCATGAGAATTTAGAATTAAAGTACTAACCTTTGTTGGAAATGAGGAAAAGAAAGTGTTTTTCTTGATTAAACAAATGGTCATCTCTAACCATTTAATGAGGGAGGATTAAGCCTTGCTTAAGGACACATGATATTCCCTGTAAAACTCCCCTTTTCCATGCTAAAAACGAATTGGAGATTATTCATGCAAGGCAGTGTTTCTTCAAGAAACACCAAAAGAAAAGTAAGATGGTCATTTGGGCCAAATGAGGCAAATGAAGTCCCTAGAAGAACCTGCAACCTTTTATGAAGCTACCAGAAGACCCAGAAAGGCTACGGAACTGATCCAGATTGAAATCGGCGGCAAACATGCAAAACAGATCGCATCCGTAAACTCAGGCCGGTCCAGCCTGGACCGTGTCTGATTCACGGACGAGGGGGACCGGAATCCATTCACGGGCAAGCGAGACCGTAAAGAAAATACGGGCACTTGTAAAATAATGTAAAAATTGTAATTTCTTGGTTCGGTTGGACCTGATCCGGTCTAAGCCGGCTTGAACCATTCTCGTAAACCATTTGGGCTATTTTAAGCCCATATTTGGACTTTGGGCCTAGATAGGCCCACCAAGACCACCCTGGGCCCACTTGTGGGGCCCATCTTAGACCGGCCCAAACCCGGCCCGTTTTCAATAAAACGGGCCCAAGGCCACTGGACTTTGGCTAATGGGCCCATTCCAAGCCCACTAAGCCCAAACTAAAATTGTAATTAGATAAAACTTAATAAAATAACCAAATGGGTTACCCAATAACCCAACTGGGCCCAAGGCTCAACCTTGGCAATCCACGGGTCTTCCAACGGGACCCGGGTCCGACCCACTTCACTTGAATAAATAAAAAGATAAAATCAAGCTAAAAGGGACCCATACCTTCAGAGGGCCCTGCCAGACCTAACAAGGTAGCATGCTGGCCTAGGAAGGGTGAGATTGACTCAAAAACCAGGGAGACCCGAGGGACTCGTCAAACCGACGGATCGGACCGGGGTGTCTTTAGGATTTCCCTGGATCGTAACCGAGGACTTAGCCAGATCTCTAATAAGCCGCAGACCAGACTTAGACCCGATTAGGGCAAAACCGTGTCTGCCTGCACTCTCAGGCAGTGGCGACTCCGAATGTTCCGAGGCACGCGCCAAAGGTGCGCCCGGTGTGCGATCTAGGCCAGGTTTAGGTGCGCACAATGATGCAATTACATCTTGATTACATCTCCCCCACAGGAGGTCTCTCCCCTACAGGATGCAATCCAATCTGGACTACATCTCCCCCACATGAGGTAACACATCTCACCCACAGGTGGTAACACACACACACACATCTTTCCTGTAGAATGCAGTCGAATTGTGATCACTGTATATATAAAGTTTTCCGAATCTGAATGACGAAGTTTTCCAAGATTAGGCGGATTAACCGAGGTTAACCGTGTACTTTACCGTTTATAACCTATGCATGTTTTGGAACTATTATAATTGTATTTTGTGCATGCATTGCTACTTGCTGAGATAGTTGTATCTCACTGTTTTGTTTTCAGATCTCGGCGAGGATGATATCGTGGGGGTGGATATTCTGGCAGACTATCCGGAGTATCGTGAGGAGGACTATTTTATTGAGTAGATTATACTAGTCGGATTTTCTTGTTATAGTGAGTTTCATTATGAACCTTGTATTATTTTGGATGTTGATTGGGAAATTAGTGAACCTTGATATTATGTAATTGAATCTTTATGTTCTTTTATTTCATGTTTCCCCCTATTCTATTGATCCTGTGGAATTTTAGTTAACCTTCGGGTACGAGTTACGGTTATTTTATGTAACCCGGATCCGGGGCGTTACAGAGATGGTATTAGAGAAACAGAGTTTATAATAAGGAAACATGAAATAAAAACACCTATAGGTTGGCCTTGGGGATTGTGTGCACGTTAGATAGCACCTAGGAATATAGGGAGAGATCTTATCTAACTTAAATTTTTGTTGTTTGTAGCTGATATGGCGGGCAGAGGTCGACCAGCTACAAGAGCTCGCGCCTCGGCAGCACGCCGGGAGGAGGACTAGCAGGAGGGTGATATTCATGAGTAGCCCCACATTCCTGCTGAGGATCAGAGGATACCACAGCCTCAGGCACTTCGTGATGCACCTCCTCAGGGAGGAAAGGACATATGGGCTGCAGTGGGCACTCTTACTCAACTTTTGACTATGGAGCGTGAGGAGAGGGTGAGCCAGTTCGGCAATGGGAATGACCACCGAAATGGGCATGGACATGGAGAGGTGCAGTTGGGTCATAATGATGGGCAGCAGCAGCACCTTAGAGAGGTGGAGCAGTTCCGGAAGATGGGACCTCCTATATTTAGAGGAGTGTCTGATCCTCTAGAGGCAAAGCGTTGGATACAGAGGATTGAGAGGATCCTAGATGTGATGCAATGCTTGGAGGAGAGCCGAGTGAGGCTTGCTACCTTCATGTTAGAGGGGGAGGCCTATCATTGGTGGCAGAGTGTGATGAGGGGAGAGACCTAGATGCCCAGATAGCTTGGGGACAGTTTAGGGAGTTGTTTTATAGTCGTTACTTCACAGCTGAGTTCCGCCGAGGTAAGGCAAGGAAGTTTATGCACATCTCCCAGGGAACACTGTCCGTAGGCTAGTATGAGGCGAAGTTTGAGGAGCTGTCTCGTTTTCCTCCACATATGGTGGCTAGTGAAAAGGAGAAGATTCAGCATTTTGAAGAAGGTTTGAGGCCAGAGATTCAGGATAAGGTGTTAGTCTTTTTGAGCACTCAATTTGCTGAGTTGGTTCGGAGGGCAGAGATAGCTGAGAGGTTGATGCAGAGGGGCAGGGCTGAGACTAGTAGAGCTCGTGTACCCACCAGATTTGGTATTGAGCAGTGGGATGTCCCTGGAAGAGACAAGAGGCCTAGAGTGGATGGTCAGGGAGATGGATGCCATAGTTGTGGTCGGAGGCATGTACCAAGACCATGCTTCGCCCCACCTGGTGCTTGTTTCCGGTGTGGCCAGAGGGGACACCATGTAGCAGAGTGCACCTATCCGGCTACATACCAGTTGTTGCAGACCGATACCAGATTTGCACCACAAAGAGATATTACACCATATCGTTTCTGGCAGCAGAGGCCTGATTAGAGACCTGTTCCATCAGCACCTACTGGGCAGGGACAGATTGATAGAGCTCCCAGAGGTAGAGGGGCACCACCTAGAGCCAGACAGAGGCAGACTGCATCGGCAGCTCAGGGACAGCAGACTCGAGTGTTTGCTGTTGGTGCTCAGGAGGAGGAGCAGCGAGATACCCCGCAGTTGGTTGGAGGTATTATTTACATTTCTGGGAGATTAGTTATTTGTTTATTTGATTCCGGAGCATCTCTTTCTTTTATTACACCGTGTTGTGCTAGTCGCATTGGATTATTGCCTGATTCTATGGATATTTCTATGACTGTGCACACACCACTGGGAGAGTCCACTAGTGTGCAGAACGTATATAGAGATTGCCTAATTAGACTTGGATCATTAGAACTGCCTGGGGATTTGTTAGCATTGGAGTTTGGGGAATTCGAAGTGATTTTAGGCATTGATTGGCTGTTTAGATATTATATTAGTATTGACTGTTTCAAAGGTACTATCACAGTGAGTCAACTAGATCAGCTAGTTTATTGTTTTCGATGTGAGGGGTTGACTAGTAGAGTGGAGTTAGTGGCCTCCATTGTGTTAGAGGAACCGAAGGAAGATACCCCTAATATGTCAGTTGTGCCTGTGGTCAATGAGTACCTGGATGTGTTTCCTGATGACTTGCCAAGATTACCACCACCTAGGGAGGTTGATTTTCGGATTCAACTCCTACCTGGCACAGCACCAATGTCCAAACCACCATACAGGATGTCTCAGCCAGAGTATGTAGAGCTGAAAAAGCAGGTGGATGAATTATTGGATAAGGGGTATATTAGACCAAGTGTAACACCTTGGGGTGCACCGGTTTTATTTGTGCAGAAGAAAGATGGATCCATGCGGATGTGCATCGATTATCTTCATCTGAATCAGGTGACAATCAAGAATAAGTATCCACTACCTTGTATAGATGACCTATTTGACCAGTTGAGGGGTGCATCGTGGTTTTCTAAGATTGACCTCCGATCTGGATACCACCAGTTGAGAGTTGCACTAGAGGATGTGGAGAAGACAGCCTTCCACACTAGATATGGGCATTATGAGTTTCTAGTTATGCCATTTGGCCTAACTAATGCCCTAGCTGTCTTCATGGAACTTATGAATCGGGTTTTCCATCCCTACCTTGATAGTTTTGTGGTACTGTTTATAGATGACATATTGGTTTATTCCCGCAGTAGGGAGGAGCATGCCCAGCATCTCAAGATGGTTTTGCAGACTTTGAGAGACCACCAGTTGTATGCCAAATTTAGTAAGTGTCAGTTTTGACTTCAGAGGATTTATTTCCTTGGGCATATTGTTTATGGAGATGGAGTTGTAGTGGACCCAGCAAAAGTACAGGCAGTGACAGACTGGCCTAGACCCATTACTGTGACTGAGGTGCGTAGTTTTCTGGGTATGGCTGGTTATTATCAGAGATTTATTGAGAATTTCTCCAGAACAGCTGCTCCATTGTCTAACTTGACTAAGAAAGCAGTGAAGTTTGTTTGGGATGATGGTTGTGAGCAGAGCTTTCAGGAATTGAAGAGGAGATTCACTGAGGCTTCAGTGTTGATCATACCTTCGGTAAATGAAGGGTTTTCAGTGTATTGTGATGCATCTAGAGTTGGGTTAGGCTGTGTGCTGATGCAGCAGAGGAGAGTTGTGGCATATGCATCGTGTCTATTGCGTTCTCATGAGAAGAACTATCCCACCCATGACTTGGAACTTGCTGCCATAGTGTTTGCACTTAAGATTTGGCGGCATTACTTATATGGAGTGTAGTTTGAAATCTACTCTGATCACAAGAGTTTGAGATATATTTTCTCATAGAGGGATCTTAACATAAGGCAGAGGAGGTGGATGGATCTTCTGAAGGACTATGACTTTACACTTCAGTACCATCCGGGCAAGGCAAATGTAGTTGCTGATGCCTTGAGCCGTAGAGGGGTTTCAGAGGACCAGATAGCTACCTTGGCTTCTTTCATGGTCAGTCAGTGCAGCTTGGTGGATACTCTCAAGGATTGGCCATGTGAGTTTGTTTCTCAGGGAAATGGCAGGATTGTAGCCAGAGTTCATGTCGAGCCAGATTTGATTCAGCGCATTAGAGAGGGGCAGTTGTCGGACTCGAGGTTACAACACACTAAGGAATTAGTAGAGAAGGGTGATGACACTGCCAGAGATTTTGAGTTCCGTGACGGCATGTTGAGATTTAGAGGCAAGATCTGTGTACCAGATGATGCAGAGATTCGTAGAGTGATTCTGGAGGAGGGTCACAGGTCCAGATATGCAGTCCATCCCGATAGCACTAAAATGTATAAGAATCTGAAGGTTGTTTATTGGTGGTCTAGGATGAAGAAAGATATAGCAGAGTATGTGTCCAGATGCCTAGTCTGTCAGCAGGTCAAGGCAGAGCACCGTAGACCTCCAGGGTTATTGCACCCATTGCTAGTTCTCGAGTGGAAATGGGAACACATTACTATGGATTTCGTATCTAGGTTGCCAGTCACTACGAAGAGCCAGGATGCTATATGGGTAATCGTAGACCGGTTGACAAAATCAGCCCATTTCCTTCCTATTCGCACTACCCAGGCTTTGGATTCTTTGGTGGAGATGTATGTCCGAGAGATTGTATGCCTACATGGAGTTCCAGTCTCCATTGTATAAGATAGGGATTCTCTGTTTACATCCCAGTTTTGGAAGAGCTTTCAGGATGCCATGGGTACTAAACTGAGTTTCAGCACCAGTTATCACCCACCGACAGATGGTCAGTCCGAGAGGACTATCCAAACATTGGAGGATATGCTTTGGTGTTGTGTGTTGGATTGGGGTGGTAGTTGGAGCAGTCACCTGCATTTGGTAGAGTTTGCATATAATAGTAGCTACTAGGCCAGTATACAGATGGCACCGTTTGAAGCTTTGTATGGCTGTGCTTGTAGATCACCAGTTTGCTGGGAGGAGGTTGGTGAGAGGCAGTTTTTGGGTCCTCAGATTGTGTAGGACAACGTTGAGAAGGTGAAGTTGATTAGGCAACGGTTGTTGACTGCACAGAGCCGTCAGAAAATCTATGCAGATAATAGATGGCGAGAACTGAAATTTGAAGTGGGAGACAGTGTATTCTTGAAGATTTCACCATCTAAGGGTATTATGAGATTTGGGAAAAAGGGGAAATTGTCTCCAAGATATATTGGACCATTTGAGATTGTAAAGGAAGTTAATCCAGTGGCTTATCAGTTAGCCTTGCCGGCACATTTGTCGGGAGTGCATGATGTGTTTCACATATCCATGCTGAGGCGATACATTCCAGATCTGAGCCACGTGATTAATTATGAACCGTTGACTATACGAGAGGACTTATCTTATGAGGAGAGACTGGTCCAGATTTTAGATCGGCATGATCAAGTCCTACGGACTAAGGTTATTCCTTTGGTGAAAGTCTTATGGTAGAATCACACAACTGAGGAAGCTACATGGGAGCGAGAGGATGAAATGAGGCAGAAATATCCGGAGTTGTTTATTTCGTCATGAGGTAAATTTCGAGGACGAAATTTATTTGTAGGGGGGGAAGGATGTAAAACCCCGAATTTTTGGTATTTTAAGTTAAAGAAAAATTAATAAAAATCATTTCGTTTATGTGGTGGATTTTCAGGTGAAGGCTATTGAAGGGCAATTTGGGAAGTTTATAAAAGTCGGCTTATGTATATTACGGGTAAGTAAGATTATATTATAGTTTATAGTAAATAAATATGATTTAGAAAATTTTAGCAGAAATAAAATTAAGTGGGGACGATCTTGTGTTTGGGTGGATAACATTTTGATCAAGGATTGATGGACTGTTGGTGTAGGAGATTTGGTGGTGGAGCACCACAGCTGATCATGAGGGAAATAAAAAGGTTTTATGAACGTAAGGCAGTTTTGTTTTGCCGAGCAATTACAACCGTTTCGACTGCTCATATTCGGAGAAGTCCAAGTTATTGTAAACATTGAATCTGAGAGTTGAGTGGAGAGAATTGTTGAGAAGAAAGAAGGAAATTTTGGTGCTGTTAGAGAGTGAACGTCCGATTCTGTTGGAGCAGGAGACGTCCAAGACTCAGATCAGAAATTTTCAGTTGTCGGGGAATTTCGAAGAGCCACCAAGTTCCCTAATCGGTGGTAATTTTTGTGGAGTTGGGTTCTAGCATCAAACAGGCAAGTAGTACTCCTTTTTCCTTCGATTTTACAAATGAAATTTCGATTAGATTGTGGCTTCTCTGTGTTGCATATGAGATTAAACAACTGTGGGAAATTTTATGAATGAATTCTCTGTTTGAGGTCGATTAGGATTATTTTAAATTGAAATTAGTGTTTTTGTCTTGTTTGAATGATTTTCAAGTGATTAAGAGTGGTTCGGTTGGAGAAAAATAAGTCAGTCTTTGAAGATACGTAATTGCCGCAAGTTGGAGAAATTTCGGTGTAGAAAATAGTTTGGCGCTGACCTGGCGTCTACCTTCCCAAGTCAGCCCCAACTCAGTGCACACTCATATTTTGGGTGGGCTGACCTCGTGCTGACCTCGCGCCAACCATATCAACTCAGCGCACACTCATATTTTGGGTGGGCTGACCTCGCGCTGTCGCGCTGACCTTACCAACTCAGCGCATACCCCAATTTTAAGTAGATAGTGTGGTTGTTTATATATTTAATCATAGTTCCAGTTTTAGCTCCTAACACATGTTTAAAGGAGTTGATTAAAGTTTATTTAGCACTCCAGAACAAATCTTGGTGAATTAAATTAAAGATGGCATTAGAAAAATAAATCAGAATTGGGAAATCCTTTTGAGTTAATGATAGTGAAGGAAAGTTAGTGTTTGGAGATTGTCATTACTGAACTCTTTAACTTTTCATTAGAATTTCAGATCTGTAACCACTTAGGGGAACTAGATTGACAATAAGGAATGAGTATGAATTGGTAATGGGATCAGTTAGGGAAAGTTAGACAAATCTGATTTTTCCGGCTATAATAAAGTTTACTTATCAGAGAATTTTGACCTGGTTATAATACTACTAAACTTACTGTTTTCTATTGAATCTTGAATAGTAATTTGTGATGTTTCTTTGAAGAATCTCTAGTCTTCATTTTTGGATAAATTGCAAAGTATTTCCACCACATGAACTGATTGCTGTAAACTTTTATTGTTGGATGGCTTTAGTGTTTCTTTGGAACTGAATTTGGTATTAAAATATATAAATGACTTGGATTTCATTGAGCATGACTTTATGCTGAATTAGTAAATAATTTGATAAATTTGCCAAAGTAATAAGGGCGAGACTTAGTATGGATCCATAGTCTAGTTGTAGGTGAATTTTATACTTTTTGTTTGGATTAAGTCTAGGGTTCCTTTATGCATTTCCTCCATGATGGAGAGGCCTTCCATGAGGGAAGTGTTGCAGCAACTCCCTTTCCACCATGATGGTGAGGTCACACGAGTATTTCCGCCATGAGGGCGATGAATTGGTTTTCTTGAGCTGTTGCAGTATTTCGACTGGATTGTTTGGAACACTAGAGCTTAGCCACACAAAATAGACAAACTTCATAAGTCCCAATATATATAAAGTTTTCCAAATCTGAATGATGATGTTTTCCGAGATTAGGCGGATTAACCGAGGTTAACTGTGTACTTTACCGTTTATAACCTATGCATGTTTTGGAACTGTTATAACTGTATTTTGTGCATGCATTGCTACTTGTTGAGATATTTGTATCTCACTGTTTTGTTTTGTTTTCAGATCTCGGCGAGGACGATACCGTGGGGGGTGGATATTTCGGCAGACTATCCGGAGTATCATGAGGAGGACTATTTTATTGAGTAGATTATAGTAGTTGGATTTTCTTGTTTTAGTGAGTTTTATTATGAACCTTGTATTATTTTGGATAGTGATTGGGAAATTCGTGAACCTTGATATTATGTAATTGAATCTTTATGTTATTTTATTTCATGTTTTCCCCTACTCTGTTGATCATGTGGAATTTTAGTTAACCTTCGGGTACGAGTTACGGTTATTTTACATAACCCAGATCCGGGGCGTTACATGCCCCGAATCCGGGTCTTTTTATTTGTGACTAAGATCAAGGCATTAACTTGTGGTACATTACAATCAGCTCAAAAGATAGAGAATAAAAGAACTAAGATTTATTAGAGTACTAGGAAGCTTAAATTATTCATTAGAACCTGAATCTTTCTATTACATCAATTAATCAAATGAAAGGGCAACTACAGTTTAACTAACTCCTAAATCCTACTAGGTCATCTATTATTAATTCAAGAGAATAAATACAACTATATAAAATGTCCTACACTTGTCTTTATGATTTTCTAGACTTTGAGCCCACTATCAGTCTAACCCGTGGCGTCCTCTCCAAGATGACCTGAAAAACATAATATAAAGTAGGGGTGAGATACGAATATCTCAGTAGGTAACACTATGCATGAAAAAAGACCATTTATATATACATGGAAAATAACAGTGGTTTCATGCTCGGTAAAATAAACGAGTAATCACAGTAGGTAAGATAAACAATTAATCACATTATAAAACCATCTTCAAATTAGTGCTCGAAATAAAGAAAGTTTAACATGTAAATACATTTCAATTAGAAGGACAATGTGTCATAAACCACAATCACCTGGTTTCCAATTTATTCCAATTTGTGTCTTCCTAAGAACAATTCTACATTTTATTCATGATTCCATAATATTCAATTTTAACAATTTAAATTAAGTCATAGCAATTCCGTTCGATTATGTCATTTTAATATTTTATTTAAAACCAATCTTGTCAGATACGTCTAAATCAATCCATCAATAGGAGAACAACCATAAATAATCAGTAGTAAAAACCCACCTTCGGTAGTAGCCTACCTTTACTGCAGGACATAAACACATAGATCCACACTTCCACCGCAGGAGAATGCGCATCTTTGAGACTACAAGCACCCCTGCAGGAGATAGCATAACTCTACCGCAGGATATGAACACATAGCATATACCTTTACCGTAGGAGATAGCTTCCTCACCTTCCAGTGGTAACTCACACACCCATCGCCCATGTGGGATGCAATCAAGTATAATTACATCTCCCCCACATGAGGTACCTCTCCTGTAGGATGCAATCCCTTCGAGACTACATCTGTCTCACAGGAGGAAATATGTCTCTCTCGTATGAGGTAATGTCTCCGCCACCAAGCAGGTAAAGGGTCTCCGCCACCAAAGGGTAAAGGGTCTCCGCCACAAGCGGGTAAAGGGTCTCCGCCACCAAGTGGATAAAAGTCTCTGCCACCAAGCGGGTAAGGTCTCCGCCACCAAGCGAGTAATAATCTCTGCCACCAAGCAGGTAATAATCTCTGCCACCAAGTAGGTTATCAATAAAACTGGCCACCAAGCCATTGTACAAATCATCCACATTCCAATATTGTTTATAATCATAGTTCGTTCATGTTCAATCGGTAATCCAAAGTCTTGTTCCAAAATTAGTTCATTAGTTTGTAGTCACAATGACCGGGTCTAGTTATGTGATAATTAAAGGTTATATAAAGTTATAAAGTAATTTAGAGATAAAGTTTAGGGGTAATAAGATACTTGATATTTATGTAAGTTCAGGGATAAGATGGTTCTTGCTACTTATAAAGTAGTTTAGGTAAAATTCAGGGGTGGTCACATTCAATAATAAGGTACTTGTTGTTTTAGTAAAGAGAAATTAGAGTAAACCAATTTAATTAACGAATGAGGCCTAAAGGTATATAGGGTTCTTTCTCCAAATTCCATAAGGTAGTTTCTGGTTTAATGTTTCTATTTATAGAAATCTGGATTTTGATATGTAAAATAATTGTTTCTTAATTATATATCTCAATTAATTTAAGTCTCCAAAGTATAAAATCTCAAATCCTTGATTATTTCAAAAATTTAGGCAACTATAACCCTAAAATATATCCCTAAATATTTTTGTGGAAAATAGGGTATCTTTGTAATTCATTGTCTCAAATCATCTAATTTAATTGATAAAATTCATTAAAAATCATTTAATATTGAATTAGGAATCAAATTCCAAAAATCGGAAATTTTCTGTTTAGGGCGCCCAGTACAGGGCTCCAGTTGATTTTTCAAACAATTTTGGTTTCTACGGGCGCTCAGGGATCGCCTAGGCATCCCTCTAGGCACCAGTTCAAAATTCTAGCGCCTACCCTCTTCTTCTAGGCGAGGGTGGGCTGCCAATTGCAGTGCATGGGCGCCTACGATCGCCTAGGCGGTCGATGCTAGGCGCCCATACTTTTGCAGCAAACCACGATAAAAAAACTGGGTTTTTCTCAGTGCTGATCAATTCTAACATGTATATTCGATTATATTCAAACTAAATAGGTACATATGCATCAATTAAACATGCAATACGATTGATACAAATCAAAAACCAAAATGAACAAAGAAAACGTGTGCTACCTACCTGATTCGAACGAGTTCCTCTTTCTCCTATAACCAGTGACCTCTTCTCCTCTTCACAGACTCAAAACACTCCTCGGACGATGAGAAAACCGGGATCAAATGCTCTTGTCCTCCTTCTTCTTCCTCTTCTTCTCTTGGTCTCTCTCTCTCTTGCGTTCTCTTCAGCCGCCGAAAACACCAAACACAAACAATACAATGGAGAATACAAACCGTATTCTCCTAGGGTATAAACCTTATTTTAATACTCAAGATCCTACGCAATGCACAAGCATCACCCGTCACACTCCCAACCAATCAAAACATAGCAGCATAAATATTTAATTCTTACCTCGATATCTTACAATCCAGCAGTCAGATTTGCGCCAAACTCTTGATTAGAGGTGGAAATGGGTCGGGTTCGGGTTGGGTTGATGTATGGGGTTAACAAGCCAAGGCTCAACCCGAACCCTCCCGTTTAATAAACGGGTTGGAATATCTCAACCCTAACCCAACCCGCTCTAACCCGCTTCAACCCGCCAACCCGTTTAAATAATTTAAATTACTATTAAAAATTAAAAATTTTAATTCATTCTAATATCAAAGTCTATACAAATTCTATTTTTAATTCATTTTAATATTAAAGGACACTTAACAAGCATAATAACATAACAATCATTAAGATATAACTAAAATAACATGAAGAAAAGAACTAAAACGTACTAATAAAGTTTTAAAAGACTTGTCATCAATGCGTCAATTTATATTAGTAGAGGCTAAGAAATTTGAAATATTTATACGTAAAAAGTTTTTCTTCACTTTATCCTTTATCATTATTTATATTAAAAGAAGAAAGATTAAATAGCCACAAGTATTGGTCTTATAATTTTCCAAACTTTTATTACACAAAAAAATAAACGGGTTGTAATTGGGTCATTTCGGGTTGAGGGGTCAAACCCTAACCCAACCCGTTTATAATCGGGTTGAGAAATCATGACCCTAACCCAACCCGTTTGTTGAAACAGTCAACCCTAACTCGCCTAAGATCGGGCGGGTCACGGGTCACAATTTCCACCTCTACTCCTGATCTCCACTATCAATGTGATCATCTATAATTATTATTTAAATTCCTCAATAAAATCCTCGTCTTCTCGACTTAAGGCTCCAATTTATTTTGACAAATTCATTACCATTCCAAATATTCATATTTAATTTTTATTTATTTATTTGCTGAAAAATCCGGGGTTTTACAATCACATCTCCCCTGCAGTATGCAATCCAATCTAGACTACATCTCCTCCACATGAGGTAACACATCTCACCCGCAGGTGGTAATATACACACATCTCCCCTATAGGATGCAATCACATCGTGATCACATCTCCTCCATAGAAGGTAACCCATCTATCCCACCAGAGGTAATCAAATCTCATCCGCAGATGGTAAACAAATCTCACATTGCCATCATGACATATAAATCATTCCATGATACATGGAAGAGCATAAATCCACTGTAACGCCCCGGTTCTGAGTCCATTCCCAAACCCGAGGTGTTATGGTAAATAAACAAAGCAACTAAAGAAACTGGATAATTTAAAACTTTTTCTAAATTTATAATTAGAGTAAATGCGGAAACTTGAATTCAAATTCTCTTTATTATTCAACAATTATGATTTTCAAGGATTTCAATTCCATGAGCAACCTACAGCTATATAGACTACCCATCTACAATTAGCCCAAAATTTGACGTCCTTGCCAAGAGTACTTGAAAAATGGGGAGAAACCGGAGTGAGAATAAATCTCAACAAGTAGTAGATGCATGAAATAAAACAGTCCATAATTTTTAACAAAAAAATAGTCATGAGGTGATCGATAAAACCAAAACCACGACAACACGATATAACAATTACCAATCCAAATCAACCACGTGTGGCATAATAGGACACATGATCTGAAACTACTTAATAAGATATTCCTGCCCCCATAGTTTGCCACATCACGACTTACATGATAGATGGAGCCCACACCAGCAATCACTACCATCTCTTCCGACAACCATCAACACGGATCACCCACAAATGGGTTGGCGAGTACAATCCTCAGTCCAAAATAAAATCCCATCAAGGGTATCGCTTCCGTAGAGGCCATACCAATCCGATCAAAGATTAAGGGACCCACGACAACACGTCTAATACTAGTGCATGTGCAAATCACAAGTGATCCTCAAGTACGGCCAAATCATAGCTCCTATGTGCGAGTCACAAGTAACCTACCAACATGACCAATATAAAGCTCGTGAAAGTCGATGTCTCATTGAAGCTTGCGGATGGTAACCTGAATAACAAATAAAAACCGTTGCTGATCGACAACCTCGGCTAAGACCAGGCCGCACTAGTAATGGTCGAGGATTGCTGCCTACGTCGCCCGCACCTGCAAGTACGACGGACCGCATACTGGGGAGTTCCGAACAAGAATAACTTACTAGCCAATTCCATTTCACTTTCTAACTAAGATATGGATCCATACTAAGCATTGCCCACTAGACACAACTCACAATCAAAACCTTGAATAATTCAAAGATACAATATTCAGTGATAAACCTCATACCAGTAATCATAAACATGTCCCAAATGATATATCCAATAATAATTTCCAAAACCACGGTGTCCAACCAAGATATTCAAAATAACCATTAAACAGCTCTTAAACAGAGTTCCAGGTCATTTAATAAGAAAAGTACGAGAATATACACAAATTCTAAATAAAAGGTTCAGATTTGAGTCGTGTTAATGTGAGCATACTTAGTTTATCTTTCTAATTCAGAATTCAGGTTATTCTTTATTTCTTACAAAATTTACTCCAAATCCTACACTTTGGTTCATCCTAAAATCCTTACTTTTAAATCCTTATTTACCAACTAATACCCTAAATCTCTAAAACCTTTGGGTTATGCTATCGATTCTTTCCAGAAGTTAATTTAGGTATATTATGACTTGTTAGACCAGGTTTCATACCTAAATTCCTAATGAAAGTGGTCTGAGTGCATATGGTTTACCTTAACCAGTCTACTTTGATTCTTAATGCATTAAATGTCCCAAATAGTTACCCTTTAATTCGAATTTAATTCCGTCACTTCCTACATCTTAAATTACCCTAGTTATAGGTGTTACAACATTAAAATTCCAAGAAAAATCATTAAAAATTGAATCTGGGCACAAATCCCAAGTTTTGAAATTTCTGACAGATGATTGCTTGAATGGACGCTTGAGTGACTGCTCTAGCGGTTAAGGTTTCAAGTTCTGTTATTTTTCAAAAGCCTATCACTTGAAGTAACGCTCGAGCGGTGTTTCGAGTGCTCCGAATATTAACATCAATTTTCTTAGTTACGGAAATTCTCAATCTTTCTAACCCAAATATTTACTTGATTTGACTCTAAACATCTGATTTCCATCCCAAACTAGCTCTGAGACAACCTTAAACTAAACCCATCATCTTTTTATTTATCTTGAGTTTCTTTTTAAGTTTAAACTTACCAAGATCGACTCTTTCTTGATTTTTAAAGAAAGTTAAATCACCAAAACAATTCTTTATAAAAAAAATAAGCTATTCCCATGGAATCCAACTTCAAAAACAATATGATCAAACATAAAAAACACAAGAAAACATACAGTTCCTCCAGTTTCAAGGGTTTGCTACTTGCCTTATGACGAACCCAGATTTTTTTAGAAACTTCGACTGTGCCCGTTTTTGGAGCTCTACCGTACCCCTCTAGACTTCTTCAACTTAGATCTCCACCGTTCAGTTTGAAGTCTTCCATGAGCAGAACAAAACCCTACAATTTCAGCCCATTCCAACAGTTGGATATTCCTAGCTCGCCATTCGAAGTTGGTTGGTCGGCCATCTCTGCAACTCTTCTTCTTTCTAATTTCTTCCTTTCTTTTCTCTTTTCTCTCCTTCTATTTTGGCTCCTATCACTTGTGCATGAATAAAACACTCTTTAAGCTTCTCTTTTATAGCCCTATTAATAAACCAACTCTAATTAGGTTTAGCTCACTCTAATATACTAAGTGTATTCTCTCTTTTACCCTTCTCCTCAATTTAACTTTTTTAATTCCCTTTTAAGGGATCTCATAATTAATTTTTGTGTTTAATCTTATTCTTAATTTTAAATTGAAATTAGACTTTTATTACTCACTCAAAATACCTAAATTTTGGACCCTAAATAGTATAATTACCATTAGGCCCTTTTTCCACCCTTTAAGCCTTAATTTCATTATTTTACATCTAACTAAGCTAAGATTTTGTCTAGTTGATTTTGTTGACTTAATAACTAATTATCTTATTTTCTTTCATGAATTTAACAAATTTGAAATGACAAAATTACCCATTTCTCTTTAAATTCCTATTTTAACCTTTAAATCTTTCTTTAATTCTCCTACTATTATATTTCTTAGTGTTTTCCTCTATAAGTTATCTCTTAATTATTTATTTTATTTTTAGGAAAATCCAGGGTTTTACATCCACAATCCAAATCTCATGTATAAAGTAGTATATTCATGTTCAATTAACAATCCAAAATCTCTTGCCAATACTCTTTATATTTTCAAAACATAGGCTCAACGTACCCAAATTTGGTATAAAAGTATTTTGACAAATTCTAGAACTTGAATTACGTCTTAAACAATGATTTACAGGTGTAGAAATCAACCAAATCGATTTTAAACAAATTCTAGAACAAAAACTCTCTTTCAAACCCAAACAAGACATATTTCAGTAGAATGTATCTAAACTCTTGTATAGTTTTATAAAATTATTCGGCCACTCAAAACAATTCATAAACACCAAAATCTTATTTGTACATGTGTTGGATTTGATCAAAAATCATTTTATACTCAAATTCTAGGCCAATTCATAAAAAAATCAGAAAATCTGGGTTGGGTGCTCGATAGATCGCTCAACCCCTTGTATCTAGTTGTCTCACAAAACAGGTATTCTAACGGGCGTTCAACAGATTGCTCAAGCGATCGGTCTAGCAGTCTTTAAAACAAAATGGAACAAAACAGGCACTCAATAGATCGCTCAAGCGATGTGTTAGACGTTCCATTTAATTAACATGGGCGCTCAACATACCGCTCAAGCGACCTATCAAGCTCCGATGCAAAATCGCAAATTCTGGGTTTTTCTTTAATTCACGAAATTTCATTCTAAATCCAAATAACATCAAACCAACTTCTCAAATCACTTCTAAATCATATATTTTCAACCTCTAAACATGTTAGATCATTCGAAACACATCTAAACATAGATTTATAATAAATCTAAATCATAACCTAAAGAAGATCAACACTTTAAGGCATGCTTGACAGTTTTCATAAATCTCTTCCATTATAAATCAAACCCACGAATATTACTGTATAAAATACATAGTTTTCCATCTCAATTCATCATATAATAATTCCAAATTAAACCCAAATGATTAAACCTAAAACCATGCAATGATTAAACAAAACAGGGTGTTATTATTTGCCTCAAGAATACGAAATCCTTCTTCAAAGTACCATCGAAATTATGCTATTATTGCACCACTCTAGAGACCTCCAAACATCATATCCACCATTTAGATTGAAGCCTCACTAGCCAGAAACAAAACCTACAAATTTGAGGCCGATCCAACGGTTGAATCTTTCTATATCGTACTTTCATGAACGCTGGTCAGAAATTTATGCTCTAAAAGTCTCTTATTTTCTCTCTCTCTCTCTCTCTCTCTCTCGATTTTCTCCAAACATGAACTTCAATTTTCTCTTCATTTTTCTCCATTCAATTTGAATTAGAAGAAACCCTAAATCCTGCTTTCCTCCTTTTATACACACCCCACAAGGATTCCTAACCTAACTTAGAAACTTTCTATTTTATGACAACCTCTCATTCTAATTCTTTCTCTTAATTCTAAACAAAAGAAACATCTATTTTTTCTAATTTTCGTGCTAATTAATTTCTCTATTTTTAATTATTACTAAAACTCCCCAAAATTCCTCTTTTTCCTCAACTTCAGGCGCCTAATTAACTATAATTACCAATATGCCTTTTTCTCACTTTTATACCATAAATCAAGCTATTTAAATCTAAATTAAACCCAACTTAGATCTATTTAATTATTTAATTAATCTAATTAATTATGCCCTTTTCTCAAGTTTATTAATTATTTAATTATTTAACTAATTAGGAATTGATCAAAATACCCATCCCTTGATAATTTCATATCTAATCATTGGATCTCTTCCAAAATTTTCAGATTTATTTCTTATAATATTTTTAATTGAATTTGGGCTTTCCAAATTAGTATACTAATCTCCAAATGTCTAGATGTTGATGTAATCTCCCAATTTATTTTAAATAAAATCATTAACTTTTAAGATATTCATATTTAATTATTTTTATTTATTTACTGAAAATTCGGGATTTCACACATGAGTTGGAAATCCATAAAAACAAGTTTAAAAAAACTAGGCAATTTGGTCAAAAATATGAAAATCTAGGAAGGGCGCTCGAGCCTAGGTTGTGTGCTATATTGGGCGTTAGTTCAAAATCAAATTTGAAAGAGGTCACTCGTTGTCGCGCTCAAGCGACAAGTCGAGCATTGGAATTTCTGGGTTTAATACATTGGGCACTTGATGTGGCGTTCGAGCCACACCCGGGCATTGAACTCTCCGGTTTCAGTCTAAATAAAATACACAGGCAAAGTGCTGAAGTGGGTGCTCAAACGTCATCGGGCATTAGGTTTAAGCAATAGGATGCCTGATCTAGTGCTTGAGTAAGATGTTGGACATCTGTCATATTTCGGAAAAATCTGGGTTTTTCTATATTTCGCAAATTTTGAAACTAAAGTCGAATAACACCAAATCAACTCCTCAAATCATTTCGAAATCATGTATTTTCATCCTTAAAACATGTTAGATCGTATCAAACTCATCAAAACATGGATTTGCAAGCTTTCTAAATCAACACATAAGAAAAACCACACTTTTTAGCATGGTTTGACAGTTTCTACAAACTCTATACATGAGCATTCAAACTCATCCAAAAACATCCAACAAAACCCTCAAAATCCATGTTGTCAATTAAATAATAAATCATGCAATCTTTCAAAGTTGTAAGGGTTATTATTTACCTCTAAAATGCAATAAATCCTTTTTTTCTTCTTCTTCTTCCTCCTCTAGTGATATCTTTCTTTCTCTCTCCTAGATCCAGTCGTGTGCTCCCACTTTCTCTCTTTTTCTCTATTTGGATGATTTAACAAGAAACCTCAAATCTCTTTAACTCTTTCCTTTTATACAATCACCGAATTAAGAGTTCTAATTCTATTTGGAAACTTTCCTAGTAATCCCACTTTCCTCGTGCTATCACAATTCTCCTTCTAAATCCTCTATCCTAACTTCTATTTAAAAAAAACTTCAATTTTAATCAATTTTCGTGCTATTTTTAATACCTATTTTTAATACTTAACTCCTAATTTAAGGCCCCTAATTAATTATAATTACCAATAGGTCCTTTTCTCATTTATTTGACTATAAATCATGCTATTTAAATCTAATTTAATTTAACTTAGACCTAATTAAAAATTTCCAAATATATTAATTATTTAATTAATTAATTTATTAATTGGCCAATTAAGAAAAGACTATAATACCCTTTTCTTTATGAAAATCATAATTAACCATTGATTTTCTTCAAAAATTTCCAGATATAATCTCCTCATTATTTCTCTTTATAATATGAGTTTGGTTTATAGTTTCAATCTTCCAAGTACTTAGATTAAATCTTTATTCCTCAATATTTCTAATTTATTTATTTTATACTTCTAATATTTAGATTTAAAATATATTATTAATTTCTTAAAATTTAGAGCAACAATAAGCTTGGTGTCAGAACTTTTAAGCCGAAGATTGTTAAATGAATCCTCGAGTAAGCAGTACCGAGATTTTGCTAGATATTGAAGTACAATAATATTAACTAGCAAGGGTGCACGTGTAGTACTTGTGGGACCATGGAAATCACCTAGATGACCTCCTAAACACCACATGGGAATCATAGAAAATAGAAGTTGCCACCATTCAAATTCTTGGTGTGAATGGGCACCAAAGTGTGCATAAAAAAACTCAAAATAGAGCCAAAGTAGCTCTAATTTAAGGTCTATACCAGAGAAAGGGTAAGGGGGTTGGGTTATGAGTAAGGGAAGGTGTTAGGCACCCTTACTCATCCATACAAGATGGTTGCTGTGTGCACTTCGATCCGCGGCACATGTGGGGGCGGTGATGTGATCACCTCCCTTTTGGGAAATAATCGGTGTGCTCTCCGGCGAAAGCGTGAAACGGTCGCACGCTTTCGGGATTAGGATGTCGGATTTGGATAAAAGGGGTTTGGGGAGTCGCTACTACCTAATGGAGTGTAGGCAGACACCTGGATGCCTCAGAGGTTGTCTATTGGGTGGTTTGCTCATTGAGATTCTGAAAAAGTGCCCGGTTACAGTTTGAGAAAGTCCGTCGACACCCCAGTCTGCCCCGTCAAGAGACGGATCCCATGGGTTAATCTTGAATTGAGTCAATTCACTTTTATCTCACCTGTCTAATGCCAACATGCTCATTTGATTAAGTCTTGGTAGGACCACACGTGTGGTGTAGGTCACTTTATTTTGATTTTATCTTTTTAGCTCAAGTGACCTGAGTTTGATGTATGGGCCCTGATGGAAGCCCCACCGGTATCAAATTTGGGCCCAAGCCCCAAATTGGGTTAAGGGAGAGCCCAAAACCCTATTGGTTTTAATTGGTTGGATTAAAAGGGGTTAAAGCCATAAAGGGTTCAGAAATTGCATCTTTTGGGTTTTCTCTGCGTTTGACCGAAAAGACAGGTCGGTCAACCCAGTAACCATTCATGACCAAAATTGAATTTTGGTCATGCTAAAAAAAAGTATAGCTGAAATCCAATTCAGCTATGAATGGTTATATGCTTGACCGAACTGAGTTTTTGGTTAAGCACAGAAAATTGTAGTTTTGCATTTTGTGAAGAGGGAATGGATCCAATGGTCTTCAGGGATGATCAAGACTTCTGTGAGCCCCTTTGTGGGTGCTGTAACGCTTTGGATCCAGGTTACGCAGAATACCTGTAACTCATACCCAAAGGGTTAACTAAAATCCACAGGATCAACAGAGTATGGAAAACATGAAATATATGATCAAGAAATTCAATTACATGATATAAAAGGTTCACTAGTTCCCAATCACCGTCCAAAATGAAATACAATAATCCATGAAGTATAACTCACAATATCAAATAAAATCCAAACAACTATGACAAGCTTTTACTCAACAAAATAATCCTCCTCATGATACTCTGGATAGTCCGCCGGAATATCAGCACCCAACGTGTCGTCCTCACTGAGATCTGAAAACAAAAGCAAAACGATGACATACGACTATCTCAGCAAGCAGCATATGCATGCAAGGAAATACAGTCATAATAGTTCTAAAACATGCATAGGTTACAATCATTTAATTTAGTATACTGTGCAAATTTAGTATAAAACCATGCTTATAGTGAATGAAATCATTTTATAGTTAACAATAGCAAATTTAGTTTCAAATACTCACTAAAACCATCTAACAATAAAATTTCCAGCAACTTGTACATACAGTGAAAACACTTATATTTTAATCAAGACGGCAACCAATAAACATACAGAGAATCCAAAATCAAATACATTTCATATCAGAATGTAAATTCAGCAATTTCATTGTGAGGTTAAATCAATTCGATAACTTTCAAATGACCATCCCATTAGTTCAAAAATTCAGATTTGCTAACTCCCTACTAATTGAGTCTAAGACCAAATATTTACTCACTCCTTATTGTCAAAGATAATTTTCCATAGTTTACTAACAGTTCTGAAATTTCCATTTCAATCTTGAATAACTCAAGTGAATTGGTTAGATAAGCTTGACACAAAAATTTAGCTTAAGAGTCTCTACTATATGCTGTAGAAAAATCCATAACAAGCCTTTGGAATTTAGCCTACTAAAAATCCCTCACTCCATGATATCATTTTGACTTCCATAGAATTCTAATAACCATAGATGCTATTTTGATCTTAGATAAACTCATTCTAACAGGTTTAAGAAGTTGAAATTATAGTTATATTCAAATATCAAATCAACCACAACATAACTATTAAATTTGAGCTGGGTGCTAACCTCTCCAAGTCAGCAATGGTTGGCGCCCATTGGCTTCCTCTATCAAATTGTACCAGCGCTGACCTCTTGGTTGGCGCCCATTGGCTTCCTCTATCAAATTGTACCAGCGCTGACCTCAAAGAGGTCAGCAATCCTGGGCGTCCTTGGGCGCCCAACATATTTTCACTTCGATGAGTTTTTAACTTGCGGCAAATGCTATATCTTAAGGACTGAACTGAATTAATCCAACCAAACAACATCTAGCATGTTGAAAATCATCCTAACAATACAATTTCATCATCATGGATTTAATCTAACTAAACTTAAATTGAATCACAAATTAAATGCCCTTTTCATGAACAGAAAATCAGATTTCGAATATCACAATTCTAATACTTCAAATGATCACAAAACTCATACGAAATCATGCTATTTTGAAGGTGCTACTTGCCTTAACTTTCTGGAAATCTAACTTCAGCAAAATCAGCAACTATAATAGGATTTTCTTCATGCTCAGACCTTCCTCAACGAACTGAAAATTGCAGAGGAAATTCAGAATTTCAGATCCTTAATATCTGATTCAATTCTCTAATAAACTTTGATGAAACTACACAAAATTAACCTAAATCTAAGACTAAAATGAACTCACCTGAATCTGAACTGGAATTGGATGAATTTTGATCCAACAGATCAGATGCAACTTCACTTACGAACAGAGCTCTCCATCTTTCAAATCTTCAGCTTAGTTTTACTCAATCTCACCTCTAATGATCCAAATTAGTCTTGTCAAGCTCTCAGATTTGATCTCCAGATGCTTTGACTTCTCTAGCAATTGAATAGTTGAAACCGTTCGAGCTCGCGGAGAGCAAAAGTTATATGTGCGCTCAAAACTCTCCAACTTCTTCATGTTCCACTGTGGTGCTCCACCACCGAACTCCCTACACTAATGCCCAATTGACCCTTGATCAGCTGATTCTCCATCCTAATCAGATAAAATACCATTTAATTACATCTAATAAAATTTAGAATATTATTTATTGATTAATGAAATTATAATACAACCTCACTTACCCTTCACTTATATAATTCCCAATTTTCTGAAATTCCCAAAATGCCCTTGTGCATTGCGCACCTGAAAATCCACCAAAATTAATTATTAAAATTTACCAATTATTAAAATCCACCAAGATTAACTCTAAAAATCTGGGGTTTTACAGGCGCACAGTGGTCTGTAAATTGGAGATTAAACCTACACAATGCATCTAAGCTCACTTTTCATCAAAGAAATGGAAAGCAAGGCTAGGGGCCTTGCTCCTCCACCCATGAGCCAAAACTCATGTATTAAAATAGGGGACCTTAGATGTCTCCATTTTGGTTTATAGGACAGCCTTTTCCTCTCCATGGAAAGAGGTGGGAAAGTGGCCCGATGTAATGAAATAGTGAAATACACCACAAAACAATGAGATGTGTGCTTTGTGAAGCACGCCTAAAGAAAGTAAAAGCATGTTCGAAAAGAAAGATTTAGGTATGCTTCCACATGGTGATACATAGTGGGTGCATCATTCTTAGTGCTCATGGAGATCATGTAGGGCAACCAAAACATGCATAAACTATGAGCACACAATCTTTCGGTAGTGTGTGGGGTGTGACTTTAGCATGCATGCAAGGCAATGATGCACTCAACCATTCTCAAGTGTTAAGGCAATAAACAAAGCAAAAAAAGGTATCCAGAAAGCAATTAAAAGAACGGAAATGGGGGCTTATGGGGTACATTGGTTCCATAATAAAGGTGGAGAAGAAGGATAGCACATGAGCTTCCAAATGTTTTAAGACTTTCTCTCCAAAGCCATGTTCCTCATTTCATGAGAAAGAGGCCTTAGAGGCCATTCGAACCAGAATTTACCCATATACTTTGAGAGACCTTGTAGAGTACCCTTTCTCCCATTTTTTTAGTGCCATTCGACCATGCATGAGGGCCATGGGTACAAACATTCCACCCTCATCTCATTAAGGCCAAAGAATCGGAGAGGAAGAGCCAAGAAGCATACACAAAAAAAAGGAAGAACGTGCGCTTATTTATTGAACATCAAGTATGTAATACATGGCATGGGGAGGAACTTACCTTGATGAGATATATCTTTTTGAAGGCATGGATGGCCCCCCACAAGGTCCAAACAGGAGCCGAGGTCCTCTTCACTAGAACAACTCCAAGGGTACTTTTTTATGCTTGTATGAAGGTGGGAGAGAATTTGGTTCGGTTTGATGAGGATTTGGGGTGGTTAGAGGTGGTGAATAAGGGTGGAGAAAGGTTAGGAGATAGGGGTCTTGGAGAGGCTTGAGAGAGGTTGGGGGAGAAGGGTCTTGGAGAGGGGGCCCTCTGTGTGTGTTGGAAGATGGAGAGGGAGGCCAATGTCCCTTGTGTGAAGTGGAGAGGGAGGCCTATTTATAAGTGAGGTTAGGGGAGAGGGATATCATGAAAGAAATCTCCATTTGATTCGCTCACGATCTCTCATTAATGAGGGATCTCTCATTAATGAAAGAAATCTCCTCCATGATCTCATTAATGAGAGAAATCTCATTCATGATTTCTTATTAATGAGAGAAATCTCATTGGTATTTGTGTTTTGTCTTTTAATTTGCCACTTGGCAAACATGGTTTGCACATTTGCCACGTGGCCAGTTTTCTATATTTAATTACAGTTTTGCCCTTAAAAGTGTTTTGACCGTAACTTCTTTATCCGGACTCCGATTTATGCAAACTCAGTTGCATTGGAACCGTATCGGGATTTCCTACCCATTGGCATAGAGTATAGTGATCAATTCAAGCTCAGACAAAAAAAAAGACATTTCTTGTTATTTAGGGTTCAGACCTATTCCAGGGTTTTGCTGTTTTTAGCACATTTTGGTTTGATCAAAATTTGGGTGCTTACAGCTGCCCCCCTTTGTTGAAGTCACTTGTTGATGAATGACAAAGGTTAAAAAAAAAAAAGAAACCCAAATTTTGTATTCCTCGCATCTACTTGAGAAAGCTTTGGAGTTGATTTCTAGTCTGTGGGATAAAGCACATTAACGTGAGCTTTTTACTCACGTGGTACTTTTCCCCTTTTTGGTTCTCAGAAATAGGTGGCGCTCTGCATCTTTTCTAGATTTTGCAAAAAAGTGACACTTTGCACATCTCTTAGGTTTTGGGGTGCCCGTGCATTGCTTTAATGTCGGTACACTGGTTTTGAGTTTTCTAGATGAGTCAGCTTCTCAAATTTCAATGAGGATGCAATTTTTAGGTTCTTTTTTTTTTTTTTTTGGGATTTTGGATTTTTGGAAGGTTTTTGGATCTTGGAAAGAAAGGAAGGAGGCAATCTTGCTGCTGTCCGGCACTTCTGAGGAGCTCGCACACCTTACCAAATTTATTTACAAAAGTTGGAAATCAAAAATTACATGAAGGCCTTCTTTGCCCTTTGTGTCTTCAAGACATGCCTTCTCTTCTTGTTCTTGAGCTTTGTGTTGGATGGTTCTTCACTGGGGATGCATGGATTCTTTATTTGGGGAAGAATCCGCAAGGGATAAGTGAGCTCTTTGCAATTCCCCTTTTGGTGTGCTTTGGATTACCGCATGCCTTTCCTCCGCTTCGTCTTTCTTCTCTTCCTTCTTTTCTTTTTCTGTTGTTGTTTTTTTTCTTTTGTATGAGATACTACATGGCATCTCATTTTTATTTTCTCCGATTTCAGGATGCTACTTGATATCCTCTGATTTTTCTGCCTTTCCCGAGCTTGCAAAATTTCTCATGAGACGGGGAGATATCTGAAATTCAAAATGTAAACACCTTTGCCTACTGGGTTTTATTGTATGTGTAAGTGCACATGACAGAAGTGAATTTTTTTTTTTCAAAAGCTTTTTTAGAAATTTTGTACAAGTGATTTAAAAGAAAAAGCAGGACTAAGGACCATGGTGAATTGCCTTATTAACTTGAAGTGTTTTGGGACAATGGTGAATTGCCTTACATTCCTGACTTGTGCCGTCATTGGCTCTACAAAGGCTTAAAATGAGGGATGACTTGAAGGAATGTTTTCCCTGCCCCTGTTTTTTATTTCTCTTACCTTGACCCAATTTTTTTAGGGTGGTTTCAAGATTTGCAATTAAGGGTTTTTCCCTTGGGTTAAGTGCCTGCCCCAGTTTAAGGGTTTTTGGCCGTATTTTGTGCAACATGTCCCATAAATCAGAGATGTCTTGAAATTAGGATGAAACATCGGCTTGGTTTTAAGTCTGAGAAATGATGGGTTATAAGGCTCAAGTTCTTACCCTTTTCACTTAAGGTTTTACTTTGTGTCTTGCTAAAGCTCATTTTTCTTTTTAGATTCCGTCATCATTAATCTGCATGAATCCAATTGTCACATTTTCTGTAATTAGAAAGGACTTTCTGATGGGACGAAACGAAGGCTGAGGTTTTTGGTTTATGAACGAAAGGGAATATGGCTCAAAGTCTTTTTGTAAATGGGTCGAGTCATGTTCTACCCTTTTCTTGACTGCTTGGGCTTTGACAATGTCTTTTACATTTTCTTTTTGAGGCCTTTTGCGACCTTTGCTTCCTCTTTGGGCATTTTTGCATCTTTCCTTTGCTTTGGGGGTGTACCCTTGTTTTTTGCTTTGATTGGCGTGCCTCGGTGTGCTTTCTGATTTCTTTTTCTTTGTTTCTGTTTTAGCACATTCAAGCCTTTTCTTCTTCTTCATCAAGAATCGTATTTAGGGCTCGAGACTTAATGGGTTAGAAGGAAGAAAATTAGGCTCAACTGGTTTAACTAGAGACATGACTTTGAAGATTGGGCAAAATAAAGCAAAGATGGCCTTTCATCCTTTTACAGAAGTTGTGACAACTTGGTTGAAATGTTCCATGAAAATTCATTCAGGAATCTACTCATCTGTTTTATTTTCTTCTTTGCCCCAGCGTGGGGTGGCTAGACACAACATAGGTATTTGAGTAACACGATCAAGCCCAAAGTATTTTGACTAGCGGTTCTTGAGATTCAGGATGCATGAAGGATGTCCTCTCATCCTTTCTTAAAGACATGATGCTAAAGCCGGCCTTGGCCCTTAGCCGGTTTAGGCACATTCGCTTTTCTTTCTTTTCCTCTCTTTTGTAGAGATAGGTGTGGAAGGAAAATCAGCACATGGATCAGGAAAGGATTGCCTTTAGCTCAGTCAAGGTTCTCATGGGAGTGGTGCTTTGCACCTAGCTAAAGACACCTTTGAGCAACTTGGCATATTTTCATGATCATGGTCATGCCAAAAGGGTGTGGTCTCAGAGTGATGTCATCATCGACCAAGCACTTGCCATTTTTTTAAAAAGTTTTGTTTCTTATCTTTTTTTTCAAAAGGTATTTTACAAAAGTTTTTATGAAAGTAAAAGCATGTAAATACTTACAAAATGACCAATCATACCAGGGACGGTTGGTACAAAAAGTAAAGTTCAACTTATCCTGGACATGGTGGACTTGAAGTGGAACCACATCGGGTGAATATTTTGGATTCTTGGGAGTTGGTTGCACCTTGCAACCCTGCCTAATTTCTTTTCTAGCTTGTTTTGCTTGAAGATGCCCCCTTGTGATCTGGAAGAGGGTTTAGAGATACGGCAGCGGGTGGTGTTTTGGCTAGAGTAGAAAGGTCCACACTAATTTTATTGGTGTCAATCAGATCTTGAATCGCACGACGAAGGGCCCAACATTGATTGGTGGTGTGCGCTAGTCAGAAACGCCACACCGCGGGGTACACGAATTCATGCGTACCTTCGGATTGATAATACGGGAAGGTTTGTAGTCGCCACTGCCTCATGGGGTGCAGGCAGACACCTGGGTGCCTATGTTTTGTCTATTAAGCTGGTCTGTGGCTAGAGATTCTAAGCAAGGTCTCGGTTACATTCCAGGGAAGTCCGTAGACACCCCGGTCTGCCCCGTCGGATGACGGGTCCCATGGGTTCCCTGGTTTGAGTCGATTTTGGTCTATCTCACCTGATTCCTATTCCAACGTGCATATTTTATTGGGCCTGGCGGGAACTGCCAAAGTGGTGTGGGTCCTCCTTTTGGTTGATTTTATCTTTTAGCTTAAAATAGGATGAGTCTGATTGGGCGGGCCCCATTGGAAGGTCCGCGGATTCCTTGATGGGCTAATTAGTGAAATTGTGTTTTCATGGCAAAAAGACCTATAATTTGAGATATTCAACTAAGTGACAATAGAGCTGGCAACAGGTCGGGTTGGGTCGGGTTCGGGTGGTTCATAGTCGGGTTCAGAATTAATCGGGTTGGGTCGGGTTGAACCCGATTAATGGCGGGTTGGAAAACCCCCAAACCGAACCCAACCCGCCACTAATCGGGTTCAACCCGCCAACCCGATTATTTTTTTATTTTTTATTTTTTATTGCAAAAACTAGTTTTACTTCTACTGTTTAGTCTGTTTTACATCTTCAGAATGTAATCGAGTCCGTGTGCGAGGTCGATTGCGATCTGCATTCGTGAAAGGCATGGGGGTTTCGTACAAATAAGATTTCTGATCTGGGTATCGGAGAAACCACTTTGTTTTAGGAAATCACTAAGAGATTTCAGGCTATATGGGTCCTTTCGGGAGAGATACGTGTGGAGGCAGAGATGGATTTTTCTCTTGACAACCCAAAAGAGTTCACGAGGTGATCAATCATCAAAGGGTTATAGGGAGTTGGGGTTTTGGTAATAGTGGTGGTGGAAAGTGGGAAAATCACGGTTTTAATGCTAATGGGGATTCTAAATCCATTGTCTTTGAGGAGAAAATTTCTGCCAGAAAGATAATACATCTCTGTTAATCTCTTCCTAAATCTATCTGCGTTTTGTATTTGAACAAAGGCAGCAGAAGATTAAGTAACAAATTTAGTACCAGAGAATCGGAAGAGCGAAGTAGATTCTGCCCTCTTCCTGGTAAAACTAGGCCTCGCTAGAAGAAGCAATCAACAACCTGGATGTTGGATCCAATTCCATCCCCTTACCCAAATTTTTGCCAAAAGTAAAGGAGGCTTACCTGCTGCCAAGGCTATTGTTCATTGTGTGATGAAATTTGGGAACCCAGTGTTGAATTCGAACCACCTCTGGGCGTCAGCATTTCTTGTGTTTGGGTTCAAATCTGAGCCCCCCGTAGTCCAATTGAAGGCCATTGATATGGTTCTATTTATCAAGAAGACAGCCCTCCCTCTTGCAATCCGTGCTTTCACAACCTTCTCACGGTGCAACTCGAGATTGGAGCTTCTGAAGGTGTGCACGAATGTGCTGGAAGAGGTGGGGAAGTCATTTGTCTCGTAGATATAGGACTGCTGCCATGGTTCACTTTGCTGGAGAAAGAAACTGCAGTCCAATCAGAGAGTGGATGAGTATGTATGGCAGGAAGTGACATTGTTGAAGGCCACATTGCTCGAGACCAGAGCCAAGTTGCTGTTGAGAGGTGGGCACTTTGATAGTGGAGAAGACCTGTGTAGAACCTGTATCAGCATAAGAACCGTAATATTAACAATACAGAAAGCATCAAAATATGTAACGAAGAAAGAACAGAAAATACTTGAACATTAACTCTCACATGCTTTCTATTTGCCGTCTAGCTCTGTGCGCCTTTCTACATTTTTTTTCCTCTTTTCCAAAGAACACTTCCTTTCGAGAGCGTTGGCCATGGTGACCTTGAGTTTATCTTTGGGGAAATTGGCTTTTAGGGTTTCCTGCACTTAAATCATTGGCGATTGTTCTCTCGTTACGCTCGTCGCTCCCTGAACTGCAGATCTACGCCAGACCAAAAGAAAGGCGAAAGGAAGTAGCACCAACAGAAGAAAGGAAAATGGAAGTAGTACCAAAAGAAAGGCCAAAGGAAGTTGCAGAGAACTTTTTGCTGGGAGCTTTTTTCATGCTGGAAGAAGATTTCTGCTGGGAGCTTTTTTTCGTCGTCCATGAGAGAAAGAAGAGGGCAAGAGACTTACCGCGAGATGGCGAGAGGAAAACGGGTGAGTGGCTGTGGCGAAGACAAAACGAAAAGTCGAAAACCCTAAATGCCTAATTCCGCTCCCCATCCGCTAAATGTAATTTTTGAAAATTTCGTAAAAGATTTAATCGGGTAACCCATAGGGTGGACAAGTTGTAATCGGGTTTGTAAGCACCTTATTTTTGCACCCCTGAAAGTGCTGAAAATGAAAACCCTGGCGGAAAAGTCAAACCCCGAGGAGACGAAAATTGACTTTTTGATCAAGTGATAATTGGCCACCTAGCTTTGTCTCAATGGATAGAGAATCCCGACACAACGCAATTGAGTTTGCTGGAATCGGAGTCCGGATAAAGGTTCTGCAGGCCGGTCAAACTTGAGGGGGAGCCGAAAGTTGACTTTCTGCTAAACGCCGAACCAGGTGCTTACCCCCATGCCATTGGATAGAGGGCTCCGATATGGTCCTAACGCAACTGAGTTTGTCCAGATCGGAGCCCAGATGAAGAAGATATGAGCTGTCGAAGTTTCCACGCAGCAAACCCAGAAACTGCACACGTGGCAAAGAAACTGCACATGTGGCAGCAAACGCAGCAAAATATCTCAGGGACTAAATCTCAAATATCCAAACTTTGCAAAAGATCTCAGGGACTAAACCAAAATTCGCAGGGGCAATCTGCAGATATCCAAAAGTGTCAAATCGGTCGAATCAACCAAATCGGTCAAGTCGAGGGGCAAATATGTAATTTTTTCGATTTGTATCCGATCAAATATGTCGGATACACATGCTTTTATTCATATCCGACATATATTGCCTGATACAAGAGATTTGCCCGCGAGATTCGCGCGGATTTGCTGACAGATACGCGCAGAAAATTAAATTTTGGAAATAATTGTGTTTGTATCCGACATAATATGCCGGATACAAAGGAAGTGTAGTGTATCCGGCATTAAATGCCGGATACAAAAATGTTTCTATAAAAAGGCAACAGCAGCCCCATTTCAGGGGTTGGCTTCTTTTAGGCTTGCTTCCACCTCTTTGCCCTCCATTGTTCCAGGCACGAAAGCCCTTCCTTTTCCCCCACCTTGCTCCCCAAGCCCTAAGCACTTCTCTTTTGCCTATTCTACCCCCTCTTTCCCTCTCTTCTTCTTCATTCTTCACCCAACCAACCAAGGGTGAGTTGCTGTTGGTGGGAAGAGGTGTTGGTCTAGCAGCCATTGTTGCTTCAAAGAAGGTCGTACGCCACACTCCAGGGTTAGCAAAACCCAAGGTATTGTCCCCCTCCATTACTTACTTCACATATGTAAAAATGAAGTGATCTTGAGCATATTGGAAATCTTTGTTTTGTCTTGCCATGAGGTGTTCTCCAGCATGTTGTTCCCCCATCTTTCCTTTATTTCCTTCATGAAGATGGCCTCCCATGGTAAGGGGAGGGTTTAGTATCTGAATGGGAAGAGGAGAGGCCTTGACAAGTGTGTCTAGGATCCCATTTGGAAGCACTTGTCATGCTTCTTTTGGCTTGTCCCACCATTATTCCAAGGGAGCATGTTCCCTTGTCTTCTCATCTTTTGTACCCCCATGTTAACCCCCCTCTTTCCCTTCTTTAAATAGGTTTGGTTGGATGGCTTTGTGTTTGTTTTTAGCATGAGATTAATGATAGGACTTGTTGGCATGTTTAGGGTAGATCAATATGTATATGTTTCTTTAGGTTCATAATCTTTGATGCTTTCATATTAATCCCTTCAAGCTACTTGTAAGTAATATGCATGCTTACCTTTTAACACATGCTCACACATGAAGCATGCTCACTCACACACACACTTTTGTCTCATGTATAAAAATCTGTCAAAATGCATGTAGTTTTCATGGTTTAAGAGCATGCATGCTAGGCTTTGTTGATGGATTTGTGTTATCCTTGTTTGATTATTGACATGTGGAGTATGAGGAACCAAGACAGGGACACTTAGGTCCTTGTCAATGTGCCGGAACACCCTAAGAGGCCTAGGAATCCAAGCCCAATGCAAAAATCCGAAAAAACCAAGTTTTTAGGTTGATCCGACAACTCAGGTCAGATCAACAGGGCTTTGTTCATAACCGGCCAAAGATGCTGGATACACTGACCCTTATGTGTAACCGGCATCTCAGGCCGGCTACACAGCTAGATTGTCTTTTATGTTATTTCATGATCTTGTACTGTTTTCTTGATTCGTTTGATCAACCTGAATGAACCAGAAGGGTTTCTGGGTCAACCGGAGACCCATGATGGGCCATGGACCGACCCGGTCCAATTTGAATTCCAGTGGGCCTTCCAACGGGGCCCACCAAGCCCGACAAACGCACTTTTGCTAAATGAAGACAATTAAATTAATTGAGTGGGCCAAACCCATTGAGGCCCACCCAAGCCCATTTTGGAAGCATGATGCTTAGATTTAGGCATGGTTTGGCCGAGACCAAGGGCAAGGCCTGTCGGGCCCACTAAGCCCATTGAACCCAACCAAGGTTAGGGTTTCCAAACCCTAACTTAGGAAGTCTTGGGCTTTCAAGCCCAAGCCCAGGTAAAGGGCCCCAAGCCCAAGGCCTGGCCCGTTTAAGAAAGATAAACTTAAATCATTTGGCAACCAACTGTGTGGCCCACTCAAGGGCCCACAAACAATCCCGGCCCACTTGTGCATAGAAATCACTTAAACCTTTCAATTTGAACCATTAAATAAAATCAATTCATTTGAACCAAGCCCAAAGAGCCTCTCAGGCTATATCGAGGCCTACCAGGGGACACGTGGGCTCAACCAAGCCCACCAAGGAATCCGCGGGCCTTCCAACGGGGCCTGCCCAATTAGACTCATCTCATCTTTAACTAAAAAGATAAAATCAAGTAAAGGGACCCACATTGCTTTGGCGGTCTCGCCAAACTTAATTTAATTGAATGCTGGATTAGGAACGGGTGAGTGAGAGACCAAAAGTTGACTCAAAACCAGGAAACCATGGGACCCGTCATTCGACGGGGTGGACTGGGGTGTCTACAGAATTCCCCAGACCGCAACTGAGAACTTGCTCAGAATCTCTAGCTGCAGACCAAGCCTTAATAGACAAAAATAGGCACCTAGGTGTCTGCCTGCACCCCATCAGGCAGTAGCGACTCCAAACGAATCCTGAGGCACGCATCATTTTGCATGCGCCTCGTCGTGCGACCGAAATCAGGTGCGCATAGGGTTGACCCGATTTTGGACGGGTTGGGAAAACCTCAAACCGTACCCAACCCAATTAATAAACGGGTCAATCCAACCTGTTTATAATCGGGTTAGTCGGGTTGACCCGTTGGGTCGGTTCGCTTTTTTCCATCTCTAAGTGACATCTTAAATTAAAATATCAACCAGATTATTACCTAAAGGATTTTCCAGATCAGATTTTGAACCCAGTTAACTTGATATTGAGAGAAATTACAGATTTAACCTTTATATGCCGCTAAGCACTATTGCTTACAGAAATATTAGTCCTTAGGGATTTTGGTGTCTAGTGGGCATAGCTGGTTATAGATCCATAGTTTTGGCTAGATAGCTAAGGGATATTTCATTTCGGTTGAGTTACTCCTTTGTGCGAACACGCTTCCTTTGCAAGTTGGTTTGCTCTGGAGGGTCCTATGTCTGGAGGGACACCCCCATGCTCCGCTGGTGATTCCCTGTACATTTGGATAAGCGACCATCTCCATGTATTGATTTCGGTGCTGCATGCTGGTGGTTCATGCCAACTCGGTTGAGTCGTGTGCAATAAGTCGATGACTACGGCTCTTATCTAAGGTGATGTTCACGGGTTTGAGTATCATTAGTAGCGTCGCCCATAAGCCGCACGGTGGTATAGCATATGGTTGAGAGTCATCTCAAACGTGTATCTTTCTTTGTGAGTCCTACAATGATACTGAGATTACGAATACTTATTATTGATATTGTTCACATGCTGGAAGCATGTAAATGGTACTTAAGGTTGGATGTGACTAGTTAGTACATCCCGGTTTTACATTGGATTGTGTTATTAATTTCTGAATCATGATCTTGGATATACATGATACTGTTCACTGATACTTAAACTGTTTTATATGTTGATTTGTATTCCATGATCGATATGAATGTTTATACAAGCCTGTTTACTTGAGACTGCTTATTCGTGCATGAACATCTATTTTAATATTTATGAACTGTTTATAGCATGCATGTGTTGCCTACTGAGATATTCGTATCTTACCCTACTTCTTTATGTTATTTTTCAGCTGATACATGAGAGGGGGATCCTAGTGGGGATTATTAGAGTGAGCTTGCTGATTTTTCATCGGAGGATTATTATTATCCCAATTTGATCTGAGGTCGAGGAGAGAGGACTTTTTGAGTACTTTGACAGTTTGATTTTATTATTTATTTGGTTTTTGATGTACTAGAGAGATTGAGAGCTTTAGTGACCCTTTCATTATTACCAGACTTGATCACTTGGATTTGATGGTTATTTATTTCTTTATGAGGATGTTAGACTACACTTCCACACGTTGATGATTTTGCACTCTGATTATTAATATTAAATGGATTATTTTAATTCTTCAGTCTGGTTAATTATTGATGAATATTTGATATGGGCCAGTAGCATCTCGAATTCGGTTGTTAAGCTGGATTCGAGTTGTTACAGTAGCGAACCGGATTCGGGTCAGGTGCCGGTTTGCATTGACTCGGGTTTGGGGCGTTACAATACTTGTGTATGGAAGCACATCTGAGTCCCGGTCTGCTTTTCTTTCATCTATTCTTTCGTCTGCCTTTGACTTCCAAGTTTCAGACCAAAAAGGAATTTACAACTTGCCAGCGAGGGTGAAAATTACACGGTATTCACGGAAATCTGCAAAGGGTTCATCCTTAAGACTGTTGGGAGCCAAAAGGAAGGATACAAATTTGCTTTAAGGCGGGTAGGCCAAATTCCTAAATCTAGGGTTTGGTACCCGTACTCATGCTTTCATCTGATTGTTTGATCTGGCTGGCTTTCATTTGCTCCAAAGGCTGACCCGGACTTAGGGTACTTCCAGCAGACTCAATGGGTCGAGGCCCATGGCTCACATGACTCATTGCATGGATCTGGGGCGGTTCCCCTAATCAAAATTTGGTTGGTTTCCTAAATTAGAGCTGAGGTAGCCCATGATCTGGGGTTTACTCAATTTGATGCAAAAAGCGGGGGTTGTTGCCCCTGATGGACTCTTGGGTTTTAGATTGCTTTTACTTCTCTTGTATTCATCACATCACAATCACAAAACGTGGTTTATTTAGAAGCGTTAGGTGGGGGAAGGATACCCAGCCCGAGACATCCGCCTACAAGGGTCTGGACCAGTACTAGATCCTCGCGTACCACGCCAAGAAACGAGTGGCGCTAAGGACTCCAGAAAACTGGGGAGATGGGTTTACCCTGCCTTCCCCGGCAAGCCACGAGAGCCTGGGGCTAATACCATCCCAAAAGTCAGTTCGTAAGACTCAGAAGGGTGGCAAGCCACGAGAGCCTGGGGCTAATACCATCCCCAGGTAATTGGAGGGGTCACAGTGGTCCCGTTTAAAATCCAATTGCCTTAGGCAATTATCTCATCCGTTTGACAGGACTCCCCAGAAAGTGTATTTGCACGTATTCCACGCCTGACTAAAACAAGATAGTAAGAATCCTAAGATTGACTAAATCCCTCTTAGGTTGACTCATTCTAACCAGGGGTTCTATTGGGCTGAGCATCCCCAGTGGAGTCGCCAGGTTGTGCGCGCATTGGAAACGCTGCACCGCGGGGCGCACGGATTCATGCGTGCCTCCGGATGGATAATACGGGAAGGTTTGGAGTCGCCACTGCCTGATGGGGTGCAGGCAGACACCTGGGTGCCTATGTTTTGTCTATTAAGCTGGTTTGCGGCTAGAGATTCTAAGCAAGGTCTCGGTTACATTCCGGGGAAGTCCGTAGACACCCCAGTCAGCCCCGTCGGATGACGGGTCCCATGGGTTCCTTGGTTTGAGTCGATTTTGGTCTATCTCACCCGATTCCTATTCCAACATGCATATTTTATTGGGTCTGGCGGGGACCGCCAAAGTGGTGTGGGTCATCCTTTTGGTTGATTTTATCTTTTATCTTAAAATGAGATGAGTCTGATTGGGCGGGCCCCGTTAGAAGGTCCGCGGATTCCTTGATGGGCTAATTCCAGCCCACATGCCTCTTGTCGGGCCTCGGTCTAACCTGAGAGGCCCTTTGGGCTTTGGTTCAATGAATTGGTTTTATTTAGGGTTCAAGTTTAAAATTAAGTTGATTTTCATGCAAAGTGGGTTTGGATTGATTTGTGGGCCGCCGGGTGGGCCCCCCTGATGGTTGCCAAATGATTTGAGTTATCTTTGATTAATCTGTGCCAAAATGGGCTAGGCATGAGCTTGGGCTTGAAAGCCCCAGACTTCCTGGGTTAGGGTGTTGGACCCCTATCCTTGCTTGGTTCAATGGTCTTGATGGGCCCGATAGGCCCTGACCCGCTGTCTCGGTCAAACCACAACTTATTCTAAGCATGCATACCCCAAATTGGGCTTTGGTGTGCGGCCCGCCCACTTGATTTATTTCTCTTGTTTACATTTAAGTGGATCTGTTGGGCTGGGTGGGCTCCGTTGGAAGGCCCACAAGTGTGTCGAGTCGAACCGGGTTTGTCCAAGTCCCATCTTGGGTTTCCGGTTGACCCGGAAACCCTACTGGCTTGTTTGATTGAAACAAATTGCAAAAATGGCAAAGGGGCTTAAAACCCTAAAATCAGAAATTACAGGGTGTATCCGAAAGTGATTTTCGGATACACAGAAGACACAGTGTAGCCAAAATTAGATTTTGGCTACACAGGAAAGACAATGTAGCCGAAATCTAATTTCGTCTACACAACAAAGTGTGTTGATCTGACCTGAGTTGTTGGATCAGCTCAGAAAAGGGGGTTTTTTCGGATTTCTCCAAGGGGCTTGGGTTCCTGGGTTTCTTGTGATATTCCATCAATGTGACAGGGACCTAAGTGTCCCTGCCTTGGTTCTTCAGCTTCCGGGTGACAATGAACAATCAAGGCAAATGAAGGAATCAACCAACTAGGCTTAAGCTACATGCCCTAGATCCTAATGCATTCATATGTACCGTGTTGCATATAAGATGAAGTGTGTGCTCATACATACAATGAGATGGCTAGCACAACAAATACAAGCGGATGGACTAGCATGCTTCTAGGGTGGAGGGGTGGATATGCATGCAAATGCTAAAAAGAGAAGTCATGCGTGCTGTTCATAGCTACAACTATAGGATGTTATGAGGGAGACATGGAGGAACACATACTTTGAAAATATAATGAGCAATCTAACCTAAACGAACACACCATATCACTAACTTCCTACTCAAAACAAGTGCAAAATCATCCCAATAGAGTTACCTAAAGAAGGGAAGGAGGTGGAGTTAAAGTGGGGTACAATAGTTGAGCAAACAAAGGGGGAACATACTCCCCCATTTGAATGGAGCAAAAACATGCTGGATCAGTATCTAAAACACCTTAAAAGCATGTGCAAGTGTCACTCATCCTCCCTTAAGATCACATGCTTAGTCCCTTTTTACCTTTGAAGACTTTCTTGTGATGGAGATAGGAGGGAAAGTACCCAAGAAACTAGGTGGAACAGCAAATTTAAAGGGAGAAAGATAGAACCCCTTTCAAACATCATATGACAACCTCATTTTTACATATTTGTAATTGGAGGTAATAGGAAACATTACCTTGGGGTCGAACAACCCTTGTGTGAGATGTAGATCCTCCTTGAGGTGAGTAAGGTGGCTGGAGAGTCTCCACTTACTACCAACAGCAAGTCTCCCCTTCTTTAAGCTTCTAGGTGGGGGAATAGACGGAGAAGAGAGGAGTAGGATGAGCTTAAAATGGTGTTTGAATGGCTTGGGAGGCAAGGAGGGGCAAAGGGAGAGGTTTTCGGATCAAAGGGTGTGGAGGAAGAAGGGTGGAAACCAGCCAAAAGAAGCCAAGCCCGACCAGGGGGCGCTGCCCCCTTTTTATAGGAAGCATTTTGTATCCGACCTGCATGGTTGGATACACATGCTATTATGTGTATCCGACCATGTTGGTCAGATACACATAGCTTCCTTTGTATTCGACATAAAATGTCGAATACAGACATAATTATTTCAAAATTTAATTTTGTCAGAGAATCTGACGAGCAAATCTTTTGTATCTGAAATTAAATTTCGGATATGAAGAAAAACATGCATATTTGACCATATATGTCGGATACAAAAGGCAAAATTTTGATATTTACAGATTGCCCTCTGTATTTGACCGATTTGACTGATTTGACAACCAAAATAATTGCAGATTGCCCCTTGGATATTCGCAGATTAATCCCTGAGATATTTTTACATCAATTGGGTATTCACGGATTCATCCCTGAGATATTTATCTGCTCTTTCGCCACGTGCGCAGTTTCTGACATTGCTGCTCGAAAACTTTAACTGCTTATATCTTCTTCATTTGGACTCTGATTCTGGCAAACTCAGTTGCGTTAGAACCGTGTCGGAGTCCTCTATTCATTGGGGCATGGTTAAATAGCTGATCCGGGGTTTAGCAGAAAGTCAATTTCTGCTCCCCCTCAGGTTTGACCGGTCTGTAACTTCTTCATCCGGACCCTGATTTGAGCAAACTCGGTTGCGTTAGGATTGTGTCGGAATTTCCTAATCATAGGGAAGAATTATGGTGGCCAATTATCACTTGATAAAAAATTCAACTTTTGTCCCCTTAGGGTTTGACTTTTCAGCTAGGTTTTCATTTTTAGCACTTTTAGGGGTGCAAAAATGAGGTGCTTATAGGTGGCATGCCCCGGTGCCCTCATGTGGTATGCACATATTGCTTTGGGGTCATAGTTCCTCCCCAATGCTGCATTTGGGTTGGGTGAAATCAACCTGAAGAAGTTTCCCTTCAGCAATGTAGGAAGGAGCTCCATCAGTGTATAGGGAAGTGGTGTGAATACCCTATTTCTTCTATCTTCCCTTTGCACTCCCTGTAATGGTTCTGACCCCGTGGGCCTCTGTAACATCCCGAATCCGGTAGTTTTTTTTTTCAACGGATCAAGGCATTACTTGAATGATAATAAAGCAATTAAGAACAAAAGCATAAATGGATAAAGATAAATCTGAGTACGCCAAATTCTAACAGCTCCATTAATTCAAAATAAAAGTACTAATGATCCTCAAAATAAACTTCTTAATTCAATACATCAAATCTGAAATTTTAGAAAGGCAACTACCTATTCTAGACACTTCTCAACCCTACCATAAAAGAAATAATTCCTAAACAAATCTCCTAATAGAATATAAAAGAAAACTAACAATCTATAAGGTGCTCATCAAGGTCCTCTGCTGTACCCTCTGTATTATCTACCCCGACTTGCACGTCCTCTCCATGAGTATCTGAAAACAAATATTGAAAACAACGGTGAGATATAAAATCTCAGCAAGTAGTAACATGCATGAAAGAAAACAGTCCATATGATTTTATAAAACATTTTCATGAGGTGCAATGATAAATCCAAATACCAAATATCCATGAATAATATTGTCAGCACCTCATTTTTGCGCACCAAAAGTGCCGAAAATGAAAACCCTGATTAAAAAGTCAAAACCTAAGGGGTCAAAAAGTTGACTTTTTGATCTGGTGCAAATTGGCCACCATGCTTATCACCAATGGATATTGGATTCCGATATAGTTCTAACGCCACCAAGTTTGCTTCAATCGGAGTCCGGATGAAGAAGTTATGGGTTGGTCAAACTTGAGGGGAGTAGAAATCGGCTTTCTGCTAGACCCCGGGTCAGCTGCCAAATTTTGTCCCAGCAGAAAGAGCATCTCGACACGATTCCAACGCAACTCATTTTGCTGGAATCGGAGTACCGGATAAAGAGATATGAGCAGAACCAGCTCTTAGGGAGCAGTTTCGCCTTTCTACGAAAAGCTTAATCAACTGCTCAATTTTATCCCAATAGATAGGGATTTCCGATACGATTCCAACGCAACTGAGTTTGCTAGAATCGGAGTCCAAAGGAAGGATTTATGGGCAGAACAAGTCTTGGGGAGCAGAAATTGACTTTTTGCTCAAACCCCGATTAACTGCCATTTCTATCCCAAAAGAAAGGAAATGCCGGCACGATTCCAATGCAACTGAGTTTGCCGGAATTGGGGCCCAGATCAAGGAGATATAAGCAAATTAAGATTCTATACGCGACTTTGCGCTTCTGCTGAAAACCTAAATTTGCTGCTTGACCTATCCTATTGGATAGAGGATGACGACCCGATTCCAACGCAACTGAGTTTGCCAGAATCAGAGCTCAAATGAGAGAGTTATGAGCAGCCCTAGGTCAAAAATAAACTGTCCATGTGGCAAACTGCGCCACATGGATGTCACCCTTTCTTAACCCTTAAGAAAACAAAAAATAATAATAAAAAAGGTCTTTCTTAACCCTAAGTAAAAAATAATAACAAAAGAGTCATTCTTAACCATTAAGTAAAAAATAATAATAAAAAGGTCATTCTTGATAAAGATAATTAAAAATGGTCTTTCTTAGCCATTAAGCAACCTTCCCTATAAAAGGGGATGGGGAGGGATGCTCCAACCCAATCAAGCTAGACCCTTCCCTTCTCTCCCCTTTTCCTCTTGCAAGCTGTAACGCCCCAACTCTGGGTCAATGAAAAACCGACCTTGACCCGAATCCCGTTCGTCACTGTAACAACCCGAATTCATCCCAACAACCGAATTCGAGATGCTACTGGCCCATATCAAATAATAATTAATAAATAACCAGATTGAAAAGTTAAATAACCCTTTATTCAATATCTATCAGAGTGCGGAAAACATTATTGTGTGGAAATGTAGCCTAACATCATTATAAAATAAATAATCCAATAAAAACATCCAATCCAAATGATCATTCAAGTCTGGTAATAATCAAAGGTTCTAATTTCCCAATCTCTCTAATACATCAACCAAATAAATAAATAACTATCAAGAAAACTGAACATAATCCTCTATCATCGACCTCAGATCAAATCGGGATAATAGTAATCCTTTCGAGAATAGCCCACAAGATCATTCTGGCAATCACCACTATGATCCCCCTCTCGCGTATCAGCTGAAAAATAACATAAGGAAGTAGGGTGAGATACGAATATCCCAGTAGACAACACATGCCTGCTATAAACAGTTCATAATCAATAAAATAGATTTTCATGCATGTGTAAGCAGTCTTGAGTAAACAGGCTTGTATAAACATTCATCTCGTTCATGGAATACAAATCAACATGTAAAACAGTTTAGTATTTGAGAGTAGATAAAGTATATCAAGATCATGATTAATAAATCAATAATAGAATTCAATATAAATCCGGGATGTGCTAAACAGTCACATCCAACCATAGCATCCAATACATGCATCCTGCATGTGAACAACATCATAAATAAGTGTTTGTGATCTCAGTATCATTGTACGACTCACAAAGAAAGATACATGTTTGAGATGACTCTCAACCATATGCTATACCACTGTGCGGCTTATGGGCGACGCTACTAATGATACTCAAACCCGTAAAGATCACCTTAGATAAGAGCCATAGTCATCAACTTATTGCACACGAACTCAACCGAGTTGGCAAGTACCACCAGCATGCAGCACCAGAATCAATACATGGAGATGGTCGCTTATCCACATGTACAGGGAAGCACCAGTGGAGCATCGGGGTGTCCCTCCAGACATAGGATCCTCCAGAGAAAACAAACTTGCAAAGGAAACACGTTAGCAACAGGGAGTAACCCAACCCAAATGAAATATCCCTTAACTATCTTACCAAAACTATGGATCCATAACCAGCTATGCCCACAAGACACCAACAATTTCTAAGGACTAATATTTCTGTAAGTAATAGTGCCTAGCGGCATATAATGGTTATATGTACATTTCCTTCCTTATTGGGTTAATTATGTTCAAAATCTGATTTGGAAATCCTATATACCATATTCTGGTTAACAATATAATTTATAGGTCACTTAATCAAATCTCTCAAGGTTACAAGTTCAGGTCTTCCAAAACTTAGGTTTCTTGCTATTTACAAAGCTCGGCAACTAATTTCCCAAAATACCTTTCTATTTTTATTCTTTTGTAAAACAGTGAATTGGTAATTTATTTTGGTCTTAAAACATCTTATTTGAAGGTTAAAATTTGTTAAAAATAGTTTAGAATTGAATCAGGGTTTGAAAATACGAAAATCTGCATTTTTTGCATAGAGCGCTCAGGATCGCCTAGGATTGCTCTGGCGGTCTAGGGTAGGCGGTAGTTCAAATTCGATCGCCGACGATAAGTCATCAAGCGGTCTCGGGTGGTCTATTTTTTTTAATGAGTGCCTGGGAGCGTCGAGGATCGCTGAACACAATAAGCTCGGCGGTCTCCCAAAAATGAACAGACAATGTTTCAAAACCTGATTTTTCACGTCCAAAATCATTCTAACATACTTTTAATATTGTTATCAAACTAAATACATGATTATATAATACAAAAACATGCAATGGAGATTAAACCAATCGTGAAATACAAATCCAATGTTAAAACGATGTTGCCTACCTCCATGCGATTGTTCCATTGCACTGCTCTTCTTCAAGGAAGAAAAACTACTCTAAGTCAATGGAGATCACACGAACAGACCTCCCTCTTCCTCTCTTTTCTTCTTCTCCTCTGGTCGCCTGTTGTTCTCAGTCGCGTGACTTCTTGCGGCTGTTCAATACCAACTCAATACGATAGGTATTCCAAACGTATTCCTTTAGGTTATTTTAATGTATTTATATACTTACGATTCCATGCAACACATGTGTATCAAACTCCACACATTGCCCAATCAAAACACAGCTTATTTAAAGTATCACCCTTACCTTGATATCTCTTGATCAAACGGTCGGATCTACGCCCAACTCTGGATCTCCACTAATTATAATATTACCTACATTAATACAATATTTCTATCAATTAAAATCCTCAAGAATATTAATTATTAATTTACTTTTATATTTAGGAAAATTCGGGGTCTTACACAAGCCCTCCTCTCCTTTCTCTTTCTCCCACCTCCCTTAATCCCTCTAAACCCCCCATTCAAGCCTTGAGAACTTTAGAGCTCTGCCCTTTCTCCTCTCCCCATTCGAACCGCTGCCTCTCTCTCTCTCCTTTCCTTTTTGCTATACCTTAAACCCTTTCTAAACCCTGCCAAAACTAAACCTTGTCTCTCCCAAGTCCAGTAAACCTTATCTTTTCCTTCTGTTTCCTTTCAAACCCAAGGTAGAGCTGTTATGCTAGCCAAAATTCCCTTCTCCTAAACCCTTCAAAACCCCACATAACCTGTCCAAAACCCTCTCCAACTTTTTCCCTTCTTTTGAATCTGAAAATGCACTGTTACGCTGCTGGAGGAACCTCCAAAGGATTCCACACCTTCAAGCAACTTCCTAGGTAATCTCCTAGGTGAGTTTTTATTTGTACATATGTAAATATTTAAGCATGTTATACAACTTGTTTTTATCACGTTGTTTTCTCTTAATTGGTTATTTTCCCTCTTCACTTCATATGAGAAACACCTCATGGTAAGGAGGTGCCTTCCACCTAGTTACAAAAGCAAGTTGAAGGGCTGCCCTCATCATGTTCGAACCATCTTTTTCTTATAAAAGGGGAGCATGTTGTAATGCCCCGAACCCGGGTCAGTGCAGACCGGCACCCGACCCGAACCCGGTTCGCTACCGTAACAACCCGAATTTAGTTCAACAACCAAATCCGAGGTGTTACTGGCCCATATCAAAAACAACATCAATAACATACCAGACCAAAGAAATCAAAATCCAATCAATATATTAAACTATCAGAGTTGCGGAAACAAGTATGTGCGGAAGTGTAGTTCAAAATCCTCAACTAAGCATAAAGCTTGACCATCAGTCAGTAATATCAAAGTTTGGTAAAAATGAACTGGTTACTAGCTCCCTCTCATTTCTCTCATACATCAAATCCAAATAATTGATAATAAACCAATCAAAAATGCTAAGTCTATAACATCAATCCACCTCAGACAAGATCCGGATAATAATAGTAATCCTCCGGCAAATACTCGGCTACCTCTCCCTGGAAGTCTAAGAGATCCCCCTCACGCGTATCAGCTAAAAAATGGAATAGAAGTAGGGTGAGATACGAATATCTCAGTAGGTAACACATGCATGACTAAACAGTTAATATAAGCAAAGTAACATTTCATGCACAATTAAGCAACATCGATAAATCAGGCTCGCATAATCATTTATACCATTCATGAACACAAAACAGTTTGATAAACAGTTCTAGAAATGAATTTCAGCAAGTTTTAATATAAGAACCCAATAGTCAAATTAGTAACATAATCCACACATTGCCAGGATGTACTAAGCAGTCACATCCAACCAATATCACATTCACATGCATCCCGCACGTGCACAATAATAATAATAATATCAAGTGTTGTGTTTTCAGTGTCATTGTAGGACTCACAAAGATAGATAAACCTTTTGAGATGATTCTCAACCAATTGCTATACCACCGTGCGACTTAGGAGCGATGCTACTAATGATACTCAAGCCCCATGCAGCGCAGCTTAGACAAGAGCCGTAGTCACCGACTTATTGCACACGTACCCATCAGAGTTGGCATGTACCACCAGCATGCAGCACCAGAATCAATACATGGAGATGGTCGCTTATCCACATGTACAGGGAATCACCAGCGGCTCACCGGGGTGTCCCTCCAGACATAGGACCTTCCCAGACAAACTAACTTGCAAAGGAAGCGCGTCGCATATAAGAGTAACTCAACCCAAATGACATATCCCTCAGCTATCTAGCTACGACTATGGATCCATAACCAGCTATGCCCACTAGACTCCAAAATTCCCTAAAGTATCATAATTCTATAAGGGTTGGTGCCTAGCGGCATATAATGGTTATATCTGTACCTTTACTTCATTATTCAGTCATTTGAATTCTGGATTCTCTTTATAACGTCTTCTGATTTATAATGCCATTTAGAAGTGTTTAGATAATTAAATGGTAGTTAGGCTTTTCCAAAATCACATTTCTCATTTACCTTCAAAACTTGGCAACTAATGTCCTAAATATCTCCCTAATTTGTTTTTCTGTAAAACAGGGAATTAGATAGTTTATTTTATTCTTAAAAGACCTTAATTAATCATTAAAATTTTCTAAAAATAGTTTAGAGTTGAATTAGGTTCGAAATTATGAAAATCTGGAATTTCTGCTTAGAGCGCCTGGGATCGCTCAGGATCGCTCCGGGCGGTCTCCAGTCGGCGGTAGTGCAAATTCGAGTGCCAACGGTCCGTCGTCCCGCGGTCCACGGCGTCCTCAATTTTATAACCAGCGCCTAGGATCGCCGATGAGCGCCGAGTACAGTCGAGGTCGGCGGTCATACAAAATTGAGCAGAAACAGTTCTAAATCATGATTTTTCTCGTCTAAACTCATTCTAATGTATTTATAACATGCTTAGCTAACTAAATACAACATTACATATCATAGAAACATGCATTTGCGATTAAACAAGGGTAAATCCAATTTTAAAACCAAAACGATGTCACCTACCTCTATACGCTGATTTCTCCTTCTCTATTCTGAACAATGGCGAAACTCTTGCACTGAGAAACTCTCTGGACGATGAACGCACGCCCAGCCCTTCCTTCTTCTTCTTCTTCTTCTTCTCTTGGTCGTTCAAACAGGTTTCGTCGCTTGCGGCTCTTCAATACGAGCGACAATACAAGTATAAAATTTAGGTTTATTTTATACATATATATATACCCCCTGATCCTATGCATCTCCCATGCAACTCTTCTATACACCTTGCCCAATTAGAATACATACCTCGATATCTCACGATCAGACGGTCAGATCTGCGTCTAATTTTGGATCCCCGCTAAGTTGATCACCCCCTACAATATTAAAATGTTTCTATCAATCATAACTCTCGGTAATATTATTTACTAATTTAATTTATTATTTAAGGAAAATTCGGGGTTTTACACATGTTCCCCTCCTCCAATTTCTAATGTACCCCATTAAATCCGCCAAGTCCCTTCTTTATTATGTTTTTGCTATTTTGTGCTTCTTTATGATGATTTAATAGGTAAGTGGCCAAACAAGGCCTATATTTTTGTGTTGCACCTCTGTGGGCCCACATCAATTCCAAGCAACCCCAAAAACCCATAATAGACCTTGGATTTGACAGTCCAATTTGATCCACTGTGGGCCTTCCAATGGGGCCCACACCTGACTCACCTCACTAAAAGGGCTAAAAAGATAAAATCAATAATAAAGGGGACCTACACCTTCAGTGGTCCTCACTAGACCAAAAATAAGCATGTTGGCATAGGAAAAGGGTGAGACTAAGTTGACTCAGAACCAGGGAAACCCGAGGGACCCGTTCGTTGACGGGGCGGACCGGGGTGTTTTCGGACTTCCCTGGGACGTAACCGAGAACCTACCCGAATCTCTAAAAAGCCGCAGACCAATTCAAATTAGACTTGTATAGGCACCCTGGTGTCTGCCTGCACCCCATCAGGTAGTGGCGACTCCGATAACTCCACATTTAGTGCAGCGCCTCGAGGGACGTGCGCACAAATATGTCATGAATCCAAAACCATATAATTTCAAAGTAAAAACAATAATCAGTATTTACGTAATACAATCAGCACACCACACAATTTGTGACATCACAGGACTCGTGAAATAAGACATCTTCGAGAAGTTTAATAACCCGATTCCAAATGCCACTTCCCAACATATGTTGACCGAGATACACTACAGCATAGGGGAGTACCCACCCAGATGCAGGGATAAAGGTTGGCATGTACAACCACAACTTCCGACCGAGATACATGGATAAAGGAATATGATTGCAACGAGTTCCAACTTCTCACTGAGATACAGGGATAAAGGAAGAGGATTGCCGAGATACACGGACCAAAATGCATAAATGGACCACGGGGTTAACTAAACAAAGAAGACCCACTTCACTATCTAGCTAAACTATGGATCCATAACAAACTATGCCCACTAGACACAAGGCAATCAAATACTCAAACATGTTATTTTAGATACAAAAAACATCATCAATAATCCATAAGTCAACTCCAAGATACATGGAGGAAATCCAATGTAACGCCCTGAACCCGGGTCAGTGCAAACCGGCACTCAACCCGAACCCGGTTCGCTACTGTAATAACCCAAGTTCGGTTCAACAACCAAACTCGAGGTGTTACCACGAAGCTGGGGTCAGATATAAACTAAGATTCACAATAATTTTAAAAAACTAATTAATTATATCAGAGTTCTGGTGGGAAGTAATAAAATTCTTTATTCAATAATATCAATTCAGTTTACAATAACAGTTGTCTAATCAACATGTGATCAATAATAACATTTACAATTCTACCCATCAAATAAAACCCTATCTTCACAATCTCTCCAAGCAAACCTGAAAAATAGGGGAAAACGGAATGAGATTTACATCCCAGCAAGTAGCAGGTGCATGCAATTAGAAACAGTCCAATGTAAGCAAAAAGTCATGAGGTATGCGATTAATCAACGATAAAGCGAGAAATTTAAGTTATCCATGGCAATTCCAAATAAAGCGATAAAACAGTTAATCATGTATAAATACCAGCAATTTGATGTTAACGGGTAAAACCAACAAAAGAGATAAAACAAGTGCCATTGCAGGACTCACAAAGATGATAAGTATTTGTGATGACACTCGACTAAATGCTATACCATCGTACGACTTAGGGGCAGTGCTACTTAATAATACTCAAGCCCCATGCAGCGCAGATTAGACAAGAGCGGTAGTCACCAACTTATTGCGCACGAACTCAACAGAGTTGGCATGTACCACCAGCATGCAGCACCAGAATCAATACATGGAGATGGTTGCTTATCCACATGTACAGAGAATCACCAGCGGCTTACCGGGGTGTCCCTCTAGACATAGGACCTTCCCAGAGCAAACTAACTTGCAAGGGAAGCACGCTCGCATATAGGAGTAACTCAACCCAAACTAAATACCACTTAGCTAACCAGCCAAAACTATGGATCCATATATAGCTAAGCCCATTGACACAAACCACGATAAAACCACATACGGGAGGACACACTACTATAGGAGGCATACACACTTTTACCCGTAAAGGAATACACATCTCTACACAGAGGATTACCCATCTCTGCCATAAAAGCTAGTATCAACTCAACCACAGGAGCCATATCACTCAACCATAAAAGAAAAGCTAATAACATCATAGCACATACCAATCCATACCAAAATATTCAATTCCAAGAGAAAACCATGATTCAATCCTTAAAAATCCAAATAAAGCCTTTTTTGGAATAACATATGCAATTTCCCAATTATATTCAAAATAAAACTCATGTATCATAATTTCTATAAAAATCAGAGTTTATGAAATTCCAGAAACTAATATTTATATTTAAAGTACAAACTAGAAGTAATTTCAAGTCTTGCTTAGAGTTTTCCCTATTTAATCATTTTATTGTAATCCAAGTTCTCATATTGTTACCTAATATAGTATTTATTCCAATTTTCTGTATTTACAATTTCCAGCATACTCTACAGATCTAAAATCAAGTTTAGAAGATGCTTTTAATCTATAAATACAAGTTGGTATCATTCCCATTGTTGTTACCTTCAATTTAGTCCCTTTCATATTCTATCCTATCCTTAGGACCTTCAATTATTTGGTTATTTCCAAAATATAATTTTATAAATTTTTGTACTTTAATTAGGTCTTTATAAAGATGCTAGTATGCTTCACTTATTAGTAAAATTATTGGATATTTATTCGTGTTACAAAAATCACTAAAATCTACAAATTCTGCATAGAGCGCCTACCTCTACAGGGCTAGGCAGTCCTGGGCAATCCTAGGCGCTCGTGCAAATTTTAACAGAAATTTCCAGATTTACAAAGTTCGGATTTTTAGGCTTTTGCTATATGTTTCCTTGGTCTAAATTAATCTACTAAAATTCTAAAACATACCTAAAGCCCTCTAGACTAATTCTCATCAATTAAATACTATCCTACAATTATTTGTATGATCAGACCAAGTTTCCTTCATTATTTTAACAAAACCTTCAAGAATACGAATCACTAAAATATAAAAACTTTGATTCCATGTAAATACTGTTCCGACTAATCCATTCAAACCATCTTAAATCACAGAAAATGAAATCATGCAGTTTCTCCAGTTTTCAAGGGTTACTACTTGCCTTATACGCTAAAATCCATCTTCCTTTGGAGTCTCTAATTCTGGACCTGACTTTTGCTCCCAAACGCACCAAGCTAGACTTCTTCAATTCAAATCTCCACCGTTCACATTGTAGTTCCATTAGTCATGAACAAAACCTCCAAATTTAAAGGCAATCCACCGTACAGATTTTCCTCGATCGCGATTTGATGGAGACTGGTTGGACATCTCCAGCAACCTTCTTCTTCCTTTCTCTCCCTCTTTTCTCTCATTATAAAACCTACGAAAATTCTCTCGTCTCACCTTACTCTTCTACCAACCAAGGTATAATTAAAGTCTAATTCCTCCTAATTAATTCCTACTTTTTCTCCACCTTCTATTTTTCTACTAAAACAATACTAATCAATTCTCTTATTATCTAAACACTCTTTACAGCCTATTTTCGTGCATAATAATTACTTAAACTCTAAATATCATCTAAAACCTTATTATGTTACCTTTCCTCCAAATTAAGACTTGAAATCTCCTAATTACCCTTTTTCCTCTTTTATGCTCTAATTATCACTATTGTATTTTTAACTTGACTTAATAAATTATTTCCTTCTATTTTCTAATTCCAATTATTATTTAATGATTTATTTATTAATTACCCTTTTCTGAAAATTACCAAAATACCCTTTTTACCCTTTTAGGCTAATTTCCTTAAAATTCTTTCTTTATTTACAACTTACTACTTATTTGAATTACTTATCCTCTAGATCTTCACTTTTTATTTTAGCTAGGACTTAAACTCATTTTTCCTTTTATTTATTATTTATTTATTTATTATGTGAAAATTCGGAGTTTTACATCCAAGTCTCAAACCCAAGGTACATGAGGGAGAAATTCACCACTCTGAGGTATACGAAGAAAAATAATAACAATTTTGCTTTAACAATCATGAAAAAATCTTTAGGTAGGTTAAATACAAGTGTAGGAACCAATAAAATTAAAATAAGTTGAAAGGAAAACAATTTGGAACGATAAACCCAAATAAAAGTCATTTTAGTAGAACGTATCCAAATTCATTATAAAAATTTAAATAAATCAACGGCCATTGCAAACATTCTCAAAACACCTTAATCTTATTGGTAGATAAAAACAAAAATTCAAATAAATCAACAGCCATTTCAAACATTCTCAAAACATCTTAATTCAATAAAAACAATTTTATAATAAAAAAACTAGGTATATTTCAAAAATACCAAAAATTTTGTCATGGGCGCTTAAGCGCTATCGGGAGCTATATAGTAGGCACTCGAGAAGTGTTTAATTTTGTCATGGGCGCTTGAGCGCTATCGGGAGCTATCCGAGTTGCCTGAGCTGCAATAACCCCAGAAGCCCCCTCTACAGCGAGATCACTCAAGAAGGAAATAACCTCATCTGAAAGGGTTTGATTGATCCTCATGTTCCTAAGGCTGGCTAAAGCATCCTGGTGCTTCTGCCTCAAGGCTAGGACTTCAAGATAGCGAGCCTGCCTATGCTCCTCAAGTTGCCTTTCCATAGCAAGACGGCAGGATACCTGCTCAGCAAGTTGCCTCTCTGTATCAAGGCCCCGTATCCTAAGCTCCTGGGCCTCTCGTACCCAAATCTGCTGAAGGCATTTGTGAGAAGCTCTCTCAGACTCCAGGATGTCTTCATAGGTGGGAGCCAAAACTGCAGGAGGATCTTCGGGTACTGGAGCCTGACTCTGTATCTGCTCCCTGATCCAGAAGAAGTAATCCTTCACATAGGACTCTGAGAAAAAAAACAGAAAAAAAATAAAAAATAGAAAGAAAATAAAAAAGAAAGAAAATAAAAAAGAAAGAAAAGAAGAAAGAAGAAAAAAAGAAGAAGAAAGAAAACGAAAAAAAAGAAGAGAGAAAAAAAAAGAAGAAAGAAAGAAAAGAGAGAGAGAGAGAGAGAGAGAGCAAAAATGGACTGCAAATTCAGCTGTTTTCACAAAAGTCATATTTTTGCCTTAAAATCCACTCCACGGCCACGAGAGCTCAGTGGAATTTGGGACAACTTTGGGAAATGTGCTGGTCAAAAGGGAGATATCCACTCAATTTTTAACTTGGTTTGATAAAAATATTAGTTTTCAAAAAATCCTATTTTTGGGCTTAAAATCCACTTCATAGCCACGAGAGCTCAGTGGAATTTAAGAATTCTTGGAGAAATGCCCCCTTAAAGTTAGGGCTTTTTGGCAAATCTTCACCTAAAAATTATTTTTACAAAATTGAGTTGAACCAAGCAAATCAAGGTTAAGGGAGTGCAATTTGGGCTTGTCTAATCTTTGCAGCTCATTGCTTCGCAACTCCCGTAAAGAGGGGCAGTTGTAGACACCCCAAATTGCACTGTCAAAATGATCAATAATCATCAAAAATCATTATCTCCTTGAAGGACAGCACAGAATTTGAGAAAATGAATTTTTTCCTTGTATCCGGCAACTCAGGCCGGATACAAGTGTTTTTCTTCGTATCCAATGGAACATGCCGGATACAAGCAGACCTCAGTGTATCCGGCATCATAGGCCGGATACATTAAGGCACTTGTGTATCCGGCATGATATGTCGGATACATAAGTTTTGCTCAAAATTAGGGTTTTCCGAGAGATTTCACTTTTTATCATCATGTCCCTCATTAAATGAGGGGAAATCTCGGAAATAGCCTTAGGGTTAAGGTTGGTGGGCTATGGACATTATGTTGTGTCTACCATCTCACCAACCCTAACTCTAGCCTTTGCCTATAAATAGGAGGCCCCTCCTTAAGCAAATGGCCATTAACTCTCTTGCCAACAATTCTTGCCAAGAACTTTTGCCAAGAAGAGCTCCAAGAGAAGAGGGAAACCGCTGCGGAAGTGCTTCCAGAATCCAGGTAAGCCTCAAACCTCTTTTTAATTTTTGTTTTTACATTTCTAGATCTAAATCTCTTCTTCTACCTTTCTGTAGAATAAGGCCTTGATGTGTGTATGAAAACCCTTCCCCGGCTCAAAGTATCTCAAGACTCCCCCTAGCCGTAAAACGTGAAGGCGGGATCTAGGAGAAACGAGACTGGGGATTGATCCTAGTGCTAGAACCTCTTTTGAATAAGCCTTTTGAATCTATGTAAACCGTTCCATATTCAAAGTACCCCAAGATTATCTTGAAGAACCGTGTTTAACGGGGAGAGAGAACTAAGGGAAACGATAATGGAACGGAACCCTAGGTTGTTTTAGAACCCTGCATTTTTATTGATATAAATGCATGCTATAAGCCTTGTGATTCTATGGAAACCCTTTAGTTAGCACCTCATTTTTGCACCCCAAAAAATGAAGAAAAGGAAAATTTCAATTAAAAAGTCAAACCCTGAGGGGGCTAAAAATTGACTTTTGATTCAAGTAAATTTGGCCATCAAACTTCATCTCATTGAAAAGAGCATTTCGACACGGTTCCAACGCAACTGAATTTACTGGAATCGGAGTCCAGATGAGAAAGATATGAGCTGGTCAAACTTTTGGGGAGCAAAACGTTGACTTTTTGCTCGACCCCAATTCAGCTGCCAAACTTGATCCCAATGGATAGGTGGTTCCGAGCCGGTTCCAACGACACTAAGTTTGCTGAAATCGGACACCGGATAAAGAAGTTATGAGCAGTTGAAGTTTCAAAAAAACTGCCCATGTGGCAAAAAGGCAGCAAAAATGGAATAAACCAATACAATAAATAAAATAAATGTTTTTAATAATATTTTAATAAAGAGAATCTCGCTTTTTAATAAAATAATCAGAAAAATCGAATAAAAATCTTGCAAAAAACCAAATTGATTAAAGGTTTGAAATCCAAACATTTAAAAAACGTGCTGGACCGTATTTTCATTACGGGCAGGGCATGCCTATATTTCAAATACGGGCAAGATTCTGGAAGAAGACACGCGTCGCTGTACGGCGGGACACGCGTCCCGTACGGCTGATTCGCGAGATTTGCAAATGTGCGTTTTTCGCCCGTATTTGAATTACGGGCAAGGCACGCCCGTACTTCAAATACGGGCACGCCCCTTTTTGCCTATAAATAGAGAGGCCTCCCCCCCCCCCCCCCCCCCCAATTTCAACAAGTCTGAACCCCAAGGCCTCCACTCTCTCCCTCTCCTACAAACCACGGCCAACCCCTGTCCAAGTGCTGCCACCCCAATCCCAAACACCAAAATACCCAAAATGCCCTTGTAGGCCTAAAACTCTTCATTTCTTGCCTCCATGCATGAACTACCCTCCCCACCTCTTTCCATTTCGTCCTTATAAAATTTGGAGGACGCGGAAGCGCTGCCAAAATCTCTAGAGAGTCACTACATCACCAAATCAAAGGAGTACTAGTGTTGTAACTTTTATATCAACTTCTTTTTTTTAATATATATGAACCATTTCATTTAAATTCTCTTTTATTTTATTACTGTACTACTAACTCATTGGCTTCACTGTTTGTTGAAGAATTCCCATGCAAATGAGCATCTTCTTATGGGATAAGAAGGGGATGGAACCATAAAACTAACATAAAAAAAAAATAACATGTCTTATTTAATGGGTTGAATTTATAAGTGCTTCTTTAAACCCTCCTATGTAATCCCCTCCCCACTACCATTTCCCTTTCTTTTACTACATTATTGGAAGATGGCATGATCTAAAGAAAATGGGGCTTAGTCCCATTCTCAAGCACCAACAAAAGAGGACTTGAAGAGGGTGAAGGAAGCTAGTGTGCCATATTAGAAGGCACCAGAACTACCACAGAAGTTGCAGAAAGTTCCAAAGAGGCCACGGAACTGATCCCAAGCAGAATCGGCAGCAGAAATGAAAAACTAGCTCTGTCCGTAAACTCAGAGCGGTCTGGGCAGGACCGTATTTTCTTCACGGGCGAGTCAAACCGGACTTCGTTCACGGGCAAGGGTGGACCGTATAACAAATACGGGCCAATGTGAACATAATTTAAAAGACTAATTTATTTGGCCCGGTTGAACCTGATTCGACCTGAACCGGCTTGAACCAGTCCCTTAAGGAATTTGGGCTATCTTAAGCCCATCTTTGGACCCTGGGCCCACCAAGACCTCCTTTTGGCCCACATGAGTGGTCCACTTTTGACTGGCCTATACCAGGCCTGTTTTCAATAAACAGGCCTAGGCCTTTTGACCCTTGGCTAATGGGCCAAATCCAAGCCCACTAAGCCCATTGCATGTGTAAATAGTTTAAATAAATAACTAAATGGGTTACCCAATAACCCAACTGGGCCCCAAGCCCAATCATGGCAACCCGCGGGTCTTTCAACGGGACCCGGGTCCGACCCACTCCATTAAATAAAAAGATAAAATCAAACTAAAAGGGACCCACACCTCCAGAGGGACTCGACAGACCTAACAAGGCAGCATGCTGGTTTAGGAAAAGGGTGAAATTGACTCAAAAACCAGGGAGACCCGAGGGACCCGTCGAACCGATGGGGCGGGCTGGGGTGTCTTAGGGCTTCTCCGGATGTAACCGAGGACTTAGCCAGAACTCTGAAAAGCCGCAGACCAGAATAAGACCCGGATAGGGCAAACACCGTGTCTGCCTGCACCTCTCAGGCAGTGGCGACTCCGAAAGTCCCGAGGCACGCACCAAAAATGCGCCCCGTGTGCGATCTAGGCCAGGTTTAGGTGCGCACAGCTTGGCGATTCTGCTGGGGACACCCTCAACCCAGTCGGACCCTGGTTATCAAATGAGTCAACTTAGGTGGATATAAGCAGATTTAGGAAGTACTTCTTGTTCAACTTTAGTGGTTTATGGAATTTATGCAATTACATGATATTGGGGGATCCTGGCATAAGGACGAGATAATTGCCTAAGGAAAGTGGAATTTAAGCGGTTCCCTGTGACCCTCCACTTACCTGGGGATCCACCCAAACATTGTATTGCATACTGTTCTGTATTCTCACTATAAAAGCGACATTAAGGAACCCTTAATCAGCCCATTATCCGAGAATCACCCGAACAGACACAGCACTTGACCCCACTGCACATACAAGCACATCACTACACCGTGAATGAATTTTTTAATTGCATGGGGTGACATGCACGAGGGAGTCTGCATGGATGATCCAAACTGAATGCTGTCTGCACCATGTGAATGCTCTTCTTAACCAAAACCTAGATCTCTCTAGCAGCCACCCTTCTTCAATCGAGAAACTTACTTTTGGGATGGTATTAGCCCTACGCTCCCGTGGCTTGCCGGGGAAAGCAGGGTAAACCCATCTCTCCAGGTTTCTGGATTCTTCAAGCGCCATTGGTTTCTTGCCATGGTACGCGAAGGGTCTAGTACTTGGCTCAGACCCTTGAAGGCAGGTGCCTTGGGCTGGGTATCCTTCCCCACCTATTACTTCTGATAAACCCTGATGTGAGCATGAACATGAATGAACAAATAGGGGTAAAATCAATCTGGGGCATTAACCCCCGCCTTTGTTGGTCTTAACCTTAATTTAAGGAAATTAACTTGATTTAATCCGTGCATTCAAGTCGGTCTTGGTTCAGTTGAAAGCCGGCCAGATCAGACAGAAATGGGTCAGAATAGAGGCAGAAAAACCCTAGAGATAGGATTTCAGCCCACCTGTTGAGTAGCAAATTTGTACCCTCCTTTTGGGTTCTCAACAACCCTAAAGGTGATTCTCTTTCCAGATTTATTTTTGTAAATTTCGCCCTCGAAGGCAAGTTGTAAATATTGTTTTCAGTCCGACACTAGGGGCAGATGAAAGAGCAGATGAAAGGGCAGATGAAAGAAAAGGCCGGCTAAGACCTGAATGTGTTCTCCAAACATTTAAAGGACATAACCCTTAAGACCCCATAACTTGAGTGCTTGGATTTAACTCCTATGATTGATAATTGCATAAACTGCTTAGGCATTAATTTAATTTTTGCATATCTTGTTGCATGCCTTAGACTAATTTAGAGCTTTTGATGGAAAACCTTAAATTGACTTGGAATTTCAATCGGATAGTCGGCATGGCATCTTCATCCTCGGCTGAGAGAGTTCGCTTCCCTAGGATAGAGAAGTGTGCCTTTGATACCCCTTGGATCCGTTCTTGGACAAGGCAATTGCAAGGAGATGAACAAATTAAATGGGAACAGAAATACCACATGGGACAAACTCTGTCCCTGTTAAATGTGCCCATTAATTGGGACATGATTCAGGCAGCCTTGCCTTTCTGGGATCCCCGACTTTCCCTCTTTAGGTTTGGGACTAATGAGCTGACTCCCACAATTGAGGAATTCGAACTATTCCTCCGATTCCGTGACCATGGAGAACCAGCCAGGCCAAACCTTAAAGATAGCTACAAGAATGAAGCTTGTACTTTCTTTGGCCTACCCAGAGGAGAATTCCAGGCTTTAGGAGGTGACCAAGCATTCACGCGGGTCTCTAAAACCTTCCTTGCTGAAAAGATAAGGGATAAAAAGCAGGAAAGGCCCCGTGTTTGGTGGGACACCTTCACCCTCGTGGTTCTGTCACAGCTCTTCTTTCCTACTGGGGGAGACACCATTAATTTGGCCCTCATGGAAATTGTAGACCAACTCCAAGTGAAATTCCGAATTGCATCACTGATCCTTGCTCAGCTATATCATGCCTTGACCATGACCAAGACCAAGAACGGAACTAGGAGGTTTCAGGGATGCGCTCCTCTCCTACACATTTGGCTCCAAGATCACCTGATGGTTGCTGAACCTGTCAGCCCACGTTATGGGTACGTCCGTGACAATGTCACATTGATGGCCCGAAGAGAGATTAGACCAGACTTACCCTCCAGAGAGGACTGGTTTGACCACTTTCTCCAGCTGAAAGGAGAAACTGATATAAGATGGGGAGGCACATTTGACCAAACATATACTCCCGTCATAGCTTTCAGGAAAAGACATTGCCTAGCCTTGATAGGCCTGACTCATGCCATGCTATACTATCCGGTTCGAATTCTGAGATAGTTTGGGAAGTCTCAGGGAATACCAATCAAGGATGAGGCGGAAGGATTAACTGGCCCACTTACATGGGAATTGAAGAAAAAATTGGTGAAGGAATGGCAACACGTGCACATACTCCAAGAGGACATTTTCACTGCATCCGACGTTCGTAATTACGAACAATGGATTGCTCGAGAAACTGGCCTAGACAGCCCACCTCCTTTCCATATCGTCACCTTTGACGATATCCCAGTTCCGCCCCCTGACATATACAGGGATAGGGTGGCCGAACTGCGGGAATCTCATTCTCGAATCCACCGTGCATACGTGGATTCCGAGCGTAAAAACAAGCAGGCCAATGAGGCCCTTCAACAGCAGCTTGACACCATGCACAGACGCGCAAAAGAGGACCGACGTCTGCGGAATAAACTTCTGCGTGCCTTGAAAAGGCGAGACGTGTCCTCTCATTATGATGATGACCAACCTAGCTAGACTCTGGGTTTGTTTGTTTTGTTTAATCATGTAATTGCTTGTTCTAAATTTTGGCATTGTACTTCTTTTTCCATGAAGAATTTTGTGTTAGATTTAATAAAGTCAATTAAGACATCCCCCCAATTCCTTTTTCAAACAATCTGGCCCCAATCCTTCAACTTCAAAACTGTCAGGCGATCTGAATAAAGAACTCGCCAAAAAAAATTTTTTTTTAATCTTTGAACCCATGGGTTCTGAATAAAGAACACCCAATTCCTACCCAACTCTCAAATCTTCAGAGATTATCAATTCTAAATTTAAATCTTAAAACTTTAAGGGTTCTGAATAAAGAACATCCAATTTTCAAATTTTCAGAAATTATCAATTTCAAATTTAAATCTTTAAGGGTGCGGAATAAAGAACACCCAATTTAAAATTTTCAGGCGATCTGAGTAAAGAACTCGCCAAATTCTTTTAAATAAAGGGTTCTAAATAAAGAACACCCCATTCTTGCAATCAATTCTAAGACTTTTAGGCAATCTGAATAAAGAACTTGCCAAGAGAATCTTTAAACCCAAGGGGTTCTGAGTAAAGAACACCCCATCCTTATCAACTCTCAAACTTTCAAGTTTCAAGTTTAAGTCTTAAAACCCCAGGGTTCTGAATAAAGAACACCCAATCCCTTGAGCTCAGATCACACCTGTCTGATTTAAAAGATCACACGGTCAGCCTATGGGGCACTGATGCCACTGGTATTTAAACCAGAAAATTGGCAGAGGATCGTCCTGGCATAGCATACCCCGTTGTGTGGCACCAAGGTCAAGCAACTAAGCTAACGACTAAGGTACGCTCGGGTATCCCTAGCTGAAGTTTAGGGCACTGAAGCCACTGGTAATTAAACCAGAAAATTGGTGGAAGAACGTCCTGGCATAACCTTCCCCGTTGTGAGGTGTCAAAGTCAATGGTGATTAAACCAACGACTAGCTAAGACACGCCCGGGAACTACTAGCCGAAGTTAGGTGCTGAAACCATCAGAGATTAAACTGAAAATTGGTTAAGGTACACCTGGATGTTGCTGTTTAGCTCATCCCCTGCGGAGACTTAACATAGTCCAACCTCGTGATACTGAGCTCAAACCAACCTTTTAAACCGGGTTCCCTTTTCCAGCCGTTTGGCTAAAACAGACCAGTCTAAACCGGGTTCCCTTTCCCAGCCGTTTGGATAAAACAGACCAGTCTAAACTGGGTTCTCTTTCCCAGCCGCTTGGCTAAAACAGACCAATCTAAACTAGGTTCTCTTTCCCAGCCATTCGGCTAAAATAGATCAAGCTTAAGAGTTCCCATCATTTTCAAAATAATTCAAACATATTGATCCTTGATCCTTCTTTACAGTTAGAATATATCAATAATCATGCATATAAGTTGCACTAATATCCGCTGGTTGCCCTTCCCAAGTACCAAAATTGCTTCTCAAAGCCCTTACCTGTTAAGATCCAGAAGAAGACTTGAGATGGAGCAGCCAAGGGAACAGACCTCGTCAGAACAGGACCAGGCAGAGTCCAGCCAGACACAGACAGTGATTGATCTCCAACAGAGGATTGACAGTATGGGGACTATTATTCAAGAGTTAATGGCAGAATTAAGAGAACTCAGAATGACTCCCCCAGCTGCACCAGTGACCCTGCAGCAACCAATTGCTCCACCCCAGATGGATGCTCTACCACCATACCCTGTGTACCCGGCACCGTTGGTACCACCTCCACCTCCGCAAGCTGTGCCTCTCCCACAAACTATTGCACCTGCCCAACTGGGGCAAGAAGAGGAAGATTGGTATAGAACATAGCAGGCCCAATTTGATGAAAAGATGGCAGCCACTAAGGTAGAGTTAGATGCTTTGCGTGAAGAGCTGAAAAGCCTACGACCCAGTGCGGTCCCCATGGAGGCTACTTTAGACAGCCTCTGCTTCTTCTCCGATGTTCAACTTCCACCGAAATTCAAATGCCCTGACTTGCATCAGTTTGATGGCACCGGGTGCCCGTTAAACCACCTAAGGTCATACTCTGGGGATATGTGTCAATATGCCAAAGATGATAAAATTATGATACAGTTCTTTCAGAGATCGCTAACAGGAGCAGCATACACTTGGTTTTTGGGTCTGGATAAAACCAAGATCAAGACTTGGAATGATTTGGCCGCAGCATTCATTCAGCAGTACCGTTTGAACAGTCAGATTGTGCAAACTAGGGCTGAACTGCAAAGGTTGACAAAGAAGAATCAGGAATCTGTACGAGAATATGCCAAGAGATGGAAAGAATTGGCGACCCTAGTCCAACCCCCACTACTTGAACAGGAGATGACCTCTTTGTTCATTGCATCACTTGGACAGCCATTTTTCTCCTTGCTATTGGGACAGAGTACTTCCAACTTCAATGACTTGATTCTGACAGCAGACATGATTGAAGATGCTGTAAGGGCTGGAAAGATAGATGGTAGTGGTCAGGGCCCTACACAGAGGAGGCCTGCAACCGGACAGAGTGGTAGAAATCAGGGGCAAGAGCCTAGGAAGCAGGAAACTCAGGCAGTTAATTATGTACAGCCAGCACAGCCCTATCACATTGCCCAGAGGAATGAAAGTCAGGGGCAGCCTTTGAGGAGGACGAGAGAGGAAGCAGAGGCAAGGATGAAGAGGGTGTTTACCCCGCTGCCTTATGCACCTGCAGAACTATTGTCTACACTGCTGAAGAAGGGGTACCTTCAAATCAAGCCTCCCAACCCCAGAATGATCAACTCATGAAATTATAATGCAGCAGAAAGATGCGAGTATCATTCTGGAGCTTCCGGGCATTCAACAAATCGATGCTGGGATTTGAGGCATGACATACAGGATCTAATAGACAGTAAGAAGATCTCTGTAGATCCCCCAGCACCAGCAGCACCTACTCCTCCTATTGGTACAACTACTAACCCTCTCCTAGACCATAATAAGGCTTCTGGCAGCCGAACAGTACATCAGATCATCAGTGATCAAGGCAGTGAACTACAGGTTGACCCGTCCTTACTGATTGGACAACTGGGGCAAGTTGTTAGGATTCATCTCCAAGAAGGGGCAATTTATCAACAGATACATGTCATTAATGAAGAGGAGAATGAAGAAACCTTCATGGGGTTCCCTCTGGTGCATTTCAACTTTCCCGAACCAGAGCCTTTCTATCCTCCACCTGTTCCAGACTCACCCCCATTAAACATCTTCGACATGATGAACAACCCATTCAACGAGCCTGTGGACTTCCTACTGGAACCACCCACTCTCAACTTACACCAACTTCACCTTGACCCAACCTACTCCGCTGTGCCTCCACCTTACCAATTCCTACCCATATACCATGATTCTACCATCACTTCCACTGAAAGAGAAGTCGATCGGATCACACGTTCTGGTCGATACATAAACCCTAACCCTCCACCTGCACCAGAGGGAGGGACTAGTGAAGAAAGAACAAGGAAAGAAAAAGGGAAGGATGTGGTTACTGAATCGCCACAGACTCATAAGAAGAAAGGGAAGGCCCCAGAAGAAGAGATTGAAAAACTCTACTATAGCGTCTTCACTCCGGAGTATGATCTAGTGCAGCAGTTGAATAAGACACCAGCCCAGATATCCATTATGCGTCTCTTATTGGATTCAGACAAACATAAAGACGTACTTATGAAAATACTGGGTGATACTCATGTGCCTGACGACATCAGCCCTGAGCAGCTGGAGACAGTAATGTCTATAATTGCCACGCCAGAAGCAATATCTTTTTCCTCAGCAGACTTGCCCCCTGAAGGTCAAAATCACACAGAGCCTCTGTTTATCACTGTAAGGTGTTCCGACTTAATAGTGAGACGGGTCATGATAGATAACGGGTCAGCTCTGAATATTTGCCCAGTCAGGACCTTCCACAGTCTGCAGCTGAATGCTGATTTGATCAAACCCAGCTCCAATAATGTCCGCGGGTTTGACAATGCCAAGAAGGATTCCCTTGGGGAAGTTACTCTAGAAGTTACAATTGCTGAAAGGGCCTTCTTCATCACCTTTGAGTTGATGGACATCAATGCCTCCTTTAATTTGCTGATTGGAAGACCTTGGTTACATCAAGCAGGGGCAGTCCCGTCCACCTTACATCGAATGATCCGATTTATCTCGGGAAATCAATTGATCACGGTTCATGCAGAAAATCACAAAGAATTTGAACAAGGAGGGGTACCTGTGATTGATTATGAGCTGCCTACTTCCCTGAACTTCCAAGCCATTGAAATGGTGCAAGTAAACCGCATTCTTACTCCTTTGCAATCAGACCTGTCTCGCAGAAGGAAAAGAAAGAGCATGTTCGGTACTGCTGAATGCGCCGACTGGGGCCTCCGAGTAGGAGATGGTTTGGGCAAATACAAGCAAGGCATCAAGTCTGCAATCCAGCCATGTGACAAATCTGTGGGCTTTGGATTGGGGTTTGTTCCTGAACCTGAAGACTATGCCAGGCTATTTGGCATGAAAGCTGAACGAAAGAGGGCACGAGCAGAAGGAAGGGACCCACACTGGCCCATCTGTGTACATGGCCAGTTATACCATCATTTTACCAATATGGAGAGGGAAGCCGCACAGGCCATTCAGAACATAATCCCCCAGGGATGGGGCGATGAATTCAATGATTCAGCCGAGCAAGCGGAAGCTAATTATCTGCAAAGGTTATGGGATGAACCTCCCTTGCCCCAAGAGACAGTTACAGAAGAGAACTCAGAAGCTCTCAGTGGGTTGATGGAAGAACTGTCTGCTCTATTCTCTTGGCAGTCAGTTGACACCGAAAAACCAGCTATCCCAGAAGAGGCGTTTACCTACCCATCAGATGAGTTCGAGGCACCGCCAACTGAGGCTGAAGAAGAAGAGCCAGCTCAGTACATCTACATGATGGAAAGCCAGGATAGTTCAGGAGAACCCACTCCAAGGCAAAGGTCTCCCCCACCTCCCATCTGCATTATACACCCAAATACCATGGATGGTCTGGGTCAGATGTTCCAGAATATGCCCCAAGTACTGGGACTACCTACTGAGCTGGATTATCATGAAACTTATGGTAACTGGGCACCTGACGAACATTCTTCCAGCAGGAGGGATGAATCATCAGGAAAATCTGTAACCAAGGCATTGCCTAAGGTGGAACCACCCAACGAAGTCACTGTTCGGGTACCAGGGACTGTCATCCGCCGCGGGGTATGGATCAGTGTTTCATCAGAAGATTCAAGTCAGAATCAACCAAAGAAGGGCACAGTTAATGATCCCATCTGCATCTCCTCTGACAGCAGCATCAGCATGATACAAACCGGGAAGGTGAATGCGGTGACCGCTGTAACCAAGGACAAGCACGCATTGCAGAACTGGAGTTCGACGCCACTTGACACTCGCAAAGCCGAACTACTACAGGGAGTTTCTTCCACTTCTGAAATTCCCCCTGTAGATATTGCTGCACTTTTTAATAAATGCGTGAAGTCTTTTGATTACTTTTCTGCTTCTGTGAATAATTCTGCAAATAAGCAAACCCAAAATTGCAACCTTAGTATCAATCTCGACGCACACCCGAAAAATTCGGAGCACGAAATAGATAATCAGGCTGCCAAAATTAAACAAAAACAAAAAGGTCAAAAAGAACAAAAAGAAATCCATAGTGTCGAGCAGGAATCAGATAGCGACACTTACTCATCACAACTCGATGATTCAGAAACTATCCCCAATGATTCTTTTGAACTTGAGGACAATGATGAACCATGGGAGACCCCACCTGAAATCCAATTTGCCTTGGACAGACATGAAAAGGGTCTCCAGGCTAACATTGAGGAAACTGAACCTATCAACATAGGTGAAACAGCACAACCAAGGATTCTTCAAGTTGGTAAAAAGCTGACATTATTACAGAAAACACAGATAACTGATTTTCTAAAATCCTACACTGATGTGTTTGCATGGTCATACGAAGATATGCCGGGGTTAGACACGGATTTAGTTGTGCATTGGTTACCTATAAAGTCTGAGGCCACACCAGTGAAGCAAAAGCTCAGACGCATGAAACCAGAATGGGCCCTGAAGATCAAAGAAGAGGTCACCAAGCAGTTAAAAGCTGGGTTCTTGAAAGTTACAGATTACCCAGAATGGTTAGCAAACATTGTGCCAGTCCCCAAGAAAGATGGAAGGGTCAGGATGTGTGTTGACTACAGGGATCTGAACAAGGCAAGCCCGAAAGATGACTTTCCATTGCCACACATTGATGTATTGGTTGATAATACTGAAACTCATTCCATGTTCTTCTTTATGGATGGATTCTCTGGGTACAATCAAATAAGGATGGCGCCTGAAGACATGGAAAAGACATCCTTCATCACGCACTGGGGCACATATTGCTACAAAGTAATGCCATTTGGGTTGAAGAATGCAGGCGCCACTTACCAGCGGGCAATGACTTTGTTATTCCACGATCTGATGCACAAGGAAATGGAAGTATACGTGGATGACATGATTGCAAAATCAAAAGAAGAGGAAAGTCATTTGGTGAACCTTGGAAAGGTGTTTGACAGACTCAGGGAATGCAAGCTCAGGCTGAACCCGAATAAGTGTGTATTCGGCGTTACCTCAGGAAAGCTGCTCAGATTCATCGTTGGAAAACGAGGAATTGAAGTTGACCCAGTCAAAGTAAAGGCCATATTGGAGATGCCTCCCCCATCCACAGAGAAAGAAGTAAGAGGTTTCCTTGGCAGATTACAGTACATCAGTCGGTTCATAGCACAGATGACTCCTGTGTGCGAACCAATATTCAAATTACTAAAGAAGGATAACCCAGTGGTATGGAATGAGGATTGCCAAAAGCGTTTGACAAAATCAAGGCCTATTTGATGAGCCCGCCAACTTTGGTTCCCCCTGTACCAGGACGACCTCTAATCATGTACTTATCAGTCACAGAAACAGCGGTCGGATGTGTCCTAGGGTAGCACGATGATACAGGAAGAAAGGAACAAGCAATTTATTATCTGAGCAAGAAGTTTACCAATTATGAAGTAAGATACACATTTCTTGAGAAGACCTGTGGCGCATTGGTATGGGCAGCTCAGAAGCTCCGGCATTATCTGCTCAGTCATACTGTCCTTTTGATCTCAGATACGGATCCCCTGAAATACATTTTTGAAAAGCCAATCTCCACTGGAAGGATAGCCAAGTGGCAGGTTATCTTATCTTAGTATGACATTGTCTACACCACAAGAAAGGCAATAAAGGGACAGGCAGTAGCAGATCACTTAGCAGAATACCCTGTGCTCGACTATCAACCACTCCTCACCGGACTGCCAGATGATGAAATAATGTATGTCGAGTCAGTAGAAAAGGGAACCGGATGGCAAATGTTCTTTGATGGGGCCGTCAACATCAATGGGAAAGGGATTGGAGCAGTAATCATTTCCCCAGAAGGAGTCCATCATCCAATAGCAGCAAAACTCTTGTTCGATTGCACTAACAACATGGCAGAATACGAAGCATGTGTGTTAGGCTTGCGAGCCACAATTAAAATGAATATTCAAGAGTTGAAGGTCTATGGTGATTCCTGTCTAATCATCTACCAAATAATGGGGGATTGGAGGACTAAGTACCCAAAATTGGTGTCATATCAAGAACTGATTAAGGAATTGGAAGGACAGTTCAAAAGCGTGACATTTGATTATATGCCACGAGACAGGAATCAGTTTGCAGATGCCCTGGCAACACTGGCATCTATGGCAACCATCACTGATGATACTTGGGTACAACCATTGGAGATAGAAGTGTGGCATTCTCCTGTCTACTGTTTTAATGTTGAGAAGAGCACGCCAAAAGGGGAACCCTGGTATGCAGACATAATGAGGTACCTGAGAAACAGGGCTTTGCCAGAGAATGCCACAGCATCTGAGAGGTGCACGATTCAGAAATTGGCAGGACAGTTCTTCCTCAGTGGAGGCAAGCTATACAAGAAGTCCTATAATGATTCACTGCTGCTATGTGTAATAGAAGAAGAGGCACAATAGCTGGTTGATGAAGTCCATGGGGGACAATGTGGCGCATATATGAACGGGCATATGCTAGTAAGAAAAATCTTGAGAATGGGTTATTACTGGTTGACTATGGAACACGATTGCCACATCCACGTAAGGAAATGCCGGTTATGCCAAGTTTATGCTGATAACATTCATGCACCGCCCAACACTTTGTACTCAATGACTTGGCCCTTCGCCATCTGGGGAATTGATATGATTGGAGAAATCCATCCGAAGGCATCAAATGGGCATTGATTCATCTTGGTTGCAATAGACTATTTTACCAAGTGGGTAGAGGCCGTGTCCTTTGCAGATGTTAAAGGGTCCTGCCCCTTTTTGCTGGAGTCACTTTGCGGATGAACGGCAAAGAGAAAAAAAAGAAACTCGTTTTTGCGCCTAGCATTTCTGTCGACATGGTCGACGAGCTTAGTCCTTTGAAGTCTTTATGAAGAAAGGGAAGTGTCCAAATGATGTGGAGTCGCTTCCAAGCTTCGGAGTTTCCTTACCCTTTGCTTTTCGGGTTTTTGCGGGGCAACTCTTTAGCATTTAGTTTATGTTTGAAAGAGATTAGATTGGACTTGAGCTCGCCAACCTGTTTCGGCGTTGATGCCAGGCACTTGACAATATTCTTCTTTTCTTGTTTGTTCCATTAAAGCTTTTAAGTGTCTTTAAAATTTTTTTTTTAACTGTTCGGCTAGGAGATGATTTGGGAAGTGGAGAGAGTGATAGGACGGAGAGAAGAGAAGAGGAGGAGGTGCTGCTGCCGGTGAGGAGGTGCTCTCAGCGCTGTCCAGTGCTTCTAGGAGGTTCTCACACCTGCTCTACTCTAATTACAAAAGTGTGAAATCAAAAATTACAAAAAGGGCCATCTTGCCCGATGGTTCGTCATTTTGCCTTCTTCTTCATGTCTTGATTCTCTATCATTTCCAGGAATGGGGACAACTTGTTCGGCTTTGTGGAGACACTTTGCTCTGGGGACTCCGTGTCCTTCAGCGTTGGGAGATGCTTTACTCCATGAGGACACCTTCCTGTGCCAATTAGATGTGGGAGGTGCCTTGCTCTTTAGGGATTTCAAAAGTGGGAGTCGCCTTGTTCGTTAGTATTTCAAGTGGTGGGAGACGCCTTGCTCCTGAGGGACACATTTCCGTGTCATTCAAATGGTGGGAGACGTCTTGCTCCTTACGGACATATTTCCGTGTGATTCGAATGGTCGGAGTCGCCTTGCTCCAGGGAAGCTTTGCTCTTTTAGTTTTGAGAGACACTTTGCTCTTGGTGGTTGGGAGTCGCCTTGCTCCATTAGTTTCGGAGTCGCCTTGCTCTTGGTGGTTGGGAGTTGCCTTGCTCTTGGTGGTTGGGAGTTGCCTTGCTCCATTTAGTGTTGGAGTCACCTTGCTCCAAGGACGCCTTGCCCTTTCAGTTTTGAGAGACACTTTGCTCTCTGTGGTTGGGAGACACCTTGCTCCATTAGTTTTGGAGTCGCCTTGCTCCAGGGACGCCTTGCCCTTTCAGTCTTGAGAGACGCCTTGCTCTCTGTGGTTGGGAGATACCTTGCTCCATTAGTGGTTGGGAGTCGCCTTGCTCCATTAGTTTTGGAGTCGCCTTGCTCTAGGGACACCTTGCCCTTTCAGTCTTGAGAGACGCCTTGCTCTCTGTGGTTGGGAGACACCTTGCTCCATTTGTGGTTGGGAGTCGCCTTGCTCCATTAGTTTTGGAGTCGCCTTGCTCCAGGGACGCCTTGCCCTTTCAGTCTTGAGAGACGCCTTGCTCTCTGTGGTTGGGAGACACCTTGCTCCTGCTGCCTTTAATTCTTGGAGCACCTTGCTCCATTAGGGTTGGGAGGCTTCTTGCTCCATCTGTCTTCAAATTTTGGAGGCTTCTTGCTCCATTAGGGTTGGGAGGCACCTTGCTCCTTAATTCTTCACTCTTGGAGGCTTTTTGCTCCATTCTGTCTTTAAATTTTGGAGGCTTCTTGCTCTGTTAGGGTTGGGAGGCACCTTGCTCCTTAATTCTTCAATTCTTGGAGGCTCTTTGCTCCATTCTGTCTTTGTCCATTACTTATTCTGACTTGGTTATTTCTTTTTCTTTCTTGATTGCATTCAAAGTTGCCTTCACCAATCTCTGACTCATTCGCCAGTGGCTTTGGCTTCACAAACTTGGTCAACCGATGTGTGAATACACTGTGATGACTCTTTCTGCGCCCCGTGTGAGAATACATGGTGGCGATTCTTTTCTCCATCCAACGTGTGAGATACGCTGTGATGCCTTTGGCTGTCTATTTCAGGTCTTGGTTGGTACCTGGAAAAATTCATGTGGAATTCAGTCAATTGGAATTTATTTATCAAAATTATATGCAAGCTCAAGCAATTTTTTCTTTGATTAAAATCTCCTGGGAATTCCTAAAGTGTTCGGATTTTTCCCCCTCAGGTGGGTCCATTGGCAGAACCAGTAATCTTTGGGTCAGTTACCTGACACTCTCATTTAGACTTAGGAAGTTATGCCTCCCGGCACTCCCTGTAAGGGTTTCAACATTTTTTTTTGCCTTAAAATAGCATGCCCCATGTAGGGACGAAGGGGAATGTTTAGGTTCAGGGGGTTTCTTTGGCATTGCCTCGCCCTGGCTTTTCCTTGATCTCTCTCTTTTTCTTTTTCCCACCCTTGGTTAGGGGTTGTGGAATGTTTTTCTCATCGGCTCCCTCATTCGAGTTTGGTGCCTTACCCCAGTCCGAGGGCTCTGTCAATTTCCACGGATCATGATCCAATGATCAGAGAGGACTTATTAGTAGGACGAAATGTAGGCTTTGGTTCCAGTGTTTAGAAATGAAGGATAAACAAGCTCAAACCCTATATAGCTTCACTCTATGGGTAACCATTATGTCTAGCCAAAGTTCTTTTCTATCTTTTTTTTGTTCTGTCATTGCCAGTTTGTCCAATATTCAATGTTACATTCTCTGTAATCAGAAAGGGCTTCACAGTAGGACGAAATGTAGGCTGGGTTCAAGGGTCTACAAGAAATGATATGAAGGCTCAAAATTGATGACTGGGGTAAGAGCCATGTCCTGTCCACCCTTTTTTGTTAGGGCTTGCTTCACCTTTGTTCCTGCAACTTTACACTCAACTTTGATTAGCTTCTTCTCCTTTTTCCATCTTTGTTCTTTGCTTTCTTTCCCTTCTTTCTTGGGTCTTTTGCCCCAATTCTTGATTCTTGCTCTCGGAGTTTGCCCCGGCTTTTGTTTTTTTTTTTTCTTTCGAGGGATTGCCCCAGTTCTTTCTTTGAATTCTTGCTTTCTGGGTTCTCCCCATTCCTCCTTTCTGTCCCCTTTGTTCTTAGGGTACTTTTCGCTTTGCCCTATCGTCACCTTCATCCTCTTTGCCTCTCCAATTGCACGAAGCTTCATGCCCCAGTTTTGAAGACAAGACATGGTAGGGTTAATGAAGGAATTTTTAGGCTCAAAGTGTTTTGCAAGGGTTTCATCTTGTGTCAGATGATTTTTTTGGAGAAGATCAAGGATGTCCTTCCATCCTTTCACAAAGAATGTAACACTTAATGATTTTTGCACGATTAACTGGTTCAAGAACCATTTTCTTCTTTGTTCATTTTGTTTTTTTTTTTTTTTTTGCTTTTTGGCTGTACCCCAGTTTGAGGTGGCTAGACATAACGTGGGTTAGAAATGAGACGATCAAGCTCAACACATTTAACTAGTGGAATTTATTTGAATCATCTTAGCCAAGAAATGGCCTCTCATCATTTCATCGAGATCATTGATCCTGGATCATGTTAGTGACCTTAGACTGGTATGGGGCACCTTGCCCTTTCTTTTTTCCTCTCATATCACAACTTGCCCCTTGTGTTTGGCATGGAAGGGTTCAAATGTGGTGCTGGCGGGGGATCCCTTGGCTATGTCGAGACCCGCACAGTTTGTGCTGTTTGGCACATTCCATTTGTCAAATTTGATTGCTTAGGTTTGGCCCGAGATCACCGTCATGCCTTGGTGTGGTCCAACACTCTAGTGATTTCCCAAAAGATTTCATCAGTTTGCAAAATAAACATATCATCAAGTTCTGAATTCAAAAGAAAAGAAAAGATAAACAAAACAGAGCGGCAAGCTATGCAAGGAATGGCTGACATAGATCGGCGTTCTTGGAATTCAGTTGCATGCCCTGGGAGGAAGCCTTTAAGTGCTTTCCTTGTTATCATCTTCTCCCTCTTGCGGGAAAATGGCTGGGTCAGATATCTGCATCTGTGCCAACTTGTCAGAGATGTCCCGTTCTTTGATGGACCTTGGCATCTCGAGTATTTCCTTCAAGAATCCTTGATCAATCAGATCTTGAATGTCGTGCCGCAGATCCCAACACCGGCTTGTGTGGTGCCCTGGAGCACAAGAATGGTACTCACACCGTTCTGCGGCGTTGTAGCTTCTGGCATTAACCAACCGAGGGTTCGGGGGCTTAATCTGCACATACCCCTCCTTCAACAGCGTCGGTAGTAACTCTACCGGTGCACATGGTAGTGGGGTAAAGGCCCTCCTCATTCTAGCCTCTATTTCTTCTTTTGTTCTCCTTGGGGGACCCTTCGAATGATCCATCAGTTTGTCATGCTGCCCCTTGCCGCGGTAGACATTCAGCTTCTTTGTGAGGTGGAGACCATCTGCCGCGACGGCTTTTCCTTTCTCCCTCTGCATCCGACCATTTGCAAATGTGGGCGGAAGGCTCACTTCTTGTCTGTTCCGGGGCCTCTTTCCCTTCATGCTTTCAATTTCTCCTTCAAGAGCCTTCACTCAGGAACGCAGCTCGAAATTTTCTTCTCCTAATGCTTCCAAGCATTTGTCCATCGTTTCTTCCTTGATTGTTATTGTCCGTAGTAGGCTCTGTAGAGAGGCTACTATGGTGGTTATTTGCTGGGTTACATCATGATTTGTCCCTGGGGTACGGTCCATGCTGGTTGTTAATGGAGTTCCTGGTAGGAGAAACAGACATTAGGAAGCAGAATACATGATAAGATGCATGGAAATGATGATTTTTCTTCTTCTTTTTTTTTTGGTTTTTTTTTCTTCTCTCTCTTTTTTTTTAATCCGACGGAGGATCGATTTTGAGTTCCCCAGCTTCTAGAAGATCTTGGACTGCATGACGAAGGCCCCAACATCCATCAGTATCATGGCCTTGTACGCCCATGTGGTACTCACAGCTCTTGTTTGGATCATAGTCCTTCATTTTCGACACCTTAGGATTCGGTGTTGCCAATTGCAGGTGTCCCTCTCTCAGGAGTGTTGGTAACAATTCAGCCAGCGTGTACGGAAGTGGAGTGAACTCCTGATTCTTTCTTTCCTCTTTGGTGAGACGACCCCTGAGGCGAGACAGAGCATTGTGGGTGGAGTGGAAGCTCACGCTTCTTGAGGAAGGGATGTGAAATGGCGCAGAAGGTTGTACATGGTTGACTGCACTTGCGTTGTCGTCGTTCTCTTGCCTCATGCTACTTGGGATTGTTCCATGCAACAAACTCGTCATGGGGCCTCCGAGCTTCTCCATTTTAATCGCATCTTCAATTCTTTCTGCTGCCATGATTAGGTCAGTGAAGCTTTTAGTGCACTGTCCCAATAACATTGTGAAGTATGGTTGCCCCAACGAGGATATGAACAGGGGAGTCCACTCTTGTTCGAGAAGAGGGGGTTGCACCACGTTTGCCAGTTCCATCCACCTCTTAGCATAGTCTCTCACAGATTTGCAGTTTCTCTTTGACAGTCTCTGCAATTCAGTCCTGGTCCGAACCCCTTGGCTATTTAAGTGGTACCGCTGAATGAACACGGCGGCGAGGTCATTCCATGCCTTAACCTTCTGCTTATCCAGACTTAAGAACCAAGCGTATGCTGCCCCAGTTAGAGATCTTTGGAAGAATTGAACCATAATCTTCTCGTCCTTCGCATATTGGCACATGTCGCCAACATAGGATTGCAAGTGGTTCAATGGACAGCCTGTGCCGTCGAACTGGTGCAGTTCAGGGCATCTGAACTTGGCTGGGAACTGGATATCCGAGAAGAAGCAAAGACTTTCTAGCGTAGCCTTGTTCCGAACAGTGCTTGGTTGAAGCTGCTTCAAAAGGTCCTCACGTATGGCGGCCATCTGTGCCCTGCTATCTTCCTTTATTGCCGTCAGCTGCAGCATGTGATCCTCTTTGATTGCTGCCAATCTTTCCTCCAACCGGGCTTCCCGTGCCTTATTCCAGTCTAGCTCTTCCTGTCTCAGTTGGATAGGCACAAACGGCTCTTGCTATGGAGGAGGGATAGGAACTGGAGCGTCTTGTGGCGGCGGATGCCCTGCCCTGGGTGCTGGCTGAGGTGGTTGCCCCTGTGGGATTTCTGGCATTTGAATCCCTGTGGCATGCATCACAGCTGCCTGTGGGCTTGGATCCGTTATGGCCGGCTGTTCTTTGGCCCTTTGCTGTGATGATGATGGAATTGGGGCCTCGGCGGGATTCATTGCAGTCCTCTCTCACTGTGAAGGCCAAGTTACGAATGGTGCTCTAAATGTGAATTATCTAAATTGTACCTGGTTAAGAGAAATTTTGATCAGTTCCTTCCTTAATTATGAATGAAGTGTCGTGTGTGACGAGATCATTACACTGAGCGGTGATTTTGTGCCGTGCTTGGCGAAAACAAATACGATGCGGCTCATGCATAAAAACCATGACTTGACAAAACAATATTGTGAAGAAAGTGTGACAATGCACCGGTTGATCGGAGAACCCCTAGGATGTAAAGTTTAAACCTTGTAATATGGTCTTTCAGAGATCTGAAGCTCTGGAGACCCTGCCGTACTTGGCAGTTTTCAAAAAGCGTGCAACATGTGCTTTATGCGTGGAAATCCTTGAGAAAAAGTTGCGAGGACTAAACCTCAAACTTCATGTCTTGATCAACAGCGATTGTAAAATCCTTTAAAATCATGCAATGGCAAATGAATTATAAAGATCAGAAAATGCATTTTGGACAGCCCGCATCATGCCATGCCAGGCATGGAGAATGTGCGCCAAAAGTGATTTAATTTTTGTCTATATGGCTAGCCCAATATGCCACAGATGACGGTTTATTGTGCGTCACCAGAGACGGTGTTTATGTCATGGGAGACAATTCAATGTAGGCCTGGAGGCCACTTTATTGTATGCTTTGAAAAAGCAACTTTGATGTGTGCCTTGGGAGGCGGCTTGATGTACGCCCAAAGGCGATTTGATGTACGCCCAAAGGCGACTTTGGTTTAGGAAATTCTTTTGTGCACTTTTGAAAGCGGTTTGGCCAAAAACATTTGTGCAAATGATCTCGAAGTGCGTGCACTTAATATATAAACAGGCATGTACATAAGCAAAACGTACTCAAATCCTATTAACATCTAGCAAATCTATGTTATTAAACAATCATAAAAAACACCCAAAAGTGTGTGCACAGTCCTAAAAATGGTTGGTGCCTATCAAGGCACGACTCCTAGACATACTTGTGTAAGGAAGCTGTAAGCACCTCATTTTTGCGCTCCTGGAAGTGCCGGAAATGCAAAACCCTGCTAAAAAGTCAAACCCTGAAGCGTTGAAAGTTGACCTTTCGATCAAAAGAAATCTGGCTACCTTGCTCTATACCATTGGATAGAGGACTTCGATACGATTCCAACGCAATTGAGTTTGCTCAAATCGGAGTCCGGATGAAGGTTCTGCGGGCAGTCAAACATAAGGGAGAGCCGAGAGTTGACTTTTCCTCGATTTCCGTGCCAAGTACTTTGCTCTATACCATTGGATAGAGGACTTCAATATGATTCCAACGCAATTGAGTTTGCTCAAATCGGAGTCCGGATGAAGGTTTTGCGTGCAGTCAAACTTAAGGGAGAGCCGAGAGTTGACTTTTCCTCGATTTCCGTGCCAAGTACCTTGCTCTATACCATTGGATAGAGGACTTCGATATGATTACAACGCAATTGAGTTTGCTCAAATCGGAGTCCGGATGAAAAAGATATGAACAGTCAAAGCTAGGGGCATTTCTGGATTTTTGGCAATGCCACATAGGATGCCACGTGTGCGCATGGGGGCTCCACATAGGATGCCACGTGGACACAATGAGGGATGCACGCGTGGCACCTCCTAACCCTTCACCTCCCAACCCTTCACTTCCCCATAAAACCCTTCATGTCCCCATAAAGATTCTTCATTTCCCCATGAGTCTCTTCACTTCCCAACCAATCCTCCAACTCCCATTAACCCTTCACCTCCCCAACACAAACAACCCTCTCTCCATCTTACACAAATGCAACCCTCTACTTCCCCAAGAGAAAAACCCTTGACCTCCCATCACCTTTTCTCTCCACATGGCAACCCTCCACTTCCCCAAGAGAAAAACCCTTGACCTCCCATCACCTTTCCTCTCCACATGGCAACCCTCCACTTCCCCAAGAGAAAAACCCTTGACCTCCCCCAACCTTTCCTCTCCACATGGCAACCATCCACCTCCCCAATGAGTCTCTTCACTTCCCTATGCAACCCTTCATCTCCCATGGTATAAAAACCATTTTATTTCCAACACAAGGAGGGACCACCATTTCGAACCCCTTCTTTCCCCATTCTCTCCCAAGCTCTCCCACCCTCTCCATCTCTCCCATTCGTCTCCTCCAACAGAAAAGAAATCTCTCTTCATTTCTTCCCAAGACACTAAAAGAAAAACCTATCTCAAGCTCCTCTCCTCCCCATCTTCCTCATTTTTTTACTCAAAAAAGAAGACCAAGGAGGTTAGTTGCTGTGGGGATTGCAAAGAGGTGCTCCAACTCCATCCATGCTCAAGGGAGGTTGAAGCCCACCTCAGAAACCACTTGTAAACTCAAAGGTAAGCTTTCTAGTAGGTTTCTTTTTAACATATATAAATTCCGGTTCATTTGAAGCATATGAGTTCCTCATGTTGTTGGGGGGTTGTTCTTTGAATGAGGCATGGGTTTTCACTCTATTTGATTGCTTATCCGTGCTCTCCATGGGTTATGCTTCTTCCATGGTGAGATAGGTAAGTCCCCGGAGGTTTAATGTGAGAGAGAGAAGATCATGTAGTTTAAATATGCTGTTTTCTTCTCTTTATTTTGGGTTCCAGCAGCATTTTCATCCATTAAGTGGGGAGAATGTTCCCCCTAACATCCACTCTCATGTACCCCCCTCTATAAGCCCCTCTATCCCTTCTCCTACTGTTTTTTTGTGTTGTACGGTTTTCATCCCTTCTCATTTTTGTGTGCTCATTTATGGTGTATGTGAGTATGTACAAGCATGGCCTCTTCCCCCTTTATACATGCTGTTTTTTATCATGCCTAAAACCCTTGGACAGCTGCTGTTTTCGGTAGGTTCAACCACCCACACTCCCTAGTTTGGTATCCTAACCCCATGCATGAAGGATCCCCCTCCTCCACACCACTTTGTGTTATTTCTAGCCTGTTAAGCATGTCTCCAACCCCATTTATAATTGCTGTTCCCTTTCTTATTATTATTTTACAGCATGCATTTTCTCCATTTGTGTTCGTATGGCTTGTTTCCTTGATAGCATGATCATCATGTACACCTCCACCCTATGCATAGCTGCTGTTTTTATATAAAACCAAGTGTGCTGCCGACTAGGTGCACTAACCTTGTCGTTGTCACTTGCTGTTTTTTTTTTCTGGGCATACATATGTAAGCATGCTCCCACTACCCCTAACCCATAGTCATGGTATGCATGAGCTGCTGCTGGAGGCAGCAGCAGCGCTTCCCATCCCCGGTAGCAAGACAAGCCTCACCAAGCTCAATGTAATAGTTGCTGTCCACCCGTTTACGGTGGTTTTTTTTTGTTGTTGTTAGTTTCTCATGAATATGCAACATGTGTTTTTTTTACTGTTTTTTATGACAAATTGGTAAGCATGTAGACCTTTTTGGGGCTGCTGCTGGTAGCAGCTACAGCCCCCATTGTTCCTTGTTCTTAAAAGAGTTGCATGCCATGCCCCCCGTTTCCCCCAAGACACCTTGCTGCCACTCCCCCACTTTCCAGCATGCATGACCAAGTGCCCGTGTACCTCCAGGGCAGCCCTATGACTGTCATGCAATGAGTATGCTCCCCTCACCCCCACCTCCTTGTATGTCATCCCCAAGTATGACAAGCATGCTAGTCCCCAAGCCTAGTTGCTGTTCTTCCCCTTTTGTCTTAGCATGTTCACTTTGCTTTTGCTTTGTTTTGCTTATATCCATGTATGCACGTATGGCTTTCTTATTTTCCTGTTGTGGTTGCATTTCTTTTGATGTTTACAATCAAGCCAAACAAACCTACAGGGTTTCTGGGTCATCCGGAAACCCAACTCGGGGCATGGACCACCGGTCCAATTTGGCACATTAGTGGGCCTTCCAACGGGGCCCACCAAGCCCGATAAACCCAAAAGCATGCAATTAAACAAGTTGAGTAAACTTAACCAATAAAACCGGATGGACCAAACCCAATGCGGTCCACCCGGACTTGTTTTGTGGAATGATATTTGAATTGTGTGGTTTGGCCGAGAGTCCGAGTAAGGGCCTATCGGGCCCGCCAAGGCCCATTAACTAAACCTAAGAAGGGTGCAAACCCTAAACCTCAAGGAACCGGGCTTTCAAGCCCAAATTTGGACTACAGGCCCCAAGCCCGATGTCCAATTCATTTTGGCCAATATAAGCAAGATACGTTAAACCTTTTTTTGGCAACCCACATGGGGGCCCACCCAGGGGCCCGCAAACCAATGCCGACTCACTTCTGACATGAAAATTACTTAAGTTCCAAACTTAAACCTTAATATAAAATCAATTCATTTCACCTAAGCCCACAGGGCCTCCTAGGCTTAGACAGAGGCCCACATGGGTACATGGGCTTACTCAAGCCCACCAAGGACATCGTGGACCTTCCAACGGGGCCCACTCAATCTAACCCAGATCACCTAAGTAAGATAAAATCAACTAAAGGGACCCACACCACTTAGGTGGTCCCGCCAAGACCTAACTAAATGGCATGCTGGATTAGGAATCGGGTGAGAACCAAATAGAAAGTTGACTCAGACCAGGGAACCCACGGGACCCGTCATTCGACGGGGCGGACTGGGGTGTCTATGGACTTCCCCAGACCGCAACCGAGACCTGCCTCAGAATCTCAAGCCGCAGACCAAACCAATAGATAAGATTAGGCACCCAGGTGTCCGCCTGCACCCCATCAGGCGGTGGCGACTCCGATTTCCCGTTTTCTACCAGTGCGACCATTTTTCAGGCACGCACAGAAGCACGTCCAAGTCCCGACTGGCCTTTTGTTTTTCATCTGTTCTTTCCTCTACTTTGTGGTATCGGTTCACATCAACTTTACAACTTGCCATCGAGGGCGAAATTTACATGATATTTACGAAAGCTGCAAAGAATTCATCTTTAGGGCTGTCGGGAGCCCCAAAGAAGGGTACAAGTTGCTTCCAAAGCGGGTAGGCTAAAAATCCCTAGATCTAGGATTTAGTGCCCTTATTCTGATCTGGCCTGCTTTCGTCTGCTTTGTCTGATCTGGCCGGCTTTCGTTTGCTCTAAAAGACCAATCTGGACTTAAAGTGCTCCCGGCGGACTCTAATGGGTCAAGACCCATAGCATACAGGACTCCATGCATGGATCTGGGGTGGTTCCCCTGATTAAAATTAGGTGAGTTTCCTAAATTAGGGCTGAGGTCGCCCGTGATCTATGGTTTACTCAATTTGATGCAAAAAGCGGGGGTTGCTGCCCCTAATGGACTCTGGATTTTATTCCGATTTTACTCCTCTTATATTCATCATTCACGACATTCTCACCCTCACATGCTCAGCGCATAATTTACTCAGAAACATTAGGTGGGGAAGGATACCCAGCCCGAGACATAAGCCTACAAGGGTCTGGACCAATACTGGATCCTCACGTGCCACGGCAAGAAACCAGTGTTACTAATGGACTCCAGAAAACTGGGGGGATGGGTTTATCCTGCTTTCCCCGGCAAGCCACGGGAGCGTAGGTGCTAATACCATCCCAAAGATCAGTTTGTAGGAATCAGAAGGGTAGGCTGCTAGAGAGGTCTAAGTTTTGGTAAAGAAGTAGCAGTGTCCGCATTCACTCAATCATTCAGGGTCGGATCATTCACGCATCCTCCTTCGTGCGTGTCACCCCACGCAGTTTATCACAAAAATTGAAAATTAAATCCATCCACGGTGTGGTGGTGTGCCCTTGTGTGCAGTTGGGCTGAGTGCTGTGTCTACACGGGTGAGTTTTGTCTGGATTTAGGTGATAAAAGAATCCCTACTGCCTCGTGTAGTAAGGTGCAGAATTGGTACGTTTTACGATGTCCTGGGAGAATCCCCAGGCAAGTGGAGGGTCACAGGGGACCACTTAAATTCCACTTGCCTTAGGCAATTATCGCGTCCTTGTGACAGGATTCCCCAGAACACGTAATTACGTGTATTCTGTGCCTTGCTATACGGGGTAGCAAGAGTTCCTAAATATCCCCTAAATCCCTCTTAAGCTGATTCAGTCTAAACAGGGTCCTACTAGGTTGGGGGGTCCCCAGTGGAGTCGCCAGGCTGTGCGCCCGTGGGAAATGCGGCACGGGAGAGTTCGGAGTCGCCACCGCCTGATGGGGTGTAGGCGGACACCTGGGTGCCTAGTCTTGTCTATTAGTCTGGTCTGCGGCTTGAGATTCTAAGTTGATTCTCGGTTGTGGTCGGGGGAAGTCCGTAGACACCCCCGTCCACCCCGTCGGATGACAAGTCCCATGGGTTCCCTGGTTTGAGTCAGCTTTCTACTTGGTTCTCACCCGATTCCTAATCCAGCATGTATTTTAGTTAAGTCTTGGCGGGACCACCTGAGTGGTGTGGGTCCCTTTAGTTGATTTTATCTTTGCTTAATTTAGGTGATCTGAGTCTGACTGGGTGAGCCCCGTTGGAAGGCCCACGGTGCCCTTGGTGGGCTAGGGTAAGCCCGTGTGCCCATGTGGGCCTCGGTCTAAGCCTAGGAGGCCCTGTGGGCTTTGGTTAAGTGTGTTGGTTCTATTTGGTTTGTTCAAGTTGGAGCCTTATGTGATTTTCATGCAATAGTGGGCCGACGTTGGTTTGCGGGCCCCTAGGTGGACCCCCATGGTGGTTGCCAAAGTATTTTGGATTTGCTTTATTCAAACTTGCCAAAATGGGCTGGTCACTGGGCTTGGGGCCCGTGATCCAGGTTTGGGCTTGAAAGCCCAGTTCTTTGAAGTCTAGGGCGTGCACCCTAACTTGGTTCGGTTAGCGGGCTTTGGCGGGCCCGATAGGCCTTAGCCCTTGGTCTCGGCCAAACCACGCAGTTTAAACATTATTCCACACATCAAGGCTCGGGCGGGCCGCACTGGGTTTGGCCCATCCGATTCAATCGGTTCATTTCATTTTAACTTGCTTATTTACATGCTTTGAGGTTTATCGGGCTTGGTGGGCCCCGTTGGAAGGCCCGCAAGTGTTTCCAAGTTGGACATTGGTCCAAGTCGCCACCCGGAAACCCTGTTGGTTTATTTGATTTGGTTCAAATCACCACAAAATTCGGCCAAAGAATCATCAAAACTCACAAAACTTATATTTCTATATGTATTCGGCCTTGGTGGCCGGATACGCATGGGCCCTAGGTGATCCGGCCTGAGTTGCCGGATCACCTTAAAGTAGGCTTTTTCGGGGTTTGGCCATTTGGGATGGTTTCCTGGGCTTCCTAGGAGTCTTCCATAAGCTGTGTGGGCCCCTGGATGGGCCCACACTGGTTCAGGTTCAGGGGAGAAGCCCCATTGGGCTTCTTTTTTGGGCTTTTTAGCAAAAGCAAAAAGGGGGGGGGGGGGGGGGAGGGGAGTGGGCTGTGTGGCCCCTCCTCCATGGCACCGATGGGTTGCTACTAGGGATGGCGTGGGGTTCCCAAACCTGCTGGGACAGTGGAGGCTAAGGGGTGGAGGTGTTGCTGCTGTTGCACCCAACAACAGCTTGTATTGACCATGACAGTGGACTCAAAGGGGTGATGGGATCATGCTTGTGGTGGTCCAAGGATTCCCAGCCTGTTGGGACATGTAGAGAGTAGTGAAGGCCTTCGGGGGTGAGGGGAACATGCTTATGTACATACAAAAAAACATGACTAACAATAAGGGCATGATCACTACACACATTTAGCAATATGCCTAAAATAGTATGAAGAGAAAACAGCAAGCTTGGGGAAATGAAGGGATCATGGCATTGGCATGCGTCCTCATGTAATGATACTTTTCAGCAGGAGATCAACAAGAGAGGTTCTCGAAAATCCCCCATTCCACATGCATGCAAGAAAGGATAAAAACAACAAAATAAGAACAAAAGAACCATACACATGCTAAAAACACAGCCTAACATACATTTTCTACACATCTTAGCAATGTCTGGACCTAAGAATCATGCCTAGGCCTAACGAACATGCAGAGAAAGGGAAGAGGAGGGGGGTTTATGTAGGGGTACATTGGATGAGGAGAGGGAACAGGCTCCCTTTTTAAAATATCCCGTAGATAGCCTACGATAGTGACTTGCATGGCATTCGAGTAAAACAATAAAACTCTCCTCCTCTCATGGGGTCGTGCATGGAGACTCCCTTACCTTTGGAGGTCTCCATAGTACCAAAAAAGAAGAAAATGTATGGAAAAGTGAGATTAACATGAATATGCCACTATGAGAAAGAACAAACATATTAACATGCTCGGAAAGTCCCCGTTTTCATATATGTAAGGTAAAAATGACCAAGAAGTGATACCTGGTGGTTCTTGGGTGTTTTTGCAAGATGGAGACACCTCCTTGAAGCCAAAACGTAGCTGTAACCTCCTCCTTGGCAGCACCAAACACAACAGCACTTCCACTTTCTTGGATGGAGATGGAGAGGAAGAGATAAAGGAGAGGTAATTTTGTGAGAAGCCAAGAGAGATGGAGGGGAGTGGTTTGAATGGAGGAGATTGGAGAGGGTGGAAGAGAGCTCTTGAGAGAGAGGAGTTCGAATGGGAGCTGGTCTTGGAGAGCTTGAAGTGAAGAGAAGTGGGAGAGAGAGTTGGAGAATTCGAAAATGGTAGCCCCCCCTCATGTGTTGGAGAAAATTTCCTTTTTAAATCATGGAAGATGGATGGTTGCCTTGGGGAGATGAAAGATGTCTTGGGAGGTGAAAGGGTTGCTTGGGGAGAGGAAAGGTTGCATGGGGAGGTGAAAGGGTTGCTTGGGGAGAGGAAAGGTTACTTGGGGAGAGGAAAGGTTGCATGGGGAGCTGAAGGGTTTCCATGGGGAGCTGAAGGGTTGCTTGGGGAGAGGAAAGGTTTGCTTGGGAAGAGGAAAGGTGTGTTGGGGAGAGGAAGGGTTGCTTGGGAAGAGAAAGGTTTCTTGGGAGGTGGAAGGTTGCATTGGGAAGAGGAAAGGTGTCTTGGGGAGAGGAAGGGGTGCTTGGGAAGAGAAAGGTTTCTTGGGAGGTGGAAGGTTGCATTGGAGGTGACACATGTCTTGGGGAGAGGAAGGGTTGCTTGGGAGGTGGAAGGTTGCATTGGAGGTGACACATGTCTTGGGGAAAGGAAGGGTTGCTTGGGAGGTGACACATGTGAAGCACTCATTGGGTCAACGTGGCCTCCCATGTGGAGCTCCCATGCACACACGTGGCATCCCATGTGAGCACTCCTTGTGCACACGTGGCATCCCATGTGGCATCGCTAAAATTCCCATAATGCCCTTAGCTTTGACTGCTCATATCTTTTCCATTCGGACTCCGATTTGAGTAAACTCAAATGCGTTGGAACCGTATCGAAGTCCTCTATCCATTGGGATTGGGCTAAACACCTGGCTTGGGATTCGGCAAAAAGTCAACTTTCGGCTCATTCTCAAGTTTGACCGGCTCGAAGTCCCTCATCCAGACTCCGATTCCAGCAAACTTAGTTGCATTGGAACCGTATTGAAGTCCTCTATTCACTGACATGGAGCAAGATGGTCAATTCTCACCTGATCAAAAAGTCAAATTTTCACCCCTTAGGGTTTGACTTTCTATCTAGGGTTTGCATTCCCGGCACTTCCGGGAGCGCAAAAATAAGGTGCTTACAGGTCCCATGTACTGAAATTCATCAGAAACAATATTGTCTGTCGCTACGGTGTACCTGAAGCATTTATCACAGACAATGCCAAGAATTTGAATAACAAGGACATGGACAAGATGTGTGGTGATTTGAAAATTAGACATCTAAATTCCACAGCATATCGGCCCAAGATGAATGGAGCAGTAGAAGCTGCCAACAAAAATCTGAAGAAGATATTGGAAAAGATGGTAGTCACCTACAGAGACTGGCATGAGAAGCTGCCATATGCTTTGCATGCATACCGAACCTCAATCAGGGTCTCAACCGGAGCAACTCCTTTCTCTCTTGTATATGGAATGGAGGCAGTCCTTCCCGTGGAAGTGCAAATCCCTTTGCTCAGAATCCTGAAGGAAGCAGAAGTTGATGATGTTGAATGGAAAGAATCAAGGATTGACCAGTTGCAGTTGCTTGATGAGAAAAGAATTAAGGCTTTGTGCCACAGGCAACTCTATCAGCAGAGAGCAGCTCGGACTTATAACAAGAAAGTAATACCACGACACTTCAAGGTGGGAAACATTGTAATGAAGAAGATATTCCCCCACCAACAAGACAATAGAGGGAAATTCAAGCCAAACTATGAAGGACCATTCATAGTGCACAAAGTTCTGTCCAGAAGAGCACTGATCCTACAAGAGATGGACGGAACTATTTTTCCTGAGCCAATAAATGCAGATGCAGTCAAACTGTATTACCCTTGAGATAATTCCAATTGGGAAATGAAGAGAGGCCATCCTTCACTCTCCTCCAAGCCTGTAAATCCTCCCAAATACCCAAAAAGGTTTCCCCTAGTTAGACACTTTTGGGACTGACAATTTCTTTTCTAACCTAGTACAGGTGTCCCTTCACAACAAATGTGCGTTTCTGGCCCCCCAAAAAAAAGAAAGAGCAATTGCGAAGAAAGTAAGAAAAAGAAAATAAAAAGGCACAATAAAACGAGGAAAATGAGAACCCCACATCAAAATAAGCCAGGATGTAAGCCCCAACAATAAAAGGAGCACTGTACAAACCCATAAAGTACAACCTTTTGAACCATTTATCTTTCTTTCAAAACCCCAGCCTAGCCTACATTTCGTTGTACGGCGGGACACGCGTCTCGTACGGCTGATTCGCGAGATTTGCAAATGTGCGTTTTTCGCCCGTATTTGAATTACGGGCAAGGCACGCCCGTACTTGAAGTACGGGCAAGGCACGCCCGTACTTGAAGTACGGGCAAGGCACGCCCGTACTTCAAATACGGGCACGCCCCTTTTTGCCTATAAATAGAGAGGCCTCCCCCCCTCCCCCCCATTTCAACAAGCCTGAACCCCAAGGCCTCCACTCTCTCCTTCTCCTACAAACCACGGCCAACCCCTGTCCAAGTGCCACCACCCCAATCCCAAACACCAAAATACCCAAAATGCCCTTGTAGGCCTAAAACTCTTCATTTCTTGCCTCCATGCATGAACTACCCTCCCCACCTCTTTCCATTTCGTCCTTATAAAATTTGGAGGACGCGGAAGCGTTGCCAAAATCTCTAGAGAGTCACTACATCACCAAATCAAAGGAGTACTAGTGTGGTAACTTTTATATCAACTTCCTTTTTTTAATATATATGAACCATTTCATTTAAATTCTCTTTTATTTTATTACTGTACTACTAACTCATTGGCTTCACTGTTTGTTGAAGAATTCCCATGCAAATGAGCATCTTCTTATGGGATAAGAAGGGGATGGAACCATAAAACTAACATAAAAAAAAAAATAACATGTCTTATTTAATGGGTTGAATTTATAAGTGCTTCTTTAAACCCTCCTATGTAATCCCCTCCCCACTACCATTTCCCTTTCTTTTACTACATTATTGGAAGATGGCATGATCTAAAGAAAATGGGGCTTAGTCCCATTCTCAAGCACCAACAAAAGAGGACTTGAAGAGGGTGAAGGAAGCTAGTGTGCCATATTAGAAGGCACCAGAACTACCACAGAAGTTACAGAAAGTTCCAAAGAGGCCACGGAACTGATCCCAAGCAGAATCGGCAGCAGAAATGAAAAACTAGCCATGTCTGTAAACTCAGAGCGGTCCGGGCAGGACCGTATTTTCTTCACGGGCGAGCCAAACCGGACTTCGTTCACGGGCAAGGGTGGACCGTATAACAAATACGGGCCAATGTGAACATAATTTAAAAGACTAATTTATTTGGCCTGGTTGAACTTGATTCGACCTGAACCGGCCTGAACCAGTCCCTTAAGCAATTTGGGCTATCTTAAGCCCATCTTTGGACCGTGGGCCCACCAAGACCTCCTTTTGGCCCACATGAGTGGTCCACTTTTGACAGGCCTATACTAGGCCTGTTTTCAATAAACAGGCCCAGGCCCTTTGACCCTTGGCTAATGGGCCAAATCCAAGCCCACTAAGCCCATTGCATGTGTAAATAGTTTAAATAAATAACCAAATGGGTTACCCAATAACCCAACTGGGCCCCAAGCCCAATCATGGCAACCCGCGGGTCTTCCAATGGGACCCGGGTCCGACCCACTCCATTAAATAAAAAGATAAAATCAAACTAAAAGGGACCCACACCTCCAGAGGGCCTCGACAGACCTAACAAGGCAGCATGCTGGTCTAGGAAAAGGGTGAAATTGACTAAAAAACCAGGGAGACCCGAGGGACCCGTCGAACCGATGGGGCGGGCTGGGGTGTCTTAGGGCTTCCCCGGACGTAACCGAGGACTTAGCTAGAACTCTGAAAAGCCGCAGACCAGACTTAGACCCGGATAGGGCAAACACCGTGTCTGCTTGCACCTCTCAAGCAGTGGTGACTCCGAAAGTCCCGAGGCACGCACCGAAAATGCACCCCGTGTGCGATCTAGGCCAGGTTTAGGTGCGCACACCTTTCATATTCAAAGTACCCCAAGATTATCTTGAAGAACCGTGTTTAACGGGGAGAGAGAACTAAGGGAAACGATAATGGAACGGAACCCTAGGTTGTTTTAGAACCTTATTTTGATTGATATGAATGCATGCTATCTTTGCTACGTTGTTGGAATGGTTTTTACACCTACACATACATAGCACATGATTTTGGCGGGATAGGCTCATATTTTGGATTTATTGCGTTTATTGTGATAAATCTGAAATAAATAGCCTCAATCAATTCTGGAATGTTTTCAAATGTTTTTTAATGGAGTTTGATTAATCTTGCACGGATCACACACACTTTATCACTATTTGGAGTTGGTTTTCACCAAAAATGGCTTAACTTGACAGCAACTGTACCCCGACTTTGGACACTCATAACTTCATCGTCCGGATGAATTTTGGAGTGATTCCAGAACCATGGGAAAGGTGAGGCTGTCTAGTTTATGCCTACCAAATTTCATTAATTTCTATCAAGCAGATGTTTGACACCTCTCTGTCAAAGTTGATAGGTCAGTTCTGATCTGAATACAGAAGTTGTCACTTCGACTGAGCGCCATGTGTTCGTTTTAAGTTCGATTCAAGTGATTTTTGTTTCTGAGCACTGCTTTATGAGTCTATTTTCAAATCCAATTGGTTTCATAATTTGTTGACTCCATTTGTGCTGTTGGTAACCGATTTACTCAGAACTGCTCATCAGCATTTTTCTGGGTAAATCTGTGATCTTCGGGGCCTGTTCGGGGGACCACCCAGGGCACATCCGAATGAATTTTTGTATGAGGTTATTTTCATCTGAAGTATGGCCATACAGACTTCACTCACACCAAATTTCATGGATTTATATGAAGCTGATATTTCTAGATAATTTTCCAAAGTTGCCCACTTATCACTTTTAATCATCTACAGCAGCAGATTTTAAAGGAGCATAACTCCTAGGATTTCAACCGGATTCAATCGAAATTTTGCATGAGTCTCTTATTTACCATAATCTTTCAAATGGATTTGGTTTGATTCAATTTGAAATTAGATTTGAATGATTTTAAGACAAATGGCATTATCTTTTACCGAATTTTCTGGATTTCACTCAACTTGGTTTTGTGCAAATTTTGCTTTGATTTCTATCTATTTGGGATATTCCAGAAATGATATTGACATAAGAGAGGATCTGGAATCCATTTGGATCTTCATGTGAAGATATCATACATTTGTCCTTTTTCAAGGTTTTTAATGATTTTTAGCAAGCTTTCTTATTTTTTTGCATGAACAAACACTTGGCAACCACCTTGCGTGGGTGAATGGGGGTGCCTAACACCTTCCCTCATTCATAATTTAATCCCCTTACCCATCTCTGGATTTTATTTTCAAGTAGAGTTATTTTTACTCTAGAATTGGCCTTTTAGCTCTTTTTGATCAGTTTTGAAATCTTTTGGTGTCCATTCTCACCTCAAAATTCTGAATGGTGGTGACTCTCCCATTTTACGTTGAGCCCGTGTGTTGACGGAGGGGGAATCATCTCCAGTGATTTTTCCCATGTCTCACAACTGGCGACTCCGCTGGGGACTTGTGGATTTAAGCCATTTTGTGTATTTGTTCATGCTTTTCTCTACTTTTGGATGCTTGCTATTTTGCTTACTTTATTTGTGCATATTTTTGTATTTCAAATCAGATTGGGATGCTCTGAAATTTATATGGATCAAGACATGTATGTGTTGCTTGATGTTGCCTAGAGATTGTTTTAAGAGAAGCCTATCTTGAAGCATGATTTTGATGCATTTGGTGATAACATTCTCTAATTTGAATTTTAATGCCATGGTTTAAAAGTAAAAATTAGGAGCATGAAATCTAGGAGTTCAGAATTTTAGGGGTATTCAAACATGATTCCCATGAACAATGTCTTCTTGTGCTTAATATTTTTTTTATGCCATGCCTTTGATTTGGGGTATAGGGGGACTTGATTTGAGCATAAAAACAATGAGGAAAAAGAAAAAAAATCTGGAAAATCAGTAGCTATTTTGGAACTTTTCAAGCATGTTCTCCCTAATTAAAACACCTATTGTGCCAAATTGTTAGTTGCTGTATTTTAGGCTTCAATGTGAGTAGGAATAATGCATGTTGAGCACAAAAAATGAAGAACATGAAATCTGGAAATTTAGTGTATATTTTGGGAGATTTCAAGCATGTTTCAACTATCAAAACCTTTCTTATACCATGTCAAGTAGTTGCTGAATTTTTAGGCTTCAATTTGGGTAGAAATGATACACTTTGAACATGAGAAAAAGCATGAAAGTTTGGAAATTTGGGTAACACTTTTGGGGATTTCAAGCATGCTTTCCATGTTTTAATTGTTGTTTGCACAATATCATGTTTTGGGTACCACTTTTGGGTATATGATTGTCATAAGCATGCTTGGGTGTTTTCTATCTTGTTGGCTTGTACTTTGCTTCCAATATGATGATTGTATATGCCTTGGCTTGGAATTGTATGCATGGCTACGAAAAAGAGTGGCAAGGGGCTGGGACGTTGTGAATGTACCTCAATTTTAAATGCACTTGAGCACTTTAAACACTTTGCACAGCCTACCCATTACCTATAGGAAGTTGAACCATGAATGTGGGTAGCTTGGTGCACCGAGGTCGATACTTCGGAAAGCGAAAGTGAAAACATTCACTTTAGAATTCGAGTCAATGATGTGATGACAATGGGATCTATGATTCGATTCCGGGCATCACTAGACTTGAGTTCTAAGTTTCCAATTAAGCCAAAACCCAAAAACCATACGCTTGAAGGTGGAGAAACACGTTTTCAGCTAAAACTACACAATTGTGTTTGGGGAATTGGGTGTAAATGTGGGAAGGCCGTTTGCATGTTCACAGGCCAAGGTATAACACCATATTGAAGGTAATACAAGGTGGCAAGGTAAAGCCATGTTCTGTCCATTATTTTCATATAAATTAAAAGCCATGGTGTCCATATGCTTGGGATGAAATTTTTCCCAAAAATGTATATAACCTAAGGTTGGTGTAACCCATAGGATGAGTTTCCAACTCAATTTAATGGTCATCCTTCCCAAAGTCCAAGCAAGAGGCAACCAAGTGTACAAAGTCCAACAATTGGTATGTAACTTTGGAGGGTACAAGTACCCTCATGAATTTGGTAATTTTAGTTAGAATGATGTCAAAGCCCAATTTGGGGCAAGTTTTAAAGGCCAAGTCAAGGTGAACATCAAGTGGGAATGAAAACAACATAATCTGGTGAAAAAATGAGTCAAAAAGGGCCATTTCGGCATTAACCGGCAACTCAGGTCGGTTAAGAATAAGTTTATTCATATCCAGCATATATTGTCGGTTACAAGGACCTATGCGTGTATCCGGCTAATTATGTCGGATACAACAAGCCATAGCCTTATCCGGCATTTCATGCCAGATACATTCAAAATAAAAATGTTCCAAAAATACAAAATAAAAAAACAATAAAAAAATATAAAAAAAAGAATAAAATAAACTATTCTTTCAGGATTTAACCTAATTTTAAAACTCAAAGAGGGAACCAAGGTGTCATATTTTTTGATACCAATTCAATTCAAACATGTTTCAATCAAGCTTTTGAACTTGAAAACTGAGAAAATTCAGAAAAGGAAAAAACCTTTGGTTGGTTATTTTTATCAATCAAATCAAAACATTTGTGGGACACTTGGAAGCCCTAGAATAATCCAAGAAACCTTTGGTTGGTTATTTTTACCATTCAAAGTCAAAAAAATTTTAGGACATTTGGAAGCTTCAGAATATTCCAAAAACCTTTGTTTGGTCACGAGAACCATTCAAAGTCAAAAATTTTTTAGGACATTTGGAAGCCTCAGAATATTCCAAAAACCTTTGTTTGGTCACGAGAACCATTCAAAATCAAAAAAATTTTAGGACATTTGGAAGCCTCAGAATATTCCAAAAACCTTTGTTTGGTCACGAGAACCATTCAAAATCAAAAAAATTTTAGGACATTTGGAAGCCTCAGAATATTACAAAAACCTTTGGTTGGTTATTTTTACTATTCAAAATCAAAACATTTTTAGGACATTTGGAAGCCTCAGAATATTCCAAAAACCTTTTTTTGGTCACGAGAACCACTCAAAGTCAAAAAATTTTAGGACATTTGGAAGCCTCAGAATATTCCAAAAACCTTTGTTTGGTCACGAGAACCATTCAAAATCAAAAAAATTTTAGGACATTTGGAAGCCTCAGAATATTCCAAAAACCTTTGGTTGGTTATTTTTACCATTCAAAATCAAAACATTTTTAGGACATTTGGAAGCCTCAGAATATTCCAAAAACCTTTGTTCGGTCACGAGAACCACTCAAAGTCAAAATTTTTTTAGGACATTTGGAAGCCTCAGAATATTCCAAAAACCTTTGTTTGGTCACGAGAACCACTCAAAGTCAAAAAATTTTAGGACATTTGGAAGCCTCAGAATATTCCAAAAACCTTTGTTTGGTCACGAGAACCAATCAAAAACAAAAAACAAAAAAACAAAAAAAATGAAAAAAAGAAGAAGGGGGCAAATAAACCCAGACTTGTGTTCACCTAACCTACTTGTCTATATTTATAGGGGTGTAACTCAAATTAAATGGAAACTGACAAGTTTCTTTGATTTTCCTTACCCAGGTACACTTATTTGCCATCATTGCTCCCGTGACTAGATCCAAAGCCCGAGCCATGAATACTGAAGAGAACCAAGCTCAAGCCACTGTACCCGCTCAAGACTTTGCTCAGCTGCAAGAGCAAGTGGCCGGCCTGGCCAAAATGCTGGGGGACTTACTGGCAGCTCAGGCCCAGGCCCAAAATCAAGCATCGACTTCCCATCAGGCACCACCACCTCAGGCCTACATTCCGCCTCCAGTTCAACCCATGCCTGAGCCCATTTCTGAATCGGTCCTTGAGCCTATCCTGATCAGGGAAAACACTGGAGAATCTGAAAAAGAAATGGAGAAGGAAAAAGCCAGGGAGGAGATGGAAAGGAAACTCCTGCACAAGATAGAAAGGATCCAGGAAGAACTGAAAGAGGTGAAGGGGGGAAACAGCTATGGAGGTACCACCTTCGACGACCTGTGCATGTACCCTGACATATGTCTACCGGCCAAGTTCAAGTGCCCGGACTTCGACAAATTTGATGGCACGGGTTGCCCATTAAGCCATTTGAAATTGTACTGTGGGGCATTGTGCTAGTTTGGTTGGGATGACGGCATACTGATCCAACTCTTTCAGAGGAGTTTGACAGGGTCAACTTTGAGGTGGTTTGCCACGGTGGACCACGGAAGGATCAGAAGATGGAAGGACTTGGCAGACGCCTTCCTGGACCAATATAAGTTTAACTCTGAGATCGTGCCAGACCGGTACGACATGATGAGGATGAGTAAGGGGAAAGATGAGTTTGTAAGGCAGTACGCAAAGAGATGGAGAGAGGCCGCTTCCCAGGTCAGGCCGCCTATGCTGGAGCCTGAAATGATCTCAACATTTATGGGCACACTGGGGCAGCCCTTCTACAACATTTGGGCACGTAAACAAAATACGGGCATGACCAGTTTGGCCAGATTTTATACTTTTTTGACCTGTTTCAAATTCCAATTAATATTTTCAATTATTTTCTCATTTTAGTGCAATTTGGGGTGTCTACACCTGCCCCCTCTTTGCTGGTGATTGGAACCAATGACCAGTAGAGAGTAAAAAGACCCACAGATTGCACTTTTTTGAAATTTGTCTAGCTAATTGCAATTTGCAAGGATTATAAGGATGATTTTGGAAAAAGAATTTGTGTGGAGGATTTGCTGAAAAGTCCCTAACCTTAAGGGCCAAATCCTCCTCTCTAGTCTCACTGAGCACTCGTGGCTATGAAGTGAGATTTGAGACAAATTTTAAAACAAAAGTGGGTAGGGTTGCAATCCTTGCAACTTACAACTAATCTAAACATTAATCTCCTGAAAAGTGTGGAGAAAATGATGAAAAAGACAATTTTTCTGGGAGGCCTGCAATTGTAGCACAATGAACAGTAAAGAATAGACACAACTCAAAATTGCACATTTGAAAGACATCTCATTAATTGAACTTGCTTTGGTCAAACAAAGAAATGATAAAAACATGGATTCGAAAATAGCCAATGAAACCCCTGCTTGAAGTCTGATGGGGTGGCGTCTCTTCCTTATCTCAGATTTCTTGGAGCTCTCATGGCTATGAAAAGAAATCTGAGACAAGCAAATTTTGAAAAGAATGTGGATTTAATATTGACCACTGCAAACTCAATTGATTTTGATGTTTTTCACTTTTTGAATTTTCTTGATTGATTTTCTTATTTGATATACCTGGGTGCAATTTGATGGCCGAACCTGTGCTTGAATATTTTGCAACTTGCTTTTGCTTCTTTATCTTTTTGCTCTCTCAATAATGATGTATGTGCCCTTATTGCCCATAACCTGTCTCCATGCTTTTTAATTGCCCAAGTGAATGCCCCCATCTTGATTGATGGATCATGATCTATTGATCTAACCTCATGCCTTTACAACCCATGATCTGTCTTTCATGTCTTCTTGCTGCCCCAGTAAAATCCTTCTTCATGATTGAAGAATTGGGAACCCTTGTTTAATGAAGAAAACATGCCATTGCTTCGAAGCCTTTTTTTTCTTTCAAATTCGAAGACTAAAGCTTGATTGCTTCTTCCAGATGTTGGAATTCATTCCAATGAAAACCCAGAAGGAAAGACATTGAGCATGCCCCGGTTTTGATTGTTTGAAGAAGTATTTGCCTCTCAGTAAAGATGATCCTCTTTTTTCCTTTTTCTCTTTTTCTTTCTTTTTTTCTCTTTTTTTTTCTCTTTTTTTTCTGTTTTTTATTTTTTTTTATTTTTCTTAACCTTTGCCAAAAAGAAACCCTAATAGAAGAATGCAAATGCAAACATAAGAAAATATGTTTTATACTAGTGGCCTCAAAATTCTCTAATGCTTGCGAAACCAATGTTTTATGAAAAGATATAGATTCTCATCATAGGCCAAAAATATATTTTTTGCTTTTTTGTGTTTTAATATTTTTTTGAAAAAATGATCCAATCACTTATTAGCATATAGTCCAAAGGAATTAAAATCAAGTTGAATAATGAGAAGATTATTTCAGAAAATGAAGAAAGACCGAAATAAGCCTTTGGAACCTTTAGAATCATTCCCATGACCATCGGCTTGTCAATTGATGCTCTAGATATGACGACTCTTTCAATCTGACTATTTTGCCCCAGTCTAGAAAGACATTTTCCTTCATCCAATTGAAGAGCAATTGTTTCTCCATTGTATCCATGATATGAGAATTTATGACTTCAACTTCAGCAATAATTTCCTAATGGCAATTTTGATGGCCATCAACTTGTTTATAGATGATTCATATCATAGTTCTAATTATGTTGCTTCAGTCTTGAAAAGAGAATTTTCCCCAATCACTTGAAGAGTGACGGTATCTCAAAATAACCACCAACATGAGGACTTCACCTGGATCTATGCCAATTCTGGACTTTCCTCTCTGACGATTTCCTTCTTGTAGATAGCTGATTATTTGCCCTATAGCGTCCTTCTAGGTTTTCACTACATTTCCTTCATTTTTTCCTTTTTCTTTTTTTTTCTTCTTTTTCTTTTTTCTTTTTTTTTTGTTCATCACCAGCAACCATGTAGTCAAAACTGCCTTAATTCAAAATTTCTTAATCAAAGAGGACTTATGAATAGGACGAAACGAAGGCTTGGTGTTAGTTTAGAAAGAAAAGGAATAAAAGGCTCAAATACCCTATGATCAAATGGGTTAACTGAAATTGTAATTTTGAAGGCATTTTTTCCTTTGGAATGAATACAAAATTGCCCCCAGTAATGAAGCTCTTCCTTCAATTTGATTTCTTCATTTGAAACTTATTCTCCAGTATTGAACTTCTTTTTTCCGTTCTTTTCTTCACAATTTTGAAGACATTCTCCAAATAGCATTTGATTATCTTTTTTTTTTCTTCCTTTTTTTTTTTCTTCTTCTTCTTTTCTTTTCATTTCTTTGCCCCATTTTATGAAAACATATTCAAAATCCCTTTTGAACTTCAATAATTGTCCCTTCATTCCTTTTTTTTTTATGCCTTAATAAATTTGCCCCAGTGTGGGGTTACAATTCTCAGTTTAGGTTACTTAGAAAAATGTATCAAGCTCAAATGGTCTAACTAGGGGTTTCAAAATTTTTAGGGATATAAGAAAGAAAAGCCTCTTATCATTTTAAGAAAAAATTGAATTTTCAGACTTGGTAGAGTTGCACTACATGACTGGCTCAGGATTTTTTCTTCTTAATCACCTTCTGTCAACATGAAAGCCTCTTTAAATAGAACCTCTGTTATGAACAAGTTCTTCACCTTTTGATCAATCTTATGAATTTGGATTCTTTCCATCAAATGATGCCCAATTCTATTTCCATCGAAAAGGTCAGATCTTCTCCCATATTTTCAAGTGCAAAGCCCCAAAATTTCTTCAAACAATATTATCAACCTCCCTTTGAACGAATTAGCAAGTGGTGCGATCCTTTCTGTATTCTAATGAAAAAACTCCAAATCTTCTTCTATCTTTTCTATTGAAGACTGTGGGTCATCTTTGGTTCCAAAGGCCATAAAATTGGTCACTTCATAATTTTGCAGAATATTCTTCTCATGACACTTAAAAAGATTTGAATTTTCACATAAAATGTCTTTTTCTTCGATTTTGGTCTCAAAATTGAGCCCAATGTCAAAGTCATATTCAACTCAATGAAATTCAATAAGAGATATGATTCATAAGTAAAAGGACCTTGCTTAAAACTTTTTTTTTTCTAGAAAAATGTTAAAGTGAAAAATCTTTTTTTTTTTTGAAGAGCCTTTATTAAAATCACTTCCTAAGAACAACGCTCCTTAGGATCCTCAGGAAATGTGCATTCTTCTCATGCAGGTTTCTTTTCAGAGAACGCGAGAGTTCGAAAACTGCCCCTGTTCTCAAAGGCAAAATTTGACTTTTCTCCCTTTTCTGATAATTTCTTTCTCCTGCTGAGTGAGGCAAGCCTTCCTGCTCATAACCAGGAGCATTTCTTTTAAGATAAACCCTGACTGTTGGACCAATAGGAGCGATAAGCTGAGAAGGGTCAAATCTTCTTTCTCTAGAGAAAATTGCCCCTATTGCATTTGAGCTGCCTACCCCATTGTTATCGATAGGTGAGATGGGAGTGACTGAATTGAATGATAAGGAGTTATTATCCAACAAATCCTGGATTGCATGCTTTAGGGCTACGCAACGATCAGTGGTATGCCCTGGAGTGCTCATATGATAATCACATATTGCAGATGAATCATAACCCTTCCCCTTGCTTGCGTGAGGATTTGGCAACCTTAAAGTCATGCCTCATAGGCAGTTTTGAAAATTCCCTTCTCTTCCTTACTTCTGTTTCCTCCTTCACAGGCTGTGCAGAAGGGACATTAATTTGGATAGGCAGCAAAGGAACTTGATGGGTTGGCTTGATAGGAGGTGGATGGACATTGATTTGAAAGGGTTCCCTGGGAAATTGTACTATATTCACTTCTGCTTCTCTCCTTTCTTCATTCTTTCTTTTTCCATTACCATTCTCCTTTTTCTGTGTAGAGAAAGTGGTGGAAGCTTCCTGGTTCAACACTGCAGAGTAATCAACTATTTTCCCAGACTTGATCCCATCTTCAATTTTTTCTGCCACTTGCACTAGGGCAGCAAAGTTGGTGGTAGTTCGACCCACCAAGTGACTGTAAAATGGTTGCCCCAATGTCATGATGAAAGTGGAGATCATTTCTGGCTCCAGCATAGGTGGCCTGACTTGAGAGGCAGTCTCTCTCCATCTTTTAGCATATTGCCTTATGGTCTCATCATTTCTCTTTGTCATCCTCATCATGTCATACCGGTTTGGCACGATCTCCGAGTTAAACTTGTATTGTGCCAAAAAGGAATCTGCTAAATCCTTCCACCTTCTTATTTTCCCATGATCCAAAGTGGCAAACCACCTCAAAGCAGTTCCAGTTAAACTCCTTTGGAAGAGCTGAATCAGTATGCCATCATCCCGACCGAATTGGCACAGGGCCCCACAGTATAACTTCAAATGGCTCATTGGGCAGCCAGTGCCATCGTATTTGTCCAGGTCTGGGCACTTGAACTTAACTGGCAGGTTAACATTAGGGTACAGGCATAAGTCCTCAAAATTGGTGCCCCCGAAGTTGTTCACCCCTTGTACTTCCCTCAGTTCGTCTTGGATCATTTCAAGTCTGTGCATGAACTTCCTTTCAACTTCTTCCCACATCCTTTCCTTTTCCTTAGCTTTGTCTGACTCCATTGTCTCATCCCTGATCAGTATAGGTTCAGGGGTGGGTTCATAAACGGGTTCAGGAATAGGTTGAATCGGAGGTGGAATATTGATTTGGGGTGGAGGTGCTTGGTTGGAAGTGGAGGCTTGGTTCTGGGCTTGGACTTGTTGGGCCTGCACTGATAGTATGTTCTCTAGCATTCGGGCTAGTCCTGCCACCTGCTCCTGAAGCAAGGCTAAATCTGGGTGAGGAGCATCAGCTTCAGTCTCAATGGGATTCATGGCACGAGCTCTTGATCTGGTTACAGGATCTATGGTTGCAAGTGTACTTGGTACCTGGCAAAAATAAATGGAAAATATCAGTGCCCATTTAATCTCATTCACATGCCTATGAATGCCTATGTGCAAGCAGGGTGAACACAAGTTTGGATTTTTTTCTTTATTTGCTTCATTTTTTTTTTTAGAATTGTTGGAATATTCTAGGGCTTCCAACAGGTCCCACAAAAAGAGAAAAAGATTTGAAATTCAAAGGCTTTCAGAGGCCCAAGGATATTTTTTGTGCAAAAGGTCTGAAATTCAAAGGCTTTCAGAGGCCCAGGGGTATTTTTGAAAAAGGTCTGAAATTCAAATGCTTTCAGAGGCCCAGGGATATTTTTGAAAAAAGGTCTGAAATTCAAAGGCTTTCAGAGGCCCGACGAAAAAGATCTGAAATTCAAAGGCTTTCAGAGGCCCAAAGGATATGTGTCTATAATTCAGAGGCTTATAGACGGCCCAAAGGAATTGTGTCTAAAATTCAGAGGCTTTTAGACGGCCCAAAGGATATGATTTGTCTAAAATTCAGAGGCTTTTAGACGGCCCAAAGGATATGATTTGTCTAAAATTCAGAGGCTTTTAGACAGCCCAAAGAAATGATTTGTCTAAATTCAGAGGCTTTTAGACGGCCCAAAAAGGTTGTCTAAAATTCAGAGGCTTTTAGACGGCCCAAAGAGATGGATGTTTGAAATTCAGAGGCTTTTAAATGGCCCAAAAAGATTGTGTCTAAAATTCAAAGGCTTTTAGACGGCCCAAAGAGATTGTGTCTAAAATTCAGAGGCTTTTAGATGGCCCAAAGGAATATGTGTCTATAATTCAGAGGCTTATAGACGGCCCAAAGGATACGTGTCTATAATTCAGAGGCTTATAGACAGCCCAAAGAAATGATTGTCTAAAATTCAGAGGCTTTTAGACGGCCCAAGCAAAGGTTTGTTGGAATATTCTAGGGCTTCCAACAGGTCCCGAAATGGAAAAAGGATCTGAAATTCAAAGGCTTTCAGAGGCCCAGGGGAAAAGTCTGAAATTCAAAGGCTTTCAGAGGCCTAGGGGTAAAGTTCTGAAATTCAAAGGCTTTCAGAGGCCCAAAGGAAAAAGATCTGAAATTCAAAGGCTTTCAGAGGCCCGAGGAAAAAGATCTGAAATTCAAAGGCTTTCAGAGGCCCAAAGGATTTTTGATAAAAAGTCTGAAATTCAAAGGCTTTCAGAGGCCTAGAGAGTTTTTGAGAAAAAGTCTGAAATTCAAAGGCTTTCAGAGGCCTAAAGGATTTTCTCTCACATTTTTTTTCATTTATTTTTTTATATTTTTTTTGAAGCATTTTATTCAAACTCATTTCCCTTTATCATTATTTAAAGGTTAAAGGAAGATTTTAGTGGGAAAAACTGATTAAAATTGAATTTTCCGAGAAAACCGTATACACAGTACGATCCAGCCCTGCCCGTATTCAAATTACGAGCCAGCCGTGACCGTATGGAAAACACGGGCGAGCCCAGCCCGTATAACCGATACGGGCAAGCTCAGCCCGTGTACTAAATGCGGTTTTACGGAACTCTGTTATATTTTTCCAGTTTTCACATGGTTTGATCACTTTAATTGCTCATCCAAACATACGGTTCACCCAGTGCAGGGCTTCTAAACTGTCCCAAAGTGGACTTTGACCTTTTTGCTAAAACACATGTTTAGGAGGGCACATGTACCCTCCCAATTGACACCATATTCTAGAATTTGGTACCCTTTTTGTTGACTCTTGCATGAACCTTGGGTAGGATTGATTCTAAACAGAGTTAGAAACTCTTCCTATGGGCTGCACCAATTTTAGAAAACTTGCATATTTTGGGACCAATTTTATCCCGAACCAATGGGCACCATGACACCCCTATGACATGAAAATAATGCAAAACAATATGATTACCTTGTTACCTTGTTTACCTTCAACATGGCATCCACATTATGCCCTGGTTTGTAAGCCATGCAAACGGCTTTCTCACAATTACAAGCCCATATCCCCACGTAATTGTGTACTTTAGCCAAAAACGTGTAACTCCGCCTTCAATCGTAGGGGTTTTGGGTTTTGGCTTAATGGCAACTTATCACTCAAGCCTAGCGATGACCAGAATCACAGATCCACGTTATCATCACATCATTAGCTCAAAGTTCTAAGGTGAATGTTTTCACTTTCGCTTTCCGAAGTATCGACCTCGTTGTGCCAAGCTACACACATTTGGGTTCAACTTCCTATAGGTTAAGGGTAGGCTGTGTAAAAAATAAAATGTGCACAGTGCATTGTAAAAATAAGGTGCATTCACAACGTCCCAAACCCTTGCCACTCTTTTCGTAGCCATGCATAAACAAACCAAGGCATAATATGAAAGCATATTTAAAGTAAACAAATACACAAACAATCCTATAGCACCTAAAACATGCTTATGAAAAAAAATCATCTAATCATGCAAACATATGATCATGTTATACACCCAAAAACGCATCATGGAGATCGTGCTGAAAATTAAAATATGCTATCATAAAAATATAGCAAGAAATAACATGGTTCAGCAAAACGAACCTCCCTTACGCATGTTTGTAGAAACAATCCTATAAATCAAAATTAAGCATGTTTCTACCCCCATGAATTCTTAAGCAATAATTCAGATTTAAAACATACTCAACATGCTTAAGAACACAAAATAGCAGGCAAAACAAAAATATGCTAAAAACACAAAATAGCAAGCAAATCCAAAAATATCAAAAACATGAACTAAAACACCAAAAGGCTCAAATCCTCAGGTCCCCAGCAGAGTCGCCAGTTGTGAGACATGGGAAAAAATTAAAAACCTTTGACTTCCTCAATCATCACACGGGATTAAATAAAACAAAGAGTCGCCACCATTCAATTTAGGTGTGAATGGACACCAAAATATTAAATAAGCACAAAAGGCAATTTTAGGATAAAAATAACCTTCCTAAAAACAAAACAACCAGAGATGGGTAAGGGGATTAAGTTATGAACAGGGGAAGGTGTTAGGCACCCCTATTCATCCACACAAGGTGGTTGCCAGGCATTGTTCATGTTAAAATAAAGAAAAAAAAGGCTTGCTATAAAAATCATGAAAAATCATAAAAAAGAGAAAGATGTATGGTTTTTTTCATACGAATAGTCTGATTGATCTAGAACTTTCAAATATGATCATACCATTCCTAGGGTTTCATGATCAAAATAATATTGAGATAAAATCAAATAAAATCAATTTAAAGTGAAAAATCCAAAAATCTGGCTTCAAGTCAAATTCTAGAAATCTAGAAAAATATGATTTTTATAAAATATTTCAAAATTGAACTTGAATAGTCCAGGACATAGATAAAGCCCATATTTCACATTAAATCTGAAAATCAAAACAAAAAATACCCACGTTGATGAAGAACATCAAAAGGGGAGAATTTAGACCGTATGGTCTTCTCTCAATAATGAAAAAACAATTTAAAAACCACATCATGAAACCCTAGAATTTACTTTCAGGCTTCTGGATCCAGATCTATCATATTGATCATGATAGATCCAGGATCTTAGCCTAAAATCACAAAAATCACGAAAACAGTGCTGTAGGTGCAAAAGTGGGAAAAATACAAATTTTATAAAAAAGTGGGGATCTCATGCTATAAACATCATAGATTCATGTGATTCATTCAGATTCATCATAAAAACCATTAAAACATGATCAGGATATCAAAGCAGCCACATCTCACAGATTAGAGCACATGGGGGTCTACCCTACGGATCCACCTGTTCTCTTTTCCCCTAGCTCTCTCTTCACGTTTTACGGCTAGAGAGGATTCTTGAGGTACTTGGAGATAGGTTTGGTTATACAAACACAATCAAAGGCCTTATTCTATAAAAAATGAGAAAAACAGATATGGGGTTCTATTCTAGGGATCCACCTGTTCTCTTTTCCCCTAGCTCTCTCTTCACGTTTTACGGCTAGAGAGACTCTTGAGGTACTTGGAGGCAAGTTTAGGAATACAAGTACAAAAGATGGCCTTATTCTACAGCAATAGAGAAGATCCTATTATCTCTAGAATTGAAGACAGAAAATAAAAGGGAAAAGGGACTTACCTGGATTGAGCAAGCAAAGCAGCAAGGGTTCCTCTTCTTCTCTTGGAACTTCTTAGACTTCAAATTTTCGTGGCCTTTTGCTTGAGGAGAGGCCCTATATTTATAGGCAAACACAGGGCTATGGTTGGTCCAAGGTTTGGCAAGATAGAGTTTCAGTTTGAGTTAAACACAAGGATAATGCCAATCCTTTGTCAAATAGGATAATAAGAGATTCGAATGGATAAATAAGAGGATTCGCATATCCCAGAGATATATTTGGATGCAGATAAGGCTCAGAAATCGAGAAAGGATAAATTCGCACAAAAACCTCCGTGCCCGTATATATATTACGGGCGCGCCCTGCCCGTATTATTAATACGGGCACGCCATGCCCGTATATCAACTGCGGGCATGACCAGACCGTAAAAAAAATACGGGCATGACTAGTTTGGCCAGATTTTATACTTTTTTGACCTGTTTCAAATTCCAATTAATATTTTCAATTATTTTCTCATTTTAGTGCAATTTGGGGTGTCTACAATGTGCACACACTTGCACATGCACGCACACTCTCTTTGTACATATGCATACACTTGCACACATTGGTCTAAGGAGATTTGTTGCTTTACTTTAGTAAGTGTAGAATATACGCAAAAACATATTTTGGGGAAGTTCTGTCAAACAAGACTTAAATGACCTAAGGAAACTGGGTCTTAAGCGGGACCTTTGTGACCCCTTCAGTTTCCTGGGGACTTTCCCAAAACATTGATTTGTGTACCAATTCTTCACTTTACTATATGAGGCAGCAAAAATTCCTTCACTTGCACACATGTGCACTCACACACTGTAATGCTTCGAATCCGAGTTACGTAGAAAACCCATAACTCGTATCCAGAGATTATTATGTAACGCAGGACCGGACTCTCAGAGTGAAGGAAAACATGAATATAACAATAACTATAAAACAGAGTGAGCTAAAATAACCCCAAAGTAGTAACTCACATGACCAAGTAAACTACCCGCAAGTATCGAGCTCTCCAGGCGTATCTGAAAAACAAACGAAAGCATAGGAATGAGATACGAATATCTCAGCGAGTAGCACATGCATGCACAAATACAATTTACTAGTTGTAAAAATATGGATCGAATAATTACACGAGTAACGATGGCAATAACTCGATAAATCCGACTAAACTTCCAATAATTTGTTTGACACAATGATATAGCAAATGAAAATCAATGTATATTTAAATCTGAATACGGTTGTCAACAAATCCGCATAATCGCAAAAGAACCAATATCATTATGACCAAGTCTCGAGAAAACCAAATTTTCTACAACAGCCCAATAATATGTCTCATGCTAAATAAAACAAAACCCAACATTTGGTCAATGTCATGTAGTTATTTAGATTGGTTAATTAACACGTCAGAGGAACATCCACACCTCCATGTACACAGTTCCGGCCTACTCAGGGTTTCGGATACTCTGAAATGACGGCCTACTCAGGGTTTCGTCATCCAATGCCGGCCTACTCAGGGTTTCGGCATTGACAACCAGGCCTACTCAGGGTTTCTGGCTGCTCTACACCAGTTGTGGCAACACTCCATGGCTATGCTATTACACCAATAAAACCAAAGACATCACATTACTAAGCTTAGACTTTGGATTCAAGACAAGTTAAACCAAAACAGAAAACCAACGTATAATCTCAACTTTGACATCACAATAATTCAATATGTTCAACATCATGTATAACACAACACAGCTCACTACTTGTCCCTCTGGACCAAAACAGTACCTCATGTACTTTCAGTATTTACTCAAATCTCATAACACCAGACCAGATGTAATAACCCATTTACTCACACCAAGAGAATCTTTATAAATACATTTCAGAACTTTCAATCAAGTAAAACCAAGTTAAATAAATTCTAAATCAAGTACAGTGTATAAACAAAGGGAAACTAAATCATGTATTCCTAGTGTTTGGAACAATAACATCACCTACCGATAGCCCAAAAATTCACCTTGGAAACTCCTAAGGATTACCAGAAATTCCACTTAATAATCTCAGGATATTTGAACAAGAAATAGTATTTCTAAGATCCTAAACAAGTCATTGGCAAAGTGATTGAACCCTCAAAATATCAAAATCTAGACCCAGTTGGACCCTGATTATCAAATGAGTCAACTAGAAGGATATAGGCTAATTTAGAAAGTACTTTTTGTCCAACCTTAGTAAGGTATGAAACTCATGTAATTACATGATATTGGGGGATCCTGTCAAACGGACATGATAATCGCCTAAGGTAAGTGGTTTTTAACAGGGACCGATATGACTTGCCCACTTACCTGGGGATCCACCCAGACATTGTATTACATGCTGTTCTGTACTTTTACTATAAATGTGACACTAAGGAACCCTTTGTTGGCCCTTATCCTAGAGTCACCTGAATAGATACAACACTCTAACCCACTGCACACATGAACACCTCATTACACCGTGAATGAATTTTTAACTGCGTGGGGTGACATGCACGAGGGAGTCTGCGTGGATGATCCAAACTGAATGCCTCTGCATAAACTGTGAATGCTTCTCTTAACCAAGACCTAGATCTCTTTAGCAGCCACCCTTCTTCAAACGAAAAACTTACTTTTGGGATGGTATTAGCCTTACGCTCCCGTGGCTTGCCGGGGAAAGCAGGGTAAACCCATCTCCCCAGGTTTCTAGATTCCTCATGTGCCACTGGTTTCTTGCCGTGATACACAAGGAATCTAGTACTTGGCTCAGACCCTTGCAGGCAGATGCCTCGGGCTGGGTATCATTCCCCATCTATTGCTTCTAAAAAACCCTGATGGTGTGAATATGATTGAATGTGAGCCTAGATGCGAATTTGAATGTGAATGATCAAATAAGGGTAAAATCTATGTAAAACCCAAGAGTCCATCAAGGGCAGCAACCCCCGTCCTTATTTGCATCAAACTGAGTTAGAATTAGACCATGGGCTGCCTTAGCCCTAATTTAGGAAGCCAACCCAATTTGATCAGGGGTATGACCCAGATCCATGCATCTGAGTTCTGTGAGCCATGGGCCTTGACCCATTAAGTCTACTGGAAGCACCTTAAGTCTTAATCGGCCTTTGTACAGTTGAAAGCCGGCCAGATCAGACAAAAATAGATCCGAACAGATTAGGGGCAGAAAAACCCTGGAGTTAGGATTTCAGCCCACCTACCAAAGAAGCAAACTTGTACCCTTCTTTTGGGTTCCCAACAACCCTAAAGGTGATTCTCTTTGCAGATTTATTCTTGTAAATTTTGCCCTCGAAGGCAAGTTGTAAATGTTGTTGTCCGACACCAGGAATAGATGAAAGGAAAAGGTCGACTAAGACTTAGATGTGCTTCCCGAATACTAAAATGTCTAGAGGTCACAACCCTTAGGACCACACACCTTGAGTGCCTGGATTTAATTTCTGTAATTAATTGTTGCATAAGTGATGAACTGCTTAGACAATGATTTAATTTTTGCATTTCATGATGCATGCCCTAGACTAATTTAGAGTTTTGGTGAAAAACCCTAAATTGACTTGGAATTTCAATCGGATAGTCAGCATGGCATCCTCATCCTCAACTGAGAAAGTCCGCTTCCCCAAGATAGAGAAGTGTGCCTTTGATATCCCTTAGATCCGTTCTTGGACAAGGCAATTGCAAGGAGATGAGCAGATTCAATGGGAACAAAAATACCACATGGGACAAACTCTGTCCCTCTTAAATGTGCCAATTAATTGGGACATGATCCAAGCAGCCCTGCTTTTCTGGGATCCCCACTTTTCCCTCTTTAGGTTTGGGATCAATGAGTTGACTCTCACAATCGAGGAATTTGAATTATTCCTCCGACTTCGCGACCATGGAGAACCCGCTAGGCCAAGTCTCAAAGATAGTTATAAGAATGAAGCTTGTACTTTCTTTGGCCTACCAAGAAGGGAATTTCAGACCTTAGGAGGTGACCAGGTATTCACGCAGGTCTCTAAAACCTTCCTTGCTGAAAAGATAAGGGACAAAAAGTAGGAAAGACCCCGTGTTTGTTGGGACACCTTCACCCTCGTGGTTCTGTCACAACTCTTCTTTCCTACTGGGGGAGACACCATTAATTTGGCCCTCATGGAAATTATAGACCAACTCCAGGAAAAATTTCGAATCATGCCATTGATCCTTGCTCAACTATACCATGCTTTGACCATGACCAAGAACGGAACTAGGAGGTTTTAGGGATGCGCTCCTCTCCTACACATTTGGTTACAAGATCACCTGATGGTTGCTGAACCTGTCAGTCCACACTATGGGTACGTCCGTGACAACATCACCTTGATGGCCTGGAGAGAGATTAGACCAGACTTGCCCTCCAGAGAGGATTGGTTCGACCACTTTCTCCAAATGAACGGAGAAACTGATATAAGATGGGGAGGCACATTTGACCAAACATATACCCCCATCATAGCTTTCAAGAAAAGACACTGCCTAGCTTTAATAGGCCTCACCCATGCCATGCCATACTATCCGGTTCGAGTTTTGAGGCAATTTGGGAAGTCTTAGGGAATACCACACGAGGACGATGTGGAAGGATTAACTGGCTCACTACAATTGGAATTGGAGAAAAAATTGGTGAAGGAATGGCAACACGTGCACATACTGTAGGAAGACATTTTCACTGGATCCGATGTTCGTAATTACGAACAATGGATTTCTTAACAGATTGGCCTCGACAGCCCACCACCTCTTCATCTTGTTGCCTTTAGCGACATCCCAATTCTGACCCCTGGCACATATAGAGATAGGGTGGCCGAACTGCGGGAATCTCATTTCCGAATCCACCGTGCATATGTGGATTCTGAACGTGCAAACAGGCAGGCCAACGAGGCCCTCCAACAGGAACTTGACACCATGCACAAACGCGCAAAAGAGGACTAACGTCTGCAAAATAAACTTCTGCGTGCCTTTAGAAGGCAAGATGTGTCCTGTCACTATGATGATGACCAGCCTAGCTAGACCCTGGGATTGTTGTACTTTTTGTAAAATACTTGTGTACTTGAACTTTGATGTTGTAATTCTCAAGTATGAAATTTCTTTTTCAATCCATTACCTTGTGTTGAATTTAATCTTCAAAGACAAAATGAAACAAGTTAAGTTCTCCATAAACAATTTGGCCTCAAAAGGCCACCATCTTTAAATTTTCATCAATCAGATGACATCAAAATCTTGAAACCTAGTAGGTGTTCTAAATAAAGAACACCCAACCCTTTGAGCTCAGATCACACCTGAATGTTTCTTTTTAAGATCATCCGGTCAGCCTTTTAGGGCATTGTAGCCACTGGTAATTAAGCCAGAAAATTGGTGGAGGATCATCCTGACATAGCATACCTCGTTGAGTGACGCTAAAGTCAATGAAAATTAAGCCAATGACTAAGGTACGTCCGGGTATCCCTAGCCGAACTTTAGGGCACTGAAGCCACTGGTAATTAAGCTAGAAAATGAGTGGAGGATCATCTTGGCATAGCATACCCCGTTGAGTGGTGCTAAAGTCAATGGCAGTTAAGCCAACGACTAAGGTACGTCCGGGGATCCCTAGCCGAATTTTAGTGTACTGAAACCACTGGTAATTAAGCCAAAAAATTGGTGAAGGATCATCCTGGCATAGCCTTCCCCGCTGTGAGGCGTCAAAGTCAATGGTAATTAAACCAACGACTAGTTAAGACACGCCCGGGAACTACTAGCCGAATTTAGGTGCCAACGCCACTAGTAATTAAACTGAAGATTGTCTGCTATACGCCTGGGTGCTGCTTTTTACCTCACCCCCTGCGGAGACTTTACATGGTCCAAACTCGTGATACTGAGCTCAAACCAACCTAGTAACATTGGGTTCCCTTTCCCAACCGTTTGGCTAAAACAGACCAAGTTAAACCATGGGTTCCCTTTCCCAACCGTTTGGCTAAAATAGACCAACTTACCCTTGGGTTCCCTTTCCCAGCCGTTTGGCTAAAACAGACCCAGTTAAACCATGGGTTCCCTTTCCCAGCCGTTTGGCTAAAACAGACTAAGTTAAACCATGGGTTCCCTTTCCCAGCCGTTTGGCTAAAATAGACCAAGTTAAACTCCGGGTTCTCTTTCCCAGCTGTTTGGCTAAAAAAGATCAGTCTAAACCGGATTCCTTTTCCCAGCCGTTTGGCTAAAATAGATCAGTCTAAGGGTTCTCTTTCCTGGCCGTTTGGCTAAAATAGATCAGGTTCAGGAATCCTTATCATTTTTAAAATGATTCAAATAAATTAATTCTTTTGAACAGTTAAGTAATCATGCTTTACAAGTCTTTAATATAAGTTACACTAATATTCGCTGGTTGTTCTCCCCAGGTACCAAAATAGCTTTCCAAAGCCCATACTTGTTAAGATCTAGAAGAAGGCTTGAAATTGAGTAGTCAAGAGATCAGATGCCATTAGGTCAAGATCAGGCAGAATCCAGTCAGACACAAACAGTGGCTGATCTACAACAAAGGATTGATAGCATGGGTACCATCATTCAGGAATTAATGGCAGAATTAAGAGAGCTAAGGATGGCTTCCCCTGCTGCACCAGTGGCTTTGCAGCAACCACTACAGACAGAACCTCCACCACCTAACCTGGTATATCAACCTCCGCTGGTGCCACCACCGCCTCCACAAGTAGTACCTCTTCCCCAAACAATTGCACTTGTCCAGCTGGGACAAGAGGAAGATGATTGGTACAGGACTCAGTAGGTTCAGTTTGAATAAAAGATGGCAACAAACAAGGCAGAAGTAGATGCCCTGCGAGAGGAACTGAAGCAGTTATGCCCTAGCACGGTTCCTACTGAGGCTACTTTGGACAGCCTCTGTTTCTTCTCTGATGTTCAACTTCCTCCCAAGTTCAAGTGCCCTGATCTACATCAGTTTGATGGCACTAGATGCCCATTGAATCATCTGCAATCATACTCTGGAGATATGTGCCAATATGCCAAGGACGAGAGGATAATGGTACAGTTTTTCCAAAGGTCACTAACGGGAGCAGCTTATACTTGGTTTTTGAGTATGGAGAAAACCAAGATTAAGACTTGGAATGATTTAGCGGCAGCATTCATCCAGCAGTATCAGTTGAATAGTCCGATCGTACAAACCAGGGCTGAGCTGCAAAGGCTGACAAAGAAGAAACAGGAGTCGGTTAGAGAATATGCCAAACGTTGGAAAGAATTAGCTACACTAGTTCAGCCTCCACTACTTGAACAAGAGATGACGTCTCTATTCATTGCATCGTTGGGGCAGCCATTCTTCTCTCTATTATTAGGGCAGAGTACTTCCGACTTTAATGACCTAATTCTGACGGCAGATAGGATTGAAGATGTTGTAAAAGCTGGCAAGATAGATGGCAGTGGCCAGGGCCCTACACAGAGAAGGGCAGCAGTAGGACAGAGTGGCAGAAACCAGGGGCAAGAGCCCAAAAGGCAGGAAACCCAGGCGATTAATTATGTACAACCAACACAGCCTTACCACTTTTTTCAGAGGCCTGAAACTGTGGAACCTCAAGGCCAGGGGCAACCTGTAAGAAGGACCAGAGAAGAGGTAGAGGCAAGAATGAAAAGGGTGTTCAGCCTACTGCCATACGCACCAGCCGAGTTGTTGGCCATGTTGCTGAAGAAGGGGTATCTTTAGATCAAGCCTCAAAATCCTCAAATGGTTAACTCACGAAACTATAATGCAACAGAAAGATGTGAGTACCATTCTGGAGCTCCTGGACATTCTACTAATCGATGCTGGGACTTGAGGCATGACATACAAGATCTTATAGACAGTAAGAAGATCTGTGTAGATCCCCCAGAACCAGCAGCACCAACTCCACCTACTGGCACAGCCACCAATCCTCTTTCGGACCATTCTAAGGCTTCCGCCAGTGGATCTGTAAATTAGGTCATCAATGACCATGATTGTGAAGTACTATTTGACCCATCTTTGCTGATCGGGCAACTGGGGCAAATTATCAGGGTATGCTTACAAGAAGGGATAAAACACAAGCAGATTTGCGTCATTGAAGGAGACGATGATGAAAAAACCTTCTTGGGATTCCCCCTGGTACACTTTAACCTTCCAGAACTAGAACCTTTCTACCCTCCACCCATCCCTGATTCACCCCCCTTAAATATCTTTGACATGATGAACAACCCCTTTAATGACCCAATGGACCTCTCACTTGAGCCACCCACCTTTAACCTGGCACAACTCCATCTCCAACCATCCTATTGTGCCGTACCTCCACCCTACCAATTTTTACCTATGTACCATGAATCCACCATCAATTCTACTGAAAGAGAAGTCGATCGGATCACCCGATCTGGTAGATACATGAACACCGACCCTTCGCCCGCACTAGAGGAAGAGACTGATGAAGAAAAGAAAAGGAGAGAAAAAGGGAAGGATGTGGCAACTGAAATGCCACAGACCCATAAAAAGAAGGGAAAGGCCCCTGAAGAGGAGATCACGGAACTCCACAACAGTGTTTTCACTCCGGAGTATGATCTCGTTTAGCAATTGAGCAAGGTGCCCGCTCAAATCTCCATCATGCGCCTCCTTTTTGATTCAGAGAAACATAAAGATGTACTGATGAAGGCCCTGGATGATGCACATGTACCAAATAATATCAGCCCTGAACAGCTAGAGGCAGTCATGTCAGTAATTGCGGCACCCGAGGCTGTTTCTTGTTCCTCAACGGATTTGCCGCCAGAAGGTTGTGACCACACGGAGCCACTGTACATTACAGTAAGGTGCTCCGACCTTATAGTGAAGCGAGTCATGATTGATAACAGATCGGCCCTGAACATCTGTCAAGTCAGGACCTTCCATAGCCTGCAGCTGAGCTCCAACCTAATCAAACCCAGTGCCCACAATGTCCGAGGGTTTGATAATGCCCGGAAAGATTCCCTAGGAGAAGTGGTTTTGGATATTGTGATTGTTGAACGAACATTCACCCTGACTTTTGAGCTGATGGACATTAATGCCTCCTTTAACCTGTTGATCGGAAGACCTTGGCTACATCAAACAGGGGCAGTCCCATCTACTCTACACCAGATGGTTCGGTTAGTTTCAAAGAATGAGCTCATTACGGTCCATGCTGAGGACCACAAAGAATTTGAAAAGGTTGGGGTACCTTTCGTTGATTACGAGCTACCCACATCGCTCAACTTCCAAGCTGTGGAAATGGTGCAAGTCAGTCATGTCACTACTCCTCGGAAAACAGAACAGTCCTGCAAGAGGAAGAGAAAGAGCATGTTTGGCGTCACTGAATGCGCCGATTGGGGCCTACGGGTAGGAGATGGACTCGGAAAATACAAACAAGGCATCATGACAGCCATACAGCCTTATGATAAAGCTGTTGGATTTGGGTTGGGATTTAACCCTGAGCCTGAGGACAATGCCAGGCTTTTCGAAATGAAAGCAGAAAGGAAAAGAGCTCGGACTGAAGGAAGGGATCCACACTGGCCTATCTTTGTGCATGGCCAGTTATATCACCATTTTACCAACATGGAGCGAGAGGCTGCACAAGCCATCCAGAATATAATTCCCCAAGGATGGGGTGATGAATTCAATGATCGAGCAGAAGATAATGATCTACAAGGACTCATTCAAGCGATGTGGGAGGAACCCCCTTTGCCTCTGGGAATCACTAGTGATGCAGTAGAAGTAGGCCCGCTGGCCTCTAAAGAAGCAATAGAAGACTTACCTGCCTTGGTCGCCCTGGAATCAACCAACTATGTTACAGTCGCTATCGCACCTACTGAGAAACCAGTCATTCTTGAAGAAATACCTTTTTGCCCATTAACTGTACTTGAAGTACCATAAGAAGAAGAAGAAGATCCAGTCATGTACATTTGCATGATGGAAAGCCAAGATAGTTCAGGAGAACCTACTCCAAGGCGAAGATCTCCTCCACCTCCTCCCCGCATGCTGCACCCTGCGACATAGGACAAATTAAACCAGATGTTCCAACAGATGCCACAAGTGCTCGGACTGATCCCGGAGCTGATCCAGCATGAGACATACGGAAACGGGGCACCAGATGAACATTCTTCCACCAGAAGAGAGATACCCGTAGCAAGGGCATTACCTAGGGTAGAACCATCTAATGAAGTCACTATTGAAGTACCCATGGCAATTCCCCGCCGCGGCGTATGGATAAGCATATCATTAGAACATGCTTCTAGATTAGAGCAAAGCCAGAATAAGTCAGAGAAGGGAAAGGCTCATGACCCCATCTGCATCTTGTCTGACAGTGATGTCAACATGGTACAAATTGGAGAGCTAGAAGAAGTGACTGCCATCAGCCAGGAGAACTATTCACAATAGAACTGGAGCTCGACACCTTTCGCCATCAGCAAAGCCGATCTCCCAAAGGGGGTTTCCTCCACTTCTGAAATCCCTATTGTAGATATCAATGCACTTTTCAATAAATGCATGATATCTTTTGAGTACTTGCCTGTTTCTGCTTTTAATTGTGCAAACAAACAAACAAAATCTCACAACCTTACTATCAATCTCGATGCACACCCGAAGGGTCTGGGGCACGAGATAAATAATCAGGTTGCCATAACTGAGCAAAAGGAAATTAAAAATTCAATTAGAGAATCAATAATAGAAGAAAAGCACGAGTCGGTGCACAGTTCTCAACACGAGTCAAACTGCGGCACTGGCCCATCGAAGCCAGATGATTCGGAATTCGTCCTCCATGAGCTGTTTGAGCTTGAGGACGACGACGAATCAAGGGAGACCCCACCTGAAATTCAATTTGCTTTGGAAAGACACGAAAAGGGTCTCCAGGCCAATATTGAGGAAACTGAAGGTGAAGCAGTACAACCAAAGATTCTCGAAATTGGTAAAAAGCTATCGCAATTACTGAAAAATCAGATATTTGATTTTCTTAAGTCTTATTCTGACGTGTTTGCATGTTCATACGAGGATATGCCTGGATTAGACACAGACTTGGTTGTACATCAGTTGCCAATAAAGTCTGAGGCCACACCTGTGAAGCAAAAACTCAAACGCATGAAACCAGAATGGGCCCTAAAGATCAAGGAAGAGGTCACTAAACAATTTAAGGCTGGATTCTTGCAAGTGACGGATTACCTAGCAAACATCGTGCCAGTCCCCAAGAAAGACGGAAGGGTCAAGATGTGCGTTGATTACAGGGATTTGAATAAGGCAAGTCCAAAGGATGACTTCCCATTGCCGCACATTGATGTATTAGTGGATAACACAGCGACGCATTCAATGTTTTCATTTATGGACGGATTTCCTGGTTACAACTAGATAAGGATGGCACCTGAAGACATGGAGAAGACATCCTTCATCACACACTGGGGCACATATTGCTACTATGTGATGCCATTCGGGTTAAAGAATGCAGGCGCTACATACCAGCGTGCAATGACTTTGTTATTCCACGATATGATGCATAAGGAGATGGAAGTATATGTGGACGACATGATAGCAAAGTCGAAGGAAGAGGAAAGTCATTTGGTGAACCTCGGGAAGGTGTTTGACGGACTCAGGTAGTGCAAACTCAGGCTTAACCCGAATAAATGTGTGTTTGGGGTTACCTCATGGAAGCTACTCGGATTCATTGTTGGAAAGCGTGGAATAGAAGTTGACCCAGTCAAGGTCAAGGTCAAGGCAATTCTAGAAATGCCTCCCTCGTAAACAGAGAAAGAAGTGAGAGGTTTTCTCGGCCAGCTACAATACATCAGTCGGTTTATAGCACAGATGACACCCATGTGCGAACCAATATTCAAACTATTAAGAAAAGACAACCCAGTAATCTGGAATGAAGATTGCCAGGAAGCATTTGATAAGATCAAGGCATATCTACTGAGTCCGCCGACGTTGGTCCTGCCAGTTCCAGGGCGACCCTTGATCATGTACATGACAGTCTCAGAGACGGCAGTGGGATGTGTGCTAGGGCAACATGATGAAACTGGAAGAAAAGAACGAGCAATTTATTATTTGAGCAAGAAGTTTGCCAACTTTGAGGTGAGATACACCATGCTTGAAAAAACATGTTGCGCCTTAGTCTGGGCAGCTCAGAAGCTTCGACATTATCTGCTCAGTCACACCGTCCTATTAATTTCAAGCTTGAACCCGTTGAGGTATATTTTTTAGAAGCCGATCTCCACTAGAAGGGTAGCCAAGTGGCAGGTCTTTTTGTCTGAGTATGATATCGTCTATACGACAAGGAAGGCGATAAAAGGACAAGTGGTAGCAGATCATTTGGTAGAACACCCCTTACCAGATTATTAGCCACTTGATACTGGTTTCCCAGATGAAGATGTGATGTGTACTAAGTCAGCAGAAGGTCAGGAGGAAACCGGATGGCGAATGTTATTTGATGGGGCAGTCAATGTCAACGGAAAAGGAATTGGGGCCATGATCATTTCCCCAGAAGGAGTCCACCACCCAATAGCGGCAAAGCTCTTGTTCGATTGCACCAACAATATGGCAGAATACGAAGCGTATGTGTTAGGCTTGCGAGCAGCAATCGAAATGCATATACAAGAATTAAAAGTATTTGGTGATTCCAGTTTAATCATCTATCAGGTGATGGGAGACTAGAGGACTAGAGACACAAAGTTGGTGCCATATTAGGAACTAATCAAGGAATTGGAGGAACAGTTTGAAAGCGTGACATTCGATTATATGCCACGGGATAGGAATCAGTTTGCAGATGCCCTAGCAACACTAGCATCTATGGCAACCATCACCGATGACACCTGGGTGCAACCACTAGAGATAGAAGTGCGGCGTTATCCTGTTTACTGCTTTAGCATTGAGAAAAGTATGCCTAAGGAAGAACCTTAGTACGTAGATATTGAAAGGTACCTAAAAGACAGGGCTCTACCAGAAGGTGCTACAGCAGCTGAAAAATGTACTATTCAGAGACTAGCTGGTCAGTTCTTCTACAGTGGGGGCAAGGTGTATAAGAAGTCATACAATGACTCTTTGCTACTATGCGTCAAGGAAGCTGAGGCACAGAAATTGATTGATGAAGTCCACGGAGGCTTGTGTGGTGCACACATGAATGGCCATATGTTAGCAAGAAAAATCCTGAGAATGGGTTACTACTGGATGACGATGGAATCAGATTGTTATGCTCATGTCAAGAGATGTCAGCTGTGTTAAGTTTATGTAGATAATATCAATGCACCACCGAATACTTTGTACTCCATGGCATCACCTTGGCCATTCGCTATATGGGGGATTGATATGATTGGTCAAATCTACCCGAAGGCATCAAATGGACACCGGTTCATTTTGGTCGCGATCGATTATTTCACCAAGTGGGTGGAAGCCATGTTCTTTGTGGAGGTGAAGAAGTCTCATGTGCTTAAGTTCATTAGGAATAACATCGTCTGCCGTCACGGTGTACTTGAAACAATTATCACTGATAACGCGAAGAATTTGAATAACAAGGATATGGAAAAGATGTGTGAGGATTTGAAAATCAGACATATGAATTCTACCGCATACCGGCCCAAGATGAATGGAGTAGTAAAGGCTACCAACAAGAATTTAAAGAAGATACTTGAGAAGATGGTAGTCACTTATAAAGACTAGCATGAGAAATTGCCTTACGCACTGCATGCATATCGAACATTGATCAGAACATCGACTGGGGCAATACCTTTCTCACTTGTATACGGAATGGAGGAAGTTCTCCTTGTGGAAGTGCAGATTCCCTCACTTAGAATTTTTAAAGAAGCAGAGATTGATGACATTGAGTGGGAAGAATCAAGATTTGACCAATTGTAGCTACTTGATGAGAAGAGAATTAAGGCTCTATGTCATGGCCAGCTCTATCAACAGAGAGTAGCACAAGCCTACAATAAGAAAGTGAAGCCACGACACTTCAAGGTGGGAGATCTTGTCTTGAAGAAAATTTTCCCCCACCAAGAAGACAATAGAGGGAAGTTCAAGCCAAACTATGAAGGGCCATTTGTAGTTCACAAAGTTTTGTCCAGAGGAGCTCTGATCCTACAAGAGATGGACGGAGCTATTTTTCCTGAGCCAATAAATGCAGATGCAATCAAATTGTATTACGCTTGAGATCATTCCAATTGATAAATGAAGAGAAGCCATCCTTGATCCTCCCTTAGATGGTCAATCCCTTCAAGCACCCCTAAAGGTTTCCCTAGTTAAACACTTTTGAGCCTTAAATAATTTTTTCAACCTAATACATGTGTTCTACACACCAAACTAGGCATTCCTGGCCCCAAAAAAAACAACAACCACAAAAATTGTGAAAAGTGGATACAAAGAAAAGTAAAGATAGTAGAGAGGGGGAAAATGTGAACCCCACAAAAGAAATAAGCCAGGATGTAAGACCCAACAATAAAACAGAGCACTGTGCATACCCAAATGTTAAAGCCTTTTTGAGCCACCTATCTTTCTTTCAAACCTGAACCAAGCCTACGTTTCGTCCCATTACCAAGACCTCTCAGATCTCAAGAAGGATGATCATGAGTAGGACAATTAATTTTGCATTTGTGGGTAATGACCGAAGTTGGCATCCCCTCAAAATACCAGACATAGTGAAAACTCGAGAAAAGGGCACTGTGTGCAAAAAGGGTTGGTCGTGTTCAAAAAAAAAAAGGAAGCAGTAAGAGAAAGAAAGAAGAAAGAAGGATGCAATAAATGGTCATATCTCAATTCAGCAGAAGGAAAGAAAGGGAATAAACAGAAACAGATTGGGCAGTGAACTGAGAAAAGAAAGAAAGGTGATCTAAAGGGTCTGGACTGGCAAGCCGCGTTTGAGTCAGAACTCCACAGCGGTCCATGATTACAATGTTACTGAAAATACCAAGTACACCAAGACCTATCTGGTCTAGAGACTAACCTTTTGATAAGTGCAAATACAAGCACACACCGACACATCTGTATTTTTCTGTAATTATTCTGCTTAACTATTTTGGATTCTCCAGTGGTGCTGCCAACCTTAGATAGTGGATTCATAACCTTGATAAAAGCCACGTTTGATTATGATGAGCAAAAGGCTTAGAAAAGGAAGAATAATGAACTTTGTAAATACTCTCTGTAAGCCTGTGCCTAAAGTCTTGTTCTTTTTACAGGTACAAATGAAAGAGGAAATGCACCTAAGCCCCAGTGAAGGTCTTTTCTTCACCAATTCCCCAATGGAGTTGTAAACCTAAGAGAAGCATCACAAAGATTACATCTCCCAATAGATTTGCCTCCCTGGTGAAGCGTCGCATCATGAGGTTGCGTTAGTGAAAAAGAACCTCCCGACTCCCCAGCAGAGTCCGCAGTAGAAGCCCATTGTCTTGTACCCAATGAAAAGGAACAAGCTATGCAAGAGAAAAAAAGGTGGTAGGGGTCCCCACCAGTCCCCAATGAAGTTGCTCCAAACTGGGAAGCCTCCGCCTTGGCAAAAAAAAAAAAAGGAGGAATCAATGAAGAGGCTCTTTCACAATCTAGAAGGACGTGCAAGGAAGAAAGAAGCGATCAACTTTTCAAGACATGAAGACAAAAAGAAGATATGCTGGGCAAATTTGGCCTCACCTTTGTAATTTTTATTTCCCACTTTTGTAAATAAGATAGGATAGAGTAGGCATATGTGGTCCCCCAGGATGATGGACAGCAGCGAAAGGGCTTCCTCCCGTTTTCTTCACCCTCCTACCTTTCTCACCAGCAAACCCCAAGCCAAAACAATTAAAAAAACAAAAACAAAAACAAAACAAAACAAAAAAAACGAAAACAAAAAAACAAAAAAAAAAAAAAAAAAAAATCTTGAATCAAAGCTTGAAGTCACCTAAAAGTTTTAATGGAGCAACTGCAAGAAGAAAGAATATTATTGAGCACCTTGCATCATCGTAAAAAAAAAAAAAAAGTTGACGACCTCCAAACCAATCTTATCTCTTTTTCAAAGCAAGACAAGAATCAAATGTTGAGGATCCACTCCACGGAAAACCCAAGAAGGGTAGGGAGGCTCCGAAGCCATCAGAAGTAACACCCCAATTGGTACTTCCCTTTTCATTGAAAATATTCTAAGGATTGAGCTTGTCGACCGTGTCAACAAAAATGCAAGACGCAAAAATAAGGTTCTTTTTCTTCTTTGCCGTTCATCCCCAAGTGATTCTGACAAAAAGGGGCAGCTGTTAGCACCTCATTTTTGCACGCTGAAAGTGCCGAAAATAGAAACCCTAATTGAAAAGTCAAACCCGGAAGGGTCAAAAGTTGATTTTTTGATCCAGTGTGAATTGTCCATCAAACTTCATACCATTGAAAAAAGGACTTCGATACGATTCTAACGCAATTGAGCTCGCTCAAATCGGAGTCCGAATAAAGAAGTTAGGGGCTAGTCAAATCTGGAAATTGCAGAAATTTGCTTTCTGCTAAATCCCAAATTAGCTGCTCAATTGGATATCAGCAGAAAGAGCACATCGACACGATTCCAACGCAACTGAGTTTGCTGGAATCGGAGTCTCGGATAGAGAGATATGAGCAAAACTGGCTCCGGGACGCGACTTTGCACTTCTGCTAAAAAACCAAATTTGCTGCTAAATTCTAGCTCAATGGATGGAATATCTCAACTTGATTCCAATGACACTAATTTTTTTGAAATCGGATATCAAATGAGGAAGTTATGAGCAATCAAAAATCTCAGAAAATCGGCACACGTGGCAAAAGGCTGAAGAAAGGACATCAAATAAAAATCTAATAATAAAATAACATTATATGATAAATATCTAATCATTAAATTAAATAAAAAATTTTGAAGACACATGTGCGTCTTCAACAAAAAAAATCAAAAGAGTAAAATAATATAAAAATAAAACTCAAGCAATTGAATTAAATAAAAATTAAAAAAATAAATAAATAAACCAATGGCTAAACGCACATGGGATAAACCCATGTGCGTTGGGGGGATAAGGTCGACAGATGTCCATTTGAACATTTATTAAGCTCGCCAGATGTCTCATTTTGCATATTTTATTTTCGGTTATGAGTTAGAAAAAATTTACTGTTTAGTTCATTTTTTTAGTATAAATAGACAGGGGGGGGGGACCAACCTATCTGGATCATCTCTCTTGACCATCCCTTTCGTCCAACCCATCTTTTATCTTTTTAAGTGTCTCTTTCATCCCTCACCAACTCTCTTACAAGCAGTAGGCTTCCAAATTGATCCTCACCTTGCAAGCTTTATTTTCTTCCCAAATTACCCCTCAAAGCATCCATTGTCAACCTTTTACTTTTGTTTTAATCTTTTGAAAACAAATAAGAAGCCATTTCCAGAACATCTAGAGGTCTTGAGGCTACTGTTTGCTTCAACTTGGGGACCACTTCAAGCGACAAAGGTAATACCAAGGTAAAGTTGACGTAAACTTTGTATCCCCTTTTATTCAACATGTGTAAAAATTAATTTGATATATGTAAGCTTTGTTTTTACGTATGTTGGTGTTCATTCGTTGATATTTGTGCCTCCTCACTTTGTTTCCCTTGTCATGTGAATGAGATCATCTTGGTAAGTAGATGAGGCTTCCATACGTAAGGAAGGAAGAAGGGGTCTTGTACAAAATGAAGGGTCTTGATTATCTTGAATATTTTTTTTTTTGTATATGGATTTGTTTTCTATTTGGAAAAGGGAGTGTCCTCTTTAAAGATCTGATGTACCCTTCATTCTTTTTCCCCCATTCCCTTCATTTGCTTATTTATTTATTTTATTTTTATTTTTACTTTTCTTTTTATTTATTTATTTTGATATAATTGATATTCTCCTTCCATGATCATGTATACAGGAAGTAGAGACACCATGAGCACGTGTATGTGATTTCATTTCGTTTTACTTACTTTCCTTGATAAGAACACAACACACATGTACTAATGACACATTAAAAGCATATTCAAAAATCTACTTTTGCTTTGTTTTGTTTGTCTACTTTAGATGTTAGCATGAAATACTTTGTGTTTCCATTCACAAGCACATGTTTTTTTAGAACACCACACTCTTGAAATTTTTGATTCAATTTTACGTACATATTTAGTTCTATGTCAAAGGTTTTTTTAGATAAGTAAAAGGAGTGATTATGTAATAAATGTGAGTAAATGAGGATTTCATCTTTACTTTACTCACTAGCACACACTTTTGGAGTTATTTTTAGTATTCTTAACTTACTTTTTTTTTTAGATTATATTTTCATTCTCTAGTTGACTTGTTTCATTTACTATTTTAAATGTTTCATATTATCATGGTCGTGTGTGTTTGTTTAGTTTTTATATTGTTTTTAAGATATGCTCGAATGGATTGGTTGATTAGGGTGTAGCATGGTGAATCTTCATGCTACTTCCTCAAAGAGGGGAAGGAAGGATACTGCATCCATGATAAATAGAGACCCCTAGAGTCTCTATTTTAAGAATAAAGAGAATGCTCAAAAGTAGGAATATTTTACTGTTTGACAAGCCCATGAAAAAAGAGTTTTGTTTTTAGCCTAAATAGTGAGTTTTGAGCCATTGTAAGAAGTCTCTGGAGCTAGCAACAGTTGACGGATCACCTTGGAAGACCGGTGAATGTGATTCAGGCAAAGATTCCAGCAATATTTGATTTGCGGGTTGAACCACACTGGGTCTGCGATCAGACCCAGACCACAAGCAAAGTGCGGTTAGGCCCTTGCAAATTATAAAAATTAATCTTTGAGGACCCGGTTGGACCCGATCCAACCCATTGTAATATAAAATAAACCTATTGGGCTTCCTGGGTCAAACGCAACCCATTTTAAGATTTGGACCCACCTGGACCCATCAAAGATTTAGTGGGCCTTCTAACGGGGCCCACTATTAGACTGGGCCACACCAAAGCCCATTTCTCATAAATGGGTCATGGGTCATTCGGATAATCACCCATGGGTTACTCCAAACCCATTGGGCCTTAAAAATCTTAAACCCATCTAATTTGCATGATTAAATTAATTCAAAACCAAATCCAACAAGGGTTACCCAATAACCCTAATGGGCCATGGGCTTGACTTAAAGCCCTGCTTGTCTACCCATGGGCCTTCCAACAGGGCCCATATCCGACCCACTTCACATAAATAACTAAAAAGATAAAAATAAGTAAAAGGACTTACACCTGAAGAAAGTCCCAACAAACTTAATCTAATACATGCTGGAATAAGACAAAGGTGAATATAGTTGACTCAAATTAGGGTGACCCAAGGGACCCGCTGAGCCGACGGGGCAGACCGGGTTGTCTTCGGACTTCCTCGGAACGTAACTGAGTACTTAGCCAGAATCTCAAGCCGCAGACCAAAATAGACCCGGTTAAGTTACCCTGTGTATGCCCGTACCTCTCAGGCAGTGGCGAATCCAGTATTCAATTCTTAGGAGGCACACACACGACACGTGCGCCCCGCCGTGCGATTTCACATGCGCACAGTATGGATCCATAGTCTTAAATGGGAATGTTTGTATATATATGCCATGGCCAGTGTTACTGTTACTGTTATGCTCTATTGTGATATCATCCCAGCACCAGGATCATCGGTGGCCGATGCCCACTTGCTATGGGGAATCGACAGTGGATGCTTGTACATCAAGGGGAATCGGCGTATGGATGCCTACGTCAAGGAGAATCGGTGTAGATGCCTAGCCACCACGTGGAATTGGTGATGCTAGATGAGGCCATGTGTAGTATATATAAACATCCTAGATAACAAGTGATAATGTCGAATACATGATTGCTATTAAATGAATTATCTGTTCACTAAAGCACATGCATGCATTATTGTATAACACATGAGATGCCGTGGATTTTGCAATATCAAACTACCCGCATGTCATGGTTTATTGAGAGATATCTGCATAAACTGTGTTTTCACCGAATCATGCATGTGTTGTTTATTGAGACATTCGTCTCACAGTTGCTTTCTATCTTATTTTTAGATCCATCGACGTCCGGTGTGAAGGACCAGGCTGGGGATAGAGGCAAGGAGAAAGCTATAGGGTATAGAGAGGAGGATTTTTATAGGCCTTAGGCTTTCCTTTTATTTTGTAATGCATGTATAGTTTTGGATCTCTTTACATTGAGAGGAGTTACTAGTCACCCAAAATTTTGTAACTAAACTCTCATGTCTCATCTCATTTCAAATCTATATATATGATCACACTTTTGATATGCACATGTATAAACTGGTTGCACTTGCACTTGTATAGAAAAGATTTAAAATCCTTCGTGTTTTGTTAAGAGTAATGGCCCACTTGCCACGGTCTGGGACGGGTTGTGCCTTGGAGGGGCAGACTTGGTTCTGAGTCGTGACACTTTAGATTAGTAAGTAAATACTTTAACCACATAACTTCACATGTTGCTGAAGCAAGAGCTTTGTATTATGCTTCAACTAAAGATCTAGAAACTGTAGGTTGTTTTTTTTTTTTTTTTTTTTTTGACTTCCATGATATCAAACTTTTATCAAAAAACATACAGTATCCCATTATAAACTTTCTAGTATCCTTGCAACATTCCTAATCCAAGCCATAGAAGGTTTTAATATGCAATTTGTAATCAACAAGAAGTATAAACCTTGTCTCAAGGACTGTTTGATATACCTCGATACTCTATAAGCATCGTTTAGATGTGTTTTGAGTGGTTTATCCATGAATTTGCTAATCTTCCCAATAGAATAAGAAATGTTAGGTTGTGTTGTAGTTAAATATAGAAGCCTTACTACTAACCTTTATATATTTCAAGTTTTGCAAGTAATTCTTCATCAACACTTTGTAACTTTAAATTCGTTTCCATAGGAAAATCAACTAATTTACACCCCAAATAACTAGCATCTTCCAAAATTTCAGAGCATACTATAACGCCCCGAATCCGGGTCTATACAAAACATACACCAAACTAGTACCCGAAGTGCTATTGTGGCCCAAAGCAACTAAATACTAGATAATCAAATTTAAACGATTCCAATTTAATATTAGAGTGCAGAAATAAAATTCAATTAATCAAATAACCATAAGCGTGGTCTCCAATAAAATCAAATCATCCAAATAAAATAATATCCAAGTTTGGTAACAAATAGGTAAAACTAAACTCTCTCTCACTCTCATAGACAAATCCAATAATAAGTCCATCAAAACAAAACATCTGATAATAACCTCAAGCAAAAGAAAATAAACTAATCTGGAAAATAATAATCCTTAGCAACAAAATCAGGAATCTTTCCTCCCTGATGATCAATCCCAGTCACGTCCTCGCGTGGGTCAACTGAAAACAAAATAAAGCAAAACGTGGTGTGAGATACAAATTTCCTAATAAGCAGCACATGCATGTATAAATAGTTCATATATAAAAATAACATTCTTTCATGCTCGACAAAAGAAATAAATAATTACATGATGAAAATCTTAATAGATAAAGCAAACCATAAATCAAATAAAACCGATCCACACAACAACTCAATATAAAGTCAATAATGTGGAAGAAACAATGTTGGCCAATCACGGAAAAATATATCAATATCCTCCTCAACATACAAGCAAGATAAATCACCTTATGTGAATAATTAACCATATAATTCTCATTGTTCAAGAGCAATTCCAAACCAAGATCATATCATAAACCAATATATAATAGTACTAGTAGGACTTGTGATGTAACGACGCAGAACCAGGTCTGTCGCATGGGTGAGGCGCACGTGGAGTGCGTGCCTCAGAAATTTGGGAGTCGCCACTACCTAATGGGGTGTAGGCAGACACCTAGGTGCCTATACATGTCTATTTGATGGTCTGCGGCTTTTAGAGATTCGGGCTGAGTTCTCGGTTACAGTCCGGGGAAGTCCGAAAACACCCCAGTCCGCCTCGTCGGTTGACGGGTCCCATGATTCTCCCTGGTTCGAATCAACTTCATTTTGGTCTATCTCACCCAATTCCTAAGCCAAAACATGCACGCTTTAGGTCTGGTGGGGACCACTTGAAAGGTGTGGGTCCCCTTTCTTTTATTTGTTTTTATCTTCTTATTCATGTGATGTTGGTCTGAGGTGGGCCTCGTTGGAAGGTCCACGGGATGCCAAGTTCGGCTTTAAGTCAAACCCAAGCCCCATTTGGGGTTATGTTGGATGACCCTTATTATTATTATTTTTGTTTGCTTAGGGGTTAAGAAAGGGTGACGACCATGTGGCACAGTTTACCACATGGGCAGCTTATCTACATTTTTGTCCTAGGGCTTGAATTGCTCATAACTGCCCGATCTGGACCCCGATTCTGGCAAACTCAATTGCGTTGGAACTGTGTCGAGATTTCCTATCTGCTAGGACAGGTTATGGTAGCTAATTCAAGTTTTTTAGCAAAAAGCCGAACTCGCGTCTGAAATCTTATTCTGCTCATATCTCCTTGATACGGACCCCGATTCTGGCAAATTCAATTGCGTTGGAATCGTGTCGGAACTTCCTAATCATTGGGAAGAAGTATGGTGGTGGATTTGCACCTGATCAAAAAGTCAACTTTTGTCCCCTTAGGGTTTAACTTTTTAGTTAGGGTTTCCATTTTCAGCACTGTTTGGTTTGATCAAAATTTGGGTGCTTACAGCTGCCCCCCTTTGTCGGAGCCACTTGTTGGTGAACGACAAAGTAAAAAAGAAACCCAAATTTTGAATTCCTCATATCTTTCTAAGAGAGCCTTGGAGTTGATTTTTTGTTCGCGGGATAAAGCAAATTAACGCAAGCTTCTTACGCGTGTGGTACTTTTCCTGTTTCTAGTTCTTAGAAATAGGTGGCGCTTTGCACCTTTTCTAGATTCTAGTTCTTGGAAAAGGTGACGCTTTGAACCTTTCTGGTTTTTGAGAAAGAAGTGACGCTTTGCACATCTTTCAGGTTTTTGGGGTGCCTGTGCATTGCTTTAATGTTGGTACACCGGTTTTAGGGTTTTTGGATGATTCAGCTTCTCAGATTTCAATGAGGATGCAATTTTCATATTTCAATGAGGGTGCAATTTTTTAGGTTTTTTGTTTTTTTGACCTTTCAGGTGATCTCAGCTTTCACTTCCCTTTTTTCAGATTTAGGACTTCAGAGAGAGTTTTTTTTTGTTGGAAAAAGGGTTGGTAATGGAGTGGGACGGAAGTAGAAGGTAGGAGGAAGAAGGAGAGAAGGAGGAGGTGCTCTTGGTGAGGAGGTGCTCTTGGCGCTATCCGGTGCCTTAAGGGAACTCGCACACTTGTCTTATTCTATTTACAAAAGTGGGAAATCAATTTTTACAAGAGGGGCCACTTGGCCCAGAAGTTCTTCATTCCTTGTTCTTGAGCTTGCTTGAGCTTTGTTTTGGATGGTTCTCCACTAGGGATACATGAATTCTTTATTTGGGGAAGAATATGTAAGGCATAAGTGAACTCCTTTCAATTCCCCTTTTTGTGTGCTTTGGACTACCACATTGGCTTTCCTCCGCCTTGCCTTTCTTCTTTTCTTTTTTCTTTTGTTATTCTTTTCTTTCCTTCCGGTATCAAGGTGCTTCTTGACATCCTCCGGGTTTTTTGCCTTGTATGGGCCTGCAAAGATTCTCACAAAGTAGTGAGGTATCCGAAATTCAAACTGTAAGCACTTATGGCTTATTTGGTTTTATTGTGTGTGCGAGTGCATATGACTGAAATGAAATCTCTTTTTTTTTTCAAAAGCTTTTTCAGAAATTTTGTACAAGTGAAAGAAAAGGCAGAACCAGCGACCATGGTGAATTGCCTTGTTAGCTTGAAGTGTTTTGGGATGGTGTACTCAACATGCATTCCCATGAGATTCTTGACTTGTGCCAGCAAGGGTTTCCAAGATGAGGGGTGTTTCAAAGAGTGTTCCGCCTTTCCCAGTTTTGAGTTCTCTCACCTCGACCCAATTTTTAGGGTGGTTTCAAGATTGAGGGTTTCTCCATTTTCTTTTCCCTTAGGGTCAGTGTCTGCCCCAGTTTAAGGGTTTTCGGCCGAGTTTTGTGCATCATGTTTCATAGATCAGAGAGGTCTTGAAATTAGGATGAAACATCGGCTTAGTTTCCAGTCTGCGAAATGATGGGTTGTAAGGCTCAAGTTCTTATATTTTCATTTTCAGGTTTTACTTTGTGTCTTATCAAAGCTCATTCTTCTTTCTAGATTCCTTCCTCATAGATCTGCATGAATTCAATTGTCACATCCTTTGCAATCAAAAAGGACTTTCTGATGGGTCGAAACGAAGGCTGGGGTTTTTGATTTATGAAAGAAAAGGAATATGGCTCAAAGTCTCTTTGTAAATGGGTTGAATCATGTTCTACCCTTTTCTTGACTGCTTGGGCTTTGCCAATACCTTTTCACTTTCCTTCATTTTTCTTTTCGAGGCCTTTTGACCTTCGCTTTTTTCCACTAGCATTTTTGCTTTTCCTTTCCTTTGTTCTGGGGTCATTTTGGCTTTTTTGCATGCCCCAGTGTGTTTTCTTCTTTCTTTTTTTCTTCCTTTTTTTTTGCTCATTTATGTCTTTTATTCTTTACCAGGCACCGTTTTTAGTGCTCATGACTCAATGGGTTAGAAAGAAGAAAGTTAGGCTCAAATGATTTGACTAGAGATATGATTTTGAAAATTGGGAAGATAAAGTAAGGATGGCCTTTCATCCTTTTGCAAAATTTGTGACAACTTGGTTGAAATGTCCATGCAAATTCATTCAAGAATCTATTCATCCTTTTTTATTTTCTTTTTTCAGCTTTGCCTCAGTGTGGGGTGGTTAGACATAACACGGGTATTTGAATAACACTGTCAAGCCCACAGTGTTTTGACTAGCGGTTCTTCAAATTCAGGATGCATGAAGATGGCCTCTCTTGAAGACATGATGTTAAAGCCGGCCTTTGCCCTTAGCTGGTTTAGACACTTCCACTCTTTTCCTCTCTTTTCTCTCAAGGATCATTCTGTCCTAGTGTAAAGATAGGTTTGGAAGGAAAATCAAGGCATGGATCAGTGAAAAGGTTGCCTCTGGCTTAGTCAAGGTTCTCATGGGAGTAGTATGTTGCACCCAGCTAAAGACATCTTTGAGCAACTCAGCAATTTTCCATGATCATGGTCGTGCCAAAAGAAGGGTGGTCTCAGAATGATGTCATCACTAACCAAACACTTGCATTTTTTCAAAAGTTTTCTTTTCGAAAGTTTGAAGGTTCTTTTATTTTTTACAAAAGCTCGCATGAAAGTAAAAGTAAGTAAAATATTTACAGAATGACTAACTACCAGGAGAGGTTGATAGAAAAAAGCAAGTTTCAAACTTATCTTGGTTATGGTGGGTCCGGAGTGGATCTATGTTTAGTGGAGGTTGCGCCTTGCAGCCCTGCTTCATCTCTTAGCTTGTCCCGTTGGAGGATGCCTCATTGTGGTCTAGAAGAGGATTTAGATTGATGCCCGTAGGTGGAGTTTTGACCGGAGTAGGAGGGTCCACAATAATGTTCTTGGTATCAATCAGATCTTGGATTGCATGCCGAAGTGCCCAGCACTGATTGGTGTCATGCCCCGACGACCCCATGTGATATTCACAAGTTACTTTAGGGTCATAATTCCTATTCAATGCCCATTTGGGTTAGGGGATATCAACCTTAAGTAGCCATTTTTCAACAGTGTGGGAAGAAGTTCCCCTAGTGTGTAGGGAAGTAGCGTGAACACCCTGTTTCTTCTATCCTCCCTTTGCACTCTCGAAGCTGGCATCGATCCTATGGGCCTCGTGTTACCTAGATGATTCCCTCTTTGCAGGTGAAACGGTTGTTGTCGGTGGTGTGCGTATGGTCGCATGGCGGGGGCATGCCTCCTGAAGGGTAATTTGGGAAGTTTGGAGTCGCCACTGCTTGATGAAGTGCAGGAAAACACCTGGGTGCCTAGGTTTTTTTATTAGGCGGTCTGCGGCTTGAGATTCTAAGTAGGGTCTCGGTTACGATCTGGGGAAGTCCGCAGACACCCCGGTCCGCCCCATCAAATGACGGGTCCCACGGGTTTCCTAGTTTGAGTCAACTTGGTCTATCTCACCCAGTTCCTATTCCAACATGCACATTTTATTGAGTCTGGCGGGGACCGCCAAAGTGGTGTGGGTCCCCCTTTTGCTTGATTTTATCTTTTTAGCTTGAGGTGATGTGAGCTTGATTGGGAGGGCCCCGTTGGAAGGCCCGCGGATTCCTTGATGGGCTGATTCCAGCCTACATGCCTCTTGTTGGGCCTCAGTCTAAGCCTGAGAGGCCCTTTGGGCTTTGGTTCAATGAATTGGTTTTATTTAGGGTTCAAGTTTAACATTAAATTGATTTTCTTGCAAAGTGGGTCTGGGTTGATTTGTGGGCCCCTAGGTGGGCCACACTGTAAAACCCCAGTTTTGAGTAGAAAAAAAAATAAAATAAAATAACAATAATAATAATAAACAATAAAATAATAGTAGATAAAATAAAAATATATGCAAGAGTATGAACATATGGATTTATGGACAGGTTAAATCAAATTTATTATTGCTAGAAATTTGTGGTCATTAGTTTTCAAAAGAGAATGAGGTGGAATATTAATATTTAAGTCATATCTGAACTTAAAATACGGCAGTAAATAGGAATTAGTCAATAAGTAAAACCCGGGAAAGCCCTAGCTGAATGAGGGGTAGAAAGGGGATTCCGAGGGTTAAGGGTGAATTAGGTTAAACCCTTGCGGTGTCTATAAATAGGTAACTCATATAAAAAATTTTCGGGGATTTGGGGAAAGGTTGCTGCTCTGGAGAAAAATTAGTGCGGCGGCCAAGCAGTTTGGGTTTCGAGATAAAAATCCATCAAGGATGGCTGGAAGCTTGAAGAAGGTCTTCAATACTGGTGAGTAGCATTGATTTACAACTGAAGTTTTAGTTTATTCGTGATAATATTCTGATTGCATGGTTGTATTCTGAGTTTTCTGGGTTTTCTGAATATCATGAGTCCGAGCATGAGGGGGAATTACAACTTGAAATAAAATGTGTTTAGATTAAATCCAAAACTGGTTGGGAAGTATTCTGGGAATATTAGGAGTGTATTGGAACAATTACAGACCGAAAAAGATCGGCCAGAGATGGAGATCTCGAAATAACAGAGAGTCAAAAATCGCAGTGAGTATCCGCCGACTTGGCGCTCACTTGCGCTCACTTAGGAAGTAGGTGCCTGTTAAAATCACACTATCTGCTGAGCTGGCGCCCACTTGGTGCTCAGCTCGCGCTCACTTAAAAGTATGCGCGAATCTCGCGCGAAGCCGGCGCCCATCTCACGCCCATTCCCCGCCCATCTCGCGCTCACTTAGTATCGAGTGAGCACATAGTCTAAAGTTCACCTGATTCCTATTCGCCGACTGGCGCTCACTTCAGGAAGTGAGCGCATACCCAATTATACTTGCCGAATTTGATTCTTGACTGAACCAAGGGGATTTTGATGACTTGAGGTTTATACCACTTAACCAATCACTTGTTTGGGAACCTTGGAACCTGCATTACCTATTCAATTACTAGAGGAAAATCTAGTGGCAAATTCTTAAAGACTTCTAAGGTTGAGTTTAGGTTATTTGTATGTGTTGTGCTGGATACCAAAACAATGGGAGTTCCTAATTAGTTTTCCCTTAAATTTATACACTGTTTTGATGGAGAAATTATTAACTTCTGGTTTCACTTGTTTGGAAATTTCTGAATGTATTGTAAGGTTTTTCTTGGTATGAATAACTGTGTTTTGTATTCAAATGGCATGTGTTGCGGAAATGAGAAAATACTAAAAGTATTTGAGATACTGTTTGGTCCAGAGGGACAGGTGATGAACTGTGATAAGTTATACATGATGTGGAATGAATGGTTTTATTTTGATGTTGAAATTGAGATTATACGATGTTTTACTGTTTTGGTTTAGCTTGTCTTGGATCCAGAGTCTAAGCTTAGTAATGTGATGCGTTTATTTTATTGGAGTAATGGCATGGCCATGGAGTGTTGCCACGACCGGTGTAGAGCAACCAAAAACTCTGAGTAGGCCTGGTTGTCAATGTCGAAACCCTGAGTAGGCCGGCATTGGATGACGAAACCCTGAGTAGGCCGTCATTTTAGAGTATCCGAAACCCTGAGTAGGCCGGAACTGTGTACATAGAGGTGTGGAGGTCGCTCTGGCATGTTGATTAACCAATCAAATATTTGCATGACATTGACCACGTGGATTTATTATTCATTTATCTGTTTTAGATACTATGGGAGAAGTAGTGGAATTTGTCTTTTCTTGGAGCATGGATATAATGATATGGTTTCTGGAACTGATCGGAATTTTGTTGACGAAGGTATTTCCGATGTTAAATTACGTACAGTTTAACTTGCTTCCTAGACCCTTGGGTCAAATAAATTTTCAAAGGGTTTACGCAAATTTCACTGGGTTATTTCCTGTTTTCTCGTGTGATTATTCGATCATAAATTTACAACTAGATCAATTTGTATTGATGCATGCACGTGCTACTCACTGAGATATTCGTATCTCACTCTTTTGTTTCTGTTTGTTTTTCAGATACGTATGGAGAGTCGATAATTGCGGATTGTGTAATTGGGTCATGTGAGTTTTACATTGGGGTTATTTTAGCGCACTCTGTTACATAGCACTATTTAATTCATGTTTTCCTTACTCTGGTAGTGCGATCCTGTTGTTTATAATAACCTCTGGATACGAGTTACGGGTTTTTCATGTGACTCGGATCCGGGGCGTTACACACACAATGGTAACCAAATGATTTGAGTTATCTTTATTAAATTTCTTTCATGGTGGGCCAGGATTGGGCTTGGGGCCCGGATCCTGGGTTCGGGGGCTTGAAAGCCCAAGGCACTCTGGGTTAGGGTTTAGGAACCCTACCCTTGTTTGGTTAATGGGCTTGACGGGCCCGATAGGCCCTAGCCCGCGGTCTCGGCCAAACCACACCTAGCCTAAGCCTGCATGCTTCATTTTGGTCTTTTAGTGGGCCTCGAATGGTGCGGCCCACTCAATTAACTTATTTCTCTTATTTACATTCAAGGGAATCTGTCGGGCTTGGTGGGCCCCGTTGGAAGGCCCACTGTGTATCACTAGTCCCATTTTGGGTTTCTGGGTGACCCGGAAACCCTACTGGTTCATTTGGTTCAGTTAAGAAGAGTATGAAAACTACACAAGACCAAAAAATATGGAAATTGAAATTTCAATAGTGTAGCCGACCTTAGTTGTCGGCTACACACAAAACTCGTGTAGCCGACCTATGATGTTGGCTACAAACAGAGATAGGCTGATCCGATCTGAGTTGTTGGATCAGAACACAGCATGCATTTTTGGGGTTTTCGCGCGGGCTCAGATTTCTAGGCCTCTCATGGACTTCCATGATTGTGTGGGCCCACAATGGTTCGGGAATGAGGGGGTACCTTATTTCTTGGTCTCTTTGGGTTTATGGAATTCAAACAAAGGGGGAGAAGGCCTAGGATTTTGCCTCTCCCCTCTTGGGATCTCTCCAACAGCTAGGTGGGGGCTTGAGTGCCCCTACCTTGGTCCTTCCAACTTCACACAACAATAAACAAGTATAGGACCAAATAACCAAACATAGGATGCATGCCCTAAACCCTGGTGCACTTACATGTACTATGTGCATATGAGGTGAAATGGGTACTCACTTGATGTATACAAAAGTGGGAGAGCTGATTTCATGCTAGTGAACATGAGCATGCTTATGGCACGTGGACATGCATGAAAAGGAAATGGGAAGCATGCATATTTCTTCTAACAACAATTAGAAACACTAAAAGGAAGATGACGGAAGAGCATGCATTCTTAAATGAACATGCATATGATCTCGTCTAAACAAGCATGCATCATCATCAACTTTATGCCCAAAGTAAACATAAGATAACCCAAACAAGATTATCTAGAGAAGGGAAGGAGGGGGAGGTTAATATGGGGTACAAGAGATGCACACAAAGAGGGAACACTCCTCCCCCTTTTAATGAACAATCAATGGTAACATGAGGTCCTAAAAGCCATTAGAAATATGTACAATGGAACCTCTCTCTGCCTTGGAGCCGTCCATGCAATCTCCCCTTACCATGGGAGTTTCCCATGCTCAATATAAAGATGGAAATGGAGAGAAAAGGCACTAATCATGCTTGAAATAAAGAGAATGTCAAGTTGAAGAGGAAAAACATACCACATGCTTATAAAGAGCTCATTTTTATATATGTGCAATAGAAGGTGGTGGGGAACATTACCTTGGGGTCTAAACCCTTGTGTGGAGTGTGAGGACCCCCTTTGAGCAAGAACAGCAGCCGGAGAGTTCCCCCTTTTGCACCAACAGCACACCCTTGGCCTCCTTCAAGCTTCAAAGTGATGGAGATGAAGATGGAAGGAAGAAAAGGGGGGTAGAATGGTCTTTTAGGTGAGTTTAGGGGGGTTAGGAGGCAATGAGGGGTGGAAGGAGAAGGGTTCGCACCAGCAAGGGAGGGGGAGAAGGGGTAAAGGCCAGCAACCCTCGGCTAGGAGGGTTGCTGGCCTATTTATAAACACCAATTTGGATCCGACCTCATAGGTCGGATACACTTAATATTGCTTGTATCAGACCATGTTGATCGGATACACTAAAGTTCCTTTGTATTCGACATAAATGTCGGATATAAACACAATAATTTCAAAAAATAAATGCGCTCAGAAAATCTAACAAGATTTCGGCGAAGATTTTTTGTATCTGGTATATTATGTCGGATACAAAGAAATATATGTATATCTAGCATATTTCATCGGATACAAAGGCGAATTTTCGATATTTACAGATTGCCCTCGGATTTGACCGATTTGACAACCGAGATATTTGCAGATTGCCCCCGGCTATTTGCAGATTAATCCCTGAGATATTTTGAACATTTTGGATATTTACGGATTAATCCTTGAGATATTTATCTATGTTTTCGCCACGTGTGCTGCTCTTTTGTCACGTGTGCAGTTTCCGACATTGCTGCCCTAGAACTTCAACTACTCATATCTTCTTCATCCGGACTCCGATTTTGGCAAACTCAGTTGCGTTAGAACCATATCAGAGCCCTCAATTCATTGGGATAGAGTTAATTAGCTGATCTGGGCTTAAGCAGAAAGTTAACTTCTTCTCCCCCTCAAGTTTGACCCGCTCATAACTTCTTCATCCGGACCCTGATATGAGCAAACTCAGTTGCGTTAGTATCGTGTTGGAATTTCCTAATCGTTGGGAAGAAGTATAGTGGCTAATTAGAACTTGATCAAAAAGTCAACTTTTTTCCCCTTAGGGTTTGACTTTTAGCTAGGTTTTGCATTGTAGCACATTTTGGTTTGATCAAAATTTGGGTGCTTACACTTGGGTAGAGTCAATACTTGCCACCTCTTTTTGACCCACAGACTTCTTGCCTCCGTTCATGGGCCTTCTTGCTGTTGCACCAGGAGCACCTACCTCTATCAACCCTGCCTTAATGCCGCCCTCAACCCTGTCGGTGATCTGGACCAAGGCGGTAAAGCTTGTTGCCTGCTAGCCAATCAGGTGGGAATAATATGGTTGCCCTAGGGTAGAGATGAAGAGAGTGGCCATTTCCTCTTCTGCCAGTGGTGGGCGCACCATCATTACATGTTCACACCACCTCCGGGCGTAGTCTCTGACTGTCTCACCAACATTCTTGCTCATCCTCATCAGTTCCATCCTTGTGGGCATGACCTCAGAATTAAACTTGAACTGTTCTGTGAAGAGGTGTGATAGATCTAGACAAGTGCGGATCAGTGTAGGGCTCCAGGTGGAAAACCATTGGTGTGCTTGCCCTGTCAAGGACCTCTGGAACAACTGTATCATCAGCTGCTCATCACGATTGTATCCAACCATGGCCCCGCAGTACGCCCTCATATTTGCAGTCGGGCATCCTGTCCCATCAAACTTCTCAAAGTCAGGACACTTGAACTTCGCCGAGAGTTGTATGTATGCGAAAAAACATAAGTTTTCCACTGTCATCCTTCCGGGGATTGACCTTCTTCTCAGCTCTTGCACCTTTTCCCTGAGGTCATTAATTACAGCATTGACTTCAGGCAGGATGCCCCTTGCTTTGTTTCTTTGTCTGTGCCATTCTTCTTCCTCTTCATGGATTATCTCAGGGACATGTGGGAGATGCAGTGCCTCTTCCTGAGGTGCCTGGTGCAGCTGCTAACCTTTTAGAGTGACAGGAGGCGGTACTTGAGGAGGCAGGGCAAGTGGGGCCATCACATGAACCGGTGGTGGAGCTTGTGGCGACCCTTGCAATTCTTACGGCTCTCCTTGCGGCTGAGGGAACACTGGCTGTGGCATTTGCCTGAGTAGGTTCTAGAGCAGCCGAGTGACCTCCCCATTTGCTGAGTGAACTGCCCCATTTGCTAAGTCAGGTTCACGACTACTGGCTCATCTTCAATTCTATGATGAGGCAGGGGCTTCTACGAGGCAGGAGGTTGTGGTGCTGGAGGTGGTGGTGCAGGTGGCTCTTCTGGATTCATCCTCATGCAGGACCTTAACATGTATGGACTTCGATTGGCAATGGCTGCAATGTTTTTCAACCCTTGGAAATAAAAAGGAAGAACAAAACAAAAGACATGTTAGTTTTTTTTTCCAAAAATGGTCTGCTCCTACATGAGGGCAGCCATGGAATAGTAGGAATGGAACGGGCACTGATGTGGGAAATTATTTAACACATCTTCTTAGTCATATTTTGTGATTTTAGAGTATTTTGTAGGTTTATTAGGACATTAAATTAGAATTTTGTGTGTCTTTTACATTTATTTAATTTTTGAGAATTCTTGGTATTTTACAGGTCTTTAACTAATGATTCAAGCTAAATTTGGGCTGAGGAAAAAGGGCAAATTCGAGCTAGTGCCATAAGCAAAACTCAGCTGGGTTGACCCAATCAACATAGAGTACTCCTCAGTGTTTGGGCTATAACTAGAGCTACAGACCTTGCTTTCTGATGCTCTTTATCTTGTTGGAAAGATAAGACAAAGACCTACAACTTTCATGAGAGCCCAAGACCCAGTTCTGCCATCTTGAGTGCCGAACAGAGAGATTCGAATCTGTCCAGAAAACAGTTGCGACCTAGACCCGTTTTGGTATTTGACCCGCTTCTGGAGTTGTAGAGGTCGAAAAATTGCAAACTTATGTGCTTTGGAAAGTTAAGAAGTTTTCCTAAAACTTTCGTGAAGGGCCCCACTTCAATTGAGTTTGTTTATATGCTCTAAATTCAGTTACAAACTGCATGAAGAAAGTTGCTAATTTAGTGGATCTCAAAAATAGAAAGTGCCTTGATTTGAGGATTCAGCCTTATGGAAAGAAGTAAAAATGGAGGAGGCACGTTTTTGGCTAAGGAGATTGGGCTTTGAAGAGGGAGAGACTGGAGCACAAGGAATTGGAAGAGGAGGAAGAAGAAGGACGATTTCTGCAGCAAGGATCGGCTTCTACAAAAAAGAGTTCTTCATCTCTTTCTTATTCTTCTATTTTTATTGTTTTGATATTTGGATTATAGAGCTTTGATGTTGGATTCGTATTTTAATGGTTATTGGATTATTTTGTTAGACATGAGTAGCTAGTTTTCTTATTCTAGGGTTTGGATGTAATCATTGGATTTTGGATTTGACTTTGCATATGAAATTGTGATACATTCTTTGTTAATTAATTTGATGGATTTGGATTTTATTCTTGCAATTAATTGGACATTACTTGCATTTCTAAGATGTTGAATGATGGAGCGAAAGTGGAAATTCAACATTAGTTGGTGAATTCATCAAACCTGGGTAGTGTAGTTTAGAAATAATCACACACTCTTGTGACTCTCATTTAAGATTTCCTCTGATCGTAATGAACTTATTTTAACTCCTGTGATCACGAAAGTAGACGTAGGATTAATATTTGTATGGTTGTTATACCTTGAAAGAGGATAGCACATGCACATGGGAATTCGATCATTTTAATTAACAAGGAATGGATGCAAGCAATCATTTGTAAATTCATTGAAAGAATACAATTGATGAAACCCAAATCCTAGAACTCGTTCATATTTGATTTATCACTTTTGAATTTAGTACTTCATTTTTGTTTAACATTTAGGTAATTTATCACTTAAATTTGGAGTTGTCTAAATAATATAGGAAATTTTATTACTTGGTATTTGAATATCCTCCTTGTGGATACGATACCTTGTTTGCCCTATTCTACTTGCCACGACCCATATACTTGTGGTAGTGTCCAAATTGGCAATTAGGCACCATGGCTAGTGCGACTAATGTTTGTGGCAAAAGAATTGAATTTCATGTTGTGCATAATGTTGGGGACGTGAATGGTAAAAAATAATCTTCGCACTGTGGATAGTGCTGCAGCCATGGAAGGCAACCGCCGTGTATGGCTATGCATGAAAAAACATCTTTGTACTCAGACAGTGTTGCAGCTGTGGAAGGCAACCGCCGTGAATGGCTATGCATGAAAAAAAAATCTTCGCACTTGGACAGTGTTGCAACCATGTATTGCAAACGCCATGTATGACCTTCTTGAAAGCTGTGCTATCCCGTGTATGGGAAGGGTAGCCGAAGAGTGGATGCCGTGAATGGCCTTCTTGAAAGCTGTGCTATCCCGTGTATGGGAAGGGTAGCCCAAGGGTGGATGCTGTGTTTGGCCTTCTTGAAAGCTGTGCTATCCCGTCTATGGGAAGGATAGCTCAAGGGTGGATGCCTTGTATGGCTTATGGTGTTGGTTCCGTGGATGTCAAAATGCATATAAAGCTTTTTGGTGGTGTCGTGAATGACACAATGATTTTTTAAATCTTGGTTCTGGTGTCGTGAATGGCAAAGGGGTTTTTGGAAAAGTTTTATGATTTGTACTGTGTATGGCATAGTGGTTTTGAAAATTTTAGGACTGTGCCGTGAATGGCACGACTAGCTTGAAGGCTTCTAGTGATTGTGCCATGAATGGCACAATGATTTTTTTGAAATTTTGTGAGCGTGCCGTGTATGGCACGATGGTTTTGAAAGTTTTAGGACTGTGTTGTGAATGACAAATTTTGAAATAAAATTCTATGAGATTGCAAAGCTGGGGAACCAAGTGCAGTGGTTCCAAATGTCATGACGTGGATGGCATTGTTCATGGAAAAGCAGTTCAATGTATGCCCTGAGGCACTTTGACGTACACCCGGAGGCGATTTGATTTTGAAAATTCCTTTTGTGCATTTTTCAAAGCAGTTTTGGCCAAAAGTTGGTGTGCTTTTTGGTTTTGAAATGGGTGCACCTTGATGTGCAAATGGTTTATGCATGTGTAGGAAGGCAAGGGCAAGCATGGTGGGGCTTACCATCCTCTGACATTGTATTACGCAAAACACATGAACAAAATTGAAATGTGTGTGCAGTCCTAAAAGGGGTTGGTGCCAGTAAAGGCACGACTCCTATACGTAATTGTGTAAGGAAGCACATCTAAATCCAAATCAGTCTTCTTTGAAGAATCTCTGCTGTCTAATTGAAGAGCTACTTACAACTTGCCAACGAGGGCGAAAAAAGCTAGAAAAGTGTTCAATCCCAGGGTTTTTGGGAACCCTAGGAAAGGATACATTTTATTTCAAAAAGGGGTAGGTTGAGAAGTCCTAGATCTACGGTTGTATTGGCCATGTTCTAATCTGGCTTGCTCTCGTTTGCTTTTCTGATCTGGTCGACTTTCGTCTACTTGAAGATTGATCCAGGCTTATTGGGCTTCCTGCGGACTTAATGGGTCAAGGCCCACGGCTCACGGGACTCAACGCATGGATCTGGGGTGGCTCCCTTGATCAAACTTTGGTTGGCTTCCTAAATTAGGGCTGAGGTAGCCCATGATCTAGGGTTTACTTAGTTTGATGCAAAAGGCGGGGATTGCTACTCCTGATGGACTCCTGGGTTTTAAATTGATTTTACTTTTATTATTTCCAGCATTCACATTCACATTCACAAAATCCTGATTTATTCAGAAATGATAGATGGGGAAGGGGTACCCAGCCCAAGATATTTTCCTACAAGGGTTTGAGCCAAGTACTAGACCCTCGCGTACCATTGCAAGAAGCCAGCGGCGCTATAGGAATCTAGAAACCTAGAGAGATAGGTTTACCCTGCTTTCCTTGGTAAGCCAAGGAAGCGTGGGGCTAATGCCATCCTAAGAATATGTTCATATGAGTCAGAAGGGTGGCTGCTAGAGAGGTCCAGGTTTTGGTGAAGAAGAGCAATATTCCAGCATTTCATTCAGGGTTGGATCATCCACACAGTCCCCCGCGTGAATGTCACCCTACGCAGTTATCAGTAAGGTAGAAAAAGATCCATCCACAGTGTGGTGAGTGCCCTTGTGTGCAGTTGGGCAAATTGCTGTGTCTAATCGGATGAGTTTGGATATTTGATTGGTAAAAGGTTCCTTATTGTTTTTTTATAGTAAAGTGCAGAATTAGCATGCAACACGATGTTCCGGGAGAGTCCCTAGGTAGGTGGTGGGGTCACAACGGTCCCTTTTAAAATCCACAAACCTTAGGCAATTATCTCGTCCTTTATGACAGGACTCCCCAGATTATGCAATTGTGTATATTCTAAATCTCACTAAAGTTAGATAGAAAGTCTCCTTAAACCAATCTATATCCCCCTATGTTGACTATTTCTAACCAAGGTCCAACTAGGTTGAGAAGGTCCTCCGCGGAGTCGCCAAGCTGTGCGCATGGTCTGTCGCATGGGCGATGTAAGAACCTCATTTTTGCGCTCCCATAAAAACCAGAAATGCAAACCCTGGATAGAAATTCAAACCCTCAGGGGTGAAAAGCTGACTTTTTGATCAAGTGGAAATTGGCCACCTTACTTTATGCCATTGGATAGAGAATCTCGACATGGTTCCAACGCAACTGAGTTTGCAGGAATCGGGGTTCGGATGAAGGTTGTGCGGGAGGTCAAACTTGAGCATAGCCAAAAGTTGACTTTCTGCTAAAATCCGATCTAGAGGCCTACCCCTAGGTCATTGGATAGAGAATCTCGACACGGTTCCAACGCAACTGAGTTTGCAGGAATCGGGGTCCGGATGAAGGTTCTGCGGGCGGTCAAACTTGAGCAGAGCCAAAAGTTGACTTTCTGCTAAAATCCAATCCAGAGGCCTACCCCTAGGTCATTGGATAGAGAATCTCGACACGGTTCCAACGCAACTGAGTTTGCAGGAATCGGAGTCCGGATGAAGGTTCTGCGGGCGGTCAAACTTGAGCAGAGCCAAAAGTTGACTTTCTGCTAAAATCTGATCCAGAGGCCTACCCCTAGGTCATTGGATATAGAATCTGGACACGGTTCCAACGCAACTGAGTTTGCAGGAATCGGGGTCCGGATAAAGGTTCTACGGGTGGTCAAACTTGAGCAGAGCCAAAAGTTGACTTTCTATTAAAATCCGATCCAGAGGCCTACCCCTAGGTCATGGGATAAAGGGCTCCGATACGATTCTAACACAACTAAGTTTGCCCAGATCGGAGCCCGGGGGAATAAAATATGAGCTGACGAAATTCCCGAGCAGCAAAACCGACAATCTGCGCACGTGGCAAAAAGCTGCAAACGTGGCGAGTTGCGTTGGAAAATATCTCGGGGATCAAATCCGTAAATATCCAAATATAGGAAATATCCCAGGGACTAAATCTGTAAAAATCCGAGAATATCGGATTAAATTGAAATTGGCCAGGGACTAAATCTGAATTTTTCAGATTTTCCGACCGGCGAGCGGCGGCATTAAATGATTTTTCATCATTATGCCGTTCGCGCGAACGTGGCAGGCGGGTATCCGCTCAGCACAGGACTGAGCGGATCCCCATTTTAAGTGAGCGGATACCCCCTTCTCCCTTGCCTATATAAGGCCGCGCGAGATTTCACGCAAGGGGTTGGATCATTTTAGGGTTCGAACATTTTTTGGGTTGGAAGATTTTTCGGATTGAGGGATTTTTCGAGGAAGGTTTTTCTTTCTCTCTGGTTGGCTTTTGTTTTCGGGAATCTCCTCTCCCGTGGCCTGACTTCCCTCCCTAGCTCCCCAAGCACCCGGCCTTACCTTCCGAACTCCCCCTCTTCTCCTTCTTCGTCACTCTTCTACCGAAAGCGGGAGGAGCCACTTGTCCTAGCTGTTGGAGAAGAAGCTCATCGCTGGTGTGTTCGCCTCAAGAAGGTCACACGCTTCCACAAAAAAGGGATAAGAACTCTCAGGTATTGTTCCTAGCCTAGTTTCACTTTACATATATGAAAGTCGGAGTTGTATGAGCAGATTAACGCATTTGTTTTGTTCTCCTGGATATAACATGCACATCATTCTATTTTGATAACATGGAAGTCTCCGAGGGTAAGGGAGACTCCATGAGACCCCATGAGAAGATGGGAGGCTTGTCATCCCACCTTCGGCCACTGTTCGGAGGGTTTCTATGGGTGGATTATTGAGTAAAGGGAGTCTGTTCCCTTGTTTCGAGCATGTATTGTATATCCCATATAAACCCCCCCCCCCCTCTCTCTTTCTATTTCGCGTCCCCGAGTGTTCACATGCATGCACGGAGGTCCGGTCAGGCATAGGTAAAAATGTCTCTCACTCATGCTATACCTGCTTGTCATTGTTCTTTTTGCTTCTTTCTCTGTATATTTGTTAGAATTGCCAACCTGCTCCCCCAACCCCCTGCCTATGTGCCTGCAAGCATGGTCCCTTCCCCATTACCCCTGTAGTGGTCTGTCAGTGTTGTTTTTTCGGGATAATCAGGTTTGGTTTTTCTTTTTTTAAGTGATATGGAGTTGTGTCTTTAAGCAGGTTAGATTAATTCCAATACAAGTTTAAGTGTCTTCTGGGGAGTGGTCGAAGCCCTGGGAGGGCTTACAGAGCTTAAAAACCAGTTACAGAGCTTCAAAACCAGTTAAAAATGGAGTTTAAAAAAAAACAGAGAGCATCGGGTGTCCGCTGAGTTCGCGCGAAGCTCACGCGAAGCTCACGCGATCACTTCGCGTGAAGCTCGCGCTCACTCCGGGCGAAGTGAGCGCGATCACTTCGCGCGAGCGCTTTTCGCGCTTCGCAGGTTTTCGGTCCGCCCAGCCCGCGCCGACCTCACGCCTAGTGCCTGAGGTCGGTGCATACCCCTAAAAACATGCCGAATTGCTATATTTTTTTGAAAATTCCGAAAATACCCTTTACCGTACCGTGGGGGGCTTCGCCCGCTGCACCCCCCACCCCCTTTGTTCGCTGCGCGTCCAACTAGTTCCTTGGTGCAGGGAGGTACCCCACCCCGTGGGCTCCACTTCACTCCGCCCACAGGGGCCCCGGGTACGTCCCCTTGGACCCAGCATAATGAGCCAGTCTTTCCCTGACAAAGTGTCAGTCTTGTATATTTTTTGTGATTATTGCTGGGTGTGAGTGCCATTTCCGAACCAAACCGAATAAACCAACAAGGTTTCCGGGTCACCCGAAAATCCAACATGGGACTTGGACCCTCGGTCCTACTCGATTTCCAGTGGGCCTTCCAACGGGGCCCACCCGGCCCAATAAACATGCATGTATGCAACTTAATCAAGATAAGCAAAATTAATCGATTAAATCGGGCGGGCCAAACCTAAGGTGGTCCACCCGAACCGGACTTTTGAAATTGATGCATGAAATGTATGGTTTGGCCGAGACCAAGGGCAATGGCCTACTGGGCCTTCCAAAGCCCACCAACCAAACTAGGGAAGGGTGCAACCCCTAACTTCTGGTAACTTGGGCTTACAAGCCCTAATCAGGACTATGGGCCCCAAGCCCAGTGTCCAACCCATCTTTGGCAAGTTAAAAAGATAAAATAAAATTACTTGGCCACCATGAGGGCCCACAAACCAATCCGGCCCACCTTTGCATGGAAAACACTTAACCTTCAAATCTAAACCTAAAGTAAAACCAATGCACTTAACCAAAGCCCAAAGGGCCTCCTAGGATAGGTCGAGGCCTACAAGGGAACACGGGCTTGACTAAGCCCACCAAGGACACCGTGGGCCTTCTAATGGGGCCCATCCAACCAGACTCAGATTACCTAATTAATCAAGATAAAAGCAATTAAAGGGACCCACACCACCCAAGTGGTCCTGCCAGACTTAATTAAACTGCATATCAGATTAGGAATCGGGTGAGACCAAAGTGAGCTGACTCTGTAACGCCCCGAACCCGGGTCAGTGCAAACCGACACCTAACCCAAACCCGGTTCGCTACTGTAACAACCCAAGTCCGGTTCAACAACCAAACTCGAGGTGTTACCACGAAGCTGGGGTCAAATACAAACCAAGATTCACAATAATTTTAAAATTTATAAATCAATTACATCAGAGTTATGGTGGCCAAATAAAATAAACAATTCTTTAATCAATATATTCAATTCAATTTACAATTAAGTTTATCTAATCAACATGTGACATTAATACCAATTATAATTCTACCCATCAAATTAAAACCCCATCTTCGTGATCTCTCCAAGCAACCTGAAAAATATAGGGGAAAACGGAGTGAGATTTACATCTCAGCAAGTAGCAGGTGCATGCAATTTGAAACAGTCCAATATAAGCAAATAGTCATGAGGTATTCGATTAATCAACGATAAGACGAGAAATCCAAGGTATTCATGGCAATTCCAAATAAAGCGATAAAACAGACGATCATGTATGAATACCAGTAGCTTGATGTTAACGAGGTAAAACCGATAAAAGCGATAAAACACGTGCCATTGCAGGACTCACAAAGATGATAAGTATTTGAGATGACACTCGACTAAATGCTGTTCCACCGTGCGGCTTAGGGACAGTGCTACTTGATGATACTCAAGCCCCATGCAGCGCAGCTTAGGCAAGAGCCGTAGTCACCGACTTATTGCGCACGAACCCCGCAGAGTTGGACGTACCACCAGCATGCAGCACCAGAATCAATACATGGAGTGTGGTCGCTTATCCACATGTACAGGGAATCATCAGCGGCTCACCGGGGTGTCCCTCCAGACATAGGACCCTCCCAGAGCAAACTAACTTGCAAAGGGAAGCGCGCTCGCAATATAGGAGTAAATCAACCCAAACTAAATACCACTTAGCTAACCAGCCAAAACTATGGATCCATATACAGCTAAGCCCACTGACACAAACCACGATAAAACCACATACAGGAGGATACGCTAATGTAGGAGGCATACACACTTTTACCCGTAAAGGATTACACATCTCTACACAGAGGATTACCCATCTCTGCCTTAAAAGATAGTATCAAACTCTACCATAGAAGCCGTATCACCCAACCGTAAAATTAAAGAGAACAATATCATACCACATACCAATCCATACCACAGTATTCAATTCCAAGTGAAAACCATGTTTCAATCCTCAATAATCCAAACAGAGCCTTTTGCATGATAACAGATGCGATTCTTTAATTATATTCAAAATAAACCCATGAATCATAAGTTCGATGCAACTTAAAGTTTATGCAAATCCAGTAGCCAATATTCATATTTAAAGCCCAAATAAAAGTAAATCAAATCATGCTTGAACTTTTCCTTCTTAATCCCTTTATTAGAATCCAATTTCCTACCTTAGCACCTAAGCTAGTTTCTATTTGAATTTTCTGTATTTTATTTTTCCAGCATGTTCTACAGACCTAGAATGAAGTTTAAAAGATGTTTGTAAGCTATAAATTTCAGTAGTATTATTTCTAGCAATATCCATACCCTTTGACTCTTTTATAAACAATCCTTTCATTATAACCTTCTATTTATTGCTTAATCTTTCTCAATTAATTTTATAATTTTTATAGCTTAATTAGGTCCTTATAAAGATGCTAACATGCTTAACTAATCATAAGAATTATTGGGAATTTATTCGAATTACAAAATCCCCAAAATCTACAAATTCTGCATAGAGCGCCTACCTCTACAGGACTGGGCGATCCTAGGCGCTAGTGCAATTTTTGACAGAATTTTCCAGATTTTCCAATTTCGGATTCTTATGCTTTTGCTTTATGTTTTCTTGGTCTAAATTAATCTAAAAACTTTCTGAAACTTACCTAGAGCCTTCTGGAGTAATTTTTATGAATTAAATACCCTCCTACCTTTATTTACATAATCCAACTAAACTTTCTTCACTAATTTGATAATTCCATCAAGAACACAAACCATGAAAATATAAGCAACTTGATTCCATGTAAATACAGTTCCATCTAATCCAGGCTAACCATATGAAATCACAGAAATCAAAATCATGCAATTCCTCACGTTTTCCAAGGGTTACTACTTGCCTTATACGCTAAATCCTTCTTCCATTGCACCTTCTAATTCTGGACCAGAATGTTGCTCCCAACCGTACCAAGCTAGACTCTTCCAATTCAAATCTCCACCGTTCACAATGTAGTTTTATCAGTCACGAACAAAACCTCCAAATTTGAAGGCGATCCACCGTACGGATTTTCGCCGATCGCGTTTTGATGGTGGCTGGTCAGACACCTCCATTAGAAACCTCCTTCCTTTCTCTCCCTCTTTTCTCTTCATAAGAAACCCACGAAAATTCCCTCTTGTCTAACTTTAGTCTCCTATTTATACTAGGCTTTAGAAATCCTAAACCAACCCTAATTGGCTAATTTAATTTGGGCTAACCCAACCATGGTCTAGTTAATGTCTAATCTTTCTAATTTAATTCCTACTTTTTCTCCACCTTCTATTTTCCACTTAAACAATACTAATTAAGTTTCTTATTATCTAAACTCATGAAAATAACCTATTTTCGTGCAAAATATTTAATTAAACATTTTTATCACTTAAAACCTTATTTTCTCCAAATTAAGACTTGAAATCTCTTAATTACCCTTTTTCCCTATTTTAGGCTTTTATTAATTTCTTTTAATTTCTAACTTGTCAAACTAATTTGTTTTCTTCTATTTTCTAATTCTAATTATTATTTGATGATCTATTTACTAATTACCCTTTTCTGAAAATTACCAAAATACCCTTTTTATTCTTTTAGGTTAATTTCATTAAAATTCTTTCTTCATTTTCAACTTAGAACTTATTTGAATTAATTATCCTCTAAATCTTCACTTTTTATTTTAATTAGGACTTAACTCATATTTTATTTTATTTATTATTTATTTATTTATTAGGTGAAAATTCGGGGTTTTACAGACTCAAACCAGGATAAACCTAAGGGACCCGTCACCCGACGGGGTGGACCGGGGTGTTTACGGACTTCCTCGGACCACAACCGAGACCCTACTTAGAATCTCAAAGCCGCAGACCAAAAGCCCTAATAGACAAGATTAGGCACCCAGGTGTCCGCCTGCACCCCATCAGGCGGTGGCGATTCCGAATTTCCCGTGCCGCGTTTCCGACGCACGCACAGCCTGGTGACTCCGCTAGGGACAAGCTCAGCCCAGTAGGACCCTGATTAGATGAGTTAGCGTAATAGAGATTTAGTTGATATTTAGGGTTTCTTACTACCTCGTTTAGTAAGATACAGAATACGCGTAATTACGTGTTCTGGGGAGTCCTGTCAAAGGGACGCGATAATTGCCTAAGGCAAGTGGGATTTAAGCGGTCCCTTGTGACCCTCCACTTACCTGGGGACTCTCCGGGAACCTCGTATTGCGTACTAATTCTGCACCTTACTATACGAGACAGTAACAATCCCTTCACCAACAAAATCTAGACAAAACTCACCTGTGTAGACACAGCACGTAGCCCAACTGCACACACGGGCACACCACCACACCGTGGATGGATTTTTTTATTTTTCGTTCTTGTGTGATAAACTGCGTGGGGTGACACGCACGAGGGAGGCTGCGTGGATGATCCGACCTTGAATTGATGAGAGCGGATATTGCAACTTCTTTACCAAAACCTAGACCTCTCTAGCAGCCTACCCTTCTGATTCCAATGAACTGATCTTTGGGATGGTATTAGCACCTACGCTCCCATGGCTTGCCGGGGAAAGCAGGGTAAACCCATCCCCCCAGCTTTTTGGAGTCCATTAGCACCACTGGTTTCTTGCCGTGGCACGCGAGGACCCAGTACTGGTCCAGACCCTTGTAGGCTTATGTCTCGGGCTGGGTATCCTTCCCCACCTAGCGCTTCTGAGTAAACTATACGTTGAGCATGCAAGGGTGAGAATGTTGTGAATGGTGAATATAAGAGGAGTAAAATCGGAATAAAATCCAGAGTCCATTAGGGGCAGCAACCCCCACCTTTTGCATCAAATTGAGTAAACCCTAGATCATGGGCGACCTCAGCCCTAATTTAGGAAGCTCACCTAATTTTGATCAGGGGAACCACCCCAGATCCATGCATGGAGTCCTGTATGCTATGGGTCTTGACCCATTAGAGTCCACTGGGAGCACTTTAAGTCCAGATTGGTCTTTTAGAGCAGACGAAAGCCGGCCAGATCAGACAGAGAGATGAAAGCATGCCAGATCAGAATAAAGGCACGAAACCCTAGATCTAGGAATTTTTAGCCTACCCACTTGGAAAGCAATCTGTATCCTCCCTTTTGGCTCCCAACAGCCTTAAGGATGAATTCTTTGAAGTTTTTTTGTAAAAGTTCGCCCTCGATGGCAAGTTGTAATTTTTGCAGTAGTCCGACATCGAAAGCAGATGAAAGAACAGATGAAAGACAGAAAGACTAATCAGGACTTGAATGTGCTCCTCTACACAAGTATGTCTAGGAGTTGCGCCTTCATTTGCACCAACCCTTAGGACCACACACCATGTGTGCCTGAGTTAAATTCCGCACTGTTTCTTGCTTATCTCGTGAAGCATGTTAGAACTGCCAGTGCTTAGTTCTTTTGTTTAAGATTATGCATGTCTTAGGACTGATTAAGAGTTTGGTGTGGAACCTTAAACTAATTTAGAATTTTGATCGGATAGTTGGCATGGCATCCTCATCCTCATCTGAGAGAACCCGTTTCCCTAGGATAGAGAAGTGCGCCTGGGATACCCCCTGGATCCGTTCCTGGACAAGGCAGCTCTAAGGGAGTGAGCAGATTGAATGGGAGCACAAATACCATATGGGACAAACTTTGTCCCCTGTTAAATGTGCCGATCAACTGGGATATGATCCAAGCAGCATTGCTTTTCTGGGATCCCCAGCTTTCAGTGTTTCGATTCGGTATCAATGAGTTGACTCCCACAATTGAGGAACTTGACCTGTTCCTCCGATTTCACGACTTAGGAGAACCCGCTAGGCCAAGCCTCAAAGAAAGCTACAAGAATGAAGCTTGCGCTTTCTTTGGCCTCTCAAGGGGAGAATTCCAGACCTTAGGAGGTGACAAAGCATTCAATAAGGTCTCCAAAACATTCCTTTCTGAAAAGATAAGAAACAAAAAGCAGGAAAGACCCCAGGCTTGGTTTGACACCTTCACCCTTGTGGTTCTGTCGCAAGTCTTCTTTCCAACTGGGGGAGACACCATTAATTTGGCCCTCATGGAAATTGTGGATCAACTCAGGGTAGGATACCGAATCATGCCACTAATCCTAGCTCAACTGTTCCATTCCCTGACTTTGTCCAAAAACGGAACCCGGAGCTTTCAAGAGTGCGCTCCCCTTCTCCACCTTTGGCTGCAAGACCACTTAATGGTGTCATCACCAGTCAGTGCATATTACAAGGCAACCGGCGACAACATCCATTGGTTGGCTCAAAGAGAGATCAAACCAGACCTACCCGCTCGTGAGGATTGGTTTAACCACTTTCTCCACTTGAAAGGAGAAACAGACATTAGATGGTGGGGTACCTACAACATCCCCTACACCCCCATCATAGCTTTCAAGAAAAGAGAGGGCCTTTCCCTGATAGGACTTACCCATGCCGTGCCGTACTATCCGATTCGGGTTCTGAGACAGTTTGGGAAACTGCAGGGAATCCCGGTCAAGGACGACTTGGGCAATTTGATCGGTCCACTCACCAAGGGACTAAGGACCCAACTGCTGATGGAGTGGAAGACGGTGTGTGTATCGGGAAGAAGTCTTCACTGAATTACACTTTCAAGATTACGAGCAGTGGATAGCTCGGGAATTTGGCCACGACGGCCCCCCACCTCTTCAGCCTGTCACTTCAAGCGACATTCCAGTTCCGCCCCTAACACATATAGGGACAGGGTGGCCGAACTACAGGAGACCCACTCCCGTATCCATTCAGCTTATGTGGATTCGGAACGGGAGAGTAGGCAGGCCAATACGGCCTTGCAACATGAAATGGAATTAGTGCGCAAACGCGTAGAGGAGGACCGACGTCTGTAGAACAAGCTTCTGCGAGCCTTGAGGAGGCAAGACGTGTCGTCTCACTATGATGATGACCAACCTAGCTAGACTTTGGCTTTGTTGTATTTTGATAAGCATGATGATGTACTTTGTGCCACGGCGGCACTTTTTGATTGGAGCATGAATTTATTTTCACTATAATATGTTGTTCAAACTTAACAAAACAAGAACTAGAAATGAAAGAATTAATTCCCTCCAATAGGGCAACTCGGTCTCTGACAAACCACCTCTTCTCAGATAATTGCAATATTCTTGGTTGCTATGACCACCTATTTCCTTTGATTGCATCTCTCTCATTGAGATCGTGAAACCCAGCAAGTGTTTAAAAACACCCAAGACCTTGAGCTCAGATCACACCCATCTGTATCTTTCCAAGATCATTCAGTCAAGCCTGTAGGGCATTGAAGTCGTCGGTGATTAAACCGTTTGGTGGAGGAACGTCCTGGCATAGCCTTCCCCTTTGTGAGGCGCTGAAGTCAATGGTGATTAAACCAACGACTAGCTAAGGCACGCCTGGGAACTACTAGCCGAAATCTTAGGGCACTGAAGCCGCTGGTGATTAAACCGTTTGGTGGATGAACGTCCTGGCATAGCCTTCCCCTTTGTGAGGCGCCGAAGTCAATGGTGATTAAACCAACGACTAGCTAAGGCACGCCCGGGAACTACTAGCCGAAATCTTGGGGCACTGAAGCCGCCGGTGATTAAACCGCTTGGTGGATGAACGTCCTGGCATAGCCTTCCCCTTTGTGAGGCGCCGAAGTCAATGGTGATTAAACCAACGACTAGCTAAGGCATGCCCGGGAACTACTAGCCGAAGTTTTGAGGGCACTGAAGCCACCGATGATTAAATTGGAGTTTGGTGGATGAACGTCCTGGCATAGCCTTCCCCTTTGTGAGACGCCGAAGTCAATGGTGATTAAACCAACGACTAGCTAAGGCACGCCCGGGAACTACTAGCCGAAGTTAGGTGCCGACGCCACTAGTGAATGAACTGGAGATTGGTTGAGGTACGCTTGGGTGCTGCCTTTCAGCTCACCCCCTGCGGAGACCCTGCATTGATCCAACCCCGTGATTCTGAGCTCAAACAAAACCCCTTAAATTGAAGGTTCTCTTTCCTTGCCTAAACGGCTAAAATAGATCAGTGAAATAGGGTTCTCTTTCCCAGTTACCTGCGGGTAGCTAAAATAGATTCAGTCACTAGGGTTCTCTTTCCCAGTCGCTTCCGAGCGACTAAATAGATTAGCTTTCAAAAAATAGGGTTCTCTTTCCCAGTCGCTTCCGAGCGACTAAAATAGATCAGCTTTCAAAAAAATATAGGGTTCTCTTTCCCAGTTGCTTCTGAGCGACTAAAATATATTAGCTTTAAAAAATATAGGGTTCTCTTTCCCAGTCGCTTCTGAGTGACTAAAATAGATCAGCTTTCAAAAAAATATAGGGTTCTCTTTCCCAGTCACTTCCGAGTGACTAAAATAGATCAGCTTTAAAAAATATAGGCTTCTCTTTCCCAGTCGCTTCCGAGCGACTAAAATAGATCAGCTTTCAAAAAAATAGGGTTCTCTTTCCCAGTTGCTTCCGAGCGACTAAAATAGATCAGCTTTAAAAAAAAACAGGGTTCTCCCTCCCAGTTGCTTGCGGGTGACTAAAATGGATTCGTTCAATAGGGTTCTCTTTCCCGGTCTTCTTAGGACAGCCAAAACAGATCAGTCTTCCAAATTCGTCAGGGTTCTCTCTTCCAGTTGCCTGCGGGTGACTAAAATAGATTCGGTCATTAGGGTTCTCTTCCCCGGTCGTCTTAGGACAACCAAAATAGATCAATCCTCAAAATTCATTTGGGTTCTCTTCCCTGGTCGTCTCAGGACAGCCAAAATAGATCAGTCTTTCAAAATTCATTAGGGTTCTCTTCCCCGGTCATCGTAGGACAACCAAAATAGATCAGTCCTTAAAATTCATTTGGGTTCTCTTCCCCGGTCGTCTCAGGACAGCCAAAATAGATCAGTCTTCAAATTCATTAATGTTCTCTTCCCTTGTTACCTACGGGTAGCTAAAATAGATCAGTTGGCTCAAAGTCAGGTTCTCTTCCCTTGTTGCCTTAGGGTAGCTAAAATAGATTAGTTAGTCAAATCATATCAGAAAAAAAAATAATAATAATAATAAACAAATGAATAAATTCAATCAGATAAAGTTGTGTAAACAATTTGTGTAAAATTGCACTAATGCCTGCTAATTGTTCCATCAGGTACCAAAAATTGCTTTCAGAAGTCCTTACCTGTTAAGATCGAGGAGAAGGCTCGATATGGAACAGCAAGGAGAACAGACGCCGCCAGGGCAGCATCCTGTAGAGTCCAGTCATACGCAGGTAGTCAATGAGATGCAGCAGAAGATGGACAGCATGAGTTCCATCATCCAGGAACTAATGACAGAGCTGAGAGAGTTAAGGTAGGCCCCGCCAGTGGTACCGGTCGCCCAGCAGCCACAGCCACAGTTCCCGCCACATGCGGAAGTGGCGCCACCGCCACGTCCGGCAAATCCCCCTCCCCTGGCACCACCACCCTCGGCAGCACCATTTCATGTTGCACAGCAAGATCAGTTTCTACCCATCCATCTGGGGCAGGGTGATGAGGACTGGTACAGAACCCAGGAAGTGCAATTTGAGGAGAAGCTGACTGCAGTAAGGGAGGAGAACAAAACAGAAATGGCTGCCCTGAAGGAGCAGCTCAAACAGCTCCAACCTAGCACAGTGCAAAGTGAGGCTACCCTGGAAAGCCTATGCTTCATTTCAGACATCCAACTCCCGGCTAAGTTCAAATGCCCTGAGTTGTACCAATTTGATGGCACCGGGTGCCCACTAAACCATTTAAGGTCGTACTCAGGTGACATGTGCCAGTATGCCAAGGAAGAGCGAATCATGGTGCAATTCTTCCAGAAGTCTTTAACTAGGGCCGCTTACTCTTGGTTCTTGAGTCTGGACAAGGCTAAGATAAAGACATGGAATGACCTGGCAGCAGTCTTCATCCAGCAGTACCGCCTAAATAGTCAGATTGTACAGACTAGGGCAGAACTACAGAGGTTGACTAAGAAGAGCCATGAGTTGGTGAGAGAATATGCCAAACGTTGGAAGGAGTTGGCAACACTGGTACAACCACCACTATTAGAACAGGAGATGACATCTCTGTTCATCGCGTCATTGGGACAACCGTTCTTCACTTTGCTGCTAGGGCAAAGTACCTCGAATTTCAACGACCTAATTTTGACTGCGGATCGGATTGAGGATGCAGTAAGAGCCGGGAAAATAGATGGCAGTGGGCAGAGTGCCGCACCAAGGAGGCCAGTGACAGGACAGGCTAGCAGAAACCAGGGACAAGAGCCTCGAAGGCAGGAACAGCAGGCAGTGAACTACGTGCACCCAGCACAGCCTTATCACTTCTCCCAAGGACCAGAGGCAGTGGCACCGCAAGGGACCAGGCAGACAGCTTACCAAGGGGTAAGAAAGACGAAAGAAGAATTTGAAGCCATGATGAAACGGGTTTTCACCCCACTACCGTATGCACCAGCAGAGTTGCTACCTACTTTGCTGAAGAAATGGTACTTGCAAATCAAACCCCCGAATCCCTGACTGGTCAACGCTAGAAGCTACAATGTGGCAGAACGGTGCGAGTACCACTCTGGTGCTCCGGGGCATCACACTAATCGGTGCTGGGATCTAAGGCATGACATCCAAGACCTAATTGATAGCAGGCACATCACGGTCGACCCCCAGCACCACAGGCTCAGACCCCAGTAGCTGGTGTCACCACGAACCCTCTTCCCGACCATTCTAAGGCCTCAACCAGCAAGTCAGCTAATCAGGTGAGCTGTGACCGGGGCACTGGGCAATTTGACCCATCTGTACTGATCGGCCAACCAGGGCAAGTGGTGAAGGTGCAGCTTCAAACAAGAACCCAATCGACAGCAATTACAGTTGTCAAAGAGAATGAAGGGGACACTCTACCGGGAGAACTCAAGGTTAAGGAGGATACAGATGTCCACATCTGTGCGATCGAGGATGAGCCTCAAAGCAGTGAGGAGGTCACGGGACCATGGAACCCCATGCAATGCGGATGGATCAGTGACTCCCCGTCCCCTCCACGCAGAGAAGGAGTGGGAAGTTCCGAAGGACCCTGGTTCCGAGATGGGCCACAGGACACAGACACATTAGTGGGCAGTTCAAGGGTACCCCCGCAGATGTCTACTGGATGGCCGCCAGAGTATATGTCGGCAACATCGGAGCCAGACCTGCAGTCCCTCACCGATTCCCTATCAGCTGAACTGAGTTCAGAATCCCTCTCTCACAGCACGTCTAGGTGGCCTGGCCTCTCCCATGTCATAGTAGAAGAGGAACTATCATCCTCTCCTGAGCTTGCAGGCCCACCTAATCCGTATGAAAGCTCGGATGAATCCGCCGATGTAGACTCAGAAGACGAATCAGCAGTAAATTCCCGAGAGGAAAGAAAGACAATAAACATCATTGAAGAAGGCGGCGATGACTTCCCTACTGATCTCCCTCTGGTGCATTTCCACCCACCCACAGACCAAGAGTTCTTCTACTCCACCCCTCTCCCCAACCCCTCAGCCCTCAACATCCATGACATCATGGACTCGCCTCCACAAGACCCCTTCTCCCTTTCATTTGAACCACCCACCCTCAACCTCTCACAACTCAACCTGGAACCACCCTCGTACAACACGGTATCCCCACCTTACCCCACCCCATCTTTCTAGCATCAAGCCACCACCACCACCATTGAAGCAGAAGTCGATCGGATCACCCGATCCAGTCGATACATAAACACTGACCTCCCACCCGTACCAGAGGAGGGAGCAGAAGCGGAAGCAAAAAGGAAAGAGAAAGGGAAGGACGTGGTCACAGAATTGCCACCAACCCTCACGAGAAAGGGAAGGGCCACAGAAGAGGAGGTCACAGATTTGCACCACAGCATCTACACTCCCGAATATGATCTCCTCCAATAGTTGAACAAGGTACCCGCCCAGATTTCCATAATGAGACTTCTGATTGACTCAGAAAAGCACCGGGCAGTGCTGATGAAGGTCCTGGGTGACGCACACGTACCAGCGAATATTGACCCTGAGCAGTTAGGGGCAGTGGTGTCAGTGATCATGGCATCCCAGGCTATCTCCTTTTCTGCAGCAGACCTGCCATCTGAAGGGTGCAATCACACCGAGCCGCTCTATATAACCGTAAAGTGTGCAGATCTCATCGTAAAACGTGCCATGATTGACAATGGGTCAGCTCTGAACATATGCCCGATGAGGACGTTTCACAGTTTACAATTAGATCCTTCAATGATCAAGCCAAGCGCTCATAATGTTAGAGGCTTCGACAACGCCAGAAGAGACTCACTGGGAGAGGTCACTTTGGTGATCATGATTGCAGATAGGCCCTTTACCATGGAGTTTGAACTCATGGATATCAACGCCTCATTTAATCTGCTGATCGGGAGGCCTTGGCTGCATCAGGCAGGAGAAGTATCTTCCACACTGAACAGGATGGTCCGGTTTGTATCAGGCAACGAACTTATAACAGTACATGCTGAGGATCATCGAGAGTTCGAAAGGGTCGGAGTACCCTATGTGGATTATGAGTTGCCCACCATACTTAATTTCCAAGCTGTGGAGATGGTGCAGGTGAATCATATCCCCGAATCTGAAAGGGGGCAACGACTCTCGAAGAAGAAACAAAAGAGCATGTTTAGCGCTGCTGACTGCGCAAACTAGGGCCTCAGAGCGGGCGAAGGACTGGGCAAGTACAAGCAAGGCATCAGGGAAGCCATCCAACCTTGTGAGCAGACTACTGGGTTTGGACTAGGTTTCAAGCCGCAGCCAGAAGACTACTCCCGACTCCTTGGGAACCGTGTCGAAAGGAAAAGAGCTAGGACTGAAGGAAGAGACCCCCACTGGCCCATATGTGTGCACGAGAACTTGTACCACCGCTTCACTAACATGGAGCATGAAGTGGCCCAGGCTATTGAGAGCATAGTCCCCCAAGGGTAGGGAGATGAGTTTCTGGATACCCCTGCCATGGAAGAAGACTACCTGCAAGGACTGGCTCAGATGCTCTGGGAAGAGCCACCATCTATGGAAATGATTGGAGATGTAGTAGAAGTAGACCCATTGGCTCCTGAGGGGTCGCCAGATGGCCTGCTAGCACTGGTCGCCTTGGACTCAGTTGACGAAGTCACCATGGCCTTTGCCCCACCAGATGAACAGTTCATCCCTGACGGGATCCCGGTCAACTCTCCAATTGTGATAGAAGTGCCACCACCTGCTCCCATTGAGGAATCCAAAGAAGAAGGCCCAATCATGTATGTCTGCATGATGGAGGGGCGAGACAGCTCAGGAGCGCCAACTCGCAGGCCAAGGTCGCCTCCTCCACCTCCCTATATCCCGCACCTCGGAACTCGCGATGGTTTGAACCGCATGTTCCGTAGCATGCCCCAAGTGCTAGGGCCAGTACCAGAGGAAGTGTACCATGCAGCTTATGGCAAATGGGCACCACCAGCTTACTCTTCCACGGTGCCTGGGATACCGACTGGAATACCCATAATGTTTGCACCCCCCAGAGTTGACCCAGCCAACGAAGTCACCATCGCATACACGCCACCCGAGGACGAGATACCAATGGCAATTGCCCTCAGTGGATCATGGGTAAGGGTATCGTCAGAGTCGGGCCCCCGATCAAAGAGAAGCCAGAACAAACCAGTAGGAGGCGCAGGACATGATCCTATCTACATCTCTTTTGACGAGAGCGCCAACATGGTACTAGCTGGAGAACCAGAGAAGACGATTGCTATCAACAAGGAAGGCGGGGCACCACTGAAGAATTGGAGCGCCATGCCTTTTGCTATCAGCAAAGCTGCTATCCCAAAAGGGGTTTCTGCCACCTCTAAGATTTCTGTTGTAGCTACTGCTGAAATTTTTAATGAATATCTCAATGATTCCTACTACTTGCATCTATTTGAAAATGAAAATAACAAAAATAAGCAACTTGAGCATCGCGACCTTAGTATCAATCCCGACGCACACCTGGAAAATCTAGGGCACGGGATAGGTAATAAGATTGCCGCAAGCGAACAAAAATAACAAAAAGAAATTGAAAAGCCAGTCCAGATGGCAATAATAAATGAAATGCATGAGCCAGTGTCCAATCCTGAAAACAAGCAAGAACTCGACAAATCAGATTGGAGCACTTGCCCATCACAGCAAGAGGATTCAGACATCGTCCCCTGTGAGCCTTTCTAGCATGAGGACGACGATGAATCATGGGAGACCCCGCTTGAAATCCAACTTGCATTGGAAAGGCACGAAAAGGGTCTCCAGGCCAACATTGAGGAAACAGAGCCAATTTACATAGGTGAAATAGCACAACCAAGGATCCTCCAAATTGGTAAAAAGCTGTCACCAATATTGAGAAAACAGATGATTGATTTTCTTAAATCTTATTCTGACGTGTTTGCATGGTCATACGAGGATATGCCCGGGTTAGACACGGACTTGGTTGTGCATCGGTTACCAACAAAGTTTGAGGCCGTACCTGTGAAACAGAAGCTCAGGCGCACGAAGCCGGAATGGGCCCTGAAGATTAAGGAAGAGGTCACCAAGCAGTTGGATGCCGGATTCTTGCAAGTAACTCATTACCCGGAATGGCTGGCCAACATCTTGCCAGTCCCCAAGAAAGATGGGAAAGTCAGGATGTGTATTGACTATAGAGATCTGAATAGAGCAAGTCTGAAGGATGACTTCCCATTGCCGCACATTGATGTACTGGTGGACAATACAGCAACGCATTCGATGTTCTCTTTCATGGACGGCTTCTCTGGTTACAACCAGATAAGGATGGCACCTGAGGATATAGAGAAGACATCCTTTATCACGCACTGGGGCACTTACTGCTACCGCGTGATGCCGTTTGGACTGAAGAATGCAGGTGCTACATATCAGTGTGTGATGACTCTGTTGTTCCACGACATGATACACAAGGAGATGGAAGTGTATGTGGATGACATGATAGCGAAGTCGAAGGAAGAAGAGGATCACTTGGTAAACCTTGGAAAGATGTTCGACAGACTCAGAGAACACAAGCTCCGGCTCAACCCAAACAAGTGCGTGTTTGGAGTTACTTCAGGAAAACTGCTAGGCTTCATAGTGGGCAAGCGAGGCATTGAGGTCAACCCCGCCAAAGCAAAGGCAATTCTGGAGATGCCTCCTCCATCTACAGAAAAGGAAGTGAGAGGGTTCCTGGGCAGATTGCAGTATATCAGTAAGTTCATTGCGTAGATGACTCCTGTGTGTGAGCCTATATTCAAGCTGCTAAAAAAGGACAACCCTGTGGTTTGGAATGACGACTGTCAAGTAGCGTTTGATAAGATCAAGGCCTATCTGATGAGTCCGCCGACATTGGTCCCGCCTATCCCGGGACGACCCTTGATCATGTACCTGACAGTCTCCAAGGCGGCAATAGGATGTGTGTTAGGGCAACACGATGAGAAAGGAAGAAAAGAACAAGCGATCTACTACTTGAGCAAGAAATTTACCAACTTTGAAGTTAGATACACAATGCTTGAAAAGACATGTTGCGCCTTGGTCTGGGCAGCTTAGAAGCTCCGGCATTATTTGCTCAGCCACACAGTCTTTCTAATCTCCAATCTGGATCCGTTGAATTACATCTTTGAGAAGCCGATTTCCACTGGCAGGGTCGCCAGATGGCAAGTCCTTTTGTCCGAGTACAACATTGTCTACACGACTAGAAAGGTGATAAAAGGACAAGCTGTGGCGGATCACTTGGCAAAGCATCCACTGCCTGACTACCAACCACTTCTAACTCACTTCCCGGATGAAGATGTGATGTGCACCGAGTCCACAGAAGAGGTAGAAGAAACCAAGTGGCAAATGTTATTTGACAGGGCAGTGAATGTAAATCGAAATGGGATCGGAGCAGTGTTAATTTCTCCAGATGGTGTTCATCACCCCATAGCAGCGAAACTTCTGTTTTATTGCACTAGCAACATGGCCGAGTATGAAGCGTGTGTGTTAGGCCTGCGAGCGGCAATCGAGATGCGTATACAAGAGTTGAAAGTGTTTGGTGATTCAAGTCTTATCATCTACCAAGTGATGGGAGACTGGAAGACCAGAGATGTGAAGCTGGTACCATACCAAGAACTGGTCAAGGAATTAGAAGAAGAATTCGAAAGCGTGACATTCGACTACATGCCACGAGACGGGAATCGATTTGCAGATGCACTAGCTATGCTGGCATCAATGGCCACCATCACGGATGATGCTTGGGTGCAACCATTGGAGATAGAAATTCGGCGCTACCCTGTTTACTACTTCAGTGTCGAGAAAAGCACACCCGAAGAAGAACCTTGGTACGCAGACATCGGAAGGTACATAAGGGACAGAATTCTGCTAGAAGGTGCCTCAGCTACAGAGAAGCGAACTATACAGAGGTTGGCAGGGCAATACTTCTACAGTGGAGGTAGGCTGTACAAGAAGTCATACAACGATTCCCTACTGCTATGTGTCAGAGAAGCCGAGGCGCAGAAGTTAATCGAGGAAGTCCATGGAGGGTTGTGCGGCACACAAATGAATGGGCATATGCTAGCAAGGAAGATTCTAAGGATGGGCTATTACTGGATGACCATGGAGGCAGACTGCTACGCTCATGTCAGAAAATGCCAGTTGTGCCAGATTTATGCCGACAACATCCATGTACCGCCGCATACGCTGTACTCCATGACATCACCTTGGCCGTTTGCCATCTGAGGAATTGACATAATAGGCGAGGTTCATCCGACAGCTTCGAACGGGCATCGGTTCATCTTAGTGGCAATTGACAATTTTACCAAGTGGGTAGAGGCCATGTCCTTCGTGGATGTGAAGAAATCTCATGTGCTCAAGTTTATCAGAAACAATATAGTCTGTCGCTACGGAGTTCCAGAAGCGATCACAGACAATGCAAAGAATCTGAATAATAAGGACATGGAAAAGATGTGTGAAGATCTGAAGATTAGACATCTAAACTCTATGGCATACCGACCCAAGATGAATGGGGCAGTAGAGGCTGCCAATAAGAATCTGAAGAAAATACTCGTGAAAATGGTGGTTACCTACCGAGACTGGCATGAGAAGCTGCCATATGCACTGCACACCAATCGGACGTCGATTAGGACATCGACCGGGGCAACCCCGTTCTCCCTGGTATACGGAATGGAAGCAGTCCTCCCCGTGGAAGCACAGATTCCGTCACTTAGAATTCTGAAGGAAGCTGAAATCGTGATGTCGAATGGGAAGAATCCAGATTTGACCAGTTGCAATTATTGGATGAAAAGAGGATTAAGGCTTTGTGCCATGGCCAGCTTTATCAACAGAGAGTGGCGCGAGCCTACAACAAGAAAGTGAAGCCACGACAGTTCAAAGGGGGAGATTTGGTACTGAAGAGAATCTTTCCTCATCAAGAGGACAACAGAGGGAAATTCAAGCCAAACTACGAAGGGCCATTCGTAGTCCACAAAGTCCTGTCAAGAGGAGCACTCATCCTACAAGAAATGGACGGGGAAATTTTTCCTGAGCCGATAAATGCAGACGTAGTCAAACTGTACTACGCTTAAGATCATTCTGATTGGGAAATGAAGAGAGGCCATCCTTGACTCCCCTTAGACTGTAAATCCTTCCAAATACCTTAAATTCTCCCCTAGTTAGACAATTTTGAGCCTTAAAATTCTTTCAACCCATTTCCAGTGTTCTACACACCAAACAGGGCCTTCCTGGCAAAGCAAAAAAGAAACAGGGCACCCTTGCCCAAAAGAACCTCAAAAAGAGAATAAAATGCAATAGAAAAAGAAAAGAAAAGAAAAAGAAGAGAAAGAAAGAGAGAAAATGGGAAATGTTTGCCCCGCCAAAAATATAGAGATACAAATAAGCCAGGATGTAAGTCCCACCAACAATAAAAGTAGCACACTTTGCAAACCCAAATAATTAAGGTTTTTTTAGCCATCTATCCTTTCTTTCATAAACAAGACCCAGCCTACGTTTCGTCCTATCTCTAAGACCTCTCGGATCCCGAAAGGAATGATCAAGGCAAACAGTTAAGTCAGCATTCGTCAGCAATGATAGAATTCAGGATCTCCCAGAAAGGCTAGACACAGTAAAAACCCGAAAAAAGGGCGTTGTGTGGTTAGTCACCCAAAAAAAAAAGAGAGAGAGAAAACTGGTCACATCTGGATTGAGCAGAGCAAGATACAGAAGAGAGCAGTGACAGTGGCAGATAGTAAAATAAGGAGGATACACAGATCTAAGTGATTCAGATCGGCAGGTTGCGCTGAGTTAAAGACTTCACAGTGGCCTGTGATGACAATGATACTGAAAATACCAAGCACTCCAAGTCCCGTTCTGACCTTGGAAAATTTCTTTGATATTGCAAACATGGGCACACATTGACACACCTGTTTTCTCTATAATTGTTTTGCTTAACTGTTTTGAGCTCCACATTGGGCTACTAACCGGAGTTGATAATCTCCTAACCTAGGCAAAGGCCGCTTCTAGCTGCGATGGGCAAAAGGCTCAGAGCAAGAAAAGAATAAAAGAAGTGTTTTGCATTCCCCAGCTATTCCATAGCTAACATGTTGTCTTTTCCTACCTTCACAGGTACAGCGAAAGTGGGATAGCGAACGTCTTCTCCAAAATCCCCAACGGAGTTCCTTCAGTAAATGGAGAATAACAACCTCCAAAATCCCCAGTGGGAGGCCTTCAGCAAACAAGGGACAACACCCTTACATCCCCCGTAGAGTCCTCTCAAGCAATAAGAGAGTGATACCTGATGATGTAGACTTCTCAAGCCTCGCCCAGTCTGAAGAGGCCGGCTTTGCCAAGAAGAGCGAAAACAAAACAAAACAAGCTCACATCAATCCCTGGTGGAGTCTCTCGCGCTCAACAAGAGCGCAGACGAGCATGAAGAACTCGCGCCCAGGCGGAAGGAAAAGGCTTTATAAGGAAATAATGACAGCATGAGGAATCCCCACTTATCCCTAGTAGAGCATCCTTCCCCAGGGAACTCTCACGCTTGTCAGAAACAAGGCTCGACCCGAAAGAAGAGGGAATAACGAAAAGATTCCTGCCCAATCCCCAGAAATAGTCACTCCAAGCTAGGAAGCCTCTACAAAAGGGAAAGCCAACCAGAAAGCGCTGCAGAAGAAGTAATGACAAGACATGAAGAAGAATGAGCATAAATGAAGATATAATCGGGCAAGATGACCCATTTTGTAATTTTTGATTTCACACTTTTGTAAATAGAGTAGAGCAGGTGTGTGGGCTCCCTTGAGGCACTGGAAGCACCTCCTCACCAACAGCAGCTCCTCCTCCACTCTTCCTTCCTCCTTTCTCCATTCGGTCCACATCCTAACCCAACCCTTGGCCATCAAATCCTAGAAAAAAAAAATGCAAGCAAGCTTGAAGTAAAAGACACAAAATGGATCAGAAGTCTGAAGTCACCTAAAAGCTTTAATGGAACAAACAAGAAGAAAAGAATATTGTCAAGTTTCTGGCATCAACGCCGAAACAGGTTGGCAAGCTCAAGTCCAATCTAATCTCTTTCAAACCTAAATCAAATGCTGAAGAGTTGCCCTACAAAAACCCGAAAAGCAAAGGCTAAGGAAACTCTGAAGCCAGGAAGTGACGCCACATCATTGGCTGCTTCCCTCTCAAAATGAAAACTTCAAAGGACTAAGCTCGTCGACTAAGTCGACAGAAATGCCAGGCGCAAAAAACGAGATTCTTTTTCTCTTTGCCGTTCATCCGCAAGGTGACTTCGGCAAAAAGGGGCAGCTGTAAGCACCTCATTTTTGCGCTCCTATAAAAACCAGAAATGCAAACCCTGGATAGAAAGCCAAACCCTAAGGGGTGAAAAGTTGACTTTTTGATCAAGTGGAAATTGGCCACCTCGCTTTATGCCATTGGATAGAGAATCTCGACACAGTTCCAACGCAAATGAGTTTGCAGGAATTGGGGTCCGGATGAAGGTTCTGCAGGCGGTAAAACTTGAGCAGAGCCAAAAGTTGACTTTCTGCTAAAATCCGATCCAGAGGCCTACCCCTAGGTCATTGGATAGAGAATCTCGACATGGTTCCAACGCAACTAAGTTTGCAGGAATCGGGGTCCATATGAAGGTTCTGCGGACGGTCAAACTTGAGCAGAGCCAAAAGTTGACTTTCTGCTAAAATCCGATCCAGAGGCCTACCCCTAGGTCATTGGATAGAGAATCTTGACACGGTTCCAATGCAACTGAGTTTGCAGGAATGGGGTTCCGGATAAAGGTTCTGCGGGCAGTCAAACTTGAGAAGAGCCAAAAGTTGACTTTCTGCTAAAATCGGATCCAGAGGCCTACCCCTAGGTCATTGGATATAGAATCTCGACACGGTTCTAACGCAACTGAGTTTGCAAGAATCGGAGTCCGAATGAAGGTTCTGCGGGCGGTCAAACTTGAGCAGAGCCAAAAGTTGACTTTCTGCTAAAATCCGATCCAGATGCCTACCCCTAGGTCATTGGATAGAGAATCTCGACACGGTTCCAACACAACTGAGTTTGCAGGAATCGGGGTCCGGATAAAGGTTCTGCGGATGGTCAAACTTGAGCAGAGCCAAAAGTTGACTTTCTGCTAAAATCCAATCCAGAGGCCTACCCCTAGGTCATGGGATATAGGGCTCCGATACGATTCTAACGCAACTAAGTTTGCCCAGATCGGAGCCCGGGTGAATAAAATATGAGCTGACGAAATTCCCGAGCAGCAAAACCGACAATCTGCGCACGTGGCAAAAAGCTGCACACGTGGCGAGTTGCACTGGAAAATATCTTGGGGATCAAATCCGTAAATATCCAAATATATGAAATATCCCAGGGACTAAATCTGTAAAAATCCGAGAATATCGGATTAAATTGAAATTGGCCAGGGACTAAATCTGAATTTTTCAGATTTTCCGACCGGCGAGTGGCGGCCTTAAATGATTTTTCATCATTATGCCACTCGCGCGAACGTGGCAGGCGGGTATCCGCTCAGCGCAGCACTGAGCGGATCCCCATTTTAAGTGAGCTGATACCCCCTTCTCCCTTGCCTATATAAGGCCGCGCGAGATTTCGCGCAAGGGGTTGGATCATTTTAGGGTTCGAACATTTTTTGGGTTGGAAGATTTTTCGGATTGAGGGATTTTTCGAGGAAGGTTTTTCTTTCTCTCTGGTTGGCTTTGGTTTTCGGGAATCTCCTCTCCCGTGGCCTGACTTCCCTCCCTAGCTCCCCAAGCACCCAGCCTTACCTTCTGAACTCCCCCTCTTCTCCTTCTTCGTCACTCTTCTACCGAAAGCCGGAGGAGCCACTTGTCCTAGCTGTTGGAGAAGAAGCTCATCGCTGGTGTGTTCGCCTCAAGAAGCTCACACGCTTCCACAAAAAGGGATAAGAACTCTCAGGTATTATTCCTAGCCTAGTTTCACTTTACATATATGAAAGTCGGAGTTGTATGAGCAGATTAACGCATTTGTTTTGTTCTCCTGGATATAACATGCACATCATTCTATTTTGATAACATGGAAGTCTCCGAGGGTAAGGGAGACTCCATGAGACATCATGAGAAGATGGGAGGCTTGTCATCCCACCTTCGGCCACTGTTCGGAGGGTTTCTATGGGTGGATTATTGAGTAAAGGGAGTCTGTTCCCTTGTTTCGAGCATGTATTGTATATCCCATATAAACCCCCCCCCCCCCCCCCTCTCTCTTTCGATTTCGCGTCCCCGAGTGTTCACATGCATGCACGGAGGTCCGATCAGGCATAGGTAAAAATTTCTCTCACTCATGCTATACCTGCTTGTCATTGTTCTTTTTGCTTCTTTCTCTGTATATTTGTTAGAATTGCCAACCTGCTCCCCCAACCCCCTGCCTATGTGCCTGCAAGCATGGTCCCTTCCCCATTACCCCTGTAGTGGTCTGTCAGTGTTGTTTTTTCGGGATAATCAGGTTTGGTTTTTCTTTTTTTAAGTGATATGGAGTTGTGTCTTTAAGCAGGTTAGATTAATTCCAATACAAGTTTAAGTTTCTTCTGAGGAGTGGTCGAAGCCCTGGGAGGGCTTACAGAGCTTAAAAACCAGTTACAGAGCTTCAAAACCAGTTAAAAATGGAGTTTAAAAAAAACAGAGAGCATCGGGTGTCCGCCGAGTTCGCGCGAAGCTCGCGCGAAGTGAGCACGAGGTGAGCGCGATCACTTCGCGCGAAGCTCACGCTCACTTCAAGCGAAGCTCATGCTCACTTCGCATGAAGTGAGCGCAGTCACTTCGCGCAAGCGCTTTTCGCGCTTCGCAGGTTTTCAGTCCGCCCAGCCCGCGCCGACCTCGCGCCTAGTGCCTGAGGTCGGTGCATACCCCTAAAAACATGCCGAATTGCTATTTTTTTTTGAAAATTCTGAAAATACCCTTTACCGTACCGTTGGGGGCTTCGCCCCCTGCACCCCCCACCCCCTTTGTTCGCTGCGCGTCCAACTAGTTCCTTGGTGCAGGGAGGTACCCCACCCCATGGGCTCCGCTTCACGCCGCCCACAGGGGCCCCGGGTACCTCCCCTTGGACCCAGCATAATGAGCCAGTCTTTCCCTGACAAAGTGTCAGTCTTGTATATTTTTTGTGATTATTGCTGGGTGTGAGTGCCATTTCCGAACCAAACCGAATAAACTAACAGGGTTTCCGGGTCATCCGGAAACCCAACATGGGACTTAGACCCTCGATCCTACTCGATTTCCAGTGGGCCTTCCAACGGGGCCCACCTGGCCCAATAAACATGCATGTATGCAACTTAATCAAGATAAGCAAAATTAACCGATTAAACCGGGCGGGCCAAACCTAAGGCGGTCCACCCGAACCAGACTTGTGAAATTGATGCATGAAATGTATGGTTTGGCCGAGACCAAGGGCAAGGGCCTACCGGGCCCGCCAAAGCCCACCAACCGAACCAGGGAAGGGTGCAACCCCTAACTTCTGGTAACTTGGGCTTGCAAGCCCTAATCAGGACTATGGCCCCAAGCCCAGTGTCCAACCCATCTTTGGCAAGTTAAAAAGATAAAATAAAATTACTTGGCCACCATGAGGGCCCACATAAGGGGCCCACAAACCAATCCGGCTCACCTTTGCATGGAAAACACTTAACCTTCAAATCTAAACCTAAAGTAAAACCAATGCACTTAACCAAAGCCCAAAGGGCCTCCTAAGATAGGTCGAGGCCCACAAGAGCACACGGGCTTGACTAAGCCCACCAAGGACACCGTGGGCCTTCCAATGGGGCCCACCCAACCAGACTCAGATTACCTAATTAATCAAGATAAAAGCAATTAAAAGGACCCACACCACCCAGGTGGTCCCGCCAGATTTAACCAAACTGCATATCAGATTAGGAATCGGGTGAGACCAAAGTGAGCTGACTCAAACCAGGATAAACCTAAGGGACCCGTCACCCGACGGGGTGGACCGGGGTGTCTACGGACTTCCCCGAACCGCAACTGAGACCCTACTTAGAATCTCAAAGCCGCAGACCAAAAGCCCTAATAGACAAGATTAGGCACCCAGGTGTCCGCCTACACCCCATCAGGCGGTGGCGACTCCGAATTTCCCGTGCCGCGTTTCCGACGCGCGCATAGGCGAGGCGCATGTGGAGTGCATGTCTCGGAAATTTGGGAGTCGCCATTGCCTGATGGGGTGCAGGCAGACACCTGGGTGCATATACAGGTCTATTTGATGGTCTGCTGCTTCTAGAGATTCCGGCTAAGCTCTTGGTTTCGGTTCGGGGAAGTCCGAAAACACCCCGGTCTGCTTTGTCGATTGACAGGTCCCATGGGTCTCCCTGGTTTGAGTTAACTTCATTTTGGTCTATCTCACCCAATTCCTAAGCCAAAACATGCACGCTTTAGGTCTGGCGGGGACCACTTGAAAGGTGTGGGTCCCCTTTCTTTTATTTGTTTTTATCTTCTTATTCACGTGATGTTGGCCTGAGGTGGGCCCCGTTGGAAAGTCCACGGAATGCCAAGTTGGGCTTTAAGTCAAACCCAAGTCCCATTTGGGGTTATGTTGGATGACCCTTATTATTATTTTTGTTTGCTTAGGGTTAAGAAAGGGTGACGACCATGTGGCATAGTTTACCACATAGACAGCTTATCTGCATTTTTGCCCTAGGGCTTGAATTGCTCATAACTGCTCGATCTGGACCCCGATTCTGGCAAACTCAGTTGCGTTGGAACCATGTCGAGATTTCCTATCCGCTAAGATAGGTTATGGTAGCTAATTCAAGTTTTTTAGCAAAAAGCCGAACTTGCGTACGAAATCTTAATCTGCTCATATCTCCTTGATACGGACCCCGATTCTGGCAAATTCAATTGCGTCGGAATCGTGTCGGAACTTCCTAATCATTGGGAAGAAGTATGGTGGTGGATTTCCACCTGATCAAAAAGTCAACTTTTGTCCCCTTAGGGTTTGACTTTTTAGTTAGGGTTTCCATTTTCAGCACTTTTTGGTTTTATCAAAATATGGGTGCTTTCACTTTCCAAGGCACAAACCCGTCCCCAGTCGTCACAGGTTGATCCTTCGACCTAATAAAATGCGAAGAATTTAAAAAAAAATTCCTAAAACAAGTGGAAGTGATATACAATTCATGCTTGTGTGTATCAAAAGTGTGTATAGATATATATATGAAAGAAGTATAACAACTTGAGCTAATACAAGAGATAGGTATCTAGTCACTCCTCTCAGTTAGAAGGTTTACAAGTCCAAAAGAAATATACAACTATCATGTACAAGAAAATAAACATCCTAATTAGGCCGGTAATAGTCTTCCTCTTTATACCCTAGTGCCTTATCCTTTCATTTGTCCCCAATCTGGTCCTTCACACCGGATGTAGACGGCTCTGAAAATAAGATGATAAAACAACTGGTGAGACGAATGTCTCAATAAGCAACACATGCATGCTCGATGAAAACACAGTTGATGCCACAATACTTCGGTAAAATCAGGACATGCGGTTAGTTGAATAGCAGTTAAATCATCAACAATACAGTGTCATACAATTGGTGTAGTTCGGTGCTTAAGTGTACAAGTCAATCATTTCATTACTTCACAATCACACATCAATTCTTGTCACTTTATTATCTAGGTGGTTTATTATATATTGCCCATGACCTCATTTAGCTTCACCGATTCCTCATGGTGGCTAGGCATCCAACACCAATTACCCTTGACGTTAAGCATTCATACGTCGATTACCCTTGACATATGAGCATCCATGCCAATTCCCCCTAGCAATGGGCATTGGCCACCAATGTTGCTTGGTGCTGAGATGATAAAAGATGATACAACGTAACATAACAACTTAGTCATGGCATTATACATAAACCCAACCCACTTAAAACCTATGGATTCATAACTTAAGACTGTTCATTATGCAAGTGTGCGCACCTAAACCTAACTTAGATCGCACACCGGGCACACTTTCAGTGCGTGCCTCGGGACATTCGGAGTCGCCACTGCCTGAGAGGTGCAGGCAGACACGGTGTTTGCCCTATCTGGGTCTAAGTCTGGTCTGCGGATTTTCAGAGTTCTAGCTAAGTCCTCGGTTACGTCCGGGGAAGTCCGAAGACACCCCGGCTCGCCTCGTCGGTTTGACAGGTCCCTCGGGTCTCCCTGGTTTTTGAGTCAAGTTCACCCTTCCTAGACCAGCATGCTGCTTTATTTGGTCTGGTGGGACCCTCTGAAGGTGTGGGTCCCTCTTATTTTGATTTTATCTTTTTTATTTATCTAGGTGAAATGGGTCAGACCCGGGTCCCGTTGGAAGACCCGTGGGTTGCCATGATTGGGCTTGGGGCCCAGTTGGGTTATTAGGTAACCCATATGGTTATTTATTAAATTAAACCATTTACACATGCAATGGGCTTAGTGGGCTTGGATTTGGCCCATTAGCTAAGGGTCAAGGGGCCTGGGCCTGGTATAGGCCAATCAAATGTGGGCCACTCAAGCGGGCCCAAGGTGGTCTTGATGGGCCCATGGTCTATGGAGGGCTAAGAATAGCCCAATCAACTTCTTGGGTCGGTTTAAACTGGTTTAGGTCGGAATAAATCCAACCGGGCCGAAAAATTATATTTTTTATGTTACTTTTACATCTGTCCATATTTTCTATACGGTCCACTCTTGACCGTGAACGAAATCCGATTTGGCTCGCCCGTGAAGCAAACACGGTCCTGATCGGACCGCTCTGAGTTTACGGGCGCAGCTTATTCTGCACTTTTGCTGCCGATTCAGCTTGGGATCAGTCCGGCTATCTTCTTGGGACCTCCAATGACTTCTATGGTGATTCCAGTGCCTATAGAGTTCTTCATTTCCTCCTGTTGGCTTGAAAAGGACATTCTTCTTCTTTGATTTTTCTTGAAGAAACCGGATCATTTCTTATTTGTTTACCTCCAAATTTAAGAATGGAATATGGGGTATTTACAGGGAATTGAGTAACCTCAAGGAAGTCATGTCCCAATTTAGCATAGAACAAGGAGGATCATTAAATTAGTTGATCAAAGTGTCCTTTGGGCACTTTCTTTCTTTCTTTCTTTTATATATGATCAACTCCTTTCTAAATTTAGCTTACCATGACTTAAAAGACAGCAGCAAAAAAGGTTAGTGGAAAATGTAGAATATACAATAACTTGAAAAGAAATTAAAGCTTATCACATTGTATTTAAATGGAGGAGAAAATACTTACAATGCAATTTATGACTAGTTTTAATGGTTCCTCTGAATTTGAGCAAATTCGGCAGCGCTTCCACGTCCTCCGGGATTTTCTAGGTTGAGTTTGAAAGAGCCTTGATGGGAGGTTGGGTTTATAAAGAGGTATTTGGAGGTTTAGGCAGGGTTTTGGGGTGATAAGGGCATTTTGGGTATTAAATGGGTTTAGGTATTGGGAGAGACAGAATTTGGGCAGGGATTGATCGTAGGAACTTCAAGAAGGGAGAGGGGTTCGGCCTAAAGGGAAGGCTTGTTGAAATGAGGGGGGTGGCCTCTCTATTTATAGGCAAAAAGGGTTGTGCCCGTATTTCAAGTACGGGCGTGCCTTGCCCGTACTTCAAGTACGGGCGTGCCTTGCCCGTAATTCAAATACGGGCGAAAAACGCACATTTCCAAATCTCGCAAAATCGGCCGTACAGGACGCGTGTCCCGCCGTACAGTGACGCGCGTCCTCTTCTAGAAGTTTGCCCGTATTTGAAATACGGGCATGCCCTCCCCGTAATTGAAATACGGTCTAGCACGTTTTTAAAATGTTTGGATTTCAAACCTTTATTCAATTTGGTTTTTTGCAAGATTTCGTTCGATTTTTCCGATTATTTTATTAAAAAGCGAGATTCTCTTTATTAAAATATTAATAAACACATTTATCTTATTTATTTTATTGGTTTATTCCATTTTTTGCTGCCTTTTTGCCACATGGGCAGTTTTTCTGAAACTTCAACTGCTCATAACTTCTTCATCCGGTGTCCGATTTCGGCAAACTTAGTGTCGTTGGAACCGGCTCGGAACCACCTATCCATTGGGATCAAGTTTGGCAGCTGAATTGGGGTCGAGCAAAAAGTCAACTTTTCGCTCCCCAAAAGTTTGACCAACTCATATCTTTCTCATCTGGACTCCGATTCCAGCAAACCTAGTTGCGTTGGAACCGTGTCAAAATGCTCTTTTTAATGAGATGAAGTTTGATGGTCAAATTCACTTGAATCAAAAGTCAATTTTTGGCCCCCTCAAGGTTTGACTTTTCATTTTTCTTTATTTCGGGGGTGCAAAAATCAGGTGTCTACAACAAGTATTCATTTGTTTATCATAAAAGATATCTCACAATTCCAAGCTTTTGTGGAGGATGCTAGTTCACTATCCTTAACTAAGGTGAACCGCACACACTACCACCAATGCTCACTTGTGTGGAGGATGTTAGTTCACTACCCTCAACTGGGGTGAACCACACACACTACCCACCAATACTCACTTGTGTGGAGGATGCTAGTTCACTACCCTCAACTGGGGTGAACCGCGCACACTACCCACCATTACTCACTTGTGTGGAGGATGCTAGTTCACTACCCTCAACTGGGGTGAACCGCACACACTACCCACAGATACCAATCATACCAAAGGTTATCAATTGGGCCAATGTCCTTTATATCATGCTACAAATAATGGGTCAATGCCCTCCATGACATGCAATTCAATACGGGCCAATGTCCTTCATATCATATGCCAAATACTGGGCTAATGCGCTTCATATCATGTATTGCATGTGTGCGCACCTGACTTTTGGTTGCACTGGGTAAAAATGGGAAATTGGAGTCGCCACCGCCTGATGGGGTGCAGGCGGATATCTGGGTGCCTAGATTCTTTTATAAGGCTTGGTCTGCGGCTTGAGATTCTAAGTAAGTTCTCGGTTGCAGTCTGGGGAAGTCCATAAACACCCCAGTCCACCCCGTCAAATGACGGGTCCCATAGGTTTCCCTGGTTTGAGTCAACTTTGGTCTCTCACTCACCCGATTCCTATTCCAGCATTCAATTTTTGTTAAGTCTTGCGGGACCGCCAAAGTGGTGTGGGTCCCTTTTACTTGATTTTATCTTTTTAGTTAAAGATGAGGTGAGTCTCATTGAGTGGGCCCTGTTGGAAGGCCCACTGTATCCTTGGTGGGCTTAGTCAAGCCCATGTACCCTTGTGGGCCTTAGTCTAGCCTGAGAGGCCCTTTGGCCTTTGGTTAGTTCAATTGATTTTAATTTTGGCTTTAAATTGGATTTAAGTGGTTTTCATGTAAAGGTGGGCCGGATTGGTTTGTGGGCCCCTTAGGTGGGCCCACATGGTAGCCGAGTAATTTATTGGATTTATCTTTTTAAGTTCCCAAAAAATGGTGTGCGCACCTAAAATCGATCGCACACGGGGCGCACGCGGAAGTTCGTGCGTACCTCGGGACTTTCGGAGTCGCCACTGCCTGAGAGGTGCAGGCAGACACGGTGTTTGCCCTATCCGGGTCTAAATCTGGTCTGCGGCTTTTCAGAGTTCTATCTAAGTCCTCGGTTACGTCCGGGGAAGTCCGAAGACACCCCGGCCCGCCCCGTCGGTTTGACGGGTCCCTCAGGTCTCCTTGGTTTTTGAGTCAGTTTCACCCTTTTCCTAGACCAGCATGCCACTTAGTTTGGTCTGGCAGGACCCTCTGGAGGTGTGGGCCCCTTTTATTTTATTTTATCTTTTTATTTAAGTGGAGTGGGTCGGAGACGGGCCCCGTTGGAAGGCCCATGGGTTGCCAAGGTTGGGCTTGAGGCCCAGTAGGGTCATTGGGTAACCCTTTTGGTTTATTTATTAATTTTATTTATTTACATTTGTTTGGGCTTGGTGGGCTTGGATTTGGCCCACTAGCCTGAGATCAAGTGGCCTTGGGCCGGTCAAAGGTGGGCCCCACAAGTGGGCCCAAGGTGGTATTTGTGGACCCGTCTAAGCCCACGGTCTAAAAGGGACTCAAAGAAGTCCAAATTACTTAAGAGGCTAGTTCAGGCCGGTTCAGGTCGGGTTTGGATCCAACCGGGTAAAAAAAAGTTACTTTTTAGTCATTTTGAAGGATATGACCGCACTTGCTCTGCGGTTTGGTCTGAACCGCAGATGCAGTGCGGTTTAGACCGGACCACAGATCAATTGCGGTCATGTGCCGACCGCTCTGAGTATGCGGTTTTTGCTTGTTTTCGCCATTTTGCTCCGATTCCGGCTGGGATCACTCCGACAGGTCCTTTAGGAGGTCCGGTGACTTCCGTCGGGGTTCCAGCATCTTCAAGGTGCTCCATTTGCTTTATTTGGCCTAAAAGGCCTTCTTCTCTCTTCTCTTGCATTCTTTGGAGATTTGAGATTTTGTTTTAATCACTTGTTGTCAATCTCAAGAAGGAAAGGGAAGGGGAGAGTATGGGATACATGAGACAATTCAAAGGGATAATTGCCTTCTTTAGAAATGTCACGGAATGGGTTTCTTTTTACCCATTTTTGCTAATGGCTCTCTTTTTCCACCTTTTGAATGAGTTCTTCCCATTGTCATGGGGAACTCATCATCATGCCACAGAGAGGAAACAGGTGAGAAGTAGTGAAAAAAAATAAGAAGAGAAATCAACTTAACAAAGAACTGAATTTATTGAAATTTACCCAAAAGCATTCCTTTAATGTTACCTTTCACTTCTGTTGTGTTTTGGATTCCCCGAGTAATTTGAGCAGCGCTTCCGCTCCTCCTTTGATTTTCCGAATTGGGTTTGAAAAGGGATTCTTTTATTCTTAGATTGGAAGGAGATTGAAGGTGAGGAGAAGGGGCATGGTCTTGTGATTTTTCAGAGAGATTTTCGCAGCGCTTCCGCGCTTCCGTTCATTCTCCGAAATGGGGTTGAAAGGGGGTTCTCCTAGAATTTTGGCAGTGCTTCCGCATCTCTGCCGGTTTTCTAAATTGGTTTTGGCTGGGGTTTGATGGGTTATCTACGCTTACAAGGTGGAAAAGCAGAGTTTGGGCATGGTTTGGGGGTAGCCTAAGGGTATTTTGGGGTTTGGGTATTGAGGGAGATGTAAATTGGGCAGAGCTTGAACGTGGGAAAAGACCAAGAAGAAGAGAGGAGGAGCTGTAGGAGAGAGCAAGAGGGGGAGAAGGGAAGGGGATTTCTTGATGGAATGAAATGGGGGGGGGGGGGGGTGGCCCCCTTTTATAGTTGAAAAAATGACTTGAAACTGAATTTTAATCACTTTTTTTGACTGAATTTTAATTTCTTGTTTGACATAACTAAAACGTAAATATTTTTTATTCTTATCTCTCCACATCATCTTATCCTACGAATGTGGTTAGTATTTTTTCTTTATTTTTTATTTATTTTAATCTTAAGATTCTTTAAGTTTTAATATTATTTTATTCTTTAAGATTGGTTTGTTAGAAGACACATGTCTTTTCTATTTTCTATTTTATTTTTGATTTAGTTTAATTGTTAGATATTTACAAAATATTATTATTTTATTCTTAGATTTTTATTTATTTATTTATTTTGTCCTTTCTTCAATTTTGCCACATGGGCAGATTTTTCGAGATTTTTGACTGCTCATAACTTTTTCATTTGATATCCGATTTCAGCAAACTTAGTGGCGTTGGAATCAGATTGAAATCTTCTATCTACTGAGCTAGAGTTTGGCAGCAAATTCGGGCTTTTTAGCAAAAGTGCAAAGTCGCGTCCCGGAGCCAGTTTTGCTCATATCTCCTTATCCGGGACTCCGATTCCAGCAAACTCAATTGCGTTGGAGTCGTGTCGATGCGCTCTTTCTGCTGATGTCCAATTGAGCAGCTAATTTGGAGTTTTGCAGAAAGCCGATTTCTGCTATTTCCAGACTTGACCAGCCCAAAACTTCTTTATCTGGACTCCGATTTGAGCAAACTCAGTTGCGTTAGAATCGTATTGAAGTCCTCTTTCCAATGGTATAAAGTTTGGTGGTCAATTTGTATCCGATCAAAAAGTCAAATTTTTGACCCCCTTAGGTTTGAATTTTAATTTGACTTTTTATTTTCTTCATTTCAGGGGTGCAAAAATCAGGTGTCTACAGCTGCCCCTCTTTGCCGGAGTCACCTTGGGGGATGAACGGCAAAGAAGAAAAAGAACCTTATTTTTGCGCCTTGCATTTCTGTCGACATGGTCGATGAGCTCAATCCTTAAATTGTTTTCAGTGAAAGGGAAGTGTCAGATGTCTTGTATCACTTCCTGGCTTTGGAATCCCTATACCCTCTCTCAGGTTTGAATAGGGTGGTTCCTTGGCTTTTAGTTTCTATTAAAGTGGGAGATTAGATGTGAGCTCATCAACCTGTTTCGGTGTTGATGCAAGGCACTCAATAATGTCATTTCTTCTTGTTTGTTCCATTAAAGCTTTTAGTGACTTCAGCTTTGATTTTTCCTTTTTTTTTTTTTAGTGGGTTAGGTTAGAGTGTGCCAGGCCAAGGTTAGGGATTGGGAGTGAAATCAGGAGGACGGGAGGAGGCTCTTGCGCTGCTGTCCATCATCTCGGAGACCACACACACCTATTCTAGCCTATGCTATTTACAAAAGTGGGAAATCAAAATTTACAAGAGAGAGCAAATTTGCCCATTATTGCTTTGCTTTTCTTTTTCTTCATGTCTTGCTTTTCTCCCGCTTTCAGGAATGGGAACATCTTATTCCACTTTGCAGAGACTTCTTATGAACATCTTGTCCTTCAGCCTTGATTTTTTTTGTTATTTTCCTTTTGTTCAACTTTGTGGAGGTGCCTTACTCCTTATGGACATCTTGTTCTTCAGTTTCGGGAGACACTCTGCTGCTTAAGCATATATTTCCATGTTATTCAAATGTGGGAGGTGCCTTGCTCCTTAGGGGACGTATTTCCGCGTCATTCGGATATAGTAGATACCTTGCTCCTTTTACCTTGCTTCTCAGAGATTTCAAATGGGGGAGACACCTTGCTCCTTAGGGGATGGGAGATGCTTTGCTCCTTTCAAATATGGGAGTTACCTTGCTCCTTAGAGATTTCAAATGGGGGAGACACCTTGCTCCTTAAGGGATTTCAGATGTGACATGCTTTGCTCCTTTCAAATATGGGAGTCACCTTGCTCCTTAGAGATTTCAAATGGGGGAGACACCTTGCTCCTTAAGGGATTTTAGATGTGGGAGATGCTTTGCTCCTTTCAAATATGGCAGTCACCTTGCTCCTTAGAGATTTCAAATATGGGAGTTGCTTTGCTCCTTAGAGATTTCAAATATGGGAGACATCTTATTCCTTCAAATATGAGAGTCACCTTGCTCCTTAAGGATTTCAAATATGGGAGTCGCCTTGTTCCTTAGAAATTTCAAATGTGGGAGATACCTTGCTCCTTAGGGGATTTCAGATGTGGGAGACATTTTGCTCCTTAGAGATTTCAGTTATAGGAAACACCTTGTTCCTTTAAATATGGGAGTCGCCTTGCTCCTTAGGGATTTCAAATATGGGAGTCGCCTTGCTCCTTAGAGATTTCAAATATGGGAGTCGCCTTGCTCCTTAGAGATTTCAAATGTGGGAGACATCTTATTCCTTCAAATATGGGAGTTGCCTTACTCCAGGGACGCCTTGCCCTTTTGGTTTCGGAGTCGCCTTGCTCCAGGGACGCCTTGCCCTTTTGGTTTCGAAGTCGCCTTGCTCCAGGGACGCCTTGCCCTTTTGGTTTCGGAGTCGCCTTGCTCCAGGGACGCCTTGCCCTTTTGGTTTCGGAGTCGCCTTGCTCCAGGGACACCTTGCCCTTTTAGTTTCGAAGACGCCTTGCTCCAGGGACGCCTTGCCCTTTTGGTTTCGGAGTCGCCTTGCTCCAGGGACGCCTTGCCCTTTTGGTTTTGGAGACGCCTTGCTCCAGGGACGCCTTGCCCTTTTGGTTTCGGAGACGCCTTGCTCCAGGGACGCCTTGCCCTTTTGGTTTCGCCTTGCTCCAGGGACGCCTTGCCCTTTTGGTTTCGGACACGCCTTGCTCCAGGGATGCCTTGCCCTTTTGGTTTCGGAGACGCCTTGCTCCAGGGACGCCTTGCCCTTTTAGTTTCGGAGACGTCTTGCTCCATTAATGTTAGTTTTTGGGAAGATATCTTTTGTTTTTCAATTTTTGGAGGTACTTTACTCCATTGTGTTATCAATTTTGGGAGACACCTTACTCCTTACATCTTGGTTTTTTTGGAAATATCTTGCTTCTATCTTCCACTATTGGAGGCACTTTGTTTTGTTCTGTTTTCAATTTTTCAAAGACATCTTGCTCTATCTGGGTAGGGAGACATCTTGTTCCTTAAGGGACACTCTTTTGTGTCATTCAATTTCTGTCCACCACATGGGATGTGCTGGGATATCTTTGTCTTTCTGTTTCCAATTTTGTTAGTACCTGCAAAAGTTCAAGTGAAATTTAGTTAATCAGAATTTATTTGTTTATCATCAAAATTACGTGCAAAACATAAGCAATTAAAATCTTTTGGGAATTCACCAATGTTTGGAATTCTCGCTTTTCAAAAGTGGGTCCACGACAAGACCAGTAATTTTCGGGTCAGTCACCTGACACTCTCATTTAGACTTATGAAATGGTGCTTTCAGCACTTTCTGTAAGGATCTCAACATGTTTGCCTTCAATGGCATGAGGGGAATTGTTTTGGTTAAGGGGTTTCTTTGGTACTACCCTTCCTCGGTTCTTTTGATTCTCTCTTGTTTTTCCTTTTTCTGCCCTTGTTTGAGGGTTATGAAATGGTTTTTCTCTCAATTGATCCCCTCATGCGGGTTTGGTGCCCTGCCCTAGTCTTAGGGCCCTGTCATTTTCCACGGATCATGATCCAACGATCAGAGAGGACTTATCAGTAGGATGAAATGTAGGCTTTGGTTCCAGTGTTTAGAAATGAAGGATATACAAGCTCAAATCCTATATAACTTCACTCTATGGGTAACCGCTATGTCTAGCCAAAGTTCTTCTCTGCTTCTTTTTGGTTCTGTCATTGTCAGTTCAGTGTCACATTCTCTGTAATCAGAAAGGGCTTCTTATTAGGACGAAACGTAGTCCAGGTTTAGGGGTCCAGAAGAAATGATATAAAGGCTCAAAATTTATGAGCAGGTAAGAGCCATGTCATGTTCTCTTTGCTTCATCTCTTGTCCCTTCAGCTTTGTGTCTTACATTTGATTTGTAGCTTCTTCTCCTTTCTTTTCATTTTTGTTTTTTGTTTTTTTTTTTGGGTTCTTTGCCTTGACTTTTGGGGTTTGCCCCATCTTTTGTCTTTTCTTTTCTCTTTTTCTTCTTTCCTTCTTTTTACAAAAGGGATTGCCCCAGCTTTTTTCACATCTTTGTTTTCTGGGTTTTATCCCATTCTACTTTTTTTTTTTTGGGTGCTTTTTGCTTTGCCCCTATCTTCACCTTGGTCTCTCTTGTGTTTCCAATTTAACGAAGCTCCGTGCCCCAGTTTTGAAGACAGGACATGGTAGGGTCAATGAAGGAATTGTTAGGCTCAAAGTGTTTTACTAGGGTTTCATCTTATGTCAAAAGATTTTTGGAGAAAATCAAGGATGGCCTTCCATCCTTTTACGGAGAATGTAACACTTACTTGTGTTTGCACAATTTACTGGCTCAAGAACCTTTCATTTTCTATTCTTTTTTTTTCTTTTTGAATATATATATTTTTCTTTCTCTTTGACTTTGCCCCAGTTATAACGTAGGTTAGAAATGAAACAATCAAGCTCAACATGGTTGACTAGCGGAATTTATATGATGTATCTCAGCCAAAAATAGCCTCTCATCATTTCATCTGGATCATTGATATCATGTTAGTGACCCTTGACTGGTATTGGCACTTTGCCTTTTTTTCTCTCATTTCTTTTCTTTTCAGCTTGCCCCACTGCTTGGCAGGGTAGGGTTCAAATGTGGTGCTGGTGGGGGATCCTTTGGCTATGTTGAAACCCGCACAGCTTGTGCTGTCTGGCACATTCCATTTTTCAAATTTGATTGTTCAGGTTTGTCCCGAGACCACAATCTTGCCTTGGTGTAGTTAAACACTCTAGTGATTTCCCAAAAGATTTCATTAGCTTGCAAAAAAGAAGCACGTTATCAAGTTCGGAAATTAAAAGAAAGCATAAACAAAAGCAAAGTAGTAATTTATGCAAAAGGTGGTTGATACGAATCAACATTCTTGGAATTCAGTTGCTTGTTGTGGCAGGAAGCCTTCAGGTGCTCTCATCATCTCTTCTCTTCTGCGGGAAGATGGTTAATTCAGAAGTCCGAGCCTGGGCTAACATGTTGGAGGCATATTGTCTTTGGTTGTTCGACAAATTCCTTTAGGAACCCCTGATCAATCAAGTCTTGGATGCCATGCTGCAGATCCCAACACTGCTCCGTGCTATGTCCTGGAGATCCCATATGATAAGCGCAAAATACATTTGGATTGTACTTGCGACTAGCGGATGCTCGTGGGTTAGGCCGCTTAGGCTACAATAGGCCCTTCTTTAGCAAACCATTTAGAATCTGAGCTGGTTGGGTATTCAGAGGGGTGAACTGTCTATTAAGTCTGGCATGCCTTACTTTTGGGATTTTCTTTGAGAGGGAACAATCCACCAATTTGTCATGTTTCCCTTTGTCATGGTGAACACCCAGCTTCTTCATGAGTCGAGGACTATCTGCCACCACGGCTTTCCCTTTTCCTCTTTGCCCTTAACCATCTGCTAAGGTGGGTGGAAGGCTCACTTCCGGGTTACTCCGGGGTATCTCTGCCTTCAAGCTTTCAATCTCCTTTTCCAGATCCCTTACTCGAGATTGCAACTCAAAATTTTCCTTCTCCAATGCTTCCTAACATTGATTCCTGATTGTCATCTGCTGGGATGCATCATGATTTGTCTTTAAGGAACAGTCCATGTTGGTTGTTGATGAGGTTCCCGCCATAAAGAACAAACCTTAGGAAGCAGAATACATAATAAGATACATGGAAATGATGATGATTTTTTTCTCTCTTTTTTTTTTCCTTCTTTCTCTTTTATTGTTTTTATTCTTTTTTTTCTCTTCTCTTTTTATTTTATTTTGGTAGGGGATCAAGTTTGAGTTCCCCAGCTTCAAGAAGGTCTTGGACTGCATGCCGAAGGCCCCAACATCCATCAGTATCATGTCCTTGTGCACCCATATGGTAATCGCAGTTCTTGCTCAGATCATAGTCCTTCATCTTTGAAGCCTTGGGATTTGGCATTGCCAGTTGCAGGTGTCCCTCCCTCAAGAGAGTTGGTAACGACTCAGCCAGCGTATATGGAAGCGGCGTGAACTCCCGATTCTTTCTCTCCTCTTTGGTAAGACGCCTTCTGAGGTGAGCTGCTGTATTGTTAGCGGAGGGAAGGCTTACACTTCTTGAAGAAGAGATGTGAAATGGCACAGGAGGTTGCACAAGGTGAACTATGCTTGTGTTGTCATCATCCTCTTGTCTTTTACCACTTGAGGCTATTTCATGCAACAAGCTCATCGTGGGACCTTCGAGCTTCTCCATTTTAATTGCATCTTCAATTCTATCTGCCGCCATAATTAGGTCGGCGAAATTTACAGTGCACTGTCCCAACAGCATTGTGAAGTATGGTTGCCCTAGTGATGATATGAACAAGGAAGTCCGCTCTTGTTCAAGAAGAGGGGGTTGTACCACGCTTGCCAGTTCCATCCACCTTTTAGCATAGTTTCTCACAGACTCGCTATTCCTTTTTGACAGTCTCTGCAATTCGGCTCTGGTCTGAACCATTTGGCTATTTAAGCGATACTGCTGGATGAACACAGCGGCAAGGTCATTCCATGTCTTAACCTTCTGCTTATCCAGACTGAGGAACCATGAGTATGCTGCCCCAGTTAGAGATTTCTGGAAGAACTGCACCATGATCTTCTCATTTTTCACGTATTGGCACATGTCGGCCAAGTAAGATCTGAGGTGGTTCAATGGGCAACTAGTGCCATCAAATTGGTGTAGCTCCGGACACTTAAACCTGGGTGGGAGCTGAATATCTGAGAAAAAGCAGAGGCTTTCTAGAGTAGCCCCGCTTGGGATTGTACTAGGTCGCAGCTGTTTCAATTCCTCTCTCATGGCCGCTAGCTCTGCTTTGCTTTCTTCCTATACCGCTGCCATCTTTTCTTCAAACTGGACTTGCTGGGTCCTGTACCAGTCCACTTTGTCTTGTCTTGTTTGGACAGGTACGGGCCATTCTTGTGGTGGTGGGTGGATTGGTACTGCTATCGGGTGTGGGAGTGGAATGTCCTGCGGTGGCAAATGTGCCGTCATCAATGCTGGCTGAAATGGTTGCCCTTGCTGGATTTCTGGCATTTGAATTCCCATGGTATGTGTCATGGCCACTTGTTGGCTTAAGTCCATTATGATCGGCTGCTTTTCAGCCCTTTGCTGCGATGATGGAATTGAGGCCTCCAAAGAATCCATTACAATCCTTTCTTATTGAAAATGCACTGTTCTGGGTAGCACTCTTAATGTGAAGTATCTGAATTGTACCTACTGATTAAAGATCTCGATCAGTTTCTTTTCAACTTATGAACAAGGTGTTGTGTGACGAGATCATTTACACCGTGAGTGGTGCTCTGGTGCCATGATGGGCGAAAACAAATACGAGGCGGTTTATGCATGAAAATCACAACTTCGACAAAACATTACTGTGAACAGTGTGTGATAGTACAATAGCCAATCAAAAGTTCTTTTTGAAAATTGTGATGTTAAAAGAACTTGCAGTTTGATCTTTCAGAGATTGAGACTCTGGAGATCATATCGTGTCTGATGGTTTTCAAAATCGTGCAACACGTGCTTTATGAGTGCAAACCTCAGGAAATCATATCCGTGCCTTAATGGGTGTGTTAGCACCTCATTTTTGCACCCCAAAAAATGAAGAAAATGAAAATTTCAATTAAAAAGTCAAACCCTGAGGGGACCAAAAATTGACTTTTGATTCAAGTAAATTTGGCCATCAAACTTCACCTCATTGAAAAGAGCATTTCGACACGGTTCCAACGCAATTGAATTTGCTGGAATCAGAGTCCACATGAGAAAATTATGAGCTGGTCAAACTTTTGGGGAGCGAAAAGTTGACTTTTTGCTCGACCCCAATTCAACTGCCAAACTTGATCCCAGTGGATAGGTGGTTCCGAGCCGGATCCAACGATATTAAGTTTGCTAAAATCGGACACCGGATGAAGAAGTTATGAGCAGTTGAAGTTTCAGAAAAACTGCCCATGTGGCAAAAAGGCAGCCAAAAAATGGAATAAACCAATACAATAAATAAAATAAATGTTTTTAATAATATTTTAATAAAGAGAATCTCTCTTTTTAATAAAATAATCTGAAAAATCGAATAAAAATCTTGAAAAAAACCAAATTGAATAAAGGTTTGAAATCCAAACATTTAAAAAACGTGCTGGACCGTATTTTCATTACGGGCAGGGCATGCCCGTATTTCAAATACGGGCAAGATTCTGGAAGAAGACACGCGTCGCTGTACGGCGGGACACGCATCCCGTACGGCTGATTCGCGAGATTTGCAAATGTGCGTTATTCGCCCGTATTTGAATTACGGGCAAGGCACGCCCGTACTTAAAATACGGGCACGCCCCTTTTTGCCTATAAATAGAGAGGCCTCCCCCCCATTTCAACAAGCCATTCCACCCGGCCATCACCCCTGCCCTCCTGCAGTTTTCATCGACCAAATGCTGCCCTCATGCTGTCACTCTAGCACCCAAACCCTTTTTTTATCCCTAAACTACCCCTAGGTTAGTTGAATCATGCCAATATCAGGCAAACACCCTCTTTAGTCTAACTTTCAAATCCATCACCCAACCAAACTCTTTTTCATCAACTTTGAAATATTTGGGAGGACGCGGAAGCGTTGCCCGAATCTTCGAAGAACCACAAATCCAACAAAGCAAACTAATTACATTGTAAGTATACTATTCTCTAATTTGAGTGAATTTTGCTTATGTTATCCTCTTCTTTACTCATTTTTTTTTATCACAATACCACTAACTTGTTTGCTGTTTTGGATGCCATGAGAGGTGCCATAAGAGTTTAGAATTAAAGTATTAACCATTGCTGGAAATGAAGAAAAGAAAGTGTTTTTCTTTTAAAACAAATGGTTATTTCTAATCCTTTAATGTGGAAGGATCAAGCTTTTCTTAAGGACACATGATATTCCCTGTAAACCCCCCCTTTTTCCATTCTCAAAATGAACTGGAGACTATCCATGCAAGGCAGTGTTTCTTCAAGAAACACTAAAAGAAAAAGGAAGATGGTCATTTGGGCCAAATGAGGCAAATGAAGCCCCTGGAAGAACCTGCAATCTTTTCTGAAGCTACCAGAACATCTGAGAAGGCCACGGAACCGATCCCAGGAAGAGCCGGCACCAAATATGCAAAACTGGAGGCGCCCGTAAACTCAGAACAGTCCAGTCTGGACCGTGTTTGCTTCACGAGCAAGCGCATACCGGATTTAGTTAACGGGCACGTGGGGACCGTATAGAAAATACGGGCTAATGTAAAAGTAATATAAAAAATGTAATTTTTCGGCCCGGTTGGATCTATTCCGACCCGAACCGGCCTGAACCAGCCCTTTAGACAATTTGGGCTACCTTAAGCCCATCTTTGGACCATGGGCCCATATGGGCCCACCAAGACCCCCTTTTTGGCCCACATGAGTGGTCCACCTTAGACCGGCCCAAACCAGGCCTATTTGCAATAAACAGGCCCGGGCCCCTTGACCCTCGGCTAATGGGCCAAATCCAAGCCCACTAAGCCTATTGCATGTGTAAATAATTTAAATAAATAACCAAATGGGTTACCCAATAACCCAACTGGGCCCCAAGCCCAACCATGGCCACCCACGGGTCTTCCAACGGGACCCGGGTCTGACCCACTCCATTAAATAAAAAGATAAAATCAAGCTAAAAGGGACCCACACCTCCAGAGGGCCCCGCCAGACCTAATAAGACAGCATGCTGGTCTAGGAAAAGGGTGAAATTGACTCAAAAACCAGGAAGACCCGAGGGACCCGTCGAACTGACGGGGCGGGCCGGGGTGTCTTTAGGACTTCCCCGGACCGTAACCGAGGACTTAACTAGAACTCTGAAAAGCCACAGACCAGACTTAGACCCGATCAGGGCAAAACCGTGTCTGCCTGCACTCTCAGGCAGTGGCGACTCCGAAATATCCCGTGGCACGCACGGAACGTGCGCCCGGTGTGCAATCTAGGATCTAGGTTTAGGGGCGCACAGGGCGGCGACTGAATTTTTTTTTTTGAAAACGTGTCCTGGACAATTAATATCATGGCATGGAGAATTTACGCTGCAAGATGAGCGATTTGATTTATGTCTAAACAGCTAGCTCAATATAACCACGAATGACGGCTTTACTGTGCATAACAAAAGACAATGTTAATGTTCGTCATGGAGACGATTCAATGTAGGCCTGAAGGCCACTTTGTTGTGTGCTTTGAAAAGCAATTTTGATGAGCGCCTTAGAAGCTGGCTCAATGCATGCCCGGAAAATATTTTGTGCATTTTTGAAAACAGTTCGACTAAACAGGTTGGTGTAAATGATCTCGAAGTGCTTGTGCTTAACACATGAACATGTAGGTACACAAGTAAAATGAAAGTTGAATGCTATTACCATCCTAAAAGCCTATGTTAACAAACATTGAAAACACTCATAAGTGTGTGCATGGTCCTAGAAGGGTTGGTGCCAATTAAGGCACGACTCCTAGACATACTTGTGTACGAAAGCACTCCTAAGTCTTAATCAACCCTTTTCTTTCATCTGTTCTTTCATCTGCCCCTGGTGTCAGACCAAAATGAAGATATTTACAACTTGCCATCAAGGGCGAAATTTACAAAAATAGTTCTGTAAAACAAATCACCTTTAGGGTTGTTGAGAACCCAAAAGGAGGGTACAAGTTTGCTTCTTGGCAGGTGAGCTGAAATCCTAAATCTAGGGTTTTTCTGCCCCTAGGTATGTTCCAATCCATTTCTGTCTGATTGTCTGATCTGGCCGGCTCTCATCTGCTCAAAAGGCCGACTAGGACTTAAGGTGCTTCCACCGGACTCTATAGGTCAAGGCCCACGGCTCACGGGACTCAAATGCATGGATCTGGGGTCATGCCCCTGATCAAGTTGGGTTGGTTTCATAAATTAGGGTTAAGGCAACCCATGGTCTAGGTCTTACTCAAGTTGATGCAGAAAAAAGGCGGGGGTTGCTACCCCTGATGGACTCTTGGGTTTTAAATTGATTTTTCCTTATTTTGTTCCAGCATTCACATTCAGATTCAGATCCATTCATATTCAGAGTATCAAGGTTTTTCACAATCAATAGGTGGGGAAGGATACCTAGCCCGAGGCATCTGCCTGCAAGGGTCTGAGCCAAGTACCAGATCCCTCGCATACCATGGCAAGAAACCAGTGGCGCTTAAGGAATCTAGAAACCTGGGGAGATGGGTTTACCCTGCTTTCCCTGGCAAGCCACGGGAGCGTAGGGCTAATACCATCCCGAAAGTAAGTTTTTCGTTTGAAGAAGGGTGGTTGTTAGAGAGATCTAGGTTTTGGTTAAGAGAAGCATTCACAGTTTATGTAGAGGCATTCAGTTCGGATCATCCACGCAGACTCCCTCGTGCATGTCACCCCACACAATTAAAAGTTTATTCACAGTGTAGTGATGTGCTTGTATGTGCAGTGGGGTCAAGTGCGGTGTCTGTTCGGGTGATTCTTGGATAATGGGCTGATTAAGGGTTCCTTAATGTCACTTTTATAGTGAGAGTACAGAACAATATGCAATACAATGTCTGGGTGGATCCCCAGGTAAGTGGAGGGTCACAGGGAACCGCTTAAATTCCACTTTCCTTAGGCAATTATCTCGTCCCTTTGACAGGATCCCCCAATATCATGTAATTGCATAAGTTCCGTAAACCACTAAGGTTGGACAAGAAGTACTTTCTAATTCTGCTTATATCCACCTAGTTGACTCATTTGATAACCAAGGTCTAGCTGGGTTGAGGGGTCCCCAGCAGAGTCGCCAAGCTGTGCGCACCTAAAATCGATTGCACACGGGGCGCACGCAGAAGTTCGTGTGTACCTCGATACTTTCGGAGTCGCCACTGCCTGAGAGGTGCAGGCAGACACGGTGTTTGCCCTATCCGGGTCTAAATCTGGTCTGCGGCTTTTCAGAGTTCTAGCTAAGTCCTCGGTTACGTCCGGGGAAGTCCAAAGACACCCCGGCCCGCCCCGTCGGTTTGACGGGTCCCTCGGGTCTCTCCGGGAGCTTGGCCGGTGCTGGATCCGTCATAGTTCTATTTTGGGAGCTTCTGGGTTCGATCCCCAGTGGAGTCGCCAAACTGTACGCACCTAAAATCGGTCGCATGATGAGGCGCACGTGACGATGCGCGCCTCGGGACTATTTTGGAGTCGCCACTGCCTGAGAGGTACAAGCAGACACAAGGGGTGCCTATACAAGTCTATTTTTACTGGTCTGTGGGTTTTTAGAGATTCAAGGTAAGTTCTCGGTTACGTCCAGGAAAGTCCGAAGACACCCTGGCCCGCCCCGTCAATTTGACAGGTCCCTCGGGTCTCCCTAGTTTTGAGTCAACTTAATCTCACCCTTTTCCTATGCCAACATGCTTATTTTTGGTCTAGTGGGGACCATTGAAGGTGTAGGCCCCCTTTATTATTGATTTCATCTTTTTTGCCCTTTGAGTGAAATGAGTCGGGTGTGGGCCCCGTTGGAAGGCCCACAGTGGATCAAATTGGACTGTCAAATCCAAGGTCTATTTTGGGTTTTTGGGGATGCTTGAAATTGTGTGGGCCCATGTGTGGGCCTACAGTGGTGCAATACTTAAAAAAAACCTTGTTGATCCCTTACCAATCAAACCAACAAAAAAAAAAGAAATGAAATGACAACATATTAAGAAGGGATTAAGGGGACTTAATAGAGGTACATTAGAACTTGAAGATGAGGAAGGGAACATGCTCCCTTTTTGAAAATAAAGAGAATGCCTTTGAATCACACTTTACCCCATACCATCGAATCATCTTTCTATCATGGTGACTTCAGAAGCTTACCTAGGATTGCTTGAAGGTGTTGAATCCCTTTGAAGCTCCTCCGGCAGCGTAACAGCTCTATTTCAAGTTTTGGGGAAAGAACTTTAGGCTTCTTTTGTGTTTGGAATGAAGGGGGGATGATGGAGAGGTTTTTTGGTATATTTGGACAGAACTTGGGGGCTTTGGCAAGGTTAGAAAGAGACTTTGGACAGCATAACGGCTCTACTTCAAGCTCAAAAGGTGATTTCTAAACCTATCTTTGGTTTGCAAGAAAATAAAAGAGGTTTGGGTTTGACAGGGGTTGGCTGTAGCAGGGGTTTAGACAGGGAAGAGAGAGGGCAGAGAGGGGGCTAGCTTGCTTGAGGGGAGATCAAGGAGGAAGAGAGAAAGGGGAGAACAGAGGGGTTTTTTTGCTTGGAATGGAATGGGGGGTGGCCCCCCTTTTATAGTTGAAAAATTGTCCTAAAATTGAATTTTAATCACCTTTCTTGACTAAATTTTAATTTCATAACCAAGGTAACTAAAATTTAATTTTCATCCTTATCCATCCAACACATCATTCTTATCCATATTATGGACATGTGGTTGTTATTTTTTGTTTATTTTCCATTTATTTTAATCTTAAGATTCTTTTAAGTTTTATCATTATTTTATTCTTAAGATTTGTTTGTTAGAAGACACATGTGTTTTCTATTTTTCATTTTATTTTTGATTTAGTTTAATTGCTAGATATTTACAAAATATTTATTATTTTATTCTTAGATTTTTATTTTTGGTCCTTTCTTCAATCTTGCCACGTGTGCAGATTTTTCAAGATTTTTGACTGCTCATAACTTTCTCATTTGACATCCGATTTCAGCAAACTTGGTGGCGTTGGAATCAGGTTGAGATTCCCTATCCACTAAGCTAAAATTTGGTAGTAAACTCGGGCTTTTTAGTAGAAGTGCAGAGTCGCGTCCCGGAGCCAGTTTTGCTCATATCTCCTTATCCGGGCCTCCGATTCCAACAAACTCAGTTGCGTTGGAGTCGTGTCAATGCACCCTTTCTGCTGATATCCAATTGAGCAGCTAATTTGGAGTTCTACAGAAAGCCGATTTCTGCAATTTCCAGATTTGACCAGCCCATAACTTCTTCATCCGGACTCCGATTTGAGCAAACTCAGTGGTGTTAGAACCGTATCAGAATCCTCTTTCCAATGGTATGAAGTTTGGTGGTCAATTTGCACCCGATCAAAAAGTCAACTTTTTGAGCCCTTCAGGTTTGACTTTTTCAATTAGGGTTTTATTCTTTCATTTTTGGGGGTGCAAAAATGAGGTGCTGACAGCTAAGCTGTGCGCACCAAATATCGATCGCACACGGGGCGCACGCGGAAGTTCGTGCGTACCTCGGGACTTTCGGAGTCGCCACTGCCTAAGAGGTGCAGGCAGACACGGTGTTTGCCCTATCTGCGTCTAAGTCTGGTCTGCGGCTTTTCAGAGTTCTAGCTAAGTCCTCGGTTACGTCCGAGGAAGTCCGAAGACACCCCGGCCCGCCCCGTCGGTTTGACGGGTCCCTCAGGTCTCCCTGGTTTTTGAGTCAGTTTCACCCTTTTCCTAGACCAGCATGCCACTTAGTTTGGTCTAGCGGGACCCTCTGGAGGTGTGTGCCCCTTTTATTTTATTTTATCTTTTTATTTAAGTGGAGTGGGTCGGAGACGGGCCCCGTTGGAAGGCCCATGGGTTGCCAAGGTTGGGCTTGAGGCCCAGTAGGGTCATTGGGTAACCCTTTTGGTTTATTTATTAATTTTATTTATTTACATTTGTTTGGGCTTGGTGGGCTTGGATTTGGCCCACTAGCCTGAGATCAAGTGGCCTTGGGCCGGTCAAAGGTGGGCCCCACAAGTGGGCCTAGGGTGGTCTTTGTGGACCCGTCTAAGCCCACGGTCTAAAAGGGACTCAAAGAAGTCCAAGTTACTTAAGAGGCTAGTTCAGGTCGATTTAGGTCAGGTTTGGATCCAACCGGGTAAAAAAAAGTTACTTTTTAGTCATTTTGAAGGATATGACCGCACTTGCTCTGCGGTTTGGTCTAAACCGCAGATGCAGTGCGGTTTAGACCGGACCACAGATCAATTGCGGTCATGTGCCGACCGCTCTGAGTATGCGGTTTTTGCTTGTTTTCGCCGTTTTGCTCGGATTCCGGCTGGGATCACTCCGACAGGTCCTTTAGGAGGTCCGATGACGTCCGTCGGGGTTCCAGCATCTTCAAGGTGCTCCATTTGCTTTATTTGGCCTAAAAGGCCTTCTTCTCTCTTCTCTTGCATTCTTTGGAGATTTGAGATTTTGTTTTAATCACTTGTTGTCAATCTCAAGAAGGAAAGGGAAGGGGAGAGTATGGGATACATGAGACAGTTCAAAGGGATAATTGCCTTCTTTAGAAATGTCACGGAATGGGTTTCTTTTTACCCATTTTTGCTAATGGCTCTCTTTTTCCACCTTTTGAATGAGTTCTTCCCCTTGTCATGGGGAACTTATCATCATGCCACAGAGAGGAAACAGGTGAGAAGTAGTGAAAAAAATAAGAAGAGAAATCAACTTAACAAAGAACTGAATTTATTGAAATTTACCCAAAAGCATTCCTTTAATGTTACCTTTCACTTCTGTTGTGTTTTGGATTCCCCGAGTAATTTGAGCAGCGCTTCCGCTCCTCCTTTGATTTTCCAAATTGGGTTTGAAAAGGGATTCTTTTATTCTTAGATTGGAAGGAGATTGAAGGTGAGGAGAAGGGGCATGGTCTTGTGATTTTTCAGAGAGATTTTGGCAGCGCTTCCGCGCTTCCGTTCATTCTCCGAAATGGGGTTGAAAGGGGGTTCTCCTAGAATTTTGGCAGCGCTTCCACGTCTCTGCCGGTTTTCTAAATTGGTTTTGGCAAGGGTTTGATGGGTTATCTACGCTTACAAGGTGGAAAAGCAGAGTTTGGGCATGGTTTGGGGGTAGCCTAAGGGTATTTTGGGGTTTGGGTATTGAGGGAGATGTAAATTGGGCAGAGCTTGGACGTGGGAAAAGACCAAGAAGAAGAGAGGAGGAGCTGTAGGAGAGAGCAAGAGGGGGAGAAGGGAAGGGGATTTCTTGATGGAATGAAATGGGGGGGTGGCCCCCCTTTTATAGTTGAAAAAATGACCTGAAACTGAATTTTAATCACTTTTTTTGATTGAATTTTAATTTCTTGTTTGACATAACTAAAACGTAAATATTTTTTATTCTTATCTCTCCACATCATCTTATCCTACAAATGTGGTTAGTATTTTTTCTTTATTTTTTATTTATTTTAATCTTAAGATTCTTTAAGTTTTAATATTATTTTATTCTTTAAGATTGGTTTGTTAGAAGACACATGTCTTTTCTATTTTCTATTTTATTTTTCATTTAGTTTAATTGTTAGATGTTTGCAAAATATTATTATTTTATTCTTAGATTTTTATTTATTTATTTTTTTTGTCCTTTCTTCAATTTTGCCACATGGGCAGATTTTTCGAGATTTTTGACTGCTCATAACTTTTTCATTTGATATCCGATTTCAGCAAACTTAGTAGCATTGGAATCAGATTGAAATCTTCTATCTACTGAGCTAGAGTTTGGCAGCAAATTCGGGCTTTTTAGCAAAAGTGCAAAGTCGCGTCCCGGAGCCAGTTTTGCTCATATCTCCTTATCCGGGACTTCGATTCCAGCAAACTCAATTGCGTTGGAGTCATGTCGATGCGCTCTTTCTGCTGATGTCCAATTGAGCAGCTAATTTGGAGTTTTGCAGAAAGCCTATTTCTGCTATTTCCAGACTTGACCAGCCCATAACTTCTTTATCTGGACTCCGATTTGAGCAAAGTCAGTTGCATTAGAATCGTATCGAAGTCCTCTTTCCAATGGTATAAAGTTTGGTGGTCAATTTGTACCCGATCAAAAAGTCAAAATTTTGACCCCCTTAGGTTTGACTTTTAATTTGACTTTTTATTTTCTTCATTTCAGGGGTGCAAAAATCAGGTGTCTACAAATGGGTTGGACACTGGGCTTGGGGCCCGTAGTCCTAATTAGGGCTTGAAAGCCCAAGTTACGGGAAGTTATGGTTTGCACCCTTCCTTGGTTCGGTTGGTGGGCTTTGGCGGGCCCGGTAAGCCTTTGCCCTTGGTCTCGGCCAAACCACACATTTCATACATCAATTCACCAACAAGTTCGAGTGGGCCGCATTGGGTTTGGCCCACCCCGATTGATTAGTTAATTTATTTATCTTGATTTAGGTCATATGCATGCATTCCATTGTGTTTATTGGGCTTGGTGGGCCCCGTTGGAAGGTCCACTGGAAATCAAGTTGGACCGGGGGTCCAAGTCCCATGTTGAAAATGCCACCCATATCCATCAAAAATCACAGAGCATATGTCACAAAGAAAATACAAAATTGACACTTATCAGGGGAGATTGGCTCACTAATCTGCGTCCAAGGGAAGGGACCTGGGGCCCCTGTGGGCGGAGCAAAGCGGAGCCCACGGGGCGAGGTTCCTTCTTGTGCCAAGGAACGAGTTGGATGCGCGGTGAACAAAGCGGTTGGGGGGTACAGGGGGCGAAGCCCCCTGCCGTACGGTAAAGGGCATTTTCAGGTTTCCAAAAATATAAGCAATTCGGCATTTTTTAATAGGGTGTGCTAACCTCAAGCGCTAGGCGCGAGCCTGGCGGAACCGGAAATCAACAAAAGGCCCTCACGCGCGCGCGCTGGGCGCAAGCAAGGCGCGAACAAGGCGGGCGCAAAAATGCGCTGACCACGAGCAAGGCGCGCGCTCGGCGAGCGAGAAAAGCGTTGAGCGCGAGCCTCGCGCGTGCTCAGTACGAGCTCAGCGCATGCTTTTGACAAAACTCGAACTTCTGTTTTTTTTTAAACTCAGAGACTGGGTTGATTTCCAGTCTCTGTAACATCTCCCAGGTGCTTCTAACATCCCCCGGAGACACTTAAACATGCATCGAAATCACTCTAACCTTCCACAAGACATGACTCCATAATCTCTTAAAAAGAACCAACCTCGACCATCATGCAAATAAATATAGACTAACGGCTACAGGGGGGATGGGGGGTGAAGGGAGCATGCTTACAGGCGCCCAAGACGAAAACAGCAGGTGGCAGGGGTTAGGGGAGCATGTTAGCAAGTATAGCAAAATAAGAAGGAAAAGAACACTTGCGAACAGAGATCGCCTTCTTAAGAAAGAAAACCCAATTTTTGCACCTACGCCTTTACCGGAACTCTATGCGTGCACACAGACATTCGAAGAAGGGAAGTAGGAGGGGAGTTTACAGGGATACATTAGACGTGCTTGAAGTGAGGGAACATGCTCCCTAAACTTAGTGATCCGAAAGCTCCCAGGTACCTTATGAGCACTGGATGAAGCCCTGAGACCCTCATCTTCTTAACGGGGTCGTGCATGGGGTCTCCCTTACCCTTGGAGACCTCCATGTTACCCAAAATGGAAGAACATGCATGCATAACAAGGAAAGAAAAAAAAAAACAGATTCGATAACATGCTTATACGACTCCCATTTTTATGTATGTAAAAAACGAGTGAGGAACAATACCTGAGGTTCCCTAAGTTCTTGTGCAAGGCGGCGGCTTCTCCTTAAGATGGCACGAGTGCTAGAGCTCCTTCCTCTTGCACCAACAGCAGCGAGCACTTCTCCCCTTGTCTTGGTGGGGAGGTGAAGAAGAGGAAGAGAAGAGAGAGTGGGAAGGTAAGGTCGGGTGTTTGGCGAGCCAAATGAAAACCAGGAGCCAACGAACAGAGAAACCCAACCAAAGAAAAGCCCTCCCAAAAAATTCCCAACCAAAGGAGAGCCAACCGAAAAATTTCCCAACCCAAGAAAAGTTCTCCACCGAAAAATTTTCCAACCCTTTGCAATGAAGTGTCGCACGGCTTTTATAGACAAGGGAAATATGGTCCACCGGGTTGGCACCCAGCTGGCACCGAGCACGTTTTGCGCTCGCCCCGTTCGTGCGAGCAGCATAATCATTGAAAAACAATAAATGCGGCGGCTAAATGGTCGGAAAATCTGGTTTTTTTGGATTTAGTCCCTGCATATTTTCGATTTAATCCGATATTCTGGGATATTCACAGATTTGGTCCCTAGGATATTTCGTATGTTTGGATATTTACGGATTTGATCCTCGAGATATTTTCCTGCGCAACTTGCCACGTGTGCAGCTTTTTGCCATGTGTGCAATTTGCCGATTTTGCTGTTCGGAAACTTCAACAGCTTATATCTTCTTCATCCGGACTCCGATCTGGGCAAACTCAGTTGTGTTAGAATCGTATCGGAACCCTCTATCCAACGACATAGGGGTAAGCATATGGATCGGGGTTTAGCAGAAAGTCAACTTTCGGCTCCCCTTAAGTTTGACTGGCCTGCAGGACCTTCATTCGGACTCCGATTCCTACAAACTCAGTTGCGTTGAAACCGTGTCGGGATTCTCTATCCAATGACATAAAGCAAGGTGACTGTGAGACATGGGAAAAATCACCGGAATGATCATCCCTCCGTCAACACACGGGCTCAACGCAAAAAATGGGAGAGTCGCCACCATTCATGATTTTGGAGGTGAGAATGGACACCAAAGAGTTCAAAATAAGCAAAAAGTGAAAAAAGAAGCATTCTAGGATAAAAATAATCCTACTTGAAAATCAAATCCAGAGATGGGTAAGGGGATTAGATTATGAACGGGGGAAGGTGTTAGGCACCCCCATTCATCCACACGAAGTGGTTGCCAAGTGTATGTTCATGCAAAAATAAAGTAAGAAAGCCTGCTAAAAATCATGAGAAACCTTGAAAAAGGTCAAATGTATGATATCTTCACATGAGAATCCAAATGAATTTTGGGTTCTCCTCTTATGTCAATATCATTTCTGGAACATTAGAGAGGTGGAAATCAAAGCACAAGTTGATCAAAACCAAGTTAAATCAAATCCGGGAAGTTTGGTAAAAAGTATGCCATTTGTCTTGAAATCATTCAAATATCATTTTAAATTGAACCAAACCAAATCCATTTGAAAGATTAGGGTAAATGAGAGTCTCATGCAAAATTTCACTTCATTCGGATAAAAAACCTAGGAGTTATGCTCCTTTGAAGTTGCTGTTGGGGATTTTTAAAAGTGACGAGTGGGTAACTTTGGAAAATTGTCTAGAAAAATCCACTTCATAAAAGTCCACGAAATTTGGTGTGATTGAAGTTTGTATGGCCATCTTTCCATAGAAACTAGCCTCATACAAAAATCCCTTCGGATGTGCCTTGGGTGGTCACCCGAACAGGCCCCGAAGATCACAGATTTACCCAGAAAAGTACAAATGAACAGTTCTGAGTAAATCGGCTACCAATAATTCAAATGGAATCCAAACATTATGAAACCAACTGGATTTGAAAATAGACTCATAAAGAAGTACTCAGAAACAAAAATCACACGAATCGGACTTAAAACGAACACATGGCGCTCCGTCGAAGTGACAAGTTCCGTACTTGAACCTGAACTGTCTACTTAACTTCGACAGAGAGGTGTCAAAAATCCGCTTGATAGAAATTCATGAAATTTGGTAGACGTAAACTAGACAGCCTCACCTTTCCCATGGTTCTAGAATCGCCCCAAAATTCATCCGGATTATGAAGTTATGGGCGTCCGAAGTAGGGGTACAGGTGCTGTCAAGCTAAGCCACTTTTGAAGAAAACCAAATCCGAAAATTGACAAAAAGTGTGTGATTCATGTGAGATGAATCCAAAACCTTTGAAAAACATTTTAAACACTCCAGAATTTGATTGAGGCCATTTATTGGAGATTTATCACAATGAATGTAATAAATCCCAAATGTGAGCCTATTCACCAAAAAAAGTGTAATATGTGTGCAAGAGTGAAAAACCGAACAAGATTAATACACATGCATATAGATTCAACAAAATAGGTTCTAGCATAGCCTAGGGTTCCGTTCCATTATCGTTTCCCTCTGTTCTCTCTCCCCGTTAAACACGGATCTTCGAAATAATCAAGGGTACTTTGATTATAGAATGGTTTTCAATCATTCAAAAGCCTTATGCTACATGGGTTCTAGCACTAGGGTCAATCCCCAGTCTCGTTTCTCCTAGATCCGCCTTCACGTTTTACGGCTAGGGGAGTCTTGAGATACTTTGAGCCGGGGAAGGATTTCCACACATACAAACAAGGCTTTACACTACAGAAAGGTAGAAGAAGAGATCTAGATCTAGGAATGTAAAGACAGAAAATAAAAAGAAAAGTTGAGGCTTACCTGAGTTATGGAGGCGATTCCACAGCGGTTTTCTTCTTCTCTTGGAGTTCTTCTTTGCGAGAATTCAAAACAAGAGTTGAGTGCCATTTGCTCAAGGAGAAGGCTCCTATTTATAGGCAAAGGCTAAGGTTATTGGTAGACACAACTTAATGTCTAGAACCCCTCCAACCTTAACCCTAAGGTCATTTCCGAGATTTCCCCTCATTTAATGAGGGACATGATGGTAACAAGTGATTTCTCTCGGAAAACCCTAATTTTGAGCAAACTTAATGTATCCGGTATATCAGACCGGATAAAAAAGGGCCTTAAGGTATCCGGTACCATGTACCGGATACACTAAGGCTCACATGTATCCGGTATGAGTATCCGGATACAGGAAGGAGTACTTGTATCCGGCCTCAGTATCCGGATACAGGTAAAAGTTTATTTTCTCCAAATTCTGTGCTGGCTTTCCAGGAGATAATGATTTTTGATGATTGTTTGTGCAATTTGGGGTGTATACAACTGCCCCTCTTTGTGGGAGCTGCGAAGCAGTGAGCTGCAAAGAGTAGACAAGCCCAAATTACATTCCCTTGAGCATGATTTGCTCGGTTCAATTCAATTTCTGTAAAAAACAATTTTGAGTGGAGATTTGCCAAAAAGCCCTCACTTTAAGGGGGGCATCTTTCCAAGAGTTCTTAAATTACACTGAGCTCTTGTGGCTGTGAAGTGGATTTTAAGCCCAAAAATAGGATTTTTGAAAACTGATTTTTTATCAAACCAAGTTAAAAACTGAGTGGATATCCTCCTTTTTGACCAGCACATTTCCCAAAGTTGTCCTAAATTCCACTGAGCTCTCGTGGCTGTGAGGTGGATTTTAAGGTAAAAATAGGATTTTGTGAGAAAATAGTGAACTTTGCAGCGCATTTCTTTTTGCTCCTCAAACCCAATGCAAAGATTTGAAAATTCCAATAATATATTCCTCTCCTTCAAGATTTATCAAAAATTGTGCAATTTTGGGGTGTCTACAACACAACTCAAAATTGCACGTTTGAAAGACACCTCATTAATTGAACTTGCTTTGGTCAAACAAATGAGTGATAAAAAACTGAATTTGAAGATAGCCAATGAAACCCCTGCTGTGTATAGTCTGACGGGGGTGGCGTCTCTTCCTTATCTCAGATTTCTTTGAGCTCTCGTGGCTATGAAAAGAAATCTGAGACAAGCAAATTTTGAAAAGAATGTGGATTTAAAATTGACCTCTGCAAACTCAATTGCTTTTGATGTTTTTCAACAATAAGGAAGGAAATATTTTATTGAATTTTCCTGATTGATTTTCTTATTTGATTTACCTGGGTGCCATTTGATGCCAAACCTGTGCTTGAATATTCTGCAACTTGCTTTTGCTTTTTCATCTTCTTGCTCTCTCAATAAGGATGTAGGTGCCATTGTTGCCCATAACCTGCAGGTAAAAAAATATTTTTTTATTTTTTATTTTTGCCTTTTTTTTGCTTTCTTTTTGCTTTTTTTTTTCTTTTGTTTTTTTTTTTGCTTTTTTTTTTTTTTTTTTTTGCTTTTTGCTTTTTTCTTTTTACAATGTGCTGATATATCTCTCTTTCTTTGCAGCTTTGGCTACTTGATCATTTGAGCCAGATTGAAAAAATCAATCGACACTTCTTCCCGAGTCTGAAAGTCCCCTTCTTGATGAGCAACAGGGGGTGCCCCGATATTCCAGGGGGCAAACAGGGCTGGTTCACTTTCTTGGGCTCACTTCAGGAGGACCAGGTGAGATGGCCTGGCACTCATCAGCCCAATGCAGCGACAGTGATTAGCTTCCGTGACCGCAACTTTCTGATCCTAGTGGGCCTGAAGCATGCAGTGCTGTATCTTCCTCTGTGGGTTCTTCGTCAGTTCCGTGCGACCCAGGGGATTATCATCCCATGTGGATATGAGGATCGTCTTGGGCCCCTTTCTATGAAGCTGAATGCCTGGTTGATGAAGGAGTGGTCTTATGTCCGCTTTATGCATGGTCCAGTCTTCTCAGAAGCCCATGTGAAGGATTATCTCTTCTGGATCAAGGAACAGATACAGACCCAGGCCCCGGTACCCGAAGATCCTCTTGTAGTCTTGGCTCCCACCTATGAGGACATTCTAGAGTCTGAGCGGGCTTCTCATAGGCGGCTTCAGCAGATATGGGTACGGGAGGCCCAGGAGCTCAGGATACAGGGCGCTTATCTGGAGAGGCAGCTTGAGGAGCAGATCTCACGCCGTATTGCCGTGGAAGAGAAGCTGGAGGAGCAGAGGCAGGCTCGTTGCTTTGAGGTCCGTATGATCCGGCAGAAGTACCAGGCTACTTTGGCCAGCCTTAGGAGTATGAGGATTAAGCAGGCCCTTTCAGATGAGGTCATTTCCTTCTTGAGTGATCCCGCTGCAGAGGGGGCTTCAGGAGTCCTTGCAGCTCAGGCAGCTCGGATTCGGGAGCTTGAGGAGCGGCTAGGAGACTAGCTTTATTTCCTGCATTATTATTTTTTTTCTACCTTTGTACCAAAGCAAACTCCAATAGTGGAAAGACAAAGGATTTAATTCAAAATAAAATTTTTATATTATTGGCCTCAGAATGCTCAGATGCTTGTAAAAACAAAGGTTTTATGAAAAGTATTTGATTTATCATCACTGGCCAAAGTATAATTTTTCCCTTTTTTATTTTTTTTGTATTTTTGAAATTTGGTCCATGCACTTAATCACCTATAATTAAAGAAATTAAAACCAGGTTAAATAATGAAAAGGGTAGTCCACAAAATACTGAGGGATCAGAACCGTCCATCTTAGGACCTTTAGAGTCATCCCCAACTGCCAAAACTGCCCCATTCTGCTCATGCCAACTTTGCTTAAGGCTCAGATCCCCATGATCAACTCAACCTCTGATTTTCTTTCATTTTTCTTATTTTTTTTCTTTTTGCCTTTTTGCCAATATTGCCCCTAGCGCCAGTTACGGTTTTCACTAGGGCCGGCTTCTGAATTCCGTCATCACCCATCTTACTCTGATATTTGAATGAACAAACTAAGATCACCGAGGGCTTATCCATAGGACAAAATAAAGGCTAGGCTCAGTTTATGAAAGAAAGGGTATTAAAGGCCCAAAATTTTTCAAGTGCGGAGATAGGTCAACCGGATTTACAGTCATGATAAATTTAACCATTTTTCCCCAAATTGCATTTTTTGCATCTTTTTTTCACACTTGGCTTTCATTTGCCATTTTTCATTGCTTTTCCTCTCTTTTTCTTTTTCTTCCCTTACTTTGCCCCAATTTGACTGTAAATCCGGTTTGGGTTTATCAAAGAAACGAATCGGCTCAATTTGGCTAGACTAGGGATTTGAATTTTTGAAGGAAATAAAGAAAAATGGCCTCGGATCATTTCCTAGAAATATTCACTCAAGGAAAATACCTTTTTACCGCATCAGAGTTAATGGGCTCTGGAAAATCTGACCCATCCATTTCTGCTAAGATGAGTGCTCCCCCTGATAGGACTTTCTTGACGACATATGGGCCTTCCCAATTGGGCTTGAACTTACCACGAGGATCTTCCAAAAATGGTAGAATTTTCTTTAGCACCAGGTTTCCTTCTTGGAAAGTTCTAGGCTTCACTTTCTTATTGTAAGCCCGGGCCATTCTCTTCTGGTACAACTGTTCATGGCAAAGCGCTTTCAACCGCTTTTCTTCTATCAGGTTAAGTTGATCATGTCTCGACTGGACCCATTCGGCTTCTTCTAGTTCTGCTTCCATGAGCACTCGGAGTGAGGGGATCTCTACTTCCACGGGCAAGACTGCTTCCATCCCATAGACTAGGGAGTATGGGGTTGCCCCAGTTGAAGTCCGGATCGAGGTTCTGTAGGCATGGAGAGCAAGTGGTAGCATTTCATGCCAATCTTTGTAGCTCACTACCATCTTCTGAATGATTTTCTTTATGTTCTTGTTTGCTGCTTCCACTACCCCATTCATCTTTGGCCTGTACGGAGCTGACTTATGATGGGTGATCTGAAACTGTTCACACATTTTCTTCATGTCCTTGTTCTTAATATTTGAAGCATTGTCGGATACTATGGCATTTGGCAGTCCATAGCGACAAATGATATTGTGCTTCAAAAATTTAATAACATGGTTGCTTGTGATGTTCGCATATGAAGCTGCTTCCACCCACTTAGTGAAATAGTCAATCGCTACCAGGATAAATCTATGTCCGTTCGATGCCTTAGGGGAGATCATGCCGATGACATCTATGCCCCACATAGAGAAGGGCCAGGGTGATGTCATGTTGTGCAGCTCACCTGGGGGTGCATGCTTGTTATCTGCATATATTTGGCATTGATGGCACCTCCTGACATGTATACAGCAATCATGCTCCATGGTTGTCCAGTAATATCCAAGCCTCAGGATCTTCTTAGCCGGCATGTGCCCACTCATATGGGGCCCACAGACTCCTCCATGTACCATCTCGATCAACCTTTCCGATTCAGCCTTGGCTACACATCTTAGCAGAATGACGTTATGTGACCTCTTGTACACATGTCCACCACTTAGCAGAAATTGACCAGCCAATCTCTGTATTGTCCTCTTTTCAGTAGCAGTGGCATTTTCTGGTAAACTCCGATTGTTCAAGAAATTTTTGATATCTTGAAACCACGGTGATTCTTCTTCTGGTGCTCCCTCTAGAATGAGACAGTAAGCCGGTTCATCTCTAACCTCAATTTCTAGCGGTCTGATGTCTACTCCTTCTGGTATGTTGACCATTGAAGCCAAGGTTGCTAGAGCATCCGCAAACTGATTCTTGGCCCTTGGCATATAGTTGAAGGAAATTCGAGTGAAATTTGTGCTTATTTCTTCCAAATACTGGTGATAGGGGATCAATTTGTGATCCTTGGTTTTCCACTCACCAGTTGTTTGGAAGATGATAAGACTCGAATCCCCGTATACGTCAAGTTCCTCTACTCCATGATCCATGGCTGCTTGCAATCCAATTATGCATGCTTCATATTCTGCTATGTTATTGGTGCACTGGAATCTCAGTTTTACTGCAATTGGGATATGTGAACCATCTGGTTTAACCAAGACTGCCCCTATTCCGTTCCCATTCATGTTGGCGGCCCCATCGAAGAACATCTGCCAAGAACTCTCACTATCCTCCTCTTCAGTGTACAGAATTGCCTCATCTGGGAAGTTGGTCTTCAAGGGTTGATATTCTGGCGAAGGATGTGCAGCCAGGTGATCAGCTATGGCTTGACCCTTGATTGCCTTCTGGGTGATGTATGTGAGGTCAAACTCGGACAGTAGCAGTTGCCACTTTGCCGTCCTGCCAGTCAGTGCCGGTTTCTCAAATAAATACTTCAGCGGGTCCATCCGGGATATCAATAGTGTGGAGTGACTAAGGAAATAATGCCTTAGCCTCTGAGTGGCCCACATTAGAGCACAGCAAGTCTTTTCCAATGGTGAGTATTTGGCTTCATATTCCGTGAATTTTTTACTCAGATAGTAAATTGCCCTTTCTTTTCTACCAGTCTCATCATGCTGCCCCAAGACACATCCCATTGACGTTTCCAACACTGACAAGTACAGGATCAGTGGTCTTCCTCGAGTTGGTGGCACTAGCACAGGTGGGTTCAGCAAATACCTCTTTATTGTGTCAAATGCTTGTTGGCAGTCCTCATTCCAGACCGTCGGGTTATCTTTCCTCAAAAGTTTGAAAATTGGTTCACAGATAGCAGTAAGCTGCGCTATGAACCGGCTTATGTATTGAATCCTCCTGAGAAAACCCCTGACCTCTTTCACAGTTCTGGGTGCTGGCATTTCAATTATGGCCTTGGCTTTAGCCGGGTCAATTTCAATTCCCCTTCGGCTCACTATAAACCCAAGCAACTTTCCTGATGTAGCACCAAAGACGCACTTAGCTGGGTTAAGCCGTAAACTGTACTTCCTGAGCCGATCAAACACTTTCTTCAGATTGATCAAAGTGGTCCTCCTCTTTGCATGATTTGGCAATCATATCATCCACGTAGACCTCCATCTCCGTATGGATCATGTCATGGAATAGTGCAGTCATGGCCCGCTGATATGTTGCCCCAGCGTTCTTAAGCCCAAACGGCATGACCGTGTAGTGGAATGTGCCCCAAGGTGTGATAAATGCTGTTTTCTCTTGATCTTCCTTAGCCATCTTGATCTGATTGTACCCCGAGAAACCATCCATGAAGGAAAATAGGCTATGTACCGCAGTATTATCGACCAGAATGTCGATGTGTGGAAGCGGAAAATCGTCCTTTGGGCTTGCCTTGTTCAAGTCTCTATAATCCATGCACATTCGAACTTTCCCGTCCTTCTTTGGTACCGGCACTATGTTTGCGAGCCACTCCGGGTATGTAGAGACTGCCAAAAATCCGGATTGAAATTGTTTGACCACTTCATCCTTGACCTTCAGAGTCCACTCAGGTTTCAATCTTCTCAGCTTCTGCTTAATCGGCTTAACCCCTGGCAAAATTGACAACTTGTGCACCACCATGTCAGTGTCCAACCCCGGCATGTCCCGATATGACCAAGCAAACACATCTTTGTAGTCTGCCAAGAACTGTGACATTTCATTTTTCTGCACATCAGACAAGCATGGCCCGATTTTCACAATTTTTGGGTCCTCTTTGGTCCCAAGATTTATGGATATGGTCTCCTCAATATTAGGTTGGACCCCCTTTTCATGACGTTCTAATTGGTATTCAATTTCTTTTGGAACGTCTTCTCCTTCGACCTCGGTCTCTTCTTCGACCCCCATGAGATCAAAGTCGAGCTCAAGGTCGAAGTCATATTCAACCTGGTCCAATTCGGTCTGATTATATGGTTCATAAGTGGTTTGGACCTTTTTGAAAAAATTAAATTTCCTAGAAAAAATAGAAAAATCTTTTTGGGTTTTTTGTGGGCCTTCTAAACATAATTCCCCTGAAGACGAAGGCCCATTAGAACCTTTAGGGAAATGGCATTCCACTATTGGAGTTTTTTTTTGGAAGCCGCGTTAGTTTGCCGAACAAACGCTGCTTCAAAGGTAAGGGGAGTTTCCTCCCAATTGTTCATTACAAATTTTGGGGAGTAGGGGAAATAGGGAAAGCCTGCTCCTCAAGCCCAGCATCCCATGCCATCATCACCGGGTGGGTACTGCCCTTTTCTGCTACGGGGCTCAGTCCAGAAGTGACCTCCTCTGGAATCTTCACTGCGGCCCAGTCAATGAACGGCAGGTCCATGTCACCGTCAGTCTTTTCGCCTTCAGTCATGGTGAAGAAGGCCCCAACATCCTCAGAATAGTCCAACTGCTGCTCGGGCTGTGGCCCAGGCCCATCTGCTGATCCCAGTATTGGAGAGGGGTTATAGGGTTGTAGGGCCGAAACAAAAGGCTTTTGGAATGGGTTAATGTTTCGGTATGGAGGCTTGGACTGGTCTATGGGAGGAGAAATTTGGATTATATAGGAGGGTTTTGGAAAATTCTCCCTCAGATGAGGGAGTTTTCCTCTGCTTCTTCTCTCCCCTTCTTCATATTTCATTCTTCTCCAGCCTCTGGGCTTGAAGCCCAACCCTACCTTGGGGATCAGTTTCTTAGCCGTGATTGGCTCCACCATCCCCTACAGATTGATACCCAGGCCTTTCCCCGGGTGAAAGTGGTATTTCTCCATCACTTTCTTGACCATTTTTTCTGCAGTGGTCCCCTTTTCCTTCTTTTTCTCACACCCCCCAGGTATGTAATTTACCGCCTCAAATTGGAATGAGTGGAATGCAATCTTGTCGACAGTTAGGTCCACATTTATCAAGGGTACATCAGGTGACACGATGGGCGGCACCAAGTTTTCGGCTAGGACTGTTATCACCCTTTGCCCTCTTATGTACTTCACTCTTTGGTGGAGTGTGGATGGTATTGCCCTAGCTGAATGTATCCACGGCCTTCCTAGGAGCAGATTGAAGGCTGCGGGTATATCCATCACCTCAAATGTGATGTTAAAGATATTCGGCCCAATTGTGACCGGCAGTTCAATCTCCCCTAGGGAGTGGGTCTTGGAGCTATCAAAAGCCCTTACTATCCGCCCATTTCGTTTGATCCCTGACTGGTCCAGACCCAGCTTGGTAAAAGTGATTAACGGGCAAAGGTTTAACGCTGACCCGTTGTCAATTAAAACCCGTGCAACCATGCAGCCCTTACAAAGCACAGTGATGTGCAAAGGGTCCACATGATAACACCCACCTGGGCTGATCTCACCTTCTGAGAAACTTATCACATTATGTGACAAGATTTGACCAACCATTTTACCAAGCTGGTCCGGATCAATGGTCTGGGATACGTGTGCACTCTGTAGCACCCTTAACAATGCATCCCTGTGCTTTTCAGAATTCAGCAAAAGGCCCAGTATTGAAATCTGGGCTGGGACCTTGTTCAGCTGATCTACAAGATTGAATTCACTTTTCTTTATTATTTTTATGAGGTCAGCTGCCTCATTTTCTGCACCCTGGGGGGTGTCTTCTCCCACTTTATTTTTTCCCTTCTGTTTTCTTTTTTCATTTTCTTTTTCTATTTTCTCTTTTTCTACTTCTGTCTCTTTCTCTTTCTCTTCACCCCCTGCACATCTCCCTGACCTCGTCATGAGGTTCACCTCCTCCTGGTTCTGGTCCTTGACCACTGGAACTGTAGCCGTGATTCCCTCGTTGTAATTCCATGGTACAGCGGCCTCAGAATAGGCTAGTTTGGGGATGTTAACCACCAATGGCTGGAGTTTGGACCGGGATGTATGGGCCGGTTTAGGGATAGTTTGGGCTGGCTGCACATTTACAACCAAGGGCTGAAGTTTGGATTTTGTGGGGACAGAAGAAGTGATGGAAGCAGTGGTGGGGTCAAGATTGATGACCAGTGGAGCCTTAGACGGCTTGGATGGGGAATAAGTGGGTGGACTGTAATTGAAGACCAATGGAGGCCTTGTAGTATTTATCTGGGCCATCAGAGAAGAGACCCGGTTTAAGGAGGAGCTTATGTCCTCAGCAGCAAGATTATTTTTTTGAGAGACCATGTTGATCTCCTCTTCGCCCTCCTCTTGGAAGAAATGGACCTGGACTGTGGTCCCCACGGGTGCTATAAGCTGAGATGGGTCAAAGGCCCTTCTCGTGGTGGATATGGCTGTGATGGAGTTGGATGGGCCTGCCCCATTGTGGTACGGCAGAGGTTTCTGCCCAATATCATTTCCCGACGGGGCGGGTGCAGCAGTGTTAAAGACCAAAGCCTTCTGATCCAACAGGTCCTGGACCGCATGCTTCAATACCCAACAAGCATCTGTAGAGTGCCCTGGTGCACCCATGTGGAAGTCACAGGTGGCTGCCGGATCATAATTCCTCCCCTTCAGGGCATTTGGGTTGGGCTCTTTCAGAGTCAAGTATTCCCCTTTCAGCAGGGTTGGCAGTAGTTGGGACAGAGATATCGGGAGAGGAGTGAAGACTCGGTTCTTCCTTGCTGCGAACCAGGCATCCCGTTCCTCCTTAGTAAAGGTCCTCCTTGTGTTAGCTGGCACAGAGGGAGAGAAGTTGACATTCAGCGGGGTCTGGTACGACTGCTGGGCCTGCTGGGCCTGTTGGGGTGCCGAGATGTTGACGTGAAGTGGCTTCTTGGCTGGAGGAGCCTGGACTAGGTTCACCTCCCCTTCTTTTCAGGCCCCCGTCTTTTTAAACCCGGCCCCTTTCTTCTGGACCATGGAAGCAGAGGAATCAGACTGCCCAGCCAGAGTAGAGTAGTCTATCAGCCTTCCTAACCTGACCCCTTCCTCGATCCGGTCCGCCACTTGTACCAAGGCAGCAAAGTTGGTGGTGAACTGGCCCACTAGATGGTTGTAAAAAAGCTGCCCCAGTGTGCCCATAAATGTGGAGATCATCTCCGGCTCTTGCATAGGTGGCCTGACCTGGGAGGCGGCCTCTCTCCACCTCTTGGCGTATTGTCGTACTGGCTCATCTTTGCCCTTGGTCATCCTCATCATGTCGTACCGGTCTGGCACAATCTCAGAGTTGAACTTGTATTGGTCCAGGAAAGCGTCGGCAAGGTCCTTCCACCTCCTGATTCTTCCATGGTCCACTGTAGCGAACCACCTAAGGGGTGACCCAGTCAGACTCCTCTGGAAGAGCTGGATCAGTATGCCATCATCCCGGCCAAACTGGCACAGAGCCCCGCAGTATAATTTGAGATGGCTCAATGGGCAGCCCGTGCCATCAAATTTATTGAAGTCTGGGCACCTGAACTTAGCCGGTAGACAGACGTCCGGGTACATGCACAGGTCTTCGAAGGTGGTGCCTGCATGGCTGCCTCCCCCCTTCACTTCCTTCAGCTCTGCCTGGATTCTTTCTATCCTCAGCAGCATTTTCTTTTCCATCTCATCCCTCGCCTTTTCCTTTTCCAGCTCTTTCTCAGATTCTACTGTATTTTCCCTGATCAGAATGGGCTCAGGGACTGGTTCAGAAATGGGCTCAGGCATGGGCTGAGCCGGAGGCGGTATGTAGGCCTGAGGTGGCGGTGCCGGATGAGAAGTCGACGCCTGATTTTGGGCTTGGGCCTGCTGGGCCTGAGCCGCCAGTAAGTCTCCCAGCATTTTGGCCAGACCGGCCACTTGCTCCTGCAACTGAGTAAAGTCTTGAGCGGGGACGGTAGCTTGGGCTTGGTTCTCTTCAGTATTCATGGCTCTTGCTTTGGATCTGGTCACGGGAGCAATGACTGCAAATAAGTGCACCTGGGTTGAAAGTAAATGTACCTGAGGAAAAAATGAATAGAACATGTTAGCTTCCATTTAACTTGAGTCACACCCCTATACATGTAAACCAGTAGGTTAGGTGAACACCAATCCAGATTTATTTTTATTTTTTTTTTGTTTTTGTTTTTTTTTTGTTGGAATATTTTTTTTGTTGTTTTGATTTTGTGTTGGAATATTCTAGGGCTTCCAAGGGTCCCAAATTTTTTTTGATTTGATTGATAAAAATAACCAACCAAGGTTTTCATGGAATATTCTAGGGCTTCCAAGGGTCCCAAATTTTTTTTTTTTTGATTTGATTTATAAAAATAACCAACCAAGGTTTTCATGGAATATTCTAGGGCTTCCAAGGGTCCCAAATTTTTTGATTTGATTGATAAAAATAACCAACCAAGGTTTTCATGGAATATTCTAGGGCTTCCAAGTATCCCACAAATGTTTTGATTTGATTGATAAAAATAACCAACCAAGGTTTTCATGGAATATTCTAGGGCTTCAAAGGGTCCCAAATTTTTTGATTTGATTGATAAAAATAACCAACCAAGGTTTTCATGGAATATTCTAGGGCTTCAAAGGGTCACAAATTTTTTGATTTGATTGATAAAAATAACCAACCAAGGTTTTCATGGAATATTCTAGGGCTTCCAAGTATCCCACAAATGTTTTGATTTGATTGATAAAAATAACCAACCAAAGGTGTCTTGGAATATTCTAGGGCTTCCAAGTATCCCACAAATGTTTTGATTTGATTGATAAAAATAACCAACCAAAGGTGTCTTGGAATATTCTAGGGCTTCCAAGTATCCCACAAATGTTTTGATTTGACTGATAAAAATAACCAACCAAAGGTGTCTTGGAATATTCTAGGGTTTCCAAGTATCCCACAAATGTTTTGATTTGATTGATAAAAATAACCAACCACACAAATGTTTTGATTTGATTGATAAAAATAACCAACCAAAGGTTTCTCTCTTTTTTTTTCTTTTTTTTTTCAAATTTGCTGAATTTTCTCAGTTTTCAAGTTCCAAAGTTTGACTGGCACATGTTTGAGTTGAGTTGGTGTCAAAAAATATGACACCTTGGTTTCCTCTTTGATTTTCAAACTTAGGTTAAATCCTGAAAGAATATTTTATTTTATTCTTTTTTGTTTTCTTTTTTTTTGTATTTTTTTTTGATTTTGTATTTTTGGGAACATTTCTTATGTTCTTTTCGGGGTGCCTAAGGATTATCCACAGTGTTTTAGGCATTTTATTCTGAAAATTTGGGCTGAAAAGCCAATTTGTGCATTTTTTGAATGTATCCGGTATACTATACCGGATAAGAATATGCCTTATTGTATCCGGTTACCCTAACCGGATACACGCATATGCCTTTGTATCCGGAAATACATACCGGATATGCATAGAGTTGTTATTAACCGGCCTGAGTTGCCGGTTATTGCCGAAATGGCCCTTTTTGACTCATTTTTTCACCCGATTAGTTTTTTTTCCTTCCCAATTGATGTTCACCTTAATTTGACCCTCAAAACTTGCCCCAAATTGGGCTTGGACATCATACTTGCAAAATTCCCTAAATTTAGGAAAATAACATGGCTTTACCTTGCCACCTTGTATTACCTTCATTCAATATGGTATTCACATTATACCTTGGCCTGTAAAACATGCAAACGGCCTTCCCACATTTACACCCAATTCCCCAAACGCAATTGTGTGCTTTTAGCCGAAAACGTGTTTCTCCACCTTCAAGCGTATGGTTTTTGGGTTTTGGCTTAATTGGCAACTTAGAACTCAAGTCTAGTGATGCCCGGAATCGAATCACAGATCCCATTGTCATCACATCATTGACCCAAATTCTAAGGTAAATGTTTTCACTTTTGCTTTCCGAAGTCACGACCTCGGTGCGCCAAGCTACACACATTCATGGTTCAACTTCCTAATAGGTAAAGGGTAGGCTGTGCAAATTGTTTCAAGTGATCAAGTGCAATTTTAAATTGTGGTAACATTCATAACGTCCCAGCCCCTTGCCACTCTTTTTCGTAGCCATGTATTCAATTTCAAGCCAAGGTACATATGACAAAAAAAATGAAGCTAAATACAAGCAAGCAAGCACCAAAACAACTAAATATGCACAAAAAATATTACATGCCCAAAAAGTGGTATACAAAACATGTTATTTGTACAAACAACAATTAAATCATGTAAGCATGCTTGAAACCCAAAAGCATTCCTAAAATTCCAGATTTTCATGCTCTTTTTTATGCTCAAAGTGTACCATTTCTACCCAAATTAGGAGCCTAAACTTTTTGCACTACTTGAAATGATACAAGAAAGGTTTTGATGATTTAAACATGCTTGAAAACCCCCAAGTATACACTGAATTTCCAGATTTTTTTATTGCTTTCATGCTCAAAGTGTATCACTTATACCCCCAAATTGATGCCTAAAATTTTAGCACTACTTGACATGATACAAGAAAGGTTTTGATGGTAAAGACATGCTTGAAAACCCCCAAATATACACTGAAATTTCCAGAATTTTCATGCTCAAAAGTGCTTCCCTTATACCCCAAATTAATGCCTAAAAATTTAGCAACTACTTGACATGATACAAAAGTGTTTTAATGAGGGAAAACATGCTTGAAAACCATCCTAATGGCTACTGTATTTACAGATTTTTGCTCATTGTTTTCACGCTCAAATCATGGCACTAAGAACCTCCTAACACAAGGCAAACAAAAAAACAAGTAGGCATGCACAACAAGGTAAGGCCCTAAACATGATCCTAAGCATATCCAAGCATACACACATGCCTTTATGAATGTAAAATTTAAAAGCATCCCAATCAGATTTAGAATACACCAATATACACCAATAAAGTAAACAAAATAGCAAGAATTCAAAAGTAAAGAAAAAGCATGAATATACACCAATAGGCTTAAATCCACAAGTCCCCAGCAGAGTCGCCAGTTGTGAGACATGGGAAAAATCACCGGAATGATCATCCCTCCGTCAACACACGGGCTCAACGCAAAAAATGGGAGAGTCGCCACCATTCATGATTTTGGAGGTGAGAATGGACACCAAAGAGTTCAAAATAAGCAAAAAGTGAAAAAAGAAGCATTCTAGGATAAAAATAATCCTACTTGAAAATCAAATCCAGAGATGGGTAAGGGGATTAGATTATGAACGGGGGAAGGTGTTAGGCACCCCCATTCATCCACAAGAAGTGGTTGCCAAGTGTATGTTCATGCAAAAATAAAGTAAGAAAGCTTGCTAAAAATCATGAGAAACCTTGAAAAAGGTCAAATGTATGATATCTTCACATGAGAATCCAAATGAATTTTGGGTTCTCCTCTTATGTCAATATCATTTCTGGAACATTAGAGAGGTGGAAATCAAAGCACAAGTTGATCAAAACCAAGTTAAATCAAATCCGGGAAGTTTGGTAAAAAGTATGCCATTTGTCTTGAAATCATTCAAATATCATTTTAAATTGAACCAAACCAAATCCATTTGAAAGATTAGGGTAAATGAGAGTCTCATGCAAAATTTCACTTCATTCGGATAAAAAACCTAGGAGTTATGCTCCTTTGAAGTTGCTGTTGGGGATTTTTAAAAGTGACGAGTGGGCAACTTTGGAAAATTGTCTAGAAAAATCCACTACATAAAAGTCTACGAAATTTGGTGTGATTGAAGTTTGTATGGCCATCTTTCCATAGAAACTAGCCTCATACAAAAATCCCTTCGGATGTGCCTTGGGTGGTCACCCGAACAGGCCCCGAAGATCACAGATTTACCCAGAAAAGTACAAATGAACAGTTCTGAGTAAATCGGCTACCAATAATTCAAATGGAATCCAAACATTATTAAACCAACTGGATTTGAAAATAGACTCATAAAGAAGTACTCAGAAACAAAAATCACACGAATCGGACTTAAAACGAACACATGGCGCTCCGTCGAAGTGACAAGTTCCGTACTTGAACCTGAACTGTCCACTTAACTTCGACAGAGAGGTGTCAAAAATCCGCTTGATAGAAATTCATGAAATTTGGTAGACGTAAACTAGACAGCCTCATCTTTCCCATGGTTCTAGAAGCGCCCCAAAATTCATCCGGATGATGAAGTTATGGGCGTCTGAAGTAGGGGTACAGGTGCTGTCAAGCTAAGCCACTTTTGAAGAAAACCAAATCCGAAAATTGACAAAAAGTGTGTGATTCGTGTGAGATGAATCCAAAACCTTTGAAAAACATTTTAAACACTCCAGAATTTGATTGAGGCCATTTATTGGAGATTTATCACAATGAATGTAATAAATCCCCAAATGTGAGCCTATTCACCAAAAAAAGTGTAATATGTGTGCAAGAGTGAAAAACCGAACAAGATTAATACACATGCATATAGATTCAACAAAATAGGTTCTAGCATAGCCTAGGGTTCCGTTCCATTATCGTTTCCCTCTGTTCTCTCTCCCCGTTAAACACGGATCTTCGAAATAATCAAGGGTACTTTGATTATAGAATGGTTTTCAATCATTCAAAAGCCTTATGCTACATGGGTTCTAGCACTAGGGTCAATCCCCAGTCTCGTTTCTCCTAGATCCGCCTTCACGTTTTACGGCTAGGGGAGTCTTGAGATACTTTGAGCCGGGGAAGGATTTCCACACATACAAACAAGGCTTTACACTACAGAAAGGTAGAAGAAGAGATCTAGATCTAGGAATGTAAAGACAGAAAATAAAAAGAAAAGTTGAGGCTTACCTGAGTTATGGAGGCGATTCCACAGCGGTTTTCTTCTTCTCTTGGAGTTCTTCTTTGCGAGAATTCAAAACAAGAGTTGAGTGCCATTTGCTCAAGGAGGAGGCTCCTATTTATAGGCAAAGGCTAAGGTTATTGGTAGACACAACTTAATGTCTAGAACCCCTCCAACCTTAACCCTAAGGTCATTTCCGAGATTTCCCCTCATTTAATGAGGGACATGATGGTAACAAGTGATTTCTCTCGGAAAACCCTAATTTTGAGCAAACTTAATGTATCCGGTATATCAGACCGGATAAAAAAGGGCCTTAAGGTATCCGGTACATGGTACCGGATACACTAAGGCTCACATGTATCCGGTATGAGTATCCGGATACAGGAAGGAGTACTTGTATCCGGCCTGAGTATCCGGATACAGGTAAAAGTTTATTTTCTCCAAATTCTGTGCTGGCTTTCCAGGAAATAATGATTTTTGATGATTGTTTGTGCAATTTGGGGTGTCTACAGTGACCAATTATCACTTGATCAAAAAGTCAACTTTTCACCCCTTGGGGTTTGACTTTTTGTCCAGGGTTTGCATTTCCGGCTCTTCTGGGAGTGCAAAAATGAGGTGCTTACAGTATGCTTTTGAACAATTAACAGAAACAATTCATGCTTACAGACATAAATCATTTATTTATAACATATTACTTGGGCAACCTAGGCCCCAACTCATTGGAAACATACACAACCTTAATTAGGCTTTGGTTTCCTACTTCCAAGGATCATTTGAAAGGTGCTACAAGTGGTAGAATTAAATTATCCTACTTCTATAAGAATCTAGAACGTAAACTCTCTATAAAACCTATTTCATTAGAATGTACCCAAACTCTTTATTATTTGAAATTTTGAGATGATTCCAGTGTGTACACTTCCTAGACACCTAAATCCTACTGGTACATTGGTTGGATTAAAAAAAACAATCCGTAGTTTGATTTGTGCTAAAATCCAAAATTTCCTAAAATCTGCCTAAAGCTCTTGAAGGCGCACTCGAGCGCTGCTTTGGGTGCTCGGCTAAACCAAATTTGACAACTCTTGGGTTTGATTTTCTAAAGCACAGGCGGGGTGCTTGCCTACAATTCAAATGCTATATGGGCGCTCGATATCGCGCTCGAGCAATGGTTCGGGCACCCTAGAAATTTCACAAGTTGCGAAAAATTCAAATTTTTGCTATTTTCTAAGGTTTTTCAAATCTTGCTTGTTTCTAAGATTTTTGGTCTCTAAATTGTCTCTAGCATGTGTGGTTACCTATTTCCTATCAAACCCCCAATAAAACCCTCTCCTATTTGTAAAAAAATCAAATTTTCATTCAAACCCCAAGATATTCACATTCCATACGAAAATAAGGAAAACAAGAAATCTAGGTTAGGGTGGTGTTGCTTACCTCTTCTAAGCAACCAAGCAAGTCTTCTTGCTCCTAATGCAACCCACGAGCAACACTCCTTGTGCCTCTTTAGTTGCTTCCTTCACCAATCCTCCAAGCTTTCTCCAACGAGCCAACCACACCAAACGAAAATCCAAGGTTCTAGTCTTCCCTCACAATGACAACCACTCCAAACGGAAATGGGAGAGAAGATGAGAGTGGAGAGGAGAAGGGAGTGTAGAAGAGAAGAGAGTAGAAGAAGGAGATGAAGAGAAGGGAGTTTGTTTCAATCATATGGGGCAAAAACCCCCCTTCTTTGGCACTTAAGACACTTCTACTTTCCCAATTTTTCCCTTCTCCCATCAACCGTTAATATTTCCACTTTGCCACTTCTCCTATTGCACACACAACAAATCACCACTTAGCAATTTTTCATCTCAATAATTAAATTTATTTAATAATCTTGGGATTGCTTACCTTTACACATTACTGACGAGCCTGGACTTAGCCACTTGCCTAGCTTCAAGTCTGGGCTTCTCCCGCTTCACCTTCACAATAAATTACACAGTTTAGAGTTTTTTAATCATCTAGGGATCTAGGGTTTCACACGTGAAGTAAATAAATCTTTGAGTAACTACTTTGCATTCACTACGCCACCTTGCGACTCATGAGCAAAGCCAATAAATACTCACATACCAACAGCAAATCAATCTAGAAATATGGAGCTCTGGACATCGAATTATTGCACAAGAACTCACATACTAGCATGCTAAATCTTGAATTATGGAGTTGGCATGTACTACCATGCATGCAACAAAGTTAAATAACATCATGGGGGTAGTAGCTAATCATCACATACAGGGATAACCTCATTATGTGAGCCTCACCAGCAAGCTAAATATGAAATTAGTCCCTATTGTACATGATGACCTTTCAATGCAAACTAACTTGTAAAAAAAGCACGATTGTAAAACAAAAGTACTCAAACAAAGGAAATACTCCTTCACTATCTAGCTTGACACTATGGATCCATACTCAGCTATGCCCACTAGACACTTTCAATCAATACTTTAATAGCAACAAGAAACCACATAGTGCCTAGTGGCATAATAAAGTAATTTATGTCTTTACAATCCAAATCATAAGCTTAATATACTCAAAACACTTATAAAACATTTTCGGTCAATTCCCCAACTTGAAATACATATAAAACTAACTTTTACATTTTTTGGAATCAACCAATTCAATTTAAAACAAAGTTTGGAACAAAATCTCTCTTTTAATTCAAAACAAGACCTATTTCAATAGAATGTACCCAAAATCTTAATAAAATTATTTTTAAACAAGCGGCCAGTGAAAACAACTCTTAAACATATAATTCTTATTGATACGTTGGTTGGATTTGATTAAAAATTATTTTATAGTCGAAAATTGCTCAAAATATCAGAAATTGAAAAACAATGTTAGGCGCTTGACCCCCGCGCTCGGTTGTGTTGGGCGGTCTCTAATGTCCAAATTTTGAACGGGCGCTCAACCCCTATGCTCAAGCAGTCGTTCGTAAAAATAATGGAAGTGAGGTGCTTGACATGGTCGCTTGAGCGGTCTATCAGGCGCTCGGACAATTGCTGCAAAATCTGGAAAATCCAAATTTTCAATTTCTCTTCTTCAATCCATTTACACGAAAATCCAACAACTCAAAACTATTCTAACACATCTAATATCATTCATTCAACATACTAAATCCTTCTAAACAATTCAAACTCATGATTTTCAACAATTTAATCATAAAACTACAAAACAGAAACAGAAAACTATAATATTTCACTCCTCTTATCCTACCACGCATATATCTCAACTTAAATCATAATGTAACACAAAAATACATAGATTATCATCTCAATATATCCTTGAATCCAAACCAAACGAATAGATTATCATGCATGTAGCGATTAAACAGAGTGCTACTTACCTCTATTTGCTCAAAACAAAACCAAGAACAAGCCAAGCCTTTCTCCTTCTTTCGCAATTGATTTAAGCTCTAAGAAATTCTCCAAACAAGCACACGACTAGAGTATCCTTCTCCTTCAATTGTCCAAGATAATAAACAAGATTTAGAAACTCTTTAGAAACTTCAACAAAGACTTAGCCACATGCCCACTTCTATTTGGTAGTTTCCCAAAATATTACAACTCCTTTGGGAATACTACCATTCATGTATGCATGCCCACATATCCAATTTAATTTCTAATTTATTTAATTTATGATCAAGTACTTCTCATGTGCATTATTCACCATACACCTAACCAATAAGATTTGAATTAAATCTATAAATAATATTTACTTTTGATCTTAAATCTCCACCATTGGATTAGTCTCAATTTCTGGATCTCCCACTTCCATATGATCACCTATTTAAACCTAATCGTGGATTAGCAAAATTACATTAAATAACCCAAAAATAATTAATTAAATAAATTCTGAAATTTTGGGTTTTACATCCTCCCCTCGTAAAAGAAAATTTTGTCTTCAAAATTTACCTTGCATCTCTGAAAATAGATGTAGATACTCCTTCATCATTTCTGATTCCAATTCCCAAGTAGTCTCCTCTACTGTATGGTTTTGCCACAATACTTTCATCAATGGAGACACCTTGGTATGAAGAACTTGTTCACGTCTATCCAATATCTAAACCGGATGCTCCTCAAATGTCAAGTCCTCGCGCACCACTACTGTATAACATATGTAGAATCATGCACATACCGTGTAACACCTTTGGTTTATTAAATAATATAAATAATTTATTTTAGGGATTTTAGAAAAAATTTATTTATTAATTTCTATTATTTTATTTAGGTGATGAGATGGAAGGCCAAGATCTAGAGTCTTTTTAAAATCCAACGGTGGGATGATGCTTTAAAGAGGTAAGTAATATGCATAACTTTCTCTAGAGTCTTATTGGCTTGCTTGATCATGTGGTGTGAGGTTGTGATACATGGGATCATTCTTCCTTTTAAATAGGGTTTTCTTAGGGTTGAGCATGTGTTAGAGAGAGTCTTTGTTTTGGAGTTTGTGACTATTGCAGCTGGAGAAAACTAACAAAGAAGAGATAAACCACGTTGAAGAGTTGTAGACCCGGAGAAGCTTTACTTGGGTTTAGTGTTTCAGTAAGTAGTAACCCTTCTCCATCCTAAAATCTACATATGATTTCGGATTAATCGTTAAACATTGTGTGTTAGATGTTTTGCCTTGATTTATGATTTTATATTACCCTTTGGGAAATCTAAGATTATTTTATTAAATTTGGAGTTATTGTATGATGACAATGATAATAACTACAGTTAACAACAATACCTTGAATTTGTCGTGGACATGTTGCATGTGAGCAATCATGAATGAACCTTATTATCCATTTAAATTTCAAGAAATCTATATATATTTTAGACTTTATAATTTCTTCATAGAGATTTACAACAGTTTTTCTAGTAGATAAGAATATGTAATTGCTATGAATACATGGGGTTCCTTTGCATAATAGAAAGGATTGATAGAGAGCCTTGTTGAATTGTTAATTTCAAGAGAGAGAGAGAGAGAGAGAGAGAGAGAGAGAGAGAGAGAGAGAGAGAGAGAGAGTCAAAACAAGAGATATGGGTTTTCAGATTATTGAAATTTATGAAAGAAGAACGAGATGGGTGGTTTTGTATGAGTTAAATGGCCATGTATAAGTATCCAGTAGATGAATGTAGTCTAGTTGTGTAACATGATTACAAGAAAACAGATGCAGAGAAAACGTGAGAGAGAGAGAGAGAGAGAGAGAGAGAGAGAGAGAGAGAGTGGATAAAACAAAAGAGCAGATTGCTGGAGGGAGACATGACTCAGAGATGGGGTTGGCTTGATTATTCATGGAAGAGAGAGAACAAATGAGTCGTTGATGCAGGGGTTTTGGTTTGTAAATATACAATAGTTTAGGCTATTTGAGAATTTTAAAGAGTTTAAGTAAAAAGAATATTAGTATTTACGCCATTACCCTATTTAAATTCCCTTTTGTTATTCTTATAGAGTTTTGGTGCTAAAAGTGTAATATTGAAAAGAAAACATCTTTCCCAGACACGTCATGTACTCATAGTGTTGACTTTACAAATACTTCAGAAATTATAACTTAGTACTAATTACTTTGTAATTACTTTATAGCGATATGGTTATACTATTTATCATAAACTAATTTTTAGACAGATATTATAAATATTACTGGAATATTTGTAAGTTATAATGATAAGTAATTAAATATGTATAATTAATATTGGAAACCATATTGATGTCGTATTGCAATAAAGTATCATTTTAAATTCATATTTTCTTTATATGTGGGGGATGGTTTGGTTATTGCTTTAAATGAAAAAAAATTTATGGATTATTTGTGAGGAATCAACGTGTACATCGTAAAAATTATTCGAGTTTCCTCCATATATCTTGGAGTGTTAAATGCCCAGAGTTGGCAAGAATTGGATTGATATTTGGTTTTAGATTAGTGTCTAGCAGGCATAGCTATGTATGGATCCATGCGTCATGTAAAACCCCGACCCGGATTATACCTTAATTATTAAGTTTAATTATTTAAACTGTGAGTATTAGACTAATTAAATACTTGTGTTATGAAAGTGAGGTGGATGTGGATCATGCTCAAGGATTTGAGGAAACCAAATTGAACTTTATTGAAGGTTGTTAAGGTAAGATTAGTTAATGTTATTTCTCAATTTCAATTGGCTAAGATACTTCCAATTAGTTCTAGTGAATTGGAAATCAAATTCTGGAAAAATTAGAGTTAAGTGTGAAAATTAGCCTTGAATTACGAACCTTGAATTGTGTGTTAATCGCGCGTTGAATTAAATCCTGTAGAAACCCTTTGATAAAGGCTTAATGCCCGAACGTCCAACTTTAACGTTCGCGCATTCAATACAAAATTTCCAGATTTCTTGTTTTGAGCCCAAACTCAAATTGCAATACTTCTAGATCATTCTTGAACCCTCAATAAATACCAATTTGGGCCAAGTACACCTAGAGCACACCCCCAAGTAAACCTATAATGTACACCCTCTCATGTGTACCACAAAGTACCTCCCAAGTACACTTAAAGTACCTTCCAAGTGTACCCAAATTTCCATCCAAATACACCCAAGGTATCTCTCAAATATACCTCAAGTAACTCCTAAGAGTACCTAAAAGGTCTCCTAAGTGTACCCAAGGTACCTCTCAAGTGTACCTAAAGTATCTCCTAAGAACACCTAAAGTATCTCCTAAGTGTACCTAAAGTACACCCAAGTATTACCTAAGGTACCACCAAAGTATATCTAAAGTATATCCAAGTATTACCCAAAGTACCACCAAAGTATTCCTAAAGTATACCAATGTATTACCCAAGGTACCATTCAAGTATTATTTAAAGTACCCCACAATTATACCTAAGGTACCCCACTTATATATCTAAGGTGCTCCACTTATTGCCTAAGGTACCCCACTTGTATACTTAAGGTACCCCTTTATATACCTAAGGTACCCCACATGTATACCTAAAGTACCCCCTTGTATTACCTAAGGTACTCCGCTTGTATACCTAAGATACCCCACTTATATTGCCTAAGGTACCCCACTTGTATATCTTAAGTACCCCCTTGTTTTACCTAAAGTACCACATTGATTTATCTAAGGTACCCCCATGTGTTTGCCTAAGGTACCCCACTTGTTTTACTTAAGGTATCCTTTTGTTTTAACTAAAGTACCCCCCTTATATAACTAAGGTACCCTCTTGTATAACTAAGATACCCCCTCATGTATTACTAAGGTACCCCCCCCCCCCCCCCCCCCAAGCATCCCTAAAGTATACTTCCTAAAATTGCTAAGGAAAACCCTTGAAACACCAAGGTACTCCCTCAAATAACACTAAGGAACCCCCACTTAACATTAAGGTACCCCCTAGTATCCCTTAGGTACACCCTAGGGTTTTAATTGAATAAAAGCTTTGTTTAGGGGTAGATTTGAAAGACCAAAAGTTAGGCATATAAAAGGATGCCCTAACTAAAATATCAAGTGTTTTGAACCCCTTTTCCTTGTCTTGGATGTATAGAACAAGAAGAAGAATGGGAGCTTGCTTGAAAGCTTCAAGAAGAAGGAGGAGAAGGAGAGGAAAGCTTGAAAAAAAGTTGTGCTTCTCTATTAAACAAGTAAGTAGCAAACCATTTAAAACAAATTGTATTACAAAATTCGTATTATCTCTAGGGTTTGATTTATTTTGAAGAAATGATCTTGCATGTTGTTATTTGCTTCTAAAACTCGTAGGTTTTGGTTGTATAACACTCTTGTTTAGTTTTCTATTGATTTGATATGGGTTTGCAACCTAGATTTTTCATATTTCATATTTGGATTTGAGTTTTGTGTTTTGAATGAGGTTTCATGTGTCAGATTTGTGTTCATGTGGATTTGGGATGAATCTTTGTTTTGGAAAGTGTTTCTAAGTATGTTGGGATGATTTATGATCATCCCATTTGGTGTTGGAAAGGTTAGGAATGATTTGTATGAGTTTTGTGTTGAAAATAGCCAAAAATATTCGAAAACCCGACTTGGTGATTAATCCTGAAAATGGGCGATTAATCCTGAGCCATAACCCCAAATATCAGTATCTGTTATCCTAATCGCAAATCAGGATTAGTCTCGGTGACTAATCGTGAGCCTAGGCGCGCGAACATCCATCAAGATGTGGTTTAATGCCCGAACGTCAACCTTGTTTTTAATTTGGACACCTGAACGTCCACGAGTAATAGGTTGAAAGCCCAAACGTCCTAAGCCCCCTAAACAAAACACCCGAACGTCCATGAGGGAACCTGTTTTTGACGGTTCTTCCCCAACTCTTTCCTAAACAACCCCTAAGTAAATATCCTGTGTATTTATATATCCATTTACTTAAGTCTTTACATGTAAATAAGGTTTTTCACCAAAAACCACATTTTGAGTTTGATACCAAAATGAGTGATTCAGAAGCCCATAAAATTTCAAAAAATTTGTCTACCCTTCATTAAACTGCAACCAGAAATTGAACCCGAAATTCCTTGTAGATTTGTCTAGAAAAATCATATACCCGAAAAGTCAACGTTATTAACCAGACTTGGAATATTTTCGAACTCCAAAACTTTTTGTCTCAGAATCTATTGATTTTTGGTATGGTGACTTTATGGGAAATCCTAAGACTATCCCACTCATCCAAAATGTGTTTTGAGGATTTCATGGTGTTCGTTTTACTTGATTTGGATTTATGAAAACGAGATTGAAAAACTCTTATATGATTTGAAAAGGCTCATGGCCTATGGTTTTATTGGCGGTGGATGGGGAATTCCACTTGGCCTTGGTTTAAGCATTGATTTTACTTATAGATTTGAATGGTTTGGTTTGAACTGTGAGTTGTCTAATTGAACGTTGTTCTTAGTGTGGATCCGTAGTGAGTCTGGTCAGTGTGCTGGTGTTGACTTATTAGCATTAATTTCCTTGTCCATATAGCTTTCCACTGTGGGGTATCAGTGAGGCCCTCTTGGGGTATAGAGGTGCTATGGCAACCACCCACCATGGGGTATCGGTGGGATGTTCTTGTGATTCATCTGGTTTGGTGTGGCAGTGGATGGAGTATTCCACTTGGCCTTGATTATTGGTTTGGTTGTTACTTGCCAGCCCATAGGTGGGTGCTCCGCTTGCTGAGATGTCTCTAGCTATACTTCTCTCTGTAAGTCGTGTAGGTGGCAAATGGACAGTGGTCATTAATCTAATTAGAAACACGCCAACCTACAAGTCCTACCAAGACATGCTAGTAGTATTTGGTTGCTTTTATTGAACTGATTTCATGTGTTATCCGATTGAGAAATTTGACTTGGAATTACACTTTATATCCGATTGAGTTGTTTTGGTTTACATTTGGTACTTTATATTTGAGCAAGTTATCATGATGTTATAAAACTGCATAAACTGTTTCTATACCTGCATGTTTGCTACTTATTAGGACTTTAAGTCTCACGTGTGTTTTGTTTTACCAGATTTGTTTTCAGATCCTCCTGGTGAGCTACGCATTGGGGAAGATATTGAGGGAGATTCAAATTATAGACCCGAGGATTACTACTACCACTCATAGTAGGTTTCTCCTTGTATTTTTGTATTTAGTTTTTTGGAAATTGTAAATGGAATGTAAATATTCATATTCTTTTTGGACTTATACACTTGGGAGATATCTTTTGTACATGTCTGTATATTTGGGAAAGAACTTGTGAACATTTAGTTGCCTTAGTTGTATTTTGTTCACACAGATATCATATCTTTTGGAGTTATTACATAGATGATCTTTTGTTGGATGGAAAAAATTTTATTCCATGCTTCTTTAGCTTATGCACTCTGATGATTACTTTGTAATTACTGAGGTTAATTGTGTTTATTAGGTTCTTTTGGGCCCATAAGTAGGTCTCGAGAACGAGTTGGTGCCGTGATAGGGCAGACCCGGTTCTGGGGCGCTACACGTCAGCTAGGTAATGAAATGGGTCGGTCATTGTTAGGTTAATCCTGTGGTCCATGTATGTGTACCACCGTGTATCTTGGTGAGGTCTTCCTGTATCTGGTTGAGCTGCAGCAATCCGTACCACCGTGTATATGAGTGAACTCTTTCTTTGAGTTTATTGTTGCAATTTGACTGGGTTGTACTTACCAACCCACTCCTGTATCTGGTTTAAGTGCTTTGCAATAAGACGATGTCCGAGACCCAGAGTATGTGCTGGCTTCGCACATAAGTCGTGAGGTGGCAATTGGAACGGGTAGTTGACCTCTCAAAGAAGTCTAATTTCATGAGTCCTGTGATGTCACACTGTAAATTGTTTGACTATGTTTAATTTGAAAATGGTTATTGGTTTTACATCAAAAAATTGTAGAGTTCTATTTGTTTATGATTATGAGATTATCGAAAAGTTATTTTTTATCATTGTTACCTCATGAAAGGTTTTTGATAAATTATATGAACTGTGTTTTATTACATGCATGTTACTGCTTACTGGGATTTCTATCTCATAAAATGTTTTTCAAATGTTTTGTTTACATATTGTCCAAGTGAGAACGTTCCAGAAGGGGTAGAACATAGTGGGGCAGAGAATTTTGTTGAAGACGACCATTACCGCTTGATGTAGGGTGTCTTTTATGTTTAGAAGATGATTTATTTTATTGACTTATTGATTTATGGATTTTTCTTTCATTTTTAGTAGAATTAATAGATAGTTGACCTTGTTTCCAAACTATTATTGAGGATTTAATTTAGTTAGTGGATGTTATGAGTCTACATTTTAGTCAAGGTATTAATAAATGGTTTTATATTTTGCGTACTCTGATATCTTTAATCTTACAGATTGGATTTAGTTGTTTGTTTTGGGCTCACAAGGTTCACGTTTTGGGCTTGGATTTATTTTATTAAGAGTAAATTCGGGTCTAGGGCGTGACATACCGCCTCAACATTGATATATGGAATATATCATAAACTCCCTCTAACTCTACCGCTAACTAATAAGTCACTGGTCCCATTGTGTCAACAATCTCAAATGGTTCGATGGACCTGGTGATAACTTGCCTTTCTTGCCAAACCTCTTGATCCCTCGTGATGGAGATACCTTCAAAAATACTTTGTTGCCAACCTCAAAGCTCAAGTCACGTCTCCTAGTGTCTGCATAACTTTTCTAACAACTCTGAGCTATAAGTAATCTCTATCTAATCAAATTCACTGTCTCCACAGTATCCTGTACCATCTGAGGACCAAGATATTGTCTCTATCCAACTTCCTCCCAACACACTAATGGTAAATGCTTACTCCAACTGTTACCCCAATGTAGAACAAAACACTTGAGCATGTCCTCCAATGTCTAAATAGTATGTTCTAAAGTACAATACTTTTTGGTGGAGTGTGTCCTCCAATGTCTGAATAGTATGTTCTAAAGTACAATGCCTGTCAGGCCCACTAAGCCCATTGATATACAACTTTAATGGATTTAGTCTCTCAACCACATGCTTTTGAATGAGTATGCATGCTGTAAAGTACAATACTTTTTGGTGGAGTGTGTTTGCATAGCCTATTAGTAGGGTAGAGTAGTTGAGTACACTTTTTAGTCAATGGTCATTGTGGATTGTCCTGCTTATAGCAATAAGAAAATAATAATACTATAGTAATATATTTGATGACCTCATGGTGACAAGAAGATGGGTTTTGAATTTAAAAGTGTAGAAAATCAATTTATGTCATGGAGGGATAGAAACCAATTGTTTAGCCATTTTGTCTTTTTTTTGGTAACCATTAGCCATTTTGTCTTTTAGTGAGATAAACATGTGGTAACAAATAACTACATAGGTTTCATCTTTTAGTGGTGCACAACAAAGAATTGTTTACAAATAAATAATTTCTTGCTTTGCTTTATTTATTTAACTATATTTTTAGTTTCTTGTGAGATAGAAGAAATTAACAAATGAATGGTGAGTTTAACTATGAGTACATTTATTGGGTTATTATAAATGGTTAAATTCATATGGTGGATATGGCTTATGTGTACTTCTAATATTTATTATTGGAGTATCTGTCATGTGACAATTGCCAGGATGATGTTGTGATTGTACTCCTAGTTTTATACTAGTCGAGTACCCAACCTGGGATATCCACTGGGGTGGTGGTATTGATAGTACTTCTAGTTTTTACACTAGTTGAGTACCCAGCGTGGGATAACCGCTGGGATTATGATGTGATAGTACTCTTAGTGGCATTGATCCACTAATTGAGTACTTGGTATGAGAAACCCGTTAGAGATCGTATGATAGTACTTTTTGTGCCAGGCCATGCACTGGTTAAGTATCTAGCGGGGATTATCTACTGGGATAATTGTACTCCTAGGGACATACCTAGTTGAGTACCCTTTGTAGGACGCCTACTAGGATGTGATTGACATGTATTCCTGGTGCATAGCACTAGTATGATTACCCATGGTGATTTTATAATCTCCTGGGAGGTTGGTGATGATTATGCGACTGGTTTACATTATACTTTAGATTTTAATTATTTAGATCTCCTTATTTTTGTTTATCGTCCAATGTTAATTTTCTTGTAATTGTTATTATTGTTTAATGTTAGTTTATTTCCTATCATGTTATTTATTTAGTTTCTGTCATATTACAGTTGGTAGAAAAGCATGCTCCCTTATTCTCAAATGTATTATAAATAGTACCTAATGCACTATGAATGAAACTTAGGGAACACTTAGAATATATATTTATCTTATAAGTTATATATTATGTGTAATAATACTATCATAAGGAAACTTAGTGCATGTAAATCATATGAGTTGTATTAACCTCACTTGCTGAGTTGTGGAAAACTCACCCTTACCATTTTGCAAGAAACCATCCAAACCGTAGTAGTAAAATGGAAGTAATAGGCGGAAGAAAGTTTGATGAGTTAATTTGACAAGGAACATGTCATTTGGTTTTGATGCAACTTGTTAAATTTATTTAATATTTTGTTTAAACCATGTTTATGGAAACACTTGATTTATGGTTGATTTAATGATTGTTGGATTATATTTTGTTTGGGTCTTATGTATCCAGTTGAATTTTTATTTCCGCTAAGACTCTGAAATTTTAATATGGATTTTTTTATTTATTGTGAAATAATTGTGGTGTTGGCATGGGTTTCGCTTATGAGCATGGTCGTGTCCAGTCCTACATGTGTATCGTAATACACAATGTGGGATTTGGGGGGTGACAACGATGTTTGGATATGGCTTGGTTACAGTTAGGGGAAGTGCGTAGACACCCTAGTATGCCCCATCAAAAGACAGGTCCCATGGTTATCCTTGATTGGATGTATCGAGTCAACTCAATTCTTTACCCAATTTATACAACTTAAAGTCTAAGGCTCCGTTTGTTTTGATGTAAAATGTTTTCCTTCGGAAAACATTTACATTAGAAAATATTTTCAAGAAAATCAAAGTTTTTCAACTGTTTGGACGGACATTGGAAAATATAGTTAGAAAATGAGAAATTTTCATTTTCTTATGCTAGATATTAGGGGTGCAACTTGGTCCGGTTAAAACCGAACTCAAACCAATCGACTTCGGTTTGGTTTTGTTTTTTAGTTTTTCGGTTCAGTATTGGTCCAAAAATCCCTAAACCAAACTAAGTCAATTCGGTTTTGGGTTTGATACTCAGTTAAACTGAACTGAATTCATTATCCCCTAAATCGAACTGAGTTGATCACTTATAATTTGATTCGGTTTGTTTTGGGTTCGGTTTATTTATTTATTTTTGGTTCGATTTTCGGTTTTATATTTTTGGTTTTTGAATGCGGTTCGGTTCGGTTTGGGTTGATTGCAAATATTTCAGTTTGGTTTTGGGTTAATCTCAACCTGAATCGAACTGACCCGAGTTACACTTCTGTTAGATATCGTGCATGATCCATTTTCCGGAAAATGATATACGGCATTTTTAGTGGTATGTCATTTTCAGGAAAATAGCTATCTTTTAAGAAAATCATTTTACATCATATTGTATTTTACATTGAAACAAACACGTGAAACCCCCATTTTACCTGGAAAACATTTTCCGTATTAGATTTTACATCAAAACAAACGGAGCCTAGTCTTAAGGATTGCTTTCTTCCATGTGAACATATGCATGAAGTACGTACACCACAATAGCATGTCTAAATAAATCTTAATCTTAATCTATTCTAAAGCGACATTGGATTGCTTGTATGGAAATGGTTTGGCTGATTGACCCTAGGCTAGGCCTTGCGGTCCTTCTCCATCTCTTAAACAAATTGGAGAAGGGGTTGCCTCTAAACCACAACAAGGGAAATACATTCCCTTGCTCAGACTGATGAGCTTGTTAGCTTAAGATTAAGGATGATGACCCAATCCCTTTTCCCTAATCATGGATGGTCAAAAGAATAAAAATAAAGGCAATTTCATGTGCCCCAAAGCCACTGTCCTAATACCCCACAAAAAATCCCCCCAATTAGCCTTAAAGCTCCCTAGAATTACAATTTCGAGAATTTCCAGCCGTAACCGAAAACTCAGATCGGTTAAACCACAATAAAGTAATAACTGAAATTGGATTCCAGTCATGTAATAAATGCTAGTATAACTGATGTCCAATTTTGGTTATTCAACTAAAATGAGCTGATTGACCTGAGTAATCGGTTCAGCCTAGAAAAATCCAGAAATACTGTTTTTATGATAAGGAGACTTTAAAATTGATTAACCAGCATCCAAGAGAGTCTGTGGGCCACCCCTAGACTCAAATTGATCCTTGGGACCTCCGTGGGCCCAAATTGGATTTTAGTGGGCCTTCCAATGGGGGTCCACTCATCTAATCATGGCCAATTAAATAAGAAACAACCAAACAAAAGGGGGTCACACCTTTAGAGGCCCAATGAAAGCCCAAAAATAAACTCATGCTTGATAGAGATAGATGGTTTGGCCGCATCCCAAGGTAAAGGCCTACTGGGCCACCACCCCTTTCTCCTTCCTAAAAGGGTAAAGGGTCACCAAAATTGGACCAAATAGAGGACCTTACCCTAACTCACAAAGCCTTGGGCTTTGTACAGTCCATTAGAAGACCCATAGATCATTGCAGACTCACTTAAAGGAATTAAGGCAACATGCCACATGGCTAAAATCAACCAAATTGGACACATAGGCTATTACTAGCCCACCTTGGACTCCAATGAGCTGTCAAAAGGAGCACACCTCATCAAATAGACTTCACTCAAAGAACAAGGACATAATTGAACCTAAGGGGCCAAACCTGACTTGAGGCCCCACTTAAGCTTACGCATGCATTAGTAAAAGGGGTGTGCCTATGAGGTAATCATAGGGAGCAATAACATGGCCTAAGAAGTAAGCTAGGGAGCCAAACATGCTCTCATGCGTGGTAACGTGCGTGCAACAAGCTCAGTGTACACATGCTTAAGAGAAAATCAACAAGAATAGTAAGCTACACATGCTTTGAGCATATAAGATAAATTAAGCAAATAAAGGGAAAATGGGGGATTTAATGGGGTTACATTGATCGAGAAAGGGGAAGAGCATAAAAATAACACTTTCTTTATGATTAAATGGCCTCAAATGGCCTTAAGATGATACCATAGATAACCCTCACTTCCATGCACGATGGTGTCCTCCTTGCTTACCTCAAGGGACACCTCTTTCAACCCATGGAATCACAAAGATGAAGGCAAAGAGATGAGAGAGACACAAGAGGTTAAATATAACACATGCATCTGAAGTCTCAAGTATATTTGAATCAAAGTCAAGCAAATCACATGAGTTTTCAAGTAAGAAATTTACCTTAACGGAAAAGGTTTTTTAGAAGTACTTTAACTCCTCAGGAGGCTTGGACAGTAGATTGAACTCCTTATCTTCTTCCCACAATAGTTTCTTGATTGCTCTCCAAACCAAAGTGAAGATAAGGGAAATTTTTGTGGGAGTTTTGTGTGGGTTGAGGGTGATTTGGAGGGTTTTCAAAGCTTGGAAAAGGCTTAGCAAAGCTTTGGAGGACCTCTGATTCGGAGAAGAGAAAGGGGAGAAGTCTAAAAATGAAGCCAGCCACCTCCTTCTCTTGCTATCCCTTCCTTCCTTATCTCTAAGAGTTCCCCCTCTCCCTTGGACGTCCCCCCTTCCCTCCTTGAGCCTCTTATTTTCTTTTTTCCTTTCACCTCCTTAGCTTTCACAAACTACCCCACACCTATCTTTAGGTTAGGTGTTACTTTGCCTCAAGTCCCCAAAAGAGACCTCTCTTTCCAACACTCCCTAGTGATTCCCCATGAGAGAATTTCTTGAGTTGAACAACACTTACCCATTTTGGGGTGGGTTGTTCAACATTTTTCATTTATTATTTTTTTTCTTTTGTGCCAAGGTGGTTTCATGGGACTTATGCCTTCAACAAATTTTGACCAAGATCATGGACAGCTTATAATGCAAGGCTTGTTCTTTTATGTGTGAAAAATTACCACGTGGAGCACTCCTTGTGCAAACATGGCATCTCATGCGGCATTGATAAATTTCAATAATGCCCTTAGCTTTGACTGTTCATATCTTTCTCATTCATAATCCGATTTGGGTTCAGTTTCTACAATTGGTCTCTCTTTTTCAAGCCTTATCACATGGGCTAAAGTTTGAAAGGATGTTGGTCCAGACATGCCATAAGTGCTCATTTGATTATTTTCCTTTTATTTTAATTCATTTGATTAAAATATCTTAATCAAGATATTTTACTTTTTCTCTTATCCTTTCCCTGTTTTGTACTTTTGTGCTTTATCCTGCCACATGGCAAATGCGACTTGCCACGTGGCCAATTTTTTTGCATTTAATCACCACTTTGCCTTTGAAAGTGTTTTGATCATAACTTCTATATCCGGACTCCGATTTGGGCAAACTCAGTTACTTTGGAACCGTATTAGGATTTCCTATCCAATGGCATAAGGTATGACCATGAATTAAAGCTTGGGTAGAAAGTCATTTTTGTTCTTTAGGGTTTAGACTTGTCTTTTAGGGTTTCAATTTCCGACTTTATGGGGGTGCAAAAATGAGATACTGACAAACACAATAAAGAACATTGTTAATAGAAAGTAAAGGTTCCATAAATAAGATGTGATCCTTGACAGGGACAAAACTGTCATTCGGACCATTAAGAAACTTCACAACATAATCTTCATGTTGGAAGGAGGCAACGGTGGTGAAGGCGTCCCACTTGCAAGTAGGGTTACATTTACAAGAAGGGAGGACCCGAAATTGCATTAATTTGTCCCAAGGAGCCTTCAACTGAGTGAAGTAGACCGAGAATAAATTAGAAACTTCTGTAAGGGCAACAATCTGTAGCTGTAGTTCAGAAATCTGGACTCTATTGCCTTCAGAAAACCTTTCCTCTAGATCTTTCCATAGATCCTTAACAAAATTAATGTATTGGACACGAGAAGCAGCGTTCGGTTGAATATAATTGAATGGAATTGAGAATCCAAAAATAGAGCATACTATTGCTTTGTTAACCAAGAAGAATAGGTTGGATCAGTAGGTTTGGGTTCTGTAATCATATCATCAATAAATCCCAACTTGCGTTTTACTTGTAGTTCATGAATGATTGCACGACGCCATGAACTGTAATTGTTGGTGGTAAGGAGCTGAGACACCAATACTTGGCCAGGATGATCACCATGAGGAAGGTAGAAGGGGCTTGAAGGATTCTCAGTAACTAACTCTATTTAAACCAACTTGCATTTAACTAACTAACTATGAGCTGTACATAACTAACTTCTCTACGAGACTAACAATCACATGGCTGTATAGGTGGCTGTCTCAGATTTTCTAAAAAGTTCGAATCTCAGGTAATTTTATCTCTGTCTCAATTTCACCTTCTATGGATCTCTCTATTTCTTTCTCTCTGGCTCTCTGATTGACTCCAGTAGTAATTACTGCTGTTATTCCAAAATGGGATATTTACTTCAAAATCTTTGCCAGATTGAAGCCATAAGAGTGCTTTTTGTGATGGGAATGATAGTTGTCGTTTTAATGATACAATCTTTTGAGCTTTCACATGGGGAATGTTTTGTCATCTTTATTTCCGCCCAGCAAGAATTCAATTATGGATAAGCGTCCCATGTTATTTCCAGATCTGGTCAGACAAAACACTCTAGGTTTTGCCCAAAGACTTTCCACTTTAGCATGAAAAAAAGAAGGATGAAAAAGGAACACAGCAGGGAAAAGTTCGTGTTTGTTTTGAGTCTCTTTTTCTTCTTTCATCTTCTTTATTTTTTTTTTATTTGTTTGGCCAAACTACAGGGAAGGCAGCTAGAACGTAAAGATTGTCACCCATTACAATAGATTGGTAACAATTACCATATTGTGTGGTTCGAAAGGTGATTGCACAAAAAATGTCATGGCGGCATCCTCTTTTGACATGCGATTCACTTTCATTTGTGACAGTTGGGAACCATAGCTCATCATTCACAGTATCATATAGTTCTTTGTTTCATACCCAACCTGGTTAGTAGGATTAAGTAATTAAATGTTTTTTATTATAACTTTACGTGAATAATTTAATACAAAAGTTTAATATGTGTGTGTTGATGCAGGGAATCCTAATATGAGTGTTTTTTTTTTATGCACCATATCGAAGAGTTAATTATCATCTTCAAGACTTTCGACGTGGTAGTTAGGCTAAGGGCGAAAGAAATTTTTTAGTTATGCTCATTCATCGTGAAAAAAATGTAATAGAAAAATGTTTTGGTGTGTTAAAGGCACAGACCCCATTTTAAAATTGATGGCCCTTATCTATTTTCAACACAAAGGATCGAATATTGTTGTGGCAACAATAGTTATACACAATTTTATTGGACAAGTTGCATTATATGATGAAGAAAGATCATTTGATGATGAACCAGATTTTGATGGTATCATCTAAAAGCGCTTGGGGAGATGGGTTATATTAGAGATACAATTGCAAATGCTATAAAAGCTTGCACATGATAGTGTTCACATCAGTTTTAGTTAATTATGTATTTTGGCATTTTTTGTGAGGTTTTATTTGATTAATTGATGGTTTTTTTTTTCATTTGTTATGAATTACTTTCTATAAAACCTGCCTAAGCCTGTTCAAGTCTCTAGGAGGGCTAACAAGGGAAAGCAGCTGCCTTGGGATGGCCTAGTCATCACTTTGACTTAGGCTTAGTATTTTAATTTAACATGGATTAACCACTGAGCGCTTTTTGCTTCCACTGAGAACTGTGTTCTAATGCACTGGTTGGAAGTACTGGACCGTTATTACGACTGTTTCTTGAATATTTTTATGTCTTGTTTTATTAATTGGATGCTTACTTGATTCTGAACTTCCCTTTATGATGTTGACACTTATACAGGTGCTTAGATATGCTTCTGAATGGATGCGCCCTGATCTCTGGGAGTGTGAGATCAGGGACTAAGATCAAGGACCGGTGAGTCTGTGAAGCAGAACTCAAATTTTACATGCTTCTATCATCTTCCCTTTGAGGCTACATTTTCAAGCAGAGGGAATGCATTGAGAGCTTGTCAAGACCAGAAATCCTGGCGTTCAATTGGTATGTTTTTAATGGTGTTTTTTGTGCATGATGTATGCTATCTTTTCTGCTTGTTGAGAACTGGATGATTTATTGGATAAGGGGTGATTTTTTTCTACTAGAAGAGGCTTTTGGTCAACCGAATTGAGTGTTATCTTGCCACACACCATCCATGCAGAACTAAGGCATAAACCTGAAATCATTTACTTGTTTGAATGATCAAAATGTTACTAGTTTTTGGAGATTTTGGATATTGATTTATGGACCCACTTAGACCCAGTTTATGAAAATACTATTGTTCATTTGGATGGGTCATGAGAAACTATCATTGCATTCAATTTTTCTTCTTTCATTTTCTAATGGCAGGATGGCCTTTGTTGCACCTTTCTGCTTTGTCAGCTCCACTTTTAAACGGGGATATGGGAAGGCTGTCACATAAAATCCCTGTTTTACCAAGGCGATATAATGTGGCACGCAGGTCTCCTATTGCACCAAGAGCGTCCAAGGATGTACCATACAGTTTTCGCTACCCTCCAATGACCAAGAAACCAAGGTGGTGGTGGAGGACCTTGGCTTGCCTCCCCTATCTTATGCCGCTACACGAGACTTGGATGTATGCAGAGACAGCGTACCATCTCCACCCCTTCTTAGAGGACTTTTAATTCTTGACTTACCCTTTCCTTGGAGCTATAGGGAGGTTGCCCAGCTGGTTCCTGATGGCATATTTCTTTGTTGCCTACCTTGGGGTAGTGAGGAAGAAGGAATGGCCCCATTTCTTTCGGTTCCATGTTGTGATGGGAATGCTACTTGAGATTGCCCTCCAGGTGATTGGCACAGTTAGCCGTTGGGTGCCGCTTGCTGTGAACTGGGGGAAGATTGGCATGCACTTTTGGACTGCAGTTGCATTTGCGTACCTCTTCACAGTGCTCGAATGCTTGCGATGTGCTCTTGCTGGCATGTACGCTGACATCCCTTTTGTGTGTGATGCTGCATATATCCAAATTCCATATGATTAAGACTGGAAAAACAAAGGAGACATGGTATTGACGTCTTCAGTTTCATTTCTTTTGAGTTTGTAGGGAATGCTTCTCTTGTAGAAAGAAACTAATAGTTGGATGTTGAAGAATATTTCTTGTTTTACTGTTGAATGAAGATGAATCCTTTCGTTTCAAACCAATGAGCTCCGCATATCACAGGATTAACATGCAATTTCCACCCATAATTTTAGGCTGGATTAACATGCAACCTGTATCTCGGCTTTAATAACAAAATAAGTTCCTGTTGTGAACAGGACGATCTCAGGTGGAAACAAAAACAATTTTATTAGGCATTTTAATGCAATCATGCAGAATGTACAGCCAGTAGATGCTACTCTTAAGGCCATCATAGAAGTATGGTCCTCAAATACCCTGAATCAGTAAAATTTGCAAGTCTATGCTTGGTTATTACAAGGGCACTGCAATTACTTCCACTTTTTGAATCCCATGAACTTGCCTCCTGACTTGTGCTTTCCATGCTTCCCAAACTTCCCATGCTTGCCAAACTTCCCTTGCTTGAACTTTCCTTTTCCATGCCCATAGTACCCACCATGTCCCACATGATGTGCACCATGTGACATCTGATGTCCACCATGTGGCATCGGATATCCACCATGTGGCATCTGGTGCGCCCCATACGCAGCAGCAGCAGCAGCAGCACCACCGGCTAGCATTGCCCCCATGCCAGATCCATGCCCTGCATTTGAGTCTTAGGGATCAGTAATTGTCCACAGATTTTAGGTAAAATAACTTCATATACTTGATTCACTGGTGCCATGAGGCCAGAAGAGTATTTTCCAGGAGTTTGAATTCACTCCCAAGTTAGACTAGATCCACCCGTATAGCTGAAAGCCTGAAACTAAGATTCAACAGAAAAATACCAACAACTGCAGATGGACTAGTACATTCCATCTTTCTTGCAAAACTGAGGGGATTACTGTGATGCATCATACTGTCCCTTAATTTAAACTAAATTCTTTATTTTTATCTTTTGCCACATGATAAGATTGTATTAAAAAGGGACAAGTACAGAGAACACAAGGATGAAAATAGGTCCTAACGTATCTCAGAGACAGGTTAAAACAGAAAAACTACACTCTTTTAACTTTCACATGAACATAGGCTTTCACACTCCCCATTACCAATTCTAGCTTTGTAACACCTGATTTGACAATCCTATCAGCCACCTCATTTGCTTGTCTAGGAACATAGTAAACCCAAATCATGCTACTGACCCTCAAGGGCCAAGTCTTTCCCTTTCCATCATTTATTATTTGTGATAGCATCACCCTCCACCTCTATAGCCCCAAAACTTCCCCATGAGCAATATAAGTCCAGTCAAAAGAGCTATCATCTCAACTCTCATTGAATCCTCCTCAACAACTAGGCCACTATATTCTAGGATGGCTCTACCCAGATGGTCCCAAAGGACCTGGATTCACAAGTGGGCAACTGTCAAAATTGAAAATAAATTTGCTGAAGTCCTCCTTGCAACTTGCATCAACCATCATTTATAGGTAATGGCAAGTGGAAATTTCACATGTCGTCTAAACTAGATAACCGAGACTCTAATAATTAAAATGTCAAGCTTGTTCACTTGTCTTGCAGAGACACGATATCTAGGAAAGAAGCACAAAGTTTATGGGAGATAGATAACTTCTTGATAATTTGTAACAGGATCACATTCTTCTCAAAAAAATAAATGAATGCAGTAATCATACCTCCATGTGGTGCAGATGCACCTGGATAACCAGCTGGAGGGTATGCACCTGGAGGCGGTGGGTATCCTGCAGGCGGGTATCCTTGTGGTGGATATCCTTGACCCTGTGGTGGATATCCTTGAGAGTAGCCTTGTGGTGGATACCCTTGAGGAGGGTATGCCCCAGGTGGTGGTTGGTGATGTCCAGCAATTCCATGTGCTAGGTGTGAGAAAAGCCCTTTATCAGATGATTCATCATGATGCTTATCCTTTCCACCCCCCATTGTTCTTCACTATATAGGTAAATCTACAACCATCACAGAACACATTATCACAGTGACAGGAAAAATCATATAAGCATGAAATTAGGCCTAACAATGGAAGATGGAAGTTAACACACCAAAAGAAACACTAAAAAGGTTACTTATAATATGGAATCATCAAGCCATTATTTTTCTTTTTAAATGGTTCAGACAATGCCTTAGATAACAAATGCTTCCACACCGAAAGGCATTTATAGTGTCAAGTGTTTGTTTTCTACAATTTTCCAGATCAAAAGAGAAGTAAATAATCAAAGTGTAGAATGTTCCTCCAATAATCTCGGCATGATGGTAAAGAATTTCAGATATTTTTCTAAGTTGATACCAACAAAGAAATATCTAGGCACATCAGAATATAGAGTTTAAAGCCAGAAAGATAAGTATTTAAACATATTTCCCAATTTGTTAGTCCGGCATATAAGATTCAGACAGTTGCATGATTTCGGAGCAACCTAAAGGACCCTAACCCGGTTTAGGTCTTGCCAAAGTAGGGTCGTGTGACTGATGAGCTAACAACAGACCTAACCTTTCACATTTTTATACAAAATGGTTGCAAACCTTGTCCACAGCCTCATAGCCTGAGGCCTTATCATGTTGAAGCAACATCTATAAATTAATTCCAATGCCACAAAGGGACCAAATCTGAAAGTTTAATGGTGTTTGCCAGAAAATAAGGGATAAGATAAACCAAGTTTATGTCTCACACAATTGGAATTTCGCGAAGGCATAATATATAAGATAATCATCAACGCCGGTGTTATTTAAACAATCAGTAAAAAAGATCATTATAAACCCTATGATTTAGAATTCCAAGAGAAACATCACACATACATATTGCAGAATCAAATCAGAAAACCCGAACTGAAACCCTAACAATGAATAAACCTACAATAAGAAATTCAATAGAACACAGAACGAACAGGACATGATATCTAAAACACTTCGAGTATTACAGAATCCAGAACAAGCACAAAGAGAGACAGAGAAGAAATCGATCAATCCATGAATATGAAAAATTGAAATCGTTATACCTTCTAAACAGAACTTTAAAACCCTTAAATCCGTACGTCACCAAGGATCTGAAACGGAAAATGATGATACCTCAGATATATTCAATGCAAATTAGATTAAGAAACAAATTCGAAAAGAACGAATAAGGGGAACAGCAACAAAAGATGATCCAAGCTAAAAAGGCGCAGCACTCACCGATTTTTGCTACGTTCGAATCTACCGAAGTAAAGGGGAGTTCCCAAATCCATGTATTTACTTGTTTTTCGATTCGTGGACACGGTTGCCGCGTATCAAACGCGTGTCCTTTCGACGCGTCAACGTCTAACCACTCCCACGCATGCTTATTGGCTTGAGACGGATTCGTTCTCGGGGCGAGCTACTGCCAAGTCCCTCCTTTATTTCTCCTTCCACTCCGCGAAGGAATTCGACAAAGTTTCCCACAAGATGCGCTCCAGTGACTTTCCCTGTAAACTTCCATACGAGGAACAATCCCGGTCAGATCTTCCATGAGTCTTGTTAGGGATTGATACACTGGAGATTGATACAAGAGTCTGATTAAGAGGAATTGCTAACCTGTTAATGGATAAGTCTTAAAGTCAACCATAGCGCCTTAAAAGTCTTCAACCAAATTATTAGTTGAGAATGTATCTCTCATCCGTTTTGTTATCCGTTGTATTTTAAACTTTTGAAATGCCTTGTGTTGTCCAAGTGTTTCACTTTCACATGATATCAAAGCTCTTTGATTGACGTCTCTACAACATGGAATCTTCATCAACACTTGAAACTTCATCACAAATGGAACCTAATTCATCCTCGATCCACTACTCCTACACTCGGTAATATCCAGTATTGTATTTCTCTAAAATTAGATCGTATTGTGGTGTTCTCAATTTCTTCTTATTTTTAGACTTCAAGGCCTCATGTGGATTATCAATGGTGAAGAACCTTGTAATTATGATGGTGACAATCCATTTTAAGTTAATCCTGATAATATTGTTTGGTATAAAATGGACCAACTTATCTTGAGTAGGTTATGTTAGACATTTCTACAAGGAGGAACAACAGATCCAAAAAAAAAAACAAAAATTCAAAACACTCAAACTCCAAGAATCACGGCCAGCTGGATTAGATCTTGTTTATTTTTGTATTTCAATTGGTTGTTGCTTTATCCCTTGATTCTTTTAAACTGTAAACATATATAAATACACGAATAGTCATAGCTAAGGAAACAATCAACCAAGCCATCGTGCACATGTGGGAATTGGGCGAACACGGGGATCTAGGTGGATCTCCTATCTCTCTTTGGCACTACTCTCATGGTTGCATTTGGTTTAAGGGATTAGGGGATTGAGGAGTTGCCACTGCCTGATTGGGTGCAGGTAGATACTTGAATGCCTAGATGTTTGTCTAAGGCGGCGGTTTGCTTTTACGAGATTTGATTAAGAACTTGATTGCGATCCGGGAAAGTCCATATATATCTCGGTCTATCCCATTAAAGACAAGTCCCATGGGTCATCCCAGATTGAATTTTAATTGAGTCCATTACGTCTCACCCCCCGGTTCTATTCTAGAATGTACCTGTTAGGGCATTATTTTGGGCCTTAAGTATGGTTTGGCCTAACTTTCTCTCCTTTGATGTAACGTGAAGTTTGTCTAAATGGGTGGGCCTCGTTGGAAGGCCCACCATGTCCCAAATAGGACCCATTGAAGAGTCTGAGTCCCATTTGGGTTGTCTAAGCAGCAACTTGGTTGGCATGGTTTAATTTGGTTTGGGGGAGTAATTTTATAAAAGGATTTGGCCAGAAATTTGATTTTTAATGCTCCTGGATGTTGCACCACACACTCAGGCGATGCAACATGATCTATTTATGCACCATATAGCATTTACGATGCAGCTATGTATCTTAAGTTTGCACCGTCTTTGTAATACGGTGTACCTCATCTTTCCAGCCCCTCGTTCATTTTAGCCTAAATCTTTTAGATGTTTAGATTTTGGGGGTTCTGTGGGCCTGGGGACAACCCACAGGGGTTTTTAATTCCTATCACTTGGTACAACTTGATTGGTTGTGGATGGGCTAAGTTAATGGGCCCCATTTGAAGGCCCAATAATGTCCAAAATAAGGGCCAATAAGGGGCCAAGTTCCAAAGTGGGCCTTTGAACCTGGCTTTTTAGTTTTGATTTCGGATTCCATTTTAATGACTAAGGAATATGAAAAATTCAATTCCGAGAATTTTCTGGGGGTTGCATCGTACAGAGAGGGCGGTGCAACCTTCTATTTTTCAGCACCATTCGATTCGAACGGTGCCGTCCATTTCTCTCCTGCACTGCCTTGAGTATGCGGTGCAGCATATTCAGAATTTTCTAGAAAATATTTTTTGAGGGAGCTAGGTGCTCCACATATCTCAAGTGGGTCTAGGATTTCTATGGACCATCCAGTGAGCCCACAGTGGCTTCCAAGCATGTTTATTTGATTAATTAACATAATCCATTAAGGTTGGAAATCAACAATGAGTGAAGAAATGGAAGCCCTTTCTATTAATGACACTTGGGAACTTTTCCCAAGGACATCATCCATGAATGTTATGGGGTGTAAATGGGTATTTAAGACAAAGTTACGGGTTGATGGTGGGCTAGAACGTCTTAAAGTCTGATTTGTGGCTAAAGGCTTCAATCAACAAGAAGGGATAGACTTTTCTGAAACTTTTAGTCTTGTCATTAAACCAGGAAGTATCCTCACTGTTTTTACGGTTGCTACGGTTAAGGGATGGTCTATTCGACAACTGGATGTTAAGAATGCATTACTTCATGTGTTTCTTCAAGAACCGGTTTTTATGGAACAACCACCTAGTTTTGTGGATCCCTCCAAGTCCAATTTTGTATGTCGTCTGAAATGAACTCTGTATGGTCTAAAACAATCTCCACGGGCATGGTTCTCCCGATTTGGCACATTCTTACTTGAGAATGGTTTCTTTTGTAGCATGATAGATCCTTCTCTTTCATTTATCGCCATGATGGATCAACCATGGTCTTATTATTATATGTCGATGATATCGCTCTCACAAGAAATAATTAATCTTTGCTTGATGATTTTGTACATAACCTCGGGCATAACTTCTCAATGAAGGATTTGGGTTCTCTACATTATTTTCTAGGCATAGAAGTCCATCATACTCCTACGGGATTGTTCTTATCCTAGTCTAAATATGTACATGATCTCCTTCGAAGAGCACATATGGACTCATGCAAAGGTATCTCTACCCCAATGGATGTTAAACATTCAAATTTGAATGAAGAATCTGATTCCTATCTTTGATCCTACAGAATATCAAAGTCTAGTCGGTGCTTTGCAATATCTTACAATGACAAGGCCATAACTATCATACTCTATTAATCAAGTTTGTCAACATATGCAGAATTCAACAATGGGCCGTTATAAGCTCGTGAAATGCATTTTGCGTTATGTTCGTGGAACAATAGATCTTGGTCTTCGTATCTGTTTACACCCTATACAGACCAACGAATAAGACAAAGCCACGTGGTACCGACATGGCCTACTTAGGCCACGGCATGAGCACATGTGGAATTTGTACAGCTAGACAGACCACGTCAACATACGCATAAAACAAGAGCACAGTTAAGGCCACGCAAGCCAACGCGACAAGCCACATTCATAACTACCAGAAGATCGTGCCATCGGTAGTTTGGGAGTAACCAATTTAAGATCGTGGCCGAACGGTTATCTTTCAGAAGCAGAAGACTGTAGATGGCCAGCCTCCATGAAGATCGTGCAAGAATGGGAGGTTGAGCAACTGTCAAGGATCGGCTATAAAAGGCACAACTTCGAAGAGTTCGAGGACACAATCCATCCAACCGCAACCAGTTATAATATTATTTTGATCATCCATGATCTTTATCCCCTCTCCTACACTGTAGTCAGAAGGATAAACTAGGACTCCTCTCACTGCTTCCAGTCGCAATGACACCTTAGACCCCTCTTTACTCCGATCAACACCAAAATCCTGCCACCGGAGGGTAAGTTGAGGCCACCCCTGACTCGCAATTCTGTGTCCACAGAATCCCGAGCAGCCGATCCCGAGACTCGCTCTGATGAAGCCAAGTGACTTGTGTATTTTCGGTTAAACAACAATCCAAGGTGAACCCCCTGAATTGGCTTTGCTAGCAGCCGCCCCCTTCCTCCTGCCCTTATACTTGATTATAGCTATAAGACCAGGACAGGCCGGTCCTGCAAGCCCTGTCAGTTTTCTTTTTACTTTTTGTTTCCTTTTTGGGGATTATCTGTTGTCGCTTTTGGCCGTCGGCCGATTTTATAATAAAAGAAGTTGTGTGCCATTAGTTGCTTTCGCTTTCAAACATTTACAATAACTCAAACGAAGACCGAACCCCTAGTCTTCATATTATTGCCTGACCGATTTTATTACAGGTGACTTGCAGTACGACTGAACCAACCCCGGTTTAGATTCGGAATAGGTGCCCGGGGTCAGGACCTGACCCGAAATCATTGTATCAAACGATACTGGCACGCCCGCGTAGAGACACATCATCAACATCGACACGTGTCCACACCGGCCCAATTTCGGAGCAACATCCCTTTTTAGCACGCCCAGTGGGACCCTTAGTCTTTGAAAGAGCACTAATGGCGACAAGAAGAAGTACTCGGCATGCTGAAAACGTAATGCAAGAGGAACCTGCCGAATCTCATGTAAATCCTCTTTATGCTTCAGAAGTTCCGGAAGAAGTACTTTCAAGTTCTCAACCGGATCTTAATGAACGACTATCCAGGCCATACAAGGTCTTAGCCAGCAAATGGCAGGTGTCAGCACCCCATTTTTGCACTATAAAATTGCCCAAGAAGTATATCTTAAACTAGCATATATGTGGGCACGTAAATCGAGGTTTTTATAGTGGACCCGTCTTTTTGAAATAACAAGCCCATAACAAAGAGAATTCTTAACCGATTCCAATGCACTGAACCGTGCTCAAATCGGATGTCAAACGGCTAAGTTATGAATAAAATAAATAAAGGGTAGTTTGGGGATTTTTACAAAACCGAAATTGGATGCCACATGGCAGCCACGTGTACGCCATGGTGGCTGCCATGTAACCAATGACAAATTAAAATTTTGTGGGGTTGTTTTAGTAAATAAGTAAGGTTTCTTATGCAAACAAATAACAAAGTTAATAAAAGATTAAGATTAAAAAAATAATAACAATAAAAAATAAACAAAGAGAAATGAGTTGGACGAATTGGTTCAACTCATATTCTTTTGAGATATTGATACTAAGCCTAAAAAATATAAGCCTAATAAAAATGGGGGACAATATAGACTTTGACCAAACCTAAATGAATGAAGGGTTTAAGAGAGGAATAGGAGTTAGGAGTTTAAGTGTTTAAGAGGAGAAGTTAAGAAAATGAGAGGTTTAAGAGAGGAAGAGGAGGAGTTAGGAGTTTAGGTGTTTAAGAGAGGAGTTAGGAGTTTAGGTGTTTAAGAAAGGAGTTAGGAGCTTAGGTGTTTAAGAGGAGAAGTTAAGAAGTTGAATGGGTGAGAATCCTCTATAAAAGGGCTTGAAGTTGAGAGCAAAAGAGGAGGAGAAAAAGTAAGAGAGTTCTTTGAAAAAAAAAAGAGAGCAAGTCAGAGAGTTCTTTGAAAGAAAAAGCAGCAAGTAGGAAGAAGTTGAGAAAAGAAGAGGGACATCTACTAGCAAGGAGGGAGAAAGGAAAACTAGGGACATCTACTAGCAAGGAGGGAGAAAGGAAAACTGCTGTTCACGATACACCAAGGCTCCAAGACTTGATTTGAAGTGTCAATCCATAACAGGTGAGTCATTTGATTAATACATTGTATGAGACCTCTCTTTCATTTTTGAGATAAGATTACATGATTGATGAGAGACATGTATATACGTTTGATAGCTTTGGGTAATTTTATCATGTAAAAAAAAAAAAAAAAGACAAAGATGTAAAGTTCTGAATTTTTTTTTCCTGCATTAGGTTTGCACCTATTTTCCAGATAAACCAATTTTTTTTCACCTAGTTCTAGTTTGATTCAAGTCTGGAGTCCTTCAAGAGATTTGTGGTATTTTTATTTTAGTTTAATCTAAAAATATGCTCGAGACCTTACACTATGAGTAGGTATTTTATTTTTAATTTTCTTTGGTTCAGATTTTCAATTGGAAATGTATAACAGTAAATTTTAGAGCTTCATATCTCTTAAATGAACATGAATTTTTGAAAACTGCTATAGGTTATTTTAGTGTTTAAAATCATGATTCTAAGGAATCAAATTTTGCACAATTTGGTTAAGAATTGAGGGAGATATGAATCTTTGAATGTAGATAGCGCAGTAATTCAGGTTGTTTCATTTTGTTTGTTTCCTTTGTAAATTAGTAATCAGGCCATGGTTAAAAGTAGTTCAGGTGGTCTCATTTTCTTACTTTGTAAATTAGTAATTAGTTAATCTTGCATGATAAAAACAATAGAAAACAAAACAAAACAAAAAATAATAAATAATAAGAAAGGGAAAAAGCAAATGAAACAAGCATTGAAGCGATGATTCTTTCTTGTGGTTGAAAATTGTTTTAACATGGTTTTGTTTTGTTCATATGGTTTTACTTTCAATGTAATTTTGTGGAGGCCTTGTACATATAGATTAATATTTGTTGTACACTTAAAATGATAAAAAATTAGAAAAGAAAAAAAAATAAAAATAATAAATAAGAGAGCCCATTAAATATCCAACTAATTTAAGGGAACCCATTTCGGTGGGACAACCCAGGGTGTTCAAGGACTTCCCTGGGTTGTAATCGAGTCACTTATCCGGAATCACTGGTGCAGACCAAAAATCAACAAGGTGTCTACCTGCACCATTTCAGGTAGTGGCGACTCTATAACAGATTGTAACATGCTCTTTCAATGCGCCCGAGGTGCGCACAGCAGGCTTTGGTCAGGGTATTAACAAAATTTCTTCTGATAATGGTATAATCCTAGCGGTTTTACAGGAAGGTTTCTCCACAATAGCAATACCGGCCATGATGGCCGAACGAGCCGAAACATCGGCTACTGGTTCGAATGCTCATGAAAGGATAAATATCCCAAAGCAACCACCACCCATGAACTTGGGCGGCAATGGCCGAAATGAACCGGCCAACATTGTTGCTGTTAGGGGAGAAATACCTCCTGGTATCCCAATTCCTCCAAATGTGCCTCCGGTCGAGGTACGCCCAGGGGGCAAAGGGAAGCACAGGAAAACCATAGAGAAGATATCGGGGTAAGAAATATGGCCGTAAACCGTAATTACATTCAAAATTTAATTCAAGAGATGATCGGAGATCAATATCACCGATGAATGATTAGGCCAGTATATCGGAAACCTTACCCAGGCTGGATTGACCAACAATTTGAATTTCCTAGGGGATACAAGATTCCTAAATTCACTTTGTTTTCAGGAGAAGGTCAACAGTCTACCATTGAACACATTGGCCGATTTACGGTTCAATGTGGAGAAGCATCCGGTAATGACTTCCTCAGACTCAGACTATTTGGAAATTCATTGACCGGACAAGCCTTACGTGGTACATTACATTACCGGCTAATTCCGTTACAAATTGGGCAATGATGGAGGAGAAATTCCAGTCCCAATTTTATCGAACGAAACCCAAAGTAACCATGGTTGATCTTGCTTGGTTAAGACAACAACCAGGGGAATAGGCCGATAAGTACATCGCTCGATTTAAATATATGAAAAACAAATGCTGAATTCTTTTACCATAATCGGAATTTGCAAATTTAGTCTTAAACGGACTACACTTTGAACTTCAAAAGAAGTTCGAAGGTGAACAATTCGAAGACTTATTCGAGTTGTTGGCCAGAGCAGCCAAATATGAATGGCTGTTACAGGAAGACAACGAAAAGAAAGCCTCATCTTACGTGTCTTATTACAGGGACCCGAACTTTGAGTACATAGTTGTGGAAGTCGTGGGAAAGCAATCAATTACCTGTCCGATTCTGATCCGAAAACCAAGGATACAGAAACAAAATAGACAAATACTTTTAGCCGAAATTATTCCTTTGACATAAATAAGACGGCCGAAATATTTAAGTACCTTCTAAAACAGGGATTCTTCAAACTAACCAAAGACCACCCTTTTATCCCGGCCAATATAGCGGCCAAGGGTAAAGCTTGTAAATGGCACGGAGTGAAGACTCACGAACTAATGAATGTACTGTACTTCACAATGTGATACAGGAAAATATTAATAAAGGACTCCTGAAGTTTGCGGAGGCGGACAAAGGGAAGATGCAGGTTGACACACAACCATTCCCTAAAGAGGTATCGGCGAATATGGTCACCATTGGCTTGTCGAAATGCACTCCGGCCGTTAAAGTCGACTTGGATGGATCCTTGTCGAAAAAGTGGGGAAAAAGAACACAACCGGTTCAAAACCAGGTGAACTTGCGACCAAGAAACTATTGGAGGTATCCACCCACACAAGGTCGATCATGGCGTCAAGAAAGGAGAGGTGAAATACGGGGTGAATGGTGGCATAAGTCCAGGCGCGAACCCAGGATGGAAGAAAACAGAAAGCAAGATCCTAACGAGACAATAACGAAGAGATTGAATTCAGCTTCTTCTGAATTATCTTCCAATCAAGTTGCAACCAGAAAGTGACCAGAAACGGTTGCTAAATCTTCAGAGGATTCTTCCTTTAATAAGGATGCATCATGCAAGATTCCAGAGAAAATAGAAGTATCACCAGATCACCTTTGTCAGGAATGCAAGCAAAAAGTGATAACAGGATACCAATGTACTCAGTATAACAAAGAGAAGTCCCTAAAGTATGAAGATACACATCATACTCAGGGGGGCAAGAAGCCACTTTACTTAACTTCTGGAAGACAAGTAGGCTCGCCGACAAGGATGGCAGCCACATATAGCTCAGCTTGGGAAAGCGGCTATATGACTCATGAACAATATATGATGGTAAACAGGGTCAAGCCCAGGATGGTAAAACCCCCTATTATTCGAAATGGTCACTAGAAAAGATTGACTCATCCTAAGTTTCCTTTCTATGCGCAGGGAAATGTCACGGAATTGACCAGAACGCAAAAGCGACGCTGGCAGCAACAACAAGCTAAAAGATGATACCAGGAACAGAGCATTAGATCTTCCGAGCCGTATTGGTCATCTAGGTTTATCGCCAAAATGCGCACCCCAAAACCACTAAAGCTCACGAAGAGCCCGTTACCCGATTCATTAGCAGTTCCAGTTACTACACCCGAGTATACTTCCAATGCAGTAACTTCAACAACTAAAAGATTGGTTTCTGACGATGATCTGACAGACAATTTCGCCGGAGGGGAAGGAGAACAGTTGCTAGTTGAACAGTTGTTAACTGAATATAACAGGATGTCGACTCCTTCCACGGTAGAAGTAACCGAGGAAATGACGCTCAAAGCACCGAAGGATGAGTTTAGCGATTCACTGGGTCAGCCCCCTTTGAGTGCTGATGTGTCAATAGCCGAAATTTGTTTTGGCCGGATGCCCCCAATACCACTCGATTGTCATATGTTCCTCACTTTACCTATGACTTTTGGGGCGAGCATCGATTTACCACGGTTGGAAGAGATCAGTGAGGAAGAGGACCCAGTAGCTTTGTATGTGATCGATCCGGAACACCTTGAGGAAGAGAAAAAAGACCAGAAACCGGCCGATGGTGACCAAATCGGCCCGGTTGAAGAGGTATGTTTTGCTAAACCATCCTTAGCCATGACACAACATCTGAAACCTTTATTTATAAAGGCGTACATGAACAGGGTCCCTATCAATAGAATTCTAATTGATAATGGGGCAGAAATTTCATTTCGATCTCCATAATGAAGAAGCTAGGTAAATCTTATTCGGATTTGATTCCTTCCAAAATTACTATTACTAACTTTGCAAGTGGTGTTACAGGAACTAGAGGAATCCTCCCAATCGAACTAACGGTTGGGGCGCGGCAATCTCTCATGGCATTCTTCGTGATTGAATCATCGGCCAGATATAATGCATTGCTGGGAAGAGATTGGATCCATTTGAATGGATGTGTACCATCTTCTTTGCACCAATCGTTGTTGTTTTGGAAAGATGGCAAAATCGAAGAGGTAAAAGCCGACAAGCGGCCGTTTGCCGTAGATTCTAATGCCACACATGCATTCCTTTATGAAGAAGGGGTGAAACCAATTTCATTCAGTGGGTATGACAAAAACGGACAGCTGGTCGCTTTAATTTCGGTTATGCTACAAATGGCGCAACAACGACTTATAGTGTAGCCAGAGTCGCCGAACTCAAAGAACTACCAAATGATGGTTGAACCATCAGAAGTTACAAAAGCCGTCTTGAGAAAGATGACGGCTTATATGCAGGGAGAAAAAGTGAGGAAATTGCAACACGATCAGGAATGGCTGGGAAACGGCGAGATAATGGTAAACTCGGCCGAATTCATCAATGAACAAGACGATGAAAGAATACAAGATCGAGATGAGATCACTTTCGCCGATCTACAAGCAGCGTCGGCCAAGCTAGAAGACTTGAAGGTAAATACCCAAGATCCCTTAGAAGAAGTTAACTTAGGGACAGAAGTGGAACAAAAGCCTGTTTTCATAAGTGTGCACGCCTGTTTTTGGGGCCGCACTGGGTAAAAATGGGAAATTGGAGTCACCACTACCTGATGGGGTGCAGGTGGACACCTGGGTGCTTAAGTTTGTCTATTTGGTCTGTGGCTTAAGATTCTAAGCAAGTTCTCGGTTACGGTCCGGGGAAGTCCGTAGACACCCCGGTCCGCTTCGTCGCGTTACGAGTCCCATAGGTTTCCCTGGTTTGAGTTAACTTTAGTCTTTCACTCACCCGATTCCTAATCCAGCATGCACATTTGGTTAAGTTTGGGGGGACCGCCGAAGTGGTGTGGGTCCCTTTTACTTGATTTTATCTTTTTAGTTAATGATGAGATGAGTCTGATTGGGTGGGCCCCGTTGGAGGGCCCACAGATCCCTTGGTGGGCCAAGTGTGGCCCTTTGGACTTTGGTTAGTTCAATTGATTTTACTTTGGGGTTCAAATTGAATTTAAGTGATTTTTACACAAAGGTGGGCCGATTTGGTTTGTGGGCCCATTGGGTGGGCCGCACATGGTAGCCAAGTGATTTGTTGGATTTATCTTGCTTAAGTTTCCAAAATGGGCCAGGCCTTGGGCTTGGGGGCCTTTACCTGGGCTTTGGTGGGCCTCCAGTGGGTTTGGCTCACTCAATTCTTTTTAATTATCTTATTTAAGCATAATTGGATGGTTTGGGCAGGGTGGGCCCCGTTGGAAGGCCCACTGGAAATCAAATTAGACGGGGTGGTCTGAGTCCCATGTTGGGTTTCTGGGTGACCCGGAAACCCTATTGGTTCATTGGGTTTTATTTGAAAATATCAACCACAACTAGCAAAATCACAGAATATACAGAAATCACAAAAATACACAAAAAATACAGGGGATATTGGCTCACTGTTCTGGGTCCAAGGAATGAGTTGGACGCACGGCGAACAACGAGGTTGGGGGTGCGGGGGGCGAAGCCCCCGCGGTACGGTGTAAGGGTAGTTTCGGGTTTTCAAAAATACAAGCAACTCAGCAATAAAAGGGGGTGCGATAACCTCTGGGCGCTGGGTGTGAGGTCAGCACGAGCTTAGCGCAACCAAAAACAGCAAAAGTAACGCCTGCGTGCGCGCTCGGTGCGAGCTCGGCGGACGCAAAAACGCTCCGCGCGAGCTCGGCGCATGCATCCGACAAAACCCGATGCACTACTTTTTTCTAAAACTTAGAGACTGGCTTGATTTCTAGTCTCTGTAACACCTTCCCGGTGCTCCTCGGACTCCCAGAAGACCTCTGAACACAACTTGAAATTAAACTAACCCAACTTTTAACTTCACATTACAACTCGAAATCACTTCGCAGACACCCAAACCTCAAAACCAAACAAGATACGACCAACGAAGAAGGGAAAATGGGGGCTTTACATCGGAGTACATGAGAACAAACAAAAAGGGGGAACAAGCTCCCACCCTCGAATCAAACAAGCAATAACAGCAAGATGAAGCGCAACCCTTTCGGCTATCCTTAAGACATTTCCATTTTTATGTGTATGGAATAACAAGTTGGAGGAAACCTTACCGGGGGGTTTAGGAACCCTAGAGGCGTGCGATTCACGCTCCTAGATGCAAGGCAGAGGCTGGAGCACCTTCCTTCATGTACCGACCGCGAGTCCTCCTTCGGATTCCATGAGAAAAAGAAGAGGAAATGAAAGGCCGAGGGTGGAAGGGGCTTACTGCGATGTTAGGTGGTTCGAGGGAGCAAGGAGAGGCGAGGGAGGGCTTCAAACCAAGCAAGATGTGGGGAAGACGAGCTCTTTGTGGGAAGAGCCAACACCAGCGAGAGCCGAACCAGAAAGCCCCAACCAGAAAAAAAACAACCTTTCGTGAGAAAAAAGCCAACCAAAAAATGCCGAACCTCGAGCAAGAATGAGGCTGCTGTATTTATAGGAGGGAAAATGGGTATCCGCCGGGTTTGGCGCCGAGCTCACGCCAAGCAGCTGTCGCTTGACGCGAGTGACAAAATGATTAAAACATTTAATTCGGCCGCGGATTTGTCTGAAAAATTTGAAATTTAAGATTTAGTCCCTGGGATATTTTGAGAAAATATTATTTTATTTAGATATTTTCAGACATTTTCAGATTGGTCCCTGGGATCTTTGAATGTTTTGATATTTACGGATTTGATCCCTAAGATATTTTCTTGTGCCACTTGCCATGTGCGCAGCTCTCTGCCACGTGCGCAGTTTGCTAGTTTTGCTGCTCGGAAACTTTGACAACTCATATTTTCCCCATCCGAACTCTAATTTGGGCAAACTCAATTGCGTTAGAATCATATCGGAGCCCTCTATCCAATGGCATGGGGGGAAGCACCTGGATTGGGGTTTATCAGAAAGTCAACTTTCGGCTCCCCTTCAAATTTGACCGGCCTGCGGAACCTTTATCCGGACTCTAATTCCAGCAAACTCAGTTGCGTTGGAACCATGTCAGGATTCTCTATCCAATGAGATAGAGCAACGTGGTCAATTATCACTTGATCAAAAAGTCAACTTTTTGTCCCCTCGAGGTTTGACTTTTCCGCCAGGGTTTTCATTTTCAACACTTCCAGGGGTGCAAAAATAAGGTGCTTACAATAAGTTACTGCCACCCCCAGTCAAGCAAGAAATGAAACAGTTGTTGGCCGAATATTCTGACTGTTTTTCCTGGACTTACCAAGAGATGCCAGGGTTGGATCGAAAAATGGTAGAACACAGACTCCCTATCAAGCCAGAATTTAAACCATTTAGACAACCTTCTAGGAGGATGGGTGATGATGTGATCTGTAAAGTAAAGGTAGAAATAGAACGGCTTTTATCAGCCGGGTTCATTAGGCCAATACGGTACGCCTATTGGCTTTCAAACATTGTGCATGTAATCAAGATGAATGGTCAAATTAGGATATGTATTGATTTCCGCAATCTAAATTCTGCAACACCCAAGGACGAATACCCCATGCCGATCACTGATCTTTTAGTAGATAACGCATCACGGCATAATTTTTTGTCATTTATGGACTGCCACTCCGGTTATAATCAAATTTTTATTGCTGAAGATGATGTAGCTAAAACGGCATTTCGTTGTCCTGGAGCATTAAGAACTTACTGTTGGGTAGTCATGCCCTTCGGGTTAAAAAATGCTTGTGCAACGTATCAAAGGGCAATGAATCTTATCTTCCATGATATGATCGGTCAAATACTTGAGGTATATATTGACGATGTGGTAATAAAGTCTCAGACCGAAATAGACCACTTGCAACATTTAAAGCGGGTTTTTGAGCGACTTCGAAAGTATAGTTTGAAAATGAACCCATTAAAATGTGCTTTTGGTGTATCGACCGGAAATTTCCTAGGTTTTCTCGTACACCAAAGAGGAATAGAGGTTGACAAAAATAAGGCAAAGTCGGTCATAGAAGCCAAGCCACCGGTCAATAAGAAACAACTACAAAGATTGCTTAGCCAAGTAAATTTCTTGAGGAGATTCATTTCAAACTTGGCCGGAAAGATCAGGGTTCTGTCTCCATTGCTAAAGATCAAGGATACTGAAGAATTTATTTGGAATGAGGAACACCAAGCCGCTTTTGAAAGCATTAAACAATATTTGGCAACACCACCGGTCTTAGTACCACCTTCAAAAGAACGGCCATTAAAGCTTTACATAGCAGCTGCGAACGATTCAATTGGAGTCTTGCTAGCGCAATAGAATGACTAGGGGTTTGAGCAGGCTATTTATTATCTTATCAGATTCCTTAGTCCGGTGGAAGAAAGATACACTAATCTGGAGAAGTTGTGTTTTACACTTTACTATGCGGCTATCAAATTGCGACATTATCTCCTTTCGGCCAGAGAGATTTTTGTCATAGCAGCCACTGATGTGATTAAGTGTATGCTCACTCAACCCACAGTGAGTGGCAGACTCAGGAAATGGACTCTAACTCTGATAGAGTTTGACTTCAAATACGTACCACAGAAAGCGGTAAAAGGGCAAGCATTGGCCGATTTCTTGGCCGATCATCCATCTAGTGTACAAGAGAAAGAACTTGACATCCCAGTATTTCATGCCAGTTTTTGCTATGCCGAATTCCAGCCATGGACACTAGAATTTGATGGTTCAAAAAAAGAATTTGCTTCTGGGATCGGAGTAGTAATAACTTCACCAACCGGCGAAAAGCACGAACATGCATTCCAACTCGAAGAATTGTCTACGAATAATCAAGCGGAATTTGAAGCTACGATTATAGGGTTGGAAATCTTATAGGAAATGGGTGTGTTAGCACCTGATTTTTGCACCCCAAAAAATGAAGAAAATGAAATTTTCAATTAAAAAGTCAAACCCTGAGGGGGCCAAAAAAATTGACTTTTGATTCAAGTGAATTTGGCCATCAAACTTCATCTCATTGAAAAGAGCATTTCGACATGGTTCCAACGCAACTGAGTTTGCTGGAATCAGGGTCCGGATGAGAAAGTTATGAGCCGGTCAAACTTTTGGGGGTGAAAAGTTGACTTTTTGCTCGACCCCGATTCAACTGCCCAATTTGATCCCAGTGGATAGTGGGTTCCGAGCCGATTCCAACAACACCAAATTTACTGAAATCGGACATCAGACAAAAAAGTTATGAGCAGTTGAAGTTTCAAAGAAAGCTGCTCATGTGGCAAAACAGCAGCAAAAAAGCAAAAATAAATAAAATAATCATTTAATAGAAATATCTTTATTTTTTAATAATATTTTAATAAAGGAATCTCGTTTTTATAATATAATAATCATAAAATCGGAATAAAATCTGTTCAAAAATCAAATTGGATAAAAATTTGGAAATCCGAACATTTAAAAAACGTGCGCGCCCGTATTTGAAGTACAGGCGAGGCATGCCCGTATTTCAAATACGAGCAAGCTTCTGGAAGAAGACACGCGTCGCTGTACGGCGGAACATGCGTCTCGTACGGCCGATTTTGTGAGATTTGGAAATGTGCGTTTTTCGCCCGTATTTGAATTACGGACAAGGCACGCCCGTACTTGAAGTACGGGCAAGGCATGCCCGTACTTCAAATACGGGCACGAAAATTTTGCCTATAAATAGAGAGGGCACCCCCCTCATTTGAAAAAGCCACTCCCTTTGGCCTCCACCCCCTCTGTTCCTTGCTGTTACCACGTCCAACCTCTGTCCAAGTGCTACCACCCCAACACCCAAACCCATTTAATACCCAAAATGCCCTTGTCATCCCAAAACCATGTCTAAAACCCCAAATGCCTCCTTTTAAAACCCAACCTCCTACCAAACCCCTCTCAAAAATCAACCTAGAAAACTTGGAGGACGCGGAAGCGCTGCTCAAATTGTTGGAGAACCATAACACCAACCAAACAACTAATTACATTGTAAGTATGTTCTTCCTTTAAATTAAATGAATTTTGATTTTATTTTTCTCTTCCTCACTACTTCTTTTCATTTTTATGTTATGTCTAACATATTTTGAGTGTTGTATGTAATGAGGAATTGCATACAAGAGTAGTCATTCTCATGCAAAAAGGGAGGTGATAACAAAGGGTTATCAAAAATGTCTCAAAAAGGGAAAACTTGACTCCATTTCATCACCATTATGTGAAGAAGATTGAAGTTCTTTTTGAATATCTAATGTCCCCTGTAAATTACCCCTTTCCCATTCCTAAAAGTTGATGGTGAACAACCAAGAAGGATCTTGCTTACTCAAAGAACAAAAAGAAGGAAAAAGATGATCATTTGGACCAAAAGAAGAAAACGCAGTACATTGAAGGAGCTAAAACCACCGCTGGTGTCGTAGAAAGTCGCCAAGAGGCCACGGACCTGATCCCAAGCTGAATCGGCACCAAATATGCAAAGTTGGTTGAGTCCGTAAACTCAGAACGGTTCAAGCATGCCCGTATTTGCTTCACGGGTGAGCTTGAACCGGATTTCATTTACGGGCAATGGCAGCCCGTATAACAAACACGGGCCCTTGTAAACATAACTTAAAAAATGTAATTTTTGGCCCGGTTGGACTTAACCCGACCTGAACCGGCCTGAACCGACCTTTTAGACATTTTGGGCTATTTTAGCCCATTTGTGGACTGTGGGCCTAGAAGGGTCCACCAAGATCACCTTGGGCCCACTTGAATGGCCCACCTTTTGACTGGCCTATACCAGGCCCGTTTTCAATAAACAGGCCTAGGCCCCTTGACCCTTGGCTAATGGGCCCCTTCCAAGCCCATTAAGCCCAAATAAATTGTAAATAAATAAAATTTAAATAACCAAATGGGTTACCCAATAACCCAACTGGGCCTCAGGCCCAACCATGGCGACCCACGGGTCTTCCAACGAGACCCGGGTCCGACCCGCTCCACTAAATAAAAAAAAAGATAAAATCAAAATAAAAGGGACCCACACCTTTAGAGGGCCCCGCCAGACCCAATAAACAGCATGCTGGTCTAAGAAGGGTGAGACTGACTCAAAAACCAGGGTGACCCGAGGGACCCGTCGAACCGACGGGGCGGGCCGGGGTGTCGTAGGGCTTCCCCGGACGTAACCGAGGACTTAGCTAGAATTCTGAAAAGCCGATGACCAGACTTAGACCCGGATAGGGCAAACATCTTGTCTGCCTGCATCTCTCAGGCAGTGGCGACTCCGAAAGTCCCGAGGCACGCACGAACATAACGTGCGCCCCATGTGCGATCTAGGCCAGATTTAGGTGCGCACAGGGTGCTCGAGCGGTCAATATTGTTGGGGATTCCTAGTTGGTTTTGAAGCAAATGGAGGGCATATATAACTGCAATAGTGAGTCTTTAGTACTCTTGCTGCGAAGGGCGAGATTTTTGGCCCAACAGTTCAATAGAATTGAATTTGAACATCGGCCAAGGAAAGAAAATTACCAAGCTAATGAATTGGCCCAGTTGGCGTCCGGACTCAGGCTACGCGATCCAGTCAGAATAGTGACCGTGCAATCTCTCCCCAATTCCGAAAGAAGACCATTTTTTGTGGATTCACTGGCATGTTGTAATCAGACAATACGACAAGACTGGAGAGGTGAAATCTGGGGATATCTTAAGGATCCTACTATGAAGACTAGCAGATCAACCAAAAGAAAAGCTGCCAATTATTTCATTCTGGGCGGCGAGTTATACAAAAAGAGTATCGATGACATTCCACTCAAATGTGTCAACCCTACAGAAGCCATGTTAGTAATGGCCGAAGTACATGAAGGGGTCTGTGGTGCACACCAAGCTGGAATCAAGATGCGATGGTTGTTACGACGACATGGTTATTACTGGCCTTCAATCTTGAAGGATTGCCAAACATTTGCCACAGGGTGTCAAGAATGTCAAAAACATGGGTCCATTCAAAGGGTACCGGCGTTCTAGTTGCAACCAATAGTTAAACCATGGCCCTTCAGAGGATGGGCAATGGATTTAATTGGGAAGGTGTATCCTCCCTCATCTGGGCTACATAATTTCATCATAGTAACTACCGATTACTTCACCAAATGGGTGGAAGCCAAACCTTTGAAAAAGGTGTAACAATTGGATGTGATTGAGTTTATCAGGGAGTAGATAATTCATAGGTAAGGCATCCCAGAGACCATTACGACCGATTCCGGCACCGTTTTTGTAGGATAGGAAGTGATTGAATTTGCCAAAACATATGGCATAAGAATGATTCAATCAACGCCTTATTATGCACAGGCGAATGGACAGGCTGAAGCAACCAATAAGGTATTGAAGAATATTCTGAGGAAGATGATTGAAGATAAGCCAAGAAGTTGGCATAAATTTCTATCTGAAGCCTTGTGGGCATATCGTACGTCTTACAAGACATCTATTGGGACTATCCCTTTTGCCTTAACCTTCGACCATGAGGCAGTTATTCTAGTGGAGATCACGGTCAAATCTTTAAGGGTGGCTATTCAAAATAATTTTACTCCCAAGGATTACACTGAAGCAATGTTAGTTGAGCTAGAGGACTTGGGAGAAATGAGGAGGCTAGCCCTAGACCGTCAGACGGCACTTAAACAAAGAATTGCCAGATCTTATAACCGCCGAGTGAAACACAAGTCATTTGCTCAAGGGGATCTAGTTTGGAAAACCCTTCTACCAATAGGAAAAAAGGACTCCTTATATAGAAAGTGGTCACCTACATGGGAAGGACCATTGCAAGTCAGCAAAGTATTGCCCGGGGGGGCATACCATATATAGTCGTTAGATGGCCAAGAAAAGAAGATTATCAATGGCCAGTTTTTGAAACGGTATTTTCCCACTCTATGGGAAAGCCACGAAATCGATAACCAACCAGAGGAAAATCAGGAATAAAATAATTACCTACTACTCGGTATCCGCAAGGCCAAATAAATGGCATTGTCGAATCGAAGCGCCGACAGTATATGGTGCAGATTAAACTAAAATATAAGATCGCTTCGAGATTCGCTCAAGCCCATTGATCTTCCTCTAAAACATTTGGTCTATAAATACCAAAGGTAGTGTTTGCCATTTTTCATCAAGAAAAGGAAGCTGAGTAGTATGACGAAAAAGAAATGGCGAGTGATCAGAGGTCGACTATGGACTAAGAAGATGATTGAAGAAGAAGAAGTCGACAAAGCTGATTACTTCATAGAAATGGGCGGAATTGGAAAATGCGGCTCTACTCTCGCTGACCCCATCACGGTAGTTCTTCTCCCACCAAGTTCTGTGACGAGACTAGAGCTTTCCTCTCCGACCGACATTTACGCTGGTCGGATTATTCGTCATTCCTCCCTCTTTTCTCATGTCCTTTTGATTAAACTGGCCCTCACTCACGCCAATAGGGATATTGGCGTGTGGAGCAATTTCAGGGACATACCAGCCCCGGATGGATTATCTGGCCCCAGCTGAAATATCTGGCCTTGGTTGTATGAAAGAGCCAGAAGAGCTCGGCTTTGGTTGTATGAAAGATCAATGTTGAAATAAATACATTTTGATTGTTCTTGTTTCAAGTTTTAGTCTTTCTATAGCGAGCAGTTGATATAAAATAAAACGAGTATGTTATGCATCTAAAAATATGCAAGAAACTACCGTTCAAATAAAGAAGCTGAGAAACCGGCTAAATAATAAGTTTAAAATGCCAAACACATGGCATTACCACCAAAAGTTAAATACCGAACAAACGATATATCGTTTAAGGAACTCACCCTTCAAACCAAGACTTAAATAGGGCATGATCATACTTCGCCCGCTCCAACACGAACTGCATCTTAGCTTGATGTATCTCCACCTCCCTTTCATCTCTCATGTGCTCCTCCAAACGATGACGGCTTGACTCGATCATCATCCACTGAGCTTTAATAGATTCTTTAAGACGTTGTTCCTTAGATTCTAGCCGAGATAGTTCGGCCAGAGCAGCCGCTGATGGACTGTTAGCAATAGAGGCTTGATCAAGAGAATTGACACGAAGAGTTCGCCTCAAAGCTTCGATCTGACGATGATGATTGAACACTTCACGAATTTCTCGGCGAAAGTCGGAGCACCTCATCTTGACAGAGCGAAGAACATCCATGGCTTCCCTTAGTTGTGGTACGGCACTATAAAATCTAAACATAGACATCAGTCGGCCTTCAACCGTAGGATCCCCATGAGAATTCGTCCCCACAGCTCGACCTATCAACAATCGGATTTCAGTCAGTTCATCATTAGAAAGATCTTCAGGTCGACGAAGAACAAAAGAGCGGAGTTCATCCTGGCTATCAAAGCCTGGAAGGAATGCTGGACGAAGATCATTAAGTTCTGGAGATGTAAGACAACGGTCTACCTCCACAAAACATGATCTGAAAAATCCAAAACAAGAGCCAGGGAGAGCTCTGAAATTATCTTCATCGACCACAGGGATTTTTGGCTCAGAAGATAATTCATCAGAAGAAGAATCCAATAAAGCAATGCCAGGGAAAGTAGATGAATCGACTTCATCAAGGCCGGGACAAGGAATAGGAGGAACCTGCCTAGACGCGCTAGGCGATGGATCGGTCGGGGAGGTGACAGGGTCCGTTGAAAGACGTGATGGAAGGGTGACATAATGAAATGCACGAGGAGGAGTTGGCATGGGAGACGACCGACCACTACTTCCAGAACCAACGGGAGGCCCATACTGAGGGCGAGATAAATCAATATCTTCTTCCTCGTCCGAAGAATCATCAGCCACGGTGATATGTTCATCCGGATGCTGAACCCGAAATCGCATGCTGGATCGAGTGACATAAGCACGGCTACCGGATATCTCATTGATCTTTCGCTTCTTCAGTGGCGATCTTTTGGATGATGGGTTACTCTGACTAGCAGTAACCTTCAAAGGTCGCCTCCAACAGACAGTAACTGTCGACGTCATCTGGGCTTTCTTTTTTTGCCTTTTCCACTGGTCGACCGACGACCATCTAGTGGATATTAAAAAGGTCAAACACGACTGAATATGGGAAATCAATTCGCAAGGAGGTAAAAGAGAGTTACTTGAGTAGCGAGCCTCATAATACCTACGAAGTTTCCCAATACTCGCAACATCGGCCACGGTCGGCCTAAAAAGCGCAGTATACGACTCTAGATTAAGCCCGACAAAGTTAGAATAAATTCGAGCCCATCATCTCCGAAAGGAAGGTTCGGCTGAGGATTCCCGAGGAAGAGGATAGTTGTGGAAACGATCGGAAAGATCACGAAACCGATGGATAGCTAACGACAAATAGCTGGGATTGAGGACCGATCGAGAACCACCATTGGTAAAAGGGAATAAGACAAGAGGAATGCCTTGGTCATATCCAAGTTGCCGGCTAGCAAAATGCGCAGGTAAATTTCTACTCCTCTTCTGGAGGTAGCAGGAGCATCCTAGTTATGCAAGCCAAAAGGAAGCTCCCATGTAATAAGAAAACTAGCTATAGCACATCGGCGAGTCTCGGAAGAAGAATTAATGGCAGCATAAAGAGGGGACCCATGAAATTGCTCCAAGGAAAAGCAATAAAATAAAGGTGGGTGTTCTTCCTGTATACCCACAAGAAAGAAACCAAGAACAGCGTCAAAAGACAATTGCTTGGGCGTCGCAGTAAGCCAGCGACGACCGGCATAGTAACAATCAGGAAAGGGATTATCTATAGTCTCACAGAAGAAGCCAGGGAAGTATTCATAAAACCAAAATTGTAAAAACCAGAGAGGGCCACTAGCGATCCCTAATTGACCAGAAGATAGACTATGTAGGCCACGATAGACCTGGCTGAGAAAGAAATGAGCTAAAGCTAGACCGTGACCCTGAGCAAGGGCTACCGCAATACCAGTGAACTCCTTTACCATCTGAGCAGATGGGCCACAACAGAAAAAATGGCAAAGAAGGAACAACAAGAAAGAATAGTGCTCTTGAAAGGAAGGAGAAGTATCATCATCTAAACCATGCTCGACAGGAACAAAGGTGCCAAAAGCAGAAGAAGCATGGGTGATACTAAAAACAGAAGACTGAAAAAGAGATAGACCGTGATCTATTTCCTCCCTAAGAACCGAAAGGTCGGTGATACAACAGACGTCCAAGAGTGTGGGAGTCATGGGACCATGATGGAAAGAGAAGGTGTTGGAACCCCGACATCAGAAGAATGAAGCCATTCCAAGCAAGATGGGATTGAAGGGGATGTAGAAGGTAGAGTAAAAGATTATCTCCGCTAATCCAAGCCTAACCCAGGATTCCATGTGATAAGGACGTAGCCTAGCAACCCATTTGTTCCAATCAGGAGAAAGCTTCGGCCAAGAACAGGGAAGCAGAATCAGGGAACCCCACTTCACATCCTTATGGGCGCCGATTAAGTGATAAGAAGAACGCATGACACTGGAGGTGTCTATAGTCTCTACATCAGTGCATGGACTGAGAACAGGTCCGTCTTCACCATCGCCAAACAAGTTCAAGTCATTAGGGTTTTCGTCCGCCATTATCAATACTAGAAACAAGACAGAAGAAGCTTGCAGAGATGAGGAAGACGAAGCACAATAGGAAAAACGTCTGCCGATAGAGAAAAGATTCGTAATGATTCGAACTATCGAGAAGGGCTTTGATAAGACTGTTGTCTTCCCGAAAAAAGTGTTGATAGGACGATTACCTTTCCGAAGAAATCGAAATGGCGGTTGGATATCTTTTCAATTAAAGGATTTTAAAAGTAAAGATCATACGGACGAATCGATTTGAAAAGATAAGTTTTGTCAAAAAAGGTGCCAATTCTGACGGCCATGACAGTTGGCACATGGATTTCAAAAAAGATTTGAATTCATTAAACACATTTACAAAGAAGTGTTTAAAATTTCAGAATATATACGGTCAAAGGACTCTTGAGCAGACCATTTTTCTTCTACCAGAGTGGACCGAAGCAGAAAGGAACCATGAGCCAATTCTATATCCGATTCCAGCTCACGGGAATTTCATTGCACTGACGGGTCTTTTCCTTCATGGCATCATCAGCGACTTCATTAATACGGAGGAGTTCCTCCCATTCATTTACAAGTTCAGATCTCTTAGACTGCAACTCTGCAATCTGACGGTCAAGATCCGCAATATTACCATCAATGGTGTTCACACGGTGGACCGTTTCAATATACTGATGATAACAAACCTCGCGTTCACTCTTCAGTTGTTGCAAAGTTGATATCGGCCAGTAACAGAATCGGCCGCATTGGTTATTTCATATATCTTGGCCGAATGATGGTCGAAAACAACTTTATAGGAATAAAGGAGAAGAAGTCGAGAGAACACCGATTTTATGTTAGAAGACACCGAAGGAATATTCTGAAGCTCTGCTACCAATGCCACCACACGAGTAAGAGTCGTCTCTGAAATTCCGACTATGCCCGGAACAAGAAGGCGGATAATCTCTGATCGAATACGTCTTGGAGATAAAGAGGAAGGATTAGGAGAACTACCCGACAGAAAATTGGACCGAACATCATTTAACATTACACCCAATCGCCCACGCCCATCATCAGAAAGAGACCCCGCGTCAGGAACAAATTCCAAAGCAAGAGATGAACTGGTGCTCCCAACTTCAACGACCGTTTGCCGCGGCCAATCAATACCTTCTCCCGCTCCCATGGCAGAACCTGGGGGGATATCGGTCACAGCAAAAGGACCCGGAGGAATGTAAGTCCCAATAGAGGTAGTAGACGTAGTGGTTTCAGCTATCGGAGGGGCAACCTCCTGTTCATACCCAGAAGGCAGTTCTGGAGAAGAACCTCTTTCTGAAGAATCCTCTCAAGGAGAAAAATGTTCCTAATCTTCAGGAAGAACTAAAGGAGCTTCACCAATGGCACTACCAAGAGAATCCATCGGTTCGATAGGATCGACGAAGTCGGCCAGGTCCAAAACAGACATAGGATCAACAACTGGATCCGAAGAAGATTCCATGACATTGGAAGAAAGAGTGATTGGGCCCAAGGAACTCGAAACCTAGAAAAACAGAGTGTCAAGAGAAAAAACAAAAGAAGAAGAATGAACAATGAGAAACCTACGGGATTCCACACCTTCCGAGGGCGCCGTCGTAAGGGAACGTCATCAGGGTCTTCTGGCAAATGAGCATCATCAGGATCCTCGGCCAATTCCCTTGAAGGAGAAGTATAAGCTTCCAAAGCTAGAGCAAGTACTTCACCTATTGACTAAAAGACAGACTTAGTATCGCATAAATTGGAAACAAGGAGGAGGAGAATTTACCTTCTTGGATAAGTGCAAGCAAAGACTCAAGTAGACCCAACCTCTCAAGGTAATAATCTGTCGAAGGGCAGCAGATTTCACTCCAGAAAGAAGCCCACCATACGTGAAAATCAGAGTGGCAACTGGAATGAGGAGGAAGAAAGGGAAGACGAAAATCAACAGCAATTGCCCTATAATTCTCTTCCATCTGAGCAGCATCAACTGTAGTGACAGACAGTCGTTCAATGGAGTTGGTATTAATGGTAAACAAACCCTCTACATTGAGATGAGGTATCCTCTGTTCACAATGGAATTGCCGGCCTACACAATTTGGCAAGTAGACGTCGAATCCCAGTTTCTTGTTGATGGCCTTCACAGAATAATTCAAATTTCGAGCTAGCAAAAAGTTGGCCCAGATAAGATGTTGCGCATCGGTTATGTCATCCACCATAGAAAGGAAATCGGGAGCATTAGCAGAAATTTTTAAAGGAGGAGTGGGGAAGTGCTGAAGTTCAAAAAAGAAACGAAAGCATTCGGAAAGAGAGAGGGCAGCAGGAGTCGCGGCCAAACAGACGTAACCACCAAACTCAGGAGGCACATTAGGAGGATTCGGCACCAGAGTATAAAACTTGGACGGAAAATAGTGGTAAGCCCAAAATTGGAGAAACCACAACGGACCCCCAGGATTCTGAAGGTTGCCATGAACAAATTCTTGGAGTGAGCGGTGTGCGCGCGTCGGAAACGCGGCACGGGAAATTCGGAGTCGCCACCGCCTGATGGGGTGCAGGCGGACACTTGGGTGCCTAACCTTGTCTGTTAGGGCTTTTGGTCTGCGGCTTTGAGATTCTAAGTAGGGTCTCGGTTGTGGTCCGGGGAAGTCCGTAGACACCCCGGTCCACCCCGTCGGGTGACGGGTCTCTTAGGTTTATCCTGGTTTGAGTCAGCTCACTTTGGTCTCACCTGAGAGGCCCTTAGGATTTTTGGTTCAATGAGTTGATTTTATTATGGAGTTCAAGTTGGATTATTAAGTGATTTATATGCAAAGCGGGCCAGTTTGGTTTGTGGGCCCATGGGGTGGGCCGCACATGGTGGCCTGGTAATTTATTGGATTTATCTTACTTAAGTTTCCAAAAAAATGGGTGGGACACTGGGCTTGGGGCCCGTAGTCCTGATTAGGGCTTGAAAGCCTAGGTTATGTGAGGTTTAGGGTTTTGAACCCTTACTCGGTTGGTTCGTGGGCTTTGGCGGGCCCGATAGGCCCTTGCCCTTAGTCTCGGCCAAACCACGCAATTCATGCATCAATTTCACAAGTCTGGTTCGGGTGGACCGCCTTAGGTTTGGCCCGCCCGGTTTAATCGGTTAATTTTGCTTATCTTGATTAAGTTGCATGCATACATGTTTATTGGGCCGGGTGGGCCCCGTTGGAAGGCCCACTGGAAATCAAGTCGGACCGAGGGTCCAAGTCCCATGTTGGGTTTCTGGGTGACCCGGAAACCCTGTTGGTTTATTCGGTTTGGTTCGGAAATGGCACTCACATCCAGCAATAATCACAAAAAATATACAAGACTGACACTTTGTTAGGGAAAAACTGGCTCATTATACTGGGTCCAAGGGGAGGTACCCGGGGCCCCTGTGGGCGGAGCGAAGTGGAGCCCAAGGGGCGGGGTACCTCCCCGTACCAAGGAATGAGTTGGACGTGTGGCGAACAACGGGGTTGGGGGGGTGCGGGGGGCTGCCCCCCGCGGTATGGTAAAGGGCATTTTCGGGATCTTTCAAAAATATGGCAATTCGGCCTTTTTTAGGGGTATGCGCTGACCTCAGGCACTAGGCGCAAGGTCAGCGAGGTGGGCGGACCGAAAAACCGAAAAAAATGATCCGTGGGCGAAGTGGGCGCGAGCTGAGCGCACCCAAAAATCAAGTGGGTGTAAGCTCAGCGCACCCAAAAATCAAGTGGGCGCGAGCTGAGCGCACCCTAAGTGAGCGCGAGCTGAGCGCATCCAAAATTAAGTGAGCGCGAGCTGAGTGCATCCAAAAATCAAGTGAGCGCGAGCTGAGCGCATCCAAAAATAAGTGAGCGCGAGCTGAGCGCATCCAAAATTAAGTGAGCGCGAGCTGAGCGCATCCAAAATTAAGAAGTGGGCGCGAGCTCGACGGATGCTAAAAAAAGATCCGTTCACCCTTTTTTGGGTGCGCTGAGCTCGCAAAGCTCGGCGCATACCCCTACGAAACCCAATATTCTGGTTTTTTGCTCACACTCCATTTTTAACTGGTTTTTAGGGTCTGTAAGCCCTCCCTGGGGATCCTTAGAACCCCAAAAGACCTCTAAACACCCTTTGAAATTAATATAAGCTTCTTTAACATCACAACCCGAAATCTCCTCGCACACACCCAAATCCGAAAACCTACCAAACAAAACATGACTAAACGAAGAAGGGAACTGGGGGCTTTACGTCGGGTTACAACAGAGATGAGATCACGGGGTACATGCTCCCCTTCGAATCAAACAAGCCATAACAGTGAAGAACAAAATGCTAGAAACAAAATATCACAAACTTATTTATTTTGGACAAGAGGTCGTCGGGAACATCACCTGGGTTTCAATCTTTTGCAGGGTGTGCTGGACCTTGGAGCTCGAGCGACTGTCGGAGCAGCACCTCTCCACGCTCACAGCGAGATCTCCTTCAGGTTTGACGAGGAAGTAGAAGAAGAGAGGGAACGGGTCTCGAACCAGGTAGAGTGGGGAAGAAGTGTATCTTCTTTTGGGGAAGATGGTGGTCAAGACCAAGGTTTTAAGTTTCGGTGGCCCTGGGCGGCACCGAACGGCATTTCGGCGGCACGCCGGCGGCGTGCCGCCGAAACGCCGGAAAAATTTTAATGGCAAAAAAAATAAAAAATTATGTTTTTTTAGATTTCGGCGAAATTTCGACGGCACGCCGCTCCGTTTCGCCGGCACGCCATCCGTTTCACTAAAAAAATTTTTTAAAAAATTTAAAAAAATTACATTTTTCGACCGTTTCGCCCGTTTCGGTCCGTTTCGGTCGGCACGCCGACCGTTTCGCTCGAAATTTCGGTCTGTTTCGAGAACGACACAAATTAACGATTTCCCCCAGCGAAACGCATCGCTGGGGGCAAAAAACCGAAATTTCGGCGGCACGCCGCGGCGTGCCGCCGAAACAGTAAACCTTGGTCAAGACCACCTTCGAATGCCCGACCCAAAGACTGTCGACCAAGAAAATGCCGGAACCCCAGAAAGACAATGGCGAACCCCAAGAATCCGAACCAAAAAAAATGTCGAACCCCTGGCAATGAAACCTCGCGCAGCTTATATAGGCGAGAAAAAAGGGGATCCGCTCACTTAAAAAAAGGGGATCCGCTCAGCTTGCGCTGAGCGCATACTCGCTTACCACGTCCGCGCGAGCGGCAAAATGATGAGAAATCATTTAATGCGGCCGCTCGTCGATCGGAAAATCTGAATTTTTCAGATTTAGTCCTTGGCCATTTTCAATTTAATCCGATATTCCGGGATTTTTACAGATTTAGTCCCTGGGATATTTCAAACATTTGGATATTTACGGATTTGATCCCCGAGATATTTTCCCGCGCAACTCGCCACGTGTGCTGCTTTTGCCACGTGCGCAGTTCACCGGTTTTGCTACTCGAAAACTACGTCAGCTCATATTTTCCCCATCCGGACTCCGATCTGGGCAAACTCAGTTGCATTAGAATTGTATCGGAGCCCTCTATCCCATGACCTAGGGGTGGGCCTCCGGATCGGATTTTAGCAGAAAGTCAACTTTTGGCTCTATTCAAGTTTGACCACCCGCAGAACCTTTATCCGGACTCCGATTCCTGTAAACTCAGTTGCGTTGGAACCGTGTTGAGATTCTCTATCCAATGACCTAGGGGTAGGCCTTTGGATCGGATTTTAACAGAAAGTCAACTCTTGGTTCTGCTCAAGTTTGACCGCCCGCAGAACCTTCATCCGGACTCCGATTCCTGCAAACTCAGTTGCGTTGGAACCGTGTCGAGATTCTCTATCCAATGACCTAGGGGTAGGCATCTGGATCGGATTTTAGTAGAAAGTCAACTTTTGGCTCTGCTCAAGTTTGACCGCTTGCAGAACCTTCATCCGGACTCCGATTCCTGCAAACTCAGTTGCGTTGGAACCATGTCGAGATTCTCTATCCAATGGTATAAAGCAAGGTGGCCAAATTTCACTTGATCAAAAAGTCAACTTTTCACCCCTTAAGGTTTGACTTTCTATCCAGGGTTTGCATTTCTGGTTTTTTCTAGGAGCGCAAAAATGAGGTGTTTACAAGCGGTATAAGACCGACAAAAAGTAAGGAGCAAGGGCGACTTCATACTCCCTCAGAATAAGCTTGACCAGTGAATAGTATTCTCTGGTAACCGCTTGGGCTTTAGAACAGAAGACTAAATTACAGAAGAAATAAAGAAGGAAGTAGAAGTGTTCCACATCATCCTCGTAGTCTGGAGGTTGAAACTTTGCGCAGTCCTTAATATAGGACCGATAAGAGGTACGAATCGAATCCACCGGTTTAGGTTTACTTCCTGACAATACGATTCCTTTTTGCCGCAAGGATCCCCCTTCTTAGAAGGTTTTTTCTCCTTCACTAAGGGTTGCTTTCTTTTCTTTATCACCTCTTTTCCCTTCTCACCCACCTCCTACAAAGGTAAATGCTGGTAATCCTTAAGATCTTTCATACCGACCCGGACCTCATGCCCAGTCACGAAGAAGCCAGTGATGAAGCAAACATCCATAACAGTGGGAGTCATCGGCCCGCAAGGGAAGTTGAAAGTATTGGTCTGGGCATTCCAAAATAGACTCATGGCATAGAGAAGATCGCGATTCAAAGGAATCGGACGACAAGAAAATTGAATAATATCATAAATACCAGTTTTGTGCCAAGTGACTGCAAAACGCTCTTGCATTCGGCTGACCCAGGCTACCCATTCAGAATAAACAATTGGCCAACTCCGAAAACGAATAGATTGATTAAGACTTATTCCATCAGAGAAAAGTAAGGGGCCCTTCACTTTATCAGTCGGCGCATCCAAAGGAGCATCATGAGCACAAAGGAAGGGACTGACAGATAGCGAGCCGTCAAAAGCTTCGACCGGGAGAAGTGTAGTATATAATATTGCCCGCCATTGAAGGAGAAGGAAGAAGAAAATACAATAGCCGAAAGAGACAAGGAAAGTAAAGTTTCGACTACGGTGTTTTATAAACAGGCCGGAAGACAAAGCCCAAAAGGCCTAATCATTTTGATCGTGGGAAAGTGGCGAAATGATGGGAAATCTTTCGTGACAAGCAACTGACAAAAGAAATTTTGAAAAAACCAAAATACTTACTCATCACATCAGCCGATGACGGTATAATAAGTAAGTAGGGGGCAATGTTTACACCCTCTACAGACCAACGAATAAGACAAAGCCACGTGGTACCGACATGGCCTACTTAGGCCACAGCATGAGCACACGTGGAATTTGTACAGCTAGACAGACCACATTAGCATACGCATAAAACAAGAGCACAGTTAAGGCCATGCAAGCCAACGCGACAAGCCACATTCATAACTACCAGAAGATCGTGCCATCGGTCGTTTGGGAGTAATCAATTTAAGATTGTGGCCGAACTGTTATCTTTCAGAAGCAGAAGACTATAGGTGGCTGTGCGCTCCCGATTTCGGTTGCACGACGAGGCGCACGCAAAACGATGCGTGCCTCGGGATTTGTTTGGAGTCGCCACTGCCTGATGGGGTGCAGGCAGACACCTGGGTGCCTAAGTTTTTCTACTAAGGCTTTTGGTCTGCGGCTTTGAGATTCTAAGTAGAGGCTCGGTTGCGGTCTGGGGAAGTCCGTAGACACCCCAGTCCACCCCGTCAAGTGACGGGTCCCATAGGTTTCCTTGGTTTGAGTCAACTCAGTTGGTCTCTCACTCACCCGATTCCTATTCCAGCATGCAATTTTGATTAAGTCTGGCGGAACCGCCAAAGTGGTGTGGGTCCCTTTACTTGATTTTATCTTTTTAATTAAGATGATCTGGGCCTGGTGGGGTGGGGCCCGTTGGAAGGCCCACGGTATCCCTTAGTGGGCCAAGTGTGGCCCGCATGTTCCTTGGTGGGCCAAGTGTGGCCCTTTGCATTTTGGCTCACTTTGAATTGATTTTATTTTAGAGTTCAAGTTGGATTAGTTAAGTGGATTTCATGCCAAAAGTGGGCCGGGATTGCTTCGTGGGCCTTTGAGTGGGCCCCACAATTGGTTGCCAAGTGATTTTGATTTTATCTTTCTTATCTGTGTCAAAGTGGGCCAAGCATTGGGCTTGGGGCCCTTTACCTGGGCTTGGGCTTGAAAGCCCAAGGCTTCCTGAATTAGGGTTTGGAAACCCTAAGTTGGTCGGGTTCATGGGCTTAGTGGGCCCGATAGGCCCTACCCGTGGTCTCGGCCAAACCACATCCTACTTTAATCATGCATGGCCCAATTAGGGCTTGGGTGGGCCTCAAATGGTCTGGCCCACTCAAATCTTTTATTATCTTAGTTAAGCATGAATGGGTTGGTCGGGCTTGGTGGGCCCCGTTGGAAGGCCCACCGGAAATAAATTTGGACCGGGTTGGTCCATGGCCCATGTTGGGTTTCCGGGTGACCCCGGAAACCCTATTGGTTCATCCGGTTCGGTTTGGAAATAAAACCCACATTCAGCAATAATCACATAAGAAAATACACAAAATTGACACTCTATCAAGAAAAAATTGGCTCATTGTGCTGGGTCCAAGGGGAGGTACCCGGGGGCCCTGTGGGCGAAGCGAAGCGGAGCCCACGGGGTGGGGTACCTCCCCGTACCAAGGTACGAGTTGGATGCGCAGCGAGCAAAGGGGTGGGGGTGCGGGGGGCTTCGCCCCCCGCGGTATGGTAAAGGGTATTTTTGGAATTTTCAAAAAAAATAACAATTCGGCCTGTTTTGGACCTGGCGCTCACCTCCTGAGGTGAGCGCCAGGTGGGCGCCAGAACCGGGCGAAATTTTCGACCTGGCGCTCACCCGATACCAGGTGAGCGCGAGCTGGGCGGGAGGTGAGCGCGAGATGGGCGCGAGGTGGGCGCCGGAATTTTCACTTGGTTTTTGGTGGGCGCGAGCTGAGCGCCAGGTGGGCGCCAGCTCGGCGGGAAGTGAGATGAAAGGGGCGCCCACCTAGGAGGTGGGCGCCAGGTGAGCGCCAGGTGGGCGGCAGCTCACTGCGATTTTCAACTCTCTGTTTTTTTGAGATCTCCACCTCTGGCCGGTTTTTTTTGATCTGTAACTGGTTTCTGGGGATCCTTAGAACCCCAGCAGACCTCTGAACACAGCTGGAAATTAATCTAACTTAACATATCCTCACCACTCATCACTCAAATCTCTCTGGAAACTTATAAATCCGAAACAAAATATTAACAGAACATGCATAAACTTCGGAAATCAAAACCCTAACTTAACAGAACATGATGAATATAAACCCGAAACAAAACATTAACAGAACATGCATAAACTTCCGAAATCAAAACCCTAACTAACAGAACATGATTATGAAGAAGGGAACAGGGGGTTTTATGGGGTTACAACAAAGAGAGAGGACTCGTGGGAACAGACTCCCACCTTCGAATCAAACGAGCAAGAACAAAAATATATAACATGCTGAAGTGGGAAACATGCTCGATTCATATATGTTAAAACCACGACACAAAGAGAGCTCACCTTGGTTCCGAACCTTTGTAGAGCAGGCCAGAGGGTTCCTGGAGCTCACGAGGTGCTGCCGAGCCTCCTTCTTCTCACACCAAGAGCAGGACCTCCTTCGGATTCGTCGAGGAAGGAGAGGAAGCGAGAGGCCGAGTGTCTGGTTTTTTTCTTGAGGAAGATGGTAGCCAAGACCCCCTTTCGAATGCCGAAACCCCAGGATGCCTAGCCACAAAACAAAAATCCCCTACCAAAAATCCGAACCCTCCCCAAAATTTTCGAACCCGAAATCAGCCAACCTCTGCGCGAGAGAGAACCAAAAAAATGCCCGAACCCTTTGCCCTGAATCCTCGCGCGGCTTTTATAGATGAAGGGAGAAAGGGGTACGCGCTCAGCGCGTACCCGCATGCCACGTCCGCTAGAGAGACAAAATCATGACGGAAAAATTAATGCGGCCGCTCATTTGTTTTAAAAATCCGAAAATTAGGATATGGTCCCTGGTAATTTTCAATTCAATCCGATATTCTCGGCTTTTTACAGATTTAATCCCTGGGATATTTCGTATATTTGGATATTTACGGATTTAATCCCTGAGATCTTTTCCTGCGCAACTCGCCACGTGTGCAGCTTCTTGCCACGTGCGCAGATTGCCAGTTTTGCTGCTCGGGAACCTCGCCAACTCATATTTTCTTCATCCGGGCTCCGATTTTGGCAAACTCAGTTGCGTTAGAATCGTATCGGAGCCCTCTATCCGATGACCTAGGGGTAGGCCTCCGGATCGGATTTTAGCAGAAAGTCAACTTTTGGCTCTGCTCAAGTTTGACCGCCCGCAGAACCTTCATCCGGACCCCGATTCCTGCAAACTCAGTTGCGTTGGAACCGTGTCGAGATTCTCTATCCAATGATATAGAGCAAAGTACTTGGCACGGAATCCGAGGAAAAGTCAACTCTCGGCTCTTCCTCAAGTTTGACCGCCCGCAGAACCTTTATCCGGATTCCGATTCCTGCAAACTCAGTTGCGTTGGAACCGTGTCGAGATTCTCTATCCAATGGCATAAAGCAAGGTGGCCAAATATCACTTAATGAAAAAGTCAACTTTTTGTCCCCTTAGGGGTTTGACTTTTTGCCAGGGTTTTCATTTTCAGCAATTCCAGGGGTGCAAAAAATAAGGTGCTTACAGTGGCCAACCTCCATGAAGATCGTGCAAGAGTGCGAGGTTGAGCAATCGTTAAGGATCGGCTATTAAAGGCACAACTTCGAAGAGTTCGAGGACACAATCCATCCAACTGCAACCGGTTATAATATTATTTTGATCATTTGTGATCTTTATCCCCTCTCCTACACTGTAGTCAGAAGGATAAACTAGGACTCCTCTCACTGCTTCCAGTCGCAGTTACACCTTAGACCCCTCTTTATTCCGATCAACACCAGAATCCTGCCACCGGAGGGTAAGTTGAGGCCGCCCCTGACTTGCAGTTCTGTGTCCACAGAATCCCGAGCAGCCGATCCCGAGACTCGCTTTAATCAAGCCAGGTGACTTGTGTATTTTCGGTTAAACAGCAATCCAAGGTGAACCCCTTGAATTGGCTTTGCTAGCAGCCGCCCCTTCCTCCTGCCCTTATACCCAATTACGGTTATAAGACCAAGACAGGTCGGTCCTGCAAGCCCTGTCAGTTTTCTTTTTACTTTTTGTTTCCTTTTTGGGGATTATCTGTTGTTACTTTCGGCCGTCGGCCGATTTTATAATAAAAGAAGTTGTGTGCCATTAGTTTCTTTTTGCTTTCAAACACTTACAAGAACCCAAACGAAGATCGAACCCCTAGTCTTCATATTATCGCTTGACCGATTTTATTACAGGTGATTTCAGTACGACTGAACCGACCCTAGTTTAGATTCGGAACAGGTGCCCGAGGTCAGGACCCGACCCGAAATCATTGTATCAAACGATACTGGCACGCCCGCGTAGAGACACATCATCAACATCGACACGTGTCCACACCGGCCCAATTTTGGAGCAATAGTATCCTTTATAAAAGTACTCTCAACCTCTATGCTCTTTCACATGCAGATTGGGCTAGATGTCCATCTACAAGAAGATAAACAACTGGTTATTGCACATTTTTGGGTTCCAATTGCATATCATGGAGTGCAAAGATGCAATCCACAGTTGCTCGTTCAAGTGCAGAAGAAAAGTATTGTGCAATGGCATCTACAACTGCTAAATTAACCTGGATTTATTTCATCTTATGGGATCTTGGAATTGTACAATCACATCCATCTATTCTTTACTGTGATAATATTAGTGCTCTTTATATGACTGTCAATTCCGTTTTTCATGCTCATACAAAGCACATCGAGTTGGATTATCACTTCGTTCGTGAGAAGGTGGCTCTTGGGTCCTTGGTTACATGCTTTGTTTCTTCTTGCCAGCAACTAATTGATATCTTCACAAAACCATTATCTTGTGATGATTTTCAGAAATTACGCATTAAACTTGACTTGTGTGTAGACACCTGATTTTTGCACCCTCAAAATGAAGAAAAATGAAAAGTCAAAGCTTGAGGGGATCAAAAAATTGAATTTTTATTCAAGTGAATTTGGCCATCAAACTTCATCTCATTAAAAAGAGCACTTCGACACGGTTCCAACGCAACTGAGTTTGCTGGAATCGGAGTCCAAATAAGAAAGCTATGAGTCGGTCAAACTTTTGGGGAGTGAAAATTTGACTTTTTGCTCGACCCCAATTTGATTGCCAAAATTGACCCCAATGGATAGAGGGTTCCGAGCCGATTCCAACGACACTAATTTTGCTGAAATTGGATACCGAACGAAGAAGTTATGGGTAGTTTAGTTTCAAAAAAACTGTCCATGTGGCAAAAGGGCAGCAAAAAATAGAATAAACCAATAAAATAAATAAAATAAAAGAATTTGTTAATATATTAAATATTTTAAATAATATTTTAATCAAAGAATCTCGTTTTATAATAAAATAATTAAAGAAATCAAATAAAATCTTTACAAAAAATCAAATTGAATAATGGTTTGAAATCCAAACATTTTTAAAACGTGCTCGCTCGTATTTGAAATACGGGCAAGCTTCTAGAAGAGGACGCGCGTCACTGTATGGTAGGACACGCGTCCCGTACGTCCGATTCGGCGAGATTTGGAAATGTGCGTTTTTCGCCCGCATTTGAAATACGGGCAAGGCATGCCCGCATTTGAAATACGGGCAAGGCATGCCCGCATTTGAAATACGGGCAAGGCATGCCCGCACTTCAAATACGGGCACGATCTTTTTTGCCTATAAATAGAGAGGCCAGCCCCCCACTCAAAGGAGCTAACCTCTTAGGTCCTCTCCCTCTCCTTCCTTGCTATTTGCATGACTAAAACCCTGCCCAGACTCTGCCACCCCAATACTAGAACCCCATAATGCCCAAAATACCCCTGTGCTATTACTAAACCTCGCCCACCTCTTTCTTTTTACTCTTCGTAATACAGGAACCCAACAAACCTCTGCAAAAAACCCATTTGAAAACTCACCAGGACGCGGAAGCGTTGTCGGAATTCTCGGAGAATCACAACTTAACCAAATTAAGGAGGTAGTAGTGGGGTAACTCTTTTAATAAATTCTCTTTTATCATATATGAGAATTTCTTTATTTAACTACCTTCTAACTCTTCTTGTTTTCTTATATTGCCACTAACTTGTTTGATCTACTTGTTGCATATCATGAGAACCCCGTGAAAATGGGTATCTCTATGGGGAAAAAGAAGAGAGAGTAGCCTTATTTGAATGCATAAACTAACATGGTGTTAACTAGTTGATTTCATTTACAAATAAAAGGGGGGTTTGTCCCCTTCATTCAATCTAAATGTACCCTTAACTCATCCCCCTCCTTCCTTTCTCAAGAAATCCTACCAACATGCATGCCAAGGACCAACTCAAGATTGATATCAAAGACATGGGAGCTCCTTCCATTATAGGACAATGAAAGAAGAGAAAGAGTGTACTTGAAGCCAAAAGCATGGCTTGTAAGCTTCTGTAATGAAGCTGGAAATTTCTGGGGAACATTCGGACACCCCAAGGAGGCAATCAAAATGATCCTGGTCAGAATTGGAGCAAAAAATGCAAATCAGGCAGTGCCCGTATTTGCAATACGGGCTGGGTGTGCTCGTATTTGCTATACGGGCAAGCCTGACCCGTATTGAACTTACGGGCAAGGCTAGCCCGTATGACAAATATGGGCAATTGTAAAAATAATTTAAAAAATACAATTTTTGGCCCGGTTGGACTTGATCCGACCCAATGAATAATATGGACTGTTTAAGTCCACTTTTGGATCACAGGCCCAGATGGGCCCACCAAGACTCCCTTGGGCCCACATGAGTGGCCTACCTTTGACCGGCCCAAACCAAGCCCATTTTCAACAAATGGGCTCCAGGCCACCTGACCCCTGGTTAATGGGCCAAATCCAAGCCCATCAAGCCCAAATGTGTGTGCATAATTTAGTTAAATAAATAAACCAAAAGGGTTACCTAATAACCCTGCTGGGCCCAAGCCCAACTTTGGCAACCCACGAGTCTTCCAATGGGACCCACACCACCAGAGGGTCCCGCCAGACCAAATAAAGTGGCATACTGGCCTAGGAAGGGTGAGACTGACTCAAAAACCAGGGAGACTCGAGGGACCCGTCAAATCGACGGGGCAGGGCGGGGTGTCTTAGGACTTCCCCCGGACGTAATCGAGGACTTAGCTAGAACTCTGAAAAGCCACAGACCAGACTTAGACCCGGATAGGGTAAACACCGTGTCTGCCTGCATCTCTCAGGCAGTGGCGACTCCGAAAGTCCCGAGGCACGCACTCTCACTTGCGCCCCGTGTGCGATCTAGGCTATTTTTAGGTGCGCACATTGTGGTCAACCACCCAATCCAGTTTGAGGGGGAGTATAGAAGATTCTCCTACAGAATTTTCATCAAAGGCAATAAATAAGAAGGCTATAATCAAGGAGTTGCCTTATATCTTTAGTTTCCACATATGTTGTGTAATCACTCCTAAAGTTTCTCCTCTGTTTCTCAAAGTTTTTCCCATGTTTCTTTTGTTTATACCTTCATATAAGGAAGCTTATATTGTAACAGATTTGTATAGTTATCTATATATACACAAAGGCAAGTGAGGATTTCTACATAAATGTTGGTTTGTTTATTGATTAGGTTCCGGTTAACAAACAGTTTGAGTGGATCGGGATTATGGTTGATGCGCATCGGTCCACGTTGGCTTTTTTTTTTTCTTTTTTGTGATAAGAAGTCGTTGGCTTTGGGCGAGTGGTTGCATTTCGTAACGATTGAATGGCAGGAAGAAGATCGGATATGCTGGGTGCATGGCAATATGCTGCGTAATTTACTCACCGTGAGATGCTCACATGGCAGCATCTAACGGTTCAGGCAAGCAACACAGAAGATTTCATTCCCAAATTCGCGCATTGATCGGTAGTCTTGTGGGGGGAGATGGCCCTGCTGGCATCATCCCCATTCGCAATCTCTTCACTGTTGCTTCCATACAAACCTCACCAGTCACCCGTTGCTGCACCCCAACTATCGTCCCAACCCACCACTCTCAACTGCCGTCCTGCCGTTATTCTTCCAGTTAAGTTACCTTCTCTCTCCCTCTCTTATATGCACTCAAACAAGTAAATCAAAGAGAATCATTGATGCTTGTTGATGGGGTTTCGTTTTTTCTGTTTAGGGCTTAGGTAACAATACGAATGATTATGGGAAGCTGGAGCTTACCTTAAAAGGCTACGGTGTCCCTACGGTGGTTGCTAAAGTTTCTAGAATTGATTGGTTAAGGAATGCTGCCGGTTTAATCGATCCCAATTATTGGAGAGGAACTCTGAATCCTCGTCCTGTTCTTGATTGGTATCTGCTTTTCCTTTCCCCGTTCCACCTACCTTTTTCTCTCTAATTCATTATTCCATTCTGGGGTCTTCTTATTGTTCCTAGTGTTGATGGAGCAGGTATCTGAGGAGGGTTGATGAGGCTGTTCGTGATGCGAAGCTATTGGCCGAAGGTTCTTTAATCATTGCATTTGCCTTCTGTTTATTTTTTAAAACATTGTTTCATTTTTCTGAATTATTAGCCGATTATTGACCATAGTGAGTATGGGTACAGTCTTACCAGAAAAGTAAAATCTGTAGATAGTAGTTTTTCAGGAACAATCCTATTCATATTTTGTATAGTTGGTGTTAGTTCATAAATAAAGAAATTTTACAAAATGGCTCAGAAGACCTAATATTCTTATGATTGGTGTGTTATTCTTACGACTGGTGTGTGTGTGTGTGTTTGTGCGACTCTGTTTTTTTTTTCCCCTCTAATCATTAACTGCTATATTTCATACATTGTATTTCTATGATCTCTTAAGAGCTCTTATGAAAACTTACATGGATTGATCTTTACTTAAATTATACTTGAGATATTCCAAGGCACATTCCAAATGTGTTAGATAGCAGCAGTGTTCTCGATATATGTAGGAAATATGCAAAAATGAAACAGGAAAAAAAAAGGGGGCCAAAGCCTTTCAGTATCTCAATTCTATTTTATGTTGTTTATCCATGCAAACTTTTGAAGGGCTGAACCACAGATCGTCTAGGAAACCAATTCTCTGTATTCTTTTGGATGAAGAAGTAGCATTATATTCCTTTTGTTTTATCGTTGTATATGCTTTAAATATGTAATTCTTTTCCAGCTCAAGGAGTAGGAAAGTTCTCTATTAAAGACCTGTAAAGTCATTTTATTTTTAGAAATGATGAAGAATAATATTTGAAGTTATTTTGCCTTATATGTGACTCGTATTTTCCCTGGTACTGGTGGGACTCTAATGTCAAACATCTATCCAGATTGGGGATATTCCAATCTGATTCAAAGTTTTGAAAATAAGATTATAGGACTTATGTTTTTTTCTTATTCTGGCCCTCTTGTTCTGTATTTCGATCCTTATTCAAGGTGCTGATAGTTTCACTTCAATAGTCCATCGGGCATCAACATTCTCTTCATTTTATCTTCATGCTCTCAATTTCCTTCCGCCTTACTAGCAACACAAGGCAATAGGAGTGAGGGTCTCTTGCCTAATTTTGTTTGAGCCCCATCATATATAGCCAGTGACCAAAGTGTTCCATAGGAGGATTCATATTGAAAATTAATTTCAGAAATCTCACTATCTTCAACATGTCAAGTTCTTTCCTTTGTCTTAAAATGGCATCATTGATGGTTACCCTCAATTATTTTCCTCAATGGCCTGAAAAATTGACTATATTCAGTTAAACTTATATTAACTGCATCCAAAATACATAGCTGCATGTAAGTTTTTCTTTGTTAGGTTTCTCTGCAAAATTCACCATCTTCCCGTTTGATGGGACATAGTCATGTTGTGTACAAATAGTATATAACAAGATCATTTAATCATTTTAAGTTGGTAAATTCTTCTTTCTACCAACATGTTCAATTTTTTATAATATATGTTCTCCATCAAGGGTATTATTCCCTTGTTTATAATATACTCTGAATCCATGAAAAACATTTTATATTAGGTGGGAGTATATCTGTAATTGGACATTCAGCTGGAGGATGGCTTGCACGTGTCTACATGGAAGAAGTTGGGCTATCCCATATTTCCTTATTATTGACTCTTGGATCTCCGCATATGTACGTTATTATCATATTTAGTATTGCTTCACAGATAATTGGTTTAAGGATGCCCATAATATTCTGTATAGCAGTCTGATCCCTGTATTCATATACAGCATTATTAACTTGGAATAGTGATCTTGGTGGTTCAGACACTTAAAATTTTTCTTTTCCCTTTAGCCTTTTACAGTCACATAATTTTAAGAATATTAGAATGCATAAACTAATATAATCTTATCTGAAGCGCTCAGACCTAAGTTCTTTAGTTGTAATGAAGCAAAATCAGTTCTGTTTAATTATCCTGTGGTCCACCTTATGTTCAATCATGAAGCTTTGTTTTGTGTTTAAAAAATCCCAGTTCCTATATTGAAATCATTTATTTGCATAGAATTGATTCAATTGGATTCTACTGACCAGTTCAATCTTTCTATCCTTAGAAATAATGGTATACATTTTTGCATGAGGATCTGACTCACTAATTTTCTTTTAGGCCTCCCCCAAAGGGCTTACCAGGAGTTATTGATCAAACAAGAGGCCTCTTGGATTATGTTGACAATAATTGTGCAAAAGCTGTTTATACCCCCAAGTTGAAATATGTTTGTATTGCAGGGAGGTGAGCTTAAATTTACATCTTATTTGCTTCTTGTTTTTGATGAAAGAGAAAGGCAGTAGCATTGGTGCTTACTGCTAGACATTTATGTGCTGTTCCTATATTGTATAGGCTGCTTAGTTGAAAAATAAAGATGATTATGTGCATTGTATTAGTGCGATCAAAATCGTGCGTAGTCCCTTACATAAAAGCATGTAGTTCATGTTTTAAAATTTAAGGAAAATTTAAATTTTTCTAGCTTTTGCATAGAATTGAGAGACCACTTTTCTTAATAGCAGTGGGACTCCATTACCAACACTTCTGGTGTGACTCTTATTCTTACTTAATAGTGAGACTCAATTATCTTGTCTTGCTTCTTGGACTTTGCTTTTGGCCAAGCAATAAGAAAACCAACACACCCAAATCATTAGATACACTATCTTTTGCATTGGCTTTGGTATGAAAGCCCTCAGTTCTGATTCCTCTCTTCATAAAAAATTTGGATTTTTGTTTTTTGATTTCTGGTTGTTGTTAATTTGGGTTTTTTCTTACATTTGAAAAGAACCTTGTTTATGCAATGCTTCTGTAGTTGCCTTACTTTTTACATTCTCCTTTATGGTTACTTTGTTCATGTAATTACCTTTTTTATTTCAATAAAAAAGGATTCTAGTGAGAAACGACCTTGAATTGATATTAAAAAAATACATCTGTTTTTGTTCCATAATGTGTTGGATCTTCTTCATTAGTAAAGGCTTGATCATCTGCGAGTTAGGAAAAAGGCAGCAAATATCTGATCTTCTCTAAGAACAAATACTTTGTACAAAGAAAAAGGATGTATTGATACAAGACCTTCCACTTCATCACTAATCACTCAGTTGTGCAATTGCAAACAAGTTTGTAAAACAAGAAAAAGGGTAAATTGCATAAACATCCCTTCGAGAATGGACAAATTGCATATACCTCAACATTTTCAAAATAATGGTAACCTTTGACCATATTTGTCTTTTATAATATTTACTACATTTGTATCAATGATAGCAAAAAGTTTTTAGCCAAATTTCTTGAATTTTCACTAGTTGAAACTATTTTACCCTCATAAAGTTAATAATCTAAATAAATATCATTTCTTACCTTTAAAAACTTTTAAATACGTAACTTTAAAAGGGAAACAAGTGCAGAAGGGGCAATAATAATATATCCAATAAAAAGTATAAATTTAAAAATTAAAAGTGTTTAAAATGGGTAAAATGCCATTTACCTAAACAACTAGCTTTACGAGGGCAAAATGATCCAAAATAAAGGAAATTCACAATATTCACTTAGCAAAAATAATTTTCATGTTCAAAACACTTAGATCTTTATCTTGATATTATCTCGCATTTTATCAGTGTCTGCCTTTATTATTTTGTTGTTGTACTGGTCTTGTGACATGGCAAGGAGCGGGAATGGGGGATCTCATTTTGGAGACCTATAGAAAGATTATCTTTTGATATGAGCTGGTCACAACATCTGTGTAAAAATGAAATAGCTTAAGATTCATGAATCAGTTGGCATGATTCATTGTGGTTAACTAGAGCAGCACTCTATTGTTGCTCTGGACAAACTGTGAATCCAAGTCATCATCATAACAATGCAGGTATATTCAAGGGGCTCGCTTCTTTGGGCCCTCTGATACGGATTCAAGTTCCATGGCCCCTGTTGAAAACGATCAACCAACGGTAGAAGTGGCTATTATAAACAGTTCAAGCAGATCAACATCAATTGCTACCTCCTTGCGTGCACGCTTCATTGGTCAGGGCTACAAGCAGGTAAATATAGTAATTTCAAATGCTTAGCATGTGTATTAGAACTAATAAATAAAACAGGAGACTTTTATTTTAATTTTGATTCACAGGAAAACATGTATTTGCTTTCTCTTTTTCTCCTTTGATGTTGGGGTTAAGCTGGAAATTGAATTTGCAATCCATGATAGTAACTGCAATGGATCATTTATGCAACGAGATGCAAATTTGTGCCGCAGGTTTGTGGACAGGCAGATGTATGGGGTGATGGGGTGGTTCCTGAGGTATCAGCTCATCTGGAGGGAGCGCTGAACCTTAGTTTGGAGGGAGTGTACCACTCGCCGGTTGGTTCAGATGACACGCTGAGACCCTGGTATGGCTCACCTGCTGTGGTAGAGAAATGGATACATTACCTTCTTAGCTAAGGACACCTGCATTCAAAAGAAAACTCAAGAGTTCATTGACATGGAACATTTTCAGTTGCAACTTTCGTGCATTTGGAAATTGTTCAATAGAAAATGGTCTCTTTCTGGTCTTTCTTATTTTGTCATTCCCAAGTGTAGGAAGGTTAAATCTGAAAACCAGCCTGTTTTGTGCCGTCACGTAACAATTAAGCTAACAACAATCTTGAATCCCGTTTTTACTAAGGCCATCACTTCTAACCTTGAAACCCTTCACTGCATGGTTTGACGATTTTTGCATTTGTTCTCATTAAACGTTTTCCCATTGTACTCAGAGGGCTTGGACTTAACCAGACCTCATAAAGGAACTTATTATTCGCATGAGATCTTTCAATCATCATTATCATCTCACTAATGCTTGATCATGTTGAAAAAGGACGCACTGTTTCATCAAATAAATAATTAATGGGTTCTTTGAAATGGGAATGCTTCATTTCATCTTGGATTAGATGCCCCCGCCATGGTGATACCGCATATAAATTAGAGTAATAGAGGCAGAACTTCTTAAAAGTTCCTTCTTTTTTTTTTTTCTAATATGATTTTCTTATTAGTGAGGAAAGGCAATTCAACAAAATCAAAGTGGAGGCAAATCTTGCATCTCTACTGCCATCATGTCTCATATGCCCATTACTCCGTTCAACGATGTGGTCCCAAAGGCCTAGTTACGATTTGTTTATCAAATCGTTAGACCCATCTCCTACAATAGCTGCCTAAACAGTACAACGTGGTGGTCATAGTCGAGGCCGTGGTGATCGGTCTCATCGTGGTGGTGGTCGCGTTGGTCATTCTGTTGTAATCTGGGTACTAAAACAAAACAGTCACGAAGGAAGACACTACAGCACAGATCAATGACAAAGATAACAGAATTAACAACAAACAGTGAATTACGATTTTAAGAGGAAACTGAAATAAACACGATAGAAATACAGATTCTGATACAAACGACTAAGACAAAAATCTGATACAAAACGAAATGGAAACAAAACCACAGATGCACGAATAGACAGATTAAGAAATAGGAAATAAGAGTTGACAGACAAATGAGAACAGATTATGTGACGACTAAACACGAGCAGAATTGCAATAGAAGCGGATGGGAAGAAGAATGAAAACAAAATTATTTAAATCAAATGGAAACTTATTGTTAGGTGACCGAGGCATGGTTCAAAAGCCCCTGTGCTTAAAGCCTTTCAGTACCTATGAAACAAGAAGATTAGTCTATGTGATCTCCTCCTCTTCACACAGGGTTTAACTAAAATAAGGAGTCGCCACCATTCAAGTTAAGGTGTGAATGGACACCAAAAGGATCATAAAAATGCAAAATAGCGCTAAAGTATCTCTAGTCTAAAGGTAAATCCAGAGATTAGGTAAGGGGAATTAGTTATGAGCAGGGGAAGGTGTTAGGCACCCTCACTCATCCGTACAAGACGGTTGCCATATGCTTGTTCATGCTCAAAGAATTGTTTGCTAATCAAAATAAACAAGGAAGTGCTTGAAAGTAAGCAGACATGTGTGTGATTCATTCATATGAGTAGTCAAATAAATATGGATTCTCTCTATGGATATATCATCTCTAGAACTTCATGAGTGAGTAAAAATCAAAGTGAAGATTGAAGAAAATCAATGCTAAAGCAAATCTGTAAAAATCAGACTATAAGAGCTTGAAAACTTTGATTAATCATAAATCACTCGATTCAAATTCAAATTAAATGAAACCAAAGCCATTAGAAAGCTAGTATGAAGTAAGGTGCTCAGTAAAAATTTCAGCTCAATCCGATTTAAAACAAGAGAGAAATCCACAGTTAAATCTACTGTTGTAAATCAGAAAAGCGGCGAGTAAGCAACTTTGAAACCCTATTCATAGAGATTGGCTCCATATAAATCCATTAAAACTTGCATGGATGAAGTATGTGGTGCCATCTTTCAAACGAAATAGGTTTCACACAAAACTGCATCCATTTGTAACTGGTGTGATCCCCCGAACATGCTTAGAGGATCACAAATTAACCCAGAACTCTGCTACAGAGCAGTTCTGAGTCAATCAAGCACACAAGCCACAACTCAAAACAAATTCTCATAAAACCAATTGGATTTGAAAATATACTCCTTAAGGAAAACACAGAGATTGAAATCAGTAAAAATGGATTAAAAATGAGCAAATGGTGCTCGATCAAAGGGACAAGTTTAGCAATCTGGACTGAACTGACCTGTCGACTTTGAACAGATGGTATCAAAAAATGACTCCATAAAAATCGATGAAAATTTTCAAATATAAACTAAACATTCCCATCTATCACATGTCTTTGGAATCACTCAAAAATTCATCCGGATGATGAGCATTCTAAGACAGGGTACAGATGCTGCCCTGTTTTGAAAAACCTTGCATAAAAGAGTGAAAACCAGTGCATGTGTGCAAGTGGATTCATCCCAAACAACTTGGAATCATCAAAAAATTCTCATGAAGTCCTAAAAGTTTGTTCTAAGGCTTAGGATCTCAGATTTTCCATATTGAGCATGGAGAATCCAAGATCTAGCCTACTCTTGAAAAACAGTGAAAAGTGTATGTGAGCTAATTAAAATCACATTTCTAGAAGAAGATTGGGATCCATTGCTATTGAGAGCATGGATCCTTGTATCCTCTCCATACTTAAATGCAAATCACATCAAAAAAGCAACCATAGGTGCAAAATAACCAGCATGCTCTTCATCATATGAAGGTTCTAAGCCTAGAAGATCCATTCCAATTTCTTTTTCCCCAGGCTCTCTCTTCACGTTTTATGGCTAGAGAGGATTCCCATGTACTTTGGAAGAGGTTTGGGGTTACAAACAATCACCCAGGGCCTTATGCTACAGAAAGGTAGAAGATGGGAGTTGGAAATGTAAAGAGAAGCTAGAAACAGTAAATGGAACTTTACCTTAGTAGCTTGAACACTTGAGGCAGCAATCCGACAGAGTTTTCCTTCTTCTTGCAGAGCTTCCAAGCTTCAGATCGGTTTTGCACCAACCGCCCCAAATGTGCGGTTAGCAATGCAAACTGTACCAACCGCACACACAGGGCGGTTCAAATTTAGTTACGCTCCTAATGATTGCTGCCAACGTGGCCTAATGACCTAAGCTTTTAGAAGCCACGTGGCACCTCATACAAGAAGCATGAACTTCAACCGTACTGGGTGCACGGTCTCAACCGTATATACAGGGCGGTTGGGACCAAATTAACAAAAACCGTACGTGTAGTGTGGTTAGCACATTTTTTGAGTATTTGACACTGGTCAAAGCTCAACCAAAACATTTAAAATTCATTTTAATCGCTTCCTCATATTGTGGTGCAATTTGGGCTATCTATAGCACCCTCCTGTTGGATCTATTCCTCAGTGCATGGGTGACGATGCCTTAGCTTCCTGCATTCAACGAACTCAGATCTCTTCCAGAAAGTTGCACAATAATGCTGGGCAAGAACAAACTCTATGGCAGTGTCACTCTGATAGATTGTTGAAACAGACGAATGAAGAAGAAGAAGATGCAAGAGCAAGAGGGTTTCTGTTCGAGAGCAGAAGAAGATACTCTAAACCCTATATTTTTCCCCTTTTTAAAACAAGGAAAAGAAAAGATGAATCGTTTTCTCTTCATAACGTTAAAAATGTTACGCTCGCTCGCTTTGCCCGACCGGACGGCGACGCGAGCGTGAATTAAAGGCACTTCGGCCCAACAACAACATATAGTATCTCACTTTAGGGGTTGCACCCCTTTAGTGCTCACTATTCTTAATAAACACAAGGAAGTTTTGATAGACTTCCAATGTGGGACTATTGTTCCCACATAAGACAAATACAAGGAGACACAATTTTGAGCCCTTTAAAAACAACAAAACACAACACATTCTTCTAACAATGGTCATGGCAATCAAGATGGTGGTTCTCGTGGTTACTTCCACACTGATTCTTCCTTTGGAAAGCAGGAATGTCAAGTTTGTGGGAAGCAAAGTCAAGCTATGTTTTGTGATAATTGCTAGGAGAAGCAAAGTCAAGCTATGTTGCTGAATGTCTGCTTATCTTCTCTCTATAAGCAATGCCACCCTTTATTTAAACCTTTTATAGAGAGGAGATAAGCAGACTTTCATGAGTGTGCCACTTTGGTGGTCACCACCCACTTCAATCCCAAAAGTATTTTCATAAAATGGGAAAAATAGGTTAATCTTTAAAATGACAGTAATTTGAGCACAAAATAGTATTTGCATGCTTAGAAAAAATTCAACATGTGATCAAAATAATCATAAAGCATAATGTACACACACACACACACACACATATATATATATTTGAATAATGATATGAACACTTTATAAAGGAGAGTGGATACAGGAAACATGTCCATCATATCATAAAATATCTCCACAAAAATTTTTAGGCAAAAATTCCATCTCTTACTCATAAAATATTGAAAAATATGATGCCCAAAAGCAATAAAGTGTATTAAATTGATCCGAAAATTACATAAAATGTGACAAAAAAAATCCGTCAAGGCGCATGGATTACAAGGGTACAAAGATCACAAAAAACGAGTCGATTTCCTCTGGTCCCTTTATTTTTGCTCCCTATTTGCTCCCTCAATCACCACACGCCACATGTCCCCAAAGGGGCCCACCATAACTACTTGGGTTAAGAGTTACATTGCTAGGTTGCATCCCAAGGGCCCCACAATAAGAGCGAATTCACTCTCCCGCCCTTTCTTATTTCCTGTTTCATCCTCCATCACTCTCGTCTCTCTCTCCCGCTTCCCTTTGCCATCTTTCTTCCTCTTTCCCTCTGCCAGGATTTGTAGAGAGAGAGCTGACTTTGTTTTCGCTGGAATCTGAAGGGAGAGCCATCACTTTATTTCTGCATCTAGGAGACCTTGTCGAAATAGGAGCTCAGGCATTCCATAACATTGTTGCCGCTTAGACCCTGGTACTTCTCTTCCCATTCCTTGCACAAATGTAATACAACAATGTCATCCAAATAAATAGGCAACCAACACTAATTGCTTTGATGAATTTGACCTATGAGACATGAAATTAAGAGTTTTGACTTAATTTCAACCTAGGAAATTGGAACAGTTTCTATTCAAATTCCACGTTACATAACCACCACAAATTTAATGGGTTTCTATTCAGCTATTATTCAAATCTGAATAGGAACTTCCACAATTCATTTGGTTAATGGGTTAATGGAAATTTAAATTGGTTAATGGGTTAATGGAATTTCCTATTCAGTTCCTATTCTACGTTCCACATTCCAAGTTCCTATTCAGCTCCTATTCAATTGGTTAATGGGTTAATGGAATTTCCTTTCAATTCCTATTCAAATTCAAATTCCACGTTTCAAATTTAAATTGGTTAATGGATTCCTATTCAGTTAATGGAAATTCCATGCTTCAAATTTGACTTGATGGAGATGCAAATTGTTTATAGATTTGACTTGTTTAATGGGTTCCTATTCAATGGTTTTCATTATGTAACTTAAGATGGATTTGAAGGGAATTTGGATACTGAGTTCTGCAATCTTGTTTGGTTTTCATTATGTAACTTAAGATGGATTTGAAGGGAATTTGGATACTGAGTTCTACAATCTTGTTTGGACTTTTTGAGGAACAGTTCTTAATTTTAAAATGTGTAACTAGTGGAACATGACTTCAAATCCCAAGTTAAAATAACTTTCATGGATCCCCATTACAACATGGAATTGACAATTTTGGATTCATGCTGTAGACACCTGATTTTTGTACCCCAAAAAATGAAGAAAATGAAAATTTCAATTAAAAAGTCAAACCCTGAGGGGGCCAAAAAATTGACTTTTGATTCAAGTGAATTTGACCATCAAACTTCATCTCATTAAAAAGAGCATTTTGACACGGTTTCAACGCAACTGAGTTTGCTGGAATCAGAGTCCGGATGAGAAAGTTATGAGTTGGTCAAACTTTTGGGGGAGCGAAAAGTTGACTTTTTGCTCAACCCCAATTCAGCTGCCAAACTTGATCCCAGTGGATAGGTGATTCCGAGCCGATTCCAACAACACCAAATTTGTTGAAATCGGACATCGGACGGAAAAGTTATGAGCAGTTAAAGTTTCAAGAAAACTGCCCATGTGGCAAAACAGCAGCAAAAAGCAGAATAAATGAATTAAATAAATAAAATAATCATTTAATAGAAATATCTTTATTTTTTAATAATATTTTAATAAAAGAATCTCGTTTTTATAATATAATAATCATAAAATCAGAATAAAATCTTGCAAAAAATCAAATTGAATAAAGGTTTGAAATCCAGACATTTTAAAAACGTACTGGACCGTATTTAAAATACGGGCAAGGCATGCCCGCATTTTAAATACGGGCAAGCTTCTAGAAGGGGACGCGTGTCGCTGTACGGCGGGACACACGTCCCGTACGGCTGATTTTGCGAGATTTGGAAATGTACGTTTTTCGCCCGTATTTGAATTACGGGCAAGGCACGCCCGTACTTGAAGTACGGGCAAGGCATGCCCGTACTTCAAATACGGGCACGATTCTTTTTGCCTATAAATAGGGGGCCACCCCCCTCATTTGAAGGAGCCTTCCTCTTGGCCTCTCCCCTCTCCGTCTGTGTGTTTTGCAGAGCCGAAACCCTGCCCAGGTTCTGCCACCTCCAATTCCTAATTCCAAAAATCCCCGAAATGCCCCTGCATTGCCCAAACTCTGTCTAAACCCTGTTTGATCACCATTTGAACATAGGAAACCCAACCAAGCCCTTTCAAAACCCAATTTGGAAACTCAAGGGGACGCGGAAGCGCTACCGAATTCACTCGGACTTGGAGAAATCATCAAAATCAATTAGAAATTACATTGTAAGTATGCTCACTGAATTAAGTAAGTTTTAGTTACTTTTTCTTTCTTCTTCACTTACTTTCTTTTTATTTTATTTTCATTATGTCGTTTCTAACATGTTTTGGCTGCTGTATGCGATGAGCAACTTGATCCAAAGTGGTCATTTCCATGAAAAGGAGGAGAGAATAATCAAGGGTTATCAAAAGAATAATGCCCTACCTAATTTGGTTACAATCCTGGAACTTCTTTAAATATCTGATATTCCCTGTAATCTCCCTCTTATTCCCTTCTTAGCAATGATCACAAATGGTTAAAAGGAAGCTATACTTGCTTGGAAAATGCAAAAGAGGAGAAAGATGGCTTTTTTAAGCCAAATGGAGGGAATGGAGAATCACGGGGATGCTGGAAGTTTGACGAAGGTTGTTGAAAGCCCCAGGAAATTAATCAAATTGATCCCAAGCTGAATCGGCACCAAATATGCAAAGTTGGTTGAGCCCGTAAACTCAGAACGGTTCAAGCATGCCCGTATTTGCTTCACGGCGAGCTTGAACTGGATTTCATTTACGGGCAATGGCAGCTCGTATAATAAACACGGGCCAGTGTAAATATAACTTAAAAAACCTAATTTTTGGTCCGGTTGGACTTGATCCGACCTGAACCGGCTTGAACCGACCTTTTAGACATTTTGGGCTATTTTTAGCCCAATAATGGACTGCGGACCTAAATAGGCCCACCAAGGCACCTTGGGCCCACTTGGGTGGCCCACCTTCGACTGGCCTATACCAGGCCTGTTTTCAATAAACAGGCCCAGGCCCCTTGACCCTTGGCTAATGGGCCAAATCCAAGCCCACTAAGCCCATTGCATGTGTAAATGGTTTAATTTAATAAATAACCAAATGGGTTACCCAATAACCCACTGGGCCCCAGGCCCAATCATGGCAACCCACGGGTCTTCCAACGGGACCTTGATCCGACCCACTTCACTAAATAAGAAGATAAAATTAAAGTAAAAGGGACCCACACCTTTAGAGGGCCCCGCCAGACCCAATGAACAGCATGCTGGTCTAGGAAGGGTGAGATTGACTCAAAAACCAGGGAGACCCGAGGGACTCGTCGAACCGACGGGGCGGGCCGGGGTGTCTTAGGGCTTCCCCGGACGTAACCGAGGACTTAGCTAGAACTCTGAAAAGCCGCAGACCAGACTTAGACCCGGATAGGGCAAACACCGTGTCTGCCTGCACCTCTCAGGCAGTGGCGACTCCGAAAGTCCCGAGGCACGTACGAACACCACGTGCGCCCCGTGTGCGATCTAGATTTTTTAGGTGCGCACACATGCGAATGGATTGTCATAATTATTTACGTACTAAACGCATGTATAGCAAGGAAAGTGAACAAGTTGGGGCTTCAATTGAGTATTTTGCAAAGAGACAAGCATCGGATCACTCATTTTTTTATTCATGGACCTAGACAACGATGATATGGTCACAAGTTTTATTTGGGTAGACGTTGGAATGATTAGTGATTAAAAATCTTTTGGTGATGTTGTATGTTTTGATACAACATATAAAACAAATAAGGAGGGCCGAATATTTGTAAACACCCCAAATTGCACTTCAATATGAGAGAACAGTCAAAAGAAATTTTAAATGTTTTATTTGGGCTTTGGCATGTGTCAAAAACTCAAAATTACTCAGAAAGAGTGCTAACCGCACTGAATATATGGTTTTTGAGAATTTGGTCTCAACTGCCCTGTGTATGCGGTTGCGACTGCACACACAGGACGGTTGAGGTTCATGCTTCTTGCGTGAGCTGCCACGTGGCTTCTAGAAGCTTTGGCCATTGAGCCACGTCGACAGCAATCATGATGAGTGTAACTGAATTGGAACCGCCCTGTATGTGCGGTTAAGGTGAGTTTGCATGAAAACCGCATATAAAATGACGATTTTGTGGAAACCGCACTATGTATGCGGTTTTGCTTGTTTCGGGGATTTGCGAAAAGGCTCGATCTTTGAGCCTTATTTACGCATATTAATTCTCTCCCAGGGACTTGAACTCCCTATTTCACCCTCCGAAACTTCTAGATTTATATCAATTCAAGGCTTTAACTTTAATTGGAACAATCTAGAGAGATTTTTGGGCATACCCTTGGGACTTTATTGCCCTTGGCTGTGCCTATAAATAGAGGAGTCCTCCTCTGTAACGCCCCAGATCCGGGTTACGTAAAATAACCGTAACTCGTACCCGAAGGTTAATTTAAAATTCCACAGGATCAACAGAGTAAGGGAAAAACATGAAATAAAATAATATAAAGATTCAAATGCATGATATCAAGGTTCACTAATTTTCCCAAACATATCCAAAAGTAATACAGGTTCATAATAAAAACTCACTAAAGTAAATAAAACCAACAACTAAGATCTACTCAATAAAGTAATCCTCCTCACGATACTCCGGATAGTCCACCGGATTATCAACCCCCACGGTATCGTCCTCGCCTAAATCTGAAAACAAAACAAAACAGTGAGATACGACGATCTCAGCAAGTAGCAATGCATGCATAAAAATACAGTTATAACAGTTCTAAAACATGCACAAGTTATAATCAATTAAGTTACGATTAACCTCGGTTAATCAGACTAATCTCGGAAATACATCGACAATTACAAATTTGGAAAACATTATATATTAGGACTCGTGAAGTTTGTCTATTTTGTGTGGCTAAGCACTAGAGTTCCAGACAATCCAGTCTAACACTGCAACAGCTCGAACATCCAATATCGTCGCCCTCATGGCGGAAAAACTCAAGCGACCTCACCATCATGGTGGAAACGGAGTTGCTGCAGCGCTTCCCTCATGGAAGGCCTCTCCATCATGGAGGAAACGCATGAAGGAACTCCAGACTTAAATCCAGACAAAATCTACAAAATTCAATTATAACTCGACTGTGGATCCACACTAAGTCTCGCCCTTTTAAACTTTAGTAAAATTATCATATAAAGTTCAAGTTTAACATGTACCCATGCTTATAGCGAAAGAAATCATTTTACAGTTAATAACACCAAATTCTGTTTTCAAATAGTCACCAAAACCATCAAATAGTGGAAATTTCCAACATTCGGCACAATCGGTATCATACTGTACAATTTACTCAAAATGGAAAAAAACAAACAGCAATAACTAAGAATCCAATCCAAAACTTTTTAGTTCATAACAGCATTTCAGATAATTCAAAAGGTAGAGCAAATTAGGTATTCAACAAGAGCTTAAATTATAGTTAAATAAAAAAAAAACATTCGGATAACCACTATAGATCACCAAGCTTACTTTTGTTAACCTTCTTCTCATTTACACTTCCACTCATGGTTCCCTCATTTTTATTGTTAAACTTAACTCTTATAGATTACTAACGGTTCTGAGATCTTCTATTTAATTTCTGAATAATTCCGGTGAAATGAGAGAATAGACTTGTTACACTTATTTGCTTTAAGAAGTATTCTCTATATGCTGCAGAAATTTTATAATCTATCCTAGTATTATGCTTCTCAACCATTCTCTTATTCCATAATATTAATTTGGCATCCATAATATTCTAATATACATAGAGGTTAGTTAGATCTTATTAAAACTCATGAGTACAGCTTTAAGAAGCTAAAAGTGTCATTATGCTCACAAAACACATCTGCCGCACCTACTGTTTTCTTTGTGCTGGGCACCAAGTTAGACCAGAAAAAAAATAATATATAACTAGCTAGTACTCAAGAGAAAACATGGGATGATGTGAGTACTGTCAAATGATGCAAACAGAGCTTACATGACCAAGTTTTTAACAAGGAATAGTTACAGATTTCTAGATACATTCAGCTTTTGGCCTTGTTCATCATGATAGAACTTGAAGTGGAATCAGAAGGATATTCTTTTATTGATAAAGCTTGAAATGTGGCTTCTCTCCAGCAGCACTCTTTAAGGATGGTGGGTTTGACATTGTTCACAAAAATCACAGTACCTTCTAGTATCTCTCAATCTCACAAGGACCCCATCAACTCTAAGCCAGAAACGCAGCAGAAAAAAAAAAACAATAATTCGGCATAACTCTAACTTTAACAGTTAAGAGAGAGACTCCATTATTAGTCAATACCTCTTCATACAAAACCACCTCATCATAGAATAGAATAGGATCTTTTGATGCTAATGCTACCTCATAACTGTCCTCGTTGCAATCTTCCCAGTTCAAATCTCAGTACCTGGTTTAGCCAATTAAACAATAGAAACTAAACTCTACTGAACTAGCCGCACTATTATTAAAATGGAGCTGGCGTTGAGTTATTTCATACTCCAATTTGCGGCATAATTTGGTACTTCCATTCTGAACAAATAATTACATTCTAAACATGTCTAAGATATTAAACATCCTCTAAATAACATCTTCAAGCTAACTCGAAATTAATCTAATTAACAATAACCAGATTTATAGTTCAGCCGTCCATACATGACCAGAAATAACCATTGTGTTCAATTCAGATCTGACTCATTAGAAATTCACCAAAACCATAAGAAAACAAAATGCTTAAAGGTGCTACTTGCATAACACAAGAATCATCATCTAAATGACCATCTTTAACTACTGTAAAATTATTCTAAGCATCCTTATTAGAGCAATAAGATTAAACACCACAACAGAACTAAGCTTACTATCATAGACGTCCAAAAATGAACCAAATATATCAGATTCGTTCCATTCAGAACTAAGCATTTAGATGCTCACAATTCACATGAAAATCATGCTATTTTGAAAGGCTACTTGCCTCTTGATTGCTGGAGTTCGTCCTCTGCAAAAACCAGCAATGAACCAATATGTCTTCTTCTTTCTTCTCCAACAGCAGTGGGCGACCACCTCTTTCTTCTCCAACAAATCTCCCACTCTCTCTAGATTCTTAGATCTGAGTTGCATCCATTTGTTTTGCCTTCTCCAAAGCTGTAACTGTTGGTAACGCCCGGAGATAGAGCATATGTTACGTTCAGCAAACAGCAAAACAAAACCATACGTTTTTAAAAAAAACTGGTTGCATGCTATTTTTGATCAAGTGTGGTGCCTTACCACCATATCACCTACACCAACAACCTATTCTCTTTTAATACTTTGGTTTATCAAATTTTAAATGAAATATTAGTACCACTAATAGTTAACAAAATTATTACATATTACTTATTGAATATTAAAAATTGTATCCTAACTTGACTTACCTTAGTTTAGCTAAATCCAACCTTTAAGAAATTTACCAACTTGCCCTTGTGCATTGTTCACCTGAAAGTCCACAACATAAAGAAATAATTTATATTAATTATTTCTCAAAATAAATACAAAAAAATTTCAGGGTTTTACATCCTCTTGCAAATGGCTGACCATTTGAGGCTTAGAAGCTCTGCAAGAATAGGAGAAACTCTGCTGGATTGTCTACTCAAGGCTCAAGCTACCAAGGTAAAGCTCTATTTAGCTTTCTAGCATTCTTCTTTACAATTCCAACTCTCATCTTCTACCTTTCTGTAGTGTAAGGCCCTAAATGCTTTTTTGCAACCCCAAAATTTTTCCAAAGTACCTGGGAATTCTCTCTAGCCGTAAAACGTGAAGAGAGAGCCTTGGGAAAAAGAAGTAGGAATGGATCCTCTAGGCTTAGAACCTACAAATGATGAAGAGCATGCTATTTGGTTATTTTGAGCCTATGGTTGATTTTTCTGATGTACTGTGCATTTGTCTCTGGAGAAGATGCGCGAATCCTTGCTCTCAATAGCAATGGATTCCAGCCTTCTCCTAGAAATTTGATTTCCACCACCATGAAACACACTTTTCACTATCTTTTTGCAAGGATAAGCTAGATCTTGGATTCCCATGTTTAATATAGGAAATCTCAGATCATCGGCTTTAAAATAAGTTTTTAGAACTTCATGAGGCTGTTTTGCATGTTTTCCAAGTGTTTTGGTCGAATCCACTTGCACACATGCACTATTTTAGGCTTTTTTTCTTCAAAACAAGGCAGCATCTGTGGCCTGTCTTGGAATGCTTATAACTTCATCCTCCGGATGAATTTTTGAGCAATTCCAAAGACATGTGATAGATGGGATCGCCTACTTTGTATCTGGAAATTTTCGTTCATTTTTATGGAGCCAATTTTTGACACCATCTGTTCAAAGTCTGTAAGTCAGTTCAGCCCAGATTGCTGAACTTGCCGCTTTGATGGTGCACCATTTGCTCAATTTTAATCCGTTTTGAGTGATTTTTGTCTCTGTGTTTTCTTTGAGGAATATATTTTCATTTCCAACTGGTTTCAGTAGATTTTGATCTGATTTGTGGCCTGTGTGATTGATTGACTCAGAGTGGCTCTGTAACAGAGTTCTGGGCTAATGTATGATCCTCTAGGCATGTTCCAGAGGACACACTAGTCACAAAGGGATGGAGTTTGGGGTAAGGCCTATTTAGTTTGAAATATGACACCATATACTTCATCCATGCAAGTTTTTACGAATTTATATGGAGCCAAACTCCACAAATAGGGTTTCAAAAATGCTTACTCGCCGCTTTTCTTCGAGTAACTACAGCAGATTTTAGTAGTGTGTTACTCTCTGGTTTTAAAGCGGAATGAGATGATTTTCTTACTCAATATTCTATTTCTTACTAGTTATCAAATGGCCTTGGCTTCATTTGATTTGGATTTAACTCGAGTGATTTATGGTTGATCGAAGTGATCAAGTTCTTAGAACATGATTTTTCTAGATTTGCCTTAGCTTGATTCTTCTTCATTTTTACCTTGATTTTCGCTCACTCATGAAGTTATAAAAGTGATATATCCATGAGGTGAGTCCAAACACATTGGACTACTCATGTGGAATAATCACATACATTTACTTATTTTGAAGCATCCTTTGTCTATTTTTGATTAGCAAGCAACCCTTAGTATAAGCAAGCATGTGGCAACCGTCGTAGATGGATGAGTGGGGGGTGCCTAACACCTTCCCCCGCTCATAAATAATTCCCCTTACCTAATCTCTGGATTTTTCCTCATATTAGAGCTACTTTGGCTCGATTTGGCATTTATGACCCCTTTGGTGTCCATTCACGCCTTAACTTGGATGGTGGCGACTCTTTATTTTTATCGATCCCCGCGTAACGATATCGGAAGTCATCTTAGGTGACATTTCCATGTCTCACAACTGGCGACTCTACTGGGGAAGGGGTGAATTGAGCCATGTTTGAGTGCTTGATCATGTTTTGTTGATCTTTTTGATTGCTTGCTGTTTGTTTGTTTATAATAAGCATGCTTGGTTTGTGTTCATCTGTTTTTAGAAAATATTGACCCATGAGAATAGGGTATGTGATGTCTATGCTTTGGTTATGCTCAAAACCATGTTAGGAGACCTAGTTAGTCAAAACCATGCTAGGTTGCTATGTTTCCATGACAAGCATGTTTTGATTAGGACTTTAGTGTCATGAGCATGTGATCTGATTTTAAGAGATGTCATGAATATTGCAAAAGCATGCTCACCATGATTGAATGCCATTTTTGTATAACTTGATAACATGCTTACATGTTTGCATGATTGTGTGAATGCATGTTTAGATTGAGCATGCTAGGTGCTTTTTTCATTACCTGGATGCTTTCATGTTTATTTATCACAAATGATCTCTATATCATGCTGTAGACACCTGATTTTTACACCCCCAAAATAAAGAAAAATGAAAAGTCAAACCCTGAGGGGGTAAAAAAAAATTGACTTTTTGATTCAAGTAAATTTGGCCATCAAACTTCATCTCATTGAAAAGAGCATTTCGACACGGTTCCAACGCAACTGAATTTGCTGGAATCGGAGTCCAGATGAGAAAGTTATGACTCGGTCAAACTTTTGGGGAGCGAAAAGTTGACTTTTTGCTCGACCCCAATTCAACTGCCAAACTTTATCCCAGTGGATAGGTGGTTCCGAGCCGGTTCCAACGACACTAAGTTTGCTGAAATCAGACATCGGATGAAAAAGTTATGAGTAGTTGAAGTTTCAGAAAAACTGCCCATGTGGCAAAAAGGCAGCAGAAATGGAATAAACCAACAAAATAAATAAGATAAATGTGTTTATTAATATTTTAATAAAGATAATCTCGCTTTTTAATAAAATAATCGGGAAAATCGAATAAAAAGCTTGCAAAAAACCAAATTGAATAAAGGTTTGAAATCCAAACATTTAAAAAACGTGCTGGACCGTATTTGCATTACGGGCAGGGCATGCCCGTATTTGAAATACGGGCAAGATTCTGGAAGAAGACACACGTCGCTGTACGGTGGGACACGCGTCCCGTACGGCCGATTTGCGAGATTTGCAAATGTGCGTTTTTCGCCCGTATTTGAATTACGGGCACGGCACGCCCGTACTTGAAGTACGGGCAAGGCACGCTCGTACTTCAAATATGGGCACGCCCCTTTTTGCCTATAAATAGAGAGGCCTCCCCCAAATTTCAACAAGCCCTTCCACCCGGTCATCACCCCTGCCCTCCTGCAGTTTTCATCAATCAAATGCTACCCTCATGCTGTCACTCCAGCACCCAAACCCTTTTTTATCCCTAAACTACCCCTAGGTTAGTTGAATCATGCCAATATCATGCAAAAACCCTCTTTAGTCTAACTTTAAAATCCATCACCCAACCAAACTCTTTTTCATCAACCTTGAAATATTTGGGAGGACGCGGAAGCGCTGCCCGAATCTTCGAAGAACCACAAATCCAACAAAGCAAACTAATTATATTGTAAGTATACCATTCTCTAATTTGAGTAAATTTTGCTTATGCTATCCTCTTCTTTACTCATTTTTTTTTATCACAATACCACTAACTTGTTTGCTGTTTTGGATGCCATGAGAGGTGCCATAAGAGTTTAGAATTAAAGTATTAACCATTGCTGGAAATGAAGAAAAGAAAGTGTTTTTCTTTTAAAACAAATGGTTATTTCTAATCCTTTAATGTGGAAGGATCAAGCTTTTCTTAAGGACACCTGATATTCCCTGTAAAACTCCCCTTTTTCCATTCTCAAAATGAACTAAAGACTATCCATGCAAGGCAGTGTTTCTTCAAGAAACACTAAAAGAAAAGGAAGATGGTCATTTGGGCCAAATGAAGCCCCTGGAAGAACCTGCAATCTTTTCTGAAGCTACCAGAACATCTGAGAAGGCCACAGAACTGATCCCAGGAAGAGCCGGCACCAAATATGCAAAACTGGAGGCGCCCGTAAACTCAGAAAGGTCCAGTCTGGACCGTGTTTGCTTCACGGGCAAGCCCATACCGGATTTAGTTCACGGGCACGTGGGGACCATATAGAAAATACGGCCTAATGTAAAAGTAATATAAAAAATGTAATTTTTCGGCCCGGTTGGATCTATTCCGACCTGAACCGGCCTGAACCAGCCCTTTAAACAATTTGGGCTATCTTAAGCCCATCTTTGAACCAGCCCTTTAGCTAGAACTCTGAAAAGCCACAGACCAGACTTAGACCCGGATAGGGCAAACACCGTGTTTGCCTACACCTCTCAGGCAGTGGCGACTCCGAAAGTCCCGAGGCACGCACGAACACCATGTGCGCCCCGTGTGCAATCCAGGTTTAGGTGCACACACATGCCTTGGTGATTTTGGTTGTGCTTGCATGGCTACGAAAAAAGAGTGGCAAGGGTGGGACGTTGTGATGAATGTGACCCACTTTTTCAAATGCGCTTGTGCACTTTTTTCATTTTTTACACAGCCTACCTATCACCTATAGGAAATTGAACACGAATGTGTGTAGCTTGGCGCACCGAGGTCGTTACTTCGGAAAGCGAAGGTGAAAACATTCACCTTAGAAGCTTTGAGCCAATGATGTGATGACATGGTGGATCTAGAATTCTTGTCATACACTAGGCTTGAGCTCTAAGTTGCCAATAAGCTAAAACCCAAAACCCCCACGCTTGAAGGTTTTTGGCCAAAGTAAACCAAAGGTATGATATAGATACCTTTTTGAAGGTAAACATGAGGTACCAAGGTAATGTCAATTTCATTTTATGATTGCCTTTGTATCATGCAAAGCCAAGTTCATGGTGTCCATTTGTTGGGATTTTGTTTTTCCCAAATAATTGCCGTATTCTAGGATTGGTGTAGCCCATAGGAAGAGTTTTAACTCTTCTTAGAGGTCATTCTACCCAAATGCCCATAGGAGGCAACCGAAAGTCCAAAATCCATGCATTGGGTGTCCATTTTGGGAGGGAGTCTAGGCCCTCCTTTGTGTAAATATTGCTAATCCTCTTTTTTTGCAAGAAATTTGTGTGTGAATGCCACCCAGAAGCTGCTGGTAAAGAAGGCCCTTCTCTTTTAGTTTAGGAATTTTCTTTCCCTCTCAAGCCCAAGAAGGCTAAATTGTATTTATATTTTGATTCATGCCCTTGAAGGCAAATTTGTATTATGGTTCATTTCCTTTATTGTAAGGAATCTTTTTGTACATATTTGTAATGCCCTTATGCAATCTCATAAAGTTCATGGTATACATGGGTTTTTAATGCCATTTGATGTGTCAAATGCCCAATTTGGGGCAGTCTAGAAGCCACCCAATGGTGAACAATGAGTTTGGGCAAGTAATCAAGCTAATAAAATCAATTGGGAAAGGAAACAATTTGAAAATCTGTTTCTGGCTTAAAACTGCCCTGAGTATGCGGTTTCCTGCATTTTGGCTGCAACCGCAGGATAGATGCGGTTTACGCCAAACCGTTCTGAGTGCGCGGTTTTAAGCCGAAATCCTGTTCCAGCCATCCTTAACTAACAGTCCTGGATCCTTTCATCCCTAGGTGATATAAGCAAATGGTCAGGGGTTCCAAACAAGATAAAAGGCACTTAAATCTCCCAAAACTCATCTAAATCAAGGAATCAAGATCATTTTGAACATATTCACCTAAATTGAACAAATTAACTCAACTCAAAGGTGAAAATGACAAAGAAAAGTTTGTTCAAATCTGAAACCAAGTCAGGCACCTCAATTCGGGGGTTAAGCTCGTATCGGGCTCTTTTCATCTAATTTGAACATTTAACCCATCTTAATTGAAGTAAGTGATTAAAAGAGAATTGGTTCAAATAACCAACCCAATCATACTTCAACTTTAAAAATTGAATTTGGAAATAACCATAAGCTTTCAAAACATATTTTAAGCTTAAAATACAATCCAATGCAAGAATAAGGAGGAAACTCAACCCGTTTCTAAAATGAATAAAATTTCAAATGAGAAATCTTCCATAATAACATATGCAAACTTTTAAGATTTCTCATCAAAGAGTAATTTGTTTCTTAGGTCACTTGGAAACCTTTGAATTCCAAGCAAATAATCATTCAAAACAAAAAAAAAAATGGAATAAAGGAAAATCTTGAAACCATCTCCTTGAAAGTAAATTGAATTTCTTTTCTAATTCAAAACACCTAATGGGGGAAATCAAAAATATTTTAGGCATCTGAAAGCCTTGGAATTTCAGAAAATCAACTCATAGGACCCTGGAAGCCTGAAATTCCAGATTTTTCTCAAAATCTTCATAGGCCTTCTAAAGCCTTAATTTAGAAACTCATAGGACCCTGGAAGCCTGAAATTCTAGATTTTTCTCAAAATCTTCATAGGCCTTCTAAAGCCTTAATTTAGAAACTCATAGGATCCTGGAAGCCTAAAATTCTAGATTTTTCTCAAAATTTTCATAGGTCTTCTAAAGCCTTAATTTATAAATTCATAGGCCCTTGAAAGCCTACGTAATTTCAATAGGCGGTGGAAGCCTTAATTCCAAATCATAAGCCCTTGGAAGCTTGAGTGATTCCAAGCCTTGATTTGCTTAAAAACTTTATTTTAGGCATCTCATCCTTTTTGGGGGACATGTTGGAAGCCCTAGAATATTCCAACATTAGTGGGTCTTTTTTCGTACCAACCAAAGCATAAGCCCTTGGAAGCTTGTGTAATTCCAAGTCTTGATTTGACTCTAGGCTTTTACTATAGGCACATCACCTTTTTGTGGGACGTGTTGGAGGCCCTAGAATACTTCAACAGATTCTGTCGATTGATCTTTTTCATATCAATCACCTCCTTTTAATAGGGCTATTTTAACCACAAATCCAAAAAAAAAAAAAATGTGAACACAATGAAAGTTCCAAACTCATGTTCACCAAGCCTGCATGCATGCATTCATAGGTGTGTAAACATGATTTAATGGGATACTAATGGTTTTCTTTGTATTTTTCTTTTAACCAAGGTCTTTGGTTCCTACTGCAACCATTGCTCTCTGACGTTCTCAAAGACTCAGATCTGTAACCATGAACCCCATTGAAGAATAGTCCACTGTTTTTGCTGAGCCTTTGCTCAGTTGCAAGAGAAAGTGGGAGGGATGACAAAATTGCTTGAAAATCTGCTGGCTAATCAAGCGGCTCAAGCCCAGATGCAGGTGCAACAGACGCAGGCCCAGGTTCACCAGGCTTCATCATCCCACAATGCACCACCAGCTTAACCCCAGGCTGACCTTCCACCACCAGTCCAACCTATCCCACCTCAACCTGAATTCTACCAACCAACCCTCGAACCTATCTTGATCCGGGAGGAAGAATCTGAATATGAAAGGGAGAAGGAGAAGGAGAAGGAAAGACTGAGGGTAGAAATGGAGAAGAAGTTCTTGGACCGGCTGGAATCGATCCAAGAAGAGCTGAAAGAAGTAAAAGGGATCAACACGTTAGGCGGTACCAACTTCAATGACTTGTGTATGTACCTCGACATATGCCTACTGGCCAAGTTTAAATGTTCGGACTTCAAAAAATACGACGGCACAGGATACCCAATGAGCCATCTGAGGCTCTACTGTGGGGCATTATGTCAATTTGGCCGGGATGACAGCATTTTGATCCAACTTTTTCAAAGAAGCCTGACTGGGGCAGCCTTGAGGTGGTTCGCAATTGTGGACCATGTCAGAATCAGGAGGTGGAAAGATCTGGCTGATGCTTTCCTAGCTCAGTATTGTTTTAATTTTGACATCGTGCCAGACAGGTACAATATGATGAAGATGAGCAAGGGAAGAGAAGATACAGTTGTAAGCACCTCATTTTTGCACCTCCCAAAATGCAGAAAATGAAATTTTAATTGAAAAGTCAAACTTGAGAAAGTCAAAAAGTTGACTTTTTTAGCTGGTGCAAATCAGTCACCATGCTTCCCACCATTGGAAAGAGGATTCCGATACGATTCTAATGGAACAGAGTTTGCTCAAATCGGAGTCCAAATGAAGAAGTTATGGACTGGTCAAATCTGAGAAAAGCAGAAATTGACTTTCTGCTAAATCCCAGATCAGCTACCCCATTTGATACTAGTAGAAAGAGCAACTCGACACGATTCCAACGCAACTGAGTTCGCTGGAATCGGGGTCCCGGATAAGGAAATATGAGCAAAGTTGGCTTCGGGACGCAGCCCGGCATTTCTGCTAAAAAACTCGAATTTGCTGCTAAACTGAAGTTCAGTGGATAGGGAATCTCGTACTGATTCCAATGCCACTAAGTTTGCTAAAATCGGATATCAGATGAGTGAGTTGTGGGCAGTTAAAGTTTCTGAAAATCTGCACACGTGGCAAACAGTGAAGAAAGAGCAGCAAAGTAAAAAGTTTTGAATTAAAAAATAATATTTTTGCTAAAAATCTAATTAAAGTATTTAGAATAAAAGAAAAAGAAAAGAAAATTAGAAGATGCATGTGCATCCAAAACCCAAAGCAAAAAATCTTAATAAAATAATAATAAAAGCAAAATATCTAATGAATTAAATAAAAAAGAAAAAAAGAAAATGAAAAAATATAATTGAACGAATTCTTCCATGTGGAGAATTCGTTCAAGCAAGCTTGGGGGCTAAGTTTACTTGAAGGTTAAGTTTTAAAGCCATCATTGGTTTTGTTTAAAAAAGGGGCATGAATTGAAAAGATGAAGGCTTTGGTCATGAAGTGCAAAAGTAATTGCATTTTGGTCAAGCAATATAAAAGGCAGTTTAGCCCATTTTGAAAGGGATCGGCTCATTTTTTTGGGACATCTCTCTCACCTCTCTCACTCTCTCCCATCTCTCCCAAGCTCTCCCATCGCTGCCCCCTCTTGTGCACCTCCATTGGTCACCTCCACCCACCCCAAAGCTCACTCAAATTGATCTCAAGGCCTCCTACCCTCTACAACCTTGATTTCCAACCCAAAGAAGCTACTTAGTATCCTTTGAAGCTTGGAAGAGAAGACCTTGGAGTGCTTTGAAGGTGCTGTTGGTGTACCCTAAGGAGTTCAACATTTCTAAAGAGGTTGTAAGTATCCTAGGTGAGCTTCTATTCATTTTTTATTTAACATACTTGAGTACGAGAGAAATATAAGAAGCATGTTTTATTATGTCTATTGTCTTCTTCTCATTACGGTGTATTTGTTCACTTTTTATTTCTCCCCCACTCACTTTTGGCATAAACAACCTCATGGTAAGAGAGGTGAAATTCCAGAAGTTTTGAAGGGAGGAAGACCTCATGGTAAGAGAGGTGAAATTCCATAAGTTCAAAGGGAGGAAGATGGACTTTATTGGTTGGTTCAAAAAAGGGTCATAGGATTGCTGTAGAACTAATGTTTCCTTCTTTTTTGTTGTCATTAGTTTCTTTCCATTCAATAGGGGAGTGTGTTCCCCTTTGTTCTATCTCATGTAAACCATACGTAACCCCTCTCTTCCCTTCATTAGTTTTTTTTAGTATTCAGATTTTGGTTATTAGGATCATGTTATAAGTTATGTGTGGAGCATGCTAGGTAGTACCTTGTTATCTTTATTTGCATATGATTGTTATTCCATGTATGCATGAGATTCTTCCATCTTAAGATTATGTATGTTATGATCATGTGAATATTTTTTACCGTTCTTGTGTGTGTTATCATGATTCTTGTTTCATTTTGGTTATTGTCTTCAACCATAAAAATTCAATCCATTTAGTTTTGAACATGCTCCATATGCATACTTATCTTAGAGAAGTATCTAAATAGTTTGTACATAATATTATTTAGTTTAGCTATGCATACATGTAAATTTGTTTCCATATCTTGAATATTGCAGGTATGAACATATAGGCTTGAGCATGGAACCTCTTTATTGAGGTTTTTTTAGTTGACTTGTACTTATGCCTGTTGCTTGTTGATTTTTGGAGCAAAGGAAACCAACACAGGGACACTTGAGTCCCTGTTATCTTCTGGTTTGGTTTAGAAGAGGAGAAGGCAGGTCCCCTCCTCCTTCTTTTCCTCTTAGTCCTCAAAACCCCAAAAAAATAGAGCTAATCAGATCCATCTGAACCACTGTGGGCCCACACCACCACTGGAACACCTTAGGGGGCCTAGAAACCTCAATCCCATGCAAAAATCCGAAATAGAGGCCTCTGTATGTTGATCCGGCAACTCAGGCCGGATCAACAGAAACCCATTCGTAACCGGCCAAAGGTGCCGGATACGCTGTGTCTTGTGTGTAACCGGCATCTTAGGCCAGCTACATTGTCTGAATGTTAATTTTGCTATTTTTGTGATCCTATGTCATTTTCTTAATTGTTTAAATCAAACCAGATGAACCAGTAGGGTTTCCGGGTCACCCGGAAACCCAAGATGGGCCATGGACCGACCCGGTCCAAATTTATTCCCAATGGGCCTTCCAAAGGGGCCCACTAAGCCCGACAAACTCATTTTGATAAACAAAGATAAAATCAACCTGAATGAGTGGGCCAAACCCTGGGAGGCCCTCCAAAGCCCAACTTGGGAAGCATGCATGTTTAGATCTAGGCTTGGTTTGGCCGAGACCACGGGCAGGGCCTGTCGGGCCCATTAAGCCCATTGAACCTAACCAAGGTTAGGGTTTCCAAAACCCTAACTCAAGAAGCCTTGGGCTTTCAAGCCCAAGCCCAGGTAAAGGGCCCCAAGCCCAAGACCTGGCCCATTTTGGCACAATTAAGAAAGATAATCTGAAATCACTTGGCAACCCACTATGTGGCCCACTCAAGGGCCCGCAAGTCAATCCAGACTCACTTTTGCATGGAATTAAATTTAATATCCAACTTGAACATTAAATAAAATCAATTCATTTGAACCAAGACCAAAGGGCCTCTCAGGTTAGACCGAGGCCCACCAGGGGACACGTGGGCTCAACCAAGCCCACCAATGAATCTGCAGGCCTTCCAACGGGGCCCGCCCAATCTGACTCACATCACTTTAACTAAAAAGATAAAATCAAGTAAAGGGACCCACACCACTTTGGCGGTCCCGCCAGACTTAAACCAAAATTGAATGCTGGATTAGGAATCGGGTGAGTGAGAGACCAACTGAATTGACTCAAAATCAGGGAAACCTATGGGACCCATCATTTAACGGGGTGGACTGGGGTGTCTACGGACTTCCCCAGACCACAACCGAGAACCTACTTAAAATCTCAAGCCGTAGACCAAGCCTTAGTAGAAGAACTTAGGCACCCAGGTGTCTGCCTGCACCCCATCAGGCAGTGGCGACTCCAAACAAATCCCGAGGCATGCATCGTTTTACGTGCGCCTCGTCGTGCGACCGAAATCGGGCGCGCACAACAGTGAGGCAGTACACCAAAAGGTGGAGAGAAGCCGCCTCCCGAGTCAGGCCACCCATGATGAAGCCTGAGATGGTCACCACCTTTATTGGCACACTGGGGCAGCCATTTTATAACCATTTGGTGGGTTAGACTACCACCAGCTTTGCTGCCTTAGTGCAAGTCGCAGATCGGATCGAAGATGGAATAAGATCCGGGAGAATCTACGACTACTTTGCCACGGCTCGTCAGCAGGAGCCCACCTCTGATTCTTCTGCTCAGAAATAGAGAAATGGAGCAAGAAGGAAGGGAGAGAAGAAAGAAGGGGAAGTAAATATGGTGCAACCATAACCTTCTAAGAAACCTCTCCAAATCAACATTTCAGCACCCCCATCCATGCCAGTACAACCACAATCGACCTATCAAAACCCTCTCAACATTAATTTTCCTCAAACAGCAATGCCAAACCAAAAAAGGGTATTGTCAAAAAAGGAGAGGGACGCTTGGATGGCGTCTAGGAGGAATAGGGTCTTTTCCCCTCTTCCCATGACTCCATCCCAGCTTCTGCCAACCTTGTTAAACACAGGGTATGTTACTCTGAAAGAACCGAATCCGAATGCTTCAAAGGGAAAGAATTTCGATCCCTCCACCACCTGTGAATACCATATGGGTGCGACAGGGCACCCTACAGACAGGTGTTGGCCATTAAAGCATGCCATTCAGGATTTGATCAATCAGAAAACCCTGATGTTTAACACGGCTGCTCCCTCTCCTGCCAGGACTGACATTGGTCAGAATCCTCTGCCCCAGCATAATGGGCAGGCCCCTCCAATTTTGTGGGGGCTGTCTCTTTAGGACCTAGGAAATTTGATCGCTCATAGCTAATTGGCCTATAGGGACGTCCGTAAAGGTCTATTTTGACCAAGAAGAGATAGAGGAACAGATCAACGTCATTTCAGGAAATAAAGGAAATGGCAAAACTGCAGAGGACATTAATGCCTCTTTGAACCGGGCCGCTTCTCTCATGGCCCAATACAATGTTTCCAAACCCACTTTCATCATTAACTGCAACCAAACTGTTGCTTCTCCACCCACTCCATCATCTAAACCACCTTTGGTCATTAATTATGACCCCACCACGGCATCAATTACTTCTGTTTCTTCATCGACCTTAAAATCCTCTCAACCAAGGGAATCAAGGCAACTCCTGCCTCTCGTTATCAAGGTGCCTCATTCTAACCCTACTCCCACATCAACTACAATACCAAGATCTCATTTCCAGCCTTTGGTGATCCATGTTCCCAAACCCTCTTACTCAGAAACTTCTGTACCTTGGAACTACAGCGAGGGTTTTACAACCACTATTCCAGTGGCCAGGGATCAGAGCCACGAAGAGGTAAATCTCATGACGAGATTAGGAAGGTGTGTTGAAGGAAAAGAACAAGAATTAGAAAAGGAAAGGAAAGAAGCAGAGAAGAGCAATAAAGGGAAAGCCAAGATAGGGGAAGACACCCCCTAGGTCGTCACTGATGAGGCAGCAGACCTCTTAAAAATATTGAAGAAGAGTGAATTCAATATTGTCAACCAACTAATTAAAATCCCTTCCCAGATATCAATACTGGGATAGTTGCTTAATTCAGAAAAGCATAGGGAATCATTAATGAAGGTACTTCAGAGTGCGCATGTGCCACAAACGATTGATCCAGACCAGCTTGGAATGATGATCGGCCGGATCTTATCTCATAATGTAATAAGCTTCTTTGAAAGTGAGATAAGCCCTGGCGGATGTTATCATGTAGACCCTTTGTACATCACAGTGCTTTGTAAGGGTAGCATGATAGCACGAGTCCTAATAGACAATGGGTCAGCCTTAAATGTCTGCCCCTTGGTCACATTTGTCAAGCTCGGTCTAGATCAATCCAGAATCAAACAAAATGGAAGATAGTGAGAGCTTTTGATAGCTCCAAAACACACCCCTAGGGGAGATTGAATTGCCGATTACTATCGGACGGAATATCTTTAATATCACATTCGAAGTGATAGATATTTCTACCGCCTTCAATCTACTCCTAGGAAGGCCGTGGATCCACTCAACTAGGGCAATACCATCTACCCTTCTCCAGAGAGTAAAATATATAAGGAGTCAGAGGGTGGTAATAGTCCTAGCCGAGAATTTAGTCTCTCCAGTCATACCACTTGATGTGCTGTTCATTAATGTAGAATTAACGGCCAATAAAATTGCGTTTTATTCTTTTCAGTTTGAAACAGTCAACTTCATACCTGGGGGGTGTTTAAAAAAGAAAGAGAAGTTGACATGCGCCGAAAAGATGGTGGAGAAAGTTTTAAAAGATTGGGACTTCCATCCAGGAAAGGGATTGGGAATTAATCTGCAAGGAAGGGTGGAGCCTATAAAGACACAGAAACTGGTCCCACGAGCAGGACTAGGAATGAAGGTAAGGAAGTGGAAAAGGGGATTGCAGAAAGAGGATGGCAATGAAAAGGAAAAGAGTTAAGAAAAATTCCCTCATTTAAGGGAAACTTTTCCAAAGCCCTCTCATACCATTCAATCCTCTCCTCCCGCAGACTCCTCCAAACCTCCATACATTAATGCTAATCCCTTCAAGAAGCCGTTTACCTCAACCCTTCAACCTTTCATCCCACTTTCACCAACTCCTGCACCTAAAGCCACGGGTGAGCTTGAGCCACTGCCACGAGAGCAGCAGGACTTCACAGAAGAGGCTGGAGCATTCTTTGCAATGGCAAGGGATGAAGAAAAAGAAAAAGCAGAAAATGAGATGCCTTTTATTGATTGGGCATCAATCAAGATCCCAGATGGAGTCACATCGGAAATCAGCCCCGAAGCAGAAAAGGGCAGTTTTTCCAATCCGGTAATGATGGTATCGGATATAGAACTTGAGGAGGAGCAGGCTTGCACTATATCACCTGCTCCAGAAGGCTTTGTTTTAAAAAATTGGGAAGAAATCCCTTTGACATTTGAGGCCGCATATGGTGGGCAATCAGCTACGGCCTCCAAAAAAAAACTCCATTAGTGGATTTCCCTTTTCCTGAAGGTTTTAATGAACCTTTATCTTTAGGAAAAGCTTCTTTAGAAGGTTCGCAAAGAACCCTAAAAGATTTTTCAACTTTTTCTAGAAAATCTAAATCTTTCAAAATGGTCCAATCTGCTTATGAACCATATCTGCAGACTGAATTAGAGCAAGTTGAATACGACTTCGACCTCGAGCTCGACTTCGACCTAATGGGGATCGAAGAGGAGACCGAGGCCGAAGAAGATGACCTTCCAAGAGAAATATCATATCAATTGGAACGTCACAAAAAGGGTATTCAACCTAATATTGAAGAAACCATCTCCATAAACCTTGGGACCAAAGAGGACCCAAAAATTGTAAAGATTGGTGCATGCTTGTCTGATATGCAGCAGAAGGAAATGTCCCAATTCTTGGTCGATTACAAGGACGTGTTCGCATGGTCTTATCGAGATATGCCAGGATTGGATATAGACATGGTTGTACATAGGCTGCCAATCCTGCCAGGAGTAAAGCCTATTAAGCAGAAATTGAGAAAGTTGAAGCTTGAATGGACTTTAAAAGTCAAGGATGAAGTGGTTAAGCAGTTTCAGGCTGGATTTTTGGCAGTTTCCACATACCCTGATTGGTTAGCTAATATAGTGCAGGTTCCAAAGAAGGATGGAAAAATCAGGATGTGTGTAGATTACAGAGACTTGAACAAGGTGAGCCCGAAGGACGATTTTCCCTTGCGACATATCGACATCTTGGTTGATAACACGGCAGTGCACAGCTTGTTCTCATTTATGGACGGCTTTTCCGGATATAACCAAATCAAGATGGCAAAGGAAGATCAAGAGAAAACTGCTTTTATCACGCCTTAGGGAACCTTTCACTATACAGTTATGCCCTTTGGATTGAAGAATGCCGGGGCAACATATCAGCGAGCCATGACAGCCCTTTTTCATGACATGATCCACAAAGAGATGGAGGCTTATGTGGATGACATGATCGCCAAGTCTTGTAAAGAAGACGACCACTTGATTAATCTAAAGAAGCTATTTAATTGCTTAAGGAAATACAGTTTAAGGTTAATCCAGCAAAGTGTGTTTTTGGAGCCACCTCAGGGAAATTATTAGGATTCATTGTAAGCAGAAGAGGGATTGAGATAGGCTCGTCTAAAGCAAAGGCAATCATTGAGATGCCACCTCCCAAAACAGAAAAAGAAGTTAGGGGTTTTCTTGGAAGAATTCAGTACATTAGCCGGTTCATAGCATAGCTCACTGCTATTTGCAAACCAATCTTTAAGATTCTAAGGAAGAACAACCCAACTATATGGAATGAGGATTGCCAGCAAGCATTTGACAAGATAAAGGATTATTTGTTAAATCCACCTGTTCTAGTACTGCCAACTCCAGGAAAACCGTTGATTCTGTATCTATCGGTTTTAGAAACATCAATGGGATGTGTATTAGGGCAGCATGATGAAACAGGCAGAAAAAAAGGATATCTACTATTTGAGCAAGAAGTTCACAGATTATGAGACAAGATATTTGCCTTTGGAAAAGACTTGCTGTGCCTTGGTCTGGGCAACTCAAAGGCTTAGGCACTATTTCTTAAGCTATTCAATTTTTCGGATTTCAAGGATGGATCCTTTAAAGTATTTGTTTGAAAAGCCGGCTTTAACGGGTAGAACGGCGAAATGGCAGCTTTTGCTTTCAGAATTTGACCTAACCTACGTCACTTAGAAAGTAATCAAAGGTCAGGCAATCGCTGATCACCTAGCTGAACATCCGTTACTAGATTATCAGCCTCTTAAGACAAATTTCCCTGATGAGGCTATCTTATTTGCTGAAGAAGAAGAAAGTGAAGACTCCTGGCAGATGTCCTTTGATGGGGCTGCAAATATGAATGGAAATGGAATCGGTGCAGTATTAGTGAAGCCGGATGGTTCGAATATCCCAATTGCAGTAAAGTTGAGGTTTCAGTGTACAAACGACATCGCAGAGTATGAAGCGTGTATAATTGGATTACAAGCTGCTCTAGATTATGATGTTCAAGAACTTGACATATATGGGGATTCCGAGTCTTATCATCTTCCAAACAACTGGTGAATGGAAAACCAAAGATCACAAGTTGATCCCATATCACCAGTATTTGGAAGAAATAAGTAACAAATTTACTCGAATTTCTTTTAGCTATATGCCAAGGTCTAAGAATCAATTTGCAGACGCCTTGGCGACATTGGCTTCGATGGTTAGCATTCCAGAAGGGGTAGACATCCAACCACTCGAAATTGAAGTCAGAGACGAGCCAGCTTACTGTCTTGTTCTAGAGGGAGTGCAAGAAGCAAAAATACCGTGGTTTCAAGATATCAAGAATTTCTTGAATAATCAGGGTTTTCTAGAATGTGCTAATTCTACTGAAAAAAGGAACGATACAGAGTTTAGCAGGATAGTTCCTTCTAAATGGTGGGCAGCTATAAAAGAGATCCTACAATGATGTTCTACTTAGATGCGTCACCAAGGTTGAAATAGAAAGATTGATAGAAACAGTGCATGGAGGAGTTTGTGGGTCACATATGAATGGACACATGCTCCCAAGGAAAATATTGCGATTAGGATATTATTGGTCTACAATGGAGCACGATTGTTGCGTACATGTTAAGAGGTGCCATTTGTGCCAAATATATGCTGATAATAAGCATGCACCACCAAGTGAGCTACATAGCATGACTTTGCCATGGCCTTTTTCTATGTGGGGTATTGATGTCATTGGGATGATTTCTCCAAAAGCATCAAATGGGCACCGGTTCATCCTCGTGGCAATCAATTATTTCATGAAGTGGGCTGAAGCTGCTTCATATGCAAATATCAAAAGAAACCATGTTCTTAAGTTTTTGAAGTACAACATAATTTGTCGCTATGGATTGCCAAATGCCATAGTTTCAGACAATGCTTCAAATATTAAGAACAAGGATATGAAGAAGATGTGTGGGCAGTTTAAGATAACTCATCACAAGTCAGCTCCATATAGGCCAAAGATGAATGGGGCAGTAGAGGTGGCAAATAAGAACATAAAGAAGATAATTCAGAAAATGGTGGTGAGTTATAGAGATTGGCACGAAATGCTACCATTTGCTCTACATGCTTACAGAACCTCAATCCGGACTTCTACTAGGGCAACGCCATATTCCTTGGTTTATGGAGCGGAGGCAGTCTTACCTGTTGAAGTGGAAATCCCATCACTGAGAGTGCTTATGGAAATAGAACTTGAAGAAGTTGAATGGGTTCAGTCTATATATGAGCAACTCAACCTAATAGAGGAAAAGCGTTTGAATGCGCTTTGTCACGACCAATAGTACCAGAAGAGAATGGCCAGGGCCTATAATAAGAAGGTGAAGCCCAGAGCTTTCCAAGTGGGTAATTTGGTTTTAAAGAAAATATTACCATTTCTGGAGGACCCTCATGGAAAGTTTAAACCAAATTGGGAATGACCTTATATGGTGAAGAAGGTCCTATTAGGAGGCACTCTCATCTTATCAGAAATGGATGGGAAGGACTTTCCTGAGCCAATCAACTCTAACGCAGTCAAACGATATTTCTCTTGAAAGAATATCACTAGGAAATGATCCGAGGCCATTTTTCTTTATCCCTCAAAATTTTCAAAATCCCTAGCCTAACCAAGTTGAGCCTGTTCGTATTTTTCTAAAAACCTAAACTGGGGCTTACAGCTGCAACCAGGGCAAAGCCAATAGGGGCAAAAATAAAGAAAAAAGAGGAGAAGAAAAATAAGGTGGCAAATGAAAGCCAAATACAAAAAGAGAGAAAAAGAGCAAATTTTGGAATTGGGGTTATATCCATCATGACTGTAAGCCCAGTTGTCCTATTTCAAAATATCAAAATTTTGAGCCTATAATAACTTTTCTTTCATAAACTTAACCTAGCCTTCATTTCGTCCTATTGACCAAGCCCTTGGTGATCTTGGTGTATTCCTTCAACTCTTAGTATTGGAATGGCAATGACGGAATAAATGGGCCGGCCCTAGTGAAAACCGTAACAGGCATTGGGGGCAATATTGGCTAGAAAAAGGCAAAAGAAAAAGAAAAACAAAAGAAAATTGAAAAAGCAGAAAAAAGGTCAAAAACCGCACTATGGGTGTGCGCGCGTGGGAAACGCGGCACGGGGTGAATTCGGAGTCGCCACCGCCTGATGGAGTGCAGGCGGACACCTGGGTGCCTAATCTTGTCTATTAAGGCTCTTGGTCTGCGGCTTGAGATTCTAAGTCTTGGTTCTCGGTTGTGGGCTGGGGAAGTCCGTAGACACCCCAATCCACCCCGTCGGATGACGGGTCCCGTGGGTTCCCTAACTTGAGTCAGCTTTTCTCACTTTTGGTTCTTCACCCGATTCCTAATCCAACATGCATTTTTGTTAGGTCTTGGTGGGACCACCTGAGTGGTGTGGGTCCCTTTAGTTGTTTTGATCTTTGCTTATCTTTGGCTTTCTGAGTCTGATTGGGTGGGCCCCGTTGGAAAGCCCGACTGATGTCCTGGATGGGCTTGAGTTGGCCCGTGTGCCCTTAGTGGGCCTCTGTCTAACCCTAGGAGGCCCTGTGGGCTTTGGTTAGTGAATTGATTTGGCTTTAGGTTTAGATTTGAATTGTTAGGTTGTTTTCATGCAAAAGTGGGCCAGACGGATCTATGGGCCCCTTTGGTGGGCCCCCAGGGTGGCCAAGGGTTTTTAGACTTATCTTTATATTTGGGCCAAAGTCTTTTGGGACGTTGGGCTTGGGGCCCGTAATCCGGTTTTGGGCCTTGGAAGCCCAAATTTAATGAAGTTAGGGCTTGAGCCCTTCCTTGGCTTAGTTGGCGGGCTTTGGCGGGCCCGACAAGCCCTAGCCCATGGTCTCGGCCAAACCACGCAGTTCATGCATTCATATATATGGCAAGGCTCAGGCGGGCCACATGGGGTTTGGCCCGCCCGATGTAAATTGGTTCACTTTTGCTTGGGTTAGTTAATTAGCATGCCTTGGTGTTTATTGGGCTTGTTGGGCCCCGTTGGAAGGCCCACAAGTGTGCCGGGTCGGACCGGTTGGTCCGGGTCCCAAGTTGGGTTTCCGAGTGGACCGAAACCCTGCTGGTTCATTGGTTTCAACACAAATTATCTCAAAATTCGGCAAGGGATCATGAAAATGCAACAAACACATTTATGTGTGTATCCGGTAACTCAGGCCGGATACACTTGATCTGCAGGTGATCCGGCCAGAGCATCCGGATACGCAGAGGCCACAGGTGATCCGGCCTGTGTATCCGGATACATAGAGGCCATAGGTGATCCGGCCTGAGTATCCGGATCACCCTGGAATTGGCCTTTTTGGGTTCTGGCCTTTCGGGATTGATCCCAGGGGCCCCTTAGGGCATTTTAAAGGTCTGGTGGGCCCTCGGATGGGCCCACGTAGGTTCAGATTTGGGAGAAGCCACACTTGGCTTCTCTCCTTGGAATTTTCGGCAAAGCCAATGGGGGGGCTTGCTGCCCTCCCTGTCATCCTGGGTCAAGCCAGCCATGGGAATGGGGACCAATGTATCCCCATTCGGTCTCCAGGCTCTCACAACTGCATGCATGAATCAACATGTCAAGATGATCGAAAAAAAAAACATATTCCACATACAGAAATGCCTACACATGCTCTCATGCATCATATGTGAAAATCAACAAGAAATCCCAGCAAAGAAAGGGTATCCGGCTAGGTTCGAGCCTAGGCTGGTGGCCCATCACGAAATCTTCAGAGAAGGGAAAGAGGAGGGGGATTTATAGGGGTACATTTGATGCCAACAAGATAGGGAACATACTCCCTTCTTAAATACTCCTAATCAGCAGACTCAAGCAGCTACGTATGAACACTAAAGCATGCAAAAACTAAATTCTCATGACTCTTAGGGAGGCCTACGTGGACTTCTTACTGAAAGTGACTCTCATGCCATGAAAGAGACAATAAATACATGCTTAACGTGATGAGAACATGAGCCCATGCAAAGAAGGAAGCTAACACGGAAAAATTTTCAGAAAAATGCGGATTTAATATATGATGAACACAATGTACTAGGGAACAATACCTGAGGGTTCTTGGTCTCTTGTGCAAGGTGGAGATACCTCCTTTGGATTGAACAGCGGCTGGAGCCTCCTCTTTTGCACAGCAATTCCTCCTCTGGTTTTAATGGAGGGGGGGGGGGGGTGAAGAAGGATGCAAGGGCTGGGGGTAGCTTTGCTTGGTCTTTGGAGGTGGAAGGGGGTTGAGGAGGTTGAGAAGGGTGGGATTCGGAGGGGGCAGGTGAGAGAAGAGAGCAGGGAAAATCAGAAAACAAAAGGCCAACCCCGGAAATGAGCTGCTGGTTTGCTATTTATAGAAAAAATAATGTATCCCGCAACTCAGGCCGGATACACTAATGCCCCTTCGTATCCGGACTTGCAGTCCGGATACACTAGCCTTCCTTTGTATCCGGCAACTCAGGCCGGATACATGACTTAATGATTTCAAAATTTATGCCGCCGCGAATCTGTCGACCAAGTGGCGCGGATTTCGCGTGAATACCTTTATGTATCCGGTCTTCAAGTCCGGCCATGAAGAATAGGCAGTGTATCCGGTATATGTGACCGGATACAAATCGAAAAATTACGGATTTGCCCTTCGACTTGACCGATTCGACCAATTCGACCGATTTGACCTTTTTTGATATCTACGGATCGCCCGTACGAAATTTTTATATTTAAGATTTAGTCCCTGAGATATTTTGCTGCGTTGGCTGCCACGTGGCAGCTTTTGCGCCACGTGTGCAGTTTCCGGCTTTTGCTACTCGGAAACTTCGACAGATCATATCTCCTTCGTCCGAACTCCGATTTGAGCAAACTCAATTGTGTTAAACTCGTATCGGAGCCCTTTATTTAATGACATGGGGCTAAGCACTTGGCACGGATTCTGAGAAAAAGTCAACTTTTGGTCTTCCCTTAAGTTTGACCGCCCGCAGAACCTTCGTCCGGACTCCGATTCCTGCAAACCCAGTTGCGTTGGAACCGTGTCGGGATTCTCTATCCAATGGGATAGATCAAGGTGGCCAATTTTCACTTGATTAAAAGGTCAACTTTGCACCCCTCAGGGTTTGACTTTTCGGCCGGGTTTTTACATTTTCTGGCTTTTTGGAGCGCAAAAATGTGGTGCTTACAATGGGTACAGATTAGTCCAAACCGCATAGTTCATATGGTTTCGGCAGAAAGGTCAGAAAGGTCAGGCAACCGCATGCTAAAGGCGGTTTCGGCTAAACCGGTTTGATTGCAAGGTTTTAAGCAGCAGATTTGAGTTGAGCAGATTTTCAGCACAGGACTGAGCCAGTAAGCATTGGCATGATCCATAAAGATGAGAAGTGAGTTTGGGGATGAGTCTAAAGGTCCAAAGGTTGACGGAATGGATTCTTCCCTATTATTTAAAATACCCTTTTTGCCCAACTTGCTTTAAATTCATCAAACTATATGTGATTAAAGCATCATGGACCAACTTCCAACAAAAATACATAAAAAGGAAAATTATATTTTGGCCGATGATGAGAAATCAGTGACCTTTCAGTAAATTATCAGTTTTACAAGCATATGAAAGTTCTGAGGCTAATAGTATAAAAAACTATTTTTGTATTTCTTGTCTTTCCACTAAGGGAGTTTCTCTTTGTACAAAAGTGTAAAAAGAAAAAAATACAATAAAGGGGCTAATCTCTATCCCCTAGCCTCTCCTTGAGCTCTCTAATCCGAGTTGCCTGAACCGTGACAAGCCGCTCAGCCCCCTCTGCATCTGGGTCGCTGAGGAAGGAAATGACATCATCTGAGAGGGTCTGTCTGGTCCTCATATCTCTGAGCCTGGCCATGGTCTCATCATGCCTACGCCATGTGGCTCTAACCTCGAAGCGATAGGCCCGTATCTGCTCTGCGAGCTGTCTCTCCAAGTCCTCCTTCTTCAGTCTCATGGCTCGTGCCTCCTCCACCCATATATGCTGGAGACGCCTATGAGAAGCCCTCTCAGTCTCCAGAAGGTCTTCGTAGGTAGGACATGGGACAGCAGGGGGATCCACTGGTACAGAAGCACAACTCTGCTCCTGCTCCCTAATCCAGAAGAGGTAGTCCTTCTCATGCAATTTGGAGAAGACATGACCACTCAAGAAGCAGGCATGAGACCATTCCTTCATTAGACGATAGCACAGCCCCATGGTGGCCGGTGTAAGAGGGCCAATAAACTCTTCATAGCCCTGAGGTACCAGAATCCCCTACGTCTCCTCTCTGAACTAACGGATGACCCTCAAAGGTAGGTAAAGTAAAGCAGACCTCAAGCCCATGAGCACGACAAAATTCCGATCTGGGAAGCTGATCACCGTCTCGGCAGAAGGCTGATAAGTACTAGGCCATCTCACCTGGTCATCCTGGAGCGTCCCTAAGAAGACAAACCACCCCCTCTTGCCTCTAGGGATAGAAGGACATCCCCGATTGTTCATTAAAGTGAGAACATCCAGTTCCGGGCGAAGTGCCTGTCTATCTCCTCAATCTGAGTCAGATGATCCAGAAGCCAGAGCTGTAAAGAAAAGGGAAGCATTTCAATCTATTTAAAAAATTTCAATTTTACAATGAAAGCTATAATATAAGAAAGAGGTTCAGATTTTACCTGAAGGATAGGGGCGAAGGCGAGGAAACTCTTCTTCTTTCGATGAGAGCAGTCAGTCAGGGCCTGGTATTTTCAGCCAGGATCATAGGGGCAAGCCTTTTACGCTCCCTAACCTGGCAAATGACTGAAATGAGGGATAAATCTACCTCACTATCATCTCGGGGAAATAAGAGTTGATTGACCACTATCAAGGTCAAAGCATTGAACCGGGCCGGCTGGTTCGAGCTATTCAATACCTTCTCAATCAAAAATGACTTGGATAGGGTCAATAAGGCGTCAGCATCCCCTAACTCTTTCTTGCCAATTCCTAAAAAAGTGGAGGCTTCCTTTTTGAAGCTTGCTTTGAGAGGTGGGTTGACTACCTTTTTGGAGAACCTAGTATTGAGGATGGTTTCAACCTCCTTGACTGTAGGGGTCATCTCCTTCTCCCCAAACCTGAAAAGGTTTAATTGGGGTTCCCAATGCCCAATCAATGCCTCTATGATTTCCCATTTTAGGGAAACCTTTAGGAGTGAGAGGATGTGGCCTAGATTGGTAAAGTCCCAATCTATTTTGTCTTGATGGGTCATTGAGTCAACCCATCTCTCATAGCAGTCATCTACAATAGCATACCTCGTCAAATTTGGAGGTTTGGATCTAATGGTTGGTCTGGAGGTTGATACTTCAGGTACAGAGGATGAAGAAGGCGCGGAAGCTGAATCAGAAGCCATTAATGGTCAAAAGTGGATTAAAGGCAGCTAGGAGAGAGAAAAACGCCAAAAAGGGGGTTTCAGACCTAAGCAATACGTCAAAGTGACGTTCTACCCGCGATTCGCGGCTTTAAAATCGCAAAAGGGCAAAAACCGCATACTCAGAATGGTTGTGCCTGAATCGCGCCAAATGTGCGGTTGCATTTCCGCGGAGTTTAAAAACCGCGGGACAAGTGCGGTTCTTGCACAACCGCCCTGTATGTGCGGTTTTTGCACAAAAATAGTTTTTTCCTCTTTCTTTTAATAAGTCATGTTTCCAAAGATACCTGTTACCTGTGTAGCAGTTATATCATGATAAGAAACAAATAAAAAGCAAAAAATGAATAATTTTCTCTTTTATATACACATGCATATGAATACATCAGTTTTATATATACAAGTGTCGGATGTAGGAAGGAAAAGAATCCTAATCTATCTCCTGCAGGTCAATCCCCACCGCCTCCGCCTCACTGTCATTGTCGAATAAAAAAATGATCCGAGAAACGGGGGCTGGCAGGAGAAGATGGGTCAGCAAGATTAGATGGACTAGCTATAGGAGGCAAATCGACTGGAGGCACCGACTCGACTGGAGGCGCCGGCTCAACTGAAAGGACTGGAACTGGATCGTCCGGACCATCATGGGTAAGATCCATGAAGCGAGAAACTGAGGTGTCTTTCTCCAAGGGGACCAGGTCCAGAACCCGAGAATCCTCGTCTGCAGGAGATGAATCAACGTCTATGGGCTCTGCTGCCTCACGAACCTCTGCCACCTCAGGCTTGCGAGCATCGGGCACGTCCTCCTCCATCGCAGGCTCGGCTGCCTCAAGAACCTCAGAAACCTCAAGGCCACCCTCCTCTGGCTTAGTGGCAATCACAGGATCCTCCTCTGGCTCAGCAGTCTCTGGCTCAGGAGCACTCTCAGGCATAGAGGTAACCTCCGGTAGCTCAGCTGGCTCTGGAACGGCTACAGAAGTAGCCTCTGCCACTATCTCTGGATCTCTCTCCAGAATCTCTGTAGCCTCTACAGAAAGAGATAAGGTACGGGAGCTGGATGGCGAAGTTGCCACGTCCTCCTGAAAATAGAAAAAACCTGATCAGAAGCAGAGAATATAAAAGATAAAAAGCAGAAACTGAAAAGGATAGAAGGATGACCTGGGCTCCCGAAGGCCCTGCCTGGTCCTGATCCCTGGCTAGCTGAGCCTGCAAATTAGCAATAAGAGCGGCCTGCCCAGTGATGATGACGTCGCTCTTAGCTATAGTAGCATCTCTCTCCGCCAACTGACGCTCTAGGTCCGCATATCGAGCTCGGATCTCCCCTAGCTGTGCCTCCTTAAATGAGAAGAAAAGGATATTAGCAATTTCAAACAAGGAAGAAGCTAAAAAGAGTGGAGCAGGAGGAGATTTATACCGTGGTATCGTATAGGCGGATCACCACCCCTCCGATCTCGGTAACTCCACTTCGAACGGGCATGGGCTGCATAAGACAACCCACTGAGACCTGCCCGAACCAGGCATCATAGTCACCCTCGGCTAAAAGTGTATCTCCAGCCACCCAATCGCCAAAATGAGCTGGGTCAACTGCACTAGGAGGGGTGACAGGTGTCGTATCTAGAGGAGCCACAGGGATCCGGAGCTCGACGGTGTGCTGAAAGTAGAAGCGCTCGCCGAGGTACCATATACTACCCAGCTGCTCAATGAAGAACGGGTACCTCTAACGTCGTTGATCTAGAGCGAACGCCTCATCCACAAATGGTTGAAAGGCCAACTCATCATGAAGGCCATCTAGGCGAGGGACAGATAGCTGAAAATAAACAAAGATGAATATCAGATTCTTGAAAAAAAGAAAAGAGAAAATAAGAACAAGAGGAATACGTGGAAGCATTTACCTCCCTTCTGAAGGTCTTGTCCAGGTGAGCCCTGGCTGACCTAGGGCGACTCTTCTCAGAGTTGCGCCGAATCTGACTCCATCTATGTGCCACAGGGAATGTCCCCTCAGGCAGTGTGGAGGTCGGACGAAAGTGGGTCACATAGACCCGAGCGAAGAACTGAAAGAGAAAGAAAAAAAAGAGATAAGAAAAAAAGAAAAAGAAAAAATAAAAAAAGAAGAAATGAAAAGAAAAAGAAAAGAAAAAGAGAAATGAATTCATACCTGCAGAAAGGGCCAGAAAAACCTGCAGCCAACCCCGGAACCTCTAGGAGAAGACAGGCCAGAGACCACTCGCCGTAGACCCCCTAAAAGGGTGCCGTAGACAAGCTGACCCAGGCATAGTCCCTTGCTCGAGGCAAATCCCTGAGAAGACTCAGGAAATGAGGGCTGACTGAGGTGGTATCCTCCAAGCAGAAGCACGACCCCATCATCAAGAGAAAGAGGAAGTGGAAGGCCAGTAGGAAGCTAGGATGCTCCGCTGCCACGGTACTATATCCCTCATCCAGGAAGGTCTCCCTCAACCAAGTCCAGGAAATGCGGGTGATCCTACTCCTATCCCACGCCTCCACTGGCATCTCCTCATATCCTAAAAGCTTGGCAATCTCCAAATCGGCCGGCCTATCCAACTCAATGATGACATCTCCAGTCATCTTGATCCCGGTAATGAGAGCGAAGTTAGAAGGACGAATCCCAATCTCTAAATCAGGCAAATGGAAGCTCAGGGTCTCTGGAAAAAACCACTCCATCATGGCCGCTATCAGAGGACGATCCTGACGAACACTGGTGATGGTGATGAAGGGGTTGAACCCAAAACGGCTCATCTCTCGACGCAAAGGAGTCGAACATACAGCCACTGTCGCTGCAAAAAGAGCCTAGCTCCCGCGATGATGAGAAGAACGGTAGACAAGGGGAATGTCAGCCCTGACGCCCGTCGAAGGGTGCGTCCTCAGATGATGGAGAAGAGGGCTATCTCGGATCTGATCCGCTATCCCAGCAGGAATGGCAACCCAAGTCGCCCGAGCCTCTGCCCTACCTTTACGGTGAGCTCCCCTGCGACCTCGAACCTTGACAGCAGGCTAGAAATGCGAACAGGATGGGGTCAGGTTAAATGTTATAAGGGAAAGGCCTGGATTTTGAATAGAAAAGAGAATACCTCAGGGGTCGGCTCTCGCGAACCCCCAGATGCTCCAGAATCTGAATTTGAGACCTCCAGATTGCTGGAAGAGGAAAGATCAGGATCCGGCTCGGCCCTAGAAGAAGATGCCACATCGGCCGGGTCCCTCCGAACCCTCAAAGATGAAGGCTCATCTGCAGGACCCCGAGAAGCGCGACATGTGCGAGCCATCTACAAGACCAATTGTAGAGAGAAATTCATTATGTTTTTTACATTTGAAGTCATTACATTTTCTTGCATGTTTCCGTTAATTTTGCTTTTCTTTAGTCTAATCAAGTTTGTTTTATTTGCAGAAGAAATGGAGATCGGAGGAAACACTTCAAAAAGTGTCCGACCGAACCAGGATTTAACATTTTTATTCTTCAAAGTCTTAAAAGCCTTTAATGTTTTCTTCACCTAGATATTTCGGTTATATATAAGAATTATATACAGGAAACAAAAATTCCTATATATCCTTCTTATAAATAAATAATAAAAAAAAAGAGAGAAAGAAGAAAAAAAAAAGAGAAGAAAGGTTTTTGAAGGGAGCTATTCAGAATTTTCAATTCATTTTCAATCTTAGAGTTCTGATGAGTTTACAAATTGCCTAAAGCCCTAAACTGTTAAGTGTGTTTTACTTTTTAGGTCTACAGAGGGAAGGTAGTAAAAGGGACAGTTAAAGAAAAATTCAAGCCAAATGGAAGTGTCAAACTAGGTTCAATCCTATTCATTCTAATAGGGTGTCAGCATTAATTGGGTCCAAGAGCAATCCATACCTGACATCCAAGTGTTCAGAACCAATGAAATCTTGGCAATAATTCAGAACATGTTCGGAAAATAGCCAACATTCAGAAAAATTGGTGTTGAAGCGTGTTGTGATTGGACACACCGAATGCTCAAGTGATCAGAAATGCAAAAGCAAATACATTTAGATATGCATCAAGGCATGATTCCAACATGAGCAAGAGGACAATGTCATCAAAATCAATATGGCAAATCAAGGCAACACTAAATGAAATCAAGTGTTTGTCCAGACATTAACTCAAGGTCATATTCTCAGATAGAATGCTGCAGAGAAGCAATCAAAATATGATCAAGTTCGAATTCGAAAATGCATTTCAATCAATAACAGGAGATCAAATTCATACATGAACCAGGATCATTTACTCAGTGAATCAAGATATTAGATTTTTGGATTGGGTGTTTACAAGCAAAAAGGGGGTGTTCGATCACCTACTTGTTCCGGTCGAAAAGAAGAAACTTTGTAATATTTGTCTCACCGGAGCTTCTAGGGCAGACAATCACCACCACCGAAATGGGAGGAGGCTCAATGTTGGTGGGTGCCGGTGAGTGAGAAATCCCAAGTGGTTAGAGTAAGGCCACGGTGGCAGCAGTCACGGAACTTACCGAATACTAGAAGAAAAATAGAGACCACCAGAAAAACAGAAGTCGCCAAAAGAGGTGTCAGCGCCAGAGAGGAAGGGATCAAAGACCGGAAGAAGACTACGGTCGCAAGAGGAACAGGCAAGCTCTAGAGTTCCAGGGTTTTGTGAAGGAAAAGTGAGGAGTCGCGGTCGCGGTTATATGCAACCTAGAGAACCGCACAGACAGAGCTGTTGATACTGAAATTGCCAAAAACCGCATGTTTAGTACGGTTAGCACCAAAAAAATGAATTTTCAAAACTTTTTCGATTCTCTTTCAAGAGATTTGTGTCTTGGATAATTATGAATTGCAAGAAACACCACCCTACCAACTTTTGTTTTAAAAAAAAATTTGCTCAAATCTTACTTCATAGCCACGAGTGCTCTGTGAGACGCGAGAAGAGGATTTGCCCCTTAAGGTTAGGGACTTTTCTGAAAATCTTCTAAACAAATTCTTTTTCCAAAAATCATATTTTGGAGTTCTTGCAAGTCATGATTGAATGGACATAATCTTGGGAAGCGCAATTTGCGGGTCTTTTTGCTCTCCGCTGTTATTGATTCCAATTCCAGCGAAGAGGGGGCAGTTGTAGACACCCCAAATTGCACTTTAATATGAGAGAACAGTCAAAAGAAATTTTAAAATGCTTTATTTGAGCTTTGGCATCTGTCAAAAACTCAAAAATACTCAAAAAGGGTGCTAACAGCACTGAATATACGGTTTTTGAGAATTTGGTCTCAACCGCCCTGTGTATGCGGTTGCGACCGCACACACAGGACGGTTGAGGTTCATGCTTCTTGCGTGAGCTGCCACGTGGCTTCTAGAAGCTTTGGCCGTTGAACCACGTCGACAGCAATCATGAAGAACGTAACTGAATTGGAACCGCCCTGTATGTGCGGTTAAGGTGAGTTTGCATGAAAACCGCATATAGAGTGACGGTTTTGTGGAAACCGTACTGTGTATGAGGTTTTGCTTGTTTCAGGGATTTGCGAAAATGCTCGATCTCTGAGCCTTATTTACACATATTACCTCTCTCTCAGGGACTTGAACTCCCTATTTCACCCTCAGAAACTTTTAGATTTACATCAATTCAAGGCTTTAACTTGAATTGGAACAATCTAGAGAGTTTTTTGGGCATACCCTTGGGACTTTATTGCCCTTGGCTGTGCCTATAAATAGAGGGGGCTTCCTCTTGCAAACGGCTGATAATTTGAGGCTTAGAAGCTCTGCAAGAAGAGGAGAAACTCTGCTGGATTGTCTAGTCAAGGCTCAAGCTACCAAGGTAAAGCTCTATTTAGCTTTCTAGCATTCTTCTTTACAATTCCAACTCTCATCTTCTATCTTTCTGTAGTGTAAGGCCTTGAATGCTTTTTTTGCAACCCCAAACCTCTTCCAAAGTACCTGGGAATTCTCTCTAACCGTAAAACGTGAAGAGAGAGCCTTGGGAAAAAGAAGTAAGAATGGATCCTCTAGGCTTAGAACCTACAAATGATGAAGAGCATGCTATTTGGTTATTTTGAGCCTATGGTTGATTTCTCTGATGTATTGTGCATTTGTCTCTGGAGAAGATGCGCGAATCTTTGCTCTCAATTGCAATGGATTCCAGCCTTTTCCTAGAAATTTGAATTCCACCACCATCAAACAAACTTTTCACTATTTTTTTTCAAGGATAAGCTAGATCTTGGATTCCCATGTTTAATATGGGAAATCTGAGATCATCAGCTTTAAAATGATTTTTTAGAACTTCATGAGGCTGTTTTGCATGTTTTCCAAGTGTTTTGGTCGAATCCACCTGCACACATGCACTAGTTTAGGCTTTTTTTTCTTCAAAACAGGCAGCATCTGTGGTTTGTCTTGGAATGCTTATAACTTCATCCTCCGGATGAATTTTTGAGCAATTCCAAAGACATGTGATAGATGGGATGGCCTACTTTGTATCTAGAAATTTTCGTTCATTTTTATGAAGCCAAATTTTGACACCATCTATTCAAAGTCTGTAAGTCAGTTCAGCCCAGATTGCTGAATTTGCCGCTTTGATGGTGCACCATTTGCTCAATTTTAATCCGTTTTGAGTGATTTTAGTCTCTGTGTTTTCTTTGAGGAATCTATTTTCATTTCCAACTGATTTCAACAGATTTTGATCTGATTTTTGGCCTATGTGATTGATTGCCTCAGAGTGGCTCTGTAACAGAGTTCTGGGCTAATCTATGATCCTCTAGGCATGTTCAAGGGGACACACTAGTCACAAATGGATGGAGTTTGGGGTAAGGCCTATTTTGTTTGAAAGATGGCACCATATACTTCATCTATGCAAGTTTTTATGAATTTATATGGAGCCAAACTCCACAAATAGGGTTTCAAAAATGCTTACTCGCCGCTTTTCTTCGAGTAACTGCAGCAGATTTTAGTAGTGTGTTACTCTCTAGTTTTAAAGTGGAATGAGATGATTTTCTTACTCAATATTCTATTTCTTACCAGTTATCAAATGGCCTTGGCTTCATTTGATTTGGATTTAACTCGAGTGATTTATGATTGATTGAAGTCTTCAAGTTCTTAGAACATGATTTTTCCAGATTTGCCTTAGCTTGATTCTTCTTCATTTTTACCTTGATTTTCGCTCACTCATGAAGTTATAAAAGTGATATATCCATGAGGAGAGTCCAATGTGTTTGGACTACTCATGTGGGATAATCACATACATTTACTTATTTTTAAGCATCCTTTGTCTATTTTTGATTAGCAAGCAACCCTTAGCATAAGTAAGCTTGTGGCAACCGTCTTAGATGGATGAGTGGGGGTGCCTAACACCTTCCCCCGCTCATAAATAATTCCCCTTACCTAATCTCTGGATTTTCCTTATATTAAAGCTACTTTGGCTCGATTTGGCAATTATGACCCATTTGGTGCCCATTCACACCTTAACTTGGATGGTGGCGACTCTTTATTTTTATCGATCCCCGTGTGATGATATCAGAAGTCATCTTAGGTGACATTTCCATGTCTCACAATATTTGGGTTGTTTGTTGGAGTGAACCATCATAGACAGAGCATCATTTTTAGAGCTGCCTTACTTTATGATGAAATGATACCTACTTTTTGTTGGTTATTTAGAACGTTTTTGAGTGCTATGTCCGGAAATGAGCCAAAAACGATCCTAACTGATCATGACCAAGCTATGACAAGTGCAATAGCTTCGGTATTGCCAAGAACTTACCATCGTTTTTGTGTTTGGCATATGTTCTAGAATGCAGCTAAACATCTTAGTTACTTGTTTGATCGTGAAAAATCTTTTGCAATTGATTTTAGCTGATGTGTTTAAGAGTATGAAAATGAAGATGATTTTTGAAAGCTTGGAATGAAATGATTGCAAGATATAATCTATCGTTCAATTCATTGTTAAAAGCAAGGTTTGATGAGAGGGAAAAATGGTCGCTAGCATATGGAAGAAATACATTTTGTGCGGAAACAACGCTCTGAGAGTATGAATGCAATTTTGAAGCGGTATTTACGGAGTCAAAAAGATTTTATACGCTTCTTATGGCATTTTGATAGGTTGTTGGCTGACAGACGATATGATGACTTGAAGCTCGATTGCAAAATGAGAAACTCTATTCCGATGATAGAGACACCAAGTACTCTGTTAGAAGATGTGAAGTTGATATATACAGAGGAAAGTTTTGAACGAGTTAAGATAGAAGCATACAATGTTTATAGTTGTGCTCCCCATAAATGTGGTGATATTGGGACGTTGTCTGAGTATAAGGTTTTAAACAATCTTGCACAGAAGAAGTGACAACATTTTGTTGTATTTGATGGGTTCACTACCACTATTAGTTGCCGTTGCAAAAAATTTGAATTTGCAGGTATACTTTGTTGTCATGCATTGATTGTACTGCTAGTGAATGGAATAACAAAGATACCTGGGTAGTATATTTTGAGGAGGTGGACAAGAAATTCAAAAAATACAAGCACAGATGGTTTTGTTGTGCAAGACGATACTATAGTTGAATGTGCAAGGAGGCACAAAAATTTGTGTTATATGTACATGCAAACATTAAAACAAGTTTCAGAGCAGCCCCAGGCTTATGAATTTGTAGTTGATTTGGGAAAGAAATTGAAAGATGGGGTTTGTAGAATTGTATGCAATGACAAGTTGGAGAAACATTTGGGTGACAGCTCTGGGGTAGACAATATGCCCATTGGTGTTCAAAGTGTTGATATTGATAGTATACGTAGTAAGCATACTAACGATAATGGAGCAGCAACCATAGTGGTAATTCCTGCAGTGAAAGGCATCAAGATGAAGGGGAAGGGTGGTCAGGCTGGTTCTAGCATTCATCGAATCGAAGGTGCTTTGAACAAAGCTATAAGGAAGAGGATGATTAAAAAATTGAACCAATTTGTGGAAGAGGGGGGCCATAATACAAGCAACCTCAATACCAAAAGGTAGAGAAAGGAACAGGAATTTCCAATGCTAGTTCATGCCAGCACTCCTCTTGCATTGAGCCTTAGCACTCCATCCAATTCTATTCAGGTACTTTTTAAACTTCTCTCTTTGATATGGAAGGAAATGGAGGATAAATACTTATAATTATTACTTGGTGACATATATAGGAGCTGATGGGGGTTAGGCATGATTTTCAAATCAGTCTCCATGAATACCATAGTGGGTTCAGTCAAAGCACCATCAACTTAACTCAGGATAGTCACATGCTACCAATCAAGATAGCCAATTCACAAACCAAAGCAACCATCAATTCACTCAAATGTCGCAAGTAAGTATTTAGAAGTTGTTGAGCTCATAATTCTATACTCGTTATACTAAACTAACTTACAATGTGGCAACCTTTCTTGCATCCTTATGGAGCGAAACCACAATGACTGTAAAATCCTAGATTTTTATTAATAAATAAATTAAGATAAAATAAATTAATTAATCAATACTATTAATATTGCAGGGAATGAGGAATTGGTTCAATTCGGAGAGTTGCAGGGTGACCCGGAGAACTTGGAGAATTAAGTATAAGGTGAGTTTGTATTTTAGTTTTAAGATAATAATAATAATTATTATTGTTATTATTATTTAAATTACCTATTATATATTTAACTATTAGATAAAAGAAATAAGAAGAAAGAGAGAAAGAGAATATTGAGTTGGCCGAATTCCCATAAGGAGGGGGACGACTGATCTAATTGGAAGTCTAATTTAGTTTAAGAGAAAATATAGGAAGAAGGTAAATTAGGGTTAATTAGTTCTGGACGAAAATATAAGGAAAATAAAATCCTATTTGGAAGTTGATATTCACGTACAAGAGAAAAGAAGAAAAAAATAAAGAAAGAGAAGAGACCAGCTGTAAGTCTCTTCCATATGTGAGTTACAAGTTTGATTTTCGTATACTTGCTGCTTAGATCAGAGGAAGAAGAAGGGAAGATTTTTGTGTGAGTGTAAGGTGAGAAAACATATTTAAAACCATGAATAGATCCCATATGAATAAATGGTTTCTTTTAGAAGTTTCTGAGTTGATGTGTTCGTTCGAATCTATGTTTTCTAAAACCATGAATAGATCCCATATGAATAAATGGTTTCGTGTGAGTGTAACTTCATACTTGATGTGTTCGTTCAAATCTATTAGAGAGTGATTTTTGGAGTCGCTTGGAGATGATCTAATCCAAGAAGAGAGGTAAGTAGCCCCTTACAACTTGCATAAACAGATATACTTTGGTTTATCGAAGAACATGTTTAAACAAGATATTTTCCGGTTGTTTGTGAATGATTTGTCATGGAAACTTGTAGTTTGATGTATTTGATCATCTGGAATAGTTTAGAGTGTTTTGAAGATAAAAACCCAAGATTTGGAATTGATTCAAAGTATTAAAAATTGAGAAAAACAAATATGAAGTTTGAAAAATCGTGAATTTCGGAAACTTACGAATTATAACGAACGCCTGCAATAACGCTCTAGCGTCACACCAGGCGCTAATTGTAAAGAGCGGACGCTTGTCGCTGCTCGAGCCCCACTCAAGGCCCCCTGCCCGTGTTTTTTTTTTTTTTTTTAAGTTCTGAAACTCGAGAGTTGACAGATTTCAATAAATTGAACAGCCGAGAGGTCACTCAAGCGCCATCTTGAGCGACCAACCTTTTAAGAACCTTTTCAAAACCTGTTTTTTTATGGACGCCTACACGAACGCCCAATGTCGTTCGAGCACCCCTGACAGTATTTCTGATATTTTGAAATATACCTAATTTTCCACTATAAAATTGTTTTTATTGATTTCAAACTTATGTACCAATAAGATTAGAGTGTTTAGAGATTGTTTGCATTGGCCGTTGATTAAATCGAATTTTTATAAAGATTTTGGGTATGTTCTACTGAAATAGCTTTTATTCGAGTTTATCGTTCCAAACTCTTTTCTTTTAAACTTTATTTGATTTTATTGGTTTGTACACTTGTATTTCACCTACCTAAAGATTTTTTTAGTATTGCTATGGCATAATTGTTATTATTTTCCTCAATGCACCTCGGAGTGGCTATTCTCACTCATGTAGCTTGAGTTTGAGACTTGGATTTCCTCCATGTATCTTGGAGTTGTCTTGAGGATTATTGCTGATGTTTTTGGTATCTAAATTGATTGTTTTTGGTTTGCCATTGTTAAATGAGCTTAGCTCTTACATGGATCCATAGAGTAGCTAGTAAGTGGAATGTTATTAGAGTTCGGATTCTGGGTCATAGGCATTCCATCATCTCAAGGATGGTACTACTCCTGGATTGGTCAGTTGCTATGTTACCCACTTCTAGATTGGTTGGGCCATACATGCTAACTCACTTCGGTATCAGTTGAGTTCTTCCGTTGGGTGTTAAATAACCTGACTGGTAGTGGCTAGTCCACCTGTAAACAAATTAGGTAGCATATTGGTATTGTAACGCCCCGGATCCGAGTCACATGAAAACCCGTAACTCGTATCCAGAGGTTATTAAAATTAACAGGATCAAACCACCAGAGTAAAGAAAACATGAAACTAAAAATATATATATATATATATTTGCAATAGAGTGCGCTAAACAAATCCCAACATGAAAACTCACATGACCAAATTTTCACTACCCGCAATTATCGGCTCTCCATACGTATCTGAAAAACAACAGAAATAAAAGAGTGAGATACGAATATCTCAGCAAGTAGCACATGCATGCAAGAATACACATCTTCAAATTTAAAAATTCTATGATCGAATAATCAGACGAGAAAACAAGGAACAACCGGTGAAGTCTGCGTACTCTGCTGACAGTAATTGTTGACCCAAGAGTATAGGAAACCATTTAACTATAAGCAATTAACATCGGAAATCCCTTGGTCAACAAAACCCAGATCAGTTTCAGAGAACATTAATAATATAGTCCATGCCTCAACAAGACAATTTCCACTAAGTATCCCAAGGTATTCTAACTGATAAGTAAACGACAAAACCACGTGGTCAATGTCATACAAATATTTAATTGGGTAATCAACATGCCAGAGCGACATCCACACCTCCATGTACACAGTTCCGGCCTACTCAGGGTTTCGGATACTCTGAAATGACGGCCTACTCAGGGTTTCGGCATTGACAACCAGGCCTACTCAGGGTTTCTGGCTGCTCTACACCAGTCGTGGCAACACTCCATGGCCATGCCATTACACCAATAAAATAAAAGCATCACAATACTAAGCTTAAACATCTGGATCCAGGACAAGCTAGACCAAAACAGTAAACATCGTATAATCCCAATTTCAATATCAAAACAAAACCATTCATTTCATATCATGTAAAACTCATCACAATTCATCACCTGTCCCTCTGGACCAAGCAGTACCTCAAGTACCTTCAGTAATTTCTCATTTCCGTAACAGAATTCATATGGAAGTAAAACTCAATGCATCATACCAAGGAAATCCTTTCAATACATTTAAAGTTTCCAACAAGCGAAACCAGAAATACAATAACTTCTCAATCAAAACAGTTTATAGAACAAGGAAAAGCAACTGGTAACTCTTACTAGTTTGGTGTCCGGCACAATACTCATAAGTAACCTAAACTCAACTTAAAAACTCATAAGATGTTCACAAAATTTTCCTCTATTAATTTCATAGGCAAAATGGTTTCTCAGGTTCCTAACCAAGTGAATAGTGAAGTGGTTTAACCCCTAAGTAATGCAAATACTCTTGGTCAAATCAAAAATTCCATTTCAGTAAGCAAAATAGGTCTGCCGCTCACCTACTGAGGTGGGCGCGAGGTGAGCGCCGGTCGGCGGTGAAGAAAATGGGTAAAATCGACCTGCCGCTCACCCGACGCTAGGTGAGCGCGAGATGAGCGCGAGATGGGCGTGAGGTGGGCGCGAGATTCGCGCGAGATTGGCGCATCGTTTTCTACTTCGCGCGAGATGAGCGTGAGGTGGGCGCGAGCTCGGCGGTAGGTCGTTATTAACGGGGCGCCTACCTCTGAGGTGAGTGCCGGTGAGCGCGAGGTGAGCGGATACCCCCTGTGGTTTTCATTTCTCTGTTATTTTGAGATCTACATGACTGGCCGGTTTGTGAAGGTCTGTAATTACTCAAATACACTCCTAATACTCCCAGAAGACTTCCCAACCATATTTGGAATTAATCTAAACACTTTCATTTTCAATTATAAAATTAAATCCGGAGACTCTGTTCATGTAACTTACCGAAAACCAGAAAACCAGAAAAACTCATACTATCAGTTGATATATAAACCATGCATCAGAATAATCTCGAGAGAAACAGAAAACACAAATCCCAGTTGTAAATCAGTGCTACTCACATTACTAAGACTTTCTTCAAGCTTTCGGCCATCCTGGAGATTTTTGACTTCGAGACAGACGGAAACCCTAACTCTCTCCAGAGCCGCGACCTTTTCCCCAAATCCCCGAAAAGTTGTATGAGTTAGCTATTTATATAGACACCACCCGGATTTAACCTAATTCACCCTTATTTTTAGAAATCCCCTTTTTACCCCTCACTAGTGCAGGGTTTTCCGGATTTACAAATATTAGCCCCCCTTTTCTATTTATTCCCGGGGCCGAATATTTCCACCTTATTATATTTTTATTTATATATATATATATATATTTTTTTTTTGAACCCTGATGACCACAAGTTTCCCAGAAATAATAAAACTTGATTTAACCAGCACCAACATCTATATGTGCATATATATATTTTCATCTACTGTTATTACTTGTTTATTCTCCTTACTGTGACTGTTAATTTATTTTATTCTAACATTATTATTTTATTTTGTTTTCTACTCGAAACGGGGTTTTACAGGTATAGCATGTCGTTTCTCTATTATTTATTTCATGAGTCCTGCAAGAATTATCGTGAATGATTATTTTTGAGATTTGAATTGCTAGATTAATCTGATTATTCGGATTTGTTTCTTTGCTACATGGCTATTTGCTGATATTTTATTATCTCACATTGTTTTATCGGATTTGTTTTCAGATTATCTTGGTGAGGACGTTGCGGAACCTGATTCGCAAGGGGACTATTCTAATTATCAAGAAGAAGATTACTTTAATGTGTAGGATTAGGGATATTTATTATTTTTATGTTCATTTGAGTAGGAGATTTATAATAGTTGATCATGGGTTATTTTAGAGTACTGTAGTTAAACCCATACCAGACAGTTTTAATTGATGGTTGCTATTGATTGATGGTTATGCTTGGATACTTTGATTTATGTAATCCACGCTTTTCTTTAGATTTCATATTTTCTTCCGCACTATGATTATGAATAAAGTTCAATTTTAATTATTGTCTGGTTTAGCATGTTTTTGGGCCACTGTTACTTTAACACTCCAAGTTTGGATACGAGATCTGGATCTGGGGTGTTACAATGACAATATTTGTAAGACCCCGGATTTTTTATTAGCCTAATATAAGGAATTTGTTAATATTATTAAAAATAAATAATGAGGGATAATTCAAGTAGTTGTGTCACAAGGACAAGTTAGGAATTTCAGAAAAGTCAGCTTAGGTGAATTAAAGTGAATGATTCTTATATTATAATTGTAATATTTAAATAGATAATGTAAGATGAATTAAATAGATTTAAGTAAGTAAAGTTAGGATATAATTTCAGTATTTAATAAGTTTTAATTAATAATTTTTGTTAGCTATTTAGATGGTTTTTATATTGCATTTAAGTGGCTAAATAAATTATTAAGGGATGATAGGCTGTTTGTGTAGGTGATATAGTGGTAGGGCACTACACTTGATAAAAATTAGAAGACAAACAGTTTTTTTTAACGTATGGGTTTTTGCTGGTCGTAACCTTTGCAAATTAGAGAAGGCAAAACGGATGCAATAAACTCCACCGTTAGAGAAGGAAAAAGGGATGTAAATTAGATCTGGGAGTTGAGGTGAGTGGAGAGGATTGCTGATGGAGAAGAAAGAAGAAACATTGGTGCTGTTGGAGAGTGGGCGTCCTATTCAGTTAGAGAGTGGAATTCGTTCAAAAGAAAAATCCAGATTTGTAAACCAGTTTGTGAGGATTTCTGGTTGTGGAAAGCATTGGGTTTCATTGCTGGTTTATGCAAAAGTTGAACTCCAGAAATCAAGAGGCAAGTAGTTCTTCCAAAACCTTGCATTGTGTTGTTAAATTTCGGATTTTCCAGATTTGATGAAAACAGAGATTTACAGAAATTTGTTAGTAGGATATTGTTAATCTGAGTTTTATCCTTTGTATAGTTAGATAAAAATTCGTATGAGATATTTGAGTTGTTTGGTTGGTTTCCTCATCATGTGATAATGATTTGGTTAAAGTAGTGGGGTTTAGTTCTGAAGAAAACATGTTTTACCAACAGTTTTAAGTTAACGGCCAATGCAGAATTGTGATGAAAACATGCGGCTGTTTGGTGTTTGGAGTTAAACCTAGCTCTGATACCATCTGTAACGTCCCAGGACCGGGTTACGTGAAATAAACCGTAACTCGTTCCCAAGGAGTTAGCTTTTCACACAGGATCGCTATATCAGAGTAAGGAAAACATGAAATGGCAACAACATAATCAGAGTCCCAATACATAAGATTTTCCGAATGTGATTGATGATGTATTTCCGAGATTAGACGGATTACCGTGGTTAATCGTCGTGTATTTTTAATCGTACATGTTTTAGTACTGTTACAACTATATTTTAGGCATGCATTGCTACTTGCTGAGATAGTCGTATCTCACTGTTTTGTTTTGTTTTCAGATCTCAGAGAGGACGATTCAGGCGGGTATATGCGTGGTTTAGGTGAGTTGGGGAAAATTTTAGTTGACTCTGATTATGTTGTTGCCATTTCATGTTTTCCTTACTCTGATATAGCGATCCTGTGTGAAAAGCTAATTCCTTGGGAACGAGTTACGGTTTATTTCACGTAACTCGGTCCTGGGACGTTACAATATTGATCTCTGATGTATCATGTAAGTATTTTGAAATGGTTTCTTCTGCTCAAATTTCCTTTAGGATTGTTAACTAACAATGTGGCAGTCTCTTTCTATTTAGTTTTTTAATTAATTTCAAGGGGGTTAATTCGTTTTGGAATTGTTTTGGCATAAATTAAATTACTGATGGGGACCAGAGGAAATTGACTAGTTACACCTTCTAAATTTCACAAGGTAGCCTCTTTGATCCACAAGTACTGTATTTGTGGATCAAAGCAAGTACAGAACCACTCATAAATAAGATGGTGTTTTAGAACACCATCTTATTGATCCAAAAAATTAAAAGAGGAAATCAAAAGAGGTAATTTGACAAGTATGCTTAGTTATCACTTGCTTTAGTTTAATTTCATGAATGTAGTAATTGTTTACTTAATCTTGAAATCACACAAGTATACTTTGTTTTACTAAGTTTTTCTAAGGATGCTAGAGCTTGAAGAAAGTTCTGGAATAGAGGACTGCAATACCAAGCTCTTGGAGAAAGGCTTATGTTATGGAGATTGCAAAAAGAGTATGTAGATGTGCAAATTCCTTTGAATTCCACTATTTCTTTCGATAATATTTGTGATATCCCAATTCCAAATCAGAAACGGATCAATGCCCGATAATAGGTCAATACGGTAGCCTACGCTACTGCACCTGAATAGCTGTTGATTGGAAAGTTAGATGCGCCTCTATCATCAGTTAACAACATCGAAGTAGTTGAATATGTGTCTTATAAGTTTCAAAACCATTTTTTATTTTTGTATGATTGATTAGTCTTGATTTGTTATACCAAAGTACTCAATTGTCTGTAAGTCAACGTGTAAACTTCCTTACTAGAAACAATTTAAATGTAAAATCAAAAGAAAGGTGCCCACTTCGGGTTTATCACGAAGAAACAGGTAGGAAAAATTAATATTTTAGTGACACTTTTTGAAAATAATAAAAATTCAGTCATCAGTGTACTGAATTTTAACTTTTTTTGGAAATCATTATCAAAATAATTAAAAGTGTCAAAGGTTTCATAAAACTCAAACTCTAAACATTTTTTTTCTCAAAAAGTGGAGGTTTGAAGTTTGAACCCATGTACAATACCGTTCTTACTAAATGCTCAAGCTTATAGTACATAGGGGTAAAAATTATATATTTAATACTAGTGGTGGGATGTGTATATCACCCTTAACTGTAGCATACAAATAGGGGTGGGTTTAAATTTGAGTGGAAAGAGTACGTAGTAGGGTGGTTATAGTTTGGGTTGTTTTAGTTGGGGAGGGCAATAGTTGAAAAAAGAAAAAGAAAAAAAAGGGAAGCGAGAATCTGGGGGAATACTCCCCTCTTCCATTTACTAATAGTATTGATATTCCTTAATGTTAACCAACCAAAAGAATCCGCATGATTCTGTAACGTACAATTCTTTATTCTTTTGTAACATATCAATTCTGTTGTAGCGTTTTGTAACGTACTGTAAAGTCTCTATTGTAACGTACTGTAAAGTCTTTTATAAATATAACTAATGACAATGTTTTGGTCATTGAAAACCAAAACTTTATTCATCATTTCATGGTATCACAGCTTTTGTCTAGCTAATGCTATTTCGATCCTATAATGGGTTCTTCTTCAAATAATTTCACATCTGTCTCCTCTGCACTTGTTTTTCATGCACTCAACATTGGTCAACTCATCTCAATCAAGTTGGATGATAATAACTACCTCCAATGGCTTTCTCAGTTTGTTCCTGTTCTGAAGTCAAATGATCTCATGGGCTTCGTGGATGGTTCTGAACCGTGCCCTGATTAGTATCTCCCTTTCACTGCTGACAACACAACTCGTGATCTTAATCCTAAATACACCTTATGGAAAAAGAAGGATCAGTTTGTTCTATCATGGATTAATTCTACCCTTGTACCAGAGGTGTTCTCCACTGTTTTCGGTCTTGAATCCGCCAAGGATGCCTGGGATTCTCTCAAAAGTAGTTTTGCTTCTAGGTCCAGATCTCGGATCAACCTACTTCAATGGCAACTTAGAAGCTTGAAGCAAGAAAACCGTAGCTGCCGTCAATATTTGGCTTATGCCAAAAGCCTAGTTGATCAACTTGCCTCTATTGGTAAGGAGGTGGGGATGAAGATGACCTTGTCTCCACCCTCCTAAGTGGGCTAAATTCTGCTTTTCTACCATTTTAGAACTCCATCAATATTGCAACTAGAGATCGGAGCATGTCATTTGTAGACTTCCAAGTAGAATTAATCTTTTTTGAGCTCTTGATTGATTCTCACCAACGTATAGTTCCACCAGAAAATTCTTTTGCCTTGGTTGCTCGCCAAAATCACAATCAATATTCAAAGTCAAGAACCAAGTCAAAACCTCCTACAAAGTTTGCTCATTCTCAAGGCTATGGTAAGTAGATGCCACCAAATAATTTGGCCACCTCTACACAGGTACCAGGTGACTCTCCTATTCGTGAAACATGTCAAATATGTGGCAAGTCTAGTCATAGAGCTCTAGATTGCTTTCATCGTTTTGACTACTCATATCAAGGTCGCCATCCCCCTCAACAACTTGCTGCTATCGTTTCAAAACTCAATGAAGCCTTCTCAACTTGTACAAACATTAGTGGCGATACCTGGTATGCTGATAGCGGGGCCAACCAGCACATTACTGCTCATCTTGATCATCTATCTCATGTGCAACCTTACTCTGGAAATGATAATATTGCTGTTGGAAATGGCAACACCCTTGACATGGTTAACACTGGTTCAATTTCTTTCACTTCAAGTTCATCTTCTCTTACACTTTCCCGTGTTCTTCATTGTCCTCAGGCTTCTGTTAATCTCTTGTCTATTAATCAATTCTGCATTGATAACAACTGTTTTTTTTATATTATTTAGAGCTCATTATTCAATTCATGACATGCAGATGGGTCGTCTAATGTTACAAGGAAAGAGTGAGGGAGGCATGTACCCTATACATCTGCAGAAATCAGATTCTCTCAAACACAATAATTTCACTGCTTTTGTAGGTGTGAAGGCTCCTGTTCAAGTGTGGCACTCCAGATTTGGACACCCATCCCAATCAATCGTGTGTCGTTTGCTTAAAAAACTTAATCTTCCTTTTAGTGGTTCTCTAAATAAAACCCTTGTTTGTGAACCTTGCCAACTTGGCAAAAGCAAGCAACAACCTTTTGTTTCTTCTAATCGAATATCTTCTCGTCCTCTTGAACTTATCCATTCTGATGTATGGACGTGCTCAACTAAGTCACAAGGTGGATGTCTTTCTTATGTTATCTTTGTAGATGATTTTTCTCGATTCACTTGGCTATATCCACTTCAATCTAAATCAGATGTTTTTCATTGTTTTGTGAAGTTTAAATTGCTTGTCGAAAATCAATTATCTGTTAAAATTGCTCAATTCCAATTTGATCATGGTGGTGAGTATTCATCCCACCATTTCAAACAATTTTTAACAGATAATGGAATTGCACATAGACTAAGCTGTCCTTATACTTCACAACAAAACGGATTGGCTGAATGAAAACATTGACACATCATGGAAGTTGGATTGTCTCTTCTTGCACAATCTGGTTTACCAATGACTTTCTAGGTTGATGCATTTTTAACATCAATCTATTTAATCAATAGACTTCCATCATCTACATTGAACAACAATTCACCTTTTCAGAAATTATTTGGGACCAAACCAAACTACTCTTTTCTAAAGTCATTTGGTTGTGCTTGCTATCCATTACTTCGTCCCTATAACGCTCAAAAATTAATGTTTTGAAGTAAAAAATGTATCTTCGTTGGATACAGCTCCTCCCACAAAGGTTATCGATGTTATGATCCACTCACAAGGAAAGTATACATCTCACGAAATGTTGTGTTTGATGAGGATCAATTTCCAGCAACTACAGGTAAGTCTCCTCTGATCTCCTTGTCACATTCAAACTCTAACTCTGCAAAGTCTCTTAATCTTGTTGAAATACCCGTGTTACCAACAGCCCCTACATCTCCAATAAATCTGAATACTTTTGATTTAATGGAGTCACCTGCTCATATCACTTCTCCCTTACCAATACAACCTGAACAAAATTCTCACACTTCCATCACGCCTAGTTCTGGCAATTCCCAACCACAATCTCCAATGGAACCAAGACATACCCAAGTGCCCACCCACCAAACTTCTATTCCTTTTCCTAACCTTGAACCAACTCAATCACGTGTTCTTACCCGCTCTCAAACTGGTAACTCAAAGCCTAAAGCCTTCCCAGATTACCATGTATATTACTCCACTAGATATCCTCTACAAGCCTTACATTCTATAACCTTACCACCTGAACATACCTGCTATTCCACAGCTGTATTATCACCCGAGTGGCGGGCAGCCATGGGAGAAGAATTTGATGCTTTAATTGCTAATGGTACCTGGTCATTATGTCCTAGACCACTGCATCAGAATATTGTTCGAAACAAGTGGGTATATAGCATCAAGCAAAAATCTGATGGATGCATTGATCGGTACAAAGCACGCTTAGTTGTCAAGGGCTTCGATCAACGTAGGGGTATTGATTTTACAGAGACTTTCAGTCCAGTAATCAAACCAGCTACTGTGCGTGTCTTATTACAGTTGGCAGTAAACTTTGATTGGCAAATTCAACAGCTTGATATATCTAATGCCTTTCTTAATGGTTTTTTATTTGAGGAGGTATACATGGAGCAGCCAGAGGGTTTTATTGATCCACAATATCCTAATCATGTCTACAAGCTTCACAAAGCTTTATATGGGCTAAAACAAGCACCATGTGCTTGGTGGTACACCAGACTCCGGGACTCACTACTTGAGATTGGATTTCAATCTTCTGATGTTGATACCTCTCTATTTATTATGCACAATGGTGATACTCACATTTTTATACTTGTTTATGTTGATGACATCCTCATCACAGGTTCCCATTCAAAAGAAATAACTTCTATCATTGAAAAGCTCAAACAAGAGTTTCTTTTGAAAGATCTCGGCCCACTCAATTTTTTCCTGGGTATTCAGACCACTCGTGATTCTTCTGGACTTCACTTGAGACAGTCAAAGTATATTGGTGACATTCTAGAAAGAGCACGTATGGTAGGTGCTAAGCCTATTGCCTCTCCCTGTTGCCTTGGCACTAAGCTTTCATCTAGAGATGGTGATTTACTTCCAGATAAAGAAGCAACTGAATACCGAAGTATCGTGGGTGCTTTGCAATATTGCACAATGACTCGCCCAGATATATCATATGCAGTAAATCAGCTATGTCAACATCTGCACAGCCCCTCAACTGCTCACTGGTCAACTGCAAAAAGAGTTCTTAGATACTTAAAGGGCACTATTGATTATGGGTTGTGGTACACAAAATCTGATCTCTATCTTCAAGCGTATTGTGATTCTGATTGGGCTGGTAACCCAGATGATAAAAGATCAACATCTGGGTATGGAATTTTCTTGGGTTCTAGCTTAATTTCTTGGTCTGCTAAAAAGCAAACCGTAGTATCTCGTTCAAGTTCAGAAGCTGAGTACAGAGCATTGTCCATCACTATTGCTGAACTTTATTGATTACGTATGCTATTTCGTGAACTTCAGATCAGTTTATCTTCACCTCTTGTCCTATGGTGTGACAATGTCAGTGCAATCTCATTAGCTTCCAATCCCGTCTTCCATGCAAGAACAAAGCACATAGAAGTGGATTTTCATTTCATCCGTGAAAAGGTGCAAAATGGAGACATTTTTATCAAATACATAAGCACACATGATCAGCCAGCAAATATATTTACGAAAAGTCTCACTTCTGTTCGTTTTTGTCATTTTATGTACAAGTTGTCTATTGTTCCTCCCATTAGCTTGCGGGGGGATGTTAACCAACCAAAAGAATCCGCATGATTCTGTAACGTACAGTTCTTTATTCTTTTGTAACATATCAATTTTGTTGTAACGTTTTGTAACGTACTGTAAAGTCTTTTATAAATAGAACTAATGACAACGTTTTGGTCATTGAAAACCAAAACTTTATTCATCATTTCACTTAACACATCACAAGTTTGAAGAGAAATTTGGGTATTCTATTTGTTGACTTGCAGGCTCTCTCATATTTTATTTTCTTGTAAATAAGCTCTTAAAATATTTGTTAGGCCTATCACTTCTTACTGGAAAATTTTCAAGTTGAATTGTTAGGGCGTCAATAAACTTAATTTGCACCTAGTAAAATTCGTGAAACAATGTATGTTAATACCAAAATAGGTGAAAGGAATCTGTTGGTGAGGCTTTTAATTAGTATCTTCATCTGGTACCCTTCACCGTGTGCAATGCCAAATGGTCAAAAACAAAAATCTACCTATATGAGTATGATGATGGATTTCATTCTTTTCCCAAGCAAGAAAGAGTCCCAACAGGTTTTATGTCCCCTCGTTTTGTTGTATTTCGTTTAATGACTTTAATATTCAGGTCAGGGTCTGCCTCAACCCTCCTCCCTCCGATGGTGTGCCGCTAAGGCTCTTCCTGCCTGCCTTAGTGGGTTTTTACCGAAAAAAAAGGAAGAAAGAGTCCCAACAGTTGCTAGCTACGATAAATCTTTGATCATTCGTTTCATTGTAGAAATGTTAAAATGTTTTAATGGTATAAGAGAGGAAACGAACAAAGTTCAACCTCATATTGAAACCATGCAAAGACAAAAGCCACTCTTTAATTTTACTCTGAAAAAGAGAAACTTAATTCAAATGAAACTCGTAACAAAACTATATATTGCTGATGAGAAGTTGCGTGCCATGAAGATCCATGATGGGCTTAGGACTCAAGTCTCAGCTCTGTGATCATCATTTTTCTGTTCATTGGGCGTTCTCACCGTGTTCCTTAATCCTGTGATCAGATCCTTGTTTGAGTCTCGTAAAACCGGAGTTCCATTCTGTTCTTTCAGTCTGGTACTTGTGTCAGTTGCACGGCGTTGGTTTGAGGGGGGTTAATTGGCCTCCAAACAGGACGCCTTCGAGCCTTTTGTGCTTTGCAAATAGTCTGCCACACAAAGAAGAAGAAAATTAAGAAAAAGTATAATCTTTAAGGTGTTTGATAATTGAACAAATAATTGAAAACCAGAGCAAAACAAAACGTAATGGGTTTCATGGATCCAGAAGACCAAATCAACTTACATAAAATTCATTCTGGGTTGATGGGATTTCAGGTTTGTTGGGTTTTGCAGAATCAAGGTCTTTGGCATGAAACTCCCAACTTGAGCCATGATCAGCAAATTAACGAATGGGAAGGAGACTGCTTCTCTGGAAGGTGCAGTCTAATGATCTTCTGGTTAATGTAGTGCTTTGATCTATGCCCAGATGCTTGTGTATGCCCGTTTATATATAAATATGAAGAGTTCATCCTTGGTAATCAATGAAATGAAGTGGCCGGGGATTGAATCTTGAGATGAGTTGGTCAAATGGGGCCTTGGCATTATGACCAGCCCACTTGACGACTTCAAATACAATTCCATCCAAGACCTGACCTGGTCTTCAACCTTGAAGTGCCACCTTTTCTTAAGAAAATCGGATATTGTAGTGTTTGGTTGCTAGAATTCTTCAGTCCCATGCCTAAAGAACACAATTAATGGTGGTAGACTTTCTTCGGGAACGCGTACAATTTTCTGAGCACGGCGAGTGGCTGATGTAGGGGGATCCGAGACAGATGATGTGGAGCTATTAGATTGTACATTGATGGCGCGGAATACCATGAGTTGGCAGAGCATCGCAAAGGCGGGAAGTGATGGTGGTATATTTCTTATTGGGACAGTTTTGAGTGCATTTTAGTATTTTGGCCATAACTTTGGCTACGGTTATCGGAATCGCGCATATGACCCCAATTCGGAAAGATATTTCCGGTGCGCACGCCGTAGTACATGGACTAAAGTTGATGTGCACCTTTATCGACCTCAAATTCCACTGTTTTCCCCTCTGAATTGCTATTCTTAGTTATTTGTTGCTATTTTTGGTAATACTTCGTTTGTCAATTAGGAAGTGATTTTAAACCGGATTTGGGCTAGATTTTTCATAGGATGCTTATTTATTTATATATTTTATTTAGGCATGCCTTAAGGGATTTTGCCGTTGTAAGCACCTCATTTTTGCGCTCCCAGATAAAAACCAGAAATGCAAACCCTGGATAGAAAGTCAAAACCTAAGGGGTGAAAAGTTGACTTTTTGATCAAGTGAAAATTGGCCACCTCGCTTTATGCCATTGGATAGAGAATCTCGACACGGTTCCAACGCAACTGAGTTTGCTGGAATCGGGGTCCGGATGAAGGTTCTGCGGGCGGTCAAACTTAAGCAGAGCCAAAAGTTGACTTGCTGCTAAAATCCGATCCAGAGGCCTACCCCTAGGTCATTGGATAGAGAATCTCGACACGGTTCCAACGCAACTGAGTTTGCAGGAATCGGGGTCCGGATAAGGTTCGGCGGGCGGTCAAACTTGAGCAGAGCCAAAAGTTGACTTTCTGCTAAAATCCGATCCAGAGGCCTACCCTTATGTCATTGGATAGAGAATCTCGACACGGTTCCAACGTAACTGAGTTTGCAGGAATCGGGGTCCGGATGAAGGTTCTGCGGGCGGTCAAACTTGAGCAGAGCCAAAAGTTGACTTTCTGTTAAAATCCGATCCGGAGGCCTACCCCTAGGTCATCGGATAGAGGGCTCCGATACGATTCTAACGCAACTAAATTTGCCCAGATCGGAGTCCGGATGGAGAAAATATGAACTGACGAAATTCTCAAGCAACAAAACCGGCAATCTGCGCACGTGGCAAAAAGCTGCACACGTGGCGAGTTGCGCAGGAAAATATCTCGGGGATCAAATCCATAAATATCCAAATATACGAAATATCCCAGGGACTAAATGTGTAAAAATCCGAGAATATCGGATTGAATTGAAAATTACCAGGGACTAAATCTCAATTTCCCGATTTTTTAGACAAGCGAACGGCCGCATTTAATGATTTCTCATCATGCGGTCGCTCGAGCCGAGGTGGCAAGCAAGTGGGCGCCCCTTGTTTTTTCCCTTATATAAGCCGCGCGAGTGCTCGCGCAAAGGGTTCGGGGATTTTTTATTGAAAGGGGAAAAATTTCGGGGAGAAAAAGTTTGGTTGGAGGGTTTCGAGCTTGGTTCTTTCTGGGTTGGCACGACTCTGCCGGATTTCATTTCCCTCTTCCCCACTCTACCTGGTTCGAGACCCTGCCCCTTCTCTTCCTCTTCTTCCTCATCAAACCCGAAGAAGAGCTTGCTGTGGGAGTGGAGAGGTGTTGTTCCGGCGGCTGCTCCCGTGCTCCAAGGAGGCTTCACCCATTTCGGAGAGGTGTTGAAACACCCAGGTAATGTTCCCGACGAACTCTTGTTCCAAAATAAATAAGTTCAGTGTGATATCTTGTTTACTAGCATTTTTGTTATTTACTGCTATTACTTGTGTTTGATTCGAAACGGGAGCATGTTCCCCATGATTTCTCCATCTCTGTTGTTGTAACCCCATAAAATCCCCCGGTTCCCTTCTTCATAATCATGTTCTGTTAGTTAGGGTTTTTTGATTTCGGAAGTTTAATCATGTTCAGATAATTAGTTAGATTTTGATTTCGGAAGTTTAATCATGTTCAGTTAGTTAGGGTCTTTTGATTTCGGAAGTTTAATCATGTTCAGTTAGTTAGGGTTTTGATTTCGGAAGCTTATTCAGGTTCTGTTAATACCTTGTTTCAGATTTGTAAGTTTCCAGAGAGATTTGAGTGGTGAGTGGTGAGGATATGTTAGGTTAGGTTAATTTCCATTTGTGTTTAGAAGTCTTCTGGGGTTCTAAGGATCCCCAGAAAGTGCTTACAAAGCTTAAAAACCAGTTACAGAGCTTAAAACCAGTCGGAAATTGAGTTTGGAGAGAAAAAACAGAGCGCAGTGAGTAGCCGCCCACTTGGCGCTCACTTGGCGCTCACTTAGGAAGTGAGCGCCCGTTTTATTTCACTGCCCGCCGAGCTGGCGCCCACTTGGCGCTAAGCTCGCGCTCACTTAAAACCAAGTGGAATTCTGGCGCCCATCTCGCGCTCAACTCGCGCTCACCTCCCGCCCAGCTTGCGCTCACTTAGTATCGAGTGAGCGCCAGGTCCAAAATTCGCCCGGTTCTTAGCGCCTACTGGCGCTCACTTCAGGAAGTGAGCGCTAGGTCCAAAACAGGCCGAATTGATTTTTTTTTTTTTTGAAAAATTCCAAAAATGCCCTTTACTGTACCGTGGGGGGCTTCGCCCCCCGCACCCCCACCCCTTTGTTCGCTACGCGTCCAACTCGTACCTTGGTACGGGGAGGTACCCCACCCCGTGGGCTCCGCTTTGCTCCGCCCACAGGGCCCCCGGGTACCTCCCCTTGGACCTAGCAAAATGAGCCAGTTTTTTTCTGACAGAGTGTCCATCTTGCGTTTTTTCTGTGATTATTGTTAGATGTGAATGCCATTTCCGAACCAAACCGGATAAACCAATAGGGTTTCTGGGTCACCCGGAAACCCAATGTGGGACTTGGACCCCCGGTCCAACTTGATTTCCAATGGGCCTTCCAACGGGGCACACCCGGCCCAATAAACATGTATGCATGCAACTTAATCAAGATAAACAAAATTAACCGATAAAACCGGGCGGGCCAAACCTAAGGTGGTCCACCCGAACCAGACTTGTGAAATTGATGTATGAAATGCATGGTTTGGCCGAGACCAAGGGCACGGGCCTACCGGGCCCGCTAAAGCCCACCAACCGAACCAAGGAAGGGTACAAACCCTAACTTTCGGTAACTTGGGCTTACAAGCCCAGATTTGGATTGCGGGCCCCGAGCCCAGGGTCCAAATCACTTTGGCAAAATTAAAAAGATAAATCTAATAAAAATACTTGGCCACCATGTGGGCCCACCTAAGGGGCCCACAAACCAGTCCGGCCCACTTGTGCATGAAAAATACTTAATCTTTAAATCTGAACTTAAAGTAAAATCAATGCACCAACCAAAGCCCAAAGGGCCTCCTAGGATAGGCCGAGGTCCACAAGGGGCACACGGGCTTGACTAAGCCCACCAAGGATACCGTGGGCCTTCCAACAGGGCCCACCAACCAGACCCAGATCACCTAATTAATCAAGATAAAAGCGATTAAAGGGACCCACACCACTCAGGTGGTCCCGCCAGACTTAACCAAACTGCATATCGGATTAGGAATCGGGTGAGACCAATGTAAGCTGACTCAAACCAGGGAACCCACGGGACCCGTCATCCGACGGGGTGGACTAGGGTGTCTACGGACTTCCCCAGACCGCAATCGAGAATAGACTTAGAATCTCAAGCCGCAGACCAAAAGCCCTAATAGACAAGATTAGGCACCCAGGTGTCCGCCTACACCCCATCAGGCGGTGGCGACTCCGAATTCCCCGTGCCACGTTTCCCACGCGCGCACAGCCGTTTTTAGTAACTTTCCAGTATAGACGATTTTTGGCTATAAAGTCCGGCTTGTGGACTCAGTTTAGGGTACTTGATGAATTAATATTGAATTGAACCTCAGAGACGTTTTTCTCTATGTTTTGGGCAAGCTACTTGTGTTCTTCCTTGTTTATCATCTGTTCAAACTAACCTACAGAATAATCTCTATTTTGTTTGGCGTCAGTTGGTATCAAAGCTTCAACATCTTCCTGGGGTGATATTTCATCAGTTTTAATGGCTGGTGGTCGTGGTCATGGTCGTCGTGGGCAAGTTCCGAATGAGGAAGCTCAACACCATGATCGTAGCGTTCAGGATGTAATGATTGAAGATTTGCAGAGGCAAGTCACAGAGTTAACCCAGCGTCTAGCGGCGCGTGATCTCGAGGATCATGAGGTCTCCGATCACGATTCTGATTCCACTTTCGAAAACCCCTATCACAATCGTGCTCCGTTTAGGGGGTACCGTGGTCGGGAGGAGCGTCGTGGAGATCTCGGTTTTTGGTTCGATCTGCCAGAGTTTTCTGGTACGTTACAGGCCGAGGGATTCATTGACTGGTTAGACGAAGTGGAACGTATTTTTGATTACAAGGAAGTTTCAAATTGTATGAAAGTGAAACTAGTCGCCATCAAACTCAAAGGCAGAGCATCTGCGTGGTGGGAGCAGTTGCGACGTTCACGAGACAGGCAGGGCAAGACCAAGATCACTGATTGGGAGAAGATGAAGAAGAAAATGAAGGGACACTTCCTTCCCTTCGGCTACACTCAAACCTTATTTCAACGACTTCATACGTCGAGGCAGGGTGCGAGATCAGTTGATGAGTATACGGAGGAGTTCTACCAGTTGATCGCCCGGAACGATTTATCTGAGATGGGGGAACAGATGGTGGCACGGTATTTGGGAGGTTTGCGTCAAAATCTACAAGATGTCCTCAGTCTTCATTCATTGTTGACTGTCTCGGAGGCATACCAGCGTGCACTTGCAGCTGAAAAACAACAGAACAGGAGACCAATGATCAAGAGCGATCAAAACAATCGACCAGTTCGCCCTCAGGACTCCCGTCCTACCCAGCAGCCACCGCAGGGTAATTCTAACTCTACTATTAGATGTTTTCGTTGTGGTGAACAGGGGCATAGGGCTACTGATTGCAGGAAATCAGCTAATCAAAAGGGCAAAAACTTGTTGATTGAGGAAGACGTGGTAGACGAGACCGAGGAGATTGATGAACCCGTGTATGATGATGATGATGCTAGCAATGTGCTATATGGAGATGGCCATGAGACTCTGGTCGTTCGCAAGAGTCTACTGACCCCCAAGGGCGATTCAGGGGATGATTGGTTGAGGACCAATATTTTCCATACGACCTGCACAGTTGTAGATAAAGTTTGCAAATTGATCATTGACAGCGGCAGTTGTGAGAATATAGTGTCCGAGGAGGCTATCCAGAAATTGCAGTTGAAGACGGACCGTCATCTTAAGCCATACAAGTTGTCGTGGCTAAACAAAGGCAGTGAGGTAACAGTTGATAAGCGATGCCTCGTGTCTTTTTCAATTGGCAGAAAATATTTTGATAATGCCTGGTGTGATGTTGTGACCATGGATGCATGTCATGTGTTGTTGGGTCGACGTTGGCAGTATGACCGCAGTGTCGTTCATGATGGACGGAAAAATACATACTCCCTTCACATCAAAGGAAAAAAGGTTGTGTTGGCGCCCCGGCAGGAAGGACCTAGTCCTATACCGCTAACCAATAATACTAACCTGCTTTCTATGTCTAGGTTTTTAGAAGAAATTGAGCATGGAGATGTAGTATATGCTCTACTACCTTGCGAGAGCAATACAGTGGCCATGGATTCTGACTTACCAGCAGAAGTTCGGCAATTGCTATCAGAATTCGCTGACCTGATGCCAGAGGATCTTCCTCCTGGGCTACCACCTATGAGAGATATCTAGCACCAGATTGATCTTGTTCCAGGATCGAGTTTGCCTAATCGACCTGCATACCGCCTCAGTCCCAAGGAGGCTGAAGAGTTGCAGCAACAGGTAGCAGAGTTATTAGAGAGGGGTTATATTCGTGAGAGTATGAGCCCATGTGCAGTCCCTGCCCTACTTATACCAAAGAAGGATGGTTCTTGGCGTATGTGTGTTGATAGTCGAGCAATCAACAAGATTACTGAGAAGTACAGGTTCCCAATTCCCCGCCTGGATGATATGTTGGATCAGCTGTCCGGTTCTAAGGTTTTCTCAAAAATTGACCTTAAAAGCGGATACCATCAGATTAAAATAAGGCCTAGAGATGAGTGGAAGACAGCGTTTAAAACGCAACATGGGTTATATGAGTGGATGGTCATGCCTTTTGGGCTATCCAATGCACCCAGTACCTTCATGAGGTTTATGCATCAGATTTTACGGCCTTTTATGGGGAAATTCATTGTGGTTTACTTTGACGATATTCTCATTTATAGTCCAACATGGGCTTCAAACTTTGATCACCTCCGTGCTGTTTTTGAGAAGCTGAAGGCAGAGTGCCTATTTGTCAACCAGAAGAAGTGTTCTTTTTTCACTACTTCTGTAACTTTTCTTGGCTTTGTTGTGTCTACTGATGGTGTTCATGCAGATCAGTCAAAAATAGACGCAGTCTTGGAGTGGCCCAAACCAAAGACCTTGCACGATGTCAGAAGTTTCCATTGGTTGGCATCCTTCTACCGACGATTCATCAGAAATTTCAGCACTCTGATTGCTCCTATTACAGAGTGCCTCAAGGGACGAGATTTCAAGTGGTCTGACGAGGCTGAGGCTAGTTTTCAACTGGTCAAGAAGAAGATGACTGAGGCACCAGTTTTGGCACTCCCTGATTTTGACAAAGTGTTCGAGGTAAATTGTGATGCGTCTGGCATTGGCATTGGTGGTGTTCTGAGTCAGTCTGGGCGTTCGGTTGCTTTTTTCAGTGAGAAGCTATCGGGTTCAAAGAAAAATTATTCCACCTATGACCTAGAGTTTTATGCCATAGTTCAGTCCTTGAAACATTGGCGTCACTACCTAGTACAGAGGGAGTTTATTCTATTTACTGATCATGAGGCTCTGAAGTACATTAATGGCCAACACAAGCTGAGTAGACGGCATGCCAAGTGGGTGGCGTACTTACAGGAGTTCACCTTTACACTGAGACATCAAGCAGGGAGCCTGAACCGTGTCGCAGATGCCCTGAGTCACCGCACTTTACTTCTCACCACCATGCGTAACAGAGTTGCAGGCTTTGAGGCTTTCACCGATATGTATGCAGCTGATCCTTCCTTCGGAAGGATATTTCAGGAGGTAACTGATGGTCACCGTCATGATTTTGTTTTGCATAATGGTTATCTGTTTCGTGGATTGCAGTTGTGCATTCCAGATTGTTCATTGAGGCAGCAGATTATAAGTGAACTTCATAATGAGGGACACTTTTGCCGCGATAAGACATTGGCCCTTATCTCTTCCGACTTTTACTGGCCCAAGTTGACCAGTGATGTGGCTCATTATGTGGACCGCTGTTATATTTGCCAACGGTCTAAGGGAGTTCTCACCAATGCAGGCCTGTACACTCCCTTACCTGTTCCTGAAACTCCTTGGTTCGATGTCAACATGGACTTTGTGTTAGGCTTACCCCGCACCCAACGGGCCTCGGATTCTATCTTTGTGGTGGTTGACAGGTTTTCCAAGATGGCCCATTTTATAGCCTGTAGGAAGACTATGGATGCTGCTCGGATCGCCCATCTATATTTCAAGGAGATTGTGCGTTTGCATGGTGTTCCTCGATCTATCACGTCAGATCGTGATACCAAGTTCATTAGTCATTTCTGGCAGAGCTTGTGGGGGAAACTGGGGACACAATTGAATTTTAACAGCGCCTACCACCCCCAGACGGATGGCAAGACCGAGGTGGTGAATCGAAGTTTGGGCAACCTTTTGAGGTGTTTGGCAGGAACTAAGCCAAAGCAGTGGGATTTGGCATTACCTCAGGTAGAATTTGCCTATAACAGATCGAAAAACAGAACTACAGGCTTAAGCCCATTTGAGATTGTCTATGGTCAAAACCCATCCGGGGTGCTGGACTTAGCCCCTATTCCACATATAGGACGTTTCAGTCCTAAAGCAGATGAGATGGCGGCGCATCTTCGGGGTATCCATGAGCAAGTAAAACTGGCCATTGAGGAGAGCAATACCAAGTACAAGACTCGGGTTGACAGTCATCGTCGTCAGGTACTTTTTGATGTTGGTGATTTTGTTTGGGCAGTATTAACTCGTGATCGTTTTCCTACTGGGGAGTGTAAAAAGCTTAAGGACCGGAAGATTGGACCTTGTGAGGTACTGCAACAGATCAATGTTAATGCTTACAGGTTGCGCCTGCCCAGTCACTTGAAGACTTCTGATGTCTTTAATGTGAAGCACCTAAGTCCTTGTTTTGGGGATTCGGATGAAACTAGTCTGAACTCGAGGACGAGTTCTTTCCAACCTGGGGCGACTGATGCAGGGGGATCCGAGACAGATGATGCGGAGCTGTCAGATTGTACATTGACGGCGCTGGAATACCATGAGTTGGTAGAGCATCGCAAAGGCAGGAAGTGATGGTGATATATTTCTTATTGGGGCAGTTTTGAGTGCGTTTTAGTATTTTGGCCATAACTTTGGCTACGGTTATCAGAATCACGCATATGACCCCAATTCGAAAAGATATTTCCGGTGCGCACGCCGTGGTACATGGACTAAAGTCGATGTGTACCTTTATCGACCTCAAATTCCGCTGTTTTCCCCTCCGAATTGCTATTCTTAGTTATTTGTTGCTATTTTTGGTAATACTTCGTTTGTCAATTAGGAAGTGATTTCAAACCCGATTTGGGCTAGATTTTTTATAGGATGCTTATTTATTTCTATATTTTATTTAGGCACGCCTTAAGGGATTTTGCCGTTTTTAGTAACTTTCCAATATAGACAATTTTTGGCTATAAAGTCCGGCTTGTGGACTCAGTTTAGGGTACTTGATGAATTAATATTGAATTGAACCTCAGAGACGTTTTTCTCTGTGTTTTGGGCAAGCTACTTGTGTTCTTCCCTGTTTATCATCTGTTCGAACTAACCTACAGAATAATCTCTATTCTGTTTGGCGTCAATGGCTTAGTCTTTTGTCACGGTCATTTGTTTGTTTGTTATTAGGGTACAATTTTCTTCACTTTTTAACCATTTTGTCTGTCCTTATAGGGTCAGGGTCAGCCCATGTCATGGTACCCACCTTTGCTTGTTTTACAGGCTGAGCTGATAAGGTTGGTGCAGGGGTCGGCTATTTATGGGCATTCCTTGTGTCGGCGTGGGAGTGGATTACATTAAAGGTGGAGGTTCTACTTGTATTTGTATTTGCACTTTCCTTTTTTTTTAGTCTTTTTGAAGTGGGAAAGCACTGGGGGATGGGTTAAAGTTGGGAATCCCCGTGGTTATGCTTGTACCAGGAATATGCTTCATGATAAATTGAGACAGAGCTGTAGGCCTACTCATCTTTTAGCTTTAGCTGTGTTTGAAAAGATGAACATGTAAGCTGGATAAGGAGGTCAGAGACTATTTCTTCTGATAAGATACATATATAAGATCTATGTAACAACTTTTATATCGAAGTGTATTGGTATTGTGTCTTGACGTGTATATTTTGATTTTATGGTACTCTTAGGCGGCGTTTGTCATTCATTCTAGGTTCCAAGGCTTAGAATAGTTCCTGTCACGAATCGGTTGTATAAGCTTTGAAACTGGTAAGCTTAGGGATGGCAATGGTTTTGTTAAAATCGATAAACAAACCGAACTAAACCAAACCAAATCGTAGACACATACATATGTTTAAGTTAGACCACCAAGTAGGGATTATTTGGTTTAATTATCAATTAAAACCGGAAAAAAAGAACTAAAATCAAGCAATTAAGTTGGTTTTTGGTTTGAATTAATGGGTTTTGGTTTATGCTTACAAAAATGGAGGTAGTATCAGTTCAGTTTTAATTTGGAGTATATTTAATTGGTTTCGGTTTTTCTCGAAATGCAACTAAAACCGAACCATTTCCCATCCATAGGTAAGCTTGTGTTAGACGGTTATACGTACACAAATAATGGCAGGAGATGTGGATACTATAAAGTCTACTTCAGGGTTCTTGTTTACCTTTATAAGGGGAGCTAACTATGGAGTCCACTTCAGGGTTCTCGTTTACCTTTATTTATAAGGGGAGCTAACTATGGAGTCCACTTCAAGGTTCTTGTTTACCTTTATAGGGGGCGCTATGTCATGGCAATCAAGATTGCAAAGTGTTTAATGGCTTATAAACAACAAAAGTAGAATACATTACGGCTATCGAAGCAGGCAAGGAAACGTTATCGGTGAAGAAGAGGTTTCTTCAAGAATTAGGCTTGAAGAAAGAGACGTACTTGGAATATTGTGATAACTAAAGTGTCATTCATCCAAGCAAGAATACCAGATTTCCTTCTAGAACAAACCGTATTGATGTAAGATATCATTGGATACTGTTGTGAAAACAAATAGCAATAAAATGAAATAGAAAATAAAGTAAACAAGAGACGCGATTTACGTCATTTGGGAAAGATCGATGTCCACATCCACAGATGATGGAAATCCTTTACTATTATCTGTGAAATAATGTGACTGTACAATCACACAACCCTCTCATAATCTCTTAGCATAGCGACCAAAAACCCTAATTACTAAGGAAAAATTAATTTTTAGTATCAGAGTTTTGAGTTTTAACTTTTAGTGCACCTTTAACAAAGTAATTAATTTTTAGTAACATTTCACTATTACGAACCAACTATTCCAAGAATGCCCTTACATCATTCACTGATCAAATGGCTTATACAAGTTATAAAAGTTAGTACACAATATTAATAGAAGGTACAAGTCATTTCATTGACTTGTACATGCCATTTTTAAAGGTACAAGTTATTTTATAGACTTGTACAAGCCATTTTATTGGTTATACAAGTCTATGTGAATGAGTGGTATAAGGGCATTCTTAGAAGAATATGTAACATTGAAATGTCACTAAAAATTAATTACTTTGATAAATGTACACTAAAAGTTAAAACTTAAAACTTTACGGACTGAACTTTAAAATTTTTTGAAGAGTATCACTAAAAGTTAATTTTTCCAACAATTAATTGGGATTTATGCATAGAGATTGAATCATCTACGGTTGGACCTGTAAAATGGTTCAACCGTATCAAATGTGGTTGCATGGCAGGCACAGACCTGACAAATTGCACACACTTGACACATGTCAGATTTGTCAGATCTGTGCTTGCCATGCAGCCTATGTGGCTTCATGGCATTGGCTACAATTGGATCCATTTTACAGGTCCAACCGTAGATGATTCAATTATTTATATAAGAGACACTAAAGTTACAAAAATACCCTAACAAATATAATAGATACAGTGTGTGTATAGTTAGCCCGTATATAAATATTGACTAAATTCAAGTCACATACACAAGTACATTGTGTCATAGAAGAGAAGTTATTGCAACCAAAAAAAATTCCAAATTGAGAATAACGACAAAATCCTTGTCAAAAGAAAAGGCATGAGCATTGCAAAATCTCGGAAATTTTTGTAGAACTACTTCCATGAATTGTGAGAGGGAGTTTGTAGGCTATTCACCTAGTGTTTTGGCATGAAAAACAAGTTCTCTTATTTCACTATTGGATAATGGAAATGGTCAGTGACAACTGATGCTTTGCTGCTGCTGCTTGTTTTTGAAACAGCAAATGAAACTGATTAAAGTTCAAGGAAGGGTGAAGAACAACATGAGGAGGTTGAACAAGAGTATCATCCAGGTGATCATGTTTGCTCTGTTATTGTTTACACCATATATGACCGACGAATAAGAAAAGGACACAAGGTGCCTATGTGGCGTATTTAGGCCACGGCATCAAAGCATGTATGCCTTGCACAGCTGGTTAGGCCACGTCAGCATGAACATAGAACCAAGAATACAATTCGAGTCACGACAAAACCACGAATATCAGAAGATCGTGTCATCGGTCGTTCAAGGATAAACTAGTTGAAGATCGTGGCCGAGCGGTTATCGTTTTGGAACTGAAGACTGAAGACGACCAACCACCATGAAGATCGTGCAAGAGTAGGACGTTGAGCAAACCGTCAAAGATCAGCTATAAAAGGCACCAATTCGAAGAGCTCAAGGACACAATCCACCCAACCGCAATCGGTTATTATATTATTTTGATCATCCGTGATCCTTATCCCCTCTAATACAGAAGGATAAACTAGGACCTCTCTCACTGCTTCCAGTCGCAGTGACATCTTCGACCCCTCTTTACTCCGATTAACACCAGAATCCTGCCACCGGAGAGTAAGTTGAGGCCGCCCCTGTCTCGCAGTTCTGTGTTTACAGAATCCCGAGCAGCCGGTCTCGAGACTCGCTCTGATCACGCCAGGTGACTTGTGTATTTTCAGGTAAGCAGCAATCCAAGGTGAACCCCCTGAACTGACTTTGCAAGCAGCCGCCCCCTTCCTCCTGCGCTTATACCCGATTACGGCAATAAGACCAGGACAGGCCGGTCCTGCAAGCCCTGTCAGTTTTCTTTTTGTACTTTTTGTTTCCATTTTGGGGATTATCTGTTGTCGCTTTCGGCTTGTCGGCCGATTTTATAATAAAAGGATTTGTGTGCCATTAGTTGCTTTCACTTTCAAACACTTGCAAGAACTCAAACGAAGACCGGACCCCTAGTCTTCATATCATCGCCTGACCCGTTTTATTACAGATGACTTGCAGTACGACTGGACCGATTCCGGTTCAGATTCGGAACAGGTGCCCGGGGTCAGGGTTCGACCCGAAAATCATTTGTATCAAACGATACTGGCATGCCCGCGTAGAGACACATCATCACCATTGACACGTGTCCACACCGGCCCTATTTCGAAGCAACAGTTATGTTTCTTCTTTGTATACTTTTGGTCCAAACATTTTAGAAGATAGGTCAATACGGTAGCCTACACTACTGCACCTAAATAGTTGTTTATTGGAAAGTCAGATGCGCCTTTATCACCAGTTAACAAAATCGAAGTAGTTGAATGTGTTATAACTTTCAAAACCATTTTTATTTTTTGATGACTGGTTGGTCTTGGTTTGTTATACCAAAGTACTCAATTTTCTGTAAGTCAACGTGAACACTTGCTTCTTGGAAATAATTTACTATAAAATCAAAGGAAAGGTACAAACTTCGGGTTTATTATGAAGAAACAGGTAGGGAAAATTAATATTTGTAGATGAACATTTTTATAACTTGACACATTATCTGTATAATTATCTGTCATGGGTTTTTTGTTACCTAACAGAAACAATAATTAAGTGTGACATGGTTTATTTGTATTAAATATATAAATCTTATCTGGCATATTGGAGTGGAGGTCTCCGTCTTGGGCGAAAGCCCAAAAGGGGGGGGGGTGGTGTTTCTTGCAGTCCTTAAAGCGTGGCGGACACGGGCGTGGGAATCATCTGCAGCCAATGACGGGTCATGGCATGTCGACCTAGAATGATGAAGACGTTAAGTAATCTATAGTGCTACATATTGACATTTGGGACCCGGTGTATCAAATTAGAGAGCTCTATCTTTATTTCTTGTTTTATTCTTATCATAAACCTAGACATTTATGAGACCAGATTCATGATGGACCTGTAAGCATTCCTAGAGCCTTAGACTGTGACAAGTGTCACAGTCCTAGAAATTCATTCGTTCTATAAATATGAGAACCCACTTTCATTTGAGGATCCCTGGATCCTTGGCTGCTTAGAACAAGGCTGGATCCCTGAGTCCTGGACTACTGAGAATAACACTTCTCTTCTTTGTCTCTGAACCTTCTCCATGTCTACTAGAAATAACTTAAGGATTCTTCATCTTGCACTCATCTTGCAACCATTAAAGGACCTTTCTGGCTTGGTATACGTGAAGATTACTTGAGTATCTCCTGTCTTCTATTCACTAATGGCATGGGAACGGCTGCTAAGTCGGCGGTTTAGGCTAATGTCAAACATACCTCTCCCATGGTTTTCTGAACCGCTAAGTCCGTACCGGGATCGCCCTATCCTGGTCCAGTATTCCAGTCCGCGATAGGGTTGTGTCACAGAGGACTTTAGACCGGGCAGTCCATACTGGTATTGTCTGGTATTCTTATGGACTGGGCGGTCCAGAGTAAACAAAAAAAAAATTAAACGCAATACTTACTAGAAGAAATCAAACAAAATAATCTTTTTTTTTTGTGGTAAGTATTAATGTTAGCAAATCAAATTAATACGTACCAAACGAAAAAAGATTATGTTGGTTGATTTGCTAGCATTAATCCTTACCCAAAAAAAGATTTTGATTGATTTGCTAACATTAATCATTACCAAAAGAAAAAGATTATATTGCTATTGATTTGCTAACATTAATCCTTACAAAAAAAACAAAAGGATTTTGATTGATTTGCTAATATTAATCCTTACCAAAAAAAGGAAGAAGATAATATTGGTATTAATTTGAGAACATTAATCCTTAAAAAAAAAGATTTTCTAACATTAATTCTTACCAAAAAAAAGAGAGATTTTCTAACATTAATAGTATAGTATCCTTATTTAGAGGCATAATATTTGATTTATTAAACATTTTTTCTGTTTTTTTAAATTTTTGCAATTGGACCGGCCGTACCGGACCAAACCGGGGCGGTCCAAGTCCAAATCCAAATAATCCTTATTTTTCACATTCTTTGGTTCGTCATGGACCGGCCGATCTGGTTGGTCTGATCCTGTACCCAGTACCGGTCCACACAACCTTGACCTCTCCTACTCAGAATCAAGACTTGAAGACAGGTTATCAGCATTTTGACACCGTGGAGATGATACTAGACATGTGGACGTGGATTCAAAAAGGCACCTACAATATTTTAGTGACACATTTTGAAAATAATAAAAATTTAGTCATCAATGTACAGAATTTTAATTTTTTGGAAATCTTTATCAAAATAGTAGTGGTGGCACGTGCGTACTGCACGTCCTCACCCTTAACTGCAATATAAAAATACGGGTTTGAATTGGAGTGGAAAGAGTAGTGGGGTTAGTTTTGGATTGTTTTAGTTGGGGAGGACAATAGTTGAAAAAAATAAAAAGAACAAAAGGAAGGCTAGAATTTAGGGGGAATATTCTCCCCTCTAAATAGAGCCGGCAAAATGTGACCTGACCCGACAGGTCAACCTGATTATAAACGGTTTGGGTTGACCCATTTATTAATTGGGTTGGAATCGAGTCAACCTGATTATGACCCGCTGTGAGACATGGGAAAAAATCAATTTACATGATTTCCTCAATCATCACGCGGGATTATATGAAACAAAGAGTCGCCACCATTCAATTTAGGTGTGAATGGACACCAAAATATTAAATAAGCACAAAAGGCAATTTTAGGGCAAAATATCCCTCCTATAAAAAACAACCAGAGATGGGTAAGGGGATTAAGTTATGAACAGGGGAAGGTGTTAGGCACCCCTATTCATCCACACAAGGTGGTTGCCAGGTATTTGTTCATGTTAAAATAAAGAAAAAAACTTGCTATAAAAATCAGGAAAAATCACAAAAAAGACAAAAATTGTATGGTTTTTTCATATGAATAGTCTGATTGATCCAGAACTATCAAACATGATCATACCATTCCTAGGGTTTCATGATCAAAATAAAATTGATATAAAATCAAATAAAATCAATTTAAAGTGAAAAATCCAAAAATCTGGCTTCAAGCTAAATTCTAGAAATCTAGAAAAATATGATTGTTATAAAATATTTCAAAATTGAACTTGAATAGTCCAGGATATAGATAAAGCCCAAATTTCACATTAAATCTGAAAATCAAAACCAAAAATATCCACATTGATGAAAAACACCAAAAAGGGAGAATTTAGACCGTAGGGTCTTCTCTCAATAATGAAAAACGATATAAAAACCACATCATGAAACCCTAGAATTTATTTTCAGGCTTCTGAATTCAGATCTACCATATTGATCATGATAAATCCAAGATCTTAGCCTGAAACCACAAAAATCACGAAAACAGTGCTGTAGGTGCAAAAGTGGCAAAAATCCAAATTTTGGCAAAAAGAGAGGATCTCATGCTATAAACATCATAGATTCATGTAATTCATTCAGATATATCATAAAAAGCATTAAAACATGATCAGGATATTCAAAACAACCACATCTCACAGATTAGAGCACATGGGGGTCTACCCTACGGATCCACCTGTTCTCTTTTCCCTAGTTCTCTCTTCACGTTTTACGGCTAGAGAGACTCTTGAGGTACTTGGAGATAGGTTTGGTTACACAAACACAATCAAAGGCCTTATTCTATGAAAAAAACAAAAAAAAAACAGATATGGGGTTCTATTCTAGGGATCCACCTGTTCCCCTTTCCCCTAGTTCTCTCTTCACGTTTTACGGCTAGAGAGACCCTTGAGGTACTTAGAGGCAAGTTTAGGAATACACAAACAGATATGGCCTTATTCTACTGCAATAGAGATGATCCTATTACTTCTAGAATTGAAGACAGAAAATAAAAAGGGATAGGAGACTTACCTGGATTGAGCAAGCAGGCAGCAGGGATTCCTTTCCTTCTCTTGGAGCTTCTTATTCTTCAAAATTTCGTGGTCCTTGGCTAGAGGAAAGAGCCTCTATTTATAGACACACCCAGGGGCAAGGCTGGTCCAAAAGGATATATCCTGATCCTCAGGATAGAGTGAAAATTGGAGATAATGCCCATCCATAGCCAACCAAGGTGACTTCAGCGAATAAAAGACATAATCCGCTCGTTTAAAGATATATTGTACTTCAAATAAAGCTCGGAAATCGAGAGAAGGTCAAAACTTGCACGTGTCTTTAATGCCCGTAAATGCACTACGGTCCAATAGTGACCGTATTGGTACTACGGGCGCGCCTGCCCGTAGATAATTTTCGGGCGCGATAGGCCCGTGAAGAAAATACGGGCAAAGCCTGTTCATTCTATTTTTAGGTTTTTTTGACCTGTTTTAAGCTCTAATTACATGTTTTTATTATTTTCTCATTTTGTAGTGCAATTTGGGGTGTCTACAGCTGCCCCCTCTTTGCTGGTAATTGGAACCAATTACAAGCAGAGAGCAAAAAGACCCACCAATTGCACTTTCTGAGATTTTTGTCTAATCAATTGCACTTTGCAAGGATTAAATGGATGATTTTTGAAAAAAAGAATTGATTGTGGAAGATTTGCTAAGAAGTCCCTCAGCTTAAGGGCCAAATCCTCCTCTCTCCTCTCACTGAGCACTTGTGGGCTATGAAGTGAGATTTGAGACAAAATTTTTTAAACAAAAGTGGGTAAGGTGGCAATCCTTGCAACTTACAATTAATATAAACATTGATCTCCTAAAAATTGTGAGAAAATGATAAAAATATGCAATTTTTGGCTTCGCCCGTATGGTGCTTACGGACAGACCCTGCCCGTAGAGGGTTCACGGGCGACTGGGACCGTAATGGGCTCACGGGCGTCTGATGCCCGTACTGATGTTACGGATTTTACTCTTCTTCTTAAACTCGCGACCGCGACCATTTCTTTTTTGCTCGCACCGTGCCCTAATTCTCTGCTGCCCGTGCTATTTTCTCCGGTTCTCTTCTTCTTCTCCAACAGTCCGACATCTCGCACGACTTCGCCGGCGACGTCCACCACTTCCGGCGACTGTATTGAGCACTCCGGCGACTTCCTATTTCCAGCGACTGTTCTTGGATTGAGCATTGCCGTGGCTGTGATCAAGTCTTGGGAGTTCTTCCTCTTCTATCAATCGACTGTGGATATTCCTTGTTGGAGCTTCGGTAAAGTAAGAGCTTCCTATTTGATTCCTCCATTTCGACTATACCAAGTAAGTGGCCGAAACCTTTTTCTGAATAATGTATGCAACAGTAGAACCCATGAACGAAATTTTTGTTCTTGATTGCATCAACTGTTTACTTTGTCTTCCTTAACCGGATTCGATTCGAAATTTCTATGCTCTTGAATTCTGGAATGACTAAACTTTCCATCATTGGTTTGTGCATCATTGTGACCTGCTGATTTTTCTTATAGCCGAAATGATGCTTGCATTTTTCTGACTCTTGAATGATTCATTCTTAATCTGTGATGTTTACTGATTGTTGACTTTAGTTTGTCACTCAGCATGCTTTCGTCAGATTTGTAATTCCTCTTTGCCATTGTTAAATTGAGCTCTTTTGTGACTTATGTTGCTCCAATTTTTCTGCCAATGCTCCATCTGAACTTAAGCCTTTGAATCCTCAAATTTTTGCTGCCTAGTTCCACACTGCATGATTCTATGACCCCGAATACACGATGCTTTGAATGAGTCTTCAAATTGCTGGGTGTATTCACTGTTGCATCATTCTGATTTTGAACATATACTGCATATGCTAATGTTTCCGTATCCTAACTTCCATGTTTGAACCATGATTGATGTTCTACCTTCCTCTGATTCTTGAATGGGAATTCCTATCTTTGATTTTTGTTCTGGTTGAATTCCTGTTTTTAGGCCATATTCCTTTTTGTGAGAACATTCCATCCCATTACTTTGGCATGAACTCACTGCCTTGATTGCCCTGAAACCAAGTAAAAATACCTGATTAGATATCTTTAGAAAATATAAAGGAATAAATTAAAATCTCTACACAAAATATTTCTAGAAAACTATAAACTCCTTCAGTTGATTCTTGATTTGATTAGGAGTATCTGAAGCATTTTCTTCCGTTCTCCAATTTTCCTCTTTTCCTGCACATCAATTAATCTTGGTTAAAATGAAAATCGAACAATTAAGAATTTCAACAAGAAATAATTAACATCTCCCTGATTTGAACCGTAGATGGCTCGTCTTCGATAAGCTTCTAGGGATCCTGCAGATGAGCCTTCCTCTTCGAGGGTTAGGCGAGATCCTGCTGATGTGGCCTCGTCTTCGAGGACCGAGAGGGATTCTGATTCTGATATCCCAGATTTCCCTTCTGGGGATTCGCGTGAGGCGACCCCAGAGGTATACTCTAACCTTTCTGCAATTTTATATCCTTTCCCAAAATACATCTTCCTGATTCTTCAATTATTTTCTTTTAGCCGGCTGTTGAGGCTTCTGGCAGAGATAGGAGCCGTAGCAGACGCAGAGCTAGAGGCAGAGATGGAGGCCATGATGAGGGCCATAGAGGAGGCCGCAGAGGGGGCCGTGGCAGGGATGAGGCCAGGACCAGGGTTGAGATCCCTGAGGAGGTGGCTGCCCAGATTAGGGATACCGATCTTCTGCATGGTTTGAGGACTCATCCCTCAGCATGCGTTAGGGCGGATATCCCTTTGGAGTATCCGATGTCCCATTATAGAGGGAGCTGGGCCAGCTTTACTAGATTCTTGAGAGCTTGCAGTTCGGCCTACCGTCGGGAGCTAGGATTGTATGGCTTCGGCATGTTTATCACTATCCCGGACGTACGCTTGGATCGAGCCCTCATTGCCGCATTGTTGGAGAGGTTTTTCCCAGAGACATTGAGCTTCCACTTCCCAGATATTGAGATTGGGATCCGGCCTTCTGATTTCACGCTCATCACCGGGATTAGGATGATCGGTGATGTTATTACTGAGATGGCGATGCCAGAGGCCGATGAGATTGCTGGTTATCTTGGATACATTGTGCTGCCTCCTGAGGCATGGGATCGGGGGAGAGCTAGATTGTCTCTGACATGGTTGACAGAGACTTTCCGGAGGAGGCAGTTTGGCCAGCTTGCTGCCGGTGATCATGTATTCCCCTTCGCCTTCCGATTCCTTTTTCTGTATATGATGGGATCATGCTTCTTCCCAGAGGACACGACCTCAGTTAGTCCTCACTTCTTGAGTCTTCTGGGAGATCTGCAGTGGGCGAGGAGGTACGCCTGGGGCCCTCTCATATTTGGTACCATTCTGGCCGGTCTACGCCGATCAGTGAGTGGCCTCTCTACATCCAGAGGGGCTGGAGTTGGATGCCGGTTCTTCTGGCCTTTTCTGCAGGTGAAATGTTTATTTCCTTTCTTTTTCACTCTTTCTCTTTTCCTTATCTCTCTTTTTCTATTCTTCTGACTATTTTCTTCTTTCTTGCAGTTTTTTGCTAGGGTTTATATACCCTATTTCCGCCCTACCTCTACGATGCCTGAGGAGACGTATCCTATGGCACTTAGATGGTGTCATGTAGAGCATGACTCTGAAAAGAGTCGTCCTAGGTCCGCCCGGGCCCACTTAGACAGGTTATACCGGTCTGAGGTAATCTTCTTTAATTCCTCTACTTCTTCTTTTCTTTTCTTCCTGGATCGCATATCTGATGTCCTGTTCTGTTTTTCAGCTATTTGTCCCCAGGATGGAGGACATTCATGAGGTGCTGGCCCTGCAGGCAGCCAGAGATGATGCATTTGTCCCTGACCAGAGACGACAGAGATACCAGTTCTTTATTGGTCAGTTGGGCAGTATCTGGTATTGCAGTGAGCGCTTCTTTTTTCAGCATGTGGGAGAGCCACGGATTCCTGCCATCCCGCCAGATACTACTCCTTTCTATCCTCCTATGCCTGTTGATCCTGTCTAGTTCTTAGATTGGACTGAGGCAGAGACATTATTAGAGGAGGGTGACTATGATGCCTGGTTCAGGCAAGCTTCTGTTGGGTGCCTCATGTCACCCATGCCTGTCCGTGGCGGAGTCACGGAGATAGGAGGGGTAGTGATTAGGGCCTACGACACCACGGTATGCCTTCTTCCTTCTCTGATCTTCTATTTCCATTTCATTAGCATTTTTTTCTGACTTCTTTCTCTGCTATTTCAGGAGGCTCAGTTGGCAGAGATCAGGTCTCGCTATGCTGATTTAGAGCGCCAGCGTGATGCAGCGATCGCTGAGCGGGACGCCCTCTATATCACTATTTCCGATCTCCGGGGGCAGCTAGCCAGAGCCCAGGGCCAGGAGGGTCCATCTGATGCACAGGACCAGGCGGGTCCGTCTGATACTCAGGTTAATTTCTTCTTTTATTTCCATTCCTGCTTTTGTATTAGCCTATCTTGTTCTGACTGAATTTTTTTCTTAGTTTCAGGAGTACACAGCTGGTCTCTCTTCACCTACTTCACCCGTGCCTATGCATTTCCGGGATGAGGTGTTTTCTGTGGCATGGGTGGAGTTCGTGACGTCTCCCAGTCCAGTGGAGGTTCCTGCAGCAGAGCCCGAGGTCAAGGCTGATATTGTACCTGCTGCTGAGGACGTGCCAGAGTCTGCCCCAGTAGCTGAGACTGCTCCTGCTGCATCTGCTGATATAGATATAGATTCGGCTATGGACGCTGCTGGGGTAGAGCCTACCGTGGAGACTGCAGTGATGGAGGAGGCTACAGCTGATCCTGTAGAGCCCGAGGTGGAGATGGCTGCTACTGAGCCTGTGGAGCCGGAGGTTGAGGTACCTGGGACATCTGCTTCTGCTAGTCCTGCTATGGAGGCTGTAGAGGAGACGCCTGCTGCTGTTGATCCCTCTGTGGATTCTTCCCGTACAGAGTCTGATCCCGATTCTACGGGATATGTAGATACTTCAGGGTACGTCCCTCCTGATCATCCCACTGCTGGCCTTGTGCCTCTATATATGTGGTATGATATTCAGTCTGTTTTGAGCAGGATGACGAGTAGCACGGTCTGCAATGTTGTGTGGCATGTCTTTGAGCGCAGGCGATCTACAGGCCGTGGTCGAGGCAGAGGACGAGGCCGTGGCCGTAGGGGCGGACCTGCATGGCCATTAGATTAGGATTCTTCCATGTACCTTTGTATTTTTTGGCAAAAGTGATGTAAACATTCATATATATAAAAGAAGTTTGATTTATTTCCATTTGTGTTCTTTCTTCTTTATTTTCAGTATTTATTACCTGATGAATGTTAAAACAGGGACAGGTGAAGCTTAGGGAAACAAAGAAATTAAAACTTCCCACTTTTTTGCATTTTTTCGAAGGAACCGTACTTATACTACGAGCAGGCTGTGCCCGTAAAGTTACTACGGGCGTGCTTTGCCCGTGAAGTTTGCACGGTTAGGCGTGTCCGTAATTCCTATACGGGCGAGCCTTGCCCGTAATATAATTACGGAATTTACTGTCTTACGATTTTTTCTATATAAACTCCTAGGGAACATCATTGTGACACTTTTATTAATTGAAAAACTCCCTGAGCACGTCTTTTCTCGCTTTCCTTGGCTTCTTTGACGCTTCCATGGCTTCCCCTACGCCGCTTTCTCTTGCCGTTGAATCTCCTCCTGCAAGACAACCTATTAGATCAAAACCTCCTAATCTTACCAGGTACAATATTGTGGATTCCTTTTATGATAGATGGGTTAACTCCATGACCCTTGATGAGGAGATTCGTTGGGATTCCATCCACTTAGGGGACATCCTACACCTCCCTAAAATTCCCTTTAAGTGGGAAATCATTGAAGCTTTGATTGGCCACTGGGTACCTGAGCTGAATCTCTTCCGTTTTGATGACAAAGAGATGACTCTCACCATAGAAGAGATTGAAACCATCCTTGGCCTTAGATTTTCTGAAAAAGTTGTGAACCCACCCCTAAAGCTTAGTTATAAAAAAGAGGCTTCCACTTTCTTGGGTATAGGGAAGAAGGACTTAGGAAATTCTGATGCACTATTGACCTTGTCCAAGACCTTTTTGACTGAAAAACTTCTGAGGAGTAATGACAAGGACTCTAGGTTTAATGCATTGACCCTGATAGTGGTCAATCAGCTGCTTTTTCCACGGGGTGATGACCAGGTTGACTTGGCTCTTATCTCAGTTATCTGTCAGGTTAGGGAACGCGAGAGGTTGGCCCCTATGATCCTAGAAGAGATATATCAGGCTCTTACTGATTGTTATTTCAGGAAGAAGAAACGCTTCCTTGCCTGCGCCCCTATCCTACAGGTAAAAAATATGCATATATATTTTTTTTCTTTCCTTTCTTCTTCTTTTTCTTCTCTCTGCTTCTTCTTCTTCTCTTTTTTCTTTTTTTTTTCTTTCTCTCTCTCTTTTTTTCTTTTTTCTTTCTCTTTTTTTTTTCTTTTTTTTTTTCTCTTTTTTTTCTTTCTTTTTTTTCTTTTTGGAAATAAATTGAAATACTCCCTTTTTCTGCAGCTTTGGTTGCTTGACCATCTTAGCCAGGTTGAAGAAATAACTCGCCGCTTCTTTCCAAGATTGAAAGTTCCTGTTTTGATGAGCAATAGGGGATGTCCTAACATCCAAGGTGGCAAGCAAGGCTGGTTTACTTTCTTGGGTACTCTCCAGGATGATCAAGTGAGATGGCCTGGCACTTATCAGCCTACTCCAGAGACAGTGATTAGCTTTAGGGATAAAAACTTTCTGGCCCTAGTAGGCTTGAAATCTGCTGTTCTCTATCTTCCTTTGAGGGTTCTTCGGCAATTTGGAGCGACCCAGGGAATTATGATTCCCACAGGTTATGAGAGCTTTATAGGGCCACTTACATCAGCTACCATGGGGCTAAATGCTCAATTAATGAAAGAGTGGTCCTATGTTTGCTTTCTGCGGGGTCCAGTCTTTTCTGAGTCCCATGTGAAGGACTATCATTTCTGGATCAAAGAACAGGTGCAGAGTCATGCCCCAGTACCAGAGGATCCACCTGCAGTTCTTCCTCCTACCTATGAAGATATTCTGGAGTCAGAAAGGGCAACCCATAAACGGCTTCAACAAATATGGGTACGGGAGGCTCAAGAACTTAGGATAAAAGTCCTTGTTCTGGAGAGGCAGCTTGAAGAGCAGAAGTCTGGCCGCATTGCCATGGAGAAGAAACTTGAAGAACAAAGGCAGGCTCGTCGCTTTGAAGTCCGTGTGATGCGGAAGAAGTATCAGGATTCCTTGGCTGACCTTAGGGCGTTGAAGAGCAAGCTTTCTTTTTCTGATGAGGTCATCTCCTTTTTGAGTGATCCTGATGCAGAGGGAGCTTCTGGAATCATTGCAACTCAGGCAGCTAGGATTAGGGAGCTTGAGGAGCAGTTAGGGAGTAGGGATTAGATTCTTTCATTTTTTTTTTTTTTTACTTTTATACAAAAGCAAACTCCATTAGTGGAAAGATATTAGATTTAATTCAAAAATAGGTTTTATATTATTGGCCTCAGAATTCTCAGATGCTTATAAAAACAGAAGTTTTATGAAAAAGTATTTGATTTCTCATCACTGGCCAAAGTATAGTATTTTTTTTTTTGTTTTTTTGTTTTTTTTTTTGAAAGCTGATCCAAAACACTTAATCACATATAATTAAAGGAATTAAAACCAGGTTGAATAAAGAGAAGGGTAGTCCAAGCAATAGGGAGGGACCAAATTTGTCTACCCCGTGACCATTAGAATCATCCCCTAATGATTTTTCCTTCATGATTGGCCTTGCTAATCTGCTCAGTTTCCAGTGCTCATGCTGATTTGAACCTTAGACCACATGATCAACTCAACCTTTGATTTTTTTTTCCTTTTTTTTTCTCTTTTTTTTTTTTTTCTTTTGCCCTTCTTGCCCCTAGTGCCATTTATGGTTTTCACTAGGGTTGGCCTTTGTATTCCGTCATCACCAATCTTACTCTGAAAATTGAATGAATATACTAAAATCACCGAGGGCTTAATAATAGGACGAAACAAAGGCTAGGCTCGGTTAATGAAAGAAAAGGTATTAAAGGCTCAAAATTTTCTAAGTAAAAAAAAATGGGTCAACTGGACTTACAGTCATGATGAACTCGATCCCATTCTTCTTCTTTTGTATTTGGCTTTTATTTGCCCCTATTTTTTTTTCTTTTTTTTTCAATTTTTTCTTTTTGCCCCTATTGGCCTTGCCCTTATTGGCTTTGCCCCAGTATAAGGCTGTAAGTCCAGTTTGGGTTTAACAAAAAAAACGAACAGGCTCAAATTGGTTTGACTAGGGATTCAAATTTTGGGATATAAGGAACAATGGCCTCAGATCATTTCCTAGTAGTATTCATTCATGGAAAATATCTTTTTACTGCATCAGAGTTAATTGGCTCAGGAAAATCCTTCCCATCCATTTCTGTTAAGATGAGAGCACCCCTTGATAGGACCTTCTTGACTATATAAGGCCCTTCCCAATTTGGTTTGAACTTTCCACGAGGATCTTCCAAAAAGGGTAAAATCTTCTTTAATACCAAATTTCCTTCTTGGAAGGTTCTGGGCTTCACCTTTTTATTGTAAGCCCTGGCCATCCTCTTCCGATATAATTGGCCATGACTAAGCGCCTTCAGACGCTTTTCTTCTATTAAATTGAGTTGATCATGTCTTGATTGTATCCATTCAGCTTCTTCTAATTCAGCTTCCATTAGTACTCTTAGTGAAGGTATTTCCACTTCCACTGGTAAAACTGCTTCCATTCCATAGACTAAGGAGTATGGGGTTGCCCCTGTAGAAGTCCGGATTGAGGTTCTGTAAGCATGTAGAGCAAGTGGCAGCATTTCATGCCAATCTTTAAAACTCACTACCATTTTCTGAATAATCTTCTTTATATTCTTATTTGCTGCTTCCACTGCCCCATTCATTTTTGGTCTGTAAGGCGCTGACTTGTGGTGGGTAATCTGAAATTGTTCACACATCTTCCTCATGTCTTTGTTCTTAAGGTTTGAAGCATTGTCTGTTACTATAGCACTTGGCAAACCATAGCGGCAAATGATGTTGTGCTTCAAAAACTTAAGAACATGGCTACTCGTAATGTTTGCATATGAAGCTGCTTCTACCCACTTGGTGAAGTAATCAATTGCTACAAGTATAAACCTGTGTCCATTTGATGCCTTTGGAGAGATCATTCCAATGACATCTATACCCCACATAGAAAAAGGCCACGGGGATGTCATACTGTGTAATTCACTTGGGGGTGCATTCTTGTTATCCGCGTACACTTGGCATAAATGACACCTTTTAACGTGCATATAGCAATCATGCTCCATAGTTGACCAGTAATATCCCAATCGCAGAATCTTCTTGGCAAGCATATGCCCATTCATATGGGGTCCACACACTCCTCCATGTACCGTTTCAACTATCCTTTCTGACTCAGTCTTTGCAACACATCTGAGTAGTATATCATTGTGTGATCTTTTGTACAACTGACCACCACTTATTAAGAACTGTCCTGCCAGCCTCTGTATTGTTCTTTTCTCTGTAGAGGTGACATTTTCTGGTAAGCTCCGATCATTTAGGAAGTTCTTAATGTCTTGAAACCATGGTACTTCTTCTTCTGGGGTTTCTTCTAGAACAAGGCAGTAAGCTGGTTCATCCCTGACTTCAATTTCCAATGGTCTAATATCAACCCCTTCTGGCATACTGACCATTGAAGCCAATGTTGCCAGAGCATCTGCAAACTGGTTTTTGGCCCTTGGCATATAATTGAAGGAAATTCGAGTAAACTTGGTGCTTATTTCTTCCAAATACTGGTGATAGGGGATCAATTTGTGATCCTTGGTTTTCCATTCACCAGTTGTTTGGAAGATGATAAGACTCGAATCCCCATATACGTCAAGTTCCTCTACTTCATGGTCTAAGGCTGCTTGTAACCCAATTATGCATGCTTCATACTCTGCTATATTGTTCGTGCATTGGAACCTTAACTTCACTGCGATCGGGATATGTGCCACATCTGGCTTGATCAATACAGCCCCTATTCCATTTCCATTCATATTGGCGGCCCCATAAAAAAACATTTGCCATGAGCTTTCACCTTCTTCCTCTTCAGCAAATAGGATTGCCTCATCAGGGAAGTTGGTCTTTAAGGGTTGGTATTCTGGTAAAGGGTGTGCGGCTAAGTGATCTGCAATAGCTTGACCCTTAATGGCCTTCTGTGTGATATAGGTGAGGTCAAATTCAGAGAGCAACAACTGCCACTTTGCTGTTCTGCCAGTTAAAGCTGGTTTCTCAAATAGATACTTCAAAGGGTCCATTCGGGATATCAATAAGGTGGAATGACTAAGGAAATAATGCCTTAGTCTCTGAGTTGCCCATACTAAAGCACAACAAGTCTTTTCTAATGGAGAGTACTTTGCTTCATATTCTGTAAATTTCTTACTCAAGTAGTAAATCGCCCTCTCCTTTCTGCCTGTATCGTCATGCTGTCCTAAGACACACCCCATTGATGTCTCCAAAACAGACAAGTATAGAATTAGTGGCCTTCCTGGAGTTGGTGGTACTAGCACAGGTGGGTTTAATAAGTATTCCTTTATTGTGTCAAAGGCTTCTTGGCACTCATCATTCCAGACTGTCGGGTTATTCTTTCTTAGAAGTTTGAAAATTGGTTCACAGATAGCGGTGAGCTGTGCTATGAACCGGCTTATGTACTGAATCCTTCCAAGAAAGCCCCGAACTTCCCTCTCGGTTCTAGGTGATGGCATTTCAATGATGGCTTTAGCTTTAGCTGGGTCAATCTCAATTCCCCTTCTGCTTACTATAAAGCCCAACAATTTTCCTGATGTAGCCCCAAAGACACACTTAGCAGGGTTAAGCCTTAGACTGTATTTCCTAAGCCGGTCAAATACCTTCTTCAAGTTGATCAAGTGGTCTTCTTCTTCACATGATTTGGCTATCATATCATCCACATAAACCTCCATCTCCTTATGGATCATATCATGGAATAAGGCTGTCATGGCCCTCTGGTAGGTTGCCCCAGCGTTCTTAAGTCCAAATGGCATGACAGTGTAGTGGAAGGTACCCCAAGGGGTGATAAAGGCTGTCTTCTCTTGGTCTTCCTTAGCCATCTTAATCTGATTATACCTAGAAAACCCATCCATGAATGAGAATAGACTATGTACAGCGGTGTTATCCACCAAGATGTCTATGTGTGGAAGTGGAAAATCATCCTTTGGACTTGCCTTATTCAAATCTCTATAATCTACGCACATTCTGACCTTTCCATCCTTCTTTGGTACTGGCACTATATTTGCAAGCCATTCGGGGTATGTGGACACTGCTAAGAATCCAGCTTGGAATTGCTTAACCACTTCATCTTTAACCTTCAATGTCCATTCAGGTTTTAACCTTCTCAGTTTCTGCTTAACTGGCTTAGAGTCTGGTAGAATGGGTAGCCTGTGCACCACCATATCTGTGTCTAACCCCGGCATATCCCGATACGACCATACAAACACATCTTCATAATCAGCCAAAAATCGTATCATTTCATCCCGCTGTACCTCAGATAGGCATACCCCAATCTTCACTATTTTTGGGTCATCTTCGGTCCCTAGGTTGATTGATATGGTCTCTTCAATATTGGGTTGGACCCCCTTTTCATGACGCTCTAATTGATATGTGATTTCTATTGGAACGTCGTTTTCTTCGTCCTCGGTCTCTTCTTCAACCCCCATTAGGTCAAAGTCGAGCTCAAGGTCGAAGTCATACTCATCCTGATCCAATTCAGTTTGCTTATATGGTTCATAAATGGTTTGGACCTTTTTGAAAACTTTATCTTTTCTAAAAAAACTGAAAAATCTTTTTGTGTTATTTGAGAGCCTTCTACAAAATCTTTCCCTGAAGACGAAGGCTCATTAAAGCCTTCAGGAAAAGGGCATTCCACTAATGGAGTTTTTTTTTGGAAGCCATGTCTGTTTGCCAAACAAACGCGGCTTCAAAAGTAAGAGGAGTTTCCTCCCAATTATTCAGAATGAAAGAATCTGGGGCAGGGATACAAGCCTGCTCCTCAAGCTCAGGATCTGCGTCAGAGATCACCAGTACTGGGTGAGTTGCATCGCCTGCTTCTTCTGTAGGGCTAGTTCCAGATGGAACTTCTACTGCAGCCCAATCAATAAAAGGTAGCTCCTCTGCTACTTTTTCTTGCTTGCCTTCTGTCATGGCGAAGAATGCCCCTACGTCCTCAGAAAAGTCCTGCTCCTGTTCTGCCTGTAGCCCAGGCCCACCAGATGCTTGTGGGGGTGGAGGTGGAACATATGGTTGTATTGTGGAGGGTTTGGGTTTCTGGAATGGGTTGACATTGTAGTATGGAGGTTTGGACTGATCCTCAGGAGGAGACAGCTGAATCATGTGAGACAGCTTAGGAAAAGTTTCCCTGATGTGCGGGAATTTCATAGCTTCTATCTGCCCCTGACTTTTCCATTTCCTTGGCTTGGACCCCAATCCTGCTTTGTGAACCATCTTCTTAACCTGTACTGGTTCTATCCTTCCTTGCAGGTTAACCCCCAGACCTTTTCCAGGGTGAAAATGGTACTTTTCTAGCACATTCTTGACCATTTTTTCAGCACAGGTCAATTTTCCTGATACCCCCCAGGTATATAATTCACAGCTTCAAATTGAAAAGAGTGAAATGTCAACTTGTCTGCAGTCATTTCCATGTTAATACAGGGTACATCAGGGGACCACATGGGGGGAACCAAGTTTTCGGCCAGGACGGTAATCACCTTTTGCCCTCTAATATACTTGACTCTTTGGTAGAGGGTAGATGGTATGGCCCTAGCTGTATGAATCCACGGCCTTCCTAGGAGTAGGTTGAAGGCTGCAGGTATATCCATCACTTCAAATGTGATGTTGAAAATATACGGTCCAATTGTGACCGGCAGTTCAACCTCCCCTAGGGAGTGTGTTTTAGAGCTGTCAAATGCTCTTATAATTCTTCCGTTTTGTTTTATTTTGTTTCGCTCCAGATTGAGCTTAACAAAGGTTATCAATGGGCAGACATTGAGAGCCGACCCATTATCAATCAGAACCCGGGCTATCATGCAACCCTTACTGAGTACAGCTATGTGCAATGGGTCAACATGATGGTACCCTGCTGGACTGATTTCAGTTTCAGAAAAAGTTATCACATTGTGGGATAAAATTTGACCAACCATCCGGCCTAATTGGTCTGGTTCAATGTTTTTAGGCACATGGGCCCCCTGGAGTATCCTTAACAAGGAGTCCCTATGTTTTTCAGAATTTAACAATAGGCCCAGTATTGAGATCTGGGCAGGGACTTTGTTCAACTGCTCAATGACATTGAACTCACTCTTTTTTATTACCTTGATGAGGTCAGCAGCCTCGCTGTCAATTACCTGAGGGGCCTCTTCCCCTACTTTGGCCTTACCTTTGTTTTTTTCTTCTTCTTTATCCTTCTCTATTTCTTTCTGTTTTTCTTCCACCCCTACACACTTTCCTGACCTCATCATAAGGTTTACTTCTTCCTTGCTTTCAACTGCAGGGCATGTAGTGGTAAATGCTTCACTGTAGTTCCATGGTACAGCCGATTCAATGTAGGAAAGCTTAGGGACATTCACCACCAATGGGGGAAGTTTGGACTTGGCGATGGAAGTCTGAGTAATAGGAACATTAACAACCAATGGAGGAAGTTGTTTTGGTTGGGGGTTTGCAGAAGTGACTGATGCACTAAGGGGGTCACAATTTATGACCAATGGTGGCTTAGACTGAATGGGCGGAGTAAAAGTGGATGGATTATAATTAATGACCAAAGGTGGCTTGGCGATGTTCATCTGGGCCATGAGGGATGAGACCCGGTCCAAAGATGAGCTAATGTTCTTTGCAGCACTATCATTCCCCTTTGAAATCATATTTATTTCTTTGCCTTCACCTCTCCTGTCAAAATATACTTTGACCGTTGTCCCTATGGGAGCAATTAATTGAGATGGGTCAAAGGTTATTTTGTCAGAAGAGATGACTCCTATGACATTAGATGGGCCTGCCCCGTGATGCTGGGGCAGTGGGTTTTGTCCAATATCTGTTCTTGGAGGATTGGAAGCCCCTGTATTGAAAGACAGGGTATTCTGGTCTAGTAAGTCCTGAATGGCATGTTTTAAAGGCCAGCACTTGTCTGTAGGGTGCCCAGGTGCACCCATATGGTAATCACAAGTGGTGGAGGGGTCAAAATTTCTCCCCTTAGATGCATTCGGATTAGGTTCTCTTAAGGTGATATACCCTCCTTGCAATAAAGTGGGCAGCAATTGAGAGGGAGTCATTGGAATAGGGGTGAAAACCCTATTTCTCCTTGCTGCAAAATAGGCATCCTTTTCCTCTTTGGTAAAACCCTTTTTTGGTCTGAAGGTGCTGTTGGAACATTAACCCTCATAGGGGCTTGGGTAGGTGGAGATGGAGTAGGAAAATGAGCAGGTACGTTGATTTGTATGGGCTTGTTAGGGCCAGATGGTGGCTGTACCATGTTTACCTCACCTTCCTTCTTGTTCCCATTCTTTTTTGTTCCTCTTCCTTTCTTTAGGTTGGGGTCCTGCTGGCTAACCATGGCAGAGTGGTCAATTATCTTACCTGACCTTATTCCATCCTCAATTCGGTCAGCCACCTGAACCAAAGCTGCAAAATTAGTGGTGGTCTGACCCACCAAGTGGCTGTAGAATGGTTGACCCAAAGTGCTTATGAAAGTAGAAATCATTTCCTGTTCTAGCATGGGTGGCCTGACTTGGGAGGCCGTCTCCCTCCATCTCTTGGCATATTGCCTTACAGTTTCTTCCCTTCCTTTGCTCATTCTCATGACGTCGTACCTATCTGGCATGATCTCTGAATTGAACCGGTATTGAGCCAGGAAGGCATCGGCTAGGTCCTTCCATCTTTTGATCTTACCATGGTCCAGAGTGGCGAACCATCTTAATGCGGTTCCAGTCAGGCTCCTTTGGAAAAGTTGGATTAGAACACCTTCATCTTGCCCAAACTGGCATAGGGCACCACAGTATAACTTTAGGTGGCTCATAGGGCACCCAGTGCCATCATACTTGTCCAAGTCTGGGCACTTAAACTTGGCCGGCAGGTTAACATTGGGGTATAGGCACAGGTCTTCAAAATTGGTGCCTCCAAAGTTGTTTACCCCTTTGACTTCCCTTAGTTCATCTTGGATCATTTCTAGCTTATGCATGAACTTTCTTTCAACCTCTTCCCTTATCCTTTCCTTTTCCTTAGCCTTGTTTGATTCAGCTGTCTCATCCCTGGTCAGTATAGGTTCAGGGGTGGGTTCATAGACGGGTTCAGGAGTTGATTGCACTGGAGGTGGAACGTTGACTTGGGGTGGAGGTGCAGGGTTGGATGTGGATGCCTGGTTCTGGGCCTGCATTTGTTGGGCCTGCACTTGTTGGGCCTGTACTGACAGTATGTTCTCTAGCATTCGGGCTAGTCCTGCCACTTGTTCTTGGAGTAGAACAACATCTGGATGCGGAGCATCAACTTCATCTTCAATGGGATTCATGGCTCGAGCTCTTGATCTGGTTACAGGAGCTATGATTGCGAGTGTATTAGTACCTGGTGAAAAGATAAAGGAAAAATATCAGTGCCAATTTAATCTCATTCACATGTCTAGGTATGCCTATGTGCAAGCTGGGTGAACACGAGTTTGGATTTGTTTCTTTCTTTATTTGCTTCTTTTTTTTGTTTTTTTTTTGTTTTTTTGTTTTAATTGAATCGAATTATTGGAATATTCTAGGGCTTCCAACAGGTCCCACAAAAGAGAGAAAGGTCTGAAATTCAAAGGCTTTCAGAGGCCCGGGGGGGGGGGGGTTTTGAAAAAGGTTTGAAATTCAAAGGCTTTCAGAGGCCCAGGGATATTTTTGGAAAAGGTCTGAAATTCAGAGGCTTTCAGAGGCCCGGGATTTTTGATGAAATTCTGAAATTCAAAGGCTTTCAGAGGCCCAGGGATGTTTTGATGAAAGTCTGAAATTCAAAGGCTTTCAGAGGCCCAAAAGGAAAATGTCTGAAATTCAAAGGCTTTCAGAGGCCCAGAAGTTCTGAAATTCAAAGGCTTTCAGAGGCCCAAAAGATAAAGGTCTGAAATTCAAAGGCTTTCAGAGGCCCAAAAGGAAAAGGTCTGAAATTCAAAGGCTTTCAGAGGCCCAAAAGTTCTGAAATTCAAAGGCTTTCAGAGGCCCAAAAGAAAAAGGTCTGAAATTCAAAGGCTTTCAGAGGCCCAACAGTTCTGAAATTCAAAGGCTTTCAGAGGCCCAAAAGAAAAAGGTCTGAAATTCAAAGGCTTTCAGAGGCCCAACAGTTCTGAAATTCAAAGGCTTTCAGAGGCCCAAAAGATCTGAAATTCAAAGGCTTTCAGAGGCCCGGAGTTTTTTGAGAAAAAGTCTGAAATTCAAAGGCTTTCAGAGGCCCGGGGTTTTTTGAGAAAAAGTCTGAAATTCAAAGGCTTTCAGAGGCCCAGGGATTTTTTTGAAAAATCTGAAATTCAAAGGCTTTCAGAGGCCCAGGATTTTTTTTTGAAAAATCTGAAATTCAAAGGCTTTCAGAAGCCCAAGAGTTTTGAAAAAGTCTGAAATTCAAAGGCTTTCAGAAGCCCAAGGAACCTTTCTCTTACATTTTTTTTCTTTTAATTATTTTGTTTATTTTTATTTTTATTTTTTTTTGAAGCATTTTATTCAAACTTGTTTCCTTTTATCATTATTTAAAGGTTAAAAGAATATTTTAGTGGGAAAAACTGATTAAAGTTGAATATTCCGAGAAAACCGTATACACAGTACGGTCCAGCCCTGCCCGTATTCAAATTACGAGCCTGCCGTGACCGTATGCAATCCACGGGCGAGCCTAGCCCGTATGACCAATACGGGCAAGCCCAGCCCGTGTACCAAATGCGGTTTTACGGAACTCTGTTATATTTTTCCAGTTTTTACATGGTTTGATCACTTTCATTGTTCATCCAAACGTACGGTTCACCCATTGCAGAGCTTCTAAACTGCCCCAAAGTGGACTTTGGCCTTTTTGTTAAAACACATGCTTGGGAGGGCACATGTACCCTCCAAATTGACATCATACTCAAGAATTTGATACCCTTTTGTTGCCTCTTGTGTGTACATAGGGTAGGATTGATTCTAAACAGAGTTAGAAACTCTTCCTATGGGCTGCACCAACTTTAGAAAATATGCATATTTTGGGACCAATTTTATCCCAAACCAAAGGGCACCATGACACCCCTATGACATGAAAATAATGCAAAACAATAGGATTACCTTGTTACCTTGTTTACCTTGAATATAGCATCCGCATTATGCCCTGGTTTGTAAGCCATGCACACGGCCTTCCCACAATCATACAAACCCATATTCCCACGTAATTGTGTACTTTAGCCAAAAACGTGTAACTCCACCTTCAAGCGTAGGGGTTTTGGGATTTGGCTTAATGGCAACTTAGCACTCAAGCCTAGTGATGACCAGAATCCCAGATCCACATTATCATCACATCATTAGCTCAAAGTTCTAAGGTGAATGTTTTCACTTTCGCTTTCCGAAGTATCGACCTCGTTGCGCCAAGCTACACACATTCGGGTTCAACTTCCTATAGGTTAAGGGTAGGCTGTGTAAAAACAAAAGGTGCACAGCGCATTGTAAAAATAGGGTGCATTCACAACGTCCCAAACCCTTGCCACTCTTTTCGCAGCCATGCATAAACAAACCAAGGCATAATAGGAAAGCATATTTAAAATAAACAAGTAAATAAAGCAATCATATAGCACCCAAAACATGCTCATAAAAAAAATCATCTAATCATGCAAACATATGATCATGTTATACACCCAAAATCATCATGGAGATCATGCTGAAAATTAAAACATGCTATCATAAAAATATAGCAAGAAATAAGCATGGTTCAGCAAAACGGACCTCCCCTACGCATGTTTGTAGAAACAATCCTATAAATCCAAATTAAGCATGTTTCTACCCCCATGAATTCCTAAGCAATAATTCAGATTTAAAACATACTCAACATGCTTAAGAACACAAAATAGCAAGCAAATCAAAAAATCAAAACATGAACAAAAACACCTAAAGGCTGAAATCCACAAGTCCCCAGCAGAGTCGCCAGTTGTGAGACATGGGAAAAAATCAATTTACATGATTTCCTCAATCATCACGCGGGATTATATGAAACAAAGAGTCGCCACCATTCAATTTAGGTGTGAATGGACACCAAAATATTAAATAAGCACAAAAGGCAATTTTAGGGCAAAATATCCCTCCTATAAAAAACAACCAGAGATGGGTAAGGGGATTAAGTTATGAACAGGGGAAGGTGTTAGGCACCCCTATTCATCCACACAAGGTGGTTGCCAGGTATTTGTTCATGTTAAAATAAAGAAAAAAACTTGCTATAAAAATCAGGAAAAATCACAAAAAAGACAAAAATTGTATGGTTTTTTCATATGAATAGTCTGATTGATCCAGAACTATCAAACATGATCATACCATTCCTAGGGTTTCATGATCAAAATAAAATTGATATAAAATCAAATAAAATCAATTTAAAGTGAAAAATCCAAAAATCTGGCTTCAAGCTAAATTCTAGAAATCTAGAAAAATATGATTGTTATAAAATATTTCAAAATTGAACTTGAATAGTCCAGGATATAGATAAAGCCCAAATTTCACATTAAATCTGAAAATCAAAACCAAAAATATCCACATTGATGAAAAACACCAAAAAGGGAGAATTTAGACCGTAGGGTCTTCTCTCAATAATGAAAAACGATATAAAAACCACATCATGAAACCCTAGAATTTATTTTCAGGCTTCTGAATTCAGATCTACCATATTGATCATGATAAATCCAAGATCTTAGCCTGAAACCACAAAAATCACGAAAACAGTGCTGTAGGTGCAAAAGTGGCAAAAATCCAAATTTTGGCAAAAAGAGAGGATCTCATGCTATAAACATCATAGATTCATGTAATTCATTCAGATATATCATAAAAAGCATTAAAACATGATCAGGATATTCAAAACAACCACATCTCACAGATTAGAGCACATGGGGGTCTACCCTACGGATCCACCTGTTCTCTTTTCCCTAGTTCTCTCTTCACGTTTTACGGCTAGAGAGACTCTTGAGGTACTTGGAGATAGGTTTGGTTACACAAACACAATCAAAGGCCTTATTCTATGAAAAAAACAAAAAAAAAACAGATATGGGGTTCTATTCTAGGGATCCACCTGTTCCCCTTTCCCCTAGTTCTCTCTTCACGTTTTACGGCTAGAGAGACCCTTGAGGTACTTAGAGGCAAGTTTAGGAATACACAAACAGATATGGCCTTATTCTACTGCAATAGAGATGATCCTATTACTTCTAGAATTGAAGACAGAAAATAAAAAGGGATAGGAGACTTACCTGGATTGAGCAAGCAGGCAGCAGGGATTCCTTTCCTTCTCTTGGAGCTTCTTATTCTTCAAAATTTCGTGGTCCTTGGCTAGAGGAAAGAGCCTCTATTTATAGACACACCCAGGGGCAAGGCTGGTCCAAAAGGATATATCCTGATCCTCAGGATAGAGTGAAAATTGGAGATAATGCCCATCCATAGCCAACCAAGGTGACTTCAGCGAATAAAAGACATAATCCGCTCGTTTAAAGATATATTGTACTTCAAATAAAGCTCGGAAATCGAGAGAAGGTCAAAACTTGCACGTGTCTTTAATGCCCGTAAATGCACTACGGTCCAATAGTGACCGTATTGGTACTACGGGCGCGCCTGCCCGTAGATAATTTTCGGGCGCGATAGGCCCGTGAAGAAAATACGGGCAAAGCCTGTTCATTCTATTTTTAGGTTTTTTTGACCTGTTTTAAGCTCTAATTACATGTTTTTATTATTTTCTCATTTTGTAGTGCAATTTGGGGTGTCTACACCCGCCCACCCAACGGGTAATCTGATTTGAAAAAAAAAAAAAAAGACGAAAAAAGTGTCTCGTTCTAACCCAATCAACCTCCACGACCGGAACCTGGTACAACCCGATCCAATTAACCCCCCAACCCTATTTTAATCATATTTTTTGAAAAAAAATAAAATAAAATAATAATAAACGGGTTGGTGGGTTGAATCCGTTTATTGGCGGGTTGGGGGTTTTCCAACCTGCCTTAATTTAGTCCAACCAGAACCTGACCCGATTAACTCCCAACCAGATTATGTCCCGACCCATTGCCAGCTCTACCTCTAAAGTATAGATATTCCTTAACACATCACAAGTTCGAAGAGATTTTTGGGTATTTTATTTGTTGACTTCTGCAAGCTCTCTGCTCTTTTATTTTCTTGTAAATAAGCTCTTAAAATATTTGTTAGGCTTATGTCTTCTTACTGGAAAATTTTCAAGTTGCATTGTTAGGGCGTCAATAAACTTAATTTGCACCCAGTAAAATTGGAGAAACAATGTATGTTGATACCAAAATAGGTGAAAGGAATCTGTTGGTGAGGCTTTTAATTAGTATCTTCATCTGGTACCCTTCACCGTGTGCAATGCCAAATGGGTCAAAAACAAAAATCTACCCATATGAGTATGATGATGGATTTCATTCTTTTCCCGAGCAAGAAAGAATCCCAACAGTTGCTAGCTACGATAAATCTTTGATCATTCGTTTCATTGTAGAAATGTTAAAATGTTTTAATGGTATAAGAGAGGAAACGAACAACGATCAAACTCATATTGAAACCATGCAAAGACAAAAACCACTCTTTAATTTTACTCTGAAAAAGAGAAACTTAATTCAAATGAAACTCGTAACAAAACTATATATATTGCTGATGAGAAGTTGCGTGCCATGAAGATCCATGATGGGCTTAGGACATAAGTCTCAGCTCTGTGATCATCATTTTTCTGTTCATTGGGCGTTCTCACAGTGTTCCTTAATCCTGTGATCAGATCCTTGTTAGAGTCTCGTAAAACCGGAGTTCCATTCTGTGCTTTCAGTCTGGTACTTGTGTCAGTTTCAAGGCTGTTGGTTTGATGGCGGTTCCTTTCCCTCCAAATATGAGGCCTTTCCCTCCAAACACGAGGCCTTTTGTGCTTTGCCTATAGTCTGCCACACAAAGAAGAAAATTAAGAAAAAGTATCATCTTTAAGGTGTTTGATAATTGAACAAATAATTGAAAACCAGAGCAAAACAAAACGTAATGGGTTTCATGGATCCAGAAAACCAAATCAACTTACATAAAATTCGTTCTGGGTTGATGGGATTTCAGGTTTGGGCTCCGCAGAATCAAGGTTTTTGGCATGAAACTCCCAACTTGAGCTACGATAAGCATATTAAGGAATGGGAAGGAGACTGCTTCTCTGAAAGGTGCAGTCTAATGATCTTCTGGTTAATGCAGTGCTTTGACCTATGCCCAGATGCTTGTACATGCCCGTTTATATATAACTATATATGAAGAGTTCATCCTTGGCAATCAATGAAATGAAGTGGCCCGGGACTGAATCTTGAGATGAGTTGGTCAAATGGGGCCTTGGCATTATGATCAGCCCACTTGACGACTTCAAATATTATTCCATCCAAGACCTGACCTGGTCTTCTACCTTGAAGGGCCACCTTTTCTTAAGAAAATCGGATATTGTAGTGTTTGGTTGCTAGAATTCTTCAGTCCCACGTCTAAAGAACACAATTAATGGTGGTAGACTTTCTTCAGGAACGCGTACAATTTTCTGAGCACGGCGAGTGGGTTAGTCTTTTGTCACGGTCATTTGTTTGTTTGTTATCAGGGTATAATTAATGGATTGGACTCGGTAAGCGAAGTGATCAACCTACGATATTCCTTAGCAGAAATTGGAACAAGAAATTGGATGTGTATGTTGGGACTGTTAGCAGATTTCTTTCCAATCCAGGAAAAGAGCATGGAACAGTAGGCAAGCGGATTCTAAAGTATCTTACAAGAACTTCCAAATTTTGTATAAGCTTTGAAACTGATTAGCTTAGGGATGGCAATGGTATTGTTAAAATCGATAAACAAACGGAACTGAACCAAACCAAACCGTAGACACATACATATGTTTAAGTTAGACCAGCAGGTGGGGATTATTTGGTTTAATTATCAACTAAAACCGGAAAAAAAGAACTAAAATCAAGCAATTAAGTTGGTTTTTGGTTTGAATTAATGGGTTTTGGTTCAGAGTTTCGGTTTATGCTGAAAAAAATGCAGGCAGTTTCAGTTCAGTTTTAATTTGGAGTATATTTAATCGGTTTCGGGTTTTCTCGAAATGCAACTAAAACCGAACCATTTCCCATCCATAAGTAAGCCTGTGTTAGACGGTTATACGTACACAAATAATGGCAGGAGATGTGGATACTATAAAGTCTACTTCAGGGTTCTTGTTTACCTTTATAAGGGGAGCAAACTATGGAGTCCACTTTAGGGTTCTCGTTTACCTTTATAAGGGGAGCTAACTATGGAGTCCACTTCAGGGTTCTAGTTTACCTTTATAGGGGGCGCTATGTCATGGCAATCAAGATTGCAAAAGTGTGCAATGGCTTGTCAACAACAAATGTAGAATACGTACATTACGGCTACCGAAGCAGGCAAGGAAGCGTTATTGGTGAAGAAGAGGTTTCTTCAAGAATTAGGCTTGAAGAAAGAGACGTACTTGGAATATTGTGATACCTAAAGTGTATTCATCCAAGCAAGAATACCAGATTTCCTTCTAGAACAAAACGTATCGATGTAAGATATCATTGGATACTGTTGTGAAATTGAACAACAATAAAATGAAATAGAAAATAAAGTAAACAAGAGACGCGATTTACAAGATCGATGACCACATCCACAGATGATGGAAATCCTTAACTATTATCTATAAAAATAATGTGATTGTACAATCACACAACTCTCTGCTGGCCAAAAGCAACATAATCTCTCAACATAACGACCAGAAACCCTAACTATTGAGGGAAAATTAATTTTTAATGATACTTTTTGAAAATTATTTAAATTTAGTCATCAAAGTTATTGAGTTTTAAGTTTTAGCGTACCTTTAACAAAGTAATTAATTTTAGTGACATTTCACTGTTACAAACCAATTATTCCAAGAATGCTAAAAAATCACTCACTCAAATGGCTCGTACAAGTTACTACACAGTGTTAATAGAAGGTAAAAGTCATTTTATTGACTTGTACAAGCCATTTTAAAAGGTACAAGTTATTTTATGGACTCGTACAAGCTATTTTATTCCTTGTACAAGTCTATGTGAGTGAGTGGTATAAGGTTATTTTTGGAAGAATTTGTTTCCTAACATTGAAATGTTATTAAAAATTAAGTAGTTTGATAAAGGTGCACTAAAAGTTAAAAGTTAAAACTTCACTGACTGAACTTTAATAATTTTTAAAGAGTATCACTAAAAGTTAATTTTTCAAACTATATTAATTGGGTTCTGTGCAAGGAGATTGAATCATCTACGGTTGGACCAGTAAAATGGTCCAACCGGCCATGCAACCTGACAAATCGCACAGACTTGACACATGTTAGATATGTCATATCTGTGCCTGCCATGTAGCCCATGTGGCCGCATGGCATTGGCTACGGTTGGACCCATTTTACCGGTCCAACCATAGATGATTCAATTCTTTATACAAGAGACACCCAAGTTATAAAAATACCCCTCAATAGATATTATAGATACAGTGTGTGTATAGCTAGACCGTATATAAATATTGACTGAATTCAAGTCACATACACAACAAGTACATTGTGTCATAGAAGAGAAGTTACTACAACCAAAAAAAAAATTCCAAATTGAGAATAACAACAAAATCCTTGTCAAAAAGAAAGGCACGATCATTGCAAAATCTTGGCAATTTTTGTAAAACTGCTTCCACGAATTGTGAGAGGGAGTTTGTAGGGTATTCACTAGTGTTTTGGCATGAAAAACTAATTCTCTTGTTTCCCTACAGGATAATGGAATGGTTAGTGACAACAGATGCTTTGCTGCTGCTGCTTGTTTTTGAAGCAGCAAATGACACTGATTAAAGTTCAAGCAGGGGTGAAGAACAACATGAGGAGGTTGAACAAGAGTGTCATCCAAGTGATCATGTTTGCTCTCTTATGTTTCTTCTTTGTGTACTTATGGTCCAAACTTTTTAGAAGATAGGTCAGTACGGTAGCCTACGCTACTGCACCAGAATAGCTGCTGATTGGAAAGTTAGATGCGCCTCTATCATCAGTTAACAACATCAAAGTAGTTGAATATGTGTCTTATAAGTTTCAAAACCAGTTTTTATTTTTTTGATGACTGATTGGTCTTGATTTGTTATACCAAAGTACTCAATTGTCTGTAAGTCAACGTGTAAACTTCCTTACTGGAAACAATATAAATGTAAAGTGAAAAGAAAGGTGCCAACTTCGGGTTTATCATGAAGAAACAAGTAGGGAAAATTAATATTTTAGTGACACTTTTTGAAAATAATAAAAATTCAGTCATCAATGTACTGAATTTTAAATTTTTTTTTGGAAATCTTTATCAAAATAATTAAAAGTGCCAAAGGTTTCATAAAATTCGAACTCTAAACATTTTTTTTTTAGGTTTGAAGTTTGAACCCATGTACAACACCGTTCCTACTAAAAGCTCAAGCTTATAATACGTAGGAGTAAACTTTATATATTTAATACTAGTGGTGGGATGTGTATATCACCCTTAACTGTAGCATACAAATAGGGGTGGGTTTAAATTTTAGTGGAAAGAGTACGTAGTAGGGTGGTTATAGTTTTGGGTTGTTTTAGTTGGGGAGGGCAATAGTTGAAAAAAGAAAAAGAAAAAAAGGAAGGCTAGAATCTGGGGGAATATTTCTTAGATGAACGTTATCTATTCCTTTTGTTCATGGAAAAAAATTATCCTTTCAAATTACTAAGATAATTTTTGGTAGCATCATTGACCATATGGATCACTACAAAGCTGTTGTAAAAGGTTTAGAGAAATTGCTATACTGATTTAGTGTTTCATCAAACTTTCAAAACCATGGTTGCATATCCTTTGTACACAAAATTCTCAAAACTCTAATGATTTCATTTATGCTGAAAATTAAATTAGATATTGTCTCTAATTGCAATCCTTCAAGAAGTAGGATATCAGAATTTAAGGAAGAATATTTTCCTCTCCCATTTTGAATTGCTGTTTTTATTCTGAAAACCAAATAATTAGCAAACACCCCATGCATTGCACGGGGATGGATAAAAAGTTATGTATATTATTATATAAAATTCTGTAATGAATTTAAGGAAGAATCTTTTCCTCTCCCCTTCTGAATTGTTGTTTTTATGCTAACTATTTTCTTGCTTTGTTTTGGCTCTCTGTTATTGTCATTCTTGAATTCCCTTTTGGATTGCTCTTGCAAATAGTTCACTAAACCAGTACCCATTATCACTAAATAGTTAGCATGTTGGACTACTTTTCATGGCTTGATGTTTAATTAAAATAAATATATTGCATTAATGCTTGACGAGAGATGATAAACTTCTTTTCTGGGAAGTATTGTCTTATTATGTTTTATATCTTGCAGTTGGCATCATTGGAACTTAATTCAATTGTGGAAAGAACACCATGAATATTGTGGCTCAACTAAAAAGGTCCTCTTGAACTTGGAAGGATTTGCTTTAAAGAATTGCAGGTTGTTTCACCATCTGAAATGCTAAAGAGTTCTTCTTTATGTAGAGTTAATTTATTGAAGTAACTGAGGCTATCTATTGTAATAGTTGGATTTAATTTGAGTGAATCCTTTGATGCAAATATAACTAAGATTATCTATTGTAACAATTGGCTTTAATTTGAGTGAGTCCTTGGAGGCAAAGTTGCAATGGAATTTTCAGGTTTTATTTAGGGCTTAGCAATGATGTAATTAATTGAAATCTTTATACAAGGATAGTTCTATGAAGCCTTTTTTTTAATGATGTAATTACCTCAACTAACAAGTAACATCTCTATATTTTAGATAAAAATGGATGGAATTCGTAGGATATTAATTAAATGGTCTAAAATATGGAATTAATTCTGTGATCCACTGGCTACTGAACATAATGAGGTGTTAACGGGTATTTTAGTAGTAACTGACAAGAAAGGAAAAAAATTAGTGTATCGTGTAACAAACAAGGTTTACAAAACAAATACTATTTGGAAAAAACTACCTTACAACCAAATTTAGATTATATATACAAGCTAATTGTAAGGTAAAAAACCTTTATACATCAATCCAGAAACGATTATTTAGATTTTTGGTTCAAAGAAAAAGGGTGTGAGTGTATATCAGGAATACCAATTTTTTTTTTCATTCTTATTTACTTATTTCATTCTTGCAATGGATAGATCTTAGCATAGCTAAAGATTCCAATACTTTTGTAGATCCTAAAAATTAATACAAAATTTTCACTCCATTTACTTGAATTTCCTACTCCTAGGGCTATTTGATCTTGCAAACAAAAATCTGCTTTCAAAAACACAATTAAATCCTCCAACCCACTATTGTCTCTTGAGACATGCTCTTCTTGAGGGACAGAAAAGTATAGCATTTTGTCAATGGATAGGTTCACTTTACACCTACATGCTATGAAGCATAACTTTCTTTATACTGCTAATCTATTTTGTCTCACATCAAATAGTTTTTTGAAGATATTGATTTGGATTTACTTTTCTCTTACTATACCTCAGAATCAAATGCTCTTAGATATTGATTTGGATTTACTTTTCTCTTACTATAACTCAGAATTTACAAAAGCTCTCAAACACAAAAATATCGCTCCCTTTAATGCTCTATTAATTTGTTAATATAATATTTAAATATTTCAGTTGAGAGTAATCCGTTAGATCATTATAATTGGGTTCCTGTGAGACATGGAAATGTCACCTAAGATGACTTCCAATATCGTCACGTGGGGATCGATAAAAGTAATGAGTCGCCACCATTCATGTTAAGGTGTGAATGGAGACCAAAGGGTTCATAAAAGCCAAATAGAGCCAAAGTAGCTCTAATACAAGGAAAAATCCAGAGATCAGGTAAGGGGAATTATTTATGAGCGGGGGAAGGTGTTAGGCACCCCCACTCATCCGTCTAAGACGGTTGCCACATGCTTGCTCATGCTAAGGATTATTTGCTAATAAAAAATAAACAAAGGATGCTTAAAATAAGCAAAATGTATGTGATTATTCCACATGAGTAATCCAATGAACTTGGACTCTCCTCATGGATATATCACTTTAGAACTTCATGAGTGAAGGAAAATCCAAGTAAAATTTGAAGAAAAACCAATTCGTGGCAAATCTAGGAAAATCAGATTATAAGAACTTGAAAGCTTCGATTGACCACAAATTACTCAATTTAAATTCAAATCATATGAAACCAAAACCATTTGAAAGCTGGTAAGAAATAGAATATTCTATGAAAAAATCAGCTCATTCCGATTTAAAACAAGAGAAGAGTATTCTATGAAAATCTACTGTTGTAACTCAGAATAAAGTGGCGAGTAAGCATTTTTGAAACTCTATTTGTGGAGTTTGGGTCCATATAAATTCGTAAAAACTCGTATGGATCAAGTATATGGTGCCATCTTTCAAACGAAATACGCCTTGCACCAAACTCAATCCATTTGTGACTTGTGTGTCCTCTTGAACATGCCTAGAGGATCACAGATTAACCCAGAACTCTGTTACAGAGCCACTCTGCGTCAATCAAGCACACAAGCCACAAATCGGATCAAAAACTGTTGAAACCAGTTGGAATGGAAAATAGACTCCTCAAGGAAAACACAGAAACTGAAATCACTCAAAACGGATTAAAATTGAGCAAATTGTGCACCATCAAAGCGGCAAGTTCAGCAATCTGGGCTGAATTGACTTACAGACTTTGAACAGATGGTGTCAAAAATTGGCTTCATAAAAATGAACGAAAATTTCCAGATACAAACTAGACATGCTCATCTATCACATGTCTTTGAAATCACTGAAAAATTCATCCGAAGGATGAAGTTATAAGCATTCTAAGACAGGCTACAGATGCTGCCCTGTTTTGAAGATTTTTGAAGAAAAAGCCAAAACTAGTGCATGTGTGCAAGTGGATTCGACCAAAACACTTGAAAATCAAGAAAAACAATCTCATGAAGTTCTAGAATTCATTCTAAAGCCAATAATCTCAGATTTCCCGTATGAAACATGGAAATCCAAGATCTAGCTTATCCTTGCAAAAATAGTGAAAAGTGTGTTTGGTGGTGATGGAAATCAAATTTTCTAGGAGAAAACTGGAATCCATTGCTATTGAGAGCAAGGATTCACACACCCTCTCCAGAGACAAATGCACAATACATAAGAGAAATCAACCATATGCTCAAAATAACCAAACATCATGCTCTTCATCATTTGTAGGTTCTAAGCCTAGAGGATCCATTCCACCATCTTTTTCCCCAGGTTCTCTCTTCACGTTTTATGGCTAGAGAGAATTTCCAGGTACTTTAGATGAGGTTTAGGGCTACAAAAAGAACACTCAGGGCCTTATACTACAAAAAGGTAGAAGTTGGGAGTTGGAATTATAAAGAAGAAGACTAGAAAGCTCAATAGAGCTTTACCTTGGTAGCTTGAGCCTTGAGTAGACAATCCAGCAGAGTATCCCTTCTTCTTGCAGAGCTTAAATGCTTTAAATTGCTAGCCATTTACAAGAGGAGACCCCTCTATTTATAAGCACAACCAAGGGCATAAAAGTCCCAAGGGTATGCCAAAAACTCTTCTAGATTATTCCAATTCTCATTAAAGGCTTGAATTGGAGTAATTTCGCAAGTTTCGGAGGGTGAAATAGGGAGTTCAAGTCCCTGAGAGAGAGGTAATATGCGTAAATAAGGCTCAGAGATCGAGCCATTTCGCAAATCCCCGAAATAACCAAAACCGCATACACAGTGCGGTTTCCACAGAACCGTCACTTCATGTGCGGTTTTCATGCAAATTAACCTCAACCGCACATATAGGGCAGTTCCAATTCAGTTACACTCGTCATGATTGCTGGCGACGTGACTCAACGGCCAAAGCTTCTAGAAGCCACGTGGCAGCTCACGCAAGAAGCATGAACATCAACCGTGCTGTGTGTGCGGTCGCAACCGTACATAAGGGCGGTTGAGACCAAATTCTCAAAAACTGTATATTTAGTGCGGTTAGCATCCTTTTTGAGTATTTTTGAGTGTTTGACACATGTCAAGGCTAAAATAAAATATTTAAAGTTCTTTTTGACTGTTCTCTTATATTGAAGTGCAATTTGTGGTGTCTACAACTGCCCCCTCTTCGCTGGAATTGGAATCCAATAACAGCGGAGAGCGAAAAGACCCGCAAATTGCGCTTCCTAAGATCATGTCCATTCAATCCTAACTTGCAAGAACTCCAAAATATGATTTTTTGGAAAAAGAATTTGTTTAGAAAATTTGATGAAAAGTCCTAACTTTAAGGGGCAAACCCTCTTCTCGCGTCTCACAGAGCACTCATGGCTATGAAGTAAGATTTGAGCAAAATTTTAAAACAAAAGTTGATAAGGTGGTGTTTCTTGCAATTCACAACTATCTTGGACACAAATATCTTGAAAGAGAATGGAAAAAGTTTTGAAAATCCATTTTTTTGGTGCTAACCACACTGATTATGCAGTTTTTGACAATTTCAATACCAATAGCTCAGTCTGTGCGGTTCTCTAGGTTGCATATAATCGCGACCGCGACCGTGACTTCCCACTTTGCCTTTGCAAAACCCTCGACTTCCTGAGCTCATCATCCCTTCTTGCGACCGTGCCTTTCCTCCTGTTGGTCGCTCTTTTTCTCCGGCGATATCATCCTTTTCGGCGACTTCTTCTTCTTCCGGTGGTTCTTCCACTCTCTTCCGGTGAACTGAACCTTTTCGAGTGATCGACAATCCCTGTGGTGATTGTAGCTTCCGGTGAACACCTCATACTATCCTCCGGTCTGCGCTTGCTCGATTGCTCACTATGACCGCCACTTCAATCGACCATCCTTGAAGTTCCTGGTGAGGTCAAGTTCCTATTTTTCTTGCTAGAAACTTATCTTTCGGCTGATACAGGTAAGTGGCCGAATCCTTGACTTTACTTGCAAACAATTAGTCCGAAAGTTTTGTGCTTTGATTCCATGATTGCCTGAGCCTAATCCATATCCGAATTTGATTCTTGCCATTGATTTACTGCATTGGTTGCTTTGTTGTCAATGGGATAAAATCCCCAATTTTGCATGTGCCCATTGCCTGTATTGATCTGAACTCAACCATGACTTGTATTGCTCAGATTTCTGGCATGATTTTGCTCTTGATCGGGGGGGACCCCCAATTTCTGTGCTTGCTCACATTCTGCTTATTTCCCTTTAGCTCTTGTCTGTGAACATGAACCTAGGCGCATCATATGTGAACCAATGTCTGGATGAGCACTAGATTTCACTTGTTATTGTGCCTTGATTTGCCACATTGACTTGGTTGATTCCCTTTGATCATGCTAGCACCATGCTTTGATGCATATCTAACTGCTTTTGTTCTCTTTTAAGTACCTTGATGTTGGTTTTTTCCTTGATGGATGCTTATGGCATTCTTAAAAACTGATTTTTTTTTTCTTTAACCTGCTGGTTTGCTCTGCCTGATTGGATCTATGTCATTGCAATAATCCCATTCTGGTCTGATTTGAAAATCCTGACCTTGGGGTGACTACTTGTGAGTCTGCCTTGGTGATAGAGACACTTCTACCCAATTGTTTTAACTTGATCATCCTATATTTCTGCTTTTACCTTGGGTGAGTCCAGTAGCTCAACATGGACAGACTTGAACAGTTTTTATATTACTTTGAGGATGCTTTGATTACTTTTGGCTGTCTTCCATCTGTAAACCTGAAAAGAAAACAAATTCAGAATTTTAGGGATTTTCGGTAATCTGTAAACACATTAGAGTTCTATAACCTTTAGAAATGAAATTGGGCTCTTAAAAACTCCTTTCACAGTTTTTTTCTTCTTTTTTTTTTTTTGTATATAAGAAGGATATATAGGAATTTTACTTCCTATATATAATTCTTATACATATTATGAATAATAAGGATAACGAAAACAATAGTAAAGACTAAAAGCAATCCAATCTTGGTTCGGTCGAGCACTTTTTGGGGTGCTTCTTCTGATCTCCATTTTCCTGCAAATCACATAGAATTGATTAGTCTAAGGACAAGCAAAATTAACTGAAACATGAAAGCACAAAAAATGACTTCCAACAAAACATAATAAATTTCTCCCTACAATTGGTTTTGTAGATGGCTCGCACACGTCGCGCTTTCCAGAGTCCTGCAGATGAGCCTTCCTCTTCGAGGGTTCGAAGGGACCCGGCCGATGTGGCATCTTCTTCTTGGGCCGAGCCGGATCCTGATCTTTCCTCTTCCAGCAGTCTGGAGGTTTCGGATTCAGATTTTGGAGCATCTGGGGGTTCGCGAAAGCCGAACCTTGAGGTATTCTCTTTTATTTTCAAAATCCAGGCCTTTCCCTTACACATTTAACCTGACCCCTTCCTGTTTGCATTTCTAGCCTGCTACCGAGGTTCGAGGTCGCAGGGGAGTTCGTCGTAGAGGCAGGGCAGGGGCCCGGGTGACTCGCGTTGCCATTCCTGCGGGGATAGCGGATCAGATCCGAGATACCCCTCTTCTTCATGATCTGAGGACGCACCCTTTACCGGGCGTCAAGGCTGACATTCCCCTTGTCTACCCATCTTCTCATTATCACGAGAGCTGAGCTCTTTTTGCTGAGATAGTGGCTGTATGTTCGACTCCCTTGCGTCGAGAGATGGGCCGTTTTGGGTTTGGCCCCTTCATCACCATCACCGACGTTCGTCAGGATCAACCTCTGATTGCGGCCATGATGGAGCGGTTTTTTCCTGAGACCCTGAGCTTCCATTTGCCTGATGTGGAGATTGGGATTCGTCCTTCTGACTTCGCTCTCATCACCGGGATCAGGATGACTGGAGATGTCATCACTGAGTTGGATAGGCCAGCCGATTTGGAGATTGCCGAGCTTTTAGGATATGAGGAGATGCCAGTGGAGGCATGGGACAGGATTAGGATTACTCGCATTTCCCGGACCTGGTTGAGGGAGACCTTCCTGGAGAGGAGATATAGTATCGTGGCAGCGGAGCATCCCAGCTTCCCGGTGGCCTTCTGCTTCCTTTTCCTTTTGATGATGGGGTCGTGCTTCTGCTTGGAGGACACCACCTCAGTCAACCCCCATTTCCTGAGTCTTCTCAAGGATCTGCCTCGAGCGAAGGACTATGCCTGGGGCCAGCTTGTCTATGGTACCCTATTGGCGGGCCTGCGGCGAGTGGTTTCTGGCCTGTCCTCTCCCAGAGGGGCTGGGGTTGGTTGCAGGTTCTTCTGGCCTTTTCTGCAGGTATGAATTCATTTCTCTTTTCTTTTTTCCTCTTCTTTCTCTTTTTTTTTTTCTTTTCTTTTTTTTCTTTTTCCTTTTGCTTATCTCCTTTTTCTTCTTTTTCAGTTCTTTGCTCGGGTCTATGTGGCCCACTTTCACCCGACCTCTACATTGCCTGAGGGGACATTCCCCGTGGCCCGTAGATGGAGTCAGATTAGGCGTGACTCAGAGAAGAGTCGCCCTAGGTCGGCCAAGGCTCACCTGGACAGGACCTTTAGGAAAGAGGTAAACACTTTCTTCTTATTCTTATTCTCTTTTCCTTTTTTTTTTTGAGAATCTGACATTCATCTTTGTTTATTTTCAGCTATCTGTTCCCCGTCTAAATGACCTTCATGATGAGTTGGCTTTTCAGCCATTTGTGGACGAGGCATTCGCTCTAAATCAGCGACGTCAGAGGTACCCGTTCTTTATCGGGCAGCTGGGTAGCATATGGTACCTCGGCGAGCGCTTCTTCTTTCAACACACCGGTGAGCTCCGGATCCCCGTGGCTCCTCCAGATACAGCACCTTTCACCCCTCCTGGTCCATTTGACCCAGCTCATTTTGGCGATTGGGAGGCTGGAGATGCCCTTTTAGCCAAGGGTGACTATGATGCCTGGCTCGAGCAGGTCTCAGTGAGTTGTCTTATGCAGCCCATGCCCGTTCGAGGTGGAGTTATCGAGATCAGAGGGGTAGTGATCCACCTATATGATACCACGGTATAAATCTCCTCCTGCTCCACTCTTTTTAGCTTCTTCCTTGTTTGAAATTATTGATATCCTTTTCTTCTCATTTCAAGAGGCACAGCTAGGGGAGGTCCGAGCTAGGTATGCGGATCTAGAGTGTCAGCTAGCTGAGAGGGATGCTGCTATAGCTAAGAGCGACGTCATCATCACTGGGCAGGCCGCTCTTATTGCTGATTTGCGGGCTCAGTTGGCCAGTGCTCAGGGCCAAGCGGGACCTTCAGGAGTTCAGGTCATCCTTCTATCCTTTTCAACTTCTGCTTCTTATCTTTTATATTCTCTGTTTCTGATCAAGCTTTTTTTCGTTTTCAGGAGGATGTGGCAGCTTCACCATCCAGCTCCCGTACCTTGTCTCCTTCCGTAGAGGCTGCAGAGATCCCCGAGAGAGATACAGAGATAGCGACTGAGGCTACTTCTGCTGCCGTTCCTAAGCCAGCTGAGCTGCCAGAGGTTGCCTCTATGCCTGAGAGTGCTCATGAGCCTGAGACTGCTCCTGAGGAGGATCCTGTGATCGCCATGGAGCCAGAGGAGGGTGGCTTAGAGGTTTCTGCGATCCCTGAGGCAGCTGAGCCTGCGATAGAGGAGGATGTGCTTGATGTAGCCGAGCTTGAGGTGGCAGAGGTGCGTGAGGCAGCGGACCCCATAGACATTGATTCATCTCCTGTTGCCGAGGATTCTCGGATTCTGGATCTAGTTCCTTTGGCGACAGACACTTCGGTTTCTTGCTTCATGGACCTCTCCCGTGACGATCCAGGCGATCCAGTTCCTGCCTCTTCAATTGAGCCGGCGCCTCTTGCAGAGCCAGTGCCTCCAGTTGGTCCATCTACTCTTGACGACCCGTCTTCTCCTGCCAACCCACGCTTCTCAGATCATTTTTTATCCGACGCGCGACGGCGAGGCGAAGGCGGTGGGGATTGACCTGTAGGAGATAGATTAGGATTAGGATTTTTACATCTGATACTTGTATATATAAAACATGATGTATCCATTTGCATTTGTATGTAAAAGAGATAGTTATTCATTTTTTGCTTCTTTTCTTTTATTTTTTGCTTTTTATTTGATTCTTATCATGATATAACTGCTATACAGGTAACAGGTATTTTTGGAAACATGACTTATTAAAAGAAAGAGAAAAAACTGTTTTTGTGCAAAAACCGTACATACAGGGCGGTTGTACCAGAACCGCACTTGTCCCGCGGTTTTTAAACTCCGCGGAAATGCAACTGCACATTGGGTGCAGTTCAGGCACAACCGTTCTGAGTATGCGGTTTTTGCCTTCTTGTAATTTTAAAGCGGCGAATCACGGGCAGAACGTCACTTTGACGTATTGCTTAGGTCAGAAACCCCCTTTTCGGCGATTTTCGCTCTCCTAGCTGCCTTTAATCCCCTTTCGACCATTAATGGCCTCTGATTCAGCTTCTGCACCTTCTTCATCTTCTGTACCTGAAACATTAGCACCTAGACCAACCATTAGATCCAAAGCTCCAAATCTGACAAGGTATGCTATTCTAGATGCCTGCTATGAGAAATGGGTTGACTCAATGGCCCATCAAGACAAAATAGATTGGGACTTTACCAATCTAGGCCATATCCTCTCACTCCCAAAGGTTTCCCTAAAATGGGAAATCATAGAGGCATTGATCGGGCACTGAGAACCCCAATTAGACCTTTTCATGTTTGGGGAGAAGGAGATGACCCCCACAGTTGAGGAGGTTGAAACCATCCTCAACATTAGGTTCTCCAAGAAGGTAGTCAACCCACCTCTCAAACCAAACTTTAAAAAGGAAGCCTCTACTTTTTTAGGAATTGGTAAGAAAGAGTTAGGGGAAGCTGACGCCTTATTGACCCTATCAAAGTCATTTTTGACTGAAAAGCTATTGAATAGCTCAAACCAGTCGGCCCGGTTCAATGCTTTGACCTTGATAGTGGTCAACCAACTTTTATTCCCCCGAGATGATAGCGAGGTTGATTTATCCCTCATTTCAGTCATCTGCTAAGTTAGGGAGCGCGAAAGGCTTGCCCCTATGATCCTGGCTGAAATATACCAGGCCTTGACTGACTGCTATCATCGGAAGAAGAAAAGTTTCCTCGCCTGCGCCCCTATCCTCCAGGTAAAATCAGAATCTCTTTCTTGAATTACGGTTTTCATTGTAAAATTGAAATGTTCTAACTTGAGCATGCTTCCCTTTTCTTTGCAGCTCTAGCTTTTGGATCATCTGTCCAAGGTGGAGGAGATAGACATGCACTTTGCCCGAAACATGGATGTTCTCACTTTGATGAACAAACGGTGGTGTCCTTCTATCCCAGGAGGCAAGAGGGGGTGGTTTGTCTTCTTAGGGACGCTCCAGGATGACCAGGTGAGATGGCCTGGTACTTATCAGCCTTCTGCCGAGACGGTGATCAGCTTCCCCGATCGGAATTTTGCCGTGCTTATAGACTTGAGGTCTGCCTTGCTCTATTTGCCTTTGAGAGTCATCCGGCAGTTCAGAGAGGAGGCTCAGGGGATTCTGGTACCTCAGGGCTACAAGGAGTTCATTGGTCCTCTCACACTGGCCACCATGAGGCTATGCTATCGCCTGGTGAAGGAATGGTCTCATGCCTGCTTCTTGAGTGGTCCTGTCTTCTCCAAATTGCATGAGAAGGACTACCTCTTCTGGATTAAGGAGCAGGCGCAGAGTTGTGCTTCTATACCAGTGGATCCTCCTGCTATCCCATATCCTACCTACGAGGATCTCTTGGAGACTGAGAGGGCTTCTCATAGGCGGTTCCAGCATATATGGATAGAGGAAGCCCGAGCTATGAGACTGGAGAAGGAAGACTTGGAGAGACGGCTCGCAGAGCAGATACGGGCCCGTCGCTTTGAGGTTAGAGCCGCATGGTGCAGGCATGATGAGACCATGGCCAGGCTCAGAGATATGAGGACCAGACAGACCCTCTCAGATGATGTCATTTCTTTTCTCAACGACCCGGATGCAAAGGGGGCTGAGAGGCTTGTAGCGGTTCAGGCAGCTCGGATCAGAGAGCTCGAGGAGAGGCTAGGGGATAGAGGTTAGCCCCTTTATTGTATATATATATTTTTTTATTTTTTTACACTTTTGTACAAAGAGAAACTCCATTAGTGGAAAGATAAAGAATACAAAATAGATTTTTATACTATTGGCCTCAGAACTCTCATATGCTTGTAAAAACTAACAGTTTAATGAAAAGTCATTGCTTTCTCATCATCGGCCAAAATATAATTTTTATTTTTTGTGTGTTTTGTTATAAATTGGTCCATGATGCTTTAATCCCATATAGTTTGATGAATTAAAGTAAGTTGGGCAAAAAGGGTATTTTAAATAATGAGGAAGAAGCCATTCCGTCAACCTTTGAACCTTTAGACTCATCCCCAAATTTCATTCCCATCTCTAGGGATCATACCAATGCTTACTGGTTCAATCCTATGCTGAAAATCTTCTCAACTCAAATCTGCTGCTCAAAACCGTGCATTCAGACCGGTTTGGCGAAAACGGCCTTTGATATGCGGTTGCCTGACCCTTCTACCAAAATTGTATGAACAGTGCGGTTTAGACCAATATGTACCCATAGTGCGGTTTTTGACCTTTTTTCTGTTTTCTTTTTTTCTTTTGTTCTTTTTTTTCTTTTTCTTTTTTTTTGGGCCAATATTGCCCCTAGTGCCTGTTACGGTTTTCACTAGGGCCGGCTCATTTGCTCTGTCATTGCCAATCCAACACCACGAGTTGAATGAATACACCGAGATCACCGAGGGCTTGATCAATAGGACGAAATGAAGGCTAGGTTAAGTTTATGAAATAAAGTTATTATAGGCTCAAAATTTTGATATTTTGAAATAAGACAACTGGGCTTCCAGTCATGATGGATATGACCCCAATTCCCAACATTTGCCCTTTTTTTCTCCTTTTGTACTTGGCTTTCATTTGCCACCTTATTTTTCTTCTTTATTTTTGCCTCTATTGGCCTTGCCCCAGTTGCAACTGTAAGCCCTAGTTTGGGTTCTAAAAAAAAAACGAACAGGCTTGACTTGGTTAAGCTAGGGACTTTAAAATTTTTAAAGGATAAAGAAAAATGGCCTCGGATCATTTCTTTGTGATATTCCTTCAAGGAAAATATCGCTTGACTGCGTCAGAGTTGATTGGCTCAGGAAAGTCCTTCCCATCCATTTCTGATAAGATGAGAGCGCCTCCTGATAGGACCTTCTTCACCATATAAGGTCCTTCCCAATTTGGCTTAAACATTCCACGAGGGTCCTCCAAAAATGGTAATATTTTCTTTAAAACCAAATTACCCACTTGGAAAGCTCTGGGCCTCACCTTCTTATTGTAGGCCCTGGCCATTCTCTTCTGGTACAATTGGCCGTGACAAAGCGCTTTCAGACGCTTTTCCTCTATTAAGTTGAGTTGCTCATATCTAGACTGAATCCATTCAGCTTCTTCAAGTTCTGTTTCCATAAGCACTATCAGTGATGGGATTTCTACTTCAACAGGTAAGACTACCTCCGTTCCATAAACCAAGGAATACGGCGTTGCCCCAGTAGAAGTTCGGATTGAGGTTCTGTAAGCATGGAGAGCAAATGGTAGCTGTAAGCACCTTATTTTTGCACCCCTAGAAGTGCTGAAAATGCAAAACCCGGCTGAAAAGTCAAACCCTGAGGGGTCGAAATTTGACCTTTTGATCAAGTGATAATTAGCCGCCTTGCTTTATCTCAGTGGATAGAGAATCCTGACACGAGTCCAACGCAACTGAGTTTGCAGGAATTGGAGTCCGGATAAAGGTTCTGTGGGCCGGTCAAACTTGAGGATGAGCCGAAAGTTGACTTTTCCTCGAACCCCGTGCCAAGTGCTTAGCCCTATGTCATTGGATAAAGGGCTCCGATACGAGTCTAACGCAATTGAATTTGCTCAAATCGGAGTTCGGATGAGGGAGATATGAGCTGTCGAAGTTTCCGAGCAGCAAAGTCGGAAGCTGCACACGTGGCGCAGGAATTGCCCACGTGGCAGCCAACGCAGCAAAATATCTCAGGGACTAAATCTTAAATATCCAAAATTCACAGGGGGCAATCCGTAGATATCCAAAAGTGTCAAATCGGTCGAATCGGTCAAGTCGAAGGGCAAATCCGTAATTTTTTGATTTGTATCCGGTCAAATATACCGGATACACATACCCTTGTGTATATCCGGACTCCAATACCGGATACAAAAAGATTTTCATGCCGATCGCCCGACAAATTCACAGCGGCATTTAATTTTCAAATGATCATGTTTTGTATTCGGCATTGAATGCCGGATACAAAGGAAGACCAGTGTAACCGGCCATGAAGGTCGAATATGAGGAGGGCTTAGTGTATCCGGCCTGAGTTGCCGGATACATTAAGTTTGTCTATAAAAGGCAAACAGGAGCTCATTTCCGGGGGTTGGCACCTTTTGGGCTGATTCCACCCTTTCTCCCTCAGACCACCTGCTCCGAAACCCCTTCCTTCTGGCCTCCTTTGGCTCCCCAAACCCTCCAAGCCTTACTTAAAGGATCTCCCACTCCCTCTTCCCTTCTTCTTCTCCATTTCCTCACAAGCAAGAAGAAGGCCTGCTGCTCTTGGTGTAAGAAGGAAGGTGCTCCAGCTGCCGTTGGGCTCCGAGGAACCTCAAGCACACCTCCAAAGGGAGTTTGCACTTCAAGGTAAGCTTCCCCATTATCTTTTATGTAACATATGTCAAAATAAGCATGATCAAAGCATGTTGGTTTTTTTACCATGTATGTGTTATTCCCATGATTCCAAGCATGTTTCCCCCCTCCATTAGTCTCTTTTAGGCCATTTTAAGAGTGGTTATTCCCGTATGGCAAGAATGGTAAGGGATTTGGTAGTATAAAGAGAGGATGGAAAGTGGTTTGGATGATTTGAAAGTGATCATGCAACCACCATTCGGCCACTGGTTTGCTAGTGCTTACTGGGTTTTCTTTTCATCATCAAGAGGAGCATGTTCCTCATATGAGCAAGTCTAATGTATCCCCCATTTTAACCCCCCTTCTCATCCTTTCTTTGTTGATTTTTTTGTTGGTTATTTAGTATGCTTACGATCTTGGTTCACTACCATGAAACATGCTTAGATGGTATGATAGGTTCTCGCATGCTTGAATGGCCATGAGCCCTTCTCCTTTTTTTAGCTTGCTGACTTGATGGTTTCAACATGCATGCTCCCCTACCCCATGATTCCTTGCTGTAAACACCCCAAAGGAGACCGAGAGATGAGGTGATTCCTCATCTTCAGAACCAATGTGGGCTCACATAGGAGCCCACACAATCACTGGAACTCCCCAAGGAGCCTAAAAACCCAACCCCAATGCAAACATCCGAGAAAAAGGCTTCTGTGGATTGATCCGGCAACTCAGGCCGGATCAACTAAAACCCCTGTGTAGCTGGCTAAAGATGCCGGATACACAGAACCCCCTGTGTAGCCGGCTAAAGATGCCGGATACACAGAACCTTGTGTGTAACCGGCATCTCAGGCCGGCTACACTGCCAGAATGTTGTTTTTACTGTTTTATGATTTTGTGCTATTTTGTTGGTTTGATTGATCAATCCGGACGAACCAGAAGGGTTTCCGGGTCACCCGGAAACCCAAGATGGGCCATGGACCGACCCGGTCCAACTTGATTCTCGGTGGGCCTTCCAACGGGGCCCACCAAGCCCAACAAGCTCATTTTGTTAAATAAAAATAAAATCAATCTATTTGAGTGGGCCACACCATTGGAGGCCCGCCAAAGTCCACTTGTGAAGCATGTTGATCATATTTATGCATGGTTTGGCCGAGGCAAAGGGCAGGGCCTATCGGGCCCACCAAGCCCATTAACCGACTGAGGTTAGGGTTTCAAAACCCTAACTCAAGAAGTCTTGGGCTTTCAAGCCCAAGCCCAGGTAAAGGGCCCCAAGCCCAAGGCCTGGCCCATTTTGGCACGGATAATCAAAGATAAACTAAATCATTTGGCAACCAATAATGGGGCCCACTTAAGGGCCCACAAACCAACCCGGCCCACCTTTGCATAAAAATCTCTCTAAATTCAACTTAAATTCTAAAGTAAAATCAATTCATTTGAACTAAGTCCAAAGGGCCTCTCAGGCTAGACCGAGGCCCACCAGGGGACAGGTGGGCTCAACCAAGCCCACCAATGAATCCGCGGGCCTTCCAACGGGGCCCGCCAAATCAAACTCATCTCATCTTTAATTAAAAAGATAAAATCAAGTAAAGGGACCCACACCACTTTGGCGGTCCCGTCAGACTTAAACCAAAATTGAATGCTGGATTAGGAATCGGGTGAGTGAGAGACCAGAATTGACTCAAACCAGGGAAACCTATGGGACCTATCATTCGACGGGGTGGACTGGGGTGTCTACGGACTTCCCCAGACCACAACCGAGAACCTACTTAGAATCTCAAGCCGCAGACCAAGCCCTAGTAAAAGAACTTAGGCACCCAGGTGTCTGCCTGCACCCCATCAGGCAGTAGCGACTCCAAACAAATCCCGAGGCACGCATCATTTTGCATGCACCTCGTCGTGCGACCGAAAACGGGTGCGCACAGTAGCATTTTGTGCCAATCTCTATAACTCACCACCGTTTTCTGAATTATTTTCTTTATGTTCTTTTTCGCTGCCTCCACTGCCCCATTCATCTTTGGCCTGTATGGAGCTGACTTGTGATGAGTTATCTGAAACTGGTTACACATCTTCTTCATATCCTTGTTCTTAATATTTGAAGCATTGTCTGAAACTATGGCCTTCGGCAATCCATAGCGACAAATTATATTGTGCTTCAGAAACTTAAGAACATGGTTCCCTGTGATATTTGCATATGAAGCAGCTTCAACCCACTTCGTGAAATAATCAATTGCCACGAGGATGAATAGGTGTCCATTTGACACTTTGGGAGAAATCATCCCAATGACATCAATACCCCATATAGAGAAAGGCCATAGCGAGGTCATGCTATGTAGCTCACTTGGTGGTGCATGCTTATTATCAGCGTATATTTGGCACAAATGGCACCTCTTGACATGTACGCAACAATCATGCTCCATTGTGGACCACTAATATCCCAATCGCAATATTTTCCTTGCGAGCATGTATCCATTCATATGCGGCCCACAAACTCCTCCATGCACTGTTTCTATCAATCTTTCTGCTTCAACCTTGGTGACGCATCTAAGTAGAACATTATTGTGGGATCTTTTGTACAACCACCCACCACTTAGAAGGAACTGTCCTGCTATCCTCTGTATCGTTCTTTTTTCAATGGAAGTAGCACCCTCTGGAAAACCCCGATTATTCAAGAAATTCTTGATATCTTGAAACCATGGTATTTCTGTTTCTTGCGCCCCTTCTAGGACAAGACAGTAAGCTGGCTCGTCTCTAACTTCAATTTCGAGTGGTTGGATGTCTACCCCTTCTGGAATGCTGACCATTGAAGCCCATGTCGCCAATGCATCCGCAAATTGATTCTTAGACCTTGGCATATAGCTAAAAGAAATTCGAGTACATTTGGTACTTATTTCTTCCAAATATTGGTGATATGGGATCAACTTGTGATCTTTGGTTTTCCATTCACCAGTTGTTTGGAAGATGATAAGGCTTGAAGCCCCATATACGTCAAGTTCTTGAACATCATGATCTAGAGCAGCTTGTAATCCAATTATACACGCTTTATACTCTACGATGTTGTTTGTGCACTGAAACCTCAACTTTACTGCAATTGGGATATGCGAACCATCCGGCTTCACTAATACTGCGCCGATTCCATTTCCATTCATATTTGCAGCCCCATCAAAGAACATCTGCTAGGAGTCTTCATTTTCCTCTTCTTCAGCAAATAAGATAGCCTCGTCAGGGAGATTTGTCTTAAGAGGCTGATAATCTAGTAACGAATGCTCAGCTAGATGATCAGCGATTGCCTGACCTTTGATTGCTTTCTGAGTGACGTAGGTTAGGTCGAATTCTGAAAGCAAAAGCTGCCATTTCGCCGTTCTACCAGTTAAAGCTGGCTTTTCAAACAAATACTTTAAAGGATACATCCTTGAAATCAGCAAAGTTGAATAGCTTAAGAAATAGTGCCTAAGCCTCTAAGTTGCCCAGACCAAAGCACAACAAGTCTTTTCCAAAGGCGAATATCTCGTCTCATAATCTGTGAACTTCTTTCTCAAATAGTAGATAGCCTTTTCTTTTCTGCCTGTTTCATCATGCTGCCCCAATACACATCCCATTGATGTTTCTAAAACCGATAGATACAGAATCAATGGTTTTCTTGGAGTTGGCGGTACTAGAACAAGTGGATTTAACAAATAATCCTTTATTTTGTCGAATGCTTGCTGGCAATCCTCATTCCATATAGTTGGGTTGTTCTTCCTTAGAAACTTAAAGATTGGCTCGCAAATAGCAGTGAGTTGTGCTATGAACCCGCTAATGTACTAAATTCTTCCCAGAAAACCCCTAACTTCTTTTTCTGTTTTAGGAGGTGGCATCTCAATTATTGCCTTTACTTTAGACGGGTCTATCTCAATCCCTCTTCTGCTTACAATGAATCCCAATAATTTCTCTGATGTGGCTCCAAAAACACACTTTTCTGGATTAAGCCTTAAACTGTATTTCCTTAAACGGTCAAATACCCTCTTTAGATTGATCAAGTGGTCATCTTCTTCACAAGACTTGGCGATCATGTCATCTACATAGACCTCTATCTCTTTGTGGATCATGTCATGAAAAAGGGCCGTCATAGCTCGCTGATACGTTGCCCCGGCATTCTTCAGTCCAAAGGGCATGACTGTGTAGTGAAAAGTTCCCCAAGGCGTGATAAAAGTGGTTTTCTCTTGATCTTCCTTTGCCATCTTGATTTGGTTATATCCGGAAAAGCCGTCCATAAATGAGAACAAGCTGTGAACTGCCATGTTATCAACCAGGATTTCGACCATCATGCCAACCCTAACCCTAGCCTTTGCCTATAAATAGGAAGCTCCTCCTTGAGCAAATGGCTATTAACTCTTGCCAAGAACTTTTGCTAAGAAGTTAGAGATCAAAGAGCTCCGAGTGAAGAGGGGAACCACTGTAGTCTTGCTTCCAGAAGCCCAGGAAAGCCTCAAACCTCTCTTTATTTTTTTGCTTTTACATTCTAGATCTAAATCTCTTCTTCTACCTTTCTGTAGAATAAGGCCTCTTCTATGTGTATGAAAACCCTTCTCCTACTCAAACTACCTCGAGACTCCCCCTAGCCGTAAAACGTGAAGGCGGGATCTAGGGGAAATGAGACTGGGGATTGATTCTAGTGTTAGAACCTATTTGAATAAGCCTTTTGATTCTATGAAAACCGTTTCATATTCAAAGTACCCCACGATTATCTTGAAGAACCGTGTCTAACGAGAAGAGAGAACTAAGGGAAACGATAATGGAACGGAACCCTAGGTTGTTTTAGAACCCCATTTGATTGATCTAAATGAATGCTATATGTTATTATATTGTTAAAAAATGGATTTTTACACATACACACATAGCACTTGTTTTGTCAAATTTGGCTTGTATTTCGGATCTATTGCTGTCATTGTGGTAAATCTGGAATAAATAGCCCCAAACAATTTTGGGATATTTTCTATTGATTTTCAAATTGATTTCAAGCAAGTTTTGTTGAGTACTGAAGGCCTCTAGGTCCAACCTCTCGGGTTTTGGACACTTTTGCTCAATATTGGGTCTTTTTGGCATATTCTCTCTGATCGGAGAGAATGGTGAGCCAAGCTTGTGCCTTATTTTTCCTAGAGGTTCTTCAATACTTTTTCAAGTGATTTTGATTCATCTTGCATGGAACACACACACTTGGTCACTGTTTTAAATTGATTTTATTCAAAAAAAAGGCTTAACTTGACAGCAACTGTACCCCAACGTCGGACACGCATAACTTCATCGTCCGGATGAATTTTGGAGTGATTCCAGAGCCATGGGAAAGGTGAGGCTGTCTAGTTTATGCCTATAAAATTTCATTAATTTCTATCAAGCGGAATTTTGACACCTCTCTGTCGAAGTTGATAGGTCAGTTCAGGTCTGAATACGGAACCTGTCACTTCGACTGAGCGCCATATGTTCGTTTTAAGTTCGATTCAAATGATTCTTGTTTCTGAGTTTTCCTTTGAAAGTCTAGTTTCAAATTCAATTGGTTTCATAATTTTTTGACTCCATTTGTGTTGTTGGTAACAGATTTACTCAGAGCTGTTCAACAGCACTTTTCTGGTTAAATGTGTGATCTTCGGGGCTTGTTCGGGAGACCACCCAAGGCACATCCGAATGGATTTTCTTATGAGGCTAGTTTTATCTGAAGGATGGCCATACAGACTTCATTCACACCAAATTTCATGGAATTATATGGAGCCGATTTTTCTAAATAATTTTCCAAACTTGCCCACTTGCCACTTTTTACTACCTCCAACAGCAATTTTAAAAGAAGCATAACTCCTAGGGTTTCAACCGGATTTAATTGGAATTTTGCATGAGTCTCTTATTTACCATAATCTTTCAAATGGATTTAGTTTGGTTCAATTTAAATTGAATTTAAAGGATTTCAAGACAAATGGTTCTTGCTTTTACCGAATTTTCCGGATTTGACTCAACTTGGTTTTATGCAATTTTTGCTTTGATTTCCATCTATTGGTGATATTCTAGAAGTGATATTGACATAAAAGAGGATCTAGAATTCATTTGGATTCCTCATATGAAAATATCATATATTTGTTTAATCTTTTTTTTCAAGGTTTTCAATGATTCTAGCAAGCTTTCTTATTTTTAGCATGAACAACACTTGGCAACAACCTTGTGTGGGTGGATGGGGGTGCCTAACAACTTCCCCATTCATAATCTAATCCCCTTACCCATCTCTGAATTTGATTTTCAAGTAGAGTTATTTTTACTCTAGAATTTGCCTTTTAGCTCTTTTTGATTATTTTAGAATCTTTTGGTGTCCATTCTCACCTCAAAAATCTGAAATGGTGGCGACTCTCCCATATTTCGTTGAGCCCGTGTGTTGACGGAGGGGGAATCATCCCGGTGATTTTTCCCATGTCTCACACAACCATGTCTGTATCCAACCCCAGCATATCCCGATAAGACCATGCGAACACGTCCTTGTAATCGGCCAAGAATTGAGACATTTCCTTCTGCTGCATATCAGATAAGCTTGCACCAATCTTTACAATTTTTGGGTCCTCTTTGGTTCCCAGGTTTATGGAAATGGTTTCTTCAATATTAGGTTGAATACCCTTTTCGTGACGTTCCAATTGATATGATATTTCTCTTGGAAGGTCATCTTCTTCGGCCTCGATCTCCTCTTCGATCCCCATTAGGTCGAAGTCGAGCTCGAGGTCGAAGTTGTATTCAACTTGCTCTAATTCGGTCTATAGATATGGTTCATAAGCAGTTTGGGCCATTTTAAAAGCTTTAGATTCTCTAAAAAAAGTTGAAAAATCTTTTTGGGTTTTTTGAGAACCTTCTAAGGAGGCTTTTCCTGAAGATGAAGGTTCATTAAAACCTCCAGGAAAAGGGCAATCCACTAATGGAGTTTTTTTTTGAGGCCGTAGCTGATTGCCAACCATATGCGGCCTCAAATGTCAAAAGGATTTCTTCCCAATTTTTTAAAACAAAGCCTTCTGAAGCAGGTGGTATAGTGCAAACCTGCTCCTTCTCAAGCTCTGGATCCGATACCATCATTACCGGATTTGAAAAACTGCCCTTTTCTGCTTCGGGGCTGATTTCAGATGTGACTCCATCTGGGATCTTGATCGATGCCCAGTCAATAAAAGGAACCTCATTTTTTGGTTTTTATTTTCCTTCATCCTCTGCCATTGCAAAGAATGCCCCAGCCTCTTCTGTGAAGTTCTGCTGCTCTCGTGGTAGTAGCTCAGGCTCACCCATGGCTTTAGGTGCAGAAGTGGGTGAAAGTGGGATGAAAGGTTGAAGGGTTGAGGTAAAAGGTTTTTTGAAGGGATTATCATTAATATATGGAGGTTTGGAGGAATCCGTGGGAGGAGACGATTGAATGGTATGAGAAGGCTTTGGAAAAGTTTGCCTTAAATGAGGGAATTTTTCTTGATTCTTTTCCTTTTCATTGCCATCCTCTTTCTGCTGCCCCCTTTTCCATCTCCTTATCTTCATTCCTAGTCCTGCTCGTGGGACCAGCTTCTATGCCTTTATAGGCTCCACCCTTCCTTGGAGATTGATTCCCAAACCTTTCCTGGGTGGAAATCCCAATCTTTTAAAACCTTCTCCACCATTTTTTCGACGCATGTCAACTTCTCCTTTTTTAAACACCCCCCAAGTATGAAGTCAATTGTTTCAAACTGAAAAGAATGAAACGCAATTTTGTCGGCCGTTAATTCTACATTAAGGAATGGTACATCAGGTGGTATGACAGGAGGGACTAAACTCTTAGCTAGGACCGTTACCACCCTCTGACCCCTTGTATATTTCACTCTTTGGTGAAGGGTAGATGGTATTGCCCTAGCTGAGTGGATCCACGGCCTTCCTAGGAGAAGATTGAAGGTAGCAGGAATATCTATCACTTCAAATGTGATATTGAAGATATTCGGTCCGATAGTAATCGGCAATTCAATCTCCCCTAGGGAGTGTGTTTTGGAGCTATCAAAAGCTTTCACTATCCTTCTGTTCTGTTTGATTCTGGACTGATCCAGACCAAGCCTAACAAATGTGACCAAGGGACAGACGTTTAAGGCTGACCCATTGTCTATTAGGACTCGTGCTATCATGCTACCCTTACAAAGCACTGTGATGTGCAAAGGGTCTACATGATAACATTCGCCAGGGCTTATCTCACTTTCGGAAAAGCTTATTACATTATGAGATAAGATCTGGCCGATCATCATCCCAAGCTGGTCTGGATAGATCATTTTTGGCACATGAGCACTCTGAAGTACCTTCATTAATGAGTTCTTGTGCTTTTCTGAATTAAGAAACAATCCCAGTATTGATATCTGAGCAGGGACTTTAATTAGTTGGTCAACAATATTGAATTCACTCTTCTTCACTATTTTTAAGAGGTCTGTTGCCTCATCAGTGACGACCTGGGGGGGTGTCTTCCCCTATCTTGGCCTTCCCCTTCTGATTCTTTTCTGCCTCTTTCTTTTCCTTCTCTGACTCTTGCTCTTTTCCCTCAACACACCTTCCTGATCTCGTCATGAGATTTACTTCCTCTTGACCCCGATCCCTGGCCACTGGGATAGTGGTTGTAAAACCCTCACTGTAGTTCCAAGGTACAGCGGTTTCTGAGTAAGAGGGTTTAGGAACATTGAATACCAGGGGCTGGAGATGAAATCTCGGTGCAGGGGTTGATGTGGGAGTAGGGTTGGAAGGAGGCACTTCAATGACCAGAGGGGGAAATTGCCTGGGTTCCTTCGGTTGAGAGGATTTTAAGGTCGAAGAAGAAACAGAAGTGATTGATGCTGTGGTGGGGTCATAATTAATAACCAAAGGTAGTTTAGATGATGGAGTGGGTGGAGAAGCAACAGCTTGGTTGCAGTTAATGATGAGAGAGGGTTTGGATACATTAAGCTGGGCCATGAGAGAAGCGACCCGGTTTAAAGAGGCATTAATGTCCTCTGCAGTCTTGCCATTTCCTTTATTTCCTGAAATGACATTGATTTGTTCCTCTATCTCTTCTTGGTCAAAATAAACCTTAACGGACGTCCCTATAGGCGCAATCAACTGCGAGGGATCAAATGTCCTAGGTCTTGAAGAGACGGCCCCTACAAAATTGGAAAGGCCTGCCCCATTATGCTGAGGCAGAGGATTCTGACCAATGTCAGTCCTAGCGGGAGAGGGCGTAGCCGTGTTAAACAACAGGGTCTTCTGATCGATCAAATCCTGAATGGCATGCTTTAATGGCCAACACCTGTCTGTAGGGTGTCCTGGCGCACCCATATGGTATTCACAGGTGGTGGAGGGATCGAAGTTCTTTCCCTTTGAAGCATTCGGATTTGGTTCTTTCAGCGTGACATACCCTACGTTTAACAAGGTTGGCAAAAGCTGGGATGGAGTCACGGGAAGAGAGGAAAAGACCCTATTCCTCCTAGACGCCATCCAAGCGTCCATCTCCTCTTTTGAGAATACCCTTTTTTGGTTGGCATTGCTGTTTGAGGAACATTAATGTTGAGAGGGTTTTGATAGGTCGATTGTGGTTGGACTGGCATGGATGGGGGTGCAGAAATGTTGATTTGGAGAGGTTTCTTGGAGGGTTGGGGTTGTACCATATTTACTTCCCCTTCCTTCTTCCTTCCATTCCTTCTTGCCCCATTTCTTTGCTTCTGGGTAGAAGAATCAGAGGTGGGTGTGCGCGCGTTGGGAATGTGGCACAGGAAAGTTCGGAGTCGCCACCGCCTGATGGGGTGCAAGCGGACACCTGGGTGCCTAAGTTAGTCTATTTTGGGCTTTGGTCTGCGGCTTGAGATTCTAAGTCGGGGTCTCGGTTGTGGTCTGGGGAAGTCTGTAGACACCCCAGTCCACCCCGTCGGATGACGGGTCCCGTGGGTTCCCTGGTTTGAGTCAGCTTACTTTGGTCTCACCTGATTCCTAATCCGGCATGCCATTAGGTTAAGCCTGTCGGGACCACCTGAGTGGTGTGGGTCCCTTTGCTTGATTTTATCTTGCTTAATTTAGGCGGTCTGAGTCGGATTGGGTGGGCCCCGTTGGAAGGCCCACGGTGTCCTTGGCGGGCTTGGGTAAGCCCATGTGCCCCTGGTGGGCCTCTGCCTAACCTAGGAGGCCCTATGGACTTAGGTGGAAGTGGATTGATTTTACTTAATTTGTTTAAGTTGGAGACTTAGTGATTTTTATGAAAGGGGTTGGTCTGCATTGGTTCACGGGCCCCCTAGGTGGGCCCATGATGGTTGCCAAAAAATGTTTTAATTTATCTTTATTTATCTTTGGCAAAATGAGCTGGTCGCTGGGCTTGGGGCCCGTGATCCAGGTTTGGGCTTGAAAGCCCAGTTCTTCGAAGTCTAGGGTTTACACCCTTCCTTGGTTCGATGAGCGGGCTTTGGCGGGCCCGATAGGCCCTAGCCCTTGGTCTCGGCCAAACCATGCAATTCATATTCTCATTCCACAAAATGGGTTCGGGTGGGCCGCGTTGGTTTGGCCCACTCGGTTCGGTTAATTTATTTATCTTGCTTGTTTACATGCAAACAGATTTATTGGGCTGGGTGGGCCCCGTTGGAAGGCCCCCGGGCATACCGAGTTGTACCGGCGGTCCATGTCCCAAGTTGGGTTTCCGGGTGACCCAGAAACCCTGTTGGTTCACTTGGTTTGGTGGAAATCATCACAAAATTCGGCAAGGATCAAAGAAGACATCCGAATTGCATTTTTTGTTGTGTATCCGGCCTTAGTTGCCAGATACACACAGGCCATAGGTGATCCGGCCTGAGTTGCCGGATCACCCTGAAATGGCCTTTTTTGGAGTTTGGCCATTTGGGGTTGCTTCCAGGGGTTCCTAAGGGCTTTCTATAAGTCATGTGGGCCCCTGCAAGGGCCCACATTGGTTCAGGTTTTAGGTGGTATCCCATTTGATTGCCTTTTTGGTTTCCCACACAAATTGGATAGCAAGGTGGGGGGGGGGGGGGCATGAAGCTGCTGCCCCTCCCCATTTCTTCTCAATCATTCAACAGTAGTTAAGGGGACCTGGGGATTTTGATGGGGCACGCGTGCATGGGTCATGGCAGCAAATAAGTGGGGGTGAGGGGTCATGCCTTGGCACTTGAAGAAGATAGGAAATCACTGGAAACACAGATGCATTCACACCAATAAACAATAGGTCATAGGGGGAAGGTAACAGGCTCACATGCATAAGGAAAATACAGCTAATGATAAAGAGGTTGGGGGAGCATGCGTCGGCACACAAAGGCATACCGCAAGTTCTTGGGGAAAGGGCCATGCTCATATATGTACATTACATATATAAAACAGCAAAACAGCAAGTAACCAAGGTGAAATTAGTGTCCACAAATCAGTGGCACGCTTGGTTTAGTAAGAACATCAGCAGCTGTCCATGTGGCCTTGCCGGGCTTAACATGCATGGATGTTGGGTGGGGAAATAGCATGCACGCATGGACCAAGGCTTCTAACAGCGAAGTTCAATTTATACACATATGCAATACAAGTAAAACAAAAGAAAGAAAGAAGCAAAACCTGTTGTATCGGGAGGAGCAGCAGTCACTGTAGTATCGAAGCATGCCAAAAAAGACACCAGAAACATAGCCTAAAAGAAGGGAACGAAGGGGTTCATGCATAGCTCTTGGGGCTAACACCATGGTGAGTTGTGGTGCACTTGGAGATGACAACACAACCAATGTAAAGGGAGGGCTGGGCTTGGATGGTAGTGCTGCTGCTGTTTCCAGCAGCAGCTCATGCAAGTGCCTATAGTGGGCTAGGGGGTGAGGGGGACGTGCTCGCATGCATGCACCAAAAAAACAGCAGGGAATTAATGCAAAATCCTTGCACACAATTGGTAACAGACATACTTTAAATACAAAAAAAACAGGTTAAAAAAAACAAGATGCATCCCCTCCTACTAACCACTTATCAAGCAAGCACATGGCATAAAAAGAAGAAGAAAGAAAACCTAGAGCAGTGCTACGACCAGCAGTTCATTTATCAAAAAAAAACATAGAAAGAGATAGGAAGAGGGGAGAAATGGGAAAGGAAAGAGGGCTGGTATACGGGTACATTAGATTGCCATGATGAAGGAACATGCTCCTTCTGAAAAATACCTAATAGGGACCCATGGACAGCAGCCAAAGGAGACTTAACAAAAGGTGTGAAAATAGGCTCTTATGCTTCCCTAACAACCCTACGTGGACCTCTTACCTCTGGTGATTTTCATGCCATGGAGAAGGTAGTGAATGCGTGCTCAAACCACCATGGAAAAGAACTCATGCCAATGAAGAAGACGGGAATAGAAAAATAGCATAAAAAATCAGCTTTTAATATATGTATGATGCAATGTGATGAGAGGCCTTACCCAATAGTTCTTGCACTCCTAGGCGAGGTGGTGATGCTCCCTTGAGGTGGTATAGCAGCTGGTGGCTTTCTTGGTGCACCCACTTCACCCGACAACAACTAGGCTTCTTAGTCTTGTTTTCGAAAGTGGAGAAGAAGAAGGGAACAAAGGTGGAAACCCTTGAGGTGGTATGGTGAGGTGGTGGAAGGCCAAAGGGAGTTGAAGATGGAAGGTTTCAGATGAGGAAAAGTGGGGGAAGAAAGCTGGAAAATAGCTAAGGAAGCCAACCCCTGGCCAGAGGTTGCTGCTGTGCTTTTATAGACAATTTTAATGCATCCGGCATTAAATGCCAGATACACTACATGTCCTTTGTATCCGGCATTGAATGCCGGATACACTGAACCTCCTTTGTATCCGGCATAAAATGTCGCATACAAACAAAATTATTTCAAAAATTTAATGCCGCCACGAATTTGTCGAGCAATCAGCGCGAATCTCGTCGAGCAAATCTTTGTATCCGACATTTGAGTCCGGATATGAAGAGGGGCAAGTGTATCCGGCATATTTGGTCGGATACAAATCAAAAAATTACGGATTTGCCCCTCGACTTAACCGATTCGACCGATTTGACACTTTTGAGCAATTACGGATTGGTCCCTGCGAATTTTGGTTTAGTCCCTGAGATTTTTAGTGACTTTTGGATATTTAAGATTTAGTCCCTGAGATATTTTGCTGCGTTGGCTGCCACGTGTGCAGTTCCTGCGACACGTGTGCAGTTTCTGGTTTTGCTGCTCGGAAATTTCGACAGCTCATATCTCCTTCGTCCGAACTCCGATTTGAGCAAATTCAATTGCATTAGACTCGTATCGGAGCCCTCTATCCAATGACATAGGACTAAGCACTTGGCACGGGGTTCGAGGAAAAGTCAACTTTCGTCTCATCCTCAAGTTTGACCGGCCCACAGAACCTTCATTCGGACTCTGATTCCAGCAAACTTAGTTGCGTTGGATTCGTGTCGGGATTCTCTATTCATTGAGATAAAGCAAGGTTGCCAATTTTTACTTGATCAAAAAGTCAATTTTCCACCCCTTAGGGTTTGACTTTCTGTCTAGGGTTTGCATTTCCGGCTCTTCCGGGAGCGCAAAAATGAGGTGCTTACAGCTGCCCTTCTTTGCCGGAGTCACCTTGCGGATGAACGGCAAAGAGAAAAAGAATTTCATTTTTGCACCTGGAATTTCTGTAGACATGGTCGACGAGCTTAGTCCTTTGAAGTTTTTATTCTGAGATGGAAGCGGCCAATGATGTGGCGTCACTTCCTAGCTTCAAAGTTTCCTTACCCTTTGCTTTTCGGGTTTTTGTAGGGCAACTCTTCAGCAATTAGATTTATGTTTGAAAGGGATTAGATTGGACTTGAACTCGCCAACCTACTTTGGCGTTGATGCCGGACACTTGACAATATTCTTTTATTCTTGTTTGTTCCATTAAGGTTTTTAGGTGACTTCAGACGTCTGAATCTTTTGTGTCTTTTACTTGAGGCTTTTAAAAAAAAATTTTTTTTTTTGGCCAAGGGTTGGTTTAGGGTGCAGGATGGTTGGAGAAAGGAGGAAAGAGCGGAGGGGGAGCTGCTGTTGGTGAGGAGGTGCTTACAGTGCTGTCCAGTGCCTCAAGGGAGCTCACACACCTGCTCTACTCTATTTACAAAAGTGTAAAATCAAAAATTAAAAAATGGGCCATCTTGCCCGATGATATCTTCATTTATCCTCATTCTTCTTCATGTTTCGTCATTCCTTCTTCTGCAGCGCTTTCTGGTTGGCTCTCCCTTTTGTAGAGGCTTCCTAGCTTGGAGTGACTATTGCTGGGGGTTGGGTAGGAATTTTTTCCTTATTCCCTCTTCTTTAGGGTTGAGCCTTGTTTCTGACAAGTGTGGGAGTTCCCTGGGGAAGGATGCTCCGCTGGGGATAAGTGGGGATTCCTCCCGCTGTCATTATTTCTTTGTAAAGCCTTTTCCTTCCGCTTGGGCGTGAGTTCTTCATGCTCGTCTGTACTTTTGTTGAGCGCGAGAGACTTTACCAGGGATTGGTGCGAGCTTGTTTGTTTTCTTTTCGCTCTTCTTCGCAAAGCCGGCCTCTTCAGACTGGGCGAGGCTTGAGAAGTCTACATCACCAGGTATCACTCCCTTATTGCTTGAGAGGACTCTACTGGGGATGTAAGGGTGTCGTCCCTTGTTTGCTGAAGGCCTTCAACTGGGGATTTTGGAGGTTATTATTCTCCGCTTACTGAAGGAACTCCATTGGGGATTGTGGAAAAGACGTCCGTCATCCCACTTTCGCTGTACTTGTGAAGGCAGGAAAAGACAACATGTTAGTCATGGAATGGCTGGGGGAGTGCAACACTTCTCTTATTCTCTTCTTGCTCTGAACCTTTTCCCCATTGCAGCTAGAAGCGGCCTCTGCCAAGGTCAAGAGACTATCAACTTAGGTTAGTAGCCCAATGTAGAGCTTCAAACAGTTAAGCAGAACAATTATAGAGAAGACAGGTGTGTTAGTGTGTGCCCATGTTTGCAATATCAAAGAAATTTCCCAGGTCAAACGGGACTTGGAGTGCTTGGTATTTCCAGTAGCATTGTCATCACAGGCCACTGTGAAATTGTTGACTTGGGCACAACCTGCCGGTCTAGACCCCTCTGATCTATCCACTCTTTCTCATCTTACTTTCTGCCACTGTTCTTTTTGTACCTTGCTCTGCTCAATCCAGATGTGACCAGTTTTCTCTCTCTTTTTTTTCTTTTCTTTTTTTTTTTTTTTTTGACTAACCACACAACACCCTTTTTTCGGGTTTTCGCTGTATCCAGCCTTTCTAGGGAACTCTGAATTCCGTCATTGCTGGCGAATGCTGACTTAACTGTTTGCCCTGATCATTCCTTTCGGGATCCGAGAGGTCTTAGAGATAGGACGAAACGTAGGCTGGGTCTTGGTTATGAAAGAAAGGATGGATGGCTAAAAAAAGCTTAATTATTTGGGTTTGCAAAGTATGCTACTTTTATTGTTGGTGGGACTTACATCCTGGCTTATTTGTATCTCTATATTTTTGGTGGGGCAAACATTTCCCCATTTTCTTTGTTTCTTTTTCCTTTCTTTTTATATTGCATTTTCTTCTCTCTTTTTTTTTTTTTGAAGTTTTTCTGGGCAAGAATGCCCTGTTTCTTTTTGCTTTGCCAGGAATGCCCCGTTTGGTGTGTAGAACACTTGCAATGGGTTGAAAGAATTTTAAGGCTCAAAATTGTCTAACTAGGGGAGAATTTAAGGTATTTGGAAGGATTTACAGTCTAAAGGAGAGTCAAAGATGGCCTCTCTTCATTTACCAATCAGAATGATCTTAGGCATAGTACAGTTTGACTGCATCTGCATTTATTGGCTTAGGAAAGATTGCCCCATCCATTTCTTGTAGGATAAGTGCTCCTCGGGACAGGACCTTGTGGACTACGAATGGCCCCTCGTAGTTTGGCTTGAATTTCCCTCTGTTGTTCTCTTGATGAGGAAAGATTTTCTTCAGTACCAAGTCTTCCACTTTGAACTGTCGTGGCTTCACTTTCTTGTTGTAGGCTTGTGCCACTCTCTGTTGATAGAGTTGGCCATGGCACAAAGCCTTAATTCTTTTCTCATCTAGTAATTGCAACTGGTCAAATCTGGACTTTTCCCATTCGACATCACTGATCTCTGCTTCCTTTAGAATTCTGAGTGACGGGATTTGCACTTCCACGGGGACGACTGCTTCCATTCCGTATACCAAGGAGAAAGGAGTTGCCCCGGTCGATGTTCTGATTGATGTCCGGTAGGCGTGCAATGCGTAGGGCAGCTTCTCGTGCCAGTCTCTGTAGGTGACTACCATTTTCTCGAGTATCTTCTTCAGATTCTTGTTGGCGGCCTCTACTGCTCCATTCATCTTGGGCCGGTATGCCGTGGAGTTTAGGTGTCTGATCTTCAGATCTTCACACATCTTTTCCATGTCCTTGTTGTTCAGATTCTTTGCATTGTCCATGATGATTGCTTCTGGAACTCCGTAGCGACAGACTATATTGTTTCTGATAAACTTGAGCACATGAGATTTCTTCACATCCACGAAGGATATGGCTTCTACCCACTTGGTAAAATAGTCAATTGCCACTAAGATGAACCAATGACCGTTCGAAGCCATTGGATGAACCTGGCCTATCATGTCGATTCCCCAGATGGCAAACGGCCAAGGCGATGCCATGGAATACAGTGTGTTTGGCGGTGAATGGATGTTGTCGGCATAAATTTGGCACAACTGGCATTTCCTAACATGAGCGTAGCAGTCTACCTCCATGGTCGTCCAGTAATAGCCCATCCTTAGAATCTTCCTTGCTAGCATATGCCCATTCATGTGTGCACCGCACAACCCTCCATGGACTTCCTCAATCAACTTCTGCACCTCGACTTCTCTGACACATAGCAGTAGGGAGTTGTTGTATGATTTCTTGTACAACCTACCTCCACTATAGAAGTATTGCCCTGCCAACCTCTGTATAGTTTGCTTTGCTGCAGCCGAGGCACCTTCTAGCAGAATTCTATCTCTTATTTACCTCTCTATATCTGTGTACCAAGGCTCCTCTTCGGGTGTGCTTTTCTCGACACTGAAGCAATAAATAGGGTAGCGCCGAATTTCTATCTCCATTAGTTGCACCCAAGTATCATCCGTGATGGTGGCCATTGATGCCAGCGTAGCCAATGCATCCGCAAACCGGTTCCCGTCTCGTGGCATGTAGTCGAATGTCACACTCTCGAATTCCTCTTCTAATTCCTTGACCAGCTCTTGGTATGGCACTAACTTCACATCTCTGGTCTTCCAGTCTCCCATTACTTGATAGATGATAAGACTTGAATCACCAAATACTGTTAGCTCTCGTATATGCATCTCAATTGCCGCTTGCAAGCCTAACACACATGCTTCATACTCGGCCATGTTGCTAGTGCAATCAAACAGAAGTTTCGCTGCTATCGGGTGATGAACACCATCTGGGGAGATTAGCACTGCTCCGATCCCTTTTCCATTTACATTCACTACTCCGTCAAAGAACATCTGCCAATTGGTTTCTTCTGTATCACCTGCAGACTCTGTACACATCACATCTTCGTCCGGGAAGTGAGTCAGAAGTGGTTGGTAGTCAGGTAGTGGATGCTCTGCCAAGTGATCTGCCATGGCTTGTCCTTTTATCGCTTTTCTAGTTGTGTAGACAATGTCATACTCAGATAAAAGGACTTGCCACCTGGTGACCCTACCAGTGGAGATCGGCTTTTCAAAGATGTATTTCAAGGGATCCAGATTGGAAATCAGTAAAACTGTGTGACTAAGCAAATAGTGTCAGAGCTTCTTAGCTGCCAAGACCAGGGCGCAACATGTCTTTTCAAGCACTGTGTATCTAACTTCGATGTTAGTAAATTTCTTGCTCAGGTAATAGATTGCTTGTTCTTTCCTTCCTTTCTCATCGTGTTGCCCTAACACACATCCTACAGCTATCTCAGAGACTGTCAGATACATAATCAAGGGTCGTCTCGGGACAGGCGGGATCAATGTTGGTGGACTCATCAAATAGGCCTTGATCTTATCAAACGCTACTTGACAGTCGTCATTGTAGACACCCCAAATTGTACTGTCAAAATGATCAATAATCATCAAAAATCATTATGTCCTTGAAAGCCAGCACAAAAATTGAAGAAAATAAGTTTTTACCTGTATCCGGCAACTCAGGCCGGATACAAGTACTCTTCTTTGTATCCGGTGAAGCATACTGGATACAAGAAGGCTTTAGTGTATCCAGTATTATATACCGGATACCTTAAGGTCCTTGTGTATCCGGCCTGATATACCGGATACATAAGTTTTGCTCAAAATTAGGGTTTTCCGAGAGCTTTTCACTTTTACCATCATGTCCCTCATTAAATGAGGGGAAATCTCGGAAATAGCCTTAGGGTTAAGGTTGGTGGGCTATAGACATTATGTTGTGTCTACCATTCTCACCAACCCTAACCCTAGCCTTTGCCTATAAATAGGAGGCTCCTCCTTAAGCAAATGGCCATTAACTCTTGCTTTGAATTCTTGCCAAGAAGAGCTCCAAGAGAAGAGGGAAACCGCCGCGGGATCGCTTCCAGAACCCAGGTAAGCCTTAAACTTTTCTTTTATTTTCTGTTTTTACATTTCTAGATCTAGATCTTTTCTTCTACCTTTCTGTAGAATAAGGCTTTTTTGTGTGTGTGAAAACCTTTCCCCGGCTCAAAGTATCTCGAGACTCCCCCTAGCCGTAAAACCTGAAGGCAGGATCTAGGAGAAACGAGACTGGAGATTAACCCTAGTGCTAGAACCTATGTAGCATAAAGCCTTTTTGAATGATTGAAAACCGTTTCATATTCAAAGTACCCCATGATTATCTTGAAGAACCGTGTTTAACGGGGAGAGAGAACAAAGGGAAACGATAATGGAACGGAACCCTAGGTTGTTTTAGAACCTTATTTTGATGAATATGTATGCATGCTATATTGTTATATTGATCTTATATGATTTTTCACACTTGCACATATATAGCACTATTTTGGCGGCATAGGCTCACATTTGGGGATTTATTACATTCATTGTGATAAATCACAAATAAATGGCCTCAATCAATTCTGGAATGTTTTTAAATGATTTTTAAAGGTTTTGTGTTCATTTTGCACGAATTACAAACACTTGGTCACAGTTTTGCATTGGTTTTGCTCAAAACTGGCATAGCTGGACAGCAACTGTACCCTTACTTCGGACGCTCATAACTTCATCGTCCGGATGAATTTTGGAGCAATTCTAGAACCATGTGAAAGGTGAGGCTGTCTAGTTTATGTCCACCAAATTTCATTCATTTCTATCAAGCAGAGTTTTGACACCTCTCTGTCGAAGTTGATTGGACAGTTCAGGTTTAAATACTGAACTTGTCACTTCGACGGAGCGCCATGTGTTCGTTTTAAGTCTGATTCGAATGATTTTTGTTTCCAGGCACTCCTTTATGAGTTTATTTTCAAATCCAATTGGTTTCATAATTTTTTGACTCCATTTGAATTATTGGTAACGGATTTACTCAGAACTGTTCATCCGTACTTTTCTGGGTAAATTTGTGATCTTCGGGGCCTGTTCGGGAGACCACCCAAGGCACATCCGAATGAATTTTTGTATGAGGCTAGTTTCGTTCGAAATATGGCCATACAGACTTTAATCACACCAAATTTCATGGATTTTAATGTAGTGGATTTTTCTAGGTGATTTTCCGAACATGCCTACTTGCCACTTTTGATTTTCTCCAGCAGCAACTTTAAAAGAGCCATAACTCTTAGGATTTCAACCGGAATTAATTGAAATTTTGCATGAGACTATTGTTTACCCTAATCTTTCAAATGGATTTGGTTTGATTTAATTTAAAATTGGATTTGATTAATTTCAAGAGAAATGGCCTTACTTTTTACCAAATTTCCCGGATTTGCCTCAACTTGGGTCTGTGCAACTTTTGCTGTGATTTCCATCTTTTTGTGATATTCCAGAAGTGATATTAACATAAAAGAAGATCTGGAATTCATATTGATTTTCATGTGAAGATATCATATATTTATCCTTTTTCAAGGTTTTCATGATTTTTTAGCAAGCTTTCTATTTTCTTTTAGCTTGAATAACACTTGGCAACCACCTTGTGTGGGTGAATGGGGGTGCCTAACACATTCCACCATTCATAATCTAATCCCCTTACCCATCTCTGGATTTGATTTTCAAATAGGGTTATTTTTACCTTAGAATTGGCATTTTTGCACTTTTTGCTTATTTTTAAACTTTTGGTGTCCATTCTCACCTCAAAATTCTGAATGGTGGCGACTCTCTCCCTGTGATTTTTTCCCATGTCTCACAACTGGCGACTCTGCTGGGGATTTGTGGATTTAAGCCATTTTGTGTATATTCATACTTTTTACTTATTTTTGAATGCTTGCTATCTTGCTTATTTTATTGTGCATATTGTGGTATTTTAAATCTGATTGTGATGCTTTGGAATTTCTATGGACAAAGGCATGTATGTGTTGTTTGATGTTGCCTAGAGATTGATTCAAGAAAAGCCTATCTTGAAGCATGATTTTGATGCATTTGGTGATAACATGCTCTAATTTGAATTTTTAATACCATGGCTTGAACATGAGAATTAGAAGCATGAAATCTAGGAGTTCAGAATTTTTGGGGTATTCAAACATGATTCCCATGAAGCATGCTTTCTTGTGCTTAAAATTTTTTATTATGCCATGCCTTTGATTTAGGGGTATAGGGGGACTTGATTTGAGCATGAAAACCAAGAGCATGAAATCTGGAATTTTAGTGTACATTGTGGGATTTTTTTTAGCATGTTTTCACCAATATACCATGTCAAGTAGTTGCTAAATTTTTAGGCATTAATTTGGGGTATGAGTGATGCACTTTTGAGCATGAAAAATATGAAAATTTTAATGTATTTTGGGGAGATCTTAAGCATGTTTTACCTCATTGAAACACTTTTGAACCATGTCAAGTAAGTGCTAAATTTTTAGGCTTCAATTTGGGTAGAAATGGTACACTTTGAGTATGAAAAAAAAGCATGAAATCTGAGATTTAGGGAATGCTTTTGGGTTTCAAGCATGTTTAGCATGATTTTTTTTGGTTATTGGTACAACATGATAACATGCTTGTATACCACTTTTTGGGCATGCAATATTTTTGTGCATATTTGGTTGCTTTGGCTCTTGCTTGCTTGTATTTAGCTTCATTATTTTGTCATATGTACCTTGGCTTGAAATTGAATGCATGGCTACGAAAAAGAGTGGCAAGGGGCTGGGACGTTGTGAATATTACCACAATTTTAAATTGCACTTGAGCACTTTAAACTATTTGCACAGCCTACCCATTACCTATAGGAAGTTGAACCATGAATGTGTGTAGCTTGGCGCACCGAGGTCGTGACTTCGGAAAGCGAAAGTGAAAACATTTACCTTAGAATTTGAGTCAATGATGTGATGACAATGGGATCTGTGATTCGATTCCGAGCATCACTAGACTTGAGTTCTAAGTTGCCAATTAAGCCAAAACCCAAAAACCATATGCTTGAAGGTGGAGAAACACGTTTTCAGCTAAAGGCACACAATTGCGTTTGGGGAATTGGGTGTAAATGTGGGAAGGCCGTTTGCATGTTTTACAGGCCAAGGTATAATGTGAATACCATATTGAATGAAGGTAATACAAGGTGGCAAGGTAATGCCATGTTCTTTTCATGAATTTGGGGAATTTTACAAGTATGATGTCCAAGCCCAATTTGGGGCAAGTTTTGAAGGTCAAGTTAAGGTGAACATCAAGTGGGAATGAAAAAAAAACCTAATCTAGTGAAAAAATGAGTCAAAAATGGCCATTTCGGCATTAACCGGCAACTTAGGCCGGTTAAGAATAATTTTCTTCATATCCGGTATATATTGCCGGATACAAAGGCTTATGCGTGTATCCGGTCATTATTGCCGGATACAATAAGACATATGCTTATCCGGCACTTAATGCCAGATACATGCAGAAAATGAATAAATTGGCTTTTTCAGCCCGAATTTTCAGAATAAAATGCCTAAACACTGTGGATAATCCTTAGGCACCCCAAAGAAAATATAAAAATGTCTAAAAAAAATAAAAATAAAAAATAAAAAAATATATTCCTTTCAGATTAAACATAATGTTGAAACTCAAAGAACAAGCTAAGGTGTCATATTTTTTTTGATATCAATTCAATTCAAACATGTGTCAATCAACTTTTGAACTTGAAAACTGAGAAAATTCAGCAAATTTGAAAAAATAAATAAAAAAAAATAAACCTTGGTTGATTATTTTTATCAATCAAATCTGAAAAAAATGGGACCTCTGGAAGCCCTAAAATATTCCATGAATCCTTGGTTGGTCTTCTTTTTACTAATCAAGTCAAAAAAAAAAGTGGGACCTCTGGAAGCCTTAAAATATTCCATGAACCCTTGGTTGGTCTTCTTTTTACCAATCAAATCAAAAAATTGTGGGACCTTTGGAAACCCTAAAATATTCCATAAAAACCCTTGGTTGGTCTTTTTCGTACCAATCAAATAAAAAAAAATGGGACCTCTGGAAGCCCTAAAATATTCCATGAACCCTTGGTTGGTCTTCTTTTTACCAATCAAATCAAAAAATTGTGGGACCTTTGGAAGCCCTAAAATATTCCACAAAAACCCTTGGTTGGTCTTTTTCGTACCAATCAAATAAAAAAAAGGTGGGACCTCTGGAAGCCCTACAATATTCCATGAACCCTTGGTTGGTCTTTTTTTTAGCAATCAAATCAAAAAATTGTGGGACCTTTGGAAGCCCTAAAATATTCCATGAACCCTTGGTTGGTCTTCTTTTTACCAATCAAATCAAAAAATTGTGGGACCTCTGGAAGCCCTAAAATATTCCATGAACCCTTGGTTGGTTTTCTTTTTACCAATCAAATCAAAAAATTGTGGGACCTTTGGAAACCCTAAAATATTCCATAAAAACCCTTGGTTGGTCTTTTTCGTACCAATCAAATAAAAAAGGTGGGACCTCTGGAAGCCCTAAAATATTCCATGAACCCTTGGTTGGTCTTCTTTTTACCAATCAAATCAAAAAATTGTGGGACCTTTGGAAGCCCTAAAATATTCCATGAACCCTTGGTTGGTCTTCTTTTTACCAATCAAATCAAAAAATTGTGAGACCTCTGGAAGTCCTAAAATATTCCATGAACCCTTGGTTGGTCTTCTTTTTACCAATCAAATCAAAAAAGTGGGACCTCTGGAAGCCCTAAAATATTCCATGAACCCTTGGTTGGTCTTCTTTTTACCAATCAAATCAAAAAATTGTGGGACCTTTATAAGCCCTAAAATATTCCATGAACCCTTGGTTGGTCTTCTTTTTACCAATCAAGTCAAAAAAAAAAGTGGGACCTTTGAAAGCCCTAAAATATTCCATGAACCCTTGGTTGGTCTTCTTTTTACCAATCAAGCCAAAAAAAAAAAAAGTGGGACCTCTGGAAGCCTTAAAATATTCCATGAACCCTTGGTTGGTCTTTTTTGCACCAATCAAATCAAAAAAATTTTTGGGACCCTTGGAAGCCCTAAAATATTCCAACACAAAAAAAAAAAAAAAACAAATCTGGATTGGTGTTCACCTAACCTATTTGTTTACATGTATAAGGGTGTGACTCAAGTTAAATGGAAGCTAACATGTTCTATTAATTTTTTCCCCAGGTACATTTACTTGCAACCCAGGTACAATTATTTGCAACCATTGCTCCCGTGACCAGATCCAAAGCCAGAGCCATGAATACTGAAGAGAACCAAGCTCAAGCCATCGTACCCGCTCAAGACTTTGCTCAGCTGCAGGAGCAAGTGGCTGGTCTAGCCAAAATGCTGGGAGACTTACTGGCGGCTCAGGCCCAACAGGTTCAAGCCCAAAATCAAGCGTCAACTTCCCATCAGGCACCACCACCTCAGGCCTACATGCCGCCTCCGGTTCAACCCATGCCTGAGCCCATTTTTGAACCAGTCCCTGAACCCATTCTGATCAGGGAAAATACAGCAGAATCCGAGAAATAACTGGAGAAGGAAAAGGCCAGAGAAGAGATGGAAAAGAAGATGCTACTCAGGATAGAAAGGATCCAGGAAGAGCTGAAGGAAGTGAAGGGGGGAAACAGCTATGGAGGCACCACTTTCGAGGATCTGTGCATGTATCCAGACGTATGCTTACCGGCCAAGTTCAAGTGCCCGAACTTCGACAAATTCGACGGCACAGGCTGCCCTATGAGCCACTTAAAATTATACTGCGGGGCCCTTTGCCAGTTTGGCCGGGATGACAGCATATTAATTCAACTCTTCTAGAGGAGTTTGACCGGGTCAGCTCTTAGGTGGTTCGCTACAGTGGACCATGGAAGAATCAGGAGGTGGAAGGACTTGGCTGACGCGTTCCTGGATCAGTACAAGTTTAACTCTGAGATCGTGCCAAACCGGCACGACATGATGAGGATGAGTAAAGGGAAAGATGAGCCGGTACGGCAGTATGCCAAGAGGTGGAGAGAGGCCGCCTCCCAGGTCAGGCCGCCTATGCAGGAGCCGGAAATGATTTCAACATCCATGGGCACACTGGGGCAGCCTTTCTACAACCATCTGGTGGGCCAGATCACCACCAACTTTGCAGCCTTGGTACAGGTAGTGGACCGGATCGAGGAAGGGGTCAAGTTAGGAAGGCTGATAGACTACTCTACTCTGACTGGGCAGCCTGATTCCTCTGCATCCATGGCCCAGAAGAAGGGAACCGGGTTCAAGAATAACGGGGCCCGAAAAGAAGGAGAAGTGAACCAGGTCCAGGCTCCTCCAGCCAAGAAGCCGCTCCACGTCAACATCTCTGCACCCGAACAGGCCCAGCAGGCCCAGCAGTCTTATCAGACCCCACTGAATGTCAATTTCTCCCCCTCCGTACCAGCAAACCCAAGGAGGGCTTTTACCAAGGAAGAGAGGGAGGCCTGGTTAGCAACAAGGAGGAACCGTGTCTTTACGCCTCTCCCGATATCTCTATCCCAGCTGCTACCAACCCTGCTGAAGGGGGAGTATTTGACTCTGAAAGAGCCCAACCCGAATGCCACCAAGGGGAGGAATTTTGACTCAGCGGTCACCTGTGACTTCCACATGGGTGCACCGGGGCATTCTACAGATGTCTGCTGGGTGTTGAAACACGCGGTCCAGGACTTGTTGGACCAGAAGGCCTTGGTGTTTAACATTGCTGCACCAGCCCCGTCCGGGAATGATATTGGGCAGAACCCTCTGCCGTACCGCAATGGGGCAGACCCATCCAACTCCATCACTGCCATATCCACTACAAGAAGGGCCTTTGACCCATCTCAGCTCATAGCTCCAGTAGGGACCACGGTCCAGGTCCAATTTTTCCGAGAAAAGGAAGAAGAGGAGATCAACATGGTCTCCCAGAAAAATAATTCTGCTGCTGAGGACATAAGCTCCTCTTTAAATCGAATCTCCTCTCTTATGGCCCAGATGAATACTGCAAGGCCTCCATTGGTCTTCAATTGCAGTCCACCCATTTATTCACCATCCAAGCCGTCCAAGGCTCCACTGGTCATCAACCTTGATCCCACCACTGCTTCCATCACCTCTTCTGTCCCCACAAAGTCCAAACTTCAACCCTTGGTTGTAAATGTTCAGCCAGCCCAGACTTTTCCTAAACCGGCCCATTCATCCCTGTCCAAACTCCAGCCATTAGTGGTTAATATCCCCAAACTAGCCTATTCTGAGGCCGCTGTACCATGGAATTACTGCGAGGGAATCACGGCTACGGTTCCAGTGGTTAGGAACCAGAACCAGGAGAAGGTGAACCTCATGACGAGGTTAGGGAGATGTGCAGGGGGTGAAGAGAAAGAGAAGGAGACAGAAGTAGAAAAAGAAAAAAAAGAAACAGAAGAAAAAAGAAAACAGAAAGGAAAGACAAAAATAGGAGAAGACACCCCCCAGGGTGCAGAAAATGAGGCAGCAGACCTCATAAAAATAATCAAAAAAAGTGAATTCAATCTTGTGGATCAGCTGAATAAGGTCCCGGCCCAGATTTCAATACTGGGCCTTTTGCTGAATTCTGAAAAGCACAGGGATGCATTGTTAAGGGTGCTACAGAGTGCACACGTATCCCAGACATTCGATCCAGACCAGCTTGGCAAAATGGTTGGTCAAATCTTATCACATAATGTGATAAGTTTCTCAGAGGGTGAGATCAGCCCAGGTGGGTGCTATCACGTTGACCCTTTGCACATCACAGTGCTTTGTAAGGGCTGCATGATTGCACAGGTTTTAATTGACAACGGGTCGGCGTTAAACGTTTGCCCGTTAATCACTTTTACCAAGCTTGGTCTGGACCAGTCAAGAATTAAACAGAATGAGAGAATAGTGAGGGCTTTTGATAGCTCCAAAACCCACTCCCTAGGGGAGATTGAACTGCCGGTCACAATTGGGCCGAATATCTTCAACATCACATTTGAGGTGATGGATATACCCGCAGCCTTCAATCTGCTCCTAGGGAGGCCGTGGATACATTCGGCTAGGGCAATACCATCCACGCTTCACCAAAGGGTGAAATATGTAAGAGGGCAAAGGGTGATAACAGTCCTAACTGAAAACTTGGTGCCTCCCATTGTGTCACCTGATGTACCCTTGATAAACGTGGACTTAACTGTCGACAAGATTGTGTTTCACTCATTTCAGTTCGAGACGGTCAATTACATACCTGGGGGGTGTGAGAAAGAAAAAAGAAAATAAACAACTGCTGAGAAGATGGTGAAGAAAGTGATGGAAAAATACCACTTTCACCCAGGGAAAGGCCTGGGAATCAATTTGCAAGGGATGGTGGAGCCAATCACGGCTAAGAAACTGATCCCTAAAGTAGGGTTGGGCTTCAAGCCCAGAGGGTGGAGGAGGATGAAGCATGAAGAAAGAAAGGAAAGAAGTAAAGGAAAACTCCCTCATTTAAAGGAAAGTTTTCCAAAACCCTCTTGCATCATCCAACTGTCTCCTCTCATGGACCAGTCCAAACCTCCTTACCACAACGTCAACCCATTTCAAAAGCCATTTGTTTCGACCTTGCAACCATACAACCCATCTCCCATACTGGGAGCAATGGATGGGCCTGGGCCACAACCAGAGCAGCGGACAGACTTCTCTGAAGATGTGGGGGCTTTCTTCGCCATGACTGAAGACGAAAAAGCTGGTAGTGACAACGAGCTACCATTCATTGACTGGGGCGCAGTAAAGATTCCGGATGAGGTTATATCTGGACTGGGCCCTGTAGCAGAAAAGGCAGTACCCACTCGGTGATGATGGCATCGGACGCGGGGCTTGAGGAGCAGGCTTTCCCTATTTCCCCTGCTCCCAAAAATTTTGTATTAAACAATTGGGAGGAAACTCCCCTTACCTTTGAGGCAGCGTCTGTGTGGCAAACTGACGCGACTTCCAAAAAAAACTCCAATAGTGGATTGCCATTTCCCTGAAGGTCCTAATGAGCCTTCGTCTTCAGGGGAATTATGTTTAGAAGGCTCACAAAAAACCCAAAAAGATTTTTCCATTTTTCTAGGAAATTTAATTTTTTCAAAAGGGTCCAAACCACTTATGAACCATATAATCAGACCGAATTGGACCAAGTTGAATATGACTTCGACTTCGAGCTCAACTTTGACCTCATGGGGATCGAAGAAAAGATCGAGGTCGAAGGAGAAGACGTTCCAAAAGAAATTGAATACCAATTGGAACATCATGAAAAGGGGGTCCAACCTAATATTGAGGAGACCATATCCATAAATTTTGGGACCGAAGAGGACCCAAAAATTGTGAAAATCGGGTCATGCTTGTCTGATGTGCAGAAAAATGAAATGTCACAGTTCTTGGCAGACTACAAAGATGTGTTTGCTTGGTCATATCGGGACATGCCGGGGTTGGACACGGACATGGTGATGCATAAGTTGCCAATTTTGCCAGGGGTTAAGCCAATTAAGCAGAAGCTGAGAAGATTAAAACCGGAATGGACCTTAAAGGTCACAGACGAAGTGGTCAAACAATTTCAAGCCGGATTTTTGGCAGTCTCTACGTACCCTAAGTGGCTCGCAAATATAGTGCCGGTACCAAAGAAGGACGGGAAAGTCCGAATGTGCGTGGACTATAGAGACTTGAACAAGGCAAGCCCAAAGGATGATTTTCTGCTTCCACACATCGACATTCTGGTTGATAATACTGCGGTACATAGTCTATTCTCCTTCATGGATGGTTTCTCGGGGTACAATCAGATCAAGATGGCTAAGGAAGATCAAGAGAAAACAGCATTTATCACACCTTGGGGCACATTCCACTATACAGTCATGCCATTTGGACTCAAGAACGCTGGGGCAACATACCAGCGGGCCATGACTGCACTATTCCATGACATGATCCACAAGGAGATGGAGGTCTATGTGGACGATATGATTGCCAAATCATGCAAAGAGGAGGACCACCTGATCAACCTGAAGAAAGTATTTGATCGTCTCAGGAAGTACAGTCTACGGCTTAATCCGGCTAAGTGCGTCTTTGGGGCTACATCAGGGAAGTTACTGGGATTTATTGTGAGCCGAAAAGGAATTGAAATTGACCCAGCTAAAGCCAAGGCCATAATTGAAATGTCAGCACCCAGAACCGAGAAGGAGGTTCGTGGTTTTCTCGGGAGGATTCAATACATAAGCCGGTTCATAGCACAGCTCACTGCTATCTGTGAACCAATTTTCAAGCTTCTGAGGAAAGATAACCCAACGGTCTGGAATGAGGATTGCCAGCAGGCCTTCGATACGATCAAGGAATATTTACTGAACCCACCTGTGCTAGTGCCACCAACTCCAGGAAGACCACTGATCCTGTACTTGTCAATGTTGGAAACGTCGATGGGATGTGTCTTGGGGCAGCACTATGAGATGGGTAGAAAAGAAAGGGCCATTTACTATCTGAGTAAAAAATTCACGGAATATGAAGCCAATTACTCACCATTGGAGAAGACTTGCTGTGCTCTAGTGTGGGTCACTCAGAGGCTAAGGCATTACTTCCTTAGTCACTCCACACTATTGATATCTCGGATGGACCCGCTGAAGTATTTATTTGAGAAACCAGCACTGACTGGCAGGACGGCAAAGTGGCAACTGCTATTGTCCGAGTTTGACCTCACATACATCACCCAGAAGGCGATCAAGGGTCAAGCCATAGCTGATCACCTGGCTGCACATCCTTTGCCAGAATACCAACCCTTGAAGACCAACTTTCCAGATGAGGCAATCATATACACTGAAGAGGATGAAAGTGAGAGTTCTTGGCAGATGTTCTTCGATGGGGCCGCCAACATGAATGGAAATGGAATAGGGGCAGTCTTGGTCAAGCCAGATGGGTCACACATCCCGATTGCAGTAAAGTTGAGATTCCAGTGCACCAATAATATTGCAGAATATGAGGCATGCATAATTGGGTTGCAAGCCGCCATGGATCATAAAGTAGAGGAACTTGACGTATACGGGGATTCGAGCCTTATCATCTTCCAAACAACTGGTGAGTGGAAAACCAAGGATCACAAATTGATCCCCTATCACCAGTATTTGGAAGAAATAAGCACAAATTTTACTCGAATTTCCTTCAACTATATGCCAAGGGCCAAAAATCAGTTTGCGGATGCTCTAGCAACATTGGCTTCAATGGTCAGCTTACCAGAAGGGGTAGACATCAGACCACTGGAAATTGAGGTCCGAGATGAGCCGGATTACTGTCTCGTTCTAGAGGGAGCACCAGAAGAAGAAACACCATGGTTTCAAGATATCAAAAATTTCTTGAACAATAGGAGTCTACCAGAAAATGCCACGTCTACTGAGAAGAGGACAATACAGAGGTTGGCGGGTCAGTTTCTGCTAAGTGGTGGACATTTGTACAAGAGGTCACATAACGATATTCTGCTCAGATGTGTAGCCAAGGCTGAATCGGAAAGACTGATTGAAACTGTACATGGAGGAGTTTGTGGGCCCCACATGAGCGGGCACATGCTGGCAAAGAAGATCTTGAGGCTGGGCTACTACTGGTCGACCATGGAGCATGATTGCTGTATACATGTCAGGAGGTGCCATTAATGTCAAATCTATGCAGATAATAAGCATGCACCCCCGGGTGAGTTGCACAACATGACGTCCCCATGGCCCTTCTCTATGTGGGGCATAGATGTTATTGGCATGATCTCCCCTAAGGCATCGAACGGGCACAGATTCATCCTGGTGGCAATTGATTACTTCACTAAATGGGTGGAAGCAGCATCATATGCAAACATCACAAGCAACCATGTCATTAAATTTTTGAAGCACAATATCATTTGTCGCTATGGACTGCCAAGTGCCATAGTATCAGACAATGCTTCAAATATTAAGAACAAGGACATGAAGAAGATGTGTGAGCAGTTTCAGATCACCCACCAGAAGTCAGCTCCATACAAGCCAAAGATGAATGGGGCAGTGGAAGCAGTAAACAAGAATATAAAGAAAATCATTCAAAATATGGAAGTAAGCTACAAGGATTGGCACGAAATGCTGCCACTTGCTCTACATGCCTACAGAACCTCAATCCGGACTTCCACTGGGGCAACCCCGTATTCCCTAGTCTATGGGATGGAAGCAGTCTTGCCAGTGAAAGTAGAAATCCCATCACTCAGAGTGTTCATGGAAGCAGAACTGGAAGAAGCCGAATGGGTACAGTCATGACATGATCAACTCAACCTAATAGAAGAGAAGCGATTGAAAGCACTATGTCATGGCCAATTGTACCAGAGGAGAATGGCCCGGGCCTACAATAAGAAAGTGAGGTCCAGAACTTTCCAAGAAGGAAACCTAGTTCTAAAGAAAATTCTACCATTTTTGGAAGACCCTCGTGGTAAGTTCAAGCCCAATTGGGAAGGGCCTTATGTCGTCAAGAAGGTCCTGTCAGGGGGTGCACTCATCTTAGCAGAAATGGATGGGTCAGATTTTCCTGAGCCAATTAACTCCGATGCAGTAAAAAGGTATTTTCCTTGAGTGAATATTTCTAGGAAATGATCCGAGGCCATTTTTCTTTATTTCCTTCAAAATTTGAATCCCTAGTCTAGCCAAATTGAGCTGGTTCGTTTCTTTGATAAACCCAAACCGGATTTACAGTCAAATTGGGGCAAAATCAATTAGGGCAAAGTTGAGAAAAAAAAAAGGAAAAGCAATGAAAAATGGCAAATGAAATCCAAGTGTGAAAAAAGACGCAAAGAAGGCTATTTGGGGAAAAAGGATTAAATTCATCACAACTGTAAGTCCGGTTGACCTATTTCCACATTTGAAAATTTTTGAGCCTTTAATACCTTTTCTTTCATAAACCGAGCCTAGCCTTTGTTTCGTCCTATTTCTAAGCCCTCGGGGATCTTAGTATGTTCATTCAAATTTTAGAGTAAAACTGGTGATGACGGAATGCAGAAGCCGGCCCTAGTGAAAACCGTAACTGGCGCTATGGGCAATATTGGCAAGAAAGAATAAAAAAAATCAAAGGTTGAGTTGATCATAGAGATCTAAGCTTGAAGCAAAATCGGCATGAGCAGAATGGGGTCAGTTTTGGCATTTGGGGATGACTCTAAAGGTCCTAAGATTGACGGTTCTGATCCCTCATTATTTTTGGACTACCCTTTTCATTGTTTAACCTGGTTTTAATTCCTTTAATTATAGGTGATTAAAGGCGTGGACCAAATTTCAAAAAATAAAAATATAAAATATAAAAAATATAAAAAGGAAAAACTATACTTTGGCCAGTGATGATAAATCAAATACTTTTCATAAAACCTTTGTTTTTACAAGCATCTGAGCATTCTGAGGCTAATAATATAAAAATTTTATTTTGAATTAAATCCTTTGTCTTTCCACTATTGGAGTTTGCTTTTGTACAAAGGTAGGAAAAAAGAAAAAAATGTGTGTAGGAAATAAGGCTAATCTCTGTCTCCTAGCCGCTCCTCAAGCTCCCGAATCCGAGTTGCCTGAGCTGCAATAACTCTAGAAGCCCCCTCTGCAGCGGGATCACTCAAGAAGGAAATGACCTCATCTGAAAGAGTCTGCCTAATCCGCATGCTCCTAAGGTCGGCTAAAGCATCCTGGTGCTTCTGCCTCAGTGCTCGGACTTCAAGACAGCGGGCCTGCCTATGCTCCTCAAGTTGCTTCTCCATAGCCAGACGGCGAGATATCTGCTCTGCAAGTTGCCTCTCCATGTCAAGGCCCCGTATCCTAAGCTCCTGGGCCTCTCGTACCCATATCTGCTGAAGTCGCTTGTGGGAAGCTCTCTCAGACTCTAAAATATCCTCATAAGTAGGAGCCAAGACTGCAGGAGGATCTTCAGGTACTGAAGCCTGACTCTGTATCTGCTCCCTGATCCAGAAGAGATAGTCCTTCACATGGGCTTCTGAGAAGACGGGGCTACGCATGAAGCGAACATATGACCACTCCCTCATCAACCAGGCATTCAGCTTCATGGTAGCTGGAGAGAGAGGCCCAAGATGATCCTCATACCCACCTGGGATTATAATCCCCTGGGTCGCTCTAAACTGGCGAAAGACCCGCAAAGGAAGATAAAGCACTGCATGTCACAGGCCAGCTAGAATCAGAAAGTTGCGGTCTTGGAAGCTAATCACAGTCTCTGCATTGGGTTGATAAGTACTAGGCCATCTCACCTGGTCATCCTGGAGTGAATCCAAGAAAGTGAACCAACCCTGTTTGCCCCCTGGAATATCGGGACACCCCCGGTTGCTCATCAAGATGGGGACTTTCAAGCTCGGGAAGAAGTGTCGATTGATTTCCTCAATTTGACTCAGATGATCAAGTAGCCAAATCTGCAAAGGAAGAGAGATATATCAGCACATTGTAAAAGAAAAAAAGCAAGAAAAAAGCAAAAAAGCAAAAAAAAAAAAAAGGCAAAGAAGCAAAAACAAAAAAAAAACAGAAAAAAAATTTTTTTTTTTACCAGCAGGATTTGGGCACATGCTAGGAAGCGTTTCGACTTCCTATTGTAGCAATCAGTCAAGGCCTGATACATCCCAGCCAAAATCATAGGGGCCAACCTCTCCCGCTCCCTAACCTGGCATATCACTGAGATCAGGGCCAAGTCCACCTTGTCATCATCTTGTGGGAAAAGTAGCTGGTTGACCACTATCAGGGTCAAGGCGTTGAACCGGGCATCCTTATTTTCCCCTCTCAAAAGCTTCTCAATTAAAAAAGACTTAGACAAGGTCAATAGGGTGTCAGAATCTCCTAAGTCCTTCTTCCCTATGCCCAGAAAGTAGAAGCCTCCTTTTGTAGCTGGGCCTAAGAGGTGGATTCACCACCTTTTCATCAAACCTCAAGCCCAGGATGGTTTCCACCTCCTCAATGGTTGGGGTCATCTCATGGTTCCCAAAACGGAACAAGTTGAGGTCGGGAACCCAATGACCAATCATGGCCTCTATAATCTCCCACTTGAAGGGAACCTTTGGAATGAGCAGGGTGTGGCCTAGATTAGTGGAATCCCATCTCCTCTCCTCATCAAGAGTCATAGAGTTAACCCATCTTGTGTAAAAGGAATCCACAGGGTTGTACCTAGTGAGATTTGGTGGTTTTGATCTAAAAGGTTGTTTTGTAGGGGAGACAGTGTGGACAGACAATAATGGGGCAGAAGATGATCCGGATTCCATTGGAGTTGATGGGAGCAAGCTAGAACTCAAGGAGAGAAAGAAAAAGGCGGAAAAGGGGTTTCTAAACTCAAAAACTCATAAAAAATGTGCAAATCCCGATGCTGGTTGCATTTATAGCATGTTTTAAAGTATCCGGTATATCAAACCGGATACAAGGCATTCTCTTCATATCCGGTGAATAATGCCGGATACAAAGGCTTTTTAGTGTATCCGGTATATTATACCGGATACAAATAAAACTCAGTATATCCGGTCTGATATGCCGGATACAAAGAAAAACAGCAAAAAAAAAGAGCAAAGGATGGAAAATCCGAATTTTTTACCTGTGTACAAGTCATAATTGCATAAAATTGAAAAGAAAAGAAGTGCAACACAAGATAGAATGAATAAAAATATTTTCTTATATATATGCAAGTTTTTCTATACAAGGTGTGGTATAAATACATGGAAAAAATCCTAATCTACTAGTCCTGTGCAGGATCATCCCCGCGTCCTTGGCCGCGTCCACCTCTACGGCCTCTCCTTCGAAGCGATCGACCCCTAGAGTAGGCCAGAATACGCTTGGCAGCATGACGAGGAAGCCAGCCCACAACTTGCTGGATCTGATACTCCAAGCAATACTCCTCGAGGTCTGGGGGCGGAGCAGGAGCAGAATTTGGAGAAGATGTCTCGGGCTTAGCACGAGCAGGCTCGACTGGACCCGCAGATCCAGAAGGCCCAGCAGCATCAGAAGAAGGGCCAGGAGCAGAAGTATCTGGGACAATAGAAAAAAATCAGAAAATTGAGATATAAAGAGGAACCAAAGAGGGAAAAATTAAAAGAGAGCATACCAGGAATATCTGCAGCAGGAACAGGAGGATCCGGCTCAACCGGGTCAGCAACGGGGACATCCACAGGATCAGCACCCCGAACCGGAGATAGATCAGGAGCCGGAGGAGCTGGCTCGTAAGCAGCGTCATCAGGGACCGGGCCCTACACAAGTCAAACAAGCATATCAGAATAGCAGAAACAGGAAAATTAAAGATGTGAAATTATAAGAAGACCAGATACCTGTCTAGCCTGGAGCTCAGCAACTAGGGCCTCCAGCTCCCTGATCCGGGCATCCCTCTGGGCCACGACCGCATCATGCTCGGCGATCATATCATCGATCACGGCCCGCTGACTCTCGAACCGGTCCCGGATAGTATTCAGCTCGTGTACCTGCCAACAAGAACAGAATTGGGGTCAGAAATATAGAAGGGAAGAAAAGTGGATGAAAATTTGAAGATTACAAGACTCATAGTGTCCTCATGGATACTCTCTGGATCCACTCGTCGTAATCCCCAGCTACTGTGAGCCCCTCTGCATCATGGAAATGATCGAACTGATCCACATCAAAGCCCGGTAGGAGTGTATCGGGACCCACAGGAGGAGGGGGAACAAGGATACGAAGTACGCCGGTGTGCTGGTAGTACAGGCGCTCTCCCAAGTACATCACCCTACCAAGCCTCCCAAGGAAGCACTGGTAGGGCTGACGTCGCTGATCTCTATCAAAGGCGTCCTGTATAGCCATCTCACGGGCCACTCCGACATCCACGTCATCAAAGCGTGCCAAGAGGAGCTGCAAGGAAGAAAAATAGTCATATACAGTCAAGGTGCAGGAAAAGAAACAAAAGGGAAAAGGCAAAGAATTTACATTGGATCGTCAGGCGCGGTCCAAGTGCACCCGAGCAGTACGAGGCTAACTCCTATCAGCATCTCGGACCTGAGCCGACCACCGTAAAGCCACAGGGAAATCCGCGACCTCAGGTACCGGGGATGGGCGGAAGAAAGTCATATAGGTGTACATGAACACCTAGCAAAAGAAAAATCAGTCAGAGATAAAGAAAATAAAGTATAAGGGATTAAACCAGACAGATGAATTCAATACCTGCAGAATCTGCCAAAAGAACCGGCTGTTGACTCCATCACCTCTCGGGGATGCCAGGCCTCGAACCGCTCGGCACAACCCGGCTAGGATGGTCCCATAGATGAGCCAACCCCATGCTAGCTGGCGGGTCTGATGAAAATCTCGCAAGGCGTCCAAGAAGAGCGGGCTGACACTAGTCGTATCCTCCGGGAAGAAGCAGCTCCCGAGCAGCAGCAAAAATACATGTCGAAAGATGGGAACAAAGGCTGCATCCTCCACAGCGACGGTCGCATGTCTTCCCTCAAAATGTCGAGCCAGGCTCTCCCGCAGCCAACTAATAGAGAGACGGCCACTCCGCCCATCCCAAGCAGCAGGAGGCAGGGCCTGATATCCCAAGAGAAGGCCGATGTCCTCCGTGGAAGGCCGATCCAGAACGATAGTCAGCCTCGTCAGAGGAATACCAGTAATCATCACGAAGTCAGAGGGACGGATCCCTAGCTCCACGTCCGGTAGATGGAAGGACTGCGTCTCCGGGAAATATCTCTCCATCATAGCAAAAATAAGTGGACGGTCGGCTCTAAACGATGGGATGCTAAGAAAATGATCCAAATGGCACCTCCCAAACTCGCGTCTGAGTGCCGGAGAAAGAGACTGTGCCAACTCACTGAATCTCCCCCAACTGCCTCGCAAATGGGAGGAGTGATATGGAAGAGGCACATCTACCCTGATGCACATGGAGGGGTGGCTATCCAAGCCACTGAAGAGCTCTGTATCATGAACAAATGCTCTCAGCTCCTTAGAAACCCCTAACAAGGCTACGGCAACACCATCCTGAGCCGCATCTCTGGCTCTGCCTCGGCCTCTGCCACGGCCTCTCTCACCCTCGAGGGCCTGATCATGAACTCTGCCTCGACCTCTACCCCGACCTCGAGCAGGAGCAACCACGGGCTAAAATCCAAAAAGGAAAATATAAAGGTTGTATAGGAAGGAAATAGAATGAGGGAAGAGAAGAACTTGAAGGACTACCTCAGCAGAGCTCTCTTTGGAATCAGCTAGCGGCTCCGAAAGGGAAGCGCTAGAACTTGCCTCTACTCGAGCCCGCGAAGTGGAGGGCTGATCAGCAGGATCAGCCTCCTCTCTAACTCGGGAACGACTCCTAGCCATCTACACAGGGAAGTATCTTCTGAGTTTCAGTACAGGTTTACCAAAAATTTTAAAACTTGCTTTAAGATTCAGTTCATCAGGGATCTTACATGATTTTTTCTTCTGTGGGTCTTAAAGGAAGCTTACTTCAATTCTATTATCTGTTTTGGTTCAAAGTCTTCTTAAGAAGTTGGTATTTCTAGTTTATGGAATCTGATGCTAAACTTTTGTCCTGAAATCCTAATATCTGCAAACCTATTTCAGGTCTCCTACATAGGGATGAAGTCCCAATGGCCAATCATGGAAGTGTTCAGACAAGTGGAGCAACACATTAATCAAAAGTGTACTACCACTGAAGCAAATTGAGGGAAAGGAATAAGTCATAGCTTGTGAAGGGGATCAATGGAAAATTGCGAAATACAAGAATCAGAATTCCAGTCAGAGGAAAACCACAGCATGGTTCAGTTGCAACAGGCAGAATTCCAGTAAAAGAAAAATCACAGCATGGTTCAGTTGCAATAAGCAGGATTCCAGTCAAGGAGAAAGTGATAGCATAATTCAATTGCAACGCCCAATTACAAGAGTGATATAAAAAGCAGAATTCCCATCAAAAATGCAGCATGGTTCAATTGCAGCATGGCATGAAAATCCAAATGCAAGAAAAATTATAGCATGGCATTAGCAGCAAATCATTCAAAAAACCAGACAATTCGGATTCCACTGACAGACAATTCAAAAAAAAACTGACAGGATCAATGTAGAAGTCAAGCAACAGCATGATATCAATCCATCGGGGTCTTAGTCATAGGCAAACATCAACAAAGCCATTTTCAATCGTGCATTGATCACTACAGATGTAGAAAGTTGGCATCTATATCATGCTCAATTCAAGTCAATACATAGTCCGAAATTGTGGCAATCGACAACTGGAGCATGATTGAACATTCAAAGACTTACTTGGAATTGGAAGCAAGAAGTTGGTTGCGGTAAGCAAGAGCAAGGAAGCACGAATGCCCGAGTCGCCGGTGCTGGTTGAAGTCGGCAATCAATTGGAGACGAGCGAAAAACCAAAGTACCAAACCAGGACTTGGTCGCAGCGGCCAATCCAAGTCGCCGGAGTCAATGGAGGGTCGTCGGAGCTCTAGGACTCGTCGGAAATGACCGGAGAAGGAAGGAGGATCGTCGGTCGTCGAAGAAGGAAAGAGATGTAGCCGGGATTTGCAAACGGAGAAGGAAGAAAAGAATGTGAAAAGTCGCGGTCGCGCGCGACTTATAAAGCTGTGTGTATCCGGTGAATTAGGCCGGATACACACGAGCCCTGCCTTATCCGGTACCCTACACCGGATACAAAAGAAAAAGAAAAAAAAAAGAAAAAAAGAGGGAAAAAAGAGAAAAAGAAATTAAAAAAGGAAAAAAAGAAAAGGAAAAAAGAAAAAAAAAGAAAAAAGGAAAAAGAAAAAAAAAGAAAAAAAAGAAAAAGAAAAAAAGAGAAAAAAAAGAGCAAAAAATGCACTGCAAAATTCACTATTTTCTCACAAAATCCTATTTTTGCCTTAAAATCCACATCACAGCCACGAGAGCTCAATGGAATTTAGGACAACTTTGGGAAATGTACTGGTCAAAAAGGAAGATACCCACTCAATTTTCAACTTGGTTTGATAAAAAATCAGTTTTCAAGAAATCCTATTTTCGGGCTTAAAATCCACTTCATAGCCACGAAAGCTCAGTGGAATTTAAGAATTCTTGGAGAAATTCCCCCTTAAAGTTAGTGCTTTTTGGCAAATCTTCACCCAAAAATTGTTCTTTACAAAATTGAATTGAATCAAGCAAATCATGCTTAAGGGAGTGCAATTTGGGCTTATCTAATCTTTGCAGCTCACTGCTTCGCAGCTCCCGCAAAGAGGGGCACTTGTAGACACCCCAAATTGCACTGTCAAAATGATCAAAAATCATTATCTCCTTGAAAGCCAGCACAAAATTGAAGAAAATAAGTTTTTACCTGTATCCGGCAACTTAGGCCGGATACAAGTACTCCTCTTTGTATCCGGTGAAGCATACCGAATACAAGAAGGCTTTAGTGTATCCGGTATTATATACCAGATACCTTAAGGTCCTTGTGTATCCGGTCTGATATACCGGATACATAATTTTTGCTCAAAATTAGGGTTTTCTGAGAGCTTTTCACTTTTACCATCATGTCCCTCATTAAATGAGGGGAAATCTCGGAAATAGCCTTAGGGTTAAGGTTGGTGGGCTATAGACATTATGTTATGTCTACCATTCTCACCAACCCTAACCCTAGCCTTTGCCTATAAATAGGAGGCTCCTCCTTAAGCAAATGGCCATTAACTCTTGCTTTGAATTCTTGCCAAGAAGAGCTCCAAGAGAAAAGGGAAACCGCCGCGGGATCGCTTCCAGAACCCAGGTAAGCCTTAAACTTTTCTTTTATTTTCTGTTTTTACATTTCTAGATCTAGATCTCTTCTTCTACCTTTCTGTAGAATAAGGCCTTTTTGTGTGTGTGAAAACCCTTCCCCAGCTCAAAGTATCTCGAGACTCCCCCTAGCCGTAAAACCTGAAGGCGGGATCTAGGAGAAACGAGACTGGGGATTGACCCAAGTGCTAGAACCTATGTAGCATAAAGCCTTTTTGAATGATTGAAAACCGTTTTATATTCAAAGTACCCCATGATTATCTTGAAGAACCGTGTTTAACGGGGAGAGAGAACAAAGGGAAACGATAATGGAACGGAACCCTAGGTTGTTTTAGAACCTTATTTTGATGAATATGTATGCATGCTATATTGTTATATTGATCTTGTATGATTTTTGACACTTGCACATACATAGCGCTATTTTGGCGGGATAGGCTCACATTTGGGGATTTATTACATTCATTGTGATAAATCACAAATAAATGGCCTCAATCAATTCTGGAATGTTTTTAAATGATTTTTAAAGGTTTTGTGTTCATTTTGCACGAATTACACACACTTGGTCATAGTTTTGCATTGGTTTTGCTCAAAACTGGCATAGCTGGACAGCAACTGTACCCTTACTTCGGACGCTCATAACTTCATCGTCCGGATGAATTTTGGAGTATTTCTAGAACCATGGGAAAGGTGAGGCTGTATAGTTTATGTCCACCAAATTGCATTCATTTCTATCAAGCAGATTTTTTACACCTCTCTGTCGAAGTTGATTGGACAGTTCAGGTTTAAATACGGAACTTGTCATTTCGACGGAGCGCCATGCGTTCGTTTTAAGTCCAATTCGAATGATTTTTTTTTCTGGGCACTCCTTTATGAGTCTATTTTCAAATGCAATTGGTTTTATAATTTTTTGACTCCATTTGAATTATTGGTAACGGATTTACTCAGAACTGTTCATCAGTACTTTTCTGGGTAAATTTGTGATCTTCGGGGCCTGTTTGGGAGACCACCCAAGGCACATCCGAATGAATTTTTGTATGAGGCTAGTTTCGTTCGAAATATGGCCATACAGACTTCAATCACACCAAATTTCATGGATTTTTATGGAGTGGATGTTTCTAGGTGATTTTCCGAACTTGCCTACTTGCCACTTTTGATTTTCTCCAGCAGCAACTTTAAAAGAGCCATAACTCTTAGGATTTCAACCGGAATTAATTGAAATTTTGCATGAGACTATTGTTTACCCTAATCTTTCAAATGGATTTGGTTTGATTTAATTTAAAATTGGATTTAATTAATTTCAAGAGAAATGGCCTTACTTTTTACCAAATTTCCCGAATTTGCTTCAACTTGGTTCTATGCAACTTTTGCTGTGATTTCCATCTTTTTGTGATATTCCAGAATTGATATTAACATAAAAGAAGATCTGGAATTCATTTGGATTTTCATGTGAAGATATCATATATTTGTCCTTTTTCATGATTTTTTAGCAAGCTTTCTATTTTCTTTTAGCATGAATAACACTTGGCAACCACATTGTATGGGTGAATAGGGGTGCCTAATACCTTCCCCCGTTCATAATCTAATCCCCTTACCCATCTCTGGATTTGATTTTCAAGTAGGGTTATTTTTACCTTAGAATTGGAATTTTTGCACTTTTTGCTTATTTTTAAAGTTTTGGTGTCCATTCTCACCTCAAAATTCTGAATGGTGGAGACTCTCCCAATTTTTACATTGAGCCCCGTGTGTTGACGGAGGGATGATCATCCCGGTGATTTTTTCCCGTGTCTCACAGTCATTCCAAACCACAAGGTTGTCTTTCTTTAGCAGCTTGAATATAGGCTCACACACAGGAGTCATCTGCGCAATGAACCTACTGATATACTGCAATCTACCCAAGAATCCTCTCACTTCCTTTTCAGTCTATGGAGGAGGCATTTCCAGAATTTCTTTTGCTTTGACGGGATCAACATCAATGCCTCGCTTGCCCACTATGAAGCCGAGCAGCTTTCCCGAAGTCACTCCAAACACACACTTGTTTGGGTTGAGTCGAAGTTTGTGCTCCCTGAGTCTATCGAATATTTTTCCAAGGTTCACCAAGTGGTCTTCTTCTTCCTTGGATTTTGCTATCATGTCATCCACATATACTTCCATCTCCTTGTGCATCATATCATGGAACAACAGAGTCATCGCACGCTGATATGTAGCACCAACATTTTTCAGTCCGAACGGCATCACGCGGTAGCAGTAATTGCCCCAGTGCGTGATAAAGGACGTTTTCTCCATATCCTCAGGTGCCATCCTTATCTGGTTGTAACCAGAGAAGCCGTCCATGAAAGAGAACATCGAATGCGTTGCTATGTTGTCCACCAGTACATCAATGTGCGACAATGGGAAGTCGTCCTTCGGACTTGCTCTATTCAGATCTCTGTAGTCAACACACATCCTGACTTTCCCGTCTTTCTTGGGAATGGGCACAATGTTGGCTAACCACTCCGAATAGTGAGTTACTTGCAGGAATCCGGCATCCAACTGCTTGGTGACCTCTTCTTTGATCTTCAGGGCCCATTCTGGCTTCGTGCACCTGAGTTTCTGTTTCACAGGTACGGCCTCAGACTTTGTTGGTAACCGATGCACAACCAAGTCCATGTCTAACCCGGGCATATCCCCGTATGACCATGCAAACACATCAGAATAAGATTTAAGAAAATCAAACATCTGTTTTCTCAATAATGGTGACAGCTTTTTACCAATTTGGAGGATCCTTGGTTGGGCTATTTCACCTATGTCAATTGGCTCGGTTTCCTCAATATTGGCCTGGGGACCCTTTTCATGCCTTTCCAATGCAAGCTAGAATTCAAGCGGGGTCTCCCATGATTCATCGTCGTCCTCATGCTCGAAAGGTTCACAGGGGACGATGTCTGAATCTTCTTGCTGCGATGGGCGAGTGCCCCAATCTGACTTATCGAGTTCTTGCTCGTTTTCAGGATTGGATACTGGCTCATGCATTTTATTTATGATTGCCATCTGCACTGGCTTTTCAATTTCTTTTTGTTCTTTTGGTTTAATTGTGGCAATCTCATTACCTATCCCGTGCCCCAGATCTTCCAGGTGTGCGTCGGGATCGACACTAAGATTGCGATGTTCAAGTTGCTTATTTTTGTTATTTTCATTTTCAAACAGATGCAAGTAGTAGGAAGCATTCAGATGTTCATTAAAAATTTCAACAGTAGCTACAACAGAAATTTTAGAGGTGATAGAAACCCCCTTTGGGATAGCAGCTTTGCTGATTGCAAAAGGCGTGGCGCTCCAATTCTTCAGTGATGCCTCGGCTTCCTCGTTGATAGTGATCGTCTTCTCTGGCTCTCCTGCTAGCACCATGTTGGCGCTTTCTTCAGAAGAGATGTAGATAGGATCCTATGCTGCGCCTCCTACCGGCTTGTTCTGGCTTCTCTCTGATCTGGGGCCAGATTCTGACGATACCCTTACCCATGACCCACTGAGGGGGATTGCCCACGGTATGTCGTCCTCTGGTGGTGATTAGGCAATGGTGACTCCGTTGGCCGGGTCAACTCTGGGTGGTGCAAATGCTATGGGTATCCCGGTTTGTATCCTAGACACAGTGGAAGAGTAAGCTGGCGGTGCCCATTTGCCGTAGGCTGCATGGTACACTTCTTCCGGTACTGGCCCTAGCACTTGGGGCATGCTACGAAACATGCAGTTCAAACCGTCGCGAGTTCTGGGGTGCGGAATATAGAGAGGTGGAGGAGGCGACCCTGGCCTGCGGATTGGTGCTCCTGAGCTGTCTCGCCCTTCCATCATGCAGACATACATGATTGGACCTTCTTCTTCGGATTCCTCAATGGGAGCAGGTGGTGGCACTTCCATCACAATTGCAGAGTTGATCAGGATCCCATCAGGGATGAACTCTTCATCTGGTGGGGCAAAAGCCATGGTGACTTCGTCAACAGAGTCTAGGGCAACCAGTGCTGGCAGGCCATCTAGTGACCCCTCGAGAGCCAATGGGTGTACTTCCACTATATCTCCAATCATTTCTATAGATGGTGGCTCCTCCCAGAGCATCTGAGCCAGGCCTTGTAGGTAGTCCTCTTCCTCAGCCGGGGTGTCCATAAACTCATCTCCCCACCCTTGGGGGACTATGTTCTCGATGGCCTAGGCCGCTTCACGCTCCATGTTAGTGAAGCAGTGGTACAAGTTGTCGTGCACGCATATAGGCCAGTGGGGGTCTCTTCCTTCAGTCCTAGCTCTTTTCCTTTCGGCACGGTTCCCAAGGAGTCGGGAGTAGTCTTCTGGCTGTGGCCTAAACCCTAGTCCAAACCCAGTAGTCTGCTCGTAAGGTTGGATGGCTACCCTGATGCCTTGCTTATACTTGCCCAGTCCTTCGCCTGCTCTGAGGCCCCAGTCTACGTAGTCAGCAGCACTAAACATGTTCTTTCTTTTCCTTTTCGAGAGTCGTTGCCCCCTTTCAGATTCAGGGATATGGTTCACCTGCACCATCTCCACAGCTTGGAAATTGAGTGTGGTGGGCAACTCATAGTCTACATAGGGTACTCCGACCCTTTCAAATTCTCGGTGATCCTCAGCATGTACTGTTATAAGTTCATTGCCTGATACGAACCGGACCATTCTATGCAGCGTGGAAGATACTGCTCCTGCCTGATGCAGCCACGGCCTCCCAATTTATAAGTTAAATGAGGCGTTGATACCCATAAGTTTGAACTCCATGGTAAAGGGCCTATCTGCAATTATGATCACCAAAGTGACCTCTCCCAGTGAGTCTCTTCTGGCATTGTCGAAGCCTCTGACATTATGAGCGCTCGGCTTGATCATTGAAGGATCCAATTGTAAAATGTGAAACATCCTCATCGGGCATATGTTCAAAACCGACCCGTTGTCAATCATGGCACGTTTTATGATGAGATCCGCGCACTTCATGGTTATATAGAGCGGCTCGGTGTGATTACACCCTTCAGATGGCAGGTCTGCTGCAGAAAAGGAGATAGCCTGGGGTGCCATGATTACTGATACCACTGCCCCTAGCTGCTCAGGGTCAATATCCGCTGGTACGTGTGCGTCACCCAGGACCTTCATCAGCACTGCCCGGTGCTTGTCTGAGTCAATTAGAAGTCTCATTATGGAAATCTGGGCGGGTACCTTGTTCAACTGCTGGAGAAGATCATATTCGGGAGTGTAGATGCTGTGGTGCAAATCTGTGACTTCCTCTTCTGTGGCTCTTCCCTTTCTCTTGAGGGGCGGTGGCAATTCTGTGACCACGTCCTTCCCTTTTTCTTTCCTTTTTGCTTCTGCTTCTACTTCCTCCTCTGGTGCGGGTAAGGGGTCAGTGTTTATGTATCGACCAGATCGGGTGATCCGATCGACTTCTGCTTCAGTGGTAGTGGTGGTGGCTTGATGGTAGAAAGATTGGGTGGGGTAAGGTGGGGGTACGGCCTTGTACGAAGGTGGTTCAAGATGAAGTTGGGAGAGATTGAGGGTGGGTGGTTCAAATGAAAGGGAGAAGGGGTCTTGTGGAGGCGAGTCCATGATGTCGTGGATGTTGAGGGTTAAAGGGCTAGGGTGGGAGATGGGGGTAGGGTAGAAGAATCCCTGGTCTTCAGATGGGTGGAAGTGCACCAGAGGGAAACCCGTAGGGGAGTCACCGCCATCCCCTTCAATGACGTTCACTGTCCTGCTTTCTTCTGCTGATGTGTCTTCTGAGTCTGTATCAGCGGACTCGTCCGAGGTCTCATACGGATCAGGCAAGTTTGAGAGTTCAAGAGTGGATGGTGGTTCCTCCTCTTCTGTGGCGTGAGGGGGGCCAAACCACTCAGACGTGCCTTGGGAGAGGGATTCTGAACTCAGTTCAGCTGATAGGGGATCGGTGAGGGACTGCAGGTCCAGCTCTGACGTTGCAGACAGATACTCAGGCGGCCATCCAGTAGACATCTGCGGGGGTACTCTTGAGCTGCCCACTGATGCGTCTGTGTCCTGTGGCCCATCTCGGAACCAGGGTCATTCAAAGCTGCCCACTCCTCTGCGTGGAGGGGACGGGGAGTCACTGATCCATCCGCATTGCATGGGGTTCCATGGCCCCGTGACTTCCTCACTGCTCTGTGGTTCATCCTCGATAGCGCAGATGTAGACATCTGCATTCTCCCTAACTGCAATTGCTGTCGAGTGGGTTTTTGCTTGAAGCTACACCTTCCCTGTCTGCCTTGGTCGGCCAATAAGTACAGAAGGGTCGACCTGCCTGGTGCCCTGATCACAGCTTACCTGATTAGCTGACTGGCTGGTTGAGGCCCTTGAATGGTCGGGAAGAGGGTTCGTGGTGACACCAGCTGCTGGGGTCTGAGCATGTGGTGCTGGGGGTCTACAGTGATGCGTCTGCTATCAATTAGGTCTTGGATGTCGTGCCTTAGATCCCAGCACCGATTAGTGTGATGCCCTGGAGCACCGGAGTGGTACTCGCACCGTTCTGCCGCATTATAGTTTCTGGCGTTGACCAGTCTGGGGTTCGGGGGTTTGATTTGCAAGTACCCTTTCTTCAGCAAAGTAGGTAGCAACTCTGCTGGTGCATAGGGTAGGGGAGTGAAAACCCGCTTCAACCTAGCTTTAAATTCTTCTTTCGTCTTTCTTACCCCTTGGTAAGCTGTTTGCCCGGTCCCTTGGGGTGCCACTGCCTCTGGTCCTTGGGAGAAGTGATAAGGCTGTGCCGGGTGCACGTAGTTCACTGCCTGCTGTTCCTACCTTCGGGGCTCTTGTCCCTGGTTTCTTCTAGCCTGCCCTGACACTGGCCTCCTTGGTGCGGCACTCTACCCACTGCCATCTATTTTCCCGGCTCTTACTGTATCTTCAATCCGATCCGCGGTTAAGATCAGGTCATTGAAGTTCGACGTACTCTACCCCAGCAGCAGAGTGAAGAAAGGTTGGCCCAACGATGCAATAAACAGGGATGTCATTTCCTGTTCTAACAACGGCGGCTGTACCAATGCTGCCAGTTCCTTCCAGCGCTTGGCGTCTTCTCTCACTGACTCCTGGTTCTTCTTAGCCAGCCTCTGCAATTCTGCCCTTGTCTACACAATCTGACTGTTTAGGCGGTATTGTTGGATGAAGATGGCCACCAAATCATTCCATGTCTTGATCTTGGCCTTGTCCAAACTCAGAAACAACGAGTAAGCGGCCCCAGTTAATGACTTCTGGAAGAACTGCACCATGATCCGCTCTTCCTTGGCGTATTGGCAGATGTCGCCAGAATAGGACCTTAGATGGTTCAGGGGGCACCCGGTGCCGTCGAACTGGTGCAACTCAGGGCATTTGAACTTAGCCGGGAGTTGGATGTCTGAAAAGAAGCAGAGGCTTTCCAGGGTAGCCTCACTCTGCACTGTGCTAGGTTGGAGTTGTTTGAGTTGCTCCTTCAGGGCGGCAATTTCTGTTCTGTTCTCCTCCCTTACTGCTGTTAGTTTCTCCTCAAACTGCACCTCCTGGGCTCTGTACCAGTCCTCATCACCCTGTCCCAGATGGACAGGCAGAAATTGATCTTGTTGTGCCACGTGAAATGGCGCTGCCGGTGGTGGTGGTGGTGGTGCTAGGGGAAGGGGGTTTACTGGACGCGGTGGTGGTACTGCCTCCGTTGGTGGTGGGAATTGTGGCTGCGGCTGCTAGGCAACTGGTACCACTGGCGAGGCCTGCCTCAATTCTCTCAGCTCTGTCATTAGTTCCTGGATGATGGAACTCATACTGTCCATCTTCTGCTGCATCTCATTGACCACTTGGGCATGACTGGACTCTGCCGGATGCTGCCTTGGCGGCGTCTGTTCTCCTTGCTGTTCCATATCAAGCCTTCTCCTCGATCTTAACAGGTACGGACTTCTGAAAGCAATTTTTGGTACCTGATGGAACAATTAGCAGGCATTAGTGCATTTTTACACAAATTGTTTACACAACTTTATCTGATTGAATTTATTCATTTTTTTTTTTTTTGGTTTTCTGATGTGATTTGACTAACTGATTTATTTTAGCTACCCTAAGGCAACAACAAGGGAAGAGAACCTGATTTTGAATCAACTGATCTATTTTAACTACCCGTAGGTAACAAGGGAAGAGAACCTTTAATGAATTTGAAGACTGATCTATTTTAGCTACCCGTAGGTAACAAGGGAAAAGAACCTGGTTTTGAATCAACTGATCTATTTTGGCTACCCACAGGTAACCGGGAGAGAGAATCTTATTTTTTCTGAAAGCTGATCTATTTTAGCCATTTGGGAGTGGCTGGGAAAGAGAACCCGGTTTAACTGGTCTATTTTAGTCGCTCTTGAGCAACTGGGGAAGAAAACCCTAAATTACTGATCTATTTTAGCCATTTGGCAAGGGAAGAGAACCTGGGGTCAAGCTGATCTATTTTAGCCGCTTAGACAAGGAAAGAGAACCTTCAATTTAAGGGGTTTTGTTTGAGCTCAGAATCACAGGGTTGGACCAATGCAGGGTCTCCGCAGGGGGTGAGCTGAAAAGCAGCACCCAGGCGTACCTCAACCAAATTCCAGTTCATTCACTGGCGGCGTCGGCGCCTAACTTCGGCTAGTATTTCCTGTAGACACCCCAAATTGCACTGTCAAAATGATCAATAATCATCAAAAATCATTATCTCCTTGAAGGCCAGCACAGAATTTGAGAAAATGAGTTTTTTCCTTGTATCCGGCAACTCAGGCCGGATACAAGTGTTTTTCTTCGTATCCGATGGAACAGGCCGGATACAAGCAAGCTCTAGTGTATCCGGCATCATATGCCGGATACATTAAGGCACTTGTGTATCCGGCCTGACATACCGGATACACTAGTTTGGCTCAAAATTAGGGTTTTCCGAGAGATTTCATCTTTTACCATCATGTCCTTCATTAAATGAAGGGAAATCTCGGAAATAGCCTTAGGGTTAAGGTTGGTGGGCTATAGACATTATGTTGTGTCTACCATTCTCACCAACCCTAACCCTAACCTTTGCCTATAAATAGGAGGCTCCTCCTTAAGCAAATGGCCATTAACTCTCTTGCCAACAATTCTTGCCAAGAACTTTTGCCAAGAAGAGCTCCGAGTGAAGAGGGAAACTGCTGCGGAATCACTTCCAGAACTCAGGTAAGCCTCAAACTTTTCTTTTATTTTCTGTTTTTACATTTCTAGATCTAGATCTCTTCTTCTACCTTTCTGTAGAATAAGGCCCTTGATGTGAGTATGAAAACCTTTCCCTGGCTCAAAGTATCTCAAGACTCCCCTTAGCCGTAAAACGTGAAGGCGGGATCTAGGAGAAACGAGACTGGGGATTGATCCTAGTACTAGAACCTCTTTTGAATAATCCTTTTGAATCTTTGAAGACCGTTTCATATTCAAAGTACCCCAAGATTATCTTGAAGAACCGTGTTTAACGGGGAGAGAGAACTAAGGGAAATGATAATGGAACGGAACCCTAGGTTGTTCTAGAACCTTTTTTTATTTGATCTAAATGCATGCTATAAGCCTTGTGATTCTATGAAAACCCTTTCCTATTCAAAGTACCCCAAGATTATCTTGAAGAACCGTGTTTAACGAGGAGAGAGAACTAAAGGAAACGATAATGAAATGGAACCCTAGGTTGCTTTTAGAACCTTATTTTGATGAATATGAATGCATGCTATGTTGTTATATTGTTCTTGAATGATTTCTACACTTACACATACATAGCACATGTTTTGGTGGGATGGGCTCACATTTCAGGTTTATTGCATTTATTGTGATAAATCTGAAATAAATAGCCCCAATCAATTCTGGAATGTCTTTAAATGATTTTTAAAGGATTTGTATTCATCTTGCACGAATTGCACACACTTTGTCACAGTTTTGAATTGTTTTTCTCCAAAGAAGGCCTAACTTGACAACAACTGTACCCCTACTTCGGACACTCATAACTTCATCGTCCGGATGACTTTTGGAGTGATTTTAGAACCATGGGAAATGTGAGGCTGTCTAGTTTATGTCTACCAAATTTCATTAATTTCTATCAAGCAGATTTTTGACACCTCTCTGTCGAAGTTGATAGGTCAGTTCAGGTCTGAATACGGAACCTGTCACTTCGACTGAGCGCCATGTGTTTGTTTTAAATCTGATTTGAGTGATTTTTGTTTTTGGGCACTCCTTTATGAGTCTATTTTCAAATCCAGTTGGTTTCATAATTTTTTGACTCCATTTGTGTCGTGAGCAACAGAGTTACTCAGAGCTGTTCAACAGCACTTTTCTGGGTAAATCTGTGATCTTCGGGGCCTGTTCGGGAGACCACCCAAGGCACATCCGAATGAATTTTTGTATGAGGCTAGTTTCATTTGGAATATGGCCATACAGACTTCAATCACACCAAATTTCATGAATTTATATGGAGCCGATTTTTCTAAATGATTTTCCAAATTTGCCCACTTGTCACTTTTGTTTATCTCCAGCAGCAATTTTAAAGGAGGCATAACTCCTAGGTTTTCAACCAGATCTACTTGAAATTTTGCATGAATTTCTTATTTACCATAATCTTTCAAATGGATTTAGTTTAATTCAATTTAAAGTTAGATTTTAATGATTTCAAGACAAATGGCATTATCTTTTACCGAATTTTCCGGATTTCACTCAACTTGGCTTTTTGCAATCTATGCTTTGATTTCTATTTATTATTGATATTCCAGAAGTGATATTGACATAAAAGAGGATCTGGAATCCATTTGGATTTCTCATGTGAAGATATCACACATTTGTTTAATTCTTTTTCAATGTTTCAATGATTTTAGCAAGCTTTCTTACTTTTTTGCATGAACAAACACTTGGCAACCACCTTGTGTGGGTGAACGGGGGTGCCTAACACCTTCCCCCGTCCATAATCTAATCCCCTTACCCATCTCTGGATTTGATTTTCAAGTAGAGTTATTTTTACTCTAGAATTTGCCTTTTAGCTATTTTTGCGTACTTTTGAATCTCTTGGTGTCCATTCACACTGTGCGCACCCCGATTTCAGTTTCGGGCCGCACAACGAGGTGCATGAAGAAGTGATGCTCGCCTCGGGATTGGTTTGGTTTGGAGTCGCCACTGCCTGAGAGGTGCAGGCAGACACGAAGGAGGGCACCTATTCGGGCCTAATTATTCTGGTCTGCGGCTTATTAGAGTTTTGAGCAAGTTCTCGATTACGTCTAGGGAAGTCCGAAGACACCCTAGCCCGCCCCGTCAAATGACAGGTCCCGTGGGTCTCCTTGGTCTTGAGTCAACTAAATTCTCACCCTTCCTAGACCAGCATGCACACTTATTTGGTCTGAGTGGGGACCGTTGATGGTGTGGGTCCCTTCTTTATTTGATTTTATCTTTTTTATCAATTAGTGAAGTGGGTCTGATATGGGCCCTGTTGGAAGGCCCAGAGGAATCCAAGTTGGGCTTAAGTCAAGCCCATGGCCCAATTTGGGTTATTGGGTAACCCTTATTGGATTATGGCTTTTTGATTTAAAGATTTATTTATATTTACAAAGTTAGTGGGTTGATGTCTTTTAGGGCCCAATGGGCTGGGATTTGGCCCATGGGCTGTTAATTAAGTGGCCTTGGGCCCATTTATCAAAATGGGCCTTGGTTGGGCCAGACTGGGCATGGGCCCTATTGGAGGGCCCAAGAAGCCTTTGGTGGGTCCGTTGGGCCCACAGTCTCAAAATGGGTTTGGAATTACCTAAGAAACCCAATGGGTCGAGTGGGGTCTAAATGGGTCGGATTGGGTCCAACCGGGTTAGAAAAATTACTTTTTTTTTTTTAAGTTATTTACAGTCTGGACCGTATTTGATTCACGGTCTGGGCTAAACCGTAATTTTAATACGGTTCAGGCCAGACCGTAGAGTAATTACGGGCACGCCTGAACCGCTCTGAGTTTACGGTTTTCATCCGAACTTGCATTTTTGTGCCAATTTCGACCAGAATCAATTCTGTGGTCTTCTTGGAATGTTCTTCAATGTCTGGGCTGATTCCACTGTCTTCAGAATCCTTCATTTCCTTCATTTGGCCTAAAAGGCCATTTTTCCTTCTTCCTTTTGTTTTTCTTGAAGCAACAAGACTTTCTCTTGATTATTTGCAGCCAAATTCAAGGATGGGAAAGGGGAATTTACAGGGAATCTTAGGTTCATAGCTCCTCTTGTAATGGTAACCAAAAATCAATTCATTTTCATTCCTATGACGCCTTTGATAATCTTTGGTTACTTCCTCTTTTTTTTACATGGGAATGATCACTTTAGATCAAATTTCTCACCACATACAGCAGCCAACAAATATGTTAGAAGTGACATAATAAAAACAAAACAGGTCAGAACTTTAGGAGATAGCCAAAAGTAATAGAAATTTACTTAAAATTGTAGAGATGCTTACAGTGCAACCTTTGGATTATTCTTGATGTGTGTTGGTTCTTCCGGATGATTTCGGCAGCGCTTCCGCACCTCCGTTGGATTTCACGGATTGGTTTGAACAGGGGTTTGGTGGGTTCTTGATGTTCAAAGGATAAAAAAGAAGATTTTAGGCATGGTTTTGATGAGACAGGGGCAATTTGGGAACAAAAGAGGTTTGGGTTAGGGGTGGTGGTGGTTGGGCAGCGCTTGGCCGTGGAGAGCACCAGGAGGGAGAGGGGAGTCAGCAAGAAGGAAGGCTTGTTCAAATGAGGGGGGTGGCCTCTCTATTTATAGGCAAAATTTTCGTGCCCGTATTTGAACTACGGGCATGCCTTGCCCGTACTTTAAGTACGGGCGTGCCTTGCCAGTAATTCAAATACGGGCGAAAAACGCACATTTCCAAATCGCGCAAAATCGGCCATACGGGACGCGTGTCCCGCCGTACAGCGACACGCGTCTTCTTCTAGAAGCTTGCCCGTATTTGAAATACGGGCATGCCTCGCCCGTACTTCAAATACGGTCCAGCACGTTTTTAAAATGTTGGATTTCAAATGCTTTATTAAATTTGATTTATTTAAAGATTTGTATCCGATTTTTTGATTATTTTATTATAAAAACGAGATTCTTTTACTAAAATATTATTAAAAAATAAAGATATGTTTATTAAATGATTATTTTATTTATTTAACTCATTTATTCTGCTTTTTGCTGCTGTTTTGCCACATGGGCAGCTTTCTTTGAAACTTCAACTGCCCATAACTTTTCCGTCCGATGTCCGATTTCAGCAAATTTGGTGTCGTTGGAATCGGTTCGGAATGCTCTATCCAATGGGATCAAATTGGGCAGTTGAATTGGGGTCGAGCAAAAAGTCAACTTTTGCTCCCCCAAAAGTTTGACCGGCCCATAACTTCCTCATCCGGACTCCGATTCTGGCAAACTTGGTTGCGTTAGAACCGTGTCGAAATGCTCTTTTCAATGAGATGAAGTTTGATGGCCAATCCTCTTTAGATCAAAAAGTCAAATTTTGGCCCCCTCAGGGTTTGACTTTTTAATTGAGATTTTCATTTTCTTTATTTTTTGGGGTGCAAAAATCAGGTGTCTACACACACCTCAAAAATCTGAATGGTGGCGACTCTCCCATCTTTACGTTGAGCCCCGTGTGTTGACGGACGGGGAATCATCCCGGTGATTTTTCCCATGTCTCACAGTTCCCGAGCGTGCCTTAGCTAGTCGTTGGTTTAATCACCATTGACTTCGGCACTTCACAAAGGGGAAGGCTATGCCAGGACGCTCCTCCACCAATATCCGACTCATCCGTCAGCGGCTTCGGTGCCCTAAGAATTTGGCTAGTAGTACCCGGATGCTCCGCAGCCAATATCCGATTCAATCACCGGCGGCTTTGGTGTCACTAAAAGGGGTAGGCTATGCCAGGACGCTCCTCCACCAATATCCGACTCATCCATCGGCGGCTTCGGTGCCCCAAAACTTTGGCTAGTAGTTCCCGGGCGTGCCTTAGCTAGTCGTTGGTTTAATCACCATTGACTTTGACGCCTCACGAAGGGGAAGGCTATTCCAGGACGTTCATCAACCAAACTCCGGTTTAATCACCGGCGGCTTCAGTGCCCTATAGGCTTGACCGAATGATCTTGGAAAGATACAGACGGGTGTGATCTGAGCTCAAGGTCTTGGGTGTTTTTTTTAACACTTACTGGGTTTTGCGATCTCAATGAGAGAGATGCAATCAAAGGAAATTAGGTGGTCGCAGCGACTAGGAGTACTGCAATTATCTGAGAAGAGGTGGTCTGTCAGAGACTGAGTTGTCCTATTGGAGGGAATTAATTTTTTTATTTCAAATTCTTGTCTTGTTAAGTTTGAACAATATGGCAAAGTGAAAGTAAATTCATGCTTCAATCAAAAAGTGCCGCCGTGGCACACAGGAAATCACTGGAAACACAGATGCATTCACACCAATAAACAATAGGTCATAGGGTGAAGGTAACAGGCTCACATGCATAAGGAAAATACAGCTAATGATAAAGGGGTTGGGGGAGCATGCGTCGGCACACAAAGGCATACCGCAGGTTCTTGGGGAAAGGGCCATGCTCATATATGTACATATATGTATAAAACAGCAAAACATCAAGTAACCAAGGTGAAATTAGTGTCCACAAATCAGTGGCACGCTTGGTTTAGTAAGAACATCAGCAGCTGTCCATGTGGCCTTGCCGGGCTTAACATGCATGGATGTTGGGTGGGGAAACAGCATGCACGCATGGACCAAGGCTTCTAACAGCGAAGTTCAATTTATACACTTATGCAATACAAGTAAAACAAAAGAAAGAAAGAAGCAAAACCTGCTGTACCGGGAGGAGCAGCAGTCACTGTAGTATCTAAGCATGCCAAAAAAGACACCAGAAACATAACCTAAAAGAAGGGAACGAAGGGGTTCATGCATAGCTCTTGGGGCTAACACCATGGTGAGTTGTGGTGCACTTGGAGATGACAACACAACCAATGTAAAGGGAGGGCTGGGCTTGGATGGTAGTGCTGCTGCTATTCCCAGCAGCAGCTCATGCAAGTGCCTATAGTGGGCTAGGGGTGAGGGGGACGTGCTCGCATGCATGCACCAAAAAAACAGCAGGGAATTAATGCAAAATCCTTGCACACAATTGGTAACAGACATACTTTAACAACAACAAAAACAGGTTAAAAAAAACAAGATGCATCCCCTCCTACTAACCACTTATCAAGCAAGCACATGGCATAAAAAAAAGAAGAAAGAAAACCTAGAGCAGTGCTACGACCAGCAGCTCATTTATCAAAAAAAAACATAGAAAGAGATAGGAAGAGTGGAGAAATGGGAAAGGAAAGAGGGCTGGTATACGGGTACATTAGATTGCCATGATGAAGGAACATGCTCCTTCTGAAAAATACCTAATAGGGACCCATGGACAGCAACCAAAGGAGACTTAAAAAAAGGTGTGAAAATAGGCTCTTATGCTTCCCTAACAACCCTACGTGGACCTCTTACCTCTGGTGATTTTCATGCCATGGAGAAGGTAGTGAATGCGTGCTCAAACCACCATGGAAAAGAACTCATGCCAATGAAGAAGACGGGAATAGAAAAATAGCATAAAAAATCAGCTTTTAATATATGTATGATGCAATGTGATGAGAGGCCTTACCCAATAGTTCTTGCACTCCTAGGCGAGGTGGTGATGCTCCCTTGAGGTGGTATAGCAGCTGGTGGCCTTCTTGGTGCACCCACTTCACCCGACAGCAACTAGGCTTCTTAGTCTTGTTTTAGAAAGTGGAGAAGAAGAAGGGAACAAAGGTGGAAACCCTTGAGGTGGTATGGTGAGGTGGTGGAAGGCCAAAGGGAGTTGAAGATGGAAGGTTTCGGATGAGGAAAAGTGGGGGAAGAAAGCTGGAAAATAGCTAAGGAAGCCAACCCCCGGCCAGAGGTTGCTGCTGTGCTTTTATAGACAATTTTAATGCATCCGGCATTAAATGCCGGATACACTACATGTCCTTTGTATCCGGCATTGAATGCCGGATACACTGAACCTCCTTTGTATCCGGCATAAAATGTCGGATACAAACAAAATTATTTCAAAAATTTAATGACGCCGCGAATTTGTCGAGCAATCGGCGCGAATCTCGCCGAGCAAATCTTTGTATCCGACATTTGAGTCCGGATATGAAGAGGGGCAAGTGTATCCGGCATATTTGGTCGGATACAAATCGAAAAATTACGGATTTGCCCCTCGACTTGACCGATTCGATCGATTTGACACTTTTGAGCAATTACGGATTGGTCCCTGCGAATTTTGGTTTAGTCCCTGAGATTTTTAGTGACTTTTGGATATTTAAGATTTAGTCCTTGAGATATTTTGCTGCGTTGGCTACCATGTGTGCAGTTCCTGCGACACGTGTGCAGTTTCCGGTTTTGCTGCTCGGAAACTTCAACAGCTCATATCTCCTTCGTCTGAACTCCGATTTGAGCAAACTCAATTGCGTTAGACTCGTATCGGAGCCCTCTATCCAATGACATAGGACTAAGCACTTGGCACGGGGTTCGAGGAAAAGTCAACTTTCGGCTCATCCTCAAGTTTGACCGGCCCACAGAACCTTCATTCGGACTCTGATTCCAGCAAACTTAGTTGCGTTGGACTCGTGTCGGGATTCTATATTCATTGAGATAAAGCAAGGTTGCCAATTTTCACTTGATCAAAAAGTCAATTTTCCACCCCTTAGGGTTTGACTTTCTGTCTAGGGTTTGCATTTCCGGCTCTTCCGGGAGCGCAAAAATGAGGTGCTTACAGCTGCCCTTCTTTGCCAGAGTCACCTTGCGGATGAACGGCAAAGAGAAAAAGAATTTCGTTTTTGCGCCTGGCATTTCTGTCGACATGGTCGACGAGCTTAGTCCTTTGAAGTTTTTATTCTGAGAGGGAAGCGGCCAATGATGTGGCGTCACTTCCTAGCTTCAGAGTTTCCTTACCCTTTGCTTTTCGGGTTTTTGTAGGGCAACTCTTCAGCAATTAGATTTATGTTTGAAAGGGATTAGATTGGACTTGAACTCGCCAACCTACTTCGGCGTTGATGCCAGACACTTGACAATATTCTTTTATTCTTGTTTGTTCCATTAAGGCTTTTAGGTGACTTCAGACTTCTGAATCTTTTGTGTCTTTTACTTGAGGCTTTTAAAAAAAAATTTTTTTTTTTTTGTCCAAGGGTTGGTTTAGGATGCAGGATGGTTGGAGAAAGGAGGAAAGAGTGGAGGGGGAGCTGCTGTTGGTGAGGAGGTGCTTACAGTGCTGTCCAGTGCCTCAAGGGAGCTCACACACCTGCTCTACTCTATTTACAAAAGTGTAAAATCAAAAATTACAAAATGGGCCATCTTGCCCGATGATATCTTCATTTATCCTCATTCTTCTTCATGTTTCGTCATTCCTTCTTCTGCAGCGCTTTCTGGTTGGCTCTCCCTTTTGTAGAGGCTTCCTAGCTTGGAGTGACTATTGCTGGGGGTTGGACAGGAATTTTTTCCTTATTCCCTCTTCTTTAGGGTTGAGCCTTGTTTCTGACAAGCGTGGGAGTTCCCTGGGGAAGGATGCTCCGCTGGGGATAAGTGGGGATTCCTCCCGCTGTCATTATTTCTTTGTAAAGCCTTTTCCTTCCGCTTGGGCGCGAGTTCTTCATGCTCGTCTGCGCTTTTGTTGAGCGCGAGAGACTTTACCAGGGATTGGTGCGAGCTTGTTTGTCTTCTTTCCGCTCTTCTTCGCAAAGCCGGCCTCTTCAGACTGGGCGAGGCTTGAGAAGTCTACATCACCAGGTATCACTCCCTTATTGCTTGAGAGGACTCTACTGGGGATGTAAGGGTGTCGTCCCTTGTTTGCTGAAGGCCTTCCACTGGGGATTTTGGAGATTATTATTCTCCGCTTACTGAAGGAACTCCATTGGGGATTGTGGAAAAGACATCCGTCATCCCACTTTCGCTGTACCTGTGAAGGCAGGAAAAGACAACATGTTAGTCGTGGAATGGCTGGGGGAGTGCAACACTTCTCTTATTCTCTTCTTGCTCTGAACCTTTTCCCCATTGCAGCTAGAAGCGGCCTCTGCCAAGGTCAAGAGACTATCAACTTAGGTTAGTAGCCCAATGTGGAGCTTCAAACAGTTAAGCAAAACAATTATAGAGAAGACAAGTGTGTTAGTGTGTGCCCGTGTTTGCAATATCAAAGAAATTTCCCAGGTCAAACGGGACTTGGAGTGCTTGGTATTTCCAGTAGCATTGTCATCACAGGAGTGCCCAGAAACAAAATTCATTCGAATCGGACTTAAAACGAACACATGGCGCTCCGTCGAAGTGACAAGTTCCGTATTTAAACCTGAACTGTCCAATCAAATTCGACAGAGAGGTGTCAACAATCTGCTTGATAGAAATTAATGAAATTTGGTGGACATACACTAGACAGCCTCACCTTTCCCATGGTTCTAGAATCGCTCCAAAATTCATCCGGACGATGAAGTTATGAGCGTCCGAAGTAAGGGTACAGTTGCTGTCAAGCTAAGCCATTTTTGAGTAATGAATCATGGTGAGCATGCTTTTGACATATTAAAAACATCTCTCCAAGAAATTCAGATCTCATGCTCATGGCATTTAATCACAAATCAAAGCATGCTATCATGGAGACATGGTGATCTAGCATGGTAAGACTAATGAGGCATTCCTAAGCATGGTTCTAAACATACTCAAGCATGGAAATCACACACCCTATTCTCATGGGTCTTGCATTCTCTAAAACAGAAGCATTCACATCAGCATGCTTATTACACCCAAACAAAACAGCCAACAATCACATAAAATCAATCAAAACATGAAAAAGCACACAAACATGGCTCAATTCCACTACTCCCCAGTGGAGTCGCCAGTTGTGAGACATGGAAATGTCACCTAAGATGACTTCCGATATTGTCACGCGGGGATCAATAAAAATAATGAGTCACCACCATTCAAGTTAAGGTGTGAATGGACACCAAAGGGTTCATAAAAGTCAAATAGAACCAAAGTAGCTCTAATACAAGGAAAAATCCAAAGATCAGGTAAGGGGAATTATTTATGAGCTAGGGAAGGTGTTAGGCACCCCCACTCATCCGTCTAAGACAGTTGCCACATGCTTGCTCATGCTAAGGATTGTTTGCTAATAAAAAATAAACAAATGATGCTTAAAATAAACAAAATGTATGTGATTATTCCACATGAGTAATCCAATGAACTTGGACTCTTCTCATGAATATATCACTTTAGAACTTCATGAGTGAAGGAAAATCCAAGTAAAATTTGAAGAAAAACCAATTCGAGGCAAATCTGGGAAAATCAGATTATAAGAACTTGAAAGCTTCGATTGACCACAAATTACTCAATTTAAATTCAAATCACATGAAACCAAAACCATTTGAAAGCTGGTAAGAAATAGAATATTCTATGAAAAAATCAGCTCATTCCGATTTAAAACAAGAGAAGAGTATTCTATGAAAATCTGCTGTTGTAACTCAAAATAAAGTGGCAAGTAAGCATTTTTGAAACTCTATTTGTGGAGTTTGGCTCCATATAAATTCATAAAAACTTGCATGGATCAAGTATATGGTGCCATTTTTCAAACGAAATAAGCCTTGCACCAAACTCAATCCATTTGTGACTTGTGTGTCCTCTTGAACATGCCTAGAGGATCACAGATTAACCCAGAACTCTGTTACAGGGCCACTCTGAGTCAATCAAGCACACAAGCCACAAATCAGATCAAAAACTGTTGAAACTAGTTGGAATGGAAAATAGACTCCTCAAGGAAAACACAGAAACTGAAATCACTTAAAACGGGTTAAAATTGAGCAAATTGTGCACCCTCAAAGCAGCAAGTTCAGCAATCTGGGCTAAACTGACTTACAAACTTTGAACAGATGGTGTCAAAAATTGGCTCCATAAAAATGAACAAAAATTTCCAGATACATACTAGACATGGTCATTTATCACATGTCTTTGGAATCACTCAAAATTCATCCGGAGGATGAAGTTATAAGCATTCTAAGACAGGCCACAAATGCTGCCCTATTTTGAAGATGTTTTAAGAAAATGCCAAAACTAGTGCATGTGTGCAAGTGGATTCAACCAAAACACTTGGAAATCAAGAAACACAATCTCATGAAGTTCTAGAATTCATTCTAAAGCCAATAATCTCAAATTTCCCGTATGAAACATGGAAATCCAAAATCTAGCTTATCCTTGCAAAAATAGTAAAAAGTGTGCTTGGTGGTGATGGAAATCAAATTTTCTAGGAGAAAGCTGGAATCCATTGCTATTGAAAGCAAGGATTCACACACCCTCTCCAGAGGCAAATGCACAATACATCAAAGAAATCAATCATAGGCTCAAAATAACCAAACAGCATGCTCTTCATCATTTGTAGGTTCTAAGCCTAGAGGATCCATTCCACCATCTTTTTCCCCAGGTTCTCTCTTCACGTTTTACGGCTAGAGAGAATTTCCAGGTACTTTAGATGAGGTTTGGGGCTACAAAAAGAACACTCAGGGCCTTATACTACAGAAAGGTAGAAGTTGGGAGTTGGAATTATAAAGAAGAAGACTAGAAAGCTCAATAGAGCTTTACCTTGATAGCTTGAGCCTTGAGTAGACAATCCAGCAGAGTATCCCTTCTTCTTGCAGAGCTTCAATGCTTCAAATTGCCAGCCATTTGCAAGAGGAGGACCCCTCTATTTATAGGCACAACCAAGGGCATAAGAGTCCCAAGGGTATGCCAAAAAACTCTTCTAGATTATTCCAATTCTCATTAAAGGCTTGAATTGGAGTAATTTCGCAAGTTTCGGAGGGTGAAATAGGGAGTTCAAGTCCGTGAGAGAGAGGTAATATGCGTAAATAAGGCTCAGAAATCGAGCCATTTCGCACATCCCCGAAATAACCAAAACCGCATACACAGTGCGGTTTCCACAGAACCGTCACTTCATGTGTGGTTTCCATGCAAATTCACCTCAACCGCACATACAGGGCGGTTCCAATTCCGTTACGCTCGTCATGATTGCTGGCGACGTGGCTCAACGGCCAAAGCTTCTAGAAGCCACATGGCAGCTCACGCAAGAAGCATGAACATCAACCGTGTTGTGTGTGCGGTCGCAACCGTACATACAGGGCGGTTGAGACCAAATTCTCAAAAACCGTATATTTAGTGCGGTTAGCATCCTTTTTTATTATTTTTGAGTGTTTGACACATGTTAAGGCTCAAATAAAATATTTAAGTTCTTTTTGACTGTTCTCTTATATTGAAGTGCAATTTGGGGTGTCTACAGTTCCGTACCATAATTCTTTTAGTTAAAATGGAAACATCTCTTTTGTGTTAGTGAGATGGATTACCCTTTGAATTTTTAAGCTTTCATTAGTATTGGTTCTAATATTTACCTTATACTGTAATTAATTTTGTCTCTATCAATGATTTTGCATATTTATTTAATAACAATATTAAGGATATATATTATAACTTTCTATCTTGATAGTACTTATAACATACTGCGAATCCTCTGTGCCCATTACATGTGCCGGTATTGTATGCTGCCTATAGGCACATGCCATGTGGAGGAGAGAGTGTGTTAATACACTCTTCCTATTGGCGGCATACAATACCGGCACACCTAATGGGCACAGAGGATTTCCAGTACTTATAACATGGTATAGTTAACGTAGCTTACAAGCAGGCAGTTATGGGAACCAACATACTTTGACATGTTGACAAAGTCAAGAAAAATAGCAAATGCAAAATGTTAAGTTGAATGCATAAAATACCTAAAATTCATAAATGTTAAGTTAAATTCATGTCACTGACACATTTTACCTACATTTGCTAAATCAACAGTACGCCCATACAGTATATCCTAGGTAGATATATACTCCAATAGAAGGCAATATTATCACCACTTTATCTGCTCTGAAAAAGGATTGTAATTAAAAAAAGTTAAGTAGCTAAGAGCCCATGCTAACTGTACGTTTTTCAAGGAATTTGTAGCACTTCAAATGAGCCATTCACATCTTGACTTATATTCCATTTGTCGAAATTACTGACCAAAACATACTAAAACCAATTTTTTTAAACTAAACAGATATTTATATGACGCTCTATATCCCTATTACTATAATCTATACCCGTGCATCGCACAGGTTGTTTGGTAGTAGTTGAAAAAAGAAAAAGAAAAAAAGGGAGGCTAGAATCTGGGGGAATATTCTCCCCTCTTCCATTTACTAATAGTATTGATATTCCTTAACACATCACAAGTTTGAAGAGAATTTTGGGTATTTTATTTGTTGACTCGCAAGTTCTCTGCTCTTTTATTTTCTCGTAAATAAGCTCTTAAAATATTTGTTTGGCCTGTCTTCTTACGGGAAAATTTTCAAGTTGAATTGTTAGGGCGTCAATAAACTTAATTTGCATGCACCCAGTAAAATTGGAGAAACAATGTATGTTGATACCAAAATAGGTGAAAAGAATCTGTTGATGGGGCTTTTAATTAGTATCCTCATCTGGTACCCTTCACCGTGTGCAATACCAAATGGTCAAAAACAAAAATTTACCCATATGAGTATGACGATGGATTTCATACTTTTCCCGAGCAAGAAAGAGTCCCAACAGTTGCTAGCTACGATAAATCTTTGATCATTCGTTTCATTGTAGAAATGTTAAAATGTTTTAAAGGTATAAGAGAGGAAAAGAACAACGTTCAACCTCATATTGAAACCATGCACAGACAAAAACCACTCTTTAATTTTACTCTGAAAAAGAGAAACTTAATTCAAATGAAACTCGTAACAAAACTATATTTTGCTGATGAGAAGTTGCGTGCCATGAAGATCCATGGTGGGCTTAGGAATCAAGTGTCAGCTCTGTGATCATCATTATTCTGTTCATTGGGCGTTCTCACAGTGTTCCTTAATCCTGTGATCAGATCCTAAGTCTCGTAAAACCGGAGTTCCATTCTGTGCTTTCAGTCTGGTACTTGTGTCAGTTTCAAGTCTGTTGGTTTGAGGGGGGTTCCTTTTCCTCCAAATAGGAGGCCTTTCCCTCCGAACACGAGGCCTTTTGTGCTTTGCGGATAATCTGCCACACAAAGAAGAAGAAAATTAATTAATAAGTATAATCTTTAAGGTGTTTGATAATTGAACAAATAATTGAAAACCAGAGCAAAACAAAACGTAATGGGTTTCATGGATCCAGAAAACAAATCAACTTACATAAAATTCGTACTGGGTTGATGGAATTTCAGGTTTGGGTTCTGCAGAATCAAGGTTTTTGGCATGAAACACCCCACTTGAGCCATGATTAGCAAATTAAGGAATGGGAAGGAGACTGCTTCTCTGAAAGGTGCAGTCTAATGATCTTCTGGTTAATGCAGAGCTTTGATCTATGCCCAGATGCTTGTGCATGCCCGTTTATATATAAATATGAAGAGTTCATCCTTGGTATATAATCAATGAAATGAAGTGGCCGGGGACTGAATCTTGAGATGAGTTGGTCAAATGGGGCCTTGGCATTATGACCAGCCCACTTGACGACTTCAAATACAATTCCATCCAAGACCTGACCTAGTCTTCTACCTTGAAGTGCCACCTTTTCTTAAGAAAATCGGATATTGTAGTGTTTGGTTGCTAGAATTTTTGTTTTTGGTCATGTTTGGTTGCTAGAATTCTTCAGTCCCACGCCTAAAGAACACAATTAATGGTGGTAGACTTTCTTCCGGAACGCGTGCAATTTTCTGAGTACGGCGAGTGGCTTAGTCTTTTGTCACGGTCATTTGTTTGTTTGTTATCAGGGTATAATGGCTTGGACTCGGTATGCGAAGTGATCAAGCTACGATGTTTCCTACGATGTGAGAACACCTTGTAACCAGTACCTCATGTATGCAGGGGTGGAATAAATTCTTCAACTGTGCATTCTGTCTTACAATTTTAAAAATGAATAAATGAATATTAAGAATGAAAAAATGAATAGTGGTACTCTTGATATACACACATACTCTTTCCTTTTTTCTTATAAATTAAATAATCATTTTTGGATTAAAGTCATGTATTTGTACTTATAAATTACCTTGCACGTATAATCTAAATTTAATTGTAAGAAGATTCATTCAAATAGTATTTGGTTTGTGAACCTTGTTTATTACATAATATATTATAGTATTTCTTTTCCACTTACTTATTATTAAAATACATGTTTAACATGTCCTTTTTTTCCTTAGCCCGTGCATCGCACGTGGTTGTTGCTAGTAAATAAGAAACGATATTGTCCACACAAAACTAAATGAACACCTAGGCATGGTGATGTAAGGGGATCTGAAACAGATGATGCTGAGCTATCAGATTGCATGTTGATGGCGCTGAGATACCGTGAGTCGGTAGATCAGCGCAAAGGCAGGAAGTTATTGTGATATTTTCTTAATTGTGGCAGTTTTGAGTGCGTTTCAATATTTTGGATATAACTTTGGCTACAGGTGTCGGAATCGTGCATATGACCCCAATTCAGAAAGATTTTTTCGGCATGTACGCCGTGGACACCTACCTAAGTTGGGTTGCATCTTTTCCAACCTCAAAGTCCGCTGTTGTCCCCTCCGAATCACTATTTTTAGTTATTTTTAATTTGCTATTTCTGGTAATATTTAGTTTGTCAATTAGGAAGTGATTTTAACTCGATTTGCGCCAGATTTTTCGCAGATTGCTTATTTTATTCTGTATTTCATTTTGGCATGATTTAGGGGATTTTGCCATTTTTAGTAACATTCCAATATAGATGATTTTTTGCTATAAAGTCCGGCTTGTGGACTGATTTTAGGAATCACTTGATTTAATAATATTCAGTTGAACCTTAGAGACGTATTCCCTGTGTTTTTGGCGATTTTCTTGTATTCTTCCATGTGAATCAACTGTTGGAACTACCATGCAGAATAATCACTATTCTGTTCGACATCACGTGGACTGAAGCTAAAATAGGGAGACAATGAAAGATCACCATCCCCCACCTCCCCTCTTGGGTTCTTTTTGCTTTCTAACCGTAGTCACATTCAATTGTTGTCAAATTTGTCATTTTTGGGAGGGGCCAAGTGAGCCATATGCCCAATAACACATGGTGATGTTGCAGTACTTACCATTTATGTAATTTTATATTATAATTTAATTTCGTATAGCATATGGAAGATGCATACTGATTCAACAGATTCAGTCTAGTCTATCTCCTCTTTTGGCTGGGGAGCTTCAATTCTTTCTCCTTGTCTTCTTGTATTCTCTTCTCTCTAATGTTCATGGTAGATCAGAAACTCATCCCAGAAATTAACCACTACTCACTACAAAAACAAAAAAGTGGTATAACGACACTAATATAAGGGCACTTATAAAAAAGTGCCCTTATAAGTGCCAAAATACGGCATTTCATATACAGACGCCGTTATAAAACAATTTATTACGACATTTTTCTAAAAATGCCATTATAAAATTATTTATTACTGCATTTCCTACAAAAATGCCGCTATAAAATGATTTATTACGGCATTTTCCTAGTGAATGCTGTTATAAAATAATTTATTACGGCATTCTTTAATTGCATGCCCCAATAAAACAATTTGTTACGGCACTTATCTATCAAATGCCGCTATACAATAATTTATAAAATATTGTATTAAGACACTTTCTTATGAAATGCCGCTATAAATATAAAATAATTATTAAAAATAAAGTAATTTTTTTGGGTAAATTAATTTAATTGATGTATTATGAAAATAATTCAGATTTAGTCATGAAATTATTTGAAAGAAGACTAGTTCTTAATTATTTAAAGAAAACATAATTAATTACCAATTAGAAAGAATTGGATGATTGAATATGAATTAGTTTTAAAAAAAACCCTAAAACCGATTTTTCCGTTTTTTGCTGTCAATTTGCACTCAACGAATAAAACAGAACATGATCTGCTGACTAGGGCGTTCTCCCGTTCTCTACAACAAAATAGTCGAGTACTCTTTCTCGCGTTTTCTACAACAAAAATAGTACATGGATATGCCTGATGAAGCCTTAGGGTTTTGATTTCTGAAACAGATTCATTTGCGTCGGAGGTATGTTTCTAGATCTCTTTCATAAGTTTCATCTTGTTTGAAGATTTGACAGATCTATTTTCGAGTTTGCACATTTGATTTGTGGAATCGTTATGTAGTATTTAATATTGTGGATCTGATTTCTAGATCTATTGTTCTTTCCTTGTATGTTTGTTGGCAATAACCAGCAAAGTGACGAGAAAACAAATTTGATTCAAAACAGTCTCCAGCTGTGACCTGATTGCATTCTCAGGCGATCTTCCTTCTTTTCGGGCGACTCAACTATCTGAACGATAACGTTTCCGGTAATCAACTCTTCATTCAACTATTCCTTCAAGTTCTTACGCTCCATAGCTCTTTAATACTCAAATTTGATACTTGTTTGTCTGGATTCCAGTAGTTATCGTAATTTTTGCCGATGGTTTTTATGGCCCTGAAGAACCTTTTTTTTCCGAATAATTTTTGGAAATTTGTTTCTTTAATTGTGTGATTTAGTTCCATGTGTGCTGTTCGTCTCATTGCGTTACGGTGGAATCCGATATCTTGGTTCTTATGACATTTCTAAGACCCACAACTTAGATGATCAACAAACTTTCAAAGTGGAGTAAGCAGAGAACATATCACTTAACAGTACGTGAACCAACTCTACCAGTAGCACCCGCGACAAATACAAGATCTTTGTCTTTTGATGCAGATGCCATTTATTTGGTGGTAAACATGCCTGTCACACTAACTAAATGTTGCCAGTAATTGGGCTAGATGCAAGTCAGATACACAGAAACAATTTATAAGGTCACACAAATTTGACTAATTGTAATTTTGCCCACCCTTGTGGTTGGACCTTCTCTGTTTATTATGAAAAAAACAAATGAAGTTCCTGACTCAATGGATTGTAACTGACACAAACCTTTGCCAGAAATTGAAAAATTAATGTGTCACCTCTAAATAACCCATAAACATCAACTCATACACAATTTTCTGGGAGCCAAAACAATTTTATTCCATTTTTGTCCCTTCGCTGCGAGGGGGTTAAATTGAGAATGACATAGATGCCCAACACTACTCCACATGGTTACCACCAAGCCATGAAAGCTGGCATTTGGTCACTAATGCATGGCCAAATAGATTAAGATGTGATTTTTTGGAAACATATCTAGTTTTATTAGACATGATAATCTGACTAGATATTGAGCTCCAAATTCTTCTGCTAGTTGTCAGGAAAAAGATTTTAAGTGGCAATGTATTTCTGTATTCTCATTAACAGGGCAGCTAAGATATTCATTAAGGATGTTTAGGTCTTAATAAGGTGACTCACTTTCTTATTTTGTGTTTCCTGTTGTTTTTGCTTTCTTTGGCAAAATTATTAAGAAGGCTGGGAGAGTGGTTTTTGGATAGGCATAAATGAAGTACAAATTTCTAGTCTCCAACTTGTGGACAACACCATTACTATTGTGCTGGGTTAACTGATAAAGGTTATATTCTTATTTCATAATTGCTGGTTCAAAGGAAAAAGAAGCAATTTATGAAAGGAATTTCTAATTGCAGCTAGTCTTCAACTTATTTAGAAAGAACAGAGCAGAAGGCAAATTGAGTAAAAGAAATTTCCACAACATGTAAGTGAGAGAATTAAAGGTGCTATATCACTTTCGGTGTCAAGTTGCCATGATTTCAATGGCTGATCAGGTTTACCGGTGTTTCCATCTAGTCCATGTAGTTAAAGTGAATGTTGATAGACTGTCTTTGGTTCACCCAGGACAGGACCCACATATTTCAGTGGGCTTATTATAGACCACAAGAGGAAGGTTATCTTCATGGTGAATGAGACTAGTAATAGGGGCTGAAATCATTGTACTATGGACTTTGTTGTGGCAAGCCGGCTGGCTTGTTAGTTTCTCCTATCATTACTGGATTGCACTACAAGTCATAAGTGGCAATTTTGGTTACTCTGGGCAGCTTGTTGAATACCCCTAGTGCCTTAACTGAACATCACTTTTATATTATCAGTTCAATAGTTTTTTTACATTGGCCTGTTTGCAGTATCATGGTCATTTAGTGACAGATAATAGTGCTGATTAAGATTCATGCCCTTCACCGTAGAACGACTTATTAGTGACATTAGTTTGAACTGAGGATTTGTACTTGTGAGTTCACTAATGTTTTTTGCCCCGAGGTTCAGTCCCGAATCAGAGTCTAATGATGGTTGGTTTTGGTGCTCCTACATCATGTTTTTTGCGGCACTTGGTGGTTGCAGCTAAAGCCTTCAAGTGTTGATAAACTTTATTACGACACTTTAAAAAAAATGGCGTAATAACTCACATTTTTACTGCATTTTTAAATGCTGTAAAAAGTCAATTTATAGCGGCATATTCCAAAGTGTCGTTATAAGTTGTCGCTATAACATAATGCAACACCACTTGAAACGGCACTATATCAAAATGCCGTTATAACATATAACGGCATTTTTTCATATTATAAGGGCACTTTTGAAGTGCTGTAATAAAAAGACTTTTTTTGTAGTGACTTGATATCTCCTTTGGAAAACTAAATTTAAAGGTCTTTTAGGTTTGTTAATTTCCTTAATTTACATGGCAAAAAGAATGAAATGATTTTATATATCGGTCGTTTATATGCACACATGGAGCTGAGAATTGTAGCAATCTCAGAACTGTTTTATTCCGCAGAGGGGAATGGATAACACAGGCATAATATTCAAACAATATACAACTTTTTAAACTTTTTAATATTCAGAAAAGGGTAAACTTTACTGAAACTCATAACACAGCCACATATATATATTTCTCTGAAACTTATCTTCACTGATCGGTTTCATGGGCGCTCAAAGTTTCTACTGCGTCTATCTCCATCTTCGATTCTCGTAAAACCATAGCTTCATTATCTATTTCTAGTCTCCTGCTTGTGACCGTGAGAAGGCTGTCTGTTTGAGGGGGCGTTCAACTTGTTGCGATTACTATTAAGTCTTTGCGCGGCCTTTTTTGGGATACTTAACAATACCTCGTCTACTTCGCTGTGCTCATAATCTGTCACAGAAACAAGAGATAAAAGAAAAAAAAAATTTATCATTTCAGCGTTTGATGATTGAACTAAACAGGAGGAAATAAAAAGGATAAATAGGATGAGTTCTGCAGAATCAACTTACATAAAATTCCTTGTTGGATATAGAATACCGTTCCTACTAAAATCTCCTTGTTCTGAGTTTTCTTTACTAGAATTCCATGCCCAGCTGGAAAATTTTGAATGGACCATTTGGAAGACCCGTAATTCTGTCATCTTAGATCATAAACAACCTTCCTTCGAACAAGCATGTAATTTATTTTCTGCTCTCATGGACATTTCTAGGCTTCTGCTTGATCTGCCTTCTCAACGTGTGAGATCAGGTACTTCTACAATGGTGCGATGGGTTTCCCCTCCTTTTGATCATGTTAAGGTGAATTTTGACGGAGCATTTCGTCAGTCCTTATAATTGGGAGCAGTTGGTACGGTTTGTCGGGATGCTCATGGAAGATTTCTGGGTGCTGTTTCCTCTTTAGCTTCTGTGGATTCAGCTATTCAAGCGGAGGCTCTAGCGGCTATTGAAGGGATGAAGTTGGCTTTTGCAGTTGGTGCTCAACAAATTATCCTTGAAGGTGATTCCAAGCTTATCATCTCCTTTATATCTCAACCACCTGCTTCCTAGCCTTGGTGGCTTCTTCCTTTCTTGGAGGAACTTCAACTTCTCTGCTCCCGTTTTGCTCTTGTAAAACCTGGACATACTTATCGTGAAGGAAATAGTATAGCAGATTGTTTAGCTAATTTTGCTATAGATAATTATCCATGCTGTTGGATCAAAACCCCCCCTCAGTTTTTTGTCTCTTAAATTATTGGATGAGGCTCGGGGTTTCTGTTAATGTACGTTGACTTCTTGGTTTTATTTTTTAGTTTTTGGGATTTTTTTTTCCATCAAGAAAAAAATACGAGCCTTAGTGACTTTTGCAAGACCTCAATTTGGCTCAACTCTTTTTCAGCACAAGAATTTCTTACTCCCATCTAAACTTTAAAAAAAAAAAAAATTTTGTTCAATTATTTGTTTATTGGAAATGGACAATGGCTTGTTCCTTCTCTTTGTTTGTTATGAATGACCTAAACATAGTGGAATATTCTTACACGAGTGAAATGCATAATTGAAAAAGTTGAAACAATTAAAGAAAACAAAACAAAAATCCAATGGCAAGAAAACCTAAGACACTGTTACAAAAAAAAAAAGAAAACAGAAGACACCCAAGAGCTAGCCATGTGTACGTGGGGCTATGAGGAGACATTTTGGTTTCTTCCCCTAATTCACTAAAAAAAATTGCCCTTTTTATCGGCAGTAACAAACCTCCGTTAAAAAATATATTATTGCCGGTAAAACTTTTACCGTCGATAAGGCATCTACTCCTCCGTGTGTTTTGGAGTGTAAACTATGACTGCGTTTGGTAACGCTTTTCGAAAGTACTTTTTTGTTTTTTAAAGCAAAAAATTGCTTTTAAAAGCAAAAGTACCGTTTGGTAACGCACACGAGAAGCAATTTACTAAAAGCAAAGAAGCAATTTTATTGCTTTTCACCGGAAGCAACAAAACGTTGCTTCTCAATTTTTTTACAAAATTGCTTTATTGCTTTCAAAACCCCTCGATACCCTATTGCTTTATTCCTATATTAAAGATGATACCTCCATACTCACTTAAGAAACAACAACGTATTGTTATTACTAGAGCCGGAAAAATACCATCCAACCCGACGGGTCAACCCAATTAACCCGATTATAAATGGGTTGGGTTAACCCGTTTATTAATTAGGTTGGGGTTTCCCCAACCCGCCAGTAATCGGGTCAACCCGATTATGACCCGCCAACCTGACGGGTAACCCGATTTAAAAAAAAAAAGATGGCAAAAGTATTATGTTTCGACCCGATTAACCCCAAAACTTGACCCTAACCCGATACAACCCGATCCAATTAACCCCCCAACCATATTTTAATAATATTTTTTGAAAAATAAAAAATAAAAATAATAATAAACAGGTTGGGGGTTTTCCAACCCGCTGTGAAACATGGAAAAATCAAATCCAATGACTTCCTAATCATCACACGGGATTGAATAAAACAAAGAGTCGCCACCATTCAATTTAGGTGTGAATGGACACCAAAATATTAAATAAGCACAAAAGGCAATTTTAGGGTAAAAATAACCCTCCTAAAAAAAAACAACCAGAGATGGGTAAGGGGATTAGGTTATGAACAGGGGAAGGTGTTAGGCACCCCTATTCATCCACACAAGGTGGTTACCAGGTATTGTTCATGTTTTACAAAGAAAAAAGGCTTGCTATAAAAATCACGAAAAATCACAAAAAAGAGAAAATTGTATGGTTTTTTCATACAAATAGTCTGATTGATCCAGAACTTTCAAATATGATCATACCATTCCTAGGGTTTCATGATTAAAATAAAATTGAGATAAAATCAAATAAAATCAATTTAAAGTGAAAAATCTACAAATCTAGCTTCAAGTCAAATTCTAGAAATCTAGAAAAATATGATTTTTATAAAATATTTCAAAATTGAACTTGAATAGTCCAGGACATAGATATAGCCCAAATTTCACATTAAATCAAAAAATTAAAACCAAAAATACCCACGTTGATGAAAAACATCAAAAGGGGAGAACTTAGACCGTAGGGTCTTCTCTCAATAATGAAAAACGATTTAAAAACAACATCATGAAACCCTAGAAGTTACTTTCAAGCTTTTGGATTCAGATCTATCATATTGATCATGATAAATCCAAGATCCTAGCCTAATATCACAAAAATCACAAAAACAGTGCTGTAGGTGCAAATATGTGAAAAATCCAAATTTTATAAAAAAAAAGTGGGGATCTCATGCTATAAACATCATGGATTCATGTTATTCATTCAGATTCATCATAAAAACCATTAAAACATGATCAGGATATTCAAAGCAGCCACATCTCACAGATTAGAGCACATGGGGGTCTACCCTACGGATCCACCTGTTCTCTTTTCCCCTAGCTCTCTCTTCACGTTTTACAGCTAGAGAGGATTCTTGAGGTACTTGGAGATAGGTTTGGGTATACAAACACAATCAAAGGCTTTATTCTAGAAAAAAGGAGAAAAACAGATATGGGGTTCTATTCTAGGGATCCACTTGTTCTCTTTTCCCCTAGCTCTCTCTTCACGTTTTACGGCTAGAGAGACTCTTGAGGTACTTAGAGACAAGTTTAGGAATACAGATACAAAATATGGCCTTATTCTACAGCAATAGAGAAGATCCTATTACATCTAGAATTGAAGAAAAGGGACTTACCTGGATTGAGCAAGCAGAGCAGCAGGGGTTCCTTTTCTTCTCTTGGAGCTTCTAGGACTTCAAATTTTCGTGGCCTTTTGCTTGAGGAAAGGCCCTCTATTTATAGGCAAACCCAGGGGCATGGTTGGTCCAAGGTTTGACAAGATAGAGTTTCAGATTGAGTTAAACACAAGGATAATGCCCATCCATGGCCAACAAAGATAAAAGAGATAATTCGAACTGATAAATAAGAGAATTCGCTTATCCAAGAGAGATATTTGGGTGCAGATAAGGCCCAAAAATTAAAAAGGTAAAATTCACACAAAGACCCCCGTGCCCGTATATATATTACGGTCACCCTCTGCCCGTATTATTAATACGGGCACGCCGTGACCGTATATCAATTGCAGGTATGACCAGACTGTAAACAAAATACGGTCATGACCAGTTTGGCCAGATTTTACACTTTTTTGACCTGTTTCAAATCCCAATTAATATTTTCAATTATTTTCTCATGTTTAGTGCAATTTGGGGTGTCTACAGCTGCCCCCTCTTTGCTGGTAATTGGAACCAATTACCAGCAGAGAGTAAAAAGACCCACAAATTGCACTTTTTGAGATTATGTCTAACTAATTGCATTTTGCAAGGATTAAATGGATGATTTTGGAAAAAGAATTTGAGTGGAAGATTTGCTGAAAAGTCCCTAACCTTAAGGGGCAGATCCTCCTCTCTAGTCTCACTGAGCACTCGTGGCTATGAAGTGAGATTTGAGACAAAATTTTTAAACAAAAGTGGGTAAGGTGGCAATCCTTGCAATTTACAATCAATATAGACATTAATCTTCTGAAAAGTATGGGGAATATGATGAAAAAGACAATTTTCTAGGTGGCCTACAGTTGTAGCACAATTAACAGTAAAGAACAGACACAACTCAACATTACACATTTGAAAAACATCTCATTAATTGAACTTGCTTTGATCAAACAAAGAAATGATAAAAACATGGATTCGAAGATAGCCAATGAAACCCCTGCTTGAAGTCTGATGGGGTGGCGTCTCTTCCCTATCTTAGATTTCTTGGAGCTCTCATGGCTTTGAAAAGAAATCTGAGACAAGCAAATTTTGAAAAGAATGTGGATTTAAAATTGACCACTGCAAACTCAATTGATTTTGATGTTTTTCACATTTTTGAACTTCCCTGATTGATTTTCTTATTTGATATACCTGGGTGCCATTTGATGCCCGAACCTGTGCTTGAATATTTTGGAACTTGCTTTTGCTTCTTTATCTTCTTGCTCTCTCAATAATGATGTATGTGCCCTTACTGCCCATAACCTGTCTTCATGCTTTTTAATTGCCCAAGTGAATTCCCTCATCTTGATTGATGGATCATGATCTGTTGATCTAACCTCATGCATTTACAACCCATTATTTGTCTTTCATGCCTTCTTGCTGCCCCAGTAAAATCCTTCTTCATGATTGAAGAATTGGGAACCCTTGTTTAATGAAGAAAACATGCCATTGCTTCGAAGCCTTTTTTTTTCTTTCAAATTCGAAGACTAAAGCTTGATTGCTTCTTCTAGATGTTGGAATTCATTCCAATGAAAACCCAGAAGGAAAGACACTGAGCATGCCTCGGTTTTGATTGTTTGAAGAAGTATTTGCCCCTCATTAGAGATGATCCTCTTTTTTCCTTTTTCTCTTTTTTTTTCTTTCTTTTTTTTTTCTCTTTTTTTTTCTTTTGAAACAAATTGAAATTCTCCCCTTTTCTGCAGCTTTGGTTGCTTGACCACCTGAGTCAAGTTGAAGAGATAACTCGCCGCTTCTTTCCAAGATTGAAAGTTCCTGTTCTGATGAACCACAGGGGTTGTCTTAACATCCAAGGCGGTAAGCAAGGATGGTTCACTTTCTTGGGTACTCTCCAGGATGATCAAGTGAGATGGCCTGGCACTTATCAACCCAATCCAGAGACAGTGATTAGCTTCAGAGATAGAAACTTTTTGGTTCTGGCAGGCTTGAAATCTGCTGTTCCCTATCTTCCTTTGAGGGTTCTTCGGCAATTTGGAACGACCCAGGGAATTATGATCCCAACTGGCTATGAGAGCCTTGTAGGGCCACTTACATCAGCCACCATGGGGCTAAATGCTCAATTAATAAATGAGTGGTCCTATGTTCGCTTTCTGCGGGATCCAATCTTTTCTGAGTCCCATGTGAAGGACTATCACTTCTGGATCAAAGAGCAGGTACAGAGTCATGCCCCCGTACCAGAGGATCCTCCTGCAGTTCTTCCCTCTACTTATGAGGACATTCTGGAGTCTTAAAGGGCAATCCACAAGCGGCTTCAACAAATTTGAGTATGAGAAGCACAAGAGCTCAGGATAAAGGGTATTGATCTGGAGAGGCAACTTAAAGAGCAGAGGTCTTGCTGCATTGCCATGGAGAAGAAACTTGAAGAACAAAGGCAGGCTCGTCGCTTTGAAGTCCGAGCGATGCGGAAGAAATATCAGGATTCCTTGGCTACCCTTAGGGCGTTGAAGATCAAGCATTCTTTTTCTGATGAGATCATCTCCTTTTTTAGTGATCCTGATGCAGAGGGAGCTTCTGGAATCATTGCAACTCAGGCAGCTAGGATTAGGGAGCTTGAGGAGCAGTAAGGGAGTAGGAATTAGATTCTTTTATTTTTCTTTTTTTTCATACTTTTATACAAAAGCAAACTCCATTAGTGGAAAAACAATAGATTTAATTCAAAATTTTGTTTTATATTATTGGCTTCAGAATTCTCAGATGCTTGTAAAAACAAAAGTTTTATGAAAAAGTATTTGATTTCTCATCACTGGCCAAAGTATAGTTTTTTTTTTTTGAAAGTTGATACACAACACTTAATCACATATAATCAAAGGAATTAAAATCAGGTTGAATAATGAAAAGGGTAATCCAAGCAATAGGGAGAGACCAAATCTGTCTACCCCGTAGCTTTTAGAATCATCCCCTAATTGCTGACCCTGCTAATCTGCTCAGTTTCCAGTATTCATACTGACTTCAAATTTGGACCACATGATCAACTTAACCTTTGATTCTTTTTCCTCTTTTTTTTCCTCTCTATTTTTTTTCTTTTTGCCCCTATTGCCCCTAGCACCAATTACGGTTTTCACTAAGGCCGGCTTCTCATCACCAATCTTACTCTGGAAGTTGAATGAACATACTAAAATCACCAAGGGCTTAAAAATATGACGAAACAAAGGCTAAGCTCGGTTTTTGAAAGAAAAGGTATTAAAGGCTCAAAATTTTCTAAGTGTGAAAATGGGTCAACCGGACTTACAATCATGATGAATTCAATCCCATTCCCCTTCTTTTGTATTTGGCTTTCATTTGCCCCTAATTTTTTTTTCTTTCTGCCCCTATTGGCTTTGCCCCTATTGGCCTTGCCCTAGTATAAGATTGTAAGTCCAGTTTAGGTTTAACAAAGAAGACGAATAGACTCAAATTGGCTTGACTAGGGATGAAAATTTTGGGATATAAGGAAAAATGGCCTCAGATCATTTCCTAGTAATATTCATTCAAGGAAAATATCTTTTTACTACATTAGAGTTAATTGGCTTAGGAAAATCCTTCCCATCCATCTCTGTTAAGATGAGAGCACCCCCTGATAGGACCTTCTTGACCACATAAGGTCCTTCCCAATTTGGCTTTAATTTTCCACGAGGGTCTTCCAAAAAGGGTAAGATTTTCTTCAATATTAAATTTCCTTCTTGGAAAGTTCTGGGCTTTACCTTCTTATTGTAAGCCCTGGCCATTCTCTTCTGATACAATTGGCCATGACAAAGCACTTTCAACCGCTTTTCCTCTATCAAATTGAGTTGATCATGTCTTGAATGTATCCATTCAGCTTCTTCTAATTTAGCTTCCATTAGAACTCTTAATGAAGGTATTTCTACTTCCACTGGTAAAACCGCTTCCATTCCATATACTAAAGAATACGGGGTTGCCCCTGTAGAAGTCCAAATCGAGGTTCTGTAAGCATGTAGAGCAAGTGGCAGCATTTCATGCCAATCTTTGAAACTCACTACCATCTTCTGAATGATCTTATTTATGTTCTTATTTGCTGCTTCCACTGCCCCATTCATCTTTGGTCTGTAAGGAGCTGACTTGTGGTGGGTGATCTGAAATTGTTCACACATCTTCCTCATGTCTTTGTTCTTAAGGTTTGAAGCATTGTCTGATACTATGGCACTTGGCAAATCGTAGCGACAAATGATGTTGTGCTTCAAAAATTTCAGAATGTGGTTACTTGTAATGTTTGCATATGAAGCTGCTTCTACCCATTTAGTGAAATAATCAATTGCTACAAGTATAAACCTTTGTCCATTTGATGCCTTTGGAGAGATCATTCCAATGACGTCTATACCCCACATGGAGAAGGGCCATGGAGATGTCATGTTGTGCAATTCACTTGGGGTGCATTCTTATTATCAGCATACACTTGGCATAAATGACACCTTTTGACATATATATAGCAATCGTGCTCCATTGTCAACCAGTAATATCCCAATCGCAGAATCTTCTTGGCAAGCATGTGCCCGTTCATATGGGGTCCACACACTCCTCCATGTACAGTTTCAACTAACATTTCTGACTCGGTCTTGGCAACACATCTTAGTAGGATATCGTTGTGTGATCTTTTGTACAACTTCCCACCACTTAATAAGAATTGTCCTGCCAACCTCTGTATTGTTCTTTTCTCTGTAGAAGTGATATTTTCTGGCAAACTCCGATCATTTAGGAAGTTCTTAATATCTTGAAACCACGGTACTTCTTCTTCTGGGGTTTCTTCTAGAACAAGACAATAAGCTGGTTCATCTCTGACTTCAATTTCCAGTGGTCTAATATCAACACCTTCTGGCATACTGACCATTGAAGCCAATGTTGCTAAAGCATCCGCAAACTGATTTTTGGCCCTTGGCATATAATTGAGGGAAATTCGAGTGAATTTGGTACTTATTTCTTCCAAATGCTGGTGATAGGGGATCAATTTGTGATCCTTTGTTTTCCATTCTCCAGTTGTTTGGAAGATGATAAGACTCAAATCTCCATATACGTCAAGTTCCTTTACTTCATGATCTAAAGCAGCTTGCAACCCAATTATGCATGCTTCATACTCTGCTATATTATTTGTGCATTGGAACCTTAACTTCACTGCGATTGGGATGTGTGCCCCATCTGGCTTGATCAAAACGGCCCCTATTACATTTCCATTCATATTGGCAGCTCCATCAAAGAACATTTGCCATGAGCTTTGCCCTTCTTCTTCTTCAGTAAACAGGATTGCCTCATCAGGGAAATTAGTCTTCAAAGGTTGGTATTCTGGTAAAGGGTGTGCAGCTAAGTGATCAGCAATGGCTTGACCCTTAATGGCTTTCTGTGTGATATAGGTGAGGTCAAATTCAGAGAGTAACAACTACCACTTTGCTGTTCTGCCAGTTAAAGCTAGTTTCTCAAATAAATACTTCAAAGGGTCCATTCGGGATATCAATAAGGTGGAATGACTAAGAAAATAATGTCTCAGTCTCTGAGTTGCCCATACTAAAGCACAACAAGTCTTTTCCAAAGGAGAATACTTTGCTTCATATTCTGTAAATTTCTTGCTTAAGTAGTTAATCGCCCTTTCCTTTCTGCCTGTATCGTCATGCTGTCCCAATGTAGACACCCCAAATTGCACTAAAAATGAGAAAATAATAATTGGGATTTAAAACAGGCCAAAAATGTATGAAAATGGATAATTTGATCCTGGACCGTATTGTATCTACGGGCTAAACGCACTCGAATTTTGAATACGGGCACGCAGCGCTCGTAATACATATACGGACATCATGGGACCGTAAATCATTTACGGTCACTAAAGACTCGTGCGAGTTTTATTCTTCTCTCGATTTCCGAGCTTTATCTTTAGTCCAATATCCCTTTTAACGAGCGAATTATGTCTTTTATTCGCTGAAGCCACCTTGGTTGGCTATGGATGGGCATTATCTCTGTTTTTCACTCTATCCTGAGGATCAGGATATATCCTTCTGGACCAGCCTTGCCCATGGGTTTGCCTATAAATAGAGGGCCTTTCCTCAAGCAAAAGGCTACGAAAATTTGAAGTCTAAGAAGCTCCAAGAGAAGAAGAGGAACCCCTGCTGCTTGCTTGCTCAATCCAGGTAAGTCTTTTTTCCCTTTTATTTTCTATCTTCAATTCTAGGTGTAATAGGATCTTCTCTATTGCTGTAGAATAAGGCCATATATTTTATTCTGTATTCCTAAACTTGTCTCTAAGTACCTCAAGAGTTTCTCTAGCCGTAAAACGTGAAGAGAGAGCTAGGGGAAAAGAGAACAGGTGGATCCCTAGAATAGAACCCCATATCTGTCTCTCTCTTTTTCTAGAATAAAGCCTGTGATTGTATTTGTATAACCAAACCTATCTCCAAGTACCTTAAGAATCCTCTCTAGCCGTAAAATGTGAAGAGAGAGCTAGGGGAAAAGAGAACAGGTGGATCCGTAGGGTAGGCCCCCATGTGCTCTAATTTGTGAGATGTGGCTGCTTTGAATATCTTGATCATGTTTTAATGGTTTTTATGTTGAATCTGAATCAATAACATGAATCCATGATGTTTATAGCATTTGATAAAATTTGGATTTTTCCACATATTTGCACCTACAGCACTGTTTTCGTGATTTTTGTGATTTTAGGCTAGGATCTTGGATTTATCATGATCAATATGATAGATCTGAATCCAGAAGCCTGAAAATAAGTTCTAGGGTTTCATGATATGGTTTTTGAATCCTTTTTCATTATTGAGAGAAGTCCCTACGGTCTAAGTTCTCCCCTTTTGATGTTCTTCATCAACGTGGGTATTTTTGGTTTTTATTTCTTGATTTAATGTGAAATTTGGGCTATATTTATGTCCTGGACTATTCAAGTTCAATTTTGAAATATTTTATAAAAATCATATCTTTCTAGATTTCTAGAATTTGACTTGAAGCCAGATTTTTGGATTTTTCACTTTCAATTGATTTTATTTGATTTTATCTCAATTTTATTTTGATCATGAAACCCTAGGAATGGTATGATCATATTTGAAAGTTCTGGATCAATCAGACTATTCGTATGAAAAAACCATACAATTTTCTCTTTTTTGTGATTTTTCGTGATTTTTATAGCAAGCCTTTTTTCTTTGTAAAACATGAACAATACCTGGCAACCACCTTGGGTGGATGAATAAGAGTGCCTAACACCTTCCCCTGTTCATAACCTAATCCCCTTACCTATCTCTGGTTATTTTTTTAGGAGGGTTATTTTTACCCTAAAATTGCCTTTTGTGCTTATTTAATATTTTGTTGTCCATTCACACCTAAATTGAATGGTGGCGACTCTTTGTTTTATTCAAACTTGTATGATGATTGAGGAAGTCATATGATTGATTTTTCCCATGTCTCACAACTGGCGACTCTGCTGGGGACTTGAGGATTTGAGCCTTTTGGTGTTTTAGTTCATGTTTGATATTTTTGGATTTGCTTGCTATTTTGTGTTCTTAATCATGTTGGGTATGTTTTAAATCTGAATTATTGCTTAAGAATTCATGGGGGTAAAAACATGCTTAATTTTGATTTATAAGATTGTTTCTACAAACATGCGTAGGGGAGGTTCGTTTTGCTGAACCATGTTTATTTCTTGCTATATTTTTATGATAGCATGTTTTAATTTTCAACATGATCTCCATGATGATTTTTTGGTGTATAACATGATCATGTGTTTGCAGGATTAGATGATTTTTTTTATGAGCATGTTTTAGGTGCTATAGGATTGCTGTATTTACTTGTTTTTTTTAAATATGCTTTCCTATTATGCCTTGGTTTGTTTATGCATGGCTGCGAAAAGAGTGGCAAAGGGTTGGGACGTTGTGAATGCACCCTATTTTTTCTACAACGCATTGTGCACATTTATTTTTTTACACAGCCTACCCTTAACCTATAGAAAGTTGAACCCGAATGTGTGTAGCTTGGCGCAATGAGGTCGATACTTCGGAAAACTAAAGTGAAAACATTCACCTTAGAACTTTGAGCTAATGATATGATGATAACGTGGATCTGGGATTCTGGTCATCACTAGGCTTGAGTGCTAAGTTGCCATTAAGCCAAACCCTAAAACCCCTACGCTTGAAGGTGGAGTTACACGTTTTTGGCTAAAGTACACAATTACGTGGGGATATGGGTTTGTATGATTGTGGGAAGGCCGTTTGCATGGCTTACAAACCAGGGCATAATGCGGATGCCATATTGAAGGTAAACAAGGTAACAAGGTAATCCTATTGTTTTGCATTATTTTCATGTCATAGGGGTGTCATGGTGCCCATTGGTTCGGGATAAAATTGGTCCCAAAATATGCATGTTTTTTAAAATTGGTGCAGCCCATAGGAAGAGTTTCTAACTCTGTTTAGAATCAATCCTACCCTATGTTCATACAAGAGGCAACAAAAGGGTACCAAATTCTTGAGTATGGTGTCAATTTGGAGGGTACATGTGCCTTCCTAAACATGTGTTTTAGCAAAAAGGTCAAAGTCCACTTTGGGACAGTTTAGAAGCCCTGCACAGGGTAAACCATATGTTTGGATGAGCAATTAAAGTGATCAAACCGTGAAAAAACTGAGAAAACATAAAAGAGCTCCGTAAAACCGTATTTGATACACGGGCTGGGCTCGTCCGTATTAGTTATATGGGCGGGGTTCGCCCGTGGATTTCATACGGTCACGGCTGGCTCATAATTTGAATACGGGCAGGGCTGGACCGTACTGTGTATACGGTTTTCGCGGAAAATTCAATTTTAATCAGTTTTTCCCACTAAATCTTATTCCTTTAACCTTTAAATAATGATAGAGGGAAATGAGCTTGAATAAAATGCTTCAAAAAATAAATAAATAAAATGTGAAGAAAAAATCCCTTGGGCCTCTGAAAGCCTTTGAATTTCAGACTTTTTTTCAAAAAACTCCTTGGGCCTCTGAAAGCCTTTGAATTTCAGACTTTTTCTCAAAAACTCCTTGGGCCTCTGAAAGCCTTTGAATTTCAGACTTTTCCCAAAAACTCCTTGGGCCTCTGAAAGCCTTTGAATTTCAGACTTTTTCTCAAAAAAAAAACCCCGGGTCTCTGAAAGCCTTTGAATTTCAGACCTTTTTCTTTTGGGCCTCTGAAAGCCCTTGAATTTCAGATCTTTTGGGCCTCTGAAAGCCCTTGAATTTCAGACCTTTTTCTTTTGGGCCTCTGAAAGCCTTTGAATTTCAGACCTTTTTCTTTTGGGCCTCTGAAAGCCTTTGAATTTCAGACTTTTTCTCGAGAATCCTTGGGCCTCTGAAAGCCTTTGAATTTCAGAACTTTTCCAAAAATATCCCTAGGCCTCTGAAAGCCTTTGAATTTCAGACCTTTTTCTTTTGGGCCGTCTATAAGCCTCTGAATTATAGACACATATCCTTTGGATCGTCTAAAAGCCTCTGAATTTTAGACAAATCATTTTTTGGGCCGTCTAAAAGCCTCTGAATTTTAGACAAATCATTTTTTTGGGCCGTCTAAAAGCCTCTGAATTTTAGACAATCATTTTTTTGGGCCGTCTAAAAGCCTCTGAATATTAGACAATCATTTTTTTTGGGCCATCTAAAAGCCTCTGAATTTTAGACAAATCATTTCTTTGGGCCGTCTAAAAGCCTCTGAATTTTAGACAAATCATTTCTTTGGGCCGTCTATAAGCCTCTGAATTATAGACACATATCCTTTGGGCCTCTGAAAGCCTTTGAATTTCAGATTTTTTTCAAAAATATCCTTGGGCCTCTGAAAGCCTTTGAATTTTAGACTTTTTTCAAAAATATCTCTGGGCCTCTGAAAGCCTTTGAATTTCAAACTTTTTCCAAAAATTTCTTTGGGCCTCTGAAAGCCTTTGAATTTCAGATCCTTTTCTCTTTATTGTGGGACCTGTTGGAAGCCCTAGAATATTCCAACAATTCAATTAAAAAAAAAAAGAAACAAATAAAGAAAAAAAAATCCAAACTCGTGTTTATCTAGCTTACACATAGGCATTCATAGGTATGTGAATGAGATTAAATTGGCACTGATATTTTTTCTTTATTTTTTCGTCAGGTACCAAGTACACTTGCAACCATAGCTCCTGTAACCAGATCAAGAGTTCGCATCATGAATCCCATTGAGAATGAAGCTGATGCTCCTCACCCAGATATGGTCCTGCTTCAGGAGCAAGTGGCAGGACTAGCCCGAATGCTAGAGAACATACTATCGGTGCAGGCCCAACAAGTTCAAGCCCAGAACCAAGCATCCACTTCCAACCAAGCACCTCCACCTCCAATCAATATCCTACCTTCAGTTCAACCTATTCCTGAACCCATTTCTGAACCTACCCCTGAACCTATACTGATCAGGGAGGAGATGGTTGAGTCTAAGAAAGAGAATGAAAAAGAAAAGATGAGGGATGAAATAGAAAGAAAATTCATGCACAGGCTAGAGATGATCCAGGATGAAATGAGGGAGGTGAAAGGGATACGTAACTTTGGGGGCACCAATTTTGAAGATCTGTGCCTATACCCCGATGTATGTCTACCGGCCAAGTTTAAATGCCCAGATTTTGATAAATATGATGGCACTAGCTGCCCAATGAACCATTTGAAGTTATACTGTGGGGCTTTATGCCAGTTTGGCCGGGATGACGGCATACTAATTCAACTCTTCCAGAGGAGTTTAACTAGAGCTGCTTTGAGGTGGTTTACCACTTTAGACCATGGAAGGATCAGAAGATGGAAAGACCTGGCAGATGCCTTTTTAGCTCAATACAAGTTCAATTCAGAGATCGTGCCAGATAGGTACAATGTAATGAGGATGAGCAAAAGTAAGGACGAATTTGTAAGGCAATATGCCAAAAGATGGAGGGAGACTGCCTCTCAGGTCAGACCACTCATGTTGGAACTAGAATTGATTTCTACATTCATTAGCACACTGGGGCAACCGTTTTACAGTCACTTTGTGGGTCAAACTACCATCAACTTTGCTGCCCTAGTGCAAGTGGCAGACAGAATTGAAGATGGAATCAAGTCTGGGAAAATAGCTGATTACTCTGCAGTGTTGAACCATGAAGCTTCCACCACTTTCTCTACATAGAAAAAGGAAAATGGTAATGGGAAAAGAAAGAATGAAGAAAGGGGAGAAACATAAGTGAATATGGTACAACTTCCCAGGGAACCCTTTCAAACCAATGTCCATCCACCTCCTATCAAGCCAACCCATCAAGTTCCTTTGCTGCCTATCCAAATTAATGTCCCTTCTGCACAGCCTGTGAAGAAGGAAACAGAAGTAAGGAAGAGAAGGGAATTTTCTAAACTGCCTATGAGACCATCTGAGCTTTTGCCTACTTTACTTCAGAAGGGTTTTGTGGCTTTGAAGTTGCCAAATCCTCATGCAAGCAAGGGGAAGAATTATGATTCATCTGCAATCTATGATTATCATATGAGTGTGAGACACGGGAAAAAATCACCGGAATGATCATCCCTCCGTCAACACACGGGGCTCGACGTAAAATTGGGAGAGTCGCCACCATTCAGAATTTTGGGGTGTGAATGGACACCAAAAGATTAAAGATTATGCAAAAAGGGTTAAAAAGCAAATTCTAGAGTAAAAATAACTCTACTTGAAAATCAAATCCAGAGATGGGTAAAGGGATTAGATTATGAACGGGGGAAGGTGTTAGTCACCCCCATTCACCCACACTAGGTGGTTGCCAAGTGTTTGTTCATGCAAAAAAAATAAGAAAGCTTGCTAAAAATCATTAAAAACCTTGAAAAAGGGCAAATGTACGATACCTTCACATGAAGATCCAAATGGATTTTAGATCTTCTTTCATGTCAATATCATTTCTGGAATGTCATAAAAGGATAAAAATCCAAGCAAAAGAGTGCACAAAGCCAAGTTGAATCAAATCCGGAAAATTCGGTGAAAAGTAATGCCATTTGTCTTGAAATCATTCAAATCCAATTTTAAATTGAACCAAACCAAATCCATTTGAAATATTATGGTAAATAATAGTCTCATGTAAAATTTCACCCCATTCCGATTAAAATCCTAGGAGTTATGCTCCTTTAAAGTTGCTGCCGGAGAAAATCAAAAGTGGCAAGTAGGCAAGTTCGGAAAATCACCTAGAAAAATCCACTTCATAAAAATCCACAAAATGTGGTGTGATTGAAGTATGTATGGCCATCTTTCCAAAGAAACTAGCCTCATACAAAAATTCCTTCGGATGTGCCTTGGGTGGTCTCCCGAAATGGCCCCGAAGATCACAAATTTACCCAGAAAAGTACTGATGAAAAGTTCTGAGTAAATCCGTTACCAATAATTCAAATGGAGTCAAACAATTATGAAACCAATTGGATTTGAAAATAGACTCATAAAGGAGTGCCCAAAAATAAAATTCATTCGAATCGGACTTAAAACGAACACATGGCACTCCGTTGAGTGACAAGTTCCGTATTTAAACCTGAACTGTCCAATCAACTTCGACAAAGAGGTGTCAAAAATCTGCTTCATAGAAATTAATGAAATTTGGTGGACATAAACTAGACAGCCTCACCTTTCCCATGCTTCTGGAATCGCTCCAAAATTCATCCGGACGATGAAGTTATGAGCGTCCGAAGTAAGGGTACAGTTGCTGTCAAGCTAAGCCATTTTTGAGTAATGAATCATGGTGAGCATGCTTTTGACATATTCAAAACATCTCTCCAAGAAATTCAGATCTCATGCTCATGGCATTTAATCACAAATCAAAGCATGCTATCATGGAGACATGGTGATCTAGCATGGTAAGACTAATGAGGCATTCCTAAGCATGGTTCTAAACATACTCAAGCATGGAAATCACACACCCTATTCTCATGGGTCTTGCATTCTCTAAAACAGAAGCATTCACATCAGCATGCTTATTACACCCAAACAAAACAGCCAACAATCACATAAAATCAATCAAAACATGAAAAAGCACACAAACATGGCTCAATTCCACTACTCCCTAGTGGAGTCGCCAGTTGTGAGACATGGAAATGTCACCTAAGATGACTTCCGATATCGTCACGCGGGGATCGATAAAAATAATGAGTCGCCACCATTCAAGTTCAGGTGTAAATGGACACCAAAGGGTTCATAAAAGCCAAATAGAGCCAAAGTAGCTCTAATACAAGGAAAAATCCAGAGATCAAGTAAGGGGAATTATTTATGAGCGGGGGAAGGTGTTAGGCACCCCCACTCATCCGTCTAAGATAGTTGCCACATGCTTGCTCATGCTAAGGATTGTTTGCTAATAAAAAATAAACAAATGATGCTTAAAATAAACAAAATGTATGTGATTATTCCACATGAGTAATCCAATGAACTTGGACTCTCCTCATGAATATATCACTTTAGAACTTCATGAGTGAAGGAAAATCCAAGTAAAATTTGAAGAAAAACCAATTCGAGGCAAATCTGGGAAAATCAGATTATAAGAACTTGAAAGCTTTGATTGACCACAAATTACTCAATTTAAATTCAAATCACATGAAACCAAAACCATTTGAAAGCTGGTAAGAAATAGAATATTCTATGAAAAAATCAGCTCATTCCGATTTAAAACAAGAGAAGAGTATTCTATGAAAATCTGCTGTTGTAACTCAGAATAAAGTGGCAAGTAAGCATTTTTGAAACTCTATTTGTGGAGTTTGGCTCCATATAAATTCATAAAAACTCGCATGGATCAAGTATATGGTGCCATCTTTCAAACGAAATAAGCCTTGCACCAAACTCAATCCATTTGTGACTTGTGTGTCCTCTTGAATATGCCTAGAGGATCACAGATTAACCCAGAACTCTATTACAGAGCCACTCTGAGTCAATCAAGCACACAAGCCACAAATCGGATCAAAAACTGTTGAAACCAGTTGGAATGGAAAATAGACTCCTCAAGGAAAACACAGAAACTTAAATCACTTAAAATGGGTTAAAATTGAGCAAATTGTGCACCATCAAAGCAGCAAGTTCAGCAATCTGGGCTGAACTGACTTACAAACTTTGAACAGATGGTGTCAAAAATTGGCTCCATAAAAATGAACGAAAATCTCTAGATACAAACTAGACATGCTCATCTATCACATGTCTTTGGAATCACTCAAAATTCATCCGAAGGATGAAGTTATAAGCATTCTAAGACAGGCCACAGATGCTGCCCTGTTTTGAAGATGTTTTAAGAAAAAGCCAAAACTAGTGCATGTGTGCAAGTGGATTCGACCAAAACACTTGGAAATCAAAAAAAACAATCTCATGAAGTTCTAGAATTCATTCTAAAGCCAATAATCTCAAATTTCCCGTATGAAACATGGAAATCCAAGATCTAGCTTATCCTTGCAAAAATAGTAAAAAGTGTGCTTGGTGGTGATGGAAATCAAATTTTCTAGGAGAAAGCGGGAATCCATTGCTATTGAGAGCAAGGATTCGCACACCCTCTCCAGAGACAAATGCACAATACATCAGAGAAATCAACCATAGGCTCAAAATAACCAAACAGCATGCTCTTCATCATTTGTAGGTTCTAAGCCTAGAGGATCCATTCCACCATCTTTTTCCCCAGGTTCTCTCTTCACGTTTTACGGCTAGAGAGAATTTCCAGGTACTTTAGATGAGGTTTGGGGCTACAAAAAGAACACTCAGGGCCTTATACTACAGAAAGGTAGAAGTTGGGAGTTGGAATTATAAAGAAGAAGACTAGAAAGCTCAATAGAGCTTTACCTTGATAGCTTAAGCCTTGAGTAGACAATCCAGCAGAGTATCCCTTCTTCTTGCAGAGCTTCAATGCTTCAAATTGCCAGCCATTTGCAAGAGGAGGACCCCTCTATTTATAGGCACAACCAAGGGCACAAGAGTCCCAAGGGTATGCCAAAAAACTCTTCTAGATTATTCCAATTCTCATTAAAGGCTTGAATTGGAGTAATTTCGCAAGTTTCGGAGGGTGAAATAGGGAATTTAAGTCCCTGAGAGAGAGGTAATATGCGTAAATAAGGCTCAGAAATCGAGCCATTTCGCAAATCCCCGAAATAACCAAAACCGCATACACAGTGCGGTTTCCATAGAACCGTCACTTCATGTGTGGTTTCCATGCAAATTCACCTCAACCGCACATACAGGGCGGTTCCAATTCAGTTACGCTCGTCATGATTGCTGGCGACGTGGCTCAACGGCCAAAGCTTCTAGAACCCACATGGCAGCTCACGCAAGAAGCATGAACATCAACCATGCTGTGTGTGCGGTCGCAACCGTACATACAGCACGGTTGAGACCAAATTCTCAAAAACCGTATATTTAGTGGGTTAGCATCCTTTTTGATTATTTTTGAGTGTTTGACACATGTTAATGCTCAAATAAAATATTTAAGTTCTTTTTGACTGTTCTCTTATATTGAAGTGCAATTTGGGGTGTCTACAGTTCCGTACCATAATTCTTTTAGTTAAAATGGAAACATCTCTTTTGTGTTAGTGAGATGGATTACCCTTTGAATTTTTAAGCTTTCATTAGTATTGGTTCTAATATTTACCTTATACTGTAATTAATTTTGTCTCTATCAATGATTTTGCATATTTATTTAATAACAATATTAAGGATATATATATTATAACTTTCTATCTTTATAGTACTTATAACATACTGTGAATCCTCTGTGCCCATTACATGTGCCGGTATTGTATGCCGCCTATAGGCACATGCCATGTGGAGGAGAGAGTGTGTTAATACACTCTTCCTATTGGCGGCATACAATACCAGCACACCTAATGGGCACAGAGGATTTCCAGTACTTATAACATGGTATAGTTAACGTAGCTTACAAGCAGGCAGTTATGGGAACCAACATACTTTGATGTGTTGCCAACGTCAAGAAAAATAGCAAATGCAAAATGTTAAGTTGAATGCATAAAATACCTAAAATTCATAAATGTTAAGTTAAATTCATGTCAGTGACACATTTTACCTACATTTGCTAAATCAACAGTACGCCCATACAGTATATCCTGGGCAGATATATACTCCAATAGAAGGCAATATTATCACCACTTTATCTGCTCTGAAAAAGGATTGTAATTAAAAAAAGTTAAATAGCTAAGAGCCCATGCTAACTGTACGTTTTTCAAGGAATTTGTAGCACTTCAAATGAGCCATTCACATCTTGACTTATATTCCATTTGTCGAAATTACTGACCAAAACATACTAAAACCAATTTTTTTAAACTAAAGAGATATTTATATGACGCTCTGTATCCCTATTACTATAATCTATACCCGTGCATCGCACAGGTTGTTTGGTAGTAGTTGAAAAAAGAAAAAGAAAAAAAGGGAGGCTAGAATCTGGGGGAATATTCTCCCCTCTTCCATTTACTAATAGTATTGATATTCCTTAACACATCACAAGTTTGAAGAGAATTTTGGGTATTTTATTTGTTGACTCGCAAGCTCTCTGCTCTTTTATTTTCTCGTAAATAAGCTCTTAAAATATTTGTTTGGCCTGTCTTCTTACGGGAAAATTTTCAAGTTGAATTGTTAGGGCGTCAATAAACTTAATTTGCATGCACCCAGTAAAATTGGAGAAACCATGTATGTTGATACCAAAATAGGTGAAAAGAATCTGTTGATGGGGCTTTTAATTAGTATCCTCGTCTGGTACCCTTCACCGTGTGCAATACCAAATGGTCAAAAACAAAAATTTACCCATATGAGTATGACGATGGATTTCATACTTTTCCCGAGCAAGAAAGAGTCCCAACAGTTGCTAGCTACGATAAATCTTTGATCATTCGTTTCATTGTAGAAATGTTAAAATGTTTTAAAGGTATAAGAGAGGAAAAGAACAACGTTCAACCTCATATTGAAACCATGCACAGACAAAAACCACTCTTTAATTTTACTCTGAAAAAGAGAAACTTAATTCAAATGAAACTCGTAACAAAACTATATTTTGCTGATGAGAAGTTGCGTGCCATGAAGATCCATGGTGGGCTTAGGAATCAAGTGTCAGCTCTGTGATCATCATTATTCTGTTCATTGGGCGTTCTCACAGTGTTCCTTAATCCTGTGATCAGATCCTAAGTCTCGTAAAACCGGAGTTCCATTCTGTGCTTTCAGTCTGGTACTTGTGTCAGTTTCAAGTCTGTTGGTTTGAGGGGGGTTCCTTTTCCTCCAAATAGGAGGCCTTTCCCTCCGAACACGAGGCCTTTTGTGCTTTGCGGATAATCTGCCACACAAAGAAGAAGAAAATTAATTAAGAAGTATAATCTTTAAGGTGTTTGATAATTGAACAAATAATTGAAAACCAGAGCAAAACAAAACGTAATGGGTTTCATGGATCCAGAAAACAAATCAACTTACATAAAATTCGTACTGGGTTGATGGAATTTCAGGTTTGGGTTCTGCAGAATCAAGGTTTTTGGCATGAAACACCCCACTTGAGCCATGATTAGCAAATTAAGGAATGGGAAGGAGACTGCTTCTCTGAACGGTGCAGTCTAATGATCTTCTGGTTAATGCAGAGCTTTGATCTATGCCCAGATGCTTGTGCATGCCCGTTTATATATAAATATGAAGAGTTCATCCTTGGTATATAATCAATGAAATGAAGTGGCCGGGGACTGAATCTTGAGATGAGTTGGTCAAATGGGGCCTTGGCATTATGACCAGCCCACTTGACGACTTCAAATACAATTCCATCCAAGACCTGACCTAGTCTTCTACCTTGAAGTGCCACCTTTTCTTAAGAAAATCGGATATTGTAATGTTTGGTTGCTAGAATTTTTTGTTTTTGGTCATGTTTGGTTGCTGGAATTCTTCAGTCCCACGCCTAAAGAACACAATTAATGGTGGTAGACTTTCTTCGGGAACGCGTGCAATTTTCTGAGTACGGGCGAGTGGCTTAGTCTTTTGTCACGGTCATTTGTTTGTTTGTTATCAGGGTATAATGGCTTGGACTCGGTATGCGAAGTGATCAAGCTACGATGTTTCCTACGATGTGAGAACACCTTGTAACCGGTACCTCATGTATGCAGGGGTGGAATAAATTCTTCAACTGTGCATTCTGTCTTACAATTTTAAAAATGAATAAATGAATATTAAGAATGAAAAAATGAATAGTGGTACTCTTGATATACACACATACTCTTTCCTTTTTTCTTATAAATTAAATAATCATTTTTGGATTAAAGTCATGTATTTGTACTTATAAATTACCTTGCACGTATAATCTAAATTTTGTTGTAAGAAGATTCATTCAAATAGTATTTGGTTTGTGAACCTTGTTTATTACATAATATATTATAGTATTTCTTTTCCTCTTACTTATTATTAAAATACATGTTTAACATGTCCTTTTTTTCCTTAGCCCGTGCATCGCACGTGGTTGTTGCTAGTAAATAAGAAACGATATTGTCCACACAAGACTAAATGAACACCTAGGCATGGTGATGTAAGGGGATCTGAAACAGATGATGCTGAGCTATCAGATTGCATGTTGATGGCGCTGAGATACCGTGAGTCGGTAGATCAGCGCAAAGGCAGGAAGTTATTTTGATATTTTCTTAATTGTGGCAGTTTTGAGTGCGTTTCAGTATTTTGGACATAACTTTGGCTACAGGT